>CM019717.1:11888249-14461999 GCA_009760885.1 Achatina immaculata
TGTTAACGGTAAGTCAATACGCCAATCAGAGCTTGCTCTACATCGTGTACTTGGGGACAATATTCTGGCTAATATACCACTGAGGTTCGTAAACGCCCTGATAGACTGCTAATTAGAATCCAGACCAGACATACTACAAGATAAGATCAGATAAGCCGTCAGAAAACCCCAAGGAACAAAGGTTCGCGATGTGATGAAAAACTCAGCCAGTTAATCAAATGTTCGAATGAGGTTGGAATAGCTTGGCTTCACAGACTCTGTAATCTGGTATTGTAAAAATAAGAAACACCACAGGATTGAAGAAAAGCTACAACTATCCAAATCTGGAAGAAAACATGATATAAAATGGACTGTAACCAACACAAAGGCATATCACTACAAAGCCATACTGGAAAAAAAAACATTCTGAAAGAGAATAGATAAGAGACTGCGACCAGTGACTAAATCACAGTTAAATAAAATTCAGAATGAGATTTATGGAAAATAGATGCTGTACACATGCCATCTAACAGAAAAATCAGTTAAACACAATCAGATACTGCACATAGCTTACGTAAATCAAGAAAAAAATTTAATAGAGTAGGTGAACTGTGGAAAATCTTACAATATTATAGTTATTACAAATCTGATCAACTTGTGCAGAAACCTATATGAAGACAGTGTACAGTTAGAACAAATACAGTACAATCCAACGTATAAGCATAAAAGATTTTAATATGGCGAAATATTTTTCTATAATATATAAGATGTTATTATATTGTATTTTTATGTGTATAGTTAAAAGGTGATTATGCAACTACACATGGACATATTACACAAATGAAAAGAAACACAATTAAACAACTCTTCTTTAAGTAATCATGGAACTTATATTGTTATTAAATATCAGTTTGCACAAATAGCAAAAATCAAGAAATGAATCATCAATGTATATGTTAGTTATCAGCTTATATTTCTATCACCACAACCATTAAAATAATATCTTTCAATATTAGGAGTCCTAAAGAAATATCTTATATTATTTTATATCTTATATCCTTCCCGTGCCGTTAAACGTCATATAGGGCTCTCAAGGTAGTTCGCCAGTTTTTCCTGTTTTAGGCGAGCTTTTCAACCTCATCAAGTGATTTTATGCCTCTCAAGTGATTTGGCCTCTCTTAACAATGTCCTCTTTAGAGTTTCACGTGATCTGCCTCTTTTCTTGGGCTGTTGTGTTTCACCTGATAGCTTGTTTTGGGATTCTCTGATCATTTCTTCTCATCAAGTGACCAACATACATCCATCTTTTTTTCCTGATCACCCATGAGAATGGTTGTTGTTCAGTCATCTGTTTTATCTCTGCATTGTTCTTGAATTCGTTCCACCTGATGCCGAGTATTTTCCTTAGGCATCTGTTTTCAAAAGAGTCTAATTTCCTGTCTATTTCTTTAGTTGTTTTCCACCTTTCTCATGCATAAATGAGGGTGGCTATTACATTTGAATGGAATAATCTTAACTTGGTTTTTGTGCTTATAACTTTTGAATGCCATATGTTCTCAAGATCCTTGAAGATTAATGCCGCTTTTGCAATTCCAATTCTAACTTCCTTTCTAGTGTCACCATCCTGGTCTATGTAGCTGCCAAGGTATGCAAATTGATTGACTTCTTCAATATCTGTCCCTTCTACGTGTATTTTGTCGATTTTGAGTCATGGGAAGTTTCATTATTTTTATTTTGTCCTTGTTAATTTCAAGTCCTGTTTTGCTAGTTAGTGAAGACAGGCTATCTGTTTTTTCTTGCGTGGAATCACATTTTTACTAATAAGAGTAATGCCATCAGCAAAATCAAGATCTTCTAGTTGGGTCCCATGTACCCAGTCTATACCTGTGTTACCTATGCAGCAGTTTTTCATTATGAAGTCTGTTGCAATTCCAAAAAGTAAAGGAGACAGTACACATCCTTGTTTCACGCTTGTTTCAATCTGGAACCATTCATTCATCCCTTCTTCTGTTTTGACTGCACAAACATATCCATTGTATAAGTCCTTAATGATGTTGACAATTTTAGAAGATATTCCATATAGACTTAAAATTCTCCACATTTAATCTCTGTGTATGCTATCAAATGCCTTTTTAAAATCTACGAAGTTCAGTATTAATGGTTTCTGTTTTTCAATATGTTCTTCAAGTATTATTCTTAGAGACAGTGTACAGTAAGAAAACATTCAGCTTTTCCCCTTTCGAAATCCTACTTGTTCTTCTCTTGTATGTTAGTCTGATTTGTAACTAAAACCGTTTTCTGCATAAAATCTGAAAATAATCATACTTAAAAGATTAAGATTCTGACTGTAATCATAAACTAACAAATTGGCATATATTGTATGCAAATATGCTCTTACATTGAACACAGTAATACATAATCAAGTCCACATACACAACCTACAATTTGCACGTTGCTAAACATGACATCTTACATAGAAATATTTTATTAATATGGAATTCTGATTATTCATTGTCTATTTCTTTTTATAGATGTAAGGGCTTATAGGGGTGCAGATGTCAACAGTGATCACAACCTGTGCATAGGGAAAATAAAACTAAAATTGAAAAGTCAACACAAGAAATCAGTACACAGAAAGATAAACAGCCACAGCCTACAAGAAGAAAATACTAACAGTAATTTCAATCAGGAACTTGCCAATCATTTCAGAACACCCAGTGAAGTTGAGGAGATAGGTATAGATGAATTATGGAATTCTTACAGCACAGCCATAATCATAGCAGCAAAAGCAAGCGCTAGACTGAAAAAACCAAATAGAAAAGCATAGATATCAGATAAAACATGGAAGTATATACATGAAAGACGAGCAGTCAAATTAGACATGTTGAATGCAAAAACAGATCTTGGAAATGATATGGCGAAAGCAACATACAAAGAAATAGACAAGAAAGAAAAAAGTTCAGTTAGACGGGATAAAAGAGAATACATAGACAATATGGCGAAAGAGGGAGAAAAAGGAGCAAAAAACAGGAGACAGCAAAACTTTATATAACATACAAAAGAGGCTAACAGGTACTACTACATCTAAAGAAAGACCAATCCTTAGCAAAACTGGAATGACCAAAAGCAAAAATGAGCTGGACACTTCCAAGAAATACTTAATCGACCACACTCAAAAGAATTGATAAACTTTGAAACTGACTTACCAGCCCCACAACTAAATGTCAACCTAGATGAAATTAAATTGCATGAAATTGAAACAGCAGTGAATTTAATTGCTAACAACAAAGCTGCAGGTGAAGATGAAATAACAGCCGAAATGCTAAAAGCTATCAGTAGTGACAACATGAGACAACTACAGAGAATGTTTAACAACATTTGAAAAGAAGAAGAGGTCCTTTTTAATTGGAAGAAAGGAATCATTGTTAAAAAAGCACAAAAAAGGGCAACCTTAGTGACTGTAACAACTGGAGAGGAGTAACCTTAATATCAATTGTGTCAAAAGTATTTTGCAAGGTCATTTTGAATAGACTAAAAGATATAGTGGATACTGCAATGAGAGAAGAACAAGCATGATTTCGAAAAGGGAGAAGCTGTCTCGACCAGATCTTTACTCTCAGAATAATACTTGAAGAACATATTGAAAAGCAGAAACCATTAATACTGAACTTCATAGATTTTAAAAAGGCATTTGATAGCATACACAGAGATTCATTATGGAGAATTTTATGTCTATATGGAATACCATCTAAAATTGTCAACATCATTAAGGACTTATACAATGGATATGTTTGTGCAGTCAAAACAGAAGAAGGGATGAGTGAATGGTTCCAGATTGAAACAGGCGTGAAACAAGGATGTGTACTGTCTCCTTTACTTTTTGGGATTACAATAGACTTCATAATGAAAAAATGCAGCACAGATATTGACTGGGTAGATGGGACCCAACTGGAAGATCTTGATTTTGCTGATGACATAACTCTTATCAGTAATAATGTGAATTCCACGCAAGAAAAAACAGATAGCCTGTCTTCACTGGCTAGCAAAACAGGACTTGAAATTAACAAGGACAAAACAAAAATAATGAAACTTCCCATGACTCCAAATGGACAAAATACACGTAGAACGGACAGATATTGGAGAATCAATTTGCATACCTTGGCAGCTACACAGACCAGGATGGTGACACTAGAAAGGAAGTTAGGATCAGAATTACAAAAGCAGCATCAATCTTCAAGAATCTTGAGAACATATGGAATTCAAAAGTTATAACATAAAAACCAACTTAAGTCTATTCAATTCAAATGTAATATCCAACCTCATTTATGCATGCGAAGGCTGGAAAACAACTAAAGAAATAGAAAAGAAATTATACTCTTTTGAAAACAAATGCCTAAGGAAAATACTCGGCATCAAGTGGAACGAATTCAAGAACACAATAATTGGTGTATAAGTATACAACTGTACACTAAGCACTGCAGTAAAGCTGTGATAACAGAATGTATAAAATCGGAAAAAAGTAGGAGCAGCTTTATTACTTAACGATTACAAAGTTGTGACGTTTTGGCGTGAGCCTTAATCATACAAAAACATACAGGACGAAGAAATAGAGAGAGGAGATAAAGTATAGATTCACATGAATACTGTTTTAAAAAAATCAGAGAAAATGTCACGAATGTCGGAGTCGAGTTGGATTATCGGCAGATGACGATAAAGAATTTTCTTAACCATTAATGCCGATAATCCAACTAGACTCCGACATTTGTGACATTTTCTCTGATCCACCCCTATTAGCATACAAACGTGAGCCAAACCTTAAGGACATCCTCATCCACAGCCACTTGAAGCAGAGCCTTATATATGTTGGCACCAGAAAATGTAACCGCCCCCGCTGCGTTACCTGCCCTGTAGTTTGGGAAACGAAAACGATCACCTTTCCCAAAACTATCCTCACTCATCATGAGGGATTCACATGCGAGTCCCGAAATGTGATATATGTCATCGTTTGCAAAAGATGCAGGATAACATATATCGGTGAGACTGGCCTCAGATTAGGGGACCGCATGCAAAAACATCTGTACGACATTGGAAACCAATCCCAAATCATTTCAATGGCCCCACCTTTCTGGTAACAGCCATTAAACAATGTCACGCAGATGACACAAGCCGCCTGGCACTTGAGAACCGCTGCATTCAAAATTATGGGACGCTGGAACCACATGGGTTAAACTCGCTGTTTAGTTACACGTAACATCATCTTCTTCAATCATTATAGTACCTCTCCACTAAATCCACACCTTCTTACTTTTCAAACTTCCTCACAGCATCACTCTGCAACCCCGCTATTTTCTCTGCAACCCCTCTTCTCTGCAACCCCTCTTCCCCAATCACCTGTTTCAATTTCTCCTAGCTAGGCCAGTAGTGCGTCACTCTCTCTCCCCTCCTCGGTTCCCCATCTACCACCCCCAGTTACAACCCACCGACCACATGTCACAGGTCTCTATTTAAACAATTTCCACGTCCTACCAGATCCATTCCTGACACACACACAGCCGGACAAACCACACTTTGCAATTTACAGCTAAGTACTCCTTTAAAAAAAATTTTTTTTAAACAGTATTCATGTAAATCTATACTTTATCTCCTCTCTCTATTTCTTCGTCCTGTATGTTTTTGTATGAGTAAGGCTCACGCCGAAACGTCACAACTTTGTAATTGTTAAGTAATAAAGCTGCTCCTACTTTTTTTCCGATTTTATACATTCTGAATTCAAGAACAATGCAGAGATAAAACAGATGACTGAACAACAACCAGTCTCACGGGTGATCAGGAAAAGAAGATGGACATATGTTGGTCACCTGATTAGAAGAAAGAATCAGAGAATCCCAAAACAAGCTATCAAGTGAAACAGAACAGGCCGAAGAAAAAGAGGCAGACCGCGTGAAACTCTGAAGAGGACATTGAGAGGCAAAATTAACAGACATAAAATCCTTTGATGAGATTGAAAGACTCGCCGAAGACAGAAAAAATTGACAAACTACTTTGTGAGCCCTATGTGACGTTTAACGGCACAGGAAGGATATAAGATATAAGATAAGATTTCTATTTATCTAAATCATACCTAAGTGAGGTCGGGCCTGGTCGGAGGAGGAAAGCACAGAATGGACACAGCTTGCACGCATCCACATCACAAAATTATTAACCGATTATTAACTTACATGTACATGGTTTTCCACCGACAATAAACATCTCATTCACGCTTAAACGACAAATGACCTTCCTCTGACCCGGTGGTTCCCACGTGTTCAGCGTACAAAGCCCGGCCTGGTGAAATTCTATCACGTTTCATTAAATACCTGGCCAGAGACGGTCCTTTCTCAGAATTGCGCACTTCCGGTATTAGCCTGTTTCTGACCCATTATTTCTCGCTCTAGGGTTGCCAATCAGCCTAGTCAGCTAGTGCTTATCTATTCCCTACAGAATCATTCAACATAAAATCTGGAATGTTGCAGGACTGTGTACCGTCTCCATTAATATTAAAAACATACAGTAACAACATCTGTAAAGAAGATAGTAAAAACTCCGCAATGAAACCGTCCGACAGCCCAGCCCCAGAAATGATGCCGTGGAACTCAGAACATCCTTCAGAAAACACGACAAATAGGTGCAGCATAAATGATCTCTTCTTTTTTTCTGATGACCAAGCACCTACAGTCACATTTGATAAAACCCAACGGCAGCACATGGATAATGGAAAAGGATGTCAATAAAGTCAACTAAAAACCACAACATGAAAATAAATATGAAAATAAATGCGTGGAATCCTCAAGAAATAGAAAACTATTATATAATAGAAAATTATGACTATGCTCAGAGACAAGGGATACACATGGAAGGAAGCAGAGAATGATTCCAAGGACAGGGATGACTGAAGAGCCTTTATCCGTGGCCTATGCTCTCGTGGGAGTGAAAGGCGATGATGATGATGATAATGATGATGATTTTTTGTAAACAACGGGCACCGAGAACATTACTAAAGAGATCAAAAGACGAAAATGGAAAAAAACGAAAGTCTTGACAAATGCTAGAGAAGAAATCCCAACGGAGATCTTCCTGGACAGACAGCCTTTGAAACATATGAAGCATTTCAAATATCTAACTAGTACAATATCATCATCTGGGAAAACTAATTCCGAAACTGAGAACAGATGCTACACAGCTAATGAGGTCATTGGACAAATGACACCTTTACTGAAAAATAAATCTATCATAATTAGAACAAAAAGACCACTGCATACCTACTCGATCTTCCTCTCAACTCTGTGCTATCAGTGTCGGACATGTCTTAAAAATAAGACGAAAATCATTATGAGAGAAACGAGTTTGAGGGGAATACTGAATATAAGCAGAAGAAACAAATCAGAAATCACTTCATCCGGGCAAGAGTTATAGTAACACCAGAATCACACTATAACCAGAAACAGGAAATAAAATGGTTTGGCCATGTCACACGACTGCCACCAGACAGTATCACAAGAGACACTCAAGCTAATGCCGGCAGGAAACGGGAAGAGACCGCCCGTGAAAGAGGTAAAGGGAGGAAATTACAGAAACCTTAAATATCACATTATATGAAGCAAATCATAGGGCCCTATCAAGAAGTTGTTTTTTTTTTACCCCCTCAGCACTGAAATATATATGAGGACAAGACAAGACAGGGTAAGGCAAGACAAGACAAAGCAAGACAAGACAAGACAAAACAAGGCAAGACAAGACAAAACAAGACAAATCAAGACAAGACAAAACAATGCAAGACAAGACAAGACAAAACAAGACAAGGCAAGACAAGAGAAGACAAGAGAAGACAAGACAGGGCAAGGCAAGACAAGACATGACAAGACAAGGCAAGACAGGGCAAGGCAAGACAGGGCAAGGCAAGGCAAGACAGGACAAGACAAGACAAGGCAAGACAAGATAAGGCGAGACAAGACAAGACAGGGCAAAGTCAGACAAGACAAGACAGAACAAGGCAAGACAAGACAAGACATGACAAGACAAGGCAAGACAGGGCAAGGCAAGACAGGGCAAGGCAAGGCAAGACAGGACAAGACAAGGCAAGACAAGACAAGATAAGGCGAGACAAGACAAGACAGGGCAAAGTCAGACAAGACAAGACAGAACAAGGCAAGACAAGACAAGACATGACAAGACAAGGCAAGACAGGGCAAGGCAAGACAGGGCAAGGCAAGGCAAGACAGGACAAGACAAGGCAAGACAAGATAAGGCGAGACAAGACAAGACAGGGCAAAGTCAGACAAGACAAGACAGAACAAGGCAAGATAAGACAAGACATGACAAGACAAGGCAAGACAGGGCAAGGCAAGACAGGGCAAGGCAAGGCAAGACAGGACAAGACAAGACAGGGCAAGACAAGATAAGGCGAGACAAGACAAGACAGGGCAAAGTCAGACAAGACAAGACAGAACAAGGCAAGACAAGACAAGACAAGGCAAGGCAAGACAAGACAGGACAGGACAAGACCAGGCAATTAAAATACAGAGAAGTGAAAATCATGACTGACTTCGAGTTCAGAAATTACAGTTGTAAAAATATATCACTGAAAGCTATCAGCCCGACGTCAAGTGAAGCAACGTGAGCGAACAAAAACCTTTTACTGTCACCTGTCATGTCAAACAGACGGAGAAATATTGGATGCTTCAGACATGTACAGGCAGGACTAAAATGGTCAAATAAAAAAAAAATTAAAGTTCTAAAATATTAATTAAAATCATCAAGCGATATATCATCTTTGAAGAAAACGGTCAGGGGAAGTAACTGATACTTGTTCATTGACCGTCTACAGTTTGCTTGGATTTAGTAGCAAGGTTAGAACCGCTCCAGGCAAGATGAATTTATGAACAGTGTTTGCTAACCTTCTTTGCTGAAAATAATGCCAGCTTCCAAAACGATGGTGATTTAAAAAGATTTTTTTTTTAAAGAAGCGTTTAGTTTGAGCTGAACTTACAAGAAGCAGGGTAATTTACAGGTTAAAGATTCAGGATTACATATGTACATGTATTTATGCATATATATGTGTATGTGTACGTATGTGGCAGCATATGTTTATGTCTATGCATACGAGTTTGTGTATGCATGTATATGTATATGTGTGCATGTGTTTGTGCACATGTGGTATTTACTTGCATTTGTGTGTGAATATATATATATATATATATATATATATATATATATATAATCTGCACGTACTTGCAATTATGAAAAGTGTGGGTGTATATATATACTGTGTCAAAGTCTAAACTGATCTAAAGTATTGTTTTTTTAATACTGCTTTTCTTTAAATTTGTTAGTTTTGGATGAATGTAAAAATGTAACTAAGTTTATTTCATGTAGTTACATTAATCAGAGTGTGGAGTGTATGGACAAGAGATGGTTTATTATTTATTTATGTATTTAATTGACTGCTTCTTCGTGCTTATTACGCTCATTAACAAAAGCTGAATGACTGTGACTGAGTGAAAGCTGTATGATGAAGGGCAGAATGTTAGACGGGCCTGCGTGGTCAATTCTTAACCCTTTAAAAATAAAGTATGTTCGTTGGTTGGTTTACTGTCATCCAACTTTTTACCGTTTGACGTCTACAGTGTTGTCATAGTAACGCCAGAAGTTATGAAATTCAAAGTACTCGGAAAAATGAATTATTAACATTAAATTACGTTACGAAAGAGTTTTTTTTGTTTTGTTTTTTGTAGTTCTACTGCATAATCTGATGGAAATTTAAAATGGGGGAGAAAATGAGACGAAAGCTAATTTAAACAACAATCTTTAATGTTTAAAGCGAGGGAACCTTCAGTAAAATAAAAGAATATGTCTGATGAACTATACCTGAAGGCAACAATGTAATTTAAGAAATTTCATGTCTTCAATTGCTGTAAGTTATTGACATGACTCAGCTGGTAATTCGCATGGCCTTTCAATAGTTTCGATGATAATAGAAAAAAAAGCATTGCAAACAGAGCAGCTATGACGCAGTGAACAAATTGTTACGTCTTTTTTTTGTCAGCAGAGGATGACAGCTTTTGAGGACAGTAGTATACAACTGTCTTGTACTTCTGAGCCTAAACAAACATAATTATAATATATTGCGAGGTTCCACGATGGATATACAGGGATTCCTTCAGAGATCGTGACTGGAAAAAATCCCTCCATGGCACTTCTCGCAGAAGCATAGGGCTTACTTTGTAAAAGGATTTCCTTCGCGAATGATATGCCAACACGGCATCAACTATAGGCATCTGTGACAGTATACAGAGAGTCAGAGATATTGACTTTTGTGGACTTTAATTGTATTAGAAAGACTTGCATGTTGTTGTTGTTGCCTGGAAGGATCTGTAACACTACTATACCAAAAAGACAAACTTGTCACTATGGTATACCCCGAGTGACACAACAACAATGCCAGATTCGCAACTCATTCATTCATTCATTCATTCATTCCTTTGCAACTGCCACAACAAAAACAACAATGCCAGGTAATGAAAACTTATACAGGACTTCCCACTCACTCAACAGGACTAACATATAAGAACTCCATTTAGGTAATGAATAGGCTAAATTCAAAGACACAGATCAAACATTTACTGAATGAAAAAATGAATGGTGGAAGATGGAGATGAAGAAGGAAAACGAAATACCAACATGGGCGTGTAGTCGGTGCCATGAGGAAGAAAAGCCTGACAACAATAAGCAAGTAAAAACAGCTACTAACAGTATAGCGAACTTCGAACACATCTCCCAAACTTACAAATCTGTCCTGACAAGGACAACACTCTTAACATCTACATATCAGTACAAGGTAAAGGAACATTGTCTTAAAGGACAATAAGCTGAGCTAAAAACTATTACATTATTAAAACTGATTTGCAACTACTCCACTGGGAAAAATGACCACTCAGTAAAACATTCTACACAAAATCCGATCTCTAACAAAAGTTGCTCAAGCTTAAATATTCCCTACATTTTACCTTGAACTTTCTCAAAATTTATTTCACGTGACTTATGTAAACTGACCTTGGGTAATAAACTATCAAAACTAACTTTGAGTAAAAAAAATGTCAACGTTTAAATATTCTGTTACTAAATATAAGTCTAGACAGCTCACAATGTCTCGTGAAGGTCTTACCGACCTAGAGTAAAAAAAAAAACATTCCGCGGCCTAAATTTTCTGTACTAAATGTAGCCTGTCTAGACGCAATTTAAATAATAATAATAATAATTCTCATGAAGTCAACATGACCTAAATAATCTTCCCTTGATCCCATTTAAGGGCTTTAAAAACTGTGTCAAAGAACTAAATCTACCTTTGTGTATGTCCCGTTGATAGTAAAAATTTCTATACTAACAAATGCAGTGTTTATATATACTGCCACAACTTCAGTGTTTTTGTTTTTATCCAAGACAGGTCATTTTTAGTTCTATAGAAGGGGAAAATCCTACTCTTGTGCATGCCACATGTCGTAAGTCTTGCCATCATCGTCATCATCATCATCATCATTATCATCATGTGCTTTCTTCGGAGCAAAGGTTGGCAATAACGAATCTCCCGTTTCCTCGCTTCCTCAGCCCTTCTGTGTCGTGCCCATTCTCGTACGTTATCTTCCCACTTACATGTCTGTCTACCTCTCGCTCTTTTTCCTTCCACTTTTCCTTCTAGTATGGTCTTTATTAAGTTGCTATGTCTTTTGATATGGCTAACGTGCTTTGTTTTCTTGATCCTTATTTGTTTGAGAAGTTTACATTGCACTTGCAGATATTTAAAACGTGCGCATTTGTTCTTTTCGAGAATTAATACTCGATCACAAAATGACGACCTAGTTTTATGTAGAACGACATTTCTGACGCATTAATTCTTCTTTCTGACCCTTTAGCATGGAGTCCATGTTTCTGCTCCATACAGTAAAACAGAGAAAATATAACATTTTACAAATCTCGGTCTTGTTTTTTACGGGTAGATTCCAGGATAACAGCACTGTTTTCATAGTGTTGAATGTAAGTTATGCCATTCGTATTCTTTCTTGTTCACTTCCATCTCACATCTCCCATCCTCAGTTGGTTTATGCCCTTAGATAGCAGTAGTCTGTCGCGTGTTCCAGTCTCTCTTTGTCTATGGTTATGGCTTGGGCCTTTCCTTCCTAGCACTGTTACTTCGATCTTCTTGATATTGATTTGGAGTTCCCATTATTAACTTACGATGTTTACCTTATCTATTAGTTTCTGTAGCTTCTGTGGATTCTCTCCTGGGAGGACTGTACCATTTGCATACCTTAAGCTGTGTTGACATTTCCTTCCCCATTTCTTTCTACACTCAGTCCTGGTAGTTCTTCAGAGTGTCTGATAGTGTTACTTTATTAACATTTTCTATATTATACATTTATTATTCTTTATGGTGGTGGCGACGGCTTCTACTGGATAAACTAAAAGGGAAAAAACCCAACTTGTTATTTCTGTCTACACTTATGACTTCGTTACAGGTGGTGGAGGTTGGAGGTAGGGGGGGGGAGTGATGCCAGCGACAGGTGGAAAAGAAGGAGGGAGAGAGTATGAAGCGGAAAATCAGCGATGGTAAATATTTTACTGCAGGTGTTGTACGGAGATAAAATTCCAAGAGTTTCGTTTGGCAAATAGGTGAGAAAGCCTGGTCTAAAGTTAGGAGTTAATTTAGAAAGCTGGTCTAAAATTTGGAGTTAATTTAGAAGGCTGGTCTAAAGTTTGGAGTCAATTTAGATTTCTCTTTATAAGTTTTTTTTTGTTTTAAATTTTATTTTTAAACTGTTGACATTTGAAAACGTTAGCGGGAGATTTATTGACTGGTTATAATTGTACAGGATTGCGAAATTTGACCGTTTCTTGTTTCTTTTAGCCTGTTGTTATACGAACAAAGATTCGTCGTCGTTAAAGTTATCATAATCCTTTCAGATCTCGCTTTTAACACTGACGTTGTCATGTCTGTGCTGCGGTTGTCACTCCTCTGATAGTGGCAATATTCCTTATAATAAAAATAACATAAGTATATTATATCTATAAGAATCGACACAATTGATTTATTCAGATGTTTTAAAAAATTGAAGAGAGAGAAAGAAAAAGAGAGAGAGAGAGAGAGAGAAAGAAAGATAGAAAGAAAGAAAGAACGAGAGAGAAAGAAGAGAGAGAGAGAGAGAGAGAGAGAGAAAGAAAGATAGAAAGAAAGAAAGAACGAGAGAGAACGAAGGAGAGAGAGAGAGAGAGAAGAGAAAGACAAGACAGAGCGAGAGAGAGCTAGAAGAGAAAGGCAGAGAAATGTAGGAAACTTGAAACTGTGATAATGGCACCTAAAATATATAGTCAAGAGAGGCTCTTGTATGTGGCTTTTTTGTGGAAAGTTTTAGAGATCACAGTTGTCCATAATATTTTTTGAGGTATTGCCTTGTCCCTCTAATTATGTCTAATGTAACATCTTTCACATTGTCACTCGAGTAATTTGCTCCAGATTTCTTTCTCTCAGTGGTGCTAATTTTACTTTGAATGTTCTCAGCTATATCGGTTTTCTCGTGCCACCACTCACGAAACAGCTGTTTCTTTCTCTCTCTAGAGACGTCTGGGCGTGTAGGACGTGTATTTTCTAGCTCCTGATTTTTCACCCTTTTGAAATAAAGATCGATCGATGAATCAGTCAATCAATCAATCAATCACTTTTACGTGTTTTTTTTTATTAAGACACATAGGATGATAAACTTCAGATGTAATTCTGTTTCTAGTGGAATACGAAATCTCTTCGAAATATGTGAATTTGTGGAGTTATTTCATAAAACTGAGATAAGACATTCTTTCTTTCTCAGTGTTCATACTGATATCCACTATTTTCGGGTAAGTCGCGTGGTCTGCCCAGTGTAAGTTTGACTAAAAATGAGTTATCTGTTTTATCCGGACATTATGCAACCGTGATAGAATGCGGGACAGAAGGTACAGTCTAGTAAAGTAAGAGAACAGTTTTGTAAGATTAGACCTCGAAAAAATCGTAGACAAAGCACTTTAGTGAGACGTGAGAGAAAGAAAAATCACAAGAGAATTACCTGGGATGAACCGGAGTTTGTGGTTCGAATCCCAGGTAATTCTCTTGTTATTTTTGCAGCAGTCAACCCCCTGGGAATAACTGTGTTAAGAGCACACATATCTTAACATAGTGTTTGTGAGACAGGGAACATAGATCTGTTTGCTTAAAAACTCTGACCTACCTCTGTAGCCCAGAAACTTCTAGCAATCAGCACTAATTGTAATTGTTATTTTTGTAAAATGTAATATCAGGTTGGTGGACGGATGGGGACATGGAGATCTCTGGCGGGGATGAGGGAAGTTTGGTGTGAAACCAATGAAACCAGGACGTGACAAGCCTATGGGTCTTTACAACAATGGCTATCAGAATGATGTAAACAAAACAGAGCCAGTAGACTATGGGTGGCGGGGAATGGATATCGTTGAAGCACTCATCGGATTCCTCATCCCAAAATCAGAGTGTCTTTGTGGAACTGTCTCAGCACCGTCTGACATGGAGGAGGGACTTAAGTACAGCCACCAGAGGCTGGAAAACAAAGTTTTGGCCAGGCCAGCCACACTGTCTTCATGGCAGTCCGAGCAAGACCACAGTTTGCCCTAGCAAGGAAAGGTGCTGAAGTCGGAGTTACCCAGCCAAAAATCGCATCGTAAAAATCAGGGTAACATGCATTATCGCTAATGAAATGTCTCTATCTGTAGTTTGCAAACATGGTGCTCGCCCTGTGAAGACTAACCATGCAGGTGCAGTGTCGGGCCCCCTGTCTCGAAAGGGTCCACCCAGTGCTACTGGAGGTCCTCTCAGTTCGTCTTGTGGAGCCAGGAGACATGAGAGTAGAGCTACTGGCCAAAAAATACAACAGAAGAAAACAGCCAAAAAGCAAGAACTTAAAATAATGCAGTGGAATGCTGAGGGTATCAGCAGTGTTAGAGATGGCTATAGCAAAATGGTGGAACTAGAGAACATACTTTTTGCAGAGCAGGTAAGTATATGCTGCATACAGGAGACACACCTAACCAAAGATGTCGCCTGTAAAATCAGAGACTACCAGTGTCTTAGATCAGACCGACATGACAGAAGAAAAAGAGGACTTGTTAAGAATAACATCTGCATATGTCAGGTGGAAGTGTACATGGAAGGAGCCGAATACCAGATGATCCGTCTAAAAACCAGTAATACAGACTTCCACCTCCTTAACTATTACTGTCCCAATGACCGCCCACATGCTCTAGAAACAATCCCACACAAAGAGAGACTGATGGTCTGTGACGATTTTAACAGTCATTTCCAGAGGTGGGGCTATGACCACATAGACAAGAAAGGAGAGGAAGTTGAGAACTGGCAGGATGATAATGGACTCCTCCTGATCAACCAGCCAATGGATCCCCCAACATTTTACTCAAGGGCTTGGCATACAACCTCAACACCAGTTCTAGCATTTCACTCTCCAGACCTGAAGTTAAGCATTACACGTGAAGTTGGAAAACAACTTGGAGGTAGCGACCATCGACCAGTCTTCCTGACAATAGAAAATGAACTACTCCTTAACACCAGTAGCCCTCTCCCCAGATGGAACTATAAAAAAGCAAACTGGACAGTTTACAGACATCGTACAGGTATCCTGTCCATAGAAGGTAAGGATATTAACAGCATAGTGAAGGAATTCAATACTTGTATCCTTCAGGATGCACGTGAAACCATTCCCAGAGGAGCTCGTAGGGACTATAAACCATACTGGTCTAGTGAGCTGGGAAAACTCCATGATGACGTGGAAACAGCTCGAAAGCAAGCAGAAAATAGACCATGCCAAGAACACCACAATAATTACCAACATGCTAAGGCCAAATTTCAGAGAGCCAAGCTGCAAGCCAGACAGGAAAGTTGGAGAGAGAAAACAGAGTCCCTAAACTTTGAAAAGGATGGAATAAAACTGTGGAAACTAATCAAACAGTTAAATGATGAGAGTACTGGAAGGAGTACAAAGATTACACTAATAGAGGATGGGAAAACTCTTACAGGTAAGCAGGTAACAGATCACTTTGCTCGCATGTTTGCACAAGACTGTAACATTGATATCCATCCACAGAAAGAGTGTACAGTGCGCACTGACCCACAGAAAGAAGAGGAACAAGTCAGAAAAGTAGAGGTCATGGATCCACCAATCACATGCAGCGAGTCAGACCTAGCAGTCAGTAAACTGAAACCAAGAAAATCACCAGGACCAGAGGAAGTGTCCAATGAAATGGTCAAGAACCTTGGAATGGCAGCAACGGGAAAGCTGTTGGATATTTTCAATATGCGCTGGAGCAAAGGTAAGTTACCTCAAATCTGGAAGGAAGCAAGCTTGGTACCACTGCTAAAGGTAGGGAAAAATAGTGATACAGGCTCCAACTACAGGCCAATCAGTCTCACTAGCTGCTTATGCAAAACGAAGGAACGCATCATTGACCTGAGGCTAAAGTGGTACCTAGAAAGTGAAAACCTTCTCATTCCACAACAAGCAGAATTTAGGCAGTACTACAGTACAGAAGATCAAGTGACCTATCTTTCTCAAGAGATTGAGGATACATTCCAAGAGAAAAACCTTGTACTAGCAGTGTGGAAAGACCTGAAGAAAGCGTTTGATAAAGTATGGAAAAAAGGTCTGCTGTGGAAACTAAGAAACTGCAATGTGAATGGAAGACTGTACAACTGGATAAAGTCCTGTTTACACAATAGAAGAGCTAGAGTACTAATGGATGGACACAAAAGCCAGAAAGTACTTCTGCGACACGGTGTACCACAAGGAGGAGTCCTTTCACCTAAACTATTCCTTGTATTCATTAATGACCTGGTTAAGGAACTTCCCTATGGAATCAAAGCGGCACTGTATGCAGATGATCTAGTCACGTGGTGTACAGATGAATATGCGACAGTTGCTACACATATACTCCAAAGAGCAGCAGACATCTTGACATAATGGACAAACAAATGGTGTGTAAGTATCAACACAGAGAAATCAAGTACCACTCTGTTCACTCTCTCATCTAAACAGAAAGCAAGTAAGATCCTTGTAAATGAAATATCCTTAAGGATGGACAACCAACACACTTACTTAGGAGTGACTCAAAACTGACTTGGAAGCAACACATCAACAGTGCAGAAGCAAAAGCCAGAAGAAAACTAGCCATATTAAGAAAATTGAGTGAACCACATGGGGAGCTAGTGAAAGAATCGTCAAGAATATATATCAGCAAAGTATTCTACCACATTTAGAATATGGCTCAGCATCTCGGTGCACATCATCAAACACTAAGCTGCATAATCTAGACAAGTTACAAAATCAGTCACTACGGATTACCACAGGTGCCATGAGGTCCACACCAATAGTAGAAATGCAGAAAATAGTTGGTGTTCAAACGCTAAAGGAACGTAGAGACACAAAGGTCATGACCTTGAGAGAGAAATTCCTCATCTTTGTAAGCCATCCTTGGAACTAAGACGGCTTAAAAGAAGCAGCTTCATTCATCAGGCCAAGAGTATGCGTAAGATGATACCTGACTTTCCAACTGTAGTCGCTCCATTATCATCTGTACCAGAATACACCATGGAACGAAGCAGATTTATACACAAATAACCATTCAGACTGAAGTGAAAGGTGTGCAGAAGGGTGAGATGCAGAGCAGTCAACAGCCACACTTAGTGTTCTAGATGATAAATATCTATGTGACACCTGGATACCTGTGTATACAGACGAATCTGCACACAATGCCATAAAGAATGAAGGGACATGAGCACATATTGAATATCCAAACAACACCTCTGACAAGATTTCCATACCCACTAGAAAATACTGCAACAACTATGATGTAGAAGTTCGGGCAATTATTGCTGCAGTTGAAAAACTATCAGACTCTAGAACTGATACGTGCCCCGTAGTAATTCTCACAGATGTAAGATCAGTACTGGAAGCTCTTCAGTGTAACAAACTACCAGACCTTAAGGATTCCTTGTCAAAAATTGGCTTACAACACGGAGTCACTTTGCAGTAGATCCCTCCCACTGTGGGATACCAGGCAATGAGAAAGCTGACCATCTGGCCAAAGAGGGCACTGAAATGGAGCAACCAGACATACCAATCATCTATAATCAGAAGAAAAGCATGATAAAAACCTACAGGAAGCCACAAACATCACCACATGATGACTATCACGTGCTGAACAGAAAGGAACAAGTCACCATTTTCCGTCTCCGAACAGGACACAGCCGACTCCAAAGTCATATGTATACAAAGTTTAAGGTTGGTACTACTAATTTATGTACATGTGTCCAGGTGCCCCAAACTTTGGAACATATCCACCAAAACTGCACCAACTATGAGACACTGAGAAATAATTACTGGCCCAGTGAAACCACTAAAGAAGATAAGCTCTATGGTTCCATACATGAATTACAAAAAAAACAGTGAAATTTGCCCAAGAGACAGGACTGCAGATATAGACAGACAATGCGAACGAAGAAGAAGAAGAAGAAGTAGTAGTCAAGTCACAAACATGTCCGAAAGTCTTCAAAATCCTACAGAGAAGACTACTGATATTATCAGTGATACAACGGGTTGTAGTCAAGCCACAACAGTGGCAGAATCTATATCGCTACTAATCTCACCTGCATCGAAGATGCTACAGCCTCCAGAAACCATGAACCAGTACCTCCACTTACTGCAGGAGAGCCTGCTGGAAAACAAGGAACAACAATTTTAACCAAGAAACCTTCATCATCACCAGACACTGCTACTAAAAAAAGACAGCCAATTCAACAATCCTAGCCTGCTTGTTCATGAATTAACACTGCAGTGCGGTGTTCCTAAAATCAGTGACACGAACAGTTTCCATCAACCTGCTGGGACAGATATAAAACCGGTTACTTGTCACTGTGGCCACAACTTGGTAGACACCGTTAAAGATCTAGTGAAAACCTTCATCAGTGACACGAAGGCTGAAATTATTAAAACAGTCAATTATAAGAACAATAGTATCAGAAAAGAAGTTCAGCAGCTGAGAGAAGAAAAGACAAAACTGAGGCCAGTCATTGAATCGATCAACAATGGAACAAAAAGTGGTAATAAAAACTACATAAAAGTAACCAGAAATAAGAACTGGTAGTCATTCAGTGATTGCTAGTCAAAGTAAACTTAACGAGAACGTGAACTCGATGACCCAGTCATTGCCACCAGCCAAAGACCAGAAAAATTACCAACAAAAACGGAGAGGAGTCAGTGACTCTTTATCAGAAAAGCAGAACACGATATATCCCATTGATGTCCACGTTAGCAACAGATTTGACGTGCTACAGCAGAGCCCTGTACCAAATACTAAGCAGAAAGACAGAATGCAGCAACCAGATCAGTTAAACAACACGCCCCACCAGCAATCATGCTCCAACCAAAACTAACAAGGACAACCTACATAGAAAAATCGTAATCTCAAATTCAAGGAAAGTACAACACATCTGTTAAAGATTACTAAAGGGCGTATATGGCGACCGGATGCCCATATCAGACGAAGGTACTATCTCAGTAGTTGAGGTACCAAGAGCTGGTGTTGCGAAAATAACGCAAATACTGAGAAGTTTTACTGTAGATCAGGTCGTATCGAAAATCTCCTTACATGTTGGTATAAACGAACATCATGAATTGGGCGGAACCTAAGACGTTCTGACATGCAGATTTTGACTTCCGCCACCAAGGAAAAGTAACATAAAGCAGCCATCTTCACATTTTCTATCATTCCACCCAGTGTCGGTCCTGGGCGCGGCTTGGTGGACAGCAACAACAAAGCACTTCGGTAGCAACATTGTTTACACGTCGGTAGCAACATTATTTACACTTCGGTAACAACATTGTTTACACGTCGGTAACAACATTATTTACACGTCGGTAACAACATTGTTTACACGTCGGTAACAACATTGTTTACACGTCGGTAACAACATTGTTTACACGTCGGTAACAACATTGTTTACACGTCGGTAACAACATTGTTTAAACGTCGGTAACAACATTGTTTACACGTCGGTAACAACATTGTTTACACGTCGGTAACAACATTGTTTAAACGTCGGTAACAACATTGTTTACACGTCGGTAACAACATTGTTTACACGTCGGTAACAACATTGTTTAAACGTCGGTAACAACATTGTTTACACAAACCATACCGCGTGTTTTACCTCAGCCTTTGGTGCCCCAAAGAAACGGCTGTGCAGGCAGGCACACGCACGCATTCACACACACACACACACACACACACACACACACACACACACACACACACACACACACACACACACACACACACACACACACACTTTGAGGCAGGATCCTGGCCAAAAATTTAAAGGTCCCAGAAAGTACATAACAGAAAGATGCAGTGCATTTGGATGGTCACAAGCAACACGAGAATACAAATATAATGGTAAGAGAAAACTTAGGCCAGTTAGTCAAGCAAAAAACTCAACAATAGGAGAATTCTCTTATCTATCTTCAGTTCTAATACAATACTCTAACACTCACTATGAGTGGCCAACACACAGTCTCTCACTGTCTCACCAAACACAATTTAAAGGAAAAAAAAAACTCTTCCTTTACAATTTCCCATTTCTTGAGTTCGCATTCGAGTCCCGTACAAAGAGTCCCCTTTTTGTGAAAATAAAAAAAACTTCTCCATCCTTCTTGAGTCAGGGTAGATCAGCTCTGTCGTTTTAAGTCATAATTTAAATCCGAGATACAAGGGAAAGAACCCCAAAATATCATACTGCTTTAGACATCAATGTAAAACATAAACAAAGAAGGAAGAATATAGAACGACTGTGGAGAAAGTGGTTAATAAGTTATATATGTCTATGTTCACAAACATATGTGTATATATGACAAGAATGGACTTTAAGGACAAAAAAGCCATAAAAGGATGAAAAACACAAAGCCTGCTGATTACGAAGTAAAGATATATACTGAATTATCGACCCTGATACATCTGAAAGGCATAGGCAAACCATTTCCGAAAAGTCAAATCACCAAGGACAGTTAATCTACCCTTGACATAAAGCACACGCCAGTTGGTGATTTGGGAAACATGTTTGCTTTCGACAGTTATGTACCATGTGACTTTTTAACGTCAGTGACGTCTTCTTCCCCTCCCTCCCCTCGTACCAAAAAAAAAAAAAATCCACATAATAAATTGTCTGCCAGTATTTCTGTTTTCTTTCTTTAAAATTTCCTTGAAGTACTACATGTCATACTCTCTACCCAAGAAAAAATAAGTATTGGTCAATGTAGCAACCATGTAACATAATAATAAAAATAAGACAAATCGTTGCTCTTTTAAAAAACTTTGCAGGCGGTTCTGGAAGGACAAGACAGATATTAAAAAATAAAGAAGGCGAGTACACACACATACACACACACAACAGTTTATGCACGTCTGTGATACGAAACTGTATACTGCACACACATCATCGACTCACAACTCAATAACGTCTTTTCTTTCTTTTAGTTAAAATTTACTTAACAAAAGCCCAGTGAAATTTTACCCTAGGAAAGGTATATGCGTAACCGTGCCGTACTACATCAGTGTGTGTGTGTGTGTGTGTGTTGTCTGTTACGGTTAGGTTTCTACCACACAATAGGTAACAATATCAAGCAGTACTTTTACGTGTGTATCATTTGCGACAGTCAGGAACAACCTTCACCCAGAACATACAACACAATAGACAAGTCCAGTAGGAACAACCTTCACCCAGAACATACAACACAGTAGACAAGTCCAGTAGGAACAACCTTCACCCAGAACATACAACACAGTAGACAAGTCCAGTAGGAACAACCTTCACCCAGAACATTACAACACAGTAGACAAGTCCAGTAGGAACAACCTTCATCCAGAACATACAACACAGTAGACAAGTCCAGTAGGAACAACCTTCATCCAGAACATACAACACATTAGACAAGTCCAGTAGGAACAACCTTCACCCAGAACATACAACACAATAGAGATATCCAGTAGGAACAACCTTCACCTAGAACATACAACACAACAGAGATGTCCAGTAGGAACAACCTTCACCCAGAACATACAACACAATAGACATGTCCAGTAGGAACAACCTTCACCCAGAACATACAACACAATAAACATGTCCAGTAGGAACAACCTTCACCCAGAACATACAACACAATAGACATGTCCAGTAGGAACAACCTTCACCCAGAACATACAACACAATAGACATGTCCAGTAGAATCAACCTTCACCCAGAACATACAACATAATAGACATGTCCAGTAGGAACAACCTTCACCCAGAACATACAACACAATAGACATGTCCAGTAGAATCAACCTTCACCCAGAACATACAACACAATAAACATGTCCAGTAGGAACAACCTTCACCCAGAACATACAACACAATAGACAAGTCCAGTAGGAACAACCTTCACCCAGAACATACAACAAATTAGATAAGTCCAGTAGGAACAACCTTCACCCAGAACATAGAACACAATAGACAAGTCCAGTAGGAATAGCCTTCACCCAGAACATACAACAAATTAGACAAGTCCAGTAGGAACAACTTTCATCCAGAACATACAACACAATAGACAAGTCCAGTAGGAACAGCCTTCACCCAGAACATACAACAAATTAGACAAGTCCAGTAGGAACAACTTTCACCCAGAACATACAACACAATAGACATGTCCAGTAGGAACAACCTTCACCCAGAACATAGAACAAAATGGATAAGTCTAGCAAGAACAACCATTTTTCAGAACATGTAACACAATATACAAGTCCAGCAAGAACAACCAACTTTCAGAACATACAACACGATAGACAAATCCAGTAGGAACAGCCTTCATAAAGAACATACAACACAATAGACAAGTCCAGAGGTCTACACAGAGAAATCTTTATGAATATCCTGATGACGCAATGAAAAAGGTACCTCTCTCAAACAGAAGCATACCTCTGTCTTAACACTGGTTTTTCCATCTTAGGCTTAAGCTCTAACTTAACTGTATCTCACTTCTTTCTTTCCTGGGCTTCGAGACAATTTACCATGACCGGTGTTTAGATGCTCGATATTGCCATCCCATGCGCAGGTGAGGTAATATTCAGCCTGTTTCTTTCTTACTGTGTTGCCTGTTAGTCTTGGTAACCAGATATACATAACAAGATACGAACATTCAGTTACAAGGACATGTAAGGGATTATCATGGTTAGTATTCATATTTTTATTCGACCTGTCAGTGCATTAGAATGGCCAGTATTCCTCCCGTTCTTTCAGAAGACGTCAGGTACATGTTTCTCTAGAGATGGGTGGCTGGGGCAGCTTCGATCCGGTTTGAACAATCAGTTCTTAGCCAGCAGAGAGAGCACTGCAGTAACCACTTCGCTTCTATAAGTGTGATAACAACTGCGATAAAATCTAGTTCTAGCAGGGATAGATGAAGGTGTATGTGTATAGATAAAGGAAAGGAGGAAAATCAGGAGACGATGGTTTAAAAACAATGAAGTGGTTATGAAAAACAGCAACAGCATCTCAGTATTTCGGCAACATGGCGTCTCAAAGGCAACAGAGAAAACGTAAGAAGCAGGTAGATACATGGAGAAAAACGTATCTGAGGCCCATTCTGGTTACAGAAAAAAACAGACACAAACTACGCCCACAGACTAAAGTGGAAATAAGGAAACTGAAAAAAAAATCAGACAAGTATGCAGATTTACGTTTGATCAGAGGAAAATTTGCATGGAAACGGCACTGGAAGATGAAAACATAAATAAGGTCGCATTTGATTGTTTATTCAAATTGCAGACAGTCTCATTGATAAACAACGGGCTTTCCTTTAATTTTGACATAAATCGTTCGCAATAATGCTCTGATGAGAGAAATGTGTCTTTCTTCCGGACCAGTTTGCGGCGAAAGCAAGCTTCTCTCAGCAAGAGGTTGGCCATGATTGTCCTGTAAATGATCAAAGACTAAAATAAGTCACACTACAGTGTAGAAGGATCCAGGTAAATAAAGTCGTCTCACTCACTCACAGGATTTTATCATGAATCATCCAATTCAGCCCCAGGAGAAGCATCATCTTTGTTAATGAAATTTGTTGTTTAGTTTGGGAGTTTAGCTCTGGACATCTTACACGCTTTAAGACGTTTTGTGCAAGTGCTTTCTGTTTGTCTAAAATAGGTACAGTTGGAGATTGTGGGAGTTGTTGAGGTTCTTCTTATGATTGATTGAGGTTCTTATGATTATTCTTGAGGTTCTTCTTATGATTATTCTTGAGGTTCTTCTTTTGATTATTCTTGAGGTTCTTATGATTATTCTTGAGGTTCTTCTTATGATTATTCTTGAGGTTCTTCTTATGATTATTCTTGAGGTTCTTCTTTTGATTATTCTGAGCCTTGCAGACGTCCGGAGTCTTCCAGGTGGTTGCTTTCTGAAAATCGCTGGCAGTGCCTTTGTCACATGACCAAACGACGACCTCGCCTCTTAAACGTGTAGGGCGTGAGCTAGTGGTGATGTGAGTGTGTGCGATGAACTGTAACTGTTAAAAAAGGGTCTAGCTCTGTTGCTGGTCCTGGGGTGGAGGGGGGGCAGCCTCATTATACTCGGGGTCCGCCCATACGTGTTCGGCCTTTGACATCAGTATTTTCTTCTGTGTTTTTAGATAAATGACTCCAATGTTGTGTCGATCGCGTGTTGCCCGTGATCTAGCATTTAGTTGGGACTTGCATCTGTTGCCTTTGCCGGCATGTAATGCATTGAGTCATATGTGATAGGTTCCTTGGAGGAAGTTGCCTTGCATTTGTTCATCGAGATGTTGCTTGATGGATCTGTACAGGTCCGATTTGTCCATTGTGTATGCGCGATGACTTTGGTTGTAAATAGTGACAGTTCAAAATGCAACAACATCCAAACAAACGAACACGTCGTGTTGACTTTGACTTCTGTTCAGCAACGACTTGTACATTGAAGAACAGGTTCAAGCACAAGTCCAGCTCAAAGATCTCATATATATATATATTCATTATTTTATCACATTCTCTGCACTTATTTAGGCACATAAGGATTTTGCATACTTCCATACACTCATCCTCTAGTTTCATTACAGTTCCCCCAGAAGTTCCCGCCAGAAACTTCTTTCATGAGCAACCTGAGTTACAACTCAGTCACATGACCAAACGACGACCATTCACATTTGTCAGTTGCTTAAGCGTGTATTGTAGCAAGGCCTTAACAGCCAACGTACATAGTAACACTTGTACTGCACTGCCAACATACCTAGTAACACTTATACTGCACTGCCAACATACCTAGTAACACTTATACAGCTCTATCGCTCAGTACCGATTGTGTTAATTAACTAACGCGAAATAATTGTTTAAAGTTTATATATGCAAAATAAAAAAAAACTTTTTTTTAAAAGGTCTAATGGAGAATACGAGGAATATATATATACTGTATAACAAGAACAACTCGGTTAATGTTTTTTTTTTTATAATTAATATTTTATAATTAATTGATATTATGCACGAAGAAGCAACAAGACAATTTTCTTTCAGTCTTATTCCGGCATTTTCTTTCTAGATACACTTTTTTTTTATTGTTGTAATACTTAGCGCCATCTTGCCGTGAATGTGTCTCGGAACATGAAAATAAGTGACAGTATTTTCCTTGCTTTGTCGATACCGGACTTTGTGATGTGGTCAGTATCACACCCGCCCGCCTTTCCTTCCCTGTCTACAGAAGAAGTCAGGTACCCATTTCTACAGAAGATGGGGGTGACTGGAGTGTCTCTAAGCTGGACTTGAACCTATGACCTTGCTGTGAGAGACAAGCGCACAAACCACTTCATTTACAAATCCATTCCCTGCGGACCTGTGTAGTTTCAGATTATACGTTCGCTTCAGGTGTTGGAGTTTCCAGCATTAAAACTTCCTTGGTCTGCAGGTAGTAAGACCGAACATTGCATCTTCGCCCACGTTAAAATCTCCCTGACAGTTAGAAATTGCAAAAAGAGTTGGCTAGGCGGCCGCTTCCCCGGGTACATTTCTAAGAATTCTACCACGGAAATTGATGCAGTCTCTTGGAGTGTCTATGCTCTTTGTCACACCCTTTCTGAGACGGGAGAGCAGATATGGAAATGTAATAGCGCAGTGAAGCTATTTTTCGAAGCTACGAACGAACTTTCTAGTTACAGTTCCTATGTTAACTAAGAAATCATTTACATTTTTACACGCGAAGAGACAAGTTCAGTACAAATTTTCCGTTGTTTAAATGTTAAATAGGTGTCTGGTCTTTTGTAAAGGGGGAAGTAAATCAATGCATACACAGATACATGAATATATAGAAACAAAAATAAATACATATACATAAATGCACACATTATATATATACATATATATACTGTATATATATACTGTATATATGTACTGTATATATATTCATACACACGTGCATGCATACATCCATATACATACGTCCATACGTACATACATATACACATAAGTGTTTACAGAGACAAATACATACGTACATGCTTACGTACATATATAGAAACATACATACATACACATACATACATTCATTCATTCATCTGCATGCCTCTTGTGAAACTTTGGCCCCCTAACAGCACTCCTGTAGGCCTCTCGGTTGTGAGCAAGATGGCCTGCTGCTGATGCATCCATTTGCAGATCATCAACGATATCTTGCAACCATCTTCGTCTTGGTCTTCCTCTCTTTCTTTTTCCCATTATATACCCTTCCAAGACGGTCTTCTCTAGATTATCATGACGTTTAATGTGTTCAAAAAGTTTTCTCTGTTTAATCCTCTTTACTAGCCAAGCTTCGTCAATATTAAGTTCTTGTAGTAATACATATTTGTTCTTTTTTGTGTCCATGATATTTGAAGAACTCTTCTATAGCATTTACATTCAAAGGCATTTATGTGTTTCTCAGCTGTTTTGTTAAATGTCCAGGTCTCAATGGGGAAAATGCATGCCCTTAAAAATCTTATTTTTGTAGTTCTGCCTGTTTCTCTCCACAGATTCTTTAGTTGTTTTACTTTCTCAAGAGCGATAGATGTCCTCCTTTTATTTTCCCTCATTGTATCTCCATTATTAGTAGCAGTGATCCGAGATATTCAAAACTCTCCACTTCTTCCAGTTTTTCCTCATTGATACATATATCAGCTGCCTTGTTTGTTTTGTCAGTTGTCATTAATTTAGTTTTCTTCCCATTAAGATATAGATTTTGCTCTTCACTATTCTTACGGACTGACATACATATATACACATACATATATACATACATGCATGCATAACCACATACGTACATATATACATACATTCATGCATACACACACATATATACACACAAGTGTGTACAGAGACAAATACATACGTACATGCTTAGGTACATACATAGAAATATACATATACATAATACATACATACATACATACATATATACATGAATGCATACATACATACATACATACATACATATATGCATGCATTATAAATACACACACATACATACATACATATATACATACATACATATATGCATGCATTATAAATACACACACATACATACATACATACATATATGCATGCATTATAAATACACACATATACATACATACATACATACATACATACATACATACATACATACATACATATATGCATGCATTATAAATACACACATATACATACATACATACATACATACATACATACATACATACAGACATACATACATACATACATACATACATACATACATACATACATACATACATACATACACATATGCATGCATTATAAATACACACACATACATACATATATGCATGCATTATAAATACACACATATACATACATACATACATACATACATACACACATACATACAGCAAGGAACATTTCCCAAAGGATATCTAAAATATGACCACTCTCACAGTCTAAACTCGACGTGGCGTCCAGACATTAGCTTCCTGGATTGTCAACCGCGCTCATCAAATTTCCAAACGGACATTCCACTCTTTTTCCCTTCTTTATTTTGTAACCGGACATAAAAGGACAGGGCATTAGAAAATTGAGAAATATATGAAAATAACAAAATATATAAATATTTAAATCACCCAAAATATGAAAATGTGTCTGGCGACATTCTACGAAACTGCGCTCAAAATTTGTCTGTGCCAACTCTACAAACCTGAGCGATTGTTTCTGCTTGTTGAATAGATGAGTTTTACGTTTGTGTTGAATGTACTGTTTAATAGTGGACAATGGACGGTTTACTCATTTTTCTTTTCCATATAGAGCATTTAAAAAATATAAGTAAAAATTCTCATAATTTTAGCTTGTCAGTATATACTTAAAACATTAAATCCATAAAAAATGGTTGTAAATTATAAATTAACCGACATTTTTGTGTACTGTTTTTCTTTCTGCCACGTTTAATAAAGTGCTGTGTCTACTGCTTCTGTAACTACCATGTTTAATAAAGTGCTTTGTCTACTGCTTCTGTAACTACCATGTTTAATAAAGTGCTTTGTCTACTGCTTCTGTAACTACCATGTTTAATAAAGTGCTTTGTCTACTGCTTCTGTAACTACCATGTTTAATAAAGTGCTTTGTCTACTGCTTCTGTAACTACCATGTTTAATAAAGTGCTTTGTCTACTGCTTCTGTAACTACCATGTTTAATAAAGTGCTTTTTTCTTTTTTTTTTCTGCCGCGTTTAAAGTGTTTTGTCTGCTAGTTTTCCTTCCCTGATGTTTAAATGTTTTGCCTACTATTTTTCTTACTGTCACGTTTAAAGCGCTGTCCACTGTTTTTCTTTCTGCCAAACAAAATAAAGTGCTTTGTTTACAATTGCTGTTTCTGCCGCGTTTGATAAAATTCTGTGTCTATTATGTCTGTATCTGCCACGTTTAATAAAGTTTTTTGTGTACTATTTTTTTCTTTCTGCCACGTTTAATAAACTTTTTGTTTGTGTAATAACTTCAGATGGGAAATCTCTCTCTCTCTGAACCTTAAGTGCCCAGGGCACATGGGGCTTCTGCAAGGGTTTTCCACAAATGCCTGTCTTTCGCCTTTTTTTCTGCTCTTGCCCAGGTGAGCCCTCTATTGCTCAACATCCTTTCTGTTGTTCTTCTCCATGTCTCTTTTGGTCTACCCTTACTTCTGCTCCCCTGTGGTGTCCATCTTAGTGCTATTTTTGGTAGTGAGTTGTCAGTCATTCGGAGCACATGTCCCAACCATCGCCAGCGTCTTTCCTCAATAACTGTTGTCAGTGGTTTCATCTGCATTTCTGCCAATAAGATGTTATTTCTTATGGTGTTTGGCCAAAATATTTTTTTAATTCTACGTAAACATTTAGTCTGGAAAGAATTCAACTTGTTTTCTATGGTTTTGGTGATTTTCCAGCATTCACTTCCATAGAGTAGTACACTTAGAACATTACTCTTAAATATCCTGATTTTCATATTTATGCTTAGTTTATTTGATTTCCATATATTCTGTAGCATTGCAAAAGCCTGGTTTGCTCTAGTAAGTCTGCTGTTGATGTCCTCTGTGCTGTCTCCATTTTCTACTACTCTGCTGCCAAGGTATACAAATTCGTTTACCTCCTCCACTAACTTGTTATCTACTCTGAGTACATTTCTGTTGTTCACATTTTGCTTCATTAACTTTGTCTTTCCTACGTTGATCTTTAGTCCTATGTTGTTTGCATTCTGGGTTAACTTGTTTATTTTATCTTGCATATCTTTGTGACTGCTTGATAATAGACAAATGTCGTCCGCAAAGTCAAGGTCCTCCAGCACTGTGTTAAGGGTCCATTGTAATCCTCTGCGTTTGTCTGATGTTGCCTCCTTCATTAACCAGTCTACTGCCAAGATAAATAATGTTGGTGATAGTACACATCCCTGTTTCACTCCTGTTTGTACCCTAAAGCTGCTGGAGGTATGTTCTCCACAGATAACTTTGCACTGAAAACCCTCGTATAGGGCTTTGATTACATTAACTATTTTATGGGGGAGGCCATGCCATCTTAGGATTTTCCACAGTGCATCTCTGTTGACACTGTCAAAGGCTTTCTCAAAATCTATGAATAATGCATATGTTGTGCTATGCCACTCATTTGCCTGTTCTAATATTTGTCTAAGTACAAATATATGGTCTATGCATGATCTTCCTTTCCTAAATCCTGCCTGCTCTTTCCGAAGTTTTTCCTCAAGTGTTGGTACAATTCTGTTGATGATTATTCTGCAAAATACTTTACTAGTGAGTGGCAGTAGGGTAATGCCTCTCCAGTTCCCGCAATCTCTGAGGTCACCCTTCTTTGGTAGTTTTACTATAAGACCAGTTTTCCACTCCTCTGGGGCTTTTTCTAAATCCCAAATTTGTTGTAATATCCGGCAAAGTTGTTTTGGTGTTTCTGTTTCTTCTGCTTTCAACATCTCAGCAGTCACTTCATCTTCACCTGGTGCCCTGTCTGATTTTAGCATCTTTATCGCCTCTTTTACTTCATTTATTGTTATTGGTCCTGTATTGATGTTTAGTTCTGCTTTTGCTTCAGGTATATCTATTGCTTGTGCTGCTTGTGTTCTGTTTAGTAGGGTGTTAAAGTGTTCCCTCCATCTTTCAATTTTTTCTCTTTCTCCACTGACCAGTTGTCCATTTTGTGTTCTTACTGCACTTTCACATCTTGTATTGAAGTTACCTGTCATCTGCTTTGTGATTTTATATATGGTTTTCATGTCATTTGTATATGCTGCTTTCTCTGCTGTTTCTGCTAAGTTGTCATAGTATTGACGTTTATCTTGACGGCATGATTCCTTCACTTCTTTGTCTTTTTGTGCATAATTACTTAAAACTCGTTCTTTAAGCCGTTGTGATTTGGTATTCAGTAATTTTTTCTTGATTTCTTTTCTTTGCTCTATCTTTTCCCATGTGGTCTCACTTATCCATTCCTCTTTTCTCCTTTTCCGATATCCCAGCACCTCTTTTGCTGTTTCCTGTAGTGTTTTATTGAACTCTAATATGGACATTTCTGCTTCGTCTTGTAGGACACTGAAGCGGTTCTTAAGTATTATTGAGAATTCATTTCTCGTTTGCTGGTCTATCAGTTTTCTTGTATCAAAATGTATCTTTCTGTGTTCTCCGATTCTGGCTTTCCTTAATTTTAGTTTTATTTTTGCTACCAGAAGGTTGTGATCACTTCCTATATCTGCTCCTTTCCTTGCTCGCACATCTTGTAGTGACCGTTTCCACTTGTTGTTTATTAGTATGTGATCGATTTGGTTTTCTGTGGTTTTATCTGGTGACCTCCAAGTCACCTTATGGATGTTTTTGTGTTGGAAAATTGTCCCTCCAATGGTCATCATGTTTTCTTCACAGAAACTGCACAGTCTTTCTCCATTTTCATTTATTTCTCCGATTCCTTCTCTTCCCATGATTCTTCTTCTATCTTCATTTCCTTCACCTACTTTTGCATTGAAGTCGCCCAAGATGAGTAGCATATCATGCTTGGGTATTGTTTCTACTGTGGCTTGGAGGCTGTTGTAAAAATCTTCTTTTAATTCCTCTTCAGCTGCTTCTGTTGGTGCATAACAAACTATAATAGACAGCTTCGTGAATCTTGAGTTGAACCGTGCATATAATAATCTCTCATTTATTGGGGTCCATTTCAGCAATGCTCTTGATGCTTCTTTTGTTATAATCAATGCTACTCCTCCTTCATGAAGATCTTCTTTACCTGACCATATTATTGTATCTTCTGTGTGCTGTGTTGTTAATTTCCTTCTGCCTTGTCCTGTCCATCTTGCTTCTTGTATTCCTAGTATGTCTAGTTTGTATCTGTGCATTTCCTTGATGGTTTGTGCTAGTTTTCCAGTCTGGTTTAGTGTTCTTACATTCCAGCTGCCTATTTGCATCTTTTGTTTAGGTTCCAGGAGGTCTGCAGTCGGGCTGGGGACTTCCAGTACAGATGGGAAATGCAGAACAGAAATTAGGAACAGAATAGGCAAAGCAAAGACTGCATTTCAGATAATGAGAAACATATTAACTAACACATCTTTATCAATGAATGTTAGAAAACGAGTCCTAAAATGCTATATTGAACCTATCTTGTTATATGGAAGTGAATCATGGACAATAGGCAAGTCTGCACAAAAATCATTGGAAGCAGCAGAAATGTGGTTTATTAGAAGAATGTTGCGAATCCACTGGACAGCAAAACTAACTAATGAAGAATGTATGAGAAGAGCTGGAGAGACAAAATATCTTGTCAAAAAGATAAGAGAGAGACAATGTACTTTCATAGGACATGCAATGAGAAGAGGGTGCATTGAAAATATTATAACAACAGGAAAAATAGAAGGAAGAAGATCAAGAGGAAGACCAAGAGAAATGATACTGGACAGTCTGACAGGATGGTGTGAGGGAAGATCACTAATTGAACTGATGGCCTGCATGAAGGATCGAGTACTCTGGAGAAGCATAATAGCCAACGCCAGTCGGCACGGCACCTGATGATGATGATGATGATGATTGTGTACTATTTTTTCTTTCTGCCACGTTTAATAAAATGCGTTGTCTACTGTTTCTATTTGTGCCACGTTTAATAAAATGCGTTGTCTACTGTTCCTATTTGTGCCACGTTTAAGAAAGTGTTATGTCTACTGTTTCTATTTCTGTCACGTTTAATAAAATGCGTTGTCTACTGTTTCTATTTGTGCCACGTTTAATAAACTGCAATGTCTACTGTTTCTATTTGTGCCACGTTTAATAAAGTGTTATGTCTATTGTTCCTGTTTTTGCCACGTTTAATAAAGTGCTTTATCTACTGTTTCTGTTTCTGCCAAGTTTAATAAAGTTCTTTGTCTACTGTTTTTTCGAAGCTAATCAGACACGCTATAGATATCAGTTTGCTTGGTGCTAGGCTAGCTTTCACTTAACGAAATTTGTACTCAGCAGACTTGGAAACCACCCAAAATGTCGTTGTAGAATGAATGGTTACGGGACTGCACGAAGTCACACTTGTGAACATTCTCACGCCTGTTCCTGGACAATGACTGTGACGTCTATCATAGGGGAAAAAAAGTTATTTTCCAGTCTTTCTACTCCCGGGAACGCGTACTTTACCAGTTGGAAGGGAAGTAATCCTACTATTTTCAAATACCTAATTTAAAACCGAAAAGGTTTTCTATGACGTGAATCCTCATAATGGGCTGCTAGCTGCATTCATAATCTTAAGTAAACGTCTGGCGTATAATATGAGTTTATACTGAAGTAGTGAAAGTCCGTGACCTCTGTACTAGTATGTGCTCGTATTGTTATGTAAACATTCAGTTTATGATCGACAGCGCACAGCTGTTTATACGCTCTAGTTCCCGCCATTTCCTGATGTCGGATACAGATGAACAGCGGTTCCCAGCTCTTTCTCATCAGAGACACCCTGTTACAAGACCTTTGAAACTGATTTAAAAAAAAAAAAATAGTGAAATTCAACAAAAATTAACTAAAACCACCTTTACTGTTACAATACATAACTTTCTCGTTAATCGCAACAAATATGTACAAAGTCCATCATAAATGATCAAACATTTTCCAAGGTATTATGAAATACTGAAAATATCAGAAAAAAGTTGTTAAAAAACCAATATTGCAATGAATAGTTGTACGGAAAAGGTAGGCAAAAGTAACATCCCCGTTTTCATGACACTAAGGCATATTTGGGACAGTGTTAGGCCGTCTTTCCACGACCTTCGACACATGAAAGTCTGATGTGGTCAGTATCACGGCGGGCTGCATTTTACCTTCCCAGATTTCTCTGGTACCCATTTGTAGGGGCTTCGTGGACCTTGGGGCCTTTTTGATGTGTCTTATCTTATACCTTATATCCTTCCTGTGCCGTTAAACGTCACATAGGGCTCGCAAAGTAGTTTGCCAATTTTTCCTGTCTTCGGCGAGTCTTTCAACCTCATCAAAGGATTTTATGCCTGTTAATTTGGTTATCGAATCATCATAAACTACTGATATAAACTACTATTATCAAACTCAGTATTTTTGATGTGTAATGTGTGAAAATAATCCCACTACTGGGACTCTAGCCCGGTACCACTGGATCAGAAGCGTACGAGTATGACTCCTATTTAAATACGTACATACCTTTGAAAACATAAAGTAGTAACGTTTGCCTACAATTATCTGTTTCCTTTTAATTGTGGCTTATCATTTTCCCTTTTTCTTCACATTTTCATGAATTATATTTTCCCGATCTTACATCAAATCCCCGCTACCTTAATTTGGGTTACGACCTAAGGATAAAAGTCGCTGCCTTAGAACTTGTTCACTTTTGTTGAGATTGGCCGCGAACACTTGGTTTTATATGAGATTAGCGAGTCTAGTTTCATACAAGGAAGTTTTATACGGTTTCTGTTTTTGGTCTTTTTTTCCCTAGCAAGAAATACATCGCTAGATTTGGACAAAATCCCTCTCAAAGCTTCGCTAACGAGAACACGTCCTTCTCGTGGCCACGTTCTTCTTTTGGACATACTCTAGAAGAGCGGTTCTCAAATTTTTTCAGACTGTGGCACACTTGGCAACACAACTTTCTGTCCCAACACACGTGTTCTTAATGCTGGACTTGTACTTTGACGGTACACAAGGATCGTTCAGAAAGTAATGTCCCCCACAGTTTTTTTTCTTTCTTTCTGAGAATATATTTGCTGGAAACATTTGAAACACTCACAATATAACGAATTGGGTTTTTTATCCTTTACACACGTGAGCCTCTTTAAAAACACAAATCTCTGGCCATATTTTTTGCTCTAAAACTTTGACGGCACAGGTTGAGCCGTCTCCGACACTCTGCCACAGCTCATCAGCTGAAAACATGTCCTCTGGAAACATGAAATGCCACACAAGGATCTAAGGGAAAACAGTCTGAAATTTCTGGAGGAAAACAACGGATCTCATGACTTGTCCGTGTAACGACACTGCCAATGGATTTGAAGAATAAATGTTTCTGAACAATTTGTTTCCGGCATTTATTCTAAGTTCAGTATCTCTCTGAGAATAATATTCTTATCATGTACTTGAGTTTGAGTGGCGAAGACGCTGTCCCACTTGGCAGACCCTGAACCGTAGCTGACGTGCTAGCGTCAGGGTTGGCAAACCATAGATGTCATATTAGCGTCAGGGTTGGTAAACCACAGCTGACGTGCTAGCGTGAGAGTTGGCAAACCATAGCCAACATGCTAGCGTCATGGTTGGCAAACCATGGTTGACATGCTAGTGTCAGGATTGGCAAACCATGGCTGACATGCTAGTGTCATGGTTGGCAAACCATAGCTGACATGCTAGCGTCAGGGTTGGCATACCACAGCTGTCATGTTAGCGTCAGGGTTGGCAAACCACAGCTGACGTGCTAGCGTGAGAGTTGGCAAACCATAGCCACATGCTAGCGTCATGGTTGGCAAACCATGGCTGACATGCTAGCGTCAGGGTTGGCAAACCATAACAGATATGCTAGCGTCAGAGTTGGCAAACCATAGCCGACATGCTAGCGTCAGGGTTAGCAAACCATGGTTGACATGCTAGCGTCAGGGTTGGCAAACCATGGCTGACATGCTAGCGTCAGGGTTGGCAAACCATGGCTGACATGCTAGCGTCATGGTTGGCAAACCATGGCTGACCAAGACCCTGTCCCAAATCTCCGTTGGTCCCCCAGTAACAGGCTAGCTTGGCTAACGGGGCAGGGGTCGCCATAGTCCCTATGGTGGTGGAGTCTGCTAAAGAAGCATTGCGTATCTCCTGATCTATATCTCCACTCACTGACTGAAAAAGCAGTCGCCAAAAACTACTCCGAAACCGATGCTATGCTGTGTCGCAACATCTTCACCACGTCGGCTGCAAAGAACACTGGCTCACAGCAAGAGGGAGAGAACAGAAAGAAAGAAAGAGAGAAAGAAAGAATAAGAATGAAAAGAAGAAAAAAGAAAAGAATAAGAAGGAAAATAAGAAACGAAGAAGGAAAAAGAGGAAGCATGAATCTGAAGATATGTGATCAGACTATAGAGTAGGACCAACTTTTGTCAATGCACAGGAGACAGCACAAAGCGAGGCGGAGGTGTAATTGATAGACCACAGCAGCTGAGCTGTCATGCAAAGTCCAGAACTAGTCAGACAGAAAGTTCTCGGTAGATTTAGTATACCACGATTTTCATAGATCATTAACAATATTCGCTGGGCAATAGCAAGACCTTTGAGGAATCATTGTGGTCTTTTTGGGAGAGCAGCTTTTAATAGCAGTGAGGGCATTCACTTAGTCACGTGGCAAAATGCACTGTATAGAGACCAGAGCTAATCACATTTGACAGATGAAATAAGAGAATATGGGGAAGCTGAAGTTCGTGACAGAAGTCACGAAGCTCAAATTAGAAGTAATCTATGTCCAGTGGCATTTACATGCGGTGGAGGTGTGAAGTATTAATGCCTTGATATTTATAGATCACTACAGCTTTTGAGGGCATGCATCTTTCCCATCGCAACATATGCCTGTGAGACGTGGACTCTTAACAAAACAGCTGAGAAGCACATAAATGCCTTTAAATGCTACAGATGAGTTCTTCAAATATCAAGGGCAGAAAAAAGAACAAATATATCCATTCTGCAAGAACTTAATATTGAAAAAGGTTGGCTAGTAAAGAAGATTAAACAGAGAAAACGTAAATATTTTGGACATATTAAACGTCATGAGAATTTAGAGAAGACAGTCTTGGTAGGTTACATAATGGTGAAAAGAAAGAGAGGAAGACCAAGGCGAAAATGGCTGCAAGACATCTTTGATAATCTGGAAATAGATGTATCGTGGCAGGGCATCTTGCTTACAACAAGAGGCCTACAGGAGAGCTGTTAGGGAGGCAAAGTTCCACAGGGGACATGCAAATGACTGACTGACAGGATCTGAGATAGGGATAAAAATTATTGGAACTAGTTTTTTTCTAATTTATGAAACCCCGTCTTTTCTACCAATCAACCAGGTAGTTACCATATCCCACAAGTCTTTACCTAAACATTCACAATACTTCACTACACGCAGTATCAAGCACAGCACCTTCTTGCAAATTATAGATGTGTGCTCCCTTTTTTACTGTTTATTGTTTACATTCTTACCTGTTATATATCACTGATGTGAATTTATATTTTCTTTTCTTTTCCTGTTTCTTCGTCCTTTGTGTTTTTGTATGATTAAGATGCAAACCGATTCGTTACAGTTGTGTGCTCGTTCATTAATAAAGCTGTTCCTAATTTTGTTTTGGAAAGTCTCAGTATTTTTTATCACAGCTTTACTGTAATGGCTTTATATATCTTTATACCCCAAAACCGTTCGTGTGTTAATTTTAATCAGTTCTGCACATGAGCAAGCTGATGAGGTTTGTTTGGGTCACAATCTTCTGTCCCGCTGTACAGACTTCCACTTATAAAAATTCTAATTTACAAAAACTTGAAGCCATAAAATACTATTGTTTAGAACTTTTTGTTAGACGATAATTTTGACACACTCATCTCTCACCTCTTCTCCTTCTACGTTTCTATTGTTGTCCTCCGCTATTAGATGGCAAGAGTACTTGCGGTAACTGGCAGCTCTCTCTCGCTCTCTCTGTATATATATATATATATATATATATATATATATATATATATATATATATATATATATATATATATATAACACTATATGCTCGTGTGAGCAGAGCGTCAAGATGATACAGACAGTTGACCAAAGTAACAAAGTTGACTGAAATCTCACATCTTGAAGGACAATGATTTCCCTGTTTGGCAGACCCAAGACTGGGGCACCAGGTTCGAAGGAGTTACATCAGACAACATTCAGAGAAGTTAGATTAGATGTCCTGCCGAATTCAACTCGGCAACTTTCCTGATGATATCTGATTATGATGAAATAGCATGGTTGTGATGATGATGATGATGAACAAGCTGGCTTCAGTCCATTCCAACCGTCAAGTCGCCGGATTGCATCTGACATCCTCTTCGCTTTCACCGACGTCACAGACTTGCCAAAATGAGCGTATTTTACAAGCTAAAGTTAAATCTTTCACATCCATAAACCCGCAGACTTCTACCTACTTAAACACTACGTCAGGAAATCAAGCCGAGAGAACTCTATATACTCTTACAAAATGTGGACCACAGAAACCTGCAGTCAATACCTACAGCTCGATACAAAAGCTAACTGAAGAGTCATATGAGGGGGGAGACAAAATTCGTTCGTCAATTCAGACTTTTTGTTTGTTTGTTTTTCACCAACCATTTGATTTTCTGTAACAAATAAACAGAAATCACTTTCTGCAACAAATAAAACGGAAGTTAACACTAAAACAAAGGTTCTGATTTATTCAGTGCGCCTCGACTTTCTTATAGGGATCTAAAAAGTAGACAACATACGAAAGGAATAAAAAAAAAGTTTCCATCTTCGCTGCTCTTTGCAGAATACTAAACATCACGTGGCACGATAAGAGTAACAAACTCTGAGGTTCTGCAGCGTGTTAACATTCCATCAGCGATAACAACAGTAGACAGCAGCGTGTTAACATTCCATCAGCGATAACAACAGTAGGTAGCAGCGTGTTAACATTCCATCAGCGATAACAACAGTAGGTAGCAGCGTGTTAACATTCCATCAGTGACAGCAACATTAAGTAACAACGTGTTAACATTCCATCAGTGACTGCAACATTAAGTAACAACGTGTTAACATTCCATCAGTGACAGCAACAGTAAGTAACAACGTGTTAACATTCCATCAGTGACAGCAACATTAAGTAACAACGTGTTAACATTCCATCAGTGACAACAACATTAAGCATCAGACCACTGACAGGGCTGGTACATGTAATAAGAAAGTATGGCTGCACGTTCTTTTATGGCGAGCTTCCAGAACGCAGACGGCCACATGATGGACGTAAACTTAGGTGTGAAGATACATGTGAGCCTTCAGTGTTAGATTTTTCTATCAACTTCAGGGACTGAGAGGAACTTGCAAATGACCGAATCATTGGCAGAGCAACTCTGCGCAAGTGCGTAGCATCATTTGAGAAGGAAATGACGACTGAACTTGAGAGTAGAGAAAACGAAAGATAAGGAAACTGGACCTTGCAAAATAAATATTGTTTGCTGATATCGTGGCCGAATATGCAAATCTAACTTTGGTAGAGTCGGTCATGGGTGGAGCTGCTCAGCAACTAGACGCTTGGCAAAACCCATATCTATCTATCTATCTATCTATCTATCTATCTATCTATCTATCTATCTATCTATCTATCTGTAAGGAGTGGAAAATAAGCAAGCAGTGACCCGGTTTTGATTGGAAATCCCACTGGCCAGAGACGGCCACGTGTGAATGGAAAATCCCCAGTCTTTCGAGTCCGTCGCTGACCAGGTATATAAGACGAAAGAGAGAAGTTTAAAGGGGGGATAAGTTGAGCACGTTGAAGTCCATCGACCAGTCGCGGAAGAAGGTGATCAGTTTTGGAGAGATGGAGGCTGGCGTGTGTATTTTAGTTGTGCGCTTTTGTAAGCAGGATTACTCATATTATTCAGGGAAATGTTTATTTTATTATTATTTTTTTAGTAATGCCTGTTAGATAATATATGGACATCATGTGCATAGGATTCGTTGATTTGTGTTGCCTTATGGATCAGAATTTTGTAAATACAAGGATCGTGATTTTATAAAAAAAGGATTGTTGTTTTTTCGTGTTCCTGTTATTTTATATGTAAGGTGTGAACGTATGGTGTAGTCACCCTTCCACCACTCAGTACAACGACGGCTAGACAAAATAAAAGACTGAATAATAATTCACATCAAGTACAAAAAACTATTATTACTACACATCCATCCATCCATCCATCCATCCATCCATCCATCCATCCATCCATCCATCCATCCATCCATCCATCCATCCATCCATCCATCCATCCATCCATCCAACTATTTGTGTGCCTGCCTGTCTGTTTATATATATATATATATATATATATATATATATATATGTGTGTGTGCATGTGTGTCACTCACTATTTGTGATGTTTTGTAACCTTTTACTCACGAGATAATATTCTACGAGATGTTCAGTTACCTAAAACTGATTTTTTTAAAATGAACATCCATCACAGAGAGAATAACATCCACAAGAAATCTGTTTGTAAGTCCATCAACAATACCCCCGAAGGTGAAATAAATCAAATCTTTGGCCGGTGTGTGATGTATTATGCTCATAATATAATGCTCATAGACTGACAGTAGCAAGACCGTAACTAAAACTGAAGTGTTCTTGAAGAAAGACAACGAAGTTTTGGTAGAGAAACAAACAAAACAAAAAAGCCAAGGACAGTGATGAAGGCAGATAACGACATACATAAACCGTGGTTGCGTCAGGATAAGGTTTATTTTTTAAACCATTCTTTACCACCGAAGATACCACCCGTGACTTAGAGAGCCAGAAAAGAGACGAAGAGTTACAGAAACTCAGTGGGTTATTTAGTAATGGACTCCGACAGTTTGGCGCCAGCCTTACTGTATTATTCCATTTGCTGCTGTTTCTTTGGAAAAGGTTTCAGAGGATTCCCTATAAAATAATATTTAAGGCAGGAAGTTGACGTGAGAAAAGAGGAAACAGCCACACAGATTTTCCAAGATCGCAGGAAATAATTCCATTACTCAAGTCTGAAAATATCCTCAAATGCGGTGGATAATAATAGCAAAAAGAGGGAAAAAAGGGCTTTTTTTTCCTCGAAGTCTTCGCCTTCGGTTCTTTAAGTCTTGTCTCGCCATTTTACTCATTTTCCATTCAGGTGACACTTAGATTTCTTTATACGACTCGGCGGTTCGCTTCATGTACTGGAATATGTACAGCTTCATTTGTCTAATCAGTGATCGCGTTAACCAGCAGTTACAGGTAAATTACCGATAGAAAAAAAAAAGAGAGAGAGAAAACCCGAAACTTTTGTAGGTTGTCAGTTACCGTAACTGGTTTATATTATCAAAAATCTAGTAAAAAGCAACCAGCTAAACCAGATGAAAGATAATCGGGCCCTTAGAGTAATAATGCTCATTTTGCATGGAGGAGAATCAGCTAGTTTTGACTCAGGTTCAGTATGTGAGAATTTTGTCAAGATTAAATAGACATTTAATTCCCGCGAATATTTGTAATATATATTCTTAAATTAAAACAGAAAAGAATGTTGTTTTAGCAAAAACCGATAGTTTGGAAAATACTTCATGCAAAGTGAAAGATTGGTACAGTTGTACCGGTTTAAAAAAAACAAAAACACACGCACATTGTAGCGCAGTCATTGTACCTAATCCATCCATCTCTTGCGTAGGCGGCCTCCCTTTATGTTTCTTACCATTTTTGGCATTAGTGTTTTCGTTTTTATGTGTGTGTTTAAAAAAATATACTAATTCTTGCATAACATTAGATTATTCTGTCTCCTGATACTGTACAATCAGTGTTATATAATGTCAGATTATTCTGTTTTTTTATACATTAGTCAGTGTTATATAACGTCAGATTATTCTATCTCTTAATACAATAGTCAGAGTTATATAACGTCAGATTGTTTTGTCTCTTGATACAATAATGAGTGTTATATAACGTCAGATTATTCTATCTCTTAATACAATAGTCAGAGTTATATAACGTCAGATTGTTTTGTCTCTTGATACAATAATGAGAGTTATATAACGTCAGATTATTCTATCTCTTAATACAATAGTCAGAGTTATATAACGTCAGATTGTTTTGTCTCTTGATACAATAATGAGTGTTATATAACGTCAGATTATTCTATCTCTTAATACAATAGTCAGAGTTATATAACGTCAGATTGTTTTGTCTCTTGATACAATAATGAGAGTTATATAACGTCAGATTATTCTATCTCTTAATACAATAGTCAGAGTTATATAACGTCAGATTATTCTGTCTCTTGATACAATAGTGAATGTTATATAACGTAAGATTATTCTGTCTCTTGATACAATAGTGAATGTTATATAACGTCAGATTATTCTGTCTCTTCATACAATAGTGAGTGTTATATAACGTCAGATTATTCTGTCTCTCGATACTATACAGTCGGTTTTGTATAACGTCAGATTATCCTATCTCTTTATGCAGTTATATTTCCTTCTATGTCTTTTCGTTCACCTCCTTCTTCCAAAAAAATGGCTGCCTGAAAATTGCACCCCATCCCCTTTTTTTCAACTCCAAAACACACACACACAACTACACGCACATACACACACACACACACACACACACACACACACACACTTCAGCCTTCATCTCTTGGCTACTTTCAAAAGTCTACTCAACAGACACGACTGAAATGTTAACGAGGGGAGGGGGGTTGGGTTAGAGAAACTGGGGTACGAAATTTCCGCAGGGTGAGATGTCGAGTACTAAGAGGAGGTGGTCGGAGAGAAAATGTGATGGGGGAACTTCCAAAATCACAATATACTTGACAAAGTAAGAGATAAAGTGAAAGATAAGAGAGATAAAGAGAGATGACGACTGCAGTAGAACTGGTTCTAGTAATAAAGCAGTTTTACAAAAAAAGAAAGATTGAGGAAATCGAACAGAAACAAGATGGTAGAAAGTATGATGAGAGCATACAATAATCCAATATTTCGGCAAATGCATTTCTCAAGGATCACATACAAAAACAACATAACAGATTAAAATCAGGAAAAATAGATGAAAAATTAAACACACAGCCTTTTCTTTTGTATGCTCCTTGCAAGAAAGACGGGCACAAAGTGCGTCCAGATAGACGTAGATCTCCTTGATGTCTGCTCCCTATACACTTCTATCCCGCATGAGGATGGACTCTTAGCACTCCGCTATTTTCTCGACAAAGACCCTCACCCCACCACTAACGCTGACACCATAATCAGACTTACACGGGTGGTACTAAACCCAAATTCTTTAGAATTCAGCGGCGAATACTTCGAGTAAATCAGTGGTGTTGCCATCGGAACGATAATGGGTCCCAGTTATACATGTCTATTCATGGGCTTTCTGGAAGTCAAATTATGAGAAATCTACACTGGCAGACTTCTAGAATTCTTTCTGGAATACACAAGTATTCCACAGGAAGAGCTGAAAAAATTTATTGAATTCGCAAACTCACTGAACACTAACATAAAATTCACTTATGAAATTTCTGACAAGTCTGTCAGCTTTTTAGACATTGAAATTTCTGTTTGGACAAACAGGCTTGTCACCTCTGTATTCTACAAGCCCACCGACAGCCACACCTATTTGCTTTACACCTCCTCCCATCCTGACGCCTGTAAGAACTCTGTCCCATACTCCCAACTCTTCCGTCTTCGCCGCATATGTCAGGATAATCTGGACTTTATGGATCAGTCCAACAAGTTATTAGAATTTTTCCGTCATCGCCACTACCCAGAAAAGGTCCTTCGTGAAGCCTTCAACCGTATTCAACTAGTGAGCCGCAAAGAAGTATTCAGAAAAAAGCCTGTTACTCCATCTGACAGAGTTAAGTTAGTACTGCCTTTCCACCCGCATGGTCAGGTGGTTAAGAAAATTCTTTATCGTCATCTGCCGCTAATCCAACTTAACCCCGACACTCGTGACATTTTCTCTGATCCACCCCTGTTGCCATACAAACGTGAGCCAAACCTTAAGGACATCCTCGTCTACAGCCACTTGAAGCAGAGCCTAACATATGCTGGCACCAGATAATGTAACAGTCCACCGCTGCGTTACCTGCCCTGAAGTCTGGGAAACGAAAACGATCACCTTTCCCAAAACTATCCTCACTCTTCATGAGGGATTCACATGGGAGTCCTGTAATATGATATATGTCATCGTTTGCAAAAGATACAGGATAACGTATTTTGGTGAGGCTGGTCTCAGATTAACGGACCACATGCAAAAACATCTGTACGACAACGCCCAGCATGCTTCGAAACCAGTCCCAAATCATTTCAATGGCCCCAACCACAGAGGCAAATGTGATTTTCTGGTAACAGCCATCAAACAATGTCACGCAGATGACACAAGACGCCTAGCGCTTGAGAACCGCTACATTCAAAATTATGGGTCGCTGGAGCCACATGGGTTAAACTCGCTGTTCAGCTACACTTAACATTCACTTCAATCATCATAGTACCTCTCCACTAAGTTCCACCTCCTTCTTACTTGTCATACATATTTTAAAATCTCCTTTGCAACCCCTCTTCCCTAATCATCTGTTTCACCTTCTTCTGGCTAGGTCAACATTGTATCACTCTCCCTCCCCTCCACGGTTCCTCATCCACCACCCCCAGTTACAACCCACCGACCACATATCACAGGTCTCCATTTAAACAGTCTCCACGTTCTATTACATCAATTCCTGACAAACACCGCCGGACAAGGCACATCTTACAATTTACAGCTGAGTACTCTATTTAATAATTTAAAAATTGTTTTAGTAGCAGGGCTCATTTTGTTCTCTTTCTCCTCCTCCTCCTTCTTCTTCTTCTTCTTTTATCTCCCTGAAACTGTGAGCTGATTTCTTTGCAGCCAATGCTGGGAAGTTGATGAAGCATAGCATCGTATCGGCCTGAGAACGGATTATGACAGCTATGTTTTTTTCAGTCCCGGAATGCGGTTAAAAAGCAAGGGGTGTGCAATGTTTTTTTATCAGACTCAACCACCATGGGGACTATGGCGATTTCTGCCTCGTTAGCCAGGCTAGGCCTGTTACTGGTGGGGAGGGGGGAGGTGGGACAGGATCTTGGTCAACTATAGGTCGCTGATTGCCTAATCAGACAGCGTCTACCTTCCTGTCTTTCTTGTGCTTGTCTTTCTTTCTGCCATTGTGTTTCTGTTCACTTTCTTCACTCTTTCTCTTTTTAAAAACTACTTTATTACTAGAACCAGTTCTACTGACAATTTAATCTTCTTCTTCTTCTTCGTCTTCTTCTTCTTTCTTTCTTTCTTTCTTCTTCTATCAGTTAGCGTCTCATGGAGTTTCAGACATAGGTCCAGAGAAAGGTGAGAGGCTTGGGTAGCTGTCATATTACGTTCCCTCAATGTATCTTTCACCGAAATGTATGAATTCTACATTCAGTTTCTGTCTGTTTTTCCATACTGTGTAAATACTGCTTCTTACATATCTGAATACAGTAACCTGCTTGAGTTTGGTGTTATTTATACACATTCTCTTGGGCTTTTCGTGATATTTATTTTCGTAATGTATTCTTTGCAGCTGTTGTCTAGGCTACTAATGTGATATTGTAGTTCTTCATCATTTTGGTATTTTGAGCCTTGAACATCGTTCATTTAATTTCTCCAGTTCCGCGTTTGCCTTTTTTAGAGATGCATCGAACAACACATTTAAAGTACTTGATCGATTAGGAATATTTGGTTCTCCGGGTATCAGAATCGAATTTTCAGTTTATCTCGAACTGAAACTGGTGGTTTGTTGATGGCCTTCTTATAAATATGAGATATCTGTCTTGATGTTAATGAGATATTGTGAGAAGAATTAGGGAAAAAAGAAGAAATGAAATCAGTTTTGAGAATGAACTAAATTTGCTTTCAGGATGTATAAAAAAAAATCTTCTGATTACGCTCCACCACCACGAGGTTCACGTGGACTCCGAGGAGCAGGCACAAAACTGGAAGGTAAGGAAGGTTTTGGTTACCTGTGATCTTACTTGGTCTTCACAGCTTTATCCGTATAGTTTTCACAGCTTTATAGTACAGTCTTCACAGCTTTATCCGTATAGTTTTCACAGCTTATATGTACAGTTTTCACAGTTTTATACGTACAGTCTTCACAGCGTTATATGTACAGTCTTCCTTTGTCAGTACTGAGACTGCAACAATAAGCTCAATATGTCTTCATACATTTGAGAAGAGAAACGAATATGTTAAATAAATTGTGTAATCAAAGAGGCAGATGAAAATTTCACTAACTAGACAGACAGAGAGATAGACAGAAGACAGATTGATTGATTGATTAACTGATTGATCTTTATTTCAAAAGGGTTAAGAAATGGGCACCCACACCCGTCTAACATTCTGCCCTTTGTCATACAACTTCCACTCTGTTCCAGACATTCTACAAATATGCTGCTCATATAACAAACATAATTAACAATAAAGTGACTACACACACATATAAATGACTAACTACATACACATATAGATAGGTAGACAGACAGACAGACAGAAAAATTTTAAGTTGTAAAACAATCCAGGAGTAAAGAAAAATATATTAATTGTAGCAAACGAAAGTGGCTTTGCAAGGGCAAAGTTTTTTGTTCGGCGAGCCAGAAAAGACATTTTCTATCTTCACACCGGCCACATACTTTAAAAATGGTTGAATTTACGAACCCAAAAGTCGCAAAACTCATATAGTTAAATTTAATGCACTTGTATTTTATATTCGAAATGGAGTGAATAAATACAGGAACTGAATCTGGATCTGCGGACGACGAAATCAGGGCCTAAGGGCGAAGAAATCTGGGTCTACGGGTGAAGAAATCTGGGTATACGGGCGAAGAAATCTGTGCCTACGGGTGAAGAAATCTGGGTCTACGGGCGAAGAAATCTGGGCCTACGGGCGAAGAAATCTTGGCCCACGGGCGAAGAAATCTGGGTCTACGGGCGAAGAAAGACTATGGAAGGGTACATAATGGGAAAAAGAAAGAGAGGAAGACCAAGGCGAAGATGGCTGCACGACATCGTTGATGGTCTGGAAATGGATGCATCAGCAGCAGGCCATCATGCTCACAACCGAAAGGCCTACAGGAGCACTGTTAGGGAGGCAAAGTTTCACAAGGGACATGCAAATGAATGAATGAATTTCCCGAGGTCGGACGGAGAGTAGTTGTGACACTCGCCGCTAGTAATCTGAAAATTGACATTTTGTATGTAACGTAAGTGATACAAAGTGTTTTTAAACGTGGTAAGTGCTTACTGCGATTTGCGGCACGGCGAATATCCGTGAGGAGGGGGTTTGCATCAAACTATTTCAAGTTTTGAAAAACGGCTGCGGAAGGCTGTCAAATGTTGAAGACCGCCATTGGGGAACAGACATCAAAACATCTGACTGGTTTTCCCGGGTTTAAGGGGAGTAGAACATCGGTTGATCGCCCAGGTCGACCAGTGTCCAGCTAAAAGCCAAGAATGATTGACAGAGTGCGTTACGTTATCCGCGAAGACGGTGTCTTCGAACCATTGATGAAGTCAGCGCGCTAGGGAGGATCAGCCACGGAAGCTATCACAGAACTGTAACGGAGGATTTGATGATGCGACGAGTCACATCAAAGTTTGTGCCCTAACTTCTGAGCGCTGAGAAAAAAAAAAGCAACACCGACCTGACGTTTGTTCTGACCTCAAGGCTCATGCTGTCAATGACTGGAGCTTTCTTTTCAATGTCAGTACGGGCGACGAAATCTGGGTCTACGCCAAGGTCACAGAAACCAAATAGCAAGTGGAGTCCGCAGTCAGCTCAACCGAAGAAAGCGAAACAAGTGAAGAGCAACCTGAAGACCATGTTGATTTTTTAAAACAAGGGAATTATTCACAAGGAATTTGTTCCTCTCGGTCAGACAGTTAGTTCTGCTCTCTGCGTCAAGGTCTTGAGAGTCTACGAGAGAATGTGAGAAGAAAGCCACGTGACAAATGGCGGAACAAGCTTTTCCATCACAACAATGCACGAGCCCATGCTGATCTCCATGCTCAACGGTTTTTGGCCAGTAACAACATGACTCTGTTGCCTCATCCTTCCTATTCACCAAAACTTGCACCCTGCTACATTATCTTATTTCCAAAACTGAAAATGAAGCTGAAGGGATTGAGATTTCAAACGGTGGAGGAAATTCAAGCAAAGTCGCAGGCTGTTCTAAACACTCTGGGAGAAAATGACTTCCAGGAATGCTTCCGAAATTGGCGGCACCGCCTGGAATCGGAGTCATTAAACTAGTGCAGTCTAAATAAACCAGTATTTGGTTCTCTTCAATCAGCTGGTGGAATATTTTATCAGCTGCAAATAGTATTACTGTCTCTCTCTAGAGCACAGCTACTGAGAGAATACGAGTGTGAAAAGATGACACTTGTATAGAGTGGTCTATTGCTATTAAAGATTTGAAAACTACTTTACTGAATTATTACATGTTGTTTTTGCCGTAAGCTTGGTGCTTGTTGTTAAACCAAGTGCCAGATTGTCACATTATTATACATACACTACGTGATTGAACAAGAAAACCAGGTTCACCAACTTTACAATAACCGCAGAGTGTCACAATACTTTCCACACACATGACTAGACTCACATTTGAACCCATGAAGAGTTCAAGTTACAATACAAAGTCAACATTTATTGAATGAATAGAATGTTGGATAAAATATGTAGATGAGGAAAAACAAAGCGTTGCCAACATGGCAGATTGAAGACAAAAAGTACACTGTACTTCTTGGGCATGAAGCCAATGTCATGGGGAAGGAAATAATAACCAACATCAGAGTAGTTACAAATGAAGACACAACTTGCACTTCTATGAAACTCCAAAAATCATCCACAATACCACACATCCTCAAAAAGGTGAGAACCACTGTAACACTTTCAGTCTAGTCAATAACAATATTACTACACTGATTGCATTCTTGCAAACAAAAACTTTGTCCTACAGGACAATTACTATAGCAATGAATCTAAGGTATAACTGGAAAACCTCTACTCAGCAGCGACTTCTAGAAAAAACCCAAGCACAACTTCTACATGACTCTCTAACTTTCCTCATAATAATAATCATAATCAACTGATACTGATCAAAATTCACATTCTAAAAACCTCATTCTAATACGCCCTACGTAAAAGTTCAGAGCTTAAAAATTATCAACAATTTCTACTTTCCTTTGTTCGTGAACATTCCTTCACGGGAAAGTCTAAATTTCTTGAAATCGCCTGTTCACAGACCTTGGACTAGTCTCTCAAAAACAACCTAAAGTTAGCTAGGTACAAAAACACTGTCCAGAGAAAGTTCAGTAAAAGTCACCAAAATCTCGGAATGTCAACGTCCAAAAATGACCTCCCGTGGAAAACTAACTGGATATTCCAAATTTAACTTTAATAAAAAACAGGAAAAAGTTAGCTGCTCCCCGAGATTTTCGAAGGTCTTAGCTAACCTTGAGTTAAAAAACATGACAAGGTAATATTTATCAAACATGATCATAAATCTCGGAATTTTAAAATGTCAAGATTGACCTTTCCTTTACACCAACAATCTACGTTATAACTAAAAAGGGGCTTTAATCAGTTGGTTGAAATACCATAGTTATCATGGATTATATCCCCTAGATAGAATAAATAACAGAATTAAAGAATTCTGTTACATAAGACTCTATCCTTCCTGCTCGAGCTTGATCAGAGATGTTAAGACCATCAAGTTTTCCGTGGAGGTGGGGACTGCCGAAAAACCAACTATCTTGTAGGTACGCTCCTAGGATTCAGTAAAACTATTAGAACTCCCACGTTATCTTGGTCGCAAGTTCTTTGCCACCGAGTTGCTTGCACAGTTAACCACGAGATCTTCAAGCGCTCTCCAAAACACAAACGCTAAAAAGAAGAGAACTCAAATATGATCATAGATTAATTCCTCAACATACCGCGTCTAAACAGTTAAAAATCTTGGGTGTAAAGCAGTGTCATTTATATTATATATTTACTAGCTCACGTTAATTATCAGCAGCTTTCCAGTAATAATTATCAGTAGCTCTTTCACCTGTGAATTAATTTTCCTGCCCTGTGAGAATAAATTCTGATGAGAAATTTTAGCAAAAAGAAACTGAAATCAATTTACTCTACAATTTAAAAAATATAGGATGGGTTAGAAATATGCTACTTTAAATTGTATTTAAATTGTGTCTAAATATCGCTTTGAGCATCTATCCGCACAGATGTTAAAGATTTACCAGCCATATTATTTTGGAGTGAAAGAGTTAATAGTCAGTAGTAATTTATCAGTAGTAGTTCAGGAACAATTAGTCAGGGTTGTCCCGTAATAACTATCGGTAGTAGTACAGCAATATCATCAATAATAATCTAGTAATAGTGTCACGGTGTGGTGTGTTTAGTGCGCTCACCTAGCAATCAGAAGGTCCCTGGTTTGATTTCGCACTAAAGCCAGCACAGGGGTCAACTAGGCCTCGAGAAATTGGTACCTGGGGTTTCCCTGGAAAAACAAGGCACTTAGGACAGGTGTTGGCATTCCTGCCTCACACTACTGTAGTGGACTAGAAATGTGACCGCACTAACACTTCGTACCTCAGAAGCATGAAAATACCGCGGGATATATATATATATATATATATATATATATATATATATACCTATATGGTATTATACATATTATATATGTATAAATATAGCTGATAAACAGAGCGCATAACCAGTCAGCCAACCATGCTGCCGGAGAATCAAGGTAACATTTAATTTGATGCTGTGCCCATTGAGTTCAGTGTAAACAAATGAATTCGTTCTTTCTGAATTTTAAGTCCATTTTTTTTTCCTTGTGACGTTAAAAAATACTAAGGGGAATCCTGTGCAAACCATTGCGGTAAACAGCGGATATGACAGAATACCTATGTATCACATAACCCAGTGCTGTCCAACTGTTTAACGACTTGGAGCGCATCCATCCCTGGTAATTGAAATGGGGACACCTTACAAGCATGTGTACGAGTGTGTCTGTTATAACGCACTTCACTTAGTAATGGACAGCACCAGGTCAGCACTTAGCTAATTTAAAAAAAAACAATCATCGACAATGTTAACGTTCATTATGACATTTTGACAAAAACATTTCGATCAAATATATTATTTTAACATTTGATGTTGCGTGCTCACCGCAAGTCTGATGTTTACCTGGGACATTCTTAATGCACCTTCATCTAGATGTGAGTTTGTCAAGCACGGTCCTTTTTTTTTTTTTGCTCACTGATAAAATCCCGACTTCGCATAAATATGCTCAACCAAAAAACACGAAAATATTTTCAGAGCAACCTTTGAACGGGAGGATACTTAATCCTGTACACCAGTAGCCCAGAAATTTCTGGAGGTGATGTAAGAGGATTTCAAACCAATATCTTCTTGGAGTTCTAATTCTAATTTCTCAAAGTTGTATCCTTCTGATATTTTACCCAGCAATTCTCGGAGATTACTGACATCAAGGGAAGATTACTGACATCAAGGGAAGATTACTGATTAAAAAAACTTAATCCATTACCAAATTAACTCTCCATGGTTACAAGATGATCCATGAAAGGAAAAAGATTACAAGCTGCACCGCTGCCAATTTCTATATAAATTTCAAATTTGTAAAGCAGGATAAAGAATGCCTTCCTAAATTCTCGATTCATAGTTTTAATTTCTTTCTGAAAGCATTTATTACACTTACAAGGTGTATTTAGGAAAGAAAAACTTCTGCTACATCGACATAAGTTCTCATTTCACATTTTAAGCACTGTCCCCTTCAAAGAAGTCAAAGGGCACTCAAAAATTTTAACAGTTCACAAAACTCATTTATTAATCAAGGATTATGTGCTTTCAGCAACTACCTAACATTTAACGCTGCAGAGATTCCCGTGGCGGAGTTTTTGGTCGGAGCCAGGAAGCGGTCTTCTCATCCCTGATAACCTTGACACCTAAAGCTTGTGTAGTTTTACCTAGTATTACCTGATGTGGGTTTATCAGAATTTAAACAGATAATTTGACTGACCAGATTCTAAAACCGGAGCAGTGAAATGTAGCTGGTGGCAGCATATGTCAGTTACTGTTGGGCAAAGAAGAAACGAAGCTTGCAAAACAGATCAGTCAAGACATCTCAGACAGATCAGTCAAGACATCTCAGACAGACCAGTCAAGACATCTCAGACAGACCAGTCAAGACATCTCAGACAGACCAGTCAAGACATCTCAGTTTACACCTCAGTTCGTGACTGATAAGTTTTGATTTGGAATCAGTGCATGAATGTCATGGATTAATAACGTCTTGTGAAAATGAGTTCGAAAATAACTGATGATTTATAAGGATAATCGTGATGTCTCACAAGTCTCTGTTGCTGCCTGTTGGTGTGTGGCAGAATGAGTGAAACTTGATATATGCATGCATAATGTCAGCATTGAAATAAGAGCAATGAACAATTTTAAAAAAGTAGTCCTCTCTACAGGTGATACATCATTCTAAACATTTCTTCCACTCTTGGAATGCTTCCTAGAATGCACTTTCTGTGATAGCGCGCAGTTCTCTTATCGTATTTTCCTGAATCTTCTTCGTGGTTTGGAAACGACGTCAATTCAAGTGCTTTAAAGTTTAGCAAATAGGGAAAACATCTGCTGGGGCTAATTCTGGAGAATAGGGTGGGTGGGGCACAAGGGATGTCTGATGTTGTGACAGATAACCGTGAGCCGGAGCATTGTGTGGTGCAACATCCAAATCTGGTTTTCCTACACTTGCAGCCTATTCCTGCGCACAGTATCCTTCAAATGCGCTAAAACGTCTTGGTATATCTGTTTGTTTATTATCTGACCACGTGGTAATAATGCGTAATAGACACCGCCTTTGCGTATAGCAAATTATACCGAAATTCATCTGAAGATCACACTCTCTTTAGAAGATTTTGAAAGGAATGTGATCATGCAAAGGGACAACATTCTAAACAGGTGGTCAGAGTATATTAGAGAGTTATATAATGATGTAAGAGATGATCACATTATTATTAAATGGGAAGAAAGAAGGCCCACCAGTCTTGATGGACGAAGTCAGAAAATCACTGAGACGAATGAAAACCGATAAAACTGCAGGGCCAGATAACATCACTACAGAAATGATAAAAGCTGTAGAAGATTTCGGAACTGAAAAAGAGTAACAGAACTTTTAAACGCGATATATCACTCAGCAGAAATACCAACATACTTAACTAAGTCAGTCTTCATTACACTTCCAAAGAAGGCAGGAGCTATTCAGTGGAATCAGCACCATGCGATCAGTCTTATGAGCAACGTCAGAAAGATACTTCTAAGAATTATAATGATGAATAAAGAACACATACTGGCAACAAACGACGGCAATAAGATTGGACAGTACCATTAGTGAGTACCAACAAATAAAAAGAGGTGTGAGACAAGGATATGTTCTGTCTCCAGACCTCTTCTCTTTATACAATGAAATAACAATGAGAGAAATCAAGAAAACAGGTGGAGTAAAGATTAGAGGAAAGAAGGTAAACAACATCAGATATGCAGATGACACAGTACTGATACCGGAGAGTGGGAAAACCTCACAAAAACTCCTAGACAAAGTCATAGAAGAAAGTGGAAAAAGAGGTTAAACTCCAATAACACAGAAGTAATAGTGATATCCAGAAAAAAAGAAAATACAAGAACTATTATAGGATATTACGGTATTATAGCACAAGGGGAAGATATTAAGACAGATCAATATTTCAAATACTGAGGTTCATCCATAATATTTGCATTTTCAAGTGCACTGAAGAAGTCTGAACCAGGATAGCAGTGGCAAAGACAGCTTTTGGAGAAATGAAGAACATGTTAACAGATCAAAAACTGCCATTGGCAATAAGAAAGAGAACTGTAAGATGCTATATATAACCTATTATACTTTATGCAAGTGAAACATAGATCATGGATACACAATTAGAACAAAAGGCTACTGAAATGTGGTCTTTAAGAACTATGCTTCGCATTCCATGGACAGTCAGAAAGACAAATGAACAAGAATTACAGCAGGCAAAGAACATCTCAAACTAATTTCGTACATAAGAAAAAGGGACTGATTGTTTCTCGGACACATTAGCAGACATAAAGGTCTATCAAAACTGGTCATGACTGGAAAAAGATAAATGGCGAAAGACAAAGAGGGCTGAGAAGACAGAAATAACTGGATGGACTGATTGCAAGGCTTGACATAAAAGCAGCAATTGACTTAATTCAAGACATGGAGGTTCGAACGAGATGGAGAGAGATGGCCACCTATGCCTATCGAAATGGCACTATCTTATATATATATATATATATATATATATATATATATTTGATGAATTAAATATAACAACACTATATGACACTATTCTATTATACTTGTCATCATCATCATTATCAGGTGCCGTGCCGACAGGCGTTGGCTATTATGCTTCTCCAAAGTACACGATCCTTTATGCAGGCCATTAGCTCAGTTGGTGATCTCATTTCACACCATCTCGTCAGACTGTCCAGTATCATTTATCTTGGTCTTCCTCTTGATATTATGTCTTCTATTTTTCCTGTTGTTATAATATTTTCAATGCCCCTTCTTCTCATTGCATGTCCTATGAAAGTACACTGTCCCTCATTTTTTTGACAAGATTTTTTGTCTCTCCAGCTCTTTTCATACATTCTTCATTAGTTATTTTTGCTGTCCAGGGGATTCGCAACATTATTCTAATAAACCACATTTCTGCTGCTCCCAATGATTTCTGTGCAGACCTGCCTGTTGTCCATGATTCACTTCCATATAACAAGATAGGTTTAATATAGCATTTTAGGACTCGTTTTCTAACATTCATTGATAAGGATGTGTTGGATAATATGTTTCTCATTTTCTGAAATGCAGTCTTTGCTTGGCCTATTCTGTTCCTAATTTCTGTTCTGCATTTCCCATCTGAAGTTATTACTGCTCCAAGGTATTTGAATTTCTGCACTTGCTTTAGAATAGTTCCGTTTAATTTTATACTGCATGTTGGTGGATTCTGTTTCTTAGATATAACCATAGTCTCTGTCTTTTTGATATTCAAAGTAAGGCCTTTCTGTTCACTTTCTTTGGAGACTTTATCCAAGAGATCTTGCAGGTCTTGTTCGTTCTCAGCTATCATTACTGTGTCGTTAGCATACCGAAGGTTGTTAATATTGTATCCTCCAATTTTTATACCTGGTTCTGTGATGATCGTTCTGAGAATACTCTCGCTGTACAGAGAAAAAAAGGTCTGGAGATAGTACACATCCTTGTCGCACCCCTTGTTTTATAGGTTGATATTTTCCAGTTCTATTTTCAACTTGAATTGCTGCTTCTTGGTGCAATTATATATATTTTACAATCCTCAGGTCTTTGCCGTCTATAATGATGTCTTCAAGCATTTTAATAATTTCATTATATTTCACCTTGTCGATTGCCTTGGTGTAATCAATGAAGCATAGTTATAGATCTTTCTGTACTTCTAAAGCTCTTTCTGTTAGTGTTCGTAAAGCATAAATGCCATTGTGTGTTCTCTTTCCTTCAACAAATCCAAACTGTTCATCTGCTATTTCCATTTTTATCTTTTTTCCTTGTTCTTCTCATAATGATTCTCAGAAGTAGCTTCGTTATGTGACATGAGAGGCTGATAGTCATTACACTTGTATAATACACTATTATATGATGATATTATTCATAGGGTCTCTACTTGTTAGCCATCGGTGTCAACACACTTCTGACACCTCTCCAACGTGCTCTGCAGAACCCCGAAGCACATTCTGATGGTATTGTTGCCATGATGTTTGTGATACGTTCTCGAAGATAGATAGTGAATATCGCGCTACGTGGTAGCATACACACATTCTTTGACCAAACCGTACAACCAAAAACCACACGGGAGAGGATCCGATGGACGTGCTGGCCAGGTTAGGGGATTCTCCTTTGCAAAATTCATTGCCCTTGAAATGTTAAGTCAAGATAGTAACGGGTATTCCAAGCAAAGTGTGATGGAGCACCATCCAGCTGAAAGTATCCAGACTGCAGGATTCGGAGCCGTAAATTGCCGTCTGCATAGATCTCCATCAGATGCAGATTGTCACTCACTCTCTTTCTCTCTCTCACACGCATGCACACACACACACACATATATATATATATATATATATATATATAAGAAGATGGACATATGTAGGCCATGTGATGAGAAGAAATAATCAGAAAATAACAAAACAAACTATCAAGTGGAGCACAACAGGCCGAAGAAAAAAAGAGACCGACCACGTGAAACTCTAAAGAGGACATTGTTAAGAGAAGCCATTTTAGTGGGCATAACATTCCATGATGAAGCTGAAAGACTCACCGAGATTAGGAAAACTTGAGAAAATACTAAGCGAGCCCTATGGGACGTTTAACGACACGGGAAGAATATAAGATATTCTGGAGGCCTGGTTAGGTGAGTGGCAAGGCTCTCGGTTTACTAATCTGGTGGTACCGGGTTCAAGCTCCGGCAGTAGGAACACCAAAAAGGCCCTGTGATCCACCTGTGATCCACCTAACTTCTAAAAATTGGTACCAGAGAAACCTGGGAATGTAAAATGGGGCCAGACGTGATAGTGACCACATCAGACTTTCAGCTGCGGAAGGTGAAGTAAAATACGGACCTAACACCGTATTCTCAGTTTGTGTTAATGGGGGGAGGGGTGGGGTTGTGTGTGTGTGTGTGTGTGTGTGTGTTGTATGCGTGTGTCCCCCTTCCCGTCCACTTGGCAGGTGGAAAACTATCTGCCTATGCTATATATTTCCAAAATATATACACACAGTGCATTTGATAAAACAGTACTGACTCCCATTCATTGTTAAAAAAAAAAGTGCGTACTATCAGGGCCGTCTTAGCAGCACTGCAGTCCTTAGGGAAATCAATGCACTAGAGCTGCTACAGATAATGGCCAATGTTTAAACCCGCACAAGAAAGCGTTAAACTGGCTAATTGTTTTTTTAATCGTGGAGCCTTTCGACAAATTGCCAAGTGTCCCTTGGGTTAAGACAGTATAGTTGGCTCTTGGCCGTGCCTAGAATCAGAAAATCACTGATAACACTGATAAATAATTTATGACATCGCTAGTAGTTACTTCGTCATGAAATTCAGAGAAAAAAACAACACAGAACCTGTTTAAAAGAAATTAGAAACACTGACGCTGGTTGTATTTTCTTCCTTTTACAAGCAAAGATCAGACCGCTTTGGGTGGAAGGAAGAATTTTTGTAGCTATTTGCCTGGCGTGAACAATCTCCGCTTTTGCGGGGTGAAAATTTTAACGATAGCCGTGATTAATCATTCGCTGCTTAAAAGCCGTTGCTAGTTTAAGGGATCAAAAAATATCGCCCATTCTATACCTGGTATCTTGGGAGCGAGCCCCTGGCCTTCTCAGCTGATCAATGAAATAACAAAATGCGGTTTGTTTGTCGCAGCTTCGTGAAGGAAATTGCTTTAAGAACACGCAATCGTGGCAATGCTGGGAGAAAAAAGGAGCCGCATATTCCATGCTTCCATGCTGGCAACAGACAAACCGATTAAGGTTTGAGGTTTGTTTTGTTATACTCCCTTCCCTACTCCTCCTCCTCTCCAAATCCAGACAAGTAGTATCCACGTCTTCATTTTGTTCCTGAATGCGCTGGTTTTGAATGAAATATAACGTAACTTAGATTTACAGTTAACAAAAAAATGTCGTGAATGTCATTAACAACATCATTAAATTTGCCTACTTTCATAGGTCTCATAACAATATATCGCAGGCACTGCTTTGGACAGACCTGGCTTTACCGGCTGACCAGGCCCTATAATGAAATTGGGGTGTGGGGGAGGCATCCGATGCATCATTCGGGGGTCCGAAGGGTTCTCTTTGCTTTAAGGCTGGGCCCAGAGGACTTCGGGGGCCCCGGAGCGGATGATGAGAGAGGGCTTACAAAATTTATCTTGGAGGCCCTGCGGTTAGCACACCAGAAGGTGATGTTTCAAATTTGTGCTGTACGAAACTGTTAAAAGTACCCGGAGATGTGAACTCAAGTAAAATGTAAGGAAAAAGTATGGCAAAGATCAACAAAAAATGAAACACACAACTAAAATCCACAGCTTGAAAAGCAACAATAAATTAATAGCTCATTAAGTTTTTGAAGTCATTCAATTTGTTTGAGCATGCTCTATAGCAGGTAAATATAATTTCTGTTTACTTATGCTTTTCTTTCGTTTATTGCATCTGTTTTAGGGATAGATTTTTGGTTAAACAACCATATTATATTATCACAAGTTTTTGTGTAAAGTTAAAAACATATCTTTATATTTACAAAAAAAACAAAACATCAGGGTATTTTCATTTACAGACGGTCGTAAACATTTTAATAAGAAATATTAACTTTGACATGTTCGTGAGAGAGTCTGACAGCATGCCCAGAGTCCGTACCGGAGGAGTAAGAACGCAGTCTAGTTAAGTGTATTAGAGTGTTAACAAGTATTAAGAGTGTTAACAAGTATTAAGAGTGTTAACAAGTATTAAGAGTGTTAACAAATATTAAGAACAGCACAAAAATAGTTGACGAGAGAGAGAGAGAGAGAGAGAGAGAGAGAGAGAGAGAGAGAGCGAGAGAGAAACAGACATGGGGAGAGAGAAGATGAGAAAAAGAGAGAAAGAGTCCCAGTTTGTAGGTGTACAAAAGTAGTAAGTGAGAGATAGCCAGCTTGTACGTGTACAGAAGTAGATAGTGAGGGATAGCCAGCTTGTACGTGTATAGAAGTGTAGATAGTGAGGGATAGCCAACTAGTAGGTGCACAGAAGTAGTTAGTGAGCGATAGCCAGCTAGTAAATGTAGTTAGTATGAGATAGCCAGCTAGTAAATGTAGTTAGTGAGAGATAGCCAGCTAGTAAATGTAGTTAGTGAGAGGTAGCCAGCTAGTAAGTAAATGTAGTTAGTGAGAGATAGCCAGCTAGTAAGTAAATGTAGTTAGTGAGAGATAGCCAGCTAGTAAATGTAGTCAGTGAGAGATAGCCAGCTAGTAAATGTAGTTAGTGAGAAATAGCCACCTAGTAAGTAAACGTAGTTAGTGAGAGATAGCCAGCTAGTAAATGTAGTTAGTGAGAGATAGCCAGCTAGTAAATGTAGTTAGTGAGAGATAGCCACCTAGTAAGTAAACGTAGTTAGTGAGAGATAGCCAGCTAGTAAATGTAGTTAGATAACCAGCTAGTAAATGTAGTTAGTGAGAGATAGCCAGTTAGTAAATGTAGTTAGTGAGACGTAGCCAGCTAGTAAATGTAGTTAGTGAGAGATAGCCAACTAGTAAATGTAGTTAGTGAGTGATAGCCAGCTAGTAAATGTAGTTAGTGAGAGATAACCAGCTAGTAAATGTAGTTAGTGAGAGATAGCCAGTTAGTAAATGTAGTTAGTGAGAGATAGCCAGTTAGTAAATGTAGTTAGTGAGAGATAGCCAGTTAGTAAATGTAGTTAGTGAGAAGTAGCCAGCTAGTAAATGTAGTTAGTGAGAGATAGCCAGCTAGTAAATGTAGTTAGTGAGAGATAGCCAGCTAGTAAATGTAGTTAGTGAGAGATAGCCAGCTAGTAAATGTAGTTAGTGAGAGATAACCAGCTAGTAAATGTAGTTAGTGAGAGATAGCCAGCTAGTAAATGTAGTTAGTGAGAGATAGCCAGCTAGTAAATGTAGTTAGTGAGAGATAGCCAGTTAGTAAATGTAGTTAGTGAGAGATAGCCAGTTAGTAAATGTAGTTAGTGAGAGATAGCCAGTTAGTAAATGTAGTTAGTGAGAAGTAGCCAGCTAGTAAATGTAGTTAGTGAGAGATAACCAGCTAGTAAATGTAGTTAGTGAGAGATAGCCAGCTAGTAAATGTAGTTAGTGAGAGATAGCCAGCTAGTAAATGTAGTTAGTGAGAGATAACCAGCTAGTAAATGTAGTTAGTGAGAGATAGCCAGCTAGTAAATGTAGTTAGTGAGAGATAGCCAGCTAGTAAGTAAATGTAGTTAGTGAGAGATAGCCAGCTAGTAAGTAAATGTAGTTAGTGAGAGATAGCCAGCTAGTAAGTAAATGTAGTTAGTGAGAGATAACCAGCTAGTAAATGTAGTTAGTGAGAGATAGCCAGTTAGTAAGTAAATGTAGTTAGTGAGAGATAACCAGCTAGTAAATGTAGTTAGTGAGAAGTAGCCGGCTAGTAAATGTAGTTAGTGAGAGATAGCCAGCTAGTAAATGTAGTTAGTGAGAAGTAGCCGGTTAGTAAATGTAGTTAGTGAGAGATAGCCAATTACTGCGTGCACACAGGGTAAGTATTCCAGTCTCATATAATACAGCAGAGGTTGAAGACCAGTCCGATTTGGATCTACGATCAATAAGTGACACGCCAGCATCAAAGCTGGCCAATCATAGATGACCAAAGCACAGTCCCTCTTCTCCGTTGTACCTCCAGTAGCAGGCCTAACCTTTCTAACCAGGCAAGGATATCCATAGTCACCATGGCGGCGGAATATGCCAAAGAAGCACTGCACATCTCCTGCATTTTAGCTTGACTGATAGACTAACAAAATATAGCCACCGTAACCAGCTTCCAGAGCGACACAGTGCTGTGCCTCAATAATTTCACGGCATTGGCTGAAAAGAACATCGCTCTCTCAGTTCCAGAAAGATCGAAGAAGAAGAAGGTAGTACAATATATATTGGTCTCATATAACACAAGATGTAGCAGTCTCGTATAATATAATATCTAGCGGTCTCATTATAATACAATATCTAATGGGCTCATAGAATACAAGATGTAGTGGTCTCCTATAATATCTAGCGGTATCATTATAATACAATATCTAGTGGTCTTATATAACACAAGATCCAGCGGTCTCATTATAATACAATATCTAGTGGTCTCATATAACACAAAATTTAGCTGTCTCATATAATATAATATCTAAAGGTCTCATTATAACACATCTAGTGGTCTCATATAACACAAGATCTAGCGGTCTCAAGTATTCGGTGCTGTTTAATTTAGGCTGCACATAACGGTGCAAGAATGAAACAGCAGACCAAATGTTGAGTAAGAAATGATACGGCTGTATTCGGAGAATTAACTGAGCATTCTACGAGAAGCATCGACTTTTCTCAGATGATTCCAGCCAAAATGGAATGTTTTTACAACCTTTCTTGAGCACGATCTAACTTTTGGGAAGTAGAGAAGCTTTTCCAAGAGAAACTATGAAAGTACCAGAAAAGCATTATTAAATATGTAATGTCACCATTATCTCTCAAACTTTGAGTGAAACAGTTCGGATAATTGCTTCTCCGATAGAAGAACTACTCATCGTTCCGTTTTTGTTCTGGTGTTCAGAGAGCAATGGAGAATACAGCACACCAGAACGCTTTATTGCACTAATGAGATGTGAAAAGGAGAGTTTAGGTCTGGAAGTCCCAAAGAATCTTAATTGGGGATTTTTATTTTGTACATAAGACAGGACATGTTCATCGAAGGGCAAAAGAAAGCAAGGCAGGCCAAGGGAGACTCTACGTAGAACCATCACTAGAGAGAGCGCAACTTTGATATTCAAGTCCACCCAAGACCTACAGCGGGCGGCGGCGAGTCGTCAGACACGGAAAGATATGATTTCCGCCCTATGAGCCAATGTTGGCCCTAAAGGAATGTCAGTCAAAAAAAAAACATGACAAAAGCTGTGCTAATTAATCAGTCATATAAAACCACCAAGTGTTATCAAGGAGTTTTATTGCTCCCCTCTCCGCCTCAATACTTAAAGATGTGTGAGGAATGAGACAAGACAAGGGAAGGCAAGACACGACATTCAGGATATATGAAAGATTTCTGGTAGAAAGCGCCATAACTTCCACACGTTTATAGCACATTTTCTCTACATGCGGGTATTGTTAAATTAGCCAGTGTATCTGCGTGGAAAATAATATAGCTGCCTTTTTTCTATGTCAGTGATTCTCAGAGGGGAGGCAGGCGACTCCCAAGGAGGATTTAAAAGTCTAAGGAGAGGGATTTTAAAACTGTAGAAGAATGCATAATGGTGAAATCTGTATGATGATTTAATATATGGGGGAAGATGCAGGGACAATCTGGGTTGAAAAAGAAGGCCTGGGACCTGACAGGTTGGAGACAACTGGTTTGCACTCAGTGACCTTTTCTGCCATTGTTTAGACGATTTATGCTTTCCTGAATGTCAGCTCTCTCAAGTGAGATATCCATACTTCAGTTCATTGGAGTTCCCTGTAGGGAATTTCGCAATGGTTATCCTGAGATGTATCATCAGCACGTTTTTTTTTTCTATTTATTTTCAAGGATAAAAAAGTCGATTTCACCAGAGGCGATTTTCATCTAAATCCATCAGGATTATTATATGTAATTAATATTTGTATACTCCACTAAATGTTCTATGCTGTTTTTCTGTGCATTTGTTTATATTATATATATATTTTTTTTCTATATCAGCTCTGATTATTTTTGTTTTTTTTAAAGTTTTTCTCCAGAAAAGAGAAACACATTATATTATTGCTTTAAATTTATTGAATTTTCCTGTATGGAGTGTATTACTGATCGTTCTGTTGTTTGGTGAAGTACTCAATGTATGGAATGTATTACCGATTGTTCTGTTGTTTGGTGAAGTACTCAATGTATGGAGAGTAAACATATGAATGTGATTGATGCATCTTACCTTTCTATTGTGTACAGATACTATGTTCCAGAAATACTTTCTTATAGTACTTGTAATCATCCTAATCTGATGTCTTGAGATGTATTTGTGTATTTGACGGAGGGCTTGTTCTGAACAAAGATGTTTACTTGCGCAGCACTTGTAATTGATGTCATGTTAAGCAGCTGTCTTGTTCTGATTAAAAGTTGCTATGCTACTGTGGCACTACGTATATAAACTTGACATCATCATAAACTACTATCTTGATCCTGGTAAAAGCTGCTATACTTGTATAACACTTGCGTATATACTTGTCATTATAGCCTAATGCCGTGATCTGAGCACAATGCTCTAAATTACACGCACATTAAGGCACTTGTAATCATCACGACCTTTGATTTACTTCTGCAGGAAGATAGGCGTATGTTGTCGAAAAGTTCGAACCCGTTGCCTTTGTAGATTTCATCATCATCATCATCATGTGCCGTGCCGACTGGCGTTGGCTATTATGCTTCTCCAGAGTACACGATTTTTCATGCAGGCCATCAGCTCAGTTGATGATCTTCTCTCACACCATCCCGTCAGACTGTCCAGTATCATTTCTCTTGGTCTTCCTCTTGATCTTCTTCTTTCTATTTTTCCTGTTGTTATAATATTTTCAATGCCCCCTCTTCTCATTGCATATCCTATGATTTTATACATATATCAGATTACTTCAAGCTCAAAAGATGCTCACGTCTAGACTTTCCTTTACAAAATCTTTGACCTGTTATGACAGTATTATCTTAAATATGGGATATAAGCAGTATTGATACTCAGGAAACAATTAATAGAGTGAGTACCCTTGGTTGAAAGGTATTTTAGTTGAGAGCCTAGGGAAGGGTCTTGAGATAAGCGTGCAGCATGAAAAAACTGAGTGGGTAGGAATAGTATAAATACCACTCACGATTAGCACAAAAGAGAGCCTTACGATGTGTTAGAAAAAGAAGAAGCCTTATGTGTTTTGAGTGTCTTGTTGACGACATAGTTTTTTCAGCAGTTATAGTTTTTGCAGATGTAGTTTCTAGATAAGATGAAGTGATTTGGTTGAGACAGCTGAAGTTGGTAGTTGGAAAAGTTTTATGTGGAAATTCTTGTGAAGATGTCTTTTATTGTAAAAATGAATGGTTGGTTTTTTTTTCTCTCCCATATAGCGTAGAATACTTCACGCCAGGAACTGATATTGTAACTGTCATTGTAAACGTCTTATCACCTGATGGACTATGTTTTCATCCTCACAATTTCATCCCTCATTTTACCCATGAATAAACTTGTGTTGTCTGAATATGAAAACTACACCATTGGTTTTGTTGAAACTCTCACTGTTTGACAAGTTTTGTTTATGTTAGGAGACTGCCAAGTTCAGTTAATTTGGTGGACCAATATTTTTCTGTGGAGTTGAAAACCTGGGAGTCTTGTTGGATTTTCTTAGTGTGTAACAGAGAAAATTAGGTTGTCTTTTAGCACCAACAACAAGAAGTAATTTCTAAAAATGAAAAACAAAATTGTACTCCAGAAGAAGACTAATCATCCGGCATAATACGGGGCTAGCTGGTGTCGTGTTGGCACGTCAGTATTCAGTATTCAGGCCCAGTATAATAGTGGTTTACAGTCAGGAAAATCAAATAGTCGAGACTCGAAGAATGAAGGATTTGCTGAGTCCGTTCTTTATTATTTGCCGTGTTACTTTCGATACTACCACATACACACACACAAGTGAAACTGAGAGTCAAAGAAATGAAAATAATCTTGACATCGATTAAGTTTTTGATTCTGGCTTCTTGAGGGACCCAAAATGTGAGAGATAATGTACTTCCGGGGTATTAAACATTCTTGTTATTACTTGTCATCTACCATGAAGCACTGGAGGTTCTATTTCATAGTCTGCTTTTTTAAAGATCAGCAAAGCTTAATGTTCTTATACATTCTTCAACGACCAGAACCATTCCATTACATGCACTTTCGACATTGAATCTGTTTATGTCAACCGGCTGTTTCGTCTAGTGCAGACTATTATTTACAGGTGCAGGAATTGTGTTATTTAACACTTCCGTCAGGTTTTTCTGACGCCATTTTCGTTCTAGAGATGTGAACAAAATGTATTCATAGAAATACATACGTAAAGAGATATCTTCAGCCAGGAAAAAGTATTCAGTTACGTACAGAACTGGTGTTTCAATGCGATTGAGATATCAGTCATTTGCATGTCCCTTGCAGAACTTTGCCTCCCTATCAGCACTCCTCTCCGTTGTGAGCAAGATGGCCTGCTGCTGATGTATCCGTTCCCAGATCATCAACGATATCTTGCAGCGATCTTCGCCTTGGTCTTCCTCTCTTTCCTTTTACCATGATATACCCTTCCAAGACTGTTTCTCTAAATTCTCATGACGTTTAATGTGTCCAAAATATTTAAGTTTTCTCCGTTTAATCTTCTTTACTAGCCAACCTTCTTCAATATTACGTTTCTAGTATAGATATATTGTAGTATGGATATATTTGTTCTTTTTTGTATCCATGATATTTGAAGAACTCTTCTATAGCATTTACATTCAAAGGGATTTATGTGTTTCTCAGCTGTTTTGTTAGGTGTCCAGGTCTCACAGGCGTCTGTTGCGATGAGAAAGATGATTGCCCTTACAAATCTTAATTTTGAAGTTCTGTCTGTTCCTCTCCACAGATTCTTTAGTTTTTTTACTTTCTGAAGAGCGATAGATGTCCTTTTAATTTCCCTCGTTGTATCTCCATTACTAACTAGTAGTGATCCAAGATATTCAAAACTCTCCACTTCTTCCAGTTTTTCCTCATTGATATATATTTCAACTGCCTTATTTGTTTTGTCAGTTGACATCAATTTAGTTTTCTTCACATTAAGATAGAGGTTTTGCTCTTCACTGTTCTTACGGATTGATATGATTAGTTTTTCCATTCCCTTTTTTGTTGTGAAGAACATTAATATTATGTCATAAGTATATCTAATATCTGGTGTTCGTAATCTCCAAAATGTTATGGCATCGTAATATTCTTTGTATACATCTTCTCTAACATTCCTCATTATATTTTCAGTATACAAGTTAAATAAGTAAGGCGACAATATGCACCCCTGACGGACCCCTTGTTTTATGTCAAACCAAGTTGTTGTTTCACCATTTATTCTTACTGCCGCTTGTAGGTCTAGCTACTAGCAGTGATGTTAATTGTATCAAATGTGTTGGAAATCGCATTTTTTCTCGTTAGTTCTCAAAGTTTTTGGTGTTGTACACAATCACATGCCTTTGAATAGTCTATAAAAGATAAATATAGATTCACAATAAATTCTCTGCATTTCTCTGTTATTGAGAGATATGGATCATAAATAAGAAGTGAACTGAAAATTAAAAACAGGGAGATGTGGTTTCTGAGAGCGGTTTTTTCTATATCCTGTACGGGCGTAACAAAATCAAGGTTGAAATGATAAAGGAAAGAGAAATAAAGAAAGGCGACTGAGAAAAAGAAAAAAAAAACAAAAGTGAGAGAGAGAAAAAACTGAGAGAAAGAACGAGAGAGAGAAATATATATAGGGAGGGAGAAGAGAGAGAGAAAGAGAGAGAGAAAAGGAGAGAAAGAACGAGAGAAAGAGAGAAAAAACGGAGAGAAAGAACAAGAGAGAGAAACAGATATAGGGAGGGAGAAGAGAGAGAGAGAGATGTAGGGATGGAGAATATATTTTAATAAGCGTTTCCGTCTTCCACATTTTGTTAAGAGAAACTGATTTCTGTAGTTCTTGTTTGGCGCTAATAAACTATTTTATTTTATGTTACTCGAGTACTGTTCTTATTTTTGTTTGCATACATACATACATACATAATAACAACTATACATACATTCATACATACATACATACATACATACACACATACGTACATACATACACACATACATACACACATACATACATACACACACATACATAATACATACATACATACATACACACATACATACATACATACATACACACATACATACATACATACATACACACATACATACCCGGTATCTCGCTGCTTCAGTCACTCCGTGATAGCAGTAAGAAAGCAGCGGCACCTTCATAACAGCTTTGGAATCACATTTTTTTTTATCCTTGTGTTGGACAAATCTCTGAAGAATTTATCCAGCATTCAGATGTAGAAGAAATCATATACTATTTTCATTTACTGATTGAAATCAAAACATAACAACACACTGAACTTAACTATGCGATAAGATACAATCCTGATATTTTTTACCTGGAAGGGATTGTACTAACATGTGCTCAAATCCTCACAAGTTACAGTTTTTCCTTCTCACCGGAGCAGTTGACATCCGTTGAATGGGCTACGCGTATAATGTTATTAGGGAGACGCGATTGTGGAGAATATAATTCTGTGCTTTTGCGCGCCAAAAAATGTAGGATAACTTGCCCTGGAGAGAGTTGTCCGATCATGTGACCATTTGCAGAAACATCTTTATGGAATCTCAAAGAATGCTTCTAAGCCGATATGTAATCATTTCAACTGCTCTAGCCAAACAGATCAAATCTAAATTCCTAGTAACAATCCTTAAACAATGTTATTCCGATGAAGACAGACCGTCTGGAGCTTCAGAACCGCTACATACAGGAATATGGGACACGGGAGTACACGGTTTGAACTCGAGATTCAGCTGTACTAAACCTTTCTTTCTCCACAATCATATTCCCTCCATATCTACTTTTTACCCACCTACAACTTATATTCTAGGACCGTCACCGCACTATATTACAAACCGTCTATCCCAGCTACATTCATCTTTGCCATCTATACTTTTTCAGCTGAGACCGACTGTGTGCCTTCTCTTTCCTTCCCCCTCTTTACTAGCAGCTAGTAAGAATGGCGTTACACATCACAAGTTTTCATTTAAACATTTAAACACCACGCGCACTCTCAGATTCATGCAAGTCACAGATACATGAACATTTTTTTTTGGGTCATTTTTTGTCTTCTTCGTTATATATCACTGATGTCAAATTTATATTTTCTCTTCTTTTTTTATTTCTTTATCCTGTCAGTTTTTGTACGATTAAGATGTAGCCCGAAACATTACAGCTGCCGTGTTCTTGTTAATTAATAAAGCTATTCCTAGTTTTGTTTTAAATAGCCTTGACATTTTGTTAATACAAGTTTGTGACTTTGTGTTTATTTATATATTTAGTTATACATACTTATACCTCCAAACCATTCGTGTGTTATAATTCTATCCCTATGTTCCTCTAAGGCATGACAGGATTACCTTTACCTTTACCTTAATTCTAATAACGATTTTACTAATCGTAACCAAGCGCTAATCAACGAGACTAACTGACCAATCAGCTAGAATCATCCCCGGTCTCGATAGATATCCCGACGTGATTAGATGTCTTCGCTAGATAGGTTTAGTTTGAAATCAGACATATCAGGCGGCCTCTGTTTAATATTCTGACTACCAAACTCCAACTATCAGAAACCGCCTTCAACACTCCCTTCTCCCGGACAATGTTACAACTCTGCTGCTTATTTTTTTCCCTCTCCCTTTCTCCCTTTTCCCGCTTTTTCTCTTCCCTTAGCAATCTCTCTCTCTCTCTCTCTCTCCCTCTCCCCCCTCTCCCTCTGTTGTCTGTCTACTTCCTTGGCGACTTAGTCCCATCCATGATTTAGAAAACATTATTGAATGTAACGTCCCTCGTACGTCAGAGAGTGATTATTATCCAGTCTGTTGTACGCAGTCACAAAATGGATTTAAAGTTCCAAATAAACAAGCATACACAAACAAATTTATGAGTAAGTCTTAAAAGGTTTACTTTATGATTACTCTTCAAAGAATTACAGCGATCAGAACTGGGAAACATCTATCAACTGTGTGATTTTGATGACGATTTAGAACACTGGATCTTCCTAGACATCTTAGGCAAACGTGTGTACCATTTAAGGGAAGATATCAGCTGTTTTTGAGCTAACAAGAGATGTGAGATGACTTGAGCGCCCTCTCCTTTCCCTCTTGTGGCTAGGCGTAGCTCCTGACTGACGGTCTGATCTTGTACCATTATGACTTACATGACTTACGTTTATTTTCAGGAGCAAATGGAGACATGTTTTGTACGTTTAAATAAACGAAGATGTTGACGTCGCTTGGGAGGCTGGACGTCAGATGCTTAACGACTGTTTGTGTGTGTGTGTTTGTTTGTTGGTCATTTTCTTCAATCAGATTCACGAGCTTGCATATTGTGTTCACCAAGTCATGTATGTCCGTATTTATGTGCAATTTGGTTTTAACTAATTTGTTTTCTTGTGGTGAATTTCATTTTATTATGTTGTCATTTTGTTTATGTGTATGGTCATTAAAATCTCACACGCTCATTTTATCTTCTTTTTTTTTTTTTTGAAATGAACAACTGATTTTGTTGGGTTTATTTTGTATCATGAAAAATTTCATTGTGTATATTCTTGTTTCATATGTGTATATTTGTTTCATATATGTGTATGTTTGCTTCATATGTGTATGTTTGTTTAATATATGTATGTGTTTGCTTCATATGTGTATGTTTGTTCCATATATGTGTGTGTTTGTTTCATATGTGTATGTTTGTTTCATATATGTGTGTGTTTGTTTCATATATGTGTGTGTTTGCTTCATATGTGTATGTTTGTTTCATATACGTGTATGTTTGTTTCATGTATGTGTGTGTTTGTTTCATATATGTGTATGTTTGTTTCATATATGTGTATATTTGTTTCATATATGTGTGTTTGTTCAGTCAAAGTCAAACAACTTGAACAAATCAAGGAGAAAATACTTGAATTAATTTAATCACCGCTGCCAAGACAACATCGAGATTAGGTTTTATTTATTTAGGGGAGGGGGAAGGATATTTTCAGAGCCAGGGGGGGGGGGTTGTTATTATTACATTCCTTATTTAAAAGATCAAATAAAAATATAATTCTATATATCGAGTACGCTAGTAAAAAGTTAGTTCTTTAACTTAACCCACCGAGCACCAACTATGTTAGAAGTTATTTAACGTTACCTACTGAGCACTAACTAAGTTAGAAGTTCTTTAACTTGATGTACTGAGCACCAAATGAGTTAGAAATTGTTTAACTTGACCTACTGAGCACCAACTAAGTTAGAAGTTATTTAACTTGACCTACTACTAAGTTAGAAATTGTTTAACGTGACCTACTGAGCACCAACTAAGTTAGAAGTTCGTTAATTTAACCTTAACTTAATCTTGCATTATCCTATTTATTAACCATTCCATTTTCTTCACACGGCCACTTCTTCACTTCCCTTAAATAATGGGAGCCTAGGTTTCGGAGCAATGGACCTGCTAGATCCTTCTACACTTCCTAACCTCATCAGGCCTGTCGATTGAGCAACGAACCAGATACATTATGATTTCTGGGAAGAAACTCATTGGATAGTTCTTGAAAGATTTATAATTAACAGAGACCATTTTCTTACATGTTTCCTTCAGAGTTTTGTTTTCCATTGAGTTCCCTGCTAAATAATTCATACACTTTGATTTCTTCGGCGAAGGAGGTCGTCCACAGATTTTTCACACACGAAAAATATTTCTTTCATTAATTACTCTAGAAAATCCGAACGTTACACACACACACACCATCAGTCTTTTTATTTCTTTTCTTTCGTTTATGTATTTTGTAAAACTCTTTTTTTTTAAGGACTCAGTTTATAGAGTTTAAATACTACATCGAAGATATATAAAACAGAAAGAATACCGACAAGTATAAAGTTATCACAGGTGGTCTCATTTATCTTGCGTTATTGTTTGTTTTATACATTTGTGAATAGGGCCTCTGAGAGGAAGTTTACAGTATAAGATGACGCAAAAAAATACTTTAAGGCCCGTTATCCTATTGATTAGTCAGGATATCAAAAGGAAGGCGAATTAAGCATAAGAGTTCTATGTGAAAAATATGAAATTCTCGATTGTTTATCACGAAATGTAGTAACTACGGACAAGCCAAAGAAGAGAATCATAATGGTTTGGCGAGATATAACTTCCGATTCAGGGTGAAGCTTCAATAACGATCCGTCCGTCAGAGCGGCAACATGTAATGCTAGGCTCGAACCAGCCACCAGTCCCAGGCATAAGCCTAATTAGACATTCTACTGTATGCCAGTCTCCGTGAAAAATAAATTAAAAAATATCCTTACCATATTTTAGTCCATTTTATGTATTTATGCTATTTTTGATGGAATGATTCTAATTATTTCGTACTATTTTTGTGCATAATTAATTTTTTCTAGATTTTCATGGTTAAGAATGCGACATGTAATAGTTTTCATAAGCGTTTCTGAAGCGCTAATACTTCATTTTATATTTACTTCTATAGTAAATAATTGTCTTTTAGTTAAGAGGCAACTACAGAATATCTTGTTGTTATACTCTTATTTATGAGGTCTCATTTATAGGTCCGACCACGTGTTGGTCTAGATTAGGATATTTTCCATTGTCCGGCGAGCAAGTGTTCCATTTAAATAAGTTTATTAACCTTACCTTTAAAATAGCTCTGATATGCATTGAGATATAACTGCCTATACTGACTAGGACTAATGTAGTCCTTTATTTTGCTTCCTACTTTTAGTATACAATCTTCATAACCTAATCTGCAGTTATCTTTTCCAGGTGTTTAGAGTTATCTCATGCAGTAGCGTTAAAGATCGTATAGTTATTCAAGATCCACAAATGATTAAATGTTTTAGGAGTCTTTGTATTTAAGGAAATCTGGAGGATACCTTATTTCACTATTTGTCTGTTTTATACAAAAATTTTCTGGCTAAAATGGGGAACAGGACGATCCTTCGGACAATAAAAAAACCTGTTGCCCCGGTCGAAGATCCTTTATATTTCAAGTCTTTGTTATTCTTATAATATTTGTGGTGGAGCGGACAGCACATGAAGGAAGGAGTCTCCTTCAGGCTATTACACGGGCAGAGATTATAGGTGAAATATCCCAGTTTCTTTAAGAATGGTTAGGCAATGTGGTGCCTACGGGATGGTCGTGTTGGGACCTCATCTTCCCTAAGAAGTCACAAGTCGTCCTCTTGTTCGACATTAAATCTCCAGATTCCTGCCGTCACTCGGCACACAACGACAACACTTCTCCCAGTCAGAACCCGCCCCAAACATTCATATAAATATCCCGTGACGATTCACATCTATGTATTCATTTCTTTAATAAAATCTCGTGACAGCATCACTTTTCAATCTTTACAGCTGAAGCAATCCTTCACATTCTTTCAGAGTGTGTAGAAGACTCTCTGGAGAAAGACTTTAAGAGCAGACAATAAAAACTGGTCAGTACCAAATCCTAAATACCCGGGGAGCAGTCAGGAAGCTGAATGCTCTGTTATTTCAGAGAAATAATGCAGTCATCTGGACTAGAAACAGTAATGGTCAAGATGGTATCATAAAAGGTGAGCATAAAGTCTTTTCTCAATTTCAGACATTTATTACATAAAACTATACTAGTTGCAGACATATAGATTTGTGAAAATTGAACCTGTAATTTTTTTTTTTTTGGGGGGGGGGGAGTTTGAAATACATATTCGTGCACTTCAGCGTGTGCTCCATTTGTTGCTCAGAGAACATCTAAGCGATATTCGACTTTTTTTGCCACGTATTATTCTCCAACATCTCTTTAGTCATTGTCGCTAAAGTATTTATTATTCTTGCTTTCAAAGTTTCAGTATGAAGAATAGTGAAGGGAACACTTTGTTTTTAGTATACCCTCACGAAGAGACACGACCAGTTGATTTCCAAAGACTACTTTGAAAAACATCACGCATAGCGTCAACGGCCTCTTCGTTCACACTAGGCCTACCAGTTCTTTTAAGTTCAACACTGCCTGTCTGTTTAAACTTTGCACGCCAACCTTTGATGCTTTTATCACCTGGCGAATCTCGTCCATATTCATTTCTCACTCTTCGTTTGACTGGCGAGTTTGTTTCGTGATAACACAAAACACAAGGGCCTTTACTTTTCGCAGACGCCATTTTGATACTGGCCATTGCAGCGCTACCCGTATAGAAAAAAAAAAGAAAAACTCTATGAATCGATCTATATAATGTCACAACCTAATATAGTTTCTAGCATACGATTTTTTCTGTTAATCAGAGAAGATCTTTATGATCACCCAATATTTTAAAATGATGTTCTCAGATTTATTTTAGCCGATTCATCAGAGCTGGACTGGCCGTACCCAACAATACGAAAAAGCTTATTGAAAAAAAAAAACAGCCTAGCCCTAGAAGTCGTGAAAACTATAATATCCAAGTTAACCAAGCCTGTGTTCAAAAGATCATCATTATTATATCGGCGCGGATAGATCATATTTATATGAAGATACTGAACACAGCAAAGTTCCGCAAGGAACATGCAAATGAATGAATGAATGAATGACTGAATACATTTCTAACGCTTGCCAACATCGCAAGAGCGTAGCGTAAAACGTCTGTTTTCCGCGATTTACCAGAGAGTATCTATCTGTTATAATAACGATTCTGATCAATAAGTCTTCATTGACTTGGCTTTTGGCGTTGAGATGATGGCGCCCAAATTAATAATTTATTAATCCGTCAATGAATATATCAGGCTAATGTTTTTTACAAAGAATTTAAGCATGTCTTTTGACTCAGTCACCACTTGTAATCTCATTTTCTAAACCAGTCTTTCCACCTGAACTGAATTTCTGCACCCTCAGCTTGTTTTATTTACACAGAAAAGCATTCTTGTGATCTCTCTCTCTCTCTCCCTCTCTCTCTCTCTGAACCTTAAGTGCCCAGGGCACATGGGGCTTCCGCAAGGGTTTTCCGCAAATGCCTGTCCTTCGCCTTTTTTTTCTGCTCTTGCCCAGGTGAGCCCTCTATTGCTCAACATCCTTTCTGTTGTTCTTCTCCATGTCTCTTTTGGTCTACCCTTACTTCTGTTCCCCTGTGGTGTCCATCTTAGTGCTATTTTTGGTAGTGAGTTGTCAGTCATTCGGAGCACATGTCCCAACCATCGCCAGCGTCTTTCCTCAATAATTGTTGTCAGTGGTTTCATCTGCATTTCTGCTAATAAGATGTTATTTCTTATGGTGTTTGGCCAAAATATTTTTCTAATTCTTCGTAAACATTTAGTCTGGAAAGAATTCAACTTGTTTATTTTTGTGATCGGGCAGTCATTATTTGTGAGAAGTGGAATCTTTATTCTCCGAAAATTGACCTTAACCTTACAAGTTTTATCTCTTCCTTTTATATATTCAGTTTAACAGAGCCCTTTCATGCTAGTGCTAACGTTCGTGAGATATTTTGTATCCCTTCGTTCATCGACAGTTCTGTGTGAAGCCTCGTGTGCCTTGCCCTGCAGATAGGCAATCTTTGTTTTCGGAGCATGTTTGATAACATTTTTTTTAGAGCTGAGATTAGTGGATGTTTGAGGTAGAGGTCACGAACTCACATTCTTTCAGGTGAGAATGCAGGTAACTACCAGTTAGTCTATAGGCACTTAGAAATAGTAACAGAATTTAAGAGACATTTAAGTGCCACATGGAAGTGGAGGATTTCTACCTGCAGCCTTGCCTGTGTTACAAGTACTTGCATTACCGATGAGATAGACATCGAGTGTTATGAAAAGCTTCGCACCTCAACGCCTCCACGTCTCCCACTGTTTCTACAGGCAAACATAAAAAAGACATAACAGACTATTGTCACTGATACCATGATCATCATAAATGGTGATAATAGCATTTTCCATTTATCGTGTTTTTATCTGCTGTGTTGTTTTTAATATGTGATCCTTGAAAAAAAAGGCTTTTGCTGAAATATTGGATTACAGTATTGTATGTTCTTCATTTGCATGTACTCATATTGCTTTCTTTTTCATTATTCTTTTTTCTGTTTCATTGTTTACTTGCTTGTAATTATATGCCTCCATAGAATAACCAGCACTCTCTCAACACGTGGCTCGCTAACCATCAAGTACTAAAATGATATAGTTCGAAAAGTAACTTGTTGGATATTGTTAGAAATTATTTTAATGTTTGTTAAAAAACATATGTTAGACTGTATTTACAATGTATTTTTGTTTATGTATATGCCTGTGTGTGTATGTGTGCGTGAGAGCTATTTTATTAGGTTAATTACTTCTTCTCTTTTACTTTGAATGTAATAGTTAAATCTTACACTCTTTTGATATGTTTTTTCCTAATTTAATTTGTATATTTGTATTAAATCGAGTGTGTGGGAAGAATGAAAGATGGAGTGATGAAGGGCAGAATGTAAGACGGGCCTGCGTGCCCAATTCTTTATCCTTTAAAAATAAAGATTATTCACTCATTCATTCTGCCATTCTTGTTTCCTTATTATTTCTATCTTTTTGTAAAACTGAACCATACACCTCCATCTATTTTCATTACAGTGATAATAACACAAAGCTCTTAGATATAGTCAGATAGATGGTACACAGCTTACGGGACTGAAAGAAGTGATGCTTATATTGTAATATCCAGTTTCTTGTCCTTGCAATTTCTAACTTCAAGTTTGATATTCGTTTCCTCTTCAGATAATGCTGCGGCCTTAAGCAAAGTTTCTCTCCATGTGGCTCGGTCTTTCACAAGTTAATTCCCGGCCTTACGGCTAATAGAAGAAAAAAATCACATGACTTGTATACAACCAAATATAAAAACACAGACGAGGGCACTGTAGTAAAGCCGTCATAACATAGAACTGTGATTACTTTTTGAAAGCTTCTAACAGTTTCCACTCGGGAGATTGGAGCGTCTGTGTACTTAATCCAGAACGAAGCAAACATTTTAAATATTTGATCATTCAGATCAAGAATAAATGATTCAGAAAATATCTGGGATAATGGACTAGCTTTTCAGATTCGCTGCTTTTTGTTCCTGAAACTAATCGTATATGATGTGCTCATAGGGTAATTATAAAATTATTCGAGAATATCAAAATTCAACACTTTCTACTGAGAAAACCAAGCTCTCTAGTGTTTTTTTAGTTATACGAGTGTATATTCTGAAAGCCAAAATTAACGCACACTATATATTCCATGATATCTTCATATACTTTGTCTTATCTTGGCTAATGGTCAAGCCCACGTTTAGTGACAGATCTCCCAGGTGTATGCAGTATTGATGACTTCTTGCATAGTTTCCCCCACCAGGTAGATGTCATCAGCGTATCCTAGTACTTTAGCTTGTTCTTCTGTACTGCTTTCTTCTTTCACTTTTCTGATTACATTTTCTAGTACTAGGTTGAATAGTAATGGAGATAAAGTAAGAGAACACAGTTTTGTAGGATTAGACCTTGAAAAAATCGCAGACAAAGCACTTTAGTGAAAAGTGAGAGAAAGAAAAATCACAAGAGAATTACCTGGGATTCGAACACGGACTCTGGTAGGACGAGTAGCCGTCTAGCCACGAGAGAACAGCGTACTAACGAACTGAGCTATCTCACACCTCCAAAAAAGGTGTTTTGAAAGCGAAGCCATTAGTACTGTTCACACGACACGAGGGATCGTGACACCCGTAAAGAAACGAGGACACAGAAATTCTGTAGCTTTGATTCCGTTGTTGTTCAAGTCTGCACCAGATATGGCAGGAGACCGTGTGTATGTTTGTCTAAAAATTGGTACCCGCTAGAGAGACTGAATCTAAGCTACGGAATTTCTGTGTCACGACCTCGTTTCTTTCCGGATGTCACGATCCCTCGTGTCGGCTGAACAGTGCTAATGACTTCACTTTCAAAACACTTTTTTTGTTTTGTTGAGATGTGATATACCTCAGTTCGTTAGTACGCTGTTCTCTCGTGGCTGGACGGCTGCTCGTCCTACCGTTGTCTGTGTTCTAATCCCAGGTAATTCTCTTGTGATTTTTCTTTCTCTCGCGTCTCACTAAAGTGCTTTGTCTACGATTTTTTCAAGGTCTAATCCTACAAAACTGTGTTCTATTACTTTACCGTATGAAAGCTTCGTTGTTTCATAAGTATAAAAAAAAAAGTAATGGAGATAATGTATCAACGTGTTTTAAACCAGTTCCCATATAGAAGGGTTCTGACTTTTGTCCATTATATGTTACTATATTTTGTGCATCCGCCATACACATTCTGGTCAGACTGAGTAATTTATTAAAGGTAAAGGTAATCCTCTCATGGCTTTTCGAGGCACTTAGGGATATGGTGTTAGTGCCCATTATTTTCCATAAGCTGTTCCTGTCTATGTTGTCATAGGTTTTTTTAAAAGAAAATGAAGATATTATGTACTTCTTTTCCACATTCCCAGTACTTTTCTGCTCTTTGACATAGATAAAATGTTTCATCTATAATTGATCTATTCTTCCTAAAACCTGCTTGATAGTCTCCCAGTATGTTCTCGCTGTATGGTTTTAATCTATTTAAAAGTATAATAGATAGTATTTTGTAGTTTGTTTGTAATAATGATATTCCTCTGTAGTTTTCACATTTGCTCTTATCGCCTTTTTTAATACTTGGATCAGTAATGATTCTCTCCATTCACTAGGGAGTTTTTCTTCTCTCCATATTTGTTGTATTAGTGCACATATCTTTTCATGTGGATTTAGACCTCCTTCCTTAATCAATTCTGCAGCAATTCAATCTGAACCAGTTGCTTTGTTGTTTCGTAGAAAAAATGATACTGTAGATAACTTCTTCTGAGTCTGTTTCCTCTATTTTCGGTTCACAAGTCTGTATTTCTTCGCATGGTAATGTGCTTACAGGCTCTTCACAGTTTAGTAGTTTTTCAAAATATTCTTTCCATCTGATACAGATTTTCTCATCATTATTTATCATGTTTCCATTACTATCCTTCAGGCTCTGTAGAGGCTGTTTATACACTTGCTTTACTGTTTGTAGTTCTTTGTAGAATTCCCTGCTTTTCTTATTTTGATGGAATCTCGCTTACCATGTCTTTCATATATTGTCATTTTTGTTGACGAATAACTTTTTGAGTTTCTTTACACTGTGTGTGGTACTTCTTATTTATTTTGTTGTTCATGTCAATCAGTCATATCTGTCTTGTTGTTCTTTTCTTTATGACTTTCTCTCTGCAGATTTCATCGAACCAGTTTTTTTTTCTAGTTATGGCCTTGACTCCCAGGCATTCTTCCTCTGTGTTCCTTATAATGATTTTTATATCTTCTCATCTATCACAAATGCTTTTATTTTCTTCATTCCGTCTTGAGTTTATCTTATGGTTTAGCTCATTTCTGAATGTTTCTTTCGTGTCTTCTCTTTTCAAAGCATCTCTATTTTTTACTGAGCTTTTATTTAATTTACTATAAACAATTTTCTGCAGTCTGAATTTAATTTAGCTCCAACAAGATAATGGTCGGTGCTGCATTCAGCCCCTCTGTAACTTCTGACCTGAGGTATGTTTGTTGTGTGCTTGCTATCAGTTAAAGCATGGTCTATCTGGTTGCATGTTAAATTATCGGGGGATTTCCATGCTTGTTTATGGATGTTCTTATTTTTAAAACGTGTGCTGCTTATTCTCATTCCATAAGCCTCTGCCATATTTATTAGTCTCCATCCATTATCATTAGATGTTTCATGCAGACTTTCTTTACCTGTGATATGTCTGTGTGACTCCTCCTTTCCTATCTTTGCATTGAAATCTCCTAGTATTATCAGTATATCATGTTTCTGGGTCTTCTCTATTACTCCTTCTAACGTGGTTTAAAGTTCTTCTTTGACTTCATCCTCTGTATCTTCGTTTTGGTGCACGCACATTAATCATTGTTATATTCTTCTTTCTTTCCTTGATGCGGAGGCTGCTGATTCTTTCACTAGTGGCACTGAAGTCCATCACTAAGTCTCATACTTTTTTTCTTGACAGCAAAACCTGTCCCAAGTTCATGTCTTCCATTGGTAATACCTCCGTATACCAGTACCATTTCTCCTATGACTGTTATATCTTCTCCAAGCCACCTGATTTCCTGTAATGCTGTAAAACCGTAGCACCCATGCCATACCTACTTAGTTCATCTGCTAATTCTTTAGCTGCTCCTTGTCTGTATAAACTTCATATATTCTGTGTTCCAAATCTCATAATATTTTTTATATTCCAAGGTCGTAATCCATTTTTATCCGTCCAATTTCGAGGCTTCTCTATCTGTTCCATAACACTAATCTTTTTTTTTATGGAGATGGGGTAATTGGCCCCACGCTCTAACCCCTACCCTGGGGGACCAGCTTATTTAAATCCCAACAAATTATAAATGTATTGAAACTGAACAGACTATGCTGGCTGGGGCATGTAGAAAGAATGGAAGAGAACAGACAAACGAAAATGATGTATGCACAAGAAATGAGGGAAACAAGACCAAGGGGTAGACCAAGACAGAGATGGTAAGACAACATAGAAGAGGATATAAAATAAATTGGTATCACCAACTGGAGAGAAAAGATTAGGAATAGAGAGGAATGGAGGCGAACTTTATCTGCAGCAATGAGCCTTAATGGCTTGGAAAGCTGAAGAAGAAGAAGAAGATATTTTACATGAAAGCAAGTACAGCTGTGAGTGCATATCACAGCTAACGTTATGTATATTATGTAAGACGTTGGATAATTATATACCCCGTGGGAAAATTAAGTTGCACGGGTTTGTAACAAATCAGTAGAGCGTATCGTAGGAAACCATGAAATCACAGAGGCACGTGAATTTATGAACTGTTGTTTTCTGTAGTCCACATAAAGACCTTTCGACTGCGCCTAAAACCTGTTGTAAACTTACACTGGAAAAAGATGCCAGGACCATGTGATATGTTGACGAAGTACTTCATCCACAACTACTGCCATGTGATATGTTGACGAAGTACTTCATCCACAACTACTGCCATGTCATATGTTGACGAAATACTTCAGTCATAACTAACTGCTGACACTGTTAGCAGGACAGGGAGGTGCTGGAAGGTTCATCTTCCAGCGAGATAAGCCTAGGCCACCTTTCTCTTGCCTTGCACATCACTTTCCTCAGCATAATGGAATAAAAGTCATGCAGTGGCCAGCATTTCCACCAGACATGAACTGGGCTGAACTTTTATGGGACATGATGGGACGTCACGTGTCTCGACAGCAGTCAGGGCCCCCAAATCAAGGACACTTGATGGATACGCTGCAGCCTGTATGGGTGGTCAGACTTCGATGGATGTCATTCCATGCCTAACCGGCCCCAGAAATGTGTGACGGCAAGAAGTGTGTGTGTGTGTGGGGGGGGAATAGGAGGCATACGCGCTATTGATACATTCAGGTTTAGGTGAGCTGAGCATTTTTTATGTGTGTGTGCAAGCATGTAAGGGTGACCTCGGAGTTGAGTAAGATTTGATTGACGAGTTAATTGTCTCACGGTCTTGATTGCATTGGATGTTGTATGAGTTAATTGTCTCACGGTCTTGATTGCATTGGATGTTGTATGAATTAATTGTTTGAAGATCTTGATTGCATTGGATGTTGTATGAGTTAATTGTCTCACGGTCTTGATTGCATTGGATGTTGTATGAGTTAATTGTCTCACGGTCTTGATTGCATTGGATGTTGTGTGAGTTAATTGTCTCACGGTCTTGATTGCATCGGATGTTGTGAACCCTACACAACCATTTTTGTCATCAAAGTGCTTTTTCATTTTTACTTTTCGTTTCTGCGCTTGAAACCCGCGATATATATCTGATGTGGGCTAATTTTGGCGTGAAGAATATTTAGTCAAGAATGAAGCTGCTAATGTCCCATGACGTACGATCTTCACAGCTTTGTAAGGAAGGCAAAACCAGCACGCTCACAGATACGCCGCCAGATGACAGTAAGTTGTAATCCTATATGTCACAATACTTTATTTGGAAACAGGACATTTTGTCATCATCGTAGGAATTACTTCACTGTGTTGTCTCTTTTCCCCTGTGACAGTTCTTTAACGAATATTTTCTGAATTCGGTTCCCTTACCTTCTATTTTAATGACACTCATTTCCCACCGTGGCAAACGCGAGTATCGGGTGTCTAATCAATGAAGGGACCATTCATTTCTTTTGTGATGGTAGAGATAATGGTTCACTTCATCACGAAACTTCGGATCTGATTTTGTCTGAGCAGAATTTTAGATAGGACATTCTTTGTTTTACTGGAGCGACTCTTTCACCCCAAAAAAAAAAAAACAGCACAGACATTGGAAGGTACAGTATACTTACGCAAATAAATACTCATATCTGGACAAAGTCTAAATAAAAAAAATGAAAAGTATCATATTTCTGGCCCAACTCATGTTTTTAAATCATGGAGTAACGTCCTTCTAGCTTCTTTCTACCAAAATTTCTCATAAAAAGTTATTCTGGTAGGGCATTCAAATTAACTGAGGAGTGGAAAAGAGTTAAAGAAAATGAAATGAAATGATGATCACAGGGACTATTAATGGAATCACAGTATTACTGAAACGTGATTGAATGCGTACCAGAGGAAATATCTACTTTCAGCAATGATTATCATACTGTATTCTGTATGTATAGGAATAATTAAATAGTAATTTTCTACTACCTATACAGGTGATTGATGTTTGAAATGTTCTTACATGGTTCTTAATCATTTGATATGAGGCCTTTGATATGTTTTTAACTTTATTCCCGTCCCTCATTCATTCCTTCACGTCGAAATATGTTACAATAAAGGATAACACAAGTACCGATTTTTTTTTCATCCAAGATCATCAATTTGTAATTTGAACGACAGAATCAACCTTTATTCATTTTTTCTTAACATGGGATCGGGACGGATTGGAGGGGTAGATTAGTCACAGTTTGTACACGTCCACATTACAGAATGTAAACCATAACCAAACCAGTTTTATACATATCGTTGAAATGCATACCCATTCGTGCTTAAATGAAAACATAGCTCCCTCCGATCCGTTGGCACCTCCCTGCGTGCTCAACGTAAATTCCCGACCGACTCTACATCTTTTCTGTTTTATACAGGGTCAGATGCTTGCCCGCTCGATGATGCGCAACCATCGACCGGACCCTTTGCTGTTATGGCATAAAAACTTACATTCAATGACCTATTCTTTTCCTACAAGTGAATGATCTTTCTATACAGAGATGAAATTAAATGTCTAAGACAAATTAGTGATTGTCTGTTAGAGAATCCTCAGACAAACTGGCCTCGAGGATACCAGTGAGAAAATGTGGTAGTCGCAGAGACGTCAGAGAGTATAGTCAGTCATACCAAATATAAAAGAAAACTCTGTATGTGATGTAATCCGTTAAATCATATTTCTTTCCAGTTCTTGCCGTCAACTTATATGACCAGCTTTCAAAAAAAGAACTTTTTCTTCAGTATCCGTGATACTATAAATTGGTGCTCTTTGCAGCTGATGCGGTGCGGATGTTCAAGCACAGCGTCATGTCGAATTGAGAGCAAGTTATAATAGCGTTTTTTTCAGTCCCGGAGTACAGCTAAAACGCAGGGGGTATGCACTACTTTTTTCATCAGATTCAACCGCCACGGGGAGTATGACGATCTCTGCCCCGCTAGCCAGGCTAAACCTGTTACTGGGCGAGGGGGGGGGGTACAAACGAAGAGATGGGGCAGTGTCTTGATCATCTATTGTTCTCCAACCCTGAAGCTGGGATATCAGCTATAGGTCGTTGACTGCAAATCAAACAGAACCCTCAAAATAAGAAATTAAACCCCATAATCTTACAATATAAATCTTTTGATCGGTTCAGCTGACAAGATTTGACTTTTCAACATACTATAGACTTTTAATGCTTGAAGGATAGCACATAGGACTCCGTTTCCTCAGTTATCACTCAATATGGAATACTCACAAGAACCCTATCACAAGTAGCAACGCTACTTTTCCTCAAGTAGTTCTTTAACCTCTGCAGCTATCAGACCACGGCTCTACGCACCCTATTTGGCATGACAAAAAAAAAACACAAAAAAAAACACAGCAAAATAGAGACACCGGAACTTTCAGAGAATCGAAGAATCTCTCACAACCAACAGGAAGGTGAGAAGAAAAGAGCCTTGCCAAGATTAATATATCCCATCTTGTTTCCCACAATGCAAAGCGCACTTTTTTGCCGTCTCCCCCACAGAATCACGTCCAGTGAACTGTCACACCTTCTGTCCCTTGAACTGTCACACCTTCTGTCCCTTGAACTATCACACCTTCTGTCCCTTGAACTCTCACACCTTCTGTCCCTTGAACACTCACACCTTCTGTCCCGTGAACTCTCACACCTTCTGTCCCTTGAACACTCACACCTTCTGTCCCTTGAACTCTCACACCTTCTGTCCCTTGAACACTCACACCTTCTGTCCCTTGAACACTCACACCTTCTGTCCCTTGAACTCTCACACCTTCTGTCCTTTGAACTCTCACACCTTCTGTCCCTTGAACTCTCACACCATCAGTCCCTTGACACTCTCACACCTTCTATCCCTTGAACTCTCACACCTTCTGTCCCTTGAACCCTCACACCTTCTGTCCTTGAAGTTTTATACATTACTCAGAACTGTTTCATGTCTCATCTGATACACAGACGCATAGAAATAAACAAAAGGAGCGCCTGCAGCTTTCTTTCTCATTTCTTTAATTTATTTTCCTCACTATTATTGACGAGGCATGACTTAAAAATAACGGTAAAAGATATGTGAAAATATGAATTTTATTCCCGCTTAACTTGGCAGCCATTTAGACGGAAGAAAACAGCTAGTTCTCCAAATGTCTCCAAGCTATCGAACGAATCAGGATCTGAAACTTGGTACGTTATTCCAAGTGTTGCTGTAGATATGCTGTAGAATCTGACGCAGCTGTTCTGCTGTAGAATCTGACGCAGCTGTTCGGCTGTAGAATGACCCGAAAAAAAATGTCATAAATTCACTTGGCAGATATACTAAAAGCAGTGCATCGAAAGTTTTCCAGGAAGAGTGGAATGAAAGACTTTCACAAGAACAAGGGGGAAGGGGAGGGGAAGCAGAGAAAGTACAGGATGGGTAGCCGAAGTGGTCAGATTGACGGACTGCTTAAAATGAACTAAAGCATATGTTACGTGACAAAATTTTAGAATTTTATCCGGAGTTTTCTCGGCTAGTGTGAAGTTAAAGTTTGAAGTTTATGAAGCAAGCAAGTTAATAAAGGAGCTACAATATCCCTCCATTTTGATCTGATGTACCGAAATAGTGATGCGGGTGTGACTAGAAAAATTGAGGATACTCTCTATATTCTGGTCACTGCAGCCAAGATCGTTGAGGAAAGAAGGAACTTTATTTTCAAAGGGAGAAGAAATGGGTACGCAGACTCGTTTTATATTCTGCCTTTTAACATACTACTTTCATTCTGTTTTAACATACTACTTTCATTCTGTTTTAACATACTACTTTCATTCTGCTTTTAACATACTACTTTCATTCTGTTTTAACACACTACTTTCATTCTGTCTCAGACAGTCTGTATCAGTTAGAGCATATATATTTAGAATATTTTAAAAAAACATAGTTAAAAGTGAAATAGTAAAATAAAAAATCAAAAACATTTACACTTCACTCTTACAAAAGCCCAAATTTTATAAAGTGGGAAAAAAGTAGGAACAGCTTTATTATTTAACGATAACACACTAACACAGATGTGACGTTTCTGTGTGAGCCTTTGTCAAACAAAAAACACACAGGACGAAGAATCAGAGAGAGGAGACAAAGTATAGATTCACATACGGCTTATGTAAACGAAATGTTGTTGTTGTTGTTGTTGTTGTTCGTCCATCGTCTTCGTTGATGACCACAGCTTCATCTAGGTCTAAATAGGGTGAGGTGGGAGGTGTGTCCGTGCGTGACCAACTAGGCCTATACGCAAACGATGAAAACAAAATAACAAAAAAAAAAGAAAAATGAAAAAAAAAATTAATGAAAAATTGTAACTGAATGAAAACTTATCTCAGTCCTTGTAAAGGCACAAAAGTGTCGCTTGTGTGTATTCAGGAACATAAACAATATACACACAAGCGACACTTTTGGTATCACAACTTTACTGCAGTGCTTCGTGTATAGCTGTATGCTTATACACTACTTAGTGTGTGTTCTTATCTTATATCTTATATCCTTCCCGTGCCGTTAAACGTCACATAGGACTCGCAAAGTAGTTCGCCAGTTTTTCCTGTCTTCGGCGAGTCTTTCAACCTCATCAAAGGATTTTATGCCTGTTAATTTGTTAATAATAGTGTGTGTTACTAAGTTATAAAAGTCCCGTAGAGAATGCACCTAAAGTTATTCCCGTACAATACTGAAGTCAGTTTAGTAAGGGAATTAACTCTAAAATCATTCACACTCGGTGCCCACAACACGAGTCTAACGTGATATGGAAAGTTCATGATTCATTGTTCATGTAACTGACATAAACTAAACTGCTGCAGTCCCATAAAAATCATCTTAAATTTTTGACTGACTAAATCTCAGGACATTAACGTGCCTGTTCCAGTAACAAACTTAAGTTGTGCCTACTGTCTCTGTTGCGTACTGAATGTGTGTTTTTAAAACCTTGTCCTTTACTGTCGTGAAAATTATAAAAATATGCCATCTTGAACACGCACACACACATAAGCATGTACATACGGAAGTTTTATCTAACGAATAATAAACTACACACATCCCACCGTTGTCAAGGATGGAACATGCAACCTTGTTCTTCATGTTCATACACTGCATCAAGTGCTTCTCAGAGCTCTTAAATCATTCACAGAAGCTGAGACACAAACTCTAAAAAAGCACGTTAAAATTAACATTTAAAAGTTGCAAGACTGTTGTTTTCCTGATGATTTTATCCCTAAGATGTTGCAAAGGTAATCTCGATCTTTTCATGAAGATTTTAACATCGAAGCCTCGAGAAATTACAAGAGTAAACCGATTACTTTATGATTATTTTAGCCTTGAGATATTGCAATATTAAGCCAGGTGCCTTTATGATGAGTTTTGCATATAGCCAGCATGAGAAAGGTAAATACGTACTTTTGATGAAAGTAACAAATGCACGGATATTAGAACAACTACACCTGCCACGTAATCTCAAAGAAATAAGGATCAAGAAAATATCAAAAGATATAATAGTTTACAGAAGACGAAGGAAAGCTAGAAGGAAAATGATTGAGATGTAAACCGAGGTATAGATGGTAAAATAACAAACAAGAGTGGACAGGATACAAGTCTGGCTGAGTGAACCATCAAAGCGAAGGAGCTAGGAAACGGGAGATTCAATACCGCCAGCATTCGTATGGAGGACCTCACATGATGATGATGAGTTAAAAATTTTTTTTGCGAAAGTTCTTAAGAAGATAAATAAATTTCAATGAATTCTTCTTATTATTATTGTTACTACTACTACTACTACTACTACTACTACTACTACTACTACTACTACTACTACTATTACTATTACTACTACTACTATTACTAATACTGCTACTACTACTGCTACAAATACTACTACTACTACTACTACTACTACTACTACTACTACTACTACTGCTGCTACTACTACTACTATTATTATTAATATTATAGATCCTGCTACTCAGATCAACTGGCCAAGATATTAATTTAAAGGCAAAATAAAAATTCAAAAATCTCATTAAATTTATATTTTCTTTTTAAAGAATTCTTGAACATAACCCAGGATCAAATCCTCGTTAACTTTTTTTTTTGTGACCAGAAAAATGCCCCGTAATATATAGGCTTTAACAGGACGCCGGGAGACCTTATACCTTGTTAGCGCCCACAAATTAAATAATTTACACAGGGGTGATCCCACCATGCCAGACAAGTATCACAAAAAAATGTAGTACTTTAAGGAATAACTGCAGAGTTAGGTTTATAACGATAACGCCAGCATATACATCTTATAAGGGCAAGGAGATTTGTTTATTACTGATATATAATTTTGTACGTGCAGATGCAGCTAGATGGAAACAATTATTCCTTATTTTTTATACTCCGTCAGATATGTGCATAGGGTGTGTATGCATATATGTATGTATGATTGTATGTATGTATGTACGTATGTATGTATGTAAGTATGTATGTATGTAAGTATGTATGTATGAATGTATGCATTTATGTATGTATGTATATATGTATGCATGTATTTATGTATATATGTACATATGCATGTATTTATGTATGCATGTACATATGTATGTATGCATGTATGTATGTATGTATGTATGTACATATTATGTACGTATGTAACTATGTATGTATATATGTATGTAATGTATGTATGTATGTATGCATGAATGTAATGCATGTATGTATGTATGTATGTATGTATGCGTTTATGTATGTGAGCTATTTTGCGAGCACACAATCTCATATTACTGAGGAGTACTATTTTCCTAGCACAAAATATCAGGTACCAGATTTGTCTATATAACATTTCAATGGAACGGTGGCTGATATGGAACATTATCCTTGGTATGCGAGGCAGATGCCAAGTATTTTATTATCCCTTTGTAGCATTGCCTTACCCCAGGGAAGGGAGATAAGTCGGGAAACGGTAGAGGGAGGAAATTGTCTATCTCTCTAACCGACACGTGGTCTCTCTAACCAACACGTGGCAGCAGCTCGTAGGCTGGACAAAAGACATATTTGATCAATTTTTGACCAGGGGCCAAACTTTCACAACCATAACTTTAATGTGGTCCGATGGTCCGCTTTCTAGAAACACACGAATAGTTTTTTGGGGATAATTACATATAAGACTAAATACACAAATAATACACAAAGCCACTGCAGTAAAGCTGTGATAACAAAATGCTAAAACTATTTAACACAAAAGCAGGAACAGCTTTAATAACTTAACGAGCCCACTGCTGTAACGTTTCGGTTTACACCTTAGTCAAACAAAAACATACAGGACAAAGCAATAGGGAAAGGTGATAAAATATAAATTCTCAAGAATGGTATACAGCAAATAAGAATGGAAAGAAAACAGTAAAAAAAAAGTTAGAACTTAGATCTGACTTGCAAGAAACTGCGTCCGAGCTTTTCCTACTTTTGTTTTAAACATTCTGTTAATACCGCTTTACTGCAGTGCCTTTGTGTATATGATATGTTTTGTTTTAAGAAAAAAGAGATACATACATACATTCATACATGTACATACATACATACATACATACATATATACATACATACATACATACATACATACATACATACACACATACATACACACATACATACATACATGCTTCGAAAATTAAGTAATGAGACTAATTACATAAAAAATAAAATAAACAACAGTTGAAGATACAACTTGTATTTTATTCAAAGTAAGTCCTTTGTGCATTGATACAACGAGTGCCACGATCTAAACACACTGGAACGACCTCTGCAGTTCTTTTATTTGGTATGGGCCTTAAACTCGATGTTACGGCCCTTTGGATGTCATCAGTATTGTCAAAGGGAATAGAAAATAATCACAGGAAGACAAATCTGGGGAATAGGGTGGATGGTAGAGAACACACACTTGTTTTGGGGCCAAGCATTCCTGTACACCTACCGCCCGGCGAGCCGATGAATTATCATGATGAAGGAACAAAACTGCCAAGTGTTCAACACTCGGGTCGGACTCGGAGAATCCTTTTCAATAGGCTTTTCAAAATACTTAAATAAACTTTGGCAGTGACAGTCTATCCCTCTTGAATAAATTCTTTGTGAATAACTTCTTTGGTGTCTTAGCAGCATACCAACATTGACTTCACTTTCGACTTTTGAAGACTAATTATTTTGCTTTTTTGGTGATGATGATGATGATGACTTCCACTGAGCACGTTGGCGTTTAGTTGTGGGATCATTGCGGAAAATCTACGTTTCATCCTCTGCAACAATCAAATTTAAGAAATGTTTATTTCTAAGACACGTTTTGACGATGTCTTCTGCGTACTCAACACGCTGACGTTTTTGGTCATCAGACAACGAATGTGGTACAAACCGGCAAGCAACTTTTTTTTTGCCGAAATCTTCCACTAAAATTTTATGAATGGTCTCACAGTTAATACCACATTGATCTGTCATCATCCTCATAGCCAAACAACGGTCTTCTTGTATCCGTTCTCTGACTTTTGCAGTGAGTTCCTCATTACGAACAAACATTGGGCGTCCATGTCTAGTTGCATTTGTAATCGTTCCCACACCACTTTTGAATCGTGAATACCACCTGATTATATGTGCACGAGATAAACAATTATCTCCATAAAATTGTAGCACCAATTCAACTGTCTCCATGACACATTTTCAGAGTTTTAAACAGAATTTAATGTAAGCTTTTTGCTCCATGCTGATTACGTAACAATGCATCTCTAACTAGGTCAACAAAATGGCGGCTTGTTTGTCGTCTGCTTATCGGACGGCGATGAAAAGTTGCCAGATCATAAACGAAGGTTGCCTCTTTGGATTCCATGCTTTGCTTCATGGATGGCGCTTTTGTCTTTTCCATAATAAAATCAGTCTCATTACTTAATTGTCGGAACTTGTACCATACGCACGTTTAACGCACTAGATGAACTATGCCTATTATTTACCTCAGCAGGAAGCAGGGATGGCCAAGTCGTCACAGACGCGAGTTTTTTCCAAGTTCCTAGTTCTGGTACTGACGATGTACCCATTGGCCAGTGTTCCCACCAGGCCCGCAAAACACGTGCAGGGTGCTGAGACCTTCATTGACAGAAGGAGATCGGAGCATGTGTGGCTTCTGTTCTAAGAGCAAAGTACTATATATGGCGACATTTTCTTTTCTGGGCAGAAGAGGAGATGCGATAATTTGTCCTGTCTGGTCTCATGCTCACGAAATCTTTCAGTGTTAAGGGGGCAAATGGACGTCGTTATAGGGCTTCATATAAAGAGATATTTAAGGTTTCTGTAATTCCCCTCCCCCTCCATCTCCTACGTGTATGCGTGTATGTAATGTATGTATGTATGCATGTATGTATGTATGTATGTATGTATGTATGTATGTATGTATGTATGTGTGTATGTATGTGTGTATGTATGTATGTATGTTTGTGTGCGCGTGCATGCGTACAGACGTTATGTATGTATGTATGTATGTATGTATGTATGTATGTATGTATGTATGTATGTATGTATGTATATATGTATGGCCTTTTTTCCTACAGTTCTTTGCATGAGTATTTTCTGTGCTGTATGATATGGAGGTAGTCGGGTAACGTGACCAGACCGTTGAACTTGTTTCTGAATGTCCTAATGCAGGTCTGCCACTGTGGCGATACTTTTGCCCACTTAGGCTGTCCGACGAAGACTAGAGTCAGTGCCTTCAAGTGAAGCTTACAGGGAGATGACTTAATGAAGCACACACAGTTGCGCACTGAAACATCACATATCCTGTTTGATACACACCTAACAGGGGAGACAGGTAAGACATCCCGCGTGCACGGTAAACAGCTGACGCAGCATGTTACCATTACCACAGCTCTTGGAAGATCAGGTGAATTTAATGACGGCCCAGGATGTTGAGGTGTAGACATGAATGAAGTAAACCGGGTGACACATCAAACTACTGGTGGCCAGATGCAAGATAACAAGTTCTGGCGGTACGTTCCACTACAGACAGCTGAAATCCACAAGAAGACGACAAACCACAAGTAGCAGATACCTCTCTCTCTCTCTCTCTCTCTCTCTCTACCACACTTACCTACCATTTAAAATCCATTAGTAATACTTCATCCTTTAATTCAAACCTGTTTCATTATTTACTTGCTTGTAATTATATGCCTCCATAGAACAGCCAGCACTCTCTCAACCCATGACTCGCCAACCATCAAGTACTAAAATGGCATAGTTCGAAAATTAACTTGTTAGATATTGTTAGAAATTTTTTTTTTAATGCCCGCATGGGCTTGCTAGATAATTTTACCACGTGTGTGGTGAGGGTTTGTTGATTAAAATAGCCAAAAGGCCGTGAAGCCTTAGAAATTTCTATTAGAAATTATTTTTATGTTTGTTAAAAACATATGCTAGAAGATCTGTACTGACAATGTATTTTTGTTTATGTATATGTCTGTGTGTGTCAGAGCTATTTTATTAGGTTAATTACTTCTTCTCTTTTACTTTGAATATAATAGTTTAATCTTACCTCTTTTGATACGTTTTTTTTTTGTTCCTAATTTAATTTGTATACTTGTATACAGTCGCTTGTGTGGGAAGAATGAAAGATCTAGTGATGAAGGACAGAATGTAAGACGGGCCTGCGTGCCCAATTATTTACCCTTTAAATAATAAAGATCATTCATTCATTCATTCATTCATTCTCTCATGACAACACATCCACTGCGAGAACTGTACTACATCCTCACTGAGGAAAACCCAGACAAACTTGAAAAAAAACCAGGGGTACTTCTCAAACTAACGCTCAGTCCTTCACACAAATCCTATAGGGAACACTAGTGCACGCCCAAAACGTATCTAAAAAAAACCCCCCAAAAAACAGAGGGCAAACATCCCGATAGACCGAGTGTATAAACAAACTCAAGGGCGTTAACTTTATGTGACTTTTTTTGCAGGGTTGCATACCCTGACGCACATATTCTGTTACAGAACTGTAATACTGGTGCTACTCGCCATTGTGGTGTCATTTCCAGCGTTGTCTATTCTTATTACATTCAGAATTCTCCTCATAAACATCTCATTTCTGTTATGCCTTTCTTTTATTTTGAGCTGTTAGTGTCTATGTTTGATGCTGATAGCGCAGAGCTAGGAGGAAGTGCTCTCTGTATTTCAGTTGTGATACACTGGGATAGTGAGGATAATCTGTAATCAGTGAGGACCGACTGAAAAAGTAAAGCTGCGCATTACTGATATGCGCCTGTGGCACTGACAAACAAACAAAAAAACGAAAACGTATCTCCTGTTAAAGACGTATCCCTGCAAGATATGAAGAAAGCACCTACCAGTATCAGTTCCAGGACACCGAAGTCAAAGATACTTCATCTTGACTTAGCGTGTTTCAATAACAAACTCTAGATGACGTATATAATTATTCGCGAAGAAAGGGTGTTTGATGTATGTTTCGTGAAGACTTCAGAAAACTTTGATTTCGAGTCAGTTCTGTAAAAATCATGATCCTGTACAAAATCAACAAGAATATGACGAGTCTGAGGAGAACAACTGAGAAACAGCCCTAAGCGATGATAGTTTCAATTTTGTAGTCACAAAAAAACACGTTGATTTCAATAATGGAACGATTTTTTAAGAAGTTTTAAATCTTGAAAGCAATAAAATTCTAACTGGTGAAGCAGTTTCTGTGTGTTATCGATTTGTTTCTGTCAGATTTCTGGGTCTATAAATATTTCTGGTGCCGTTGTTTTAAGCAACAATCGAAGTCAAGCCTTAGAAAATATTTTAAGTAAAGTCTGAGGTCAGAATTACCTTAATTCTGCCATTTTCTCGGGAGTGGTCCAGTTCTTGTCCTGTTTTTTTTTCTTATTTCAGTCTGAGCTCTCAGTTCTTTTAACAAAGCTCACAAGAATAAAAGGCATATTCACAAATGCGCTTTTTTACCTCTACCTCTCACGTTTAGTTTTTTTGTTTGTTTCGTTTAAATGAGGGATAAAATCGTGACTGCACCATGTTTTATTTCTTCTTTTGAAGTGATAATATCGTGACATGAGTATAGCTAAAAAAACAACAAAATTACACCATTATGTACACAAAACTTCTTCGTTATTTCATGTTGCATTCTGGGTCTGGACAGAGACGCAAATAAACTTCAAGAGCGAAAACGCATTTCATCGCATATTTTTCATTTTGGTAAACAAACTTCGGAAAATATTTGTAAGATTTAGGTCAATATTCAGACGTGGAGAAGCTCTGGACGTTTTAGCGTCTTAACAAATTTGAAGAGCTTACAGTTTGTACCAGAGAGAATGGAAAAGAAAACTGAGAGGTTTGAAATGTGGATATACAGAACAACAGGACTATTTCCACGAACAGAAGACAAAGAAAGAAAGATATGCTAAGTCAAGTGAAACAGAAACGACGTAATGAAATAAGAACCAGGTAAAATATGTCGGTTAAATCAAGAGAAATAATAATATAATGAAAACTACACTTCGTAGAGAAGCTGAAGAAAAAAAGCAAGAGGACGACAGTGATGTAGATGGGCGGACTACATAAAGAAGTGAAGTGGATTCAACTTGACCGGGTGCACTGTGATAATTGGGGACAAAGCAGTCTGGAAGGCCATTGCGAACAACTACCGCTAGGGAGGCGGTATTTGATAATGATGAAGTAGTGATGACCTTTCCTTAAGTGACATGGCTCAGCACTGGAGCCAGGGAACTAGGGATGCCCAGGATTTGATCACATCTGTGTGTGTGTGTGTGTGTGTGTGCGTGTGTGTATGTGGTGTCTCATGTATCAGTCAGATGCGCTCATTCAGCTCGGCTGATGAAGCAGAGCTCGCTGTGGCCATACTGGCAGTGATGTGCTGTGAGAAGCTCCCTTCTTGGGTCTGTTCAGGATTTTCAGAGAAGTCACGGCAATCAACTCCCCGTCTTAACACGATGACTGTCACGGACCCCGGAATAGTAAACTTTCTTAGAGGTTTCACAGAGACCAAAACGAGAGCAACAAACCAGTGATACCACAATGAGAGGAGAACAAGCATATTTTATTGCTGAAATGTCCCTAGTTTTAAGTCTTTTGTTTTCATTATCTGGGTTCATCCTGTGAAGATATAAACATGGAAGTGACTTCTGAATACGTAATTTCGTTTTCCAATCCAACTTTCCCCAAATGTTATCCCCAAATTACTTTAGCTGAGATTTCGCAATGATGATTTACATTTAGTTAGGCGAAGACGCTTTACTTGTCCCCCAAAACAGCTCGGCCTGTGAAGTAGTAACCTATTATCATTGACCTTATCTTAGAGTGTTACCATTTATACTTCCACATTAGCCAAAGTTCTATGACGATCTTTCGGGTCAGCCACTTTTACATCAGCAGTTTCTAGATAAATTGTCTATGAGCTTCAGGGGAAAGCACGCCTAAGAAGTTCAGTGGTTTAGCTGGTCGAATTAACTATAATGAAAACAACATTAAGAACTAAAAAGCCATGCTGAGCAGAACATTTCAGAAGTAAACCGGGTGACACATCAAACTACTGGTGGCCCGACGCAGATATCAAGGTCAAAACAAAGTCTTCGCTGATATCGTGCAAAAAAGATGTACTAGATTTAAGGAAAGGGATTTTAAACCAACAAGTGAAGTATCGAAAGCCTGAAACAGAGACAAATATCTCAGTGTAACAGCTGTCTACGTTTTTCTTTTTACATTCAAACATTTGATTGTTAAATTATGATTTTTTTCCCACATTTTTTCACAATTCTCGCTTGCAGTGTTGTAAAAAGTATAATACATAAGGAGTAACGAATTATCAGTCAGTCATTTGCATGTCCCTTGCGGAACTTTGCCTCCCTAACAGCTCTCCTGTAGGCCTCTCGGTTCTGAGCAATATGGCCTGCTGCTGCGGCATCCATTTGTAGATTATCAGCGATGTCTTGCAATCATCTTCACCTTGGTCTTCCTCTCTTTCTTTTTCCCATTATGTGCCTTCCCAAGATGGTCCTATCTAAATTCTTATGACGTTTAATATGTCCAGGATATTTAAGTTTTCTCTATTTAATCCTCTTTACTAGTCAACTTTCGTCAATGTTAAATTCTTGTGGTATGGATATATTTGTTCTTTTTTGTGTCAGTGATATTTGAAGAACTCTTCTGTAGTATTTACATTCAAAGACATTTATATGATTCTCGGCTATTTTGTTAAATGTCCAGGTCTCACAGGCATATGTTGCTCTGAGAAAGATACATGCCCTTAACAATCTTATTTTTGTAGTTCTATCTGTTCCTCTCTACAGCTTCTTTAGTTGTTTTACTTTCTGAAGAGCGATAGATGTCCTCCTTTTAATTTCCCTCATTGTATCTCCATTATTAGTTACTAATGATCCAAAATATTCAAAACTCTCCACCTCTTCCAATTTTCCCACATTGATATACATATTTCAGCTGCCTTGTTTGCTTTGTCAGTTGTCATCAATTTAGTTTTCTTCATATTAAGATAAAGGTTTTGCTCTTCGCTATTCTTACGGACTGGCATAATTAGTTTTTCCATTCATTACTGTGTTGTGGACAGTAATTGTGTCATCAGCACATATAATCTCTGGTATTTCGTAACCTTCAATTTTTATATTATCCTATATATCTTATATTCTTTCCGTGCCGTTAAATGTCACATAGGGCTCGCAAGGTAGTTCGCCAATTTTTCCTGTTTTCAGCGAGCTTTTCAACCTTATCAAGGGATTTTATGCCTATTAATTTGGCCTCTCTTAACAATGTCCTCTTTAATCTTCTGGCCATCGAGTTTCACTGATGCACAGTACGTCTAGATGGTATCTCTCCATTCCTTTGATGACCTGCGTAGTTTTTGTTAGTGCTGCCATCGTTCTTACGTTCCAGAATCCAATCGTTGTCACATGTTTAGGCCCGTAGAATGAGCTCGTCGGAGATGGTATTCCTGATGCTCTATTGGTTTCTTTGCGAGTTTCTATAACGAGTTCTTTTTTTCCCAACTAGAGTCGCCTCTAGATTGGTCCCAGGATAAGGTTGTTAGCCTTATGCCCAACTCCCGGTACAGGATATGTGACAGATCAAGCGGAATTCCGCTGAGTTCTGCATGCCGGCGAGAGCGTTAAAAAAAACGTCCGCCATCTTGCACGTCTCACCGGAAGATATCGTAATGTTCTTTTTCTACATCTTCTCTAACATTCCTCATTATATTTTCAGTATACAAGTTAAATAAGTAGGATGACAATATGCACCGCTTGTTTTATGTCAAAGCAAGTTGTTGTTTCACCATTTATTCTTACTGCTGCCTGTTGGTCTAGATACATCAGTGATATTAATTGTATCACATGTGCTTGAAATCCCATTTTTTTCCATTATTTCCCAATGTTTTTGGTGTTGTACACAATCAAATGCCGTTGAATAGTCTATTATATATATATATATATATATATATATATATATATATATATATATATATGCAGATGAAACCACTGACAACAATTATTGAGGAAAGACGCTGGCGATGGTTGGGACATGTGCTCCGAATGACTGACAACTCACTACCAAAAATAGCACTAAGATGGACACCACAGGGGAGCAGAAGTAAGGATAGACCAAAAGAGACATGGAGAAGAACAACAGAAAGGATGTTGAGCAAGAGAGGGCTCACCTGGGCAAGAGCAGAAAAAAAGGCGAAGTACAGGCATTTGTGGAAAACCCTTGCGGAAGCCCCATGTGCCCTGGGCACTTAAGGTTCAGAGAGAGAGAGAGAGAGAGAGAGAGAGATTACCTTTTACATCCTTCCCGTGCCGTTAAACGTCACATAGGGTCCACATGGTAGTTTGCCAAAATGTCCTGTCTTCGGCGAGTTTTTCAATCTCATCAAGGGATTTTATGCCCACTAAATTGGCTTCTCTTAACAATGTACTCTTTAATCTTTCACGTGGTCGACCTCTTTTTCTTCTGCCTGTTGTGTTCCGTTTGATAGCTTGTTTAGGGATTCTCTGACCGTTTCTTAACATCACATGACCGACATATGTCCATCTTCTTTTTCCGATCAACAATGAGACAAGTTGTTGTTTGCTCATCTGTCTGATCTCTGCCTTGTTTGCTCATCTGTCTGATCTCTGCGTTGTTCTTGAATTCATTCCACTTTATACTGAGTATTTTCCTTAGGCGTATGTTTTCGAAAGAGTCTAATTTCTTGTCTATTTCTTTAGTTGTTTTCACAAGCATACATGAGGGTGGATATTATATTTGAATTGAATAATCTTAACTTGGCTTTTGTGCTTATAACTTTTGAATGCCATATGTGCTCAAGATTCATGAAGGTCAGTGCTGCTTTAGCAATTCGAATTCTAACTTCTTTTCTTGTCTTATATATATATATATATATATATATATATATATATATATATAGAGAGAGAGAGAGAGAGAGAGAGAGAAATTCACATTAAATTCTTGCATTTCTTTATTATTAATCTTATATTGAATATATGATCTCTTGTACCTCTTCCTTGTCGAAAACTAGACTGGACCATATTGATTTCTCCTTCTATTATCTTACGAAGTCTACCCATTATGATTTTTAATAGAATTTTACTAGCGTGACTAATCATTTAATTTAATTTAGCTTCTACGGTGCTAAATTAAGACAATAAATGAATCCTTCCTTATGGGAAGGCTGAATACACACACAAAAGCTGGTTGAAACGTTTTACGAGGCGTAATCAATAAGATACCCAGAGATTCGTAGAGCGATTGCCAATACGTTTAATAACGAAAATAATACGTGACGAAATTTGGAGGACACAGTGTAGATTAAAGCCAAGATATAAAAGTACTGTAAGGGTAGGTGCGTTGCCTGATAATTAAACGAGGGCCGAAACTGAAGTCTGATTAGTCAAGAGCAAAATAACTGGACCTCACAACATAAAGATGGCTTGCTGTTACTGTGGCTGATTTTGCCTGTCAAATATTATTAGGGGCAGCCACACAGAAGCTATGCAGCAAACTAATGCTCAGTAGCTTACATAAATCTGATAGGTATCTATTCTAAGGCGAAAACATGAGAAATAAGCCATTATTTAGGAAGCTTACAGACATCATCATCATCATCGCCTTTCACTCCTTTGAGAGCATAGGCCCCGGATAAAGGCTTTCCAGTCATCCCTGTTCTTGGAATTATTCTCTGCTTCCTTCCATATGTATCCCTTGTCTCTGAGCGCTGTCATAATTTCTCTCCTCCTTACGTCTTCCTCGCTTTCTATTTCTTTGAGGATTCCATGTCAGTACCTGCCTCGCGATGTTGGTGTCGGGTTTCCTCAGAGTGTGGCCAATCCACCAGATTGTAACTCATTAATGTAGCATTTTTTAATAGCTAAACTGAAATCAAACGGTAAAAAAAAGCTGTATGCAGTTACATAGAGAGACAATTTCACATCGGCATGTGCAATAATATTTAATAAACTACATCCATGATTGTAGTACTTTACTTTAATACTTTACAATGATGGATGTAGTCTATTTAAATATTCTGCTCTGAATTGTCTAACTTATAAAAAAGGGGGGGTTAAAAACTCTCCATCTCATGGACAAGTCGGGAAGGAGATAGAAATACTTAACTTTGTAAATAAATTATATCCAGTTTTTATAGAGCCTGTATCCAGTTATTTAGAGGACATTTACCCAAAAAAAGGAGCGAGGAGACTTTATCAGACTTCTGACGTCATCTTATGCGTAGTTCAAATCAGAGTAAACTAGCGACATCGAGATAGCACACAGCGCCATTAGGAATGACGATGTCTCTGTATCAAATAGTTTCTGGTCTAAGTGAAATGTGGTTTCAAACGAAGGATGAAACGAGGACCCAGTCTAGGACGGTTTTAAAAGTGAATTCCGTGGGCTTCGTTATCAGTTTATCCATCCCTATCTCCTGCGTAATCAACCATACGGAATCTCACAGATCATCAAAAAAGTATGTGTTACAGGTCATTAACAATTTCTGCTCACTTCTCATGGTCTGGTCTGCAGCCAGCAAGTGGCAGCTTATGATGTCCTTTGTTTGCAGTCTTCAGTCATTATTAGTTAGTCATGGGAAACGACGGCGGACCAAGACGGATCTTTCCAAGGGCTTTTTGAGAATTGCGCTTGTTTGTTCTACAGGCCCATTGCAAGACAACCACGGAGAGAACGAAAACATAGCCCATAATCGCAGTAATACAGGAGTCATGTCAGAGTTGAATCAATTGTTGGAAAAATATTATGTAAACAAAAATATGTCACTAGATCACTGTAGCGTGACACATTTGTTGCGAACGCTGATTGATATCAAACGGAAGATGTTGTCTTTCATTACGCTGTACATTCTGATGGTCTGTAATGTTTCTACTTTCAGTTTCCTTCGTTAAGGTGGTACAAGGAAATAAGTTCTGTTCTTTTGTATATCCACATTTCTAGAGTATCAGTTTTCCTCACACTCTCTTGGAAACATAAACTATTTAGGAATATTTTGGGTCCGCTTGACGTTAAGATAATACTGCAATGTCTGAAATGAAGTCAGCTGCTAGTGTTAACACATTTTTGCGTTTGTTTCTCTTTAATCATGTCATCTATTTGCGTTTTCCTTCTCGTTTCGTTTGTTGTGTGAGATGCACCGATGACCGTTGTCCCATTTCTAGAAGGATAGTTTATTCGCATAATTTTTTTTTACACCTAAATAACTTTCTTTAGTTTTACTGCGGTAACTGTATATTTTTACTTGCATTTGTGGGCATATAGTACACCATATGACGCAAGGGAGATGGATGGAAAGCTTAACGTTTAGGCCAAACAAAACATTTAGAGAAAGGGCCAGCAACCACTTTAATCTTCCACAAACACATTATATTCATACTTTTCCGCACTAAAAATCCTCTTGTAGGCCTCTCGGTTGTAAGCAAGAGGCCCTGCTGCTGATGCATCCATTCGCAAACATCAACGATGTCTTGTTACCATCTTCGCCTTGGTCTTCCTCTCTTTCCTTTTTCCATTTTGTATCTTTCCATAACTGTATTCTTCAAACTCTCATGATGTTTAATATGTCCGAAATACATAAGTTTTCAACACATAACTGAGCTTAGTTGAAAAAGTAACCAAAATGTATTCTCCGTTAATGAATCAAGATTCTCCTACCCTTTTAAAATAAATTAATAAACGCCGTAAACATTGAAAAGAAAGAGAACTAAAATCTGTGTAACAGAAGAAAACACAATAATAAAACAATCCCGCACAACATCAATCGACAACTGATTGCTGAGGACAAAATGCGGAGAAATAGGAGAAGGAGAATATTTTTACAACACAAACGACACGCACCAAATATTCTAGCAGGCAAAAAATCAAACAAAAAAATTTCAAATAAACCCGGAAATGTTTCAGTGCCGGCATTTAGCTTCTGTTGTAGTTTGAATCTCTATTTGAATCCCTAAATTTAAATTTCAGCCTCTTTATAATTTGAAACACTGAAAGCTGAAATAAAATCGTATAGAAGCAGTTATTTTATTTATAACTTTGTTTTATAACACTTCCTCATCTTCTTCTGAGGAAAAAAACCACTAAGTCAAAACAGACATCGCAGAAACTGAAATTATATATCGTAACATGGTACACATACTCAGTATTCTTTTATGTTGTAGAAGTCTGGACCTTGAATATATCAAAGGAAGGGAAAATAGAGGCCATCGAAATGTGGATATACAGAAAAATGAGGTGTATCAAGTGAACGGAAAAGAAACCAAGAAGTGCTAGATCAGTTAGAAATGAAAAGAGGAATACTGAAAATCATAAAAACAAGATAACTAAGATACTCTGTATAATTCTATACTGAAGACATTATTTGAGGGCAGGATTCAAGGGAAGAGAAGAAGGGGACTATAACGACGTAGATGGATGGACAGCATCAAGAGATGGACAGAAGCCAGCTTGGCCGGGTGCACTACGAAAGGCATTAGGCAGAACAGACTGGAGAGTTATGGCAGCCAACCTTCTGTGGGGAGACAACACATGATGATGATGATGATATATAAAACTGTGAAAATGGCTCGCTACATGTAATGAATTTAACAGGCTATAGAAATGGAGGCTTCTTTGATGTTAAAAGACTAAAGGGGGAAATATGTTTTATTATCAGCTGTAGTTTATAAATAGCATTTTTTCCAACCACTAGATGAAGTCCGTATTTGTCTCATGTTACTAACCTACACTTAACCGTATGCCATCATCTTACATGTTCAAATGCACACTAGCAGTTTACACCACAGAAGCATTATGTAAATTTGTTTCTATCTAATACCCCAGGCAGCAGAGGAATTACGAGTCTCATAAATGAGCTGTAACCAGACTTATATATTCTATTTTATAATAAGACATCATTAAACTGTGTCGTAAATATAAATTTAAGGGAAACTTAATTGCAGGATTATACATCGTAGCCAAATGAGGTGTTCTGGAACCGTAGGGACTTGAAAACTATACTTGTGTGGTCATGGCGCAGCACAGCTCAAGGGCAAAGAATTCGCGCCTGCTCAGCCTTATCTGAGAGGTCAGCCGGAGCACCGTCTTCTCCCATATTTAGTTATACCCTAGCCCAGCACGCAAGTGACGACCTTTCACGTGTTTATCAATGCAAAATATAACATAATTACATTTAGTGCTGCATAGTTCAATGTATGTAGAAAGATATACAGTCCTTAAGATGTAGTTAGGCCAAGGGTCAAGGAATATATGGAGGATGAGTTTGGAAGGGGCAATGAGTAAGTATAGCAGAGATGGAAAAACTTGTTCTGTTTAAGCGCACGCAAGTCTATTTAGGAGCGGGTAAACTCGGCTCACACTCGGCGACGTTAGGCAGAGAGAGAGAGAGAGAGAGGGGGGGGGGAGACAGAGAGCACCCAACAGAACGAGTGTACATGGCATTTCAATAGTTGAACAGATTTCAGTTCCGCTTCATGGAAGGACAGTCACTGGATAAATTTTCCAACACCGCATTCATTTCATTTGTCTTTGTGACAGACCACGGACCATTCTTTTTATTGCGTTTACTTTACCGATTTTGATTAAAAAAATATGTAGCCGACTTTACTCATGGGTTATTGCTCACTTGTTAATTGAGTACAGTGAAAACGTTTTTAAAATTTGTGCTTTGTAATTTCATGGCTTTATAATACCATTTCAAAGCGCGGTTAATTTCAAAAAAAGAATATTCTTTAACTCAGACAAATAGCTGTGGGTCGGATCCATTAAAACTTTCGATAATGAAAGGACAAACCAGTAAGATGTTTCGGCAGGATTTATATAACGCATCTTCTCATAACCTCACGAAAAATAGCAGCAGCAGCAGCAGCAGCAGCAGCAGCACAACAGCAGACGAGTGGCAGGATATTTATAATGTCGCAGAGTTCATCAGCCATTATTATTTATGGGTTATCTTCGCTTTTGGGTTTCCAGGTAAGATGATATAATTATCATTAGCGTTGTATCGGTTTATTATCATTAGCGTTGTATCGGTTTATTATCATTAGAGTTGTCTCAGTTTATTATCATTAGAGTTGTATTAGTTTATTATCATTAAAGCGTTTAAAAAAACATTGTTGCGTGGATTGAGTTGTTCTACTCTGTGAAAGTGCGTGGATTGAGTTGTTCTACTCTGTGAAAGTGCGTGGATAGAGTTGTTCTACTCTGTGAAAGTGCGTGGATTTAGTTGTTCTACTCTGTGAAAGTGCGTGGATTGAGTTGTTCTACTCTGTGAAAGTTCGTGGATTGAGTTGTTCTACTCTGTGAAAGTGCGTGGACTGAGTTGTTCTACTCTGTGAAAGTGCGTGGATTGAGTTGTTCTACTCTGTGAAAGTGAGTCACGCACAGTCGACAGATTCATGGCAAATCATTTCAAGCAACACAGAGGTATGGTTTCTTAGAAGAACGTTAAAAAGTACAGCGGACAGCTAGGATGATAAACAGGGAATGTCTAAGAAAAGCAAACAAAGAAAGGAAACTAACTGAACTCATAGGAAAACGACACTATTTGGATATATAGTGAGGAGAGGGCTTGTAAACATCGTAACAACAGGAAAGATAAATGGGGAGAGAGACTAGGGGAAGACCAAGAGAAAAAAGAAATATCACGGACAGTCTAAGGTAATGGCAAAGTAAAAAAAAATGTCACCAACTGAGCCAATCGAAAATATCAAGGACTTAGATCTACGCAGATCCATGACTGCCAACGTCTGCCGGCACGGCACCGGATGATGATTGTGATAATAAACTTGAATTTCCAAGCGGGATGAAATAATTATAATTAATGTTAATATCAGCATTCTTTTTGAATTTCCAGGAAAGATAAAGTAATCGTTATTAAAGTTTATCTGCGTGTTTCCTTAACGATATCGTTTTTTCCCATCTGGAGTCGCCTCTAGATAGAATTAGAATTGCAAAAGCAGCATTGACCTTCAAGAATCTTGAGAACATATGGTATTCAACAGTTATAAGCACAAAAACCAAGTTAAGACTATTCAGTTCAAATGTAATATCAACCCTCATTTATGCATGCGAAAGCTGGAAAACAATTAAAGAATCAGACAAGAAATTAGACTCTTTTGAAAACAAATGCCTAAGGAAAATACTCAGCATCAGGTGGAACGAATTCAAGAACAATGCAAAGATAAGACAGATGACTGAACAACAACCAGTCTCATGGGTGATCAGGAAAAGGAGATGGACATATGTTGATCACGTGATGAGAAGAAACGATCAGAGAATCCCAAAACAAGCTATCAAGTGGAACACAACAGGCCAAAGGAAAAAGAGGCAGACCGCGTGAAACTCTGAAGAGGACATTGTTAAGAGAGGCCAAATTAACAGACATAAAATCCTTTGACGAGGTTGAAAGAACTACCTTGCAAGCCCTTTGTGACGTTTAACGGCATGGGAAGGATATAAGATATAAGATATAAGAAGATTAAAGTTTACATTAATATCATCTATGAGAGGCGGCAAGGGCGGGGTTAGCTGGTAATTATGCTGTAATTATCATTAAATTTAAAATCAAAATTGTGTTTTGGTGCTTGAAAAAAATAGTAGTACGTCAGTTTTCATACACTGTATATCTAAATCAGAGCGGATCTAATTGTGTACATGTAAATATGGCAAAATTCAGTCTTTTATTTAAAAAAAAAAAGATATAACACCTTTAGAAAAAAAATGATTCAGAAAAGGTATTAGTATTTCTGTCTTCCTCGTTTTCTTTTCTTTTTTTTTTTTTTTTTTTTTGAAACAACCACGCCTATAAAATTACAATAAATTTACTAAAGTTGTCGTTAACTGTTAACTTGTGCATGCAGTTTTACGGAGAAAGTGACGGGAAATTAAGAAAAAAATGAGTGCGGACCAATCAATTTTCTGTTCCTGGAACTGAAAGTAGTGAGTTCTTTTCCCCGCTGCTGAGATTTTATGCCGAGGTATCTGTTGTGTGAAAGGACGGGTACCCAGCATAATGTTTGGAGGAACAGCCATATCGCCTCGGAAAAAGGAGAAATCTGCTTGCGCGGAGGAGGAACACTGGATTACACACCTGAGTCTTTTGACATCTCATCTGAAACACCGGAGTCTTTTGACATCTGAGACACCTGAGTCTTTTGACATCTGAGACACCGGAGTCTTTTGACATCCGAGACACCTGAGTCTTTTGACATCTGAGACACCTCAGTCTTTTGACATCTGAGACACCGGAGTCTTTTGACATCCGAGACACCTGAGTCTTTTGACATCTGAGACACCGGAGTCTTTTGACATCTGAGACACCGGAGTCTGTGTTGGGTGGACGACAAAAAACAAAATCAGGGTAGATAATTAATTAAAGAAACTTCTGAAAGCTGTACAAATGAGGCGTATCTTTTCGCTCTGACCTGCTCTTCAATAAATAATCTGCTTGTGCCCCGGGGGTCACAGCTTTCTCCCCCACTCCCCCCCCCCCGTTCCCTCCGTTTTCCAGACTTTCTCTCCCTGAAGTGGTCTTTGCATGCTCATTTCAGCCGATATTTGTTCTTCGTTTTTTTTTGTTGTTGTCTTTTTGGCCGTTTCTTTGTTCTTTCCTCTCAGTGTTTGTCATTTACTTAGACAAACCAAAAATCTACATCCCGTGGCATTTACAGTATGTAAGGATGTGAAGTCTTCACGGTCACACGCCACGACAACATCTGAGGTAGGGATGCCAGCATCTGCCCTTGCTGCCTTTGTTGTCCTAGGGAATCACCAGGAACACATTTTTTTTTAAGCTAGGGTGACACCGGTTCCAACTTTTCTGGAAAAAAAACTCGCCTGCATGCGAAACCGAACCAGAGACCTCTCGATCGGGGGTGAGTGCAGTATTTATCGCGCCACCATATATATATTATGTCAGTAAAATTATGATGCGGTTTGAACTGTTTTTATAACTATAAATGTTATATGTTGAACATATACACTAAATGAAGAGTAAATCATAAAGTTTTCTTAGACATGTGTTTTGATTCCCAGATTCCAGATTTGGCAAGCCAGAGAACACGCTGAACTTTCCCCTGTACTGTCTTCAGATCTTTAAAATCTTGCGTCACACGTCGGTGGAATGACGTTTTGTATTGCGTCACCGTCACGTGATTAACTATGTACCCGTAACCAAATGCTCAAATTAAAAAAAAAAACCAAACAAAACAGTTTCAGTCGCTCTTTAATGTGGTGTGAGTATCATGGTTTTGCTACATTTAGTTCTGATATTTTATGAGTTTCAGACCGAGCCATGATTTAGGAGACGCACTCTACCGTACATTATGTCGCACAGAAAAGGTTAAAATATCGCAACCACACGTGAACATACGATCTTAATCTGTAGTATGCTGTGAGATGCTGAGTTAGCACAGACTAAAAACTGTGGAGAAAGCTGCATATTGCGGAGAAGCCTATTTAACGTTAATTAGAGTTGCCAGACCTTCCTGTTTTCAGGGACTGTCCCGATTTTAAAATTTAAAAAAATTCACTGTACTGAGTAATCCTATCTGGGCACCTATTAGTCCCGGTTTTTTGTTTTTTCTTTCAAATGAAAGAATTTTGCATTCGAGTTCTTCCCTCTTCCTGTGATTTCAGTTTGGCAGAACTGTTATACACACTTTAAAACAACAATAATATAGTGGAAACTTAATCCGTTATCCGTGTCTCCGAGTTGGGGTTTCATGCGGTTTAGTGTCATTTCGTTTTTCACTCTGTTGTCTTCGCGAGAGAGATGTTTTATATCAGCGCTATCATGTCTTCTTCGCGGCTTCGAGCCAGTAGAAAACGAAGATCTGTATGTCAAAACTCTGGTAATCAAGGAAATACTTCAGTTAAGGTGCGACATCTTCTCTGTCCACTATCTTATAGTTTATTTGTTTTTGGAGACTATAGCAGTTACACGTTTTACACGCTTTGATTAGAAAAATATATGTTTTACCATTATCCATGTCATTGCTCTAAAAGTCGATAATGTATTTCTGGCTGTCATCTCTTTTAAGCTTTATGACTTATTATAGAATGAAAAATAAGTATTTTTTTCACTTTCGTTGATGTTGAGAGAAACCCATGAGTATGTTCTTTCCTTGATATATCATCATCATCATCATCATCAGCATAATCATCATCCATGCCACCTGGCGTTGGCTATTATGCTTCTCCAGAGTACTCGATCCTTCATGCAGGCCATCAGCTCAGTTGATGTGGTGTGTGAAAACAAAATTCTTATATTTTATGTATCTGTTATTCTTCATTAGTAATTAATGACGCTACTCGAATAGCTTTTATTTATTTTTTTTTTCTGTCAGAGATAAATGTTCCGGTTTTTCATTAAAAGAATCTGGCAATCCTAACTTTAATTATTTTCTATTTGAAAAGGATTTTGTAGAACATAAGTTACTTTCAGCATTGACAATATATTTTCTTTTTACATTGAGCATATATTTTATTTTAACATTGGCCATATATTTTCTTTTAACATTGGCCATATATTTTCTTTTAACATGATATAGCAATTGCTCATTCTATTTTAACGTCTGTAATGTAAGTGAGATTTATTGTGAGTGTACATATACTGAACGTTGCTCTACTTATAACCAATCTGTGGACATCTCGCTGTCACCCCAGAATGTCTACATCAGGGACTGTGGTGGTTAGAGTGTCAGTTATGTCCTCGTTTATGCTCTTTCTCGTTTCCTAGGAGCCATGCCATCCATTAGAGTTCTTTCTAAGCCGTCGTGTCTTTCAAAATGGCCAATTCATCAATAAAACCTCATGTCAGCGTGACACGCAGGACTGGCTTGACCTTCGTATCAGTGTGTTGCCAACTTAAGGTTTGAAAGAGCCTGGAAGTGAAGGATGGCTGGAGACAAAAACAACTAATCCAGAAACACTCAGCAAACACGGCTTCAGATAGTGCCCCAAAATTCTATTCAGTAAATAATAATAATATAATTGTTTATATAACAGTATATATAATAATATGTTTGTTTCCTTCATTGAGTCGTGAGGTCAGCTTTATTATTTTAATTGAAATGGATATTTTAAAATCTGACGAAATTACAGACAAAACAGTTAAAAACACTACTGTTAAATAAAAATTAAATCAGATCTACTTTTTTAAAATTTGAAATGGCTGATATGAATTTGACACAGAAATCAATCCCCCAAGAACATAACGCTGGATAAGATAAGATTAAGTGTATAAATCTTCATTATGTTGGTTAGCTTTCAAGGAAACTAATTTGCTTCAGTTAAAAGGGTTGCAGTGCACAGAAATTCAACTTCAATAGATAGAAACTAATGTTGCTGGCATGTGTATATAAACAATTCTCGTGTTGTGTCGTGTCGTGTTGTGTTGTGTAGTGTCGTGTCATGTCGTGTCGTGTCGTGTTGTGTAGTGTCGTGTTGTGTAGTGTCGTGTCATGTCGTGTCGTGTCGTGTTGTGTCGTGTCGTGTGGTGTCGTGTTGTGTAGTGTCGTGTCGTGTTGTGTAGTGTCGTGTCGTGTTGTGTCGTGTTGTGTCGTGTTGTGTTGTGTAGTGTCGTGTCGTGTTGTGTTGTGTTGTGTAGTGTCGTGTCATGTCGTGTTGTGTTATGTTGTGTAGTGTTGTGTTGTGTTGTGTGGTGTGGTGTTGTGTTGTGTCGTGTCGTGTTGTGTCGTGTTGTATTGTGTTGTGCTGTGTAGTGTAGTGTCGTGTCGTGTTGTGTTGTGCTGCAAGTAGGTGAGAAAAAGGTAATCAGTATTTGATAGGAGGAGAAAGAAGTCTGAAGGTCAACCGATTACTGAGCCGGCAACATTTAAATCAAAGATTATCATGAGGTTATAACACAACTTTGCCGGTGTCGCTGTTTTATCTTTCTTCAAGTGCCAATAGTGTGTTCTTAGCAGCTGATGCTGTAGAGATGTTAGAACTCGAGCATCGATTCGATTTGGGAGTCCATTACAATAGTTCTCTTGAAGATCCAGAGTGGAGCCATAATAGGCAGCTTCTTAGAGGACTCCACTACCACTGAGACACCAGAAAGCCCTGTCTGTCAGACGAAGTGGGTCTATTAGTAGGAGAATCGAGGAGAGGTAGGAACAGGGTCTGGGTCAATTCTAGCCCCCGGGCTCTGATAATATTTTCAGCATTCTAGTTTCTCTCATGTCAAAGTCATTGCTCCCATGTCAAAGTCATTGCTCCCATATCAAAGTCTTTGCTCCCATGTCAAAATCATTGCTCCTATGTCAAAGGCACTGCTCCTATATCAAAGTCATTGCTCCCACATCAAAGTCATTTCTCCAATGTTAAAGTCATTGCTCCCTTTGTCAAAGTCACTGCTCCCATGTCAAAGTCATTGCTCCCTTGTCAAAGTCACTGCTCCCATGTCAGAGTCATTGCTCCCATGTCAAAGTCATTGCTCCCATGTCAAAGTCACTGCTCCCATGTCAAAATCATGACTGTTGAAGAAACATAGCAGACAGGTTTTATAAGTTACAGGAACATCATGTACAATCCAGAAACATGCATAACGAAGAGGTATATAGCTCAGTTTCACGAAAAAAAAAATAGTGAGGAAAGTGGACAGGAAAGAGAGTGCCAGAAAATAAGATAAGTACTGTAAATGAAGAACACATAACAATACAATATTTCGGCAAATGCCTTTTTTCAACGATTTTGTGCCTTTCATTCTCTTGAGGAGGATACCAAAAGAGTTAAGTGCGTAAGTTGTCGTGCACTTTTAGTGTTTTTATTTGTTGTGTTTTTATTCCTTGAAAAAGGCATTTACCAAAATATTGGAATGCTGTATGTTCTTCCATTATACGTGCTCATCTTATTTTCTGCTATTCTCGTTTCTGCATCACTTTCGTCTTCATTATTATTATTATTATTATTGTGGTGTAAAACTGAACCATACGCCTGTGTCTACTTTTATTACCAGAACACGTTTTACTGCAGTCGTCATTTCTCTTGTCTCTCACCACAATGAAGTGCACAAACGACGGGCAAGGACAAACAGATCTGCTTGGACGCACTGTTCAAGAATGTTTAACCTCAAAACTATTCGTTCACCGAGCCACACGAATTATCCTTTAGCTCAATTTGCACTGCTCGCACCAACTTATGGCTGTCAGTTGTTCTATAGATCACTGACTGCACCAGCTAGCACTAAAATTACTCTATACTGATAGCATATTACATGATTTATTAATGACTCTGTTATGAGCCGGCAGGCAGACATAGCCGAAGTCGTATGTGCTCGCTGTGTTTACTGTGTTATTACTATTATTTTCTTTTCTAAACTGAATAGAATGTTGAGGCACTAGCTGAAGCCGTGTTTGCTGAGTGTTTCTGGATTAGTTATCCACTGTCTCCAGCCATCCACTTCACCTCCAGGCTCTTTCAAACCTTAAGTTGACAACACACTGACACGAAGGTCAAGCCAGTCCTGCGTATCACATTGACACGGGTTTTATTGATGAAATGGATGAAAATACAGATGGTGATGACGATATTCTGACCTATGTTCAGGTTTTCATATGAGTCCATTCATACTTCCACAACTCCATAACAGATATAAACATCCATTTTCTCACCAAAAAAAAAAAAAAACCATCTTCTCAGGTACACATTCAAACGTAGACTGACTGCCATTCAAAGTCTCTCCCGCAATTTTCTGTCGCGGGTTTCTCAGCCCACGTGACGTCCTAGAAGGATCTTGAAGTTAAAAAATAATCATAACAATTGCCCTTTTTGTTAAAACAACAACAACTAACTCCCTATACTGCTACAGATCAAATAAGGGCTCAACATAATTAACCTGCAGTACTTAAGACGTTGTACAATAAGCTTACGGTGTTACATGAAAAAAGTGCTAGTACAAGCAAATATATCAAACATATGCACTCTGTTGAGAGAGAAAGAGGGAGAGAGAGACATGTGCTGTTTTGCTTGGCTATTGACCACACAATGGATGATGGACGTTTCTCTAAAAATAACTTTTACAGACGAATTAGATACAGAGAGAATAACAGCTCTCGATTACACTTCAAGAACGTGTGTGAACGGGATATTGGAGCAAGGACGCTGATGATTCGCTGACATTCTAGCAGCAGGGTTGGTGAAGCGAGCAAGACTCTGTCGCACCTCTCTGTCGGTATCCCCAGAAAGAGATCTACCCTGGCTAACGGGGCAGAGATGACCAGAGTTCTCTGGAGTTTGCTAAAGAAATGTTGCACACGCTTCTTTTTACTTCCACGTGGGAACTGAAAAACAGTCCAGTAACCCACTCTCTGTCCGATACGATGATGTGCCTCACCATCTTCATCTAACCAACTTCAGAGAAAGCCATCTTGCAGTTCCATGGAGTCTGAAGAAAAGGAAGAAATGAGCTATGAAAGCGTTGGACAGTGCTTAATCGCGCGACGATTATGTTGCGGGGTCCAGTCTTATGCTTACATCTTACATCCTTCCCGTGCCGTTAAACATCACATAGAGTTAGCATGGTAGTTTGCCAGTTTTTCCTGTCTTCGGCGAGCTTTTCAACCACATCAAGGGATGTTATTCCCATTAAACCGGTCTCTCTTAACACTGTCCTATTTAGAGTTTCACGTGGTCGATCTCCTTTTCTTCGGTCTTTTTGTGTTCCACTTGATAGCTCGTTTTGAGATTCTCTGGTTGTTTCTTCTCATCACATGGCCTACATACGCCCATCTTCTTTTTTCTGATCACCCATGAGAGAGGTTGTTGTTTGCTCCTCTGTCTTATCTCTGCGTTGTTCTTGAATTTGTTCCACTTTATACCGAGTATTTTCCTGAGGAATTTGTTTTCAAAAGAGTCTAATTTCTTGTCTATTTCTTTAGTTTTTTTTTCCCAACTTTCGCATGCATAAATGAGGGTAGATATTACATTTATTGTAATAAATTGTTTTATTGAACTTCCATTTTTCTGTAATAAAATTTAGTCCTCGTTTCGCCCTGGCATAGACAACACCCTTTGAGGAATCGCAGTTGGAAACGTACGGGTTTTCTTACCATTTATTCTCAGTGCTCGTAAGAAATGGGACAAATCTCTCGTGGATATATTGCAAGTATGTTTGTTTTGGTTTGGTCTACATCTTGACCCACCTTCTGTCTAGAAGCCTGACAATTAATTCATGCTTAAGGATGGAAGCTGGTTGTTTGTCACACACTTTCTTGCTATCTTAATCTTCTGTTGTGGAATACTGTCATCACAGACAGAACATTAGCACTCTGCATAGTTTCAGAGTTGGATACCTTGACTTGCTTCCCGCCCCCAACCCCTACCCAGTGATGTTCTTTTGTTCTTTGATTGTCCCCTTTATAATGTTCTTTTGTTCTTTGGTTTGCCCCTCCCCTCCCCTCTTAATGTTCTTTTGTTCTTTGGTTTGCTTCTCCCCCTTGACATTCTTTTGTTCTTTGGTTTGCCCCTCCCCTACCCTCTTAATGTTCTTTTGTTCTTTGGTTTGCCCCTCCCTACCCTCTTAATGTTCTTTTGTTCTTTGATTTGCTTCTCCCACTTGACATTTTTTTGTTCTTTGGCTTGCCCCCTTTGTGATGTTCTTGTGTTTTTTAGCTTGCCATCCCTATGATGTTCTTTTGTTCTCTCCCCCCTCAGCCCCCACCCCTTTTTTTCTCTTATGACGGTTTTTATGCTTTAATTTTGACTTGTCACCTTTATGATATAAAAATTAAAGTTCGGAATTCCTGCAGAAGAAGAATCATGCTTTCTGTCCTTCCATCATATCGTTATCTCCTGACACGTTCGCACATATGTTACTCGTGCTCTTAACATCTACACAACATCCCGGACACCCACAGAAAGATCTAAAACACATTGAGAAACAAACATGTTGTAACCAGTGTCAAGCAGTGCTCATTGTTTTTCGAACATTTATTTATATGCAGTAACCTCTTAAGACTGATGTCTTATCCCCATCTCCCTCTCATAATGGTTCTTACATTTGCCAAGGCAACGAAGATGATAGCGTTAAATTCATCTTACTGAATATGCAATGAAGCTCTAGGTTTGTTGTTCAGGTCTAGTGATTGAAATAATAAAACAAATAAAATGACTAGTCGAGCGGTATAATATTACATGGCATTTCATAGTCTTAAGTCATAATTGATTTAAAAATAAGAGCTATTTAAACGCAACAGGAGCTGAAAAAAACATATATTCACAAAATTTGCGGATAAAATATAAACAAACAGAAGGATAAGTAAAAATTTATGTGGTTTCTGCATCCTTTTTTTCGGTATTTTCACCGTAATTAGAACTTTCATTTAAAAGGTCGGAAAGCGAAAAGTAGCTTTTCATCTATCACGTAATCTGTGCCTTCAGAATTTTTGTCTGAGAATGATCATTGACAAAGTACATACGTTAATTACTTGAACTTTCTCGCAGACCTTGTATGCAGAAATGCAACAGATTTTTTTTTTTTTGCACTAGGACAGGGTAAAGTTTGTCCCGAAGAAGAATGTTAAGTGCAGGGGTTATTGCCATTTCAGAGAATGACACGCAAAGTTGCCACCTCTGTTGTTATTGCAGTGCTCGAGATCGACACGGCGAATCTTCGCCCAGGTCTTGGATTTTAAAAACCCTGCCTTAACAGAACCTTTCCATCCTCCTGTCTGTTTTATATTCATTTCCCTGCTCTCTTCCCCGTCTGTTTCTTGGATATTTTCTTTGTCATCGCTTGCTGTTTATCTTTTATACAAATCCATTGTTGGCGGTTTGCATCCATAAGGAGGAATGGCACCTTCTAAGGCTTCACATAAATATCACCTCGTCTTCAACAAGAAATTCCAAAATAAATATGACAAAAATTTGGACATATCCATTTTTTTATTGTCACAAAAACAATATTTGAATTCACGTTATTTTCAGAGGAAGGACGTAGGAATACAAGAATTCTGCCTGAAATATTTTAACTTTGATTCGTCATAATGACCGCAGAAAGAGTGAGTAAATCGTTTCTGATGATAGCTGTAGCGGATCTTTGGCAAATAGAGACATCAGTCTTAAGAGGTTACCGCGTATAAATAAATGTTCGGAAAAAATGAGCACTGTCTGACACTGTTTACAAAGTGTTTGTTTCGCAATGTGTTTTAGTTCTTTCTGTGGGCCGTCCGTGTTGCTGTGTAGATGTTAAGAGCACGAGTGACGTATATGCGAACGTGTCAGGAGATAACGGTATGATGGAAAGACAGAATGCATGATTCTTCTCTCAGGAATTCCAAACTCCAATTTTTATACAAAATAAGAGTCATGTAACAATAACGAGAATGAAAATTGTCTATGATTCTTTACTAAATATTGACCGATAGCAGGTCATTGAGCCCTGCGGGTGAATCGTGAACAGTGAATACTATCGACTCTGTGCCTCAGGGACAAGCAAAACGTGACACAGATTCAATATACAAAACTCTCGTTACCTCAAGAGGACCAAAAGACATTTTCTGACTCCTTCACAGATATTTACTTCAGACAAAGCTTCTGTTTTATAATCCTGGCAGGTGGGAACATCCTTATTCAACAGAAACTTTCATAGACTTCAAACTGCAGCAGCTCGGAGTATCCTCACCGCCCCGTGTCCCTGCCTCTCTGCCCATCTCTACGACTCTACGTCTCTAACTCTGACGCCCATCTCTAACTCTGACGCCCATCTCTAACTCTGACGTCCGTCTCTACCTCTGATGTCCGTCTCTAACTCTGATGTCAGTCTCTAACTCTGACGTCCGTCTCTAACTCTGACGTCCGTCTCTAACTCTGATATATGTCTCTAACTCTGATGTCAGTCTCTAACTCTGACGTCCGTCTCTAACTCTGACGTCCGTCTCTAACTCTGATATATGTCTCTAACTCTGATGTCAGTCTCTGAAAGCCCGTCTATAACTCTGATATCTGTCTCTAACTCTGATGTCAGTCTCTGAAAGCCCGTCTTTAACTCTGACGTCACCTCGTTCCTTATTGACGTGTCTATTTTCGCTCTGGAAAACGTGTCATTCCCTCTGGGCATAAGAGTACCAAATCTAATCTAAGTGCCACGCCGCATGGCGTAGGCGATCATTTCTCTCCACAATTCCCTGTCTTTTGCGTTGATTATGAGATCCGCCGGTGACTTTATTCCTAGCCACACTGACTGCCCATCCAATAACTTCTCTCTTTTCTCTGTCTTCCTCTGTCTCTTCTTCCCTCAATTTTTCCAGTTCCCACAGTGTGTTCCAATGTTCCTATTCTCAGGAAATGTCCTATAAATCTCGCTTGTCTGCCTCTGATCTTTGCTACAATTTGCCTTTTTAACTCCAGCCTCTCTTAAGACTTCTTCATTGGTTTCTTGACTGTCCATGGTACCTTCAACATCCTTCTTATGAACCACATTTCCATGGCTTCCATTTCTCGCTTTACTCTCTTATTCATAGATTATGCTTCACACCCATAAAACAAAACTGGCTAGATGTAACATTTAAGTACTCGGAATCTTGTTTCCATTGATCTGTTGCACAAGATGTTTCTCATTGCCTGGAATGCTGACTTGGTCTGAGCACTATATTTATTATTTAGCCACTCCTCTTTAGCTTTATTGCATTTGTGTCTTATTTCTTTATTTATTTTGTCATATTCATCTTTATCTTCCGTAAGACTTCTTCTCCGATCCATTAGCTGCAAAATTTCTTTTGTCATCCACCCCTGTTTGTTTAGCGTGTCTTTTATTTGGAGGTAGGATTTCGATAGATGTTTGCTGAATAGAGTCTTTGAGGATATTCCATTGTTCATAAATCGTTTCAATCTTCTCTATACCATTATATCTATAATGTACTATGGTCCTGTATTGTTCTTGTATTGCTGTATCTTTCCGTAACAGCTCTCTATCTAGTTCTTTGATTTTTAGCTGCTACTTTTAACCTCTTTAGCCTGATTCTCACTTTTCCTACGACTGGGATGTGGTCACTGTTGCAATCGGCGATCGGTCTTGTTTTCACGGATATTAGTGAGTTCCTGAATCTTCTGTTGATCATAATGTAATCTATCTGGTTATTATTTCGGCTTTTCCATGTCCATAGTAGCCTAGGGTGTTGTTGAAACCAAGTATTTCCTATTATCATTTTATTCTTTTCTGCCCACTCAATCAACATCTCTCCTCTTTTGTTTCTGATTCCTAGTCCATACTTGCCAGTAGCTTCATTGTCTTGTTCAGTCCCTACTTTCGCGTTTAAATAACATAGCACAAAGTTTACTTAAGAGTATCAAAGGGCTAGCATTTCTATTTTCATACAAATTTGTTTGTTTGTTTGTCCTGGTATGCCCATCTTGATCTCCCTTAGTTGTTCTTTTCACAGCTGTTATTGTTGTTTGCAAGTTCTATACACTAGTACTAATGTGAAAGAGCAAGGGCAGTGGAACCTGATCATTTGATAATTTTGTGAGTTAGAATCAGTAATACTTGTCAGGTATTGAACTTTGAAGTTTGTTTGTTTAACCTTAAACTCTGAAGTTTGTTTGTCTAACCTTAAACTTTGAAGTTCGTCTGTCTAACCTTGAACTATGAAGTTTGTCTGTCTAACCTTGAACTGTGAAGTTTATCTAACATTGGACTTTGAAATTTGTCTAACCTTGAACTTTGATGTTTATTTGTCTGACCTTGAACTCTGAAGTTTGTTTGACTAACACTGAACTGTAAAGTTGGTCTGACCTTGAACTTCGACGTTTCTTTGTCTAACCTTGAAGTGCTAAGAGACAATCTACTGTCGTACGCATACAGCGTGAAAGTTACTTCTGGAAAACGTGAAAACTGTGAAGTTTGTTTATCGATCAGGTCTGAAATGTTTTTCTTGGTCTTTGTGTGTAGATTTGGTTCCCGTAACATTGTCTGATTGCTTCGGCCACGTGGATAGGTTCTGAAGTGATGGAGATGCATTAAGTTAAGGCAGATGTCTAGCCGTGGCTTGAAAAGGTAGATTTTTGTTGTTGCTGTTGTTGTTTCTTTAAACTACAGTAAAACTGGGAGCTGAAGCCATGGTTAGGAAAGTACTAAAACTCTCATTCTCTTCGCTATGATGACTCTTCTATATAAATGTCGTAGATTATTACGTTTCAGTGTAAATTCTCCTCCCTATAATGGTCGTTCTATATAAATGTCATAGATCCTTACATTTCAGTGTCAGTTCTCTTCGCTATGATGGTCCTTCTATATAAATGCCATAGATTCTTATATTTCAGTGTAAATTCTCTTCGCTTTGATGGTCTTTTATATAGATGCCATTGATTCTTACGTTTCAGTGTAAATTCTCTTCGCTTTGATGGTCCTTTTATATAGATGCCATTGATTCTTACGTTTCAGTGTAAATTCTATTCGCTATGATGGTGCTTCTATATAAATGTCATAGATTCTTAAGTTTCAGTGTAAATTCTTCCCTAGAATAGAACGGACCGAGAAAGTAAAAACTTCATACTTTTCATCGAGGATCAACATGTCTGACAGAACAGGAGACCCACGTTTGCTGGGTAAGGTCAACTTTAAACATATCAAAGGGTGAAGCTGCCCAGGGTATCAACCACCCGTAGCTGACATGCCACCGTCAGGGATAGCGAACCATAACCGGCAAAAACCCTGTCCCATCTCTCCGTTGGTACCCCCAGTAACGGGCCTAGCCTAACGGGGCAGGGATCGCCATAGTCCTCATGGTGGTGGAGTCTGCTAAAGAGCATTACACACCCCCTGCTTTTTTAGCTGTACCGCGGGACTGAGAAAATAGCTGCTACAACCAGCTCCCACGCCGATACGATGCTGTACCTCAACACTTCTACAGCATCGGCTGCAAAGAACAACAGCTCGCAGTTACAGGGAGACAGCACAAGACATTAAACCATCTCGAAGCTGAGATGTCTATAAGACGCCAAATATAGAAATGTATTCATTCATTCATTCATTCCTTTGCATGTCCCTTGCGGAACTTTGCCTCCCAAACAGCACTCCTGTAGGCCTCTCGGTTGTGAGCAAGATGGCCTGCTGCTGCTGCATCCATTTCCAGATCATCAACGATGTCTTGCAGCCATCTTCGTTTCGGTCTTCCTCTTTTTCTTTTTCCCATTATGTATCCTTCCAATACGGTCTTCTCTAAATTATCATGACGTTTAATGTGGCCAAAATATTTAAGTTTTCTCTCTTTAATCCTCTTTACTAGCCAGCCTTCTTCAATATTAAGCTCTTGTAGTATAGATATATTTGTTCTTTTTTGTGTCCACGATATCTGGAGAACTCTTCTATAGCATTTACATTCAAAGGCATTTATGTGCTTCTCAGCTGTTTTGTTAAGTGTCCAGGTCTCACAGGCATATGTTGCGATAGGAAAGATGCATGCCCTTAAAAATCTTATTTTTGTGGTTCTGTCTGCTCCTCTCCATAGAAATGTATAGATTTTGAAAATAGAGGCGCTAGAGGAGATAGGAATAAAAATACTAACCAAGTTACTGAATGATATTTACAACAGTGGTTATATGCCCAGTGACTTGCTTAAATCCACGTTTATAGCACTACTAAAGAAACCAGATGCAAAGGAATGTGATGACCACCAGACTATCAGCCTCTCATTTCACATAACGAAGCTACTTCTGAGAATCATTATGAGAAGAACAAAGAAAAAGATAAAAAATCGAAATAGCAGATGAACAGTTTGGATTTGTTGAAGGAAAGAGAACACACAATGCCATTTATGCTTTACGAACACTAACCGAATGAGCTTTAGAAGTACAGAAAGATCTCTACTTATATTTCATTGATTACACCAAGGCATTCGACAAGGTGAAACATAATGAAATTATTAAAATGCTTGAAGACATCAATATAGATGGCAAAGACCTGAGGATTGTAAAACATTTATACTGGCAGCAAGAAGCAGCAATTCGAGTTGAAAATAAAACTAGAAAATATCAACCTATAAAACAAGGGGTACGACAAGGATGTGTACTATCTCCAGACCTTTTTTCTCTGTACACCGAGAATATTCTAAGAACGAACAACCTATAAAACAAGGGGTACGACAAGGATGTGTACTATCTCCAGACCTTTTTTCTCTGTACACCGAGAATATTCTAAGAACGATCATCACAGAACCAGGCATACAAATTGGAGGATACAATATTAACAACCTTCGGTATGCTGACGACACAGTACTGATAGCTGAGAACCAACAAGACCTGCAAAATCTCTTGGATAAAGTTGCCAAAGAAAGTGAACAGAAAGGCCTTACTTTGAGCATCAAAAAGACACAGACTGTGGTTATATCTAAGAAACAGAATCCGTCAACATGCAGTATAAAATTAAACGGAACTATTCTAAAGCAGATGCAGAAGTTCAAATACCTTGGAGCAGTAATAACTTCAGATGGGAAATGCAGAACAGAAATTAGGAACAGAATTGGCCAAGCAAAGACTGCATTTCAGAGAATGAGAAACATATTATCCAACATATCCGTATCAATGAATGTTAGAAAACGAGTCCTAAAATGCTATATTGAACCTATCTTGTTATATGGAAGTGAATCATGGACAATAGGTAAGTCTGCACAAAAATCATTGGAAGCAGCAGAAATGTGGTTTATTAGAAGAATGTTGCGAATCCCCTGGACAGTAAAAATAACTAATGAAGAATGTATGAGAAGAGCTGGAGAGACAAAAAAATCTTATAAAAAAAATAAGAGATAGACAATGTACTTTCATAGGACATGCAATGAGAAGAGGGGGCATTGAAAATATTATAACAACAGGAAAAATAAAAGGAAAAAGATGAAGAGGAAGACCAAGAGAAATGATACTGGACAGTCTGACGGGATGGTGTGAGAGGAGATCACCAACTGAGCTGATGGCCTGCATGAAGGATCGTGTACTCTAGAGAAGCATAATAGTCAACGCCAGTCGGCACGGCACGTGATGATGATGATGATAGTTTTTGAGACTATGAACTCTACGAATGATATTAGTATTTCTGTGACATATTTCATAGCGATTGTGACAACGTTGACAGATTCAGCTTCCGAATAAGAAACTCAAGATGGTGACACAGTGGCCCGGCTGCCGGAGTTTCCGTCTGTTAACAGCCGAGAGTTCTTTACATCAACTGTGTTTCAGCTGGTAAAATGTTTATACGTTGAATGAGGAATAAATATGAAATGTAGCATTTATCACTTCATGGTCTACACTTAGTCATGTCGCCTACGTTAAATATAAGCCCGACTACCATTAAACGGGAACACTAAAATGTTGAATGAATGTGCTTCAATAAAATTTGCATGACAAGGGACACAATGTGTGTGCCCGTTTATCCCCAACCCCCCCCCCCCCCCGCATTTTTTTTTTGGAAAATGAGGCTCGTTTGTTACTTCGTTGCTTTTGTTTTTCTAGAACTTTTCAATGATTTCCAGGTACCTTGAAAGCTTCATTAATTATCAGGAAATTATGTTTAATGCTTTCCCACATGCTCTTTGTTACCTTCTAAAGCTCATAAACTTACCCGACAACTTACTTGTTTTAATCGTAATTTTCGTCCACCATGTATATGTTAAAGTCGTGATACCGACCACATCACACTTTCATGTGCCTAAGGTCGTGGATATACGGGCCTAACATCGCATCCCCAATATGCCTTAAAGATATGTAAACTGGAATTTTACTTTTTTTTATCTTTACTCGTACAGTTTAAAACATTTCATACATCTCGGATATAGAAAAATGTAGGCTATATAACACTGTTGGCACCTGAGAAGCAAAGAGGCTGGTCCACATGTCACTACTGACAAGATCGGTGCTTGGATATCAGCTGAAGACGTCCCAGTCACCCAGTCATTGATGTGAGTAGCTGGTTTCTTCGGGGGCTGGGAAAAGAAAAGTGGTTAAGCGTGGTGCTAACCACATCGCCCTCTGGAGTGCCGAAAGGTGAAGGAAAATATGGATACTAAGTGATATTTCGTTAATTATGTCAATAATTTTAGCCACACCCCCACCCCGTCTCTAAAACTAACACACACACACACACGCACGCACGCACACACATCCAATAGTCAACAACTGTCGGGAATTAAAGGACGCTCCTAAACAATTATGTCAACAACTGTCGGGAATTAAAGGACGCTCCTAAACAATTATGTCAAAAACTGTCGGGAATTAAAGGACGCTCCTAAACAATTATGTCAACAACTGTCAGAAATTAAAGGACGCTCCTAAACAATTATGTCAAAAACTGTCGGAAATTAAAGGACGCTCTTAAACAATTATGTCAACAACTGTCGGAAATTAAAGGACGCTCCTAAACAATTATGTCAACAACTGTCAGAAATTAAAGGACCCTCCTAATAAAGTTATGTCCCAAAAATTTTATCCTTAAAATAAAAGGAAAGAAACAAATTCGCTAGAAATGCACATTCTTTATTTTCACATAATGGTACACACTGATAACTTTCCGTATGAGAAAATAATTCCGCTGAAAAATTAAATATCGCTGTATACGGAACAATTTTCATACAAAATAGATAAACTGAACTTCAATGCGCCTATGAGAGTTTATTATAATTTTATCGCTAAATTTCTACTCGTCATTTATTTATTTATGTACAGTATTGTATGGAAATAATAGTGCTGGCCTCAGTTTATCTTGAATCCCTCCCCCCTTTTTCCATCTTATCAACCAACAACTGTCAAACGTTTTTTTTCAGCTCCCCCGCCTCACTATTATATTGATTATATATATATATATATATATATATATATATATAGATTATATTAATGGACGCCTCCCTGATCCTGTATCCCTTAGTGTCCTCCCTTAGTAATATAAACGATTTGCTTTCTTTCACAAATATTACTTCATACTCTGTTGTATTTGTTTTATTCATTCATTCATTTGCATGTCCCTTGCGGAACTTTGCCTCCCAAACAGCACTCCTGTAGGCCTCTCGGTTGTGAGCAAGATGGCCTGCTGCTGCGGCATCCATTTGCAGATCGTCAATTTGTTTTATTACAAAGCTAAAATCCCCGCTCCCATGCCATCAAGGCATACTGGGAATAGGTTGTTGGGCCCGTTTTTCCAAGACCATCGATACATGAAAGTATCGCCTGGCCGCATTTACCTTTCCATATTTCTCTGCTACCCATTTTTTTTAGGCTGGGTGGACCCCGGGGCCTCTTTGATGTGGTGGTACCAGAAAAAAAAATCTCCCTGCTGGGACTTGAACCCATTACCACGGAATTAATAGACCGCGCGCCTAGCTACTCTGCCAGCCAGGTCGCCGTTGCTTTCCTGGGGAACAAAATTAAGATCTTTAATCGTTTATAGGTTTATTCCTTTAAAAAAAGTTATGAAGTGCCGAATGCTGTACTGGGTAAACTTTTATTTCGGAAAGTAGGTCACGCAAGGTAAAAGATTAAGTATAATTGTACCGGTTTTTAAAAAAAAACTTCCAACACAGTCACTGGCTAAACAAAGAGAGCTTATCGGACTGTAAGTTTATATTAAAATTGTCCACGTGAAAACATCTGATAATATTATGACGGCTCCGAAGAAGTGAATTTTTCACACAGACTTCCGAAACATCGGTTGTTTGATTCACTTGAAACACCACTGGTTGTGTGATCAGAACAATAAGCTTCCCAGCAGAGCTATGGTCGTTCATGATCTCCCATAAGAACAATAAGCAGAGCTATGATCGTTCATGATCTTCCATAAGAACAATAAGCAGAGCTATGATCGTTCATGATCTCCCATCAGAACAATAAGCAGAGCTATGATCGTTCATGATCTTCCATAAGAACAATAAGCAAAGCTATGATCGTTCATGATCTCCCACCAGAACAATAAGCAGAACTATGATCGTTCATGATCTTCCATAAGAACAATAAGCAAAGCTATGATCGTTCATGATCTCCCATCAGAACAATAAGCCGATCTATGATCGTCATAATCTCCCATCAGAACAATAAGCCGAGCTATGATAGTCATGATCTCCCATCAGAACAATAAGCCGAGTTATGATCGTTCATGATCGCCCATCAGAACAATAAGCAGAGCTATGATCGTTCATGATCTCCCATCAGAACAATAAGCAGAGCTATGATCGTCATGATCTCCCATCAGAACAATAAGCCGAGTTATGATCGTTCATGATCGCCCATCACAACAATAAGGCGAACTATGATCGTTCATGATCTCTCATCAGAACAATAAGCCGAGCTATGATCGTCATGATCTCCCATCACAACATACGGGCAATTCATCACTCCAGCTAAAGAAGTTGACAATATTCTCGTCAGTAATGCTAATCCACTGATGGCGGAAGTACACTTTTTTCAGTTCAATTTATTTATAGGGCATTTCTCGGATCCGTTGTGTACATGAGGAAGGGTTGGGGGAGGAAGGAAGGGTTGTACAAGCTATACTTTCACTATCAATCGTTGATGTCTGCGACAATTTTGTCAAACATCGCCCACTGGCTGGGGGTTTTAATCTATTTCTCTCTCTTCAGTCCTCTTCTAGAAAAAAAAGTAAAACAAAATCCAGTACAGTCATTTTATAGGTGATGTCTTTTTGTCAGAAGAAAAGCCATATCAACAAATATAATTAGGAAACTGGATAGACGGGTGTACATAAGATTATCTCTTTTCGAAAATCTAGAGTACCTATTTTAGAGTACCTACAGTAACAAATGGCAAAGCAATTTGCCCAAGAAATAAAACTTCTTATCTTATATCTTATATCATTCCCATGCCGTTAAACGTCACATAGGGCTCGCAAAGTAGTTCGCCAATTTTTCCTGTCTTCGGCGAGTCTTTCAACCTCATCAAGGGATTTTATGCCTGTTAATTTGGTCTCTCTTAATAATGTCCTCTTCAAAGTTTCACGCGGTCTGCATCTTTCTCTTTGGCCTGTTGTGTTCCACTTGATAGCTTGTTTTGGGATTCTCTGATCATTTCTTCTCATCAAGTGACCAACATATGTCCATCTCCTTTTCCTGATCACCCATGAGACTGGTTGTTGTTCAGTCATCTGTCTTATCTCTGCATTGTTGGAAATAAAACTAGTGTATCTTTATTAATTTTGATGTGGTGAACACAAAAATTATGGCGAAATTTGCCGACTGACTCTTGTTTATGAGACACTCAGTCTGCATTGTTTACATAAGTATCACCTGACAATGCCTTTTCTTTGATTTTGTGACCGTAGAATATTTGGGGTTAAGAGCTTCAACAATGGAATCTTCTTAAGGGAGATGTCAGAGTGACTTTATTTCCCACTCGTCATGAGAAGTTTGAGAATTATTTCAGGAAAGAACTTGACCTTGTGTAATGCTGGGATGTAATTGTCTCAACAAAGGCCACTGGAATTAAACGCGGCCTGCAGGAACGGCGACCTTTTATAGACTCGTTCAAACTGAATCTCGAGACAGTGTTTGCTGCATAATAGAAACCATCTTCCCTCAGTTCCTGTGCGACAGGCTGTCTACATGAAAGAAACTTATCAAAATCTCACACAGCTTTTGGACTGTCTTCAGTACCCCAAGTACAGTTGTTAGACTGTCTTCAGTACCCCAAGTACAGCTGTTAGACTGTCTTCAGTACCCCAAGTACAGTTGTTAGACTGTCTTCAGTACCCCAAGTACAGCTGTTAGACTGTCTTCAGTACCCCAAGTACAGTTGCAATCTCTGTAGTGACTAATGATCATGTTGATGGGTCTGTAGTTGTGATATGCAAAGTATTGCTGCCTTTTATGTGGATGGGACAGCCGAACAAAGGCATTGGACAATGCGAAGAAAGACTAGCCTGGAAGAAAGTCTTCGAAAGTTGGAGAAAAAATATGCAACACCCAGCATTGGTAGAGACACACAGAGAATCATACTACCACCTGTGGACATAACACTTGATGTGACGAAGAATTTTGTAAAAGCCATGGACCATTCTAAGCCAAGTTTCCTCGACTTAGTGAAGCAAAAATTTTTAAAAAGGCAGTTTTTGTGGTTCCTCAGACCCGACAGTTCTTCAAAGATGAGAAGTTTGACAACACGATGCGGGTAATTAGGAAAATGCTTGGGATGCGTTTCGTCCGGTGTCATCTAAGTTTCTTGAAAATGTCAAGGCAGAAAACTACAAAGAACTGGCTGTCAGTGTATCACAATCTGCAACATGCCTTTAAAGTTGCACTTTTTGCATTCCCACTTGATTTTTTTCACTGACAACTGCGGCGTGGTTAGTGAAGAACATGAGGAACGCGTCCATCAGGATATCGCAACAATGGAGAAAACGTATCAGGATATCACAACAATGGAGAAAACGTATCAGGATATCACAACAATGGAGAAAACGTATCAGGATATCACAACAATGGAGAAAACGTATCAGGATATCGCAACAATGGAGAAAACGTATCAGGATATCACAACAATGGAGAAAACGTATCAGGATATCGTAACAATGGAGAAAACGTATCAGGATATCGCAACAATGGAGAAAACGTATCAGGATATCGCAACAATGGAGAAAACGTATCAGGATATCACAACAATGGAGAAAACGTATCAGAATATCACAACAATGGAGAAAACGTATCAGGATATCACAACAATAGAGAAAACGTATCAGGATATCACAACAATGAAGAATACCAGGCAAGTTGTCCACTTCCATGTTGGCTGACTATCGTTGGAAATTAACTAGAGATGATCCTGAGCAGTTGTACAAGCAGCAGGGAAAGAAACGTCGAACATAGAAGTGGATATTCAACGGTTCTCTTTACTTTCTACCGTAGCGCTCTATTTAGTGACTACTGTACATTTCTTATAAACAATAGCTAACATTGCATTATGATTGCCATATTCGTGTTAAGCACCCCACAATCTGTAAGAAATGACCAATATTATAAAAAGGGTAAAACGTTTGTGAAAATTTGTTGTCCAGTGTAACTTCGCCTATCAGCCTTGTGCGAGAGAGCAAAGCTCGGTTGTTTGATTTAAAACAGACGTAGCTACTTTCTTGGCGGCTGCTTTATTATTTTTGTTTTTGTTCTAAATCATGAGCTCAGTGGACTGATTTTGATATTTTTGTTGTAAATCAGGAGCTCAGTGGGCTAATTCTGATATTTTTGTTGTAAATCAGGAGCTCAGTGGACTAATTCTGATATTTTTGTTGTAAATCAGGAGCTCAGTGGACTCATTCTGATATTTTTGTTGTAAATCATGAGCTCAGTGGGCTCATTCTGATATTTTTGTTCTAAATCATGAGCTCAGTGGGCTCATTCTGATATTTTTGTTCTAAATCATGAGCTCAGTGGACTCATTCGGATATTTGTGTTCTAAATTAGGAGCTCAATGGACTCATTCTGATATTTTTGTTCTAAATTCATAACAACTTGCCAGACAACGAGAAGTGGCCCCCACAAGAACAGAATTTTACGTCTGGGAAGAAGAAGAAACATTTCTTAACAGGGCAGTAGTAAAGCAAGTCATTTATGCCTCGTTTTACAGGCTTGAAACATTTACTGGTGTCTTCTGTTATTAGTCATGTTATTAGTCATGTTATTAGTCATGCCGTTCTTAATATAGATTACATAAGGTGTACTTTTTAGCGTGTGTTTCAGAAGCTTTTAAAATATTTGCATTACTTTTTTTTTATAATTCAAACAAGCAAAGAATGTAGCCATCTTCCCACTAAATAAGCAAAGAGTGTAGAGTCATCTTTCATAACAGCAAGCATAGAATATAGTCACCTTTCTTAACAGCAAGCTAAGAATGTAGTCATTTTTCCTCTGGCAAGCAAAGAATGTAATCATCTTTACTCCTAGCAAGCACAGAGTGTAGGATCTTTCAAGCTGAGAATATAGTCATCTTTCTCCTCATCACGCATAGAGTGTAGTCGTAGTCTCTGCTCACAACCTTTGTTAAAATTCCGGAGTACGGCTGTCTTTCCTCCCAACAGTTTCTTGATATGGAAAATTTCAAGCAGGTTTTCAAATTCTGTAAATGCAGGGAACTCTCTACTGTAGAGAGCGGAACAACAACACAACTCCTTCAGATCATCAGAGGAAGTACCCCCCCCCCAACAGACAAGTGTTTCGGCCCTATTAAACTCCTGACACTCTAAGGGAGGGTAGGCCCCTCTGGGTCATGACTCCCAGAGGTCTTGTGAGTTGTTGCTTTTTTTTCCCCGGTCCCGGGATTGAACCCGTGATCTTCCAGTTGGCACTGCACTTTTGAAGTGGACTCATTCTGATATTTTTGTTCTAAATCAGGAGCTCAGTGGACATTTTAGTGTTTGTACATTTTACTGTTTTTTCGTGAGGTCCAGGTACGTTCCTTTTTCTTTTTCAAATGATCTGTTTTACCGAACTAAGGTCTCAGTTCCTCAGAATAAATTAAAAGAGGCAAAATTTTGTTTTTAGCAGTTTCAGACACAATTGTAAGAATAGTACATTCAAGAAGTTGGTGTTTCTTCCATCGCGAATTTAATGCTTCTATGTTTATTAAGAGAAAACTTAAATATTTTGGACACATTAAACGTCATGATAATTTAGAGAAGACCGTATTGGAAGGATACATAATGGGAAAAAGAAAAAGAGGAAGACCAAGACGAAGATGGCTGCAAGACATCGTTGACGATCTGGAAATGGATGCAACAGCAGCAGGCCATCTTGCTCAGAACCGAGAGGCCTACAGGAGTGCTGTTTGGGAGGCAAAGTTCCGCAAGGGACATGCAAATGAATGAATGAATTTTTATTAAGTAACCTATCTTGTTCTTCCCTTCTCCCCCCTCCCCACATCAAGTAACGTATCTTGTCCTCTCATATTAAGTAACATATCTTGTTCAGTCATCTGTCTTATCTCTGCATTGTTCTTGAATTCATTCCACTTGATGCCGAGTATTTTCATTAGGCATTTGTTTTCAAAAGAGTCTAATTTCTTTTCTATTTCTTTAGTTGTTTTCCAGCTTTCACATGCATAAATGAGGGTGGATATTACATTCGAATTGAATAGTCTTAACTTGGTTTTTGTGTTTATAACTTTTGAATTCCATATGTTCTCAAGATTCTTGAAGATTGATGCTGCTTTTGCAATTCTGATCCTAACTTCCTTTCTAGTGTCACCATCCTAATCTATGTAGCTGCCAAGGTATGCAAATTGATTGACTTCTTCAATATATGTCCCTTCTATGTGTATTTTTCCATTTTGATCGAGAGGAATTCTCATTATTTTTGTTTTATCCTTGTTAATTTCAAGTCCTATTTTGCTAGCCAGTGAAGACAGGCTATCTGTTTTTTCTTGCATGGAATTCACATTGTTACTGATAAGAGTTATGTCATCAGAAATATCAAGATCTTCTAGTTGGGTCCCATGTTGCATATAGAATAGACTATTTTACATGCAATATCACAGTGTCACGAGTTCTTAATTGTTTGATTTTTAAATAGATGACACTTAAGACCAAATAGACAATGCGGCCATGTACAACCTGTTAATCATCAGAGGACCATTTGTTGTTCACAGGTAACAGACTGAAAACCGTTGATCAAGATAAAATACCAGCCTCTGAGACTAGATTTCGGCAACTTCTTTTTTTAAATAACGTATTATTCTGATATATCTTTTCATATTTTCAGTTACAGCGAGCTCATTCTTTGACTCTTATATTTTTTTTTCCAGACCTGTAATATTCTCTTTTTAAACATTGGGCAGTCACTGGAGTGTTGTCTTGTTTACAGATCTAGAACAATTCTACTCTACAGAGCTCTGATCGTGCTACGCAGAGAACTAAATCAGACAGTTACATTGCAGAACTCGGATAATTATAGAAGAGAACCAGCTCGGACGTCATGCGTTGTAGAAGTCGTATAATGATAGTAGAGGAACTAACTCGGACGTCATGCCTAGTAGAAGTCGTATAATGATAGTAGAGGAACTAACTCGGACGTCATGCCTAGTAGAAGTCGTATAATGATAGTATAGGAACTAACTCGGACGTCATGCCTAGTAGAAGTCGTATAATGATAGTAGAAGAACTAACTCGGACGTCATGCCTAGTAGAAGTCGTATAATGATAGTAGAAGAACTAACTCGGACGTCATGCCTAGTAGAAGTCGTATAATGATAGTATAGGAACTAACTCGGACGTCATGCCTAGTAGAAGTCTTATAATGATAGTAGAAGAACTAACTCATACGTCATGCCTAGTAGAAGTCGTATAATGATAGTATAGGAACTAACTCGGACGTCATGCCTAGTAGAAGTCGTATAATGATAGTAGAGGAACTAACTCGGACGTCATGCCTAGTAGAAGTCGTATAATGATAGTAGAGGAACTAACTCGGACGTTGCTACGTTAGGGAATTTTTTTAAAGATCAGGTCATGCATGACTGACTTCGAGGAAATAGTACACGATGCACTTTAGTCATGGGAGGAAAACAAAAAGTAAAATAATGATTTTTTATGGAACCCGAAACTTTAGTAGGACGATGAAGTTCCTAGACAGGACATGACAGTGTTCTGCCAACTCGGCCACCTGCTTAGGAGGTTACTTTTTCTACTGGAGTCCAGGGTTCGTACCACAGTTTTTCTTGCTCTCACGTGTATAGTGCATTGTCTACTTTTTCATTGAAGTCTCGGGGGGGGGGGGGGGAGCGAAACACTGTCCCTTTTTGTCAATCAGCGACCCATAGCTGGCATGATGGCATCAAGGTTGGCGAACCATAGCAGATCAAGACCCTGTCCTATATCTCAGTTTGGACATTAATCTATATACTTCGTAAACTACAGTATCTACTTATGTTACTGAGCACATAGAAGATGTACGTTTTGTTCTGTGCTGCAGTTGTTATATAAAACACATCCCTATTAGCTTAACTAGGACGCTGACACATATAAGTCACACCGTAACGTCACATAATAACTTAATTTATTTTGCTCATTGTGACGAGACACAGAGTTCCTATATTTTAATACTCTCTTAACCACTTAAATGTTGGTCACAAGTTTCTGAACATTAGAATGTTCCACTAGACATTATTACCATTATGAATTATTGAATGACTACTTCGGCTGATTCACAGAATGGGTTGGTATGTACTATACTTCGCCAAAGTAAAGTATTTTCATGACTTAGGTCAGCGGTTTCGAACTAATATGCCGCCGTTCATTGGAGCGCCACAAATAGCCCGAAGGTGTGACGCTAAAGCGTGAGTTCAGTTTTATGACCAAGTGTTATTAAAAGTCTAGTTTTTTGCTTCTTCTCAGACAAAGGTGTCAATATGCAAACAATTCTTTATGGCTATGTTCTTTGGGCGCTAAAAGTTTGAGAAGCGCTGATCAACGGAGTTATGAAGTTGTTTCGCTTTCCATAACAAAAGATTTCTTGGACCACACTCAAGCAGGCTCTTGGACTTAGTGTAGCACACATACACATACGGTACCTGAGATCCAGAGTCTTGTATGATACATTGCCTTCTATTTCGCCCCCTTATGTTGTCTGATGGCTTAGTTTCTGTAATGCCTTCATTGCTGCCTATTCCTCCCCCATATGTTGTCTGATGGCTTAGTTTTTGTAATGCCTTCATTGCTGTCTATTCCTCCCCCATATGTTGTCTGATGGCTTAGTTTTTGTCATGTCTTCATTGCTGTCTATTCCTCCCCTATAATGTTGTCTGATGGCTTAGTTTCTGTCATGTGTTCATTGCTGTCTATTCTACCCCCTAAATATTGTCTGATGGCTTAGTTTCTGTCATGTGTTCATTGCTGTCTATTCTACCCCCTACATATCGTCTGATGGTTTAGTATCTGTCATGTGTTCACTGCTGTCTATTCTACCCCCTACATATCGTCTGATGGTTTAGTATCTGTCATGTGTTCATTGCTATCTATTCTACCCCCTACATATTGTCTGATGGTTTAGTATCTGTCATGTGTTCATTGCTATCTATTCTACCCCCTACATATTGTCTGATGGTTTAGTATCTGTCATGTGTTCATTGCTATCTATTCTACCCCCTACATATTGTCTGATGGTTTAGTATCTGTCATGTGTTCATTGCTATCTATTCTACCCCCTACATATCGTCTGATGGTTTAGTATCTGTCATGTGTTCATTGCTATCTATTCTACCCCCTACATATCGTCTGATGGTTTAGTATCTGTCATGTGTTCATTGCTATCTATTCTACCCCCTACATATTGTCTGATGGTTTTTTTAAAAAAAATCCTGGTCTCTCCCTCAACCCGGAGCGAAAACTTGAAGAATTCCTAAGGTTTCCCCGAAAACCCGTTTGAGAAGCCCCGTTGTGGAGACAATTATGCTTTTAGAACTTTGATTTTCTACACATCTCAAGGCGGTCCATGCATCCCACTCAGTTCATTGTCCAGATGCAAACACACTGGGGCCTTATTTCGTGATTTCTATGGCAAGATTTTTACATGAAAGTACACAATGATAGCGATTAGAAAGACTCTTACGCTCAAGACGAGATACCTCCCACACACCCCGGGGTTTCACACAATGGTAGGACAGTTAACAGAAAGAAAGGAAGAAAGAAAGAAAGAAAGAAAGGAAGGAAGAAAGAATACAATTTTTAAAAATGTGGTAATAAAAGACGACTGACACTAGCCAATTATTTAGACTTTTCTCGACAGCAACAAAGAAGACATTTCACAACGGAAGAGACAGAAACTCTTTATCTGTCAGAGACTCGTGCTGAGTGCAAGTTAAACTCCAAAACTGCTGATGGCCACCAGTGAAGACCAGGACAACACTCGAAAAGCAATGAGGAAAAAAAGGACGTGTGAAAAAATTTTCAGTAAAGGCGAGGTTGACGCTTTTCAAAAAATGTTTTTTTAAAAAATATAAGTAGCATAGAGTCATAACATTTAATAACATAGAGCTGAAAGTGAGAATCTGATTTAACTCTTTTATATCCATGAAAAAAGTGCAGATGTTTAGTAGAATGGAATATAGTACAGCATATAACACGGAAATAAATGGAGAGCCCTTATTGATGGCATATTGACCGGACAGGGATAAAGAAGGCGTGGGGGGGGGGGGAATGAATGACAGTTATCAACATCATCAGGTGCCATGCCAACTAGCGTTGGCTATTATGCTTCTCCAGAGTACCCAATCCTTCATGCAGGCCATCAGCTCAGTTGGTGATCTCCTCTCACACCATCTCGTCAGACTATCCAGTATCATTTCTCTTGATCTTCCTCTTGATCTTTTTCCTTCTATTTTTCCTGTTGTTATAATATTTTCAATGCCCCCTCTTCTCATTGCATGTCCTATGAAAGTACATTGTCTCTCTCTTATCTTTTTGATAAGTTTTTTTTTGTCTCTCCAGCTCTTCTCCTACATTCTTCATTAGTTATTTTTGCTGTACAGGGGATTCACAACATTCTTCTAATAAACCACATTTCTGCTGCTTCTTTTTGTGCAGACTTGCCTACTGTCCACGATTCACTTCCATATAACAAGATAGGTTAAATACAGCATTTTAGGACTCGTTTTCTAACATTCATTGATAAGGATATGTTGGATAATATGTTTCTCATTCTCTGAAATGCAGTCTTTGCTTGGCCTATTCTGTTCCTAATTTCTGTTATGCATTTCCCATCTGAAGTTATTACTGCTCCAAGGTATTTGAATTTCTGCACCTGCTTTAGAATAGTTCCGTTTAATTTTATACTGCATGTTGACGGATTCTGTTTCTTAGATATAACCATAGTCTCTGTCTTTTTGATGTTCAAAGTAAGGCCTTTCTGTTCACTTTCTTTTGCGTCTTTATCCAAGAGACTTTGCAGGTCTTGTTGGTTCTCAGCTATCAGTACTGTGTCGTCAGCATACCGAAGGTTGTTAATATTGTATCCTCCATTTTTATGCCTGGTTCTGTGATGATCGTCCTTAGAATATTCTCACTGTACAGAGAAAAAGGTCCGGAAATAGCACACATCCTTGTTGGAGCCCTTGTTTTATAGGTTGATATTTTCCAGTTCTATTTTCAACTCGAATTGCTGCTTCTTGCTGCCAGTATAGATGTTTTACAATCCTCAGGTCTTTGCCGTCTATATTGATGTCTTCAAGCATTTTAATAATTTCATTATGTTTCACCTTATCGAATGCCTTGGTGTAATCAATGAAGCATAAGTAGAGATCTTTCTGTACTTCTAAAGCTCTTTCTGTTAGTGTTCGTAAAGCATAAATGGCATTGTGTGTTCCCTTTCCTTCAACAAATCCAAACTGTTCATCTGCTATTTCCATTTTTAAAATCTTTTTCCTTGTTCTTCTCATAATGATTCTCAGAATTAGCTTCGTTATGTGAAATGAGAGGCTGACTGTCTGGCTTTCATCACATTCCTTTGCACCTGGTTTCTTTAGTAGTGCTATAAACGTGGATTTAAGTAGGTCACTGGGCATATAACCACCGCTGTAAATGTCATTCAGTAACTTGTTTATTATTTTTATTCCTGTCTCCTCTAATGCCTCCATTTCTTCTATTGTTATATTATCAGGCCCAGTTGCTTTTCCTTTCTTCATGTGTTTGATGATATCTATGATTTCATCTTCAAGTATGGTGGTCCATCACAGTTTTCAGTATCTGGTGTTAAATCTGGTCTTTCTCCTCCTTATAGCTCACCGATGTACTCTGTCCACCTGTCCACAATGTCTTCTTTTGCCATTAACATTTTACCTTCTTTCGATTTCAGGCATCCTGTAGTATATTTTATTTTCCTGCCTGTGAGTTCACTAATTCGTTTGTGCATGTTTTTGCTGTCTTTATTATGAGAGCCCTCTGTCTGTCTGCACTGTTCATTTAACTACACTTCCTTTTGCTTCTCTGCATTTGTGTCTTATTTCTTTATTTATCTTGCTATATTTTTCTTGGTTATTTTTACTCCTCCTCCTCTTGAATGACAGAACATAACAAAAATCTACATTTGTCCAGTTCGTAAAATTGACTAATTAGTTACCACACTTTCTAAGTTCTTGCCGTGGAAGTTTAAAGATGTTAAGCATGTGTTACGTTTATTTTACCAGCAACTAAAACGTGTAATCAAAAAGTAACCGATTAAAAAAAATAACATGAAATGTAGAAATATGGCTGAAAGTTCTTTATCTCTTTCATACATCGTCCCCACCACGTTTATTCCATGTGTGTCACTACTTCACTAATGGCTGTATTATTTCTTATATTTGCACTGATTCTTTTGTCTCATCATTTGTATTGAACTTTTGTCCACCTAGCTCCTCCTTGAGAGGTTTAAACACGATAATCACACACTGCGAAGTCGGGTGAATATGACGGAAGTGGAAGAGACTCAGAACGCAGATCTATAATTTGTTGAGTTGTTGCACGTGCTGTGCGAGGTCGCGCGTTAACATACTGTAACAACACACCAGACTTGAACAAATTGCTACGTTTTGACGTGATTGAAGGTTTCAGATGGTTTTTAAGCAGAACACAGTATACTTTGCTGTTTTTGCTCTGAGCATATAATGTTCTAGGAATAGATCTTCACAACCCCAGAAGAGCGTGAGCATCAATTTCCGGCTGACCGAGTTATACGGAGCTTTTTTTGGTCTTGGAGTGGCCGCTGTTTCCTGACTCGCTGTCTCTGGCTGGAAGTAATGTACTCGGCACTGAAAAAGCCTCACGCCGAAATATTGGATGTTGTATGTTTTTCATTATCTGTGTTTTGTTCTCACTCCTTCTATCGCTTTGTAAAACTTATACCATACACCTCTATCTGCCGGCATTACTCAGCATTCGTCTTCTGTGACTTATACGTCGTAGAAAGCCGTCATCTTCAACTTAAAAAAAAATCATAAAAGCGTTACACAAACACCTTCGCGACGCTCTGTCAGATCGGTGCTGAATCGTTTTAGTACTCACCTGGCAGAGACTTTTCAGTACTTGCAGTAGGTCTTGAATGATGTGGTACGCCGAGATGTGCCTGATCTTCAATTCTCCATCCACCTCATCTCGTGCATGCTTCCAAAAGGAGCGACCATCTCTGATCTGATTTGCTGACTTTTTATTTCGAAAATGGCCTGCATGCTTCCGCTGACATATATCTAAATAAGAAGGCTATAACATATTGGTACTAGAACTGTTTAGTACTCAGTTTCGAGTTTTTTCTTATAGTAAAATTGCGGTTTCTTTTTCACACTCGACCTTGTTTATTGAAACTATAAATACTAACAGGGAAAGAACTTAAAAATACAGTTAGTTGAAATGAGCGAAATGTTATTTTTATTCAAATTTTCAAACGGAAATGCTTAAAGCCATGCACGAGTTTTCTGATTGTGGGCAGTTTTCTGGAATTTTCATGAGCCGCACAAATCGAGACACATCATATCAGAACTGCTAAGTTTTCCGTTAGATTTATGAGACATGAAACTGAAGTTGTTATTAAAAACAGGAAGCGGAGAGAGAGAGAGAGAAAGAGAGAGAGAAAGAGAGAGAGAAAGAGAGAGAGAGAGAGAATAGTGTTCTCTTAAACACTGCGTATTGAAGAAAGCGGGGAACAGGTATGATAACTCTGTGACACAAGAAGAGAGCATCAGATGTGTAGAACATTGAAAAATCATGAACAGGATGTGGATAAAACTGAAAAATCATGAAAAGGATGTAGATAAAACTGAAAAATCATGAACTAAGAACAAGATATGGAAAAAAAACTGGAAGAATCATGAAATAATAACAGGATGTTGATAAAACTGAAAAAAAATCATGAACTAAGAACTGGATAAAAATTAAAGTCATGAACTAAGGATAGGATGTGCATAAAATTGAAAAACTACGAACTAAGAACAGGATATGTACGAAAAATGATACAACTGAAAAATCATGAACCAAGTACAGGATATGTACGAAACTGAAATGACACAACATAAAAATTATGAACTAAGAACGGGATATGTACGAAACTGAAATGATACAATTGAAAAATCATGAACTAAGAACAGGAAAAGGAAAGTGATAAAATATCAAAAAAGAAAATAACTTAAGAAAGTTGAATTTGTGACTCAAGCTGAATGGATGAGACAAACAGGGTTTATAATGTAGTTTTCCGTTGCCTTGCAACTCCTTTCATTTACAGGAACAACAATGGATGATGATGACTTAAGCCACGTGTTTCCTTGTGGCCGCTCTTACTTAAGGCCAAAGTCTGAACAGGAAATCTTGTGAATAATCGATCAACAGCCAAGCCAAAGATCTTCTTTCTAGAATGTATCCATGTGAAGATCTCTACAGAAACCTAAACCTGGAAATTACCGTTGCCGTAATGATGTAGCGGCCATGATCGATTGGTTAGTCTACGGCTGACCTAATGACGGGCACAGCAAGTTCGGTTTTCTTGCTGTGCAAAGAAACATCCTCCAAACTGATAATAATGTGTATCATAGTAGATTAGAATGGTAGTGTCATCTGATGAGGAGATTCATCATCAGTACACTGTACACCCATAAGAGAGCATAAGGCATCAACAAAGGTTCCCCAGCCAGTCCTATCTTGAGCAATTCGGTATATATCAAACTATGTCTTTTTTGCTTCTATTAGTTCTTCCTGTATTATGTTCCTAAATGCCAGTGTCCCTCTTTTGTTTTTGTCCTTAAGTTGTCCAAGTCAAGGCCGGTATTGGTGTGTCTTGATGAGGAAATTAGATTCTAGTAAGTTCAAGAACAATGGAGTTTGACAACACAAACATTCTTTGCTATTACTTTGACTGGTACTGCAAAGTCAGTACTGGTAGAAGCTGTCGTATGAGAATCTATGCAGCAACGTGATGCCCAGCAAGTTTCACAACAATTAACATTTACCTGCTTCAAAAGTGTCTTTAAAGATGAAAAGTATTATCATTCACATGCTCGTAATAAAACTCGAGGCGTGTTGGACAGAACAATGGGGGGCAAAATTAGACAAATCCATTCAGGGTGTCTCGTAAACAGTGTACCTTTGCAGTACACAAAGCTTATAAGCTTTTTGTTTATGGCCATAAGGAGGATCTGAACTAACACTTATGGTATGTAAGCATGAGTGAGAAGAAAGAAGGCATATTTCGGAAAACAAATCTTTGTACTGCTTTGTTATAACTTTAAAATGAAATACACAGATCCTGAATGATTTCAAGGCTAGAAAACTAGTTTCCATTTTTGTTGGGACGATGCGCATCAGAGTAGAATGTGAGAAAAAGTTGGTTTTTTTTTAAATAAATCTTCTACTTTCTAAGTGAAGAAACATTATTTCATGAAGCAGGTACCAAAAATTAGATACATTGAGACTTACAGAGCATGGTGTTTCAGTCTCTTGGGTTTTTTCATGTTGCCATAAGACAGTAAATGGTCTTACCAGTCTGCATCAAACCCACTGTCCTCTGAGTGGCTCGGGAGAGTCAAACGATACGGGAATGAACCCCAAAAGAAATAAAATCCTGGGGCAGGAACCCTAAAACAATTTGTGGCGAAGTGTTTGTGCTAGCCTACCCACCACCTAGCATCTGCGACAACTTTGATAGTTTTCAGACTATGGACCTCTTTAGAATCTGATCAGTAGAATCGAAATGGGGGAGGAATGGGGTAGGGGCGAATTGCAACAAGGACAAAACACTTTCTCCGTGCCAGTTGCCCAGGCTCATTGGAGATGCCAGACTCATTCCTTGAGTTAAGTTGTAGAAGGGAAACGAAGTCAGACTCATTCCTTGAGTTAAGTTGTAGAAGGGAAACGATGTCAAAATCATTCCTTGAGTTAAGTTGTAGAAGGGAAACGATGTCAGACTCATTCCTTGAGTTAAGTTGTAGAAGGGAAACGATGTCAGACTCATTCCTTGAGTTAAGTTGTAGAAGGGAAACGATGTCAGACTCATTCCTTGAGTTAAGTTGTAGAAGGGAAACGATGTCAAAATCATTCCTTGAGTTAAGTTGTAGAAGGGAAACTATGTCAGACTCATTCCTTGAGTTAAGTTGTAGAAGGGAAACGATGTCAGACTCATTCGTTGAGTTAAGTTGTAGAAGGGAAACGATGTCAGACTCATTCCTTGAGTTAAGTTGTAGAAGGGAAACGATGTCAGACTCATTCCTTGAGTTAAGTTGTAGAAGGGAAACGATGTCAAAATCATTCCTTGAGTTAAGTTGTAGAAGGGAAATGATGTCAAAATCATTCCATGTGTTGAGCTGTAGAAGGTGAAGTGCTAGAAAACAAAGATCCTCAGTATCCAATCCCAGTCCATGATATCTGTCACAGTTCTCTCCAGATTCCGGTTGATTATTTTTATTTTCTTAACATGCCAGGAAAGCAGATAACAAAGTGTTCTTTATTTCGTCAATGCGGTAAAGTTTTTATAAAATGAGATTAAATTAAATTTCTCCATGGAAGTAATTTAATCTAACCAAGGCAATCCCTCTTCTAAATTTCTGTCTCAGAAAAAATGGACGTTATTATTTAATGCAGCGCAAAGGGCAGTAACTCCCGAAACATACTTTGGGAGATAAAAACTTTTTTTTTTTGTGGAAAAATACTGGCCTACTTCTGTAAATAAATCAATGTCAAGTTACAGTTTTCCTCCACGTTTTTTTTTTTGGAAGTAAAATGGCAAGTGATATATGGTGATAAATTAGCCTTTGAACCCTGTCAATCAGTCTGGAAGTTGTTTGCAATCATTTCTGATCATGGCAGTATGCGTCATCAAGGCCACGTCAATTTTGTTTGACCCTCATGTGTTTTACACCCCCATCTCTAATTTAACTGGTGAGAGATTTCTGTTTTGTTTTTCAACCCTTCAGTTAATGTCCCAGAATGCATTTCAACTGAAGCTTGTCGGAAACAAATAGGTCCGGATACTGGGTCCATGTCGGGGATCGGGAGAGAGGAAAGTGGGGGGGGGGGGTCGTATCTCGTTTAAGCTATTTTATTAATGGAAGTGTCAACTGTCATATCTGCCGCTCCGAAGTCAAAGCCCAATTCAAATATCGGCCGTTTCTAAGTCAATTCATTCATTTGCATATCCCTTGCTGAACTTTGCCTCCCTAACAGCACTCCTGTAGGCCTCTCGGTTGCACGCAAGGTGCCCTGCTGCTGATGCATCCATTTGCAGATCATCAACGATCTCTTGCAGCCATCTTCGCACTGGTCTTCTTCACTTTCTTTTTCCCATTATGTACCCTTCCAAGACGGTTTTCTCTAGATTATCCTGACGTTTAACGTGTCCAAAATATTTAAGTTTTCTCTCTTTTATCCTCTTTACTAGCCAGCCTTCTTCAATATTAAGTTCTTGTAGTATGGATATATTTGTTCTTTTTTGTGTCAGTGATATTTGAAGAACTCTTCTGTAGCATTTACATTCAAAGGCTTCAAAGGCATATCTAATGTGTTTCTCAGCTGTTTTGTTAAGTGTCCAGGTCTCATAAGCATATGTTGCGATGGGAAAGATGCATGCCCTTAAAAATCTTATTTTTGTAGTTCTGTCTGTTCCTCTCCACAGATTCTTTAGTTGTTTTACTTTTTGAAGAGCGATAGATGTCCTCCTTTTAATATCCCTCATTATATCTCCATTATTAGTTAGCAGTGATCCAAGATATTCAAAACTCTCCACTTCTTCCAGTTTTTCCTCATTGATACATATATCAGGTGCCTTGTTTGTTTTGTCAGTTGTCATCAGTTTAGTTTTCTTCGCATTAAGATAGAGGTTTTGCTCTTCGCTGTTCTTACAGATGGACATAATTAGTTTTTCCTTTTTGTGTCATCAGCATATCTAATTTCTGGTATTTCATAACCTCCAATTGTTATGGCATCGTAATATTCTTTGTCTGCATCTTCTCTAACATTCCTCATTATATTTTCAGTATACAAGTTAAATAAGTAAGGCGACAATATGTACCGCTGATCGTTCTTTTATGTCAAACCAAGTTGTTGTTTCACCATTTATTCTTACTGCTGCTTGTTAGTCTAGATACAGCAGTGATGTTAATTGTATCAAATGTGTTGGAAATCCCATTTTTTCCATTATTTCCCAAAGTTTCTGGTGTTGTACACAATCAAATGCCTGTGAGTAATCTATAAAGGCTAAATATAGATTCACATTAAACTCTCTGCATTTCTCTATTATTAATCTTATATTGAATATATGATCTCTTGATCCTCTTCTTTGCCTGAAACCAGCTTGGACCATATTGACTTCTTCTTCTATTTTCTTACGAAGTCTACCCATTATGATTTTTAACATAATTTTACTGGCATGACCAATCAGGGCAACAGTTTTGTAGTTTGTGCATAATTTCAGGTTGCCCTTTTTTGGCAGTGTTATGAATATAGTTCTTTTCCATTCTTTTGGCCAAATACCTAAGTCAATTGCTATATCAAATATCGGCCGTTTTTCTAAGTCAACTCCTAGATCAAATATCACCCATTCCTAAGTCATCTGCTATATCAAATATCAGCCGTCCCAAGTCAACCGCTATATAAAATATTGGCCTTCCTAGGCCAACCGTATATATAAATATCAGCCGTTCCTAAGCCCATATCTAAGAATATATGTGGCAACGCAAGTTGTCGTTGTGTGATCTTTTTACACAGGAGAATGTGATGTTGTAGACACCTCATGTCATCAGAAACTAGTTTATCATAATGTATAAACTAGGAAAAAAGTAGAAACAGCTTTATTACTTAACGACTACAAAGTATGTGACGTTTTGGCGTAAGCCTTAATCATACAAACACACACAGGATTAAGAATTAGAGAGAGAGGAGATAAAGTAAAGATTCACATGAATCCTATATTTAAAAAAAATAAAATGAATAGAGCACTCAGCTATAACTTGAAACAACATGAAACTTGAATGTAGAAGGTATATAGTTGTATACTTATATACTAATTATTGTGTTTTACTAGTTTATCAAAGCGCATTATATTGGTGCACCTGTTACAATGGCTTGCCGTACTTCCCAACGCAGATAAAAGAACAGCTACTTCTGTAGACTCCACCATAATGAGTAACAGGTCAGTTTCTGATCTTTGGATTATGATTTAGTATCATAATAACCTGTTCAAAAGCAAATGATAGGCGGAATCTAGTTTGCCTCACGTTTCCTGATTCTGATGGAATGACGGAAGACACAACTCATCCTCGATATCTGAGCTTCAAAGTTTGTCACAGAAAACATGTGAGGAACTTTCTTTTAGCTGTTAATATGAAAGTCTGTTATGTCTTGCAGGCACTTTAGATTATGATGCTCACGCCCATACTATCCTAGACCTGACGGCATACTAGGGGATGATATGGTCAGCATCGCGCCTGGTTGACCGCCTTTCCTTCCTCAAGTCCTGAAAGGGCTGGATACCCCTTTCTACAACTGGGTGACTGGTCCGACTGCCTTCAGATTTGAACCACTGACTTCCGCAAGAAAGACGAGCACACTAACCACTGCGCCACTCAAGTACCATCATCATCATCATCATGTGCCGTGCCGACTGGCGTTGGCTATTATGCTTCTCCAGAGTACCCAATCCTTCATGCAGGCCATCATCTCAGTTGGTGATCTCCTCTCATACCATCCCGTCAGACTGTCCAGTATCATTTCTCTTGGTCTTCCTCTTGATCTTCTTCCTTCTATTTTTCCTGTTGTTATAATATTTTCAATGCCCCCTCTTCTCATTGCATGTCCTATGAAAGTACATTGTCTCTCTCTTATCTTTTTGACAAGGTTTTTTGTCTCTCCAGCTCTTCTCATACATTCTTCATTAGTTATTTTTGCTGTACAGGGGATTCACAACATTCTTCTAATAAACCACATTTCTGCTGCTTCCAATGATTTTTGTGCAGACTTGCATATAACAAGATAGGTTCAATATAGCATTTTAGGACTCGTTTTCTAACATTCATTGATAAAGATGTGTTGGTTAATATGTTTCTCATTCTCTGAAATGCAGTCTTTGCTTGGCCTATTCTGTTCCTAATTTCTGTTGTGCATTTCCCATCTGAAGTTATTACTGCTCCAAGGTATTTGAATTTCTGCACCTGCTTTAGAATAGTTCCGTTTAATTTAATACTGCATGCTGGTGGGTACTCAAGTACCCCTTAGCCCTTATTATCTCTCCTGAAGCAACGGCACACACACACACACACAAACATTACAAACCACAGCCTGGGGCTGATTTGGCCAAATATTTTGCCTTGTGTTCTCTTTGTCGCACAGGTATAGAAGCTTGCCTTGTAATATAAAGACACGAAGAATGCTACACGACGTCTCTCACTGATTACTTTCTGCGTTACTTGAAATCACTCCTAAATACTTTAAACCTCCTCCTTCTTCTTCAGCTTTCCAAGCCATTAAGGTTCACTGCTGCAGATAAAGCTCGCCTCCATCCCTCTCGATTCCTAATCTTCTATCTCCAGTTGATGACCATGATTTCCTTTATATCCTCTGTCGTCTTTCCATTTCTGTCTTGCCAACCCCTTGGTCTTGTTTCCTTCATTTCTTGTGCACACATCATTTTCGTTTGTCTGTTCTCTTCCATTCTTTCTACATGGCAAAACCAGCGTATTCTCTTCAGTTTCAAGACATTTATAAATTCGTTGAGATTTAAATAAGCTCTTCATTTCAGTGTTCTTTCTAGCTCTCTATTCTCCATTGTTGGTATCCTTTATGGATCTAAAGATTCTTCTTAGGATCTTGTTCTCAAAGACCTGCAATTGTTGTTCATCTTTCTTTGTTGCATTCCACGTTTCTGATCCATACATGACGGCTGGTCTTATTATAGTTTTGTTTATTGTTATTTTGGTGTTTTGGGACAGAATTTTTTATTTTAACAGGTGTTGCAAGGCGAAGTATATTTTATTCTGTATTGTTGCAAGGCGAAGTATATTTTATTCTGTATTGTTGCAAGGCGAAGTATATTTTATTCTGTATTGTTGCAAGGCGAAGTATATTTTATTCTGTATTGTTGCAAGGCGAAGTATATTTTATTCTATATTGTTGCAAGGCGAAGTATATTTTATTCTGTATTGTTGCAAGGCGAAGTATATTTTATTCTGTATTGTTGCAAGGCGAAGTATTTTATTCTGTATTGTTGCAAGGCGAAGTATATTTTATTCTATATTGTTGCAAGGCGAAGTATATTTTATTCTGTATTGTTGCAAGGCGAAGTATATTTTATTCTATATTGTTGCAAGGCGAAGTATATTTTATTCTATATTGTTGCAAGGCGAAGTATATTTTATTCTATATTGTTGCAAGGCGAAGTATATTTTATTCTGTATTGTTGCAAGGCGAAGTATATTTTATTCTGTATGTGTTCTCCGCTTTTAATTTCCTCGGTTACTATGTTGTAAGGTTGTGCCAAAATATGTGTATGTTTCTGCTTTCCTAATGAACTTATGTGTAACATTTATATAATCTGGATCATTCTGCCTCTGGTCTCTTGATATCTTCAATATACTCTGTCTTATCAAGGTGGTCAAGCCCACTTTTAGTGCCACATCTTTCTGGTATATGCAGGTATCGGTGACTTCTTGCATGGTTTGCCTCAACTGGTCGATATCGTCAGTGTATCCTAGTATTTTAGCTTGTTCTTCTTTACTGCTTTCTTCTTTCACTTTTCTGATTACCTTTTCTAGTACTAGGTTGAATAGTAATGTATCAACTTGTTTTAAACCGGTTCTTATATAGAAACAGTGTTCTAACATTCCAACATGCAATGGTAAAAGATGTCCTGGTACTTAGTTGGGATGTTGGTTCTGCAGCTACATTTCGGCTTTGCCTGCATAACGTCATACGCTCTGTTATCAGAGTCCATTCCTTTCCAAGACAAAGTTTTCTGGTTTTCCCTCTCCGTGTTTCTGTAACACTCTAGTTTTTTTTTTTACAGTGAACAGGTCGTTGGGCTATCCCCCAACCTCCATAGTCGTCTCTTATGACATACGTGGAAGGTGGCTGTGGTCCTATTCTTTTCTCCCCAGATCTGGGCCTCGGTAACTGGTTATAGAAGGATTCTTACTTTCTTCCTTTATACACTACTATATTTTGTGTATCCTCCATGCATATTCTGGTCAAATTGATTAACTTGTTAGGTATCTCAAACTCTTTCATAATTCTCCATAACCTGGTCCCACCTATGCTGTCATAAGGTTTTTGAAGTCACTGAATATATTATGTACTTCTTTTCCATTTTCCCAGTTTTTTTTAACTCTTTGACGTAGATAAAATATTTGGTCTACAGTTGATCTATTCTTCCTAAAACCTGCTTGATAGTCTCCCAGTATGTTCTCGCTGTATGGTTTTAATCTATTTAAAAGTATAATAGATGGTATTTTGTAGCTTGTTTGTAGTAAGGATATTCCTCTGTAGTTTTCACACTTATCGCCTTTTTTGAATACTGGGATCAGTAGTGATTCTCTCCATTCACTAGAGAGTTTTTCTTCTCTCCATATTTGTTGTATTAGTGCACATATCTGTTCATGTAAATGTAGACCTCCTTCCTTAATCAGTTCTGCAGCAGTTCCATCTGAACCAGTTGCTTTGTTGTTTCGTAGAAGCATGATACCGTAGGTGACTTCTAAGGCTGGTTCTTCTATTTCAGGTTCACAAGTCTGTATTTCTTCGCATGGTAATGTGGTTATAGGCTCTTCACAGTTTAGTAGCTTTTCAAAATATCCTTTCCATCTGATACAAATTTTCTCTTCATTCTTTGTCATGTGTTCATTACTCTTTATTCTTTGTCATGTTTCCATTACTCTTTATTCTTTGACATGTTTCCATTACTCTTTATTTTTTGACACGTTTCCATTACTCTTTACTCTTTGTCATGTTTCCATTAATCTTTATTCTTTGTCATGTTTCCGTTACTCTTCATACTTTGTCATTTTTCTTTTACTCTCCATTTTGTTTTGTCACGTTTCTATTTCTCTTTATTCTTTGTCATGTTCCCATTACTCTTCATTCTTTGACATGTTTCCATTACTCTTTATTCTTTGACATGTTTCCATTACTCTTTATTCTTTGTTTCCATTACTCTTCATTATTTGTCATGTTTTCATTACTCTTTATTCCTTGTCATGTTTCCATTACTCTTTATTCTTTGACATGGCTCCATTACTCTTCTTTCTTTGTCATATTTCCATTACTTTCAACTTAACGATGTAAAATTATCCAATTGAAAGAACTACTCATGAAAGAAAGATAAAAATGCTCTAATTCTTTTTTCTTCTTTTGACAACTCTTGCCTGTGCTTTGGATTACATTTTTGTGCTAATATCCCTTCATGAGATACGGATTTTATGTCAGCGGTTCTTAATGTATGATCAAAGGACCCCCAGTATATGATTGAAATGATTTTTGAATGACCACAGACCAGCAAAATATGCTCACTGAAAAAAGTAAGTGTGCAATGCTTTAAAAACCACCATGGACGTGCTCAGGTGATTTCTGAAATAAAATTTGGCACACATTATGTTTGATTATCCAATAACAGATAAAGTGATAACTTTCAGGTCAGTCACATGTCACAAAAAAGTGAAAAAAAAAACTCACTCAGTGTTGCTCATCACCCCAAGAAAAGAAAATCATGGTTTCAGTATCGTGTGTGTCCTCCTCGGGCAGTTATCACTGCCTTCTCATCGAACCAATAACACGTTGTATCAGTTGTTGAGGCATGTTATTCCATTCTTATTGCAACGCTTGGGCTAATTCTTGGAGGTTTCCAGGACGATTGTGTCGTCTTCGCAACCTGCGGTCCAGTTCATCCTAAATGTGCTCGATAGGTGACAGGTCCGGTGAAACTGCTGCCCAAGGCAAGACAGTAATCTAATGCTGTTGAAAGTGGTCATTGACTTCACGTGCGACATGTGAAGGAGCGCTATCCTGCTGCAGTATCACGCCTTGTTCATTAGCATCCAGAAAAGGCATTACGTGGCGTGTAATGATTTCGTCCCTATATTGTAAACCTGTAAGGTTGCCACTGAGGAAGACGAGATTTGTTCGGCCAGTATAGGAAATTCCTCCCCAAACCATTACACTGCCTCCTCTCCTCCTATCCACCTCTAGCACACAGTTATTCGCAAAGCGTTATTCTCTTCGCCTGTACACTAAAGCACGTCCATCATGGCCTTGCAGACAGAATCTGGACTCATCAGTGAATAAGATCCGTCTCCATTGATGACAGGGCCATGCCACGTGGTGCGGGTTTGTCTGTGGCGAACTGTCAGTACTGGTCTAACTGCAGGCCTATGAGGTAAGAGATTTACCTCTCTGAGTCTGTTGCGCACTGTCCTGCCCGACACACGTCTTAAACCTGGAATGTTGCTGGCAGTCCATGTTGCCTGGAGAAACCTGTTACGAAGGCGCATGAGGTGCATGTAGCAGTCTTGTGCAAGAGTGGTAACTCGTGATCTGCCGTTTCTATGGCGGTCAGCAACGGAACCATTTTGGTTAAAACGACTTTGAAGGCGTGATATTGTGTTTCTGTGAACATCAAAACGTTGTGATACCGATGCTACTGTTGATCCAGCAATTAACATCCAACAGCTATTTCTCGCTGATGTTCGTTCAATCTTGGCATGATTACAAAAGATGTTTATGTTGGAATTCCACTACTCCTTTCTTCAACGATTATGTGAAGAGATCTCTGAGAAAAGAATTAAACAATTACCCTAATTTTATCCGTGATCAGTAACCAATCATGGATCACTCCACATGATTTCACTGGAGCTGTTGTTATATCCCCATGAATAATGCGATCAACTTCGTGCAGCACGGGGAAGTGGACAACACTCAGACAAAACTTTGTGCAGCACGGGGAAGTGGACAACACTCAGACAAAACTTCGTGCAGTACAGGGAAGTGGACAACACTCAGACAAAACTTCGTGCAGCACGGGGAAGTGGACAACACTTTGTGCCACATTTGATTTTATTTCACTCATGATAACTGATGGGTGCGCTTATCACCACTGCACACTTACTTTTTTCCGAGTTTAAAAAACAAATTAGGATCATCTGAGTTGTATCTACTGAGTTGTATTTAACAAATTTAGGATCATATGAGTTATGTTTATTACTTTTTTTTAAATGAGTGGACCCTTCCTCTGAAACCGGAGAGAGAGAGAGAGAGAGAGAGAGAGAGAGAGTTCACGTTCAAAAAGAAGTTAATAACCACTAACTTTTAGACTTGCCCGAAGTGCAGTGATGATAGCTCATTTTAAACATCCCTCCCCCTACCTTTTTTTTTAAATTAAAAACATTCTTTGAAATTACTCCGCTGCAGAAAGTGGCTGCATTAATTATGAAAAAAAACAACAAAATATGGGGTAATAAACAAACTTCATTAATCCTCGTGTCATGTAATCAGCTTTTTTTAAAGATAAAAATAGTTTTCCCAAAAAAATTGTAGAAATTATTTTAGCACTTCTCCACAAGATGTCAACGGTACATATAGGCTGCGAAATGTTAGTGTCATAGAGACACTGATTGACAACGCCTTAAAACTACTACAATCATGAAAAACAGACACACTTACTCGCACTGACCAGGGCTTTTTCAATCTGTCTTTTCCTACACTTCGGAATTCTGCTTGCCTCTCCTCCTTGTGAGGTCGAGTCTGGGGTGCTCTGTGTCTGTTTCTGTTTCTGTTTCTGTGTCTGTTTCTGTTTCTGTGTATGTTTCTGTGTCTGTGTCTGTTTCTTTGTCTGTTTTTATTTCTGTGTCTGTGTCTGTTTCTGTGTCTGTTTCTGTGTCTGTGTCTGTTTCTGTGTCTGTCTCTGTTTCTGTGTCTGTGTCTGTTTCTGTTTCTGTGTCTGTGTATGTTTCTGTGTCTGTTTCTGTGTCTGTGTCTGTTTCTGTGTCTGTGTCTTTTTCTGTGTCTGTGTCTTTTTCTGTGTCTGTGTCTGTTTCTGTGTCTGTTTCTGTTTCTGTTTCTGTGTCTGTGCCTGTTTCTGTGTATGTTTCTGCGTCTGTGTCTGTTTCTGTGTCTCTGTCTGTGTCTGTGTCTGTTTCTGTGTCTGTGTCTGTGTCTGTTTCTGTGTCTGTTTCTGTGTCTGTGTCTATTTCTGTGTCTGTTATACGCGCGCACAAACGTTTGGAATATGGATTTATTTTAAAACTCAAGAACTATATATTTTTTTCTTAGGGTGTAAGGCCGTGGCCCCCAACCTAAGTCACAACTCAAATCTGTAAGGCAGTGGCTCCCAACTTAAGTCACGACTCAAATCTGTAAAGCGGTGGCCCCCAACCTAAGTCACGACTCAAATCTGTAAGGCGGTGGTCCCCAACCTAAGTCACGACTCAAATCTGTAAAGCGGTGGCCCCCAACCTAAGTCACGACTCAAATCTGTAAGGCGGTGGCCCCCAACCTAAGTCACGACTCAAATCTGTAAGGTGGTGGTCCCCAACTTAAGTCACGACTCAAATCTGTAAGGCAGTGGCCCGAACCTGTCACGACTCAAATCTGTAAGGCAGTGGCCCCAACCTGTCATGACTCAAGTTAGGGTCGCGGATGTGGAGAGCCTAACTGAGCTGGGTCCCTAGAAGATGTTAGGGAAAAAAAAATTCAGAATTTCTTAGAAATCCTTCTAATTTATGTTTTCCAAACTAAGGAAAGCAAATCTCATTATTATTAATTGAAATATAATTTTATTTCTTTTCAAATATTTTTTAAAAAATCTTTTCCATGGGTTCCAGGTCACGTGCTTTTGCTGATTCAAAATCGCACAAAAAAAGAGTTTGGAATCATTGTTGTAAGATAGCAGGTTTAATTATATCAATTAAAAAAAATTGTAGAATATATAATATTCAGTTTTTTAAGCGTAGAAAATATAATATTTTTTAAAAAAAATATGTGACTTCATTGTGTTTTATTATAAAATTATACAGACAAACTTAATTACAAACTGCATAGCACTGGAATGACAGAATAACATTTTTCACAACCAGCTATATATTTTAAAAATGTCTTTGCACAAAGCAACTGTTCTCAATTTTGTTATGCTCACCTACAGTCGATATTAAATTAGAATACAGGTTTGCCCCACTATCTGAAAGTAGTGTTCCTGTGAAACATTTCAGAAACTGAATTGGCGTAAAGAGAAGAAGATACGTTTTTTTTTTTTTTTTGTAAAGCTGAAAAACCTCTTTCGATTTCTCTCGACTATTGATTAAGATAAAAGTGCATCTGCAGATCGTTCGTAAAAGCGAAAATGGCGTAAAGCGAACTTCCGAAAAGCGGAGGATTTTTGCATTGGAAAAACAAAAAGAAATTTAAATATAAGTAACACTCATGACCGCAGAACGTATAAGTAAAAAAAAAACGTATTTCAATACGCACGATTTTTTAGATGTATTTGCGCCACAGGGCTGATGTCTGGCCTGACTTCACGGAAGATTGTCTCCCTTCGACTGTAAGATAAGCCAGGTCTTTATTCTAGGTCATGAAGGTCATGTGACTGTAACTCTGAGAAGGAATCTGTAATTTAAACACATTTTCTTGCCCTGGATGCTTCACTTGGGTTCCATCACTCCAGAATGTTGGCATGTCTGGTGAGTAAACAGGCGCTGCCTGCTCAAGGAGTGTGTTTACATTCTACAGTAGCACGTGATTTCCATCTGTTGAAACTGTTCCTGGATTTTCAACTATAGACGTTAATTTCACCCTGACTGCTATTAAAGTTGTCTTTGCTTCTCTTTCCTGATCTAGTAGACTTAAAACTGACGTGTATGGAACAGACAGACAGGGAGAGGAGAGAGGAGGGAGAAATAGAGAGAGGAGATGAGAGAAGAGGGAGAGATAGAGGAGAAGAGACGAGAGAGAGGAGGGAGAGCTAGAGAGAGGAGGGATAGATAGAGAGAGGAGAGGAGGGAGAGATAGTAGAAGAGAGAGAGAGAGGACGAAGACGACTTAAGAGTAAGCACTAAGATACAAGAGCAAGGAAAGCACTATATACCTTCTCCCACTGAACAACTGCAAGCTCTGAAACAGTTACTTGGAAAAGCGTGGCCCGTTTTTATTTTCCTGAACGTAGCCTCATTGTTCCTTATATTCCTTTAAAACGGGACCTGGTAAATCAGTTTATTTATATAAACTATGCGACAGGGTAAGTAGACGGCCAAGGTTAGCCAATTTTTCACACTTTGAAAACCAAGTTTGTTCTTTCGTTCGTTCACTACGTGGCCCATGCTCGTATTTATTCTTATATCTGCTTCACATTACCTGTTATCATCCCAGTTTTTCAAGTGTCATTTCCCATCTTTCGTTTATGTTGTTCTGAGCAGAACTTTCCTCTGCCCCTTTTTTAAATCAAGAATATCGCAGTTAGGCACATCCGTCTTATTATCATCTTTTATGTGTATACGTTTTCCAGGCATTTAGAAGATACAATTATGTTAAATAAACAAATTTAGGAGAATATAACTACGCATAGTTTGTATAAAAATAAAACAACTAAAGAAGCTGTGGAGAGGAACAGACAGAACTACAAAAATAAGATTTTACGGGCATGCATCTTTCCCATCGCAATTTATGTCTGTGAGACCTGGACACTTAACAGCTGAGAAACATATAAATTCCTTTGAATGTAAATGCTACGGAAGAGTTCTTCAAATATCACTGACACAAAAAAGAACAAATATATCCATATTACAAGAACTTAATATTGAAGAAGGCTGGCTAGTAAAGAGGGTTAAAGAGAGAAAACTTAAATATTTTGGACACATTAAACGTCATGATAATCTAAACAAGACCGTCTTGGAAAGGTATATAATGGGAAAAAGAAAGAGGAAGACCAATGCGAAGATGGCTGCAAGAGATCGTTGATTATCTACAAATGAATGCATCAGCAGCAGGGCACCTTGCTTACTACCGAGAGGCCTATAGGAGAGCTCTTAGGGAGGTAAAGTTCCGCAAGGGACATGCAAATGACTGACTGAGTTTATATAAATAAACTGCTTTACCAGGTCCCGTTTTAAAGGAATATAAGGAACAATGAGGCTACGTTCAGGAAAATAAAAACGGGCCACGCTTTTCCAAGTAACTGTTTCAGAGCTTGCAGTTGTTCAGTGGGAGAAGGTATATAGTGCTTTCCTTGCTCTTGTATCTTAGTGCTTACTCTTAAGTCGTTTTCGTCCTCTCTCTCTCTCTTCTCCTCTCCTTTCTCTGTCTCTCCCTTTTCTCTCTCTCTCTCTCTCTCTCTCTGTGTCTCTGTCTGCTCCATACACGTCTAATTCTTCTACTTGGGGAAATAGAAGCAAGGCTTTAATATGATAAAACGATTGAGGTATAATAATCATGTGTTAAAACAATAACAAAACATGCAGAGAAAGCATGAAAATGTGAAGGGAAATGTTACAAAATATGTTATTGAGTTTTCTGTTAACCTTTCTTATCTTATATCTTATATCCTTCCCGTGCCGTTAAACGTCACATAGGGCTCGCAAAGTAGTTCGCCAATTTTTCCTGTCTTCGGCGAGTCTTTCAACCTCATCAAGGGATTTTATGCCTGTTAATTTGGCCTCTCTTAATAATGTCCTCTTCAGAGTTTCACGCGGTCTGCCTCTTTTTCTTTGGCCTGTTGTGTTCCACTTGATAGCTTGTTTTGGGGTTTTCTGATCATTTCTTCTCATCAAGTGACCAACATATGTCCATCTCCTTTTCCTGATCATAGGTGAGACTGGTTGTTGTTCAGTCATCTGTCTTTTCTCTGCATTGTTCTTGAATTTGTTCCACTTGATGCCGAGTATTTTCCTTATGCATTTGTTTTCAAAGGAGTCTAATTTATTTTCTGTTTCTTTAGTTGTTTTCCAGCTTTCGCATGCATAAATGAGGGTGGATATGACATTTGAATTGAATATTCTTAAACTGGTTTTTGTACTTATAACTTTTGAATTCCATATGTTCTCAAGATTCTTGAAGATTGATGCTGCTTTTGCAATTCTGATCCTAACATCCTTTCTAGTGTCACCATCCTGGTCTATGTAGCTGCCAAGGTATGCAAATTGATTGACTTCTCCAATATCTGTCCCTTCTATGTGTATTTTTCCATTTTGAGTGAGAGGAATTTTCATTATTTTTGTTTTATCCTTGTTAATTTCAAGTCCTATTTTGCTAGCCAGTGAAGATATCAGGATATCTGTTTTTTCTTGCATGGAATTCACATTGTTATTGATAAGAGTTATGTCATCAGCAAAATCAAGGTCTTCTTGTTGGGTCCCATGTACCCAGTCAATACCTGTGTTACCTGTGCAGCATTTTTTCATTATGAAGTCCATTGTAATCCCAAAAAGTAAAGGAGACAGTATACATCCTTGTTTCACGCCTGTTTCAATCTGGAACCATTCACTCATCCCTTCTTCTGTCTTGACTGCACAAACATATCCATTGTATAAGTCCTTAATGATGTTGACAATTTTAGATGGTATTCCATATAGACATAAACCTTTAGAAGATTGAAAAAAAATGTTAAAAAAACAGTAAAACAATAGATGAGCTTTTTTTTATTAAAACAATATACACTAACAGTATAGGTGAAAAAGAAATCATGTGTTGCCAAAGTTCTGTAAGCAAAGAAAGATGGCCATAAATTCTTGTAGACTTTACAGTGCATAAAGTCACAGTGAATGACAATCGATACTTTCCACATACCGAGGAAAGACAAGTGTTACAACACCTATCAAAACTAGAAGAAAAATTAAGGTTCAGAAATAAAGAGTGAGAGAGACATCTCTAAACAAACTGGTGAAACGAAACAAAGGGGAGAGAGAGACAACAAATCTGATTATCGGCCTTTGGGACGGTGCAATGTGATGAAAGAAAATGGCTGTCTATCTACACATTACATGATTATGGAAATGACAGTGATTTTTTAACGTAAAAAAAGGGTCAAGTCTGGTGATTTTTTTTAATTGCGATCTTGAATATATAAGAAAATTTCATGGGTCGAACGTCTTAGAGATCCATCTGGAATTGTCTACTAGTGTTTATTTATCTAGCCTTTCACTCTCCCTGGTACAGCACATGAGACGGCCGATATGACAGCCACAGGTAGACAGTTTTGACAAGAGATGGGGGGGGGGGGTAAATCAGGGTTGTATCCCTAGGGCCCGGGCTGCTGGGGGGGGGGGGGGGAATCAGGGTTGTATCCCTAGGGCCCGGGCTGCTGGGGGGGGGGGAGAATCAGGGTTATATCCCTAGGGCCCGGTCTGGTGGGGGGGGGAGGAATCAGGGTTGTATCCCTAGGGCCCGGGCTGCTGGTGGGGGGGGGGGGAGGAATCAGGGTTGTATCCCTAGGGCCCGGGCTGCTGGGGGGACCCGGCCGCCATGTTTTACCGTGTTTTAGAAACAAAATATTCTGTGTTTGGACTGGAGGCCGGACAGTAACTGACCCTGGGTCTTGACCCGCTTCTTCACGGCCCTGTAGGTAGAGTGTGTTTTTTTTTACTGTCGTTGGCAGTTATTATAATATTGTTTCTGCAGGTTGTTGAAGAAATGTTGCATTTATAGATTCATTCTGTCTTTGACGTTCATATTATTTTTTTTAATATTTTCTCTCTCAAGTTAACGAAGTAAGCCATATTTGGGCCTTTCTACAGATTAACGCACAGGTGTCCTAGTTTGTTATTCAGGTTAAGCTGTACAAACATAATATTCCTATAATTTTATATACGTATTTTAAAATATGACACATTTATATGCTGAATTATCAATTATTCCGCACAGTATTCCGTACAATCGTTTCATTCTCAGATTTACTCCTAGTAGAGCGATAGAAAGACAAAATACATGGATAATTCTGTACAGATTCTCTCAGTGTGAGAAAAACCTCTTCATTCTTTCAATGGTACCCTTGAAAAATAAAGATTATTCATTCATTCATTCTCTCTCTCTCTCGCTCTCTCTGAACCTTAAATGCTCAGGGCACATGGGGCTTCCGCAAAGGTTTTCCACAAACGACTGTCCTTTGCCTTTTTTTCCGCTCTTGTCATTTCAGTGGCTCTAGTCCGTATTAATGGTCTGCTTCTCTCATGGAGACTAAAGCCTTCGGGACTTTAGAATGATATATACCATGAGAAACACACATTATACAGTATTTTCTCTCATATTTATGACACTATCACTGAATACTAATCAGTTATATAATAACTTCAGATGGGAAATGCAGAACAGAAATTAGGAACAGAATAGGCCAAGCAAAGACTGCATTTCAGAGAATGAGAAACATATTATCCAACACATCCTTATCAATGAATGTTAGAAAACGAGTCCTAGAATGCTATATTGAACCTATCTTGTTATATGGAAGTGAATCATGGACAATAGGCAGGTGTGCACAAAAATCATTGGAAGCAGCAGAAATGTGGTTCATTAGAAGAATGTTGCGAATCCCCTGTACAGCAAAAATAACTAATGAAGAATGTATGAGAAGAGCTGGAGAGACAAAAAAATCTTGTCAAAAAAATAAGAGAGAGACAATGTATTTTCATAGGACATGCAATGGGAAGAAGGGGTATTGAAAATATTATAAAAACAGGAAAAACAGAAGGAAGAAGATCAAGAGGAAGACCAAGAGAAATGATACTGGACAGTCTGACGGGATGGTGTGAGAGGAGATCACCAACTGAGCTGATGGCCTGCATGAAGAATCATGTACTCTGGAGAAGCATAATAGCCAACGCCAGTCGGCACGGCACCTGATAATGATGATGAATCAGTTATAAACTGCAGATCGATAAAATGGCATTTGCTAATCAATACAAGGGTTCCATTTACAAAACGCTCTCTGAATTTTTGCCTGAAGTTTTGAACATCTCGTTCGTAACCTGAGGTTTCGTATCGTCTTTTTTCTCTGAGTTCAAGGCTGGATGTGCTTTATTCATTTATCGTTGCCGTCGTTAATTTTCTTCGCTGTCCTAACAGTTTAACTAACGTATCGATAATGACCAGTTGTGACAGCATGAGTAATAAGATGACAGAAGTAGTGATAGAAGAGTGCACAAGAAATCTTAGTCCAAGCAGGAATTATGAATTGTGCACCAACTAGTTAGATAGTAAAAAAAAAAAAAAAACGGAGCAAAGACAGTGACGAAAGTAAACAATTTACCCTTGGAGATAAGAAGAAGTCAGTCAGTTAGAAAAGCTGGAGGCAAGAGAGTCACATAGAGGAGCTAGAGGCAAGAGAGTCAGTTAAAAGAGCTAGAGGCAAGAGAGTCAGTTAAAGGAGCTAGAGGTAAGAGAGTCAGTTAGAAAAGCTAGATGCAAGTCAGTTAGAAGAGCTAGAGGCAAGGTAGTCAGTTAGAAAAGCTAGAGGCAAGAGAGTCAGTTAGAAGAGCTAAAGGTAAGAGAGTCAGTTAGAAGAGCTAGAGCCAAGAGAGTCAGTTAGAAAAGCTAGAGGCAAGAGAGTCAGAAGAGCTAAAGGCAAGAGAGTCGATTAGAAAAGCTAGAGGCAAGCGAGTCAGTTAGAAGAGCTAGAGGCAAGTGAGTCAGTTAGGAGAGCTCCAGGCAAGTGAGTCAGTCAGAAGAGCTAGAGTCAAGTGAACCAGTCAGAAGAGCTAGAGTCAAGTGAGCCAGTTAGAAGAGCTAGAGGCAAGTGAGTCAGTTAGAAGAGCGAGAGACAAGTGAGTCAGTTAGAGGAGCTAGAGGCAAGTGAGTCAGTTAGAAGAGCTGGGGTCAAATGAATCAGTTAGAAGAGCTAGAGTCAAGTGAGTCAGTTAGAAGAGCTAGAGGCAAGTGAGTCAGTTAGAAGAGCTAGAGGCAAGTGAGTCAGTTAGAAGAGCTAGAGGCAAGTGAGTCAGTTAGAAGAGCTAGAGGCAAGTGAGTCAGTTAGAAGAACTAGAGGCAAGTGAGTCAGTTAGAAGAGCTAGAGGCAAGTGTGTCAGAAGAGCTAGAGGCAAGTGAGTCAGTTAGAAGAGCTAGAAGCAAGTGAATCAATTAGAAGAGCTGGGGTCAAGTGAATCAGTTAGAAGAGCCCAGGCAAGTGAATCAGTTAGAAGAGCCCAGGCAAGTGAGTCAGTCAGGGGACCGGGAAGGGGGAACTGATCAGAATGACGGACACGTTAGGTACATTGTCTAATGGATTTTATGAACCGGATTTTTGCTTGTGATGATTCCAGCCATGTCAGTGTGGAACAGCAGAACTCACTGCGATTCCGTCACGTGGTTTTTATCTGGTATGCCGTCTGGCAGTTATGAAGTTAGAAGTTCCATCATGTTGGGTTTGCCAGTTTTGAAGTTAGAAGTTTCATCATGTTGGGTTTGGCAGTTTTGAAGTTAGAAGTTCCATCATGTTGGGTTTGGCAGTTTTGAAGTTAAAAGTTCCATCATGTTGGGTTGTTGTCGGACATAGCCACTTTGTGAAGTACTAACTCCGAACTTACGATCACTCCACACTGCCGACAGTGATACTACATGGAGACGACAGCAACAACTACTAACTCAGAACAAATAACGATTACTATAACAACGGACAATAACATATATATATGTATATATATATATATATATATATATATATCACACAGCCCAGATACACTCGTTTTGTTATTAATTCCCGTGCATCTGAGGTTTACTTTCGTTATACTGATGAATATATGGATGAAAGGTAAATGTAGAAGGAATATTTCATATTTTACTTATGTTCGTTATATGTTTAATATTTTCTTGACTACTCTGGACAAGTGTGTGTGTCTGTTGTGTATGTACACAACGTGGTCAAATGGACATTCGAATCATACACTTGGAATTGGTGAGCACGGACAGGTGTGCGTGGGTTCGGGGCAAAAGTCAGGACTCTTGACAATCGCCTCTTGTTCGAGGTCCAAGATGGAGGACGATGGTTCTCCAAATGTGGGACATTTAGTGGAGCCATGCTGGAAGTCGTGCCATCAACATGAACTCCCGCTTGAGGCCCTGGGATGGGACGATCTCAGTAAAAGTTGTAAGAATGGCTGCGTGAGAATATCCCAGTAAAAGTTGTAGGTATGGCTGTGTGGGAAGATCTCAGTAAAAGTTGTAGGTATGGCTGTGTGGGAAAATCCCAGTAAAAGTTGCAGGTATGGCTGTGTGGGAAGATCCCAGTAAAAGTTGTAGGTATGGCTGTGTGGGAAGATCCCAGTAAAAGTTGCAGGTATGGCTGTGTGGGAAGATCTCAGTAAAAGTTGCAGGTATGGCTAAGTGGGAAGATCTCAGTAAAAGTTGTAGGTATGGCTGTGTGAGAAGATCTCAGTAAAAGTTGTAGGTATAGTTGTGTGGGAAGATCCCAGTAAAAGTTGTAGATATGGCTGTATGAGAAGATCTCAGTAAAGGTTGTAGGTATGGCTGTGTGAGAAGATCCCAGTAAAAGTTGTAGGTATGGCTGTGTGGGAAGATCCCAGTAAAAGTTGCAGGTATGGCTGCGTGAGAAGATCTCAGTAAAAGTTGTAGGTATGGCTGCGTGAGAAGATCCCAGTAAAAATTGTAGGTATGGCTGCGTGAAGAGATCTCAGTAAAAGTTGCAGGTATGGCTGCGTGAGAAGATCCCAGTAAAAACTGTAGGTATGGCTGTGTGAGAAGATCTCAGTAAAAGTTGTAGGTATGGATGTGTGGGAAGATCCCAGTAAAAGTTGCAGGTATGGCTGTGTGGGAAAATCCCAGTAAAAGTTACAGGTATGGCTGTGTTGGAAAATCTCAGTAAAAGTTGCAGGTATGGCTGTGTGGGAAGATCCCAGTAAAAGTTGTAGGTATGGCTGTGTGGGAAGATCTCAGTAAAAGTTGTAGGTATGCCTGTGTGGGAAGATCCCAATAAAAGTTGTAGGTATGGCTGTGTGGGAAGATCTCAGTAAAAGTTGTAGGTATGGCTGTGTGGGAAGATCTCAATAAAAGTTGTAGGTATGGCTGTGTGGGAAGATCTCAGTAAAAGTTGTAGGTATGGCTGTGTGGGAAGATCTCAGTAAAAGTTGTAGGTATGCCTGTGTGGGAAGATCCCAATAAAAGTTGTAGGTATGGCTGTGTGGGAAGATCTCAGTAAAAGTTGTAGGTATGGCTGTGTGGGAAGATCCCAGTAAAAGTTGTAGGTATGGCTGTATGCAGATCACTTGCTTTGTTCTGTAGTGGGACACGGGTGGGGAGTGGAGTTTTGTAGGTGTCCGTGTCTGTACCTACTCAGCTGTCCCCTGGTAAGTTAGGAGACTCTGGCGGTTCAAGGAGAAGAGTAAGAGGACGCGCTGGTGAAGGAGAAAATGCCACAGCTTTCTGTTGAGATAACCTGGGCTATACATAGCTTTCTGTTGTGGTAACCTGGGCTATACATAGCTTTCTGTTGTGGTAACCTGGGCTATACATAGCTTTCTGTTGTGGTAACCTGGGCTATACATAGCTTTCTGTTGTGGTAACCTGGGCTATACATAGCTTTCTGCTGTGGTAACCTGGGCTATACATAGCTTTGTGTTGTGGTAACCTGGGCTATACATAGCTTTGTGTTGAGATAACCTGGGCTATACATAGCTTTGTGTTGTGGTAACCTGGGCTATACATAGCTTTGTGTTGAGATAACCTGGGCTATACATAGCTTTGTGTTGAGATAACCTGGGCTATACATAGCTTTGTGTTGTGGTAACCTGGGTTATACATAGCTTTGTGTTGTGGTAACCTGGGTTATACATAGCTTTGTGTTGAAATAACCTGGACTATACATAGCTTTGTGTTGAAATAACCTGGGTTATACATAGCTTGTATACGTATCCTGAAAATCAGGATATTTAAGAGTAATGTTCTATGTGTACTACTCTATGGAAGTGAATGCTGGAAAATCACCAAAACCATAGAAAACAAGTTGAATTCTTTCCAGACTAAATGTTTACGAAGAATTAGACAAATATTTTGGCCAAACACCATAAGAAATAACATCTTATTGGCAGAAATGCAGATGAAGCCACTGACAATAATTATTGAGGAAAGACGCTGGCGATGGTTGGGACATGTGCTCCGAATGACTGATAACTCACTACCAAAAATAGCACTAAGATGGACACCACAGGGGAACAGAAGTAAGGGTAGACCAAAAGAGACATGGAGAAGAACAACAGAAAGGATGTTGAGCAATAGAGGGCTCACCTGGGCAAGAGCAGAAAAAAGGCGAAGGACAGGTATTTGTGGAAAACCCTTGCGGAAGCCTCATGTGCCCTGGGCACTTAAGGTTCAGAGAGAGAGAGAGAGAGAGAGATACATAGCTTTGTGTTGAGATAACCTGGGTTGTACATAGCTTTGTCTTGTGGTAACCTGGGTTGTACACTTTTTTGTGTTGTGGTAACATAGGTTATTCATAAATTTGTGTTGTGGTAACCTAGGTTCAACATAATTTTGTGTTATAGTAACTTTTGCCTCATATGTTTCGATGGATTTTTTAAAAACTCTTTTGGTGTGTTTTTCTTTCACTATATGCTTTTTTATTTGCTTATGAATTCGATGAAGTGTTTTGCTGAATAAATTATATAACTGAGGATCAGTCTTTTGATGCATTGCCCGGAGGATTGGTCGCGAATTCATGAATATAATTAGGACCACTGTGATGACGCCATTTCGTTTATGCTTAATTTATATTCACAGTTCTCTGCAGGGTGTGTTGTTTGTTGGTGTAGATAACAACGTTTCAGTGCGAAGAGGCGACAGTCTCCGTACTGGAATATTGATGGACAGTCTCCGTACTGGAATATTGATGAGGATGCTTTACGAATGTTGAATATTGTATGTTCCCCACTGCGAACTACTGTGTGAGAATTTGCACAGCGAAGCAGAACAACAAGTTGGCTGTAGTTTATGTTGGTCAGTGTCGAGTCCGGTTTTGAAGTCTTGCTGTTGTTACGTTCCTGCCGAGTCTGGCGTTCTGGGCTCAACAGCACGCATCTTCTTCTTTTCGTTTAGTGTAGTAGAGTTGTTGTTAAGTGTTTGTTGTTGCTTGTACATTAAAACTGGATTTTAAGAAAATAAGAATGAATCATTTCTTTCCTCATATTTTAATTTCGTGTGGTTGTGCTGTTTTTGTGGGGAAAGTGAGAATAGAGAAGTGAATGGGGCTGTGGCCATGTTTCCCTTGAGCTGAACACAGTCTTGGTGCTGTGTCGCAATACTAAAGTTTACGGCGGTTTTAAAAGCCATTCGTCACTACACACATTTGGTCGGTATAAAGAGGCCTAACCCTCGTTTTGTCTACCCTACACTGATACTGAATATTTACGAGAGAATGAAAACACTGAGAAATGAAGAGAAGAGTACCGCACGGGCCTGCGTTGCTAGTTATTCAACATTTGAAAATAAAAGCCTATTCGCTCGCTTTCCACAGGCACTCCCTACTGTAGGACCATGCTTCATTTATATAAAGTGGCTAGCGTATTTTGCATTATATTTGATTTACATTACACTGGCTACATAACCATCGTTTTCAAGCAGTTATTCGAAACAACAGTCTGATTGATTGTTAACTGGACTCTATGGAAATAAGAAACACTAAGATGATATCTGATACTTTATGTTAGCCGCAAAAAAAAATATGAGAGGAGAAATGAAGTCTTTACCGTATTTATCATATGTAATTTATAGGTAATTTCATCTTTCATTCAAACAGGGAAGTTAATATCATTGAGACTTTAACGACAAGTAAAAGGGTATGGAATTATACATTTAGAGTCACATAGCGCTCGGACATTGAGCATGAGGTAGCAAAGCGATCATGACAACAGCAAAGTACTGTTTTGTGTGAGTTGTTCATTGACTACATTATAAGACAATAAAAACATATCTATGACGGAGGTAAGTTATATATAACGAAACTAAAAAAGAAGTGTAGACTCAGAAATCAAGAAAATTATATATATATAATATATATATATATGGTGTGTGAGTGGCGAAGTGGTTAGTGCCCTGGTCTCTCACGGCGAAGGTCGGGGGGTTCGAATCCGGCGGGAGGCACCCCAGTCACCCAGCTGTAGAAATGGGTACCCGACTTCTTCTGGAGTTGGGGAAGGAAAGGCGGCCAGGCTTGATACTGAACATATCACCCTCTACTGTGTTGACGGGTCAAGGAAAATATGGGCACTAACACCATATCCCTATGTACTTGTAAGGCATGACAGGATTACAGTTACCTTTATATATATATATATATATATATATATATATATATATATATATATATATATATTACTACGTAGAGACCAAGCAAAGGTTAGTGTTCTATAAATGTAGCCACATAAACGCTAGACCATTGCTAGACGGCTCCATCCATCTCTTCATCATTTTTCTCATGTCGATTTCCCAACCAACTATTTACAGTAAAAATGACTTATAGAGAGATAGCACAGTCTAACAAGGGACAGGTACCATATGCATCTTTATTTATATTCATCGTTGTGACAGTACAGTCTAGATAACGAGATAAGAATAGCTATATTTCCCTAAGAAATTCGACAGAAGTGAACGTTTCAGTTGCATGGAAAGATGAGAAAGGAAATGAAGAATAATCAGAACAACCAAATACTTCTGTTATGGTGCTTTCATCCTGGACAAAAGAGAAACCAGTGTTACAGACAAATACACACACACAAACGCACCAACATTTATAACAGACATCTGTCTTGTTTGGAAGTTCAGCAGAAAACTAGATGAACTCTGCCTGCAGAGAAAAGTAATTTTTCGACCTGTCTCTGAAACGAAAAGTCTAAAAACATACATTCTTATCGTCATGTCTTGTTTCGTCTCGTCTTGTCTCGTCTCGTCTCGTCTCGTCTTGTCTCGTCTCGTCTCGTCTTGTCTCGTCTCGTCTCATCTTGTCTTGTCTCGTCTCGTCTCATCTTCTCTTGTCTCGTATCGTCTCGTCTCGTCTCATCTTGTCTTGTCTTGTCTCGTCTCGTCTCGTCTCGTCTCGTCTCGTCTCGTCTTGTCTTGTCTTGTCTTGTCTCGTCTCATCTTGTCTTGTCTCGTCTCGTCTCATCTTGTCTCGTCTCGTCTTGCCTTGTCTTGTCCTGACTTGTTTTGTCTTTTTTAATTCCTTATCTACCTGTCGGTGCCGAGGGGAGAAATCGACGTCTTTAGAGGGTTCGGAGATTTGCTTCATCTCTTTCTCCCTCCCATTCTCCATCTCTCTGAACCTTAAGTGCCCAAGTCACCTGGGGCTTCCGCAAGGGTTTTCCATAAACGCCTGCCCTTTGGCTTTTTTTCCCCGCTCTTGCCCAGGTGAGCCCTCTATTGCTCAGCATCCTCTCTGTTGTTCTTCTCCATGTCTCCTTCGGTCTACCCTTACTTCTGTTCTCCTGTAGTGTCCATCTTAGTGCTTGGGATGTTTAATGCTTCTATAATTTCCTCTGTCCAACTCTTGTGTGGGCGACCTCTTCCTCGTTACCTATGAATCTTAGTATGAATGATTTTTTGCGGTACACTGTCTGGTGGTAACCGTGCAACATGGTCAAACCATTTGACCTTGCTGTTTCTGGATATAACGTAATACTGGAGTATATTTCTTATAGTTACTCTAATAAAAATTGAATTCACATCAAAGTCCGAAGACGACAAAAATAAATAAATGATACATGATATATGGAACATCAGTCTCTTGTGTAGGCGCATGAGTTGTCAAGTATTTAGCGCTCTTGTTTCTCATGGCTATGGTCGGTTGTTTGAATCCTGCGGAAGCGACCCAGTCATCCTGATAAAGAAATGGGCACCTGACAATTCTGGCGTTTGGGAAGGACAATTATCCTCTAGTAAAAAAAGAAGATAAAACAATCTAAATGAATTAAAATTTACAAAAATAAACTGTAAAAGGAATTTTATTCAAACGTACTTGGTTAGGAAAGGTTAAAATATGACTACTAACTTTTTTTTTTTTGGGGGGGGGGGCGCATATCTTTGAACACCTAGTTATTCACAATTAATTTGTAATAAATAACACTTGTGATAAAATTATTGTAAAGAAATTTTGAGTAAAATACTTGTGCTACTTCTGACTTGTAATTAATGTGATGACCATTGTTGTGGACAAAGTTTGTGAGGATGAACAGTTGGAGCTGGAGGATAACCCATTTGACGGCAGAATTAAGGAAGTAGGGAGGAGACAAGACGAGGGAGGAGTAAACTCTCTCTCTCTCTCTGTGTGGACCGAAGAGACAAACTTACAGTCACTGCACTTACTTTAGCTACTGGAACTAGAAGGGGGAACAGATATGGGAATATCCTGACTGCAATGACGCTACCTTCTGAGACACAGTAACGCTACCTTCTGAGACCCAGGGACGCTATTTTCTGAGACCCAGTGACGTTACCTTCTGAGACCCAGTGACGTTATCTTCTGAGACCAGTGACGTTACCTTCTGAGACCCAATGACGTTATCTTCTGAGACCCAGTGACGCTATCTTCTAGGACACAGTGACCTATCATCTGAGATCCAGTGACGTTACCTTCTAAACCCAGTGACGCTATCTTCCGAGACGCACTGACGCTACATTCTAAGACCCAGTGACGCTACCTTCTGAGACACGAATTAATAAGAACTAAGCTATGATGTTGCTTTGAGAATATGAAATTTCTATGTGGAGAATGTGATGCAAAATATAGACTGGTAGGGGTAAGAAAAATATTTATTGAAAAAGTACAATAAATGTATGGCTCGTTTTAGGGAGACCTTGATTGTTTTTGTTTCATGTGTTAATAATCTGCTTATTTCTTCGTTTCTCTTTCGCAGGGAATCTGGCAAATGTGATCACCATCTGCCGGATGCGACACCTAAAGAATTCATTTGTTTTATACGTGGCACTGCTGGCCATTGTAGACAACCTGGCGCTGTGCGTGAAGATACTGTTCTATCAACTTCTTCTCCACAAAGTCCCCATAGGATCAGTGGGCTGTCGCTTGTTGGAGTTTCTGGGCAACTTCCTGGTGACGTACTGCTCTTGGATTCTAGTGATTATGGCAATAGAACGTCTTATAGCGGTGCGCTATCCATTCAAGATACAATTTCAGACATGTCTGTCTAGCACAAAAGCAGCTATCGCTGTAGGCGTGGTTGGCGCGACTATTGCGTGTATTTACGTGCCAGTTCTTTGGACATCAAAGTTTGTAGACGACAAAAGGTGCCACAAGGAGAACAAGGTCCTAGTGAACGTCATGCAGTGGACTAGTGTTTCCATGTACGCCGTCATACCGTTCGTTCTGCTGACCGTCTGCAACTTTCTTATTGCCCATGAGATCAGAATGTCCTTTCGTCTGCGAAACTCTTTTAGAAGCATATACAACTTCACGGTAAACAGACGTTCCTCCGACCTACCCCTTCAGCGGCAGATAATGATTATGCTGTTCACAACAACCTGCATGTTCATTGTGCTTCACTTTCCCATCTGTGTTTTACTAGTGGCCAACAGTCGCTGGGTTGTTGCCATGTATACCAGAGCGTGGGGTATCAAATTCCTTTGCCGCCAACTCGCTTACGTGCTGTGTGACTCCAATCACGCAATCAATTTTTACCTGTATTTTTTGAGTGGAAGAAAGTTTCGTGCTCATTTTACTCGCATGTTTTCATCTTGTCCAAAGCGAAGGAAATTTGTCAGGAAATACTCAGCCGGAATTCCAATGAAAGCTCAGAAAATATAGTTTGGAGTAACAAAAAAAAAAAACTGGACTTCTGAGCAGCGTGCTGGTTAAAGAGGTCTTCTATAACCATGAGGTTGGTGGTTGAATTCCAGACGGAGGCGACCCAGTCACTCAAGTGTAGAACTTGGTATGACATCTTTTAGAGCCGGACAAGGGAAGATGGTCAGGTTGCTGACTATGCCGCCTTATCATGTACCGGCAGGTCAAGGGAAATATGGGCAAATACAGGCACCACTAATTACCTCTACTGCATGACAAGGCTACTTTTTTTTTGTGTTAAAAAAAGGAACAATTTGGGGGATGAGGTTAAAAAAAAACATTACATGAAGGGAAAAAAAAGTAATTCTTTAACAGGAACTAAGAATATAATGACATTGTCATAATGACATAGCCGGCTGCTGTAATATTCCATGACAAAATTCGTCTGCGTTATATCTCATATACCCACCCACCTTGCCAGAAGGGAGAGTAGTGTCCTTGAATCCCCGCAGCACGAAGAGGTTCTTCACGCATATCTCCACGGTTTTCCCATACATGTTCTCTGCATTGTGCAAGATATGGGCTCTTCTACATAGAGACTGCAGCTATATGGGGTATATTTTAGACCTGTAACTGTTTTTGGTATGTGTACAGGGAGTCTCAATGGCCTTCAATTTGTGTAAGGCCCCTCCCCAGCATCCTGTAACCGGTGACGGCGTGTAAAATATATGAATTCGGACGTCTCTGAAATTAAGGGCAAGAAAGCTCTGAAGAAACACATGTCATTATCGCTGGCACCAGAATGGATTAGACATATCACTGAATGTACGGGTACGGCTGCACTACTGTAATAAAGGGAAATGGGACTGTATAGATAAAGTTGAAAAAAAAGTGATTAAATTCTTGTAGTCATCGAACATCTCATATGTTACAAGATGTTTCAGCTGCAGAGTCTCAGTGTAAACTATGTTGATAGTAAGATGATGATAGTAAAATGTTGATAACTGCACTGTTGATGTTTGTCACTATATACTGTGTTAATAGTACAATCTGATAGTTCGGCACTTTATATTAAGTTAATAACACACGTGTTAATAGTTCTTATTGTGTACTGTCGTGCTAGAGTCAGTACCGACAAGTGTTAAAAATTGTATTAGAAAAATAGTAGCTTACCTCGCCCATTTTTGTAGTCTTCAAATTTGTGAAGAAAAGGAGACTAGAATAAATGTAGCAATATCGTCTTTCCCTCGTTTATTCACGACGTCTTCAAGAGTTTTTTGTAAAAGCTGTGAAGCCTCAGAACTGAGGTAAATATTTCCTAATTATCAGTCGACTTCACATGAAACAATGACATTTACTGTATGTCATTTTTTTCTTCTTCCTCTTCGCCTCTTCTTCTAACTCTTCGTGGCTTCCTCTTCTTCTTGTTTATTGTCTCTTCTTCTTCTTTTTGTTTCTTCTTCTTTTTGTTTCTTCTTCTCTTCTTCTTCCTCCTCTTCGTCTCTTCTTCTTCTTCTTTTTTGTATCTTCTTATTCTTCTTCTTCTTTTTCTTCCTCTTCTTTTTTTAGTTTCATCTTCTTCTTTTTGTTTCTTCTTCTTCTTCTTCATCTTCCTCCTCCTCTTCTTTAAGGGCAGAATGTAAGACGGGCCTGCGTGCCCAATTCTTTACCCTTGAAAAATAAAGATTATTCATTCATTCATTCATTCATTCATTCGTCTCTTCTTTGTTTCTTCTTCTTATCATTATTATTATGTTAGATTGAATAAAACAGTGCCTTGTTTAGGTGACATGGATCCCTTAACATTATTAATACAAATGTTATTTTTGGATCATGTTAACAGATTTGGAAGTGAACAAATTTTATATGCTCTGTTAAATAAATGTAATATAGAGCTTTTCTTCTTTCATTGTTCTGTGTCTGTGTAAGGTCTGTTACGTCACCGTTGATGTTGTACTTGACATTCAGAAGAATGAGCAAATCAAGACAACATTAAGCTTCTTGACCCTAAAGGTAGCGTATTTGGACACTGAAGTTGCTCAAAAGATCTATTATAATGACGAGAAAGATGTTCGCTTTTAAGAGTTCCCAAAAGCGATGACGCTAGAAGACCATGTGTCTAGACCACGGTGTCTCAGTCTGGTTAGGGAACGAATCTGCAGCGATTCCACCAGTGACCATGACTGAAAAATCCCTCCTAGGCACTTCTCGCGGGACCAGAGTGTCCCACTAACGCCCACTAAATTTAACCCAGTCTGTAGCGTGCTCTTATTATTTTCAAGACTTTGCACCCCACGCTGAAACGACGTGGGATGGGAGAGCACTGACGCAAATTTTATTGGCATCTCTTGTAAGATCTAATTCAGCTCCTTATGGTAGCGAGCATTTTCCTGGGCAAAGTTCACTGCTCTCAGATTTACTGGCGGGGACCTTCATGGACGAAGAGTAGCTGTGACAGTCAGATTACACGTCAGCGCACACAAAAAGCATTCACGTGTGAAATCTAAATGTTTCTTAATTTGAACCCTTACCAATCCTAAATTCTTTCAGCTTATTTTATGGTTTTGTTTGCCTATTATTTTTTTTAAAAACTAGTTGTAGAATTTCCCACTTTCTGACGTGATAGTTAAATTTATGAAGAAGATTTATTCTTGAACATATCAAGTGACCTAATTAAATTACACCTTTTATATTTAATAGATTATAAAATAGGTACCAGTCCAAATAAAATCTAATAAAACTTTGACAAATGATAAGAAAGTGTTAAACTCCTATGTCCGGCAGTTGAATGTCATCTGATGTGGTATGCGGGTTTTCCAGTTCAGTATGTCATTTATCCATTAGCATGTCCCTTGTTGAACTTTGCCTCTTTAAGGCTTCTTGATTGTAAGCAAGATGGTCTGCTGCTATCTTCGCCTTGGTCTTCCTCTTTTTTTCCCCCAATTATGTATATTAAATATGTATTCTCGAAATTCTAGCAGTTCCACGCAAGAAAAAAAAAACAACTCTTGTACATACAATGTTTAAAAGAATTCCTTCGAGGATGACATATTACACAGCATCAACTAAAGGCGTATGCCTCTATGGCAGTACACAGAGAGTCAGAGGTATCAGCCTTTTGTGGACTTTAACTGTATTAGAAAGACTTACATGTTATTGTTGTCTGTAAGAGTTGGTAACACTACTTTACCAAAAAGGCAAAACTATCACTATAGTATACACCGAGTGGCACAACAACAATGCCAGGTTCGCAACTGCCACAACAAAAACAGCAATGTCACTTATGAAAACTTTCATAGGACTTCCCACTCACTCAACAGGACTAAAAACTAGGAAACTCCATGAAGGTAATGAATAGACTAACTTCCAAGATAACATCAACATTTATTGAATGGAAAAATGAACGATGGAAGATGGAGACGAGGAAGGAAAACGAACTGCCAACATGGCAGGGTGATTTAACAAACAAAACAAGAGCTTCCCGGGCGCATAGTCAACGCCATGGGGAAGAAAAGTAAAAAACAACTACTTACAATATAGTGAACTTCCAACAACATCTCCCGAACACACAAATCTAACAACACTCCTAATATCTGCATCTCAGTACAAGGTAAAAGAACACTGTCCTACAGGGCAATATGCTGAGTTAAAACTATTCCATTACTAAAACTGACTTGCAACTACTCCAGTGGGAAAATGACTACTCAGCGAAACATTCTACAAAAAAAAATCCTCACAAAAAGTTGCTCAAGTTTAAATATTCCCTACAATTTTTACCTTGAACTTTCTCGAAGGTTCACGAGACGTCTTATCCTCGTGAAATTGTCCGTCTACTGACCTTGGGTAAAAAAGCGCCAAAACTAACCTCGAGTACAAAAAAAGTCCAAAGTTTCAATACTCTGTTACTCCTTTCGCTGGTTATGTCGACCCAGACATTCTACTTTTTTGCTGTCGCTTCACGACTTTTCCTAACCATGATGTGAGATCTACCAGACATTAAGGCCAAGTGGGCTGAGTGCATCTATTTTTTTTTAACATTGTGTAAAGCGGTGAATTAAAGCGGGACTTAACTCTGACAACCCTACTATCGATTCGATTTACTTCCCTTTAACCGAATCAAGCCACACACAACAACAACAACAACAACAAAACGGTATCCCATTAAAATTGTACCAGAAACCAGACTTGATCAATAACACTTTGAATATCATACAGGTGGAGAGTTTTTAATATCTTGGATCACTGCTAACTAATAATGGAGATACAAATTAGAAGGAAAAATTAAAAAGGAGGACATCTATCGCTCATCAGAAAGTAAAACAACTAAAAAAACTGTGGAGAGGAGCAGACAGAACCACAAAAATAAGATTTTTAAGGGCATGCATCTTTCCCATCGCAACATATGCCTGTGAGACCTGGACACTTAACAAAACAGCTGAGAAACACACAAATGCCTTTGAATGTAAATGCATTTGAAGAGTTCTTCAGATATCATGGACACATAAAAGAACAAATATATCCAAGCTACAAGAACTTAATATTGAAGAAGGCTGGCTAGTGAAAAGGATTAAATAAAGAAAACTTCAATATTTTGGACACATTAAACGTCATGATAATTTAGAGAAAACCGTCTTGGAAGGGTATATAATGAGAAAAAGAAAGAGAGGCGAACCAAGGCGAAGATGGTTGCAAGACATCGTTGATGATCTGCAAATGGATGCATCAGCAGCAGAACATCTTGCTCAAACCGAGAAGTCTACAAGAGTGTTGTTTGGGAGGAAAAGTTCCGCAAGGGACATGCAAATGAATGAATGATACCATACACTTATTCTTTTTTTTTCCTCAGCAGAAGCCCAGTAGATAAACCTTTTTTTCTGTCTGCACCAGTGACTTTATTAGAAAGGTAACCCTGTCATGCTTTAGAGGCACATAGGGACATGGTGTTAGTGCCCATATTTTCTTTGACCTGTCAGCACACTAGAGGGTGATATGGTCAGTATCACGCCTGGCTGCCTTTTACTTCCCCAACTCCAGAAGAAGTCGGGTACCCATTTCTACAGCTGGGTGACTGGGGTGCCGCCGGCCGGATTCGAACCCCCGACATTCGCCATGAGAGACCAGTGCACTAACCACTTCGCCACTCAAACATCGACTTTATTAGAATTGATATATTTTATGGTGCTGGGAAAAAGGGGGGTGGGGTGCATATAAAATGAAAACAAGCGGCAGTAAATGTTGTAACTCAGGGGTTCCGGCGGGGGGGGGGGGGGGAAGGAATGAGAAAGATTGGTATACAGAGAAAGGTTGTAATGTAATCACAGTGAAGCAAATTAGTTTGGCTTTAAAGCGAAGGCCGTCTCCGTGTAGTTTAAAACGCAAAAGCTGTCTCAGTTTGGTTTTAAAACAAAGACTGTTTCAGTTTGGTTTTTAATCGAAGGCTGTCTCAGTCTGGCTTTAATACGAAGGCTGTCTCAGTTTGGTTTTAAATCGAAGGCTGTCTCAGTTTGGTTTTAAAACGAAGGCTATCTCAGTTTGGTTTTAATACGAAGGCTGTCTCAGTTTGGTTTTAAATCGAAGGCTGTCTCAGTTTGGCTTTAAAACGCAAATACCGTCTCAAGGTGGCTTTAAAAGGAAGGCCGTTTCAGTTTGTTTTGTCTTGTCTTGTCGTTACTCTTACATAGCTTTCAGTAGTGAGGAGACAAGCAGACTTCTTGATAGGGCTTGAAAATTTATTTCATATAACAGGATATTTAAAGTTTCTTTTGATGCTTCTTTCTCTCATGTCTCACTAAAGTGCTTTGTCTACGATTATTTAAGGTTTCTGTACTTTGCTCCCTTTTCTTCTGCGTGGACAGCCTCTTCCTCTATTTCCTATCTTGTTTCCTATCTTGTTTCCTATCTTGTTTCCTATCTTGTTTCCTATTAATTCTTAGCGTGAATATTGTCTGCGCTGTACTGTCTGGCGGTGGATGTGTAACTTGACCACACCATCTGATTTGCTGTTTATGGATATACTGTAAAAACTGGTGTCACTCCAACCTTTGTACTGATGATGCCATCTCTGATTTGGTCTCTTCTTGTTACTCTAACCGTCTCCTCAGAAATCTCATTTCTTTCGTGATGATTTTCATTTATTTTCGCTGCTAGTTTGACACGTTCGTGATTAGACAGAACAAAATTAGGAGGAAGATTGCATTGTACAGCCTTCTTTTTTACTTTGGTTGTCATATATTTGTTTTTCATTTAAGGTGTCATTTGTCCAATGATCTGTTTTCAATTTCAGCGCTGATTTTCCTAGAGGAAGATATTGTACTCCCCGGGTATTTGATATACTTCTCTTATTTCAAGCATGTCTTCTTTAGAATTTCTTTTATAGCAAACGGAATGACTTCCACTTTGTTTTTTTCCAGCGCTGATTTTCTTGCTGTGGCTTTTACATGCAATTGCTAAGTTTCCATGTTCTGTTGTAGGTCTTTCTCTGATATGGCTTTAAGTGTTTGGTCATAATAAAAAAGGGATTAATTTATGGTCCAATTACTGGGTGTGTCTTTTGAAGACTGTTATGGATTTAACGACATTTTCCCTGGAGTTTCGCTAACTGGCAGTTACGTGGTGAATGCATGTCAGCTTGTTTTTTTTTTTTTTGCAAATGTTGTCACTGTATGTTATGAATAATAAGGGGGATGATGCACAACCCTGCCTCACTCCAGATTTTATGATCAATAGTTCGGAGTATTTCACATTTGTTATAATTGCGCACTGACTGTTTTCATCTAGATTTTTCCGTAAGTTGATTAGATGCACACTCACTCAATAATGTTGTAAGATCTCCCACAGTTTGTATCTATCTGTCTATTCTGTTGAACGGTTTTTCTTGGTCTGCATAGGCTATGTATAGCAGTATACTGAATGTTAAGATGTAAGATAGATAACTCATCTGAGAATTGGAATATTTGTATAAAATGAGTTTACACAGAGATGAATAGCAATACATCTACAGTTTACATTCTACACATAGAACAGCAGGAGATAGAAACACACGAGTATCCTGCTTTATATGTACATTTTCTATTAACCGTCTTAGAGAGAAGGTGGCATCTGTACAGCTTCTGTTTTCCCTAAATCTTGTTCGAATTTCATTTAACTGCGGTTTAATCACTGGCCATAGGATCTGGCAAAGCATTTACCCAGGTTGATTTAATAGCCGGACATCACTATATTAGTTGCAGTCCTTTTTACTGCCTTTTTTTTTTCTTGAAGATCTGAGTAATTATGGCCTTTTGCTGTTTCATGCTTTCGCCATACCAGGTTATAGTCTGTGAAGTCTAGCTATTCTGACCTATTCGTACATACGACCATTTAACTCACTCGTATTTTAACTCATTGCGTATTCCATCACATCCTAGAGCTTTATTCAATGGAATCGTGCGTATGGCTTGTCAGACTTCAGCTAGCAGTATGTCTTGTTCGGGTTCTGTGGAGCTGACTGTATTGTTATCTTGGTGTTTGCCAGCCTCATGTGATATATTGCGTAGCTTGTCAAAGTATTGTCCCCATTTCTCTAATACAAGCTTTGGTTCGCATAGGGGACCGCCCTCAACATCCTTCACGATCTCTCTTGGGTCAAAGTGTTCTCTCTTTCTCATTGCATTAATCTTTTTGTAAAAGATTTTCGTAGTTACTCTGTGACCATTTTTCAGTGTTATATCTTCGCTTCTTTTATTTCTCGTTGCATCCAGGTATTCGATGTAGCCTTGGTCCCGCTAACTTCTCATCAGTTCTTTGTTTTTATTTTATCTTACGGCCGCCCCTTTCGCCTCATTGCTCCGCCATCTTGTTATTTTCATTTCTCTAATTTCCTCTTTCGAAAGTCCACAATTTTCTTGATCGTAGAATGATAGTTTTGATCGAGGCCCGTTCCTCTTCGGCAGATTTTGTTCCTATGGCTAAGTTTATTAACAATTCTCTTGCTTTCTTTGCATATTTTTCTTTCACATTCTCTTCCCTGAGTGTGCTTTGTTTTGTTGTTTCGCCTGCTGTGTTCCTCGCATGAGTTCTAATAAGGTTTTCCCTTTGCGTTCTAATAACCACTATCTCAGTTCTGTTAAAAAAAAAAAAAACGGAGGCCGTCTGATGAAAATGTGACAATTCAAGCACATGCGGATCACCAACCTCTCAGAATCTGATAACCACGTGACATAACCATTAAATCAAAAGAAGCAATGCTTCGAAATGGAAGGGAGTGAACGAAGCGACAGCTACACGGCTTCCCAGGACGTAGATAATCTATCCCAATTGGCACGGCACTGTAAAGACTCTCATCGGCCGCGCAGAGTGCTCGTGCCTGCCCTGAGATTCTTCTTCCAAGAAATAATACTGAAGAATCTATCGACATGACATTCCAGTGTGCAATAACGACATGACATTCCAGTGTGCAATAACGATTTTCCTAAAGAATTAACGCGTGATTATGGTTACGGTAAACCTGGTTATAGGAGAGCCAGACGAAGTGTTAAGGTGCAGTTAAAAAAAAAAAACGGTGGAAAGAGGAAAGACAGAAGGGAGGAAAGAGCGTGGGGGATTATCAATATGGGATATTAAGAACAGTGAAATGGTCGTAAAAAACAACAGTCGCACAATATTTCGGCAAAAAAGCCTTCATAAAGGATAAAAGAGTAAACAAAACAAAGAGATAAGTAAACAATGACAAATTTTATCTAGTTCCGCTTTGACTGAAGGTCGAGAATAGACTGCCCTCAAGGACAAAGGTGAGGACCAAATGTTTTTTAACAATTGAGAAAATCGGTCAAGCGTGGAATATGAAGAGTGGAAAAGAAAAAACAAAGACAAAAGAGCAGAACGGCAGTATAGCAGATGAACCGGAAACTTGCACTGGAAATAAAACAAAGAGAAAAGATATAAAACAAGGTTAAGTGATAAAAGAAAGATTACTGTTGAGTAATTCGAAGTATGAGTTCAAACAATTTGAGCTTAATTCCCTCAATATATTAATGGCGTCTCTAGTACCTGGTACATATATATCCCATAACATTATAAGCAAACTGAACGACAGGGCAAACAGGGTACGTCAGCCTCTGGTATAAGTTCTTGCTCTACCGATGAGCCTGCACGCAAAGTTGTACCACAGTGTCTTATCTTCCAGGCTTGATATCCCCATCCAGCAAAGTCTGAAGTCTCACTGCATCTTTTCTCGTACTAACTCTTTCCTTTGGCTGAATACATTTTGTTTCATATCCTTGTTCTTATACACTTCTCGTGTTTTTTTTTCTACCTGCTCCATTATGCTTTCTCATCTAATCAGTGGTCACCGAGTGTTAAATGCTCTCCAGGCTGGAGGTCTAAACCCAGTTTTTGGTAAAACTCTTCTGTCTCCTTGGAAGTTTGAGATGACGTTCTTCACCGTCGATGCAGTGTAGATGTGAAGGCACGGCATTCTGGTGGCTTGGGAGCGGGTTTTGTTGGCTTGGGAGCGGGTTCTGTTGGCTTGGGAGCGGGTTCTGGTGGCTTGGGAGCGGGTTCTGTTGGCTTGGGAGCGGGTTCTGGTGGCTTGGGAGCGGGTTTTGTTGGCTTGGGAGCGGGTTTTGTTGGCTTGGGAGCGGGTTTTGTTGGCTTGGGAGCGGGTTCTGGTGGCTTGGGAGCGGGTTTTGTTGGCTTGGGAGCGGGTTCTGGTGGCTTGAGAGCGGGTTTTGTTGGCTTGGGAGCGGGTTTTGTTGGCTTGGGAGCGGGTTCTGGTGGCTTGGGAGTGGGTTTTGTTGGCTGGGAGCGGGTTCTGGTGGCTTGGGAGCGGGTTTTGTTGCTTGGGAGCGGGTTTTGTTGGCTTGGGAGCGGGTTCTGTTGGCTTGGGAACGGGTTTTGTTGGCTTGGGAGCGGGTTCTGGTAGCTTGGGAGCGGGTTCTGTTGGCTTGGGAGCGGTTCTGTTGCTTGGGAGCGGGTTCTATTGGCTTGGGAGCGGGTTCTATTGGCTTGGGAGCGGGTTTTGTTGGCTTGGGAGCGGGTCTGGTAGCTTGGGAGCGGTTCTGTTGGCTTGGGACGGGTTTTGTTGGCTTGGGAGCGGGTTCTATTGGCTTGGGAGCGGGTTTTGTTGGCTTGGGAGCGGGTTCTGTTGCTTGGGAGCGGGTTCTGGTGGCTTGGAGCGGGTTCTGTTGGCTTGGAAGCGGGTTCTGTTGGCTTGGGAGCGGGTTCTGTTGGCTTGGAAGCGGGTTCTGTTGGCCTTGGAGCGGGTTCTGTTGCTTGGGAGCGGGTTCTGGTTTCTTGGAAGCGGGTTCTGTTGGCTTGGAAGCGGGTTCTGTTGGCTTGGGAGCGGGTTCTGGTAGCTTGGGAGCGGGTTCTGGTGGCTTGGGAGCGGGTTCTGTTGCTTGGGAGCGGGTTCTGGTGGCTTGGGAGCGATTTCTGATGGCTGTTCTTCCAGTCTCTCAGTGGAGCTAGAAAGCGGGGGGGGGGGGGGGGGAGTGCAGTACTTCTTTAGCAGACTCTGGGACTACGGTGGACCCTACTACTGCCTAACCCTGTTGCTTGCATGTCAGGTATGGACCGCTGATTGCCAGACCCGACAGCGTCTTCGCTCTAGACTCTAGTTTCCTCTGGATAACTCCTTCGTTTTGTGCCAGCTACACCTTACTTTATGAATTATTCATGATCATTATTCATGACCTATTTTTCCTCTTCCTCCATTATTCGATTTCTTGCCCCACGGTCCTAGCCCTTTTTTTGTCCTTTCCTCTTGTTGGTTGACCGTATTTCACTATTGACCGCTCTTCTCAAAGCTTCTACTTCAACTTTGGCCCGCTCCATCGTCTGTGAGCGCTGTCCGTGTTTGATTTTCAGTCAAACTCTGATAAAATGGGGGGGGGGGGCGGTCTTTATCTCGAAAAAAGGGGGGGGGGCATCTTTATCTTTTTATTTTTTTCCTCTCTTGTTTTCCTTGACAAAGACATTTTATTCAAATAATGTGCTGTCGTTTTTTTATAACCTTTTCATTCTTTTTAAATATCTCACATTGCCAGTATGACTCCCTTTCTTCCTATTTCCATCCCTTGTTTGTTTTTATTTTGTAAATCTGCACCATGCACGGTCGTGAAACTCTGCTCCCCTGAACATTTTAACAATTAAAAATTCATTTGAAAAAAAAATGGAAAGTTCATTTGGTATTGCATTGATTTGATTTTTCAATTACAAACAATACGTGTCAAGTTTCCTTATTTCTAGATTGTGTAAAGCCCCCATATGAATCAATAACATGAAATATGACGATCGTAAAACATAAAGTATGCAGGAAACTGAACTTCTAAATTACTACATTGTATAATGTCCCAAATGAATTAAAAACATGAAATATGACAACTACAGGACATAAAATAATGCTAGACACTGAATTGTTCTCATATATTATTTCTAAACTGCATACACGTTTACGAAGTTACGAAGTTGTGTTGAAGAACTGTGAGACAAAGTTAGAAAAGAGCGAATTCATTTGAGCTCAGTAATATTTATAAGTCGAATCTATCTCCAGGTCAAAACACAACTCACAAATCAAAACACACAGGTCAGAATATACAAAGTAAAACAAATAAATCAATACACACAAATCAAACATACAGATCGAAACATTCAGATCAAAACAAACGATTCAAAACACACAAATCAAAACAGCCAGATCAAAATTAAGATCTAAATAAAATATTCCGGCGCTGTACGAATAAGTATTTGATGTGTCAGAAGAAGAGAAGGAGGCGTTATATGAATAAGTAATTAATGTGTCAGAAGAAGAGAAGGAGGCGTTATACCAGTAAGTATTTGATGTGTCAGAAGAAGAGAAGGAGGCGTTATACCAGTAAGTATTTGATGTGTCAGAAGAAGAGAAGGAGGCGTTATACGAGTAAGTATTTAATGTGTCAGAAGAAGAGAAGGAGGCGTTATACGAGTAAGTATTTAATGTGTCAGAAGAGGAGAGGGAGGCGTTATACGAGTAAGTATTTGATGTGTCAGACGAGGAGAAGGAGGCGTTATACGAGTATTTGATGTGTCAGAAGAGGAGAAGGAGACGTTATACGAGTAAGTATTTAATGTGTCAGAAGAAGAGAAGGAGGCGTTATACGAGTAAGTATTTAATGTGTCAGAAGAAGAGAAGGAGGCGTTATACGAGTAAGTATTTAATGTGTCAGAAGAAGAGAAGGAGGCGTTATACGAGTAAGTATTTGATGTGTCAGAAGAAGAGAAGGAGGCGTTATACGAATAAGTATTTGATGTGTCAGAAGAGGAAAGGGAGGCGTTGTATGAATAAGTATTTGATGTGTCAGAAGAGGAGAAGGAGGCGTTATACGAGTAAGTATTTGATGTTTCAGAAGAGGAGAGGGAGGCGTTGTATGAATAAGTATTTAATGTGTCAGAAGAGGAGAGGGAGGCTTTATACGAGTAAGTATTTGATGTATAAAAAAAGGGGGAGCGCTATACGGGTAATTGTTTGAGCTGTCAGGAGTAGAGTGGGGAGGGAGCTTACAAATAAAATAATAAGAAGGGCGATCATATTTTATCACAAAATACAGCGTGTCTGTAAAGTCACGGTCCGGTTTGAAATCCATAAAGTAGCAGAACGTAATGTAGTAAAGCCATGATACCCACACTACATTACAGAGCAGCTGAAATTTTGGATCTGTGTCTTTGGTTTCGGGTACATAGTCACGTGACAGTGACGCAATAAAAAACGTCATTCCTCCAACATGTGACGCATCATTTCGTGATTTAAAAACAGTACAGAGAAAGGTTCAGTGTGTTCTCTGGCTTTCCAAATTTGAATCGCTAAACATGTCTAACAAAACATAATGATTTGCTACTTCATTTGGTGTATATTTTCAGTATACAGGGTCCGGCATAAAGCATAGCTGAATTTAACTGACGTAGTGCGCAGAAACTGAATACGTGTGAAAAAAAACATGACGTCAGAGATGAAGAAGATAAACGGTCATTTTTAACAATGGCTTTTTGGCAAACACAACAACGCGCATTCACCGTTGAAACCTATTTTAAAAGTGGAGAACCGTCTTTTACTGTACAACGAAAGTTTCGTCGCCATTTTGAGTTGCATCCCCGTGATAATGTTTCCAATCGCAGGACAAAACAATTTTGAGGTGGGTCAAAAAAATTTAAGGAAACCGTTAACTGCCTTAATAACAAGTCTATTGATCGTCAAAGAACTCAACAGACACCTGAACGAATTCAATAAGTCCGCAACGCATTGCTTCGTAGCCCTCGGTGATCAGCTGTTAGGAACGCTTTGGCACCTGGCATCCTCTTACTGTTAATAGTGATTTTTATGTACAGATGCTAACTGAATACTTCATCCCAGACGTGGCCAACAGAAATAAGAGACTATTAATGTTTCAACAAAATGGAGCAAATGCCCACATAGCCCATCAGCCCATGGCCATGCTGCGACAAGCATTTCTCAATCGTCTTATTTCCAGATTTGAGGATATTCATTGGCCGGCAAGGTCACCGGATTTATCTGTCGCAGACTTCTTCGCAGACTTCTTTTTGTGGGGAGTATCTCAAGAACACGGTGTATGCTAGTCGACCACAGTCAATTGCAGACTTAAAAGATCGAATCCGACACTGCATTCAAAATATCCCTTTGAACATGTTAAACGATGTTATGCAGGAATTTTCCAGACGCCTGGCTGAATGTACCAAACGTAATGCCGGTCATCTAACTGGTGTAATTTTCAAAACCTAAATATGATTGTCAGTAATGATAAAAATACCCACTTTTCTGAGGTTCATTTCTCTTTCTTTTTTTTTTTTACCAAAAACATGTATAGCGTTTATTTATTTTCCATTTTTAAAATCCAGCTATGCTTTATGCCGGACCCTGTATAATGTGTATTCTTGATGGTTGCAAGACATCGTTGATGATCTGCGAATGGATGCATCAGCAGCAGGCCATCTTGCTTACAAGCGTGAGGCCTACAGGAGAGCTGTTAGGGAGGCAAAGTTCCACAAGGGACATGCAAATGCAAATGTGTATAGTTATTAAAAAATAGTTTTCACAAACTCGTACACCATGATTTTACGGACAAACTGTATGGTTACAAAACACTACGCACACACGCAGAACAACTCTTAACTTTCGTCCTGACAAGTGCCAAATGCCTGCTTCTCTCTTTCTCTCTCTCTCTCTCTCTCTCTCTCTCTCTCTCTCTCTCGCCAAAAGCTAGAAACACATCGCCCATGTTACTTAACTGATGTTCAAGAATGCGACGTAAATGGCGACTCACTATACAGTTCCCTTGTCCCTCCAAAGTGATTGTGCGTAAGTAATTTAATTACTTCAAACCTTACTCCTTTCATGCTTACATTTCTGAACCACCCTCTGAACAGATCATGCCCTTAAACAATGGTCCTCTTCCGAGGTCTATTTTCTAAATCAAATTTAGTCTCAAATCTCAAGGATCTAATTTCTACCACACGTCTGCCTTGACTGGTTTCCCTCATTTGGTCTGGCATTTTGTCTGATCCCTGTAAACACGTTCCTTGTCGCTTTATGTTAACCTCAGCTCGTTCTGCTAGACTCATGACCTTACACGAGACTTCCGTGGGCGCGTTTACATTTGTGATAAAGAGAGCTGGAAAACGGGGTATGGCTGAAGAGCTGTGATTTGTGCGAGCTGAAAAGATAGTAAGTATCAGCATGACGGTGTAAAGACTAGACGCCGTCTTGCCTCAGCCGTCTCTACGTTTCTTGGCAGTGGAGAAAGGCTGTCTAATGTAAACCTATTCACAAAAATAAAAGCGCTGAGCTTGACAAGCAGTGACTGTAGAGTCCAGTGCACGTTAACGGATGCAACTCCACGCTGCGCAGGACGGACATAATATCTTCTAATGGAGGCTATATCACGGAACCACCACACGTTATTTCCCCTTGTTTCAAAGCCAGCGGAAGAGATTTGCGTGCAGCGTTCACGTACAAATTTACTGCGCATTGCGTAGATATGTTTGACTGATTATCTGTGCCTAGTCTAGTCTCGCAAGTACACAGTGGCACTATTGAATACAGTGGTTGCTGAAATAGGCAGTAACCCCCCCCCCCCATACACACACACACACACCATTTTAAGACGATATTAAAGAACAGTGATGGAAAAAAGGAGACATCAGCCTGAAAGTGTGGGAACCTCTGATGTAGGAGATAATAAAATAATGACATGACAAGCTGTACACTTATTCCTGTGGATGTCGTACACCGTCATAACATAACTTTAACATATTTTGGTAGTACCTCCCAAGTGAGTTCCTAAATCGATAGCATCTCTGCAACCTCAGCCTTGGTTAAAAGAGTGGCGGACATGGATGTCTGAAAGTAAAAGTTAGGCTATTTTTTTTTCCACTCTCTTTCTTTACCATTATCTTGTACATTACCAGACCCCTCCACTCTCAATTTCTGCCCACCCCATCAACATTCATTTGATCTCTACTGTCAAGTCCATCTGTCATGCCCTCCTATATCTTTGTTCTATAGTCTGTCCTCTACCCGGATCGCAAAGTAAAGAATGGACAAACATCAGTACAAAGTGGATATTTGACATCAAATAACTTGGAGACATGCTGACGTCATAGATCAATAGGATCGACCTCAACAAAGTATACAGGCGTCAGCTTACTTTAGTTGTCAGGGGTGAGTGACGGATCGACCTCAACAAAGTATACAGGCGTCAGCTTACTTTAGTTGTCAGGGGTGAGTGACGGATCGACCTCAACAAAGTATACAGGCGTCAGCTTACTTTAGTTGTCAGGGGTGAGTGACGGATCGACCTCAACAAAGTATACAGGCGTCAGCTTACTTTAGTTGTCAGGGGTGAGTGACGGATCGACCTCAACAAAGCATACAAGCGTCAGCTTACTTTAGTTGTCAGGGGTGAGTGACGGAATAGAACTGGGAAAACTCTACAAACTATTTGCAGTTCTTGCACCAAACTCAACATCCTTTAAGCTTTACTGACTTTTCATCAAATCCCTAAGAAAACTCTATGTAAGCCACATTCAGGTAACCCAGTATTTGTTATTTAGGTTTATAAATAGAAGTAGTGGCAGCAAGCTCGAGTAAGCAACAACAAAAAATGCGGTGTGATCACAAAGTCCTATGATTATGGGAAATTATATGACAAAACTGGATTATTTCCACTGAATTGAAAAAATAGAAATTCCTAGTTATATCTTTCAATAATTTTGGCACAAAACAGAAGAACAGTTGAGTATCTGTAGCTTGATGCAGAAGAGATAAGAAATCACTGGACACAAACCCAGATAAGAAATCACTGGACACAAACCCAGATAAGAAATCCCATCATCTTAAAAGTAAACTGTCAGTCACCGTAAGTGATGATTTAATCATCGTTTTGTGTCATATCCTGTACGAAGATTGGCTGCAATGACATTGCAAACTTGCTCTGTCCCTTGTTTCCACGGTGCACCCAGCCAAGCTGAGCAGTCTTTATCTCCACGTTGTCCGCTCGTCTACGCTGTTCTCATCTTTCTTCTTCTTTTTGACTTTTGCGGGGGTGAAGACTCTGTCAGATGTGGCCAATCAACGACCCATAACTGATGTGCTAGCGTCAGGGTTAGCGACCCATAACTGATGTGCTAGCATCAGGGTTAGCGACCCATAACTGATGTGCTAGCGTCAGGGTTAACAACCCATAACTGATGTGCTAGCGTCGGGTTATCGACCCATAGCTGATGTGCTAGCGTCAGGGTTAGCGAATCATAGTTGATGTGCTAGCTTCAGGGTTAGCGAATCATAGTTGATGTGCTAGCTTCAGGGTTAGCGAATCATAGTTGATGTGCTAGCTTCAGGGTTAGCGAACCACAGCTGACCACGACCCTGTCGCACCTTTCCATTGGTCCCCCCCCCCGTAACAGGCATAGGCTGGCTAACGGGGGCAGGGATCGCCATAGTCCCCATGGTGGTGGAGTCTGCTAAAGAAGCATTGCACACCCCCCCCCCCCAGCTTTTTAGCTGTACTCCAGGACTGAAAAAATAGCCACCATAACCCGTGTGAGAGGAGATCACCAACTGAACTGATGGCCTGCATGAAGGATCAGGTACTCTGGAGAAGCATAATAGCCAACGCCAGTCGGCACGGCACCTGATGATGATGATGATAACCCGCTCCCAATCCGATACGACGCTGTGCCTCACCACATTCACTGCAGAGGCTTCAAAGAACACCAGGTCGCAGTTACCGGGAGACTACATGTACAAGTTCGACTTTTCTCTTAATACACTGGAGGGAAAGGGCGATAGTTATGAATCATTTAACTCAGTACAGTTAAAGATAACAGCATTTGATACGAGAAATAATTACAGCAAAGCAGGAAATCTGGGGACGACAATACAAAACAAAAATTACTGGCAGCTCATCAGTAACGTTTTCAACAGAACGGTGGATATAATGTGAATACTTCCATAACAACAACAACAACAACAACAACAAATGCATGTACTCCCTTGTCTATATTAATACAGATTTGTTTTCGTATTTTCTTCGCTGAATTTTTTCAACTCGTTAACAGGTTATTCAAATATGTCCCGAATATAAAGGGCAGCTCTGACGTGCGCACGTCAGCGTGTACTTGCATTTACATGCCAACTGCGAAAATGTCCTTAAGGGGTATAAATATATTATATATCAGGCTGCTACGTCTTAAAATTATCATCTTAAACCATCCCCTTAGGATATTTATAGATGTGAAGATTTTCCCCCGAAGTGTGGAATTAATTCAGTACAGATGATCCGTGGGTACACGTTATAATCTTCACTTTGTTTACAGATATTGCTATCTCTCTCTTGAAATAAAACCGCACAAATATCCTACTGAACCGAGCGACTTGCATCTTTTTTTTTTCTTGAAATCTTTGACGAGTAAAGGGAAATTGTTTCTCCTCACAGCTTAATTAGGGAGCACGAGCCAGTGATTAGGATCTATATTCTCAGCAGCAAGCAGCCTGAAACTTTATTTAATCAACGGCAAAAAAAAAAAAAACTGGACACAAGGGAGATAATTCAAAAGACAAGAAAATAAGGAAAACGAAACTTCACATCTGACTAATTAAATAACAAGAATGGGGGTGGGGGTGTGGTGGGGGAAAAGGGGGGGGGGGAGAACAACGACAACCGAAAATATACAGTGGACTGATAAGACATCGTTTAATAATAACTGGAAATAATTAGAACATTACGGAAGAAAACTAATAAAATGTGGCATTATTCGGTACCGTTATAACCTGGTTTTTTTGCTCCTCATTAAATTGTACCGTAACGCCCAAATCTTCGGATGTAGAACAACACCAGGAAATATACTGAAGTAGCAAGGCCTATACATCTTAAACATGAGAGAAACATGTGTCTTCCAGCGACAGGACGTGATATCGTAGTAAATCAAAACGTAGTAGATCAAAACGTAGTAAATCAAAACGTAGTAAATCAAAACGTAGTAGATCAAAACGTAGTAAATCAAAACGTAGTAAATCAAAACGTAGTAGATCAAAACGTAGTAAATCAAAACGTAGTAAATCAAAACGTAGTAAATCAAAACGTAGTAAATCAAAACGTAGTAGATCAAAACGTAGTAAATCAAAACGTAGTAAATCAAAACGTAGTAAATCAAAACGTAGTAGATCAAACAACAAGTACTGAGACGATGAAAAGCCCAGCCTAACCTCAGGAATACATTAAACAAAAAATTGAAGTTAAAACATTGGGTTCGCGGTGGCTATAACAATAATGTATTCTTGACTTGACGGCACAGAATTTTACGAACGTAGGAATGAGTATCACTGTAGATGATAGCAATGATATTTGTATATCTGATTTACACGTGTGCACTTTCTAGTAGATGACACATATTAATAAAATGAATGTTATTACTAATTTTCAAATGATACATTTCAATATGATATTTTTCCAGTGATACACCGCCATACGGATACAATTCTAATCTCCTATCTCCCAGTACATAACTTCGAATACGCAAACAAATGTCGTAGAGCAGCTCCGTATATGTACAAAAAGAAGCAGAAATAATAATAATAATAATAATAATAATAATAATATGGTAGCAGATGGTGTTAGCGTTGAAGATATGCAGTAACATGAGTCGGCAGAGTAGAGAAATATACAAGACATTAAAGCCGTAACACAGTACTGTGTATTATTACAGTTTCTCTTACATGAGCACTAGGCTCAGAGACACCCAACATATGTTACAATGATATTCACTCTGTAACAGGACAACCCAGGTAACACTGACTCCACTCCTCATCCATACACGACATGACCAGTTACATGTAAATCAACAACTCTACATGACAACTACAACAATTTAACTACAGAATCTCTATCCCTTCCTAGAATCAAACACACAACCTCTCGCTACAACATTCTGACCAAAAAACTCCCCTCTCAACTCATTCACACCTCCCGCCTAATCTAAACCACGTGACTCAGAATTCTCTCGAAACACGAGATATTTTCTCCGTGCTTGGCATACAGTGATGAGTTGTGGTCTACCAGACCACAACCACAGGGTTACACACAAAACAATCTGTACAGAATGTTATTCTGTTACAACATGCCATGTAGTGACGTCAACTTGTTTACTCTTCGCAAGCTGAAGTATCAATAAAAATATTACCAGCAACTGCAAATGAACCTCCTTCCCAACCATAATAAATTAAAAATAAGCGGATAATATAATGAATGCAAACTTTACGACCAAAAGAAAAATATATATACTTTATAGAAAATGAACATAGCAGGCTATTATCACTTAATGCAAAGACGCAGATGAGTGAAAAACTGGCCTCAGGATTTACAGACGAGCAGAAAGAAACGAAACGAAATGAAAATCCCCATTTCATATGTAGTTTTTAGAATCTTTCATAAAATAGATCATTTTCAGCATCGAGCTGAATTAATTTATGTAAGCGACAATCTTCCTCAGTCAATGCTTCTCTAGTGTTGAAAGACCGCATGAATGGCATGAATGTTATTAAAATTAATGAACAGCATTTCGTTTAACGCAGTCTATGATAACTGATTGTATCAATATTTGATTGGTCTAATCAATCACAACAATAAAAGTCTGGTCTCTGTGCTCTCAAATAACAGATTCTGGCAATATTTGATGTACAGAATTGATCCACCGTAGCAAAGCAAATCTGCAAGGTTCGCTCCCCTTGCTCTCTCTATTCTTGACTTTCAAATGTCGCAGGGCTCCAGTACAGAACTGCCCTCCAGATATCACGTTCTTTTGCCAGTTCTTGTAGTTCTCGGGCTGACTGAGAAATATTCCATGTGGAGGAGACTGTGCTACCATGATCGTTTGATGAAAGGAATGCAGGACAACGTATCACCAGAATGACAGCTGCATCAAATTTAAAGTCACTGATCAATGCACGTCATAATGACAAATAATCAACGGAAGACAATAGTTAACAATCATAATGGCGCATAATCAACGGAAGGCAATGGCTAATAATCATAATGACACATAATCAACGGAAGACAATAGGTAACAATCTGAACTTCTCTTACTGACTTTCTTGTCTAGTATACAAAGACACATACATGTATCTGTGCCGAGTAAAATGCAAGACTCAGTAGTTCAAGTAACAAGGGGCAGTAGTTCAAGTAACAACACATCTCAGTTAACTTTTACTTGGTAACAACACATCTCACTTCACTGTTACTTGCTAACAACACATCTCAGTTCACAGTTGCTTGCTAACAACACATCTCACTTCACTGTTGCTTGCTAACAACACATCTCAGTACACTGTTGCTTGCTAACAACACATTTTAGTTCATTGTTACTTGCTAACAACACAATATTATGCAAACATCTCAGTGTCTAATCACTCTTGGTATACAGTTCGCATTAGGCAGATGACATGGAAACGAGGTGACCTACATTCGACCTCCTCTAATGATTGCCCAACTAGCTTATTAAATTCCACCAGATCAATTCTTCTTGTTACAACCACTCACCGAGGATAAAAACAAGTGCAGGCACAGGTGAGACATCACCAAAATGAACAAGTTTAACACTGAAGCATTGCTGGCGTCGATTTCTGCAACTGTCAATCATCTGACAAAATAGCCAACCGGCTTTTTGTCTCATTATGACGTCATCATTCCCAGCAGCCTTCTCATAATTAACATATGCGATTCATCCCTGCCCCGATTCTTCATCTCACACACATTCACTGCAGATATTGCTTCTCAGCTTTTGACTACATCGAGACCTCCTCTGTATTTGGACATTTGCTCACAATCTGGTGTAGGCACATAACGTTTTGGGGTACGCTGGAAGAAGTTGGATAACGACGGAAAACATATTTTAAAAAAACAGCTATAACAATAACAAACAATTTTGCTAATATGAAGAGTTACAATTTTTGGAAATAGGCTGCCAAGGTGTAAGCAAAGGGAAGAAGTTTGGGAACCGTTGTAATAGATGTTAGGTATGTTTTTTGTTAAGTTATAGACGCTGATGTCGTCTGTCTTTCAAAAAATGTCAAACCCATATTAATCTTCTACTAACGAGTGTTGACTTAATGGATAAGCGCCATAACAACATCCCTGAACTACTTAACCATGGTATTTGATGTACTTTATTTTATGAAAACAGTTGAGATGTAAGCTGTTGAACCTTTTCTTCTCTAATATCTCCAGTTATCCCTATTTTGTATCCACGTAAAAGAATGTTAACAGAGTTTTCTTCAGTTTTAGTTTTCCTTCATTCTTTGGCCTTTTTTTAGATAGTTTTTCAAATGCTGTATTGGTCAGTGTGGCCGTGCCATTTACAAAGACAACATAACGACTGTTGTCACTGAAACTACGCCATATGCTTTGACCTGACAGTTTGTCAAGGACGTCTCACTGTGACCCACTTAGTTATAATCATGTCTCACTTATATTAGAGCTTCAGTTGTTTTTCACTCTTTAAATGTTTTTTTATTTAGTCGTTGGCGATGGTTAGGACATGTTCTCCGAATGACTGATAACTCACTCACAAAAATAGCACTAAGATGGACACCACAGGGGAACAGAAGTAAGGGTAAACCAAAAGAGACATGTAGAAGAACAACAGAGAGGATGTTAAACAATAGAGGACTCACCTGGGCAAGAGAGGAAAAAGGGCAAGGACAGGCATCTGTGGAAAACCCTTGCGGAAGCCCCATGTGCCCTGGGCACTTAAGGTTCAGAGAGAGAAGGGAGAGAGAGAGAGAGAGAAGAGAGGGAGAGAGAGAGATGTTTTTGAAAAGGAATAGTTATAAAAAAAAAATTCCCTTACTTCCTTAAACAAATAACCTGCTTCATTCATTGAAGAGGGGACAACTCCGTACATTCTTAGCTTCCAGTAAGAAATTAATCACTTTGCACTGTAACAAACATTTCTAACGTCATGGCGAATAGCTGAAGCAGTAATTAAATGATTCACAAACATCCAGGGGGGGGGGCGGGAAATGGGGTAGACTAGGGCTAATCAGGTGCAACACAGGTCGCGCATACTCGCACAACGAACATTGCCTGGTTTGTCCAAACTGCACCTGACAAATATTATTAACATATTAATGGCAGTTGCGATAAATCGTAACATCAAATCTACGATTTTTTTTTGGGGGGGGGGGGGGGGGGGGGAGAGGACTCGTCTCCATGTCTGAGATGTATCTCAAACCTTATCGAGAAATAATAATGTAAATTTATATCAGAATCAGGTGAAGATGAACGCAGTGATAATAATTAGTTCAATAAACATAAAGGGCATAAATAATGGCGACGCTGAAAGGGTTAATTCAAAGCCCCGAGTGCTAGGAACGTCTTCCCGGCCTTTATTTCATACAGGGGGAGGGGGGGGGGAAGGTTAATGTTTTCCACTGCTAAAAAAAATCAGAAAAAAAAATCTTTTTTTCGCTAGGGATAAATATCTGTCTACCACAATGGCCAAGGAACTGAAAAGTCATTTAAAAGAAGTGTTTTATTATGTTTGATCCTTTTCTTGGCAGAAGTTGTACTATCACTGGCTCATCCAAAGTTGTACTATGATTTTCTCAGCCAATGAGGAAGCATAGTTCGTCAACGGAGTGTTTCTGAAGTTTCCTATTTTAGGAAGTGTTATATAAGGGCTTTTTTTGTCGTGATAAATGTTAGAATGATATCAGTAATATTTGTAATATAAGAGAAAACGGTTGCTGAGACATAGAATTGAATCCGGCTGTATATGTTATTCTTACGAATTTGCATAAACCATTAGTTAGCTATCTAACTTAACAGACAGACAGACAGATAGATAAACGGATAAGCGGATAGACAGACAGATAAACGGACAGGGCCAGAAAGAAATATAGAGAGACAGAGAGAAATATACTCACATAGACAGTGACAGAGAGAAAGAGAGAGAGAGAGAAAATTCTCATCATATGACATGCCATATAAGAGTCAGTCATATCAGGACTAATCACGTAGAGCGAATCATTAGCTCTAGACATACTGTCAAAGCAACAGTCACCAAAACAAATTTTTTTTCGCGACCACAAAACTCGACCCAACCCTGTGTGGCATTTTATGAGAAGATAGCTGAAAAAAACTTATCTTTAAAAACAATACTGTGACAGCACGCTTCCAAGAATAGGAAAATTCAGAGATAATCCGTTCCGTGGAATGATTCATATGTCAGAAAACACGTTTCCAAGAATAGGAAAACTCAGAAACAATCCACGAAAGGATTCATGCTTCCTGACTGGTTGGGAAAATGACAGCACTGATTCTGTAAGGGAATATGCATACGATATATCGCGAAATAGTTTTACTCTGACTTTTTCTTAGAATTATTTTAGTGGCAAAGGCACTTTCGTAACCCGACTTATAATTCTTTATACTATGCCTCCCCTCTCACCCCCCACCCCCCCCCTTCCTCCTCTTTCCAAAGTGATGTAGTCGCTGAAGCAATATTTTGTCACCAGCTTAAAAACATAGAGACAACGTACCAGCGTAAAAACATAGAGACAGCGTACCAGCGTAAAAACATAGAGACAACGTACCAGCTTAAAAACATAGAGACAACGTACCAGCGTAAAAACATAGAGACAACGTACCAGCGTAAAAACAGAGAGACAACGTACCAGCGTAAAAACATAGAGACAACGTACCAGCGTAAAAACATAGAGACAACGTACCAGCGTAAAAACAGAGAGACAACGTACCAGCGTAAAAACATAGAGACAACGTACCAGCGTAAAAACATAGAGACAACGTACCAGCGTAAAAACAGAGAGACAACGTTTGCTACAAGGATTCACCAGTCGAATATTCTACCATGACTGCTCTTCTCAACCCGCCAGCTGCACCCTCTAGTCGACCTATAGCTAAAGAAATTTATCCTGATTCGGCTTGGCGCCTTATCTACGGAGTTCATGCAGAGAGCGACGCTGACTAGATTCGCATTGGACTGCCGTAGTTCCTAAAATGGCGTCCTCAGTGGGTGACTCATCATCAAGGACTGGTGCGAAGGACCACTGATTCACTGGCACATGCTGTGGAGCGATTATGAGAGTGTCTCGTTCGCGGTGATACCGAGAACCTAATACTGAGTGCTGAACCTCCGAAGATCCAAAATATCTGATGGCAGAGTGAGGTAGACTGAACTGCAAACACAAAAGGGCTGTCAATATTTTGACGGAAGATAACATCACGTGACCTACAGCCCCCCCCCCCCCCAAAAAAAAAAAACAAAAAAAAAAACAGGAATTTACTTGAATCCAGAACAGGTAAAAAGAAAAACCTCAAAAATGGGAAAACACGTATTATCAATTTATTTCATAACATCAACTTTACACATTCTCTCGGAATTTTCTCTTTTTTTCATTTCTGATTCTCACTTCGCACGCAGAATTGACTTCGCATCTGTGAATTCAACTTACTACCTCATCCAGTTCACGCATTCATTTAAAGAATTATAAAAAAAAATTTTTTAACATTCCAGTTTATGAATTACAGATTATTATTATAAAAAATGGATTCCTAATTCGGCATTCAAGGTATTAGATTTCTTAGAGGATCACATCAGAACTTTTTAAAACTGAAATTTCAAGCATTTCTTATCTGAAGGTCTCAATGAACAAAGTGTTAACAGTGAAGCTCGTCTTCAGCATAGAGATAGAGCGGACATAAAACAGGAAGTCGTCAATCAAAGCTTATATCAGCTAGACGAGTACAAAAGGTGTCATTGTATGGAAGCCGGCGTGGCACTCGAGAGAGCAAGAACACCTTGACCCGTCACAGTCTAAAACCAAATGAAATATAATTATCAGTGACATAAACTGTGACGGGATGCTGATTTTAATCATTAATCAAGTCAGGATCTCGATTTCTTTGTGACCTTTAGGATTGGCTAACACAGACTGAAATATTGAAATATTTGTGACCTGGGAGATTGTCTGTCACTGATTAAAATTTTGAGACGATATCGGATAAGGCGTCCCGTATAGTTTTTTTTTGTTGCTTTCAGCTTGACCAGGTGACCTCATTTCTCATAAAACACAAGTTTTTTGTTCTTGAAAGAGTCGATACAGGAGTCCCTTATCCAAATTTTCCCGGGGAAGTGTAACATAGTGCCTTGTAAGTTATTACTGTAGTGTTATTATAGCCTTGTATATTCTTATATCTTATATCCTTCCCGTGCTGTTAAACGTCACACAGGGCTCGCAAGATAGTTCGCCAATTTTTCCTGTCTTCGGCGAGTCTTTTAACCTGATCAAGGGACTTTATGCCTGTTAATTTGGCCTCTCTTAATAATGTCCGCTTCAGAGTTTCCCGCGGTCTGCCTCTTTTTCTTTGACCTGTTGTGTTTCACTTGGTAGCTTGTTTTGGGATTCTCTGGCTGTTTCTTCTCATCACATGACAAACATATGTCCATCTCCTTTTCCTGATCATACGTGAGACTGGTTGTTGTTCAGTCATCTGTATCTTCTCTGCATTGTTCTTGAATTTGTTCCACCTGATGCCGAGTATTTTCCTGAGGCATTTGTTTTCAAAAGAGTCTAATTTCTTTTCTATTTCTTTAGTTGTTTTCCAGCTTTCACATGCATAAATGAGGGTGGATATTACATTTGGATTGAATAGTCTTAACTTGGTTTTTGTGCTTGTAACTTTTGAATGCCATATGTTCTCAAGATTCTTGAAGATCGATGCTGCTTTTGCAATTCTAATTCTAACTTCCTTCCTAGTGTCACCATCCTGGTTTATGTAGCTGCCAAGGTATACAAATTGATTGAGTTCTTCAATATCTGTCCCTTCTATGTAAATTTTTCCATTTTGATTGAGAGGAATTTTCATTATTTTTGTTTTGTCCTTGTTAATTTCAAGTCCTATTTTGCTAGCCATTGAAGACAGGCTATCTGTTTTTTCTTGCATGGAATTCACATTGTTACTGATAAGAGTTATGTCATCAGCAAAATCAAGATCTTCTAGTTGGGTCCCATGTACCCAGTCAATGCCTGTGTTACCTATATACTATGATAGTATTATAATTATTATTATTAATGTTATTATTACTATTACTACTACTGTCATTATTGCTTTTAGTATTGTTATTATAGTTTCGATTTTTGTTGATAAATAGAAAGCCGGTAAGAAATGATGGAAAATTTGAAAACCGATAGAAGAGGAATACTCCCAGGGTATTAGTATTATTTAGGACAGAATTAGGTAGATACTTAGAAATACTAGATACAGGGACGCCGACAACGCACAGGGAAGATTTACTCAGATAACAACAGGGCGTAAACAGACAGACAGCGGACACTGTATAAACAGACGTGGACTACTAATCCCTGACATGTATCGCAAACACCTGATAATGGATAAGAAGAGTTTACCCAAGCCAGAAAATTGAATAGACAGATTTGACGCAACAGACTTGCTGACAGTTGGGGCATATTTGCTAATCTTGATAGTCATTTATGAACGACAAGAGCAACACTACATCCTCACAACAGTTGACGACAAACATAAGACTCACAGCTTCCGTACTTTCCCAGCTAGCGCCCAGTTCTTCACACACACACTCCGCGCAGTACACTACTGCACGTCCAAACAGAGCTCCAAAAAAAACAGGGGCAATCATCCCAATAGTCCGAATATATAAACAAAGTCAGGGACATTAATTTTACATGAGTTTTTGCAGGGTTGCATACCCTGTCTCACATATTCTCCTATTGCACTCCACTTCTGGCCTGAGTAACAGATGCGGACTCCTTCCTGGAACTGCTTCTTCTGATTATCTGATCAGATGACTGTAAACCATCTCGGGAAGGTTGGTAAGTTAATGCTGAGACTCTGTAAAATGTAACGTAAATACGGGGTTGGGGACTTTTAAAAAAACATTTTTTAAACTTCTTCTTATCTGTCTGGTTATGCCATTAGCATTGGAGGGAGTTTCAGACATCTGTTCAGAGCAAGGTAAGAGGTCTGGGTGGGCACTCACATTAAGCTTCCTCGACGTTTCTTTCACCCCAACTATCCACCTTTTCCTTGGTCGTCCACGTGGAGTATATTCAGTTGTTCTCGGGTTATCTGCGCCTGCCGTCGCTGTTCTAGATTCAGGCATAACAAATGTCAGAACCATTTAATTCTCTGATTTTCAATGCAGCCTTTGACAGGTGTTGTTCCCACAATTTTCCAGATTATTTCATTTCACACTTGATCCCTTCTTGTCTTGTTTATCATTTTTCTTAAGCGTTTCATCTCACATGCTGTTATCTTCCTGTCATTATACGAGGGTTGATTGATAAGTTCTCGGCGTAAGGTACAACGGATTATTTGTAGACAACGTTTTTAGGATTATTTCTCAACATAGTCCCCTTGCAAGTTTATGCACTTAGTCCAGCGATCCTGGAGCATACGGATCCTTTCTTTGTAAAAGTCAGCATCTTGTGCCAGTAGAAAATGGCCTACATCATGAATGACGTCATCATCTGAAGCAGATTTGCGACCACTGAGCTCCTTTTTTAGTTTGGTAAACAGGTAATAGTCCGAAGGGGCCAAATCGGAGAACAAGGAAGATGTTCAAGAAGCTGGAAGCCGCATTCATGAATGGCAGCCATTGCCACCGTCGAGTTGTGAACTGGAGCATTGTCTTGATGAAAGATGACTCCTCTCGTCAATTTCCCTCTACGCTTTTCCTTCAGTTTGACCCGTAGTTGCTTCACAAGATTAGTGTAATAGGCCCCGGTGACCGTTCTGCCCTTTGGAAGATAATCTACCAATAGCACACCTTCTGAATCACAAAAGATGGAAGCCATCACTTTGCCTGCAGACAGAACCATCCTTGCTTTCTTTGGAGGTGGGGATCCATGATGTTTCCACTGCTTTGACTGTTCTTTGGTTTCTAGTTGAAAATGATGAACCCAAGTTTCATCCATAGTTACAAATTGCTGAAGAAACTTTTCAGGATCTGCAGAAAAATGGCCAAGACTGTCTCTTGACATGTTGAGACGCTGTCGTTTGTGATCAGCTCCAAGAAGTTTTGGGACTCATCAAGCAGAGACCTTTGTCTCTTGAAGATTATTGTGAATAATGGCATGAAAACGTTCCTGGGAGATGCCCAACTCAGTAGCAATGTACCGCTCAGTTAGTCGTCGATCCTCCATTATCATGTCATGGATTGTGCCGGTGGTTTCATCTGTGGTTACCGTTCTTGGTCTTCCTGGACGGGGATCATCTTCCAGACTCTCCCTTCCATGTTTGAACTGAGCTGCCCATTTCTTCACTGTGCTGTAAGAAGGGGCAATATCCCCTAGAGTTTTCACCATATCCTCATGGATTTCCTTCGATGATAAGCCCTTGATGCAGAGGTAGCGAATGACTGCTCGATGACAAATTTTATCCATTTTCTCAATTTCCACCACCCTTTACAACTTTGGTAGCTTGTAAAAAAAATTGGTTGCAGTTAATGTTTTGAAACTTGGTGTTTAATCTTACATTAACCTGTTCTACAATTGCACCTAATATCAGCTGTGTGTTTCAAGTATTTGTACCTTATGCCGATAATTTATCAATCAGCCCTCGTATTTGATGAGTGTCCTTTTTTACCATTTTAAATATTTTTAATGTTAAAAGGTTTTCATACAGTAAACAGTACTGTACAATATAAAATTATTACATTATAATAAAGAATATGTACTATTTACTCACCTTTTGACAGTGTAATTAAAAGAATATTTTGCCGTGAATATGGTGATAGTACAGAATGTTTATTCAGTATCTGAAAGTAGATGGTGAAAGGGGAACATTAGATTTTTCTGAAATGTGCACAAATATAAGCACTGGTGTTGTCAGCTTATAGACGGCTATGATGTAATGGAGGCACTGGTGCTTCCTATTTGCCGTTGTGACGTAATGGAGACATTGTTTTTTTGTGCGCTTATTTGTAGACGGTTGTGATATAATGGAGACACCGATGTCGTCTCTTCGCCTGTAGACGGTTGTGATATAATGGAGACACCGATGTCGTCTTTTCGCCTGTAGACGGTTGTGATATAATGGAGACACCGATGTCGTCTTTTCGCCTGTAGACGGTTGTGATATAATGGAGACACCGATGTAGTCTTTTCGCCTGTAGACGGTTGTGATATAATGGAGACACCGATGTAGTCTTTTCGCCTGTAGACGGTTGCGATATACAGACAGTTGGATTATGAGTGATGGGCGGTGAAGTTCACTTAAAGAAACCACCAAGTTCAGTTTGTTTGTTTTTCTTTTTGCACTCTTATTTTAGACCGAAACAAAAAATGTGTACCCCATGTTTTCGAAAACAAATGTGATTTGATGCACCTGGTTTGAGTTTTTAATCTCTCTATTTTATTGTCTGGTCCGTTACACTCAAAAGCAGTTATGTCCATGATTCGCTGGTACATTCCTTCTTGAGATATCGCTTGCATGCCACGAACTTCAAACAAAATATCTCGGCATTGGACGCCAGTTTGTCTGTACTGTTGCCCGACTGTGGGCGATTTTATTCGTATTCGGAACTGGTTTGGTTTCTTTTTAATGCGGTTCCAAGTAGATATTGTTACGAATATGATGTTGGTCTGTGGGGGAAACAGGTACTCGCTTTTACTGCAAGACCAGAAAGAAGTGGTTTTTAACTGCTTCCGGGCCAGCTATATTTTCTAGTGTGGTGCCATCTCATAAACAGTCTTTCCTGCCAGTATGTATTGCACGTATGCTTTACTTAACTCTTGCCTTTTGTCATCGTCTGCAGTTTGTATTTTTTACCTACCTTCTTGCCTCTTGCCCTCGCCTACTGTTTGTATGTTTTACTTAACAGTTTCTTGCCTGTTGCCCTCGCCTACTGTATGTATGTTTTATTTAACAGTTTCTTGCCTCTTGCCCTCGCCAAATGTTTGTACGTTTTACTTAAAAGTTTCTTGTCTCTTGCCCTCGCCTACTATATGTGTGTTTTACTTAACAGTTTCTTGTCTCTTGCCCTCGCCTACTATATGTGTGTTTTACTTAACAGTTTCTTGTCTCATGCCCTCGCCTACTGTATGTGTGTTTTACTTAACAGTTTCTTGTCTCTTGCCCTCGCCTACTATATGTGTGTTTTACTTAACAGTTTCTTGTCTCATGCACTCGCCTACTATATGTGTGTTTTACTTAAAAGTTTCTTGTCTCATGCCCTCGCCTACTGTATGTGTGTTTTACTTAAAAGTTTCTTGTCTCATGCCCTCGCCTACTATATGTGTGTTTTACTTAAAAGTTTCTTGTCTCATGCACTCGCCTACTATATGTGTGTTTTACTTAAAGGTTTCTTGTCTCATGCACTCGCCTACTATATGTGTGTTTTACTTAAAAGTTTCTTGTCTCATGCACTCGCCTACTATATGTGTTTTACTTAAAAGTTCTTGTCTCATGCCCTCGCCTACTATATGTGTGTTTTACTTAAAGGTTTCTTGTCTCATGCCCTCGCCTACTATATGTGTGTTTTACTTAAAGGTTTCTTGTCTCATGCCCTCGCCTACTTTTTGTATGTTTTACTTAACAACTTGTTTGTTGCTCTAGCTTACTATATTGTCCTGTATACTTACCTTTGGTCGTCGTATATTCGAAAATACCCAGAATCATCGTTTTTAATATCCTAGTGGAAATGGTGGTATTCTGAAGAAAATTCAAGCTGTTCAGAAACACTATAATGACTGACACATTTGCAAGTAAAGTTATAAAGTTAATCAATTGATTAAAATTTTCAGTTAAAATTGAAAAGAATGTCAGTTTGGATTTAATAAAAATCAGTGGTGAAAGCGACGCCAGCAGTTTAGTATGTTTTTTTCCACCTTCATACGGTCACGTAGAGAGAAACAAACGTTACGTGTCTGCGATTCTTATGAAATAGCACTGTAACTGAAAGTAACAATTTTTAAATTGTTATATTTCTAGTAGTTTTCGTTACATCTTCAGGAACAGGGCATTTAAGTGCAGGAACGTTTTTTTTAATATGTCACAAATGTGTGAAAATGTTATTTCTCTGAAACTGTTAATAAAATTTTTCATCTACCTGCCCGGAAGACTTTACTTTACTTTACTTTACTTCATCCTTCCTCTTGTACGGTGAAGTGTCGAGGGCAGATGCAGTTGGTATTTTGGGCCTCGGTGATACTCATGCCGTAATTCGTGAGAGTTTCTATTAACTCCATGTAACTTTCTTATTTGTTTTCTCATTTTTTTTCTGAAAGAAGTTTAAGTATGCTGTGGCTAAGAGAAACTGTTAAAAATAATCATGGTTTACATCACATTCGGCAACCCTTAATCCCGTGGGCCACATGGGGCCGGCGATATTTTTTTTTGGGGGGGGGGGTGTCTGCACCCAATCCCGGTAGTTTAAAAAAAAAAAGTAGAGTTTCCTGGAAAAGTTAATAATATTGATTTATACTGTAGTATTACAATTGCCTGGATTGATAAATTAATAATATAATCTCTCTCTCTCTCTATATATATATATATATTATATATATATATATACTAGCTGATTACCCGGCGTTGCTAGGAAATTTATTAATTATTAATACAACAGAGTGGATTTGAGACCGCCATGTTTCTCCCACGGACAACCTTATTTTGCTTGCTCGAGACATTATTTATTCTTGCTCCTGGAGGTGAAAATAAAACTATAAGTATATAATCAAGTTTTCAGTTAAAATAATAGTATAGTGAATTTGTAAAAGACTTTACTCTATAATGTGTAGACTGTCACCTGTGACTTGTTGATCATGACCGAGAACGCAAGTCTCACTGGAAATTGCAATCTCTTAAAGTTAAAAGGGAGATCCGTCGGAATGAGTGGTATCTGTGGGATAAAAACTGCTTCACCATATCCTTATGCTGTTAAGATAGTCGCTTCAACTACATTGCCCAGCATCTTATTTACACACAGCCTTGTGCCGTTGCATAATTTTGGCGGGTTGAAGTTCCGTAGTAAAATAACTGGAAATCCCATACTAATTTTCATCCCACACTCACCCCCCCTCCCTTTCCACCATGCTGATGGGAGCTGAACTTGGACGTAAACGGCATCTTGAGTGTGACTGTTGGTCTCAGCAACACCGACAACTATGGACTCGATACTGATATCGGTTATATTCGATTACTTTTACATGTCACACCCATCCCACCCCCACCCCTCTCTCACCTCCCCCCATCCCATTCTGATTGGGGTTAACTAAGAGACCATCAAAATTATTTAGACTTGTCATCATCATCATCACCATCATCATCATCATCATCGCCTTTGACTTCCCCCGAGAGCATAGGCCACAAATAAAGGCTCTCCAGTCATCTGTTTTCTTGTAATTATTCGCTGTTTCCTTCCATGTGTATCCCTTGTCTCTGAGCACTGTCATAATTTCTCTTCTCCAAGTAAGTCTAGATCCTCCTCGTTTTTGATTTCCTTGAGGACTCCATGTCAGTACCTGTCTTGCTATGCTTGTGTCGGGTTTCCTCAGAGTGTGGCCAATCCACTGGTTTTCCTCTCCGTGTTTCTGTAACTCTCCAGTTTTTTACGGGAAACAGGTCGGTGGCCTATCCCCCAACCTCCTTAGTCGCTTCTTACAACATACGTGGAAGGTGTCAGTCATCCTATTCTTTTCTCGCCAGACTTAGATATGGGCCTCGGTAACCACACTTGCCATGGCAGGTTACAAATGCTGCTCTTAGACCAGCACCGCTCTATGTCACGATTATCTCCCTTAGACAATTCTTTTTTCGTCCTTGAATTTAGTGAAAAGTATGTCACCACCTTTCCACCCCACCCCTAGAGTGTTAGCGATGTTATACCCCACAGTACTTTTCTCCAGATTGTAAATCATATGTGTACCACGTTTGGTTGAATCCAGAGTTATGCTGGAGCATACACATAAATACGTCCATATATACGTCCATATATATATATATATATATACAGATATATTATATATATAACATACATGTGTGTGGTGTGTGTGTGTGTTCATTGCCCGTGTTAAGATGGGAAAAAATATTTTTATGGTCCGGCTAAAAAAAGGTTGACCAATAGACTGAACATCTAGCAGGGACTTCCAACCACTGGGATGGGGAGAGGAAGAATTCCCCCCCCCTCCCCATTTCAGAATATGTTTTTAAGAGTTTGGGTGGGTAGGGAGAAAGGGATTGGGAACACAGATTGAACTAACAGACTCATACTATTGAGATATTGATCCCTCTACAAATTACCTAATCTACAGAGCACCATATTTAACTGAAATTCAATGGAAACCTAAAATCTTTTGTCCAGGTGTGATATTCCCCACAGGGTGAGAACTCCTGTAAGACAATCTACCTCACACTACTAACTGTTTATGAGGCAATAATCATAACGCGCATTTAGTCTGTTTTGTTTTTTTAGGCATTGTCAACATATGACTTCTGATAAAATAATTCATATGCTCGGAGGATTCTGTAAAAAGAGTGAAAAGCGAAATCAAACTTGTATATAATATATATATAAATATATATATATATATATATATATATATATATATTAGGTGCAGGAGATAAGACCAAGGAGGCAGACCGTCTTAACAGCATCTCGGGCCCTTGAGCAAAGTAATGGACTGGGCCACCACAGCACACCCGCCATACACATCCATATACATAGATTTCCATGTGTTGGTTGGGCCCCATGCAGTTTGGGCCCTTGGCCAGTGCCCAGATGGCCCATGCATTAAGATGGCACTGCAAAGGCAAAAAAAAAACAACAACTCCAGGGCAAAGACGCCGAGACAGCGCGGATGAAGACATAAAAAAAAGTGGAATTAGAAAACTCGGAACATATAAGCAGATAAGGGAATCCCATTATCTGAAATGAGCCTTGAAGATTTGCAATTTGAAAAAAAAAAAAGAACGAATAAGCTTTATTTTCAAAGGGTGAAGTATTGGACACGCACACCCGTCTAACATTCTGCCCTTCATCATACAACTTTCATTCTGTTTTAGACACTCGACAGACAGAGAGACAGACAGACAGACAGGAGGACAGATAGATAGATAGATAGATAGATAGATAGATAGATAGATAGATAGATAGATAGATAGATAGATAGATAGATAGATAGATAGATAGATAGATAGATAGATAGATAGATAGGTCATTGGTTTTTAAAATGCAGTAGGAAAAGAAGACATTGAAACCAGGAACTGTTCGCATAGATCCAACAAGTGCTATGTTGAGCCCTGACTTCAGTCCCGTTAGCTGTGTTCAGTCTACGTTTATTTTTAAGCTTTTTAAGTATGTTTTTCGTGAGACGTCGTTGAACTCTGCTATTATTATCTCTGAGAATTATTAACAACATCATCCACATCAGCCGTTCCTCACAAGGACTCGTTTTTCTCTCTATGGTAGTCAAGATCATTCCACGGTAGGCCTTATTTCTCAGTATGTCCATGTCAAAATCAGTCCACTCTAGATCTTATCTTTTATTCTGTCCATGTCAAAATCAGTCCACTCTAGACCTTATTTTTTATTCTGTCCATGTCAAAATCAGTCCACTCTAGATCTTATTTTTTATTCTGTCCATGTCAAAATCAGTCCACTCTAGATCTTATTTTTTATTCTGTCCATGTCAAAATCAGTCCACTCTAGACCTTATTTTTCAGTCTGTCCATGTAAAAATCAGTCCACTCTAGACCTTATTTTTCAGTCTGTCCATGTCAAAATCAGTCCACTCTAGACCTTATTTTTTATTCTGTCCATGTCAAAATCAGTCCACTCTAGATCTTATTTTTTATTCTGTCCATGTAAAAATCAGTCCACTCTAGACCTTATTTTTTATTCTGTCCATGTAAAAATCAGTCCACTCTAGATCTTATTTTTTATTCTGTCCATGTCAAAATCAGTCCACTCTAGACCTTATTTTTTATTCTGTCCATGTCAAAATCAGTCCACTCTAGACCTTATTTTTTATTCTGTCCATGTAAAAATCAGTCCACTCTAGACCTTATTTTTTATTCTGTCCATATCAAAATCAGTCCACTCTAGACCTTATTTTTTATTCTGTCCATGTCAAAATCAGTCCACTCTAGACCTTATTTTTTATTCTGTCCATGTCATAATCAGTCCACTCTAGACCTTATTTTTTATTCTGTCCATGTCAAAATCAGTCCACTCTAGACCTTATTTTTTATTCTGAGCATATCAAAATCAGTCCACTCTAGACCTTATTTTTTATTCTGTCCATATCAAAATCAGTCCACTCTAGACCTTATTTTTTATTCTGTCCATATCAAAATCAGTCCACTCTAGACCTTATTTTTTATTCTGTCCATGTCAAAATCAGTCCACTCTAGACCTTATTTTTTATTCTGTCCATGTCAAAATCAGTCCACTCTAGACCTTATTTTTCAGTCTGTCTGCGTCAAAATCAATCCACTCTAGATCTTATTTTTTATTCTGTCCATGTCACAATCAGTCCACTCTAGACCTTATTTTTTATTCTGTCCATGTCAAAATCAGTCCACTCTAGACCTTATTTTTTCTTCTGTCCGTGTCAAAATCAGTCCACTCTAGACCTTATTTTTTATTCTGCGTCAAAATCAGTCCACTCTAGACCTTATTTTTTATTCTGTCCATGTCAAAATCAGTCCACTCTAGACCTTATTTTTTATTCTGTCCATGTTTAAAATCAGTCCACTCTAGACCTTATTTTTGATCTGTCCGTGTCAAAATCAGTCCACTCTAGACCTTATTTTTTATTCTGTCCATAACAAAATCAGTCCACTCTAGACCTTATTTTTTATTCTGTCCATAACAAAATCAGTCCACTCTAGTCCTTATTTTTTATTCTGTCCATGTCAAAATCAGTCCACTCTAGACCTTATTTTTTATTATGTCCATATCAAAATCAGTCCACTCTAGACCTTATTTTTTATTCTGTCCATATCAAAATCAGTCCACTCTAGACCTTATTTTTTATTCTGTCCATATCAAAATCAATCCACTCTAGACCTTATTTTTTCAGTTTGTTTGCGTCCATATCAATCCACTCTAGACCTTATTTTTCAATCTGCCCGTGTCAAAATCAGTCTGAGCTAGGTCTAGTTTTTTTGTCTTTGATCGTAAGTATTAGTTTACGTGAATCAGTGTTTATCAGTCTATGCCAGTCAGTAGTAATATTAGTTTACGTGAAGCACTGTGTATCAGTCTGTGCCCATCAGTATTAATATTTACGTGAAGCAGTGTTATTCAGTCTATGCCGGTCAATACTAATATTAGTTTACGTGAAGCAGTGATTATCATTCTATGCTGGTCAATACTAATATTTACGTGAAGTAGTGTTTAGCAGTCTGTACCGGTCAATACTAATATTAGTTTACGTGAAGTACTGTTTATCAGTCTGTACCGGTCCATACTAATATTAGTTTACGTGAAGTACTGTTTATCAGTCTGTACCGGTCCATACTAATATTAGTTTACGTGAAGTACTGTTTATCAGTCTGTACCGGTCAATACTAATATTAGTTTACGTGAAGTACTGTTTATCAGTCTGTACCGGTCCATACTAATATTAGTTTACGTGAAGCAGTGTTTAGCAGTCTGTGCTGGTCAATACTAATATTAGTTTACGTGAAGCAGTGTTTATCAGTCTGTGCTGGTCAATACTAATATTAGTTTACGTGAAGTACTGTTTATCAGTCTGTGCTTGTCAATACTAATATTAGTTTACGTGAAGCAGTGTTTATCAGTCTGTGCTTGTCAATACTAATATTAGTTTACGTGAAGCAGTGTTTATCAGTCTGTGCTTGTCAATACTAATATTAGTTTACGTGAAACAGTGTTTATCAGTCTGTGCTTGTCAATACTAATATTAGTTTACGTGAAACAGTGTTTATCAGTCTGTGCTGGTCAATACTAATATTAGTTTACGTGAAGCAGTGTTTATCAGTCTGTGCTTGTCAATACTAATATTAATTTACGTGAAGCAGTGTTTATCAGTCTGTGCTGGTCAATACTAATATTAGTTTACGTGAAGCAGTGTTTATCAGTCTGTGCTTGTCAATACTAATATTAGTTTACGTGAAACAGTGTTTATCAGTCTGTGCTGGTCAATACTAATATTAGTTTACGTGAAACAGTGTTTATCAGTCTGTGCTGGTCAATACTAATATTAGTTTACGTGAAACAGTGTTTATCAGTCTTTGCTGGTCATAACCAGTGTACTTGAGACCTTATTTTTCCGTCTCCCCCCACCCCCGTAATTCACAGCAAGGCCTTGTTTTTCAATGTAAAACCATCAAAACAAATCCAGTCGAGGCTTGTTTTTCAGTCTATGCACGTGAAAATTCTGCGTGAGGAAGGAAGGCACCTTTTTCTTCTCAATTTTATCTTTACCAAAAGGACAAAAAGAAAAAAAAATTGTTTTGTTACGGACGAAGCATTCGTAATACTCATATTATGAAGAGTTCCTTTACATAATCCAGTTCAACGCCATGTTCCCGTTCTTATCTTCCTCGTGTTCAGCGATAAAAGCTTCCAAACTATGGAAAAAATATTTCTAAATACTAACTCATTAAAACACGTAAACAAGATTGAGTGTTGGGCATGCTTTTAAAGTAATAATAATAATATTTATCTGTTTAAACCTCACCACTATTTAACAAAAAACAAACAAACAAACAAACAATGAAAGAAAACAACAGTAAACACAAGCGTAAACAGGTAAAGGTACAGAGCATTTCTCAAGAAAAACACAAGGCCACAAAACGAAGAATTTTTATGAATGTGTCCTTTGAGGTTCACGTACACAACATTATGACACGGAATAACGCCGGGCACGAGCACGCCAAGACGGGAAACAAGTGGAAAACAGACAACAAAGAAGGATCTAGTTTTTTTTTTACTTTACTAATGTTTTACCAGAGTATCATACGCTTTGAATTGTCCGCTTGTTTTCATGATCTTGTCTTATCATGAAGACAGGTATATCGAGGAAACAGGAGAAGATGGATAGCGTGACATGGTGCAGCCAGTTCTTCTGTTATTTCGTATGTAGTGCCATTAACACTGGGTGTGTGTGATCTGTCACTGACAAGTATCTTGGAAGAGAAAAGTAGGACGTTGTGTGAAGATTCTTGCTGACCGCGTTTCTCTTTTTAGGACCACCACGGTTTGGGACAAAGTAAAAGGTATCACTTCGAACTATAAAACAATCACATCAGTCTACGTAAGACCACTATGATAATGTATGAAGACGTTGAATGTAATATAAATATCAATAACAGAAATGGCGTAAGTTCAGTCATCATGTTAACCATTAGTTACCGGTAAACTACCGACAGAAAAAAATGAGAAAAACCGACATTTTTAGACGTCGCTTACTGTAACCGGTTTATGTTATCAAATACCTACTAAAAGCAAGCAGCGGAATCGGCTGGAGAATAATCGGGCCAGCAGGTTGATGATGGTTAATGTGTGTCAAGACGTCTATTTGTTCCCTCAACACCGGAAGGTATATGGAGACACGACAAGACATTTATTCTTCTTCGTTTCGACGGTGGCGACCTCTACTGGATAAACTAAAACGGAAAAACATTTTTTTTTCTGCCTTCACAAACAACTTTATTAGAATTGGTATATTTTATGTTTGGGGGAGGGGTATGTTTGTGTCAGTGATAGCTAGCAGCAAGGGGGGGGGGGGGGAGGAGGACATATGAAGCAAAAAATGAGCGGCGGTATATATTTTAATGCAGGGTTTCCGCAGGGAGCAAGAACAGGTTGAGACTGACTCAACATTGAGTCTCCATCAGGTGGGGTTTTCTCACATCCCTAATCCGTGAAAATGAAAATCAGTGTTGTTAGAATCAAACTCTTCTGCAGAACATCTTTTGCAGGTTTTAGAAATTCTTATTGTCGATTTCCAGTTTTCCACACGTAATTCTCTGGATGTCCCAGACATCGAATGTGTGGAGGTGGGATATGTTATTGATCTAATGTCCAATATGCGATAGAGGGATCTCCTGCTGTTGTTGTGTATTTCTGTCAAGTGTCTGATAAACATTCAGTTCACGTCTCACCAGGATCTGTTTTTTTTGTGTGTGTGTCACTGTGTCTTGTTTGCTGTCATGTTCCCACGAATCTTGTATTCATGTTCCCACGAATCTTGTATTCATGTTCCCACGAATCTTGTATTCATGTTCGCGGTTCCCGTGCCTTTTCGTGGGGTCTGTAACTTTTCGCCAGTTACTTGTTGCAGGAAACAAAGATTATTTGTTACTGTATGTATCTTTGGAAGTCACCGTCGTTATGATCCTGTAGGACCATGCCGGACCTCAGGGATAATGACTATCGGACGCCCTGTCCAAACAGGGAAAGTGACTCTCATATACTTTTTTGTAATAAGAAAAGGTAAAGGGTGTCTGAGTGGCGAAGTGGTTAGTGTACTGGTCTCTCATGATGAAGGTCGGGGGTTCAAATCCGGCCGGAGGCACCCCAGTCACCCAGCTGTAGAAATGGGTACCCGACTTCTTCTGGATTTGGGGAAGGAAAAGCGGCCAGGCGTAATACTGACCATATCACCCTCTAGTGTGCCGACAGGTCAAGGAAAATATGGGCACTAACACCATATCCCTATGTGCCTCTAAGGCATGACAGGATTACCTTTACCTTTTTAATAAGAAAAAAGGGATGTGTACAACCTCGGCCCTCCCTTTTCGTCGAATCTGATCGTCATATCTACTGAGTGATTTATTCTTGGACCTTGTGTCAGGATATATCTTTACAACGTGTCCAGATTTACTTCATCATTTTGGTTTTTTTTTTACTAAGTCTTATTGGAAGCATTTCAATCTAATTAAGAGAGGTAGATGGAAACAGTTTTGAGTGATAGTTATATAACAATACATACTCATATACGAAGCAACTGAAGTAAAGCTGTGAGAACAAATAAGTAAGCTTTACGAAAGGCAGGAACAGCTTTACTCATCAACGAAGTACACGATGATTGATAAACTATAGCTGACCAAAACCTTGCCCCACCTTTTTGTTGATACCCCCAAGTAACCGGCCTAGCGTGCCTAAAGGGTCAGGGATCAAGAAGAAGAAGAAGAAGAAGAATAAGAAACACAGTTGTACCGTCTGGGCTTACGTCTTAAGCATACAAAACATACAGAACGAAGATGCAGCAAAAAGCAAAGAAAGTCGAACGTGCAGGTATATAGCACATAGCATAAGAAATAGAAAAAAAATGGGAACAAAATATATTGTTGGTTATCTCTCTTTATTTGCCCGAAGCCGCGTCTGAGAGATTGTGATTGTAAAGCCAATATAAATGCTTATGTGTAGAATACAGTTGTATCACTTCACTACCCCCCCCCCTCTCTCTCTCTCCGATTCCCCTCGTTCTCACAACCCCCGCACCGCCCATTTCACTCACTCTCTATTTATTAACCACCCATATAGGCCATACATCTCAATGTTACATGTAAATTTATATTTCTTTCTTCTTGTTTTTCTACTTTTTTTTTCCTGTATGTTCTTGTACGCTTCAGACGCAAGTCTAAATGTCTAAAGTTGTGCACTTTGTTAATGACTGAAGCTTTTAATACTTTTCAAAAGTCTAATATATATATATATATATATATATATATATATATATATAAAAGAATAGAGACTAACTGTCATAGCTCATCAGAAGTCGTTCAAATTCGAAGTCCTCGTCTTCAAACTACATACATTCTAGTATGAAGAATGCCAGGACTATTGACAGTACACTCGTTTCCAAAGTCTTCAGTAGTTTCATGTATCCTTGCTCGGAGGCGTAGAGTCTTCCGGAAAGTGAGGATTTGAAAACATAGACTACTTGTAACTCTGACACAGGATAACTGAAGGATAAGAATAAATGTGCAGTTTGATCTTCTTCTGGCAAAGTTTCCTGTCTTATGTCTTTTCTCTAAAGCATGAAAAAATCCCGTGCTAGTTTTCATTTTCATCTTAAATAATCCTTGACAACCGCTCTCACGGCAGAGCAAAACAAGATGGCCGCCGACGACACGCGTTTCAAGTGGGAAACAATATACAAGGACATCATTATTACAGCACGTGCTCTGTCATTAAGAGCTTTGCTCCCCTGGGGAAATTATCAGATCAGATGTCTGCGCTGTCCTTGGAACAGTGTGTGGCCTAGCTCTGCATGATGTTGGTGATTCAGGCAATCTATTCTGAGTCAGAATAACTGCATGACCAATGATTCCCTGTTTAGTTCTTTCATCGCGATTTTATCTCATGGTACAGGAAAATGTTTAAGTACTTGACTGAGGCATACGGCAACAGTCAGAGTTGTATTGGTCTCTGGAGAGCACGCTCTAGCAAACAGCCGAGAAATAATGTAGTTTGTAGATATAGGAGTATATAACCACAATCTTCGGTACCGGAGTTTTTTGGGGGTTTTTTATTGGGGGGGGGGGGTTGGATGGGGTTGTTTCTCCATTCTCTTCCTCTTTATTGTCTGCTACCTTGTGTTTATGAGCACGCAAGCCCTGGATCTACTTGAACTGTTGAAACGTTAAGGCCTCACTATTATTTCGCTTTAAACCAGTTGTTTCCCCTGCCATTAGTGTTGAGTATACAAAAAATTTTGTCAGAGTAAAAAAAAAGTCCAGGACAACAATTTATGAAAATGTCCAAGTGCGATCAGTTTTTATATTATTCATTTCTATAAGCTAACGTACATAAGTGGGCGTATGAGACACACACATGGATGGATGGATGGATGGATGGATGGATGGATGGATGGATGGATGGATGGATGGATGGATGGATGGATGCATGGATGGATGGAAAAAAAGGTGTTGTTGGACATCATCAACAGATACAGTGAAAGTAGCTGGATGTTCGTACCGCTAGAACTACAAACTGAAGATCCAGAACGGCAAATATTTCCAGTGATCATGGCACAGGATAGTGATAATGTTACGCGCTGTAAGGAACTAATATTAAAGAGAACTTCCAAGCCGAAGAGGTCAGAAGGTAGGGAACAGAGAAGATCAAAGGGTGGAGAACAGAGAAGTTCGAAGATTATGGATTAAGAGATAATCTAGTCTTGGTTAGTTAGCTAGGAAGGATCATCATCCATGCACTCTTGGCACATCCATAGGTGCGTCGATCTCCTCTTAAATATTTCATACACCTACAGTAACTGATAACACCTGTTCTGTACGTTCTGTTCTGGATGACCATCCACCTGAAGTTAGTCGTTCATTTTCTTGCTGTACAAAGTTTCAATCCCAGCTCCTTCATTCTTGACTGCGCAGTCGATTCACAATTATCAGCCAGATTCTCGTAAACCATTAATGATGTCTGGTCGATCCATTGCCTGTCCTTCCTCCATGATGACTGTGTCTGCTAAGTGATTTGCTTTTTTTCATTTCCCCTAACACATGCGTGGCCTGGTACAAGAATGAAGTTCAGTCGATGGATCTGTGGCATCTTCAGGGACTTGAGCCATTGGTGCCTGAATTTTCTTTAGCAACTTCATGGCCTCTTTCAGGATGCATGCTTTTGTGTAAGTCTTGTGACTTGAGCCATCTCCGAGATATTGTCACAGCCATGGTTTACGTGTAAGTCTTGTGACTTGAGCCATGTCAGAGCCATGTCTTACTTGTAGGTCTTATGACTTGAGCCATCTCACAGTTCTTGTCACAGCCATGGTTTCTGTTGAGAGGCTACTTGTTATTTCAGCAAAACCACCGTTGGCTTCTTTGGCTGTACTGCCTTTTGAATTGACTGTGAAGCCCCAGGAAGATCTCTGGCCCCAAACCACTGAATCCATTTATACAAATATTAGCGTCGCCATCTCTGCTGTCTTTGTTAACTAAGGCTATGATCTCAGCATCTAGCGCGGCAGGAATGTGTTCTTTGTACTCGTATCTTCTGTAGAGTGTAATAGGATCAAACAGAGCCACTTTGAAGTTTGGTGGTGAGGGTACCAATTCCTATCCATAATCTGTATCCTCATTCTCACGGATTATATGTTCAGCACAGCCTATCCACGAATTGCCTGTCTTGAGGCTATTCCTTTTTGCTTTTTACTAGTTCACCGTGGAGTTATGTCCCCTGTCTGTGCTTACTTAAGGCGGGGCTGTGTCCTGGCTAACTTTATTCTGCTGACCTTGATAGGAATACCTCACGGCCTTGGAGGTTGTGTCCCTACTACAGCCAAGAATGATACGCATTGCTGCCTTCTTTACTTTCTCAGGGCTTCCTCTCTGTGTGGGCCTGAGTGTCAGGATTGCCAGTGAAGGGAGAAAATGAAGCTTTGGCATCGGTGAGCAAGCAGCCGCTGTTCGAGTCTTGCAGCTCTCGCTGTTCTTTTTTAATTGCAGACAAGTCTTTCTTAGTTTTAGTTGTGATGTGGTGTACATACAACTTAAATCCTAAGCTGCAATCTAATCCTTTGAAGGAAATCTAGAGACAACTAAAGGCTAAGGAGAACAATCTGATAGATACACTGGCTGAAGATGGAATAATTAAATTGTATGTCAAGGAAAGAAATAAAAAATGAAAACAAAATTAATGAGACATTGTAAATGACTTATCTTAGTTCTTGGAACAGTGCAGAATTCATTCATTCATTCATTTGCATGTCCCTTGCGGAACTTTGCCTCCCTAACAGCACTCCTGTAGGCCTCTCGGTTGTGAGCAAGATGGCCTGCTGCTGTTGCATCCATTTGCAGATCGTCAACGATGTCTTGCAGCCATCTTCGTTTTGATCTTCCTCGCTTTCTTTTTTCCATTATGTATCCTTCCAATACGGTCTTCTCTAAATTATCATGACGTTTAATGTGTCCAAAATATTTACGTTTTCTCTGTTTAATCCTCTTTACTAGCCAGCCTTCTCCAATATTAAGCTCTTGTAGTGTGGATATATTTGTTCTTTTTTGTGTCCACGATATTTGAAGAACTCTTCTGTAGCATTTACATTCAAAGGCATTTATGTGTTTCTCAGCTGTTTTGTTAAGTGTCCAGGTCTCACAGGCATATGTTGCGATGGGAAAGATGCATCCCCTTAAAAATCTTATTTTTGTAGTTCTGTCTGCTCCTCTCCACGGATTCTTTATTTGTTTTACTTTCTGAAGAGCGACAGATGTCCTTTTAATTTCCCTCATTGTATCTCCATTATTAGTTAGCAGTGATCCAAGATATTCAAAACTCTCCACTTCTTCCAGTTTTTCCTCACTGATACATATTTCAGCTGCCTTTGTTTGCTTTGTCAGTTGTCATCAGTTTAGTTTTCTTTGCATTAAGATAGAGGTTCTGCTCTTCGCTGTTCTTACGGACGGACATAATTAGTTTTTCCATTCCTTTTTGTGTTGTGGACAGAAATACTGTGTCATCAGCATATCTAATCTCTGGTATTTCATAACCTCCAATTGTTATGGCATCGTAATATTCTTTGTCTACATCTTATCTAACATTCCTCATTATATTTTCAGTATACAAGTTAAATAAGTAGGGTGACAATATGCACCCCTAACGGACCCCTTGTTTTATGTCAAACCAACTTGTTGTTTCACCATTTATTCTTACTGTTACTTGTTGGTCTAGATACAGTAGTGATGTTAATTGTATCAAATGTGTTGGAAATCCCATTTTTTCCAATATTTCCCAAAGTTTCTGGTGTTGTACACAATCAAATGCCTTTGAGTAGTCTATAAAGGCTAAATATAGATTCACATTAAATTCTCTGCATTTCTCTATTATTAATCTTGTATTGAATATATGATCTCTTGATCCTCTTCCTTGCCTGAAACCAGTTTGGACCATATTGACTTCTTCTTCTATTTTCTTTCGAAGTCTACCTATTATGATTTTTAACAGAATTTTACTGGCATGACTAATCAGGGCAACAGTTCTGTAGTTTGTGCATAATTTCAGGTTACCTTTTTTGGCAGTGGTATGAATAGAATTCTTTTCCATTCTTTTGGCCAAATACCTGAATGCCATATCTTTTTACATAGTGCATGATAGATTGTTGCACATTCCTTTCCTCCTGCAGAATTACAATCACCTTTATGTCGCAGGGAGCACAAACAGTATGCAACGGTTACTTACTAGTGTATAAGTATACAACTATACACGAAGCACTGCAGTAAAGCTGTGATACCAAAATGTATAAACTAGGATAAAAGTAGAAGCAGCTTTCCTTCACATAAAATTTATTTGAATCTATACTTGTCTCCTCTCTCTGATTTTTCGTCCTGTTTGTTTTTGTTTCATAAAGGCTCGCGCCGAAACGTCACAAGTGTGTAATGATTAAATAACAAAGCTGTTCTTACTTTTTTCCTAGTTGATACATTTTGGTTGAAGACGGATGATATGGCTTGAAGTCTAACGAATCAGAGCAATACAATGATTACGTCCAGAATATAATGAAATAAATATGGTGCTTCCCCATATGTGACAGAGCTATATGGTGTTGTCGTCTGCTGTGTTCTTCATATATATCCAGAACAATATCAAAGTATGTTCAATGAAGAAAAAGAAGTTTCGGCTTTTCCCAGTAATCCTCAAAATCATCCCTTACAAACATCGTTATTTAATCTCGGAACACAGAGCCAAATGTAGATTCACTAAACAAATAAACTTCGATTTGTGATAAAATCCAATCCAACTTTTTTTATAGTCTTTCGCATGACGGCACAAATATACTTTAGAAAAATATTCTAGATGACGATTTTTTTCTGAATATGTGATCTTCAATCTTAAAACCACATTCATATTGTAGATTAAATATCTTCTTATATATATCTTATATCCTTCCCGTGCCGTTAAACGTCACATAGGGCTCGCCAATTTTTCCTGTCTTCGGTGAGTCTTTCAATCTTATCAAGGGATTTTATGCCTGTTAATTTGATGAAATATCACTTTTACTGAAATCCCCGTTTACACGTAGGCTTGTGGGTAATTTATTAATCCTGTACTGAAGTTCTCAGCGTTCAGTTTTCCTTTTGTATTATCTTATCTTTGGTGTGGGATCCTTTTCCAGGGTCACATAAAAGTCGTTCCCGCACATGACTGTACTTAACCGGTATAACTGGACGCTCTGGCGGCTACCATTATTTAATTTACTTGTCTTCTTAAGCTCAGACGTGGACGATAATCTCTCTCATAAATGCGTCAGCTTGTCTCGGGTTTTCGTAACTGCCACAGTTTCTTCTGCAGGGAATTAAAAGTCAAGTCACATCTTTTTTCTAGAGTACATTCAAACGACATTACTTGACTCGAGGATGCTGACTTCATTTCTATCGGTATTGTATCTACAGATATTTTTGAAAAGGTCAATTTTCTGATGGTATTTTCTTCTATTGTCTGTAAAAACAAGTCTCTGAAGCTGAGGAAGTTATAATTTATTTTCCCCATAACTTTTTGCTGCTTAATTTGTGAGGTCTATTTCTATTATCGCCATTTTTTATTTTCTGCTTAAAGAGAGTTTGCGTGGTGAACGAAGATTTCCTTATTTATCTGTTTGTTCACAGACAGACAGACAAACTAGATAGACAGACAGACAGACAGACAGACAGACAGACAGACAGACGGACAGACAGACGGATAGACAGATAGATAGATTAAACTGTTTTTTTTTCGTTAATTTGTCCGTTTGCTGATTTTTCTAAGGGACAGAATCAGTAGCGACTCTGTTTCTCGAAATAAAATCAATGATTTCTATTCCGCCTAACTAAAACAGATACCTGGCACATTATTCTTGGAAGAACTGTGGCCGGAAATGGAAAATCTCTGACCCTTAGTTGGCATACTCGAGACTAAGCCGTGGCTACAAGCAACTGTTTGTGAGTAATGGAAATGTGACCTCATCTGCATTTTAACTCCTTGAATATGGGATACCCAGCATAAACATTTTTACAATCTGTCTGTAAAGAGAATTTTTTTACTTTAAATTTGTGCCTTTCTGTTTTTAGACTCTTGAAATGTTACTATTTATTATTTATTGTGTTACAAACTAATCGTTTGAAATATTCAAATCCTATACCCATATCTCATGGTAGAGTAACATTAGTGTAAGGGCATAACCAGGTAAAGTGCGAGTACTTGCAGTACCTCCTTCCTGAGTGCCTGTTTACAGTTTACATGAATTTAGAGAAAAAAAAATCATCTCGTGATAAATGATTTAGAAGTTTCCAGTTTTCAGTAATGTAGTTTTCTAGAGAAACTGCTCTACGAGATACTGTACTCAGAATAGAGCAAGGTTAGAATGAGTAGCGGAATTCATGTGATTGTTTGCAGCGTGGGAGAAAGTGAGAATCATGGGATAGTTGCAGTGGTAGCAGAGATTACAAAACTGTTTTCTGAGAGCAATGAGATACAACCAGAGCATGAGTGGGAGCGAGTCAAAGTATGACTTAGGTCAGAGTTAAGTTAGAGTCAGTGTTTTGAGTTATTCCAGTTTTGTTTTTTTTTTCTGGCGGGGGGAGTTGCTTTGAGATGTAGTCAGGTTAAGGAAATAGTTGGAGTTATTCTTTTTGGTTTTTTTTTGCTTTGTTATTAGGTAGTTATTACGTAGTCCTTTTTAGGACAGACTGGCAAGTTTGTTAAGAATTCTAGATAGAATGATGAAATAGTTACAAGAGTGATGTTCACCACTGAAGGAATTGTGATGTGGTAATTTTGGAAGTGAAGTCATATTCATTGTGAATTTGAATTGTAAATATGTGAGTTGGTATTTTCCTTATTGTCATACATGGCTCTTTTCCCACATGGCGAGCTAGTTCTTGCCGGGAAGTTTTTCTTATCATTGTATTCTATATTTCTTGCCTTGTAACAGTGGTGTTTATTCATCCTCATAATTTCTCCCTTCATTCTATCCATTAATAAATTTGTGTTGTCTGATGTAAAACTACATTACTGACTTTGTTGGAACGCTCACTGCTGACAAGTTTGTTTGTGTCGGAAGACCGTCAAGTTTAGTCAAGTTGTTCTAACTCAATATTCTTCTGTGGAGTTGTGTGCCTGGGAGTTCTTGTTGAATTTTCTTAGTGTTTAGCAGAGGAAATTAGGCTGTCTATTTAGATCATACATTCTGATCTCTTAGCACCAGCAACAAGAAGTAATTTCTGTAATGAAAATTGTACTCCACAAGAAAAGTAATCAACAGTATCACTAGTAATGTACACTAGTTTACTGCCTATTCAGGCATTCAGTCTAATACTACTTATTTAATTTTGCTCTCCAGTGAATGTTTGTTAACGCATTTAACCGGTATAATTGGTATTTGAGAGAAAGCAAACGGGCGTACAAATAAGAGAAGCAGGAATGATACAGAATCACACACACACACAAACACACACACAAACACAAACACACACACACACAATTCACTGGCGCAAAAATAATAGGAATGTAAGGAGAAAAGATCCTAATATGTGTCAGATCTTACTTAATAGGATCCTATTGTAAAGTGTGTATACATCCAGTCAATTTCCCATACAATCTAGGGAGTTTCACATACACTCCAGTCAGTTTCCCATACGATGCAGTCAGCTTCCCATACAATGCAGCAGATCTCCCATACAGTCCAGTCAGTTTTCGATGCATTCTAGAAAGTCTCCCATATAATGCATTAGATCTCCCATACAATCCAATCAGTTTCCAATACAATCCAGTAAGTCTCTCATATAGCCCAGTCAGTTTCCCATACATTCCAGTAAATTTCCCCTACAAATGAAATCAAAACGGGATGAAGATTTGTTTTCTGTGGAAATTTTATTTTTCGCATTTTTAATTTTCGGCTCATAATACATCGTAGATTGTAAATAAATATTTAAACAAATATTTAAACATCATTTTTATGTCAATTTTCAAGTGAGATAAATGTACAAAGACAGCATGAAATCGAGAACATTCCTAAGAGTATGAGTAACCAGTACCTGGAGAAGTCTTTTAGGGCCCCACGGATTTCAGGCGATACTTCTTCTCATATGTGCTATAATACAAAAAGATTTTTGTAGATTGTTTCCATTGCTTTTCAAACTTAAAGGGGTTGTTTCTCCTGCTTTTTAGATTTAAGTTACTGAGATGATCTTCCCCCCCCCCCGACTCGAGAAGCCTGTAGATGTTTATAGTTGTCACATCTTGCACGAGTGTTGAGTGTGAACTCGGTCTCACGGGAAATTGTAAGGGAAAATTTCTGGGTTGTTGTTTTGTGAGAAAGGATTAGATGAATCCTGGACTGGCTTCCGGCGTGAGCGCTAGTGTTTGGAAAGCCATGACTTGACGTAAAGCCATAGAGAAACAAGACAGTGTATATGTGTTTTTGAGCGTCTGTGTTCGAACTGGCTCACGATGTCTGTGGCCAGCGTGTTCGTCTTCTTGTGTGCTCCACCAGTGATCTGATAAATGTGAGGCAATTAGATTCGCAGAAGTCAACCATCATCATTATGTTGAGACTCCTATATGTGGTGCCGCTGTGGGACTTGTCACAGCTGGTGGTTTGTGTCTTGCCGGAGTATATCCTACAGCCGTTGGTGCCGTGCGTCCAAGCTGTGATGCTTTAGTGTGTGAATCCATTTTGCAATACTTCCTCTGATGTAGTCATACCCTCTCCTCCTGGCGCGTTACTACATAAGGAATTAGGGACAGTCTTCAATGCTTGCGGGACGGAAATCCAAAATAGGAGATGTCACTTGTTTATAATCAAGAAGTCTTCCCTACAAAGCTCACAGAACTAAAAGCTAACTGAAGGGCTTCTTCGCTAAGAGTTCAGTCTTAACTAGTCCGCTTTTTCCTCGGAGGTTGTTTCTTTCCTGTGTCCTGCCCAGATAATTCCGTCCAGAGGATACTTTTTTTTTTTTTGGCCTGTGGTTTTTTCGGTGCTAAAAACTGTTGACGACGGAGAAAGTGGCATGGGAAAAAGTCTGCAAGAAAACCGGGACTGCCAACTCTACCGGGAAGACATCTCACGAGAAAATGAAAATACAAAAATTTATACAAATTTATACAACATTTTATAGGTTCAAAGGAAAAGACAATCACTGTCACAAAAAATCGTATTTTTGTTTCAAAACAAATGGGAGCTAACTTCCCACAAAACACAGTTTGTGCTGACATAATAGACAAAAGAAGTGGAGAAAGCAGGAAACAGACTTCCCTGTTATTGAACTGAAAGTTTCCACAGCTAGATGCAGTCTGTAACTTGATCTTTTGTCTGTGGGCGAGTAGCAAGCCATTAGTGAGCAAAACAACTCGTCTTTTCAATAGAAACCATCTCCTAATTGGTGTGAGAGAGTGAAATACTATTATATTCGTCGTCTAAATGTGACGCGTCAGTGCCTGTTTTTGTGGCATTGTCGGACATTTTTAAAGTATGTTCATGTGATATTTATTATTTATAAGACAAACAACATTCCCTCAGTATCCACTTCTTCTTCCATCGCGGTTTCAGTTATCTGCGATTTTAAAATATTAAATGAATATTAAATAAAATGCTAAATTTTAAAACAAATAGAAATTTATAAATGTGAGCCATCATCACCATCATCATTATCATCATCATCATCATCATCATCAGTGTTCATCACAAGAAGAACGAAGAGAAGGATGTGAGAAGAGTGTAGATTAATTGTCTTATTTTGCGTTTAGCAGAAAATTTCTAATAAATTGGAGATAAATGAGTAACCAGATTCATGAATACTCGCCCTTGTTCTTCAGGAATATGAGGCACTGGAATCACACTGCTTAAACTCGAAATTCAACTGCATTTAACATGCCCTTCCCCCACAATCATATCCCCTCTTTCTTAAGGTCTACTCTTTCCCCGCCTGTAACTTATATTCCAGAACTCCTTCCTGCGCTAGATTACAAACACTCTACCACAACCATCTTAATCTACTCCACTCACCTTTTTCTCTGCTTGATTACCAAAGTACCCCTCTTCCTCTCCTTTTCCACATCCTCTTTACTACCAACCTGTCATACAACCCAGGTCTTCATTTAAACATTCACAACATTCTACCACCTGCGTTCTAGGGCTCAGGTTCTCGTAAGTCACAGGTAAGTGCTCCACTTTTCTAAAATCTGTTTCCCATTCCTATTCGTTGTATATCATTAATGTGAATTTATAGTCTTTCTTTCTGTGTGTCATTAATGTGAATTTATAGTCTTTCTTTCTGTGTATCATTAATGTGAATTTATAGTCTTTCTTTCTGTGTATCATTAATGTGAATTTATAGTCTTTCTTTCTGTGTATCATTAATATGAATTTATAGTCTTTCTTTCTTCACTATTTATTTGTCCTGTATGTTTTTGTATGATAAGATATAAATCGAAGGGTCAGAACTGTGTGCTCGTTAACTAGTAAAGCTGTTCCTAAATTTACTTTAAATATATTTAACATTTTGTTATCATGGCCTTTACTGCATCGGCTTCTTGTATATTTATATATTTATTTTTTTAATATACTTACACCCAAACTATTTATTTGTTTATTATACTTCTACCAAAACTATTTTTTTACTTAAAACCAAACTATTTGGTTTTTTAAAAAAAATACTTATACCCAAACTATTTGTTTGTTCATAAAGTAGGTCAAGACAGAAGAAATCACTTTTCGCATTGAACGTCATCTGATCTGACAGACGTCGCTAACGTCAGTACCAGCTGTAAGAACTTTGGATGTTTTATCTGTAGATGACGCCATGTAGACCTCGTTGGTGTTAAATGTAAGAGACTGGGGTTCGCTGTTTCCAAATGGCAGGATCGAAGTAACGGTAGTATGTTAACATTTTAGCTAGGACAGTGTACACATTACATGGAGAAGAACAACAGAAAGGATGTTGAGCAATAGAGGGCTCACCTGGGCAAGAGCAGAAAAAAAGGCGAAGGACAGGCATTTGTGGAAAACCCTTGCTGAAGCCCCATGTGCCCTGGGCACTTAAGGTTCAGAGAGAGAGAGTGTACACAGTGTGTATAAAATAGTGGAGAGTATAAAAATATTTTCTTTTCCTTTATAACGATGCTGGTACACATTCATTCATTTGCATGTCCCTTGTGGAACTTTGCCTTCCTAACAGCCCTCCTGTAGGCCTCTCGGTTGTAAGCAAGATGCCATGCTGCTGATGCATCCATTTGCAGATTATCAACGATGTCTTGCAGCCATCTTCACCTTGGTCTTCCTCTCTTTCTTTTTTCCCATTATGTACCCTTCCAAGACGGTTTTCTCTAGATTGTACTTGTCTATGGTACACATAGATTATACATGTCTGTGGTACACATAGATTATACTTGTGTATGGTACATATAAATTATACTTGTCTATGGTACACATAGATTATACTTGTGTGTGGTACACATAGATTATACTTGTGTATGGTACATATAGATTATACTTGTGTGTGGTACACATAGATTATACTTGTGTGTGGTACACATAGATTATACTTGTGTGTGGTACACATAGATTATACTTGTGTATGGTACACATAGATTATACTTGTGTGTGGTACACATAGATTATACTTGTCCATGGTACACATAGATTATACTTGTGTGTGTGTGGTACACATAGATTATACATGTCTGTGGTACACATAGATTATACTTGTGTATGGTACACATAGATTATACATGTCTGTGGTACTCATAGATTATATTTGTGTATGGTACACATAGATTATACTTGTGTATGGTACACATAGATTATACTTGTCTGTGGTACACATAGATTATACATGTCTGTGGTACACATAGATTATACTTGTCTGTGGTACACATAGGTTATACTTGTGTGTGGTACACATAGATTATACTTGTGTATGGTACACATAGATTATACTTGTGTGTGGTACGCATAGATTATACTTGTGTGGTACACATAGATTATACTTGTGTGTGGTACGCATAGATTATACTTGTGTGGTACACATAGATTATACATGTCTGTGGTACACATAGATTATACTTGTCTGTGGTACACATAGATTATACTTGTCCATGGTACACATAGATTATACTTGTCCATGGTACACATAGATTATACTTGTCCATGGTACACATAGATTATACTTGTCCATGGTACACATAGATTATACTTGTCCATGGTACACATAGATTATACTTGTCCATGGTACACATAGATTATACTTGTGTGTGGTACACATAGACAAGTATATTCTTTTCTTTGGAAGTGTTAAGGCAAAGACGCTGTCCGTGTGTGTACTCACCGACTTATATCTGACATCTTGGGGTCAGGGCTGGTGAACAATAAGCTGACAAGTATCCTGTTCTCACCTCTTCGTTGGTACCTCCAGTAACAGGCCTAACCTAGCCTAGCCTAGCCTAACTACAGAGGTTGAGTTTGCTAAGAAGTGTTGCACCCCTGCAGCTAATTTTTTTTTTTGAGCTGCACTCAAGGATAGAAAAAGCAGCTGTCATAACCAGCTCCCAATCCGACACAACACTGTGCCTCACCATCGGCTACAAAGAACACCAGATCGTAGTTCCAAAACGACAGAAGGCAAGAGAAACAAGACAAGACAAGACACAACAATGGGAGTGTGGTGGAACTGATTATTCTAAGTTGATAATATTAGCATGCGTATTTTGTAGAGTCAATAGCATGTTAAAATAATGTTTTCTCTTTTTGTTTCTGTTCTTGATTATAATGCGTTTGTTCACCTGGGCGTAATAACGCAGCGGTCGGATCTGTTTTGTAGAAGTTTTCTTTTTTTCTAGTTCACTGATTACGTAATGACATGTTGTGTGTGTGTAATGATGTCTATCGCGTCATGGTTGTTTGTTGACACACTGAATTATATGTCTACGTGTAAATGCGAGAAGCTCCAAACCATTCGTCATAAAATCTGGAGTGATGCAGGGATGTGTACTGTCTCCCTTACTATTCATAACATACTTTGACAACATCTGCAAAGAAGCTAACATCTCTCTCTCTCTCTCTCTCTCTCTCTCTCTTTCTCTCTTTCTCTCCCTGAACCTTAAGTGCTCAAGGCACATGGGGCTTCTGCAAGGGTTTTCCGCAAACGCCTGTACTTTGCCATTTTTCCACTCTTGCCCAGGTGAGCCCTCTGTTGGTCAACATCCTCTTTATTGTTCTTCTCCATGTCTCCTTACGCATCTTCTGTTCCCCTGCGGTGTCCATCTTAGTGCTATTTTTAGTAGTGAATCGTCAGTCAACCGGAGCACATGTCCCAACCATCGCCAGCGTCTTTCCTCAATAATTGCTGTCAGTGGCTTCATCTGCATTTCTGCCAGCAAGATGTTATTTCTTGCGGTGTTTAGCCACAACATTCTCCTAATAAACATAGCTAAAACACGTAGTAAAAATTCAACCAAAAAAAAAACCTGTTCAACAGTCCAGCTCCAGAAACAATGCTGATAAACTCACATAAAAGAAATTGGTTCTAGTCGTGAAAACAGATGAAGGTGTGTGCTTCAGTTTTACAGAAAAGATAGAAAGAGCGAGGAAATTGGGCAGAAACAAGAGTGACAGAAAGCAAGATGAGTACATATGAATGAAATGATGCAATACTTGTCGGTTTGTTCTTCGGGCAAGACCTAGTTTCCTTCCCAAAGTCCACGTTATACGTTCTGCACTTCTCGCAACGTCATTCATGCCATTATGTGCGGGCGTTGGGTTATGAGGAATACAAGGAAGACTCGTTTACGCTTAGGAGATCGGTTTCGCCAGCATTTGCACGACATATCAAAGAGGGCACTGATACCGGTCGCCAAGCACTTCTGCCAAAGAGACCATCAAGGAAAATGGCCATTTATGTAGCTGTAATCCGCTCCTATTCTTCTGATGAACTATCTAGGAAAGTACTGGAACAGCGCCTTATTTTCCAGGCTGGTTGTCTCCATCCAGAACTGGAACTAACAATAAATTCAGTTTTCTTTGAACTACATTTCCACCTGGTTTCTACCTTTTTTCTGTCTCCCCTACCCATGCCCAACTTTCTTGTCTTAATCCCACTCACTTCGCTGCATTTTCTCATTCTTGCCGGAGGCAATTTCTGTTTTATTTTCCAGAACTTTCTCTCTCTTCTTTCTCTCTAGCCCTTAGTAGGCTTTGTTATCTCTCTTACTTAGGCATGCTAAGTGAGCAGTCTTGTCCTCTCAATGCTCACTATATAATAAAGTTACGCTGTGAACTATTATATTATTGACGAACTGATGTAGCGTTCTTTACATAATGCTGTATTGTAACTCCGTCACATGAATCAATGATATTCCTGCATTATAACACATAATATTTCTGAATGATTATAGTATTGAAGCTTTGATTAATGCGGACATTATCTTCACACACACACGCAGATTTCTGTGGTCTAGAATAGGTTTCACAAATATAATAACATTCACCAGAACAAGTCCACTGAAAAGTTATCTGAATCCATTTAATTATGTCAAGTAAGGTCAAAGATGTATTACTGACAACGTCAATTGAAATAAGATGCAATATGACTGATAACACCACTTGAAATAAGATGCAGTATGACTAATAACATCAACTGAAATAAGATGCAATATGACTGATAACATCACTTGAAATAATATGCAATAGGACTGATAACATCACTTGAAATAAGATGCAATAGGACTGTTAACATCAACTGAAATAAGATGCAATAGGACTGATAACATCACTTGAAATAAGATGAAATAGGACTGTTAACATCAGTTGAAATAAGATGCAATAGGACTGATAACATCACTTGAAATAAGATGCAATAGGGCTGTTAACATCACTTGGACTAAAAAAATGCATCTCCTTTACTCATAATGGAATCACCTAAACAATGTTTCAGAACATCATATCTGCCATATTCTACATGCAGCACTTCAACAATATTATCAACTTCAAAATACTCTACATGTGATACAAGAACAATTCCAAACTCTGTAATATATTAGATCTGCAACATATGGTCAATTCCTGGTCTGAATCACTTTACACAAAAGTTTTAAAAAATAACAGATCTTCATAATCATTTGAAACACATCTTCAGTCTGTCCTAAAACTACATCTCGTTCTAAATTGCTTTTACTGAGTACCTCTCTTGTCCTCTGTGTGTCTCTGTGTGTCTTCTGTGTTTCTCTCCGTCTTCTTCTTCTTCTTCTTATGTGTCCTCTGTGTGTCTTCCGTGCACCTTCTAAAACTGCCTGCCTGACTTATATGTCGTAAGTCAATTGTTCGATAGGACACACCCCTATTCCTTGTCATTGGTCAGCTGGTCAAGTCGAGCCACTCCATTTTTTCCAAACTGCGTCCTAAGATTAACAAATATGTGTCCCGTGTCAGTCTGTTGCGTCAAATCCGTCTATAGAATTTTCTCATCAAGTATCAGGTGTTTGCGATACCTAGGGGGTGATTATATGTTTACACAGTGTCCGCCTACCTCCGTCTGTTCTATTGTCGTCTGGGTAGCTCCTCTTTCTCTACCTTTATTGTCGGCGCCCTGTGGTAATATTACTACTAATGCCGTGGGAGTGTTCCTCTCGAATTTTCCATCGTTTCAGACCTACTTTCTACGCAAAAGTAATAATAAACTATACTAAATATGCCATTAGTAATAATAATAATAATAATCACATTAATAATAATTATGACACTATCCTAATTTACAATGGACTATGCTACAACTATTCTTCTAAATATTTCTCCATCCACCCATCCCCATAATGTCTTCTCACTCTTGTATCATCTGCGGCTTTGTTTGGGCCGTAGGTGACCGATGGTGGAAAGCTTTGGCCATTTGTGGCATAATGCCATATTTTTTAACCATACGTTAACCTTTATGATAACCCCTTTACAACATTTCTCAGCCAATCGTTGACTTCCACTTTGTGCTCTATTTTGTCTGTCTAGGCGCATTTTGTGCCAGGCTTTCTTACTAGGAGGAGGCCAAAAAAAAAAAAAAAGCTAAGTCCATATTTTTCATCCATTTCTCGTGTTTTTATCTATTGTGTTGTTTTGTATGCAATCCTTGAAAGAGCACGCAAGAACACGTCAGAGAAGGACCTACACCAGAACCTGGATAACTTGGCAAGAGCATATGAAAGCCACATCATGAGGATCAGTGCTTTAACAACGAAAGTCGTGGCCATAGAAAGAGAAGAAATCCCAAGAAGATCTTCCTTTAGCACAGCCCTTGAACAAGTGAAGCATTTCGAACACCTAGTTAGCACAATATCATCCTCAGGGAAAACTGACGCTGAAACTGAGAACAGATGCTAAAAGATTAATCAGGTCATTGGACAGATGGAATCTTTAATATATCATGCCATGTATATATCACATTTGAAACAAAAAGTGCACTGTACAACACAATTTTTCTCCCAACCTAATAATAACAATGTTAAACACGGATACTAACAGGTACACAGAAAAGGAAATGCATCAAGACAGAAATGAGATGTCTAAGGAGAATACTTAATGTGACAAGAAGAGACCAAATAAGAGATGACACCGTCAGAGCAAAGGCTGGAGTAACACCAGTACTATGTTATACACAGGAACAGCAAGTGAAACGGTCTGGCCAAGTTACACGGCTAACACCAGACAGTATATCACACAAAGGAAGGTAGATAACATCCCCACGCAGGAGATGAATAAGGAAACTACAGAAACTGTAATATATCACATTATATGAAGCACATAGTCGAGTCCTATCAAGACGTCTATTTGTCCCTTCAGCACTGAAAGTTATATGCGGAAAGTGACGGACAAGCATGCCGTGTGCTAGAACGTGTGCACAAGGAGGTTACCGCCCTTGAAAGATGAGAGCAAAAGAGCAAAATTGAGATCTTCAGAAGGCGATCAGCAAGAACTGATGGGAGAAGGATTAAGGCTACGAATGAGGGTAGTTTGGAAAAAGATTCCATGGCCACTGATAATGAACTGGCGGTTAGACCTGAAAACAAATGCGTTTAAACGTACAGTGTTGGATGTTGTGTGTTGAGATTATGGCGGTTTTTGTTCGCCCAACTGTCCTTGTTAACGCCACTGTGTAGTATGTTGGTTACGTAGTATGTTGGTTATGTAGTATGTTTGTCATGTAGTATGTTGGTTATGCAGTATGTTAGTTATGTAGTATGTTGGTCGTATACTATGTTGGTCATGTAGTAGTATGTTGGTCACGTAGTACGTTGGTTATGTAATATGTTGGTTATGTAGTATGTTGGTCGTATACTGTGTTAGTCATGTAGTATGTTGGTTATGGTCATGTCCAGGGCCGTCAACCTAAGCGCCTGACATAAATAATTTTGATGTTGTTAACGTAGGTTTGTTATTGGAAAGAACAGTGTGAAATGATGGAGGGTGGATATTAGCTTTTTCTGTTTGTAGAACGCAGAACTCACAGGAGGAAAGACGTAGGATACCGTAAGGAAGGTAAAAGTAGAATCAGCGAGAAGTATCAGTAAACAGTAGTTAACTATCAAATGACGGTGAGTTCATATTCGTATTATGTATTAGATATCGATGAGCTGTGCTGTGAAAACCACGAAACGCATACACAAGGCAGGGCTTACAACAGTACAGTAGGATATGTTTTTGAAGGAGTAAGAGAGAGAGAGAGATTGAGAGAACGAGAGAGAGAGAGAGAAAGAAGGGGGGAGAATGTGTGTGTGTGTGTGTGTGAGTGCGCATACGTAATTCTGTTACAGTACATTACTGTACTGCTACCAACGACCCACAGCTAACATGCGTGCGTCATGGTTGGCGAGTAATAACTGATCAAGACCCGGTTCCACCTCTCCGTTTGGTACTCCCAGTAACAATAATAACCTGGCTAACGGAGCAGGGATCGCCATAGTCCCCATGGTGGTGGAGTCTGCTAAAGAAGCATTGCACACCTCCTGTTTGCACTAAAGGGCAGAAGAAAATGGCTGCCAAGACCCGCTCCTAAGCCGATATGATGCTGCACCTCAACATCTTCACAGCATCGGCTGCAAAGAACACCAGTTCGCAGTTCCAGGAAGAAGAAGAAAAAGAAGAAGAAGAAGAAGAAGTTATTTTTTGTTCATCTCTTAACTTTAACTCCAAAACAACACTGGTAGTATTGACAGTTTCTTGCAAGCCAAATACTCAAAGCGGTATCTAGGCACATAAATCTAAACAAAATAAAAAGTAGGAGATTTCCAACCCAATCTATATCTTTACATTACACAGAATCTTCCTTCCTATTTCTTTCTACCAAAATTTCCCATTAAAATTAGAGTAGAGAATGGAAAGTAATTCAGTGAAGGAGCAAGGGTGAAACTTGAAGGCTACGCATGTCACGGTACCTCCGTTCTAAAGGTTGGTCACGTCCTAAACACGCCCATACTGGGATAATATGCCTAAACCGGTTCAACCCAGGGGTGGAAGTCACTAGTGGCGAGGATTCATCCTCCTCGACAAAAGCTCCGTCCTGGTAACAACTAGGAAGGGTAGCGGCCACGACCACAAAATGCTGAAGTCGGAGACACTGGACCAGTGCAGTCTAGATAGGCAACCATCTCTCACCCTGCGGGGATGTATGCGTATCCTAATCATGCTGAGATTTTCCGGTGAGAAAGTCCAACGCTGGACTTGATGGGCAACCACCTCTCACCCGGCGGTGATACACGGGTATCTCAAAACACGTCGAGGTTTTCCGGTGAGAAAGTCCAACTCTAGACTAAACTGGTGCAACGAAAACCACAGTGTCATGCAATCCCGCTTCTGAGACCCACCAAGAATACAGGCTCAAGCCCTGCGATATTCTGAACCTCTTGTGGTCCTCTCGGGGATCTCGTGTGGTCCTTTCGGGGACCACGAAACCTATCGAGGACCTCAGGCGTAAATTCAGTAAGATCACAGGGCTGCCTTGGTGGTAGAAGCGAACGAAGAAGAAGAGAAGGAGCAAATGTCCATATTCGAATCAAACTCCATCACAAACATGTGTGTATTTTTAAAGAAAACGTGTATTATACGACAGTTTCAAGAATCCCGAGTTGAGGGGTGGGGGGTTGTGGGGCGCTAAGGAACTATCCATCACGAGGAGAATACTCTATTTGCTTTTTGTTGTTCCTAAAATTCTGTTATTATGAGCATGAACTTCGGTGCAGCACTCGACAACAGAATAAAGCTAACAAAACAACAACAAAAATCACCCACAACAGATAAAACAAGAACAGAACGTCGCGGAATAAACAAAAAAAAAAATCGTACCTGTTAATTAAAGGCCCCATTCTAAATCTCAGTCCCAGACACAGATCTTTATATGTCCCGTAATCAATTTTTATCAAGCGCTTGTTTGACGGGGAGTCTAGAAGTGCATTAAAAATGGGGCATATCAAGGGAGTTAATCAAAGCCGTCGTCTTGATGGAAAATTTTAGTCTGTGGCGAAAATATTTTCTTGTACTTCTTTAACGCTACAAGTCGGCCTTGACCTTTTATCAGTTTTCTGTTTGCTTGTGTTCTCATGTTTGTGTCTGCAAGTGTTTATTTGTACTTGAAGAAAATGTGTTGCATTTAAAAGTACAGCGGTTTCCCCCTTATACGAGGGGAAGTCACTAAGTAACTCGCAAATTGAAATATTTTATCATTGGCAGTTATCAGGTAGTATTTAAATATATCTTTAGATGTTACCATCATCCAGCTTTATAATAGCTGTATGTAAGGGGCGCTGGGAGTTACGTGCGCATGCGCAAAGCAATAATACAATGGCTACCCAACTGTTAGTGTGTACCAAAGAAGAGCAGGGAAATAATATGCGATTTTTGTGGGCTAAAGGATATTCAGTTGAGGACATTCATAAGGAAATTATTACAGTTTATGCTGAAAAGTGTTTATCACGTAAAGCGGTCTATAACTGGATAAAAGAATTTTCTCAAGGACGCACCGAAATTCTTGACAAAGTCCGACTTGGCCGTCCTGTTCAGAATGCAACAGAAGCGAATGTGCAACGTGTGAATGAGATTATCACAGCTGATAGACGAGTAACGATAGACAGTGTAGCAAGTGCAATTGGATGTTCACATGGCTTAGCCTACAGAATAATGCATGAGCAATTGAATTTTCAGAAATTGCTCACCTTGGGTACCCAGAGATCTGAATGATGAATACAAAATGAACCGATTTGGTTTCTCGTTGCAGCATCTCTGTCATTACGCATATGAAGGTGGAGACATGCTCTAAAGGATTATTACTGGAGACGAATCTTGGGTGCACCACTACCAACCTGAATCAAAACGTGCCTCAATGCAATGGAAACACCCGTCATCGCCATGTGAAAAAAAATCAAGATTACGCCATCTCCGGGGAAGGTTATGCTGAAAAGTGTTCTGAGATTTTCAAGGAGTGTTGTTAATCAAGTTCTAGAAGTATGGTGACAGTGTGAATTCTGTATCGTAACTGTGAAGTTCTGTCGATGCTACGGGATGTGATTCGAAGAAAACGTCCTGGTCTGCTGACTAGAGGTGTGCTTCTCCTTCATGACAATGCCAAACCACATACGGCTCGGTTAACCCAAGAGAAAATTAGCCAATTGGGTTGGGAAGTTCTTGAACATCCACCCTATAGTTCGGACTTAGCTCCAAGTCTTTTTCACCTGTTTGGTCCATTGAAAAACCACCTTGGCGGGAGAAGATTCTCGAGTGACGAAAAGGTGGAAACAGAAGTAAAAAAAAAATGGTTCAGAAATTGGACTTCTGATTTTTACGCCATGTAATCACTGATTACACGATGGGACAAATGTATCAATGTTGGTGGCGATTACATTGAGAAATAGGGGAATAACGTAGGTTCAAAAATTAAAAGTTTTCAAATTACTGTCGCATTTATTTATTTATTTATTTTTGTAACAGGCATTTGCGAGTTACTTAGTGACTTCCCCTCGTACATACGAGAAAAAAGTTTCGTGTGTTTATAACTTGTCAAGATTTTTTTTTTAAGTAAATTTAGTCCTGAGGGCAAAGACATTGTCCGATTTGGCAGTCAGCGAACCATAGCTGGCATGCTAGCTTCAGGGTTAGTGAACCATAGCTAGCATTCTAACGTCAGGTTAGTGAACCATAGCTAGCATTCTAACGTCAGGTTAGTGAACTATAGCTGGCATTCTAACGTCAGGGTTAGTGAACCATAGCTGCATTCTAGCTTCAGGGTTAGTGAACCATAGCTAGCATTCTAACGTCAGGTTAGTGAACCATAACTAGCATTCTAACGTCAGGTTAGTGAACCATAGCTAGCATTCTAACGTCAGGGTTAGTGAACCATAGCTAGCATTCTAACGTCAGGTTAGTGAACCATAGCTAGCATTCTAACGTCAGGTTAGTGAACTATAGCTGGCATTCTAACGTCAGGGTTAGTGAACCATAGCTAGCATTCTAACGTCAGGTTAGTGAACCATAACTAGCATTCTAACATCAGGTTAGTGAACCATAGCTAGCATTCTAACGTCAGGGTTAGTGAACCATAGCTGCATTCCAGCGTCAGGGTTAGTCAACCATAGCTGGCATTCTAGCATCAGGGTTTTCGAAGCGTAACCGACCACTATCCTACCTCCCCATTGATTCCCCCAGTAACAGACCAACCCTGGCTAAGAAGGTAGGGATCGTCTAGGTCCCCCTGACAGCGAAATCTGCTAAAGGAGGATTGATTGCACAGCCCCTGCTTCGTTGCTTCATGAAGTGACTGAAAATTTAGCCGTCGTAACCTGCTCACAGTCCGACAGTACCTCAACATCTTCATCAGCTGCGAGGTACACCATAGTACACCATGGCAGTTCCAGGGAGAGAGAAGAAGTATAGACCTGTAGTATTATAAAACCATTTAGACGGCATGCTGATAGAACGCATATTTTCCTTGACTACTGGGCATTGGGTGGCTGAATGGTTAGACGCTTGGTCTACTGATCCGCTGGTGTCTGGGTCAAGTCCCAGAAGTAGAAATATTTTTTCTGGTACCACCCACCAGAAAGGCCCCGGGGGTCTACCTAACCTTGAGTCACCAGAGAAATCTGGGAAGGTAAATGCGACCAAGCGTGATACTGACCACATCAGACTTTCACCTGCCGATGGTCATGGAAATACGGGCCTCACACCGTATCCTCAGTGTGCCCTAATAGCATGGAAGCGGGGATTCTAGTTCAAGTTTTATCTAGCAGATACATATCAGGTCGAAATCGTGTCGGGTTGGCTATTCAGACAACCGTTTCCCTTATGTCTGAGAAAAAATGTTGCATTTAATATGATAATTTCTTAATGTCTTCTCCTAGTTTGTTTATACCTTGCAGTCTTTCTACATGAAATTTTCCTGCTGTGCATGACATACTGGTTGTGAAAATATTAAATGAGGAGAAAATTAAGACTGGAACGAGAAACTTGCTTTATAAATGTATGTAAGATGGGGCCTCTAAGACTATTCATAGTTCATAGCAGACAAGATATAATGGAAATGAAGAGATGAGACAAGGTTGTGAGGAAGAATATTATTAATAAATACTCAAGAATTACCAAGCAATCAAGAATTATAAGCAGCACTAAGAGATGAAGGAGCAACAACTTGACGGTCAACAGTGCAGCTACTGGTCGTGACCTCTTTCTCCGAGACAAGCCCATGATTTCACAGCCAACAAAATAAACTCTATAATCAACTTTTCCACAAGCCACTGTGATCTGGTGTCTTCATTCTTCTTGTCTGCAGGCTTTTACAGAAGATTTGTTCCCCCTTTCTTTATTTGTCCCCTTCACTCGCAAAACAAAAAACAAAAAAACTTAAATCTGGAGAAAAAAGTATCCTCAGTTTTTCTTGTTTGTGTTATCATCACTAGCCCCAGACCCCAACCCACTAAACTACACCTTACCATCTTTTACCTGTCGTTTAATTGCTTTTTCTTCGTTGTCTTTAACATTATTTAAGACATCTCTCTCTCTCTCTCTCTCTCTCTCTCTCTCGCTCTCTCTCTCTCTCTCTCTCTTTCTCTTTCTCTCTCTGAACCTCAAGTGCCTAGACCACATGGGGCTTCCGCAAGGGTTTTCCACAAATGCCTGTCCCTTGCCTTTTTTTCCGCTCTTGCCCAGGTGAGCCCTCTGTTGCTCAACATCCTCTCTGTTGTTCTTCTCCATGTCTCTTTTGGTCTACCCTTACTTCTTTTCCCCTGTGGTGTCAATCTTACATGTCCCAACAATCGCCAGTGTCTTTCTTCAATAATTGCTCTCAGTGGCTTCATCTGCATTTCTACAGGTTCCATGGGGTTTGCAGTCGGGCTGGGGACATCCAGTGGCTGGCTTTCATCACAGCCTACATGAGCTCAGTTTCCTGTAAGCAATTATGTCACAGAATTTATGTATCAGAAGCGATTGAAAATACCACAGAGCTCATAAAGCAGGAAAACATTTAAGGCACAAGTGAAAGATGAGCTGACAATAGAAGACTGGCAGGGTAAGCCTTCAGAAATCTCAGTTTCGTATCTTCAAGTAGATGTGAGCGTGTGCTTTTTGACATTTGAAGCTGCGGTGATGATTTTGTACCACAAACATCATGTGTACGGGGAAATAAGTTATTTCTGAGCAGGGCTTGAGAACTGAGCTTTTTATTTATCTTCATTACCGTTTGAAAGTTAAAGTGCCTGATGTGTTTTGTAGTTCTCAAAATGCCATTGAGGTTGAAACATCTAACAATCTCCTGGATCTGTGGGAATTCAGACAGTCTTCCCAAAGAAACGCAGAAATTTAAGTATTGGTAACTGAATCAGCTGCAGTGAATGCTTTAAGCTTGTAAGAAATATATGATGAAGGAGACTCTAAAAATATAACCTCTCAGAACTCAGCTCTAAAATTATATCCCCTCAAATCTCAGCTCTAAAATGACATCCCCTCAAATCTCAGCTATAAAGTTAAATCCCCTCAAATCTCAGCTCTAATAATACAACCCCTCAAATATCAGCTCTAAAAATACAGCCTTCAAATCTCAGCTCTAATAATACAACCACTCAAATATTACCTTTAAAAATACAGCCTTCAAATCTCAGCTCTAATAATACAACCCCTCAAATATCAGCTCTAAAAATACAGCCTTCAAATCTCAGCTCTAATAATACAACCACTCAAATATTACCTTTAAAAATACAGCCTTCAAATCTCAGCTCTAATAATACAACCACTCAAATATTACCTTTAAAAATACAGCCTTCAAATCTCAGCTATAAAGTTAAATCCCCTCAAATCTCAGCTATAAAGTTAAATCCCCTCAAATCTCACCTATAAAGTTAAATCCCCTCAAATCTCACCTATAAAGTTAAATCCCCTCAAATCTCACCTATAAAGTTAAATCCCCTCAAATCTCACCTCTAAAAATATAACCGCTCAAATCTCAGCTCTAAAAGTTCAGCATTTCAGATCTCAACTCCAGTAACAGTACTTTTTTTTTAAAAAATGACGAAAACATCAGGCCGTGACCCGGTGGTACTGCAAACCAGCTCCACCCGTAACGAGATTTTAAAAAAAAAATTTTTTTTTTTAAATCAGACTCAGTGACTGTTCTGCCAAGACCTTACACTGTGCAAACTGGGAACCTCGTATGAGTGGTCTCTGTTGCTGTCATCATGTTGTTCCCTTTGTTTTATTTTTTTTTTTTAACCGGGAACTTTTTTTTTAAAACAAAATTCAAATGAAAAGGGGTTTTACTATTTCTCTAACTGTCAGAGATTTTTTTAATACTCTTTCTCTCCCTTTTTCACTCACTCTCTCCCATAGTCATCTTTCTCTCTGTTGATGTACATAATCCTTTCTTTGGCAAAGCCTTCTCTTTCACTCTTGGGATGTACATGAGTTTTTTAATTTAAATTTTACTCTCTCTTACTTCTTTCTTTCTCCTTCTCTCTCATTCCATTATTTTGCTCGCTCTTTGCTGGACCAGTCCCGAAAAAGTGGCAGGACTAAACGTGCAGAAATGAAAACGAGCCCTATTTCTGCACGTCCACACCAAATACCTGAAATCCGCGAGCAGGACCAGAAACCTGGTGTGTGTGTCCGCCTGAGTTTTAGGGATTGTGTTCAACATTATGGCTCTATAGATGTCTGCTTGTTGTGCCGTGTATGTTTCTATTGTATTCTGTATTGTTCTTATGGCGGTTGCCACTGTTTTGCATTCGTATAAAAAGTGTTCTTCTGTTTCTAGTACGTTCCTCCTGCACATGTAACATCGTCTTTTGTTTCTGTGTTTTTCTCCGTGTCTCGTGGGTGTCATATTGTATATGAGCCTGAAAGTGATTTCTCGAGCTTTTGGTGTAATGTTTTTGAGATGGAGGTTTTTGAAAGTGTCGGTGTAGTCTAATATGGGGTATCTAAGTCCTCTCTTGATCCTAAGGTGTAATGGTGGTGCTTGCTCTCTGACCAAATGTTTGTATATGTGGTTTGTTTTGTGTTGGATGAGTGTCTCGTGTCCTTGAATTGCTTGTATGCAATTTTTGTAGAATGGTGGTAGTGTGCCAAAATGGTGTGCCTGCGAGTTGTTTGGTCTGACTAGGTTTGATAGTCTCAGTCCTATGCAGTAGTGAGCTAGCGGGTGTTGGTTTGGGTTTTTGATGATGCGGCATACATGGCTTATTCTGAGTGCTTGTATTTTTGTCTGTATGTCTTGCAAGGCAATCCCTCCATGTATTTTATCCTGTATGAGGGTTTTATGTTGTATGCTGTGTATAGTGTTTGTGAAGATAAAGTTTCTGATTTGTTTGTTTATTTCTCTGACTGTCCGTTTCGGAAGTTCTAGTACTGTGGCGGTGTATATTATTTTTGGTATTATGTATGTGTTTACTATGACGCTTCTTCCAAAAATCGTTGCTGTTTTGTATTTGTATCGTTGTAACATGTTTGTAATGTTTGTTTTGAGGTTGTCCCATGTGGGTTTGTGTATTTTATTTGGGTGTGGTAGGAAAGTAATGCCATAAACGTGGATGTTGTCTGTGCATGTGAGACGAAAAGGGAAGTCCCTTTTATCTCGCCATTTGCCTAGACCCATGACGACTGACTTTTGTATGTTGAGTTTTGCTCCGCTACCTTTGCCGAAATCTGCGAAAGTGTCTAAAATGTGAGTTATTGATCTGTCTGTTGTTGGAAGGAAGATCGTGTCGTCCGCATACGCGAGCAACTTCCTCTCTCCCCTACCAGGTACGAAAATTCCCTTTATTGTTGTGTCTTGTCTGATTTTCTCTAGAAGTGGTTCTAGAGTGAGTATGTACAGTAAAGGAGAGAGGGGGCAACCCTGTCTCACTGATCTGGTTAGCCTGAAAGTCTCTGTAAGCGTATGGTTTACTAAGACTTTGCTCTCAGGTTTGGAGTAGAGAATGTAAATCCAGTCTCTGAAATAATCCCCTATATTGCAGTGGAGTAGTGTCTTATGTAGGTATTCGTGTGACACTCTATCAAATGCTTTCTCCTGATCTAAGGAAAGAACTGACGACTGGCAGTTCTTCTGGTGTGTGTAATATATAATGTCTCGTATGAAATGTGTGTGCTGGTGTATGTTTCTATCCTCTACACTGCATTGTTGGTCTTCATGTATGAGTTTGTGCATGAATGGTTTGAGCTTGTTTGTAAGCGCTTTTGTGAGGATTTTGTAATCTACATTTAGCAGCGATATGGGTCTGTAGTTTTTGAGTTGTGTTCTGTCTGCGTTGCCCTTAGGTATGAGAGTGATGTATGATAGGTTTTGACTGGGCGGGAGTTGTTTGTTTTGGAAAGCTTCTGTGAACACTTGTAATAGAAGAGGACCCAAGAGTGGAAAAAGGTGTTTGTAGAATTCTGCTGTGAGGCCGTCTGGCCCTGGTGACTTGTTTTCTTTCATTGTTTGTATTGCCTGCATCAGGTTGTCTAGTGTTAGTGGTGTGTCTAGTGCTTTTTTGTCCGAGTCCGTGAGTTGTTTAGTGTACTGCATGTATTTATCCTGTATGTGTGCTTGTGTTTCTTCCTCGGTGTACAGTTGTTTATAGTATTCTCTAATGGCTTGTACTATGTTTGTATTGTCTGTTTGTCTGTTCCCTGTGGTATCTATTATCTCTCTTATCTGTCTGCTTCGTTGTATATTTTGCTCTATGCTCAAGTACTGCTTGGTAGGTATTTCTTGTGTAATGGTATTGAGTCTTGTTCGTAGGAGTGCGCCTTGAAATCTATGTTGTCTGTATTTATCTAATTCTTCTTGTAACGTGAGTAAATGTGGTGAGGTTTTGTCCATCTGTTTTGTTAATTTGATTGCCTCTTCTAATATTTTCTCTTGTTTCAGCCTTTCTCTGTGTATTTGTGTTGAGAGCATTTGTGCTTTGTCTTTTATTGCATGTTTTAAATTCTCCCAGTTTTGTTGGATGTTGTGTGTGGGTATGTTATTCGTGAAAGTGTGTATCAGTTGCGCCATGTTTTCCATAAATTGTTTATTTTGGAGGAGTGTGTTGTTAAATTTCCAGTGTGGTGATCGTTTTGAAGGTGTAGCTGTAGATATTGTGTTCATTGTTGCTATGACTGCCTTATGGTCTGTGAAAGCTAAAGTACTATGAAGATGTCTGGCCTGTGCTATGTAGCACGTACTTGGTACATAAATCCTGTCCAACCTATATCCTCTATTGTGTCCGTGGCTCTCATGAGTGATCTCTCTGCCTTTAGGGTGTGTGTATCTGTATGTATGTACTAAATCATATGTGTTTATTATGTCTTGTAAACAATTCATCCCCAGCTGAGCGGGATTTTTTTTCCGACCAATACGGCCCCGAGGTCGACCCAGCCTCGTAAAATGGGTACTAGAGAAAATCTGGGAAGTAAAGGCAGCGAGGAAAGGAACTGGTCACCCTACCTCATACGCTGATGACCCAGCATAATGAGGTCTCTAACGCTTCACCCCCTACGGCATTTGCTATGGGACTATCTTTACTTTTACTTTAAACAATTCATATGATGTAAATCATATGTGGTGGTTCTAGTTAGACTTCCTATAGTGTCCAACTCTGATGTTATACCATTGAAATCTCCTCCTAAGATAATGTTGTGTCCTCTGTATCTGTGGCTGAGTATAGATTCTAAATCTTCATAAAAGTCGGGCTGGTGATTGCGGTTGGGTGGTGCGTGTATGTTAACTATAGTGTATGTGTGTGAGTTGTTTTTAACCTCACATATCGCAATTCTCCCTCTACTATCTCTATTCGTTTTAAATACCTCCCACCTGTCTGATGTCTGTATTATTGCTGCCCCCGATCCTGAGTCGTGAATGGCCAGGCTAAAACATGAATGTCTGAAGCCTAGTTGTGTTGTGATTTGTGCTGCGTGTGTGTCTGTATGTATATTTGTTTCTTGTATTAAGATGGAATCTGGTTTGTATGAAAGTGTTAAAGAGACTATGTGCTGTAGTTTTGTGCGTAAGCCTCTAATGTTGATACACAAAACTCTAATTTCATCATCCATTCTAGACTATATATAAAAAAAAATAAACACTAAACATGGCCTATTATACTGTGGGTTGTAAGTAACAAAAGTAACATTCCGACTATTATGTTATGAATTACGAATGAAGCATGAAAAGCATTTAAAATAAAGGAAACGTACTAACCGTAACTAGTCTATGATGTCTGTGGTGTCTTGGTGACGATCTAATTGTCGCTGTCTTGCTCCAGGATAGTCCGTAGTCGTCTGGTCCTATGGATAGGCTCTGCTGTCCCATATTCACTCTGGGCCATCTCCGCCCAGGATCGGGCTTCCTGGAAGTTCGTAGTTGTGTCTGTGTCACTGTCATCTTGGTCTGATCTTTCGTCTATGATCAGCGGCCGGGGCTCCGGCGTGGGAGGTTCTTCTATGTCCGCCATAGGTGGCGGTGGTGTCACCGGTGCTGGCTGTGCTGGCGCGGGAGGTTTTGGACTTATACTATTTTTCCTGGCTCTTTTCCCATATAGCCTGAAGCCGTCAGCAGTAAGCCATCCTTCGTTTGTTTTGGGTTGAGCTGTTTCCGACTCTGGTTTGCCTTGTGTAGGCGGTCTTGATGTCGTGTTGACTGCTGTGGTTGTGGGAGCTTCCTGCACAGTGTTCTTTCTCTTTTCTGGGCACTGACTCGCCCAGTGATCATCCTTGCCACACCTCGGGCAAGGGGTTTTCCTCCCTGGGAGAGGGACCCACAGTTTGTGGGGTTTCAGGCTCTCCGTCGCAGGCCGGAGGGTTATATAATGAGGAATTGGTTTCCTCGGACGACACAGGAAGTTCCACTTGTCCAGCGCCACTTCCGCCCTGAAAACCTCTGGCTCGGGGTCTCCGGTCACTTGTTGCACTATCCTTTTGATGCCTTCCGGTTTGATAGTCGGGGGTACCCAGTGTACCGTACCCTTCTGGCATTCCTTGTCCAGGTGTTCCACGGTTATTGTGGTTCTGGGTTGAACGGACTCAAAGGTTCGCCCGTGCAACTTGTCATAATGGACCACGTGTGCCGCCGTGGTTAACTTGGCGTACCATCGGGTTTGGTCCTGGAAATGATACAGGCCGGCTATCCCGTTGGCTCCCACTCCTAAAGGGCCAGCAATTACTCCCATCAGGTAGGTGTAAGAGACTTTTGTTATCTCTGGACCTGTCAAAGTTATTAACAGGGTCCCTTGTTGGTGATATGATTCAGAATCTAGGTCTTCCATTTTGAGATCCACGGATTCTTCCGTAGCTGTCTGGTTGGTGATTCTTTTCATTTTTCCGAGACACCACCCAAGATACGTTAATTTTGCTGAAAAGATCCACCCGTAACGAGATGTAGACCATGCAGAACTCTTTTTTTTTTTAGACAACGAAAACAACAGGCCGTGACCCGGTGGTACTGCAAACCGGGTCCACCCGTAACGAGATGTGGACCATGCCCCCGGCATTCAATGTGCAGGGCAGGCCTCGGGCATCTCGTTTAGTTAAAAAATAACGACGCTTTTGTTAACCAAAGGGCATGTTGATCAGGGTGTAACAGAATAGCAATTCTGTTCAGAGATTAATTGTGTAGCGCTAATAAATTGTGTTGCGTAGACTACGTCATTAGGAAGGCCCGTGTGCAAAAAGTCGTTAGAAAGGTCCGTGTGAAAAAGCCGGTCGTAAGCAGTTTTTGTGTGATCGTTGAACTGGAAGGACGTGTTGGGCGAACGAGAATGGGGTAGAGCGAGTCTTGTTGTCAGAATTAGTTTAGTTTGTTTTTTCTGTGTGGCTGCAGTCCTTGGTAAGCCTGTAAGTATGGTTTTTGGTATGAATAAATCATTGTAAGGTTTTCCTTGCCCATGTGGCGTAGATATTTCACGCCGGGCATTTGTTGCTGTGAATTTATGTAATAAATGTGTGTTGTCTGATGATAAACTACAACAAATCGGCTTTGTGGAAATTCTCATTGTTGACCAGTTTGTTTTGGTCGGAAGACTGCCAAGTTATGTTCAAGTTGTTGTATTCGTACTAATTTTGTGGAGTGGAAAGCCTGGGTGTCTTGTTGTATTTTCTTAGTGTATAATACAGAAAATTAGGTGATGGTTAGAACACCAGCAACAAGAAGAAACTTATAAGTTGAAACTGTACTCCACAAGAAGTAGTCATACAATCCAGTAGTTGCCTTGTAAGGGGAATCCTGCTTTAGTGGTGCCGTATCAGGCCACTTGTCACGTCCAGTGTGTTTGTTTACATGTTTAACAGTTCATGCACGTTTTTTCTAGCCCACAGTTGTGTGTTGCTAGTATGTTTCGTCAGTGGTTTTCAAGTTTTGGTTAGGGAATAGTATTTTTGTTAGTGTCAGAGACAGTTATCGTAGAAGTTATTCAAAGCGGCGATGATGTCCAGCCTACCCGAAAGCTTGTGTCACATCTAGTCCTGAACCAGTATCCTGCCAGGAACCAGTGCAGCTTGTACGGTACATTTCGCTGGTACTGTGTAGGAGGAAACAGGTAACAATTTGTAGCTTAACTGTGACCTCTGAAATTTCAGCAAGAAGTCAAGCCAGATCATGCAGACTGAACATTATTAATTATAGCAAATAGTGAATGTTGGATTTATTTACTGTCATTCTCTTTGGAAGTTTGTTGGACAATTGAGTAGTTCTGATTCATCCAGTCGCCAGACATTCATACGGAGGGATATAGTAACTTTTTGGACTACCTTCACCTGTGGAAAAAAATTTGTTTTTGGAAATGAACATTCTGTTGATTGGAAGTTGCCAGATATGCTTCTTCTGGATAGATTATCTAGAAATTTCAGGAACATTATTGTGTTTATACATTAGGGACAGTTATTTTGTTCTGCTGTGGAATTTTTCTGGATTGCAATTAATTAGCATTTAGTTTACCATTTTGTTGTGATTTTGCATTAGCAAGGATGATATGGATATTTGACATTAGTGTATATGTCATTAATTCCAGTTTTTTACTCTGATAGGTGCTAGAAAACTGAGGATTCTTAGTTAAAATTTTTCTGGAAGATTGCCATTTGCTGTTATAACTTATTTAACTAAAAAGTACAGTAATTATTCTGGACTGTATTAGGTGCCAGTATGGTTGGATTATTTTGAGTGGATTGGATAATGCTAATATTGTTTTTTTTTGTTTTATTATAGATTATTGGTTCCATGTCTGAGTTTTTCCAGAAAGAGTCATGTTACTATGAAAGGTTAGGCTTTGTCATGCAGTGCATTGGAAATGTACCAGAAGCCCTGGGAGATTAAGGCTGCAGTGGAGATTCTCTTAAGCATAATGTTTTATAGATTATATAGTTCTTGTGCAGCAATTAGTGAATGTATTTTTTTTTCCTCTGTTTATTTTTTGTATAACGGATTTATTAGTAGTTAATTAGGATGGATGATAAATCATGTAGCCTTGAATAAGGTGACATTACTGATGATGACTTATTAATAGCCAATTGTTATGGCATTTACTATGTTCAAATTGGTTATTTATCTTTGATGTGACAGCATTGGCTTGGATGTGACATTATTACCACGGATGTGATGTTATGAGGAGATTACACAAGCAGGTGTGGTTCTCTGATTGGGTACCTAGGCCGGAACATGCAGATTCCATGTAACCGAGCCTAAGGTGAAATTACCAGAGGGGGTCTCTTTTTTTTTAAGGACCTAGATATTACATTCTTTTGTTGCGCGTACATGTGGTACGTGGCACAGTCCCTTTGGGGATAAATAAAAGGTGGATTAGCCTTATACCAAAGTTTTGCCTGTTCTGCATATGTTAATGGATAATTACATATGTTAAGAATGGATGATTATATATGATACTAAAGATTTGCCTATTCTGTATATGTTTAATGGATGATTACATATGTTAAGAATGGATGATTATATGATACCTAAAGATTTGCCTGTTCTGCATATGTTTAATGGATGATTACATATGTTAAGAATGGATGATTATATATGATACCTAAAGATTTGCCTATTCTGCATATGTTTAATGGATATTTACATATGTTTAAGAATGGATGATTAATAATTGTAACCCAGATGAACCTATTCTGCGTATGTACAGCATATAGCTGCATTTGTCAGTAATAGCAGATTATTTATGGTACCAGAGTTTACCTATTCTATGTATGTGTATTGAGGAGTCACACATAATAGAAATAGATGATTGTATATGAAGTGGACATGGGCTGAGTATAGCCGAAAGTCACACGAACAGTTTATGGGTATAGTCAGAGTATGAAGTTCTATGTTGAGAGTCGATTATTATCTTTGAATTAGCCTGGAGTTATAATTTAAATAGGTACATTGGTTTTTTTTTGGAAAGTTTTGACAGGCAAACCTCTACCTTTTGGGATGGGGGAATATTATAGCAGTACAGGCTAGGGGTTATACCCAGGATTGGTACTTAGGAAATAATTAATAGAGTGAGTACCCTTGTTGGAGAGGTAGGTTGGTTGAGACCATTCAGCAGGGGTCTTGGGAAAAGCGTGCAGCATGGAGAAAACTGAGTGGGTAGGAATAGTATAAATACCACTCACGATTAGTCTAAAGGCAAGAGCCTTACTTGTTTTGTGTAGCAAGAGCCTTACTTGTTTTGTTGTAGGAAGAATTTTTGTCGTTTTGATGTAGATGGAATCTCGTTTAGGAAGAGTTTCTAGCAGTGGAAATTTGTTGGTAGTGGAGGAATTAGGTTTCTTGATCGCTGAGGTTTTAGGTGGAATGTTGTGAGTATGATTTCATGTGTATAGGACTTATTGTAAGGCTGATTGCCTTTTACTCATTTTCCTGTTTTGTCCATGTTGCGGACAGTCTCATGTGCCAGATATAGGATGGGTTGTTATGGCGATTGCATATGTTATACGTTACTACTCATAGCGTTGAATATACACATAAGAGTAGGTAGTTATTTGAATATTGTACACCTTGGTACACCTTGTGGGTAGAATTAGGGTTGTGTTGGATAGTGATTAGTTTGATTAATTTTTTTGAGAGTTTTCTGTAAAAGTTAGTAATTTTTTGTTGGAGATATTTGATGGCCAAATATCTACCTTTAGGGGGTGGGGAGATATTCTGTAACAGAATAGCAATTCTGTTCAGAGATTAATTGTGTAGCGCTAATAAATTGTGTTGCGTAGACTACGTCATTAGGAAGGCCCGTGTGCAAAAAGTCGTTAGAAAGGTCCGTGTGAAAAAGCCGGTCGTAAGCAGTTTTTGTGTGATCGTTGAACTGGAAGGACGTGTTGGGCGAACGAGAATGGGGTAGAGCGAGTCTTGTTGTCAGAATTAGTTTAGTTTGTTTTTTCTGTGTGGCTGCAGTCCTTGGTAAGCCTGTAAGTATGGTTTTTGGTATGAATAAATCATTGTAAGGTTTTCCTTGCCCATGTGGCGTAGATATTTCACGCCGGGCATTTGTTGCTGTGAATTTATGTAATAAATGTGTGTTGTCTGATGATAAACTACAACAAATCGGCTTTGTGGAAATTCTCATTGTTGACCAGTTTGTTTTGGTCGGAAGACTGCCAAGTTATGTTCAAGTTGTTGTATTCGTACTAATTTTGTGGAGTGGAAAGCCTGGGTGTCTTGTTGTATTTTCTTAGTGTATAATACAGAAAATTAGGTGATGGTTAGAACACCAGCAACAAGAAGAAACTTATAAGTTGAAACTGTACTCCACAAGAAGTAGTCATACAATCCAGTAGTTGCCTTGTAAGGGGAATCCTGCTTTAGTGGTGCCGTATCAGGCCACTTGTCACGTCCAGTGTGTTTGTTTACATGTTTAACAGTTCATGCACGTTTTTTCTAGCCCACAGTTGTGTGTTGCTAGTATGTTTCGTCAGTGGTTTTCAAGTTTTGGTTAGGGAATAGTATTTTTGTTAGTGTCAGAGACAGTTATCGTAGAAGTTATTCAAAGCGGCGATGATGTCCAGCCTACCCGAAAGCTTGTGTCACATCTAGTCCTGAACCAGTATCCTGCCAGGAACCAGTGCAGCTTGTACGGTACATTTCGCTGGTACTGTGGAGGAGGAAACAGGTAACAATTTGTAGCTTAACTGTGACCTCTGAAATTTCAGCAAGAAGTCAAGCCAGATCATGCAGACTGAACATTATTAATTATAGCAAATAGTGAATGTTGGATTTATTTACTGTCATTCTCTTTGGAAGTTTGTTGGACAATTGAGTAGTTCTGATTCATCCAGTCGCCAGACATTCATACGGAGGGATATAGTAACTTTTTGGACTACCTTCACCTGTGGAAAAAAATTTGTTTTTGGAAATGAACATTCTGTTGATTGGAAGTTGCCAGATATGCTTCTTCTGGATAGATTATCTAGAAATTTCAGGAACATTATTGTGTTTATACATTAGGGACAGTTATTTTGTTCTGCTGTGGAATTTTTCTGGATTGCAATTAATTAGCATTTAGTTTACCATTTTGTTGTGATTTTGCATTAGCAAGGATGATATGGATATTTGACATTAGTGTATATGTCATTAATTCCAGTTTTTTACTCTGATAGGTGCTAGAAAACTGAGGATTCTTAGTTAAAATTTTTCTGGAAGATTGCCATTTGCTGTTATAACTTATTTAACTAAAAAGTACAGTAATTATTCTGGACTGTATTAGGTGCCAGTATGGTTGGATTATTTTGAGTGGATTGGATAATGCTAATATTGTTTTTTTTTGTTTTATTATAGATTATTGGTTCCATGTCTGAGTTTTTCCAGAAAGAGTCATGTTACTATGAAAGAGGTTAGGCTTTGTCATGCAGTGCATTGGAAATGTACCAGAAGCCCTGGGAGATTAAGGCTGCAGTGGAGATTCTCTTAAGCATAATGTTTTATAGATTATATAGTTCTTGTGCAGCAATTAGTGAATGTATTTTTTTTTCCTCTGTTTATTTTTTGTATAACGGATTTATTAGTAGTTAATTAGGATGGATGATAAATCATGTAGCCTTGAATAAGGTGACATTACTGATGATGACTTATTAATAGCCAATTGTTATGGCATTTACTATGTTCAAATTGGTTATTTATCTTTGATGTGACAGCATTGGCTTGGATGTGACATTATTACCACGGATGTGATGTTATGAGGAGATTACACAAGCAGGTGTGGTTCTCTGATTGGGTACCTAGGCCGGAACATGCAGATTCCATGTAACCGAGCCTAAGGTGAAATTACCAGAGGGGGTCTCTTTTTTTTTAAGGACCTAGATATTACATTCTTTTGTTGCGCGTACATGTGGTACGTGGCACAGTCCCTTTGGGGATAAATAAAAGGTGGATTAGCCTTATACCAAAGTTTTGCCTGTTCTGCATATGTTAATGGATAATTACATATGTTAAGAATGGATGATTATATATGATACTAAAGATTTGCCTATTCTGTATATGTTTAATGGATGATTACATATGTTAAGAATGGATGATTATATATGATACCTAAAGATTTGCCTGTTCTGCATATGTTTAATGGATGATTACATATGTTAAGAATGGATGATTATATATGATACCTAAAGATTTGCCTATTCTGCATATGTTTAATGGATATTTACATATGTTTAAGAATGGATGATTAATAATTGTAACCCAGATGAACCTATTCTGCGTATGTACAGCATATAGCTGCATTTGTCAGTAATAGCAGATTATTTATGGTACCAGAGTTTACCTATTCTATGTATGTGTATTGAGGAGTCACACATAATAGAAATAGATGATTGTATATGAAGTGGACATGGGCTGAGTATAGCCGAAAGTCACACGAACAGTTTATGGGTATAGTCAGAGTATGAAGTTCTATGTTGAGAGTCGATTATTATCTTTGAATTAGCCTGGAGTTATAATTTAAATAGGTACATTGGTTTTTTTTTGGAAAGTTTTGACAGGCAAACCTCTACCTTTTGGGGGTGGGGAGATATTCTGTAACAGAATAGCAATTCTGTTCAGAGATTAATTGTGTAGCGCTAATAAATTGTGTTGCGTAGACTACGTCATTAGGAAGGCCCGTGTGCAAAAAGTCGTTAGAAAGGTCCGTGTGAAAAAGCCGGTCGTAAGCAGTTTTTGTGTGATCGTTGAACTGGAAGGACGTGTTGGGCGAACGAGAATGGGGTAGAGCGAGTCTTGTTGTCAGAATTAGTTTAGTTTGTTTTTTCTGTGTGGCTGCAGTCCTTGGTAAGCCTGTAAGTATGGTTTTTGGTATGAATAAATCATTGTAAGGTTTTCCTTGCCCATGTGGCGTAGATATTTCACGCCGGGCATTTGTTGCTGTGAATTTATGTAATAAATGTGTGTTGTCTGATGATAAACTACAACAAATCGGCTTTGTGGAAATTCTCATTGTTGACCAGTTTGTTTTGGTCGGAAGACTGCCAAGTTATGTTCAAGTTGTTGTATTCGTACTATCTTTTGTGTAGATAGCGGTACGGCCAAACTGTTATAGTGGCTGCTATAAATAGTCATAGGCACACTTTATAGTGGCTGCTATAAATAGTCATAGGCACACTTTCTGTTTCAAGGGTACCTGCTAAGAGGACACTTTGACCTCAGCCACTTTGATCTTAGCCAAAAGGCCGATTACAGGGAACACATAAAGCAGATCATTACAGAATTCTCCAATTCTTTGATCTAAAAATACTCGTACAATCCATCATATCTCTGCTCCCATGTTTCTGTAACCTGTGAGACAAGAAGCAGATTATTTAGGTGTATATTTTAATGTGGCATTTGCTTCTCTGCTTTAACCAACATTTCCGCTAGCTATAGTCAGATTCACATAATTTCACAGACAGGTTAATTATACTTTTTATTAAAACAAACAAAACCACGTAAACTTCTGCAAGCGGGAACAAATGATGATAATTCGCTGCTCTTTCAAACTTTAAAATTATTTCCCTTTAACAACACAGCTGGTCGATACAGAAATATTGTTTTCCTTTTATGTTCAGAAATAGTATCCATATGGGCCTAGATTGTTCACACAATACGAGTACATATCGTTGATAACCTGGTCATTCAGGGGTGGGGGTTGGACCATGGGCCCAATGACCCCATCTCATTGAAGAAGATTAGTGTTAAGGGCCTGACAGAGAAGCCTCCAAGTTGGACGGATAAAAATGGTTTACGACCCTCGGAACGTCGACGTGACGTATGCACAAGAGATGAAGGAAACGAGACTAAGGGCAAGACAGAACTGGAGAGACAACATAGAAGAGGATATAAAGGAAACTGGCGTCATCGACTGGAGAGAGAAGATAGGGAACAGAGAGTAATTGAGGTGAACTTCATCTGCAGCAATGAGCCTCAATGGCACGGAAAGCTGAAGCGTAAGAAGAAGAAGAAGAATCGCTGATAACATATGGGTACAAATCATTGACTCAAGCAGCAGAAAAAAGGACCATATCGTCTGAGATGAAATGTTGCAGAATATCCCTCTATCCTGACAGAATGAGAAGAGCAACAAAAAGATCTTACAAGAACTGGATGTGGATTTTAAACAAAACTGGCTCTCCATGTCCATCAAGGAAAGAAAGCTATCCTGGCTTTATCATGTAAAACGAGGCCATATCTTGAAGAGAATAGTAAAGGACGGTATAGTTCATAGTAGGAAGGGGACGGTCGAGAAAGGGGTGTTCGTCCAGGATATCACCAACACACTAAACACCACACTAACTGAATGCAGACATCCTGGCCAGACAACTTAAAGTTTTCACTTAGAGGGATGTTCTTTATAGCCGAGACAGCGGCGGAATAACAATAACAATAACAATAACAATATGAAGTTCAGGGCAATAAAAAAAAATCTGAAAGTCAGGAGACAAAGAGAGAAACGATGATGATAACGAGAGAATGGGAAGCTGGCGAATGGCGGAAGAAATAGTGATAGACCTGGACCAAGTCATGACCTGGAAAAAAGAACATGAGGAAAAGAAGGCTGCAGTGTGTATGTGTGTGTGTGTGTGTGTGTGATAGAGAGGGAGAGAAAGGACATAAAAGTAAAATACATGAAAGAAAAGGAACGAAAAGTAGGAATGCAAAAAAAGATTACCTCCCCTGTGGCTTTTTAAACCTTCCCTTGTTGTGTAGGGGGAATGACTGATATTTCATGACAATTACGGTTCCTAGATTTGGTTAACTGTTATCATTTCACAGTAATAGTGAGTGCTGTGATATGAGGTAAGATTTCCCTGGACAAGAAATCTATACACAGATAGCATATCACCTACCATATTTAGAAAAAGAAAATGGCATGGAACAAAGGAAGAGTAACACCGAAGGTAGAGTTTCTGCTTTATCCAGCTCGCTTGCTTTAGCAGTCTCGGTATAGATGTAAAGAGTAGAGCAATGTATTCAAGAAATGAAGAACAAAACATTTCTTTCTCCCTATATTTCTGCCTTCCTAAAAGATATGAACGTCAAATGGGAACACAAAGTTGCCAACTCTGAGATACTGCAGCTGGTCTGACTTTCACTCATGACGACACCACTAAACAGGATAAGGTTCAGTCCGTGGAAGAATGTAGTAAGAATGGATGATACCAGTTTAATCTTCATATGTCAGTCTTGTAGAGGGAAGGAAGCCACAAGTCAGAGAAAAACTGAGATATAAGGACATTTATAAGTCGCTCGTGAGAGATATTTCTATCAGCCACAAGACTTTTGAAGAATTAGCTAAAGATTGAGTCATTGTGGGGATCTGGAGAATACGCAACACCTGCTAAAATCCAAACTCCTGTCCCAAAACCCCAAAATAACAATCTTAATAATTTCCTTCATTCAATGTCCCTTGCGGAACTTTGCCTCCCTAACATCACTCATGTAGGCCTCTCGGTTGTGAGCAAGATGGCCTGCTGCTGATGCATCCATTCACAGATCATCAACGATGTCTTGTAGCCATCTTCGCCTTGGTCTTCCTCTCTTTCTTTTTCCCATTATGTACCCTTCCAAGACGATCTTCTCTAAATTATCATGACGTTTAATGTGTCCAAAATATTTAAGTTTTCTTTGTTTAATCTTCTTTACTAGCCAGCCTTCTTCAATATTAAGTTCTTGTAGCATGGACATATTTGTTCTTTTTTGTGTCCTTGCTATTTGAAGAACTTTTCTGTAGCATTTACATTCAAAGGCATTTATGTGCTTCTCAGCTGTTTTGTTAAGTGTCCAGGTCTCATAGGCATATGTTGCGATGGGAAAGATGCACGCCCTTAAAATTCTTATTTTTGTAGTTCTGTCTGTTCCTCTCCACAAATTCTTTAGTTGTTTTATTTTCTGAATAGCTATAGATGTCCTCCTTTTAATTTCCCTCATTGTGTCTCCGTTATTAGTTAGCAGTGATCCAAGATATTCAAAACTCTCCACTTCTTCCAGTTTTTCCTCATTGATATATATTTCAGCTGTCTTGTTTGTTTTGTCAGTTGTCATCAGTTTAGATTTCTTCACCTTAAGATAGAGGTTTTGCTCTTCGCTGTTCTTACAGACTGACATAATTAGTTTTTTCCATTCCTTTTTATGTTGGGACAGTAATAATGTGTCATCAGCATATCTAATCTCTAGTATTTCATAACCTCCAATTGTTATGGCATCATAATATTCTTTGTCTTCATCACCTCTAACATTCCTCATTATATTTTCAGTATACAAGTTAAATAAGTAAGGCGACAATATGCACCCCTTACGGATCCCTTGTTTTATATCAAACCAAGTTGTTGTTTCACCATTTATTCTTACTGCTGCTTGTTGGTCTAGATACAGCAGTGATGTTAATTGTATCAAATGTGTTGGAAATCCCATTTTTTTACATTATTTCCCACAGTTTCTGGTGTTGTACACAGTCAAATGCCTTTGAGTAGTCTATAGAAGATAAATATAGATTCACATTAAACTCTCTGCATTTCTCTATTATTAATTAATAACAATCAACAAAACTGTAATAAGACCAACAGTCATGTATCTATCAGAAAGGTGGAGTATAACAAAGAAAGATGAACAACAATTGCAGATCTTTGAGAACAAGATCCTAAGAAGAAACTTTGGCCCCATAAAAGATACCAGCAGTGGAGAATGAAGAGCTAGAAAGAATAAACTGAACGTCTTATTTAAATCCCAACGAATTATACATGTCTTGAAACTAAATTGCTGGCTGGGCCATGTAGAAAGAATGGAAGAGAACAGACAAACGAAAACAATGTATACAGAAGAGATGAGGGAAAAAAGACCAAGGGGTATATCAAGACAGAGATGGAAAGACAACATAGAAGAGGATATAAAAGAAATTGATATCACTAACTGGAGAGATAAAATTAGGAATAGAGAGGAATGGAAGCGAACTTTATCTACAGCAATGAGCTTTAATGGCTTGGATATACATGAAAGGAAACAACGTAAGTTAAAACTACTTTAGGATTAAATTATCAAGAATGATCAGTTCAGATCCACGTGCACTCTTTTCGTCTTATTCCAGGTCTGAAACATTCAGCTTCAGTTCGCGTAGTAACTGACAGAAGATCGATGCCCCGGTAATCGAAGAATCCTACAGGATGCTAGCAGATTGTGAGACCTGATTCAATTTTAGGTTTTCTATCCTTGTCTGAAGAACATTTTTTCGGTGGAAATTCACTTTATTGGAAAAGCTCAGTTACTAGATACTGTTTTTCTTGTTGCAGCTCAGAATGGTGAGTCATAAATGATGATTTCTTTGGTAACTTCTATGTTACAGTCCTCAGTATTAGGTCCTATACTACAGTGATTATTGGTAGATGTTATACTTAAGCGCTCAGTATTAGATGTTACATTACAGTGATTACTGGTAGATGTTATACTTAAGCGCTCAGTATTAGATGCTATATTACAGTGATTATTGGTAGATGTTATACTTAAGCGCTCAGTATTAGATGCTATATTACAGTGATGATTTGTAGATATTATCCTTAAGCGTTCAGTGTTAGATATTATATTACAGTGATGATTGGTAGATGTTATACGTAAGCGTTCAGTATTAGATGTTATACCATAGTGATGATTGGTAGATATACCAAAGCGTTCAGTATTAGATGTTATACTACAGTGATGATTGGTAAATGTTATACTTAAGCGTTCAGTACTGGATGTTATGTTAAAGTGATGATTGGTAGATGTTAGAGTCCACTGAGGATTGGCAAATGTTAGACTTCAGTGATGATTAGTAGATGCAACACTCCAGTGATGATTTGTAGATGTTATAATCCTATGAAGAATGACATATGTCTTAGTCCATTTGTAATTGCTAAATGTTATACTCCAGTTCTTCTTCTTCTTCTTTTTCCGTGAAGTTCGTACTGAAAAGGTTCTTGGTTGTGCTGTTTCGCCGTTATTTGCCTTGCAGCCGAACTTCACTTCACTTCACCGTACTTTCCAATTGCCATCTCTGTTCACCATTGTCTGTTTCCAGGGGCCCCACTGGAAGACAGACTGGGATATTGGCTGGGTATGGAAACAATCAGCTATGGGTCGTTGACTGCTGTATCATTCAGTCTGAGTATCCCATTGTTAGATGTTGCAATCCAGTCCTGAATGTCAGCCATTATAATTCAGTGTTGTTTGTTAGACAAACTTACAGCCAGAATTGAAGAGCTAGAGTGGGCGCTCCTTCTTTGTCCAGGCAACAGTTGTTTTTACCACTAAAGTACTGGATCGATGGTGCTCGCGGCGTTTCGTCTTACCCTCTGTCAAGGTCAGGGAATGTATTCCCGAGCCACAACTTTCGTTGGAATAGTTTTTTTTTAAATTTTCATTTTAATTAGAAGCGCATACAAATTTTGTATAGTTTTTCAGATACTAAATTAAAACAAATAATCAAAACTATTAATTGTTTCCCATATTTCAAACTAACATATTGCAGTCTCTAGTTCAAAGTAGAATTAACATTAGAAATCTCAAAGGCCGTTATTTATGGAGGAGTATGACCGCCCACGCCACCCGGCATGGCACGTGATGACGATGATGATTATGATGAGTACGGCAAGACTTCATAAAAACATAATATCCAAGTTAAAACTGGTCAAAAATGTAGTAAATTATGTCATTATTACAAATACAGTACCTCCATATAGATAACGCATCGTACACTAAGTTTCATAATAAAAACTGATGACATTGTAATGTCAAACGAACGAAGAACTTTTATTCTTCAGTATTGCTGAACTCTGATCTTATAGCAGCCGTTAGGAAAAACAACAGACTAAGGCGGCTTTAGAGAGAATGGAGGAGGATAGGCAAACAAAGATGAAAATGATGAAAGGGAACAGACCAAGAGATAGACCTAGACAACGGTGGCGAGACAGTCTAGAAGAAGATGTACGCCCTCTTGGAACTGACAATTGACAACAAAAGATCACGAGCAGAGAGGAATGGAGACGTGTCTTGTCTGCAGCAAAGAGCCTCAATGGCTTGGAAGGCTGCTGAAATCAACAGCAAGAAGAAAAAGAAGAAGAAGAAGACGAAAAGAAGAAGAAGCAGAAGGTAAGGATGTAAGTACAGTACCATCATTTTGTTTGTCACTCTCAAAAAACCCCTCAGCGTATGATTCACAACAGACAAAACAACATAATCACTGTATGTTTTAATCACCACAATCTCCCAGGCAGACATTGTCTGCAATGTTCACATATCATGAAAGTTCTTTCCCCTTGATCCCATGACGTCTCTGATGATAAAATAAGTTATAACCGGGGAATGTAAGGATTGCAAGGATGTATAAATAATCAAAACTATTGCCTTACAAGGATGTATACTGTCTCCTTTGCTTTTTGGGATTACAATAGACTTCATAATGAAAAAATGCTGTACAGTTAACACAGGTATTGATTAGGTACATGGGACCCAACTAGAAGATCTTGATTTTGCTGATGATATAACTCTTATCGGTAACAATGTGAATTCAATGCAAGAAAAATAAATAGCCTGTCTTCACTGGCTAGCAAAATAGGACTTGAAATTAACAAGGACAAATAAAAAATAATGAAACTTATCATTAATCAAAATGGAAAAAATTCACATAGAAGGGACAGATATTGAAGAAGTCAATCAACTTGCATACCTTGGCAGCTACATAGACCAGGATGGTGACACCAGAAAGGAAGTTAGAATTAGAATTGCAAAAGCAGCATCGATCTTCAAGAATCTTGAGAACATAAGGCATTCAAAAGTTATAAGCACAAAAACCAAGTTAAGATTATTCAATTCAAATGTAATATCCACCCTCATTTATGCACGCGAAAGCTAGAAAACAACTAAAGAAATAGACAAGAAATTAGATTCTTTTGAAAACAAATGCCTAAGGAAAATACTCGGCATCAAGTGGAACGAATTCAAGAACAATGCAGAGATAAGACAGATGACTGAACAACAACCAGTCTCATGGGTGATCAGGAAAAGGAGATGGACATATGTTGGCCACATGATGAGAAGAAACAGTCAGAGAATCCCCAAACAAGCTATCAAGTGAAACACAACAGGCCAAAGAAAAAGAGGTCGACCATGTCAAACCCTAAAGATGACATTGTTAAGAGAGGCCAAATTAACAGGCATAAAATCCTTTGATGAGGTTGAAAGACTCACCGAAGACAGGACAATTTGGCGAACTATCTTGCAAGCCCTATGTGACGTTTAATGGCACGGGAAGGATATAAGATATAAGATCCGGGGAATGTGAAAACCATACTTTTCTGTGATTTTCTGTTGGCAATCAGGGAGAAAATCTGTGGTAGACAATCGATAAATCTAGTCTAATTGGTTCGGTATCAACAGGCATTTCTGTTGCGACCAGACTTTCATCATCATCATCATCATCATCATCATGTGCGGTCTCTGCTCGGAAGGTTGATTGCAATGGCCCTCAACTTATTCTGCCATTTTGTTTTCACAGTGCACCCCCCAAAGCTGAACCCAGTCCCTCATTTGATGCTATCCACTCCTCCATGTGCTTTTATTAAAATTACGATGTGTTGGATTTCGAGGGCATAAAATCTGATTTATCTCACATCGAGTCTGTAGTCTGCAGCTCGTTTTTTTTTTCAGTTTCCTGCTTCAGTTTCTTAATCAGGATTTCTGGTGTTCTCTTTCGAATCCTTCAACTGGTCTCATTTCTGCATGTAAACACTCTGTCAAAGTGACTGACTCCTCCAACAAGCCTTGCTCGTGCATGTAAACACTCTGTCAAAGTGACTGACTCCTCTAACAGGCCTTTCTCGTGCATGTAAACACATTGTCAAAGTGAATGACTCCTCCAGCAAGCCTTGCTCGTGCATGTAAACACTCTGTCAAAGTGACTGACTCCTCCAACAAGCCTTGCTCGTAAACACTCTGTCAAAGTGACTGACTCCTCCAACAAGCCTTGCTCGTGCATGTAAACACTCTGTCAAAGTGATTGACTCTTCCAACAAGCCTTGCTCGTGCATGTAAACACTCTGTCAAAGTGACTGACTCTTCCAACAAGCCTTGCTCGTGCACGTAAACACTCTGTCAAAGTGACTGACTCTTCCAACAAGCCTTGCTCGTGCATGTAAACACTCTGTCAAAGTGACTGACTCTTCCAACAAGCCTTGCTCGTGCATGTAAACACTCTGTCAAAGTGACTGACTCCTCCAACAAGCCTTGCTCGTGCATGTAAACACTCTGTCAAAGTGACTGACTCCTCCAACAAGCATTGCTTAGGCAGGAAAACACTGTCAAAGTGACGGACACTATAACAGAATCTTTTATTAGATACAATAGAAAACTAGATTTGTTGGTCTAAGAGAGACAAATCCTGATAAATGGAGTTAAACAAGAGTGACTGCCCCTCGTTAGTGAACTTTTGACCCACAAATAATAATAAATAATAAATCTATCCGTTTGCTTTAAAGAAAGCAAAGAATGTGAACAGAAAGGCCTTACTTTGAACATCAAAAAGACAGAGACTATGGTTATATCTAAGAAACAGAATCCACCAGCATGCAGTATAAAATTAAATGGAATTTTAAAAATTAAATTAAATTCTAAAGCAGGTGCAGAAATTTGAATACCTTGGAGCAGTAATAACTTCAGATGGGAAATGCAGAACAGAAAGTAGGAACAAAATAGGCCAATCAAAGACTGCATTTCAGAGAATGAGAAACATATTAACCAACACATTCTTATCAATGAATGTTAGAAAACGAGTCCTAAAATGCTATATTGAACCTATCTTGTTATATGGAATGGACAATAGGGAAGTCTGCACAAAAATCATTGGAAGCAGCAGAAATGTGGTTTATTAGAAGAATGTTACGAATCCCCTGTACAGCAAAAATAACTAATGAAGAATGTATGAGAAGAGCTGGAGAGACAAAAAAATCTTGTCAAAAAGATAAGAGAGAGACAATGTACTTTCATAGGACATGCAATGAGAAGAGGGGGCATAGAAAATATTATAACAACAGGAAAAATAGAAGGAAGAAGATCAAGAGGAAGACCAAGAGAAATGATACTGGACAGTCTGATGAGATGGTGTGAGAGAAGATCACCAACTGAACTGATGGCCTGCATGAAGGATCGTGTACTCTGGAGAAGCATAATAGCCAACGCCAGTCGGCACGGCACCTGGTGACGATGATGATGATGATGATGATTGCTTTAACCTCAGAGAAAAATCTAAAATTAGAAGTGTCAAAGTTGGAGTTATTCAATGTTTTGAGTGGGAAAATGTAAAATTGCACGGGATCTATGATTTTAGTGTTAGTGGAAAGTTTAATAATGAGAAACAAGTGTCAAACTTTTAGGTGACAGAGTGCACTGTAGGAGACATGTGAACGCGTACGGAGATTATGATTTTTTGTGGAAACCGAAGGTAAAAAAAACAATGTCTGAGAGAGAGAGAGAGAGAGAGAGAGAGAGAGTGAGTGAGAGAGAGAGAGGTTAATGAGAATTATGATTATTATGTTGATTGAATGTATGAGATATGATTGAGTTAGAATGAAAGTAGTAGTTTAGCCTTGCTGAAGTTGTTGGTTGTCAGTGGTCGTCGTAAAGAATTAATCATCATTGTCCTTTTTAGGATAAGGCTTTTTTTTGGTAGTTGAGTTTTGTCCCAGAGTTTTGTCCCGTTGGACATTTAGAGTAACGTAATGTAACGTTTTGCTAGTCAGTGGAAAGGTTAGCCATGATAGTGGTTTTGTTAGTTTTTTGTTTTTTTTTCATGATGGAATTCTAGGATGTGTTGGGAATTCAGCTGTTGATATTTCTTTCGTGTAATATTTCCACACACCTGTATGTCAGTTTAGTTGAATGATTGTTTTTTTTAAATTTTGTGTCTTGCTAGGTTTCGGCTCTCTCTCTCTCTCTTTCCTTACGGCAAGCTAGTTCTTGCTGGGGGGATGGGTGGCTTTTTGTAATCGTAACTTGTGCCATGTGGCACTTCTTTATTTCCCTCATCGACATGCATCACCTTCCATATTTTCCCCATTAATAAACTGTTCTATGTATGATTTATACTAGTGTCGGTTCTCCTCACCGTTACTGTATGATAGCCAGTATTATCTGCTGTACTATGGCTTACTCAATTGAGAGCGTTGAATGCCCGGGTTGTATTTGTTTCTTTGGGGGTATATTAAAAGAAACCAGATGGAGAGATAAAGTTGAGGACGCTTATGACAGATTCAGAAAAAGATTGACTTAGACAAGCTGAATTTTTTCCAGACTAAATCTTTACGAAGAATCAGAAAAATATTTTGGCCAAACACCATAAGAAATAACATCTTGTTGTCAGAAATGCAGATGAAGCCACTGACAACAATTATTGAGGAAAGACGCTGGAGATGGTTGGGACATGTGCTCCGAATGACTGACAACTCACTACCAAAAATAGCACTAAGATGGACACCACAGGGGAACAGAAGTAAGGGTAGACCAAAAGAGACATGGAGAAGAACAACAGAAAGGATGTTGAGCAATAGAGGGCTCACCTGGGCAAGAGCACAAAAAAAAAGGCAAAGGACATGCATTTGTAGAAAACCCTTGCGGAAGCCCCATGTGCCCTGGGCACTTAAGGTTCAGAGAGAGAGAGAGAGAGAGAGAGAGAGAGAGAGAGAGAGCTGTACACACTGTTCATTGCCTGTCACAGGCATAGAGACAAGTTCTTCTTTAGCAGGCACTTACTTCTTTAGCTGGCTGACACGTCTTTTACAGGCCTCAGTCGTCTTTAACCTTTCCAACAGGTCTTACTGTCTGTCTGTCCGTCCGTCCGTCCGTCCATCTGTCTGTCTGTGTCTATCGGTTTTCATAATTATTTTCTGTTTACATGTTTCTCGCATTTTTTCTCTCTCTAACATAAACATTCACAAATGTTTAACCGTATCCTCACACATTCACACATAAGGAAATACAAACGAAAATGTGCACATAAACTCAGACAGATTCACACATTCACATAAATACTTCATACTGATTACTTCAGAAAATGACAAAATAAAAAAAAAATGATTGTCTTTTGCAGATTTCTTTTTCTCTATGCGGAGTGGCTGAAAGCTGAATGTGTACAGCTAAGACTGGAAATTGGACAACAGATTTGTGGACAAATGGCTGTCAACGTGTAGAAATGTCCAGACATTAATTTACAGCTTGACCGAAAAAATACCATCCTGATTTATTTACTTTGCGAATCGTCCAAATAGCCTCACTCTAGCAGTCGTTCTCGCAGACGGCTTCCATTAACCAGATACCTGTGGCAGACGCTGTCTGCATAGCACGGCCGCCATAGATCTCTCTCTCTCTCTCTCTCTCTTAAACGCTGACGTACAGTTCTGTCCATTGTCAGACAGTTGTTTATAAGTAGAAATCGGCTACTGCCTGTGATATGTTAAACTGCTCTTGCTATGATCAAAGAATGTTTCGGCTTTGATCTTAGATTATGCTATAGTCTGTGATCTCACATTGTGCCGAAATATTACTGTGGGGGAAAAAAAAATCTGTTATTTCAGTATCTAGTTCATAATTTGAAGCACTCAGTGAACTGTAATGTTATTTTTTTAAAAGAAAATGTCCGACTTAGCTTTTCATCTATTATGAGCTGTAATTATAGTTCTATTGTGGTTTGTTTATCTATACCGATATTTCTGTGTTCATTATAAGACGCAGGATATCAATGACACGAGATTTTCTCATGTACACCTTTAGAACTTTTTAAAATGTTTGTTCACAATGTTCTTTTGAATTCGGTGCTTCGGAGAAATTCTCAGTGTTGCTAATTCTTCAAGCAAGAACTGTATAGACACAATAATCCAACAATGTTTTCAATGAAAAGGAGGGTATGACGGACAATCACAAGTTTTGAAAGAAACCTCTGTTTCACTGGCTTTTGTTCATTTTGTTGGAGATCGGCTGTGGTTTGTATGATTCAGGTTTATATGCTCTTCTATGTTGGTAGAGTTTATTAGAGCTTGTAAACTTACTATAGGGGTTCAGAAAACGAGCAATTTCACGATTACGAAAGAAGTCGTAAATCGAATTTGTATGTAATTCAGAACATTTATATAGGGTTCCCCTGTGGTGTTCATCTTAGTGCTATTTTTGGTAGTGAGTTGTCAGTCATTCGGAGCACATGTCTCAACCATCGCCAGCGTCTTTCCTCAATAATTGCTGTCAGTGGCTTCATCTGCATTTCTGCAAACAATATGTTATTTCTTATGGTGTTTGGCCAAAATATTTTCTAATTCTTCGTAAATGTTTAGTCTGGAAAGAATTCAGCTTGTTTTCTACGGTTTTTGGTGATTTTCCAGCATTCACTTTCATAGAGAACAGACAGACACTTAGAACATTATCTTAAATATCCTGATTTTCGTATTTATGTATAGTTTTCTAGATTTCCATGTAGTCTGCAGCATTTCAAAAACCATACAGAAGTAAGGGTAGACCAAAAGAGACATGGAGAAGAACAACAGAGAGGATGTGGAGCAAAAGAGGGCTCACCTGGGCAAGAGCAGAAAAAAGGGCAAAGGACAGGCATTTGTGGAAAACCCTTGCGGAAACCCCATGTGCCCTGGGCACTTAAAGTTCAGAGAGAGAGAGAGAAAGAGAGAGAGAGAGAGAGGAGGATTGGTGTCTAACGTCAGTTACATAGTATATAGCATAAAGTGTACCTTCCTATGCATTAAAAAAAACCGACCACCCACTGTAGACGCGCAATACTTTGATGCGCATCGCAAAATAGAACCTGTTAGTTTCACTGAAGAACCATTGTATGTAACTCGAATTTTAATATAATAGACTTTACGGGCGTCGTTCGTAGCTACGGGTTGTATCTAAGTCGAACGCTCGTAATTCGAGGACTGCTTGTATTCAATGCACAATGTTTCTGCACTTCAGATTTTTCTGTTTTCGTTTTTCAAAACGGTTGCACTGAAATCAGTTTATTTTGTTACATTCTGATGTCTAGCTTTTGCAGTAGCGACACATGGGTTATAGTTCACGGCCTTTCCATGATTGTTATGTTAATATTCTGGCTGTGGATTATCTTCTTTTTTTACCATTGTTAAGCTATGATGCATCGTCATTAATTCAACAGTCTTTCTAATTATAGATGCATTATCACTTCTTGTCGTGATCCGTCGTTAGTGCCGAAAAATAATAATGCCACTTTTATCTGTCTATCTCTATCTATCTATCTATCTATCTATCTATCTATCTATCTATCTATCTATCTATCTATCTATCTATCTATCTATCTATCTATCTATCTATCTGTCTGTCTGTCTGTCTGTCTGTCTGTCTGTCTGTCCTCTTTATTTCACTCTCTCTCTCTCTCTCTCTCTCTCTCTATTTCCATTAAATCTTTCCTTACGCTTTAATTGTTCTTTCACTCATTCCTACTTTATGATTGTTATGTTCCTCACGATATACAGTTTTTGTCCTTGTGCACCGTAAGAAGCTAACAATACAGCACAGTGTCCCAGGTGAAGAAACCTCGTGTTGAGAAATTAATATTTGACAATCAGCAACTCGTGGCTGGCATGATAGAACCAGGGTAGGCGAACTTGTGCTGACCAAGTCCCTGTCCGACTTCTCCGTTGGTACCCCCAGGAGCAGGGCTCGTTTAACTAACAGAGCAGGAATCACCATAGTCCATGTGGTGGTGGAGTCTGCTAAAGAAGTATTGCATACCCTTTGCTTTTAGCGGAGGGACTGAAAAAGTAGCTGCCACAACCCGCTCCCACGCCGACACGATGCCGTGCATCAACATCTTCACAGCATCGCCTGCAGAGGAGACCAGCTCGCCCTTACAGGGAGATTGAACTAGAAGATTTTAATATAGTGATGGGTAAATAGTCAATCGTAGCCTACCAAACAGTCGTAGCCTACCAAACAGTCGTGGACTACCTGTCCTAACAATCAGTCGCTGTAGCTGGGCTTGCCGTTACGGCCTGGAGTTTCGCTCCTTTTCTGTTTTTCTTTAAGCTGAGATTTCTCTGCGAATATAACAAAAATGTAATAGCGGCCCAGCTTGGGTGGTAAGCTACTGATCGGAGGGCATCGTGCCATCTTCCTTGGGGCCCATCGACCTGGTGTTGATGAATAAGAACTTCACATTTCTCCACAAGTACTTGCAGGACAAATGTTTGCACATCACGTGAACAAGAGCAGGAGGTCATCTGAGATTTTTAATATTACCTAGCATCAGCAGCAGGGCATCTTCCTTACAACCGAGAGGCCTACAGGAGAGCTGTTAGGGAGGCAAAGTTCCGCAAGGGACATGTAAATGACTGACTGACTGAATATTGCGCAGCGGGCTTCGGATGCTTTCTGCGATTATTCAGTCTGTGGATGAAACAAATGAATGAATGAAAAACATGCAAATGAATGAATGGATGGATGAAACAAAGTAGAGCCGACATTAACCCAACAATTGCAGCTGCTTTGAAAGTAAAGGTGATATTTTCTTGTTCTATGTTACACCAGGAGATGAAAGTTCGGTATAAAGAAAGTAAGAAGCTGTCCGTACAAGTGCTGCGCCTCAGACATTAAAGTCATCCTTAGAATCTTCTAATGCGTCAGAGATAATGATACATGTTTTTGTGCTTAAAGTCAGTCATTTGCTTGTTCCTTGCGGAACTTTGCCTCCCTAACAGCCCTCCTGTAGGCCTCTCAGTTGTAAGCAAGATGGCCTGATGCTAATGCGTCCAGTCACAGATCATCAACGATATCTTGCAGCCATCTTCTCCTTGGTATTCCTCTCTTTCTTTTTCCCATTATGTACCCCTCCAAGATGGTCTTCTCTAAATTCTCATGACATTTAATGTGACTAAAATATTTAAGTTTTACCTGTTTAATCCTCTATACTAGCCAACACTCTTCAATATTAAGCTCCTGTAGTATGGATATATTTGTTCTTTTTTGTGCCTTTGATTTTTGAAGAACTCTTTTGTAGCATAGGCATACAAATAAAGTATAAAAAATGTTGTGAAGCACTCAGACGATTTTCTAGAACGAGGACTAAGATGGAGAATCTCATACACCAGGTATTACAGTGTCATCATACACCAGGTATTACAGTGTCATCATACACCAGGTATTACAGTGTCATCATACACCAGGTATTACAGTGTCATCATACACCAGGTATTACAGTGTCATCATACACCAGGTATTACAGTGTCATCATACACCAGGTATTACAGTGTCATCATGATCCTATGTAATAGTGATTACGATATCAAACTCAGAACAAAATAAAAAATGTTATTAGAGTCTCATTACTTTTCTTGACATCCAGCCTATCATTCCTGATCTTCTCTCCTCAGTTTTCACAACAGGCTGATGTTTGTACAACAGGGCACCTGTCTTTCCTGATCTCCTCTCCTCAGTTTTCACAACAGGCTGATGTTTGTACAACAGGGCACCTGCCATTCCTGATCTTCTCTCCTCAGTTTTCACAACAGGCTGATGTTTGTACAACAGGGCACCTGCCATTCCTGATCTTCTCTCCTCAGTTTTCAAAACAGGCTGATGTTTGTACAAGAGGACACCTGTCAGAGAATATTCACTTCGTTTATCTGTCTTCTTTTAAGCGAGTTTCTTTCAAGTCATGTCAATAAGCAGGAACGAACAAAAGCCGTCCATAAACAAGCATAAATGGAGACAGACTAGAAGAAGTGATGTTTCATTCATTTGGACACATGATAACAGACAACGGAAAATATGGCGTGGAAAGTAACCGAATAATATGAATGATAAAATGCATTTTCAGTAGGAAAAAAAAAACACACACACATAAAAGTTCTTACTTGGAGATATTTCACAGAGTAAATGAAGCTGAGAGCCATCACAAGTTATTTATACTCCACATTGCTCTATAGTGTATCAACATGGATATTACATGGAAACTTAAACTAATGCCTTTGAAATGTGGATATAAAAAAAAGAATTTCTGGAACAGAAAAGCGAGGAAACAAAGAAGTATTAAATAAAAAGAATATATGTATGTATGTATGTATGTATGTATGTATGTACGTACGTACGTACGTACGTACATCATGTTATCTAACATGCAAATTATTACTGATAACTTCTCGGCGGCATGTGACAACTTTGGCTTTACTGTAAACATCGGAAAAAAACAAGTCGTATGTCAACCCGCCTCCAACAAAGAATATACTGACCCGAAAATCGTGATAAAGGGACAAAAGCTAAAATCCGTAGAATATTTCACTTAACCTGACAGTACCCCTTCTAGGGCAGTCAGCCTTGATGCTGAAATCGGCAACAGAACAGCTAAAGCCAGCGCAGCATTTGGGAGGCTAGGAAAAAAATGTATGGGAAATAAAAGGATTCAGCGTTACCACCAAGTTAAAGGTCTATAAAGCTGTTGCAGCTGAAACATGGACAGCCTACAGTAGACATGCAAGACGACTAAATCATTTCCATCTAGGCTGTCTCAGGAAAATACTAAACATCAAATGGCAGCAACTGATTCCTGATACTGAAGTCCTCACAAGAGCTAAAATTTCAGACATCTGCACAATGTTTCAAAAGGCGCAAATCCGTTGGACAGGGCATGTGGTCAGAATGAGTGACACTCGGCTGCCCAAACAACTCCTATATTGGGAACTTCTGAACGGAAAACGGAAAGCAGGAGGGCAGAAAAAAGCGATACAAGGATACGCTCAAAACCTCACTCAAGACCTTCGAGATAGACACAAACTCTTGGGAGTCCAAAGCACAAGTCCGCCCATCATGGAGGGCTTTAACCACCCTTGGTGCCCAGAGAGCTGAGCGCTCAAGAATTGGAAGTGCCCAGCACAAACGCGCAATGCGAAAAGCCAAGGCTGCATAGGCACCCACAACTGAACCTGGACACCTATGTTCCGTGTGTGGCAAAACTTTTAGAGCTCGTATAGGGCTAGCTGGTCACGCACGGACACATTTTACACCTCACCCTATTTAGACCAAGCTGTGGCCACCATCAAATTCGATGGACGAACAAGAACAACATGTATGTATATATGTGTGTATGTGTGTATATATGTATGTATGTATGTATGTATGTGTATATGTAACTATGTATTATGTATGTATGTATGTATGTATGTGTGTATGTATGTATGTATGTATGTATGTATGTATGTATGTATGTATGTATGTATGTATGTATGTTCCAACATCACTCTGTAATGGCTGGAGCAATTTCAACCAAACTTGCTACACATTTGATTTACAATCTGGAAATGTATATTGTGGGCCCTTGGGGTGGGGGTGTGAAGGGGGTGACATATTATCCACTAAATACAATGAGGAAAAAGGGAGATAATCGTGAAATAGAGCGGTGTTGGTCTAAAAGTAGGATTTGAAGCCTCTCATGGCGAGTCCAAATAATTTTTACTCTTCAACTTGTATGTTCCAGCATAACTCTGGAACGCCTGGAGCAATTTCAACCAAAAAACTTGATACACATATGACTTACAATCTCGTGAGAGAGGGGTGGGTGTGGGATGTGGGCGATATGTAAAAGTAATCGAAAACGACCGATATTAGTGTCGAATCCATAGTTTTCGGTGTCGATGAGATGAATCGTGACACTCCCGATGCCGTTTACGTCCAAATTCGGCCCCCATCTGCATGGAGGAGGGGTGGGAGAGGTTGAAAATTGGGGTGGGATCTCCAATTATCTTACTACGGAATCTCGACCAGCCAAAACTTTGCAACGGCACAAGGCTGTGTGTAAAGAGGATGCTGGGCAATGTAGTTGAAGCGACTATCTTAACAGCACAAGGATATGGTGAAGCATTTTTTATGCCACGGATACCACTCAGACTGACGGATCTTCCTTTTAACTTAAAGAGATTACAATTTCCAGTGAGACTTGCGTTCTCGATCACGATCAACAGGTCACAGGGGCTGTCTACACATTATAGAGTAAAGTCTTTTACAAATTCATTATAATATTACTTTAACTCAAAACTTGATTATATACAACATTTTTATTTTCACCTCCAGGATCAAGAATATAATAATTTATTGAGTGAACTCACACTTGAGCAAGCAACATAAGGTTGTCCGCGGGAGAAACACGGTGATCTCGAATCCACTCCCCAGTATTAATAATTAACAAATTCCCGAGCAACGCCGGGTAATCGACATGTTTGTATATATATATATATATATATATATATACAGTATTTGGTGAAAAATAAAGACAAGGGCACTTAAAATATTTCAGTCATATCGAAAAACGTATAATGCGAAAATGAGAACAAAAAATTTGAAGAAAAAGGTGAAGGAAAAAGGGCTAGAGGATGATATCGAAATAGATGAGTGAACAACATACAGAGATGGACTGTGTTCAGCTTGGCCGGGAGCATTGTTAAGATAAGGATGAGAGCCACCTGGAGGAATGTTCCCCGGAGGTAGCACAGGAAGATGAGTGCCAGTTTCTAGAGACTATGAGTGGCTGTTCCTGCGGGATAGTTTACAAGGATGTAAACATGTTTCCAAACAGTCTTCTAAAATGTATTAATTAGATAGATAGATAGATAGATAGATAGATAGATAGATAGATAGATAGATAGATAGATAGATAGATAGATAGATAGATAGATAGATAGATAGATAGATAGATGGATAGATGGATAGATAGATAGATAGCACACGCACAGAGATAGAAAGATAATAATGTTGAGGATTCTGAGACTCGACTAGGCTGTGTTGAACTGTCCACTGTACATCTACATCCTTTCCCACGCCCATCTTGTTTGTTAATCTGTGAGATCACCTTAGTTACGACGATGCCAAAAAGCTCGAGGTGAAGTCATGATTACGCTGCCAACCTAAGCATTTCTGACATGTCCCAAAATAAGTGATAGTTTAGAACATTTAAAACGGTAGGAGCAGCAGTAACGGAGCATACGAGTAACCCTTTGTCTTTCGCCATAGTCATAGTAAATCGTACAGGAAGACAATACAACAAAACAGTCAAAACAATCAGTGGTTTTGTGCACTGGTTCTGTGTATGTTTATATAACAACGTTTCTGCACTGGTTCTGTATATTTTATATAACTACTTTTCTGCATTGGTTTTTGTGAGTGTTTATATAGCAGGTTTTCTGCATTGGTTTTTGTGAGTGTTTATATAGCAGGTTTTCTGCATTGGTTTTTGTGAGTGTTTATATAGCAGGTTTTCTGCATTGGTTTTTGTGAGTGTTTATATAGCAGGTTTTCTGCATTGGTTTTTGTGAGTGTTTATATAGCAGGTTTTCTGCATTGGTTTTTGTGAGTGTTTATATAGCAGGTTTTCTGCATTGGTTTTTGTGAGTGTTTATATAGCAGGTTTTCTGCATTGGTTTTTGTGAGTGTTTATATAGCAGGTTTTCTGCATTGGTTTTGTGTATACAAATACAATAACTTTCCTGCAGTGGTTTTGTGTAAGTCTATATTTTCGGTTTTACATACTTATACACAAAACGTGTTTGTATATCACAAACTTAGTACAGCTGTTATGAAGGTTACAATCAAAGAAATTAAATGGCGAAGTAATTGTGGAAAGGCGAGAAATTACGTTCGTGAAAGTAACTTGTTCATGTTTTATTTAAATATCAGACACAACTTGCACGTTAAAAAAATTGAGTTTATTTTCAGCATCCTTCTAAATTATGAAACATCTTTCAGTCTGAGAACATGTCATTCTACATATACCGACCTCACAGTGAAAGTGTGAGTTAAATTTTTTTTTTTTTGCCCCGATGAAAGATTCTGATATTGATTTTGTTCTGACATTTCTGGAACTGTAAGCTGTTATATCCTATAACCGTTGCTGCGATGATGTTGGATAAGGCGCATTATACTGAGGGGGTGGGGGATAGATTACAGTATCTTGCTTGAAGACACAAACTGGACACAAGGAACAAACTTCTCAAGGGGTCCACCACCTGCATGCCCTGTCCTTGTTGCATAGACAGAAGAACCGCACCAACAGAGTACAATGAATCGCGAGCACAATAAAGTCGTGGGATAGGAATTTGGCTTGTTATGGACACATAACAAAACAGCTGAGAAACACATAAATGCCTTTGAATGTAAATGCTACAGAAGAGTTCTCCAAATATCATGGACACAAAAAAGAACAAATATATCTATTCTACAAGAGCTTAATACTGAAGAAGGCTGGCTAGTAAAGAAGATTAAAGAGAGAAAACTTAAATATTTTGGACACATTAAACGTCATGATAATTTAGAGAAGACCGTATTGGAAGGATACATAATGGGAAAAAGAAAAAGAGGAAGACCAAAACGAAGATGGCTGCAAGACATCGTTGACGATCTGCAAATGGATGCCGCAGCAGCAGGCCATCTTGCTCACAACCGAGAGGCCTACAGGAGTGCTGTTTGGGAGGCAAAGTTCCGCAAGGGACATGCAAATGAATGAATGAATGAACCAGTAATAACTATCCAAGAACCAACATACATAGTATAGTCAACCACAGTCACTTTGACCTCTCTCTCTCTCTTTCTCTCTCTCTCAAGGTCCCTACCGATAGGCGCAGGATACCATGTCCTTCCATAACCATCGATCCGTTGTGCCTCTCAATAGGCATGCACTGAGAATTCTCCGTGCTATGATGCCAGACCGTCAAACATCTTTTCTCTCTGTCTACCTTTGTCTCTTCTACCTTTGATCTTCATTGTTGCTATTAGGTGCTCTAGCCCGCCTCTCCTTCAGACATGCCCCACAGTTCTGTGTTGTTGTTTTCTGATCTTCCTTATAATTTTTCCTGTTTCTTGTGCCTCTTTCAGAACTTCCTCCCTCGATTTTCTCCCTGTCCGTGGTACCTTCAACATTCTTCGTAAGAACCACATTTCAGCTGATTCCAGCTTTCTTTGTATCTCTTTACTGACCGTCCAGCCTTCGCATTTCCTTCGCTTTGACCCTTGACATTTGAATATTGTATTTTATTGTATTTGTTTAACAACATTAAAATACAAGGATATTTTCGCCTGTTTAAATTTCCGTTAGCAACCGAAGCATTAAAATGGTTTAATATTTACCAAAGGACTGTAGTAAATCACTAAACACTTCCATTTTCTAGAACTGAGATTTGGTTCAAAGCTGTGATTTTTTTTTCTGACTATTTCCAGGCATACCTTCTGTGAAAGTCCCGTTTCATGTCAGACATCTCTCCAACATTCGAGGAACAATTTCACACAGTGAATCTTTCACGTTTTTTTTTAACCTGTGATAAAAGAATGTGATAAAAACAGAAAATAGGTTTTCGCGAGCGGATAGAATTGTTGATATGGGCAGTCACTACTATTTTTGCTGAAGTTTAAAGTGGAATGCCATTAACCTTTTCCGTTTCTTTCGCTTCTTCGCTCAACCCTCAGACAAGAACCTACAGTTTTTGTTTGTATGAGTGACAAGGGTGTGATGTGTGTATTTATATGAGTGTGTGAATGTAATAATGTTACATTCGTTCCTGAACTTTAAGTAACTATATTTTTTTATTTCTTTTTCAGCGTTCTCTTTTAGAGGGGAAATAAACTTTTCCTGGAGCGGTTTACCCTGGGAGAATCCCTGTTGGTGGGATGTCTAAGAGTTGCTTTTTTACAGACAATGGACAAATCAAGCAGTTTTCGTGAGTACGGCACGCTTACGCAACAAGAAGTAAAAACTTGATTACTTAATTAGTGGAACGTATATTTATTTACATTATCTTTCTTTGCTCGTTCAGATTCTTAAGTAGTTCCTCTGAAACCCCCCACCCCCACCCCCACGAGAAAAATGAACTTCATGTCTTCTTGGTTGTTCTTCTTGACTGTTCTTCCCGGTTGTTCTTTCAGAGTCAGTAACAGTCAAGTTAGATTTCTGCTATGGTATGTGCTTTTCAGTGACAATTATACATATATATATATATATATATATATATATATATATATATATATATACACATTCGGTTTTATATACTTATACAAAAAACGTGTTTGTATATCACAAACTTAGTACAACTGTTATGAAGGTTACAATCAAAGAAATTAAATGGCGAAGTAATTGTGGAAAGGCGAGAAATTACGTTCGTGAAAGTAACTTATTCATGTTTTATTTAAATATCAGACACAACTTCCAAGTTTAAAAACAAAAATACAAAACAAGAATTGATTTTCAGCATCCTTCTAAATTATGAGACATCTTTCAGTCTGAGAACATGTCATTCTACTTATACCGACCTCACAATGAAAGTGTGAGTTAAAATTACTTTTTTGCCCCGGTGATAATAATAGCTTGTTATATATATATATATATATATATATATATATATATATATATATTACCTTGAGAGCCCTATGTGATGTTTAACGGCACAGGAAGGTTATAAGATAAGATATAAGAATATATATATATATTATAAGGAAAAATAGAAATGCAGAGTACATTTTAGTGGTATTATGACTGTTAAAAAGGTTTGGCTTGCTTTATCCGAGTGTCTCAGTTTGTAGGTAAAAAAAAAAAAAACAAAAAAGATTCTCTCTGAAACTGTAACCAGATCTGCCGGCCTGGCAGTCGTTAACATTGCTTGATGTAGCCACGTCTCTTAGCTTTGTCCATTATTTCCCCATTTCACTCTTACGCGGTTAACCGCAGTGAGAGAGTACAGAGTAATTGTCGCACCAGACAAGTATCCTACATTAACGTGATTTGATCTCTTAACATTTTCTCTTTCATACTTTCAATTCATTTTTCTTGTAGGTCTACCCCCCTTGGAGCAGTTCATAGAGTGGGATATCGATGTTGTGACATAACTATAGACTGGATAATTATCTGGAGATGAATTTCAGTGAAATACCACGAATGTTATCATAATGAAAGAGTGATATATATAGTATTAAGTTAAAGATTAGAATATTATAGGCATAATTCGTTTAGTCTATTTGCTGTATCAAAAATACTAGGCGTAGTCAATGTTATTAAGGTTAGAATTGAGGGGTCAGGGTTCGGTTTATGGCTAGGGTTTAGGGTTCAGGGTATCAGTGATAAAGAGGTTCATTAAAAAAAAACATCGCACAGACCAAGATGTAAAACAACTTATTTGATTTTCCACTTTGAAATTTCCTATTTATAAATATATCTGGATTTTAGTACTTCATTATATCACTCCTTCCATACAGTGTTTATGTCACTCCTTCGTTATGTCACTCTTTGGTATACACCCCCAGCTCGTCACACGAAGTCATTCGGCTTATCTTATATCTTACATCCTTTCTGTGCTGTTAAACGTCACATAGGGCTCGCATAGTTGTTTGCCAAGTTCTCCTATTCTCGGCGAGTCTTTCAACTTCATCAAGGGATGTTATGCCTGCTAAACTGGCTTCTCTTAACAATGTCCTCTTTAGAGTTTTACATGGTCGACCTCGTTTTCTTCGGGCTGTTATGCTCCACTTGATAGCTTGTTTTGGTATTCTCTAATTATTTCTTCTCATCACATGGCCTACATATGTCCTTCTTTTTCTGATCCCCATGAGACAGGTTGTTGTTTGCTCATCTATCTTATCTTTGTGTTGTTCTTAAATTCGTTCCACTTTATACCAACTATTTTCCTTAGGCATTTGTTTTCAAAAGAATATAATTTCTTATCTATTTCTTTAGTTGATTTTCGCATGCATAAATGAGAGTGGATATCACATTTGAATTGAATAATCTTAACTTGGTTTTTGTGCTTATAACTTTTGAATTTAGCATGTTCTCAAGATTTTTTGAAGGACAATGCTGCTTTTGCAATTCGAATTCTAACTTCCTTCCAGGAAGGTATGCTAAGGTATGCAAATTGGTTTACTTCATCAACAACTGTTCCTTCTTCGCATTTTTTCCTTCTTGATTAATGAGAAGGTTAATTATTTTTGTTTTGTCTTTGTTAATTTCAAGACCTGTTTTGCTAGCCAAGGAAGACATGGTATCTGTTTTTCCTGCATCGATTTCACATTATCACTGATAAGAGTTATGTCATCTGCAAAATCAAGATCTTCTAGTTGGGTCCCATGTACCCAATCAATGCCGGTTTTACCTGTACAGCATCTTTTCATTATAAAGTCTATGGGAATTCCAAAAAGCAAGGGATATAATATACATTCTTGTTTCACGCCTGTTTCAATATGAAACCATTCTCTCATTCCTTCTTCTGTCTTGACTACATAAACATATGCGTTGTAGAGATCTCTAATGATGTTAACAATACTATTATAAATTTGCTTTAATAGTCAGCTTATACGTAGTATTAAATTAAGGGGGCGAGTTTTGCTATATACTCAATGCTGAACTTCTCGCTGCTGACACATTAAGCAGGCGATCAATGGTGCTATATTACGAGATGGTCGGAGAGTCTCATGTTCTGATAATCGATATAATCAATAGTTTTTATTAAGCACGCAGGAATAATGTCAAGTTATAGTCCTCTCTGACTTTCTCGTGTCCCTTACACTAGACGAGACAGTTGTTTCAAATCATTTCTTCTATGTAGCACATCGTTTTGCAAATGCACAACGTGATCGTCGGCGCTTTTGAAGCTTTGGCTGATTATCATTTAGACTGAGCAGGCTTATGCGTAGAGCCCCTGAAGAGAAGGGGGCCCCGGCGTTAAAGAAAAAGAAAACTCGGGACACAGCAAATTTGTGTTCCATGAGTATGATTAAAGAAGTAATAAATATCCTGGAAAGTTAATGGCTGGCGTTGATGTTTCATCTGAGATTGGTGAATATAATACAAAGTCATATAGTAATAGCAGAGATCATAGCTGGAGTTTAATCAGAAATGATTGACGGTATTTGGAGTTTAGCAACAGATGATAGGCGGTATCTGGAGTTTAATCACTTTAGTAAAAGATGATAGACAGTATTTGGAGTTTAACCAGTCTAGCAAGAGATGATAGACCGTGTAGTTCGCTGGGTTGCAGGGACCCTCCTCAAGTTTAGTTTAGGGGCCCTCATTAAGTTTAGTCTAGGGGCCTGGATGATGGTTAATCCATCACTGCTTTGAAGACATATTACGTTATTTAGTATAGATGTGTACAACAAAGAGAAGTTTGTTTTTTTACTTCTTGTAACAAGTTCAGTATCAGAACTAGAAGTCGATGCCCTTGTAGAAGCTCTGCCCAGTTACGGTGGAACGCCTGTTACAAGAGTTCTACATGATACAGTCAGATCTCGTCTGCAGCCCACATCGATTTCTTCATTATGACAAATTGTTTGTGAGTCTGGAAAAGTTTGCTGTAATATGGAAGTCTCCTTCTTTAACTACCTGATTTCGCAAAAAAAAATTTTTTTTAATTCTTATTTCTTTCTGAAAAGACACATAATCTTTAAAATATTTGTAAAATATATAACGAGTTTTATTCTGAGACAGTTTTAGAGTTTTCGTTTCTGTGAAGAGATTTTGATTATTCCCACAGCTGCAGTTTGTCCCAGCGATGTTGCGAGTCGGAATGTTGCGGATCTGATTTGAGATTCTACACCCACTGGTATTTCTGGTACGTATCCACGCCCATGGATATCTTTGCTCTCAGATGCAACATCGTACCGACTGACAATTCTGTGGCACAGAATGATGGCACTGAAGATAACAATGAAAGAGGTGAAATACCGTTCAGACAAACAGTAAACAAGATAAATTAGACATTTCGTAGATGACTTCGTGGAAGGCGGAAACCAATCAAAGTCTAGGCATTTCATAGATGACTTCGTGGAAAGAGGAAACCAATCGAAGTCTTTTCTCTTTGCCAACAAACAGTGCTTTATTACTGAAGCTGTCTTCTAGCAGAAGCCGTTTCGTGGTCTCGGCTGTCAACGCTGTGATTCTGTTTATAAAAATGTTAGTGCAGCCGTTAACGACACGCGGCACGATTTGTTTTCCATTTGTCTCAATTTGAATAGAAGGGGAATAAAATTGTTAAAATCAGAAAAAGAATAACACTGGACTGACCTTAGACTTTCATTTTCTTACAGACGAACATCCTCATTTTGTGGAGGATCTTTCATTTTCCTTTCACGCAAAAACTTCGGTTGACCATACTTTTTCGTTTCGAAATTCCCTATTTGCTTGATACTCTTGGTACAAAGCCATTGTAAAGTCTTTGTGGAGTAATTAAATCGGGCGGGGAGGACTCTTTGACTGTGGTGGCCAAATCTTTGATCCGTTTTTTTTCTTCCCTAGTCGAATATTCTGATATATCTGAGTATAGCTTAAGTTGATTTTCTTTAAAACTAGACAAATAAACATTATAATAAATAAATCAGTTTTATAAAATACAAAAATTGAATAAATTGCCACAAAAATTGTTTTACAGGATCTATCTATCTATCTCCTGCAGAGCAGAAGCTAATATATGAAATCTTACGGTGATTATACAATGATTTTTTATATAGAGAAAGACTTCGACATATGGCCCGAATTGTCATATCCTAGTCAGGGTTCTAGAATCTTCTGGGATTGATCAGTCGAATCTTTTGGTGGATGATGTAGTGAAGATGACGAAGTCCATGTTGGACGCGAAGAGATCTAGAACAATTTTCTTCAGTTCTTATACTTGAATTTTTAAAAATGAGGACTCTAAATCAGCTCCTCCACGCCACGGACCATGTTCCGCCTAGATTATAGTCTCACAATACAGGCAACCCCTGCCTAGATTATAGTCTCACAATACAGGCAACCCCTGCCTCGACTATAGTCTCACAATACAGGCAACCCCTGCCTAGATTATGGTCTCACAATACAGGCAACCCCTGCCTAGATTATAGTCTCACAATACAGGCAACCCCTGCCTAGATTATGGTCTCACAATACAGGCAACCCCTGCCTAGATTATAGTCTCACAATACAGGCAACCCCTGCCTAGATTATAGTCTCACAATACAGGCAACCCCTGCCTAGATTATAGTCTCACAATACAGGCAACCCCTGCCTAGATTATAGTCTCACAATACAGGCAGCCCCTGCCTATTCCTCTGAATAAGGAAAAAAAACCATGGTGGAATATTTGAATTGGTAGAAAAGTGGAATGCGGACCTTTTTTTTTAAGCTTGCAGTTAGAGTGGAGGTAAGCGGAGTTGTGTGGTTCAGTTTTTACAGAAAGATAAAGAGACGAGGGAAGGAGAAGGAGCAACAGAAGAAAATGAGAAATCATTGGACTTACATTTTACCTCTCACGCATCATATTTTACCATTCACTCATACCATTGTATTTTACTATTCACACATCATATTTTACCGTTCACACATCGTATTTTACCATTCACTCATTATATTTTACCGTTCACACATCATATTTTATCATTCACTCATCATATTTTGCTTTTTCACACACGACTCAATGCATTACATGTAGCCAAGTGCAGAGGTTGCAAATCCCAACTAAATGCTAGATCATGGGCAACACACAGTCAGCACAACATTGGAGTTATCTCCCTAAAAATTCTGAAGGAAATCCTGGTGTCAAAGGCCCAACACGTGTGGCCAGGCCCCGAGTGTAACGAAGCCGCTCCCTAGGACAGGCAACAGAACTAGGCCCCTCTTTTACAGTTACTTTGCCTTTCACCATTTCCGCATATTCTTTCTGCTTTCTGGCGGAGTAGTTAGGCAATTTGTTTACTAAACCGGTGATACTGGGTTGAAGTCCCAGCAGTGGGGATTTTTTTTTTCTGGTAAACACCAAAAAGGCCCCGGTGGCCTCTAAAAATGGATACACAGAAATCTGAGAAGGTAAGTGCGGCCAGGTGTGATACTAGCCACGTCACACTTTCATGTGCCGAATGTGGAAATAAGAGCCCAACATAGTATCTCGAATATGCCCTGATGGTCGATATATCGACACCGGAAGTGTCCCTAAGCTACCGTAAGGTCGATATAGTGACATTGTTTGTTTCATTAAAACAAGCGGTGTAACATTTAGATTGTATATATTTCGTCCGCGATTCCGGTGACACTTTCAAAATGGAGAATGCATGCCTAGTTACGAGCGATGCCGAGCGAGAACAAGGACGCGAAGCATGGAAATTTTTCAATTTTTGACAATGTAGACAGGGGTATGGACATAGCCTATGGCCACCCCGCTGCTCTTGAATTATCCCAAGTAGATCTAGACATCTTAGATGACTGGAGAAGTGGTTAGGAGGTTATTTCAGACATTAATTTAGCGAGAATGCAACACAGAATCACAATACGAGATCGACAAGTAGATCTAGACATCTCAGATGGTAAGCAGTGTAGATCTAGACCTAGCCGATGGTGAGCTGGGCACAATCATTGTCTAAAAACATCACATTACTTCTTTTTTTCCTAAAAAAAACTCTGCATTTATGAAATTTTCATACATTTAGTTATATTTTGAAACATAATAAGTACACGGAAGTACATGGAAATACTGTTTTCCATTCCATTTTACAACTATACCCCATGTACAGATCAAGACCCATGTTTTTATTCCAGTTCCAACTGAACATCCGGGTTTTTTCCTGCGGCACGGGAAGAATTGTGCCGAAATCTTGAAGCTGAAATATTGTATGACTGTTTTGTTACTGGCAAAAACTTGCATCTTCATTATTTTTCTTTCAGTCATTTTATATCTTTGACGCTGAAACCTATACTAGCCTTCTCACAGATCACGATGCTTAGAATTAAAGAGTTGTTAAATCACATTACCCCGAAGAACACTGTTTTGGCTGCTTTACAACAGATTTAACTCTTTTTTTTTTGTTACTTGAAGGAGCTGGTTCTTGAGGTATCCATTGATCATTTTCTCTCTTGACCGAGGACGATATGCCATTTGGGACGAAGTTTGGTCATGCAGGCAGGAAACTGCTGGAGAGAGCAAAGCAGCAACACAACTTTCCCTTTACACGCACACACACACATACACGGTGTGATATGTCATTTATCATCTTGACTTGTGTGCTGCTAGTTTAATCCTCATGATTTTGGCCACTATTGTTGCCAACATCTTTTTTTTTTTTTTAAATCAGTTTTAGTATAGATATGTCAGAAGCAAAAGAAAGTTGGAACTGTTCTAGAATTTTCGACCTGATTCTATTTAACAATCTGCCTCGCTTTGCACGAGCCTCTTTGCTTTCAGTGTACTGCAGAACAGTACATTGCTTCGTCATCGTCATCATCATGTGCAATCTTCAGAACGAAATGAATCTCAGTTCCTCGTCTTGATGTTGTACTCAGCCAGGCTGTGTGCTGTCCATTCTCACGATATGTTGTATTTCCATCTACATCTCGGTCTTTCTCTCGCTCCTTTTTCCTTCCATCTTTCCTTCTAGTATGGTCTTCAGCATATTGTTATGTCCTTTGATTAGGCCAAATTACGCTGTTTTCTTCATCATTATTTCTTTGAGAAGTTCACATTGCACTTGGAGCTGTTCTAAAACCGGTGCATTTGTTCTTTTCACTCTCCATGTTATATGACATAATTTTCTTTCCATCCACATTTCTGCTGCGTTAATCTTTCTCTCCGACTTAAAAAGAAAAATTAGAATCCAGGTTTATGCTCCGTACAGTGAAACAGAATACATCTCTTAGACATAGCATTGACACACTTTACTTAACAAATGTTTATTTACTGTTCGTAACACAGGGTGGCTGTGGTGGTCCTGGTGTTATTCCTCATCGCTGCTGTCGTGTCGGGCTATTGTAAACACAGACGTCAGCAACCACCTTACAGGATCCTCAGCGCTCTGTCAGGGCAAGAGTCCGCGGGTTTCATATCATGGGTGTGGGGTTTAGGTAAGCTGCTGAAGTAGAATGTATGTGTGTGAGAAAGAGACTGAGAGAGACTGTAGTAGGAGAGAAAGGAGTTTAAGGTTGTGGTTCTAAATACTCTTGGAATGAGCAGTTTAAATTTTTGACCGGTAGTAGTAATGAGTGTAAATCTAAAGAAGAGCTCTTCAAATATCATGGGCACAAAAAAAAAAAAAAAAGAACAAATATATCCATACTACAATAACTTAATATTGAAGAAGGTTGGCTAGTAAAGATGATTAAACAGAGAAAACTTAAATATTTTGGACATATTAATCGTCATTAGAATTCAGAGAAGACGGTCTTGGAAGATTACATAATGGGAAAAAGAAAGAGAGGAAGACGAAGGCGAAGATGGCTGCAAGACATCGTTAATAATCTGGAAATGGATGCATCGGCAGCAGGGCAACTTGCTTTCAACCGAGAGGCCTACAGGAGAGCTGTTAGGGAGGCAAAGTTCCGCAAGGGCTGTGCGGTGATGATGGATGATGATAATGCCTGTTACTGCTATCCTCACTTGTCCGTGCTTACGCAAGAAGTTGAGATGATGTCCCTCAGGCGACTGCAGTCTTCAACCTTCTCACTGAACTTATCAGTATCTTCCATTCTTCATCAGCCTGCTGTGACGTAGTCTGTTACCATGGGAGCACTGATAAGTGAGGTAGTGTTTAAACCCAGGTGCTGTTGGTCAGAGCTGGCGCCTATTCAGGAAAGGCTCAAACAAGACAAGATAAAGGAAAGAATAGCGGGGTGGATAAGAAGAACAAATACAGGCGGATGTTAGACAAGATATTTATAATGGGAGCTTCATTTGACGTCAAGCCACTGTGGTATATGGGAGGTTAATTTGATGTGAAGCCATTGTGGCATATGGGAGCTTAATTTGACGTCAAGCCACTGGTATATGGGAGCTTCATTTGATGTCAAGCCACTGTGGTATATGGGAGGTTATTTGATGTGAAGCCATTGTGGTATATGGGAGCTTAATTTGACGTGAAGCCACTGTGGTATATGGGAGCTTCATTTGATGTCAAGCCACTGTGGTATATGGGAGGTTATTTGATGTCAACCCACTGTTGTATATGCGAGGTTACTTTAACGTAAAGCCACTGTGGTATATAGGAGGTTAATTTGATGTCAAGCCACTGTGGTACATGGGAGATTAATTTGATGTGAAGCCATTGTGGTATATGGGAGGTTAATTTGATGTGAAGCCACTGTGGTATATAGGAGGTTAATTTGATGTGAAGCCACCGTGGTATATGCTTTTTCATCATCAAGTTTCACTCCCTTGAGAGCATAGACCACGGATAAAGGCATCCATATTCTTGGAACTATTCTCTGCTTCATTCCATGTGCATCCCTTGTCTCTGAGCACTGTCATAATTTCTCTTCTGCAACTAAGTCTAGGTCTTCCTCGTTTTTCATTGAGAATTCCATGTCAGTGCCTGTCTTGCTATGTTGGTGTCGGATTTCCTCAGAGTGTGGCAAATCCACCTCCACTTCCTAGACATGATTTGTAGGTTCATAGGCTCTTGTCCTGACCTTTCCCAGACCTCCCTGTTCCTGATCTTGTCCTGCCATTTAATGTTTACAATCCTCCTCAAGCAGTAGTTCATGAATGTTTGTAGTCCTCTCTTGTATTGTCTTGGTCATAACCCATGTCTCTGAACCATATAGTAGGACAGTCTTTACGTGTGTATTGAAAAGCCTAAGTTTTGTTCTTGTTTTGATGTTCTTAGATGACCATATTTTGTTAAGTTGGATGAATGCTGTCCTGGCCTTGGTTATTCTAGCTTTAACATCCTTTTCCGTTCCCCCATATTTATCCACTATGCTGCCTAAATATGTGAAATACTCTACTTCCTCGTTTGGCACTCCCTCAGTTAACATGAGGCTATTTCTTGCACTATTACTTTTCATTGTCTGTTAATATATAGTCCCAGTTTAGCTGAAGGTATGCTTTTTAGCATTGATATTTTCTGTGACCCGTCGAAACACTGCGGGACCGTCTTTCATTCCCCAGCTCTAGCAAGAATTAAGAACTACCCATTTTTACAGATCGGTAACTGGGACGTTTCTAGCCGGAGTGGAACAGTCGATTCTTGTCACGAAATGTACGTGCTCTAGCCACTTACCCATCTAAACACCCATTTTATTTACAAGTCTCTCGAAGGCGCAGAAAGAAATGCACTCGTACGTCCATACTGCAAGTGAAACGAGATTTATAAACGATCTGGATTCGGTCTAAAACGTGATATGTATACAATTTCCTCATGAAATCTCATACTTCAGACTGGGATGCCTCGTTTGTAAATAGCTCACCGATACAAGGAAATGTTGTCCACATGGGGGAGGGCGCATCAAACAACAGTCTTTGTCAAGCAGATCATTGATGTCAGCCTAAGTAATAGTTCTATGAACTCAAGCCAAATCCATTACATTCAGTTCTACGACTCCGAGATGATAGGGTTACCATAGTTACAAGATAACGCACGTCGTTTTATTACATTCAAGATGGAGGCCATTGTACGAATAGTAAAAAGGGGAGCGGGGGCGGGCATTGAGAATGTGACCTGGGAGAAATGTGGTCGGACGTTGAGAATGTGACCTGGGAGAAATGTGGTCAGAAGCCCGAATAAGCCTGAAAAATACTGGTCTAACACGATATAATACTAAGAAAGTTATATACACCTAAGAAGTATACCTTGGACATTAATATAAACGCTGTGACTAGTAAATCTCTCGGTATTATTAAACTTCACATAGGGCTCGCAAAGTAGTTTGCCAATTTTTCCTGTCTTTGGCGAGTCTTTCAACCTCATCAAGGGATTTTATGGCTGTTAATTTGGCCTCTCTTAACAATGTCCTCTTTAGAGTTTCACACGGTCTGCCTCTTTCTTTGGCCTACTGTCATGATGTCTGAATTTTATCCTTTTATTTTTCTTTTTAATAACTCATATTTGTGACTGAAAATGCAAACACTGAGAATCTGTAGAGAAGCATTTACATTCTTGTAGGCACCTGATGATGATGCAAGACACACAGATAATGCTGAACAAATGTTCGCTTGAGATCACACTCTTAACAGCAACCTCTTTTTTTATAACTCCCTCTTTATATCTCTCTACATAACTCTCTTTGTATCTTCACAGATGAAGATTCAGGTCTGGCCAGTCCTCAAGAGTTCCAGAACGCCCATACATCGCGTCCATTTCTTTTCCCGTACAATCAGCACGGGACAAGTCTGCATACAGTGGTCATCAACATTAAAGAGGAAACTGCAGTCAAGTAGGATGGCACGTCAGTTCCTCATGGATTCATCACGAAAAATACTTATTTTTTTCCCCAGCCTTGAAATTGTCATTTCTAAATGAAGTCTGGCCTAAAGCAGCTTGTGGGGGGGGGGGGGGCTACGGTTTGAAAATGTGAAATATAAGGCCTGGTCTGCTCCACATTAAGAAAAATCATCTCTTAAAACAAAAACCTTCCAGGACAGATGCATGAACACTGTGGCATTACATGCAAACATGAACACTGTGGCATTACATACAAACATGAACACTGTGGCATTACATGCAAACATGAACACTGATATTACATACAAACATGAACACTGTGACATTACACAAGAATATTCTTAAAATTTTTTTTTTTCTGTACAAGTTTTGCATGTATCACCAGCATCAAAATGGTGTCTATGAAGGAGAAAGCCCGGTGTGTTTCGTGCTATCATGAGTTACAGTTCATGACCACCACGTTCACCAGACAACCCTCTTGAATGTTTTGTTTTTCTTTTTCCTTTAATGGGGGCACACTAAGGACAACCTCAACTCATCAGTTCCCGAAACTTTGAAGGCAAGGATAACGGATGCTCTAGTGATGGTGACTAAAGAGATGTTGGAAAACACATGTCAAGAAAGATGAGTATCACTCAAGACATCATCTGGGCAAAGCATGAAGCACAAGTTAAAGTCCACAGATAAATACTGAGTTGAGGTAAACTATGCAAAAAAAAAAAAAAAGCACCACAAAGCCTTTACCTAGCATAGCTTCTGTGTAATTAACGTTTGAAAAAAAACTTTACATTCACTCTATAGATTTTTCTGTTCACTATGCTGGAGATAATTATTTCACACTGTAATCAGATTAAGTTCCAAATATGTCAAAGGTAAAGCATGATATGTAACAATGTTATCTTTGTCATTTTCAATTGTATTTCATTTACAAGATGTAGTAAAGTACAATGATTTACACTGATTAAATATATCTATCATGTTCATTCTTTCATGGATGGATAAATGTGCAACTGTACTTAACTTCAACTATTGACTCCTCACAATAAATTCTTGATCAAAACAAGGTTCAAAATTCAGACTCCAGCATCACTGCATTCAAGAAAGCACCATATATGCTCCGCTGCATCCACCTAAAAATATGTTTGCTAATAGTTCCCATCAAGTGTTCATTGTTTACGATGTGTTTTCTGCCATACAGTTCATATTTCCTACAAGCACCCTTAATCTGTCATAGCTCCAGCACTCTCCTCACAGTTACAATGTTCTTTCACTCATTCCCACTGTTAATTTTCCCAGAGTCTTTCCAGCATGGCTTTAGCAATGTCACCCTTGCCCATACTCAGCCTGCCTTTTATTTTACCCTTGTCCAACAAGTCTAATAGAAAAAAACATCACTGCCATGTGCTCCCACATGCCCTGGACAGTAAAGCCATGTTTGGCTTGTCACAGATGACTGGCTTAACAGATGAACCCATTCTTTTCAAAGCAGTTTCTTCTGAGTCTTATGAAACATACTTTGTGTGAGTCCATCACAATGACATCATTAAGCAGTCATGAGCAACTAACCATTCCAGTACCACAAACACAGCCTCAGGTTCATTCACATGTCTGATGTGGCAACTTCAGAAGCTCCCAAACCTGTGCCACTGCTCGTCTATTATGGTAGACAACAAAACCCCAACCACTTGTGCTGCCGTGAGTCACTCAGCCATCTGTATGTCTTACCGTGCCAGAAGACCCACAGTGATGCTGGATGAAATCGTGAATCAAATCATCACATTATTATGCACTAGATTAGACCTAATTATAACAAAATATCCAAAGATAGCCAGAAGAACTGAGTATTATTTTTTAATTACACTTTCTCCCTTCCAATGACAGTAATGAAAGCTGCGATTATACACAGTAACACATGCTGTGATTATACGTGAAGTTTTAACAGACACAGAAGCCATGCAGAATTCTGACATTTGTCCCTCTGTCACTGTAATAATTTTCTGTAGAAAGTCTGATCAAAGGCTGTGCTGCACTGAGTCTGTGATCTACCAAATCAAGTATCTCCTTTTGTCTACATGTTTAGTAGCACAACCAAACTGGAAATACGTAAAAATGTTTTTTGGATTTACTGCCTACCGTGAGTTTTTCTTATGAGGAAAAAACAAAAAAAAAACAGCATTGCAATATAAGATACAAAGATTTCTGAACAAGCAAAGTGTTACAACAATTTGTTGATAAAGAAATTCACATCCCTTGGGAGCACAGTAACAGCAGATGAAGACAGTAGTAAAGGAACCAAAATAAATTTAGCAAAAGTCTGACAAACTTGGCCAGCACTCAACCATATCTGGAGCTCCAAAAAAAAAAAGATAAGCTGGAAAACCAAAAGCAGAATGTTCAAAAGCAATGCTTTTAAGTCTCCTACATGTGGGAGCCAGAGCTGGAAAATGACACAGATAACTGCATGTACACCTGACACCTTCCAAGATTAAAGGAGTGCTCTGTCCTAATACAATAAGTGATGACCTCTTGTTAAGAGAGGCAGACAATGATGCCACTGTCAACAGTGATTGAAAGGAGAAGATTGGAATGAACTGGTCACATTATGAGAATGATATACGAATCCTTACCACAAACAGGTAAACCTACAGGGTAAAAGAAGCATGGAGTGACCAAGAGACATGGTGATGTACAATAGAAAAAGAGCTGGTTAACAACAAATGATAACAGATAGGTCACTGCATAACCAGATGAAGAAGAGAGTGAAGGATGCTACACTGAAGACAATGTAAACTAACTTTTAACAAAAACATTGTACTACTACATACCATACAATCCTTTGTAAATACTGTACACAAAAATAATGTACCAGACTTTCAGAACTTGAGACACTTTTAAAATGAAGGCTTTGTGTGGCAATGACAAGAATTGTCAACCATTATACAAGCAGAAGGCCAGTTAAAGGTCACCAGCTGGAGGCAGCCAAACACCCAAGTGTAGAAACAGAGCTTCTGCTGGAGCAGGGGAACGAAAGATGATCGGACTTTATGCTGACCGCACCATCTTGCTGATGCTGACCGCAACATCTTGTCATGTGCTGACTGGTGAAGGGAAATATGGGGACAAACACCTTATCACTATGGCATGATATAGGAATCTTTTTTTTTTTATTACACCAAAACCTGCTGTTAACTAAATGCTGTTCAACAACTGGTTCAATCCATTCTCCTTTTCACATTTACTTTGAAATACTGATTAAAAGCACAAAAAAAAAAGAAAAAAAACCGCCCACCATAAGATGATTCTCCATGTACTTCATTATCAGTTTACTTTCGCTGCTGTCATCTGTACCATAAACAAGAACCAATGTTTCAGCACATTCAGTGAATGATATATTCTTGTAAACAGATTTTTGTCTACCATGCTGCCCTGTGATATCCATTAAACAGATAATGAAACTCACATTTTTGCTTATGTAATGTTTTTTTTCCCTCCAACTAAATATTTAAAAATGTAGCCATGAATACCACAACAACAAAAATCTTGCTTCATTTCATCAATCACTCAAAGGAAATACCTCAATCTTCTCCATCTCCTGGAACTGCAAGCTGTTGTCCCCTGCAGCCAATGCAGTGAATATATTGTAGCACAGCATCATAGGAGTGGGTCATGGCAGCTATTTTTTTCTATCCCCGAGTGCAGCCGCAGGGGGTGTACAATACTTCTTTAGCAGATTCCACCACCATGGGAACTATGATGATCCTTCCCACATTAGTCAGGCTAGGTCTGTTAATAGGGGTACCAACAAAGAGTTGGGACAGGGTTTTCATGAGCTGTGATTCACCAACCCTGGCATGTCACCTATGTGTCAAAAGGGACATCATCTTTCCTCCTCAAAGGACAATTAAAAAATAATTCTGAGAAAAACAGGAAACCATTTATTTACATATGAGGATAAGAGATGGAAAACAAATACAAAAACAATTAGTAAAACATTTTATAACTTCACACAAGGCAAACAAAAAGAGAATTTTATTTCCCTTTTCTGTCTCAATATCAGAGACAGCACAAACCATGTAAAGTACAGTGCTCTAATATATACTTCAAGAAACCTATGAAAACAAATCTGGGGATGACAAATGATGCTGAAGTCAGGTCCCTGAACTATCTCCTCTTCTGTGTGCTGATATACAATACTGAGGAAAAGAAAACAACAGGGCAGTCAGTACACACAGACTCTACCATTATAAACATGTCTGACTTAGTACACACAGACTTATAAACATGTATGAATTAGTACACACAGACTCTACCATTATAAACATGTCTGACTTAGTAGTACACACAGACTTATAAACATGTATGACTTAGTACACACAGACTTATAAACATGTATGAATTAGTACACACAGACTCTACCATTATAAACATGTCTGACTTAGTAGTACACACAGACTTATAAACATGTCTGACTTAGTACACACAGACTTATAAACATGTCTGACTTAGTACACACAGACTTATAAACATGTATGACTTAGTACACACAGACTCTACCATTATAAACATGTATGACTTAGTACACACATACTCTATCATTATAAACATGTATGACTTAGTACACACATACTCTACCATTATAAACATGTCTGACTTAGTACACACATACTCTACCATTATAAACATGCTTAACTTCGTACATTTTTTTCCCCTCAAAAGAAATGAAGGGGTTTTTAGCCCGCCCATGATGGTGTAGAGGTTAGTGCACCTACTTGCTGATCAGAAGGTACTCAGTTCAATTTTGCACTTTTTTCAGATCAACTGGCAGCAGGGTTCACTCAGCCTAAAAAAAAAAGGGTACCTGGGGCTTCCCCAGGGAAACAAAGGCAGCAAGCACTGTTTCCAATGTAACAGGCAAATATTCCTCATCTCCTGAGGCAATCTGTTCTCAACAAAGCATATCTGTGGTTACAGTTAAATCAAATGGATGGTGATGCGATGGAGCAGATCTCATGGCTCAAGTCTAAGACTGACAGAGACCCATGTCATTACTGATTCAGCTAGTTTACACCATCAACCCTACATGAACCTCCTAAACAAGCACCAATCATGATAAAAATTGGTAAAAGACATTTTTTCCCCTACATATTTTTGTTTTTGTTCTGTAACAAGATAATTATATTTTCTGTTGTTTAGTAAGGCTGAGGAAATTTCCAGACCACGAGAGGTCAGCACACTATCATCTATATATGGGTGCACTGTGATGAAGTCAACAGCATATGCTCTTGTAACTAGACGGTTGCTCATCCTACTGCTGTTCAGGATCTGATCCACCATCGCCCTCTTGTAATTTGTATTTTTCTCATGTCTAAAAGTTGTCAAAGCTAACCATCTATACTGTGAACTAACACCTGTGTGTGTGAGCCTCACTGTTTCCAGCTTGATAAAATTACAAACAAAGTGTTTCACATCACAACATTCATCAACAACCCCTGACACTCTGACAAAATAAATTACAACATTTATCAACAGTCACTGACACTCTGACAAAACAAGTTACAATATTCATCAACAACCCCTGACACTCTGACAAAATAAATTACAACATTTATCAACAGTCACTGACACTCTGACAAAACAAGTTACAATATTCATCAACAACCCCTGACACTCTGACAAAATAAATTACAACATTCATCAACAGTCACTGACACAACAAGTTACAATATTCATCAACAACCCCTGACACTCTGACAAAATAAATTACAACATTCATCAACAGTCACTGACACAACAAGTTACAATATTCATCAACAGCTACTGACACTCTGACAAAACAAGTTACAATATTCATCAACAGCTACTGACACTCTGACAAAACAAGTTACAACATTCAACAACAGCTACTGACACTCTGACAAAACAAGTTACAACATTCAACACAGCTACTGACACTCTGACAAAACAAGTTACAACATTTATCAACAGCCACTGACACTCTGACAAAACAAGTTACAACATTCAACAACAGCCACTGACACTCTAACACAACAAGTTACAACATTCATCAACAGCCACTGACACTGACAAAACAAGCTACAACATTCAACAACAGCCACTGACACTCTGACAAAACAAGTTACAACATTCAACAACAGCCACTGACACTCTGACAAAACAAGTTACAACATTCAACAACAGCCAATGACAGTCTGAAAAAAATAAGCTGTACAAGAACATGGTGCACAGACAACACACTCTGTTACAGTATGAAAAGAAGTTCAGCGTAAACAACATACCATTATTTCCGCGAATAAAAGCATCGCCATACTTGTTCTTCAGCTGCCCATTTACATATTCCTCTGTCTGCTCTAGAGCAATGTTCATGTAACCATCCAAACAAGATAATACACCTGAAACATGTTGCACTAGTTAAGACGTAACAGTAAATATAAAGTCTGTATGGCCCCTGTTCATAAAAAAAGCAGTTTGATTTCCATAAAAACAAAAACAGGACACTAGAAAAATATATCCTGATGTACTATGTCTTCTAGGCAACATAATGATGAACCTCACACAAACTTATGAAGAGACACAACAGGGAAAAAAAACAACCCTGAAAAGTGCATTTGTGCTGTAGAACACAAGATTATATATATATATATATATATATATATATAGAGAGAGAGAGAGAGAGAGAGAGAAAGATGGCTGATACATCACTATTGATAAAATTAACAAAAATAACAAGTTGTTAGACATTGCGATAATTATCCACATTTACATACACATTTTTTTTAAATTCTGGAATTGTATGCATACTCAAATGTATGCATACTCAAATGTATTTCTAAATAAGAAACATTTCGTGCAAGGTCCTTCTTTTCCTTCAAGTGACAGTGCCTGAACTCAGGTATGTGTGCAAGTGTTTGGTGCTAACAAGTGTGCAGCTGAGAGGAAGGAAGAAGACCAGAAACAGCAGACTTTAAACTATCCAGACTTTAAGCTTAAACTATCCAGACTTTAAATTTAAACTATCCAGATTTTAAGCTTAAACTATCCAGACTTTCTCTTTCCGTGCCACAGGAAGAAACGCAGACGTTCAGTTGGATGCTGAAATATAACCGCGGGTCTTTATATGTTTAGGGGGTATAGTTGTAAAATGGAATGGAAAACAGTATTTCCATGTACTTCTGTGTACATATTATGTTTCAAAATGTATGAAAATTTCATAAATGCAGAGTTTTTTTTAGGAAAAAAAGAAGTAATGTGATGTGTTTAGACAATAACTGTGATCACCACTGGCTAGGTCTAGATCTACATTACTTACCATCTGAGATGTCTAGATCTACTTGCTGATATCGTATTGTGATTCTATGTTGCATTCTCGCTAAATTAATGTCTGAAATAACCTCCTAACTACTTCTCCAGTCGTCTAATATGTCTAGAACTACTTGGGATACATTGAAGAGCAGTGGGGTGGTCACAGGCCGTGTCTATACCCCTATCTACATCATCAAAAATTGAAAATTTTCCATGTTTCTCTTCCTTTTTCTTGCTCGGCATCGCTCGTAACTAAGCACTTTTCCACCATTTTGAAAAGTGTCACCGGAAACGCAGACGAAATATGTACAATCTAAATGTTACACCGGTTCTTTTATTGAAACAAACCAAGAGTTGCTATATCGACCCTACGTACAAATCAGGAAAACCGGAGTGCTCGATACAGCGATCCGAGGCACAGAAAGAGTTAAACTTGAATTATCCATACTTTAAAATTAAACTATCCAGACTTTAAACTGAAACTATCCAATAGATATCCAGACTTTAAACTTAAACTATCCAGACTTTAAACTTAAACTATCCAATAGATACGTCAATGCTCAACCAAAAGAAAAGGAAAAAAAAAACCTGACCAAATTTACCACGGACCATTTACTTCAGGGAAATATTACCACTGAAGTTGACCAAAAAACGTCCCTTCATGCTGATAGCTGAATGAACACATTATCCGTAATTTTCAATAGAATGATATAAAAAAAAAAAAAGTGGACACAACCCCTCATAACACAAATAATTTCTACTTCTTCAGAAGCACATATCAAGATGAACAATTTTCGAAGAAAGTAAATGGTTGGTTCTCTTTAGACATAACATCCAGTTACAGCTTGTACTGGGGGGAAAAAAAAAAAAAGGTAAAGATAATTCCATAGAAAAAAATGCCGCAGGGGATGAAGCGTTAGAGACCTCATTATGCTGGGCCATCAGCGTATGAGGTAGGGTGGCCAGTTACTTTCCTCGCTGCCTTTCCTTCCCAGATTTTCTCTGGTACCCATTTTATAAGGCTGGGTCAACCTTGGGGCTGTATTGGTAGGAAAAAAAAATCCCATTCAGTTGAGGATTTGAACCTTCTACACAAATTCTGATTTTCACTCTAAATCAATCTACAACTAAAAATAGAGGTTCCCAGGCAATTATACACCAGAAAAGCATGAATATTTTAACAAATGAAATGATACAAATCAACTAAGTTCACTCATTAAATTACACAAACTATGTTCACTCATTAAAATATACAAATCAGTTATCTTCACTCATGAGCATCTTGTCTGTATTATGATCTGAAATCAAACTTCTTCTGCTCAGAAATAACTGTGTTAACAATAACAGATGATTCTTGTGACCCATGACATAAATAGATTCTCTCCCTCTAAAAAAAATTAAAATGTGAGCAGCAATGTCAAACTCAGCCAGATCCATGGCATCCTACTCTAGCTGTTTAACTCTTTCTGTGCTTCAGGAAGAAATGCGGATGTTCAGTTGGGTGGCAGAGTAAAAGTGCGGATATTGATATGTATAGGGGGTATAGTTGTAAAACTGAATGAAAACAGTATTTCCATGTACTTCCGTGTACTTATTATGTTTCAAAATATATAACTAAATATATGAAGATTTCATAAATACAGAGTTTTTTAGGAAAAAAGAAGTAATGTGATGTTTTTAGACAATGATTGTGTCCAATTTACCATTGGAAAGGCCTAGAAGTACAATACGTACTATCTGAGATGCACAGATCTACCTGTTGACTTTGTATTGTGATTCAGTGTTGCATTATTGGTAGAATGTCTGAAATAACCTTATAACTACTTCTCCAGTCGTCTAATATGTCTAGATCTACTTGGGATACATTCATGAACAGTGGTCTGGTCACACAGGCCATGTCCATACCCCTATCTACATCACCAAAAATTGAAATTTCTCAATGTTTCTCTTCATTTTTCTCGCTTGACATCGCTCGTAACTGAGCAATCTTCGCCATTTTGAAAAGTGTCTCTGGACACGCGCATGAAATGTGTACAATCTAAACGTTATACCAGTTTTTTAAATGAAGCAAACCAAATGTCAAATTTTTTACATCTGGCATCCATGTGAGAAACCAGAAGCATCAGATATTTGACGACAGGTACAGAAAGTGTTAAAGGAGAACATGCCCTGCATTTACAACAGATAAAACAAAGTTCAGCAATTCTACATAAAAGATAAAAGTAGACATAACAAGTTCCTTGACCTGCTGGCACACAACAGATTAATATGCTCAACATACAAGCCTGGTAAACATATTTTTTTCCCAGCTTCTGAATTCAAACACACTGACCTCACTTTGTTACTTAGGTACCCAGCTTAACACAGGACATCACATATTTTCATATCTCTGTAAATGTTACTCAAATACCCAGCTTCACACAGGACATACACAGACTTCCATACCTCTGTAATCCACACCAGAATTCAGTTTCACCATCACGGGCCGGCCTCGTATTTGATTCAGAAATTCACTGGGTGTTTGTCGATGACTCATTTTGACAACCTGCAACAGAATATTCTGCCCTCATACTACATAAATGTTGTGAAACATTTCATATACAGGCAGACATATTCCCAGGACTCTCGCACTAAACAAATATGAAACCCCTCATATACAGACATATCTAGTTTCAAAGACTATAGTCATAATAAGTACAGACTGCCATTCTCCCAAAGTAGAGAGTAATTTTCTATGTACATAAGAATTCTAGTCCCTCTCAGTAAAGGAAGCTTCGTGAAAGCTAATTTACTGAAAACAACGCTACAACCAAAACGTGTGTTGCACGACAACTTCATTTCGACCACATCAACGTTACTACAACAATTCATACAACGCCTGAAAAAAGGTTTACTTCCGAATAAAACAACAAAACACTTATGCACATTTTCCTCTGTATATCTATTCTTTTGCTTTACCTCTCGAACAATCTAATTTAGTAACTGAAAGATTCAATCTGGAACGTGAAATATAAAATATGCTTGGCGCCTTCACCGGAAGCTCTTTATTTTGTGACAGCCAGGTTTCTCCTTTGGTGATAACATTTTTTAACTGATAATAAATGAATTAAATATATACAAAAATAACAAAATAAATGATTAAAACAAACAAACACAATATATAAAAAATAAATAATAGTAATTTTTAAAGTTTGATATTAAATTATGCTTTGAATAGTCATATAGTAGGTACTATATAAAGCCATATTATTAATTGTACCGATAAAAGTCACTGCTCCAATTTTAAAATTCTCAGAAACGAACGCTTGTGTGCGAATCGGCGATAAAGAGAATGCCGTTAATAGTTAAAGATTATACCTGGGAGGAGACAGATCAAATGTTGTGGATAACAGTGCCTCTAAAAGGTGTTAAACCAAATAAAGTTGACATATTTTCATCAGATGAATATCTGAAGGTAAAAAAGGCCCGTATCCATTGTGTTGTCAATGTAAACAATGCCTGATGTTTGCTATTGTTTCCCTTTACTTCAATGTGTTGTAAGGGGGAAAAAATGCATTTCGTATTTTTCATGAAATAGTTGTTTTGCTTTGGTAACTTTCTCATAGACCAGCAGTGAGATTTTTTTCTGGCACACATAAAAAGGCTCCAGGGTTAACCCAGCCTCTAAAAATAGGTACCATAGAAATCTGGGAAGGTAAAGCGGACAGGCTTGATACTGACCACATCACACTTTCATGTGCCGAAGGTCATGGAAAATACGGGCCTAACACCATATTCCCCAATATGCCCTAATGGCATAGAAACTGGAATTTTACTTTTATCTTTTTTACTTTCTCATAGGTGAGCTACCCACCGTATCTTTTTGAATGTCTTTTGGCGGGATCAGTTGATACCAGTAACGGGTCAGCGCAAGTGGGGGATGGAGCTGTGGTCTTCAAACTTTACAAAAATGAGACTGGTCTCTGGAATACGCTGCAGTCCCCAGATGCAGGTAACCGCATGGTTTAATTACTGCCGTTCTGTCAGTGAAAACGTATAACAAATTTATACATATCTAAAAGTTTAGAATGTATTTAAAAACACATTCATTCATTCATTTGCATGTCCCTTGCAGAACTTTGCCTCCCTAACAGCACTCCTGTAGGCCTCTCGGTTGTGAGCAAGATGGCCTGCCACTGCTGCATTCATTTGCAGATCATCAACGATGTCTTGCAGCCATCATCGCCTTGGTCTTCTTCTCTTTCTTTCTCCCTTCCAAGATGATTTTCTCTAGATTATCATGACGTTTAATGTGTCTGACTTTCCATGTTGCTGTTTGGGTTTCTTGGTATATTTCCAGAAGGTAGTTTACCCTTGCTTTCCTTCCGGGCATGTACTGTACTAGTCAGTGATTGTACCCATTGTCCCTACACTGAGATCATCTGCTTACCATCATTGAATGGTGACCATAACCAACAAACACATATGCAAAGAAAAATAAATTTGATGTCACTGCTGTTAGTATTCCCTTTAAAGGAGTGTTTCTTTGCTTGTGATGATTTAGCAGATGTTTCTAATTTGTTTTCTGTTTTGTCACTTTTGTAATTTAAAAAAAAATACTTTAATTTATTACCTGAAGGTGACAAAAATATTATGAGTCAAAAGCGGCAGGAAGCACTTGAGAAAGTCCAGAAGCAACTCGAAGAGGCAGCAACTCAGAAATCAGAAACAAAAAGACTTAATGAGAAACTAGCAATCAATGAGATGATAAAAGTAAGCCATTTACGAGGGTGAGTCAAAAAGTAACCTCAATTTTGGTCTAAAAAATCTAAATCAAGTAGTAGTCAGTTGTAGTAAAGATATGTTATGCCATCCCTCTCTAGATGTGTGTGTGCATGGAGGAATGTTAGCCATCAGCAGACCAGCTCAAAGATGGCTACTCCCATAGAAGCATAGAGAATGTAAAAACAGTGCATAGTTATTCTTTTCTTGGACATCTGACATTTTGACGCTGTAGAAGGCTTCCTATGATATAAAGTCACTGGAGATGATTGTTGGGTACATTATTTTCAGCCAGGTAGAAAGAACACTGAACTGAACAGCTTATTTAAATCCCAGTGAATTATAAATGTCTTGAAACTGAACAGATTACTCTAGTTGGGCCACATAGAAAGAATGAAAGAGGGCAAACAAAAGAAAATTTGTGAGTCTATGTACAAAAGATGAAGGAAACAAGAACAATGGGTAGACCAAGACAGAGATGGAAAGACAACATAGAAGAGGATACAAAGGAAATTGGTGTCACCAACTGGAGAGAGAAAATTATGAATAGATAGAATAATATGGAGGTGAACTTTATCTGCAGCAGTGAGCCTTAATGACTTGGAAAGGTGAAGAAAAAGAAGTGACAAAGTGAAGCCACAAGGAGTCTTGATGTTCTTCCATGCTGAAACAAAAGAAATTCCATACAACTGTGTTAGCTGGAAAATTGATGCTCATGCTATTCTGGGATCATAAAGGCCCAGTCCTGAAATGTTGCATGGCAAGAGGAACAACTATCAGCAGTGAAGCATACCGTAATTTCCTTGAGAACCACTTGAAACCTGCAGTCACCTAACAAAAAAATTGTAGTTTGGTCTATTCTAGTATGTTGTTACAGCATGAAACATGCAACCTCATACAGCACATAAAACAGCTCAGCAAATTATGAATCTGCGTTCTGAGTGTCCTCCATGTCCTGCATATTCGCTCAGCCTTGCACCATGTAATTATCATTTGTTTGACTCCTCATGGAAGCACTTTGTGAGAAGTTCAGTAAGAAGAGATTAAAGAGGGCATGTGTAGTTTGCTACAGAGTTAGTCAGTATATTTTTTTCTTCAAGGAACCCAGGCATTAGTGAAGCAGTGACAAACCTGCAGTGAACATGGTAGGGACCATGTTGAAGGGTGATAAAAGTTTTTAGTCATATTTGTACGTATTATTCAAGTGAAGAAAATTAAGATTACTTTTTGACTCACCTACATATTAGTTTATATCAGGAGACACATACAGAGATGTGTTTCATAAACATTTATACAGAATGTGCTCATATATAGATAAGACTGGTTTAGAAAATGTCATTGTTTTTTCTGTTCTGAGCTGACAAACTCACTAGATCATATGCCTAACATTTATAACTGGAGAGAAGAACATTGATAAAACTCTGGCATTATTATCTTCATGGTAGTACCTGGAATGCTTGCAATATTTATGTCAGAAACTTATTAATTTTAACAGAAAAAAAACGTATCCAATGGTAGAATGTAAACATTGATAATATTGTGCAATATTATTAGATTATATTTTACTTTGAAACATGATTATAATTATGAAAGAATTTCCATGTTTTTACAGTTGGCACTTTGGACATTTTCTTCAGCCCATGGTTCCATTATCACCTTTCAGACTCTCTTCTGATTTCTGAGGCACTGAGGCCAGTTTGCCAGTGTTTTTAATAGAAAAAAACTGCTCATGTTAAAATTAGTCCATTAAGATGCACCTACATTTGAGTTTATAGCAAATGAACATGAAAAAAGTGGTAACTTTTGATGTCTTGGTTAGATTCATATGTGAAACATATTTAGAAACATGGCTTAATTTATGGTAGACATATAATCATAATTTTATTTTGCAGTATTATTATGTTTATATCACTACTTGGACTGTCAGTAGCAGTCATTTTACTTTAAAAACAGTAGTTCCAAAAGCAGATAGTAACTGTCCCCTTGGGGGCTGTCAGAAAGCTCCAGCAAGGAGATGGAAGGAGGGGGAAAATGGGAGCAGATAGAGGACATCAGAGCCAGTGGAGGTGTGTTAATATATGAGGGCAGTAGGGATGTGGCCTGGGAGGCAAGGTGGAGGCAGTTTGAAAAAATGTTTGGAATCACTGCTTATGAATAATATATGTCTATGGTATATTGATTATATCAGGATATTCTTAAGTCCTTCCTGTGCCGTTAAATTCACAAAGGGCTCACATGGTAGATTGCCAAGATTTCCTGTTTTCAGCAAGCGTTTCAGTCTCATCAAGGGATGATATTCCCACTAAGCTGGCCTCTCTTAACAATGTCCTCTTTAGAGTTTCACGTGGTCGACCTCTTTTTCTTTGGCCTTGTTTGTTCCACTTGATGGCTTATTTTGGGATTCTCTGGTTATTTCTTCTCAGCACATGACCAACATATGTCCATCTTCTTTTTCTGATCACCCATGAGACAGGTTGTTGTTTGCTCTTCTGTCTCATCTCTGCATTGTTCTTGAATTCGTTCCACTTTATACTATTTTCCTGAGCATTTGTTTTCAAAAGAGTCTAATGTCTTGTCTATTTCTTTAGTTGTTTTCCAGCTTTCATGTGCATAAATAAGGATGGATATTACATTTGAACTGAATAATCTTAACTTGGTTTTTATAACTTTTGAATGCTGTGTGTTCTCAAGATTCTTCAAGGTCAATGCTGCTTTTGCAATTTGAATTCTAACTTCCTTTCTGGTGTCACCATCCTGATCTATGTAGCTGCCAAGATATGCAAATTGGTTTACTTCTTCAACAGCTGTTCCTCCTATGTATATTCTTCTTTCATGGTTAATGAGAAGTTTCATTATTTTTGCTTTTTTCCTTGTTAATTTCAAGTCCTATTTTGCTAGTCAGTGAAGACAGGGTATCTTTTTTTTCTTGCATTGGTTTCACATTGTTAGAAAGATACAAATCTATTTCTCACACCATTTTGTGAGAAGGTAAAGATGTCTGTGGTTCTGGCTAGTGGGACAGAGCATTTAAAAAAGTCATTTAGATACAGCAGGTCAAGACCTTTATTCTGCCACCAAGAAGTGCTGCTGAAAATATGTGTTTTGGTGCTTCAATCCAGACAATAATATTTTGGGGTTAATGCGCTCCCTATGGTAGTGGAGTCAGCTCTGTGAAATTAAAGAATGTTACTATCATTCACCCTGCATATGAACCCAGTGTCTGTGTTTCAAAATCTCCAACCTTGTCAACTGCGTGGAACGCAAAGTCTGAGGTTATAGGGCAACCATTAGTAAACTGTTTTATAGCAATACTTTGAACTTCATAGAGCACAATGATAGAATACAAACAGAGATAGAATATAAACAGTAATAAAACATAAACAATGATAGAATTTATAAGCAGTGATAAAATGTAACATTATAGAACATAAACAATGGTATCTGTTGTCAGATTGAAGACAGTGCTCGAGGCAGGATCTCAGACATTAAAGAAAGTGAGAGACAAAAAGCAACTGATGAATTAGAAAAATGGAAAGATGAACAGAAATGTCTGGCAGAGAAGGTAACAATTTATTTGTAAAACTTTGAGAAACTTGTTCTGTTGATTATATGTTTATTTCTTTTTTTATTAATTTTTTTTTTCTCAGATGAACATTCAGATATTTTCAGACTGAGCTGATGGTCTGTAAATTCAAGTCTGATGAAGTTCAGGGTTGTTCTTCCTGAGCATGAAGTTCTTTAATTGTACTGTGGCCTCTCCTAAGTTGACCAAGTTCAGGGTTGTTCTTTCTGAGCATGAAGTTCTTTAATTGTACCATGGCCTCTCTTACTCTGACCAAATTCAGGGTTGTTCTTTCTGGGCATGAAGTTCTTTAATTGTACCATGGCCTCTCTTAATATGACCGAGTTCAGGGTTGTTCTTTCTGAGCATGAAGTTCTTTAATTGTACCATGGCCTCTCTTAATCTGACCAAGTTCAGGGAGGGTTGTTCTTTCTGAGCATGAAGTTCTTTAATTGTACCATGGCCTCTCTTAATCTGACCAAGTTCAGGGTTGTTCTTTCTGAGCATGAAGTTCTTTAATTGTACCGTGGCCTCTCTTAATCAATGGGGTAGTGGCACAACCAGTTAACATGCAGTACACATGATTGCCAGTGTGGTTAAAAAAAATGTAGATAAAAATTACCTGCACACATTCTCTTAATTTTTTAAATTAATTTTTCTTTTGTACTGTCAATATTAAGCATACATAAAGTGAACAGTCATTAGGTTTTGGTGCCAGAAATCTCATTTTTGAATATGGAAGAAATGGAGAAATTCTTACTTTTAACACAAATGTGGAAGATGAAGAGTGAAATAATTAAACAAAGAAGAAATAAAGGTATCTGGGAGAAAAAAAAAACTAATGGGAAATTTTGAAATTATGGAATGAGAAAACATCATAGAATGAGAAAACAGTGGGAAATGATAAAACAAGGACAGCCATAGGTGAAAATAAAAATAATGATGTGATACTGATAGTTACCTTCTCAACAGAAAATGACATGTATGGTGATGTGAATTTATATTGCAGAATATCCCAGAAATATTTCCTGTGTATTAACATATTTATTTCACTGGCAAAATCAGTGCATGCTGTTTTTATTTTTTAACAGGAGAAAGAAAGGCTGATGGCTGCACAGAAAGAAGAAGTGGAGGCACAGAAAGAAAGGGATAGGAAAGAAAGGAGGAGACAGAGAAAAGGTAATGAAGATGTAAATAGAGTTTATAATTTAGTTATGAATGCAAACATCACCCAGTGAGAACCTGGGTTGATTGGTGGATAAAACTTTCAACTTCTGAACAAAAGGATGCAGATGTAACTCCCATTACATGTTTTTTTTTCTTTTATAAACAAAACATGATTATTTCAAGGTTGTCATATCCTGCTCTAATTGTTTTGTCAGTGATACTGAATGCCTAATTCTGAAAATGAAGAATATTTGCAGGATAAGCAAGATATACAAGATTACATTACTACACACTGAAGTAAGCGTCTTACTGAACACAGACATTCCCATTTTAAAAAAAATTAGTTCAGTGAATATTCAACCATTTCAAAGTTGTAGATGAGCAGACAAAACAAAATATTATGTTTCTTTATTAGTTTCTATTTGTTAAAGTTAAGGGGGGTCCTAGAACAGCGCCTTATTTTCCAGACTGGCTGTCTCCACCCAGCTGGAATTAACAATGTCTTCAGCTTTCTGTAACTTCTTTATTTTTCCACTGGCCTTTTTTATACTCTACTTTCTTTCTCTATGCTACCCCTCCCTACCACCATCCTATTTCCTTCTCTGCCAACATATTGGTCTTGTCCTATTCACCAGTTTCACATTTTCTCCCTGTAGGTGTTTAAGTTCTTCATTCATTATCTCCCCGCGTCCCCTTTTCCCTCCCCTCTCTCTCTTCCCCCTTCCCCCCCCCCCCACAACACCTCTAGCGGCTATCATGTTTCTATTGCCTTCCCCCAACCCCTTTCTCCCACTTGTTCTCCTTCTCTCTCTCCGCTTCTTCGTTACGATTGGCTCTATCGGGAATCTTTTGTCTGTAGGCAGCGTGGTTTTTTTTTTTTCCTCCTCCTTCTTCCACACACATTTCAGCTTCTCACTGGGAGCAAGACACTTCAGATAAGTTCTATATGTTTGTATTTCGTTGTGTATGTATCCTCGAATAAGGCTCACGCCGAAATATCAGATGTTGTATGTTTTTCATTTATACATTCTCATACTTTATATTCGTTTTTTTCTCACCTTGCTCACTTCCTCCCTCACTTTGTAAAACTGCACCATACACCTCTATCTACTTTATTTATTTAAACCAGTTTTACTGCAGTCGCCATCCCTTTTATGTGTTACATTGAACATAATAATGCTTTGATCTGAATGTTTCATTCTTCAGTTTTTGTTTCTTTTCAGCAATCAAAGTTGCATGCTGGAGATATTTTTTGCCTACATTTATCAATTGGCAAATGTACTTTAAAAGTGTTAATCTTTTCTATTTTCTCCCACTTTTAATCTTGCAACAGTTTTCATTCATCATCACTGTGAATTCATACTAACAGGTGGCTTAGATATTTATGCCACTGTTTGAATTTCCAGTACTTAACACTTGCTTTATGGTTTGTTTGTTTTCTTTCAAGCAGGAAGATCAGCAAACATATTTGAGAAGGTTGGTGAAAGTGGAGGAACACCTCTTAGGGATAATGGAAAGATAGTTATAACTCATACACCAAGAGTGTTCCCTACTCCCACTAGAGAGTCTCAGACACCTCAAGAGGAAGAGGTATATGCCTACACATCACGAAACTCTATCCCTCTTGGTTAAAGTTTATATGGGTGCAATGGTTAGCATTAATATATTTTGTCATTAGCGATAAAGTGTCATAATGATATTTTATAATGATGTTAAAAATGTTATGGTAATAGCTACTATGAAATGCTTATTGCCTTTCTATACTGAAGCCATAACAATTACTTTTAAGTCTTAAAGTGACTTTGCAGAATAAATGTTTTCAATGCTGATTAAAAAAACCACAAGAAAAAAACATCCACACAAAAAGCAACTCACTGAAAGGGTCATTAATTTGCAAATGAATGACCATACATGCACCGCTGTAGATTCATTTAATCATCTTATCTCTCAAACAACAAATAGTTTTTGGGTATAAGTATATTTAAAACTAAATATACAAATACACTTGTGTGCTCATTAATTAATAAAGCTGTCCCTAATTTTGTTTTAAATAGTTTTTAACTTTTCAAATAAAGGTGCCACTTTCTGGTTGTGAAAATATGAAAAGACAAAGTGAAAAATAACACATTCTGATATATCCTATAAATGACAAGAAATTATTTAGTCTTTTCAGCACAGTACAGAAATAACAACCAGGCCTAAACGTGTTAATATGTAAAGAGAGTCATTATGTTACTTAGGAGGCCCCATTCTGTTATAGGATGATTCTTTTCTATCGATTTTGGGGCATTTAAATAAATAATGGCAGAGATAGAATCAAGCAATAAATCAAGTGTTTTATTTATTTTTTTTCTGCACTCTTCAGTGGCTTAAGAAACAGGCAGAAGCAAGACGATCCATTCAACTCTCGTTAGACAGAGACCTAACAGAGGAAGAGAAAAATCCCCAGTGGTTACTAGACAAAGGGAAGTAAGTCAGTTTTCACATAAGAATTCAGTCCTTTTTGCAAATCGCTGAAGCTGCAATGAGTTAACAAAAGCCAGTCCACATATTGGTCTTATCCTATTCACCAGTTTCACATTTTCTCCCTGTAGGTGTTTAAGTTCTTCATTCATTATCTCCCCGCGTCCCCTTTTCCCTCCCCTCTCTCTCTCTTCCCCTTTCCCCCCCCCCCACAACACCTCTAGCGGCTATCATGTTTCTATTGCCTTCCCCCAACCCCTTTCTCCCACTTGTTCTCCTCCTCTCTCTCCGCTTCTTCGTTACGATTGGCTCTATTGGGAATCTTTTGTCTGTAGGCAGCGTGGTTTTTTTTTTTTCCTCCTCCTTCTTCCACACACATTTCAGCTTCTCACTGGGAGCAAGACACTTCAGATAAGTTCTATATGTTTGTATTTCGTTGTGTATGTATCCTCGAATAAGGCTCACGCCGAAATATCGGATGTTGTATGTTTTTCATTTATACATTCTCATACTTTATATTCGTTTTTTTCTCACCTTGCTCACTTCCTCCCTCACTTTGTAAAACTGCACCATACACCTCTATCTACCTTATTTATTTAAACCAGTTTTACTGCAGTCGCCATCCCTTTTATCTGTTACATTGAACATAATAATGCTTTGATCTGAATGTTTCATTCTTCAGTTTTTGTTTCTTTTCAGCAATCAAAGTTGCATGCTGGAGATATTTTTTGCCTACATTTATCAATTGGCAAATGTACTTTAAAAGTGTTAATCTCTTCTATTTTCTCCCACTTTTAATCTTGCAACAGTTTTCATTCATCATCACTGTGAATTCATGCTAACAGGTGGCTTAGATGATTTATGCCTCTATTTGAATTTCCAGTACTTAACACTTGCTTTATGGTTTGTTTGTTTGTTTTCTTTCAAGCAGGAAGATCAGCAAACATATTTGAGAAGGTCGGTGAAAGTGGAGGAACACCTCTTAGGGATAATGGAAAGATAGTTATAACTCATACACCAAGAGTGTTCCCTACTCCCACTAGAGAGTCTCAGACACCTCAAGAGGAAGAGGTATATGCCTACACATCCTGAAACTCTATCCCTCTTGGTTAAAGTTTATATGGGTGCAATGGTTAGCTTTAATATGTTTTGTCATTAGCGATAAAGTGTCATAATGATATTTTATAATGATGTTAAAAATGTTTTGGTAATAGCTACTATGAAATGCTTATTGCCTTTCTATACTGAAGCCATAACAATTACTTTTAAGTCTTAAAGTGACTTTGCAGAATAAATGTTTTCAATGCTGATTAAAAAAACCACAAGAAAAAAAACATCCACACAAAAAGCAACTCACTGAAAGGGTCATTAATTTGCAAATGAATGACCATACATGCACCGCTGTAGATTCATTTAATCATCTTATCTCTCAAACAACAAATAGTTTTTGGGTATAAGTATATTTAAAACTAAATATACAAATACACTTGTGTGCTCATTAATTAATAAAGCTGTCCCTAATTTTGTTTTAAATAGTTTTTAACTTTTCAAATAAAGGTGCCACTTTCTGGTTGTGAAAATATGAAAAGACAAAGTGAAAAATAACACATTCTGATATATCCTATAAATGACAAGAAATTATTTAGTCTTTTCAGCACAGTACAGAAATAACAACCAGGCCTAAACGTGTTAATATGTAAATAGAGTCATTATGTTACTTAGGAGGCCCCATTCTGTTATAGGATGATTCTTTTCTATCGATTTTGGGGCATTTAAATAAATAATGGCAGAGATAGAATCAAGCAATAAATCAAGTGTTTTATTTATTTTTTTTTCTGCACTCTTCAGTGGCTTAAGAAACAGGCAGAAGCAAGACGATCCATTCAACTCTCGTTAGACAGAGACCTAACAGAGGAAGAGAAAAATCCCCAGTGGTTACTAGACAAAGGGAAGTAAGTCAGTTTTCATATAAGAATTCAGTCCTTTTTGCAAATCGCTGAAGCTGCAATGAGTTAACAAAAGCCAGTCCACATGATTAATGTAATATATAAACACCCTAACCCTTTATTAGTCACTTTAAAGTGCAGCCAAGGAGATGATGGGCTAGGATATGACTAGTTAGTTAGTTGACAGATCATCATCACTGCATATTGAACACATTGTCTGTAAGTGCTCAGATCTCTTCTTCAGCATATCCCCCAGCGCGCATCGGCTGATGACGTCAGTTACGTGTTGGTTGACTAGTCTTATTTTGGTCCCCACATTGTGTTCTTGCTTGGCAGCACCCTGCAGTTCCCGACAGTCTGGTTTAAGGTTACAGAGTCACATTGATCACCTGAATCCTGTTCTCATCACACCTTTCTTAGAGCGTTCAGAATATCAACCTGGTCGACTGCTTCCCTCCAACGTCACACCAGCAAGCCTATCAGCTCATTCATTTCCTCTGACATCTGCGTGCACTGACACAAAAATGAAACAGATTTATGTCAGTCTGGAGCTCCTCTGAGACTCTCAATCACTGCTTATGAGCCCAGCGCCCTCATTGATTTTTCTGAGCATGCTCATAGGTCACCGAGAAAACATACATGGGCAAATGGGACTTCCGGTCAAGATGGTAGTTCGTTTGTGAGTATTTTTCATAATTAGGAGATAACTGATATTGTAAACACCACTCTCACTGAAACACAACAACCAGACAACAGGATGTTTTCAGACTGGCAGTCAGGAGAGTAATGATCTGTGTGAGACAGGCAACACTGAGGACAAGTCTGACTATAGGTCATAAATATGAAAAATATCTTAATTGATTTCTTTATCATATATGAGTACATGGTATATGTAAGCTTCTCTGTTCTGGATAGCACACAATTATAGTGTGGTTTGAAAGAACAGGGCATGAGATGAGCACAGAAAAAATGATGGCATTTCATATTTTCAATCCATCAATACTGATTCAATGCTAGCAATTTAGATTTTCATTTCTATATTCAGAGTATTAAACATCTCTTCATTTCATGACTTTTCACTCATCTGGGACAGAAAAGCTCAGAGGAATGACTGACTGGTGGTTAAAGCATGAAAAAAAAAATGTAAATGTGACAAACAGACTTATCTCCTTACTCATATACTTTTCAGTGTTGAGGGGACAATAGATGTCTGGATAGGGCTTGACAGTTTTCCTGCCAATAGACTGTAAATGAGATAAGGATATAATGCTACATTTTAGTAAGAATTTACATGGCGTGAGATTATTTCAAACATCTTGTGTGTGTATGATAAAGTATAAAATGCCATGTTAGTTTGGATGTTCTTTGACATGTTGGAAAATTATTATTAATTCTGAAACCGATATTCTAAGACAGTAGCCCCCAAACTTTAAAGTTATAGACTCCTGCAGCCATGGGCACATTACGCTTTCCCCTCTCTCCCTCTTGGTGCCATACAGCGATCACCGCTGGAAATTACTGGTAAATTACTGAGTTTAAAAAAAAAAGAGAGAGAAACCAAAAGTTTTGGAGGGTGTTGGTTACCATCTTATATTTTATATCTTTTTTATCCTTCCCGTGCCATTAAACGTCACATAGGGGTCACAAAGTAGTTCGCCAATTTTTCCTGTCTTCAGAGAGTCTTTCAACCTCATCAAGGGATTTTATGCCTGTTAATTTGGCCTCTCTTAACAATGTCCTCTTCAGAGTTTCACGTGGTCTGCCTCTTTTTCTTTGGCCTGTTGTGTTCCACTTGATAGCTTGTTTTGAGATTCTCTGTTTCTTCTCATCAAATGACCAACATATGATTTGGTTACCATAACCAGTTTATATTGTCAAAAACTAGTAAAAAACAAACAGCAAAATCATCATCATCATGTGCCGTGCCGACTGGCGTTGGCTATTATGCTTCTCCAGAGTACGCGATCCTTCATGTAGGCCATCAGCTCAGTTGGTGATCTCCTCTCACACCATCCCGTCAGACTGTCCAGTATCATTTCTCTTGGTCTTCCTCTTGATCTTCTTCCTTCTATTTTTCCTGTTGTTATAATATTTTCAATGCCCCCTCTTCTCATTGCATGTCCTATGAAAGTACATTGTCTCTCTCTTATCTTTTTGACAAGGTTTTTTTGTCTCTCCAGCTCTTCTCCTACATTCTTCATTAGTTATTTTTGCTGTCCAGGGGATTCGCAACATTCTTCTAATAAACCACATTTCTGCTGCTTCCAATGATTTTTGTGCAGACTTGCCTATTGTCCATGATTCACTTCCATATAACAAGATAGGTTCAATATATCATTTTAGGACTCGTTTTCTAACATTCATTGATAAGGATGTGTTGGTCAATATGTTTCTCATTCTCTGAAATGCAGTCTTTGCTTGGCCTATTCTGTTCCTAATTTCTGTTCTGCATTTCCCATCTGAAGTTATTACTGCTCTAAGGTATTTGAATTTCTGCACCTGCTTTAGAACAGTTCCGTTTAATTGAATACTGCATGCTGGTGGATTCTGTTTCTTAGATATAACCATAGTCTCTGTCTTTTTGATGTTCAAAGTAAGGCCTTTCTGTTCACTTTCTTTGGCAACTTTATCCAAGAGATTTTGCAGGTCTTGTTGGTTCTCAGTGGAAAATAATCAGGTCAGTTGACAATGAAGATGTTGAAGCTACATGGAGGAGAATCTGGCAGTTTTGACTTTGGTTTGGCATGTCAGTATGTTGTACAGATTAAAACTTGCCCCAAATAAGAAAAAAAAAATCACATGAACATTTACTTTTCTCTGATGTTTGCAGAGTGTGTTTAATTTTAAATTTAAAGAAAGGTGAAGTAGCGAATTTTATACTGAGAAAACTGGTATTTCGGAAAGAACATCATGAAAAGTGAAAGACAGGTCCCAGTTTTGAAAAATCCTAGCACTGGTGCTATGCCACATCGTATTAATTTTTAAAAATCTTCCAAGTTCCTGAGTGGCACACTTTGTCATTTTTTGGTTTGGCCACACATTAATGAATGTTAATATAAAAACTGTATCTGGAGCCTAGAATGTATACTACACGAGTGCCCAGCCTATACAGACTACACCACCAGTCCAGGCCTAAACAATGACTTAGACCTGTTGCAGAAACCTTTGAAAACTGTTGGGTTTACACAGGGAACTCTAAACTTATCACTATTTGTAATGAAAGAAGAGAAAAAAAGCAAGTCTGATTGGTAATGTTTCTGAAATTAAGTTTCAAGGGTGGTCAGCCATTTTGAAAATGCTGCTGACTTTTTGTTTCCCCTGGAAGATTATGTCACTCTTAGCGCCATGATTTTACTGTTTACAAGTTTATTGTTGTTTTCAGCTCATTCTTCGCATCTGGAGATTTCAATTCTGCAATCAATGCATATACCCATGCTATTCATCTCACACCAAAACTTCCCTCGTATCCTTTTTTTCGTTAAACTAATTATATGTTTATTTTTTCCACTAAATTTTTCTGACACTTCATTATTTTTGTTTTCTAAATGTAGCGCAAAATAACAGAAATTATAAAGTACCATCATTCATTGCATTACAAACATTCATAAGGTACAAAGTTTATCAGTAATATGAATTAACAGAAGTAAAATTACTAAGTACTTCAAAATGTTCAGACTGAACCACAGCGTTGGCTATAATCTTCACTGATGTAGATGTGATTCATTTTAAGTAGCTGGATTGACTGAGGTTGGGGTTTGCTCTTCTCATGATCTCTTTCAAGGCAGATCAAAATAAAACCATAATCTGTAACCAGTGCAGATCTGAATGGAAAAAAGAAACTGAAATGCAACAATGAACCAGTGTCCATCAGTGTCTGAATGACATTTGCAGCGATTTACAGAAACCATGTGTGTCTGATTGCGGAGGCACCAACTGTGACAGATAATTTCATTTTCTTTGTTCCATTTGTTTCTTCCACATATTAAATGTGAATCGGTGTAGTTTTGGAGCTGTGAACTTGCTCACTTTTCTTGACGGTAACAATAGGCAGCAGTGTCATAAAAGGAGTGTATCTGAATTTTTGAAATCTGAACAATGCTGCTTTGAACTTGCTTCATAGTTCTTATTTTGTGATGTTCTTTCCCCACATTCATTGGAAAGTGTTAAATCTGTAATCAGATTTTAAGTGAAATATTGTTTCATTTCTATTTCAGTATATAGAATGACATATTCAGCACTTTTACCGTGGTTCTTAACAGTTGATTAGATTATATTCTAATAGAGCAGCATGTCATTTAAAGATGAGAAACTTCTTCAAGTGTATAGAGGACTGCTCAAAGGTAGGCTGTTATATTGCTCAAAGGTAGGTTACTGCTCAAAGGTAGGCTGTTATAATGCTCAAAGGTAGGCTGTTATAATGCTCAAAGGTGGGCTGTTATAATGCTCAAAGGTAGGATGTTATAATGCTCAAAGGTAGGCTGTTATACTGCTCAAAGGTAGGCTGTTATACTATATATTCAGACACAGACAGTAATGTTAATATTACAGTGAGTAAGTGAAGTTATGTGCTGAGCAATTTGTGGGAAAGACTGGTTATCACTGCTCTGGGGAAAAAAGAAAATGTTTACAATGGAGCCATGATGAACTTATTTGAAAAAAAAAGTTTTGATGCTGTGTACACTATGCTATCATTAAGAAATTACTCCCTATAAATTAAAGATTTAGCTAAATAATTACATTTTAAAAAATAATTTTGTGCAAAATCCAGACTTTTCCATGCTTAATGAGACTTTTGTGGTTTTTGTTAGATTGCTTCCCCTTATTACTTTAAATAATTATGAGGATATGATATAAAGTAGTGATTTAGTATTAAAGAGTATCTCATCAACTTTATAAATTGATGAGATTATAAATAATAAACCATGTGGTTAATAAACAAAGAAGTTAACATATTTTATTATATACATACAAAAGCAAAATCATGCTTTCTTATTTTTGTTTACTGAAAACATAATATCTAGTTATGGTTTTATGTAGAGTTCTTATTTGGAAATAAATGGAGCAGAAAATTGGGTCATAATACTACAGAAAAAAAAGTAAACTTTTCATGCTAAAGAGACATCATGAGGTATGGAGGTATGGTTACATTTTAACTGATCAGTCTACCTGGTCACCTTTCCCTTCTGAGCTTCAGAAGAAGTCATTTACCTGTTGCTACAGTTCCACAGACTTCACTGTCCTTTTCCTTTTGTCATTCCACAGAAATCCCATTTCATTGAGTGTGCATGCTAAGCTAGGACTGAAACTGTTTTGAATGGGAAGCTGAACCTTCAAAAGCTGAAAAGAAGTGTTTACACTAGCCACTATGTTTAATATAATACAGTTTTGATTGAACTGTGTTTAGTAACTTTATTTAAAATGGTCGTAGCATTGCCTTTTAGGACTTAAGCTATGGTCTTGTACTTGTACCTGTACTATCTCCCTGTAACTGCGAGCTGGTGCCATTTGTAGCCAATGCTGTGAAGATTTTGAGGCACAGCATTGTATCAGCATGTGAGCAGGTTATGGCAGCTATTTTTTCAGTCAGTTAAAAACAGGAGGTGTGCAATACTTCTTTAGCAGACTCCACCACCATGGATCCCTGCCCCCTTAGCCAGGCTAGGCCTGTTACTAGGGGTACCATGGACAGGTGGGACAGGGTCTTGATCAGCTATAGTTCGCTAACCGTGATGCTTGCATATCAGCTATGGGTTGCTGATTGCCCAATTGGACAGCAGTGATAAGATAATATTAGATCTAAAAGCATGAATATAAAGTATAGGTTGAATAGCACCACCATTTCACTCACCACAGTTAGCATCACTAAAATTACTGTCACTTTCCTGATCACTGTCATCACTTTACATCCACCTTTACATTACATTTACTTACAGGCTATGGACCTATTGTTCCCACCTGTGCCACAGAACGCAGCCAGTCGGTGTAAAGCTCTCATTCGCCGTGGCACAGCATTTTGTCAGCTGGAGATGTATGTTGAAGGTGAGAGTTTAAGATAAGAATATATATGTCAGATATACAATACATGTAATTAATTTTGTACCCAAAGTTACTATTGTGTACAGTTTTTACTAACATGACATTTACCTGACATTGACTCCACCCATCAAATTCAAGTGGCTTGATGTTTTACTATCGCAGGTTTAAGAGACTATGAAGCTGCGCTGGCAATTGATCCAAAGAATGAGGCTGTAGCAGCTGATGCAGAAAGAATAAGAAAAGTTATTCAAGCAACGGATGAGTCATAATATTCAATAGTATATTCATCATATGTTCTTTTGAGCTGTAATGTTTGGTAGGATATTGCTCATGTATGTTCTGTTTAGTTGTAGAATACTCATCATATGTGTTCTATTGAGTTGTAATGTTCTGTAGGATATTGCTTATATGTGTTCTGTTTAGCTGTATTGTTCTGTAGAGTATTCATTATATGTTTTGCAAGTATTCTTCACATGTGTTTTACTAAGTTGTAATGTTCTGTAGAATATTCATCATATGATCTGTAATGATTCTTCGCATGTGTTTTACTAAGTTGTAATGTTCTGTAGAATATTCATTATATGTTCTGCAAGTATTCTTCACATGTGTTTTACTAAGTTGTAATGTTCTGTAGAATATTTGTCATACACCTTTCTGTTGAATTGTAATGTTATGATATTCATCATATGTGCTCTTTTGAGTTGTAACATTGTTTAAGATTTTCAATATATGTGTTCTTTTGAGTTTGTGATACTCAATAAGATATGAATCATATTTATTCTGTTGAGATATGCTTTTTGTGTGTGTGTACTGTGCAGAATATTTGTTATATGTGTACTGTTTTTTGTATGTGGCGACGAAATGGTGAAAACAACAATGCTCACACACACATGCACACATATTTAAAGATTACATGCACCACTGTTCTGAAAGAAAAGGTTAATAATTTCCGGTTGAACAGGAAAAGATCGTAAGATGATGCATCAGAGAATAATGTGAAGTGATATTCTGACATTTCACTGCAGGCAGTTTGTGATGTGGCACAAATTCATTGAAGTGATAACATGTGAATTAAATTAACTTATTCACCTGCTGTATTTCAAATGTGTCCTGTTTTCTCCATGGCTGGTAAAAGTGTGCTGGCTATAATACTAAATAGGTTCTAGTTCACTTGGTTGCTTCTACAGTGCTGTAACAGATACATTTGAGAGGTTTGTTTTAGTATCCGTTTTGCTTAAAAAAATATATGATCAAACTGTGCTATTTATCAAAGATAAGAGGAATTTCCACTGGGTTTTGTTACATGTTTTTACATCTCTGATCTGATGAATAATCATCTGCAAATATTCATCAAGTTTAAAGTGACCAACTATCGAATATTTTACAGAACAGTCCCATATTTTAAGTACTTGTCCAGGGAATCATATTATTTTGACTGAGATCCCTAAATAACCACTATTTTTAGAACACTGTTTAACCATTATCCCTATTATTATTTTTGATCGCAGTATGTTCAGAAATGTAATTTTTAAAAGTTATCTTACTGGAAGTGTTTCTTCTTTGAAGAAAGTTCACTCAGTAGCGACATGGTTCTGAAACTTTTCAGTTTACAGAACACTTGGTAATGCAAGTTTCTGTCATGGCACACCTGTGTTCTTAATGCTAGACTCTCATGCAGTTAGCCATATATTTTTAGCATTTTCAGAGTTTTCACACTCAGTCCCTTGTCCCTTGCGGAACTTTGCCTCCCTAACAGCTCTCCTGTAGGCCTCTCGGTTGTAAGCAAGATGCCTTGTTGCCGATGCATCCATTTGCAGATTATCAACGATGTCTTGCAGCCATCTTCTCCTAGGTCTTCCTCTCTTTCTTTTTCCTATTATGTATCCTTCCAAGACGGTCTTCTCTAAATTTTCACTACATTGACTATATTTATATTATATATAAATAATATATAATAATATAAATAAATATATACAAATATATACAACTATATAAAACACTAATTAATTTAGTTATTAGTGGATTCTGTACCTGGCGGGTATTTATCACATAATAAACAAAACTGCGCTGTAACTTAGTCAGATATATTCTTTACTCAGGGGCACCCATCTAGTTCATACGCTTCACACCACTGTACACTACACACCACTGTACACTACACACCACTGTACACTACACACCAATGTACACTACACACCACTGTACACTATGCACCGCAGTACACTACACACCACTGTACACTACACACCACCGTACACCACACACCACTGTACACTACACACCACTGTACACTACGCACCACAGTACACTATGCACCACAGTACACTATGCACCACTGTACACTACGCACCACTGTACACTACACACTGCATTACACTACAACCACTGTACACTACACACCACTGTACACCACGCACCACAGTACACTACAACCACTGTACACTACGCACCACAGTACACCACACACCATTGTACACGACACCACAGTACACGGCACACCACTGTGCACGGCACAACACACACCACTGCACACGACATACAACTACACACGACACACCACTTACCACTACACGCGATACACCACTGTATAAGGCACACACGACACACCACTGTACACGACACACCATTGTACACGACTTACCACTACACGCGACACCACTGTACACGGCAAACACGACACACCACTGTACACTACACACCGTTTGAAAAACTATTCTGTAGGTAAGTACATGTACTTGTGGGGCTGACTGACTTAGCCTGCTGGTTAAAATTTAAAACCAACAGGCACACGCCCACAATGCGGTAGACTGAGTGGCCCGTATTTGAACTTAGAAAAAGATGCACAGGTTACTAATGGATGTGGAGTTCCACAGCCCACCCCTCCCCCTTTCTCTTTTTCCAGACAAATTGTTGAATAAAACAGTTCTTAACACTAAACCTAATCTGATTGGCTAATAAAGCCGCTTAGTCTGTCGTAAGAGTAAATGCTTACGCCATTAGAGTCATGGGTCGACTTACCGGCCGTTTGTATTTACGGCCGACGTCCCACCGGTGTATTTTATTAAAGAAACATTCAAGTACAGTGTACAGTACATGTATGGTAAAACAGTTTCGTGCGCCATCGTGTACTTGATTGTCCGCGTTCTATTTTCCACTGTTTTAGCTACCGCTGAACTTTTTAACTTGTGAAGTGATATTTCATTTTTCTTTCGAATCTACATCAACATGGCCACCAAACGCGCTCATCTAGTGAGTACAGAATGTGCGCATATGCGTGTGTATTTATGTGCCATTGAAAAGTTAGTACGATATGATTATTTATTTAGTTATTTTGTAATTATTTTTCACGCAGTTATTTGGCTAATTTGCTTTTCGTTAGTACGAGTATTTTAAAGTGGATGTAAACATTTTTATTCACCTTGTAACAAGTTCTTCGTTAGTTAGTTGTTCGGAAAATTGCCTCGCCACGACCAGGCCATTCATTTCTATATCTTCTCGGCCCAGAGCTAGTGTCGCAGACAAGCAAACACACTCCAAACACCCTGCGCCAGTTTCCGTGGATTTCCTAGAATTTAGCCTGGGCAGTTGCTGTTTGGCACATTTCTTGTGCAATTTCCAACTACCAATAGCGGTACACTTTGAGCCCTAATAGCTAGCGACCGACCAGGAGAACTTATTGTTAGAGGATTCAGGATAAGGAAAAAAAAAAAACTACTACCACTTCTGGTGGGATTCGAATCCATAGCCTCCAACACTCGAAGCAAACAGCTAACCTGATAGTACGCAGCAGACCAAATCGACTGACGGCTGGTCCCAAATGCTGCCGTTCTTGTTCTGTCTACCTGAAACTGCCAGCATGGTGTCGAATTGGGAGTGGGTTACGGCGGCAATTTTTTTCAGTCCCTCAGTGGAGTTTTAAAAAAAAAGTCGGAAGTGGTTCACCAACCCTGACTCCAGCATGTCAGCTGTGGTTCACCAACCCGGACTCCAGCATGTCAGCTGTGGTTCACCAACCCTGACGCTAGCATGTCAGCTGTGGTTCATCAACCCTGACTCCAGCATTTCAGCTGTGGTTCATCAGCCCTGACTCCAGCATGTCAGCTGTGGTTCACCAACCCTGACGCTAGCATGTCAACTATCTGTCCTGATTGCCAACCCAGACAAAGTCTTTACCATCCCGACCCCTTATCCTCCCCCGCCAAAAAAAAAAAAAAAATGCTGCCGGAAGCCGGCGTGTAACCGTAATTCTGAACCTTCGGGGAAATAACGAATGTAACAGTTCGCGTAATGGTAAATGTGTTACGGAAATAATCTTCATACCTTCTAGAGATGTACGTTCTTAGTAAACACCAACAACATGAGTCACAAGTATCTGATTTAGTTTTGAAAGAACCGTTAGAGAAATCATTTCTTTGGGGGGGGGGGGGGGGTTGTGGGGTGGGGTGGGGGAGGGGAAGCAAGCCTAAAGAGTTAAAATCCAGTACTTGCGACTGAAGCACTGAAGAACGTTTGGCAAGACTGCACCGCTGTCGAGAGTATGATGCAGTTTACGTGGCCGGTACAAATGCCCTTTTCTGAGCAACCGTAGGGGAAATTGTCCACACTGGCACTGCTTTTATTATGTTAAGATTTTCAAAGAGAAAGAAATGTTAACTTGCAAAGATTTACAAAGAAAAAAGAAATTAATGTTAACATATAAAAACTTACGGAAAAAAAGGAACATTAACATGTGAAGATGTACAAAGAGAAAGGAATACTAACATTAACACCCCGCTAACATGTGAAGATTTGCACAGAAGAAAAAGGAAGTTTCTCTGATGAAGAGGAAGGGTGGCCCCGAGTTATAATTTTATATTCTCGGTCTGCAGGCAAGAATCATCGCTCCTGATTTCGTCAAACGTTTTAAACCGCAAACTTAAAAAAAAAAAAAGGTTCCTTCATCCAATTCCTCGTATCTTCCACATGCCCCACCCCTTTTTTTCACCCCCCCCCCCCACAAAAAAACTTTTCTCCTTTCTTCGTCACGTCGATGATTTTGAGGAGAGACAACGCTTAGTGCAGGCGCCAGTTCTCCTCATTGGCTGTTCCAGTCCTGGATTATCCAACACGAGGCGAGGACGAGGGTTGCCAACTTAAGCGAAGATTTAACACACACACGCACACACACAAAGACACCATTTGCTTTAAAAGCTCGAGTCTAGAGAAAAGACGGAAGCCAGAAAATGTAATCAATTTTAAAGACTGCCCTTTTTTTTTTACACCTCTTGGTTGTTCTGTCCAGGATTTTATACCTATTCGGTTCTTTCACTGTTTTCGCTTGCGCTTTGTTGGCAACCCATCTCATGAACTGGTTCCATGCACAAACTGTTATATCCTGCTGAGCTAAAGACCAAGGCTCTAGGGCGAGCGGATAAGTTTTTTTTTTATATACACTGATCAGTCGAGTCCGTGAGAGCAACGCGAGTACAGAACACGTGTGAAGAATTTTCAAATACAGAAAGTGAGATAAGAAAAGTGTTTATTCCATGCAACAAACCAAAAAGAGGAAAATGAGGAAAGTTTGTGTGCGATCTCTAATTTCAGAATTATGTTCTCACAATGTAAGTACTGAACAGCTTTTAAGTGCACGCATAGAACTACTTTGAATGCAGTTGCAGGGTTACTTTTAATATAAGTATAGAGGTACCTTACAGTAATAATGGATTAATGTAACCTGACCAGTTATGGGGCACTAATCAAGAGGGGATTGGGGGGGGGGGGTGGGGGTAGGAAGAGTTAGGGTTAAGTTTAAATTTTAACCCGAAATAGTAATCATTAGGCTAGGTTTATAACTTTACTTACAAGTGTATCACTCGGATCTGTTTGTTGCTACTTGTACTTCTCCACAGAGCGAAGTTTCTTTAGCTGCATTCTCCTCTACGATTTAAAAAAAAATAAACAAACTGGGTATTTCCCAACATGCAGCGATCCAACTCGAGGTACGGGCAATATGGGACACATATTTTAAAATACGGAACTTATAGGCCAAAGCAGGTTGATTTCAAGGGACAAATCCTTAAAATACGGAACTTTACCTTTTAAAACGGGACATTTTGTCACTTTAAGTAATGAGACATTAATCTGGTCTAATTGTGGATGCACAAAGAGCATATGAGAAAAACACAGGTATCTCGATGTAGTTCTTCTGCTCTTAAGATAAAATTACAGTATCATGTCCTGTATGTGACCAGTTTATCTCCTGTATATAGCAACAGCGTTAAAAGATAATTATGTGATTTTATCTGCTTGGGCGCGAGTAGCAGCAACGCCAGTAGATATGCGTGTGTCTTATCTGCTTGGGTGCCTGTAACAACAACGCCAATAGATATGCATGTGGCTTATCTGCTTGGGCGCCTGTAACAACAACGCCAGTAGATATGTATGTGGTTTATCTGCTTGGGCGCCTGTAACAACAACGCCAGTAAATATGCATGTGGCTTATCTGCTTGGGCGCCTGTAACAACAACGCCAGTAGATATGTATGTGGCTTATCTGCTTGAGTGCGTGTAACAACAACGCCAGTAGATATGCATGTGGCTTATCTGCTTGGGTGCCTGTAACAACAACGCCAGTAGATATGCATGTGGCTTATCTGCTTGGGTGCCTGTAACAACAACGCCAGTAGATATGCATGTGGCTTATCTGCTTGGGTGCCTGTAACAACAACACCAGTAGATATGTATGTGGCTTATCTGCTTGGGTGCCTGTAACAACAACGCCAGTAGATATGTATGTGGCTTATCTGCTTGGGTGCCTGTAACAACAACGCCAATAGATATGCATGTGACTTATCTGCTTGGGTGCCTATAGCAACACCGCCAGTAGATATGTATGTGGGTTTATCTGCTTTGACGCCTGAGTAGCGAAGTGATTGATGTACTCGTCTATCATGATTAAGGTCGGTGATTCTAATCTGGTCAGAGGTACCCCAGTCACCCAGCTGTAGAAATGAGTGCCTAGTTTCCACCCTCTAGTGTGCCTATAGGTTAAGGAAGATATGGGCACTACAGCTGAAGACTAATGATAAGAGATAAAAGAGTGGTGGTGTATGCGGTAAAATTGCTACAAGTGCTCCACTAGTAGCAAAAAGTAGACAGAGGTTTACGGTTCATTGTTACATTTACAAAAAAGGGAGGGGAGGGGCGGGGCGAAAAGACAGGAATAAATAATTCGCGCCACCTTCATACTAGGATTATATGTGACATCTAAATTCCAATTTTTTAATATATATTTATCAATTGTTTGATCTTTCCTGTTGTCCTTGACGAAACCATATTGCCAAAATATTGAATTTTTACTTTTTTAAAAATTTCAACGTCCTCATCTTATTTTTTATTTCTGCCTTTTCCTTCTTTTTCTGTCTCTTAGTAAAGCTGACCCATACTCATATTTCATGTTGAAGCTAAGCATAGCCTATAGACATGCACCAGCATTTATTTCTTACAAATGCTGTCTTTTCTATTCAAACACCGTAGGCAGTTGAATAGCAATGTGGACTGTGTGCTGATCAGTGGTTCAGTTTATATGGTGTCGATTGTACTGCTGCATTCACTGTTATGGTGTGCTGTGTATTCATAATGTATGTCATCTTTAGATGTCATGCCGGCAGGGGTTGTGGGTCATGCTTCTTGGTAGATCCATGTCCTTGATATTTTCCCATCAGCTCAACTGGTGACATTTTATTGTGTCGTCGCATTAGATTATATCCAATTTTTTTGTTGTCTCTCTTGGCCTTCCCCCGTCTCTCTTCTCATTTTATTTTTCTCCGTCGTTGCGAAGTTTTCAGGCACTGTCCTTCTTGTTGTATGTCCAGTGAACGATGACTGTTGTTTTCTTGTGAATTTAATTAGGTTGTTTTCTTCATATGCTTTTGTTACACATTGCCTGTTTGTCATCTTGCACGTTTAACATTCAGTCTAAGAAACTGCATCTCTGCTGCCTCCAGCGATACTCGCAGTGATCTGTTTATTGTCCAGGGCTTAGTTCCGTAAATGTAGACTTGTGAAAATAATCAGTGTAAAGGATGGCGTACAAAGCAACAGAATGGTATGATGATTAACTTTACAGAATTAAGAGAAGTCTTAAACCTGGTTATTCTGGTAAAAAAAAAACAAACAAACTGGGTATTTCCCAACATGCAGCGATCCAACTCGAGGTACGGGCAATATGGGACACATATTTTAAAATACGGAACTTATAGGCCAAAGCAGGTTGATTTCAAGGGACAAATCCTTAAAATACGGAACTTTACCTTTTAAAACGGGACATTTTGTCACTTTAAGTAATGAGACATTAATCTGGTCTAATTGTGGATGCACAAAGAGCATATGAGAAAAACACAGGTATCTCGATGTAGTTCTTCTGCTCTTAAGATAAAATTACAGTATCATGTCCTGTATGTGACCAATTTATTTCCTGTATATAGCAACAGCGTTAAAAGATAATTATGTGATTTTATCTGCTTGGGCGCGAGTAGCAGCAACGCCAGTAGATATGCGTGTGTCTTATCTGCTTGGGTGCCTGTAACAACAACGCCAATAGATATGCATGTGGCTTATCTGCTTGGGCGCCTGTAACAACAACGCCAGTAAATATAAGTAAGTAAAGTAAAGGTAACCCTATGTGGTTTATCTGCTTGGGTGCCTGTAACAACAACGCCAGTAGATATGTATGTGGCTTATCTGCTTGGGCGCCTGTAACAACGCCAGTAGATATGTATGTGGCTTATCTGCTTGGGCGGCTGTAACAACAACGCCAGTAGATATGGATGTGGCTTATCTGCTTGGGTGCGTGTAACAACAACGCCAGTAGATATGTATGTGGCTTATCTGCTTGGGTGCGTGTAACAACAACGCCAGTAGATATGTATGTGGCTTATCTGCTTGGGTGCCTGTAACAACAACGCCAGTAGATATGTATGTGGCTTATCTGCTTGGGTGCGTGTAACAACAACGCCAGTAGATATGTTTGTGGCTTATCTGCTTGGGTGCCTGTAACAACAACGCCAGTAGATATGTTTGTGGGTTTATCTGCTTTGACGCCTGAGTAGCGAAGTGATTGATGTACTCGTCTATCATGATTAAGGTCGGTGATTCTAATCTGGTCAGAGGTACCCCAGTCACCCAGCTGTAGAAATGAGTGCCTAGTTTCCACCCTCTAGTGTGCCTATAGGTTAAGGAAGATATGGGCACTACAGCTGAAGACTAATGATAAGAGATAAAAGAGTGGTGGTGTATGCGGTAAAATTGCTACAAGTGCTCCACTAGTAGCAAAAAGTAGACAGAGGTTTACGGTTCATTGTTACATTTACAAAAAAGGGAGGGGAGGGGCGGGCCGAAAAGACAGGAATAAATAATTCGCGCCACCTTCATAGTAGGATTATATGTGACATCTAAATTCCAATTTTTTAATATATATTTATCAATTGTTTGATCTTTCCTGTTGTCCTTGACGAAACCGTATTGCCAAAATATTGACTTTTTACTTTTTAAAAATTTCAACGTCCTCTTCTTATTATTTATTTCTGCCTTTTCCTTCTTTTTCTGTCTTAGTAAAGCTGACCCATACTCATATTTCATGTTGAAGCTAAGCATAGCCTATGTACCAGCATTTATTTCTTACAAATGCTGTCTTTTCTATTCAAACACCGTAGGCAGTTGAATAGCAATGTGGACTGTGTGCTGATCAGTGGTTCAGTTTATATGGTACATAACTGCAGTCGATTGTACTGCTGCATTCACTATTATGGTGTGCTGTGTATTCATAATGTATGTCATCTTTAGATGTCATGCCGGCAGGGGTTGGGGGTCATGCTTCTTGGTAGATCCATGTCCTTGATATTTTCCCATCAGCTCAACTGGTGACATTTTATTGTGTCGTCGCATTAGATTATATCCAATTTTGTTGTTGTCTCTCTTGGCCTTCCCCCGTCTCTCTTCTCATTTTATTTTTCTCCGTCGTTGCGATGTTTTCAGGCACTGTCCTTCTTGTTGTATGTCCAGTGAACGATGACTGTTGTTTTCTTGTGAATTTAATTAGGTTGTTTTCTTCATATGCTTTTGTTACACGTTGCCTGTTTGTCATCTTGCACGCTTAACATTCAGTTTAAGAAACTGCATCTCTGCTGCCTCCAGCGATACTCGCAGTGATCTGTTTATTGTCCAGGGCTTAGTTCCGTAAATGTAGACTTGTGAAAATAATCAGTGTAAAGGATGGCGTACAAAGCAACAGAATGGTATGATGATTAACTTTACAGAATTAAGAGAAGTCTTAAACCTGGTTATTCTGGTAAAAAAAACAAACCGAAGAGATAGATTACAGAACAATAGTCTATGAAAGGATTGGCAGCGGATATCTATTTAAGCCCCCCCCCCCCCCCCCAAAAAAAAAAAAAGCATTCGTTAGCGTGGCTAAATCGCGGAATCGATTTCGCAGACATTAAACAGTACTTTACCTGACAGTTCACGTTATTGACAATGTTTTCTTTGCTGATTAGATGTCTCGAAAATTCCATAGTAATCGATACTAGAATATTGGTATTTGGTATACTTCAACGTCGAACCTTATTCGTATCTCATGATATGCGCTCTCTCATTTGCCCGGACTGCAGAGACGATCTGAAATTTAAACTTAATTTTGAAAAAAGAACCTTACTGACGGACCAGATTTAGGCTGTAAAATCCAAATCATATCTTACGGCCTACTATTAGACTTAAGGGAAAAGAAAATGTTAATGTCCAGTAAGAAGACCAATGATTATGGACCTTTTTTTTTCAACATGGGACGTCCCCTTTCGCACTAATATCGTAACAACGATTCCTTATTTTTCTGGTGTTATATCATGTTAATGTCCTGATGCAGGTTGAAATGTGAATTTAGTCAAATTAAGAACTATAACTGTTGCTCTTTGTTCGTTCTTCTGTGTCATATTTCTCGGTGAAAAATTAACATCTCGGTACAACAGAATTTTGGAGACAGCAGCTTCGTAGTCGCATGATTTTGAATCGATACGCTAATGAAAGAGAGTAAACGATACTCTAAAGCAGTGATTCTCAACCTATAGTCAGAAGATAGTCGTCGGCAGCTGCGTTGTCACATTGGTATTAAGTGCTATCTGTTGATTAAAAACAACGCTTTGTGGCAGTTGCGAAGCTGAACATAAGCTGGTAGTCTGCAACTTTTATATTGTTGGAAAAGTGGTCCTTGGATGTAGAGGGGCTGAGAACTACTGCTCTGATGCACAGTTAAGCAATGGAAGAATCATTTCAGTCCGTTAGCCAATAGAGGTGACTGACTGTGGAGGCGTCAGTAAATAGCGGCACTATTTACTTTACGCAAATAATGAAGTTATTCAAATCTGTAGGAATGTTGTTGTTGTTGTTTTTTTCTAAGATCAGTATCAAAGTGCGAGCTTATTTTTATTTATCTTAATATGATCTTTCAGTGTGTCCAGCCTGTCTATCAGCAAACTCATTTCCATGCAAAATGTCAAACACATATTAAACTGACAGTTGTGAAGCACATATTTAAAGTGACAAATGTCAAGCATACGTTAAAGTGACAGTTGTAAATTACATGTTTAACTAAAGCGAGATGTGTCAAGTACATACTTGTACTGATAAACGTCAAATATGTATATATAAACTGACAAATGTCAAATATATATTTAAATTAATAAGCGCCAAGTACAAATTTAAAGTGACAAATGTCAAGTATATATTTAAAGTGACAAATGTGAAGCACAAATTCAAAGTGACAAAAGTCACATTTATTTTTAAACCAACAAATGTCAAACGCAAATTTAAAGTGGCAAATGTCAAGGCCTGTACTTATTTCATTCATTTGAAATAAGTTTTTGGCTTTAATTTTTCAGCATATTCAGATCTTGGTGGTTTTTTCATGTATCTCGACAGACCGGTACAAGTGAAGTTATTCTCTCACTTAGTGGATACATTTTAACTCGGCTGTTTTCCATGCTTACATCCCAGTATAATCCAGGATGTGTTTGTTACCTTGAGTTTTCTCTTATATTTATGAATGTCAAACCCTTTCTCTGCATCTCTCTCTCTCTCTCTCTCTCTCTTTCTTATTCTAAACTCCATCTCCCACATATATGTTTACATCACCCTGCGTGTAAATCGGATATTTACCGCAAGAACAACAATACATCAACGCTGGAAAGATATGGCAATCCCATGTTCCATTTACAAGATATTTTCCTATGGTATACGTGTCAGTACGTTCTCCCACCCCGCAGTAGGGGAAACCACTGTACGCGTAGATTGCACTGCATTCATAAGCTAACGCAATAAGATAAGCAGAACACTTCCCATATTCTGTTCTTTGCTATACAAGCTGGATATGATTATAAACTTTCAAGTTTTATTGCGTTTTTAAAAAATACAATCTCGATTTCTATTTAAAAAATTTCACCGACTTTTGTAGAATGTGGAATAACTGAATTAAAACAAAAAATAAAGGTAAAATCCCCGTTTCCAAGCCGTTAAGGCACATTGGGGATACGGTGTTAGTCCCGTATTTCCAATACTTTCGACACATGAAAGTGTGATATGGTCAGTATCACGCCTGGCCCCATTTACATTCCCAGATTTCACTGGTACCCATTTTTATATGCTGGGTGGACACAGGAGTCATTTTGGTGTGTACCAGAAAAAAAATAATCTTCACTGCTGGGACTTGAACCCGGTATTGCCAGATTAGTCAACCGAGCGCCTAACCATTCAGCCAGCCAGGGATAACTGAAATTTTGCTCCTGGTGGTTTGTTATAGCACCGACCAGCTTGTCTCTGGCACCGAGCAGCCTGTCTCTGGCACAGACCAGCTTGTCTCTGGCACAGACCAGCCTGTCTCTGGCACCAAGCAGCCTGTCTCTGGCACCGAGAAGCCTGTCTCTGGCACCGAGCAGCTTGTCTCTGGCACCGAGAAGTCTGTCTCTGGCACCGAGCAGCCTGTCTCTGGCACCGAGCAGCCTGTCTCTGGCACCGAGAAGTCTGTCTCTGGCACCGAGCAGTCTGCCTCTGACACCGACCAGCCTGTCTCTAGCACCGAGAAGTCTGTCTCTGGCAGCGAGCAGTCTGTCTCTGGCACAGATCAGTCTGTCTCTGGCACAGACCAGCCTGTCTCTGGCACATGTTGGTACTGTCGTTAACCCTGGTGCTGATAGCTGATGATGTGCTGATGATATTAACGATGTTTCTTTTTGTGATAGATGTTAGCCCGTTGATGTTTACGATGATAGGTGTTGGTTCGTCGATGATGCTGGTGATGTTTGCCGTCTGTAGATGGTAGCCAGACGATGCTACTGGTGATAACGGAAAAGCTTTGTAATAAAGGTGATGTTTTTTTTTTTGTTATAGGTGGTAAAACTGTCAAGTTACCTTGATTCTCTTCCTCATTTTCCAGGTCAAACACGCGGAGATGAGATTATGGACGTCAGAAAAGTTCAGTGCTAGACTTCTTAGTAAGCTCCACTGTCTCGGAGTCCAGGTCGATCCCTGTATAGTTTTCTAGGCAGCTGTGGCACATATCGCTTCGTAGCTCGCCTGGAAGTCTTGAGCAGGGATCTCCTTCAAAGCACTTGTCACGGCAGCTTGCACGTCTTTAACAGTCCCAAAATGGTGGCCTTTCAAGCTTGATTTGAGATGGGGAAACAAAAAGAAGTCGGCCGGGGCCAAGACCGGGCTGTAGGGATGTTGGCACAGCGTTGCCACGGTTTGTTTCGCCAGAAACACTTTCACTAGCAGCGACGCATGGCTCGGCGCATTGTCGTGCTGAAGAACCCAGGTGTTGGCTATCTCCGGGCGAATGTGCGCGACTCCGTTCTTCAGCCGTTTAAGCACTTTCACGTAAAATACTGCTTTGACCATTTGTTCTCTGGTATGAACTCCTTATAGACAACACCTTTAGAGTAAAAAAAAAGACAACGAGCATCGATTTAATCTTCGATTTGCTTATTCGAGCCTTCTTTGGTCAAGGAGACTCGGTAGTGTACCACTCAGATCTCTGTCTTTTCGTATTCAAAGACACATGTTTCATGACCGATTATCACTTTCTAAAAAAAAATCATGTTCACTCCTCACATGGTCCAAAGGCTCACGAGAAATCGATACAGTGTTTTTCTTCGGAAAAGCTTTGTAATAAAGGTGATGTTTTTTTTTTTGTTATAGGTGGTAAAACTGTCAAGTTACCTTGATTCTCTTCCTCATTTTCCAGGTCAAACACGCGGAGATGAGATTATGGACGTCAGAAAAGTTCAGTGCTAGACTTCTTAGTAAGCTCCACTGTCTCGGAGTCCAGGTCGATCCCTGTATAGTTTTCTAGGCAGCTGTGGCACATATCGCTTCGTAGCTCGCCTGGAAGTCTTGAGCAGGGATCTCCTTCAAAGCACTTGTCACGGCAGCTTGCACGTCTTTAACAGTCCCAAAATGGTGGCCTTTCAAGCTTGATTTGAGATGGGGAAACAAAAAGAAGTCGGCCGGGGCCAAGACCGGGCTGTAGGGATGTTGGCACAGCGTTGCCACGGTTTGTTTCGCCAGAAACACTTTCACTAGCAGCGACGCATGGCTCGGCGCATTGTCGTGCTGAAGAACCCAGGTGTTGGCTATCTCCGGGCGAATGTGCGCGACTCCGTTCTTCAGCCGTTTAAGCACTTTCACGTAAAATACTGCTTTGACCATTTGTTCTCTGGTATGAACTCCTTATAGACAACACCTTTAGAGTAAAAAAAAAGACAACGAGCATCGATTTAATCTTCGATTTGCTTATTCGAGCCTTCTTTGGTCAAGGAGACTCGGTAGTGTACCACTCAGATCTCTGTCTTTTCGTATTCAAAGACACATGTTTCATGACCGATTATCACTTTCTAAAAAAAAATCATGTTCACTCCTCACATGGTCCAAAGGCTCACGAGAAATCGATACAGTGTTTTTCTTCGGAAAAGCTTTGTAATAAAGGTGATGTTTTTTTTTTTGTTATAGGTGGTAAAACTGTCAAGTTACCTTGATTCTCTTCCTCATTTTCCAGGTCAAACACGCGGAGATGAGATTATGGACGTCAGAAAAGTTCAGTGCTAGACTTCTTAGTAAGCTCCACTGTCTCGGAGTCCAGGTCGATCCCTGTATAGTTTTCTAGGCAGCTGTGGCACATATCGCTTCAAAGGGACACTTACGTGAAGTGGTGTAGTCCTATATGTTCCGCCTTTCATGGGACAGGGAAAGACACGTCTACTCACCCCGAAGTAAAAAAAAGAATGGTAAGAGAAGCGGAAGAATACATTGAGAGAAATATCACGCCTGACTGACTTTTCTTCATCAGTTCTAAGAGTCAGGTATCCATTTATACAGCTGGGAGTCGCTTTATTTACTGTATTTTTATATTACATATAGTATGTCCACGGACTGATCGCCCAGTGCATGAAAGTAGTTCGTAGACACAAAGAATTATGAGAGTGGAGACAAAAGTCTGAAGCAAAGTAGATTAATCTTGTAACCAAAGGGACCCAGAGCTGATAAACAGACAATGAACAGAGTGGAAAGCAAGATTCGGGGTGAAATGAAGACGCTGCAGGCAGTGAAGAATTGCTATGCACTGGACAAAGAGAAAGGTCAATTCGTGACATGTACTTCCTGTTGTGCTTTTTTTTTCGTTGTGCATCAGTGTAAATAAGCGTATTTACTCCCCCCCCCCCCCCCCCACAGCGTGTTGCCTCGGGCTCTGAGAGTTTGTTATATCTGCAACATTCAGTTCAGGGCTCTGAGAGTTTGTAATATCTGCAACATTCAGTTCGGGGCTCTGAGAGTTTGTTATATCTGCAACATTCAGTTCAGGGCTCTGAGAGTTTGTTATATCTGCAACATTCAGTTCAGGGCTCTGAGAGTTTGTTATATCTGCAACATTCAGTTCAGGGCTCTGAGAGTTTGTTATATCTGCAACATTCAGTTCAGGGCTCCGAGAGTTTGTTATATCTGCAACATTCAGTTCAGGGCTCCGAGAGTTTGTTATATCTGCAAAATTCAGTTCAGGGCTCTGAGAGTTTGTTGTATCTGCAACATTCAGTTCAGGGCTCTGAGAGTTTGTTATATCTGCAACATTCAGTTCAGGGCTCCGAGAGTTTGTTATATCTGCAAAATTCAGTTCAGGGCTCCGAGAGTTTGTTATATCTGCAAAATTCAGCTTCTGGGGGTGAGGTAAGTGTGTGTGTGTGTGTGTGTGTGTGTGTGTGTGTGTGTGTGTGTGTGTGTGTGTGTGTGTGTGTGTGTGTGTGTGTGTGTGTGTGTGTGTGTGTGTGTGTGTGTGTGTGTGTGTGTGTGTGTGTGTGTGTGTGTGTGTGTGTGTGTGTGTGGTGTGTGTGTGTGTGTGTGGTGTGTGTGTGTGTGTGGTGTGTGTGTGTGTGTGTGGTGTGTGTGTGTGTGTGTGTGTGTGTGGTGTGTGTGTGTGTGTGTGTGTGTGTGTGTGTGTGTGTGTGTGTGTGTGTGTGTGTGTGTGTGTGTGTGTGGTGTGTGTGTGTGTGTGTGTGTGTGTGTGGTGTGTTGTGTGTGTGTGTGTGTGTGTGTTTTTGTTTGTTTGTTTTAATGTGATAGTTTTTTTTTAGTTGATTGCAAATAAACGCAGCAAATAATAATTTAAAAATTTGTAGACATCTCTTAGATTGCTCTTAATTAATAACAAGGATAAATAGTCAAGAGCGCCTAGTTCCTATTTTTTTTTTTTAGAAGCGAAAGCGTAAAATAGAATTCTTTCAAATCTTAGCAGTAAGAGAAATACGGGTTGGGGGGGGGGGATAAATCAGTAGGGACCTACTCTTAGAGCCAGTGCAGACTTTAGGCTAACCGTGCAGACCCTAGATAGGAGCCTTACTGACCTATCAAGAGGGGGGGATTAACTAGCCTTGCTCATGGTGCAGAAATCAGCTGCCACTGGGTGCTGCCAACAAAGACACAGCGGAATGCGTGGCATGGTTAGATCTGCGAAGAGAAAACCTAGGAGAGGCAGTGAAGTGACTAGACAAATGTAGAAAGTTGCCAACTGTCAGCTCACACGGGCTAAGCTTGTTACCGAAAGGGAAGAAGTTTTCACTTAAATGTCCAGATAATGAGATCATTCTGCGGCAGGGAAGTTATCTCATTGCAGCTCAAGTGATAAATCGGCTAAGGGAAAGTTTCTGGGATTTATCTCTAGTTCTGTCTGTTAAAAAAAAGGGGGAAGATTTAAACGGGAAGCAGAGGAAGACATGTGAGATAAAAAGAAGTCCAGGTAGCCGATTCTGAAACTAGTCATCAGAAATGAGTCATCAAGAAATATCCACAGGCCTTGACTAAGGATTTGAAGCACTTAGTTCGTTTTGCTTGTGAGTTCTTTCCTTATATTTCAGATTTATATAAAAATATATCCTTGCACCACGAGATACTCTGGATTATGCAGCACATGTGGCTGCGTCTGGTTGAAGCGCTAAACAAGATGCCAGAGTCCAAAAATATGGAATTTCTCTGAGTCGCACAGAGTGAAGGAAAAAAAAACCATGGGAAACTTGAAAAGAAAATTGTTTTACTGTAAGCTACATTTACAAGGTGTGTCCGGTAAGTAATGAGACTGATTCCATACAATTCGATTTGTTCAAGATATACTTAAAATTCCTCCAAATAACATTCTGCCACGCGTCGTAGCTCGCCTGGAAGTCTTGAGCAGGGATCTCCTTCAAAGCACTTGTCACGGCAGCTTGCACGTCTTTAACAGTCCCAAAATGGTGGCCTTTCAAGCTTGATTTGAGATGGGGAAACAAAAAGAAGTCGGCCGGGGCCAAGACCGGGCTGTAGGGATGTTGGCACAGCGTTGCCACGGTTTGTTTCGCCAGAAACACTTTCACTAGCAGCGACGCATGGCTCGGCGCATTGTCGTGCTGAAGAACCCAGGTGTTGGCTATCTCCGGGCGAATGTGCGCGACTCCGTTCTTCAGCCGTTTAAGCACTTTCACGTAAAATACTGCTTTGACCATTTGTTCTCTGGTATGAACTCCTTATAGACAACACCTTTAGAGTAAAAAAAAAGACAACGAGCATCGATTTAATCTTCGATTTGCTTATTCGAGCCTTCTTTGGTCAAGGAGACTCGGTAGTGTACCACTCAGATCTCTGTCTTTTCGTATTCAAAGACACATGTTTCATGACCGATTATCACTTTCTAAAAAAAAATCATGTTCACTCCTCACATGGTCCAAAGGCTCACGAGAAATCGATACAGTGTTTTTCTTCGGTTCGTCGCCAAAACCTTAGGAACCAATTTGGCACAACTTTTCCGCTTGTGTATTTCTTTTGTGACGATTTCATGCACAATGAATTTTGGAAGTTCCGCTTGATCTGCTGTCAATCTAAGACTCAGACGTCGGTCAGAGTCCAAAACCACTTTCATCTTATCAGCACTGTCGGAAATGTGAGACGTTAATGGGGGCCGTATGCTTTATTCATCCTCGACGCTCTCTCTTCCTTCGTTGAACATCTTGTGCCACCAAAACACATGTGCTTTCGATAAAGCATCATTCCTGTAGGTTTTCTGTATCATAGCAACTGTCTCTGTCGGGGATTTTTCAAGTTCAACACAAAGCTCTGTCGCGTGTCGCTGCTCGACAATCCTCTACACCTTGACCGTTACATGGTTACGCAACGATTAAACAGCTGTCCACTTCGCAAGCGATCTGCACTCTGTGAATGCTCAAAGCCAAATGACGAGATATCGACCCTCTACCTAACATCCCCCACCAACCTTCAGGCCTGGAGAATCCGCACACTGGTCCTGGTGACTGGCTTAAAACAAGTCTCTTTACTTACCGGAAACACCATGCAGTGGTGTAACAGCAAGTAACGAGCAGTGCGTATTGATCAACGTGATTTAGTTGTCGGGGGATTAAACATCGGCCCTCTGATGTCTTTATCTTCAGTCAAGCGTTCACACCTATGGCCGCAACAGATTACCTGGTCGTACACCAGCTTAGCTAGAGTGGCCAGCAGTGACCGGAAAGAAACCACCTGACTGGTCAGTTACAGGGATTTTGCTTTTCACTCCGACTAGCTAAACTCCATTGAGGGCCCCGCCCACAGAAAAGTTACAGTAGTGCTATTAGTGTGAAAAGTTACGTTAGTGTAAGGTTCTGCAGCTTCACTGTTCAGCAGTGATAACGCTACATTTTTTTTAAACCAATAACATTACACCTAATTTTCACATTCATCATCATCAGGTGCCATGCTGACTGGCGTTGGCTATTATGCTTCTCCAGAGTACCCGATCCTTCATGCAGGCCATCAGTTCAGTTGGTGATCTCCTCTCACACCATCCCGTCAGACTGTCCAGTATCATTTCTCTTGGTCTTCCTCTTGATCTTCTTCCTTCTATTTTTCCTGTTGTTATAATATTTTCAATGCCCCCTCTTCTCATTGCATGTCCTATGAAAGTACATTGTCTCTCTCTTATCTTTCTGACAAGGTTTTTTGTCTCTCCAGACACATTACTTGGAGTATTTTCCGAAATACAGTTCCATACTTTATACCCTTTTTAAAATGAAAAATGTAACACACTTTACAAACATCAGCGAAAAGTGAATGTTCGTGTTAAGTTTTTTTTTATTACCTTGTTTGTGGCCAGATTTAACCTTTACAAAATGCTCACATGCTGAACCGGTCAAAAAATTGTCGATTCCCCTCCATGCAAAGTGAGCATCATCATCCTTCTTGCTTGATTATCTTCCAAAATGTACCTCTAAGGCATGACAAGATTACCTTTATCTTTACCGTACCATTTTGCAAATTGCTTTTTTTTACTAAGTTTTTCATAATATAAATTGGTTACAGTAACCGACGAGCTCAATGCCAGTTAACACGATCACTGAAAAGAGAGACAACGTGGAAGATGCTTCAAAAGAACTTGGAGTAAACAAATGAAGAGAAAAAAAACTAGAAGCAGGAATATGCCTTAGAGGCGAGTGTGAGAAAGAGATAAAGAAAGAAAGAGAGAATCTCATTTTAGTTACAGCCAAATATCTTGCAATATTTACCTCCCCCCTCCCCCTCTCTGTCTGTTTGTTACTTACTGGGAGCACACGATAATAATAACATTCAGATTTCTGCTCGTCTTTCTGTTTTTGCGATAATCACAGACACATAAGAACACAAGCAACCGCGAGAGCGTTCTTGGAGAAACAATGATTTCGAAACAACATAAATAGAGCCATTAAACTGCGGGGCACCGGTTACCGTAGCCGGTTTCATTCATTCAAGTGCCATGCCCCGTGGCGTAGGCGATTATTTCTCTCCATAATTCCCTGTCTTTAGACTTGATTATGAGATCCTTACCGGTGACTTTCTTAATAGCCATCCAGTAACTTCTCTCTCTGTCTTCCCCTGTCTCTTCTTCCATCAATTTTTCCACTTGCCACAACGTGTTCCAATTTTTCTCTTCTCAGAAAATTCCTAAAAATCTCGCTTGTCTTTGCTGTAGTTTGCTTTTTAACTCCGGCCTCTCTTAAGACTTCTTCATTGGTTTTCTTGGCTGTCCATGGTACCTTCAACATCTTCTTATAAACCACATTTCCATGGCCTCCATTTCTCGCTGTACTCTCTTATTCATAGACGTGCTTCACATCCATAAAACAAAATTGGCTCGATGTAACATTTAAGTACTCGAAATCTTGTTTCCATTGATACGGATCTGTTGCACAAGATGTGTCTTATTGTCTGGAATGCTGACTTGGCCTGAGCATATCTGCTTTTTATTTCGATGTGACATTTCCCATCAGTTGTTATAATCGTTCCTAAGTACTTGAATCTATCAGCTTGTTTCAGATTTGTGCCATCGATAGTAATGCTACATTTTGGTGGTATTCTTTTCTTTGAGATAACCATCATTTCAGTCTTCTTTTTGTTCAGGCTGAGACCTTTATTTTTACTTTCACGAACCACGACGTCCAGAAGAGCCTGTAGCTCCGCTTCACTTTTAGCAATCAGGACTGTGTCGTCTGCATATCTTAAGTTGTTAAGGTTGTAACCGCCAACTGATATTCCTGGCATGTTCTCTATATTTCTCATTATGTTTTCACTGTACAAGAAGAAGAGGTCAGGAGATAAAACACATTCTTGTCTCACTCCCAACTATATGTCTTAGAATGCTTCTATTTGGTTCTCAACCCTCAATGCTGCTGATTGCTGCCAATATGTTTTTGATAAGTTTCAGATCATTTCCCATCTGTGTTGATGTCTGCCGTTTTATTTGATCAAAAACTTAGTGAAAGGCTACTAATGAAATCGCTAGAAGGAAAATCGAGTCAGTAGACTGATGATGCTTAATTGACATGGAGGCCAATCAGCCAGTTTGGTTGGCAGCATTTGAGCATTTTTTTTAAAGATGAAATTTCACCGCCAATTAGATGAGAACAAAAATATCACACGAACATTTAATTCCAGGTAATGTGTGTAAAGTGTATTTAATTTTACATTAAAAGTATAAGATATTGAATGTTGTACTGGCAAAACTGAGGTTTTAGAATGTATTCGTGCCAGGTGAAGACAGGTACAATTGTATGCAGGCTTTGGGTGAAAAATCCCAGCGCGATCATTGGTCCTTGCCTTGACCAGACTCTTGGTCTTGTTTCTACTTACTCCTGTATACGTGAATTTTTGGACTAAAGACTTTCTTCCGCTCTTTCTACAAAAAGCCAAGCCATCGTAATATTCTGGATCAGTTGTTCGCAATTCACAAGTCCACGGACCCCCTGTTGTTTGAAAATCCAGACCACAGATCCCCCCCCCCCCCCCCCCATTGTGGAAAAGAGTTTCATGTCTGTATGGTAGCCATGTGCTTTAAATGTAAAATAATTTTGACTAGAAAATATGGTTAAACTTTAATATGTGAAGGCTACACTACACTAAAAACGCAGTGCAAAAACTTGGTGAATTTTTCTAAATGATAGTAATGTAGTTTAGAGAATAATAGACAGAATCTAATATCCTGCTTGTTGTGACAAATGAACAGAATATGAAATATGTGACAACTGAAGCTAAAAAGGTAAAATTCCCGTTTTCATGCCATTGAGGCGTATTGGAGATAAGAGTGTTAGGCCCGTATTTTCAAGACCTTCGACACATGAAAGTCTGATGTGGACAGTATCACACCTGGCCGCTTTACCTTCCCAGATTTCTCTGCTACCCGTTTCTAGAGGCTGGGTGAATTCTGGGTCATTTTTGGTGTGTACCAGAAAAAAATCCCGCCGCTGGAATTTGAAGTAGGTACCGCCGGATTAGTAAACCGAGTACCTGGACAAACAGCTAACCATGTCGTCGTGTGCCAGCTAACCATGTCGTCGCGTGACAGCTAACCATGTCGTGGTGTGACAGCTAACCATGTCGTCGCGTGACAGCTAACCATGTCGTCGTGTGACAGCTAACCTTGGTGTCGTGTGACAGCTAACCTTGGTGTCGTGTGACAGCTAACCATGGCGTGTGACAGCTAACCATGGCGTCGTGTGCCAGGTAACCACGGCATCTTGTGACAGCTAACAATGGCGTCGTGTGCCAGCTAACCATGGCGTCGTGTAACCAACCTAAACATGGTGAGAAAAATCATGCATCTGTTTATTCCCAACAGTCTCTTCCACATATCTGGTTCAGTATTTCATATTTTTAATTCCAAATCTGAATCAACATAAACCCGATTCCAGTGCTTGTTTTTTCATGTAATAATGTGTGGAAATCATTTGTTCACAAAAGATAAGTGGGACAAAAGGGAACGAGATGCTTCAGTGCTTTCTTGCCAAGCTTCTTTTAATAAGACAAAAAAAAAAAAAAAACAACCCAAAAACGTTCACCCAGAATTGGTCCAGCTTACAATCTTTGAAAATTATTTTCAGTGAACATCACAAGATATGTAGATATGTCAAGAACTGTGTCTTGCTCTTCCACACAGGGTTTGCCGAAACATCGGTTGTTAAACATTTCACAGTGGAAATAATTTTTTTAAAAAGGGACCGAGTTTTTTTTTTTCACTGACCTCCACTTCAGGGGGTTCCATTTGGGAACCACTGTTCTAGATCACATAGTAGAAGTGGTTAATGGTGTATAACATATATTATAAATTTATCTGTTGATTCTTACATCTTACATCCTTCCCGTGCCGTTAAACGTCGCATAGGCCTCGCATAGTTGTTTTGCCAAATTTTCCTGTTCTCGGCGAGTCTTTCAGCTTCATCAAAGGATGTTATGCCCACTAAACTGGCTTCTCTTAACAATTTTCTCCTTAGAGTTTCACGCGGTCGACCTCTTTTTCTTCGGCCTATTGTGCTCCACTTGATAGCTTGTTGTGGTATTCTCTGATTGTTTCTTCTCATCACATGGCCTACATATGTCCATCTTCTTTTTCTGATTACCCAAGAGACAGGTTGTTGTTTGCTCATCTGTCTTATCTCTGTGTTGTTCTTAAATTCGTTCCACTTTATACCAAGTATTTTCCTTAGGCATTTGTTTTCAGAAGAGTCTAATTTCTTGTCTATTTCTTTAGTTGATTTCTGTTGATTACGACTCTCTAAATCCCTTGTTGTGCTCTCTGAGTTCGTTCCTTGTAGTACAGATTTATAGAAAATTCTCTTCTATATATGTAAGAAAAAGACTGAGACTTGAAGCCCGGACTCCAGTAAAGCCAGCAACCACCTAACCAGGATAAGACAATGCACTTTCAGCTCAGCCACTCTTTGCATCCTGGCACTGGTAAGTGCGTTGACCTCTACTGACCAGGCGGCTGCACGCCCTACAGGGGTCCCGGGGTCGAGTCATGGTCAGTCTATTACTACTTTTGTTTCCTCTTACATCTAAATTTTTTTTTTTGTCCTACTAATTTTTTTTTCAAATGTAATCATATATCAAGCAATGTCTCTAGCACTACACTGTGCGCAAGCAACGTTTCTCCCATAATAAAAATAATAACCGTAATTTACGTTTAAGAAAGCGTTTATGAGAAGATGGATGTTAGCTGCTGGTGAAATTTGTCTGAACAGTTTCTGTCTGGACACATTTTAAATTGAAGCAACAAAATGATAATTTTTTTTTCTTTGTTTTTTTTTTTTTGGACAGTGTAATTACATTTTAAACGCGTTCAACGTTATTTCATCTTGATTTTATTTTTAGAACATAACTGTCCGAGTCCGAGTTTTTATCAGTATCGCTCTTCTCTTCTTCACCTACAAAACCCTGGCCTATTCCTTCAAGTTTGTGAACCTACCCTTCATTTTCTCCATTCTGGGAAAAATGAAATAAGACAAGATTAAAATCCCATACCGTTCAGTCTTGCTGTCACGACGTGGAAGCATCTCAGGCTACAATATTAAGCACGTCGGTCTTTAAATATCCTCAGATATCATCTTCCTTCCTTCCTTCCTTCCTTCCTTTCTTTCTTTCTTTTTCTTTCTTTTTTTTCTTTCTTTCTTTTTGTGGTTCAGTTCCAAATCTGGGAACAGCAGATCCTTTAGGGGTCGACAAGGATCATGTGCTTGTCCTCTACGCAAAAGCTATATTATAGAGCCTACTGGAAATGAATGGCGGTTTATAAATTAATACCAAGCGCGAGAGATTGTAGAAATCTGCAAAAGAGGGTGGTTGGGGGAGGGGTGGGGTGGTAGATAGAAGAAGAAGAAATAAATCATCATTGGTTTCAGATCTGCAATCTGAAAAAGAACCCCCCCCCCCCCAAAAAAAAAAAAAACGTGGAGAACCAGTTCTTTAATACAGCATTTTGAAGTCTCCTTCAGAAACATCTTAGTGGCGAAGAGTAGAAACGTTTTGCTTGCAGTTAGGAATAACCTGGCGTTGGTTCTAGATACGTCGCTCCGTCCCCTTACATGCTGGTTTCACTCTTTCCTGTTCCAGTTATAATTCGGCTTTAACTATGAAGATTGTATTTTGCGATTTACTGACCATTTCATATTGGAAAATAAAGACATTTTAATACCTTAAAAAAAAAAAAGTTTGGCCTTGGGATTTCCAACTAGTTCAGGTTCGGTTGAAACTAGCACACACTGATTTCACATCATGATACTCTTTAACTTTCTAGTCCCTGCTGTTCTAGGAAGAAGCCATACAGGCAGATGTTCATCTCGTGCACTTTCTGCATCTGAGAGCACGTGTGAAAAAAAACCAGCGCGAATTGACCTCTGCTGGCTGGCCTGAGCACGTAACGTTAAGAAAAAACACACACACACACACAGAGTAACTTAACTGACTCAGCCAACGTTACTGGAACAGCTGCGCTCGCTTTGTTAAAACTTTTCGACCACATAAGGTTCATGGGAAGTTGCAGTTGCGTTCAAGGCAAAATGTCTGCATTATCGTTCAGATGTTTTCCTGGCATATTTGAACCTCATTCAACACGTGATTTTCGATATGCTTTTAATGATGTCTCTTATTTTTCAATTCAGAGAAGAGAAACCATAAAAACCATTTAAACCCATTGAAAGTTTTAAAATATTTTGAAACTATAAGACGATAAAAAAAACCCCATAAAAATCGGTGAATTCACTTTGTCCCTCGATCTATGTACCTAATTTACAGTCATAATGAAACGGGAGCGACCAGATAGCGACACGGGTTCTGGTTTCTATTTCCGCTGCCGTCGCCCTTCATTATAATGATGCTGTGATTCTCCTTCGAAAGCGCTTAGCGAATCACTGGGAAAGTGTTCAGAATGTAAGGGAGATTATCCGAAGATTTTTTTTTTTTTTTAATGTTCTGTTTCTGTCATGCACCTCGAAGTGTCAATGGTTTCTCATGGCTGAGATCGCTAGTTCGAATCCAGCTGGAGAAACCCCAGTCATCCAGGTTTTAGAAGTGGATATCTGGCTTTTCCTGGAGCTGGATAAGGAAAGGTGGCAAAACGTAATGAACACCATATCATACGGTAGTGTGTCGACGGGTCAAGGAATGTATAGGCACTAACATCATATCCCGTAGCTGCCTCCAAGACATTCTAAGGTTTCCGTTACCCTCAAAGTGTGATAAACTAAAGGGACGTAAACATGTTCGTATTTCATAACAAGAACATATAAACCTTCTTAAACCAGGTTTGCACCCGCACATTGTATATAACTCGGGTTAATGAAGTAGCGGCCTTAGAGAGCCCCGTGCCAGGTTGACACTTAGACAAAGAGTACAGATAGACATAGTGTTTATGCCATACATCCTGAGTATTCCAAACTTTCTGAGCGTAACAGAACCCGCAGATTTGACGTTGTGAGCATCATTTCCATTTGTGTCGGAAGTTTCATCGATTCTGAGGTTTACTGTGTCAGTCATCAGGAACCTCTAAAATACATCTAGCAAGCATGTATTCTGTACCGAGACTTAAGAGCTTCAATATGGCTACGGAAAAGAGCATGGATGGTAAACGCCTTGGAAAAAAAACAACTCCCGGCAATGGGATTCATGTTGGCAACACGTCATTATGGCTACGTGGTTGAGATTAAGAAGCTGTGAGAAGAAGAAGAAGAAACGCACGGCATTGAGAGGAATCGTTCTCTCAGATATCTCTTAAGTCATGATCTGAAGGAGACTCACTCTGTTCTTTCTCCCTGGTGAAAGCTCCAGCCATTGCATCTTTTTCCTTGGTGAAAGCTCCAGCCACTGCATCTTTTTCCTTGGTGAAAGCTCCAGCCACTGCATCTTTCTTCCTGGTGAAAGCTCCAGCCACTGCATCTTTCTCCTTGGTGAAAGCTCCAGCCACTGCATCTTTTTCCTTGGTGAAAGCTCCAGCCACTGCATCTTTTTTCCTTGGTGAAAGCTCCAGCCACTGCATCTTTCTCCCTGGTGAAAGCTCCAGCCACTGCATCATTTTCCTTGGTGAAAGCTCCAGCCACTGCATCTTTCTTCCTGGTGAAAACTCCAGCCACTGCATCTTTTTTCCTTGGTGAAAGCTCCAGCCGCTGCATCTTTTTCCTTGGTGAAAGCTCCAGTCACTGCATCTTTTTCCTTGGTGAAAGCTCCAGCCGCTGCATCTTTCTCCTTGGTGAAAGCTCCAGCCACTGCATCTTTTTCCTTGGTGAAGGCTCCAGCCACTGCATCTTTTTCCTTGGTGAAAGCTCCAGCCACTGCATCTTTTTCCTTGGTGAAAACTCCAGCCACTGCATCTTTTTCCTTGGTGAAAGCTCCAGCCACTGCATCTTTTTCCTTGGTGAAAGCTCCAGCCACTGCATCTTTTTCCTTGGTGAAAGCTCCAGTCACTGCATCTTTTTCCTTGGTGAAAGCTCCAGCCACTGCATCTTTTTCCTTGGTGAAAGCTCCAGCCGTTGCACGATACTGTTGTAACTTATAGCAAGACGTGGTGTAACAATGTCTAGCTATCAAGCTGGTTTCCCTCTTTTCATTTCCGCTGGATTTCTGATAATTCTAATAAAATGAAAGATCACCAGTGGGAGTAAATAACACTAGGCAGGAAATCATTGAACCATGGAAGGGCCTCGTTTTATTTGTTTGTTTATAAAATGTTTCTATTTCGTTTCACGCTGGTAGCTTACTAAAAGTTCATTTTGGAGTATTCCTGCTTTTTTTTTAAATAGGGAAAAAAATGGAACAACCTTTGACCAGATGAAAAGATGAACATCCTGGAGGGCAGAGAAGCTGACATATGGCTAACCTTTCTTAAATTCTGTGTGAAAGTATGACTAATGTCACAATAATGAAATAAAACAACCTTGCTTGGCTTTCAGCCAGGACGATGACCTAGTTACGTTTCTATGGCTATGGCCTAGAAATGTCTGGAGTTTTGTAGGTTTTTTTTTTTTTAACGTAAATATGAGAGCTACAGCCTGTTGGATTATTGGTAAACAATCTTTCACACATCTTTACTAACATTAAGATACATCAACAATAACAACATTAACACTGAAACAGTAACAACACACACAGCCGTAATAAATAGACTTGCTGTATTTCTGAAAGCGGTAGTGCCGAAGGTGATATAGACTGTTATAAGCATTGGGCACCAACGAGGACGAAATGACAATCAAATCTTTTAAGAAATTTTGGGAAAGAAATGTGACTGAGTCTGTCTAGAGACTACGAGTATTTCTCTCTGTCAGTGCAGTCTTCCTCGGAATCTCCAAGCTCTGAGTGAGACTGTAGGGTACCGGTTGATCTTTTTCTGTAATCTTGAAGATTATCTTCTAGTAAAAGGAAAATACCATGGAATATTTTATCTTATCTGCGCATGGGAAAAGGGAGAGAGAGAGAGAGGAAGAGAGAGAGGGAGTATGATACATTTAAGATGGTGTTTTTCAGTTAAAAACATAAGAGTATACATAAGTACTCCGTGTAAATTATGCACTACAGATGTTGGAGGAAACTCCACACTACGGATGTTGGAGGAAACTCCACACTACAAATGTTGGAGGAAACTCCACACTACAGAGACTGACTAAGAAACACGACACTACAGATATTGGAGGAAACTCCACACTACAGATATTGGAGGAAACTCCACACTACAGATGTTAGAGGAAACTCCACACTACACAGGCTGACTGAAACTCCACACTACAGATATTGGAGGAAACTCCACACTACAGAGGCTGACTGAAACTCCACACTGCAGATGTTGGAGGAAACTCCACACTACAGATGTTGGAGGAAATTCAACACTACAGAGGCTGACGGAAACTCCACACTACAGATGTTGGAGGAAACTCCACACTACAGATGTTGGAGGAAACTCCGCACTACAGATGTTGGAGGAAACTCCGCACTACAGATGTTGGAGGAAACTCCGCACTACAGATGTTGGAGGAAACTCTGTATTACAGTGGTTAGTGGGAACTCTGATGTAAATATATTTTTCACAGAAGGCACACCATAAAAAATGTATATACCAGTTCACATATGGTGACCAGCCTGAAGAAGTATCGTTCTGTGGTCTGAATTTTCTTCAGTGAGCACGTGAAACCCACCACAAATTCATGGCAGGGTGAATGAGCACTAATGTGTGATTATTGGTGCACCGCATGTACCGTTACTCAGTTATTTCTATGATTCTGCATCAACTATAGCAGTGGTACTACAGGTCTCATGACACTACAAGGAATGAATCCTTATCAGAGTTCCAGAAATTTGTGCTTGAAACCTTCAGCTGGATCTAAAAGGTAGACCAGATCCACAACATTACATTTCTCTCGAGACCACAATGACTTAAACCATTTTCAAAAATCCAAAAGCTCGCTTTGAAACAACCTGAACTTATCAGTACCGTCATGGCCTTGTATCACAGCAGTTGTTTCATGTGTCCGCACTGTTCTAAAGTTTTGTCTAATGTTCGTCTCATTCTTCTGTTTACTCACCGCAACACTGCGTATGATGAAATTTCGTAGAACGAAAGTCAAAGAAGCAATACATTAGTTGAGAGCTTGCTTGTCCTTTCTGAACTTGTTCCCTAATGCATCCATTTTATAGACATTTCAAGAACATCTTGAAAGACGTTTTTTTTAAAAATCTTTTGATGAGATGTAGGCCTAAGTTTGATTCACATAGAATGATGTTCAGTTGGAGTTTTTTAAATATCATAATTAAATAAAAATAGAGTATTTTTTATTATCTGCGCTGAAGTGATTTCTAGAGGATTCTGAAGAAAATATGAACTGTGCACATGGCACATCTCGTAAAATAGTGGACAATAAACTTTGACTGTATTTGTAAAAAAAAAATATAATTTTAACTAGTTTTCTTTGTTTAGAAACTTCACCGAGGATTGATACGTGATAATACATTCTAACCTAAATCACTGTTTCCCAACATGGGGGTAATTTGGGGGGGGGGGCGCATCAAAATCTTTGAGTTGTTGAGGGGGAATGATCCAAAAATGGTTTGGAAGCACTGACCTAAATCAGCATTATAAAACATTTTAAACAGCCATGGATCTGTGAAGCATGATTTGAGTGTCTTAAATGTTTTATAAAATTGATTCAAATTTAAAATATAGTATCTTGTATGATTATGCTGGGGGGAGGGGGTGGGAAGGTTGATAAGTTAATAAATTTCACAATATGAGTATATCAGTTCCAAGAGCAAAAGCTGACCTAAACACTGTCCAGCTTCTCCGTAGAGCAGGCCTAGCCTGGCTAGCTGGGCAGGGATCGCCATAGCCTGGCTAGCTGGGCGGGGATCGCCATAGCCTGGCTAGCTGGGCAGGGATCGCCATAGCCTGGCTAGCTGGGCAGGGATCGCCATGGCCTGGCTAGCTGGGCAGGGATCGCCATAGCCTGGCTAGCTGGGCAGGGATCGCCATAGCCTGGCTAACTGGGCAGGGATCACCATAGCCTGGCTAGCTGGGCAGGGATCGCCATAGCCTGGCTAGCTGGGCAGGGATCGCCATAGCCTGGCTAACTGGGCAGGGATCGCCATATCCTGGTTAACTGGGCAGAGATCGCCATAGCCTGGCTAACTGGGCAGGGATCGCCATAGCCTGGCTCGCTGGGCAGGGAGTCCACTAAACAAATATTGCAGCCCTCCTGCTGTTTAGCTCCACCCATAAACTAAAAAATAGTCGCTGTAACCCGCCCCTGATCCGACACGATTTTGTGCTTCAAAATCAGCACCGCATTGGCTGCAAAGAACACTAGCGTGCGTATCACGGGAGATAGAAGAGAAAGACGAATACTATCTCATTTCCCTGATTCCGTTCACACGAGGCAAAAGATGATAGCTTTCGTATATAAATTTAAAAAGTCTCTGCTTAGGAGAGCGAAGCAACTAAATAATTCCCTAGAGGTGGATCAGTTGAGGTACATCCATCTCTCTTCCAGACAAGTGTCTCAACTTTTTAAACTCCGAACAATCATAGGACTGTGATCTTCTGCATGAAGATTCCCGGTTGGGGGGGGGGGGGGCGGGCTGTGAATTGCTAGATTTTTATTTCTTTTCAGTTCTTCGTTTTCTTTCTCAGAACTGAACAACTGCCTCTCCAATGACGCTGAACAACTGACTCCCCAGTGACGCTGAACGACTGACTCCCCAGTGACGCTGAATCACGAGAGGTATCTTAGTTCTTCTGCCACTCGGGGCCAGTGTTAGTAAAAGTGATGGGCTTCTGCTATTTAGATTAAGGTTTTCCACTGTTTATTGCGCGTCTTCTCCAACCGAGCACACTCTATACATGGGACAAGAAATGTTGAAATAAAATAGCTAGAAACCGGTCCAGTAAATCCCGTCTCGGCTAAGATTTGTATATTCGTTACCATTATCTAGTGATGGAACGAAATCTTGATTGAGGACTTCTGAAATAACCTCACCTAACCTTCACACAGGCCACCTCACCTAACCTTCACACAGGCCACCTCACAATACAGCTACTCGCGCTAACATTTGTAAAGAAGATGAAACAGTGAAGGAAAGAAGAGGGGGAATATACGCCCCGAAGTTTTAAAAACAAAGCTCTTATCTTGATTCTCAGACCTGGAACTGCTCGCGTATATAAATAAGAATGTCATTCATCATTGACAAGAGACGTTTAAATTACGGTAAGACGTATTTAATATGACTATTTTGCCGCTTTAAGTCAGGCCATGCTTCAGGTAACAGTTTTCTGTGCAGTCTACACGAACTCATTTTTGGGGAAAAAATTTTTAAAAAAGGTAGAATCCCCGTTTCCATTCCATTAAGGCATATTGGGGAATACGGTGTTGGACCTGTTTTCCACGACCTTCGGCACATGAAAGTGTGATGTGCTCAGTATCATGCCTGGCCGCTTTACCTTCCCAGATTTCTCTGGTACCAATTTTTAGAGGCTGGGGGAACCCCGGAGCCTTTGTGGTGTGTACCAGAAAAAAAAATCTCACTGCTGGAATTGAACCCGGTACCACAAGATTAATAAACCGAGCGCCTAACCACTCAGCTAACCAGGCCGCCAATTTTTTGGGAAGAGAAATAAAAATGAATATAATGAAATGAGTTAAAAGGGGGAAAAAATGTCTTAATCCATTATTCACAGTACAAATAAACACTTGACCACGTTTCAGTAATAAGTCATTTCATATTCGCATTGGATTGTTCAATTATTTGTAAACGGAAAGGCTAGAAGACGTAAGGAAGCGACGGACAACTTGTCTTTGGGTTTGTGCAACCTTTTCTTACACTGGAAATAGCAGACAAGAAAATGAAATGATTCTCTCAGAGTTGGTATTCTCGACAAATCGAGTGAACAAATGAAGATTCAATCTTTATCTAATGCTCTGGTTAACAGACTGTTGTAGTATCAAAGCCAAATGAAACAGGACCGACAGTTTTCTATGAAAATGGAGTATATGAAGCGGTTTTTTAAGCTGTAATGCTGAGAGTTGTAACCAGTTTCACCCACTATTGGATGCTTCTATTACGAGATTTTCACCTGGGCATCAGCTGTTCAGCACATTCTTATTGCTGGTTTATTCCACTTTTATTTGAAAAGTTCTCTCTCTCTCTCTCCCCCTCACTCTCCCAGGCAGTTGTTCATGGTTCGAGACTCGGTCATTCTCTCTCTATTTTTCCTCTTTCTCGCGCCTAAATTGCTTTAAAAAAAACCCAAAATCTATTTATCTTTCAAGGCTAATCATCCATATTTTTCTCTAACACTTTACTGTGTTTATTTTACTGCCATAGCAACAGCAGATATAATAAATCAAATGTAAAAGATGAGATAAGGAGAAGTGTTTAAATTTAGCTAGTGTGGGAAGAAAATGTAGAGATCGTGGTTTCATTAAGTTTTGTGAGATTAGAAATGTCTTGAATATCTGCGCTTCCTTGTTCAGCGGGTACCACTACTCTGCTGCAGAATGATGGGGCAAGATAAATGAAGTGTACAATTATAAATGTAAACTGGCATGAAAAATACGTTTATAGAACATATACACTTCTCTCAGTAAAAATAGCCCACCAAATCATTGCTGCATGGCAAAATCTTGACCAGTTCAACGTTCCGTCTCGATAGCCACGTGAAAGTTCCGTCTGGATAGTCACGTCAACGTTCCGTCTTGATAGCCACGTGAACGTTCCCTCCTGATAGCCACGTGAACGTTCCGTCTTGACAGCCACGTATATGCCTCTCGACTGCAGACTGCACTAACTGTACTGAGTGGATCATTCTATACGTTCGTGAAATGTGCATCTTCCTTTGTATGATGGAGTACATCGGGACCTTCAGAAAAGAAGCAGCGGTGCATGGCCAAACAGAATAATACTTTCAGTATTGATATCTGATAAGTTGAATTATGTTCTAATCTATAGAAGTCATTACTAGCAGGATGAGACTTAAGTAAAAGTTTGAGGCAACATTTAGACCGTCTTTCAGCCGGAAGGAAGTTAATTGGTTGCCGTTTACTAATAGCCAACATGCTTTTTATATTCTGCTATAATCTGAAGCAGTGAAATGTGGCTTTAAAATGGACAGCTGCAGCTAAAGCTATTCTCGTTTCTCTCACATCAGGAGGACAACACAGAAGACAATGGACGCCATAAAGTCCTACTTCAGCCGAATTATACCTCAGAGTCACGTGATGAGGAAAGGAAGCGGCAAGTGGAAGAGAGATCGAGATCGGGAAAGAGCGAGATTTAGTGGTCTGCCTCACCGTTCAGCTTCTACTTCACACGTGGACTTGGACTCTCAGGACCCAGACATGGACGCCATCTTCATGGGCTCTACCAGGATGTTCTCACCGACCTTGGAGACATTCAGGTCGCAGCCGAGGGTCTCGGACCCGCATTTTCCCGTTCGTGAAATACAGGCAGTGCCTCAGTATAGACGCGACACCGCCCGCACACCGCCCCCATCAAAGCCGCCCCGTAAGGACCTCGTGTTCTCCGTGCAGCTGGACACTGAAGGTCTGAACGACATCGGGGTAGAAATAGATTGCTTGCCTTCTTCATCAAATACCTCGCACAAACACAAACTGCCTCAAGACAACTCCGGCCTTAGCAAAACCAGAAGCGCAGAAGAAGATGAAAGCCGCGGCGGCTCACCACACACTACCCCAGGACACAACGGCTGCTCGCGCGGTAACGTCGCTAGAGGTCAAGGACTGACGTTTAAGGTCGTGGCCCTGACCCAAGGCAGCCGGTGCAACCTTGACGGAAGAGTCAAGGTCAACGATGAGATTGTGGATATCAACGGAGATTCGTTGCAGAAGGAGACCAGAGAATCAGCCAGGTAATGTATAAATAAATAAATACAATTATTTCAGTTTTTGTTAGAACCGCCATATTAACTGAACCCTCTCTATTAGTGGCTCCCAGGTAACAAATGTCCGGGGACCCCTATACTTTAGATAAGTTTCATATGTCTGCTTTAAATGGAAAATAGTTTTTTTTTAGAAAATATAGATAACCTTAACTACTTTGCGAGCCCTATGTGACGTCTAACGGCACGGGAAGGATATAAGATATAAGATAAGATAAGATAAGATTAGTGAGTAAATGCTGGACTACACCAAAAAACCCCAGGAAACTAGGTGTATTTTCAAAATGATAATTTAATATACTTAAGAAAAAAATTGACCGCAGTTAGCATTCTTACTTGTTCTGACAAACAAACAGAATATGAAGTAGGTGACAACTAATCAACTTCACAGGTGACAACTAATCAATCTAAGTATGGTGAGAGAAATCATGCCTCGTTTTCCTCCACACAGTTTTCGTCTAAACATCAATTGTTAAACATTTTCAGTGAAAATAACAATAAAATTAAATTTAAAAAAACGACCTTGAGTTATTGTCACGGACTCCCACGGCAGGTTCCGCGGACCACCAGTTGGGAACCACTGCTAAATATCGATGGTTTTCACAATTTTCAGGTCACGGAGAAATAAAAGAAACAATAATTCGCCACAGCCTCAGCACACTGCTCCGCCATTTGATATAAAGTTTAAAACCTTGGCACATGTGTGTCCTACTATACATGACCTAGACTTACTGCGCAGATCCCCTTATGAGACTTCGGACATCTCAGACCAGTGGTTTTTGTGAGTTTCAAGAAACCTTTGTTTAATTGCCCATATTATTATTACTACTACTTGCTAAATGTTTTACTTTTTTTTAGAGGGGTGGGGGCGTGGGAGATGGGGAGGCTTACGAGCCGAAGTTGTATCCTTGGGACCTAGACTGTTGAGTGGGATGTTTTCTCCTCTTTTCTTCACTACTATCATCATCATCATCATCATTGCCTGAGAGCAACGGCCACGGATAAAGACTCTCCAGCCATCCCTGTTCTTGGAATTATTCTCTGCTTCCTTCCTTGTGTATTCCTTGTCTCTGAGCACTGTCATAATTTCTCTTTTGCAAGTAAGTTTAGGCTTTTCTGTTTCCTTCAGGATTCCATGTCAGTGCCTGTCTTGCTAGGCTGGTGTCTGGTTTCCTCAGAGTGTGGCCAATCCACCTCCATTTCCTAGACATGATTTTTAGGTTCATATGTTCTTGTCCATGATTGCTGTTTGAGAAAACTTAAATATTTTGGACACATTAAACGTCATGATAATTTAGAGAAGACCATATTGGAAGGATACATAATGGGAAAAAGAAAGAGAGGAAAACCAAAACGAAGATGGCTGCAAGACATCGTTGACGATCTGCAAATAGATGCAGCAGCAGCAGGCCATCTTGCTCACAACCGAGATGCCTACAGGAGTGCTGTTAGGGAGGAAAAGTTCCGCAAGGGACATGCAAATGAATAAATGAATGAATGTTTTTGTCCTGCCCTTTTCCAGACCTCTTCGTTCATGATCTTTTCCTGCCATTTAATGTTTAAAATCCTCTTTTCTTATCAGAGGAAAAAAGTAAGGAAAAACCCTTTAACACTGCCCAAAAAGATTTTTGTTTTTAGATAGAGGGCCTGATGGTAACTGACTTCGGGGCCCGTCCTGGCTCTCCAAGCCCTTATTTACAGTAAAAAAAATCTGAAGAATCTTTGTGAGCTGCTAGCTGGCGCATTGTTGAGTGGCTAGCTGTTTCTTTATTGAGTGACTAATTGATTTTTTTGTTGAGTGACTAGATGATTCATTGTTGAGTGGCTAACCAAGTCTTTGTTGAGTGACTGCTGATTCTTTATTGAGTGGCTAAATGGTTTTTTATTGAATGGTTAGCTGGCTGTTTGTGGATTTGCTAGCTGGCTCTGGTGTGTTTTATTTTTTGTCTGTGTAATATGTGTCTGTATAAAAGAAATACTGACGACACAGCACTGATAGCTGAGAACCAACAAGACCTGCAAAATCTCTTGGATAAAGTCCCCAAAGAAAGTGAAAAGAAAGACCTCACTTTGAACATTAAAAAGACAGAGACTATGGTTATATCTAAGAAACAGAATCCACCAGCATGCAGTATAAAATTAAACTGAACTATTCTAAAGCAGGTGCAGAAATTCAAATACCTTGGAGCAGTAATAACTTCAAATGGGAAACGCAGAACAGAAATTAGGAACAGAAAAGGCCAAGCAAAGACTGCATTTCAGAGAATGAGAAACATATTATCCAACACATCAATGAATGTTAGAAAACGAGTCCTAAAATGCTATATTGAACCTATCTTGTTATATGTAAGTGAATCATGGACAATAGGCAGGTGTGCACAAAAATCATTGGAAGCAGCAGAAATGTGGTTTATTAGAAGAATGTTGCGAATCCCCTGGACAGCAAAAATAACTAATGAAGAATGTAGGAGAAGAGCTGGAGAGACAAAAAACCTTGTCAAAAAGATAATAGAGAGACAATGTACTTTCATAGGACATACAGTGAGAAGAGGGGCATTGAAAATATTATAACACCAGGAAAATTAGAAGGAAGAAGATCAAGAGGAAGACCAAGAGAAATGATACTGGACAGTCTGACGGGATGGTGTGAGAGGAGATCACCAACTGAGATGATGGCCTGCATGAAGGATCGCGTACTCTGGAGAAGCATAATAGCCAACGCCAGTCGGCACGGTACCTGATGATGATGATGATGATATAAAAGAAATTGGTGTCACCAACAGGAGAGAGAAGATTAGAAATAGAGAGGAATGGAGGCGAACTTTATCTGCAGCAATGAGCCTTAATGGCTCGGAAAGCTGAAGAAGAAGAAGAAGAAGAAATTTATGTCTGGTAACTGTACCTAACTCAACTTGTGTGTTGGCAGTTTTGCTCGTATAAGATTTTTTTTAAAAAATTGTGAGATTTTGTTTGCGTAACATTTTCTCATATATTTTTTTTCTTTGTAATATTTTTGGAGATTTTTCTTGTCTGAGATATATTTTATCTGTGATTTTTGTCTGGAATTCTGTCTTCAGCTTTTCGTTGGGATTTTATTGCTGCATGTATTACTCGTATTTATGGTATACACCATAAGAAATAACATCTTGTTGGCAGAAATGCAGATGAAGCCACTGACAGCAGTTATTGAGGAAAGACGCTGGCGATGGCTGGGACATGTGCTCCGAATGACTGACAACTCACTACCTAAAATAGCACTAAGATGGACACCACAGGGGAACAGAAGTAAGGGTAGACCAAAAGAGACATGGAGAAGAACAACAGAGAGGATGTTTAGCAATAGAGGGCTGACCTGGGCAAGAGCAGAAAAAAAGGCAAAGGACAGGCATTTGTGGAAAACCCTTGCGGAAGCCTCATGTGCCCTGAGCACTTAAGGTTCAGAGAGAGAGAGAGAGAGAGAGAGAGATTACTCGTATTTTGTTTTGGGAAGGAAAATGACTGTGCTAGTGTGAGCATCGGTTGTCAGGGCCAGCGAGTTACAGATTCCCCGCTTCTCTGATGGCGCTTCCAACAACAGGCTTAGCCTGGCCACCAATGGCAGGACTGATATGTCCCACATGACAGTAAAGTCTATCCAGAGCTGCTGCACTTTGTTCCTGTTTTTTTTTTTTTTAAACTCCACTCCAGCTTCTCAGTGCAGATGCTCTAACCCGTTCGACACATTTACTTGTGCTTCAGTTCCTTCATTGCATCGACTGCAAAGAACATACTGCAGGCAGTTAAAGCGAGGTAGAACTAGAACAATATCATTTGTTGTTTTCCCAGATTTTGTTCTTGTGGAGCTCGTAGTTTTCATATGTGCTTTTGTGATGCGAAGGGGAGCTACTCTGAGTAAATAAAATAGAACGCTGCAGGGGCAACACAAAAACCACAAGCTTTGAAACCTCTCATATATTATTATTACGAAACAAAAAAAAGCTCAACGTCTGAACAACTGTTTTACGAAAATATACGTGAGAAAAGATGTGTAAGTGCTTCCAGATGGGAGAACTGTGAAATCTTGTTTAATGATTTTTTTTTGGTTCTTGTGTGCAGCGAGCTAAATATTTGTATCTTGATAGCGCAGAAATTAGAGCTGTGAAATCATCATCATCAGGTACCGTGCCGACTGGCGTTGGCTATTATGCTTCTCCAGAGTACACGATCCTTCATGCAGGCCATCAGCTCAGTTGGTGATCTCCTCTCACACCATCCCGTCAGACTGTCCAGTATCATTTATCTTGGTCTTCCTCTTGATCTTCTTCCTTCTATTTTTCCTGTTATAATACTTTCAATGGTCCCTCTTCTCATTGCATATCCTATGAAAGTACATTGTCACTCTATTATCTTTTTGACAAGATTTTTTGTGTCTCCAGCTCTTCTCATACATTCTTCATTAGTTATTTTTGCTGTCCAGGGGATTCGCAACATTCTTCTAATAAACCACATTTCTGCTGCTTCCAATGATTTTTGTGCAGACTTGCCTATTGTCCATGATTCACTTCCATATAACAAGATAGGTTCAATATAGCATTTTAGGACTCGTTTTCTAACATTCATTGATAAGGATGTGTTGGATAATATGTTTCTCATTCTCTGAAATGCAGTCTTTGCTTGGCCTGTTCTATTCCTAATTTCTGTTCTGCATTTCCCATCTGAAGTTATTACTGCTCCAAGGTATTTGAATTTCTGCACCTACTTTAGAATAGTCCTGTTTAATTTTATACTGGATTTTGTTGGATTCTGTTTCTTAGATATAACCATAGTCTATGTCTTTTTTATGTTTAAAGTAAGGCCTTTCTGTTCACTTCCTTTAGCGACTTTATCCAAGAGATTTTGCAGGTCTTGTTGGTTCTCAGCTATCAGTACTGTGTCGTCAGCATACCGAAGGTTGTTAATATTGTATCCTCCAATTTGTATGCCTGGTTCTGTGATGGTTGTTCTTAGAATATTCTCGCTGTACAGAGAAAAAAGATCGGGAGATAGTGCACATCCTTGTTGCACCCCTTGTTTTATTGGTCGATATTTTCCAGTTCTAATTTCAACTCGAATTGCTGCTTCTTGCTGCCAGTATAGATGTTTTACAATCCTCAGGTCTGTTCCTTCTATATTGATGTCTTCAAGCATATTAATAATTTCTTTATATTTCATCTTGTTGAATGCTTTGGTGTAATCAATGAAGCACAAGCAGAGATCTTTCTGTACTTCTAAAGCTCTTTCTGTTAGTGTTCGTAAAGCATAAATGGCATTGTGTGTTCCCTTTCCTTCAACAGATCCAAACTGTTCATCTGCTATTTCCATTTTTATCTTTTTCCTTATTCTTCTCATAATGATTCTCAGAAGTAGCTTCGTTATGTGACATGAGAGGCTGATAGTCCGGTGGTCGTCACATTCCTTTGCACCTAGTTTCTTTGGTAGTGCTATAAACGTGGATTTAAGCAGGTCACTGGGCATATAACCACTGTTGTAAATGTCATTCATTAACTTGATTATTATTTTTATTCCTATCTCCTCTAGCGCATTGTTATATCATCAGGCCCAGTCGCTTTTCCTTTCTTCGTGTTTTTGATGGCATCTATGATTTCATCTTGAAATATTGGTGGTCCATCACAGTTTTCATTATCTGGTGTTAATTCTGGTCATTCTCCTCCATATAGCTCACCGATGTACTCTGTCCACCTGTCTACAATGTCTTCTTTTCCCATTAACATTTTACTTTCTTTTGATTTCATGCATCCTGTGGTATATTTGATCTTCCTGCCTGTGAGTTCACTAATTCGTTTGTGCATGTTTTTGCTGTCTTTATTATGGGAGTCTTCTATTTGTCTGCAGTGATCATTTAACCACATTTCCTTTGCTTCTCTGCAGTTGCGTCTTATTTTTTTATTTATATTGCTACATTTTTCTTGATTATTTTTACTCCTCCTCCTTTTGTCCATCAGTCCTAAGATGTCGTCTGTCATCCATTTATTTTTAGGGGCTTCTTTTTTCGGTGGTATTATCTTCTTAACAGTTTGGTGGATAGAATCTCTTAACATCGCCCATTGTTCATCTATTCTATTTATCTTTGCTATTGCATTGTATCTATTTGTTATAATAACTCTGTATTGTTCTCTCAGTTCTTGGTCATGTTTAAGGAGTTCTGTATTCAATTTGATGTTTCTCACTTTTCTGCATGCTTTCTTTAGCTTTATTCCAATTTTTCCACAGAGTGGGTCATGGTCACTATTGCAATCGGCTGCTGGCATGGTTTTTGTTGTCAATAATGCATTGCGGAATCGTTTGTTGATTAATATGTAGTCTATCTTTTTGTCTGGGCTGCACCACGTTGCCAGTCTTCGGGGATGTTGTTTAAACCAGGTGTTTCCTACAACCATGCTATGTATTCTTGCCCATTCAATTAATTTACTACCTCTATCATTCCTCTCCCCCAGTCCATAGTCGCCAACGATGTCTGAAGTTCTCCCATGACTCTAGTAACTTCATGTCACTTTGTGTGTTTCAGGGCTGTCTCTATGTCATTGTAAAGTAACTGTATATCTTCTTCAGAACTTTCAGATGTTGGAGCGTACACTTGTATACTATTTATGTTTATTGGTCGTCTTTTCATTTGGGCTAGCAGGACTCGGTCCGAGATGTTCAAATATCCTACAATTGCCCTTGATGTTTGTTGGTCAAATATTATTCCTACTAGCTGTGAAATCATTACTGACAATACAATGCAGCATTTACATCTACAAGACAAGGACCAGTAATGAAGGAAAGCTACATTAAGCATACACACACACACGCACGCACGCACGCACCCCCACACACACACACGCACACACACACACACACACACACACACACACGCGCGCGCACACACCGTGGATTTTGTTTACATCAGAACTCTGCCTTTTGAAAGTTGCCGAACAGGAATTTAAGCATCATCTCTATTGATCTGTCAGTGTTTTTTTTTTTTGGCTAATCTTGGAGCCGAAAGCTTTTCTTGTCATCTTTATCTCAACATATGCCCTCTATGGGCGCGGTTCTATGTTGTGGGGAGACCAGGAATCTGTGCATTGCCAGACCAGACACGAGAGTGAGCTAAGAGGATGTTTGGGCGGCGCCAGGGAGATCACTCTTGATTTTTGTCAGTGATTATTTCCCCTCTTCCTTGTGGCCTTCGCGTTCATTCATTCATTTGCATGCCCCTTGCAGAACCTTGCCTCCCTAACGGCACTCCTGTAGGCCTCTCGGTTGTGAGCATGATGGCCAACTGCTGATGCATCCATTTGCAGATCATCAACGACGTCTTTCAGCCATCTTCGCCTTAGTCTTCCTCTCTTTGTTTTTCCCATTATGTACCCTTCCAAGACGGTTTTCTCTAGATTATCATGACGTTTAATGTGTCCAAAATATTTAAGTTTTATCTCTTTAGCCAGCCTTCTTCAATATTAAATTCTTGTAGTATAGATATGTTTGTTCTTTTTTGTTTCCACGATATTTGAAGAACTCTTCTGTAGCATTTACATTCAAAGGCATGTATATGTTTTTCAGCTGTTTTGTTAAGCCCTCGCATAGCGAATAGAAAATGAAATAGAATGTATAAACTAGAAAAAATGCAGGAACAGCTTTATTACTTAACGACTACAACTGTATTCTGTTTCATTTTATATATTAGTTTATACATTCTGGTATCACAGCTTTACTGCAGTGCTTCGTGTATAGTTGTATAGGTAAAGGTAAAAATAATCCTCTCATGCTTTAGAGGCATATAGGGATACGGTGTTTTATACACCAATTATTATGGAAAAAATGAAATAATGACTTTCATTACCAGCAACTTCTGAAATGTAGGAGATTAGAATTTACTTGCTAATCTTAACTGAAGTTGTCAGTTTGTTGTTGTGATTCATGTTGTAGGCGGACAGAACCAACGTAGAAAGAAATTTATTAGGTTCTCTCTGACAATGTCTTAACTTTATTAGACAAAGGTTAACTGAAGGCGAAATATTACGTATTCCACTCTTGATTTCTTTGCTTCTTGATCAGCTCCACAACCTAGCTAGAGAAAGTGATTCTCGAAAAGACAACTGACAGCACAAGGCAGCTGACAGTAAACAACAAACAGCAAACAGCAGAAGACAGTTGATAGAAGAAGACAGTTGATAGAAGAAGACAGTTGGTAGCAGAAGACAGTTGATAGCAGAAGACAGTTGATAGAAGAAGACAGTTGGTAGCAGAAGACAGTTGATAGAAGAAGACAGTTGGTAGCAGAAGACAGTTGATAGAAGAAGACAGTTGGTAGCAGAAGACAGTTGATAGAAGAAGACAGTTGGTAGCAGAAGACAGTTGATAGAAGAAGACAGTTGGTAGCAGAAGACAGTTGATAGAAGAAGACAGTTGGTAGCAGAAGACAGTTGATAGCAGAAGACAGTTGATAGCAGAAGACAGTTTATGGCAGAAGACAGTTGATAGCAGAAAACAATTAACAAAAGAAGACAACTCATAGCAGCAAACAACTGATAAAAGAAGAAAACTGACAAAAGAAGAAAACTGACAAAAGAAGAAAACTGATAGAAAAAGAAAACTGACAGAAGAAGAAAACTGATAGAAAAAGAAAACTGACAGAAGAAGAAAACTGATAGAAAAAGAAACCTGACAGAAGAAGAAAACTGATAGAAAAAGAAAACTGACAGAAGAAGAAAACTGATAGAAAAAGAAAACTGACAGAAGAAGAAAACTGATAGAAAAAGAAAACTGACAGAAGAAGAAAACTGATAGAAAAAGAAACCTGACAGAAGAAGAAAATTGATAGAAAAAGAAACCTGACAGAAGAAGAAAATTGATAGAAAAAGAAACCTGACAGAAGAAGAAAACTGATAGAAAAAGAAAACTGACAGAAGAAGAAAATTGATAGAAAAAGAAACCTGACAGAAGAAGAAAATTGATAGAAAAAGAAAACTGACAGAAGAAGAAAACTGATAGAAAAAGAAACCTGACAGAAGAAGAAAATTGATAGAAAAAGAAAACTGACAGAAGAAGAAAATTGATAGAAAAAGAAACCTGACAGAAGAAGAAAATTGATAGAAAAAGAAAACTGACAGAAGAAGAAAATTGATATAAAAAGAAAACTGACAGCAGAAAACAATGACAGGACTCTCTAACTTCCAGGAAAAATGATGAAATTTAAAAGGAGATATGATTCAGAATAGTCCTTCCTATCCACCCTCCCTCTCTCTCCCCCTCTCTCTCCCTCTCTCTCTCCCCCTCTCTCTCCCTCTCTCTCTCTCATTCTATTTTCTTTCTGGGATGTACTTACGTGTATCTTCATGTTGAATCTCTCCGGCGCACTCTCTCTCTCTCTCACTAATTTATTCTCACTATTTCTTCTCAGTTTATCTTTTCTGTGTGTGTTTTTTTCCCCTGTCTTTCTATCCCTCTGTTTCCGCAACTTTTTCTCCTTCTCTGCCTTATTATATGCCACATTTAGGTTCAGGTCATTGTGCCCCATGTGGCATTTTTTTTTAACAAGACACGTTTCAACCGATTACTGCACTGCCCCTGTCGGGGTTCGGTTATAACATATTAGATTTACCCATGTGCTTAGCGTGTCTGAATCCCAGTTCCTCATTTTGATAAATCCCAGAGACAGACCGAGACCTCATTAGAGCGCATTAACCTGTTTAAATCCATGTTTTCGTTTGTTTCAAAGATGAGCACGTGTGATCTGTGAAACACACTCTTAGCTTACACTTGTTTGTTTCAAAGAGAGATTACAGTTGTCCTTTTGCGCCGAAAGGATTATAGGTAGTGATATGTTTCTGCTTGCGCTTCATCACTTCCTCATAATGTAGGAACAAATATATTTTGACTCTGGTGCATGCATGGCTTTTATTTGATTGCTGCTTTGAGTATTTGATTGCTACTTTGAGTATGTGATTGCTGCTTTGAGTATTTGATTGCTACTTTGAGTATTTGATCGCTGCTTTGAGTATTTGATTGCTGCTTTGAGTATATGATTGCTTCTTTGAGTATATGATTGCTGCTTTGAGTATATGATTGCTGCTTTGAGTATATGATTGCTGCTCTGAGTATGTGACTGCTACTTTGAGTGTGTGATTGCTACTTTGAGTATACAGAAACCCAGACACGTGAATGTCAGAGGTGCAAGTATGCACACCACGGCGAGAATCCTTAGCGACTGAAGGGCGACGGTTACAAGGATGGAACCCATTGTCTTTAATTTGAGAAGCTGCATCATCATTGACTCACTGGGCAAGAGTAACAACAGGACAAAACGGGAAAAAAAAGAATGTAAGAACTAAAAGAACACACTTTAGTTCAACAAATTGTATGTTATTATGGCAATTACACTTCTAAATGAGAATCAGGGACTTTTTTTAATGGGTGCATGAATACATATAACACGTGAGACAGTTTTGGGTCCGGTTCTTGCATGGTGTAAATGTTGCACCTGGAGAATTAAGTGCCGCTTCTGTGGCGCAGAACACAAACAGAGCTAATAACATGACGGACGGAATAGCAATTAAAATGCTCCAGGTTGTAGAAGTATTGATAACTGGAATGTAAGCCGTGCAATCTTCTCTCTAGCGCCCCGCCTTATGCCCTTCCTTTTATTGAAAGGGAAATAGTGTACATTTTAAGATGCTACAGATGCCACTACAAACTTTTGGAGAGAAATTTAACTCAGTACGTCATGACCTGCTGTGTAAGGCATTTTACCATTGTGAAATATCTGTTGCAACATGTAGTTCACAGAATCCGAGAGTTCTCAACTTTGTAGTCCACAGAATACGAGAGTTCTCGACATGTAGTTCACAGAATACGAGAATTCTCGTTGCTGCTTTTCACATCCCCCCCCCCCCCCCCCTTATGTTACGGATTCACATAAATTATGTTTCAAACTTATTTTGTTGCACACCTAGCAGTCTCCATGCAGTGCCGGTCATTCGCCAGATATAAATAAAGAGGAACAATTCAGAAGTTGACCTCGACCTACAACTGTCGCATCCAGTTAATGGAGTGTCAGTGAGGAGAGAGGGCAGCATGGAAATGAAAGGTCTGATGACCTAGTAACTACGGGTTATATAGGATAGACGGTTAGACACAGGCTTTATATGTTCAAAAAGTGACGGAACCGGGGGGGGGGGGGGGGGGAAGGCATGTAATGTCCACGTGGTTAAGAACGCTGTATAACAATGGCGGTGTGCACGCTGCAACAGTGAGTACTCACTGTCAGCAGAACATCCGCTCCAGCAGTTGTGCTCGAACGAAGGAGACCTGCTCAGAAAAGTACGAACCACTTGCTCCGAACAAATCGTCCATCATTCGGCTGTACACTATTGGAAGCGAACATTCAGAATTGTGCAGATGCGATCCCACGGCAAACGTTGCAAAAGGTGCTCAAGAATATGATTAACCGTACCCACTTGTGTGAAACACAAGAACAACGGCCACTTCCAGCACTTACTGTGAAATAAACAGTTCCCCCATAGGGTTGCGTCACTTTTTTTTAACACACAAGTTCATGAACACGCTCGTCTGCATACATTCAGTACATGTCGTATGAACATCTTATGTACGTGCATTCATAACAACACACATACAGAAACGTGCATACTTATATATGGACATGTTTATTAAAATGTTAAAGGATTTTCATCACTGAACTCTGAACAAAGCCATAGGTGCTCCAATCTCCTTCTCTGATAGAGAATTTCATCATAATGAACTAACTCCGTAGCGCTATACCGATAACCTTTGACCGAAATGGAAGCGGTGGTATGTTATTTCAGGACATGTTCGTTCTCTTTTGGCGTAATGTGAGATGATATGTCTCGCTCTTCTCACTTCCATCTTCATTGCTATTTCATTTGACATTCTTTTCCATGTGTATTTTTTTGTATGTATGTTTTCATGTACGCATATATTTATGTGTTCATGTAAGTATGTAAGTGCGTGAAGGACTTTCCTTACATCATCCTAGCGCCCGTGAAGCAAGATCACACATCCACGTGTATTCTGCGCATTGTTTTCTATTGCGTGATGATGGATACTATCTTCTGTCCTCATTCTTTTGATTAGTCATCTTTTTGCATTCCCATTTCGGAGAGTAGAGGGAGTGAAGACGCATGTCCGATGAAGCAATCAGCGACCCATAGCCGATATGCTAGCATATAGGTTAGCGAACCATAGCTGACCAAGACCCTGTCCCACCTCTCAGTGGTACCCCCAGTAACAGGCTTAGCCTGGCTAACGGGGCAGGGATCGCCATAGTCCCCATGGTGGAGGAGTCTGATAAAGAAGCATTGCACACCCCCTGCTTTTTTAGCTGTACTCCGTGACTGAAAAAAATAGCTGCCATAACCCGCTTCCTCGCCGATACGATGCGGTTCCTCAACACCTCTACAGCATCGGCTGCAAAGAACAACAGCTCGCAGTTACAGGAAGTTAGTACAAGTTCGGAGAGTAGAATCATACTTATCTAGAAGTGTCCTGTCCATGTACTGCGCCATCAAATCTCGTGTGTACGCACTCTAGGCGCACATCCCCAGGTGTGTGTGTGTGTGTGGTGTGTGTGCGCTCGTGTGTGTGCGCTCGTGTGTGTGTGGTGTGTGTGCGCTCGTGTGTGTGTGGTGTGTGTGCGCTCGTGTGTGTGTGTGGTGTGTGTGCGCTCGTGTGTGTGTGTGTTAGTTGTCAGTGAAAAATGCGTTTAATTATACATCTGTCCTTCACTTTGGTAATCACAGACATATCAACGTAGCTCGCACTTTTTTTAAAAAGTGGAATGTGAATGTTTGAAACATTTACACGTTAAAGCAGATCTGGATTTGATTCTGCCATTTCACAAACCATCGGGAATGAGTTGCAGGTATTGTAGCTGAAAGATGTTTAGTTTTATTTAACTGTTTCACATAGGTGGGCCATGTCTTAGCATCATGTAGGAGTGTTCTGATGACGTGTGCATTATACGACCACAAATCTTGTCTTTCTTTGGTGCGATCATAGATTTCTCAGACCACGAGCAGGCAGAGATGGGCGCAGATCTTTCAGTCAGAGAGAGAGAGAGAGAGAGGGAGGGAGAGGGAGGGAGAGAGAGAGGGAGAGAGAGAGGGAGGGAGGGAGAGAGAGGGAAAGAGAGGGAGAGAGAGAGGGAAAGAGGGGAGAGGGAGAGAGAGAGAGAGAGTGAGTATCTTTGCATTCTTAAAGAATCGGTCATTTATGATGGACCCTAGTTCTGTAAACCACTTTACTGTTCTCACACAATAATTTACATACTGGCTTCATGTGATTTACTGAAAGAGTTTAGGACAGTAGTTAGGATTTCGATGGTTAGAAGTTTTATAATAAATATAAGATCACCGCAAGACTGACGTAGATTTTCCATTCCCTTAGTCTGCGTTCTGGGAGTGCTGGTCGTTAATAAGTGATCCTCGATTAGTCAAATGCTGAACAAAAATGATTTAGATTTAATTTTATAGCATCCATCTCCAGATTTATCGTCTGTTTTTTTTTTAATTTTGCACTTTAAAACTTCCTCTTTTGATTACACTAATTTCAAAAGCACAGCTGTCTCTCGTGCCATTTTCATCTCCTCGCATCTTTCCCCTTCTCCGAAACCGTTTTATTTCTTTCATTAAAGGAACGACCCTACCCTGTCGTCGCGCCCTCGATCCATGTGCAAAACATTAAATATTAACAGCGGAGCCGGTCCTGGCAGGAGTTAGCTAGAGAGAAGCGTCAGACAGGCTCAAAGGTCTCCCAGCACTTCCGGACAGGTAGAGCGGATTACAGTGCCCATGTGTGCCTGGTAACGGGACATCCCACGCCAAAGAAGAGCAGAAAAATTCCTTTAATAAACAGACGTGAGAACTGCAGGACCTGCAGCTAAAAGAAGGTTAAAAAAATTATCAGGGGAGGGAGAAAAAAAAAAGGTATGAAAGAAAATTTCGTGTTAAGGGAAAAAAAATTGCTGAAAAGGATACGGAACGATGGAACACAGAACACAGAAAGTGCGAACCTGATCTTAGGAAAGCATAAACAATAGACAGAAAAAAATGTGTGAACGAATGTTTACCTGGTGAAGATTAGATAAATAAGCAGGATCTTGGCTCTTGGAAGCCAAGAAATGATTCATCTCCGATATTTTCCTTCAGGAAAAAAAATTAAATCAAATCTGCTACATTCTTTTTTTTAAACTTAAAACTATCTTAAAATTTAAATAAATTTTTGTAGAGATAAAAGTATAACGAGAACTAGGTAAAACAACCAGGCATGTCTATAATTTATACAGAGTCGACCTTTTCGTTCGAGAAAATGTTTCAATACTCTACAGTGGTTCTTCTTCTTCGTACGCTCTACAATGGTTCGCTACATTTCTTTTTGAGAAGTATTCGTTGCAGATTTTGTTTTGTGAATGCAGTTCACCTTGCAAGAACTTTTCATACCAGGAGTGAAGATGCTGTCCCATTAGGCATTCGGCGACGCCTTACTGACATAGCAGTGTCAGGGTGAGCCTGGACCCTGTCCCAACTCCCCAGTAACACGCCTAGCCTAGCTAATGGGACATAGCCCCCATGGTGGTGGAGTCTGCTAAAGAAGTAGCGCACACGTTCTGCCTTTTAGCTGTACTCGGGAACTGAAAAGATAGCTGCCATAAGTTGCTCCCAGTCCGACACCATGCTTTGCTGCTCCCAATCCGACACCATGCTTTGCCGTAACAGCTTGCAGTTTCAAGGAGATAGCAGAATAGGAGGAAAAACAAGAAGAAGAAGAAGGAAAAGGAAAAGAAGACGAAGAAATCGAAGAAGAGGAAGAAGAAGAAGGAGAAGAAGAATATATCAAAAGTTAACCAGGTATATTAGTACCACTTGAGGTGTAGGTGACTCAGTCTCTGAAAGACAGCTGAAAATACAAAAATAAAAAAAAATAAAACTCTTGTTACATTATCACTTTCTTCCAGCTGTTCTGTCCATAACTGTCCGTACATAAAGCAAAACCAAGGTGTCGACATCTTGTAAGTCATAATTGTATCCTCATATATATGTATACATGAGCAGTATGACATCCCCGGGACGTCTGTAAATAACACAACAGTCGCACGCTGTGCTGTAAATAGCAGCCAAGAAGCCCACCGAGAGAGCAGTGTTTACACCAGCTCAAATTGTTAGTGCCAACGTATTTTGTATATAAATGCATATTGAGCGGATTGTTTCCCTTTGTAGCTGAACGATACAGAACGAATTAAAAAAAAAAGATATGGGGAGGGGTGTAAATAGCGAAAAATACAACCAGACAGCAAAAGTAGTCATCATCCAGTGCCATTGTCAACAAGTAAGGCTTACTACAATGGAGTTTTGTTCTGTTGATGAACCTGAGTAAGCTGTATCTTGATGTTGCCTGTTCAGTTGCTCCATCATTGCCCATTTTGCATTGCTGCTGCTGCTGTTGTTGTTGTTGTTGTTGTTGTCCCATCAACCTTTCTCACCTATATGACTTTATATTATTATGGCTTATAATATGAATCTTTGTAGTCAGCGGCTCATAACTGATATGCTAGCGTCCTACTCCCCTTGGCCGTGGGGTCATCTAAAGAAGCGTTGCTTTCCAGCTCCATCAGGGACTGAAACAAACAGCCAACGTAACCCGCTCCCAATCCGACACAATGATGTGCCTCAAGACCCTAACCGCAGCAACGACAAGGAATATCACGCAGTTCAAGAGATATAGAAGAAGAGGAAGAAGAAGAAGTAGTCTTTAAAATTATTTCTCTTCTCGTGTTTGATTATTCAGAATCCATTTCCTGTACATACTCGTAAATATGGGCAAGCTTTTCTTTCTTTTAATATTTTAAGTGTCTTAGTGTTTTTTTCTTTTGTTTTTATGTTTATTCCCCTTATTTCCTTCACATAGCATAGTGTTCAATATCCATGACCTTTGGAAATCCCAGACTTTGTATATTGAGTTATTTATCTGAATGTCAAGATTTAGATACAGAAAGGCGGACAGACAGACAGGCAGGCGGGGTGTTTTGTGTTGGGAAAGAGGAACAAATGACAAATATTTGTTGGCTCTTTCTTTTTTTTTTCTTTCTTTCTTTCTTTTTTTCTTTCGCAGAAAAGATCGAATAGGTAGAGGAAAACCTTTTGTGATGTCGCTCTTAACTGTGGCAGATTGCAATAGATAGCCTTTTCTCCATACTAGATCTTCTTCTTCTTCTCCTCCTCCTTTCTTTCTTTCTTTCTTTCTTTCTTTCTTTCTTTCTTTCTTTCTTCTGCTCTTAGTTTCAAAGGCTGAATTATCTGGACAGGAAGAGGCTCTACGCAGTTCCATTCTCTGCCAGAAACCCTCGTGCATGCCTCAAAGTTCTCCATACATATACGTACTTTGCTTTAATCGTATGGCCAGATTTGAGTTCCTCTGTAGAGTTGATCGGGGAATCAAACTTGTTAATAGCCTGCCCTACTGCCAGGAACTGGCTGATCAGTGATGTCCTTTGCGTGCCCCTATGATAGGTAACACAAATGTCGTTTTCTATGGTGGGACTATCTCTTTTGAACTATTTTGTATGCGAAGTTGGGCGTATAGAAACTACTTATATATGGAAAGCTGGGTGTATAGAAACTACTTATATATCGGAAGCTGGGTATATAGAAACTATTTATATATCGGAAGTTGTGTATATATAAACAACTTATATGTCAGAAGTTGAGTATATAGAAACTACTTATGTATCGGAAGCTGGGTTGATAGAAACTACTTATGTAACAGAAACTAGTTATAAAGAGTGAAGCAAATTTTGTAGGTACAAAAACCTGTGCAATAAATTCAGATGTGTGAAAAGGTATACAGTTAGAAGACACACAGGAGAAGACAGACGTGGTAAAGAGTGAGGAAATCCCACGATAATGTTACGATTTGCATGTACCATTCTCTTCCCCTTAAATCTAAAAAAAAAATGTTATCGTTCAGTTATTGCTTCTCTGGACAAAGAAAGAAAAGAGGTACGATGAATCATCTCTCTGCCGTGGGTTTCCGTAGTTTAGACTCTTAGCAAGGTAAGGGTCTAGTCTTCAGGGCCGATAACCTGCACCTATCTAGAACTTAAAGCAGTTACGCAAATGTTGGTTGCTTTTGCTGAATACTTGAAGAGTAGGTAATTTCCCTTGATCGCAGACTTCAGTAGCTCTCGACGGTCTTAATGAACTGCCATGTATCTTAATGTGGGCAATAAGATGGAGCAAGGTCCAGAGATTTCCTCACTCTTCTACCCCACTCTTTTTTTACTCTTTACTCCCTCTTTCTTCTCCTGTCTCCGTTCTAGCTGCATACCTCTCCTCACATCCTGGAAGTGGTGTATATGAAAAAAATCTTATCCTCTTTTGCCGTAATTGCCGCCTTTCCCCCCCCCCCCTCCCTTCTCTCTCTCTCTCTCTCTCTCTCTCCTCTCTCTTTTGTTTATGTGTATCTGAAAATAATGATTCTCTCTAGGTTCTTTTTTAACTGGATAGAACTAGACTCTTGCTATGCCATTTACACATTCAGACAGCCAGGACTATTTTCCTTTTTGAGATATTCCCATCATTCCTTCAACTGTTCTATCAGTTCGAATGTGCGTATATATTTTGTGCGTGTCTGTCTACCTTTGTAAGAACCGGCGCGTTGAAAATCTAACGATGTATACCTGTACTTCTGATGTCTCACGTCCTGCAGTGTGTGTGTGTGTGCGCGCATGCGTGTGTGTGGTTTTTTTCACTTTGTTGGAAATGTGTTTAAAATCCTTGTACCGATATATTTTCATGTTGCCTTCTGTCATTTCTATTATGCCGGTTCTTGTTTGTGTATTTTTTTTTCGCCAAATATGGTTAACAGTATTTTGAATTTTAATTTTGCTTATTTTGCTTTGAATGTTAGCGAACTTTCTCTCTTGATCTATTTATCTCTCTCTCTCTCTTTCTCTCTCTCTCTGACTCTCTCTTTCTGTTTCTCACTATGATTTTCTCTTTGTTTCTTTCTGTCTTTTTCTGTCCTTCTCTTCCTCTTTTTCCCTGTCTGTCTGTCTTTCTCTTCCTCTTTTTCCCTGTCTATCTGTCTGTCTTTCTCTTCCTCTTTTTCTGTCTGTCTGTCTTTCTCAAACACATATTCACTTTCTACATATTTGCCGCTTTCAAAGCGTCTTCAGATTTTTTAGCTGACGAAATGATTGACAGCAGTCACTGAGATATCTGCATCGCTGTGGCGTTGGAAGTACATAATCCCCACCCTTACCCCCACTCCCACCCTCCCTCTCAGTCCACCTCAGCACACACACAAACACATACACACGCGCATATATTGATAGAGGAGGTCTCATGTACATGACCTCACGAACGACCTCTGACTGGAGTGCGTTACTGGGTTGAGAAATTAAAGGATAAAAGCTATTTATGCAGGGAAAAAAAGGAAAGAACACGTCCAGCAATTTTGGTGGCTTTACTAATATGTCCACAGTTTAACACGCAGTGGATGCAGAGTACTAAGATCTGGGGTTGTAAATGGGCTGTTTCAAGATGAGAATGTCTGGCGGGTCTGCGTATCCAGTTCTTCACGCTTTTGCGAATAAAGTTCAGTCAATCAGTCTTCCAGTGTAGAGGAGGGATTGCCTCCTCTCATCTGTCTAGTCCAGTATAGTCCTGCAGAGATAAGACTTCTTTAGAATCCAAGAGGGGCTTTGCCTCAGATCTTTGATCTCAGCACTGGTTTAAAAAAAAACGGAGCACGTGAATGAAAGACTGACATCTAGACTTTAAGCCCAGAGAAATCTGTATGAAAGGTTTCACATAAACATCAATCCCCTATAGACACATAAGGGAAGTAAAAGAAGAACTCAAAGAAAGGATTTAGACATCAAAATCCAGACCCATGCATGATGACAACATTCATCATGGAAGAACTCAACAAGGCTACACAAAAACTAAAAGACAAGAAGTCACCAGGAAAATACGGAGTAACAAATGAAACAGAAGATTAAACAGAGAAAACTTAAGTGCTTTGGACATATTAAACGTAAACATCATGAGAATTTGAAGAAGCCAGCCTTGAAACGTAAATATAATTCGGAAAAAAATGAGAGGAAGATCAATATATCTGTAACAGCATCTGAACAGCATTTCTATATGGCGTTCATTCATTCATTAGTATGTCCCTTGTGGAACTTTGCCTCCCTAACAGCTCTCTTGAAGGCCTCTAGGTTGTGAGCAAGACGCCCTGTTGCTGATGCATCCATCCAAAGACCATCAAGGATGTCTTGCAGCCATCTTTTCCTTCATCTTCCTCTCATTCTTTTCCCCATTATATATACTTTCCAAGACTTTTTGTTGTCTTCTCCAAACTCTCATGATGTTTACGTTTAATGTGTCTAAAATACTTAACTTTTCTGTTTAATCTTCTTTACTAACGAATCTTCTTCAACACTAAGTTCTTGTATTATGGACATATTTGTTCTTTTTTTGTGCCCATGATATTTGAAGGATTCTTCTACAGCATTTTCATTCAAAGGCATGTATGTTTATCTAATGTGTTTTGTTAAGAATCCGGGTCTCACAGGCATATACAGTGATTTCTGTAGGGCATTCATTCATTCATTCATTTGCATGTCCCTTGCGGAACTTTGCCTCCCAAACAGCACTCCTGTAGGCCTTTGCCTCCGAAACAGCACTCCTGTAGGCCTCTCGATTGTGAGCAAGATGGCCTGCTGCTGCATCCATTTGTAGATCGTCAACGATGTCTTGCAGCCATCTTCGTTTTGGTCTTCCTCTTTTTCTTTTTCCCATTATGTATCCTTCCAATACGGTCTTCTCTAAATTATCATGACGTTTAATGTGTCCAAAACATTTAAGTTTTCTCTCTTTAATCCTCTTTACTAGCCAGCCTTCTTCAATATTAAGCTCTTGTAGAATAGATATATTTGTTCTTTTTTGTGTCCATGATATTTGAAGAACTCTTCTGTAGCATTTACATTCAAAGGCATTTATGTGTTTCTCAACTGTTTTGTTAAGTGTCCAGGTCTCACAGGCATATGTTGCGATGGTAAAGATGCATGCCCTTAAAAATCTTATTTTTGTAGTTCTGTCTGCTCCTCTCCACAGATTCTTTATTTGTTTTACTTTCTGAAGAGCGATAGATGTCCTCCTTTTAATTTCCCTCATTGTATCTCCATTATTAGTTAGCAGTGATCCAAGATATTCAAAACTCTCCACTTCTTCCAGTTTTTCCTCATTGATATATATTTCAGCTGCCTTGTTTGTTTTGTCAGTTGTCATCAATTTAGTTTTCTTTGCATTAAGATAGAGGTTCTGCTCTTCGCTGTTCTTACGGACTGACATAATTAGTTTTTCCATTCCTCTTTGTGTTGTGGACAGTAACACTGCGTCATCAGCATATCTAATCTCTGATATTTCATAACCTCCAATTGTTATGGCATCGTAATATTCTTTGTCTACATCTTCTCTAACATTCCTCATTATATTTTCAGTATACAAGTTAAATAAGTAAGGCGACAATATGCACCCCGGACGGACCCCTTGTTTTATGTCAAACCAAGTTGTTGTTTCACCATTTACTCTTACTGCCGCTTGTTGGTCTAGATACAGCAGTGATGTTAGTTGTGTCAAATGTGTTGGAAATCCCATTTTTTACATTATTTCCCAAAGTTTCTGGTGTTGTACACAATCAAATGCCTTTGAGTAGTCTATAAAGGATAAATATAGATTCACATTAAACTCTCTGCATTTCTCTATTATTAATCTTAGATTGAATATACGATCTCTTGATCCTCTTCCTTGCCTGAAACCAGCTTGGACCATATTGACTTCTTCTTCTATTTTCTTACGAAGTCTACCCATTATGATTTTTAACAGAATTTTAGTGGCATAAATAACCAGGGCAACAGTTCTGTAGTTTGTGCATAATTTCAGGTAAACCTTTTTTGGCAGTGGTATGAATACAGTTCTTTTCCAATCTATCTATCTATCTATCTATCTATCTATCTATCTATCTATCTATCTATCTATCTATCTATCTATCTGTCTGTCTGTCTGTCTGTCTGTCTGTCTGTCTGTCTGTCTATCTATCTATCTATCTATCTATCTATCTATCTATCTATCTATCTATCTATCTATCTATCTATCTATCTATCTATCTATCTATCTATCTATCTATCTATCTATCTATCTATCTATCTATCTATCTATCTATCTATCTATCTATCTATCTATCTATCTATCTATCTATCTATCTATCTATCTATCTATCTATCTATCTATCTATCTATCTATCTATCTATCTATCTATCTATCTATCTATCTATCTATCTATCTATCTATCTATCTATCTATCTATCTATCTATCTATCTATCTATCTATCTATGCCTCTGACCCCTCGTGGAGCATAGGCCGCCAACAAGAGCTCGCCAGGCAGTTCGGTCCTGAGCCACTCTTTCCAACTGTCTCCATGTCTGGTTCATTATTTTGATGTCCGTGTCCAGACATCTGCACCAGGAGTTCCTAGGTCTCCCTCTCCTCCTTTTACCTTGTGGGTTCCATGTTAGGGCTTGCCTTGTAGTGCTGGATGTGGATTTCCGTAGGGTGTGTCCGATCCATCCCCATCTTCTTCGTAGGATGTCGTCTTCCACTGGTTGCTGGCCTGTTCGCTGCTGCAGTTCTTGGTTACTTATGGTATCTGGCCATCGTATTTGTAGAATCCTTCTAAGGCATGTGTTAATAAATGTCTGGATTCGTTTCATGATCGTAACAGTAGTTCTCCGTATAGCAGAATGGGCTTTATCATGGTTTTCCATTCTGTAGGGCAATTAATGAATTATTAGTCGTTAATATTAACTTCTTCATTATCTTTTTGAAATCACTTTTTGTACTGGATGTCTTTTGAGGCCTACTCTTGTTTTTTTTGTCTTTGATAATAATTTACACTGAAGACTAATTTTTATTTAAATGTTATTCTACCTGCTAGGTATACCAAAATGAAGATGTAAAAATAACTGTAAATCATCAATGCGAGATTTTTATAGTTGTGGAAGAACTTGTGTACGTGTGTGTGTGGAGGGGGGGGGGGTGATTTGGACCACGGCTATCTTTCTGAGGAAGAAATGAAGACCGAGCCTGGAGTATTAAGACGCTTGGGCAAGAAGACTGGACAGTGCAGCACAGACTTAGACTGGTGTTAACTGTGGCAGATTATGCAGATCCAACATTGGTAGAGTCAGCTATGAGAGGAGCTGTTCTGCAAGGTGACGCTCGACAAAAGCTCGCACCAATATCTGCCGGGTTATTTCCTGTATTTGCAAACAATTACCAGGCATTTTAGAACAATTAACAGGGATCAGTAAGTATATAGAGCTTCATACAGGGTTCTTTCTTTCTGACATAACGAATTTCTTTTTTTTTTCTTCCAAATATACAACACCCCAATCGTTCTCTCTCTCTCTCTCTCTCTCTCTCTCTCTCTCTCGTCTCTTCTTCCTTTTTCTCATTTATCCTCCTCCTTCTCAGTCCCCTCTCTCTTCCTCCCTCCCCCTCCCTCTTCCTCCTTTTTCTCACTTATCCTTCTCCTCAGTACCCTCTCTCTCTTCTCCCTCCCTCCCTCTTCCTCCTTTTTCTCACTTATCCTTCTCCTCAGTACCCTCTCTCGCCTTCGATCCTTTTCTCTCTCTCTTTCTCCCTCCCTCCCTTCCTTCTCTTTCCCTCTTATGCACCTCCTCCTCAACCTCCTTTTCCGCCCTCAGTCCATTCATTTCTCTCTCTCTTCTCCCACTCTCTCGCTCTTTTAACCATCACCTTTATCTCACTCGACACCGAACCACTAGCACAGCAGCAGCACAGCAGCATCACCAAGACGACCAGCATCACTACCACCACCAGCATCACCACCACCACCACCACCACAACCATCATCACTACCACCACCATCATCACTACCACCAGCTACACCACCAGCACGCCAGCACCGCCACCACTAGCTACACTACCAGCACACCACCACCACTAGCATCACTACCACCAGCAGCACCACCAGGACCACCACCATCAGCACTCCACCATGAGCACACCAGTACCATCAGCACCAGAACCACCACCACCAGCATCACTACCATCAGCAGTATCACCACCACCATCTGGAATACCAGTACCAGCAGCACCACCAGCAACGCTACCACCATCATGTTCACCACCACCATCATGTTCACCACCACCAGCATAACCACAAGCACCATCATCACCACCACCAGCGCCAGCAACACCACCAGAACACCACCACCAGCACCACGACACCACAACACATCACCATCAGTATACCACCACCAGCATGAGCACCAGCACACCACTACCGGCGCCACCACCAACAGCACCACCACCAGCATGAGCATCACCAGCACCACCATCAGCACCATCACCATCACCAGTAGCACCATCACCAACACTACTATCAGCAGCACCACCATCAGCACCACAGCCAGCAGCACCAGCACGACTACCATCAGCTCCAACAATAGCAACACCGCCAGCACCAGCACCACCACCAGCATCATCATTGCTACCAGCACCATCAACACCACCACAGCAATTAGCATCACTACCACCGCCAAGAGTACTAGCACAATCATCAGCAGCACCACCACCAAGATCACCAGCACAAGCAGCAGCAGCACCACCACCAGCACTAGCACCACCAGAAACTCCAGCAGTATCACCACTACCACAGCCAGCGCCAGCACCACCAGCGCCACCAGCACCAGCAGCACTATCACCACCACCACCAGATCCAGCACAGCCACCACCAGCAGCACCAGCACCAACACCAGAACCACCACCAACACCATCACCTGCACCACCAGTACCAGCAGCATCACTCTCACCACCAGCAACAGCACCAACAGCATCAGCACAACCAGTATTAGTAGAACCACCTGCACCTCCAGCACCAGCATCAGAACCAACACCATCACTAGCATCAGCACCGTCAGAACCATCACTAGCACCACCAGAATAAACACCTCCATCACCACCACTACCAGAACTACCACAAGCAACAGCACCACCAACAGCAGCACAATCTAGTACCAGCAACATCAGCACCAGCACCATCGGCACAACCACCAGCGCTACCAGCACCACAACCAGCAGCATCACCAGCGCCAACAGCAGTACCACCAGCACCACCAGAAGTACCTCCAGTGCCACCACCATCACCACCACAACCACCACCAGCAGTACCAACAGCACCACCGCCAGAACCACCGGCAACAGCACCAACACCAGCAGCACCACCACCACCACCAGCACAACCAGCACCACCACTAAAACAACCATGAATACCTCCACCACCACCACCAGTACTATCACCACCAGCACAATTAGCACCACCACCACTAGCAGCACCATCACCACTAGCAGCAGCACCATCTCCACCAGCACCAACACCGCTAGCAGCCCCACCAGCAGTTCCAACACCACCACCACTGGCACCAGCATCACCACCATACCACCAGAAGTACCATCAGAACAACACCACCAGCACCATTACACCAGCAGCAGCACCACCACCATGACCACAGCATCAGCAGCACCACCACGCCCAGCACCACCAGCACCATCGGCACCACCACAACATCAGCACCACCACCAACACCATCACCATTATCACCATAACCATCACCACTATCAAATACACACCACCGCCACAAACACAACCACCACCAATACCACCAACGTTACTATCACCACTAACATCACAAATACCGCCACTACCACCACAAGAACACAAGCGCCACACCACCAGCACCAGAACATCACCACCAGCAAACCACAGCCACCAACAGCACCAGAACATCACCACCAGCACACCACAAACACCATCACCAGCACACCATCACCGGCACCAGCACAACCACCAGCACACCAGCACCACTACAACCAACATCACTATCACCAGCAAACCAGCCCCAGCACTACCACTAGCACACCACCATTAGCAAACCAGCGCCAGCACCACCAACAGCGCACACCAAAAACACACAACACCAGCACCAGTGCACCACCACCAGCCTTATCGCCAGCACACCACTACCAGCACCACCATTACCAGCACCACCAGCAACACCACCACTAGCACAACCACTACCGGGACCACCAGCAGCACCATCATCACCAGCGCCACCAACAGCAGCAGCACCACCAACAGCACCACCTGCACCACCAGTACCAACACCACCACCAGCCAAACACTGCTACCATCAGCATACCAGCACCACCACACCACCACCAGCGCCATCATCACTACCACTAACATCAGCACACCACCACCAGCACAAGAGCACAAGCAGCACCAGCACACCGCCACCAGCACCAGCATTACCAGCACCACCGCCACCACCAGCATGAGCACCACCACTACCAGGATCACCAGCACCAGCATTACCAGCACCATCATCACCGCCATCAGCACCACCACCAGCAGTAGCACCACCAACTCTACCACTACCAACACCAACACCTTCATCACCAGTTCCAGCACCACCATCACTAGCACCACCACCAGCAGCATCAGCAACACCAGCACCACTAACACTACCACCACCACTGCCAGCACCACCACCACCAGCATCAGCACCACCAGACCATCACCTGGACGACCAGCACCACCACCACCACCAGCACGACCACCATCACCGCCAGAACCATCCACCACCAGAACCAGCACCAACACCACCAGAATCAGCACCACCAGCATAAGCATCACCAGCAGCAGTGCCACCAGCACCACCACCAGCAGTACCAGAACCACCACCAGAACCACCATCACCACCAGCACCAGCAAGTGCACCACAAGAACCAGCATCACCAGCACCACTAGAACCACCATCAGCAGTAGCACCAACCTCACCAGAACCAGCACCACCAGAACCGCACCAGAACTAGCGCCAGCACCACCACAACCAGCACCACCAGAACCACCACTACCACCAGTACCACCACCACCACCACCACAAGCACCACTACCAGCACTACCACCACCACTAGCACATCCGCACCAGCAGCATCAGCACCACTACCACCAGCACTACTACCACCACCAGGACCACCAGCACCAGTATCACTACCACCGCCGCCACCTCCACCATTACCACCACCACCACCACCAGCATTCTACCAGCATCACAGCCAGCACGACCAACACCAGTAAACCACCACCAGCGCCACCACCAGCACCACCACGAGCACGAGCACCATCATCGTTCTCCTTTCGCAAAAGGAGAAAGTCTTTATTTTTTTTTTTTTTGGTCAGTCATTCATTTGCCTGTCCCTTGCGGAACTTTGCCTCCCTAACAGCTCTCCTGTAGGCCTCTCGGTTGTAAGCAATATGCCCTGCTGCTGATGCGTCCATTTTCAGATTATCAACGATCTCTTGCAACCATATTCGCCTTGGTCTTCCTCTGCTTTTCCCATTATGTACCCTTCCAAGACGGTCTTCTCTAAATTATCATGACGTTTAATATGTCCAAAATATTTCATTTTTCTCTCTTTAATCCTCTTTACTAGCCAGCCCTTTTTTTTTTTTAGGGTTTCTAATATTAATTTTTCCGTAAAATACCCGATCCATAATTTCAGTTTCGCAGGATGACTGAACAAACTAATAGTTCAGTATTGTTTACACTACGTGACTCTGGTTTTTTTATTCCCCCCAATCTAGCAGCACTTTGCGTGTATTGATCTGGGTAAATCAAGACGTATATTTAAATACCGTTATTCTGTACAACGTGTGTCCGACAACGCTGCTACTGCTTCATGCAGTTGTGTGAAGAGTAGGGATAGCGAAAACAGTTTAATGAAACAAAGATAATGAATTTTATAATTGTATACGTCTACTGTAATCGTAGCTAATTGTAACAGTCGATATTGTAAGAAGGAATTAATGATGCCACCACATGGCTGGCAAGTCCTGCAAAGTCCGTTATTATCATTTTTTGTTGTTATTATTATATCACCTGAATATTAATAGTTGTCACTAGACATAAGGCTGCTGTGTACAAGCCAAAGAATTACAGTCAACGGCCAGCTTACGGCCGGCTGTGTTACCGTGTGATCCTTTACGTAATGTGTTGAGATTCATATTTTGTGATTAATTTCCACGACTAATTTGCATCCTGTTGGCATTTTAAAGTGATGGTATGCATGTTTATTCATCTTGTAACATTATGTAGAGTGAACTGTACTTAGTGTCTGGCCTCCCTTTATAACAACCAACATACATCCATTCATTCATGTGACATGTCCTTTCCAGAATGTTGTCCCTCTCACAGACTCCCTGAATGCAATACGGTCTTGCTAAGTTGGCCAGCGTCTTGCAGTGACATATTCAGAATTTCCGTGATGTCCCGAGTCCATCTGCTGCATCTCTTTTTGCAGGGCACTATGCCTTCTTCTATCAGCCTCTCCAAAGCTATTGTGTCTCTTGATGTGGCCGAAGTATCTCATCTTTCTAATTTTTATGGTGTTAACGAGCCAGTTTTCTATGACACCTAATCTCATCAATACTTGATTTTCATTCTGTCCTTATTTTAAATGCCCCTTCTGTAACATTTTATTTAAAATCTTTTTATGCTCATTAACTCCCTTGCCCTGTATATTCTGATATCACTTATTGATTGCCTAAATATCTCAATACCCCTCGTGGGTTGTTAAGGATATCCTTTTAACCATTTGTCATTATCGCTAATCATAATATGTGGCAGTATGACTTCACAGCATTGTCTTAATTTGTGTCAGTATGGCTTCAGAACATTGCCATAAGATGTATCAGTATGACTTCAGAACATTGTCATAGTATGTGCCAGTATGACTTCAGAACATTGTTATAATATGTGTCAGTATGGCTTCAGAACATTGTTATAATGTGTGTCAATATGGCTTCAAAACATTGTTATAAGATGTATCAGTATGACTTCAGAACATTGTCTTAATGTATGTCAGTATGACTTCAGAACATTGTTACTGCTTCTGTTTGCCCAGGGTATTTGTTGCATCTTTCTCTGTCTTTACTGTATATAACATTCATGCTACGAACTGCTGGCTTACTTCACATATGAACAACTAGGAACAGAACACCTGAAATAAAATTGTCACCAATTTCTTTGTATATACTGTTCAGAGATCGAATCCTGTATCCTTATAATTTTGGTTCCCACAGTTTAACCCAAGGTTGAGAACCCTTGTACTAGACTGCGCGCATTGGCCATGTAGTTTAAACTGCTTTTTTGGTTGACAAAATTTGCACCATCGACAGAAGTTCCTGGAGAGTTGTGTTAATTATGCACAGGTTGTAAAGTGCAGTTAAACTTACGTCATGTATTCAGTGGAACTGGGAGTGTACTAAGTGAAGAGGGAACGTGAGTATGGGCCACTAATTTTACCTAGATCTTTGGTAGGGCATTATGACTTCCTGGCTGCACCTGGTTAGCAAACAAGAAAAGGTGCGTTCGTGTATTTACCTTCATTGAAGACAATCCCCTGGAAACAGATCTTCTGCTTTTTGTTTAGAACATGCACATTTGTTATACATGTGGGTTTGGGCGGGGGGTTGGGGGGGAGGAGAGATCAGTGGTCTGTTTTCAGGACAGAATAAACTCGTAGCACACTATCAGCCAATTAAATGGCTTTCGAAAAAAAAAAAAACTGGTCATATGGTTTTAGTCTGGTATGTGGCAACTCGTAATTATAAATTGCCCTGCCCTGAGCATTAAAAGTATGTCTTTTCTCTGGAAAACATTGCCGTCGTGATGTTTGTTAGCAATAAATGTTCTTGTGTCGTGCTTGTTGCTCACCACGTTATGAGTTAACATAGGTTAACAGATTTAATTGTATTTCGAGTCGTGTGAATGTCTTTGTTGCATGTTCTTTACTTCATAGTGCTGGTTTGTGTATGTGTGTATATATATATATATATATATATATATATATATATATATATATATTTATGAAGAATTAGAAAAAAATATTTTGGCCAAACACCATAAGAAATAACATTTTGTTGGCAGAAATGCAGATGAAGCTACTGACAGCAATTATTGAGGAAAGACAGTGGCGATGGTTGGGACATGTGCTTCGAATGACTGACAACTCACTACCACAAATAGCATTAAGAAGGACACCACAGGGGAAAAGAAGTAAGGGTAGACCAAAAGAGACATGGAGAAGAACAACAGAGAGGATGTTGAGCAATAGAGGGCTGACCTGGGCAAGAGCAGAAAAAAGGCAAAGGACAGACATTTGTGGAAAACCCTTGCGGAAGCCCCATGTGCCCTGGGCACTTAAGGTTCGGATATATATATATATATATATATATATATACATACACCGAAGAATTCTTTATAAGATTTTAATGATGTATTTTTATTTTGCTAATCATTAGGTTGCTGCTAGAAAAGGCCATCAAGTCTGGGCATGTTGTGCTGACAATTCGAAGAAGAAGAAAGAGGGCTTCGGGGCCACCAGCTGTACCGGCGAGACAGACCTCGCTCCTGCAATCATTTGGCAGGGCACGCAGCGCCTCCAGCGATGACCTGTGTGTGCAAGATCTGAACTGCGCCTCCCCAAGTGCCGCTGCTGTAGATCCAAACTCTCGGGCCAGGTCTTTGGACGATTCTGTTCTTCCAGAGTCATTACCTTTGGAGGAATCAAACGTCGACCTTAATATATCATCTGATGACGTCTTTGCCGATTCTACCACTCCATGCGACAAGGTCACGTACATCAATCTTCCACATCTCCGCTTCCACAAGAAATCAGACGTCCCCAGTAATGGACGTTTGCCAGATTTGGTTAATACAGGTCTGAATAAATCTGATAAAAGAAACAACACAATTTCCACGACAAAAGATCACATACCATGGTCAGGAAAAACGCCAGACAATTCTTCACAACCTGACTTCATTTTGTCCAGAGATGACGCCAATATTTTCACAGAGAGTTCGTCCACGTCAACTCTAGTGGAGGAGTCGGATGGGAAGATGGAGAGCAGTTCCAGCAGCAGAAAAGAAAGCGTCGAGTCAACGGGACACCAGAATACGTCGGTAGGACAGCGACTAGGAGAGGGTACCAACACTTGCAGCGCTCCCGTCAAAACAGAACCAAGCTTACTCCGCCGTACAGAGAACGTTCAGCACAATTCAGGGGACGTAATTCACCGTATGAGTATGTCGGCCCATGAATGGGAGATTGGTTTACCTAATTCACCATCCTCAAAGGTGAGTCGATTGTTGTGTCATCCAGCAGTGGGGAGAAAAAAAAAACAATTTAAAAGGGGGGTAAAAAAAAGAAAGAGAAAAGTAAGGAAAACTTTATGAATGGAGAGCGCTCTAGAACTAAGAAGACTTAAAAGAGTAGTGGCATACAAGAAAAAAACGCATTCCAAAAGAAAACATTTTACATTTACGAGTTTTTACATTTACTAGTATTTTTAAAGTATTCGACATATTTACATTAAGTTTGTATTGTTTTAAAAGCAAAATATATATTTATATCTGAGAGAGTATTATCCGCAAAGGGATAAAGAGTTGGACATGCAGGCCCGTGTGGTCGCCCGTTATCTTACAACTTTCGGTCTATTTCAGACATTCGACATCACTCAGTACGTATGTGTTGTGCACATAACAAGCATGATAAAATTGAAATGACAGACCTGTTACGTTTAGAGAGAGGAAGGTAGAGAGAGAGAGAGAGAGAGAGAAGAGGGTTTTGGATTATAGACAAAAAAATCTTAGTCAGAATCTTACTCATAAATTCAGTAACACTTTACGTGAGTGTTATAATACAAAGAAGGAGAAAGATCCAAGAATACCCTGGACAGACAGAAGGAAAAAATAACGAAGAGGTCCCCAGAGAAATTTCAAAACAAGAACAACAACAACTAGTTAAAATGATAAGAAAAAGGCAATCAAAACTTTTCGAACATATTGTGAGAAGAAAAGAGTTGTAGCACCTAGTAATGACTGGAAAATTCAAGGGGAAAAGAAGAAGGCAAGGAGAAAAATATCTCACCGAACTGACCAAGTGACTTGGAAAAAAGAAGAAAGCCGTCTGAATTAATCAGAAACATCCAGGATCGCACAAGATGGAGAAGCATGGTTGCCGGGGTTATTCGGAACGGCTAATAATAATAATAATACGACGGGGCGGCAAAAGCGCCCAATGGAAAGTTTAGTATGTAATCTATAACAAATTACCAGTTGGACTGAAACTGAAGGTTTCTGTGACACAGTGAATGTAACTATATCTTATGGGGACACTTTAATTCTGTTGTTTACAGTAACAGAACAAGAACAATACAAGTGCTAAGGGAGAGCATAACATCAGAATTCGACGAATCCTGCCTTGCTTAGAAATATGCAACGATCTTTCGAAAGTAAATAAAATAACTAGTCATATAGTTTTAGTCCGGTAGTTGGTAGTTCGTAATTATAAATTGTCCTGAACGTTAAAAGCAGGTGTTGTGTCTTTTCTCGGGAAAACATTCCCGCCGTCATGTTTATTAGCAGTAAATGTTCTTGTGTCGTGCGTGTTTGTTCAGTAGGTTAGGAATTAATATAGTTTAGCATATCTAGTTACATTTCGTGTCATAAGAATCGTTTATAGAATGTTTTCAAGAAGATAGACATCATTTTGAATACCTTATAGTAATCTGGCTAATGAAATACGCATAATTTTTTAACGACCTCCCTGTATACAGGATTTTTTTTTACTTTAAAGGAACCAAAAGAGTTCTCAGGGATAAGTGCAAACCTGATAATAAGAAACTTTAGTTGTGTTTATGAGATGCGACCAGAACTCTCTCTCTCTCTCTCTCTCTCCTCCACTTCTCTCTCTCCTCTCTCCCTCTCTCTCTGGTCCATGCCAGTCAGACGCTAGTCGTCATTAATTTCCACAACCATCTATCCTGTGCTCTTTCTATAAGATGTGCGCTGGGCTGTCTTCTATGCCACTCTTTTAGTCCGTCAAGTATTTTGTTTCTTTGTCTTCCTCTGTCCCTTTGTCCCTCCAATTTTCCTGTTGTCACTAGGTATTCCAGTTTGCCTCTCCTCAAAACATGTCCTACAAATCTGGATTGTCTTCTTCTGAATTTGTCTATAATTTCTCTCCTTTCCCCATCCTCACTTAGAACCTCTTCATTTGTTTTCTTGGCTGTCATGTATTTTCATGATTATTCTCAGGGACCTATCTCCGCTGCTTCGAGTCGATTTTGAGTGGAAAGAACTAAGTCATGAAATAGGAAACTAAAGAAATAAAAAGGAGCAGGTGCTTTTGACATCATTCACAAAAAATGTGCAAATCTATATAAGAAAAAAGTTGAACATATAAAGGCGACGAACATTTCTTAATATAACATAATGGATAAAATCATGACATCTCGTTGATGGAAAGCTAGGACATACCGCAGTTTGTGAACATTGAATACAAACGAGGATAATTTATACACAAAGATCAAATTCATCACAGAATAGAGAAAACTAAAGAGAACATAAACAAAAGAAAAAAGAAAAAGCATTTGTGCTCAGAAATGTAGCACCAAAGATATAAGAGAAATAACGACTGCGGGAAAACTCGTACTAGTGCCTGGTATACTTCTGTCTGCCTTCCTTACCGATCACATAAAGCCGAAGGGCGTCGTAACACAGAAGTGCAATATCAGTCTAGACGCTGTCAGTAGATAACGTTTGAACAGTGGGGGGTTTCCGGTGCCAGTGACCTGAATCAGGTAAAACAAAGGCAGGTTTATAATTCACCATTGTTTAGGCTGTTAAACTAGGTTGTGTACACATGCCTTAATCTTGACATTGAAGATAGTATATCTTCTGGGGAGAGGGGGGGAAGAGTGAGAAGAAACGGGAACACATGAGTTAACCTACAGCATGTAAAGGAGGGGAGGAGGACACGTGAGTTAACCTACAGCATGGTATGAGGGGGAACACTTGAGTTATCTACAGCATGGTATGAGGGGGAACACGTGAGTTAACCTACAGCATGTATGAGGGGGAAAACGTGAGTTAATCTACAGCATGTATGAGGGGGACACGTGAGTTAACTAACCTATAGCATGGTATGAGGGGGAACACGTGAGTTAATCTAAAGCATGGTATGAGGGGGAACACGTGAGTTAATCTACAGCATGGTATGAGGGGGAACACGTGGGTTAATCTACAGCATGTATGAGGGGGACACATGAGTTAACTAACCTATAGCGTGTATGAGGGGGAAAACGTGAGTTAATCTACAGCATGGTATGAGGGTGAACACGTGGGTTAACCTACAGCATGGTATGAGGGGGAACACGTGAGTTAACCTACAGCATGGTATGAGGGTGAACACGTGAGTTAACCTACAGCATGGTATGAGGGGGAACACGTGGGTTAATCTACAGCATGTATAGGAACTGGAGAGACAAAAAATCTTGTAAAAAAATAAGGGAGAAGAGAGACAATGTACTTTTATAGGACATGCAGTGAGAAGAGGGGGCTTGAAAATATTATAACAACAGGAAAAGATAGAGGGAATTAATAATAATCTTTATTTTTAAAGGGTAAAGAATTGGGCATGCAGGCCCGTCTTACATTCTGTCCTTCATCACTGCATCTTTCATTCTTCCCACATACTCGATTTAATACAAGTATACAAATTACATTATGAAAAAACATATCAAAAGAGTGTAAGATTAAATTATAACATTCAAAGTAAAAGAGAAGAAGTAATTAACCTAATAAAATAGCGCTCTCACATACATACAGCGCACACACGGACATACACATAATCAAAAATAGATTGTCAGTACAAGTCTTCTAACATACGTTTTTTTTAACAAAAATTAAAATAATTTCTAACAATATCTAACAAGTTACTTTTCGAACTATGTCATTTTAGTATTTGATGGCTGGCGATTCATGAGTTGAGAGAGTGCTGGTTATTCTAATGGAGGCATATAATTACAAGCAAGTAAACAATGAAACAAGTTTGAGTTAAAGGATAAAGTATTACCAATGGATTTTAAATGGTGTGTGTGTGTGTTGGGGGGGGGGGGGGGGTTCCAGAGCTGTACTGCAGAGTATGCAAGGTTTTTCTTGTACAGATCAATCCTGGGATTAGGAAGAAGACAGTTCTTTAAACGCTGGCTATGTTTAGTGTTATACGTAAACAGTGACCACAAGTAAGGCGGAGCATTGTGCGTCAGAATTATGTGAATAAACTTAATTTTGTTAAAAATGACTATATTTGAGGGGTAGAATTTTTAGTTGTTTTTTGAGTTTTTGTTCTGATCTACAGTTTGTACTGGGTGTTTGTCACAAATCATATTTAATGCTCTGGAAGAAGATCCAGAGGAAGACCAAGAGAAATGATACTGGACAGTCTGACGGGATGCTGTGAGAAGAGATCACCAACTGAGCTGGTGGCCTGCATTAAGGATCATGTACTCTGGAGAAGCATAATAGCCAATGCCAGTCGGCACGGCACATGATGATGATGATTTTTTTTTGCGCGGGGGGGGGGGGGGGGAACACATGAGTTAACCTACAGCATGTATAGCTTGTGTTGATGTTGTGCTGAGGTGCAGACTGAGCATCGGAAGGTTTCGTAACTATGAGGGGAGGGGAGGGGGAGAGATGATAGTGAAAGAAACAAGCTTGAAACCCAGAGTAAACATTGTACATAATGGGGCCACGAGGTATCTTGGGGATGCGGTCGTGAACCTTTGTGAGTCATAGATCTCTCTGCTCTCTCTCTCTCTCGCTCTCGTTCACTCTCTCTCTGCTCTCTCTCTCTGCTCCCCCACCCCCGCTCTCTCTCTCTCTCTTCTCCCCTTTTCCTTCAAGTCTTCGCTGTTCTCGCTATCTAAATGTCATCATGCAAGGCAGATACACAGATAGCGGTGAGGCTTTGAGAGGTAATGAGAGCACGCGAGACTTGGACGGATATAAGTAGAAAGTCGGATGGATGGATGGATGGATGGATGAAAACGAAGAGTGGTGGTGGACGGTTTCTTGGCAGGCGGAGGCACCGATGAGTGTAAGGATTAACTAATGAATGGTATGAGGGGGGACATGTGAGTTAACCTACAGCATGGTATGAGGGGGGACATGTGAGTTAACCTACAGCATGGTATGAGGGTGAACACGTGAGTTAACCTACAGCATGGTATGAGGGGGGACATGTGAGTTAACCTACAGCATGTATAGGAACTGGAGAGACAAAAAAATCTTGTAAAAAAATAAGGGAGAAGAGAGACAATGTACTTTTATAGGACATGCAGTGAGAAGAGGGGGCTTGAAAATATTATAACAACAGGAAAAGATAGAGGGAATTAATAATAATCTTTATTTTTAAAGGGTAAAGAATTGGGCATGCAGGCCCGTCTTACATTCTGTCCTTCATCACTGCATCTTTCATTCTTCCCACATACTCGATTTAATACAAGTATACAAATTACATTATGAAAAAACATATCAAAAGAGTGTAAGATTAAATTATAACATTCAAAGTAAAAGAGAAGAAGTAATTAACCTAATAAAATACCGCTCTCACATACATACAGCGCACACACGGACATATACATAATCAAAAATAGATTGTCAGTACAAGTCTTCTAACATACGTTTTTTTAAACAAAAATTAAAATAATTTCTAACAATATCTAACAAGTTACTTTTCGAACTATGTCATTTTAGTATTTGATGGCTGGCGATTCATGAGTTGAGAGAGTGCTGGTTATTCTAATGGAGGCATATAATTACAAGCAAGTAAACAATGAAACAGGTTTGAGTTAAAGGATAAAGTATTACTAATGGATTTTAAATGGTGTGTCTTTGTCGGGGGGGGGGGGAAAGGGGGGGGGGGGGTTCCAGAGCTGTACCGCAGAGTATGCAAGGTTTTTCTTGTACAGATCAATCCTGGGATTAGGAGGAAGACAGTTCTTTAAACGCTGGCTATGTTTAGTGTTATAACAGTGACCACAAGTAAGGCGGAGCATTGTGCGACAGAATTATGTTAACAAACTTAATTTGGTTAAAAATGACTATATTTGAGGGGTAGAATTTTTAGTTGTTTTTTGAGTTTTTGTTCTGATCTACAGTTTGTACTGGGTGTTTGTCACAAATCATATTTAATGCTCTGGAAGAAGATCCAGAGGAAGACCAAGAGAAATGATACTGGACAGTCTGACGGGATGCTGTGAGAAGAGATCACCAACTGAGCTGGTGGCCTGCATTAAGGATCATGTACTCTGGAGAAGCATAATAGCCAATGCCAGTCGGCACGGCACATGATGATGATGATTTTTTTTTGCGCGGGGGGGGGGGGGAACACATGAGTTAACCTACAGCATGTATAGCTTGTGTTGATGTTGTGCTGAGGTGCAGACTGAGCATCGGAAGGTTTCGTAACTATGAGGGAAGGGGAGGGGGAGAGATGATAGTGAAAGAAACAAGCTTGAAACCCAGAGTAAACATTGTACATAATGGGGCCACGAGGTATCTTGGGGATGCGGTCGTGAACCTTTGTGAGTCATAGATCTCTCTGCTCTCTCTCTCTCTGCTCCCCCCACCCCCGCTCTCTCTCTCTCTCTCTCTCTCTTCTCCCCTCTTCCTTCAAGTCTTCGCTGTTCTCGCTATCTAAATGTCATCATGCAAAGCAGATACACAGATAGCGGTGAGGCTTTGAGAGGTAATGAGAGCACGCGAGACTTGGACGGATATAAGTAGAAAGTCGGATGGATGGATGGATGGATGGATGGATGGAAACGAAGAGTGGTGGTGGACGGTTTCTTGGCAGGCGGAGGCACCGATGAGTGTAAGGATTAACTAATGAATGAGTGAGAAGAGGGGTAGATAAACAGATGTGTAAGTGGAGTGATGGATGGATGGACGACTGAAGGTACACAATACTGGTGGATGAGTATATGTGGAGGGATAGACTGATGGATGAGTATATGTGGAGGGATAGACTGATGGATGTGTGTGTGGAGGGATAGACTGATGGATGTGTGTGTGGAGGGATAGACTGATAGATGAGTGTGTGTGGAGGGACAAACTAATAGATGAGTATGTGGAGGAACAGATTGATAGATGAGTATGTGGAGGGATAGACTGATAGATGAGTGTGTGGAGAGATAGACCGATAGATGAGTGTGTGTGGAGGGATAGACTGATAGATGAGTGTGTGTGGAGGGATAGACTGATATATGAATGTTTGTGGAGGGATAGACTGATAGATGAGTGTGTGGAGGGATAGACTGATAGATGAGTGTGTGTGGAGGAATAGACTGATGGATTAGTGTGTGGAGGGATAGACTGATTGTGTGTGGAGGGATAGACTGATAGATGAGTGTGTGGAGGGATAGACTGGTAGATGAGTGTGTGTGGAGGGATTGACTGATAGATGAGTGTGTGTGGAGGGATAGACTGATAGATGAGTGTGTGGAGGGATAGACTGATAGATGAGTGTGTGTGGAGGGGTAGACTGATAGATGAGTGTGTGTGGAGGGATAGACTGATAGATGAATGTTTGTGGAGGGATAGACTGATAGATGAGTGTGTGTGGAGGGATAGACTGATAGATGAATGTGTGTGGAGGGATAGACTGATAGATGAGTGTGTGTGGAGGGATAGACTGATAGGTGAGTGTGTGTGGAGGGATAGACTGATAGATGAGAGTGTGTTGAGGGATAGACTGATAGATGAATGTGTGGAGGGGTAGAATAATTCATGAGTTTTTATGTGTGTGTGTGTGGTTGGGGGAAGGGCGAGGCAGATTGATGAGTGTGCGGAGATACATTGCTGACGAGTGGATGGAGAAGTGGACAGGTGGATAAGTAAATGCAGGGTGGACTGATGGCTGAGAGACAGCGGAGGAAGAAAGTATCAAGTAAGCATGGACAGATATAGTTTCAAAGAGACATGAGTAGTGATTTAATGGGCGAGAATAAACGAAAGCGAACACGTGGAAGACTGGACATTGACAGGTTTGATAACGCCAACAAAAAAAAAAAAGTGTGCAAGATATTTTGTTCCTTAAATTCTAGTTCATTTAAGAGGTAGGTTTTCTTGAGTTCGATTTAATACTGACGACCTTGATGCTCAGGTCATATCGAGGTCAATGCACGCTATGAGTCAACGACTGTGAACAGCAAGCGTGAGTTGTCATCATTTTAGTATATTTGCTTGCTGAATTTTTTTCGGGGCATAACTCGTAGGTTGGGGGGGGGGGGGGGGGCTCATTTCTCATTATTGTAATTTTTCATTTCATGAATCTTCTCCAGTTCGGTTTCTCTCCCCCCCCCCTTTTTTTCGGAGACGAAATTTCAGGTACGCTGATCTGATGTTCCGTGATATGTACGTCCTTCATGCCATGTCAGGTGTGTGCACAGTGTAGGTGTGTCTCGCTCTACAGGCAAACATCCTCAGATTTTAGAAACTGTTTCTCCTAGTTCTATAGGTAGGTATCCCGCGTTTTTACTGTTTGTTGGACTGAAACTCGACAACTGCGTCCCCACTGTAGTCACGGGAATATAATGCACTATCGATCCTGCCACTCCCACGCTCGTGTTCAGTATTAAAATGCTGCAAAAAATGTATAAACGCATTAGAAGGATACTGAACATATATGGAACATGCTTTGAGGAGAGTAGTACGTGAACTTACCATAACATTTGGAAGATGTATGAAAAATTACATAGAGGAAGATCAAGAGTGGCGATAACAGACAGTTTGGCTCATCGTCAAGGTAGAAAGCTCAGCTAAGAGGTTGATGGAATCCGTATGAATACTTTGCTGTGGGTAATAGAGACGGAAGATGGCACGCATAGTACAACACTGCATGGTATCAGTATGCTGACTTATACAGGACCCCAAAATCTATAAAATACTGTATGAACGAACAGTTATCAGTCATCACTTTGTATCGTAAAATATTGTACATGCACTATCCGTTGCTGGTCACTCGTCCCGAAGAATGCAGGACAACATGACTTTTACTTTAAAATTCCAACGCTTAATAAGACGCCTCACAGATGAATTTTACAAACAAACTTTCAGAATGTCTGTTGGTGGCCCTTTTGGGACAGTTTTGGTTCCAATAAGAAAATGTCGTAGCAAGTTTACCACCAAACAGAAGCATTCATTCATGATTTCCTTCCGAACTTGACATTTTACTGGAAATGAATATGTCGTCAACACTAAAATATCGCCAGTAGTAATTGTAGCTTCTTACTTCAGGCTCCTGTTCTATCTCCAAAAGTCCCGCCATAAACTCTCTCGTGACCACGGTTAACAACTCAGAAACATGGCCAACTGACCAACGTTCACATCGTCACCTGCTTAAACGTTTATTGCAGTGGGACCTCAGTGTTACCAATTTATATATAGATATATATTTTAAAATCTAGATCTAGATAATTTTGGTCATGCCTAGATAACGAAATAGTCATCTAGATGTTAGCTATAAATCTAGATTTTAAAAAAAAATTAAATCTAGATAATTTTAGATACAATAAAAAAGCACATTTGTGTGTAAATCTTCAAAAATCAGCCATTTCTCAGTATATGAAACTTCTGTTTCAGTGTTTAATATCCTGCAGACAGGCAGCACTTGTTTTAGAGGAAGTTTGCTGTCTTAAATAAGATAATACATTAAAACTAATTAGGTCACTAAATGGAGTCGCCTGGGAATTGCCTAGCTCTGGAATAACAGTCAAAATATCAGTTCAGTCAGAGGTGTTATTATATAATTAAGGGAGAGGAAGGACCACAACTTGGAGGTCAAAAGGTTAGGGGAGGAATGTCACCTCTGCCCGTGAGGGCAACTTTGTTTTGATGTATAATTAAATCACCAGACTTTCAGAAGACATACAGTTTTAATTGGGCCTTTTCTGTTATATGGACACCAGTCTTAGTAGTAACTTTCCATTATCTAGTTACTATTTGGACAGTGAGTGAATGATCTTTATTTTAAAACTGATGAAGAATTGGGTGCGCAGGTCCGTCTTACATTCTGCCCTGTATCACTCTATCTTTCATGCTTCCCACACTCTCGATGAATCAGTGAAGTAGAGCCACAAAATTATTCTTGTTAGGATAACCCAACATTCTGGAAACTTTGTTCAACAGTTCCGTTGCTCTCAGTACAAAATGTGTTTAAGTGTGTGAATATATTTATTGAAATTATTTCTTTCATATCTCTCTCTCTCTCTCTCTCTCTCTCTCTCTGAAAATACCACAATTCAAGAAAAACAAACAAAAATGTAGAAAAGAATGGTTAAAAGATGAATTGTTTGACAAATGAATAACGATGGTTGCTGAGGATGATACCAAAGCTCACTGTAAATTTTGCAAATGTGACATTCAAGCAAAATACTAAGATTTGAAACTGCAGTGGAAATCTAAGAAAACACACAACTGCAGTGACCTTTAAAACTCAAGCGCCTTTGACATTTATACATTCCTATAATGAATCCTCTAGTCTTGAAGGATCAGTTACCATGTTTATGAGTGACTTGCTATTGCGCTATTGTAAACTGTGACCATCTTGTTGGTTTGTGCAAGGCCAGCATCGCTGACATTCATTCATTCATTTGCGTGCCCCTTGTGGAACTTTGCCGCTCTAACAGCTCTCCTTTAGGCCTCACGATTGTGAGCAAGATGCCCTGCTGCAGATGCTGATAGTATAACTGCAGTATAATGAAGCTGGAACTTCTTCATGCTTATCAAGACATTATTCTGGCGCTTATCAACTTCCTCCTAAAATTTCAAAGGCTATAGCAGCAACTTAACAATGGCAGCATAGCAGAAAAAGAATTCTTCAAGAGGTGGAGCTTCTGCATCATCTTACCAACCAGGTCCTTCAGATGCTGAAGGCGCTGATAATGATCTTTACTTTTTGGTGACAGTGTCAAGGTAATTATTAATATTAGTAGCATATTACCATCAATAACATATTATCATTACTTTCAGTAACATTTCCCATATTAATTTTCACTCCTACATTGTTTAAAAAGGGAAAAAATAGTTCCTAGATATTTGTTTAATAAATGCTTGTAAAAATCTAGATTATTCTAGATGTATTCTGAGGTAATTCTAGATATTTTTGTGGAAAAAAATTGGCAACCCTGCTGAATGGGAAGAAGGAAAGTAACCCCCTTTTTTCTGAAACACTAGACAAAGTAGAGTTTTATACACAATATATTCGAGCGACCGATAGTAGTCTTTTTCACAATATATTCGAGCGACTTACAGTAGTCTTTGTCACAATATATTCGAGCGACTTACAATAGTCTTTGTCACAATATATTCGAGCGACTTACAATAGTCCTTGTCACAATATATTCAAGCGACTTAAAGTACTCGCTGTCACATTATATTCAAGCGACTTATAGTAGTCTTTGTCACAATATATTCGGGCGACTTAAATAGTCTTTGTCGCAATATATTTGAGCTTAATAAGTTACTATCGTATCATTGGTACCTCGTAAGCAAATGATATTATAGCTTCGGGCAGATGTATTGGAAATTATAAGACAGAACTTGCACACTCGGAACCTTAAATCCATAATTAAAGTTGCAGTTTCCTTTCTGGTGATCGATAGAGCATTCCCAGTTTAGCATTGACCAGGAATACACGAGTCAGCTTAAGTTCTATACGTGAAATGTAATCCGGCGGAGACAAACTAGTACTTTCTAATGAGAACTTTGTTCTGTTTTCTAAGCTGATGTTTGCCAAAATAACTGTGTGTGCTGTGTCAAGAAATAACAGATTCACTCTATTTATAACCGAATTGTATCACATCATTTTGTTTACTACTGACTATACCATCTTCACTTTATTAACTGTTTTTAAAAGTTTCTTGAGTGGCAGAAGTTTTTATATTCTCTCTCTCTCTCTCTCTCTCTCTCTTTCTCAGAATGTTAGAGGCCCCAGCATACTCATTTCTTCACCCTTTGAAAATAAAGTTATTCCATTCTTTATCTCCTCTCTCTCTCTCTATCTCCTCTCTCTCTGTGTCTCCTTTGTCTCTCTATCTCCTCTCTCTCTATCTCCTCTCGCTATCTCCTTTCTCTCTCTGTCTCCTCTCTCTATATCTCCTTTCTCTGTCTCCTCTCTCTCTATCTCCTTTATCTCCTCTCTTTCTATCTCCTCTCTCTATCTCCTTTCTCTCTCTCTCCTCTCTCTCACCATCCATTATCTCTCTATCTCCTCTCTCTCTGTCTCTCTTTCCTCTTTCTCTATCTCCTCTCTCTATCTCTCTCTCAGAATGTTAGACGCCCCAGCATACCCATTTCTTCACCCTTTGAAAATAAAGTTCTTCCATTCTCTATCTCCTCTCTCTCTCTCTCTCTCTACTAAAATCCTATTTTTTAAAAAAAGCCACAGAAAGTGTTCTGTTTTAAACTGGCTAATAAGCTTTTAACAAACAAACCTACATTTCTGCTTTTGTAAAGGACAGAACAGTAGGTATTGTTTTCACAATGAAGATTTTGATTCCACGTGAACTGTGTAACAGGCATGGATCAAAATGGCTTGACTGAGTCAGACAACTCCTGAACGCAGATTGAATTTCACAGCAGACTCCCCTCGGAACGTAGCTCAATGCCAGCAACTCCTGTTAACCCCGCGGTTCTAAAAATATGTATCACGGCTCCCTCCAAGATGTGGCATTTGGCTAGAGCCTTATTAAGACCACATGAAAAAACTCATTGCAGTGGAACGGAAAAGGGAATTATTTAAAATAAAATGTAATGTTTTCAAATATGTTTCATCATCGTCATCATCATCATCATCATGTGGACTGCTGTTAGGCATAGGCTGTTATTCAACTCCGAACAATGCGATTTCGTTGGATCTAATCACATCTATTGCCGTTCTTATTTATAAAGGTAAAGGAGTAGTAGAAAGGATACTATCAGCAAGTCGTGCTCTTATCATGATGTCACGGATATACACAAAGGTAGTACCATGTCCTGCTTTTCCCATGATGTGTCATGGAGATGGTACTACCAAGAAGTCCTACTTTAATCATGATTTGTCTCGGATACATAGAAAGACAGTATCATGTCTTGTTTTTCTCGTGATGTATCATGGAGATGATACTATCAACAAGTCCTGCTCTTAATCATGATGTGTCACGGATATACATAAAGACAAAATAAAGTCCCGGTTTTCTCGTAATGTGTCATGTGAGATAATATTGTCTAACGGTCATAATAGATAAAGGATGGTTTATATCACATGCTACATGTTTCAGCTCTCGTAAATTTTTTATATTGATCTCAGTTGTCTTCTCTTTTTCTAGATATTTTTTTTTAACTGTAATCTGTAGTATTCTCTCCCAGCTGTCTTTTGATGTCTGGATTCGTAGAGTGTTAGTTATTTTCCTATGTGCTGTATAATCTTCCGCGAATAATTACAGTTTGCTCCCTTGTATTTTATCTTTATAATATCCAGATATGATGAGACAGGTTATATTTCGAAAGAACGGAAAACAGGGCAGCCTTGTTTTCAGAATCTTATGCTTGGCGAGTAGCTTGGCATTAAGTATAAACGTAAAAAAAAAAATCAATAACAGTTGTGAGAATGATTATCAAGAAGAGCAGTCTGCGAGTGATTTTTAAGAAGAAACATTCAGCAGTTTTTGTTTCAGTATTTCATTCTATACTATTGTTAATGAGTTTCAGATACTGAATTTGTTATTGTTTTATTTATACATATAGTTTTAGTAAGTTTTCTAAAGAAGTAAGTTGAAGATTTTCAGAGAGAGAGAGAGAGATGAAAGAGTAGATATCTTATGAACATTAAAAGAGAGGCTTGTGTATGGAAGGGGGAACGATTAATTTTAAACCCAATGACAGGCATGGTGGAAGCATAATAAAATGAAGGGATCACGGAAGGCAGAAACAAGCAGAGTTTGAGAACCGTTGAAACAGCCGGTTTTCACAGCTCAAGGCTGGCGAGATAATAAACAAAACTGAAAACGATTCGCTGAAAAACTCCCGACAAAAGAGAAGGAAGTGAAGACTGCCATATGCTTTCGCAATCTTAGGCTAACTGGTCGTTAGGAGCAGTGATAGCAAACAAGCTATCTACTCTTTCATTGTTTGTTTCGTTAAAGCAGATTTGAGAACTGAAGAAGGTAACTGCCGGTTCTGTGATGTTCGTTTGAATCCGATTGTCTACCCTTGTTCCTGTTTTCTGAAATGAGAGAGCTTTTCACTCTCTTTAACTTCTTGCGTGTCCTTATTGGTCATGCTATACATTTGACAATCACAGATCCGGCATCTACGGGCTTTGTTGGATGCCGGATAAGTGATTTTGCCGGATTACTGATGGTTATTTTAGAATACACTAACCCAACAGAAAACCACTTCGTCCTACTTTTAAAATACCCTGTAAGTCAGCACGTGTAGGTTTATAAAGGGGAGAGGAAAAAAGAACTAAATGAAAATTTTAATGAAACAGGTAAAATACTGTAAAGATTACAAGCACATGTATTTTTTTATCTGTATCTTTATGTCATAAACTGTAGATGAGCCAGTGCTGTGTAAATCACGCAAGCTTCGTGCAGACACGTCGCTGTCTCTTTTTTTTCAGAAGTCTTATCTTATTTCTCTCCAGCCTATGATGTCTGCGCGCGACACCACGAGAAACACTGTTTATATTCATTAGAAGAGCCATGACCTGGTGCTAAATGTCAGAAGGTTATAATAAAAATACACAAAAGACAATCAGAAACGCCTCACCGGTGTTTGAAAATGCTCAAAGCCAGCAGATGCAACAGCTAGCCCCACCAAACGGTAGTGGTAGTAGAGCTGAGCAGGAGCCGAATTAGGAACCGGTTATTTAGGCTGTCTAAGATGAACACCACAGGGGAACAGGAGTAAGGGTAGACCAAAAGAGACATGGAGAAGAACAACAGAGAGGATGTTGAGCAATAGAGGGCTCACCTGGGCAAGAGCGGAAAAAAAGGGAAAGGACAGGCATTTGTGGAAAACCCTTGCGGAAGCCCCATGTGGCTTGGGCACTTAAGGTTCAGAGAGAGAGAGAGAGAGAGAGAGAGAGAGATTTAGGCTCTTCCGGTAAAAGTGGCTACTCGGTTCTTACAAACCGATTCCGGATACAAACCGATTCCTGATACCGAGTAGTATCCACTTGGAACCTATTTATAACACAGAATCCAAATATGAGTATAACTGTTTTGTAGAACTGACGTCATCAACGTTGACGGGGTGGCGTGTGATAACGTAGATAGAGGTGTATGGTGCAGTTTTACAAAGTGAGGGAGGGAGTGAGTAAGGTGAGAAAAAAAACGAATAGAAAGTATGAGAATGTATAAATGAACGGGAGAGTCTGAAATTCGTGGCATTAAAAGAAACCGTCATCGAGTCGTGTCACTCCACAGCTTTCCGCTCCTTTTCACTCGCTATCCTTTTACAATACTTACTACAGCCTTTATTCATTCGGTGTCAACTGATGAACTATTTAAAACACAGTGTCCGTATATTTCTGTACTGTGCTCATTTTGTTTGTTAACGTTAATGAACATCTTAGTAACCCCATCATAAAACTGTTGTTATAACCCTGTGAATTTTTTCTGGAATCCATGTTTCTAGATTTACTTTATTCACTGTGGTTCGTTGTGTTTTACTAGATTATGCTCTCTCCTCGCCGACAACTTATATTCCAGAACCCTCACTATCCTAGATTGCAAACACCCTACCCAATCACATTCATCTATTCCACCCACCTTTTCCTTGGGTCTCTCTGTCTCTATCCCCCGTCTCTTTCCTTTCTGCTTTTCCCACTCCCTCTTTACTACCAACCTATCATGCCTCAAGTCTTCATGTAAACATTCACGAGAATCCCCCACACACACTCTCGGACACAGCTTCTTGCAAGTCACAGCCAAGTGCTCCCTTTTTGTCTATTTTTCCCATTCCTGTTTGTTGCATAACATTTACGTTAATATGTCGTTTTGTCTTCTTTTCCTAATTCTGTGTCCTGTATGTTTTTTGTATGATTAAGGTGTAAACCCAAACATTACAACTGTGTGCTCTTTAATAAAGTTGTTCCTATTTCTATTTTTTTATTAGTTTTTACATTTACCAAGGGCAATAACTCGATGAATAAGTTCCAGGAATTGGTCCCAGTAGTACTTTCTAAACGATTACCCGACAGATTCGGTTTCTAAAAAAATCGAGTAGTCCCCAGCTCTACCCTGCAATATTCTTCCATACATGCAGGAAGTAACAGAAGAGATTATACGTAAACAGAAGAGAATATCTAATACTTGAAATGATCACAATCGTACCGAGAGAATGACGTGCAGTTGTTGAAGCGACTTTCATCACGGGCAACCAAATGTTTGATCTTTCTTGGTAGCGGAGGACTTTGAACATCAAGTTTGAATCACTAAATCAAATCAGATAAGAGAATGACTTAGCGGCAGATATTCTAGAACAGTGGTTCTCAATTAACAAAAGTTCGCGGATCCCCCATACTGTGCGGTAGCTATGTGCTTTAAATGCAACAGATTTTTTTTTTCAGAAAATCTGGGCAACCTTTAAAGAGTACGCGGTACACTACACTAAAAACACAGTACAAACTTGCTGAATTTTCAGAATGATGATAATGTAGTTAAGAAAAAATAGACAGAAATTAACTTTCCCGGTTGTTCTGACACATGAACAGAATATGAAATATATGACAGCTAACCAACCCAAATATGGTGAGAGAAATCATGCCTCTTTTTATTCTGAACAGTCGCTTCCACATTTGATTCAGTATTTCCTATTTTAAAACTTGATTTTTAAAAAAATCTTTCCTTTACGCAGGACTCTCCGAAACACAAAGAGTTAAACATTTCACAGTGAACGTTAAAAAAAAAAGAACCTTGAGTTTTTGTCACGGACCCCCACGGGTCCGCGGACCACCAGTTGGGAAGCACTGTTCTAGAAGATCTGGGTTTAAAAAAAAAGGCTGCTGTTATTCCAGGAAAAAAAATGAAAAGAAAAAACTACTTTTGCACATCCGCATGATACTTTTATGCTCTGTTTCTTTGTCTTGTATGTTCTTGTATGATTAATGTGTAAATCGAAACGTTACAGATGTGTGCTCGTTAGTTAATGAAGCTGTTTCTACATTTGCTTTAATTAGTTTTAACAGTTTTGTTATCATAGCTGTACTGTAGTGCCTTTGTGTATGTTTATATGTAAGTCTTAAATATACGCCCAAAACAATTCGTGTGTTTATATATTTATGCCTACCTTTTTCATATACAGTATAAGATTATATATATATATATATATATGAGAGAGAGAGAGAGAGAGAGAGAGAGCAGGGTTAACTCTCCTACATCTGCCGCTTTGAAATAAATTCTACACTATTTGAAAGCGCGCAACAAACATCCAGCTAGACATTTCATTTTCCTCTACAATATTCCAAGTAACAAACGCCATTGAGCTGTTTTGAAGACTTGCCCGGTTAAATGCAACAGAACAGAACGCTCCGTCCAATTATATTTGATTTGCAAGCTTTCAGAATGTAGAGACTTGTTTAAGACACCCTGCGGGCAGGCAAATGAAAATAGTCCATTTATTTTTCCCCCAAAACTGCTTGATCTGTTGTGTCGTTTGTACAAGTGTACGTTATTTACTGCAGAAAAGGGTGGTCTCCAAACTAAGCCTTATGAAAGATGAGAACGGCCTCGGGATCCATATTGCAGGCGGGAAAGGATGCAGGAAGGGCGACATTGGTATCTTTGTTGCTGCTCTTACAGAAGGCGGGGCTGCACACAGGTAAGAGACCTGGATCTTCACTTTCACTCCCGAACAAAAATCTCCAAGGCCATGTATAACAGTTTTACCATAAAAACAGCTAGCATTTTTTTTAACCGAGAAAAGGCCATAGGATCATATTTAGTTTAAATACGGTAATTAACTCTGTCACAACCGTGATCCGCTTAAATGACATTTAAGTGGATCACGGTAGTGACAGAGTTAATTACCGTATTTTTTTAAAGCTGGAACAAAAAACAAATAACTGTGTCTGTCTAGTTTTAATCTTTGCTTCGGGGATTCAAATTTTAAACTTCAAAAGTAAGCTAAATATTTGCCTATGGTGATCTTTATTAAAAAAAAAAACAAAACTTAGCAGCTGTGTTTTTAAATATATATTTTTGTGTGGTCTTTTCATTTATACTTGGTAGTGGAGGAATTTCAACATTAAGTTTGAATCACTGAATCAGATCAGATAGACACAGTTTTTTTAAAAATTCTATTTACTTTTTTTTTAAACAGGGCCGTTTAAATGTACAGTAAGAATAAAACACGAGAATCAGTCGAACTTGAGATTAAAGTAGATGATTCTTGGTTAATGAGTAAAAGAAAATTAAACTTCGCTTTTCAGTTGCTACATCACCGGTTATACCAGAATATTTTATGTGTAAGTTATTAAATGGTGTGTCTAAGGGACGTCTTTGACTAGTTATTTGTCAGGATACATCATTATCATCAGCCATTTTTAGACACCTTTTAGACTGAGGGGAAAAATAGCTAATATGATCAGTTTTAAGCTCATTACATGATGCTTAGATGCTCTTGTCTCTCAAATACATTCCTCAGTGAACAGCAATTTCAAGACATGAGTTCATGCACTGCTTCAGTTTCTTCTTTTGCCTTCTGTCCATAACAGTGGTTCTCAAATATTTTGTACCATGTACCTTTTTCACAGTATAGCAGAATCTCACCCCATTTCCCCCCTCCAACTCTGATATATATATATCTGTGATTTCAGTCTTAACATCTCTCTTCTACCCACCCCCATCCCTACCCCTCGGGAATTCTCCATTGATTGCAAACCTCTGGCCTTGACATTGCTTCACTTCTGAAATTATCTCAGTTCACCCCCAGCCCTTTCATCATAAACAACAAGGACGCATCATGTGTGCAGGAGATCTTCTGCTCTTCCCGCTGTGGTGAAGATGTTAATGCGGACTACACGCTTCCGTATCTGTTCAGCTGATACTGTTGGTACCTGTTTCATCTCCATAAGGATCAAAGAGCGTAAAGATCACAGAAGACCCAGGATCCATTGGCGAGACATCAAAAAAGTTTCCACAAGAACTGGATCAGGAAAAGACAGGAAGACTGAACAATGAACAATCTGGAAAACTCTGTGATCCGTCTCTGTAGGAGAGGAACACCCTAGGATGGTTCACATTTCAATTAAATGACAGTAAAGTAAATGAAAGAACAAAGTTAATAATAGCTCGCTGGTGAACATGTAAACAATGTTATGTGGGATATATAGTTTTTTGTAAGGGATACTTAAGTACTGTAAGTGACTAGTAAAAACAGTACTATATATATGTGTGTGTGCTAAAAATCATATTTCATTTATATGTAAGAACACTTAAATGATATTTAGCAGTATCTAATTATGTTTCATATATTTGCCTTTCCAATGTTTCTATAGGGATGGCAGAATCAAGAAGGGGGATGAGCTGCTGATGATTAATGGGCAGACCCTGCTAGGAATGACACACCAAGAAGCTGTTGATGTCCTCAGAAACTCCCAGTCTCTGGTCAAGATTGTTGTGGCCTCTAAAGTGAGTGATAAGTGCTAAGTGACACTAGCAATGATTCTTGCACAGTTCAGTATTTTAATAATATGAGTATGTTTGGTACTATATCTCTATGTTTGGTGCCATCTGTGTTTGGCATCATCTGTGTTTGGCATCATCTGTGTTTGGCATCATCTGTGTTTGGCATCATCTGTGTTTGGTACCATCTGTGTTTGGCATCATCTGTGTTTGGCATCATCTATGTTTGGTGCCATCTGTGTTTGGCATCATCTGTGTTTGGCATCATCTGTGTTTGGCATCATCTGTGTTTGGCATCATCTGTGTTTGGCATCATCTATGTTTGGTGCCATCTGTGTTTGGCATCATCTGTGTTTGGCATCATCTATGTTTGGTGCCATCTGTGTTTGGCATCATCTATGTTTGGTACCATCTGTGTTTGGCATCATCTGTGTTTGGCATCATCTATGTTTGGTGCCATCTGTGTTTGGCATCATCTGTGTTTGGCATCATCTGTGTTTGGCATCATCTGTGTTTGGCATCATCTGTGTTTGGCATCATCTATGTTTGGTGCCATCTGTGTTTGGCATCATCTGTGTTTGGCATCATCTGTGTTTGGCATCATCTGTGTTTGGTACCATCTGTGTTTGGTGCAGTCTTTGTTCAGTACCATCTATGTTTGGTGCAGTCTGTGTTTGGTGCCTTCTGTGTTTGGTGCCATCTGTGTTTGGTACCATCTATGTTTGATACCATCTGTGCTTGGTGCCATCTATGTTTGGTACCATCTATGTTTGGTACCATCTATGTTTGGTGCCATCTGTGTTTGGTGCCATCTATGTTTGGTACCATCTATGTTTGGTACCATCTATATTTGATGCCTTCTGTGTTTGGTACCATCTATGTTTGGTACCATCTATGTTTTGTGCCATCTATGTTTGGTACCATCTATGTTTGGTACCATCTATGTTTTGTGCCATCTATGTTTGGTACCATCTATGTTTTGTGCCATCTATGTTTGGTACCATCTATGTTTGGCATCATCTGTGTTTGGCATCATCTGTGTTTGGCATCATCTGTGTTTGGCATCATCTATGTTTGGTGCCATCTGTGTTTGGCATCATCTGTGTTTGGCATCATCTATGTTTGGTGCCATCTGTGTTTGGCATCATCTATGTTTGGTACCATCTGTGTTTGGCATCATCTGTGTTTGGCATCATCTATGTTTGGTGCCATCTGTGTTTGGCATCATCTGTGTTTGGCATCATCTGTGTTTGGCATCATCTGTGTTTGGCATCATCTGTGTTTGGCATCATCTATGTTTGGTGCCATCTGTGTTTGGCATCATCTGTGTTTGGCATCATCTGTGTTTGGCATCATCTGTGTTTGGTACCATCTGTGTTTGGTGCAGTCTTTGTTCAGTACCATCTATGTTTGGTGCAGTCTGTGTTTGGTGCCTTCTGTGTTTGGTGCCATCTGTGTTTGGTACCATCTATGTTTGATACCATCTGTGCTTGGTGCCATCTATGTTTGGTACCATCTATGTTTGGTACCATCTATGTTTGGTGCCATCTGTGTTTGGTGCCATCTATGTTTGGTACCATCTATGTTTGGTACCATCTATGTTTGGTACCATCTATGTTTGGTGCCATCTGTGTTTGGTGCCATCTATGTTTGGTACCATCTATGTTTGGTACCATCTATATTTGATGCCTTCTGTGTTTGGTACCATCTATGTTTGGTACCATCTATGTTTTGTGCCATCTATGTTTGGTACCATCTATGTTTGGTACCATCTATGTTTTGTGCCATCTATGTTTGGTACCATCTATGTTTTGTGCCATCTATGTTTGGTACCATCTATGTTTTGTGCCATCTATGTTTGGTACCATCTATGTTTGATGCTGTCTGTGTTTGATGTCATCTATGCTGAGTGTCATCTATGAGAAAGCAAAAAAAAATTGTATGGAATATAAAATCAGGAAATCTTAAACATTTTAAAATTATGAGCCTTGTCATTTTTATGTATTTTTTTCTGTTTGAACATAAAAGTAATTTGTTTAGTGAAACATTTTTGTCATGGTGGCATAGTGGTTAAGTGCAGTCACCTGCAGATCAGAAGGTCCCTTATTCGATTTGAATTTGTGTGGAATTTTTCTGAACCAATCATCAATGAGATCAACCCATCCTCAAAAAATGTATTCTTGGGGCTTCTCTAGGAAAGCAAAGGCAACAAGGACTGGTGCTGGCATCCCCACTTCAAATGCTCTAGTGGCCTAGAAATGTGAAGACACTGAAACTTCACACCACCACAGCATGCAAATGATATGGAACATAAGAGATTTTTAGTGAACCATTATAACCACCACTTGTACTATCTCCCTGTAACTGCGAGCTGGTGTTCTTTACAGCTGATGCTGTGGAGGTGTTGAGGCACAGCATCGTATTGATGTGGGAGCTGGCAGTGGCAGCTACTTTTTCAGTCCCAGAGCAAGGGGGTGTGCAGTGCTTCTTTAGCAGACTCCACCACCATGGGGACTATGGCGACCCCTGGCCAATTAGTCAGGTTATACCTGTTACTAGGGGTACCAACAGAGAGATGGAACAGGGTCTTTGTCAGCTATGGTTCACTAACCCTGACTCTAACATATCAGCTATGGGTTACTGATTGCCTAATCGGACAGTGTCTTCATTCCCATTATGACAAAAAAAATTGTATTAAATAATTATGTCATATCTCAGGAATGAATGTATTAGAGCATACAGTATATTAATTTCAGATTAATCTGGTACAGGTGTTATACAATGGTTACTTTGTATGAAACTACAACAGCAAACTGTGAAATAATGTAAATCGCATTCTTTCTAATGCCTTTTCAGGTTAAAAAGTCTTCTCCTGTAGTCACTCCCAATAAAAACCCTGAAAGTCCAAGAGCCAATCCTCATGGATTGTCCCTACCAGTATCAGCAGACCACACAAACAAGTCCAGATCCTGTTATTTCATAAAAACGGATGATTTAGAATCTCCCATTGTGGAAAGCAAAGAGAGGGAGATCCAGAGTTACTTCTCCAGGCTCCAAGACTCAGCAGCGGAGGCTTCCAGTGATTCAGACGTTGGAGAAGTGTCTTATAGTAAGAAACACAGGGAGGCTGTTGCAACGACACCGTCTGAGACTGTTATGAAGTGGGAGGAGCTCTTTGAGGTATACCAACGGCTGTCAGTTAATAAAGAATGTTAATAAATTAATAAACTACTTATTACTCACATTTATATATTGCAATGGTTGTGATTTATGAATAAAGAATGTTAACACAAGTATTAACCAAGAACATCAACATCATCTGATGGGAAAACCATAAATCAAATAGAGATTACATTTTAGTGCAAAAAAGGTGGAGATCAAGTATAACTTCAGCAAAAACTCTACCAGGTGCCGATTGTGACATGGACCATGAATTATTAATAGCAGAAATGAAGATAAAGATAAAAAAGACAGGAGATCAAGACCACTCCGCTTTGATCTTACAAAAATACCAGAACAATACAGTATAGAAGTGAAGAACTGTTTCGAAATCCTGATGGCTGTACAGGAGGAGATGAAACCAGATGAATTATCTATGCAGGCCAGAGACCCTTAATAACAACAACAGAAAAAGACATGGTTCCAGTAAAGAAAACACAAAAGAATGGATGGATTACACCAGGCACACTAGAACTAATAAAACAAAGTATTGAAATGAAGATGAAATGGAAATTGACAAACAATAACAAAGAGGAATATAAATCTTTAACAAAAGAAGTAGGAAGAAACATAAAAAGACAAAAAACAATACATACAAGATTGTTGTGAAAGAATAGAAACATCAGAAGTGTGGAAGAGATAGTGAAATGTTTAAAGAAATGAAGACATTGACGAGAAATGTCACACCTAAGCTAAATGTAATTGTGATGAGATGGGGAATACCTTGACAGAGACAGAGGAAATTGTAGAAAGATGGAAGGAATATTGCAGAGGAATGTATGAAACAACAGACTGTGGAAGCAGAAATCTACAGTGTGAATTATTATTGGAGGAGAAAGAACCCAAACCAACAATAGAAGAAGTTTTATGGGCAGTAAAGAATCTGAAAAATGATAAATCACCAGGATGTGATGAGATAACAGATGAGTTTATTAAAGCAGGAGGAAAGGAAGTGCAACAATCTATCATGCACTGTGTAAAAAGATATGGCATTCAGGTATTTGGCCAAAAGAATGGAAATTAACTGTATTCATACTACTGCCAAAAAAGGGTTACCTGAAATTATGCACAAACTACAGAACTGTTGCCCAGATTACTCATGCCAGTAAAATTCTGTTAAAAATCATAATGGGTAGACTTCGTAAGAGAATAGAAGAAGTCAATATGGTCCAAGCTGGTTTCAGGCAAGGAAGAGGATCAAGAGATCATATATTCAATATAAGATTAATAATAGAGAAATGCAGAGAGTTCAATATGAATCTATATTTATCCTTTATAGACTACTCAAAGGCATTTGATTGTGTACAACACCAGAAACTTTGGGAAATAATGGGAAAAAATGGGATTTCCAACACAATTGATACAATTAACATCACTGCTGTATCTAGACCAACAAGCAGTAGTAAGAATAAATGGTGAAACAACAACTTGGTTTGATATAAAACAAGGGGTCCATCAGGAGTGCATATTGTCACCTTACTTATTTAACTTGTATACTGAAAATATAATGAGGAATATTAGAGAAGATGTAGACAAAGAATATTATGATGCCATAACAATTGGAGGTTATGAAATACCAGAGATTAGATATACTGATGACACAGTATTACTGTCCACAACACAAAAAGGAATGGAAAAGCTAATTATGTCAGTCCGTAAGAACAGCGAAGAGCAAAACCTCTATCTTAATGCAAAGAAAACTAAATTGATGACAACTGACAAAACAAACAAGGCAGCTGAAATATGTATCAGTGATGAAAAACTGGAAGAAGTGGAGAGTTTTGAATATCTTGGATCACTGCTAACTAATAATGGAGATACAATGAGGGAAATTAAAAGGAGGATATCTATTGCACTTCAGAAAGTAAAACAACTAGAGAGGAGCAGACAGAACCACAAAAATAAGATTTTTAAGAGCATGCATCTTTCCCATTGCAATATATGCCTGTGACACCTGGACACTTAACAAAACATCTAAAAAACACATAAATGCCTTAGAGTTCTTCAAATATCATGGACACAAAAAAGAACAAATATGTCTATACTACAAGAGCTTAATATTCAATTAGGCTGGCTAGTAAAGAGGATTAAGGAGAGAAAACTTAAATATTTTGGACACATTAAACGTCATGATAATCTAGAGAAAACCGTCTTGGAAGGGTACATAATGGGAAAAAGAAAGTGAGGAAGACCAAGGCAAAGATGGCTGCAAAACATTGTTGAGGATCTGCAAATGGATGCATCAGCAGCAGGCCATCTTGCTCACAACCGAGTTGCCTACAGGAGTGCTGTTAGGGAGGCAAAGTTCCGCAAGGGACATGCAAATGAATGAATGAAATAAACAATGAGGGAAATTAAAAGGAGGACATCTATCGCTCTTCAAAAAGTAAAACAACTAAAGAAGCTGTGGAGAGGAACAGACAGAACTACAAAAATAATAATTTTAAGAGCATGCATCTTTCCCACCGCAACATATGCATGTGAGACCTGGACACTTAACAAAACAGCTGAGAAACACATAAATGCCTTTGAATGTAAATGCTACAGAAGAGTTCTTCAAATATTATGGACACAAAAAAGAACAAATATATCCATGCTACAGGAGCTTAATATTGAAGAAGGTTGGCTAGTAAAGAGTGTTAAACAGAGAAAACTTAAATATTTTGAACACATTAAACGTCATGATAATGTGGAGAAGACCATCTTGGAAGGGTACATAATGGGAAAAAGAAAGAGAGAAAGACCAAGATGGATACATCAGCAGCAGGGCATCTTGCTTACAACCGAGAGGCCTACAGGAGAGCTGTTAGGGAGGCAAAGTTCTGTAGGGGACATGCAAATGACTGACTGACTGATTAACCAAGATACTCAGTAATTTTTCCATATCTCTCTCTCTGAATCTTAAGTGCCTAGGGCACATGGGGCTTCCGCAAGGATTTTCCACAAATGCCTGTCCTTTGCCTTTTTTTCTGCTCTTGCCCAAGTGAGCCCTCTATTGCTCAACATCCTCTCTGTTGTTCTTCTCCACGCCTCTTTTGGTCTACCCTTACTTCTGTTCCCCTGTGGTGTCCATCTTAGTGCTATTTTTGGTAGTGAGTTGTCAGTCATTCGGAGCACATGTCCCAACCATCACCAGCGTCTTTCCTCAATAATTGCTGTCAGTGACTTCATCTGCATTTCTGCCAACAAGATGTTATTTCTTATGGTGTTTGGCCAAAATATTTGTCTAATTCTTCGTAAACATTTAGTCTGGAAAGAATTCAACTGTTTTTTTTTATGGATTTGGTGATTTTCCAGCATTCACTTCCATAGAGTAGTACACTTAGAACATTACTCATAAATATCCTGATTTTCATATTTATGCTTAGTTTTTTAGATTTCCATATAGTCTGCAGCATTGCAAAAGTCTGGTTTGCTCTAGTAAGTCTGCTGTTGATGTCCTCTGTGCTGTCTCCATTTTCTACTACTCTACTGCCAATTCGTTGACCTCCTCCACTAACTTGCTATTTACTCTGAGTACATTTCTGTTGTTCACATTTTGCTTCATTAACTTTGTTAACGTAGGAAAGACAAAATTTTTCCATATAAAAGTAACATATTTTTGTGAATTAAATGTGACAGTATTGCATGTTTCTTATGTCATAACACTATTACAGTGTTTCTCAACCTTTTTTTGGATCATACTCCACCTCAGCATCTCAAAGGTTTTGATGCCCTCTTTCTTCCTCCTCCCACAGCATAATAGTCAACCAAGTTCTGAAAAAGAGTATAATATATTCTAATTACTCTAAAAAAATATTCAAATTGCCCCCACCCCCAGTGGGGCTTACACTCCACATTAAGAAACACTGTCATATTATAATGCAGTTTCTAAATAAAATTCTTTGGTCTTATTATACTGGTTTGGAATAATAAATAACTTGTTAATATGCATCTCCATGGTACAGGTGTCAAATACAATCTACTATCTTTCTGAATAGAAATTTCAGCCAATTGAAGATCATACAGTACCATCAGTGATTGCTCCATGCAGTCCTGTTCAGCATAGGTCTCCATTTAGTATGACAGTCCATTGCAGACCAGGAGAGAAAGGGCTGGGCTTCAGTGTAGTAGGTGGTTCCAGTTCTTCAAAGGGAAATTCAGGAATTTTTGTGAAAGAAGTTTTCAAACAGAGTGAAGTTGCTGAAAATGGACATCTGCATGTGGGTAAGTATGTTATTATATGTCTTGATTGCATTTACACCGAAGATAACCAGGTCATGTATACCTGCATGTTTGTAGATTGTTTTGAGTTTCATTATACTTGCTTCACTGTCTATAAACAGTTTATATATATTGTTATGTACTGAAAAAAAAAAAAAAAAGAATCAGTTTCCACCAAGTTCAAATACATTTCAAATTTTGATTACTCTTTATTTCTTTTGCTGAATCTTCTTCTTTGAACAGGTGGTGAATTCAACAGCTTTCCAGGACATTGAGACTCACTGCTGCAGACAAGACTTGACTTCATTCCTCTCTGTTCTTGATCTTTTCTTGCCAGTTGTGAATTCCAAGAGCATGTATACCATCTTCTAGGTTCTCTCGTCTTTGTTGTCCATGTCTACCTCTTGGTCTGTCCCCTTTCATCACTTATGTATAGGCCATTTTTGTTTGTCTAATCTTCTCCATTCTCTCTAAATCCCTGAGGCATCTTAGTAAGTTATTTTTCATAATAGCTGTTATAAACAGAGAGTTAAACAATGTGTAGATTTCTTTGTTACTTCCTATCTTCCATTGTTTCATTTGCTGCATCTGGTTTTTATGTTAAAACTGATGTTTTGAAGGCTTGAGATCAGTCAGTACCTCTGTGCTTTTGTGAAGTAATACATTTTATATAACCTTAGTTTGTGTTTATTTCATTTCACAGAAACATTTACTTTTAATTTATAAAAGGGCAAGCTGACAGGTTTAAATGTTTGTTCCATATACCTTAAAATAATTGAAGCTGTGAATATAAATAAAGTATGTAAACATTAATCTCATTAATCAAGAAGGAAAAATATACATAGAAGGATCAGCTGTTGATGAAGTAAACCAGTTTGCATACCTTGGCAGCTACATAGACTAGGATGGTGACACCAGGAAGGAAGTTAGAATTAGAATTGCAAAAGCAGCATTGTTCTTCAAAAATATTGAGAATATATGGAATTTAAAAATTATAAGCACAAAAACCATGTTAAGACTATTCAATTCAAATGTGATATTCACCCTCATTTATGCATGTGAAACCTGGAAATCAACTAAAGAAATAGACAAGAAATTAGACTCTTTTGAAAACAAATGGCTCAAGAAAATACTTGGTATAAAGTGGAATGAGTTTAAGGACAACACAGAGATAAAACATATGAGCAAACAACAACCTGTCTCATGGGTGATCAGAAAAAGATGGACATATGTAGGCCATGTGATGAGAAGAAACAATCAAAGAATACCAGAACAAGCTATCAAGTGGACCACAACAGGGCAAAGAAAAAGAGGTCGACCGCGTGAAACTCTGAAGAGGACATTGTTAAGAGAAGCCAGTTTAGCGGGCATAACATCCTTTGATGAAGTTGAAAAACTCGCCGAAAACAGGAAAACTTCGCAAACAACTATGTGAGCCCTATGTGATGTTTAACGGCACAGGAAGGATGTAAGATATAAACATAATATAACTTCTGAAAATCAATGTTTGAGAACAATTTTATCTTCTTTTGTGTTGTTTATCTTCATTATCAAACTGCATAATTAATCCCACAGTTCATGTGGCATGTAATGGGTAAAAAGTAATCTAAATATCAAGTCTTAATTAGGCAGACATTTAATGTTACACCTGATATCTTGCCCCATTAATGCATATTTTATATTATTATATCAAAGGAGATGAGATCTTGGAAATTAATGATCAGCCATTGCATGATCTTACACAAGAGCTGGCCTTATCTCTCTTTAGAGCTCTTAAACCAGGGCCTGTGAAGTTCACTTTCAGGTCAAGGACTTCCATACCCAGGACTAAGTATGATTTCAATTTTCTTTTTTTTTTTCAACATAAAGAATAATAGTATTTATGTTGTCATTTGTAGTTATTCTAGTGCTTTACCACCATATCTGTGGGGAAAGGGGGGGGTTGTGTGTGTGTGAAGATGCACTCTGATTTGGCAGTTGGTGGCCCATATCTGGCATGCCAGCTTCATGATCATAACTGACCAAAACCCTGTCCCACATCTCATTTGGTAACCTCCCTATAACAGGCCATAAACAGAGCAGGGATGGCCACAGTTCTCATGATGGTGAAGTCTACTAAAGAAGTATTGCATGTCCCATTCTTTTTAGTTCCAGTGAGGGACTGAAATAAATAGCCTGTGTAACCCACTCCCTAAGCTGGCACGATGCTCCGCTTCAACATCTTCACTGCCCTTGGTGCAAATAACACCAGTTTGCAGTTCCAGTGAGATTGAAGAAGAAGAAGGAGAAGACCAGTGTGTTTCTTGATGGAACTGTTACGAGGGGTGATTGATAAGTTCGCGGCCTAAGGTACAAATACTTGAAACACACAGTTGATCAGGTTAAAGTAAGATTAAACACCAAGTTTCAAGAAATTAACTGCATCCAATTTTTTTTTTAAAGGCTACTGAAGTGGTAATGGGTGGCAGAAATTGAAAAAATAGATAAAATTTCTCACTGAGCAGTCATTCGCTACCTCTGCATCAAAGGCTTATCATCAAAGGAGATCCATGAGGATATGGTGGAGACTCTAGGGGAGAGTGCCCCTTCTTACAGCACAGTGAAGAAATGGGCAGCTCACTTCAAACATGGAAGGGAGAGTCTGGAAGATAATCCCCATCCAGGAAGACCAAGAACGGTAACTACCGATGAAACCGCGGGCAGAATCCATAACATGATAATGGAGGATCGACTATTAACTGATTGGTACATTGCTACTGAGTTGGGCATCTCCCAGGAATGTTTTCATGCCATTATTCACAATGATCTTCAAATGACAGAGGTCTGTGATGGCTTCCATCTTTTGGGATTCAGAAGGTGTGCTATTGGTAGACTATTCAAAAGGGCAGAATGGTCATCATGGTACACTAATCTTGTGAAGCAACTGCAGGTCAGATTGAAGGAAAAGCGTAGAGGGAAATTGACAAGAGGGGTCATCATTCATCAAGACAACGCCTCAGTTCACAAGTCAGTAGTGCCAATGGCTGCCATTCATGAATGCAGCTTCCAGCTTCTTGAACATCCTCCTTATTCTCCAGATTTAGCCCCTTTGGACTATCATCTGTTTACCAAACTCAAAAAAGAGCTCAGTGGTCGCAAATTTGCTTCAGATGATGACATCATTCATGCTGTAGACTACTTTCTATTGGCACAAGATGCTGACTTTTATAAAGAAGGGACCCGTATGCTCCAGAATCGGTGGACTAAGTGCATAAACGTGCAAGGAGACTATGTTGAGAAATAACCAAAAAAAGTTATCCACAAATAATCCATTGTACCTTATGTTGAGAACTTATCAATCACCCCTCGTAGATCAGATCTGATAAGTTGTAACTTTTCTGATATTTTGAGCAATGAGCCTGTTAGCGTGTAATGGTTGCTGAGTAGATTAATGTATTTTTTAACTAAAGATATGATTATTAAATTGAGAGTTTAATTAAATAATGAAAATATTTTATGCCTTGGTATAATCTGAAAGTTATGTCTGACTATGATTTTATCAGTATTTCATGATGTATAATTCTCTGTATATGGTGTACATTTAGCAGCTCCAGAAATTCACTGAGTGCCTCATCACATCAGTCACGTGATGAATCACCTCACCATTCTTCACCTGCATCTTCTCGAAACAGCCTTAATGATGCTTCTTCCATGACCAAAGATAGCCTTATCGCTCAAAAACTGCATAATAATCTCCTGTCACACTCCAGCATGTATCAAGAGAGACAAATAAATGGTGACATTTTGAAAAGCAACAATACAAAATCATCAACAGGTGCCAAAGGAAAGGAAATGGACTCATCAAAACCAAAATATTACAGTGCTAATGCAGACAAGGATGTACGGTCAGAAAGTTTTTTACCTCCTGGACTGAATTCTCCAAAACCTGGCAACAAAGGAAGAGTTGGTGTAGTGACTCCACTTTTGTACCAACATCTAGATACAGAACAGCTGAACCAGGTGAACCCAGGCCAGCCTCAAAACCTTACACTTACCTCAAAACAGGTTATTAAACATCCAGAGAGCAGTGTCCATGGCCAGAAAGTAGATATCATCCACCCTACAGAAAACACAACCGGCTGGAACCACAGTGACAGGTTAAAGTATAACCACCAGGCTGAACTGGAAGAGATCTTGAAAAATTGCACAGAACCAAGCTCAACCTCAGTATTAAAACCTTGCAGTCTTGTAAGTTCTCCAACGTCTCGATCAGTCATCAAAATGCAGGTGAAACCAGTTGAAACTCATTTGGCACAGAGCCTACCGGTTCTGAATCCTCAAAGATTTAAACTTGCAGGAACAGCTGTCAAGTACCCACTTAGTGACAAAAATGAGAAAAACGACCAACAAGTAACCACATCTCCAAGTGTGAGTCAAAAACACCAACCTGAAAATCATAATGCCAAGAGCACAGAATCTGAAAGTTCTTCCAAGAATGGGGTCATGAGAGTTGCTGAAACTAGAATTCACCCAGACTATCAACAGAGGAACAGTCCTTTGGTAAGACCTAGAGTAAATCATAGCTCTCAGCTTCCATTTCAGAACTCTGTTGATAGAGTTGACCAACAGCTTCATGAAAACAGGAAGCAGATCGATATATCATCTCCGGTCATTGGTCAAAGGCGAAATTGCCATAGTGTTGTGGCTCCTAGCAAAAGTATGACTGAGGCACATGCAGACAGCTTCTCTACACAATCTAAAACTCTTCCAAGGATTCACCATCAAAATTCTTTGAATAATTGTCATCTTCAGGTGTTTAACAATGCTGCAGTCCATCAGCAGGCAGCTGCTACAGAGGATAGCACTGTTCATGAACAAGTAACAAGGGCTAGTCCAGCAGCCACTTCATTGAAGCATTCAGATGGTTCTGGGACTCCAGGCGGTTATTCATCTCTCCCACGAGGACACCATATCCATCAAGCCTACCATCAGCCAGCAGACCACTATCATGTTTGTCATAACCAGCATGTTGGTCAGCATGAACATGAGAGTTTTATCTCACAAGCTGCTCTACCTTTGTCTTCAAAGCTGTCAGAAGCTGAAATATTTCTGCATGACTTGATGAAGCCATGCTATGGACCACATTTACCCCTGAAGCCTTTTGATGATGCTGCTGTCAACTTCTTCAACCACAGCCAAGCTTTTGCTAAACTATCCTCGACATCCTCATCTCTTATGGATAATAATATGGCTTTTCCATCATTCTGCTCTCCTCTTCAAGCTTTCAACCAAGAAAATGACATGAAATTTTCTCCTAATTCATCATTCAAATCATTCTCCCAGTCATCATTCTACAAGTACCACTCCAATGAAGCAACAGCAACATATCAATCTGACTCATCTTCTGAGAAGCAATCTCATGCAGTTTGTGGCAACTCTCAAAGTTTCAGCAAGGTGCATAATCCACTTGTAACAGTTCCAAACCCTCTGCCAGTTTCTACGGGTATGTTACCTCCCCTGACATTACCACATATACTGCCTCAGAGAGGAATGACAGAGTCCGCACATGGTCATTTAACCAGCCACATTAAAAGTAGCCACTGCGTTATTGGAGCACAAGAAAGTCCTACACGCATTCAAGACAAAAGCCAGAAATTCAGAATTGAAATCTCAGTCATAAAAGGTAGGCCACTGAACATTCTAATTGCCTAGGATATAAATTCTGTAATTTTAAAAAAAAAATTATTCATATAATTAACTTTTCAAAGAATTTCTTTTTGTTCTTTTTCAGTTCCACTTTCTTGAACAGAACTCACTGATTTTTTAATCTATAATTATTTGTCATTGTTTTTTTTGTTTGTTTTTTGTTTTGTTCTTGCTTTTGTTTTCAATATCAAATGCATGTCACTTTAATAAACTTGATTTTGAAATGAAGTTAGTGGCATATGCTCTTTGTATTAGGTTTGTGAGTATTAAAGTGGTTAATGAGCTCATTGTTTATGATGGAGATGGTGGTAGTGGTTCAGTCATGGTTATAGATGCTCATTCAGCCCAAGGAGTACTTGGCTGTTCTTAGAGTTGGGGAAGGAAAAACAGCTAGATGCTGTCATGATTGCATTACCCTCTAGCATGCTGGTAGGTCAAGGAAGATAGGAATGCTTACTCCATAGGAGTACTTTATTTTTTTTTTAAGAAGTATATATTGAAGATGGAAAGGCTACATAGAAGAGGATATAAAAGAAACTGGTGTCACCAACTGGAGAGAGAAGATTAGGAATAGAGAGGAATGGAGGTGAACTTTATCAGCACCAGGAACAATTTTTTATAAATAGGAAACTACGAGGTTTTGGTACGGTAAAGTAAGAGAACAAATATTGTAGGATTAAACCTCGAAAAAATCGTAGACAAAGCACTTTAGTGAGACGTGAGAGAAAGAAAAATCACAAGAGAATTACCTGGGATTCGAACACGGACTCCGGTAGGACGAGCAGCCGTCTAGCCACAAGAGAACAGCTTACTATCGACTTAGAATTGGCTAAGTCAATAGTAAGGTGTTCTCTCATGGCTAGACGGCTGCTCGTCCTACCGGAGTCCGTGTTCGAATCCCAGGTAATTCTCTTATGATTTTTCTTTCTCTCACGTCTCACTAAAGTGCTTTGTCTACGATTTTTTCGAGGTTTAATCCTACAATATTTGTTCTCTTACTTTATCAGCACCAATGAGCCTTAATGGCTCGGAAAGCTGAAGCAGAAGAAGAATATGTTGAAGGTGGACGCAGGCAAAGATGCTGTCTGATTTAGCAATCAGTGACCTATAACAGACATTGCTAGCATCAAGGTCAGCGAACCATAGATGGCCAAGACTCTGTCCCACCTCTCTGTTGGTACCCCCAGTAGCAGGCCTAGCCTGGCTAACTGGGTAGGTATCATCATAGTCCCCGTGGTGGTGGAGTCTGCTAAAGAAGTACTGCACACCCCCTCCTTTTTACCTCCATTCAGTGACTGACAAAATATTTGCTCCCAAGTTAACATGATGCTGTGGCCTCAACATTCTCTCTTTTATCTTTTATCTTTAAAATTCTCACTCTTTTATCTTTAACATTCTCACTCTCTTATCTTTAACATTCTCACTCTTTTATCCTTAACATTCTCACTCTTTTATCCTTAACATTCTCACTCTTTTATTTTTTATCTTTAACATTTTCACTCTTTTATCTTTAACATTCTCACTCTTTTATCTTTAACATTCTCACTCTTTTATCTTTAACATTCTCACTCTCTTATCTTTAACATTCTCACTCTTTTATCCTTAACATTCTCACTCTTTTATTTTTTATCTTTAACATTTTCACTCTTTTATCTTTAACATTCTCACTCTTTTGTCTTTTATCTTTAACATTCTCACTCTTTTATCTTTAGCATTCTCACTAGACCTGTTGAAAAGAGCACTAGCTCACAGTTCCAGGGAGAATGAAGAAGAAGAAGTTAAAGGTGGATATCTATAAATCATTGAAATTAATTTTAAAAAGATTTTATCTGAATTATATTTTTTAAAAATAGATTTAGTGAATAAATGGAACTTGGCTTCTGTACGAGAAAAAAAAACAAGGCACAGATTTGTGTACTAGCAGAACAGGATATATGGACATAAGGGATAACGCAGAGTGTTGTAGTCACTGATATGTACAGTAATGTCCTATATCTTAAAGCTGTATGGTGCCACAATATTGGAATCTGGCATTTGTCATCTGCCATGCCAATTTGGTGTTCAGTATCAATTACATTACAGATTGATAACCAAAGCATCATGCAGGCAGTATACAGTCAGTTCTTTAAAATACAAGATATAAAGGTATGCAGTAACTATTTATGTACTGAAGCTACAGCAGAGTCATAAAGATCGTCATTCTCTGCTTGACTGACTCACCATGACTATGATTTAAGCTCAGCACATAAGTTACTGTGTATCTTTATATGCTCAAAAGATGCTTGACAGTCAACACACCAAGATCATATTGATGTCTTCTCATGAATGGTCAAGTGCATTGGTAATAACAGCAATGACTTGCTAAAGTTAATCAGCTTACTAAGTATCATGTTTCAACTGCAAAACACATGTGCATATCATCAAATAACAGAACTCTGGATTATTGTCGGAAATTGTGATTTGTTTGCATTACAAGAGTTATACATCTCACAAATTTTACAGCGCTAAATAGTAATGTTCTCTCTGAGCTGTGCAGGAGTGGCTGCATACACAAACAATCATGCTGTGCACAAATGTTATATGCAACACAAATGTACAATTTCATTATGTCATTCTGTGCTATAACTATGAAGAAAGATACAATAGCACTATATGTGTTTGTTTTCCAATTTATTTGGATTTTAGTTTGTTTTTTTTCTATGAGAACTTTAAATTATCAAACATCTTACATCCTCCCCATGCCATTAAACATCATATAGGGCTCGCATGGTAGCTTGCCAAGATTTCCTTGCTTGCCAAGATTTCCTGTCTTCGGCGAGCTTTTCAACCTCATCAAGGGATGTTATTCCCACTAAACTGACCTCTCTTAACAATGTCCTCTTTAGAGTTTCATGTGGTTGACCTTTTTTTTTAAAAATTATGCTTTAAGTTATACTCAGTAATTTAACATTACCACGCACATTTGTACACAAAACTTTTTTGAGAATGCATTCCCACATGAGTTCAGAATTTTGCCCATGAACTACCAAACATAGAGAACTACCAAACATTAGAAGACATATTGCAGCAAAGGCTCTTGCACATATTATTATTATTGCCAATTATGAATCTGGACTTGGAATTGCAGAGTTCAATTTAAATCAGAACTAAACATGTTAGTATATAAAACGTTTCTAAACGTAATTGTTATTTATTACTTTTGTTCGCAGTTGAAGGCATTTTCCTAAAGTTCTTTGCTGATATTATATAGGCAGAGTTTAGGACTCAGAAAAAAAAAACAATCAAAAAGTAAAAAATGATACAGAATTTGATCAGAATGAAAAACAAACAAGTTAATTGAAAAGAGAACGGGATGAAGAAAACTTATCTTTGTGGCAAACAAATTTAATGACCAAAAGCAATGAGGAGGAAAAAATAACAGTTATATATTCACGATTCTGCATTTTCTGTCTTTAAAATGTAGTATTTGATTCAAATGGCAGCTATTGTCAGATTTTCGACAATATATGTTTCTGCTTTTATTTTATGTTTGTCTTGTGCTGTCTCCCTGTAACTGCGAGCAGGTGTTCTTTGCAGCCAATGCTGTGTTTCGTGCTAGAAAGTGTTATGCATGTTTTTTGTGTTTTTTTTAATGAAGTCAATGCCTAATTCACTATACTTTACTAACACAGATTCAGGAGCTTCGCTTGGAATAAATGTTGTTCGTAAAACAGTGGCTGGGATAAGCAACATTTTTATCCAAGACATTATCTCTGGCTCTAACGTGGAGAAAGACAACCGTCTCAGGTAACTGAGAATTTGTACGCTTTCCAAAAAATTATTTAGTGCAGGGTCCGGCATAAAGCATAGCTGGATTTAACTGACGTAGTGCACAGAAACTGAATACGTATGAAAAAAAACAAGACATCAGAGATGAAGCAGACAAATGGTCATTTTTAACAGTGGCTTCTTGGTAAACACAACATCGTGCATTCACTGCTGAAACTTATTTTAAAAGTGGAGAATTGTCTATTACTGTACAATGAAAATGTTGTTGCCATTTTGAGTTGCATCCCTGTGATAATTTTCCCAATTGGAGGACAAAACAAATTTTGAGGTGGGTCCAAAAATTTAAGGAAACCGCTAATTACCTTAACAAGTCTACTGGTCATCCAAGAACTCAACAGACACCTGAACGAATTCAAGAAGTCCGCAACGCATTGCTGAGTAGCCCTCGGCGATCAGCTGTTAGGAACGCTTTGGCACCTGGCATCCTCTTACTGTTAATAGTAATCTTTATGTACAGATGCTAACTGAATACTTCATTCCAGACTTGACCAGTAGAAATAAGAGACTAACTTGGTTTCAACAAGATGGAGCAACTGCCTGTCAGTCCATGGCCATGCTGCGACAAGCATTTCCCAATCATCTTATTTCCAGATTTGATGATATTCATTGGCCGGCAAGGTCACAGGATTTATCGGCCGCAGACTTCTTTTTGTGGGGATACCTCAAGAACGGTGTATGCTAGTCGACCACAGTCAGTTACAGACCTAAAAGATTGAATCCGACATTGCATTCAAAATATCCCTTTGAACATGTTAAATGGTGTTATGCAGGAATTTTCCAGACACCTGGCTGAATGTATCAAATGTAATGGCGGTCATCTAACCAGTGTAATTTTCAAAACCTAAATATGATTGTCAGTAATAATAAAAATACCCACTTTTCTGAGTTTCATTTCACTTTTTTTTTTACCAAAAACATCTTATATCTTATATCCTTCCCGTGCCGTTAAACGTCACATAGGGCTCGCAAAGTAGTTCGCCAATTTTTCCTGTCTTCTTTCAACCTCATCAAAGGATTTTATGCCTGTTAATTTGGCCTCTCTTAATAATGTCCTCTTCAGAGTTTCACACGGTCTGCCTCTTTTTCTTCATTGTGTGCCTTGTTCCACTTGATAGCTTGTCTTGGGATTCTCTGATCATTTCTTCTCATTAAGTGACCAACATATGTCCATCTCCTTTTCCTGATCACCCATGAGACTGGTTGTTGTTCAGTCATCTGTCTTATCTCTGCATTGTTCCTGAATTCATTCCACTTGATGCTGAGTATTTTCCTTAGGCATTTGTTTTCAAAGAGTCTAATTTCTTTTCTATTTCTTTAGTTGTTTTCCAGCTTTCGCATGCATAAATGAGGGTTGATATTTCATTTGAATTGAATAGTCTTAACTTGGTTTTTGTGCTTATAACTTTTGAATTCCATATGTTCTCAAGATTCTTGAAGATTGATGCTGCTTTTGCAATTCTGATCCTAACTTCCTTTCTAGTGTCACCATCCTGGTCTATGTAGGTGCCAATGTATGCAAATTGATTGACTTCTTCAATATCTGTCCCTTCTATGTGTATTTTTCCATTTTGATTGAGAGAAATTTTCATTATTTTTGTTTTGTCTTTGTTAATTTCAAGTCCTATTTTGCTAGCCAGTGAAGACAGGCTATCTGTTTTTTCTTGCATTATTACTGATAAGAGTTATGTCATCAGCAAAATCAAGATCTTCTAGTTGGGTCCCATGTACCCAGTCAATACCTTTGTTACCTGTGCAGCATTTTTTCATTATGAAGTCTATTGTAATCCCAAAAAGTAAAGGAGACAGTATACATCCTTGTTTCACGCTTGTTTCAAAAACATGTATAGCGCTTATTTATTTTCCATTTTTAAAATCCAGCTATGCTTTACGTAAGACCCTATACATACGCATTTTATTGATATTTCTTTCTTACTTCTGAATAACTTCATGTGGACAATATTAAAGAATGTCTTGTGTAATAATATGCTTTGATGGACAGGTCTAAATTCTCTAATTCAAAGAATTAATATTATAATGTGAGGTCACTGTCAGGCCATTGATGTAGGGAATTTTTTTCTGTGAATGTTATGAAATGTTTAACCCTGTTTTTGTGAATGTTGTGAAATGTCATTTCCCTTTTTTTTTTTTTTCTTTTTTGGTAAATATTGTGAAGTTATTTCCTGTTTTATGTGGATGTTGTGAAGTGTTATTTCCTGGGGGGTTTTTTGTGTGAATATTGTGATATTATTACCCTTTTTTTTTTAATGTTGTGAAGCATTATTCCCTGTTTTTGCGAATCTATCTATGTCTGCATGTCTTTGTGAATATTGTGATATTATTAAGTTTTTTTGGTTTTTTTGTGAATGTTGTGAAGCATTATTCCCTGTTTTTGCGAATCTATCTATGTCTGCATGTCTTTGTGAATATTGTGATATTATTAAGTTTTTTTGGGTTTTTTTTTTAATGTTGTGAAGCATTACTCCATTTTTGTGAATTTTGTGAAGTTTTTTTTTCCGTTTTATGTGAATCTATCTATCTATCTATCTATCTCTCCATCTGTCTGTCTAGTCTGTCTGTCTGTCTAGTCTGTCTGCTTATCTAGTCTGTCTGTCTATCTAGCTATCTAGTCTCTCTGTCTGTGTTGTGTAGATAACTTCAAGGAGAATGCTCCTACCAGCTGACACATGAAGTTACTGAAGTACAGGCAATGTATTCAGCTAGCAGTTCACCATGTATGTTTTCCTACTTTATGATCTAATATGGACCTAAAGAAAAAAAAACTTTTTGGCAGGCTCCACCACCATAGGAAACAAAGGAACTTGCCTCATTAATCAGGCAGAAACTGTTATTGGGAACATCAGTATAGAGTGACCAGCTCTAGTTGACTGATCTTAATGACCATGACATTGCTTTCCCATTCAGTTTTGCACCTGATTTTTCACCGGAATGATCTTCTTCTTCTTCGTTCGGTTCTACCACCAAGACCGCCCTGTGATCCTACTGAATTTATTCCTGTGGTCCTCGATAGGTCCCATGGTCCCCGAAAGGACCACACAAGATCCATGAGAGGACCACAAGAGGTTCAGAGTATTGCAGGGCTTGAGCATGTATTCTTGGTGGGTCTCAGAAGCGGGATTGCATGACACCGTGGTTTTCGTTGCACCAGTTTAATCTAGAGTTGGACTTTCTCACCGGAAAACCTCGACGTGTTTTGGATATCAGTAATCCCCGCTGGGTGAGAGGTGGTTGCCCATCCAGTCCAGAGTTGGACTTTCTCACCGGAAAACTTCAGCGTGATTAGGATACGCAAACATCCCCACCGGTTGAGAGGTGGTTGCCTATCTAGACTGCACTGGTCCAGTGTCTCCGACTTCAGCATTTTGTGGTCGTGGCCACTACCCTTCCCAGTTGTGACCAGGATGAAACTTTTGTCCAGGAGGACGAATCTTCACCACTAGTAAGTTTCACCCCTGGGTTGAGCCAGTTTAGGCATATTATCTCAGTATGGGCGTGTTTAAGATGTGAGCAACCTCTATAGCGGAATACCATGTCATGAGTAGCCACCAAGTTTCACCCCGGTTTAAGCCGATTTAGGCATATTTCACCAGTATGGGTGTATATTGTACGTGGCCGGCCTCTAGAGCAGAGATGCCGTGGTATGAGTAGCTCTCGCCGCAAGACCACTGGACATACCAGCTGAGCTTCACTTTATCCTTTCCATCACCTTTTCACATCAGCACCACACGGCAACCCTAATTTCTTTTTCGCATTTTCTTCATTGGCCAGGAGGAGTTTCACTCCACGCACGGCATCAGAAGAATCTCGCCAGCAGTGTCTTACCTGAATGATCAATTAGTAATATTTTATTTTTCACCTGAATGATCAAGTAGTAGTGTTTTATTTTTCACCTGAATGACCAAGTAGTAATGTTTTATTTCTCACTCAGGAGGGGAGACTGTCTTGTGTCTGTGAATGGTGTCAGCCTCAAAGATCACACTCTTCTTGATGCCCATGAACTGTTCAGAAATCTGCCCTCTGGACCAGTCCACATCATTGCCATCAGGGATATGGCTCAAACAGCAGTGTAGCAGTAAGGAGGGTCATTTGATATTGGGTTAAAGAAAAAGAAAATTCCTTCTGTATTGATTCCAAATGAAATGCTAATCCTCATCTGATTCTTACTAAATTTTCTTGTACTGTATTATTTTTTTCTTGTGCCCTTTTTTTGTATTTATGTTCTCATTCTTTTGTTCTTACATTGTTGGATCTTCAACATTTTTCCCCCTCTATGTGGACCTAAGACAAGATGTACTTGATGATTCCACTTTTTGGTTTAATTCACAAATAAACTTGACATTGGTTGAGGAGTTGTTTTTTTTCTTAAAGAAAAATATCATCATTGTCAATGTAATTTTGTTACACATGCTGTTACATCCTGCACTGAGCACATGGGTGTTATTTCAGTATTGTTATTTCAGTTTTGGTTATATTTGTTATATATCTAACATATCTATACTAACAGATGTAGAGTATCGAGAGTAAAATGAAAGTTGTGTGATAAAGGGCCAAGCATCAGAGGAGCCTTCATGGACAATTCTTCACCCTTTGGAAATAAAGTTTGTTTATTCATCATATTCCTTTATTCACTTTTCACAGCTATGTCTCCAGCTGAACACAAACATGCAGTCAATATTCCTTAAAAACTCCTGATGGATGGGTTTGAGAATGTTTGCTCTTTCCTCTAGGGCATTCTATTTCATTGTGAGTGATGTATTTTTTTTTATTTACTTGGTGACTGTGTTGTCTCATTTTGCTGCAACTTTTGAAGAAGTTGAAATTAAATTATTAAAAAAATTCTTTATATGACTTTTCAATAACACTTGTATCAATGGTTACAAGCTTATTGGAACATTCTCTGATCTGCTCCATTAACACTTTGAGAACAAAAAGAAAAGTTAATAAAATATTTTTTTTTAAACTTAACCATTTCACTTCTGAATCAGTTTCTGTGCTCTGCCAGAGTAAACTTTCATGAGAAATTTTCGTAAGAGCAAACTGGAAAGAAGTTGCTCTATAATTTAATATGTACAGGTTGGATTACAAATGTATTATTTTTTATTTTAATTAGGCTGCCTAAATATTGGCCTGAGGTTTGCTTCCCATTGGTGTGTAAGATCTACTAAACCCTGCCAGTGTCTTTTAGGGTGAAAAAGTAAAAAAAAAATTGTTTATTGAACCTGCTAAAGCACTATATTCCTTCCTTTTTTGCCCTCTTTTTTTTTAAAATTAAAACTCTCATGTTCACCAGTGTGGAAAATGAGGATTCAGTAATGAAGAAATTTCCATTATAAAATTGGTGAAGTGTTCTTCTCATTACTCCAAGCTGTTCCTAGATGTGTTCTAAGTTTACCTACACTCCGCCAAATAAATGGCATGTCTCGGTTTCTATGGTCCTACAGAGTGTTTTCATGCTATGGAGGAGGTGTTCAGTGCCTTGTTCCTTTAATGCATAAAACTGTCTTGGCACTTCAATGTTTGTACTGTATTTAGCTTTACTTGATCCTATTAAGGATTTGTTCTATCTCCTGACCTCTTTTCCTTGTACAGCGAAAACATAATGAGAAATATAGAGAGCTTGCCAGGAATATCAATTGGCAGGTACAACCTTAACAGCTTAAGATTTGCGGATGACACAATTCTGATTGCTAAAAATGAAGGGGAGCTACAGGCTCTTCTGGATGTCATGGTTCATGAAAGTAAAGTTCTCAGCCTGAATATAAAGAAGACTGAAGTGATGGTCATCTCAAAGAAAATAATACCACCAAAATGTAGCATTACCATCAATGGCACAGAACTGAAACATGTTGATCTTCTTCTTCTTCATTCACTTCTACCACCAAAAACCGCTCTGTGAACCTACTGAATTCACGCCTGTGGTCCTCGTTAGGTCCCGTGGTCCCCTGTGTGGTCCAAAATAGACCACACGAGTTCCACGAAAGGACCACAAGGGGTTCAGAGTATCACAGTGCTTTAGCCTGTATTCTTGGTGGGTCTCGGAAGCGGGATTGCGTGACACCGTGGTTTTCATTGCACCAGTTTGGTCTAGGGTTGGACTTTCTCACCGGAAGACCTCGACGTGTTTGGAATATCAGTGCATCCCCGCTGGGTGAGAGGCGTTAGCCCACCCAGGCCAGAGTTGGACTTTCTCACCGGAAAACCTCGACGTGTTTTGAGATACCCGTGTATCACCGCCGGGTGAGAGGTGGTTGCCCATCCAGTCCAGGGTTGGACTTTCTCACCGGAAAACCTCAGCGTGATTAGGATACGCAGACATCCCCGCCGGGTGAGAGGTGGTTGCCTATCTAGACTTCCCTGGTCCAGTGTCTCCGACTTCAGCATTTTGCGGTCGTGGCCGCTACCTTTCCTAGTTGTGACCAGGATGGAGCTTTTGTCCAGGAGGACGAATCCTCGCCACTAGTGACTTCTACCCCTGGGTTGAGCCGGTTTAGGCATTTCCCAGTATGGGCATGTTTGGGACGGGACCGACCTCTAGGGCAGAGGTACTGTGACATTCATAGCCTTCAAGATTCACCCCTGGTATGAGCCGGTTTAGGCAAAATTCACCAGTATGGGTGTTTATCAGGCGTTACCGACCTCTAGAGCGGAGGTGGCATGACATGTCTAGCCATTGAGTTCCACCCCTGGTGTGTGCCGGTTTAGGCATATTTCACCAGTGTAGGTGTATTTCGGACGTAGGCGGCCTCTAGAGCAGAGGTGCCGTGGTATAGCTCTCGTAGCGATACTACTGGACATACCAGGTTAAACTTCACTTTCCACCACCTTTTCCCATCGGCGCCGCACAGCAACCTTTATTTCCGCATTTACTTCCTTAACCGGGAGGAGCTTCACTCCGCGCGCGGCATTTGAAAAGTCAAGCCAGCAGTGACTTAACCTCTGGGACAAGCCGGTTCATGCATTTCACCTGATATGACTGCACTCAGGACGTGGCCGACCTCCAGACCAGAGGTGCCGTGATTTGACTGTTTGCTTCGCTTTATTCTTTCAACCACCTTTTCCGCAGTGATGCTGCGTGGCAACCTCATTTGCAAATTTCTTCATTGGCCGGGAAGAGCACCGCTCCACACACGGCAGCTGAAGATCTCGTCAACAGCGGCAGATGAGCTACCAAACGTGACACTCATCTACCCTAAGTAACTGGTTTTCAGGCGCCAGATATTCGCCCTCGCCCCTTCTCCTGTCAGTTTAAACAGTTCTGCCACGGGAAGGCCAGGAGCTGGACTTGACTGCCAGAGGCTGTTTGTGGCGCGTTTGCAGTCCTTAGAACCAAACATGTTGATAAATTCAAGTACTTAGGAACAATTATAGCAACTGATGGGAAATGTCACAACGAATTAACTCTTTCCATCCACATTATGTTAGAAACATTCCTTATGTTCCCTACAATGCAGACATTTTGGGGAGGGGGGGGGTCCCTGGGTAAAAGTTATTGTACCAACTTAATTCCATGATCACTACGTGTGTATCATACATTAAAATAAGTGGAAATGAATTAAGATTCCATAAATGAAGTTATTTGTCATTAAAAAAAAAAAAAACAAAGAAAAGAAAAAAACTGGTGTGGAACGATTTTTTGGCACTAAAAAAATTTTAGGACTGAGCAATAAAATCTACTTTATACTTACCTTAACTGTGTCATAATCCAATATAGAATACGTAGTCATTCAAATTTCAACACAGAAAAATCAATATTTATGAATGTTTGTGACATCCAATAAATCTAACAGATCTACAGCTACGAGAAACACATATAGTAAGCTAGGTCTTGTCAGTCGGTGTGACCATTCTACTACTCAGTCTCGAAATAAACTTGAATTATACCCCCCTATCTAAAATTCCAAAATGGCTTCCTCATCCCTCATGCTTAAAACACCATTAACTTTGGATTCAGAAGAGTTCTAACTGGTTAAATGAAAAGTAACATCGTGTTTTCAATGAAAGAAACTCTGAAGCCGTATAGGGCTCTCAGGGGTGGGATAGCACATACCGCAAAAATCCACATGGGGCTCACATGAGTGGAAACAGTTAAAAAGCAGACATGCTCAGGCCATGTCAGGATTCCAGAAAATGAGAAGCATCTTGTGCAACAGATTCATATCAATGGAAACAAGATTCTGAGTACTTAAATGTTACATTGAGCCAATTTTGTTTTATGGATGTGAAGCGTGGTCCATGAATAAGAGAGTACAGCAAGAAATGAAGGCCATGGAAATGTGGCTCATGGATGTTGAAGATACCATGGACAGCTAAGAAAACCAATGAAGAAGTCTTAAGAGAGGCTGGAGTCAAAAGGCAAAATACAGCAAAAATCAGAAGCAGACAAGCGAGATTTGTATAACATTTTCTGAGAAGAGGAAAATTGGAACACATTATGGCAACTGGAAAAACTGAGGGAAGAAGAGACAGAAGAAGACAGAGAGAGAGAAGTTACTGGATGGACTGTCAGTGTGTCTAGGAAGAAAGTCACCAGCAGATCTCATAATCAAGTCTAAAGACAGGGAATTGTGGAGAGAAATGATGGCCTACACCACGCAGCATGGCCTGGATGGATTGATTCTATTAGAACATTGAAATGTTATTTAAATTTGTGACACATTGTCACATTGTTTTTTTTTGACATGTCTGAATTTTTTGGAGTAGTATCTTGTCACTTGATATTACATTATAAGATGTGATATTCAAAGTGCACTGCTCAAGATGGAAAAACTTCTAAGGGTTGTCTTATATGTTTCCTTGTATCACACAAGATGGAAAAACTTCTAAGGGTTGTCTTATATGTTTCCTTGTATCACACAAGATGGAAAAACTTTTAAGGGTTGTCTTATATGCTACCTTGTGTCACCCAAGATGGAAAAACTTCTAAGGGTTGTCTTATATGCTACCTTGTATCACACAAGATGGAAAAACTTTTAAGGGTTGTCTTATATGCTACCTTGTGTCACCCAAGATGGAAAAACTTCTAAGGGTTGTCTTATATGCTACCTTGTATCACACAAGATGGAAAAACTTCTAAGGGTTGTCTTATATGCTACCTTGTGTCACACAAGATGGAAAAACTTCTAAGGGCTGTCTTATATGCTACCTTGTGTCACACAAAATGGAAAAACTTCTAAGGGTTGTCTTATGTTTCCTTGTATCTCATTTGTGGTCTCAGAGCCTCCTTTCTGCAGTTCACTGTACAATATTTGCTTCGAGATATGGTTGTCATTCATTCTTGCAAAAAAAAAAAAAACCTCAGCAATCTTAGTTTTATATAAGTGAGTGCTGTAATCATGAATGGTAACATAGCACATTACAGCACTTTAGAGCTGATTAATCTGTCACAGTACATGATATTCATGATTTTGCAAAGACAGTGAAGGATAAAATGTTTTTTTTTTCCTCATGTCTTGAATATGTATGTTGTCCATGTTTCAGAACTATATACGAGTTGTAGGTCTGACACATTTGAACATTTTGTCATTAATCTTCTGTTGTTCCACACACTTTTCACTATTTCACTAACTGTAATTACCGCCTTTCATTTTTATGTGTTTATTTTAGTATGTAAATAAACAATAGCTATAAAATTTACACTGGGTAAATAAACCTTTCTTCTAGTTCAGGTGTGTTTTCTATTCAAAGTTGTATTGTGATTGTGCCTTGTCGAAGAGCCACAGTCTTTCTGATGCTTGTTATCACTGAAAATACATCACATGCCTTGGCCATACTGTTTAATCAGTGACTGCACATCAGCAACATTTTGAATAAAAGCTGCATCATCAGCAAACAAAAACTTCTTGAGTAGGTCTTCAGTTGCCTTTTTTGTCATGTGATTATAAATGATGAGCCATCAAGCTTTGTGCAAATGATAAATGGTGGAACAGTGATTTTTTTTCCAGCAACAGAAATATTCATGTGTTCATTGCTATTTCCTGTTTATTTTTTTCCATTTAAACTTTCTTTGATGTAGTGTACATAGATGCTGCTTTATATGGGAATGTGCAAGAGACAAAATGTGTTCTAAATTTGCACATAATAAGCCACATTTATTTGATGTATATGCTAAATTTCTCTTGAGTGATATAATGAACGCTGGTCAACCGTCCTATGTTGAAAATATTGTATTAAATGTACTATCTGTCTGGATACACATATGAATGTTTTTATACTTTGTCTTTTAAAAATGTTATTACTGTTACATGTGCAGTTATATAAATAACAGTGTATTTTTTTACACATATGAACTATACAGTTTATTTTATGGAGTTTATAAATATTTAGCATTTTATTTTGATAAGTCACAAAGTATTTATTTTGACACTTGCTGAGTCTACAAGTAGAATTCTATTTGGTAATGTTCATTTGTGATATTTTGTTTCTTTTTTTTTCTTTTTTAACTGACTAAATCTGTTCTTCAAATGTTGATGTATTCATTCTTTGATCAGTCTTAATAATTTATCAGTTTTACCTACTTACAGTGCACTAATTAGCTCATATTAATTTCTTCTGTTCATGCATGCGTATTTGCCAGTTTGAGAATTTATGACTAGAATAAATTATAAAATTAGCTACCAGTTTCTAAGAAGACTGCATATGAAAAGAGGGGTGGAATTAATGGTCTCTTTTAAGTTATTTCTGATTATAGAATGATTGATCCTTGAAGAAAAGATTGTCAAGAAATGTTTCTTACCAAGCATTTCTCTCTTTTCCCACCTTCATATGATGCAGGAATTTCTCTTCTTCTTGTCTAGAACTGTCTCTGGAATGAGGGAAGTGTGGCTGTGTGCTTTGAACACCAGTTTCTCATCCAGAAGGCACAAGTTCAAATCACAAAAATGTCTGGGATTGTTCCTTTTGAACACAAAATGAAAAAACCCACCCTGCACATTCATTGGCAACTTCTTTACTGCCATGAATCTCTCAGCGTAAAATTATTCCCCCCAACAAACATTTGGAAACCAGTATATATGCTGTAACAGACAACTGAGAGATCTCAGGAACAGTTTTACTTTGGGCTGTTGACAGCATAGTCCTTATAACATATTGGATTTATGGCTTAGAATCTCATTAACAAACATCTTTGAACTGTAGGTATGGGTCTTAGAAAGAATGGACATTTTATATAAATGGAGAATATGCTGCCAATGAAGTGCACAAGAAAAGAAAGGACTTGTTTTATGGACACTACACAGATGTGATCTCAACAGTGAACATTTAATACAAATTAGAGAACTGAGGTCACCAAAGAAATAATATGGTTCATTGGAAGTAGACTGAAGTAGTGGTCCACAGGAAAGAAGACAGAAGTGGTGGTCCATAGGAAAGTAGACTGAAGTGGTAGTCCATAGGAAAGTAGACTTAAGTGGTAGTCCATAGGAAAGTAGACTGAAGTGCTGGTCTGCAGGAAAGTAGGCTGAAGTGGTGATCCATAGGAAAGTAGATTGAAGTGGAGGTCCATAGGAAAGTAGACTGAAGTGGTGGCCTACAGAAAAAAGACTGAAGTGGTGGCCTACAGAAAAAGACTGAAGTGGTGGCCCATGGGAAAATAGATTGAAGTGGTGGCCTATAAAAGAAGACTGAAGTAGTAGCCCATAGGAAAGTAGACTGAAGTGGTGACCCATGGGAAAGTAGATTGAAGTGGTGGCCCATGGTAAAAGTAGACCGAAGTGATCAGTGAGTTCTCTAAAGAAGTAAACTTTTAAATCTAAAAATAAAAATATTCTAGTCTCACAACAAATACAATCAAAAGGTGTTACATTTTTCTTTTATCTTTCAAACATGGCCAGTCACTGAAAGAAAAGAACTTTTCAGATGATGGTATGTATGACTTCTATCGCTTATGAATTGTCTCAATGTGAAATATAACTTACAGACCAGTTTTATGAGTATTTCTTTTAATTTTACAGTTATCAGCATACCTCAAAGCCATTTGGAATATGTTGCTTTTTTCTGAAATCAAAAACATAGTTTTATAAAATGCAAACTGTTTTTATACTTTAGCGTTTTGATGTGTTAATGTTTCTCTAAGCTGTGCTCTAATGCTTGTGATATGCACCCATTTGTGCAGATGTCTCCACCTGTGCCTTCAGTACTCTGTCAAGAATAAATTATTGTTCTATTTATGCTTTGTTCTGATTTATGTCACGTCATTACTTGTGATAAATTTATGTGATAAACAGAAAATGAGGAATACCTAGACTTACTTGGAAAAGAGAAATTCTGACAGTGTTCTGAGACAAGGGATACACATGGAAGGAAGCAGAATAATTACAAGAACAGGGATGACTGGAGAGCCTTTATCCGTGGTCTGTGCTCTCAAGGGAGTGAAAGGCGATGATGATGACGATTACTTGTGATGATACTTATTAGAAATATAAAGTTAGGCCTATTATGCCATGTAGGAACCTAGGGAATATGGTGTTAGTATCCATATTTCCTAGATCTGTCAACACAATAGAAGGTGATGTGGTCATCATCATGCTTGGCTACTTTTCCTTGCCCTGCTCCAAAATAAGCCAGGTACCCGTTTCTACAGCTGGGCGACTAGGACACCTCCACCCAGATTCTAGCTACAGACTTTCACGTTAAGAGGCTAGTGCACTAACCACTTCACCACCTGAAGGCATAAGTACCCATCTCATTCTCCAAGAATGGATCTAAAAGACAGTCTTTTCAGCAGGGACCTTATGAATACAGTCTTATTTACCAGAATGTACTGGACATAAAAGCTTGTTTGCATAAAGCTATTCCGTGGGGGGGGGGGGGGGAATAAGGGCCAAGTACAGGGTCTTGACCAGCTTTGGTGTAATGGATCGAATGAGTTCTATAAAACAGTCATCAGTGACTCCTACAGTTTATTGGAAAATATCCAAAATTATTATTTATATCCCAGGGAACCGCTGGTATTCTGTTAGTTAAAATGAAGAAGCACATCAACCAATCATTAGGAACACCTCAAAGAGGTAGGATAGTTCTAGTTCCCTGTTCATGAAACAACAGTATCACTCTTGTATGACTGTCAATGTTCCCAAGAGTTTCAGTGCAAGAAACTTTGCAGCATTTATCTCTCTTTTTGTTTGTTTGGCACAAAGGGCGTTGTCTTAGTTTCAGACAGCTATGAAGGTGATAGATGCTAACTAGAGTGAGATGACTATTAAAGAGGCTGATTGTACTGAGATTTACAGCGCTTTGCTCTACTGAACAGCTTTTCTCAAGGTTGATTCTATCACTACATGACGTGCATAACTGGCCACAGTAACGGCAAGCAATTTTCATGTGCAGGGTTCAGTCTCCTCGAATATGTGTCTTTTGCCTTCAATTTTGGCGTTCATTTCTTCCTCAAATGTCGCTGAGCCCTAACTCTGACCATGTAGTTTGACCTTTTGCCAGTTACTTTTAGAATAATTCATTATTATTTGAAGACATCTGATTTTTTTTTTCTGTGGAAGACAGCTTTCAATTATATCTTCATTTCTGTAGCCCTTTAACAGTTTCAAATACTTTCAGTATATAGAGGCCATGATCATTCTACATTACCTCAGTGCCTGTCCTGTCACTTCTTCAGTTACATAATGATAACAGAGGTAAGACATTTCTTACCTCCTTCTCATTTTTGTTATCAAGTAATGCATACTTAGTATATGCTGGTGATTTGATAATTTGACATTCTGGAGAATCATACAAGTAAACTCGGTCTCCTGTGGTTTATTTTATAGTCTATATTTACGTAGTGTTATCAGTCCTGCTACTGTTCTGTGTGCCTGTTTGTCTGTTCAAGCCTGGCCGCTTTGTCTTTTGACCGATCTTTCATCTTAAACAAATATTTTTGCTTCAATTCCTCTGTTGCTGGGACTGAAATTATTACAGAAGAAACGTGTTTGTATTTGATATATACCTGCATGCCATGCTTATAATGCATGCATGTATATGTATGTACCAAGAATACACAACCATGAATGCATGTCACATTCCTCAGTCATAAAGTATTATACCTGCAAGAGTTGGCAACCATGCTTATCCATATCCAGCAGATTATGTTCTATCTCCGCGAACGAGTGGATCCGTGACATTAGTCCCGTGTGGTTAATTGGATATATTATTCACTTTTTCCTCGATCCATGTTCTCTCTCTCTCTCTCTCTCTCTCTCTCTCTCTCTCTCTCAGTCTTTAGCAACTGTGAGTTATTAATTTGTTACTTTTTTATATAAAATATGTACTATGCCTCGCCTTATAGGCATGTTTTATCAATTAAGATAATCATTCTCGGTTAAACGGGGCATAGTAAAAATCTGTCTACAATCCAGTCCCTTCGCCTTGAAAAATCATTTCTCCAGCAACTTTGCTGCGCCTGCGCTCAAGAATGTAACATTTCCCTATTATTTTTTCTCCGATTAATTTATATATAGCATTTGTTGTTGTTGTTATTATTGTTGAGTAGAGTACAACATTAGCTCTTATGCATAATGTATAGCTTGAACTTTACCAGACTAAGGCTGAATACGTCGACGATTTTTATCTAGGCTTACATAGTAATATTGTATAGCTTAAAACTTCAACAGTTTTCTTTCTCCGCCGTCTCTATGGCTTAACACTTGGATGTCCCGCTTCACTAAGCCTCTGTGACCACAACTGTCTGCGTAAATCGTGTGGATGGCCCCGTCTAAATCAGCCAGTTTTTGCCAACTTATATAAAAAAATGGGAGAAAGTGACAATTATAACGTAAATGTCAGTAGACTGTTTTTAATTAGTTTTCCGGGTCTTCTAAAAATGTTTTAACATGTTTTTAACATTCTGTGCGTGCTAATTTTAATCAAGTAAATTACATTGTCATAATAACCTCACGGTCCACAAAACGTCTTGCTCGCCGGATGCCACCAGCTTGCCGCCGGTTGGACACCCCTGGTTTAACCTATGGCCCACCGTTTGATATGGCCTAGCCGTAACACTTTTAAGAGCAAAAAAGTTAAGACGCAATGGTACATTTTCTCAGATTTCTGCCCTCCCTCTCAAAGACGGTCAATTCTTTCAAAAAGCTTGCACAAGAAAGAAGCCGGCGTGCACTTGCCCGCCTTCGATGTTTTGACTTGTCTGTGTTGTTGTAGACATTTGTACATGGGAGTCTTATCGCGATAAATGCAGTTTCAGGAAGTTATGCAGGGGACATCGTCTTCAAGTACGTATTTTCATTTTTTTAAAAAATTAACCTTTCTGTTAGGTTCCTATCCACGTTTGCTTTTGTTAGACATTCACTATTTGTCTTCTTAGCTGTCCATGCCATTCTTAACATTCTTCTAATAAACCACATCTCTGTTGCTTCTAGTGCTCTTCCCATTGATCTGTTAACTGTCCATGACTCACTTTCATAGAGTAGGATAGGTTCACTGTAGCATTTTAGAACTCTCTTTCTGATGTTCACTGATAGAGTTACATCGCACAACATGTCTCTCATTTTTTTAAGAACTGCTTTGGGTTTGGCATATTCTATTCTTGATTTTAGATCTGTATTTCCCCATCTGATGTTACTTGAGTGCCTAGATAATTATATACATGCATTTATCTCAAGGTTGTTCTTATACTTTAACACTTCATTTAGCTGGGTTTTTCTTTCGTTGTATGCCCATTGTATCTCTTTTATTTGTGTTTAGGTTTAGTCCTTTCTTCTTACTTTTTTCACTACTAAGTAAAGTAAAGATAGTCCCATAGCATTTCAAATGCCGTAGGGGGTGAAGCGTTAGAGACCTCATTATGCTGGGTCATCAGCGTGTGAGGTAGGGTGACCAGTTCCTTTCCTCGCTGCCTTTACTTCCCAGATTTTCTCTGGTACCCATTTTACGAGGCTGGGTCGACCTCAGGGCCGTATTGGTCGGAAAAAAAATCCCGCTCAGCTGGGGATTCGAACCCTCGACCATTTGGTTGCTAGACGAGTGCTCTAACCACTACGCTAGCCGGCTCACTATGTATCATAATTTCTGTATGTTATTTTCGTTTTTGGCTTTTATTACTGTGTCATCTAAGTATCGCAGATTATGCACGTTGCAGCATCCAACTCGGATTTCTGATTTTTTAAATTTTTTATTTCCCTCATGACATTTTCACTGTACAGTGAGAGGAAAAAAAAACGCAACCTTGCCTAACTCCTTTCTTTCCTGGTTGAATGCTGTGGTTGTGTTGAATAGGCACTTTTGTTGACTGGGAAAAGTAGGGTTGGTTTCATAGGGGTGAATAAGAAAAACGTAGACGATTGTGTAACCTGTATACAGCCTGTGTGAAAGAAGTGAGATGATACGTCTATAAGAAAAGTAGAATAGACGATAATGAAAGTTTCAATGGCGCATTGTATTTTCCACCTAGAATCAGTTTTGTCCCAACAAGTGGGGCATGAAAAGATATCCTTGCCATAGCGTATTGTAAATGAGGAAGTGTGCAGGTAGGGTTACAAAACTGGTTATACACAGAAACGATGATTGTTAACTGAAACTTTCAGTTTCCCTTCTAACTCATTTTCATGGATCACTACTGCGTCCAGATCCAATACGCCAACTACAATCACATCAGCAAACGATCCTCTTCCGCCCAAGGACAGGCCATGCAGACTACTGAGCCACCTACGGCGACTCAAAATATCTCGCACAGACGAGTGTCCATGTGGTAGTGGAGTCCAGACTCCGAAACATATCCTTCAAGAGCGCCCAAACCAAGTAGACCTGAGGCGTGAGACATGGTCAGAGGGCATGAGCTTGGGGCAAAAATGTTTGGGCTTTTTTCAGAGTCTGGAGAGGACTGCGGGCTTTGCCATGTCGACAGGGATGATGATCTGACGTGACTAACAACCTCGACCGCAGAAAAAGAAAGATTACCGAGTCTTTCTTACATCCTGTAATAGGTGATAGTCACTGGCTTGCTTTACCTTAAAAAAAACACTAAAAACTTAACGTTTTGACTTCCGTCTTCTGCAAAACAAAACTGTTAACAAAACTAAACGAAATAATTCACAATAAAAGCTTCTTAAATAAAAATTTAGAAGAAGTCAATATGGTCCAAGCTGATTTCAGGCAAGGAAGAGGATCAAGAGATCATATATTCAATATACGATTAATAATAGAGAAATGCAGAGAGTTTAATGTGAATCTATATTTAGCCTTTATAGACTACTCAAAGGCATTTGATTGTGTTCAACACCAGAAATGTTGGGAAATAATGGAAAAAATGGGATTTCCAACACATTTGATACAATTAACATCACTGCTGTATCTAGACCAACAAGCAGCAGTAAGAATAAATGGTGAAACAACAACGTGGTTTGATATAAAACAAGGGGTCCGTCAGGGGTGCATACTGTCACCTTACTTATTTAACTTGTATACTGAAAATATAATGAGGAATGTTAGAGAAGATGTAGACAAAAAATATTATGATGCCATAACAATTGGAGGTTATGAAATACCAGAGATTAGATATGCTGATGACACAGTATTACTGTCCACAACACAAAAAGGAATGGAAAAACTAATTATGTCAGTCCGTAAGAACAGCGAAGAGCAAAACCTCTATCTTAATGCAAAGAAAACTAAATTGATGACAACTGACAAAACAAACAAGGCAGCTGAAATATGTTTCAATGAGGAAAAACTGGAAGAATTGGAGAGTTTTGAATATCTTGGATCACTGCTAACTAATAATGGAGATACAATGAGGGAAATTAAAAGGAGGACATCTATCGCTTATCAGAAAGTAAAACAACTAAAGAATCTGTGGAGAGGAACAGACAGAACTACAGAAATAAGATTTTTAAGGGCATGCATCTTTCCCATCGCATCATATGCCTAGGGACCTGGACACTTAACAAAACAGCTGAGAAACACATAAATGCCTTTGAATGTAAATGCTACAGAAGAGTTCTTCAAATATCATGGACACAAAAAAGAACAAATATATCTATACTACAAGAGCTTAATATTGAAGAAAGCTGGCTAGTAAAGAGGATTAAGGAGAGAAAACTTAAATATTTTGGACATATTAAACGTCATGATAATCTAGAGAAGCGTACATCATGGGAAAAAGAAAGAGAGGAAGACCAAGGCGAAGATGGCCGCAAGACATCGTTGATGATCTGCAAATGGATGCATCAGCGGCAGGCCATCTTGCTCACATCCGAGAGGCCTACGGGAGAGCTGTTAGGGAGGCAAAGTTCCGCAAGGGACATGCAAATGAATGAATGAAATAAAAAATTCTCAAGTCTCAAAGCCGTACTCATGAAAAGCCAAGACCTTTTTTGTCTCTGCTATTTTTAAACAAAAGCAAGAACTTTCATTAATCTTAGAAACATGTGGAAGTATTTCCAGTACAGTACCAGAGCCAAAATAAAACTGTACCATAATTGCGTGTTATCTATACTTCTCTATGGAGCAGAATGCTGGAGAACAACTGAAAAGGAAATAGGCAAATTATCCTCATTCCACACAACTTATCCCAGCTGTGGATCGTCTGTGCGAGATATTGTGACCCCCCGTAGGTGACTCAGAACTCTGCATGACCTGTCCTCGGGCGAAAGAGGATGGTCTGCTGGTGTGTCTGTAGTTGGTGTTACTGGCCACAGATAATAAATAACAGAGACATACTTGCCCAATGTGAACTAGAAGATATGCATGTCATAACAGCTAAGAAAAAAAAAGCTGAAAATGGACTGGTCATGTGCTCCAAAGAGACCCCAACAACATCACTAAAACAACCATGAGATGGACTCCCGAGGAAAAAAGAACGAGGGCCACTCAAAACTACTTGGCAGAGAACTGTAGAAGCGGAAATGAGAGGCATGCAGTACAGCTAGGACGCAATGCAATTGCTAGCCGCAGACCGTGAGAGTTTGGAGACAGTTTGCTGCTGCCCTGCAAGACGCCACAGGGCGTACCGGGCGGTGATTGCTTAGCCGATCGCCAACCAAGGACATGGACCATTAAACAAAACAAGTTCTAATATTATTACCTATAGGCCAACTTTACTTATCTGATTTTACGTAACTACATTCATGGTGCACAAATAATACATTTTTTAAAAAAAATTTGCTCTTATAACTTCATATTTTACCATTCTTTGAATAGCTGCACATAAATAATGTTGCCTCCCTTTTCTGCCTCCGTGAGATCTGTCATTTAGAAATGGGAAGAGAGATGTCATTATTTATGAAGTTGTCACGGGCATTTTTATAAAGGAGCTCTATGCTTTTTAAATGTGCATTCTCTTTACTTAATGTTTCTCAAGATCTTTATCGACTGCTGCATTCTGTCGTCCATGTCAGTGTCTCTTTGATGAGGCTAAAGATAAATGTGATGACGACTGAGATCAAAACTGGTATAGAGCTAGACATATGAGTGTGGTTCAGTTTTACAAAAAAGGTAGAAAGAGAAAGGAAAATGAGCCAGAAGCAGAAAATTAACAAAGAAGATTAGCACTTATAAAGTAAAGAAAAAAGTACAAGTGTCATTTCAATTGCCCAATATAAAGACATATTGCTTAAATATTAGATTGTTACTGTTAGCTTTTCATTTCTACGCACAATCTCGTGTTGTTGGTATCGGAGAGCTGTAACAATGAAGGGGACGACTACACAATTACATATAAACATTGAAACAAGAAGAACTGTTACTGGAGGTGCCAACGGAGAGATGGGACAGGGTCTTGGTCAGCTATGGTTCGCCAATCATGACGTCAGCATATAAGCTATGGATCGCTGATTGCCAAAACGGAATTATCTTCGTCCCAGTATCACATTATAAAGTACTATGCTAAGAAACTAAACAGATTTATCGCAATGTCATCCTTCATGCGATAATGTAATATGAGCAAGCAGTTTGAAAAGCCTCTGTTGGTTATATAACTTTTATCGTTTAGTCTCAAGCACCAAACGACCTTCAGGTTTCTATGCTTTCACAATAAGATACAGTTACACTACATCACTGACATATTCTATGTCTCCTGCCCGAATACTTTTTATTTCACAAATATCTATCTATCTATCTATCTATCTATCTATCTATCTATCTATCTATCTATCTATCTATCTATCTATCTATCTATCTATCTATCTATCTATCTATCTATCTATCTATCTATCTATCTATCTATCTATCTATCTATCTATCTATCTGTCTGTCTGTCTGTCTGTCTGTCTGTCTGTCTGTCTGTCCGTCCGTCCGTCCGTCCGTCCGTCCGTCTGTCTGTCTGTCTGTCTGTCATGATCCGTAGGAGTTGCAGGCAGATATATCAGTGGCTGTATAGAGTTCAAAGGTTGGCCTGATATACTGTCTTCTTCTTCTTTTTCTTTTTCTTCTTCTACTTCTTCTTCTTCCAGTGATAGGCCAAAAGTATTTCTAATATATTTGGATTGACAGTTTCACTATTCACTGGAGACTACAGAACTGAAGCATCTTACACTGTCAACAACCGTGGCCCTACAATGGGTACCATCCCACTGTGGAATAGCTGGCAATGAAACAGCTGACAGCCTATCCAAAGCTGGCAACAATCAAGATAAAACATATCATCCAGTAAACTACCAAGAGGCTAAAACCATAATCCGTAACAATGCAGATCTGAATGGAAAAAGAAACTGAAATGCAACAATGAACCAGATCCAATACACCAACTACAAATACGTCAGCAAACCATCCTCTTTCGCCTAAGGACAGGCCACTGCAGACTACTGAGCCACCTGCATCGACTCAAAATGTCTCACACAGACTAGTGCCCATTCGGCAGTGGAGTCCAGGTTCCAGAATATATCCTACAAGACTGCCCAAACCATGCAGACCTGAGACGTGAAACATGGCCAGAGGACACGAGCTTGGGGCAAAAGCTTTGGGGCTCCTATCAGGATCTGGAGAGGACTGTGGGCTTTTCCATGTCGACAGGGGTCAGGATCTGAAGTGACTACAACCTCGAACGCAGAAGAAGAAGAAGAACTGGAGACTATACAGGGACTAGCGCGTATAACCTACAAACGAAACATTAAACCCACATGGGCTTGAACTTTAAAAAAGAAAATGCTGTAATATCTTTTAAGTCTTCATCTTTCTTCTACTCTGCTATACACATGGCTATCTCTCATTAACTCTTTTTCTGTCATTCATTTATTAGTAGCAGATATAAATGTGACTCTGATAAGACAGCAGCACCTGAAGTAATCTTTGTATGTCATTCATTTCATAATGCTGTTCAAAGTCAGTAGAGACCGTTTTACAATATGCCTAGCTACAGGCACCTGTGGTCCTATAACCAGAACGGGGTTTGAATCCCCGTGTTCCCAGAGAAAGATGGTAGTCAATGGCAACCTTAACTTCTTCCCAGAATACTGAGGAAAAGCTATAACAGAGTCTAGTAAAATAAAATCACGCGCCAATTTATGGCCGCGTTTTGGACGGTGAGGGTTCAGTCCTAGCTCGATGTGGCCGTATGTCTGTGGTTATAATGGGAGATCAAACAGTACAGTCTACTACGGTAACATGTTACAAGATGAATAGACAAGTTTACCGTCATCTTAAAATATTAACATAACAAAAATGTGTGCAGTAACTCCGTGGATATTACTGACAAAATATGAATCGCAATACATCATGTAAAGAATCGTTTTATAATAACTTTTCAATGGCACACAGAAATATACATACACATGGTAAATACACCCTCACATTTTGTGCCCACCAAATGATGATACAGTGTGCGTGTGTGTGTGTGTGTTCATCTGCTCCTCTTGTCTTGTGGTGAATTTATAATGCGTAGAGAAAACTAAATGTTTATAAATTAATCATAAAACTTATCACAACACATTGAGCAGTCGTATAGGACCTCGGCCATAAATACGAACGGCCGTAACTCGGTCGGCCGTAAGTCGGCGCACGACTGTAATGATTTACTTCCCAGTTCTCCTCTACGCTGTCATATGACAAGAGCCTTTGGCTGGTAGCAACATATGGATCTAACAATATGGACGTCAGATATTCAGTAAAGGCACCGATAAGGCAATAACACTGTGATAAAGTTTTCATCGAAAAAAGTAACTTACAGAAAGGTACATAGCATCATAAGATCTTTTGGTCTCTTATATCACGCAGTACATTGGAAAAGAGTGCACATATATGCAGATTGTTCTCTTTTTCTTAATTCGTTTTCAGAGTCAATGTCCCCGCTTCTAACAGATAGAATTATTTCCGGCAATAAACATTAATCAAGAACAAACGTGTCAGAACAAAAGTTGAACGATGAAAGGTAGATTGTTAGGCGGACTTACAATTCTTCACCCATTGAACATAAAATTCGCACGTTCTCATCACCCATACTTTGATTTTGTATTATTATATACACATATCCTTTGACAGTAAGACACGGTAAGCAGGAGAGAAAGCTGTGGCTGTGAATGGCCTTCTGTTTAACAAATACATTCATCCAAATGTAAATCGCGGGGCGTGTTCTGACATAACAGATGGCATCTCTCGTATCCATCCTATGATAAATGCATTCTCACTAGACTGTGACAGAAGCTAATCTCCGAACAAATGGTAGAGCAATAAAACTGAAAGTCAAGTGCTTTTATATGCTCGACATTTACTCTATGCTGCAGGATAGGGATACTGAATTTTACAAGAAACAGAAAATAAGCTTCAACATTAAACATAAGGGTACACAGCAGACATGAGCGTATTCAGCTGTCGGAAAAGGAGGCCAATACAAGAATGTTGAAACAAATTTAACTAAAAATACCCGGCTCCTTCTGAGTCTGGCTAGAAGGGCCCCAGTCACTCAGCTGTAGAAATGGATACCCAGCTTCCTCTTAGTCTGGCTGGAAGGGCCCCAGTCACTCAGCTGTAGAAATGGATACCCAGCTTCCTCTTAGTCTGGCTGGAAGGGCCCCAGTCACTCAGCTGTAGAAATGGATACCCAGCTTCTTCTTAGTCTGGCTAGAAGGGCCCCAGTCACTCAGCTGTAGAAATGGATACCCAGCTTCTTCTTAGTCTGACTAGAAGGGCCCCAGTCATTCAGCTGTAGAAATGGATACCCAGCTCCTTCTTAGTCTGGCTGGAAGGGCCCCAGTCACTCAGCTGTAGAAATGGATACCCAGCTCCTTCTGAGTCTGGCTGGAAGGGCCCCATTCACCCAGGGACAAAATTTTGTACCCGACTTCTTCTGGAGCCGGAAAAGGAAAGATGTGATGCTGACAGCATCATCCTGCAGGGTCCGTCAGGCAAAGAAAACAATGAGCACTGATCTATATATCCTTAGATACCTCAGTCATTTGCATGTCCCTTGCGGAACTTTGCCTCCCTAAAAGCTCTCCTGTAGGTCTCTCGGTTGTGAGCAAGATGGCCTGCTGCTGATGCATCCATTTGCAGATTATCAAAGATGTCTTGCAGCAATCTTCACCTTGGTCTTCCTCTCTTTCTTTTTCCCACTATGTACCCTTCCAAGACGGTCTTCTCTAAATTATCACGACGTTTAATATGTCCAGAATATTTAATTTCTTAGGTACCTAAATGTCCTAATATGAGTTCGTCATTTTAAAAAACAATGGATCAAAGCTTTAGACTACATATATACATACTTAACTATACGCAAAGTCAGAGCAAAATACTTTTGTGCTTATTTTTATCATAAAGCCAACAAAAAATTCTAAATCCCCGTCCAAAACGGTTCTCTTTCCCCCCCCCCCCCCCCAAGCCCCGCTGTTTTCAGTCACGATCTGTCAGTGTCTCACACCCCCGAGGTAAATTGACAGGTCGCCATAACTGGTCCAGGTAAACATTGAAGGTCGTTGGGGTCAAAGCAGGGGGGGGGGCAGGTAAAGTGACTGTTCAAACTGTCACCATGTACATACCAGGTTAAGCTCATTTTTCTCTGTATGCGTTTATAGTTTTGCATCTGCATTTCTGTCTCCTGGATATATTTAGCTATTTTTTTTATTAGCTCCTGTACAGAACTCTAGAGGTTGGACTTTCTAGGCCGTTTTATATTGGGTCAGTATGTGCGTGTCTGCATTTTATAGTTGATGCAGTTATTTTTTGAGAATGTGTTCTACAGTTTCAATTGTCTAAGCATATGCATATAAGGTAAAAATGGCCACCCATAACTTGTGTGCACATTAGAAAACCCTGAAGGGAATATTACATCAGCGTAATTGTACGTAAATGTACGTGAATGATCAAGTCCACAAACAGACAGTGCGGCTTGTGATATTCAGAGTCTAGCTCTGATGCTGGGTGGAGTCTAGCTTTGACGCTGGGTGTAGTTTGGCTTTGATGCTGGTTAGAGTCTAGTTTTGATACTGGGTGAAGTCTAGCTTTGATGCTGGGTCGAGTCTAGCTTAGATGCTGGGTAGAGTCCTGAAGTGTTTTTGTGCAATAGAAAAATATTATCTTTCATACACGCTTATCAAAGCCCATTGCCAGCATTAGGTGAAACATGCAGCAAAACTAGAGAGCAAAGTAGCGCGCAGACCTTTTAGGGACATATTACTGATCTTCGAGGGACATAATACTGATCTTCGAGGGACATAATATTATATAGATTAATTAGTCTTGAAGTTTAAGAGCACAAAAATGCCACGCAAGAAACTGAGAAGAAAAATAAAATACGTGTATTATGTTAAAGCGATATTCAAGTTTCACCAATTCTCTTCAATTTTTGCTTGCATATTGCATCTTTCCTCTGTGATCTTCACTAGTTTGTGGTTCATTTCTTTTTTTTTTTTCTTAAAGCTTCTTCACTCTTTCCCAGTTCATTTCATTATTTCTAAATTATCTTCACTATTTCCCAGTCATTTTAATCATTTCCTAAAACCTTGTCATTATTCCTAATCCATTTCATTATTTCTCAAATATCTTCACTATTTCCATCCTTCTGACTTTTTTCCCCAGTAAAGTATTTCCTTTCCTTGTCGTTATTTCACAGCGCTAATCAGTATTTCTCGATCGTCTTCAGCAATTTTAACAGTTTGGGAAGGGGCAGGGGTAGGGGTAGGGGGCGTAGACTGATCCTTGTTTCCACAGATATCCTGTTTCCAGTCCCCACCCTTCACCCGCCCTTCTGTGTGCCTCATCCACAGCGCTGGAAATAATTTTCCGCTACCGAAGCAACCTTATCCACAGACCAGTCGACATTTTCGTTGTGCCGGATATTATTACAAAAACTAATTCTAAGCACGATGTGGCAAATGTTAGAGTTATTAATGCACTTTGAGTACAGAGAACACACACAAAAAAAAAAAAAATAGGAGCCAAGTGGTCGGGACGTGACATTTAATCATGTTTTAGCATGTTGTGTTAAAATATCTGGCACACAAATGCCACATTCGACAAAATGCTGAGCGTATTGAAAACAAAAGTGCATTCCAAAAGTGCATGTAAACTAAAGAAGATGAAACAATGATAAGTATCTCATCTTTTTAATGTTGCATTTGAAATGAAGTATGCGTGCGTTAACTTAAAGGCAAAAAAAAAAAAATTGCAGGTTGATGCATTTGTGGACTTAGAAGTTTCTGTTCTGGAGATTCGGCTGTGGCGTGCCGAAATGGGTCCCCACTGCGAAACACCCTTGCATGATGGACCTTACCTACCATGCATGGCTGGGAGCGCCATCCTGCAGTATCAGCAAATGAAAAAGGGAGGTTATAATTTCATGAGAAATTCAGTCCCCTGGTAAAGTGCTTCGCCAGAGCACAAATGGTGACTGGGGTGAAAAAAAAAAACTCTCATACTCTTACAGAAAAGTTCTGTCTGCATATTTCCCTATGTTTACTTATATCTTCCTGTTAGTGTTGTGCCCAAGAGATTCATTGAAAAAATTAACGTCATTTTGTAGGTATTTTTCTCTCATTAAAACAGAGATTGTGGATCACTTTTTGAGTAGTGGAGCCTCGCTTTCAGTCTTTGCCAAGGCTTTGGTTTAACACAGGAGGTCAGTACAACACTGCCCATCATCAGATGCTTAATTTTTCATATACACAGATTAGCTCATCGACTTACGATATTTCGACTTTACGATGGTACGATAGCGATGCCTGGTCAGTAGTCATCAAAGTTTGAATTGTGATCTGTTCCCAGACTTGCGATAAGACGTATTTTCACACATATAACATATTCCTTTTCAGGATCAATCAGATAACGCGATCTGAACAAATTTTTACACATACCAATCAAACTCTGCCTAATGTCCTGACTGTCATATCAGGTGAAGTGTATTCACTCATTTTTAAAAATTGTATCATATTCATATATACGATATTTTCAGTTTACGAACTTCACTAAGTGCTCTTAACCAGACAGAAGGTACTGTATTTTCTGATTACAGATTCAGCAGTTTTTTTTAAATTTGATGTTCTTTAAGTGATTCGGTTTTTCTTATTCGGATTCTTTCATGTTCCTAAATGTGTTTTAAAAGGCGAGTGACACATTTGGTGCAGTAGTAAAGTGTGTAGAAGCGAAAAAAAGGGGGGGGGGAAATATTGTCTTTTCAAATCCAGAGAGTATTTTTTTAATACTTGCATAAAACTTGCAGTTTCACGTTTATTCATTCTTTCATTGGCATGTTCCTTGCGGAACTTTGCCTCCCTAACAGCTCTTTTGAAGGCCTCTCTGTTGTAAGCAAGATGCTCTGCTGCTTGTTCCCAAGCCATCAGTAATGTCATGTTACCATTGTGGTCTTGTTCTTCCTCTCTTGCAGTTTCATGTAGAAAAGATATTTTCATTAAACTCTCTTCATTCTACGCGGGGTTACCACACGAAGCTCAACCCCACAAATAAAGGACTTGGCCAGGATTCGCAGCAAATGACCAGAGGGGAAGAAGGGAAGGGAGGGTACGGGGGGGTGGGGGAACAGAGCACCACAGCCTCTGTTGATATCAAACTTTTATCACGTTTTACTGTTTGATAGATCTATAGTCTGCAGTGTTAGAAATAGCAAAGATATCTTGTACTGGATTGCGCGGAATGTCTCACGTGATTCAAGTGCACTCCATGGAGTTCTTATTGTTTTGGTACGTCACGGAAGTATGCAGCCAAATGTTATATTGACTACTCCCATTTTTGATATGCATGTAACGGCGGCTTCGTTCGCGTATGAAAAACCACGCCATATCGAAGGTTATCAAAAGATTAGGCACTCGTGATAATGCCTTTTTTTATACCCAGCATTTTCTGCGAAATAACTCGCTCAGAATTTAGGATTTATCGGTTTGTCGTGACTTTAAGTTAACACAGTCATCGCTCTGGTTATCATATAACCAGTTTTAACAGAAGTTTTCAATAAAAAAAAAAGTGGTATCCATTTCTGGTTGGAGTTGTCGCATAAGGTACGAGCCTATTTTGCAATTGAGTAAAAGCATACGTATAATTGATCTGAGTTTTCACATAAAGTGGTATTTCTTATTATTTCGAGTAAAAGCTTACATACTTGTACATTTGATTGGAGATTTTAGATCTAGCTCTGTCTGGAGTTTTCAAATAAAGCTATACTTAATAATGGAGTTTTCATCCACAGCATATACCTAGATTTTTTTGCTTTCACATAGAACATATATTCTATTCCCATAGGAGTTTATATGTAAAGAATATATCTAGTCCTGTTTGGTGGTAGTATGTGAAAATATAAATAACCATGATTGTGATTTTCATACAAAACAAATATCTGGTTTTTAATGGAGTTATCACATAAAACACACACATATATATATATGTGTATATATGTGTGTATGTATGTATTTATGTATGTATGTATGTATGTATGTATGCATGTATGTATGTTTGTATGTATGTATGTATTCATGTATGTATGTATGTATGTATGTATGTATGTATGTATGTATGTATGTATGTATGTATTCCAACAGGAATTATCACAGGGAACATACATCATAATGAAGACTACATTTATCATGTGCTTTTCTATTTTTGTGACAGATGTTATCAGTAAAGTTAACAGTCCAATCCCGAAGTCAGTTATAAAGGTCTAATACTGAATTATCTCACTGGTTATTTGTCGAGTTTTGTTCTCTGAGTGTATTATCTATTATCTCAGTTATCTGTTTGGTCTTAAAATATACATGCGGTTCATAGTTTTCCTATTTATTCGTTTCAACCAACCGGTCCTCTGGTGTTGGAGAACGCAAATGAAGAAGGCGTATAGCATAATCTTTCACTGCACAGTTTCTTTCATGAAAAAAAGCATTTATCTGTATTTGATTGCCATGATCAATCACAAAGACTGCAAACAATGTCCCTCTCTACGTTGGCAGTATTTTGCCAGCTCATCATAGTCCTCATGATTGAAGCATTTACAGCACCATTAGGATTAGCACATAGTCCGTGTAGTATGTAGTTCTGTCGTTCTTAAAAAGGTAAAACAACTAAAGAAGCTGTGGAGGGGAATAGACAGAACTACAAAAATAAGATTTTTAAGGGCGTGCATCTTTCCCATCGCAACATATGCCTGTGAGACCTGGACACTTAACAAAACAGCTGAGAAACACATAAATGCTTTTGAATGTAAATGCTGCAGACGAGTTCTTCAGATATCACGGGCACAAAAAAAGAACAAAATATATCCACACTACAATAACTTAATATTGAAGAAGGTTGGCTAGTAAATAGGATTAAACAGAGAAAACTTAAATATTTTGGACATATTAAACGTCATGATAATCTAGAGAAAACTGCCTTGGAAAGGTACATAATGGGAAAAAGAAAGGAAGACCAAGCCGAAGATGGCTGCAAGACATCGTTGATAATCTGCAAATGGATATGCATCAACAGCAGGGCATCTTGCTCACAACCGAAAAGTCTACGGGAGAGCTGTTAGGGAGGCAAAGTTCCGCAAGGGACATGCAAAATGACTGAATATGTAGTTCACGCAAGTAATGTCTTTTCGAGTGAATATAGAAACAAATTACCCGTTCATGACATACTTTACGTGAATTCTAAACTTTAGTGAGACTTAACGTGTACATCTGATTACAGTCTAAAATCAATTAAAAAATTATTAACTGATGTCCACCGGTTAAATAATAATACATTATGGGAAAAAGAATTAACAATCAGTATGATTATACAAGCTAACCCCCAGATCCTATAAATCGCAGGTTCCCATAATTTCTAATACTTAATCATATACACAAACATTTAACAGATTAAATTATGATTTAAGATAACATAACTGCTATTTTAGTATACAATGTTATGTTATATGCTAATGACTTGCGTTAATTTTTTGGGTAACAATGTAAACAAAAGTTTCAGTTCACTGTATAAAGACTTCATAATTTTTGTTGGTAGATGTATGGCCACGTTATTATGTTTTTATAGTGTTCTACTTCCTTTGTGAAGATTATCTCTTCAATATTTTATACAGTGTACATTTAAATAACTTTTCACATTACTCAACGGCACACGTGTATGTTTACTTTCTGTTATTTAATCTGAAGTACTTTTTTTCGGTGCGAGGTATGAATTGGGGACTATGATGAAACTGCTTCTTGTAGAGACAGTCAGAGATGTACTTCGATACTGTATTGATTATTTGTTTGTTGTTGTTTGCTTTATATTTCCACGTGCTCATCTCATTAACCCCTTTGCCATTCGTTCTGTCTTTCATTATTCTGTAAAACTTCACCAAACACCTCTGACTATCTCTCTGCTTTCTTATATTTGGCTATTATTATTTAACCGATGGACATCTGAAAGAAAAGATGAAACTAAATATGCAAGTGCGCACTAGATACTTGTTATAAATGGCAAGTATATAATTTGTGCCATTATCTAATCTGCACCTTTGAGAATACACCGTTTACCTCTAATAACCCTCCTTGTTTGGCGGGCCGAAAACCGCACATTTTTAAAAGGGTATGTACGAGCACAAATACCGTCCCCCGGATTAAGTACTGGGATTCATGTGTTGTGGAATTTCGGAGCGTAGCGGGAGGTCTAGTTTCCGCGGCTGTTAAACTCCCAGAATCGTAGGAACCAATTAAATTAGGTAAGCGGATTTAAATGAGATTTATTCGTGAGATCTTTAAAGTGTGTACACTGTGTCAGGATCATTATATACAGAAACGTGTAGATGTACTTGAGTATGTATTGACTTGGAAGTTATATTCGTGTAGGTTCTGTCATTGAATATATCGTCTAGCGTGTCTCAGTTTCCTTCTTGTTTGTGGAAATAAACGGTATCACTGACATCATTTTAAAAGTTAACACAAAAAGGATTAGATCATGGAGTTTTTTTTTTCTTCTGTGGCAACCATAAGCTGTTTGCATTCACGGCAACGATATCTACAGTATATGTTCTCAACATTTAGTTCAGAAGTGCAATGTGTATTTTAGACTTATGGAATGAACTCTGACACATAGAACTGATAAGGCATGACAGTGTGGTTAGTTCTGTTTATCGATCGAGCTTCCAGCGTGTTTCAGTCGTTATTCATCTAAAGTACATTTTCATTCATTATTTCTATTATCGTTGTATTTTTTTTTGGTTCCTTTTCGTAAATCGGAGGGTGGTCTGTCTTTATTATTACTATTATTATTTTCCTTTTTGTTATCACAATGGCAAATACTGACTACATCAGTGAATTGTGAACACCCTCACTAACTCTAATCTCAGTATCTCGTAGACGTAAGTTGTTATTTTATTCAGGAAGTAGCTAACCTGTATATGATACATGTGATATTGTGTAAAATGAAAAACTGTTTAGATACAAATTACATAGAACAAGAGGGGGGGGGGGGCAAGTTATAATGAAATAGATAACAGCAGATCACAGAAATGTAAACCAAACTGATAGATGCAGTTATCTTGCGCCATCTCCGTGTGGTATCTTAGCTACTTCGTCTCTTAGGTTCGAGGGGCGGGCTTGCTTCGCTTTAGAACTCGAGGTGTCGTGAGTACGATTCACTGTCGTTCTTTTGACCTTTTGCCTTGCGGATTTTGTTTTATTGCTTTCAGTATGGTTTTCAATCTGGTTACAATGTCTAATATGTCTAAAATATATCCAGTATCTGGCTACTATTTTTAGTGCGTTCAAAATATGTTCTGTGGCTGGCCACTCTAATGTGTATAATATATGTATGGTGTCTAGTTACGATCTGTATTGTGTTTAAAACATGCTGCATGTCTGGTTAACTTATCTGTTACATCCTCTTCTTCTTCTTCTTCGTTCGCGCTCTGTTACATCCTAAATATGATTCTTGTCTGATTAATACGAGTAGTAAGTAAAGGTGACCCTATCATGCCTTAGAGGCACTTAGGGATATGGTGTTAGTGCCCATATTTTCCTTGACCTGTCAGCACACTAGAGGGTGATATGGTCAGTATCACGCCTGGCTGCCTTTCCTTCCCCAACTCCAGAAGAAGTCGGGTACCCATTTCTACAGCTGGGTGACTGGGGTGCCGCCGGCCGGATTCGAACCCCCGACCTTCGCCATGAGAGACCAGTGCACTAACCACTTCGCCACTCAGACACCCGATTAATACGAGGGTCATACCGAAAGTCGTGAGCAAAAAAAAAAAAAAAAGTTTTTGATGTAAATGACGTGTAATCAACAAAAGAAACTATAATAGAGGCACTGTTTGTGTTGCCCTGGAGACAGAGATTATGCAGATTATCTCTGATTCCTAACAGATGCTGAAGACAAAATGTGACAGAAGAAAGAAAATATACATCTTAAGCCAACTAGCGTTCCACGAATACAAGATATAATAAAAAATATTTAACTTCAAAAGTGCGCTTACATAAATTTGTTTTATTTAAAACAGTTAAAACATTTCTAAAAGATCTGAAAAGCTAATTAAAAACAATCAATTCACCTTTACTTCACAACAGTTACTTTTTCTCATTTTTTAAGTAAGATGGCAAAATCTAGTTGATTTATAATCCGCCCGCCACTCTATTTCCGCATACAGCGGTGGCTCTTGAGGCCCCTGGATGTAGACACACCAGATCTATACAGTGTGTCTGAATAATACTGCATGTGGAAAAAAAAATCAATCACGGAAACACACGTAGAGAAGAAAGCACGAATTACTTTTGAAAAATCACATAACATGCACGAGTTCGCTTGTTTCAGCTAGGAAACCGTGAACAATTGAGAGAGGAAAAAATAGGCAAAATAAGGGAACGTTTTTTTTTAAAGGATTAAATGGAATATGTCTGAAAAAAAGTCCTCAAGATCCGACAGTAAGAGAAGAAAACACGTATAGAAGTTACCAGAAAAATGGTCTTGTTAGTGGAGATATTGTAAAGAAAAGATTTAAACTTTAGAAATGAGAAAAGTCATATTTGTTCTATCTTAACCTAGACACAGTCAGATCAGAGAGAGAGAGAGAGAAGAGAGAGAGAGAGAGAACACAGAAGACGCGAGGAATAACTGAAGGAAATAGAAATTAAGAGGTCTATTCATTCATTCATTCATTCATTTGCATGTCCCTTGCGGAACTTTGCCTCCCAAACAGCACCCCTGTAGGCCTCTCGGTTGTGAGCAAGATGGCCTGCTGCTGCTGCGTCCATTTGCAGATCGTCAATGATTTCTTGCAGCCATCTTCGTTTTGGTCTTCCTCTCTTTCTTTTTCCCATTATATATCCTTCCAATATTGTCTTCTCTAAATTATCATGACGTTTAATGTGTCCAAAATATTTCAGTTTTCTCTCTTTAATCCTCTTCACTAGCCAGCCTTCTTCAATATTAAGCTCTTGTAGTATACATGGAATGTAAGAAGCATGTATGAGGGGAAATATCAAGTAATAAGTGACGAGATGAAAAGAACGGGGATACACATTTTGGGAATCTGCGAACATCGATGGAAAGGATCAGGACACTTTAAGAGCGTTAATGATAATATATTTATATATTCTGGCGGAGAAGTAGGAGGAAAGAACGGAGTGGCTTTTTATTTGGACAAATCAACATCAAAAGAGGTCTATAGGAACAAGAATATAGAGCAAATTTGTGACATCTAGATGGAAATGTACCATCGTTTTACCCTCCGAAATAAGATGACTATTAGTGCTGGAAATTCACTCGTTACAGACCACACCATACAGAGTTGGCAATCACGTTTCTTCATCTTGTGCGACTCCAGTTTTTTTGTTCTCTCTTTCAATCAGTTCAAATTCTTTTCCTTTACCATGCCCCACACGGACTGAGACCGTCTTTTTCCCCTTGAATATTTCATTTGTTACCAAATTCTCTAACTTCTGTCTTCTCATGGCATGTCCAAGAAATTATGAGTGTCATTTTCTTATCATTTTAACTAGTTTTCTTGAAGTACAACGAAGCATTAATAATATATCCATCCTAGTCTAACTGCTGCTAGGTTCGATTAAAAATGCTTTTGTTTACCTAACAGACTCAAAGCCACCTACATTCCTAGATTAATTTATAAAGGTCCTTATATATTACCTCAGTGCTGAAAACAACAGAGTAAAGGGATATTACATATCATATGGTTCCATCAAAATGTCAAGTTAAATATACATTCAAAGCAAAACAAAAAAACAAAAAACAAAAATGCGACACGTGATCATTTCATTTAACACAACAAAATACAGGACAAAGTCGTCTATATAAAGTACTTAGAGATGTGAGATGGCTGGACGGTTGCTTGTCGTACCGGAGTCGTGGGTCTACTGACGATCATTCTATTAGTCTTCCTCTCACGCCTTAAGTGCTTTTAGTTTTCTAGGCTAATAATCATCATCATCATCATCATCATCACCTTCTTCTTCTTCTTCAGTCTCCCAGAAACTGCGAGCTGGTGCTCTTTGAAGCGATGCGGCGAAGACGTTGAGGAAGAGCGTCGCCTCTGTTTGGGAGCGGGTCATGGCAGCTATTTCTTAAGTCCCAGAGTGCAGCTAAAAGCCAGGGCGTGTGCAGTACTTCTTTAGCAGATTCCACCACCATGGGGGGTATGACAATCCTTGTCCCGTTAGCCAGGCCAGGCTTAGTGAGACAGGGTCTTGGTCAGCTATGGTTCGCCAACCCTGACACCAGCATGTCAGCTATGGTTCGCCAACCCTAACGCCATCAATTCAGCTATGGTTCGCCAACCCTGACGCCAGCATGTCAGCTGTGGTTCGCTGGCTGCCAAAACGAACATCGTCTTCCCCGTCTTTTTCTTCCCACTCCCACCTCCCCCCCCCCCACCCCCACCCCCTTTTCCAAGAAGATCATTCCACACTGTACCATATTATTTTATTTCTCGTACATAAAGTACCGCGCCTGATAACTAAAATAAAGCAATGTACAAGATAAACGAATGGACGTCAGTCGCATACTTCTCGCCTGCGTCAGTGATCACTTCAAGGACACGTCAATCAAAGTAGCAACAGAACTGGATACGCAACAATGTAAGCCGTAATTTGCATTAGCCGGAAGTCTTCACGCGACAAACGTGTCTTTGCTTGATCTCCTGTGCAACGCCCACAGGTGAATAGGAACCCAAAGATGGAGTTAGTTGTAAGAATCCTTCCATTGTGTGTGCTATTTCTAGAGTGGTCTTTCTTTGGACAGGGATCTATTGTTTAGGCAGGGACAAGACCAGTGCTGTACTTAGTGTAAGAACAGATCGATGGCGAAAGGCAGTGTATGTTCCACGATATTCTTGCATGACTGTGCGATGTATTCATAGGCAAAAGTGTTGTTATATTGTAGATACAGAAAGGTTAAAACGAATGATAACTTAGCTTCCGTTGTTGCTGTTATTATTATTATTATTATCTGATATGAAGTGTGAATACGGGACTGACGTTTACTTTCAGGTACACAATTTTAGATGAATAAACGTTTAAAAAAACTACTAGTGCGGAGAAATAAAGTAACTAAACCAAGGGATGTAATTGTTAAAAAATATATGAAAATATTTTGTTTTCTCTGTCTCGAGTTTTTTTTTCATATATTTTAAAAATATTTTTGTGGGTGTCTGAGTGGCGAAGTGGTTAGTGCACTAGTCTCTCATGGCGAAGGTCGGGGGTTCGAATCTGGCCGGAGGCACCCCAGTCACCCAGCTGTAGAAATGGGTACCCGACTTCTTATGGAGTTGGGGAAGCCAGATGTGGTACTGACCATATCATCCTCCTACTGTGCTGACAGGTCAAGGAAAATATGGGCACTAACAGCATATCCCTACGTGCCTCTAAGACATGACAGGATTACCTTTACCTTTACCTTTTTTTTAACCCTTGATTTGCGGTTATTTTTTGACTCGCTTAGTATCATTAAAAAAAACTGTATCAAGCTGACTAATAGATAGTAATTTCAGAACTTTTTATTTTGTATGTTTCTTTTAATTATGTGAATTTTTTTCGAAGTAGCAAAGATATCAAGACAGTCTGTATCAAAATAGGTAACCAAACATGTCTTGACAGATATGATATCTTTCATAGAAAAATTCATTTTTAAACTCCAGTTATCAAGTTATCACTTTATTTTTTTCAGAAGATATACTTTAAAAACAAACTTATCGTAACTTAACAGTACTTGACTATGAGTGTCTTTAGTGTACCAAAGGTAGTACTTGTAATCGCTGTAAAGTTAAGATCGTAATCGTCATAACGTTAAACTATGGTGTGATCTCCACAGTGTGCGTGGAAAAAGCTAGTAACCAACTACCACAGGTAGGCGTGAAATGAAATGTTGACGATACTGTGTCCCAAGTTCTCATTTTTTGTGCCCGAGAAGGCTTTAAAATGTAGACATCTGACTAAAAGAAATTTAAAACAAGTTTACTTACTTAAAAAAGATGTATTTGTTTTAAAAAACATCTCTCTCGCTCTCTCTTCTCTCTCCCTCTCCCCACTCTCTCTTATACACTATTCATTTTATCTTCTTCAGTTTCTTATGGAACACCGGACACGAAGACTAGACACAAAGACCATACACAAAGACCATACACAAAGACCATACTCAAAGACTAGACACAAAGACTCGCAGATCCTATATTTTCTCCTGTAGTTACCGCTTATTTTTTTCAGCTTATTTCTGCGAAGGAGAATAAGAAGGTTAAGGCAACAAACCGTTTAGTACTGAGAACTGTGAACTAACGAAGGTAAAGGCAACAAACCATTTAGTACCGAGAGATGTGAACTAACGAAGGTAAAGGCAACATACCATTTAGTACCGAGAGATGTGAACTAACGAAGGTAAAGGCAACAAATCATTAGTACCGAGAGATGTGAACTAACGAAGGTAAAGGAAACAAACCATTTAGTACCGAGAGATGTGAACTAACGAAGGTAAAGGCAACAAACCATTTAGTACTGAGAACTGTGAACAAACGAAGGTAAAGGTAACAAATCATTAGTACCGAGAGATGTGAACAAACGAAAGTAAAGGCAACAAATCATTAGTACCGAGAGATGTGAACAAACGAAGGTAAAGGCAACAAATCATTAGTACCGAGAGATGTGAACAAACGAAAGTAAAGGCAACAAATCATTAGTACCGAGAGATGTGAACAAACGAAAGTAAAGGCAACAAATCATTAGTACCGAGAGATGTGAACAAGCGAAGGTAAAGGCAACAAACCATTAGTACCGAGAGATGTGAACAAACGAAAGTAAAGGCAACAAATCATTAGTACCGAGAGATGTGAACAAACGAAAGTAAAGGCAACAAATCATTAGTACCGAGAGATGTGAACAAGCGAAGGTAAAGGCAACAAACCATTAGTACCGAGAGATGTGAACAAACGAAAGTAAAGGCAACAAATCATTAGTACCGAGAGATGTGAACAAGCGAAGGTAAAGGCAACAAACCATTAGTACCGAGAGATGTGAACAAACGAAAGTAAAGGCAACAAATCATTAGTACCGAGAGATGTGAACAAACGAAAGTAAAGGCAACAAACCATTTAGTACCGAGAGCTGTGAACAAACGAAGGTAAAGGCAACAAACCATTTAGTACCGAGAGATGTGAACAAACGAAGGTAAAGGCAACATACAATTTAGTAACGAGAGCTGTGAACAAACAAAGGTAAAGGCTACAAACCATCTAGTAACGAGAGCTGTGAACTAACAAAGGTAAAGGCAACAAACCGTCTAGTAACGAGAGCTGTGAACTAACAAAAGTAAAGGCAACTAACTGTCTAGTACCGAGAACTGTGAACAAATGAATATAATTGTTATATCACTTCTCCACATAGTCCACACATAGTTTTTTGGGCAATAAAGAATCTGAAAAATGGTAAATCACCAGGATGTGATGAGACAATAGCTGAACTTATTAGAGCTGGATGAAAGGAATGTGCAACAATATATCATGCACTGTGTAAAAAGATATAGCATTCAGGTATTTGGCCAAAAGAATGGAAAAGAACTGTATTCGTACCACTGCCAAAAAAAGGGTAATCTTAAATTATGCACAAACTACAGAACTGTTGCCCTGATTATTCATGCCAGTAAAATTCTGTTAAAAACGGCTTTGTAAGAAAATAGTCAATATAGTCCAAACTGGTTTCAGTCAAGGAAGTTGATCAAAAGATCATATATTCAATACAAGATTAACAATAAGAAATGCAGAGAGTTTAATGTGAATCTATATTTAGCCTTTATAGACTACTCAAAGGCATTTGATTGTGTACAACACCAGAAATGTTGGGAAATAATGGAAAAAATGGGATTTCCAACACATTTGATACAATTAACGTCACTGCTGTATCTAGACCAACAAGCGGCAGTAAGAATAAATGGTGAAACAACACCTTGGTTTGACATAAAACAAGGGGTCTGTCAGGGGTTCATATTGTCGCCTTACTTATATAACTTGTATACTGAAAATATAATGAGGAATGTTAGAGAAGATGTAGAAAAGGAATATTACTATTAATAATAATGGAGGTTATGAAATACCAGAGATTAGATATGCTGATGACACAGTATTACTGTCCACGACAAAAAAAAGGAATGGAAAAACTAATTATTTCAGTCCGTAAGAACAGAGAAGAGAAAAACCTCTATCTTAATGTGAAGAAAACTAAATTGATGACAACTGATAAAAACAAGGCAGCTGATATATCTATCAATGAGGGAAAATTGGAAGAAGTGGAGAGTTTTGAATATCTTGGATCACTACTAACTAATAATGGAGATACAATGAGGGAAATTAAAAGGAGGACATCTATCGCTCTTCAGAAAGTAAAACAAATAAAGAATCTGTGGAGAGGAACAAACAGAGCTGCAAAAATAAGATTTTTAAGGGCGTGCATCTTTCCCATCGCAACATATGCTTGTGAGACCTAGAAACTTAACAAAACAGCTGAGAAACATATAAATGCCTTCGAATGTAAATGCTACAGAAGAGTTCTTCAAATATCATGGACACAAAAAGAATAAAATATTCATACTACAAGAACTTAATATTAAAGAAGTGTGGCTAGTAAGGAGGATTAAACAAAGAAAACTTAAATATTTTGAACACGTTAAACGTCATGATAATCTAGAGAAGACCGTCTTGGAAGGGTAGATAATGGGAAAAAGAAAGAGAGGAAGACCAAGTCGAAGATGGCTGCAAAACATCGTTGATGATCTGCAAATGGATGCATCAGCAGCAGACTATCTTGCACACAACCGAGAAGTCTACAAGAGTGCTGTTAGGGAGGCAAAGTTCCGCAACGGACATGCAAATGAATGAATGACGTACTCCCCCCTACAGGTCCATGCACTTCCTGTATCATTACGCTGACTTCTTCATCCCTTGGGAAGCTCTTCGGCTGTTCCTGAATTCAGGTCTGTACCAGTTCTTTAATCTCACCATCCTGAGGTGAATAGGCGACCTCTTGGAGCCTCTTTAAGTGGATTGAAGACCTGGTAATCTCGTGGAGCTAGATGAGGGCTGTAATGAGGAATAAGGAAGATGTTGCATTGCCTCCACCGTTGCTGCCTCTTCATGAGGACTTACATTGTCATGGTGTAGCATCCATACCAGATCGAGCTTCGACGATTACACTTGTTCTTCCCGCTTTAAATCTTATTACTCATTTATGAACATTTCGTTGAGTCATGCTGTTTTCACTTCCGTACCGAGCCAACAGCCTACGATGAATTTTCTTTCGCTGTGCCAAAATAAGTCTCATTGTGGCGCGTTGCTCAACATAGTCCACACATAGTTTTTTGGGCAATAAAGAATCTGAAAAATGGTAAATCACCAGGATGTGATGAGACAATAGCTGAACTTATTAGAGCTGGATGAAAGGAATGTGCAACAATATATCATGCACTGTGTAAAAAGATATAGCATTCAGGTATTTGGCCAAAAGAATGGAAAAGAACTGTATTCGTACCACTGCCAAAAAAAGGGTAATCTTAAATTATGCACAAACTACAGAACTGTTGCCCTGATTATTCATGCCAGTAAAATTCTGTTAAAAACGGCTTTGTAAGAAAATAGTCAATATAGTCCAAACTGGTTTCAGTCAAGGAAGTTGATCAAAAGATCATATATTCAATACAAGATTAACAATAAGAAATGCAGAGAGTTTAATGTGAATCTATATTTAGCCTTTATAGACTACTCAAAGGCATTTGATTGTGTACAACACCAGAAATGTTGGGAAATAATGGAAAAAATGGGATTTCCAACACATTTGATACAATTAACGTCACTGCTGTATCTAGACCAACAAGCGGCAGTAAGAATAAATGGTGAAACAACACCTTGGTTTGACATAAAACAAGGGGTCTGTCAGGGGTTCATATTGTCGCCTTACTTATATAACTTGTATACTGAAAATATAATGAGGAATGTTAGAGAAGATGTAGAAAAGGAATATTACTATTAATAATAATGGAGGTTATGAAATACCAGAGATTAGATATGCTGATGACACAGTATTACTGTCCACGACAAAAAAAAGGAATGGAAAAACTAATTATTTCAGTCCGTAAGAACAGAGAAGAGAAAAACCTCTATCTTAATGTGAAGAAAACTAAATTGATGACAACTGATAAAAACAAGGCAGCTGATATATCTATCAATGAGGGAAAATTGGAAGAAGTGGAGAGTTTTGAATATCTTGGATCACTACTAACTAATAATGGAGATACAATGAGGGAAATTAAAAGGAGGACATCTATCGCTCTTCAGAAAGTAAAACAAATAAAGAATCTGTGGAGAGGAACAAACAGAGCTGCAAAAATAAGATTTTTAAGGGCGTGCATCTTTCCCATCGCAACATATGCTTGTGAGACCTAGAAACTTAACAAAACAGCTGAGAAACATATAAATGCCTTCGAATGTAAATGCTACAGAAGAGTTCTTCAAATATCATGGACACAAAAAGAATAAATATATTCATACTACAAGAACTTAATATTAAAGAAGTGTGGCTAGTAAGGAGGATTAAACAAAGAAAACTTAAATATTTTGAACACGTTAAACGTCATGATAATCTAGAGAAGACCGTCTTGGAAGGGTAGATAATGGGAAAAAGAAAGAGAGGAAGACCAAGTCGAAGATGGCTGCAAAACATCGTTGATGATCTGCAAATGGATGCATCAGCAGCAGACTATCTTGCACACAACCGAGAAGTCTACAAGAGTGCTGTTAGGGAGGCAAAGTTCCGCAACGGACATGCAAATGAATGAATGACGTACTCCCCCTACAGGTCCATGCACTTCCTGTATCATTACGCTGACTTCTTCATCCCTTGGGAAGCTCTTCGGCTGTTCCTTAATTCAGGTCTGTACCGGTTCTTTAATCTCACCATCCTGAGGTGAATAGGCGACCTCTTGGAGCCTCTTTAAGTGGATTGAAGACCTGGTAATCTCGTGGAGCTAGATGAGGGCTGTAATGAGGAATAAGGAAGATGTTGCATTGCCTCCACCGTTGCTGCCTCTTCATGAGGACTTACATTGTCATGGTGTAGCATCCATACCAGATCGAGCTTCGACGATTACACTTGTTCTTCCCGCTTTAAATCTTATTACTCATTTATGAACATTTCGTTGAGTCATGCTGTTTTCACTTCCGTACCGAGCCAACAGCCTACGATGAATTTTCTTTCGCTGTGCCAAAATAAGTCTCATTGTGGCGCGTTGCTCAACAATGGTGCAGTCCCGTAGCAGTGAGTCAAGGTTTATTTGATCTTGGCTTCAAAAAGACTAAAGGCAGAGGGCTGCGCTCTGCGTGTTCGAACTGCTTATATCCCACTGCGAAAGTACTGAATTGCTTCGGCTTCTATCCATTGTGGTTACGTTGTAATTTTCAAATTGTCTTTACTTTTTGAGTCTATCTATCTATCTGTCTGTCTGTCTGTCTGTCTGTTTGTCTGTCTATTTAAATTTAGCCCAAAGTGCAGCCAACGCTTGAACAACGTATGTCTTCTAAAACCTAGATTTGATCTTTACAAGAAAAACTTTAGTTATTCTGCTGCTTATCTTTGGAATACCCTCCAATTCTGTATAATAAATATAAATTATACTCCTTCCTATAACTACAAGCTTTCCCAATATCTATTTGATGTCGACTACATGCCTCCATGAATTATAAAACTTAAAAGGTATCTTAAACTGCTCTTACAGACACCGAATACAATTAATTGTTGTCTGAATAGTCCCGAAAATTTTGTTTAGTAGATAGTCATTTATAATGTATGTAGTTACTTCTGTACTGAGTGAATGTTTAAGAGCGAAACGTAAATGTTATATTGTATTTTATGTCTCTCACCTTCAATGTTAATTATGTTTGTTACATGAACATTTTATAGAACGTCTGGAATAGAGTGAAAGATGTATGATAAAGGGCAGAATGTCAGACGGGCCTGCGTGCCCAATTCTTAACCCTTTTGAAGTAAAGATCAATCAATCAATCTATCTATCTATCTATCTATCTATCTATCTATCTATCTATCTATCTATCTATCTATCTATCTATCTATCTATCTATCTATCTATCTATCTATTAGCAGAAAAGGGCAGAAATCAGACTGGGCTGCGTGCCCAATTCTTAACCCTTTTGAAATAAAGATCAATCAATCAATCTTTCGCAGATAGTATGTTCAACTGTCATTTCTCTCTCCATAAGCTTGAATTCACATGCATCTATCATATCATTCTTTGTCCGTTCCTATCTTAATATTCAAGTTCTTTCTAGTTTATAGTTACAGTAACTCAACACAATTTTTAAAAAATACAATGCTCCATAAGATACTGAAGAAGCAAAAGCGAGAGAGAGAGAGAGGGAGAGAGAGAGAGACAGACAGAGAGAGAGACAGAGAGAGAGAGAGAGAGAGAGAGAGAGAGAGATGTATATTTTTAAAATACAATAACGGAATAACTCGGAATGTTGTTTATTCGTTACTTTTGTCTGCAAGAAAATTATTATTTCTTTAACTTTCTCCTTGGTCAATTTATTCTGAATTTCAAGAGTTTTGCTACCCGTGTAGGCTTAGGGGAAAAAAAACTCATATTATTGCGTGGCAAAGGTGTTCCATTCTTGCAAAATGACACTTACATTACTGTCCTTCGTCAATCAAATGTAGTCACAAGATTGTCAAACAGTTATTTCCGAAAGTCTTGAGCCACTGGGCAGTACTGGTGTTTTTTTTTTTTAGAAGAATCAATATGTTTATTTAAATGAATCCCATAACGTTTGAAGGATCTTGTTATATATATATTTTTTAATTTATATATTCAGTTGTTCCACATTCTCAAAGTTCCCACGTTCCAGGACCTAAATTTACAAAATTTCTTTTCAGGGATTACAGAAAACATTTTCTCCACTTGTTTGATTGTGGCCTATGGCAGCGGTTCTTAACCTTCTAGTGGCTGTGACCCTTTTCCATCCTGAGGACAGCTGTTGACCCCTCAGCTAATCAGTCAGTCACTCGGTCATTTGCATGTCCCTTGTGGAACTTTGTCTCCCTAATATCTCTCCTGTAGGCCTCTAGGTGTAAGCAAGATGCCCTGCTGCTGATTCATCCATTTGCAGATTATCAACGATGTCTTACAGCCATCTTTGCCTTGGTCTTCCCCTCTTTTTTTCACATTATGTACTATTTCAAGACGATCTTCTCTAAACTCTCACGAAGTCTCCTCATCATCCAAATAAGACTTTTACTTGAGCCATTCAATTTGCTAGTCACGTGGACCCCAAAAATCCTTCCGTAGACCCAGTGAAGTTCCATGGACCACATGATAAGATCCACTGGCCTAGACCCTCAGTGGAAAAGGTTTCTTCAATGGTCTACAGCTGCTCAGTCCTGACATGTTTTCTCTGAGTGATCTTTGTCCTTTGATAAGCATTTCGTGTCTTTGTTGCGCTTTTACAATATAAGTCACTACCCAAAGAAAGAGCTGCTTTAATTTATGTTGCGTTTTCATACATAACATAGTTCACGTGATTTTTTTTCTCCATCTTCTTTTACTTCAGAACATTTCAAAACCTAACCCTTGTTTCGTGTGCACAATATTATTACTAGAGACTGCTAAGTGTGAGATTTGCTTAAACTTTGTACCACAAGCTGGAGTCTCTCATTCAGGAATTGCAAGTTCAAGTCATTCCTTTATCTTTCGTATACTAGCTTATAGCTGTTTTGTGGTGGAAATGCCGCTGTACTTGTTTGGTTTAAACAGTTCCCAGTCTCATGCCTTGCCTTGCCTTGCCTTGCCTGGCCTCTGACTTCACTAACTACATCGGTACGGCATGCCCTGACAGTATCGCACGAAAGTAAACTATTGCCTCAGCTGTACAGTCTAAATTTAACAGCGAAAGCCAAAATCCTGCTGTGCAGGTTCTATTACCTTGGTACATGTGCTAGGTTAACATGTGTCACCAGGTGCGCTGGGTGAATGTATCGCTGAAACTTGGACGTGATTGAAGGTTAAAATAATAAGACTAAGAAATTTGAATCAAGGTTTTTCTCGGCGCATTTTTGCGATTTATCCTCGTTCTATTGCAGTTTATCATTGTCATAATGATAGCGGTTTATCCGTGTCATAGTGATAACAGTTTATCCTTGTCGCAATATCAGTTTGTCCTTGTCATAATGACAGCAGTTTGTCCCTGTCATAATGATATCAGTCTATCCTTGTCATAATGATAGCAGTTTATTCTTGTCATGATATCAGTTTATCCTTGTCATAATGATAGCAGTTTATTCTTGTCATGATATCAGTTTATCCTTGTCATAATGATAGCACTTTATCCTTGTCATAATTATATCAGCCTATCCTTGTCATAATGATATCAGTCTATCCTTATCATAATGATAGGAGTGAAAGAAGAACATAGACAAAAGAAGAAATTAAAAGAAATGGCCTGTAAAAGCATCTTTGATCGTCGTTTTCTTCATCTTCTTCAAGTGCTCCTGCTGTTGTTCTGAAATAGTCCATGCGATGCTGGTCTAATCTGCCCAGGTTTCGCTGTTGTCTCAAGACTATATTCCTTTATCCAGCTTTGGCGCCCGTAGGTCTGCTTGGAATAGCTAGTCTTGTACCACGTGCTTTTGAGTGTCAATGATATTCATTTGTGTCAGATATTTTGTAAATGTACATGCAACCAACAGTAGTCAACAATAACCACAACTCAGACAAAATAGGTTGGTTTTCTGGTGCTCCAGTACTTTATGCATAGAGTCAGTTTTTTTTTAACACTTTGTGGACCACAGTTATTTACCCTGAAAAAAACCCCAGTTCCCAGCCATTTTTCTGAAAAAGGAACTTTTTTGAATGGACTTAGAAAACGTCATAACGTTAAACTATGGTGTGATCTCCACAGTGTGCGTGGAAAAAGCAAGTAACCAACTACCACAGGTAGGCGTGAAATGAAATGTTGACGATACTGTGTCCCAAGTTCTCATTTTTTGTGCCCGAGAAGGCTTTAAAATGTAGACATCTGACTAAGAGAAATTTAAAACAAGTTTACTTACTTAAAAAAGATGTATTTGTTTTAAAAAAACATCTCTCTCGCTCTCTCTTCTCTCTCCCTCTCCCCACTCTCTCTTATACACTATTCATTTTATCTTCTTCAGTTTCTTATGGAACACCGGACACGAAGACTAGACACAAAGACCATACACAAAGACTAGACACAAAGACCATACACAAAGACCATACACAAAGACCATACTCAAAGACTAGACACAAAGACTCGCAGATCCTATATTTTCTCCTGTAGTTACCGCTTATTTTTTTTAGCTTATTTCTGCGAAGGAGAATAAGAAGGTAAAGGCAACAAACCGTTTAGTACTGAGAACTGTGAACTAACGAAGGTAAAGGCAACAAACCATTTAGTACCGAGAGATGTGAACTAACGAAGGTAAAGGCAACAAATCGTTAGTACCGAGAGATGTGAACTAACGAAGGTAAAGGCAACAAACCATTTAGTACCGAGAGATGTGAACTAACGAAGGTAAAGGCAACAAACCATTTAGTACCGAGAGATGTGAACAAACGAAAGTAAAGGCAACAAATCATTAGTACCGAGAGATGTGAACAAGCGAAGGTAAAGGCAACAAATCATTAGTACCGAGAGATGTGAACAAACGAAAGTAAAGGCAACAAATCATTAGTACCGAGAGATGTGAACAAACGAAAGTAAAGGCAACAAATCATTAGTACCGAGAGATGTGAACAAACGAAAGTAAAGGCAACAAATCATTAGTACCGAGAGATGTGAACAAACGAAAGTAAAGGCACAAATCATTAGTACCGAGAGATGTGAACAAGCGAAGGTAAAGGCAACAAATCATTAGTAACGAGAGATGTGAACAAGCGAAGGTAAAGGCAACAAACCATTAGTACCGAGAGCTGTGAACAAACGAAAGTAAAGGCAACAAACCATTTAGTACCGAGAGCTGGGAACAAACGAAAGTAAAGGCAACAAACCATTTAGTACCGAGAGCTGGGAACAAACGAAAGTAAAGGCAACAAACCATTTAGTACCGAGAGCTGTGAACAAACGAAGGTAAAGGCAATAAACCATTTAGTACCGAGAGATGTGAACAAACGAAGGTAAAGGCAACATACAATTTAGTACCGAGAGCTGTGAACAAACGAAGGTAAAGGCAACATACAATTTAGTACCGAGAGCTGTGAACAAACGAAGGTAAAGGCAACATACAATTTAGTAACGAGAGCTGTGAACAAACAAAGGTAAAGGCTACAAACCATCTAGTAACGAGAGTTGTGAACTAACAAAGGTAAAGGCAACAAACCGTCTAGTAACGAGAGCTGTGAACTAACAAAGGTAAAGGCAACTAACTGTCTAGTACCGAGAACTGTGAACAAATGAATATAATTGTTATATCACTTCTCCACATAGTCCACACATAGTTTTTTGGGCAATAAAGAATCTGAAAAATGGTAAATCACCAGGATGTGATGAGACAATAGCTGAACTTATTAGAGCTGGATGAAAGGAATGTGCAACAATATATCATGCACTGTGTAGAAAGATATAGCATTCAAGTATTTGGCCAAAAGAATGGAAAAGAACTGTATTCGTACCACTGCAAAAAAAGGGTAATCTTAAATTATGCACAAACTACAGAACTATTGCCCTGATTATTCATGCCAGTAAAATTCTGTTAAAAACGGCTTTGTAAGAAAATAGTCAATATAGTCCAAACTGGTTTCAGTCAAGGAAGTTGATCAAAGATCATATATTCAACACAAGATTAACAATAAGAAAGGCAGAGAGTTTAATGTGAATCTATATTTAGCCTTTATAGACTACTCAAAGGCATTTGATTGTGTACAACACCAGAAATGTTGGGAAATAATGGGAAAAAATGGGATTTCCAACACATTTGATACAATTAACATCACTGCTGTATCTAGACCAACAGGCAGCAGTAAGAATAAATGGTGAAACAACTTGGTTTGACATAAAACAAGGGGTCTGTCAGGGGTTCATATTGTCGCCTTACTTATTTAACTTGTATACTGAAAATATAATGAGGAATGTTAGAGAAGATGTAGAAAAGGAATATTACTATTAATAATAATGGAGGTTATGAAATACCAGAGATTAGATATGCTGATGACACAGTATTACTGTCCACGACAAAAAAAAAAAGGAATGGAAAAACTAATTATTTCAGTCCGTAAGAACAGAGAAGAGAAAAACCTCTATCTTAATGTGAAGAAAACTAAATTGATGACAACTGATAAAAACAAGGCAGCTGATATATCTATCAATGAGGGAAAATTGGAAGAAGTGAAGAGTTTTGAATATCTTGGATCACTACTAACTAATAATGGAGATACAATGAGGGAAATTAAAAGGAGGACATCTATCGCTCTTCAGAAAGTAAAACAACTAAAGAATCTGTGGAGAGGAACAAACAGAGCTGCAAAAATAAGATTTTTAAGGGCGTGCATCTTTCCCATCGCAACATATGCTTGTGAGACCTAGAAACTTAACAAAATAGCTGAGAAACATATAAATGCCTTCGAATGTAAATGCTACAGAAGAGTTCTTCAAATATCATGGACACAAAAAGAATAAATATATTCATACTACAAGAACTTAATATTAAAGAAGTGTGGCTAGTAAAGAGGATTAAACAAAGAAAACTTAAATATTTTGAACACGTTAAACGTCGTGATAATCTAGAGAAGACCGTCTTGGAAGGGTAGATAATGGGAAAAAGAAAGAGAGGAAGACCAAGTCGAAGATGGCTGCAAGACATCGTTGATGATCTGCAAATGGATGCATCAGCAGCAGACTATCTTGCTCACAACCGAGAAGTCTACAAGAGTGCTGTTAGGGAGACAAAGTTCCGCAACGGACATGCAAATGAATGAATGACGTAATCCCCCCTAAAGGTCCATGCACTTCCTGTATCATTACGCTGACTTCTTCATCCCTTGGGAAGCTCTTCGGCTGTTCCTGAATTCAGGTCTGTACCGGTTCTTTAATCTCACCATCCTGAGGTGAATAGGCGACCTCTTGGAGCCTCTTTTAAGTGGATTGAAGACCTGGTAATCTCGTGGAGCCAGATGAGGGCTGTAATGAGGAATAAGGAAGATGTTGCATTGCCTCCACCGTTGCTGCCTCTTCATGAGGACTTACATTGTCATGGTGTAGCATCCATACCAGATCGAGCTTCGACGATTACACTTGTTCTTCCCGCTTTAAATCTTATTACTCATTTATGAACATTTCGTTGAGTCATGCTGTTTTCACTTCCGTACCGAGCCAACAGCCTACGATGAATTTTCTTTCGCTGTGCCAAAATAAGTCTCACTGTGGCGCGTTGCTCATCAATGGTGCAGTCCCGAAGCAGTGAGTCCAGGTTTATTTGATCTTGGCTTCAAAAAGACTAAAGGCAGAGGGCTGCGCTCTGCGTGTTCGAACTGCTTATATCCCACTGCGAAAGTGCTGAATTGCTTCGGCTTCTATCCATTGTGGTTACGATGTAATTTTCAAATTGTCTTTACTTTTTGAGTCTATCTATCTATCTATCTATCTATCTATCTATCTATCTATCTATCTATCTATCTATCTATATCTATCTATCTATCTATCTATCTATCTGTCTGTCTGTCTGTCTGTCTGTCTGTCTGTCTGTCTGTCTGTCTGTCTGTCTGTCTATTTAAATTTAGCCCAAAGTGCAGCCAACGCTTGAACAACATATGTCTTCTAAAACCTAGATTTGATCTTTACAAGAAAAACTTTAGTTATTCTGCTGCTTATCTTTGGAATACCCTCCAATTCTGTATAATAAATATAAATTATACTCTTTCCTATAACTACAAGCTTTCCCAATATCTATTTGATGTCGACTACATGCCTCCATGAATTATAAAACTTAAAAGTTATCTTAAACTGCTCTTACAGACACCGAATACAATTAATTGTTTTCTGAATAGTCCCGAAATTTTTGTTTAGTAGATAGTCATTTATAATGTATGTTTACTTCTGTACTGAGTGAATGTTTAAGAGCGAAACGTAAATGTTATATTTTATTTTATGTCTCTCACCTTCAATGTTAATTATGTTTGTACATGAACATTTTATAGAACGTCTGGAATAGAGTGAAAGATGTATGATAAAGGGCAGAATGTCAGACGGGCCTGCGTGCCCAATTCTTAACCCTTTTGAAGTAAAGATCAATCAATCTATCTATCTATCTATCTATCTCTATCTATCTATCTATCTATCTATCTATCTATCTATCTATCTATCTATCTATCTATCTATCTATCTATCTATCTATCTATCTATCTATCTATCTATATCTCTTAGCAGAAAAGGGCAGAAATCAGACCGGGCTGCGTGCCCAATTCTTAACCCTTTTGAAATAAAGATCAATCATCAATCTTTCGCAGATAGTATGTTCAACTGTCATTTCTCTCTCCATAAGCTTGAATTCACATGCATCTACCATATCATTCTTTGTCCGTTCCTATCTTAATATTCAAGTTCTTTCTAGTTTATAGTTACAGTAACTCAACACAATTTTTAAAAAATACAATGCTCCATAAGATACTGAAGAAGCAAAAGCGAGAGAGAGAGAGAGAGAGAGAGAGAGAGAGAGAGACAGACAGAGAGAGATGTATTTTTAAAAATACAATAACGGAATAACTCGGAATGTTGTTTATTCGTTACTTTTGTCTGCAAGAAAATTATTATTTCTTTAACTTTCTCCTTGGTCAATTATTCTGAATTTCAAGAGTTTTGCTACCCGTGTAGGCTTAGGGGAAAAAAAACTCATATTATTGCGTGGCAAAGGTGTTCCATTCTTGCAAAATGACACTTACATTACTGTCCTTCGTCAATCAAATGTAGTCACAAGATTGTCAAACAGTTATTTCCGAAAGTCTTGAGCCACTGGGCAGTACCGGTGTTTTGTTTTTTTTTAGAAGAATCAATATGTTTATTTAAATGAATCCCATAACGTTTGAAGGATCTTGTTATATATATATATTTTTAATTTATCTATTCAGTTGTTCCACATTCTCAAAGTTCCCACGTTCCAGGACCTAAATTTACTAAATTTCTTTTCAGGGATTACAGAAAACATTTTCTCCACTTGTTTGATTGTGGCCTATGGCAGCGGTTCTTAACCTTCTAGTGGCTGTGACCCTTTTCCATCCTGAGGACAGCTGTTGACCCCTCAGCTAATCAGTCAGTCACTCGGTCATTTGCATGTCCCTTGTGGAACTTTGTCTCCCTAATATCTCTCCTGTAGGCCTCTAGGTTGTAAGCAAGATGCCCTGCTGCTGATTCATCCATTTGCAGATTATCAACGATGTCTTACAGCCATCTTTGCCTTGGTCTTCCCCTCTTTTTTCACATTATGTACTATTTCAAGACGATCTTCTCTAAACTCTCACGAAGTCTCCTCATCATCCAAATAATGCTAAGACTTTTACTTGAGCCATTCAATTTGCTAGTCACGTGGACCCCAAAAATCCTTCCGTAGACCCAGTGAAGTTCCGTGGACCACATGATAAGATCCACTGGCCTAGACCCTCAGTGGAAAAGGTTTCTTCAATGGTCTACAGCTGCTCAGTCCTGACATGTTTTCTCTGAGTGATCTTTGTCCTTTGATACGCATTCGTGTCTTTGTTGCGCTTTTACAATATAAGTCACTACCCAAAGAAAGAGCTGCTTTAATTTATGTTGCGTTTTCATACATAACATAGTTCACGTGATTTTTTTTCTCCATCTTCTTTTACTTCAGAACATTTCAAAACCTAACCCTTGTTTCGTGTGCACAATATTATTACTAGAGACTGCTAAGTGTGGAGATTTGCTTAAACTTTGTACCACAAGCTGGAGTCTCTCATTCAGGAATTGCAAGTTCAAGTCATTCCTTTATCTTTCGTATACTAGCTTATAGCTGTTTTGTGGTGGAAATGCCGCTGTACTTGTTTGGTTTAAACAGTTCCCAGTCTCATGCCTTGCCTTGCCTTGCCTTGCCTGGCCTATGACTTCACTAACTACATCGGTACGGCATGCCCTGACAGTATCGCACGAAAGTAAACTATTGCCTCAGCTGTACAGTCTAAATTTAACAGCGAAAGCCAAAATCCTGCTGTGCAGGTTCTATTACCTTGGTACATGTGCTAGGTTAACATGTGTCACCAGGTGCGCTGGTTGAATGTATCGCTGAAACTTGGACGTGATTGAACGTTAAAATAATAAGACTAAGAAATTTGAATCAAGGTTTTTCTCGGCGCATTATTGCGATTTATCCTCGTTCTATTGCAGTTTATCATTGTCATAATGATAGCAGTTTATCCGTGTCATAGTGATAACAGTTTATCCTTGTCGCAATATCAGTTTGTCCTTGTCATAATGACAGCAGTTTGTCCCTGTCATAATGATATCAGTCTATCCTTGTCATAATGATAGCAGTTTATTCTTGTCATGATATCAGTTTATCCTTGTCATAATGATAGCAGTTTATTCTTGTCATGATATCAGTTTATCCTTGTCATAATGATAGCACTTTATCCTGTCATAATTATATCAGCCTATCCTTGTCATAATGATATCAGTCTATCCTTATCATAATGATAGGAGTGAAAGAAGAACATAGACAAAAGAAGAAATTAAAAGAAATGGCCTGTAAAAGCATCTTTGATCGTCGTTTTCTTCATCTTCTTCAAGTGCTCCTGCTGTTGTTCTGAAATAGTCCATGCGATGCTGGTCTAATCTGCCCAGGTTTCGCTGTTGTCTCAAGACTATATTCCTTTATCCAGCTTTGGCGCCCGTAGGTCTGCTTGGAATAGCTAGTCTTGTACCACGTGCTTTTGAGTGTCAATGATATTCATTTGTGTCAGATATTTTGTAAATGTACATGCAACCAACAGTAGTCAACAATAACCACAACTCAGACAAAATAGGTTGGTTTTCTGGTGCTCCAGTACTTTATGCATAGAGTCAGTTTTGTTTTTAACACTTTGTGGACCACAGTTATTTACCCTGAAAAAAACCCCAGTTCCCAGCCATTTTTCTGAAAAAGGAACTTTTTTGAATGGACTTAGAAAACGTCATAACGTTAAACTATGGTGTGATCTCCACAGTGTGCGTGGAAAAAGCAAGTAACCAACTACCACAGGTAGGCGTGAAATGAAATGTTGACGATACTGTGTCCCAAGTTCTCATTTTTTGTGCCCGAGAAGGCTTTAAAATGTAGACATCTGACTAAGAGAAATTTAAAACAAGTTTACTTACTTAAAAAAGATGTATTTGTTTTAAAAAAACATCTCTCTCGCTCTCTCTTCTCTCTCCCTCTCCCCACTCTCTTATACACTATTCATTTTATCTTCTTCAGTTTCTTATGGAACACCGGACACGAAGACTAGACACAAAGACCATACACAAAGACTAGACACAAAGACCATACACAAAGACCATACACAAAGACCATACTCAAAGACTAGACACAAAGACTCGCAGATCCTATATTTTCTCCTGTAGTTACCGCTTATTTTTTTTAGCTTATTTCTGCGAAGGAGAATAAGAAGGTAAAGGCAACAAACCGTTTAGTACTGAGAACTGTGAACTAACGAAGGTAAAGGCAACAAACCATTTAGTACCGAGAGATGTGAACTAACGAAGGTAAAGGCAACAAATCGTTAGTACCGAGAGATGTGAACTAACGAAGGTAAAGGCAACAAACCATTAGTACCGAGAGATGTGAACTAACGAAGGTAAAGGCAACAAACCATTTAGTACCGAGAGATGTGAACAAACGAAAGTAAAGGCAACAAATCATTAGTACCGAGAGATGTGAACAAGCGAAGGTAAAGGCAACAAATCATTAGTACCGAGAGATGTGAACAAACGAAAGTAAAGGCAACAAATCATTAGTACCGAGAGATGTGAACAAACGAAAGTAAAGGCAACAAATCATTAGTACCGAGAGATGTGAACAAACGAAAGTAAAGGCAACAAATCATTAGTACCGAGAGATGTGAACAAACGAAAGTAAAGGCAACAAATCATTAGTACCGAGAGATGTGAACAAGCGAAGGTAAAGGCAACAAATCATTAGTAACGAGAGATGTGAACAAGCGAAGGTAAAGGCAACAAACCATTAGTACCGAGAGATGTGAACAAACGAAAGTAAAGGCAACAAACCATTTAGTACCGAGAGCTGGGAACAAACGAAAGTAAAGGCACAAACCATTTAGTACCGAGAGCTGGGAACAAACGAAAGTAAAGGCAACAAACCATTTAGTACCGAGAGATGTGAACAAACGAAGGTAAAGGCAATAAACCATTTAGTACCGAGAGATGTGAACAAACGAAGGTAAAGGCAACATACAATTTAGTACCGAGAGCTGTGAACAAACGAAGGTAAAGGCAACATACAATTTAGTACCGAGAGCTGTGAACAAACGAAGGTAAAGGCAACATACAATTTAGTAACGAGAGCTGTGAACAAACAAAGGTAAAGGCTACAAACCATCTAGTAACGAGAGTTGTGAACTAACAAAGGTAAAGGCAACAAACCGTCTAGTAACGAGAGCTGTGAACTAACAAAGGTAAAGGCAACTAACTGTCTAGTACCGAGAACTGTGAACAAATGAATATAATTGTTATATCACTTCTCCACATAGTCCACACATAGTTTTTTGGGCAATAAAGAATCTGAAAAATGGTAAATCACCAGGATGTGATGAGACAATAGCTGAACTTATTAGAGCTGGATGAAAGGAATGTGCAACAATATATCATGCACTGTGTAGAAAGATATAGCATTCAAGTATTTGGCCAAAAGAATGGAAAAGAACTGTATTCGTACCACTGCAAAAAAAGGGTAATCTTAAATTATGCACAAACTACAGAACTATTGCCCTGATTATTCATGCCAGTAAAATTCTGTTAAAAACGGCTTTGTAAGAAAATAGTCAATATAGTCCAAACTGGTTTCAGTCAAGGAAGTTGATCAAAAGATCATATATTCAACACAAGATTAACAATAAGAAAGGCAGAGAGTTTAATGTGAATCTATATTTAGCCTTTATAGACTACTCAAAGGCATTTGATTGTGTACAACACCAGAAATGTTGGGAAATAATGGGAAAAAATGGGATTTCCAACACATTTGATACAATTAACATCACTGCTGTATCTAGACCAACAGGCAGCAGTAAGAATAAATGGTGAAACAACTTGGTTTGACATAAAACAAGGGGTCTGTCAGGGGTTCATATTGTCGCCTTACTTATTTAACTTGTATACTGAAAATATAATGAGGAATGTTAGAGAAGATGTAGAAAAGGAATATTACTATTAATAATAATGGAGGTTATGAAATACCAGAGATTAGATATGCTGATGACACAGTATTACTGTCCACGACAAAAAAAAAAAGGAATGGAAAAACTAATATTTCAGTCCGTAAGAACAGAGAAGAGAAAAACCTCTATCTTAATGTGAAGAAAACTAAATTGATGACAACTGATAAAAACAAGGCAGCTGATATATCTATCAATGAGGGAAAATTGGAAGAAGTGAAGAGTTTTGAATATCTTGGATCACTACTAACTAATAATGGAGATACAATGAGGGAAATTAAAAGGAGGACATCTATCGCTCTTCAGAAAGTAAAACAACTAAAGAATCTGTGGAGAGGAACAAACAGAGCTGCAAAAATAAGATTTTTAAGGGCGTGCATCTTTCCATCGCAACATATGCTTGTGAGACCTAGAAACTTAACAAAATAGCTGAGAAACATATAAATGCCTTCGAATGTAAATGCTACAGAAGAGTTCTTCAAATATCATGGACACAAAAAGAATAAATATATTCATACTACAAGAACTTAATATTAAAGAAGTGTGGCTAGTAAAGAGGATTAAACAAAGAAAACTTAAATATTTTGAACACGTTAAACGTCGTGATAATCTAGAGAAGACCGTCTTGGAAGGGTAGATAATGGGAAAAAGAAAGAGAGGAAGACCAAGTCGAAGATGGCTGCAAGACATCGTTGATGATCTGCAAATGGATGCATCAGCAGCAGACTATCTTGCTCACAACCGAGAAGTCTACAAGAGTGCTGTTAGGGAGACAAAGTTCCGCAACGGACATGCAAATGAATGAATGACGTAATCCCCCCTAAAGGTCCATGCACTTCCTGTATCATTACGCTGACTTCTTCATCCCTTGGGAAGCTCTTCGGCTGTTCCTGAATTCAGGTCTGTACCGGTTCTTTAATCTCACCATCCTGAGGTGAATAGGCGACCTCTTGGAGCCTCTTTTAAGTGGATTGAAGACCTGGTAATCTCGTGGAGCCAGATGAGGGCTGTAATGAGGAATAAGGAAGATGTTGCATTGCCTCCACCGTTGCTGCCTCTTCATGAGGACTTACATTGTCATGGTGTAGCATCCATACCAGATCGAGCTTCGACGATTACACTTGTTCTTCCCGCTTTAAATCTTATTACTCATTTATGAACATTTCGTTGAGTCATGCTGTTTTCACTTCCGTACCGAGCCAACAGCCTACGATGAATTTTCTTTCGCTGTGCCAAAATAAGTCTCACTGTGGCGCGTTGCTCATCAATGGTGCAGTCCCGAAGCAGTGAGTCCAGGTTTATTTGATCTTGGCTTCAAAAAGACTAAAGGCAGAGGGCTGCGCTCTGCGTGTTCGAACTGCTTATATCCCACTGCGAAAGTGCTGAATTGCTTCGGCTTCTATCCATTGTGGTTACGATGTAATTTTCAAATTGTCTTTACTTTTTGAGTCTATCTATCTATCTATCTATCTATCTATCTATCTATCTATCTATCTATCTATCTATCTATATCTATCTATCTATCTATCTATCTATCTGTCTGTCTGTTGTCTGTCTGTCTGTCTGTCTGTCTGTCTGTCTGTCTGTCTGTCTATTTAAATTTAGCCCAAAGTGCAGCCAACGCTTGAACAACATATGTCTTCTAAAACCTAGATTTGATCTTTACAAGAAAAACTTTAGTTATTCTGCTGCTTATCTTTGGAATACCCTCCAATTCTGTATAATAAATATAAATTATACTCTTTCCTATAACTACAAGCTTTCCCAATATCTATTTGATGTCGACTACATGCCTCCATGAATTATAAAACTTAAAAGTTATCTTAAACTGCTCTTACAGACACCGAATACAATTAATTGTTTTCTGAATAGTCCCGAAATTTTTGTTTAGTAGATAGTCATTTATAATGTATGTAGTTACTTCTGTACTGAGTGAATGTTTAAGAGCGAAACGTAAATGTTATATTTTATTTTATGTCTCTCACCTTCAATGTTAATTATGTTTGTTACATGAACATTTTATAGAACGTCTGGAATAGAGTGAAAGATGTATGATAAAGGGCAGAATGTCAGACGGGCCTGCGTGCCCAATTCTTAACCCTTTTGAAGTAAAGATCAATCAATCTATCTATCTATCTATCTATCTCTATCTATCTATCTATCTATCTATCTATCTATCTATCTATCTATCTATCTATCTATCTATCTATCTATCTATCTATCTATCTATCTATATCTCTTAGCAGAAAAGGGCAGAAATCAGACCGGGCTGCGTGCCCAATTCTTAACCCTTTTGAAATAAAGATCAATCAATCAATCTTTCGCAGATAGTATGTTCAACTGTCATTTCTCTCTCCATAAGCTTGAATTCACATGCATCTACCATATCATTCTTTGTCCGTTCCTATCTTAATATTCAAGTTCTTTCTAGTTTATAGTTACAGTAACTCAACACAATTTTTAAAAAATACAATGCTCCATAAGATACTGAAGAAGCAAAAGCGAGAGAGAGAGAGAGAGAGAGAGAGAGAGAGAGAGAGAGAGAGAGATGTATATTTTTAAAATACAATAACGGAATAACTCGGAATGTTGTTTATTCGTTACTTTTGTCTGCAAGAAAATTATTATTTCTTTAACTTTCTCCTTGGTCAATTTATTCTGAATTTCAAGAGTTTTGCTACCCGTGTAGGCTTAGGGGAAAAAAACTCATATTATTGCGTGGCAAAGGTGTTCCATTCTTGCAAAATGACACTTACATTACTGTCCTTCGTCAATCAAATGTAGTCACAAGATTGTCAAACAGTTATTTCCGAAAGTCTTGAGCCACTGGGCAGTACCGGTGTTTTTTTTTTTTAGAAGAATCAATATGTTTATTTAAATGAATCCCATAACGTTTGAAGGATCTTGTTATATATATATATTTTTAATTTATCTATTCAGTTGTTCCACATTCTCAAAGTTCCCACGTTCCAGGACCTAAATTTACTAAATTTCTTTTCAGGGATTACAGAAAACATTTTCTCCACTTGTTTGATTGTGGCCTATGGCAGCGGTTCTTAACCTTCTAGTGGCTGTGACCCTTTTCCATCCTGAGGACAGCTGTTGACCCCTCAGCTAATCAGTCAGTCACTCGGTCATTTGCATGTCCCTTGTGGAACTTTGTCTCCCTAATATCTCTCCTGTAGGCCTCTAGGTTGTAAGCAAGATGCCCTGCTGCTGATTCATCCATTTGCAGATTATCAACGATGTCTTACAGCCATCTTTGCCTTGGTCTTCCCCTCTTTTTTTCACATTATGTACTATTTCAAGACGATCTTCTCTAAACTCTCACGAAGTCTCCTCATCATCCAAATAATGCTAAGACTTTTACTTGAGCCATTCAATTTGCTAGTCACGTGGACCCCAAAAATCCTTCCGTAGACCCAGTGAAGTTCCGTGGACCACATGATAAGATCCACTGGCCTAGACCCTCAGTGGAAAAGGTTTCTTCAATGGTCTACAGCTGCTCAGTCCTGACATGTTTTCTCTGAGTGATCTTTGTCCTTTGATACGCATTTCGTGTCTTTGTTGCGCTTTTACAATATAAGTCACTACCCAAAGAAAGAGCTGCTTTAATTTATGTTGCGTTTTCATACATAACATAGTTCACGTGATTTTTTTTCTCCATCTTCTTTTACTTCAGAACATTTCAAAACCTAACCCTTGTTTCGTGTGCACAATATTATTACTAGAGACTGCTAAGTGTGGAGATTTGCTTAAACTTTGTACCACAAGCTGGAGTCTCTCATTCAGGAATTGCAAGTTCAAGTCATTCCTTTATCTTTCGTATACTAGCTTATAGCTGTTTTGTGGTGGAAATGCCGCTGTACTTGTTTGGTTTAAACAGTTCCCAGTCTCACACCATGCCTTGCCTTGCCTTGCCTGGCCTATGACTTCACTAACTACATCGGTACGGCATGCCCTGACAGTATCGCACGAAAGTAAACTATTGCCTCAGCTGTACAGTCTAAATTTAACAGCGAAAGCCAAAATCCTGCTGTGCAGGTTCTATTACCTTGGTACATGTGCTAGGTTAACATGTGTCACCAGGTGCGCTGGTTGAATGTATCGCTGAAACTTGGACGTGATTGAACGTTAAAATAATAAGACTAAGAAATTTGAATCAAGGTTTTTCTCGGCGCATTTTTGCGATTTATCCTCGTTCTATTGCAGTTTATCATTGTCATAATGATAGCAGTTTATCCGTGTCATAGTGATAACAGTTTATCCTTGTCGCAATATCAGTTTGTCCTTGTCATAATGACAGCAGTTTGTCCCTGTCATAATGATATCAGTCTATCCTTGTCATAATGATAGCAGTTTATTCTTGTCATAATATCAGTTTATCCTTGTCATAATGATAGCACTTTATCCTTGTCATAATTATATCAGCCTATCCTTGTCATAATGATATCAGTCTATCCTTATCATAATGATAGGAGTGAAAGAAGAACATAGACAAAAGAAGAAATTAAAAGAAATGGCCTGTAAAAGCATCTTTGATCGTCGTTTTCTTCATCTTCTTCAAGTGCTCCTGCTGTTGTTCTGAAATAGTCCAGGCGATGCTGGTCTAATCTGCCCAGGTTTCGCAGTTGTCTCAAGACTATATTCCTTTATCCAGCTTTGGCGCCCGTAGGTCTGCTTGGAATAGCTAGTCTTGTACCACGTGCTTTTGAGTGTCAGTGATATTCATTTGTGTCAGATATTTTGTAAATGTACATGCAACCAACAGTAGTCAACAATAACCAGAACTCAGACAAAATAGGTTGGTTTTCTGGTGCTCCAGTATTTTATGCATAGAGTCAGTTTTTTTTTTTTTAACACTTTGTGGACCACAGTTATTTACCCTGAAAAAACCCCCAGTTCCCAGCCATTTTTCTGAAAAAGGAACTTTTTTGAATGGACTTAGAAAAACATGGATATCTCTACTCATCACTGAGATAAATTAATCCAGGTTGGTAGACAGACTCCTAAGACCCTCTAATACTTCTTAAGTGTGTGATATCTTGTGAAACAATTATCTGGATGCAATGGGACTTGACAACGTTTACAAATAAATTTTGTTTCAGTCTTTTTCTCATTGACCAAGCACACTCTGCACTTCCCAGATAGTGCTTTTTTTAGTGCCTTCATCATCAGGCTTCACCAGGACATGATCCTTTACTATTCCAGATAATCATTTTAAAAAAGCACAATCAGACTGCTACAGAAACATAAACAATAGAGTCTACATGTCAAGTCTTGACAGAGCAGCAGAGGGGACTGTGATGTCAAGTCTTGACAGAGCAGCGAGGGGACTGTGATGTCAAGTCTTGACAGAGCAGCGAGGGGACTGTGATAGTGCTATCCCGACTTGCTCAAGACAGGATTGGCTGGAGAACCTTTGCTGATCCCTTTGGATCCATTGGGAGTACAGAGGACTGATGATGATTTTTAACCAGATAGGGTTGCTGGCCCTATGCTGAATCCTTCCTTAGTGGCCTTTTATGATGATGATGCTTGGCAGGGTACAGTGGTCCTGTTCTTTGCTTCCCAGACACGCGCCCATGTCCTGGATTCCACACTGGGGTTTCCTTGTTAGGTCAGTCTATTTTTTCCGTACTGGTGGTTAATAGTGTCTCTGTAGACTTTACTCTAGGCTTGGTAATGACCCTGACCTTTGGCCCCCCCCCCCCCAAAAAAAAAAAACCAGAAAAAAATTCTCACTCCTAGAAATGAGAGAGCAAGTTTTAAGTTTGTGGTAAATATATTTTGTTTTGTTTTGTTTTTTTTTAATGTAAGTTTTTACAGATATCAACTGCTGTGATTTTTTAATGCAAATGTAGCACCCGGAAGTACAGCTTTTTTTTCCCTACAGATACAAAATGGCTGAGTGGGTAGTACAGTATCATTTAGTGGCCTGACGTTTGTTAGTTGTACCGGAATCAAGTTATTTTTTCAATATTTTTCTTTCTCTCTCGTCTAAAGTGTTTAATATTTGTTCAGGATAATCAGACAGCACTGGATTATACCACTTTATTGTGATTTTTATAGTACAGTGTATACTATGAGTTAGCAGTTCGGGGGAAGCGGAAGAATAATAGAAGTGAGAGGATGAGAGAGAGAGAGAGAGAGGGAGAGAGAGAGAGAGAGGGGGGAACAGACAGACAGGCAGACAGACAGACAAATCTGTGGAAGATGACATATGACGACGAGCAGATTCAAACGCAATTCTCAGATAAAAAGTTCATTTCTCAAAGCGAAGATAGAATGATTAAATCTTTCAAGAAGCATAAATGATTCAGTCTTTTGTCATGTGCTGCGCAACCAGATGGTGACGATCAGGTTTCTGGCTACTTAACAGAGATTATCCAACTTGATATCAGATTTGACATCATCATCATTAGGTGCTGTGTCGACCGACGTTGGTTATTATGCTTCTCCAGAGTACACGATCCTTCATGCAGGCCATCAGTTCAGTTGGTGATCTCCTCTCACACCATCCCGTCAGACTGTCCAGTATCATTTCTCTTGGTCTTCCTCTGGATCTTCTTCCCTCTGTTTTTTTTCTGTTGTTATAATATTTTCAATGCCCCCTCTTCACACTGCATGTCCTATGAAAGTACATTGTCTCTCTCTTATTTATTTTTTTAAAATAAGATTTTTTTGTCTCCCCAGCTCTTCTCTTACATTCTTCATTAGTTATCTTTGTTGTCCAGGGGATTCGCAACATTCTTCTAATAAACCACATTTCTGCTGCTTCCAATGATTTTTGTGCAGACTTGCCTATTGTCTATGATTCACTTCCGTATAAGATATGTTCAATATAGCATTTTAGGACTCATTTTCTAACATTCATTGATAAGGATGTGTTGCATAATATGTAGATTTGATAGGAAGAAGCTAAGAGAAATGCACAGTGAGGGTCATTTTTCCCTTTAGTGGATAAAAAGTTGAAAGTAAAAGAGAAGACACGGAAATAATGCGCAAATAAACATGCTTACCTGAGCTGAACAATCTATTTCACCAATCAGCTTGGCTTTATCTCGTCTCCCTTCCCCACCAGTTCGTGGTTTCGCAAACAAACGACCTCATTATATTCAATAGTTTTACTGCAGATAAAATCACTAACCCCAGGCATATTGCGTTTAGCAGGACAGTCAGTTGACGTAACTGTTAAACTGCATGTAATTTGCATTTGTTCTCACCAGTATAGATATTATTGAGATTTTTGTCAAATCGAATCATAATACTACTATGCATAAAGGTTTTAGAAATAAATATAAAGATCGCTTTTTTTTACTATAAATTGAAAACGCTGTCGCATTCTATGTGATAGAAAGTCAAAAGTCATTCTTTTCTGGAAATTTTGCATCATCAAAAGCGTTCATTAATTGCAAGGATTTATACATATCATTTAAAGCTTTGCTCGAAACATATATTATTGTCCTGATTGCGAGAACTTAACAGTTGGAACAACAGAGCTTTGCTATATAAGCAGCTTTATTTTTTTTTCGGGAGAAAATCTCTAGTTTTACATTGAACTTTATACAAGGTCATGACTGGCTGTAAACTGCCTACGGACATCTCGAACGTGGTGAAGAATCCATCGGCAGACAGTCAGGTCGGCATTAAACATCAGACAACACAGCAACTTGTTTCACTTAAAAGTGGAATACCAACACAACCATATCACTTGTCTTGGTGAGATAATGATGACAGTTCGAAACGAAAATTATTTTATGTTGGACATCACCCAAAAGTAGTGAAAAACCCCAAAACCTATACGAAATATTAGCACATACCGAAGAAAGCACTCACACCACAAAGGATTCACACAAGTAGCCAAGATACTGAGTTTAAATACTGAACTTAGATCAGTTCACATTATCTTTCAGTGTGCGTAATTTCGGATCACAGAAGTGACAAAAGGAACAAAAAAAATATACTTACAGCCGTAGGTTTGATAAGAAATGGGAAACTATGAAGATGGGCAAGGTTGATCATTTACACGTCCAGTAATATTTCATTGAAATATGAGAGAACAGGGCATGACCAACATAGCGTATAACAAGTGCAGTAACTTTGTTATACAGGCGAAGGAGAAACCCTCGTATATGGAAATCTTAACCAGAAAATGCGATCTAAAAATTCAAACTCATTTCATGCTGAATTGTTACATTTACCAGCGATTTCAATATATATAAATAAAACAAGACAAAAAGTCAGAAAAAGACAATCCAGATTGTTAGGACATGTTCTACGGCGAGGCACGTGAGAATACGTTGTGAAAACAGAAGAAATAGAAGGCAAAAGAAACCGAGGTAGACAAAAAGAGAAAATGCTGAATGGATTAGCTATATGGCATGGACAAAGAACACCAGCACTTGGAGCAGGGAGTTGTGGAAAAGCATGATAGCCAACTCCAGTCGGCAGAGCAACAGACAGACACAGGCAGGCAGGCAGGAGACAGACAGGCGGACAGACAGACAGACAGGCAGACAGACAGACAGACACATCATGTAACAACGAGTGGCAATGACTGTTAAATCTGTTCGCCTTCACGAAATAGAGGTCAACTTGATCTCAACATGGTGCGATACCGACAGAGGTCACCTTAAGTTATTTGCACTTGAACTAAGCTGATTCCAGTGTCTGCACTGATCTTCTAACTTTAGAATTTTTTGCGTCAAACTAGGTCATTATTTGCTCAGCCCCCTGCGTCAATAAAACGTAAAATTTGTCAGTAATTTTTTCTTATACCCCCCCCCCCCCCCCCCGATTCAAGCGAGAAATATATTAATTGTGATGATCTCAGAATGTTCATTCAACTTTAGGCCATATTTATTTGCTGTAAATTGTTGCAGCTATCGACTTCTTCTTCTCTTCTTCTTCGTTCACTTCTACCACCAAAAACCGCACTGTGAACCTACTGAATTCACGCCTGTGGTCCTCGTTAGGTCCCGTGGTCTCCTGTGTGGTCTAAAATAGACCCCACGAGATCCACGAGAGGACCACAAGGGGTTCAGAGTATCACAGTGCTTTAGCCTGTATTCTTGGTGGGTCTCGGAAGCGGGATTGCGTGACACCGTGGTTTTCATTGCACCAGTTTAGTCTAGGGTTGGACTTTCTCACCGGAAGACCTCGACGTGTTTAGGATATCAGTGCATCCCCGCTGGGTGAGAGGCGGTAGCCCACCCAGGCCAGAGTTGGACTTTCTCACCGGAAAACCTCGACGTGTTTTGAGATACCCGTGTATCACCGCCGGGTGAGAGGTGGTTGCCCACCCAGTTCAGGGTTGGACTTTCTCACCGGAAAACCTCAGCGTGATTAGGATACACAAACATCCCCGCCGGGTGAGAGGTGGTTGCCTATCTAGACTTCCTTGGTCCAGTGTCTCCGACTTCAGCATTTTGTGGTCGTGGCCGCTACCCTTCCTAGTTGTGACCAGGATGGAGCTTTTGTCCAGGAGGACGAATCCTCGCCACTAGTGACTTCTACCCCTGGGTTGAGCCGGTTTAGGCATTATCCCAGTATGGGCGTGTTTGGGACGGGACCGACCTCTAGGGCAGAGGTACTGTGACATGCATAGCCTTCAAGATTCACCCCTGGTATGAGCCGGTTTAGGCAAAATTCACCAGTATGGGTGTTTATCAGGCGTTACCGACCTCTAGAGCGGAGGTGGCATGACATGTCTAGCCATCAAGTTCCACCCCTGGTGTGTGCCGGTTTAGGCATATTTCACCAGTGTAGGTGTATTTCGGATGTGGGCGGCCTCTAGAGCAGAGGTGCCGTGGTATAGCTCTCGTAGCGATACTACTGGACATACCGGTTAAACTTCACTTTCCACCACCTTTTCCATCGGATCCGCACAGCAACCTTTATTTCTTTTCCGCATTCACTTCCTTAACCGGGAGGAGCTTCACTCCACGCGCGGCATTTGAAGAGTCTCGCCAGCAGTGTCTTAACCTCTGGGACAAGCCGGTTCATGCATTTCACCCGATATGACTGCACTCAGGACGTGGCCGACCTCCAGACCAGAGGTGCCGTGATTTGACTGTTTGCTTCGCTTTATCCTTTCTACCACCTTTTCCGCAGTGATGCTGCGCGGCAACCTCATTTGCAAATTTCTTCATTGGCCGGGAGGAGCACCGCTCCACGCACGGTAGCTGAAGATCTCGCCAACAGCGGGCAGCTATCGACAATTGGTTTTCTCCTGTTAGACACTGGTAAAACGAAAGCGTCTAAATTTTTGTCTTTTCTTTTACCTTCCATCTTGAATATCGTACATGAAGCTTTAAGGGAATGTTTATTTTTATGTTGTGAATACTGCATATGATTTTCCTTTTCTTACAGGCATACATGAGCTGGCTTTAGAAACTAGTATTTCATCTATATGCTGAAAAGGATGTTAGCGGTCTCAGCTTGTCTGTGTACCAAGGGAATGTGACGGTCTTCTTTGCCAACCTGACCATCATAGAAAGTGACCGTCCTCCATGTCTTTCGGAGAATGTGACACAGTATTTTCTTGGTCAGAATGCTTACTTTAAAATAAATTGCCAAGTAAGCTTTCTTATTCACAACCACGAACATCTTTCACTGTAAAACAGTCCAAAAACATATTCCATAAGCAGACTGGCAAGGTTCACAGTTCAGGCATGAATGAATCTTTTGTCCAGTCTGTACCCCACACAACATATAGAGCAGTCGAGGAGGAAGAGATCCAGCCTTTGAGACTGGAAAAAGACTCTCAGGGCAAACCCTTGTATGTTCCATATCATCAGTTCAGGAAAGGACACTCCGAAGTACCCAGGGTATTGGACAGTGCAGCTAAACAAGAAATTGCTGAAGTTCTTTCAGCATCAATCAAAGACAGTTCCGGCAGTTCTGATTTAAAGTGTGTGAAAAACGAACACAAAGATGTGGTTTCGGAGCAGGAAATAGTACCTACCCAGTTAAGTCATGACCAGAAAAAGATAGTTCTGGATGTACTTAACAAGTGGATTAATTTAGAGCAACAGAAAAAAGCGACGATTTTCCAGAATGCTGTATCAGAAGTGATTGATATTCAGAGACAGTCAGAATCACACACGGGGCCTGGTGATGCATTAAACAGCACCGATACATTTCGCATCCCCAGTATTGAGAATATGGAAGTTTCTATTCAACCAACGGTCGCAGCCAAAAATCCTCACAGAAAACACTTGCTTGATTCACCAGCTGTGGCCAGCATTAATGATACTGAGCAGTACGCTATAGAGACTAGCGGTGGCCCTGTAACAAATGCAAAGAAATACGAAAATAGAGAAGAGAGCACAGAAACTTTACACCTGGAACTCCCTAGTGGTATGCTGCAAAAAGTTTCATCTGATGCACCTGTAGAATGTAATCCCATTAGCGATGACGTAGGTGAAAACTTTGCGAGTGATTCTCGGAACGACAAAGTGACACTACGTCCTAAAGGCAATGGAAGAGCACATTTATCCCACACATCCATCATAACTTTTCAGCCCGAAACTCTACCGCCTCAGACAACAAAGTTATCGCCTGACATCTCTGAAAAAACGATCGGTTCACAGAATGCTGAAAGACCAAAGAGCATACTATTCTCTTCTCGGAATATTGCTACTAGCAAGCTCGACGACGTGCAGAAGTCGTTTCCCAGAGAAAGCAAGCTAGTGCCAGCGCTGAGACCGCTTTCTGCAATGAGGCCTCTCAGTTCGTCTTTGACTGGCCTAAGCCGGATCAGCGATGCGGCATTTGACAGACCAGCAAGCGGAAGCTTCCCGGGCGGTGGCTTTACGTCCAGCAAGACCGACTACCCCAAAACACGGCAAGAAGATGGGAGTCCATTTCAAGTTGACGTGCTGAAGGGCATTACAGGCATTGGAATTAAGGTCAAGGTTACACCTGATGGCTATACTCAGATTACAGAAATTCAAGGCGGTGGACCAGTTGACAAAATTGGACAAGTGAGGTAAGAACAGACCCAGTGTTACCTGAAAAGATGAATTTTAGACCTATAATCTATAATTTAAAACGATCATACTTGAAACCAAATTCATTGATTAGCCTGTTTGCAGAAGTTTGCTTCTCTAACAGCTCTCTTGGGGGCCTCTCGGTTGTAAACAAGATGCCCTGCTGCTGATGAATCCATTCGCAAATCATCAATGTCTTGTTGTCATCTTAGCATTGGTCTTCCTCTCTTTATTTTTCCCATTATGCACCCTTCCAAGACTGTCTTCTCCAAACTCTAATGATTTTTACTATGTCTGAAATAATTAGTTTTCTCTCTTTAATCTTCTTTATTAACCAGCCTTCTTCGGTAGTAAATTATTGTAGTATGGATATATTTGGTTTTTTTTTTATCCATGATATTTGAAGGACTCTTCTGTAGAATTTACATTCAAATTCGGGCTGAATGACGACAAACACATCAGGAAGATGATCGAATTGGGGGAGAAGAGGGGAAGTAGACGCTTTTCCGAAAGAAGTGGTTTTCCACGTGCCACCCGCAACCAACGCGTGACTGGCTCCACCAGCAGGCCCACGCTTCAGTGGGTGTTGGAACGGGAGTCGGAGCACGTATGGGAATGCCCAGAGTGCGGAGATGCCGGTCTCCGATTACAGTTACAGTTATTTACATTCAAAGACACTTACGTGTTTCTCAGCTGTTTTGTCAAGTGTCCAGGTCTCACGGGCATATGTTGAAATAGGAAAAATACATGTCCTTGAAAACCTAATTAAAAAAAAATTATGCCTGTCCCTCTCCACAACTTCTTTAATTGTTTTAGCTTCTGAAAGGCGATAGATGCCCTCCATTTAAACCCCCTCCTTATGTTTCCATTGTTAATTAGTAACCAAACAGTTAAAAAGAAACTGAAGAACATGTTGTTTCTTTTGTTTTAAAAAGATGGACAGCAAACTTTTATGTTCATATTCAGATTCCAAAATACTGTTTCACTTGCAAACAGAGCTGGCTACACATTCCTTCGTAACATTAATAGTGTGCCTGACTTATTTAACTCATGTGTACGGGCAAAAGACTTTCTACGTTTTATTTATGTAACGTGCCACTTTTTTCTGTTAATCTCACTGTTGGAGCGGGTTAATAACTTTATACATGTTTATGAAGGGGGTGAATGTATTCTGATTGCTTTACTTTCTGGAGATGGCCATTATATTTTTCTTCACAGAACGGGCGACTATTTGTTTTCAGTCAACTCTAGCGAGCTGACAGGTCAGACAGATGCAAGAGTCCAGCAGGTTTTGAGATTACTGCCCAGAGGTCTAACGAAAATGGTGATCGCCAGCCAGGTTCCTGTTTCCGCCAGGGGTATGCATACATGTTGGTGTTTGCGTGTGTGTGTGTGTGGGGGGGGGAGAGTGGGAGTAATCCTCTCGTATCCGGGACCATTTGGTTCCAAGCCTTCGCGTGGTTGGTATAAACCGCAGAACATACCCAACGTATTAATTAATTTTTAACAATATAACATACCTATGGCACATTTTAATGAATTTTTTTTTTTTTTGCAAACTACACGTCCAGAAAAATAATTAAGCCAGAAATAGAATAATGTAATTATGAAAAAAGAACAGTACATTAATTAAATGTGTGCGTGCGTGCGTGCGTGCGTGCGTGTGTGTGTGTGTGTGTGAGAGAGAGAGAGAGAGAGAGAGCCCGAGAGCATATCCAGATATTCTTACTCAGCTTCAGGTGTGTACGTCCGTATGTGACGCAAAGTCACTTCAGTTTTTGGAGTACAGAAGACAAAACTGGAGCGATTTGTTTTCTTTTTTTTTTATATTGCTATTATTTCACGAGGGTGTCTGAGTGGCGAAGTGGTTAGTGCACTGGTCTCTCATGGCGAAGGTCGGGGTTCGAATCCGGCTGGAGGCACCCCAGTCACCCAGCTGTAGAGATGGGTACCCGACTTCTGGAGTTGGGGAAGGAAAGGCGGCCAGGCGTGATACTGACTATATCACCCTCTAGTGTGCTGACAGGTCAAGGAAAATATGGGCACTAGCACCATATCCCTATGTGCCTCTAAGGCATGACAGGATTACCTTTACTTTTTTTATTATTTCACGAATTGATTATTTGTTCTTCTTGAACAAATTCGGCCAGTTTCGGCATACGATTTTTAAAAAAAAATTTCAATACTAAATCAGTTCTTTTCATTTCATGCCATAAAGGAAGCATTTCATGACCTCCCTTAAGCTTGACAGAATTGTCATTGTCATTAACTTTGAGCTTTGGGGCCATTTTAAACTACATTTTTATGTGATAATTCGCAGCAACCACACCGCTTGCGTAAAATAGTGTTTTCAGTTATACTCTTTAATAATTCTAGCCACGAAGAAGAGAAGGAAGGACAACAGGTGGCCCTGTCTCATCAGAAAGGAACTCTCTTCATGAGGCTCCAGCTGAAGTTACCAGAGCGCGGTACATGGACGAAGGTGTTGCTTGAATTGTTTACTCGGCCCAGATTGATTTATAGCAATAACTCCAGAGTAACATGGCTATGAGCGTTATATGCGATTGATATATAGCAATAACTCCCATGTAACATGGTTGTGAACGTTATACACGATTGATATATAGCAATAACTCCAGAGTAACATGGCTATGAGCGTTATATGCGATTGATGTGTAGCAATAACACCCGTTTAACATGGTTGTGAACGTTATACACGATTGATATATAGCAATAACTCCAGAGTAACATGGCTATGAGCGTTATATGCGATTGATGTGTAGCAATAACACCCGTTTAACATGGTTGTGAACGTTATACACGATTGATATATAGCAATAACTCCCATGTAACATGGTTGTGAGCGTTATACACGATTGATATATAGCAATAACTCCCATGTAACATGGTTGTGAGCGTTATATACGATTGATATATAGCAATAACTCCCATGTAACATGGTTGTGAGCGTTATATACGATTGATTTATAGCAAATCTCATGAGTAACATGGTTGTGGGCGTTATATTCATTCATTCATTTGCATGTCCCTTGCGGAACTTTGCCTCCCAAACAGCACTCCTGTAGGCCTCTCGGTTGTGAGCAAGATGGCCTGCTGCTGCTGCGTCCATTTGCAGATCGTCAATGATTTCTTGCAGCCATCTTCGTTTTGGTCTTCCTCTTTTTCTTTTTCCCATTATGTATCCTTCCAATATTGTCTTCTCTAAATTATCATGACGTTTAATGTGTCCAAAATATTTAAGTTTTCTCTATTTAATCTTCTTTACTAGCCAGCCTTCTTCAATATTAAGCTCTTGTAGTATAGATATATTTGTTCTTTTTTGTGTCCATGATATTTGGAGAACTCTTCTGTAGCATTTACATTCAAAGGCATTTATGTGTTTCTCAGCTGTTTTGTTAAGTGTCCAGGTCTCACAGGCATATGTTGCCATGGGAAAGATACATGCCCTTAAAAATCTTATTTTTGTAGTTCTGTCTGTTCCTCTCCACAGATTCTTTAGTTCTTTTACTTTCTGAAGAGCAATAGATGCCCTCCTTTTAATTTCCCTCATTGTATCTCCATTATTAGTTAGCAGTGATCCAAGATATTCAAAACTCTCCACCTCTTCTAGTTTTTCCTCATTGATATATATTTCATCTGCCTTGTTTGTTTTGTCAGTTGTCATCAATTTAGTTTTCTTCGCATTAAGATAGAGGTTCTGCTCTTCGCTGTTCTTACGGACTGACATAATTATTTTTCCATTCCTTTTTGTGTTGTGGATAGTAACACTGTGTCATTAGCATATCTAATCTCTGGTATTTTATAACCTCCAATTGTTATGGCATCGTAATATTCTTTGTCTACATCTTCTCTAACATTCCTCATTATATTTTCAGTATACAAGTTAAATAAATAAGGTGACAATATGCACCCCTGACGGACCCCTTGTTTTATGTCAAACCAAGTTGTTGTTTCACCATTTATTCTTACTGCTGCTTGTTGGTCTATATACAGCAGTGATGTTAATTGTATCAAATGTGTTGGAAATCCCATTTTTTCCATTATTTCCCAAAGTTTCTGGTGTTGAACACAATCAAATGCCTTTGAGTAGTCTATAAAGGATAAATATATATACACGACTGATTTATAGCAATAACTCTCGTATAACATGGATGTGAGCGTTATACACGATTGATTTATAGCAAATCTCATGAGTAGCATGGTTGTGAGCGTTATACACGCTTATAGACCTGTGTAACTGTAACCAATGGTTATTGAAAGAATAAGTGAACGGAAAATTTCTGATCATATTTTAACCAAATTTATAGGAAAATTTATAATACAAAGTTTCTAGTCAGCAGATTTTAGAGCATCTATACAATTTTTTATGTAATAAGAGCGAGTTACTCAGTGCATCTTCAGTTATTTTTAAAAGTATTTATGGAGTTCAAAGTGACCTCCTTTATGTTTAATTCTTTTCAAATTATGCTTTAGACTAAAATGTCATAAAAACTGTAATTTAGGAAATAATAAATGTTCGTCGAAATTTACTTTTTGGTTCCAGTTTAAAGAAAGTAAAATTTCGTGACTTATACTTGTTGTCATTTTCTGTTCATTTTTAATATCTGAACTCTTTCACTCAAAAACATCACTGCTAGTATTAGTAGATCTTGCACGTCAACGCGAAACAATGCTCAGAGCCATAAATAGGCAAAGTCTAAATAAAATGAAAAATAGCAATATTTAACCTAACTCATATTTTAAAAAGAAATTACTGATTAACGTCCTTCCAGTTCCGTTTTACCAAAATTTTTCATCAAAATTTGTTCTACCAGAGAATGGAATGTAAATCAGGAGTTAAAGAGTTAACAAAAATAAAGGACATTAAAATAACCGATGCAGATTTCAGGCCTCTAAAGTGTAAGTTAAGAGTAAACTTTCATTTACATGAGCACATTTTCTGTTTGCAAAAGGTACTGTTAGTAGTGGCCGTTGTGTTAAGTGTAGACCGTGTTATGTCCCCTTCCTTCCAGCCATTCATACTATCATAGGTAATAGTTTATAAGGTTGGGAAAATGTAAAATCGTCTCTTCAGAAGAATTCAGTGAAGCATAACTTACCTGTCAATAATTTTTCCTTCACGCTGGCAAGTCAGCTGCATTTTTTTTATAAATGCTGTTGTAAAACAAGATATATATATATATATATATATATATATATATATATACTTGAATGTGGAAGGTTATTTAGAGTGTTTAGAAATAACTTTAAAATTGCAATATTCACTGAAATTTTGTTTCAGATGTAAAAACACAGTTTCATGACAGAAGATTCTACAGTGTACAGAATTTCGAACAGTCAGTTCCAGGAGAGAATCTGAGAACACTGAGCTCACCTACCACTGCCGTACAGCAGGCTTCTGTGGATTCAGTGAAACCAATCGTTTCTCATGCCAAAGACTCAGTCCTTTTGGCTTATCCAGAGTTTCCTCATGTTACTTCTGGAAATTCATATTTCAGCACATCTCCAGCACAATGTATAGACCATGGGAAACTTGCTGTACGCGAGCAAGAAGCAAGCCCTAGCAAAGCTGCAATAAATCCAGTCCCTGTACCAAGGATAAAGCATAACAAAGCACATCCTAAATCTGTCTCACAATATCTTATTTCAGAAGATGACAGTAATGTGACATCCATTGAAAATTCCATTCACAAAAAATTGCAAGATGTCAGCAGTCCCTACTCAGGAGAAGCAGAAAAGTTTACTGCAGGGTTAAAACATCCATCTTATGAGGTCAGTGACAATTTCCAAAACTGCTTACACTCCAAGCACAGTGAAGAGATGCATAGGCAACTCCAGTAAGAAAGTCAACAATAATTGTTCCTACACAATTCAAAACTGATTTTTTATTGTCTGAAGAAAAAACTTCAGCTCGTGGTCAGTCTTTATCACAAGAAGCACCATCAGTCTCATTCATACTGTCAATATCGCCTTCAGAGAATCTTCAGGAGAAAGAGTCAGAAATTTTTTGTCCTAAAGAAAAAGCAATAGAACCTCCCCAACAGCAGGTACAACCTACTGTATCCTCAAAACCAAGAGTAAACCTAGCAACAAGGTCAGAAGCCAGCACTGAAAGAATTGAAGCTTTCCTAATAAATTATCGGGCTACAATAAATCCTGGCTTTCTTGGAAAATCAAGGTTAGGGTCTGAGTCTTCAGTAAAGTCAGAAGACAGCTCTGACAAAGATGATGTTTTTGTAACAAAGCAGGAATATACAAAAAGCACTGACCATCAAAGACTAAATTCTGTTCACAGAGAAATGAGGCCACCAACAGTAATAGACAAATCAGGAAGATTTGTGTCATCCACAACAGAACTGTTTGATCCTAAAGTAAGCAATGGGAATGCACCTGCAGAACGAACAGTAACTACCAGACGTATTTCTGTGAGCGTGGTGACAAACACTGATGCTCCCAAGGCACTGAACAAGTCTCTTACGCCACTTCAGGACAGATATAAAAATAAAGTAAATAGTTATCCTTCTTCCCAGCCAACATTGTCATCAACGTTACATCCAAGAACAGTCAGTTATCCATCAGGCAGATCCACAGAGATTATAAAAACAGTACCCTCTCCCAGGAACATTGAAAGTGCATATGATAAAGTTGGTGTTACCTCTCCTCACTTGAATTCTGCCCTTTCTCCAAGAAGAATATCAGCTGTTGATTCTCCAACCTCTCCCTCACTTAATGTCCCTGCAAAATATCCATCAAAGATTAAGGAAGAACCTCCTGGAAGCCTTCTTTACAAACAGTACAAAAATTCTGATCATGCTGAAGCTTATAAGTATAGTCCTGTTACTATGACTAAGAGCAGCTTACTGCCACAGTCATCACAGCAGCACACATCAAGCTACGAACATCACATTAAGCCTTCCACGTCCACTTTACCAGCTCGTTTCCCATCCATGTCCTCTGTCAGAAATGATGAAGCTTTGGAAAGTACCATGAGGAAGTTTGATGAGCTGCTTATGGCCCCACCTTATACACGCACTAAAACTGATCCAAATGATTTGTTACTGTGGGTCTCTGATGTAGACAGTGGCCAAAAATCTGCCCATAGCAGGTCCTTTTCAGCTGATGATACACAGACACGAATTCCTGGGATTAGAAAACTTATAACTTTCTCAAGATATAAAAGACAGCCCAACAAGGAGGAAGCAGAAAATGCCAAGAAAGACAAGCACTTGACACTACCACCTAGAAACACAAAGGGCTTGAGTAAAGAAGCTGTGATTGTGGAGACAATGAAACAGGCTGCAGAAAAGACATTTGCTGAGTTATTAGATTATGTTAATGCTGTAGAAACCATATCATCAGATCACAGAGAAGCTGACAATGTTTTTGGTTCTAAAATTTCAGGAAAAGCATCTAAAGTTTTAACAGAAGGTAGTCCAGATTTACTGTCTGTAAGACACAAAAGTTCTGACAAAGCAGACAAAGACATCATGCAAAAGGGTGATGATGCTGAGGAATTTGATAAATTGCTTGGTTCTGTTTTAAGCTCTTATAAAATTGATGAGCAACCCCAGCAAGACAAGCATGAAATAAGAGATGATTATTTTCTAGACCTGAGTAAAAATGTGTTAGGAGAAAGGAGCAAGAGTCACTTAGACAGTAAAACAGATGATCAGGACAATATGAGATTTATTCATAATTTGGTTGCTGAAAATGTGAACAATGGTGAAGTGATAAACCATGGTAAAAATCAAAATGAACCAGAAGAGGCTCTCAGTGATTTCTTAAAAGAAAAATCTCATGAAATTATTAAAGATGTGATTGAAAGAATCAGTAGCAAAGCAGACATTTTTTTCCCAGATGAAAAGTCAAGCGATTTCATTGAACATGCATCCCTAGCATTATCTGATGATGAATCACCTCCTCTGCCAAGTGTTCCACCACCTTTGCCAAGTACTCTTCCTCCTTCCTTCATTCTCAATGAAGAAGTCATTAACCAAAGTCCACATAAATCACTGGACCAAATAAATCTTGTCTTTCAGATGGAATCAGTGAACATTTAAGAAAAAAGGAAGATTCTACTGTTTTGTGCACTGTGCCAAGCCAGCTTTCTGAACCAGATGCCAGAAATCAAGAAATAAACACAAGGAAACTTGTTGTTGCAGCTGGCCATCATAGTTTGGCTGAGGATGATCAAGAGAGCAAGGGAGACTCTGTAGAACCTTTGAATTCCACAGGAGACAGCTATCATGATGGCATAAGAGGGCAGTCACCAAGCCCTGTTGATATGCTAAGTGAGGATTCTGGTATGGCTGCAGATGATGACCAGGAAATGGCTACTGATGATGCAATTTCTTTGTCTGGGGAGATGACAGAGACAGAATCAGATTCAATGAGGGCCACACACCTGCCTTCTGAACTGGAAGCTGAGATGTTCTCATCACTTGCTACAACACAAAAAGGTGTGAATTTCACTGTGGCAAAATCTTCCAGGACAGCTGAAGATGTGTCTCCTGTTCTTGTAGAACTCATGGATGTTGCTGATGGTGTCAGAGAAAGTGACACTGTTAATAATGAATTACCTCCACTGCTGCCGCCTTCATTCTCATCACCAGCAACCTATGAACTTTCTAGTCCAAAATCTGTGGATTCTGCATTATCTCACCCTTCATCATCCACCAAGCAGATATCTAACTTTCCACAACTGTCATCTGATTATGATGTACAACCAATGGTTTCTTCAGATATCATCAGTGAATCAAAAGAAAAATCTGCAGATTATATGAACACTTCCAAAGCAGTTGAAAGAAGAGTATCTAGTTCACGTGGAAGTCAAGAGCAGATGATCTCAAGAGCACATGACACATATATGCATACAGTCATCAGTAAACGGAAATGGTGCCTCAGGTCAAACCTGTCCAGGACTCCAGTGCTACAAGGTAATCCTGGTACCCCTGTGTATGCTGACTATACTGAGAGAAACTTGCTTAAATCACTGCCATACGGTGATCTCATCACCTTGGTCAATAAACTGAATGCTGTTCTTGATGCTGGGTCAGCATCAGTTAAACTATTCCTCACGGTGGTCCATATTCATTTAGATGGAAACTGCATCCCACTTGGCATTGACCTTAAACATGAAGGAGGAATATGGTTTAGGGTATGTTGTCATTTCATACTGCATTACACTGATTGTTTTAAGAACAAAGAGTAATACTAAACTGTTTTCCTTTTTATATCACTGCTCTAGAATTTTTGTTTCTCTCAAATTCAGGTATCTTATATCACATGATTATTTTAAAAAAAAAAAAGGCAAAACTGGACACATCCAATTTTTATATTAGATTTTGAGCAATTGTGGGTTAATTTTTTATAGTTCTAAATGAATTATTTGAAATATCAGACAACATTCTGGAACTTAGTTCTCTTATTAATATAAATAAATAAGCCTTAGTTCAGTGTTTACAAAGTGATTAGTTAAAAGCTCCACCTCCTCCTCCTCATTATCATCATCATCATCATCATCATCATCATCATCATCATCATCTCAGTTCTGGATCCAAAATTAAGCTGAGCTGTAAAGAATCTCCAGTTTAATTTAAATGAATGTAATAGAATGAAAGTTCAGTGATGATTGTTAGATGGGATGGATTCTGCACCCACTTCTTCAGCCTTTTAAAATAAAGTTCATCTGTTAATTCTTTAGTTATGCTTTGTTAACACACTTATAAAAGCTGTTTCCTGTCTGTCTTATTATGCTATCTACACATTACATCATTGTTATCTTAGCTTTTATACAGAAATTTTTCCTCCTGAATGGTTTTCAGTATATTGTTATTCTCATTAATTAGTTTTACAAGTTTTGAGGGAACCTTGTTGCAATTTGAAGCCTACAGGTCCATTTCTTTGCATGCAGAGATACTGAACCGTTTTGGGATTATCTAAAGCAATCTCACATTGGTGTTAGTAAAATATTTTACAAGGTTTTCATGGATGCTGCTATTCTTGCATAACAGCATTCAAGTGCTTTTCTTGAAGCATGATCTTTCTTGGAAACTATATTTTCCAAAGAGAGCAGATTTCATATTCAGCAAAATCAATGAAAATAGATTCTAAAAAAATAATATTACGATGCTATAACAATCGGAGGTTATGAAATGCCGGAGATTAGATATGCTGATGACACAGTATTACTGTCCACAACACAAAAAGGAATGGAAAAAACTAATTATGTCAGTCCATAAGAATAGTGAAGAGCAAAACCTCTATCTTAATGCAAAGAAAACTAAATTGATGACAACTGACAAAACAAACAAGGCATCTGATATATGTATCAGTGAGGAAAAACTAGAAGAGGTGGAGAGTTTTGAATATCTTGGATCACTGCTAACTAATAATGGAGATACAATGAGGGAAATTAAAAGGAGGACATCTATTGCTCTTCAGAAAGTAAAAGAACTAAAGAATCTGTGGAGAGGAACAGACAGAACTACAAAAATAAGATTTTTAAGGGCATGTATCTTTCCCATGGCAACATATGCCTGTGAGACCTGGACACTTAACAAAACAGCTGAGAAACACATAAATGCTTTGAATGTAAATGCTACAGAAGAGTTCTCCAAATATCATGGACACAAAAAAGAACAACTATATCCATACTACAAGAACTTAATATTGAAGAAGGCTGGCTAGTAAAGAAGATTAAATAGAGAAAACTTAAATATTTTGGACACAGTAAACATCATTATAATGTAGAGAAAACCATCTTGGAAGGGTACAAAATGGGAAAAAGAAAGAGAGGAAGACCAAGGCAAAGATGGCTGCAAGACTATCTACAAATGGATGCATCAGCAGCGGGCTATCTTGCCCACAACCGGAGGCCTACAGGAGTGCTGTCAGGGAGGCAAAGTTCCACAAGGGGCTTGCAAATGAATGAATGAAGATTCTAAAAAATAAACTCAGATGCATTTGACTGAAGTTTTCCATTTTCTGCTGTATGAATTAAAATACATTCAGTACTTCACTATGTCAAAAGGGGGCTAGAGAGTAGTGGCCATTTGAAAGTGGAATGGGATGTTCTGATTTGTATGAATATTTCTGGCATTTTGTTCTTTAAAAAAAGTCTGATCTTTGTTATACTTCTTGAACCTGGAATGTGAGCAGCATGCTCTTAACAACTGACACCATGAAAATGTTTGAACTGGGAGTGGTTTACAGAGGCTGGGTTGGAGACTCAAACCCAGAACTCTACAGACTCCACTGCCATGAGGATAACAGCAAACTATGTCCCAGTAGCCAGGCTAATCCTGTTGCTAGGAGCACCAAAGGAGAGGTTGGCCAGCTTTGGTTTCTTGCCTCTTGTAACTATTCCATCAGTCTAGAAGTCATCTTTGTTCCAAAGATTAGCTTTATGATCGAATGATGAACTTTCAAAGAAAGAGCTAGAGACAGAGCATACAATTTAATTGCTTCTTGGAATGTTAATGCAGTCACTTTTAAATCTATATATATATACTGTAACTATAAAATAGAGCCTAGCTCTGTTGCTGGTCCTGGGGAGCAGCCTAATTACACTCAAGGCATGCCCATATGTGTTTGGCTTTTGACATCAGCTTAAGTATTATTAGGCAGAAGACTCCAATGATGTGTTGATTGTATGTTGCCTGTGATCTAGCATTTAGCTGGGATTTGCAACTACTACCCTTGGCTACATGTAATGCATTGAGTTTTATATATATATATATATATATATGGGTGTCTGAGTGGCGAAGTGGTTAGTGCACTGGTCTCTCATGGCGATGGTCGGGAGTTCGAATCCGGCCAGAGCCACCCCAGTCACCCAGCTGTAGAAATGGGTACCCAACTTATTCTGGGGTTGGGGAAGGAAAGGCAGCCAGGTGTGATACTGACCATATCACCCTCTAGTATGCTGACAGTTCACTAACACCATATCCATATGTGCCTCTAAGGCATGACAGGATTACCTTTACCTATATATATATATATATATATATATATTATATATATATATATATATGGGTGTCTGAGTGGCGAAGTGGTTAGTGCACTGGTCTCTCATGGCGATGGTCGGGAGTTCGAATCCGGCCAGAGCCACCCCAGTCACCCAGCTGTAGAAATGGGTACCCAACTTATTCTGGGGTTGGGGAAGGAAAGGCAGCCAGGTGTGATACTGACCATATCACCCTCTAGTATGCTGACAGTTCACTAACACCATATCCATATGTGCCTCTAAGGCATGACAGGATTACCTTTACCTATATATATATATATATATATATATATATATATAGATATATATATATATGTATATACTCACTACCAAAAATAGCACTAAGATGGACACCACAGGGGAGCAGAAGTAAGTGTAAACCAAAAGAGACATGGAGAAGAACAACAGAGAGGATGTTGAGCAATAGAGGAGCAAGAGCAAAAAAAAAAAAAAGGCAAAGGACAGGCATTTGTGGAAAACCCTTGCTGAAGCCCCTTTTGCCCTGGGCACTTAAGGTCCAGAGAGATATATACTCTTTTAAATTGGAGTGTGTAGTATAGTAATTAGTGAAATATCTTCTTATTCAAAGAGTGTGGGTTCAAGACAAGACTCACCTACCAGGTCGTTACAGTTTATCGGGTTATAAAAATGGGTACCCCTGCATCATGCGGTGCTGTACAAGTGATCACGGTCAACCCTGGGACTGTTGGAGAACACTCAAAAAGATAACGTGTGAATTAAAAAAAGTGTTCCTATATCCTAAGACATTAATACATTTCATGTTGTTGTTAATAACAAACTATGATGTGTTTGCATTTTATAATTCATATTTCAGAACCATGCTGAAAGTTATAATTCAGTTTTTAATGAAAGAAAATGTTTTACGTATTTGAATGAATTTCATAGTATAATATTAGAATCATTTAACTAGCTGTCCTTTTGGTTAAAAAAAAAAAAATTCAGGTATCAGGTATAAAGAAGGACAGCCCAGTTTGGAAAGAAGGTAGTGCTAGTGTTGGGGACTGGCTAGTGGCAGTGGATAGTCTCTGGTGTGACCAGGTGTCAGTCATGAGATTTTTGTCAAGGTTGGCAAAACCAAAACATGACACACTTCTGGTGTTTAGCAGAGAGGAGAAGTCAGTGGAAAGTTCAGGTATTTTACTTTCTATGATTATATACATAGATATATCTCACGTCTTACATCCTTCCCATGCCGTTAAACGTCACATGGGGCTTGCATGGTAGTTTGCCAAGTTTTCCTGTTTTCGGTGAGCTTTTCAACCTCATCAAGGGATGTTATGCCCATTAAACTGGCCTCTCTTAACAATTTTCTCTTTAGAGTTTCATGTGGTCAAACTTTTTTTCTTCAGCCTGTTATGTTCCATTCGATAGCTTGTTTGGGGATTACCTGATTGTTTCTTCTCATCACATGACTGACATATGTCCATCTTCTTTTTCTGATCACTCATGATATAGGTTGTTGTTTGCTCATCTGTATTATCTCTGCATTGTTCTTGAATATAGATGTGTATATATATATAGTAGATAACTTCAGGATATATTTGTAAATAAAATGAAAAAAAAAAAAACTAATCTATTTTTCATTTCAGGTTAGATTCATTATATGTAAATAAAATGGGAAAGGTATTAAGATGGAACATATGAAAGATAATGGATCCATTAATGGATTAGTGAACAATCATTAGAAAAAATATACAGAATTATAAATACCATGCTTTCTTTATTTAGAGTTTGATATTGTTATCATAAAATATGTTCTTCTATGCCAAACATATATTTCATTTTTACTTCACATTTTCTTTCAAGTAATTTTTCAAAAATTGTTTAATACATTTTTTTTTACAGTCATCTTGACTCAAAATAGCAAATATGTCTTATCTGTCATTAACATGCAATTTGTTTTTTTTTTTCGTTGTTGTTTGTTCTGTCAAGTGTTACCAGCCCAGGACAAGCAGCTGGCATATGAAGATGAACTGTCAGTATCAGAGGAAGATTTACACTTGTATAGCACAAAACAAGCACATTCAGTGGATGTAAAAATATCACACCCTGTGAAAGTTACAAGGCACCGATCATACCAAGAACCACCATTTAATGAGCAAATGAAGCCACCTACAGATCACATTCCATCACTTTCTGAGCAAAGGACATCAAGAACTGATAAAGCACTGTCTCTGCTTGACCAACCAGCTCTCGTCCAAGCACCATTACCCTCTGACCAGTCACCATCACATTCAGACCAGGTAGCATCTCTGCTAAATGCTCTTCCATCATCTTCCAAGGAATCACCACATCAGCAACAAGAAAAAGCTAAAACCTCACCAAAGGAACCTGCTGTTCCACATAGGAGGAGGTATGTAAAAAGAGTCACAACAGATGAAGCTGAATCCATTCCAGTTCATGATGATAAAGTGCAAACATATTCTGGACCAAATTCCACAAGAAACACAACACCAAACAGTTTAGGAGCAGCTGGTGAAGCTTCACATATTAGAACAGCACAACTACAAGATGTGTCTTCGAACACTATCGGCTCAGCATACGAGCTAAGTTCAGGTGTTTATAAAGTGATAATAATGAAAAGTGCTGCAGGTGTTGGATTCTCCCTGGAAGGAGGATTAGATTCATCCATAGGAGACATGCCAATTACAATAAAAAGAATTTTCAAAGGTAAGATTTGGAGATGGAAAATGTAATTTTCAAGGATAAGGTTTCCAATGAGAAGTGTGGTTTCAAACACATGGAGATGAAAAAAAAAAACAAAAAAGCTAAAAATCTGAGAGAGAGATGGAAAGAAATAGTGAGAAAAAAAATAGTGTTTCCAAAGAACAGAGTTAATATAACAAAACGGGTGAGAGATAGACATCTTTATAAATAGTATATAAAAACTGCACTTCACATTTGATATTAATTTTGATAATGTTTTAAATAATTATTTTATGAAATGTAGGTCATTCAGGAAACAATTACCTTTTCTTGTACAGGAGTTTTTTTTTTTTTTACCTTTTATTGTTTAAAAAGTAGAACTTTCCTATCAGGTCTGTTCAATTTCTTATCATGGATTTTAGGGGGTAAATAAGTAATCTGAGGGGACAGTCACTGACCCATTGCTGACACTTTGCGATAGGACTGGCAGCCCATAGCTGACCAAGATCCTGTTCTTTCTTCCCATTTGTATTGCCTGTCTCAGTCTTGGCCTAGCTGATAACGGTGGTATAGTCTAATAAAGAAGAGTTACAACTCTTTACTTTCTAGCAGTACTCCAGGTCTGCAAAAAATAGCCATAAATAAGCTACTGTAAGCCACCATAAGCTACTCTTTGTTCATCATGATACCATACTTCAACACTTTCATCATACTGACTGCGAAGATCATCCTGCTCACTATTCATAGGGATATATAATAATAATATGAGCATTATTATGAAGATTTTAAACTGAGGGTTCGATGATGCAGTTTTGCAGAAAACAAACCCATAATATTTATTAAATAATTGTTTTTCTTGTTATTGAATGGTACTAAAAATTATATTAATTGCCAGAATGATAGTGAAAGAAGTTGTATTTTCAAGAAAAGCCTTTTAATGATATTTCAATATCTGTAACTCTTAATTTTTTTTCATTTTATAGGAGGTCCAGCTGAAAAGTCTGGCTTTTTGAAGGTGAAGGATGAAATTTTGGAAGTGAATGGATTTGACTTTTCAAAAATGCGACATTACGAGGCATGGAACCATCTTAAATGTCTGAGTGATGGAGAGGTTCACATCATAGTTCGAAGAAATCAAGAAATCATTTAATTCCAAGAACAGAGCTGATCATAATTGCCAAAATTGAGATCATTTGTTTTGTTCCTGTTTTGAGAAAGTGACAAAATATTATTTTCAAGAATTGAGAGGAGAATGTTCCAAGAAAATAAAGCAGAGAAAAATAATATGTGATGTATACTTATATATCTATACTCATATAAGTAAATTCTTATAAACAAATGAATGGAGACAAATGTTATACTGAACCTGTTTTATGTGGACATATATTTCTTGGACAAAACAAGTGTACATAAGGTTGCATTTTGATTTTCTGGGAAAAAAAAAATCAAGGAGTGTTATTGATAACTAATTGATGGCTGTTGAAAATATTTGCATATTTTTACACTTTTGAACTTCAGTCTTATTTTAGTCCTAACTGTTGCAATTTCAAGTGGGGGTGGGGGGGGGGGGGGGGGGGGGGGGGGGTTCCAACTACTTTTCCATTAGTAGTTTTTCTTGTATATAACTTGAAATGGATTTGTTATTTATAATATTTTGTTAAAATTTTGAACTGCTTTATCACAACTTTGAAAGCATTTTTCAACATTCAACATATTGGCATTTTATTTTGTTAAGAATGTGTGTCCTAGATTTCTGTTAGATTATCTTCGTCAGCCATTGGAAGTTATATTGTAAAATACTGTTTCATACATACTTAATTTCTGCAAAAGGCTTCAAAAAGCAAACAAATTTGTAACAAATGATTTTATCAGATTAAAGTCATTATGAAAGTTACTTTAGCGAATTACCAGTTGTGTTACAGGAACTATCATTGAAACTAGCGTATGAGTTCTTCAGCGTTCAAGGAGGAAGCCTGGTCATGCTAAATCTGCGGCTCTGTCGCCCTGATGAAGTCTGCTATCTTCTGCAGGCTTGAGTGGGGGCCCCATAGCATTTCCGCTCCCTTGGGCTAGATCTGTGTTTGGAGATTTAAGTGTGTTGGGCAGGTTTGCAGGATGTGTTCTGGTGTCTGGATACCAAAGCCGCAGGGACACTGATTTGTGTGTGATATTTTGAGGCGATAGAGGTGGTTTAAAAGTCTGCAATGTCCCGTTCTTAGGCAAAAGATTGTAGTCTGCTGGTGTCTCTGTGGTTGAGTATATGAGTGAGTTTGTATGTCACTCTATATGAGTACATGTAACAAAATTATAAGGTGCAACTGCAAAATTAACTGCAGTCTTTTTGTAAGTGGCATTTATACTGCAAAATTAACTGCAGTCTTTGTGTAAGTGGCATTTATTTAAAGTGATATAAAGCTGCCTAATACTGCCTGCTCATGTTACCATTGTAAAGAAAATGCCAAATTTAATCAGTTTATATAAAGAGCCTGTTGTATATGTCTCATATACATCTTGCGATAGAATGGAAGAAAGTATTTTAAAATATTTTAATGTCAAGGATAACTTACATAATATCTTGTTTTCCTGAGCCCACAAAGGGCTTTTCTTTTAAAGTCAAGCGTGATTTTGTGAGCCTGGGGAGAATTCATTGTATAATTTTACACTGTCTTTGCCATCGTTCTTAGTCACAAAAGAAAAATCCATTTGTTCTTGGTGTATCCTTTAAGTATTGTTGACTGCTAAGGATTTTACCTCATTATTTTTTGCTGTAAGAGCCTTTGTGTCCAATTCTTCACTCTTTGAAAATAAAATTAACTCATTTGTTTGCATATGAGTAGGAACGTATGATGAATTAAAGTGACTCTATTTCATTGTCCTGGTTTAACTTTCTCTTATTAGCTTTATTTTATTGTTTCTTCTCCACTACATCTTAATGTTCTCCTGTTCTTTTCATTCTACATCTGATCTTGTTTTATTTAGGTACATCTCAATAATCTCTACATATTGCTTCTAAACTTTTTTTCCTGAAGCTGACAAACTATTGTGAATAAAAAGGCAAACTTGAGACAGTGTTCTAATTTGATATTATCGTTGTCATCATCATTTGCTATCTTCCCAAAAAAAGGTTGGTTGCAAGGGACTTCCAGCTTTCTGAATCCCTTTCTTTCACAATGTACAGGTACGGACTAAGTTCCACCAATCTCTTGATTTGTCCACTCCTTGTATCATTATAATCCTCTTGTTCCTTTCTTTCACAATGTACAGGTACAGACTAAGTTCCACCAATCTCTTGATTTGTCTGCTCCTTGTATCATTATAATCCTCTTGTTCCTTTCTTTCACAATGTACAGGTACAGACTAAGTTCCACCAATCTCTATGACTTTTTTCCATTATATCTTTAGTTGTCTTTCTAGTACTGGTTTTGGCATAATCATTGTCTCAGTATTTCTTCACTATTAGGCCAGATATGTGATTATGTGTTTTTCTATACCTAGCTCAAGACTCAGAAAGACACAAGCACTCTGCTGCAATTAGTTGCAGCTTATCTTAGAAAGAAACCTCTGTATAAGTGACAAATTTTATCAACCTCTCTGGCAGTTTACAGCTGTCAAAAGAGAAACTAATCTTCATGATAACTGATTAATTGATGTGATAATTTTATTACTCATAAATGTGATTTAAGTTTCCAACAAGCCTTACTCAAGTACAGAAAAAAAATGCTAAAATTTTTGTAATTCTTCTCTTTTGAATTTGGGGATAAAAGTCTGTGATTTTTAAAAAAAACTTCTATTTGTTGCTTTATGTTAATATTTTATTCTGTCTGTAATGTTTGGGTTTGGCTGGTAATCTAAAGAAGACCGTCTTGGAAGGGTACATAATGGGAAAAAGAAAGAGAGGAAGACCAAGATGAAGATGGCTGCAAGACATCGTTGATGATCTGCAAATGGATGCATCAGCAGCAGGCCATTTTGCTTACAACCGAGAGGCCTACAGGAGAGCTGTTAGGGAGGCAAAGTTCTGCAAGGGACAGGCAAATGAATGAATGTCTGTGAAGTTAGTCACACATAGCAAAGTGAGAGCTATGCTGTTCATGTTATTTGATGGAGTGTCTATACATTTTATATATAATTAATAAGAAAAAAAGAAGGCAACAGCAAAAAGTCACCAGCCATGAGTTTGTCACCTCTTCAGAAGAATATGGCAGACTGTAACTTTATATTTGAAGGACAAATATACGTAGAAGGAACAGCTATTGAAGAAGTAAACCATTCTGTACATCTTGGCAGCTATATAAACCACAATGGTGACAAAGAATTTGAACTGCCAAAGCAGCATTAACCTTCAAGAATCTTGAGAACATTCAAAAGTTATAAGCACAAAAACCAAATTAAGATTATTCAATTCAAATGAAATATCCACCCTCATTTATGCATGTGAAAGCTGGAAAACAACTAAAGGAACAGACAAGAAATTAGACTCCTTCAAAAACAAATGCCTAAGGAAAATACTCTGTATAAAGTGGAATGAATTCAAGAACAACGCAGAGATCAGACAGATGAGCAAACAACAACCTGTCTCATGGTTGATCAGAAAAAGAAGATGGACATATGTTGGTCACGTGATGAGAAGAAATAATCAGAGAATCCCCAAACAAGCTATCAAATGGAACACAACAGGTCGAAGAAAAAGAAGTCGACCACGTGGAGCTCTAAAGAGGAAATTGTTAAGAGAAGCCAATTTAGTGGGCATAATATCCCTTGATGAGGTTGAAAAACTCGCCGAAGACAGGACATCTTGGCGAACTACCACGTGGGCCCTATGTGACGTTTAACAGCACGGGAAGGATGTAAGAAGTAAGAACTTTGAACTTAACAGTTACTGACCGATGCATAGAATGTAAAAGTAACCAGTCCTATGTCATGTCACTTAGGGCCCTATGTCATACTGTTAAGATACGCAGGGATATAGCTTTAGGGCCTTAATTGTCCTTGATCTGTCAACACACTAGATAGATAATGTGGTTAGTATCATGCCTGGCTGCCTTTCCTTCCCTTGCTCCAGGAAGAGCCAGACACCCATATCTACAGTTGAACTGAGCTGACTGCCTCCAGACCATGGACCTTCAGTGTGAGATACTTGACTAACCACATCACTGCTAAAGTTTATGGATAAATGAGTTGAGGAATGCAGTGAAACTAGCTCTAGTGAAGCACAGACTATCAGAGGTTATTGGTGCAGTTTAACATAAAAAGACAGTAAGAAATGAAGATAAAAGGGAATGACAAAAGAGACAATGAGATGAGTACACAGAAATGTAAAACAAACAGTAAGAAACCAATATGTCAGTACTCTGCCTTTATCAAAAGTGATGAAAATAATTAAATTACAAATAAAAACAAAAAAAAACAAAAAAACACTTAACTAGCAGAGGTCACCTTGGTTAGGACATCATGCAATTAAGCTTTTAATGTCCTACCCAAGACCTCTATTAGCTATACTTTTAATGTCCTAACCAAGATCTCTATTAGCTACACTTTTAATGTCCTAACCAAGATCTCTATTAGCTACACTTTTAATGTCCTAACCAAGATCTCTATTAGCCACACTTTTAATGTCCTAACCAAGATCTCTGTTAGCTTACACTTTTAATGTCCTAACCAAGACCTCTATTAGCCACACTTTTAATGTCCTAACCAAGATCTCTGTTAGCTACACTTTTAAAGTCCTAACCAAGTTCTCTGTTAGCTACACTTTTAATGTCCTAACCAAGATCTCTATTAGCTACATTTTTAATGTCCTAACCAAGATCTCTATTAGCTACATTTTTAATGTCCTAACCAAGATCTCTATTAGCTACACTTTTAATGTCCTAACCAAGATCTCTATTAGCTACACTTTTAATGTCCTAACCAAGATCTCTATTAGCTACACTTTTAATGTCCTAACCAAGATCTCTATTAGCTACACTTTTAATGTCCTAACCAAGATCTCTATTAGCTACACTTGTATGTGCTAGTTTTTTGTTATTTTTTTTGTCGTCCTTGATAAAGGCATAGTACACTGAAATATTGCTTTGTTACTGTTTGTTTTTCATTTCATCTCATCTCATCTTTTGCCATTCCTTCTCATTTTCATTTCTTTCTGTCTTTTTTTTTAAAATGTAAAACTGACACATACTCTTGACTAACACATGAATCCATACAAAGACTCATTTTCATCCTTTCATGACAAGAAGAGGAGAGACGGCAACTACATTCAATAATCTTATCAAATGAGAGCTTGGAACAAACTAAAGATTAAGATAAAAGACAAGATTTTGATATACACGAACAATGCCTTTACATGAATTATAAGCACAGAAAATGCTGTCGAGAGATGAAAGATTTAACTGCTTCGACTGCACCATCTTCACAGAATAAACACCAGATAACAGGATCAGGCAAAGAACTCACAGCTGCTGCAGGAAGCTAAATCTCCTCTATCAAGGTATCTCTGGCATATCAATTAATCATCCTCATAGAGTACAGATACATTATGGAAAAATATGGTCATGAATAGTCAAAATGATCTTATACTAGTGATAGAAAAGGGCCATGTAAACTATACTGTTATTTTATATGAGTATACTGCACATCAGTGCTATCTGTCTTGGTGCTGGTAATTTTGGTCTGGCTTCATGGACTGACACATCCATTACAGTTACCATTAAATAATACTCAAAATAAGTTTATCATAGAAAAATCTATTTATTTTTGTTTTCAGGTGATGACCCTCATATAAGAATATAAACCAACAGCATTGCTATTACAAACAAGAGTACACAGAAATATTCCCCAAAATTAGTCATGCCTCCGGACTCCCACAAAAGGGAGACAACCCTTCATGGGCACATGTGAAGAAATAGCACATCTAAGAAAATCATCAATGTAACACTCTACTATGTGCTGTGGTCAGAGCCAGTGAGTGGGAGGTCCAGTCAGTGCACTGCTGTGGGACCTGGATGGCTTCTGGGTTTTTTTTGGGTTTTTTTTGGGGGGGAACTGAAAAATGACTGGTTATTGGGTAGGGGGAAGAGAAGAAATACTGTAATTTTGACCCGGTTTACAAGATTTCTCCTGGAAGTGCAGCTATAGATCACATTGAAGTAGTTTTTTCTTTTCTTTTCTCTCAACAAACTATTACAAGACAGCAGTGAAGAGATGTCAATGAAAAGACTTGTAAAGTTAGGAGATCGGTCTCTTAATCTGATGGTACCGGGTTTATGTCATAGCAGTGCAGATTTTTTCTGGTACCACCACACCAGAAAAAGGCCCTTGGCTCCATCCAGCCTCTAAAAAAGTGTACCAGAAAAATCTGTGAAGGTAAATGGCCAGGCATGATACTAACCACATCACGCTTTCATATGGTGAAGATTGTGGAAATACAGGCCTAACATCATATCCCAATATGCCTTAATGGCATGGAAATGGAGATTTTACCTCTACCTTATAAAATCAGTCATCACTAAATTCTACACAACACAATTACATGTAGTATAACGTTTCTCATCTTACACATATACCTTTTAACAAATCAACACATATTGTTGTCAGATCTAATATTATAAAATCTGCAAAGCCCAATGTTAACTTATTACATCTATATATTATCAATTTGTATCATTATATAATATTTAATATATATATAAAAAGGTGTGTGTGTGTGTGTGTTTGTGTGTGTGCGCACACAGCATTGTCAAGTATAAGCCAGCCCATGTACTTGTTATCTTTACTTTCCCAGAGAGACCCCTTAAGACTCAGTTCTGGACACAGGGTCTACCCTGGTGCTGGTAGCCCCCCCCCCCCCCCAAAAAAAAAAAAACTTTCGGCTGAAAGAGGAATGCAACCTGAGCCTGGCTGGAAGACAAGTGCACTTATAACTGCACTACCACAGCAGAAGGGTACATGTTTATCAGAACATGAGATTTTAGGACATTCCTAACGTGACTGAAAGCATCTCGGTCCCTCAGAAATAAATGTACACATCAGACTCAGACATGACATTATGCCTCTGGTTAATTCCATACAACTTGGAAATGAATTCTCTGTACAGATAAACATTCATTCAATATGCGTTTGGTACAGAATTATCAGATATATTGTGTAGCTCATTTTAAAAAAAAATTGAATAAGCAAACTTTAAAGTGGTTCAGGTGCCTCAATCAAACTGAACTTTCTGGTTATCTTCAGTTTATAATAGCACATCTTCAAAATACATATAACTGGATCAGACCTTCCGGCGCTGGAAAAAAAAATAAACACCTCATCACAAATATTACTGATGTAGATCAGTTTTATAAACTTTCATGACACCTGCCTGACGATGGTATGGATCTCAAATTCTTACAAATGCCAGAAGTGAGATGTATTCTTGTGAAGATTGGGCCAAAAAAACAATAGAAAAGAGCAAACACAATCCTTGAACAGTCACAAAACTAGAATACAATAGCAAAGACAACTGGCTGAACAAATAGTCAGAAGACTAAAGAAAGCTTTATCCAGAACATGAAACCACATCATGCAGACAACATCAAGAATTTGAAAGGAAGATCATCATACTGGGTTACAGACTACAAAAATCACCACTGCCAACAGAACACAGCCTCATCACACTCAAAGAGTATGTTTGTACTCTGTAATATAAACAAATTAATTTTTTGTTTTCTAGCTTTGTCTTAGAGGACAGTTCTTAGTGACCTTGGCAGATGTTAGTTTGCTGAGGTCAGCTGTTTGTTTGTGGAAGTTGGCAAAACATCATTTCAATAAACAGTTTGTCTCAAAGCTGATTCTACCAATATTTATCTCTGCCAGATAAAGTAAAGAGGATTAAAGAGAGAAAACTTAAATATTTTGGCCACATTAAACGTCATGATAATTTAGAGAAGACCGTATTGGAGGGATACATAATGGGAAAAAGAAAAAGAGGAAGACCGAAACGAAGATGGCTGCAAGACATCGTTGATGATCTGGAGATGGATGCAGCAGCTGCAGGCCATCTTGCTCACAACCGAGAGGCCTACAGGAGTGCTGTTTGGGAGGCAAAGTTCCGCAAGGGACATGCAAAGGAATGAATGAGATAAAGTAACAACAGATCAAGTATTCTGTTACATAAGGGTCAGTCTTTGCATTTATCTCAACTGTTTTCAAGGGTGTCTTGTCAGTTCTTCCTCAGATGATCCACAACTCAGACACTGGTCACGTTCCATTTGCTAGTCTTTCTCCAGCTCTCCCATCCTTCATATAAACAAAAAAATGAAGAATGACTTTCTGTTATCCCTGTATGTCAACTTATGTCTTTCCCTTTGTTTCCACTGACATGTAAGGATACAATTATTCACTCTTCCAACATAGCCCCAAATAAGTTTTATATTGCATATTTGAATTGGTTTCTCTTTCTTATTAACTAGTTGTTCATTGCTTTGCAAAAACACTGCTGGAGGTTTATTAAGCCTATTCTTGTGTCCTGAATGAAAAAAAAAAACAATCCAGAATCCTTAGTAAACAAAAAACCCAGAAGATTAAAACATTTGTTGTTTGTGTTCTTATGTGCTTTTTTTCTAAGTTTTTTTTAATGCACTGTCTGTCTTTTGTGTGTGTTTATTTTTTGAGCTGAGAAAGAAAGTGGCTGTTACTGTAAATCTGTGGAAGCTGAATCATCGTGAATCTCTATATACTATAATCAAGTTTTAAGACTATTCTAGATATTTTTTTTTCTACTGCCTAGACAAAGTCCTACGAGGTGGTGACACACAAGTTCCCTTCTCTTAAACTTGGTCTTTGATCAAAATGGCCTGAACAGCTCCATATGTGACAAACAATTTCCTGCCAAAATTAACCTGAAACACCCAGCTGGCAAATTTATTTGCTAATTTCATCTCATTTTACTCTACAGAATGCAAAAACACTGGCTTCGTTGTTGAAATCACCTGCTGCCTATATGGCATAGATGCCACTGTAGGAAAACAATGCTGGGGTGGGGGGAGGGTGTTGGTGTGTTAAATCCAGCCTCTAAGATGAACTTTTATCTGAATACACACTGATGACTTGACACTCAGTAAGATGAACTTTTATCTGAATACACACTGATGACTTAACACTCAGTAAGATGAACTTTTATCTGAATACACACTGATGACTTAACACTCAGTAAGATGAATTTTTATCTGAATACACACTGATGACTTAACACTCAGTAAGATGAATTTTTATCTGAATACATACTTATGACTTAACACTCAGTAAGATGAACTTTTATCTGAAGACACACTGATACTTAACACTCAGTAAAGTGAACTTTTATCTGAATACATACTTATGATTTAACACTGAACTTCATGAAGAAGTATCATCTCTTCTGAGCATTTTCTTGTGGTGCAGGGAACATTAGGACTGAAGTTACTTGGACTGGCATGGTTAAGTTTATGAATGTGTATGATCCCTTATAAGCTTCATACAGCAATATTAATTTGGTTTTTTTTTTTGGAATACTAGAGAGATAGAAAAAAAAAATAATACACAACCCTACTGTGACAAGAAGGATTATAACCCATGTACAAAAAAAACAAATAATAATTGTCATATAAATAACCAGAAACCACAGACTATTTTGAAGTTTTTTTTTTTTAACCATGTAACAGAAATGATAAGAGTGTACACAGATGTATAGTGTGTCCCACATACCAAGATAAGATTATTTAAAAAGGAAAAAAAAAAGCATATCTCTGCAGTTCTCTTGGTAGGTACCACTGTCCCTTTAAGTCCAAACACATTTTAAAAAAAAAGAAAATCACACAGCGAACAGGATCTACCTGTCTGGCACTACTTGTCATCATGAAAAATGAAACGGGCAATTCAATCTGAGTACAATAATTAACCACTCGGTCCCATGGTATTCAAGTAAACGAATGATCAATACAGCCACGTGTACAAGCAACATGCTAGGAATTTAACTCTATGAATTTTTTTTTTTTTTAAATGTAATCAGTCGCACGGTTTTGTTCCATAATCAGAGTTTGTAATTTTAAACTACTTTATATGATTTATCCTCTACAAATCCATGAGACACTGAATGGCCTATAGGGTCATCTCTCCCTTTAAATGAACACAGCACAAAGTCCAGGTCTCCTGTAAGTTAATCAGAAACAATAATACAAAGGTAAGGAACAAAGAGCACAAAAATATTCTTCATGGCAGGTGAAATAATCATTTAATACAAATGCATATTAAATGTAAAAATATAAATGTTAAGACAGACGACTGAACAACAACCAGTTTCATGGGCGATCAGGAAAAGGAGATGGGACATATGTTGGTCACGTGATGAGAAGAAACAATTAGAGAATCCCAAAACAAGCTATCAAGTGGAACACAACGGGCCGAAGAAAAAGAGGCAGACCGCGTGAAACTCTAAAGAGGACATTGTTAAGAGAGGCCAAATAAATAGGCATGAAATCCCTTGATGAGGTTGAAAAGCTTGCTGAAAACAGGAAAAATTGGCGAACTACCTTGCAAGCCCTATGTGACGTTTAATGGTATGGGAAGGATATAAGATAAAATAAATGCATATTATAAAAAAAAATTTAAAAAGGACAAAAGGTTAGGAAAACAATGGAACACAGTAAATCATGACAGATTGTCCCAAAACTTTTATTATTCATAACAATCAGTTGTATGAACTGAGAATGTTTTCAAATTTCACAAAAATTTATATGAAATGTCCCAAAACTGTACAAAAATATATACAATTTTAAACTGGATTTTTTACAAAGCTTGTGTAATGAGACATGAATATGCCCCCACAGACTTGCCAAAAAAAAAGTGACCTTAACTGAAACTTTTTCCTAGCAAAATTATCTTTTGTTTGATGTTACTTTCAAGTATGAGTGGAATACAATAATGTAAAAATGTATTACCTTGTCTCAAGGATACCTTCCAGCTGTCAAACAAAAACTCAGGGATACCTTCCAGTTGTCAAACAATAGACTTAAAAATACCCTGAATTAGCTTCATATGTCAGCTTAGCTCTACCTCTTCATAGATTTGTTTAAGATATAAGTAAAGTATAGACAGTACTGACATATTCCATAGTTAACACAAAAGTACTATTTAAAATTATTATTATTAATAGAAAACTAGCTAAATTTATCATCACCATCATACACCAGGGAAGGTTGGATTTGCTCTGTCCTGTCTTTTCACAGTGTGCCCATCACGCCTTACTGCAGTCCATTGTTTTATGTTGTCCATCAATTTATATCATTATCAAACTCCTATTTTTCTATCTGCTTTTCCCTCAAGTATGATTTTTTTTGTGCTATATTATATCTAACAAGAAACATAACTGTGAAACCTCCATGTCAGTGATGTATAACTCTTTGAGTTAACCTGCTACATTATATTTTACTGTTATCAGGTGGGCCAATGATTTTTAGACTGATAATTTCCTATTAATGAATCATAACTAAAGCAGTGTTTATACACTTATCTTAGAAATTGCCTAAATTAACTGGATCTATGCATAAAGGAAAGAAAAAAGCAAATAAGTTTAGAGATTTAATATTTTGTTTTGTCAGTACACAGTTCATTTCATTTCTCAGATTCAGCTACCATTTGAGCCTGTGCTCTTTGGCTCAAAGTGATGGCAAAGTACCTGCAGGACTCTTTAATGTATCGAGTTTGTATATAATGTATTCTCGATATCTGGGTGTTCAGGCATGTATTCCTGTTGTAAATCTTTTGAGTACCGATCATTCTGGAATATGGTGTGCGGCTGTTTCTTGGTTATTATCACAAAGTGGACATTTGGGTGCTTCATCGGTTGTATTCGATGTATGTATGCGTTCAGGGATATGTGGCTTGTTCTTATTTAGGAGAAGAAGATAGTATGTTCTCATCTATTTAGTGTGTTTATGGTGTCTTCTGCATTCACGGCAGTCATATGCTGGTAGGCTGCTCTGCCTGCGTTTCCCACTGCCCATTCATTCAGCCATTCCTCCTTTTCTGCTACTTCTTAATATTTGTTTGACTGGAAGAAAAGTCTCAAGAGAACAGCAAATAATCAGGTCCACTCTACTGACAGATGACCAACTGTGGAGACAACACACCTGCTGCTACTCAGCCATAAAGGTAGCTACAGTTTTACAAAATGACAAAGTGAGCAGAAACAGATAGCAGAAGATAAGAAAGTAAGGTGAGAACGTATAAATGAAGAACATACAACATCCGTACGTTCTTCATATTTATGCTCTACTTTCCTATTTTCTGCCATCAGTGTATCTGCTAACTTCCTCTGTAATTCTGTAAAACTGAAACATACAGCTCTATCTACCTTTATTATCAGAACCAGTTTTACTGGAGCCATCATCTCTTTTACCTACTCACCCATAGGCATCCATATAAATGACACTCAATGATACTCACAGAACTAACTGCTGGAATAGACACAAGTTTACAAGAAACTTGAAAATCTGTAACAAGATCTTAAAATCTCTAGTACCAGACACTTACATGTCTCACATGTGTCTAGGACAAACAGTGCATCAACACAAATGAAACAAAACAACTAGTTATTTCTGAAAGAAACAATGTATTTTTACAGCTTAATCAAAATAGGGGAAACCTTGAGGCTGAAGAGCAAAAGTTAAAGGAAAAAAAAAAAAGAATATAGCTACCATCTTGGTTTCTTTTAAACTTTTGGGCATAACCTGTTATCTTACTTAATCCTCTAGGTATTCCCCTAACTGCTGTAATGTGGCAGGAATACTCATAGTATGCTCTTCAGACTGCTCCCGGAAGCTCCAGAAGGACTCTCACTCGCATTTAGATCCAACCCTGATTAATGCTTTTTTTGCTTATGATGCAGTGCTGGTTCATCAAAATGTTCCCTAGTAGTTGGAGGTTGTGGCTGAGATATGTATGGTCCCTTTTCTATTGTTTTGATGGTAGTATCTTAAATCCTCCCTTATTCAAGGGATCACTGATCCCACAAATATATATCTTCCACAAAAAAAAAAATAAAAAAATAAAAACCCATTAACATACAAGACAAAATCAGTAATGCATTTGCCGGTAAACTTTTCAAACCAGGTAGCAATGTCTCATTATCAGAACAAATCATGAAAACAAGCTCGTCATTAAATTGAGAACTAAAAACTGGAATATGGTGAGAGTATATACAGTTACCAACTCAGTTTTAAAATAACTCTGCGCACTGCCTCATTCTTCAAGATGTGAGAGCCAGTTCTCATCATTGTGTCTATAAAATATTTAAATAAAATTCATGTACACGCAAAATGGATGAATTGAAACAAAAATGACAATGCAATTATGTATACAAACCATTCAACAAAGTGTGCATGTAAAAGCTAGAAGCATATCACAGAAGGCTTCTAGCATAATATGAATGCCATGCTACAAGAATCGTCCAGCATCGACATTGTAAAACTAATGTTCCCAGTAGGGAGAAGTGCAGCGTAAATGTCACTTTTCCTCATATCAATCTCAAAAACATATCACGGAAGCAAAAAAAAACAAAAACAAAAACAAAACTGACGATGAACTGGTTCTGTCATCAGAGTGAGAAACCCAGAGCATGCAAAGATGTCAATCTTTCCTTCAGAAAAATAAGGTAAAGATAATTAAGCCATGGAGACACCTAGTAGATACAGTGTCCGTGTCTACATTTTTCTTGACCTGTAGGTAAATTAGAGAGTGATGTGGTCAGCATCAAGCCCGGCCACCCTTCCTTACCCAACTCCAGAAGAAGTCAGGTACCAATTTCTACAGCTGAGTGACCTGGGCACCTTCTGCCAGCTTCAAACCACAGACCTTTGTCATGAGAGACTAATCTACTAATCACTTTGCTACTCCTTTCAGACAAGTTTCAATCATCTGACTGACATGATACTGCAAGAACATAAAGGTTTCTTGGTCAAGAATTGCAGAAGTCAGTGAGGTGATAATTACTTCCTGCTTTTTTTTTATTTCTTCCCAGAGAAAGAATTATAAATGTATGACATTTGTTAAATGACATTTATATCACTCTAGCTGAAAAAATGCTCATGTCAGGAAAGGTTCAAAATTTATTTAATAACATAAAGGTCAGCTGCAGCCAGTATGGAGATGTACCCTCTTAGACATGTGAGCTCAGAGCTTACTTCAAATGCTGAAACTTAAAAAAAACAAAAAAAAACAACCAAAAACTGTAGCCTTCTACACCCAAGTACATGCCATTAAACAGTGAAATCTGAGATCAGGCTATGAAGACTGTGAATGTATTCTGACACTGAAAAGAAAAGAAGAATTCTAAAACACCGAAAAAAAAAAAAAGAATTCTAAAACACTGAAAACAAAACATGACTGATTCTGGTACATTTTTACTTCCTGAAACATTATTTAAAGCAGTCACATGCAAATATGACTGCTTTTATCTTTAAAAATTTAGACTCAACAGAATGACTTAAGAAAATCCTTAGCTTTATAAATAAAATTCTACTGCCAAATCTTCATTACATGGAAAGGTTTATGTAATACTTATTTCTATTTCACTGTTTCATATTTTAATGTTCCACATATTACATGTTTTTTTAACATGATGTAAAGTTTAGATTTTAAAAAATATCTGTGCTGATGTTTTAATAGAAAATTAATCCCACTTATTTTAATGGACAAATCGCTGATAAACTGAGCAAATGAAGACAAAGAAAAATTTCAAACAACCATACAGGTCACCATGAACAAAAACATTCTCAAACTGAATTAGCCAAGACAACTGACAACAAGATCTGTGAACAAAATGCCAGATTAAAGAAAGCAAAGAATTAATTAATTAGGAGGAAAATAAGAGTTAAAAGAGACTGAAGAATTAGACAAGACGTGTACATATAAACAACATTGAGTAGTCAAACACAGAGAATGAAGATCTGTCAAAAGATGAAAACTTAAAACATTTTCAGCACTTACCATACATAAACAAAACCTCCTTCAGCAATTACCACAGGTAACTTGACATGGCTGGCTATGTACTATCAGACACATCATCATTCTGTGCCACCTCCTCCCTTGGGGAGACTAACCACAACCAAACCCCAGCTGACCCTTTCCCCATCTTGGTACATTTCTGTTCATTATATCTATATTTTGTTACCTCTGTTATCCATTATCACGACTCCTGTGTGTGGATGATCCATTCCACAGCACACCAACAGCCATAATTTATAAGTGCAACTATCACTAACGAAACTACCATTATATGTAGCATAATTACCTTACAGTACACTGGGTACAATATTATGATGCTACATAGCTTTCCAAAAGTAAAATAATTACTGTATGAAGATAAGTTATCACTGTATCCAAGAAAATCACCCTCCATTTTCTGCTAGTTCTAATGGGAATGCCCAGCACAAAACAAAACATTTCCAACTTGTTTGTACAATTTTCAATATATTTCAATCAATGAAACATCTGGCAATAGTTCATTACAAATGTACAAACACCTGTTAACCAAAACAATGCAAGTAACTAAGAAAACAATGCAAGTAACCAAAGATTCCTCTCATTCTCATGGTTTCCTAAAACTGTAAGACTATTTACACAATAACCCTTTATAACTTCCCCCCCGTCCAGCAGGTGATATATATATATATATATTTATAAATAGCTCACCTGATCTAACAAAGCAACCCAAAATATTGAAAGAACCGAGAAAGAGTTAACCGAGTTCATTTAGTTATCGCACTAACAACTGCCCACATAAGTTCGTTGGTGCCTTCCTTCATGCTCTCAGCATCAAAATCAAGATCCAACAGCTCACGTACCCTCTTCATGGCAACCTCATAATCTTCATCAGACAGCGGAGCAAATGCGTTTTCCAAGACATCAGATGAATGGGCCAGATAAATGAGAGAGAGCACTCGCCGATCCATTCTGTGAACATCATTAGCCCAGCGACTCAATACAGAATCTTGGACTCGCTTAATAAGCCTCTGTTTGACAACATTGTCCGTGAGCGGATGAGTGGTCATGTCAAACAACAGGAAGTTCTGCTTCTCTGTGGTACAGACACCTTTCTCCACCAAATTTTTGGCAAGTCGTTCTCTTACATTACGCAGCTGGTATCGCAGTTTAAGTGGATTCCAAGTTTCACCTGTAAATAATTTAGCAGTAAACATATGAAATTGTAACAAGAAAAAAAACAAACAAACAGAACACTGCACTTTTGTGCATTACATTCTCCTTTTCATCACAAAGATATGACCATAACACGGAAAAAGAAGAAAGAAAATTTCACAAATGTTACATCCTCTACTGACTTTCTACTTTCTGCACTTATGAAGCTATTCTGGTAAGCTTCTATGTAACAGAATTCAGAAAAAAATCCTTGATAATTTAAGAGACATGCTTGTTTTTGTCATTTACCCCAAATTATTATTTGGTATTTAACTTTTTCAAAACAGTCTTGTAATCTCCCTTTAGCTGCAAACTACACAGGAATGCTTTGGCACAGAACTTGCAATAAAGGCATCATATCCAATGGAATGTGTGCGGTGGTGACTCTTTTCACTTCTTCACACGACTAAGAATCTTCACTATCAATGAGGAAAGAGCTACCTCTACTTAACTGACTAGACTGGAAAATCAAAATATATCTTCTGGTTTTGGTTCACAGGCCATGCTCAAAGTACAAACAGTCTCCAAGTTATGGCGGGACTCTCTGTTCTGATGATCCCACTGCAACTTAGTTCTGATGTAAGTCAAATACCTCATCTAGTGTTTTGTTTTCCATTTATTTCCATCATTACTGACAGTCATCATGTGTATCTTAACAAATCTGTTCACTGTCTGTTACAGAGGGCTATAAAATATGAAGTATCAAGTAATAAAAAGGTTAATATTAAACACTACGTGGCATTTCATCCTTTGATGTTTATCTTTCAATTCACTCTTTTCATGGCAAATGTCAAAGAAATTTCTCTGACCAGTACATCCACCATCAGTTGTAATGCTGACCTCTAGCAGGTGTCAAATTTGATAGCTTCTGGACTTGAGAACCAGTGTGACTCATATTAACAGATGGTCAACAATGGGTCATCATAACTTGGCTACACTGTTAAGTCTCGAACCACCTGTAACATCTTTGACACAGTATTTTCAGAGCCAACCTATTTCACCTACTTCCATTTGCCTAACAAAATGTTTCTGCTGCACATTATAAACTGCTTTCTACATGCTAGGACATATTTAAGAAATGTTTCTCACTAAGTCTCATGCTGGACCTGCAGATTCCATGCACATATTCTACCCATCCCCCCCCCATCACATGCACATCTGGCACCTGGCTTACTGACTGCCAAATCAGACAGCAGATGTGGATTCCACATCCACATTCACAAGTAAAAGCAACAATTAAGTAGAACAGTGTGCAACATTATACGAATGTGCTTAAATGACACAAAAATCCTTACCGCTCAGATACTCTATCCAAGTCTGAACAGTCTCTGGAGGCTGTGTTTCCTTGATATGCCGCAGTGCCTCATCCAGCAGAACGTCCCCAGTTGGCTGGTCGCTTTTGCATATAACTTTACGGTTTGCAAGACTGCGTCGCCTCATTCCAGCTTTCTCCAATTCAATTCTACCTTTCAAAGACAGCTCAATAAGAATACAACCTCGGAGCCCGGATGAGATGCAGTCATTCCAAAATGAAGTATAACCCTGTCGGTAAGAACAGATCTAGAAGTTAAAATTTCTGTTGACAGTGATATGAAGTGTTTAAAAAGTTGCAGCAAAAAATGAGAGAAAAGACTTCTATTCCATCATTTTTACTTTAGTTCATTATTTTTAAGTGAAAGATAAGAGAAATGATGACTGCAGCCTGTGGTAAAACTGGTTCTAATAACAAAATGAACAGAGGTGTATGGTTCAGTTTTACAAAAAGATGAGTGATGAAAATTATCCAAATTTTTTGCTATCTATGGCATTACATAATTTATCTTTTATCCTGGTCTATTTCTTTTACTTCTCAGTCAATGGCCTGTTTCTACCTAGTGCTTAATCTAGCTAGGTGCACTTTGTGCCCATCTTTCTAACACTGATGATCCTGAACAGCTAAGTGTTCATTTTTCATGTTTTTATCTGTTGTATTGTTTATAACATTTCTTAACTCTTCCCGTGCCACAGAAAAAAATGCAGACGTCCTGATCTGTGCCAGACAAAAAAGCACGGGTCTTGATATGCATAGGGGGTATAGTTGTAAAAGTTCATTAACAAATTATTTCCACGTTAAAAAGTATACATATTGTGCATTAAAATACCTGTAAATGTAAGATTTCACAAATGAAGAATTTTTTTTTTAGGGAAAAAAGATGTAGTGTGATGATTTTAGCTGATAAATTGTGTATTACTGTCCATCGGGTAGGTCTAGGACTGGCATTGATCGAGCAGCGATGTGTAGACTGACTTTGTTTTATCCGATCTCATCATGTGTTGCATGTTATGTTGCATATTCACTAAAATAATGCCTGAAATAACCTTCTACTTCTCCAGTCCATCTAATAATCTAAATCTACTTGGGATACATTCACGAATAGCAGTCTAGTTGTAGGTGAACATGTTTGCCTCTGAAGTTACACAAAAACTGATACTGTTGTTATGATGCTTTCAAAATGGCGACAAAGTTCACTAGACATGCGTAGTAAACTGTTTACAATCAAAAGTTACACCGGGTTTCGAATGAAACAAAGCTAGGATCCCTATAGGGACCTTGGCAAAAACTGGACAAACCGGAAAAGACCCTTTAGGGACCCTGGCATGGGAAGAGTTAAGCACTGTCAGTTACAACAGGAAGAATCTGTTCATTTTCAAGTTCATAATCTTACAGAACTTTTTCCGCCAAGATCTGGAAATATCACCTATGTGATGAATCTTTTACTTCTAGTGTTTTGTTAATTGTTCCATTCCTGCCGCAAACATAATCTCACTTCACATCTATCATCCAGTCATCCTTGATATAATAAATCACAGAAAGTCACCGCCAGCAGCCTCATGCTTTCCTAATCTTCCAAGAGTTTAGTCATATCAGTGATAACTGCCTGATCTCACAGTGATAACTGCCTGATCTCACACAGTGATAACTGCCCGATCTCACACAGTGATAACTGCCTGATCTCACACTTATCAAGAAGCTAAAAGACCACAGCCTGAGTAACCATAAAAAATGCCAGAGGTGGTGGGATATGCAAAACTGCCTGAGTGAAGCACATTACAGAAAAATCTTAGAGACTGGCAGCGGTCACCTTCTTACTGTGCTTTTAAAAGGCTGCCCATAGTTATCTATTGTGAAGCACATTACAGAAAAATCTTAGAGACTGGCAGCGGTCACCTTCTTACTGTGCTTTTAAAAGGCTGCCCATAGTTATCTATTCCGAAGCCAGACTCTAATTCCTGATCCAGCCAAAATGCTTTCACCTTACAAATCCACAATTCAACTCCACATATCACAAAGAATTGTCCCTCTTTCACGTTTTCAAGTGCCTACTACTTAATCAATTACTGAAAAACAAAGGAAGAACACAATATATTCTAAAGCAGAATCCAGCATAAATGCAGCACTAATCAATGACCTGCACTTCTAACTTACACTGCTCTAAAGAGATGATAAAAGAAGAAAAAAGAAATGTGCAGATGTCACATTAGAAATATAATGTCAAGAACTAATAAACACAGAAATGCACACAAAAAAAATTATCTCTCATATAAGCAGGGGAAGTTGTACTTCATCAAATATCACAGCGCGGTGAGAGGAATATCAGCCTTTAACTGAAAGGGGTACACTGGGTGTTTGTCACTGGAAAATAAGCACTGATATAAGATGTTCAGCATGTACCATGGTAAAAGCATGTGCTGATCAAGCTTCTCTGTTCTGTGTGATTCCTGGTATTTTCCTGAGTCACTCTTTGGCCTGCTTCTTCTCCTCCTTGCCCCTCCCCCAGTAAAACTATCCTAAGAATTTTCAAGTGGCCAATAACATCTGTAGCTTTCCTTTCATGATATGCCCAAAGAATTTATTTTAAAAACTATTTTGTCATTCAGGTTTAAACTAGTTTTCACTGCTTAGAAACTTCTTCAAACATATTTTCATTCAAATTCTGATATAAAGGAGCAAAGTTTCGTGGAATGACAAAGGCAAAGATATCAAAGAAATCAAAATATAAAAAGTAGGACTGGTAGGTGGAATGCTCCTTTCAATGTCCAAATAAAATATTTGCCTCAGTGAAACTTAACGAACATCAGCCCTTGTCAATTTTATGAGTCTTTATAAATCTTTGGCAGGATGTCATTTCGTTCATAACGATTTTACTTATTGTTCTATTTTGTGAGACTCATCTTATGGAAGAAGTTTCGATTCAGTACAAGATTTTATCTGATTTATCTTTGAAAAAAAATACTAACATAAACCACACGGCGAAACGTTACATCACCTCTCGATCTTTAAGGCCCAATAAGAGAACTTCCTCCATCAAAGTAAGTCGAGTTTCTTTCGAGTCACGATCTTCTTCAACATCCCTGTCGTCCAACTTGTCTTCTTTCTCATCAAACTGACTGTCTGTTGTGCTGTTCGCTGAAGCAACATTTCGTCTCTGAATGAGACCGCTTGTTCGGGAATATGCGCCTGACATTGCCGAGGATGTATCAGTTCAACAAATAAACTTTGGTGAATTAGCACCCCAGGATAATAAACAGCACTCAGAGCACAACATCCAAGATGGCCGACGATTATTTATACGTCAAGAGGAACGAGATTTCACGAGATCCACTTTCTCCAAGAAAAAATGTTATTACAGCACAAAACCTAAACCATTTGTTTTCACTTCATATACAGATCTCACTTTTGTCATTAAACGATCGTTTCCAAACAGAAATTATACTTCTATCAGTTTATAGGAATGCAGTGTGGAAGTTTGATTACAATGGCTATTGTTCCGTAACTGAGTTGGTGACTTGTCCATAATTAGTAGTGAACTAACGAGGGTCTTAAATAGATGGCAATGTGCTGCTCATGCTAGCCCCTGTGTCAGTCTTCTAAATAAATAATTAAACCTATGTTTTAAATGGCAGGAACAATATTCGAAATGAGCTCTAACATTGCAAGAAAATAGATGAAGGTGTATGGTTCAATTTACAAAAAGAAAGAGTGAGGAAAGTGGGCAGAAACAAGAATGGCAGAAAGCAAGACTAGCAGGACATACAGCATAGAAGAAACATTTGCTTCGCAATAGTTCATAGATATTATTATTATTATTTACATGCATCACATCTTCACATTCATTCATTCATTCATTTGCATGTCCCTTGTGGAACTTTGCCTCCCAAACAGCATTCCTGTAGGCCTCTCGGTTGTGAGCAAGATGGCCTGCTGCTGATGCATCCATATGCTGTTTGGGTTTCTTGGTATATTTTCAGAAGATAGTTTACCATTGCTTTCCTTCTGGGCAGTGACTGTACTAGTCAGTGATCGTAGCCATTGTCCCTACATTGAGATCATCTGCCTACCATCATAGAATGGTGACCATAACCAACATTATCTGTCGGCTGCTCTCTCATTCCATCCACCACTTGCTCCCATGGCTTCACGTCACCCTGATCGGGGGGCTATACGGGTACTCCACCTTGCCCAAGGGTGTCCCGTAGACTGACAGAGGTAAGGAGGCGTCTTATTTCTTCTTTGATAGGGGATACCCCTACCCCGCTAATCTCCACATTCTTATCTTATATCCTTCCTGTGCCGTTAAACGTCACATAGGGCTCGCAAAGTAATTCGCCAATTTTCTTCGGCGAGTCTTTCAACCTCATCAAGGGATTTTATGCCTGTTAATTTGGCCTCTCTTAACAATGACCTCTTCAGAGTTTCACGCGGTCTGCCTCTTTTTCTTTGGCCTGTTGTGTTCCACTTGATAGCTTGTTTTGGAATTCTCTGATCATTTCTTCTCATCAAGTGACCAACATATGTCCATCTCCTTTTCTTGATCACCAATGAGACTGGTTGTTGTTCGGTCATCTGTCTTATCTTAGCATTGTTCTTGAATTCATTCCACTTGATGCCGAGTATTTTCCTTAGGCATTTGTTTTCAAAAGAGTCTAATTTCTTTTCTATTTCTTTAGTTGTTTTCCAGCTTTCACATGCATAAATGAGGGTGGACATTACATTTGAATTGAATAGTCTTAACTTGGTTTTTGCGTTTATAACTTTTGAATTCCATATGTTCTCAAGGTTCTTGAAGATCGATCCTGCTTTTGCAATTCTGATTCTAACTTCCTTTCTGGTGTCGCCATCCTGGTCTATGTAGCTGCCAAGGTATGCAAATTGATTGACTTCTTCAACATCTGTCCTTTCTATGTGTATTTTTCCATTTTGATTAATGGGAATTTTCATTATTTTTGTTTTGTCCTTGTTAATTTCAAGTCCTATTTTGCTAGCCATTGAAGACAGGCTATCTGTTTTTTCTTGCATGGAATTCATATTGTTACTGATAAGAGTTATGTCATCTCCACATTACGTAAATTAATTTCTTGCCTATAAAGGTCATGGTACGATATAATTAGTAAAATAAAGGTATTTTATTTTGACTAAATATCAGACTTTGACTTTTCAGAACCTCAGGGTTTCTTTTATTTTTCCTATGTGCCTGTTAAGTGAAAAGACGAGTGGAACTGTAAATATGTGTTTTTTTCAGAAGAAAGTCTCGGACAATACTAATAACCATACATCATACATCCTTCCCATGCCTTTAAACGTCACATAGTGCTCGCGTGATAGTTCGCCAAGTTTTCCTGTCCTCGGCGAGTTTTTCAACCTCCTCAAGGGATTTTATGCCTACTATTTTGGCCTCTCTTAACATTGTCCTTTTTAGAGTTTCATGTGGTCAACCCCTTTTTCGTTGGCCTGTTGTTTTCCACTTGATATCCACTAAAAATGGACTTTGATTCATCGCTGGGATAAAATTAAATCTGTAAAAACTGAGATGAGGGATTTTTCTTCCACCTCCCCCCCCCCCCCCCCCCCCCACCTTTTCTCTTTGCATTAACCCCATCTCTTCCAAGCACTGCCCATCCTCTCCCTCGGACACAATAAACATGAAGCAACGGATGAATTACTTTTCTTTGATGCCTGGTGAGACATGGTTCTCTGCTAACAAAGCATCGGCATGGCCATCACAGCAGTTGGTGCTTTTGTTAACTTTGATGTGTTCTTTTAGCCTAGTTACCATTAATGCCTTTGTTAACTCTGAGGTGTTCTTTTAGCCTAGTTACCATTAGTGCATTTATTAACTTTGATGTGTTCTTTTAGCCTAGTTACCATTAGTGCCTTTGTTAACTTTGATGTGTTCTTTTAGCCTAGTTACCATTAGTGCATTTATTAACTTTGATGTGTTCTTTTAGCCTGGCTAAAACGGGCACCCGAGTGGCGAAGTGGTTAGTGCATTAAGTCTCTTATGAAACAGAACGGTGGTTCAATTAATCTGACCGAAGGGGTTCTCCAGTCACACAAATGTTGATACTTGATTTCTTCTGAAGCTAGAGAAGGAAAGGCATCCGAGCGTGGAGCTGACCTTTTCACCCTGTCCAAAACTGCCGATTGGCCAATGTATAGTCAATCAGCAAAACACTACAATCATATCATAAAGCCCTTGATATGACCGAAATATTATAACTGTCTGTTTCTTTTCTTTAATTCTTTATTTAGTTTCACGTGGAAAACTATTTTCTTGGTATGGCAAAGGCATCGGTGTTTGTTTGTGCAGTCTCCCTGTAACTGCGAGCTGGTGTTCTTTGCAGCCGATATTGTGAAGGTGTTGAGGGACATCATCGTATCGGCGTGGGAGCGGGTTATGGCAGCTATTTTTCAGTCCCGGAGTACAGCTAAAAAGCAGGGGGTGTGCAATGTTTCTTTTACAGACTCCACCACCATGGGGACTGTGGCGATCCCTGCCCCGTTAGCCAGGCTAGGCCTGTTACTGGGGTACCACGGAGAGGTGGGACAGGGTCTTGGTCAGCTATGATTCGCTGACCCTGACACTAGCTTAAATGGGTCGCTGATTGCTTCATCGGACAGGCGTCTTCACCCTCTAAATACATCGGTATAAAAATGTAGGCTTCGGAGATCCACTTCACGATCAGCCTTACTATATCATCGGATCTGAAGAACTTTTGCCCAGATACTAACCTACATCGCCTTCAGCGTACCTGGCATGTTCTGCAAAAGTGCAGTTTGCAAATGTGTGTCTTAAGCTTACCGCCATACCTCTTGATGTCAGATCCTGAAGTTTAAACAAATTCTGGACTCGCTACCGAGGACAACTTGGTCCACTGATTTCCAGTCCATGTGCGGTAAAATAAAAAAAATTGACATGGGCGATAACTGAAGAAGATCTTAGCTGCCTTGTTTTTACACAGAACCATACTGAGGAGGGCGAAAACTCGTGTCTCGCTGATGCCTTGAAGTTCGTGTTTTGTCTTCTGCAGATACGACCACGAAAACAATTATCTCTCTAGAATGTCACGTGGTCGACTACTTCTCGAATACATGCATACTTGTCATACCGAGGGAAACAACTACGCAACTAATGAAATTTCCCAGGGAAAATGAGAGAAATGTTTTGAGAAAGTTAAATGAAATTTAATTTGCAAGAACGATAACAATATTAATCTCAGAAATTGAATTACTTGTTATCTCTCCTGCAACGGTGAATTCATTTATGATTTAAAAAATGTCTTCAGTGTAACTTTCCTTCTTTCTTTCTTCAGGACTATTCCAAAATCAGCTTACAACTGGCTGGCACCTGAAAAAAAAGTCAAAAATAGGAGAAACAATTGTTTATACAAAGCTTACCTGCATATAATGAAGAATGTAGGAGAAGAGCTGGAGAGACAAAAAACTTTATCAAAAAGATAAGAGAGAGACAATGTACCTTCATAGGACATGCAATGAGAAGAGGGGGCATTGAAAATATTATAACAGGACAAATAGAAGGAAGAAGATCAAGAGGAAGACCAAGAGAAATGATACTGGGCAGTCTGACGGGATGGTGTGAGAGGAGATCACCAACTGAACTGATGGCCTGCATGAAGGATCGGATACTCTGGAGAAGCATAATAGCCAACGCCAGTCGGCACGGCACATGATGATGATGATGATACCTGCATAACTGCGTTGCTTTTCCGTATAGTATCCACCTAAACTCAGGCACCATCTTTTGCAATCCCCCGCCACAGAACGGAGCCGTCAGGATACTCAGTCAGTTCTTTACTCCGTCTATGAGCTGTTCGGTGGTAACCCAATCTCTCTGTCACAACTCGGAACAGACTAGTCCTCGAAATTTGAGGAAATTCATCAGAAAAATTTGAAATCGTGAAATATTTTTCAGGCATGATTTGGTCTATTTAAAAAACTTTTTTGAACGTGTTCGTCCCTTACAAGTGCTGTGTTGTCTCTCGCCAGAGCAGAGCAGGGGAGGAATGGAGGTGGCTGGGCAGTTGGATGCTTCATATATATGTATATAATAAAGCATCTTTAAAAAAGCATATACAAAAAAGAATTAATTCATTTATTTGCTTGTCCCTTGCCGAACTTTGCCTTCCAAAGAAGGGCCTATCGGTTGTGAGCAAGATGGCCTGCCGCTGATGCATCCACAAAATGGAAAAGCTAATTATGTCAGTCCGTAAGAATAGTGAAGAGCAAAAACCTCTCATCTTAATCCAAAGGAACTAAACTGATGGCAACTGACAAAACAAATAAGGCAGCTGAAATAAATATCAATGAGGAAAAATTCGAAGTGGTGGAGAGTTTTGAATATCTTAAATCATTACTAACTAATAATGGAGATACAATGAGGGATATTAAAAGGAGGACATCTATCGCTCTTCAAAAAATAAAACAACCAAAGAAGCTATGGAGAGGAACAGACAGAACTACAAAAATAAGATTTTTAAGAGCATGCATCTTTCCCATCGCAACATATATCTGTGAGACCTGGACACTTAACAAAACAGCTGAGAAGCACAAAAATGCCTTTGAATGTAGATGCTGCAGAAGAGTTCTTCAAATATCATGGAGACAAAAATAAAAAAAAGAACAAATATATCCATACTACACGAAATTAATATTGAAGAAGGTTGGCTAGTAAGGAAGATCAAGCAGAGAAAATTTAAATATTTTGGACATATTAAACGTCATGATAATCTAGAAAAGACCGTCTTAGAAGGGTACATAATGAGAAAAAGAAAGAGAGGAAGATCAAGGCGAAGATGGCTGCAAGACATCGTTGATGATATGCAGCAGGCCATCTTGCTCACAACCGAAAGGCCTACAGGAGAGCTGTTAGGGAGGCAAAGTTCCGCACGGGACATGCAACTGACTGACTGAAAACGCGCGCGCGCATATACACAAATGCACGCACAAACACACACCAACAGGATTTAAATGTTGGCCTGAAATGTTTCCTGTCTTACTTGAGACGAGATTTGCTATTTACAAAATGCTCACATGCTGAACCAGTGTTAAAACTGGCTGATTCTTCACCGTACAAACTGAGCATCATCATCAGTCTACTTGCCAGATTATCTCCGAGCCGACTGCGCTGGTTTCTAGTTACAGGATTTTTTAATAACATAAACCGGTTACAGTAACCGATGACCTGCAAACGTTTCGGTTCTCTCTTTTTTTTATCGGTCACTAATATGTATGTATGTATGTATGTATGTATGTATGTATGTATGTATGTATGTATGTATGCATTGTCACATTAGGGGAAACAAGAAGGGGGCTAACCGCCGGTTGAAAATCGTAAGCATTTAAGAAGACATGACCTGCCCTGGACAGCAGACTACTTCTGGAAAAGTGTAATGTCTGCTCAACAGGCACAGACAAGGTTCATAACGCTCAGGGCATACCAACAACAACAACAACAACAAAAATGGCGTCACCTAAAAAAATAGTGTACAAAGTTTTTTTTTAAACTCTTCACGAAAGAGAATGGAATTGCTTTTACTTTTAACGCAAAAGTGGCTCACTCACAGATTTTTATGGTAAGAGCAAATGCTCCGTATGCCTCGCTCAAATTATACGTCTCTACAGAAAGGTGAGGCATAACAGAGGGCATTTGGGCACTGTGAGAATTATGTGCAAGTTAAAAAAGGTAAAGGTAAAATCCCCGTTTCCGTGACATTAAGGCATATTAGGGATACGGTGTTAGGCCCGTATTTCCAAGACCTTCAGCACTTGAAAGTGTGATGTGGTCAGTAGCAGGTCTGGCTGAATTTACCTTTCCAGATTTCTCTGGTAATCAATTTTAGATGTTGGCTGGACCTCGGGCCCTTTTTTGGTGTGATGGCACCAGAAAAAGTAGATTATAGTGTGCAAGTAGATTATAGAATATTTAAATAAAAGCGAGTCCCATGTCAGTGGTACAAACAGCAGAAGAACAGAAATAGGAATGCAAAAAAACAAAACAAAAAAAACAAAAACAATATCAGTAGTAATAAAAGGGAAAATAAGTAAATAAATAACAATAATTTACAACACTTCTGATTCTGGGCGAGTAACTCTTAACTTCACACGATCTAATTTCCTTGGTTCAATCTTCTCATTCTATATCAGTGGTTACTAATTTCCTTAGTTCTGTCTTCTCATTCTATATCAGTGGTTACTAATTTCCTTGGTAGTGTCTTCCCATTCTATATCAGTGGCTACTAATTTCCTTGATTCAGTCTTCTCATTCTATATCAGTGGTTACTAATTTTCTTGATTGAGTCTTCTCATTCTATATCGGTGGTTACTAATTTCCGTGGTTCTGTCTTCTCATTCTGTATCAGTGGTTACTAATTTCCTTGATTCAGACTTCTCATTCTATATCAGTGGTTACTAATTTCCTTGATTCATACTTCTCATTCTATATCAGTGGTTACTAATTTCCTTGATTCAGACTTCTCATTCTATATCAGTGGTTACTAATTTTCTTGATTCAGATTTCTCATTCTATATTAGTGGTTACTAATTTCGTGGTTCTGTCTTCTCATATATCAGTGGTTACAAATTTCAGTGGTTCTATCTTCTCATTCTATATCAGTGGTTACTAATTTCCGTGATTCTGTCTTCTCATTCTATATCAGTGGTTACCAAATTATATTCTGTGCGCAGACGCCCCTGTATCTCGCTGGTTACGTCTCTAATCGTGCCAAACAAAAAAACTTCTACTGTATGTTTTTATTTATTTGGTTCTAATGTCCCCCGCCCTCTTGCTCTGTTTTCCCTCTCACAGCCACGTTCTCCCCCCCCCCCCGACTCTTGCCGCGGGGGAGGGGGGGGGGGCGAGGAGCTGTGTCTTCCAGTATGGTAACAAGAATGTATTTCTAAATAAGTGTTTATTCTTGCAACTTGTGTTACAGATGTTAGCTCTTATATGTCTCTCAAAGAACCTTATCATATGGTTAAATAGACTTGGACTGCTTCCACAGTATGCCGGTCTGTTTATAAATGTAATAACAAAGAAACCGGCCATGTTGAATGTGAGCGCGTGTCTATAACTTAGCCTTCGTTATCTCTTTGTGCTTTTAAACTCATCCCTGTGCCTCCCTGAGGGAGAAGGGCATCTTGCTTCCCAGAGAGTACAGGGCCGAGGTTCTGTTAACAAAATTAACGGCGTTGTAGACAAGGTTGCTGTGAAGTTGTACATCATATCAGCGCTAACTTACCAGGCTACACCGCAGAAGACAAGGCCCGATAAACAGGATGATATCAGCGATATGAGGGCAATTTGGTTCTGTGTGGAAGTGATATTTCATTCAAGCTATTTATTTGTTTAAAGGAAATTTAATGCATGTTAAACGTTTGAATTTTGACATTAATTTTTAGTTTTTTTTTTTCGTGGAAAAGAGGAGCTATTTTCAATATAATGTCACTACGCAATAAGTGATGTGGAATTTATACACATACACTCTCTCTTTTACTCTTTCTTTTACTCTCTCTTTCTCTTCTGTCTTTCTCTCTTTCTCTCTCTCTCTTTTACTGTCTTTCCCGTACTTTCTTTCTCTCTAGTTCTGGCGTTTTCTATCACTCCCTGTCTCTCTTTCTCTCTCATACTCTATTTTCTCCCCCCTCTCTCGTCTCTCTTTTACTCTCTCTATTCCTCTCTCTCTCACACTCCTTCATCGCTTTCCCTCCCTCTTGTCTTTCTCTCTCTCTCTCTCTCTCTGTCACTCCCTCGTCTCTCTCTCTTACTCTCTCCTTCTCTTTCTCATTCCCTCGCCGCTGTCTCCTTCTCCCTCTCACACACATACATACATACACATACTCTCTATTCAGTTTTCTGACTATATAGCCCCTAGTTCAAAGTCCAACATTTGAATAGAAAAAATATGAATAGAGACAACTATATTTAATCAATAGACCCCGTACATTAGCTTAAGATTACAGTAACTCTCTAAATTCAAGAAATGAATGACTTGGAAATGTTATAATATCAGTATTTGTTATGATACTGTGAAGGATAATAAATACTTTTTTTTTTCTGTTTGCAAATATGGAGAAAATATAGACTTTAGTAAAAATTAAGATTCTTGAATAAAAAGAGAATATATAGACTCCTAAATAATATTTGTGGCGATAAATGAAATGTATTGTCTAGTTTTATCTTTATGCATGTTGCTTAACTTCTCTCTATTGAGCATAGCTTCTTTCTTCAGACGAACTTATCTTGTCTTATCTTGTCTTGTCTCCTTCCTCATATACCTTTCGGTGTTGAGGGGACATATAGGCATCTTGATAGGGCTCGATGATTTGCTTCATATAATGGGATATTTAATGCTTCTGTAATTTCCTCTCTCCATCTCTTGCGTGGGCGACCTCTTCCTCTGTTACCTGCAAATCTTAGTGTGAATGTTGTCTATGATATTATGTCTGGCGGTAACCGTGTAACATGGCCAAACCATTTGACTTGCTGTTTCTGGATATACTTGTAGTGTAATACTGGCGTTGCTCCAACCTTTGGCCTGATGGTGTCATTTCTTATTTGGTCTCTTCTTGTTACATTTAGTGTTCTCCTTAAATATCTCATTTCTGTCGTGATGATTTTTCTTTTGTTCTTGGCTGTTAGTGTCCATGTTTGACACTGATAACACAGAGTTGGGGAATTGTGTTGTACAGTGCCCTTCCGACGACCAGACATTTGCATATCCTTGCGGAACTTTGTCTCCCTACCAGCTCTCCTGTAGGCCTCTCGGTTGTAAGCAATTTGCCTTGCTGCTGATCCATCCAGTTGCAGATTATCAACGATGTCCTGCAGCCATATTCGCCTTGGTCTTCCTCTCTTTCTTATTCCTGTATTTCAGACGACCATATGCACGTAATACACCCCATTATATTTATGAAAGGATATCAAGAGACCCGTCTGACAGAGGCCAGAAATACGACAACATCGCGATGTCCATGGGCAATTAACTAGATAAAGCAATAATTTACAACAAAACAACTGGTAACGTAGCTGCCAGAAAAGAATTTCTGTTAGTTTTAATTGTGAACAAAATCTTTTAACTGGATAATTAGAAAGCAAGTACATTGCGTAATGATGGAATTAAAGAATAGCTAGGGAGCAACAAAACTGTACCGTCACAGAAGGATGTCAAAAGTCTAAACAAGGCTGAAATAATTAGCAAAAACTGCTTGAGAAATACATGACAAAAAGAATTTTAACGGCAGATGAAAAGCAAGAGCAAGCAATCATCATTACACGGGCGATAAGAAGGAACCATTGGAAGACGTGGGAGGAAACGGATGATTGAAGAATGCTGTTGGTAGAGAGGAGCTGGAGGGAGGAAACTGATGATTGAAGAATGCTGTTGGTAGAGAGGAGCTGGAGGGAGGAAACTGATGATTGAAGAATACTTTTGGCAGAGAGGAGCTGAAGGAGAGAGAGAGGCGACAAAGCAAAACGTTTTATGCCTCCCTGCATGCTTCTCTTGTTACTCCAAAAAGTGAAAAGTGAGTGGCCTTCAACTTTTAGCGCCAGAACTGTCAAACAGCCACACAGTAAGTGTTTCATGTCAGCTTTCTTCTTGAGCAGCCCAGTGTTTCGTGCCTTTTTCACTCAAGGTCAGGAGATTGCTCGCCCTACAGGAATCATAGGTTGTAATCTTAATATTAACATTGCCAATTCCCTGGACAGCAAAGATTACCAATGAAGAATGTAAGAAACGAACTGGAGAGACAAAAAATTCTTATATTAAAAAAATACGAGAGAGACAACCCATTTTCATAGGACATGCAGTGAGAAGAGGGGGCATTGAAAGAAAATATTGTAACAACAGGAAAAACAGAGGGAAAACGTGCCAGGTAAAGATCGAGAGAAATGATACTGGATACTTCGACGAGATAATGTAAGAGATCACCAACTGAACTGATGGTCTGCATGAAGGATCGGGCACTATGAAGAAACATAATGTAATAGCCAACGTCAGTCCGCACGACACATGATGATGATGATGAATGTTAATCATTCTCTTAATAATTTTTGTTTGTTTGTATCTCCCACTTAAAGTAGTAGCTTATGTGAGGGGGGAAGGGAAATTTAGCTGAAGAAGACCTGTTCTTCTCATTTTCGAAACCAATCTTACTTACTCTCTTCTCTGACTTCGCTGAACGTTAATTAAAGAGCTGTAAACACAGTGACCTGAACTGAGAAATGAACATCCCTCCAGACTATTTGACAAATGTGTTCCCAGCCCCCGCATTATAAACTCATCTTCTATTTCAAACGGTTGTTTTCAATTTTCTCTCATTTTTCTAACAAATACTCTTCAATTTTTTTTCTATCTAATACAGAATCTCGTGTGCTCCCAGTTCAAGCACTTGCAGGAGAAGTTTTCAGAAATCTGTAAGTAGCAGCTTCAAGTAGTTCAGAGCCACATCATTTTCTTTATTGACAAACATTCTGTTTTCTTAAGAGCGTAACTTTCTTCTTTCGTGGTAGAAATCAGGAAGTGAATGTTTTTAATTGTCGGAGTGTATAACTGGTAGTATAAATGTTTGAAAGGAATTTCCGTTACTTTTAACTAAATAATTAAATAATTAATGTTGAGCAAGGTCCGGAGAAATGATTTAAGTTCTCGAGTAAGTTAGAATTAGAATTGCACAAGCAGCATTGACCTTCAAGAATCTTGAGAACATATGGCACTCAAAAGTTATAAGCACAAAAAATAAGTTAAGACTATTCAATTCAAATGTAATATCCACCCTCATTTATGCATTCAAAGCTGGAAAACAACTAAAGAAATAGTCAACAAATTAGACTTTTTTGGAAACACATACCTAAGGAAAATGCTCGGTATAAAGTGGAATGAGTTCAGGAACAACGCAGAGATAAGGAAGATTAGCGAACAACAAACTGTCTCATGGGTGATCAGAAAAAGGAGATGGGCATATTTCGGTCACGTGATTAGCAGAAACAATCAGAGAATCCCAAAACAAGCTAAGAAATGGAACACAACAAGCCGAAGAAAAAGAGGTCGACCACGTGAAATTCTAAAGAGGACATTGTTAAGAGAGGCCAAATTAGCAGACATAAAATCCCTTGATGAGGTTGAAAAGCTCGCCGAAAGCAGGAAAAATTGGCAAATTACCATGCCAGCCCTTTGTGACGTTTAACGGCACGGGAAAGATGTAAGATATACATTAAAAAAAAGAGGGTGGATATCATTATCAAAGGAAACTTGCAGATTCTGAAAGCATTCACTCAGCCGAGGTTACAAGCCAGTCATTCATGTCTATGATGAGTTGCTTCCCCTTAACACAACGGTATCCGTTGTCACACTGGCAGAGCAGATTAGTGTACTTATCATAAAGGATCTTCATCAGCAAGAAATACTTTGTGTCCCTTTGCTTTAAACTGTCACTCAATTTTCTCGAACAGCTGTAGATACTATCAGCCTACGCTTATTCTGTTAAGACTTCAATTTTCCAGTTGGATGCTCTAAACCAGTGGTTCTCAAACTTTTTGAGCCCTGAGCCCTTTTCAGTGAAAGCTAGCATGGCGTACCCCAGGAGGCAATTTTCGTCACAAGGAAAAGGCGTTGATAAAATGAGAAAGAAAAAAAAGAAGAGAAAGAAGAAAACGCAGAATTACAAGGCACGCTGTGTCTTTAAGTACAACCCCAAATGAACTGTAAAATCAAGCATAGGGACAGGCACCTCCTGGAAACGTCACGGAAGTAGCTTCTCTATCGATTCGCAAATTCAAATGAGCGGACAAAACTGCGATTTACTGCTTTGACTTTGGGCACTCGCAAGCCAGTCGTATACTTCTGTGCAATCAAACGTGGAGCTTCATTCCCACCGCCCCACACAGATGATAAGGGAAGGAAGCGGGGCCTGGCAGGGAGGCTCCAGGACCGGAGATTCTCCTTATATAGGTCGCCATATTCGTCTTAAATAATTTTGCTAGTTGGTTGTCTTAGTCATCGAGCTGTACAAACCTCGGAATACGAATCATGGAAGCCCGGGGACGGGAAAATGTTCACAAGCCATCAGTTTATTAAGCGGATAATTAAACAGAAACCTTGCAGAAATGTCGCAGAGCCCCTCGGGATACCCCGCGGGCCCACAACAATGCTGTACAAAAGAAACAGTGCTCTAAACCTCTGTAGATTTCTCTTTTCATCACTGCTCTGGTTTAATATAATGCCAGCCTATGTATCTTTTTATTATTTGTACATAATTTATAGAATGGATGGATGGATGGATGGATGAAGAGACGAGAAGGAGAAGGAAGGAAGGAGTGAGTGAGTGATTGAGAGAGAAATGAAAGAAAGGAGGGAGAGGAAGAGAGAAAGACGAAAGAAGGAAGAGAAGGAAAAAAAAGAAGGAAAGAAAAGGAAGATGAGTTGGCTGAAGAAAAGAGACAAAGAAGAGAGAGGACGGAAAGATGTAAGAAAGGAAATCAATGCTGCATATGTACCCATGATTCACTAGGCACGCCTCATTCTTCGTATACGTTACACAGGAGCTGTTTTGATTATTAGCGGAGGTTTCATTCAATCCATGCATAGCCTCAGCTGGTATTCAGCTACTGCTATCACTTATAAAGTAGTGTGCAACTGTAACATAGCTTTGACATGGAACTGCTCAATTCCTTCCCGTCCAAAATCACCAAAGACAGTATAATAGTACTGGTTGAAGTCTGGGTACAACACTGAACACAGGAACAAGCACGAGTAAAAAGTAGATCATCGCTGACCACGTCATGTGAGCGTAGTTTCTAGATCTGGCGACAGGGGGAAAGCTAAGAGTATAGCTGAGTGAGAGACTTGGAGAATGGAAGGCGTAATGATGGACGTCTGAATATGGCTGATTGGAGTATGTTTGCGGTAATGATGGCTGTATCTGTCTATGTGATGCAAGCAGAGTTTGCCTGACAGAAGTATCGTCGCCTATCATTGCAGTGTTATCATGCTTCATGAGAACTTGTGTGCATCATCCCGCATTAACCAACTCCATATTTTGTGTTCAACGGCTTTTCTTGCCTGCTTTTATGTATACCCATGAGCACAGCCGAAGAACCTTACACAATACTCTTTCCTCTGCTATTCGATCATAGGATTGAAAGGAACACTTTCACAGACACATTCAAACACACATGAGAGAAGGACACGTATATACAGGACCGTTGAGTCTCAGTTACACATGTAACTTCAGCTCTTCTGCGAGCTCCTGAACCTATTCTATTTTTCATTATAATTTTAGCAGAAGTTCCCAGGAATTTTTTTTTAAACGTCGGACTGTGAGCTTCAAAGGCATATATAATTTCAGATAAAGCTTATGTAGACTTTCAAATTTAATCTATTTTTAGAAGTTTCATAGGTTTATGTAAAAGATCCTTGTAGCTCATCCATATTTGCTTTCCTTGTCTCAGTTCTGTGGTCTTAAACTGGTAATGACTGTATGCTGGGTATACCGGACTATAGCGCAGCTTGCTACTCGACAAGTATCATCAACTTACCAGGAAACAAATGAGGCTGTGGATAGAGCAGTGTTTCCCAACGTGGGGTTTACACCCCAAAGAGGGGGGCAATTTGAATATTTTTGGGGAAATTAGAATACAGTGTTACCTCGGACCACGAACCCCTCTATTCACGCACAAATCGCCCCACGAACACAATTTCCGAACAAATTTTGACTCGACCCGTGAACAATGGCTCGGCTCGCGAACAGCATTAGTTGTACTCAGGTTTGTGTGCTGTGAACATTGTTTGTTGTTGCGTTGTTCTTGACACCATTTTTTTTTTGCCTTTATGCATTAAATGAACCCTCATTATGGCTCCCAAGAAAGTGAAAAGTGTTAGTGACAGTGGTGTAAGGAAGCCTAAGTATATTACAGTAGAAACGAAGGATATAATAACTAAACATGAGAATGGTGTTTGTGTTTCTGATCTGGCCAAGCAGTACGACATGGCTAAATCTACAATCTGTACGATCTTAAAGAACAAAGGTGTGCCCTAAGAAAACTGTGACCAGCAGAGCAGTGGACATTTTACATGACAATGTGATGTCCCATTTTCGAAAAATCATTCCCCCCCCCCCCAAAAAAAAAGACAAATGTCTCTGGATCGTTATCTTTTCAAACACCAGCCACCGAGCCAGCAATCGAATTACTTCCCAGGATACAAACAAGAGAAAAAACACAAACACCAGAAATGCCTACACAGTTGCCCGACGTTATTATGGAATGAGACTCTCCTTCGAAGGAGTAGTCTTTCTTCTCCTCTACCTGTGCTAGTAGCTATCAACAACAAAGGTAAAGTTATACAGTATACTTTATATTATATATTTTTGCCACACATAAATCCATAAAAAAGTAAAAAAAAAACAATGTTTCTGGGACGGGCGAACGGAATAATTGGATTTGCTTTAATTTCAATTGGAAAAATTGTTTCGGTTCGCGAACGGAGTCAAAGAACGATTTAAGTTCGTGACCCGAGGTATCACTGTATATTTATACTATACTTTTTCAGAATGTGGTTGATTATTATGTTTGCGGGAAAGGGAGATGGGACGTTAAAATCTTTGAGACTTTAAGGTGGGACATGATCCCAAAAAGAGGTTGGGAAACACTGAGCTAGAGTAAAGGCTTAATGTGTCCTGCAGGAAACGTGTGATATCTTCATATCCTATTTTAACTCACTGAAAGAAATTTGATCCCAAACTTCCGCAACAGGGCCGCTCTAAAGCGATTTTAGCATTATCAAGCTCTTGAAAACATCACTCGTAGTTTTGTTGGATGGTCCTAGTATTTATCAAAATATAATTTTATCAAATAACTACCACAGGGCTAACATTAAAGTCAACAGCTTTCAGCTTATCACCATGTAGATTACTTTGCGTTTAAGCAGTTTGCGATTAAACAGTGCAGTTTACAGACATTTTAAGGCGCGTCTTTTATATGAGGCAACCAGTCTGTAGGTCGGAAGAGATAAGATGTGGGGAAGAACATTTAAGAGTTTGTTTTCAGTATAAGCGCAGAAAGCTACATTTCCACCCACCACCCCAATAAACGAGGTTTTGCTAAATAGCATTGATTAATTCATCTCTTTGACTCCAGTAAACTTCAGACACTCTGATTACAACTTAACGTTGAATAAAATACTTGAAGATAAAATATGAAATTACAGGTTTTTCGAAGTGCGTTTATGAAATTGATAAAAATTCATCAACAACGTAAACCAGTGTTCTTAAATAAGGGGCAAGTATGTTCCTTTTGCTATGATTAAAGAAATCAGGGAGCAAATATTCTCACTTTTCTATGATTAAAGAAAACAGGGGCAAGTTGCTCAGTTTGCTATGACTTACGAAATAGGTGACAAATAATCTGACTTTGCTAGAGAAACTGGGCAAGTTGTTCATTTTTGCTATGACTAAAGAAAACAGTCGGTAACATCAATCTGAAACCTTATCTACTGAAAACATAAACAAGAAATTATTAGTGGATGAGCGCGCAAGAGAGAGAGAGAGAGACAGACAGACAGACAGACAGACAGACAGACAGAGACACAGAGAGAGAGAAAAAGAGAATGCAGGAGATAGAGCGAGAGAGAAAAGGAGAGAGAGAGAGCAAAAACAAGATGGAACAAGAAAGAGTAATAGAGAGAGAATCACGGAGAGAGAGAGCGCAGGAGGAGAGCGAGAGAGAGAGTCAGAGTCAGAGCAGAAGAGAACAAGACAGAGCCAGAACGAGAGAAAATCAAAGAGAGAGAAAGAGAGAACAGGAAAGAGAAAGAGAGAGGTAGAGCGAAAATGAGTCAACGAGAGAGAGAGAGAGAGAGAGAGAGAGAGAGAGTAAGCAGTTACAGAAACATGCACTGTCAAAAATGAAAAGAGTAAGTATAAAAACATCACAATGGGAAAACCACAAAACTATTATTTGTGAGATGAGCAACAACAAAAAATAATATTTTTTATTATTTATTTATTTATTTTTTTGGTGAAACAGATTTGCTGACAATGCAGTTACAACCACAAAGAAGATGTAATCTACACATTTTCAATGTTTTTCCTGTCATATGTATCGTTAATATTCAATCTATGCCCAAGATAACATCTATGTTACACGTTCTTCGTATATTTCTGCCTTTGACGCGTTCAAAAAACCTTCAAAGTTCAGATGAAACGAAAACAGTTAAATGACTGTAAATATTTACAATGTTCCTGTTCCCTATTTCTAGACTTTACTGACACAGTGCTGGAGATAGCACAGTAATGGAGTGCATATCTTTTAAGTACTATCAAATAATATTTCTACAAAACTGGTTTTTATAAGTTTTTGCGACACCTTGGGACAGCCAACAAAAACTTAAAAATCATCAATAGCTGCCCCGTTTTCTGTTTTGTCTAAAGAGCGCAATTTTTTTTCCAGTAATAGTTAACTATAATGTGAATTCCATGCAAGAAAAAACAGATAGCCTGTCTTCACTGGCTAGCAAAATAGGACTTGAAATTAACAAGGACAAAACAAAAATAATGAAAATTCCTCTCAATCAAAATGGAAAAATACACATAGAAGGGACAGATATTGAAGAAGTCAATCAATTTGTATACCTTGGCAGCTACATAGACCAGGATGGTGACACTAGAAAGGAAGTTAGAATTAGAATTGCAAAAGCAGCATTGATCTTCAAGAATCTTGAGAACATATGGAATTCAAAAGTTATAAGCACAAAAACCAAGTTAAGACTATTCAATTCAAATGTAATATCCACCCTCATTTATACATGCGAAAGCTGGAAAACAACTAAAGAAATAGAAAAGAAATTAGACTCTTTTGAAAACAAATGCCTAAGGAAAATACTCGGCATCAAGTGGAATGAATTCAAGAACAATGCAGAGATAAGACAGATGACTGAACAACAACCAGTCTCATGGGTGATCAGGAAAAGGAGATAGACATATGTTGGTCACTTGATGAGAAGAAATGATCAGAGAATCCCAAAACAAGCTATCAAGTGGAACACAACAAGCCGAAGAAAAAGAGGCAGACCGCGTGAAACTCTGAAGAGGACATTATTAAGAGAGGCCAAGTTAACAGGCATAAAATCCTTTGATGAGGTTGAAAGACTCGCCGAAGACAGGAAAAATTGGCAAACTACTTTGCGAGCCCTATGTGACGTTTAACGGCACGGGAAGGATATAAGATATAAGAATAGTTAACTGCCCTTGATGAGGAATTTTGTTCCTGAGGGGCGAAGTCAATTCATAATAATCGATTCTTCTTACAGCCACTCAAGTTTTAACCCTCGTGCCACCGGGTCTCACTTCATAGCATGAAACCACTCGGCGGAAATTCTGAAAGTGTATATTTTAAAAAAATCTTAGAAGACTGAATTGTATATGTATTACTGCATTACGTTTGTGATCGATCTTACATCTACACTGGGGGCTCATAAATAAATGTTAATGCCTTTTCTTGGGCTAGTATCTTCAGAATCTTGTCATCTGATGTGTGAGGTGTCATGAAATCATCTTCAGGCTGATATGTTGTCATCTGATGTGTGAGCTGTCACGAAGTCATCCTGGGGCTGATATGAGAATTATTAAGATTAAAAAAAAAATTAAAGCAGTGTTTCGTATCCTTTTTTGTAACTGTGCCCCCACCCCCTTTCCGGCTTGAGAACAACTGTGGACCCCTAATGAAAAATAAAGCAATGATGAAAATATTTTTTTCTTAATCAAGCCAATTAATTTTATTCTCCGTGGAGCCCCCACGATCTTTCAGTGGAGCCTTTGGGGGCCATGGATCCCAAGTTAAGAACCCCACTGTAATAAAGCGACGCTCAGTTCAGCAAGATTTTGAAACACTAAAATATGAATTTATAAATAACGATAGAATATTTGAAACTTTGAACCACACACTGTATATCCTTGGTTTCTTATTGTGTGCCAGATTTAGTCTATATGCAGGAAACTCTCTACTGTAGAGGGCGGAACAATACAACTCTTTCAGATCATCAGAGGAAGTACCCCCCCCCCCCCCAGACAAGTCTTTCGGTCCTATTAAACTCCTGACACTCTAAGGGGAGGGGGGTGGGCCCCTCTGGGTTATGACTCCCAGGAGTCTATAGCCAAAGAAGAAGAATATGAAACAACAGTTACTAGAAGAGATGCTTCAGAAAAAAAAGGTTTTTAATATTAGTAGATACCATATACAAAATGATGAGAACTGATGCACATAAATGGACAGCTGGATTTTTTTTCTTTCTTTTTGTTTTGTTTTTTTTTTTTTTGGTTATCTTTCACACGAACGAAAGTAATTTAATATTCTAAAAGTTAAAGAATCTGACAAAAAAAAATCTTTTCCATCTATTTACGTTCACACTCGGCCACTTTCAACAGTAATTTATTACAAATTTACTACATAATCAAACTATGTACAAGTAATAGTTGTAAAACATTCACACTTTTCACTTTTACACTAGATTTAGATTCTAGAATAAAATGATGCCAGGTAAGAAAGTAGCATGGACACATAACAGTGGGATTTAGCAAACATAACGACTACAGAATATGTTGATCATGGTTGCATCTGCCAGTATATTCCTGTACTCTTTCCTTTTCACTAGACTGTATGGCTAAAACAGCTCTGAGAGTTACAGTTGTTTCGAGGGTAGCACATTTTGTAATCGAGTTATACAAACGAATACTAAAAGTCAATAAATTCTGCGAGCTTGTTTACTTCAACCACGCAAATTTCTGCCTAACTTTGACAGGAGATCACCGAAGACCGGCCCTAGAAGAATTGTAAAAAAGTTAGGTTATTGTTCTTACAGGATTGAATGCTTTAAACAGCTTCTTCTGGCAGGACAATTGCCCGCTTTTTCAGAATGTAGATTCGATTGACTATTATTCCCTGGCGATTTTGCTGGCACACACGGACTCTTTTTCTATTTTTCTGAGAGACTGGTTATTTTAGATTTCAATCTTCTGTTCTACACCAGTCTTGACTTATCCTTGACCGTTGACATTTTAAGTTTCTGGCTTCTATTAACTTTTTTGATCATAAAAGAAAAATCCTACGTGCACACATATAAATGTATAATTTTACTGGGAAATACGTCCAGACCCATATTTAGCTTATATAATAATTTAAAATCGGAACCTACAAAGCAAAGACAGATCAGGTAGTTCTTTTATTTAATTTTTCAAATTAAATCTCTTTAAGTGGCTTACAGCAGGGAAAGAGTCAGGCAGGCAAAAATTGACTATGCTTCATAGTCGAGCAGTTGATTAACTGTCCTACCAGTCTATAAGACGAAACTTGACTTTTCCTTATAGCTTTTAATTCCTTCCTGCTTATTTATGTTGCCTAGATCTGTCAAAGGCTCCTCGGTCGTGATTCAATGCAGCGCTTTCGCTCTGGTTGATTATCTGCTGAAGAACTGCGTGTATTTCGAAATTTGGAGCAATTTGGTTTATCGTGAAGTAATTTCCCGTTGATTTAGAGAGGTCGCGTAAACTCCGGCTGCTTACAAGTTCGTTTATTTATTTTTTTTTTTTTTTTGCTGTGTAAACTTTTTATTCCACTTTGCTTTCCTACGAAGTTTTTTTTTTTTAATACTGCTAATCTGAATGTTCAACACTTTACTGCTTCGTTGCTGCACAGTAAATTTAAGAAAGAATTATAATACACTCATATCGAGACGTATCCTGTACTTTGTTAAAAACTAATGCATGTGCTAAGTCTACGTTAGTGCACTCCTTAGTTCAGAAATGTGAGGTGTGCATAGTCAAACTTTATTTTACAAACAATGATTTTCATGATTTGTAGTAACTACGTTTTGTTTATTTAATTGTACATCTCCATGTTCCTAATGACACGCCCCTTTTACTTTTTTTCTTGAGGAGCGCAAAGGTCAAGACGGTGTAGGTGTGTCTTGTTTTTTCCACTCGTAGTATGTGGCCTGGTCATTTCCATCTTCAATCTTTTGACCACTTTAGTAATACTCTCAAATTAGACTGATTCCAAGATATAAAATGAGCGTGTACATAGCAGAACTTACACTGTTCCTTTAAGTCTTAGCCCGTCTAGAGCAATTTAAACGGTTAAAAGATCATTACAGTGGCATAGTTTTTGCCTGTAGTTGAAAGTTCATAATTTTAAAATGTTGTTAATGTTAAAAATGGGAATTACATCATTTTAGATAAAAAAATAAAGATTGTTGTATTTTATTAAAAAAAAATGTGCAGCGATGTAGGTGTAGTTTATATTTCAATTACGTTATGAGACCAGGTCGCAGTAATCAACAGGTCAGAGAAATTAGTTCAGGCCAACAACATACAGAAACTGGTGTAGTGATAATCTAGTACCATAACGTTCTTTCATTCAATTTATGTCTTCTGCTTCTTCTTCTTCGTTCGCATTGTCTGTCTATACCTGCAGTCCTGTCTCTTGGATAAATTTCACTGTTTTTTGTAATTCATGTATGGAACCGTAGAGCTTATCTTCTTTAGTGGTTTCACTGGGCCAGTAATTATTTCTCAGTGTCTCATAGTTGGTGCAGTTCTGGAGGATATGTTCCACAGTTTGGGGCACCTGGGTGAAGGTCTACTCGCATCAAATTTAGATCGAAGGGAAATAACTGTAAATTTACTATATAATTGACGTCTGTGTTTTCGAATTTTACCTTTTGATGTGTATTTTCTAATTAAATGTTTATTTATTGTTTTCTTTCTCTGTGAAGTTAGCAGCGAGGGCCATGATCTTTTCAGTAATGGCCTAAAGGTATGTTTAATGGGCAAAGATCGCTGATAATTCTTGTTTGTTGATCATGTTATGAACATTTAATAATAAGAGAAGTTGTGTAGTCGAATAACACTAGCACTGTTTCAGGTAAAGTATCACGTATTTGCCCTACCGTCATTTACCGTCATCCATCAGCTCAATACTAATAGTGAAAAAATGGAACAGGCCTAACAGTTATTAAAGGGTGAGAGAAAGTGATTGACTCAGTCAACAGCAGACACAATAATTATTATCAGACATAAGGAAGCTTCGGCGTAGAAAGAGACATAAACACATTAAACCAATTATATAAGTTTAATGACTCGGACATATTAATTGCTACGTCACGAAAGGGTTCAGTTCTTGGGAAATCCAGTGTCACCAGACTGACATGGATATATCGCCCAGGACATGCGGGAGTGAATGAATGAATGAATGAATGAATGAATAATCTTTATTTTTCAAGGGTAACGAATTGGGCACCCAGGCCCGTCTTACATTCTGCCCTTCATCACTCCATCTTTAATTCTTCCCACACACTTGATTTAGTACAAATATACAAATTAAATTATGAAAAAAACATATCAAAAGAGTGTAAGATTTAACTACTACATTCAAAGTAAAAGAGAAGATGTAATTAACCTAATAAAATAGCACTCATGCACACATATACACGCAGGTATATACATAGACAAAAATACATTGTAAATACAGATCTTCTAACATATGTTTTTTTAACAGACATTAAAATAATTTCTAACAATATCTAACAAGTTGCTTTTCTAACTATGTCATTTTAGTACTTGATGGTTGGCGAGCCACGTGTTGAGAGAGTGCTGGTTATTTTATGGAGGCATATAATTACAAGCAAGTAAATAATGAAATAGGTTTGAGTTAAAGGATGAAGTATTAGCAATGGATTTTAAATGGTAGAGGAGGGTGTTCCAGAGCTGTACTGCAGAGTATGCAAGGCTTTTCTTGTATAGATCAATCCTGGGTTTAGGAAGAAGACAGTTTTTTAAACGCTGGCTATGTTTAGTGTTATACGTAAACAGTGACCACAAGTAAGGCGGAGCATTGTGCGACAGAATTCTCTGAACAAACTTAACTTTATTAAAAATGATTCTATTTTTGAGGGGTAAAATTTTGAGTTGTTTGTATTGATCTACAGTCTGTACTGGGTGTTTGTCACAAATAAGATTTAATGCTTGCTCGTGAAGTGAGTGGAGCCTTTTTGTGTTTGAGACTGAGCATCCATCCCAGAAAGGCAATGAGGTAGCCGATCGTGATGTTTGTAACGCTGTTGCAGCAGGTATGAATCCTATGAAAAGAACGGATACAGTGAAGTCAGTAACAGAGGAACTGGAGCAGGAAGAGGAAAGTGGATGTTTTGATAATATGTATCTACATAGGGATCATTGACAGGGTTGTGAGGAAGTGGGAAGGAAGAGCCGGATGGTTGACTTGTAGAATTCTAGGTTCCCAGAAGCAACAGCCGAGTGGGACAAGAAGTGTCCATACTCTTGGGTGGTTGTTGAAACAGAGAGAGGAGCATGTAAGAGTGTGCTCCCGAGTGTGATAATGCTACTTCGTAGATTCAAGATCAACTGCGAAAGTGAAAAGAAAGCTGAACCACAGAAACATAAACAAATATCACAGCCTCTCTCAGAAAGAAAATGAGCACTAAATCAGTAGCCTAGTCTCATCTGAGGAGGAAACGAGGACCAAAACTGTCGTCAAGCGCAGGGAGGCTGGACCTTACACCCACGTCGCATGGACACTTTTTGTTATGAAACATAACGACCTTCATTTTTTAAAATCAGGAAATGATGCAATGTCTATTTTCAGCTTTAACAAATGATGCAATGTCTATTTTCAGCTTTAACAACACTTTAAATTTACGAGTTTCCAACTACAAAATTTGTTTACTGTGTGGTCGAGTCGATTATGCAAAATCAAATATCAGTAGAAACAGTCGCCAGGAAAGATATTCAGCAAAATGATGCTCTGTAAGTTCCAAAACAGCGGACAATCTACCTCCGTCAAAACAGCGGACAATCTACCGCCGTCAAAACAGCGGACAATCTACCGCCGTCAAAACAGCGGACAATCTACCTCCGCCAAAGCAACGGACAATCTACCTCCGTCAAAGCCGTCTGCTAAGCCGGAAAGTGCCATTACATAATAACTTGAAGAGCAGTATACGAAGATCCAGAGACATGTTATGGGATGTATTACACAATGATGTGATACATGATAGAAATTCACGAATTAATCTGATGAAATGATTTTAAAATATAAACTTCAGCGCAGTATAATGGTACATTCAAGAAGAAAATGATGATGATAATGATAGTGATGATGAAAGTCGGCAAAATCAAGAAAATTTTTTTTTTCAGTTAATACTTATTCCGTGTTAAATGACAGAGAAAAAAAAATAGCTCGAATGCAAATTACTAACAAGGATAGGTGAGGTACAGGGTGAAACAATACGGAAGGTCCGTTCCGACGACAAAGTTGTATGTCGGATTGGACGAAACTTTTCTAGTGTCATTGTTTTCTATTCATTTTATCTGTTAAAGCTAGTTATTATCAGTGTCTTAACAAATCTCTTTAAAAAGTTAGAAAAAAAATTTAAATGCTGGGGTAAACAAAATGAAAGAAATTACATAAAAAAATAACGCCCCTGTTTTTTTCAGTTTAGCCCCCGTACTTTCCAGTGCATTTCCTTAACCTAAGATGGAAGCCCTGGAATTCCGGTGAAAGGACCTTCTTATCTCGACTTTACAATCACCGTAACGCCGCATCCCTTGTGTGCATGCCCATGTTGATCGGCGTCATGTAAGCTTATTATGCCTGTCCTGAACTTTGCAACTCAGTTGTAGACTTCAGTCTTGCCACATACACTTATCGCTGTACATTTGATAAACCCGTATTTGGCAGTGTTTATCCGAGAGGTTCGGATCTATCATGGGCAAGAATCAGGTAACAGAGCTCATTTCTTTGTTTTAGTGCATGTCTGCAACGTACTCACTGCCTGGAGATCCACTATTCGCGGCTTGCAGCTTAGAAGCGTTGGCACTGTCTGCTTACTGACCTCACTGACCTTGGTACTAGTGAAAAATGTTCTGTCTGTTCCTATTTTATTCCCATTTTCTAAATATAATTTGATTCGCCTTCATATCGTATGTTATAATCAAACACCACGTGGCATTTCCACTCACTACAATACAAAAGGAGCATAAGAAGCGGGCTGTTGTAGCTGTGGATCGTCGTAACTCGACTACGTAGTAAATCGGGGCCCATCTGTATGTAATATATATATATATATGCTTCATACTTTATTATATATATACTTATATATATAAGTATATATATATACTTATATATATATAAGTATATATATATACACGCACTATTCACCAATAAATGCTGGTACAGTTGTTACTACGGTAAAGATATCACAAAAACAAAAAAACTGGGAAGTAAATCGTCAGAAACACTTTATTCAATAGTTTGAAATTACGCAAAACGAACAGTACGTTAAATAAAGTTTTAAATTTAATTTTTGTGTGTATACCAGGACAGTAATGCTACGTAAACAAAACAAAAAAAAACAAGCATGCTTCAAAGAAAGTATGAAGATTAATAACCAAAAAAAGTACATCTTGCGTCTTCTTCGCGAAATGGCATATTTATGTTCACACTAATATATGTGAATGGTGCACAGAAGAAGTTAGGCTTCCCTTGCTGTGTCTCGACCGCGAGTGTATTTCTGTCTAGGATACTTACGGCACCAGGACAAAAAACTGCTAGAGTTTATTATTTCTATGCTGAAAAAAAGTATCATTCAAGAAAATAAAATTGAAAGGTTTCACATTTACAGATTTAGATGAGGAAGTATGAGAAATGTGTCCACAAGAGGATTGTTTATAAGATACGTATATGGAAGGAGTAAAATATTTCCTTCAGGAATATGTAAACATATTAAATATTCTTTTCCTAAAAAATGTTTTCTTTGACTGATCCTTGTGTTTTCAATGAGAAATTGTATACATTTTTCTATTAAACATTTTCTGTAACATCCTAATTGCATTTGTAATATTATTTCCATATTTTAAAGATGAGCACTTGTTTTTTTAATTAGAAGAGATAGCTACGAGTAGTGAACTCTTTTGAAACTCTGTTCTAGCAAATAATAATTAAATGAAAGTCAGCACAGCGTCAAGCTGCTCAGCATCTTAATTTTTATTTTATCTTTTTCAGCTCTGGATAATGATTTTCTTTTATTTGTCCAGAAATTCACATTCATGGGGCTGCTTCGGTCATCATTTTCTATAGTTTTATTTTTATCACAAACAAGAGAGAGAGAGAGAGAGAGAGGTTAAATTTCCATTTCCCAATCCGCTATTTTAAAACACTAAAATTTTGCGTTAAAAGCAATTACGGTGCTAATTGAATAATCGTTTCGTCCGTCCTCTGAAGTTCAAGGCCGAATGCAAATCACTGTTCTGTTGAAGTTGGCATTACTTTTTTTAACCTTGATGCACAAGACACTTTCGCCAAATGATTTTCGGGAGTACAGAGTTTAGAACAAAGGCCAGCGGAGGTTTTCTGCCATTTCTACACCATTTCGTGTTCTTTAAAAGTTTTCCACTGCAGAAGCAAAATGTTACCAGCACTAGAGACATCTTTTACTGGTTGTTGTTGTTGTTTTTGTTGTTGTTATTGTTGCTGTTAATAATGACGACCCGGAGTGGACCCTGAAAGACAAAACAAGACAAGCTTTTTTGTGGTGGCTGCATTGCTCTGACGACCCGGTGTGGACCCTAGAAGACAAGACAAGACAAGACAAGTTTTCTTGTGGTGGCCGAGCTGCACGGAAGACCCCGGGTGGACCCTGAAAGACAAGACAAGTTTTCTTGGCTGGTGGCACTGTACTGAAAACTCGGAGTGGACCCTGAAAAGCAAGGAAGACAAGGAAGACAATACAAGACAAGCTGGCCTGTTGTGGCCGCACTGCACTGAAGACCTGGAGTGAACCCTGGAAGACAAGACAAGACAAGACAAGCTTGCTTGTGGTGGCCGCGATGTAGCGAAGACCCAGAGTTGATCCTGGAAGACAAGACAAGACAACCTTTCTTGTGGTGGTCGCACTGCACTTAAGACCCAGAGTTGATCCTGGAAGACAAGACAAGACAACCTTTCTTGTGGTGGTCGCACTGCACTTAAGACCCAGAGTTGATCCTGGAAGACAAGACAAGACAACCTTTCTTGTGGTGGTCGCACTGCACTTAAGACCCAGAGTTGATCCTGGAAGACAAGACAAGACAACCTTTCTTGTGGTGGTCGCACTGCACTTAAGACCCAGAGTTGATCCTGGAAGACAAGACAAAACAACCTTTCTTGTGGTGGTCGCACTGCACTTAAGACCCAGAGTTGATCCTGGAAGACAATACAAGACAAGACACTGGCCAAATTACTTTAGCAGAGTCGTGTGCGTGTGGAAATTTCATCTACATCAAGTTCTTACAGGATGCTTTCTTTGTTTCTCTTTTTCCACGACATGACAGCAGCTAAAGAACATGCGGTAATCATTTGAGAGATTAAAAGAAAAATAAACACAGCAGAGAACAAATCAGGCTTTTAACATGCTAAGCCATTGGTAAAAAAGCTGTTTAGTTGATACTGCACAGAGTGATAAATGCATGAAGTAAAACAACTTATGTGACCATCATCAGCACTGGTCTAAAATAATATGTATGCGATAATGTCAGCCCCACATCTAGTTTCAGGTGCTTCAAGCGATGTTCCCAAAGCTCTGTTTACAAAAGTTTGTTTTCAGAGCAGTATTATAGTTACTTTCACGCTGAACCGTGTTTAAACCTCTGCATTTCTCAAACGTTGTTAATATATCATTTAGAATGTCACAATTTTCCCAGTACCGGCATATTTACGTCGTTGCAGCCATCGATACTCCTATAATCGTTTGTATTTTTGCGCGGCCATCAAGTTCTAACTCCTTGCCCTAGGCAGTCTAACAGCAGAATAAAACAATGTTTTATTTCAGTCCTTGTTCAACGTAAAGTTTTTCTGATTTTTCTGAAAATCAATATTATTGCTGAGTTGTTTGTCCCATCGGACATCATCTGAGAAATCAAATATCCATGCTTTCTGTTAGCGTGTGCATGTTATGAATAGTTCTTCCGCAGGGACTGTACTGCGTATACAGTTTCTAGCATGAAAGATATACCTTTTTTCAGGGAAAAAAAGATACATCATCATGTGATAGCCTACTGTGTTGTGATGAGAGTGGGGTCTGACCTTTATTTTTTTTCTTTCACTCGTTTACCATGTTCTGTATCTGACTGTCGGCATGTTTATAATTTGGCTCAATGTTTACAACTTGGTCAGCAAAATTCTCTCATTGTTTACATCTCTGTCAACTATGTTTTCACTCTTTTTCTCCACTTGTTAGTTATTTTACGTTTTAAGCCCTTTTTTTGTGTGTTAATTAGCCTGTTATTTTATAGTTTTTTTTATTAGCTTCCTTTTATCACTGAAGACCTGGAGTGAACCCTGGAAGACAAGACAAGCTTGCTTGTGGTGGCCGCGATGTAGCGAAGACCCAGAGTTGATCCTGGAAGACAAGACAAGACAACCTTTTTTGTGGTGGTCGCACTGCACTTAAGACCCAGAGTTGATCCTGGAAGACAAGACAAGACAACCTTTCTTGTGGTGGTCGCACTGCACTTAAGACCCAGAGTTGATCCTGGAAGACAAGACAAGACAACCTTTCTTGTGGTGGTCGCACTGCACTTAAGACCCAGAGTTGATCCTGGAAGACAAGACAAGACAACCTTTCTTGTGGTGGTCGCACTGCACTTAAGACCCAGAGTTGATCCTGGAAGACAAGACAAAACAACCTTTCTTGTGGTGGTCGCACTGCACTTAAGACCCAGAGTTGATCCTGGAAGACAAGACAAGACAACCTTTCTTGTGGTGGTCGCACTGCACTTAAGACCCAGAGTTGATCCTGGAAGACAAGACAAGACAACCTTTCTTGTGGTGGTCGCACTGCACTTAAGACCCAGAGTTGATCCTGGAAGACAAGACAAGACAACCTTTCTTGTGGTGGTCGCACTGCACTTAAGACCCAGAGTTGATCCTGGAAGACAAGACAAAACAACCTTTCTTGTGGTGGTCGCACTGCACTTAAGACCCAGAGTTGATCCTGGAAGACAATACAAGACAAGACACTGGCCAAATTACTTTAGCAGAGTCGTGTGCGTGTGGAAATTTCATCTACATCAAGTTCTTACAGGATGATTTCTTTGTTTCTCTTTTTCCACGACATGACAGCAGCTAAAGAACATGCGGTAATCATTTGAGAGATTAAAAGAAAAATAAACACAGCAGAGAACAAATCAGGCTTTTAACATGCTAAGCCATTGGTAAAAAAAGCTGTTTAGTTGATACTGCACAGAGTGATAAATGCATGAAGTAAAACAACTTATGTGACCATCATCAGCACTGGTCTAAAATAATATGTATGCGATAATGTCAGCCCCACATCTAGTTTAAGGTGCTTCAAGCGATGTTCCCAAAGCTCTGTTTACAAAAGTTTGTTTTCAGAGCAGTATTATAGTTACTTTCACGCTGAACCGTGTTTAAACCTCTGTATTTCTCAAACGTTGTTAATATATCATTTAGAATGTCACAATTTTCCCAGTACCGGGATATTTACGTCGTTGCAGCCATCGATACTCCTATAATCGTTTGTATTTTTGCGCGGCCATCAAGTTCTAACTCCTTGCCCTAGGCAGTCTAACAGCAGAATAAAACAATGTTTTATTTCAATCCTTGTTCAACGTAAAGTTTTTCTGATTTTTCTGAAAATCAATATTATTGCTGAGTTGTTTGTCCCATCGGACATCATCTGAGAAATCAAATATCTATGCTTTCTGTTAGCGTGTGCATGTTATGAATAGTTCTTCCGCAGGGACTGTACTGCGTATACAGTTTCTAGCATGAAAGATATACCTTTTTCAGGGAAAAAAAAGATACATCATCATGTGATAGCCTACTGTGTTGTGATGAGAGTGGGGTCTGACCTTTATTCTTTTTATTTCACTCGTTTACCATGTTCTGCATCTGACTGTCGGCACGTTTATCATTTGGCTCAATGTTTACAACTTGGTCAGCAAAATTCTCTCATTGTTTACATCTCTGTCAACTATGTTTTCACTCTTTTTCTTCACTTGTTAGTTATTTTACGTTTTAAGCCCTTTTTTTTTGTTAATTGGCCTGTTATTTTATAGTTTTTTTTATTAGCTTCCTTTTATCACTGTTTTAAAAAATAAGTTGTTTTCTTTTTCACCGCAATAAGCTGCTTTTCACAGTCATAAGTGGTTGATATTTCTTCACAACTTGATCTTGCAAAAATACTTTGTATTTTCTAAGCAGTTTTGTGTCGTATGTAGAACTTGCTACAGGCAAGGCTATGTCACCGTTACCCTCTGGAGATCTCGCTTTAGGCATATCCACGATATCATTGTTGTTAGATCTCACGTAGACGTTGCTGTAGGTAACGCTAAAACATTATCAGTGTCTTATCTTCTGTAGATCGTGTTATGGGTGTTGATATATCACCATCAGGGTTATAATGGCAAAAAGCAAAAAAAAAAAAGATGAAGGTTTGATCAGAGATAACATCTCCCATGCGATCAAGCATACACTGGACCATATCGTTAATAAAGATGAAAATTTTTTTAAAAAGCCTGTTTTTATAGATGGGAGCGATAATATACTTGAAATGATGCTAGACTGGAGAAGATGCCAAGACTTGCTTTTCCTGAAACAACATAAAAATTGAGGGTGTAGCAATCTACTTTTCTTACATCGTACAGTATACTAAATTCAATAACTTTCCTTTGGCTTTTCAAAGACCTTTTTCCAGATTACATACAAGCCCATCTACGCAAACAACTTTGCCAGACTACATACAAGCCCATCTACGCAAACAACTTTGCCAGACTACATACAAGCCCATCTACACAAACATCTTTGCCAGACTACATAGAAGCCCATCTACACAAACAACGTTGCCAGACTACATACAAGTATATCTACATAAACTGAAGGCTCCAGAACACACTATGAAAACCTGTCTTCTCTACACAGATGTAAGGGCTCAAACATGGCTCCAGGAAAAAAAAGGACATGGATGAGAAACTATGAGGCCCACATGAAGAAATCCAACTTACAGAGTGGGATTCATGGAGGCAGCCTGTCTCCTCTTCCAGACAGCTGAACAAATGAAACTGAACAGAACAAAACACAGCTTTGTGTATTTTTGATTTCTACGCTATTTCATTTATGAATTTAACCTTTTTGTTTCTTTAATCTCAGCTTATTTAATCATTATCTCTCTTATTTCATTTTATTTTCTCATTTATTAGTTTCTTTCTTTCTTTCTTTCTTTAATTATGATTATTATTATTTTTTTTTGTTTGGTTCAATTCATATTCTTTTACGTTTAATCTGTTTTCTTTTCTTCCTTTCCTGTTCAATTTCAGGCGCCTCAAATCTTTGGTCTAACACAATAATTATTTATGATTCTGTTCTTGTAATCCTGTAGCAAAGTTGTATACGCTTGAATATTTTCTTCATATATTTTATTAAAGCTTAGCTGTGTGCAGTAAGACCTAAATGTTTCTACTTACATAAATCTATCTATCTATCTATCTATCTATCTATCTATCTATCTATCTATCTATCTATCTATCTATCTATCTATCTATCTATCTATCTATCTATCTATCTATCTATCTATCTATCTATCTATCTATCTATCTATCTATCTATCTATCTATCTATCTATCTATCTATCTATCTATCTATCTATCTATCTATCTATCTATCTATCTATCTATCCGTCTGTCTGTCTGTCTGTATGTCTGTCTGTCTATCTGTCTTTCTTTAAATCATGAAATAACTGCGCTTTTTGCATCTTCTTTGTTACAGCTGTCAGTATTCATGTTTCTCGGACAGTTTTGTAATTATTTTTTTCTCTCTCTTTTGCCTGAATGATAAATTTGTGTCTTCCAACCTGCGCTATTTCTCTTCTCTGTTCTACAGTACTTTACACCACTTCCCATTTTCTCAGCTTTCCTATTGACATTCCGTTTTCGTTTTACTGTAAGTAATTTTGTGTGTCTTCTGCCAACGCGTATATTCTTTTCATTCCTTGTTACTTATATACACAGAGAGTGAGAGAAGGAGAGAGAGAGTGAGGGGGAGAGAGAGAATTCTATGTGATTTCAATAAATTGCAAAACAAAACCTGACCTAGAAAGTTAAAGTACCGAAGCCCCAAACGACGACAGTCTGGGAGAAAGTTTCAAGTGCAATACATTCTAAAAGAAATATATTAAAATAATGTCAGCAGTTCATTTGTGGAGCAAAGATAAATGATAGCGTCCAAGCAAGACAACACGATAAGACAGAGAAAAACCAGAATAAATAAATTACACTGAAACGACCAATATTTTGACATAAAGCCTTTCCGAGAATAACAGAAAACAATTCTTTTTTAAAAAATCGCCGAAGACAAAAAAATGACTTTTCTGCCAAAGGTTCTGATTTCAGTGTTGGCTAAGAACGCATACATCTGGGGCTTTCATGACTTTCTTTGCATTTTAAAAAATGTAAATTATGTCTTTCGTTTTTCAGCCATTCTATCTCAATGTTTTTAACAGACGAGCAGTAAATAAAGTAAAGTGCGGAGATAAATCAAAACTAGAATAGAGCAATATATAACACGTGGCACTTTCCTATAGCTTCCAGAGCGAAACACTGATGACAGAAGACATAAACATATGTTGCTTTATCACTTACAGAAATCATTAATATCAGCACCAACATTTCCATTACTGCCACAAGGTCGCCGACTCTTTCGTCTAGGAGTAAATAACATAGGCGACCCAGCCCATGGAGACCGGCTTGGCACAAGCTAAAAAGATCTGTGCTCGGCAGCGCTACGTAGCAGGGTCCTAGTGAGTGAGAACTGGCTGGAGAGTTTCTGACAATTATTGATACTCGAGGCCGTTATGCAAGTATTATTATCTGTTTGATGTGTAAATCTGTTTTATGCGTCTGTGTATAACTACTGGTTGACTTTTTCCTCATTGGGTGCAAAAGTAGGAATTTTCTCTCTCACTCTTTTTTAATGGATGTGGCCATTATCTGTAAAGCATTGATATCTGTGTTTGGTGTAATATAGTAAGCCATGTCTTGCAGACAGGCCCTACGAGAGGTTGGGTCCAGCCGGTGCATTACTCAGGGGCCCAGAAGATTTTCCCTGTTTTAAAGGTAGGCCCCGTGTTGGGTGAAAACATAAGTCCAGCAGGAGTGAAGATTTCCACCAGCTTTCAAAATTTCTCTGGAAGGCCCTGCTTGAAGGCACGTGTTTTCCCATTTCAAAGGCCAGACTTGTGATCTCAGTACCCATAGGGATGGACCTAACACTTTTACCTAAGACCCAAAAGTTTTCTGGTAAAATTCCAGCGCTTGGTGGGGTTTGATCTGGTACCACCAGAACAGCCATCTTTTCCGTGAGCACTCTAGGCCAATGAAGAGGTAAAAGGCGATGAGTCACTTGTCATCAGTACTTGCTAAAAAATGCTGCATAATTGCTTCGATACAACGCGCCGAGTCAGAACACGAACCCGAATACAGAAAAAAGAATCTTTGACCCCCAAATTATCATCCCGCCATCATCGTTAGTATATGCTGCAGAAAGGATACCCCCCTGAATGATTAAGAAGCGTGAATGAAGAGAGACAAAAGGCAGAATGTTAGACGAGCCTGCATGTCCAATTCTTCACTCCTTCTAAATAAAGTTCAGTCAGTCAGTAAATTCTCGCATGCGACTTCATGACCAAAGCAGAATTTTAATTTGGACCCACAGAACTCCAATACTTGATCAAGAGCTTTGTTCTGCCCTCTCAAGTGTGAAGTATACAAGAGGAAAGAGAATACAAGATATGAACAAAATGAGTATTTGCTTTATAGGAATACCTTTGCTTCCGTTTCTCAAAGAATTATTATTTCTTTTGAAAAAAAAAAGACTGTCATTTGAAAACTGTAAAGTAAGAAACTAAAAGTAGAGATCACAGATATATCTGATATCCACTCATAGATTTCGATACATGAATCACTACATTCTTTTGTTACTTTGTATTGTTTTTTTCTTCTTTCATACCAGAGTTTAGTAGGTCTATAGCTTCTCAGTAGCCAAAGTGAATGATATTTTCTTGACGAATCATTTGAAGTTACTCTTTGTTAAACAGTTTTTCGTTTCATGAATGAAAATTTGCTGGCTATTAATGCAACTCGGAAGTTGAAGGACATTAGAGAAGAGCTCGCCGACGCGCAGTTGGCCTATGTTTAAAAATAGTTAGTCAGATAACTGAAGAATTTTATAAATTATTGCTGTACTTCTCCTTCCTCATGAGTGTTGACTATTAATCATTTCTTCTCTGGAGATGCCGCGTTTCACAGTTTTATAACTCATTTCTGTGACTTGTCTAACTGTTTCCGCCTCGTAAACTATTTCTTTTGTTAAAATGAGTTTCGTTCATTTCTCTGCGTAATGAAAACAAGCTGAATTATAATAACACGATTAGTTATCATGCTTTTAAGTGTTCGAGATCTATTTAGCCGGAAATTATTCGTGAAATGCTGCACAGCTCGATCAACGCTTTCAAACAACGCCTGGGAAACTACGGAAGCCTTTGAGCAGAACCTACGCGCAAATTCAATAAACATGGACTCCCAAGAGTGTTAACTAAAATGCTAAAAAGAGTTGCTTCTACGTTGGCGTGCCCTCTGTTAAAACATCAGTATCTTCTCTCCTCCCCTCCCACTTTTTTGTTTAAATAAAGACATCTTCTAAATCTTTTCGAAAGAATAGCTAGCATCTGTCAGACCCGGGGGGGGGGGGGGGGGGGGAGAACGGGGTTGTTAATGTTCAAACAAGGAACTTTGACCTACATGAATTAAACAATAAACATTTTAATATGGCCTTCTTGTGGTAGTGTGATGCATTATTTTTGGCTTTGGATTCAGTTTTGTTAAGTTTATGTTGATTATAGTGCCCGTGTGTATCAGGAAGACCATTTTTTTCCTTTCTGGCACGTGGGGGGGGGGGGGGGGGAGAGCGGTGCCTTCTTAACGCATGAGTCCACCTGGTCACAGCGAATGGAAATCTATGAATTATTAACATTACTTGCATAGGTTAGAGAGGAAATGGGGGGGGGGAACCAATGCATTACTTGTACAGGGGCCCCAATGCTATTAAGACAGCCCGGGTGGCAATGCATTACTTTGTACAGAGCCCCCGGTGCTATTAAGACAGCCCGGGGGCAATGCATTACTTTGTACAGGGGCCCCTGTAATGCATTGCCTCCCGGGCTGTCTTAATAGCACCGGGGGCCCCCGATGCTATTAAAACGGCCCTGGGGTGGAATGAAATATCTGTAACAAATGTGATAAGAGCAATAAAGTTACACCTGAATCTGAAAAGTTAACTCTTTTCATATTTTCTCTTTACTCATTAATATTCACGCTTGGTGTTAAAATATGGAAAGTATACAAACAAACAAATGCTTTACACAGCCCGCGTGAATTTATGATCTATTCAATACCAGATGCCATGGAATTATTGCACACTGGTTCCTTTCATTATATCTTTCCCGTTCTTGCACTGCCTGAACTCTCTACTTTTTATCTGGAATGGGGATACCCAAAATCTTACAGGAAACTGAGTACTGCATTCGAGAGATAAAACAGCGCTGGGACACATATCAGATTATTTAAGTTCTCTTTGCTTTTGAATGAGATCCTACCAGAATGGCACTTGTGGATCCTAAATCTAATTTAAGTGATTTCAAGACGGTTTATAGTGAACTTCTTTTTTAGTAATCTCCTGGCATCTTCTGCAGTTACAACATTCCTATATTTCCAGGCGTTGGGTCGTGTTAGATAAAAGGGATGGCGACTGCAGTAAAACTGGTTTAAATAAAAAAAAGGTAGACAGAGGTGTATGGTGCAGTTTTACCAAGTGAGGGAGGGAGTGAGTAAGGTGGTGAGAAAAAAAAGAATAGAAAGTATGAGAATGTATAAATGAAAAACATACAACATCCGATATTTCGGCGTGAGCCTTTTTCGAGGATTACGTGCACAACGAGACAAAAAAAAACAAACGAAGAACTTATCTGAATGTGTCTTCCTCCAGAAGTAGAAAACAGAAATGTGTGTAGTAGAAGGAAGGACCACGCTGACCACAACAAAAGATACCCGATAAAGCCAATGGTAAAGAAGAGGTGGAGAGAGAGGAAGAAAACAACTGGTAGAAAGGGGTTGGGGGAAAGGCAATAGAAACATGATACCCGCTAGAGGAGGTGTCGGGGGGGGGGGAGGGAAAAGGGGACGCAGAGAGATAATGAATGAAGAACATAAAATACCTGCAGGGAGAAAATGTGAAACTGGTGAATAGGACAAGACCCTATAGACACCAATATGTTTGCAGAGAAGAAAAGAGAGTGATGGTAGGGAGGGGTAGCACAGAGAAAGAAATTGGGTAGTGTTATTCCTTTTTATCCTTTTAGAGCAGATCAGTAGGTTCAAGAGAAGTAATAGCAGTTTTAGGCAAGGCAATTTCCAATATTATAAATGTCTTGAAACTGAACAGACTACGCTGGTTGGCACATGTAGAAAGAACAGAAGAGAAAAGACAAACGAAAATCAATTATGTACGTATAAGAGATGAGAGATGAAGGAAAAAAGACCAAGGGGTAGACCAAGACAAAAAAATGGAAAGACAACATAGAAGAGGATATAAAGGAAAGTGATGTCACCAACTTGAGAGAGAAGATTAGGAATAGAGAGGAATGGACTCGAACTTTATCATCAGCAATGAAACTTAACGGCTCAGAAGAAGAAGAATTTCTCACATTAACTGAATAAGGGAAGAAGGACTTGCACTCACTGAAGAGGTCAACTTTGCTCACAGCTTGGACATTAATGCAGAAAGTGGGTCTAACGGGTATCAGGTTGTAAAATTTTGGGGAAGGAGAGGGAGCCAATGGTCGATGTAGACGGCGGTAGGAGCTTTTATTTGCATGGATCAGCTACGGCCCGCCTCAAGCGGCCACCAGGCAATCGGGTGAGGACCCAGCACAGCTACCTATCTTATCAGAAAGATGGGAACAGAACAACAGTTAAAACAAAAATGAGATGAAAAGTTGGCATCTGAAAATAGAAAAACTCTCTCTCTCTCTCTCTCTCTCTCTCTCTATATATATATATATATATATATATATATATATATATATACTGATCCGACAGATGAGCAACAGGTGATAAAATAGCCTTCATGGACATGAAACATTGAACACTGGAGGTTCACACCGCTGTCTTTCCAAAAACTGCACTCTCAGCCTCTAGTGCAGTCGATTCACTCTCAGCCTCCAGTGCAGTCGATTCACTCTCAGCCTCCAGTGCAGTCGATTGACACATCTTTCTGACAAGCCTCAATTATAATCAACCTAAAAAGTGCAACTTTTCCATGCTCTCCACACTATTTTTACTCCTTTGTATCAATAAAAGCAACTTCGATATGTATCGTATTCCTCTGCGTAACTGGAAAATGGCTGTCATAAACATCATTACCACCTACCCACTAAGACTAGCAGTTGCCTTTATAAAAGAGAAAGATAGTTTTATGAATGCTGCAGACAATTTGCAGTTCATTTTCAAACTGTGAGCAGCTACATATAATCGGTGATCTCAGTAAATAAACTGGACCTGAAGACCACTTTTGGCCAGTATTAAATCACCATTGGTAGTAATACAATAAATAGAAAAGAATAGAATTTTTGTTATCAAATGCGGATAAGCACACACTGTCATATCATATAAAGTAACACTACGCCATACTAGATCAGCGGTCTGTCACTAGAACTAAACAAATGAGCCATAATTGGAGGATTTATGTCGGTTAACAACGCATTGCTTCTGACTCATTGAAATTCTGCTACACTAGTCTCTGATTGGCCAATGTGCGTGACCCATATTCTTACTGACCTGAAGAACTGTCGTTCTTGGAGTGTGCGATTTAACTAAGATCGATAACTCTAAACAGAAATCGGCTTGAATAAGTGGAAAAGTTTAATTACATCGAGTCCACAGTTACGGCAAACTTGTCTTTAGATGAGGAAATCAATACAGTAATAAGAAAGGCATCTATTACGCATGGCAGAATGTTCAAAAGGGCTTTAGACAGTTGAAAATTAAAAAGAAAAAGAATAAAGACGAGGTATTTGATTTATCAGGTGTATTTGTTTAGCACTGTGGCATATTCATGACATGATAAAAAATATGTTTCCTTAATCCTTGCCTTTTACGAAATAAAACTAATGAACATCCAGTGGCAAGATAAAATAACCAGTTCTGAGATAAAAAGGCATGCTAAGGTTCCATCCATGAATGGATTCCGGGGGTATGCTGCAAAGATATATGGCAGTCAAATATTACAAGAGGAACTTTCTGGATGGACAGACGGCTCGAGGAAGGCCAAACCTGAGAAACAATAACACAAACATTTATAGGGATGCCTGTAAGAGATTTCTCTCCCCCACCCCCCCCCCCCAAAAAAAAAAACAAAAAACAAAAAAACTGACAAGGCCTTCAAAGAGCTCACGAAATATAGTGAACAGCAGGGAAATAATCATCGTGAAGCTACAGCAGGGAGAGAATCATCGTGAAGCTACAGCAGGGAGAGAATCATCGTGAAGCTACAGCAGGGGAGAGAATCATCGTGAATTTAGAGCAGGGAGAAAATCATCGTGAAGCTACAGCAGGGGAGAGAATCATCGTGAAGTTACAACAGGGAGAGAATCATCGTGAAGCTACAACAGGGAGAGAATCATCGTGAAGCTACAGCAGGGGAGAGAATCATCGTGAAGTTACAGCAGGGGAGAGAATCACTGTGAAGTTACAGGAGGGAGAGAATCATCGTGAAGTTACAGCAGGGGAGAGAATCATCGTGAAGTTACAGCAGGGGAGAGAATCATCGTGAAGTTGCAACGTCATCCGAGAAGAAAATTAAGGACCGTAGCAGCAAGAGGGAAAGAGACTGGTCTTAACAACACAAACATGGTATTAGGTTGCGTGAGTCCAATGTACTAATCAAAAACATTGCTGGAAAACCCGCTAGAGCAGCTACTGAGTAAAATGGTTCCTACTTACAAGAACCCACATCAGCCTGCTTCACAATTGTCTCCTGAAACGAAAGAAAAAGGTCATTAAACTTTGGGGTAAATTACATATTTTCATCGCTTCTTCATGGCAGTATCATACGAATAATTAGTGTCTAAGTGTGTAAAAGAACTGCTTTTGCAATGCTGCAGACTATATGGAAATCCAAAAAACTAAAGCATGAATACGAAAATTAGGATATTTAAGAGTAATGTTCTAAGTGTACCACTCTATGGACGTGAATGCTGGAAAATCACCAAAACCATAGAAAACAAGCTGAATTCTTTCCAGACTAAATGTTTATGAGGAATTAGAAAAAATATTTTGCCCAGACTTCATAAGAAGTAACATCTTGCCGCCAGAAATGCAGATGAAGCCACTGACAGCAATTATTGAGGAAAGACGCTGGTGATGGTTGGGAAATGTGCTCCGAATGACTGACAACTCACTACCTAAAATAGCACTAAGATGGACACCATAGGGGAACAGAAGTAAAGGTAGACCAAAAGAGTCATGGAGAAGAACAACAGAGAAGATGTTGAGCAATAGAGGGCTCACCTGGGCAAGAGCGGAAACAAACGCAAAGGACAGGCATTTGTGGAAAACCCTTGCGGAAACCCCACGTGCCCTGGACAGTTAAGGTTCATATATATATATATATATATATATATATATATATATATAAGAACTAAATAAGAAGAAAACTAAACTGATGACAACTGACAAAACAAACAAGGCAGCTGATATATGTATCAATGAGGAAAAACTGGAAGAAATGGAGAGTTTTGAATATCTTGGATCACTGCTAACTAATAATGGAGATACAATGAGGGAAATTAAAAGGAGGACATCTATTGCTGTTAAGAAAGTAAAACAACTAAAGAATCTATGGAGAGGAACAGACAGAACAACAAAAATAAGATTTTTAAGGGCATGCATCTTTCCCATCGCAACATATGCCTGTGAGACCTGAACACTTAACAAAACAGCTGAGAAACACATAAATGCCTTTGAATGTAAATGCTACAGAAGAGTTCTTCAAATATCATGGACACAGAAAAGAACAAATGTATACATACTACAAGGACTTAATATTGAAGAAGGCTGGCTAGTAAAGATGATTAAATAGAGAAAACTGAAATATTTTGGACACATTAAACGTCATGATAATCTAGATAAAACCGTCTTGGAAGGGAATGGGACAAGGAAAGAGAGGAAGATCAAGGCGAAGATGGCTGCAAGAAATCGTTGATGATCTGCAAATGGATGCATCAGCAGCAAGCCATCTTGCCCACAACCGAGAGGCCTACAGGAGTACTGTTAGGGAGGTAAAGTTCCGCGAGGAACATGCAAATGAATGAATGAATGAATATATAAGAACTATACACGAAGCCACTGCAGTAAAGTTGTGATAGCAAAATGAACCATGTATAAAGGCTCAGAGCTATATTTCGATACCTCTTTCATTACTAACTTTCCTTTCCCTTAAATACTGAACTTTCCCATTTAGTATTTTGCACTTGGTAATCTATGTATCATAAAAGCGGATATTTTTGTTAATTCTTATCGTAACTTACGGAAAATTGCTCGAATCAGACTTTATTTTTCCTGTCATAAATTCTGGATTTTTAGAAATTTGTTTATGATAACTATCAGCAAATATTCTGCGAAGTTTTTTTTCCCCCTTCACTAAGCAATGAACATGTGTTCTGCCGGTATAATGAGCACTCTATAACACTCCCGGCGTTAGCATGAAAGACTTATTTTCTTTAGCAAAAGAAGGCATCAGAGCCAAAGAAAGAACATCAAATGGCGTGTTTAGCCTCAACTGACAAAGTGGAATTAACCGCCAAAGACAAACATTCAATAAAGCAAGATCCGGTTACAAAGTTACAACAGATCCGTAATAAGAAGATCTGTGGGGATTATCGAGAGATTTCTAAAGGAACTTGGAAACAGGGTAATAGAAGTCATGAGCCCGGCGTAGAGGCGCTGTACGATTTGGTTATCTGTGACCTATAGCTCCACATGCCAGCGTCAGGGTTGATGAACCATAGCCCACCAAGATCATGTTCTAACTCTCCTTTGGTATACCCACCCCACCAACCAAATAGGCCTATTCTGGCTAATGTAGCAGGGATCGCCATAGTCCCTATGGTGGTGGAGTCTACTAAAGAAGGATTTGCACATCCCCTTGTATTTTAGCTCTATTCAGGGAATGAAACAAAATAACCACCCTAACCCACTCCCAATCCGATACCACGCTATGCATCAATATCTTCACCCCCATCGACTGCAAAGAACACCAGCTCGCAGTTCTAGGAAGATAGAAGAAGAAGATCATGTGCAACGAATACAACGGGGAGAAAACCACCTCTTCAACAGGAAACTTTAGAGAGAAAGAGGCAGAAGTATTCTCCAACCCCTCTCCAACAGGAAACTTTAGAGGGAAAGAGACATACAAATTCCCCCTCCCCCCTCTCTCCAACAGGAAACTCTACAGAGAAAGAGGCAGAAAAATCCCCCTTCACCAATAGGAGACTTTAGAGGGAAAGAGGCAGAAACATTACCCCTTCGCTCTCCAACAGGAAACTTTAGAGAGAAAGAGGCAGAAACATTACCCCTTCGCCTCTTCAACAGGAAACATTAGGGGGAAAGAGGCAGAAATATTCCCCCCCCTTCTCCAACAGGAATCTTTACACTGTAAGAGGCAGAAAAATCTCCCCCCCCCCTTCTCCAACAGGAATCTTTACACTGTAAGAGGCAGAAAAATCTCCCCCCCCCCTTCTCCAACAGGAATCTTTACACTGTAAGAGGCAAAAAAATCTCCCCCCCCCTTCTCCAACAGGAATCTTTACATTGTAAGAGGAAGAACCACCCCCCCCCCCCCTTCTCCAACAGGAACCTTTACATTGTAAGAGGAAGAACCACCCCCCCCCCTTTTTCTCCAACACGAATCTTTACACTGTAAGAGGCAGAAAAATCTCCCCCCCCCCTTCTCCAACAGGAATCTTTACACTGTAAGAGGAACCCCCCCCCCTTCTCCAACAGGAATCGTTACACTGTAAGAGGAACCCCCCCTCTTCTCCAACAGGAATCTTTACATTGTAAGAGGAAGAACCACCCCCCCCCCCCTCCTTTTCTCCAACAAGAGTCTTTACCTTGTAAGGGGCATAACCCCCAACCAAAAGCAAACAAACAAACAAACAAAAAACCCCAAAAAAACTTGACGCGTGTACACATAAACTAGACTCTGGCAGTATATGGTACAGGCTAAACTCTACTGTCTCTATCATAGAACATTCATTTCACCCTTCACTGAGGCTGTGCTGGTGCGTGTGCTTGCCACTGATAATGTGGTTACAGCAAAAAAAAAATTGCTTCAAGCAATTAACATTCTCAGAGAAAACTGAGGGAGAGGGGGGGGGGGGTAAGGTGTAGAACTTAGGCAAGAAGAGAAATGTCTGGGCTGAAAACAAGAACAAGTAGAACAAACAGGTCGACCCTGATCTCCTTATCCTTGCGCCTTCCTCGGTCGCGTACGAACGTCAAGGTCAATGACTATAATTTAGATAAGATAGACGATAAGGTAGACAGCAGTTTGTAACCAGCATTTTAACCGAATCTGTATCTCCGTTTGCATCTTTACCGTTCGATTTGAAGAAGGCAGCACGAGGTGTTTACTGACGGCTGTCATCAGGAACTGTTGGGTTGTGTAGATGTTTCAGTTACAAGTCTTCGGTGTATCTCAGCCAATACGTATTGTTACATGTGTAAAACTGATCCCGTAATATACGATTTTCTTAGTCTGCTTTTATTTCATCTCTCACTGTCTTTCATACATTAGGGCTCTCACATTTTTATTTTGTTTATTGTATTCCTAAACAGTGCTTTTCTCGTTGCTGCAAAATATATGTCTAGGACTACGAAACAACAGTCATGCCACATGGACGTTTTTTGTTATCATTCATGATGACTTTCATGTTTTACAGAGGAATCGCGTAATGACACTGTTTTTTTTTCCTAGCTTTTAATGCAATTTAAAATTTAAGAACTTCCAGCTATTGAACAAAGTCGTATGAAGGTCGTTTTTATTTATTTATTTTGTTAAAGCCCGCTAAACGACTTATAGCAGTCTTAGAAATATGCTGCATTCATATTGTTTCTAACATCACGAGTGATAACGTGAGGGATATTCCGTCCTAAAAGATCTAACTTTGTCATTTATTCTTCATTTTGATTTTATGTTCCGCTTAAGATATTTATTTTCGTCATAGCTGCAGACTAGCCTAGATCATCATCATTATGTGTCGTATAGCTGCAGACTAGCCTAGATCATCATCATTATGTGTCGTATAGCTGCAGACTAGCCTAGATCATCATCATGTGCCGTGCCGGCTATTCGTTCCCGACTATTCTTCTTTATAGATCTTGGTACTTGATATTTTCCATCAATTCAGTTGATGATTTTTTTTTTGGTGCTACTGTATTAGGCTGGCAATGATTATCTTCTCTTGGTCTTCCCCTGCCTCTCCTTCAATTTATATTTTTGATGTTATGATGTTTTTAATGTCATCCCCTCATTATATGACCAATGTGTACCTTTTTCTTATGGATTTAATTAGGTTCTTTTCTACATTTGCTATATCCTGTTAGACATTCCCTATTTGCCGCCTTAGCTGTCAGTGTTGCAGTACTAACAGCCAAAACAAAAATGAAATGGGCCCACAGAAAGTATTAGATATGGTAGTAAACGAATGTGAGAAGAATTGACTTACTCTAAATAGCAAGAAGACAGGGACACTGGTCTTATCTCAAAGGAAGAACCCATCTGAATGCAATGTTAAAGTACAAGGACGATCTTGAGACACCTGCATATATTTAAATATTTAGGCACACGAGTTACATCAAATAGGAAGTGCGCCTCTGAAGTCAAGAATATGATATGCCAAGCCAAAAAAAAAATTACCAACAAATGGGGAACATCTTGTAAGTGAAGATTATAAATGCGACATTCATCGTATCTTACTCAGTGGAAATGAGTCATGAGCAGATCGATGCAAAGATCACTAGAGGCAACAGAGACGTGGTTTCCTAATAGAACGTTAAATGTACCTAGTCTACATATCAGAGTTATTTGCAGATCTGCTGCATTGATCCTGTTAATGCGTAGGTGTCTGTTTATAAATCTGACTGCAGTTAGCTTGTGAAAGCAAGATAATAGTTATATTGTGAAAATACTATTATTTTGTAAGTGTTGATCGGATACGATGCTAGATATAAAAGTTTTACATTTCATGCCGTATTATTGCTAATTCAGTATATGATACACTTGTTTTAAAAACATTCTGACTATGTATAGTAAAATCTGTGGCGTAGAATGCCAGATATGCCTGCCTGGCTTGTCCTTCGACTATATGAAAATAAAGCTTGTCTGTTGGTTCGTTCGGTGCTTATCACTGATTAAAAACATCCGAGATCCTTCACAGTTTCACACATAGCAGCGGAAGTACAGGGTTAAGTGCATAAAACCGGCCCCAGCTACACCCCCTCCTTTTTTTCTACCCAACACTCCCCCCCCCCTTTTTTTTTTATTTCATAGTTTTCACGTTATATTTAGCATTTCCGCTCAGGACAGCATTCGACGCTTCAGAGTTTTTTTCATGTGAGTCCAGTGAACATTTTCTGTTCACTTCAGAGTTAGTCTTCCTGCTCTGCGTGAGTCATGCCGTACTTAGCTGAACAACTCGTGTGTGTGTGTGTGTGTGTGTGTGTGTGTGTGTGTGTGTGTGTTTGTTTGTTTGTAGCGGGGAAGCGTTGGCACGTGTTCCCTCGTGTTAGTTCCTGAACGACCTGAAGCAAGATGTCCGGGATGGCAGCGCTCCTGTGAAAGCAACGATCCAGCGGAGACAATGAAGCCAGACAGGTTCTGTGCTCAACACAGAGAGACTGAAATAACCAACTGTAGGCACACCAGAAGCGCTGTCGTCCACGTGTCGAATCGTAGCGAAAGAAGCCCCAACAAGTCAACACAGCGTTTAGTCCGGCAGTCGGGCATTGCCTGTAGGTCAGTTCATTGATGACTTAAAATCGAAATCTTATCGTGTGAGTGCTATTCATGGAAAGAAGAGCAGCTGATAATGGAAAACGTGTCCAGTTCTGTCAGAGGCTCATAGATGTGGCTTCTGATGAGGTAAAGACGCTGATAAAAGTGAAAGCTGTTATAGCTTTCTTAGGTTTACTTACCACATCAAATGTAATTCAGGTGCACAGTACAAGGGGGTCGGTTTTCACATGCAGTACCATATGTATATCTTAGAGCTAGCAAATAACATGCAAAACACGCAAACATTTTTTGTTAACATTTATTATGACTGTTATGTTTCACCAGGAAATGGCGTGATGCCTTTTCTTTTTTTTTATTTTTAGTGCTTGCAGCAGTTTAAAACTACGAACTCTCAACAGCCAGAGGAATCTTATATTTTATAGCCTTCCCGTGCCGTTAAACGTCACATAGGGTTCGCAAAGTAGTTCGCCATTTTTTCCTGTCTTCGGCGTCTTTCAACCTCATCAAGGAATTCCAGAGGAATACAAAGTGATTATTTTTAATGACTTATTGTGGTATAAAAGGTTAGAATACACGTACATTAAGCAGAGACTGTAATTACAGTTTATTACATTACAGTATAGGACAGTTTCAAAACAAAGCTAGAAAACAGCAAAACGAAATGGTGAACATGAAAGAACACGAAGGATGAATGAAAAACTGACCCTGTAACAGAAAATGATCCTTACACGCGACCTGGTCTGAATCTAGTGAGAGATAAGTTATGTCGAAATGTGAAAACGATGAGACAGACTGCCATTCTTTGTAAGGGAGTTTATAAATCCGATTTTATAAATGCAGCAGAGGATGAAAATGAAACATTCTTTCACACTTATAGGAGCAAAAAGGCTTGCCAAAGCAGCGGCCAGTAACCGCTCACTAACTGCTTGAGTCAGAATTTGGCAGCGAATCATAGCCGACCAAGACCCTGTCCCACCTTTCAGTTGGTATCCCTAACGTGACAGGCTCGCCCTGGTTAACGTGGCAGGGATCACTATAGCCCCTGTTAGTCTGCTAAAGAAGCACTGCACGTTTTCCTGCTTATTAGGCTCCACTGATGAGTTGAAACAACAGCTGCTATCCTAGACAATCTCACCCCATCGGCTGTTAAGAATATTCTGCTGCCATCATCAGATGTCATGCCATTGGACTTTGACGTCCACGCTTCTCCAGAGATCTCGTTCCTTGATATTTTCCATCATCTCAGTTGTGCTATCGCCCTAGACTGTCCAAGATTTGTTTTCCTCTTTACCAACCCCTGTATCTCTTCCTATTTATCTTTCCTGTTGTTATGCCGTTATGAAGCCTTCCTCTTCTCATTATATGCCCAGTGAATGATGATTGTCGTTTTCTTGTGGATTTAATTAGTTTCCTTTCTACATTTGTTATAGTTAGACATTCTATGTTTGTCATCTTAGCCGTCCATGGTATTTTTAATATTCTTCCTGTCACCCTCTAGCGATCTTTTCATCCATCTGTTGAATGTCTTTAACTCATTTCCATAGAGTAGGATAGCCTCAGTGTAGCATTTTAGAACTCTCTTTCTCTGTGTGTTTATATATATATATATATATATATATATATATTTGTCGTTGTGGGCGTACATACAGATATTAAACCATTCATAATTAAACAAACGACACAACATAATCATTCACTAAATGAATATGTGAATGGTGTATTCGTATATAGTTTATTCATATATTTTCAGGGTGTAAGCGCATTATACGTGCGTGTGAATATTACCCACACGTTTATGAACTGTAAATGCAGATATTGTTACTTGGTTTGTACAAATATTCACATTAATTTAAAGCATACACATATGTGTAACAGTATGAGTGGATCCACACCTACACATTCTTACACAAACCAAGAAATAATAAGAAAAGTGGAACAATTAAAGAGAAAATACGATTTAAAATATTAAAATATTATTAGAAATTACTTGATGAAGTATATTCTGAAAATCAATGAATTGTGCGGTGCAGACATGATAAGCGCGCATATACGTATGAATCCCTTTTACATATACACACGCATTCATACATACAGATATAGATACAACGTATATAAACATGAACATACGGACATAATGCATATGCAAATGCAAGTATACGAACAGTAAGTACATACATATAGACATATGTAATGTACATATATTATTCAGTCTTTTCAGGATGTAAGTAGATGAATTTTTGGAATTATTAGGAAACTGAAATTTAAAATTTTCGTTAAAAAAATAACACTTCTTTTCCACTTCAGGTATGTACAAGAGGGAGAAGAAGAGACTGTCTCACTTTGCAGTCAGTGACCTATAGCTGTCCCGCTATCGTTAGAGCTGGCGAACTATAACTGATCAAGACCCTGTCTCACCTCCAGTAACAGGTCTAGCCTGGCTAAAGGGGCAGGGATCGCCATAGTCTCATGGTGGTGGAACCTACTAAAGAAGTACTGCACGCCCCCTCTAATAGACAAAGCCTGACTAGGGGCAGGATTTTCCACACTTTCCAGTGTGGTGGAGCCTACTAAAGAAGTACTGCACGCCCAGTTTTGCTTTTTAGCTCCACACAGAAACTGAAAAAAATAGCCGCCTTAACCCGCTCCCAGTCCGACACGACGCTTTGCCTCGAAATCTGCATCGCAGTGGGTGTAAAGAACATTAGGTCACAGTTCCAAGAAGAAATGTTAGTCTGGTGGACGACCAGTCGGAAATATTTGAGCTCTTCCTCAATATCTGATATATCAGTTGTTGATCCACGGTTGTCTCTGTCTGCATGGACTTTGAGCTCTTCTTCATTATCTGAGATATCCGTTGTTGATCCGTGGTTGTCTGTCTCTGCACAGATAACTGTGTTATGTGTTATAAACCAGTAACGCCAGGAAAGAGCCAGCAAAAGCCTGTAAACTTGTGCTTTTTAAAAAGTTCTTAGACCCTTAAATCCTCCCTTCCCTATCTCAAAGTTCCCTACGTTTGGATATTAAATTAATTCTTCTTCTTCTTCTTCTTCTTCTGCTCCTGCTTCTGGAACTGCTAGCTTAATATTCTTTGTAGCCGATGCAGTGAAGGTGCTGGATTGGGAGCAGGTTACGGCTGCTATCTTTTTCAGTCCCTGAGTTGCATTAATTTCAATCCCTGAGCTGAAAAAAAAACAGGGGGCGTGCAATACTTCTTTAGTAGACTCCACTACCACGGGGACCATGGGGATCTCTACCCCGTTGGTCAAGCTACGCCTGTTAATGGAGGTACCAACGGAAATGTGAGACAAGGTCTCTTGATCAGGTGTAATTCGCCCTCCCTGACGTTTTCAAGTACGTGACCGCCAAATCAGACAGCGCCTTCGCACGCAAAAAGCCTTCCGAGTATCAGTAATTTATTGGCTTGTTTGTGATGTATAATGTAGTATAAGTAATAAGTAATAAAAGTATTTTTAAAATCTAGACTTTTTATGCGTGTCCCCACGTGACCCTTCTCAAACAGCTGCGGAACCTGGAGTGAGATCTGCTCCTCTAAACCAAAATCCAGTGTCACTGCAAGTATGAGGGGAGGTCACTAAGTAACTCGGAAATGCCTGTTACAAAAAAAAAATAATAATAAATGCGACAGTAATTTGAAAACTGTTAATATTTGAACCTACATTATTCCCCTATTTCTCAACGTAATCGCCGCCAACATTGATATATTTGTCCCATCGTGTAATCAGTGATGCAATACCCATGGCGTAAAAATCGGGAGTCCGATGTCTAATCATTTTTTTACTTCTGTTTCTACCTCTTCGTCACTCGAGAATCTTCTCCCGCCAAGGTGGTTTTTCAGTGGACCAAACAGGTGAAAATCACTTGGAGCTAAGTCAGGACTATAGTGTGGATGTTACTCGTCTATCAGCTCTGATAATCTCATTCACACGTGGCACAGTCGCTTCTGTTGCAATCTGAACAGAACGGCCAAGTCGGACTTTGTCAACAATTTCGGTGCGTCCCAGAGAAAATTCTTTTACCCAGTTATAGACCGCTTTACGTGATAAACACTTTTCAGCATAAACTATAATCATTTCCTTATGAATGTCCTCAACTGAATGTCCTTTAGCCCACAAAAATCGCATTACAGTTCTCTGTTCTTCTTTGGTACACACTAACAGTTGGATAGCCATTTTGTTATTGCTTTACGCATGCGCACGTAACTCCCAGCACCCCCTACATACAGCTATTATAAAGTTGGATGATGGTACTATCTAAGGACAAATTTAAATACTACATAATAACTGCCACTGATAAAATATTTCAATTTGCGAGTTACTTAGTGACTTCCCCTCGTATCTAAGGTAAAACGTCTGAAAACTATTGTTCATTGATTCGTTACTAGCTACAACCTATTGTTCATTGATTCGTTACTAGCTACAACCTATTGTTCATTGATTCGTTGCTACCTACAACCTACTGTTCATTGATTCTTTGCTAGCTCACAATATCTAGTGCTGTAGGTTCGCTCCTTGGATTCCTGCTCCACAGTATTTAAATAATATTTCAGTTTATGCCACACTAAAGCGAGCTCTTCATTAACTCCAATATTAATTTCACGTCTCAGCTTGCTGAGTTTTTACTTTCATATAATCTTCAGTTGAACTTCTTCTTCTTCTTCTCGGCTGAAAAAGATGTCCAGACTTTTTAAGCCTCCCCGTGAGAACATTATAAAATTTTGAAGTTACAGGATGTGGATATTTTTTTAAAAAATGCCTTCCCTGTGTTTTTATTAATCATCGGTTATGAAATACTCCACGAAATAGTACTTACTATGTCAGAATACATTAATTTTATATTAATCTTTCATTCCTGAGTCATTTTCCATCCCATGCCACAAAAAATTTTGTTGGGAAACTTTAGTAGAAAGAAACTGCGAAGAAATTACTCAAATATTTCAAAATTTGGGTTGAATTAGAAATGTGCTATTTTCTTTCATCTTATTTAGACTTGACCTAAATATTGTCGCGTGTAATGAATCGTACAGGTGTGCAAGATGCACCAAACAAGCCAGCGTTGTTCGGGAGCATAGAGAGTTAAGAATTGTAAAATAATTTTACTTTTAATAATAGGTATAAATTGTAGCAGTGATGCGTAAAGTTTATGTACGAATAGAATCTTATCTTTCATTTTCAGAAGAAAATCAATTTTTGTTTAAAGCCAGAAAACACCATAATACAAAATAGTGACCGTTTTTTTCCATCTTAGACGACTGGCTCCAAATAGGCAGATGTTAGCTGTGTATTTGCCCTGCTTATGCTGGCCAGCTGGTAAAGAGAGCGTGCCTTACCCATTCTGGAGTTTCCTCTCCCCCCCCCCTCTCTCTCTCTCTCTCTCTCTCTCTCTCTCTCTCTCAAGCTCTGCCGGTTAACTCTGGAAGGAAGACGAGGCCCATAAGATTTGAAAATCTACCAGAGTTTGCGAGGGATGCTGAAAGACGAATTCTTCGCCAACAGCCTGAGGGTTATGTTCCTTTGGGTTTGTCTGTTGGAGCTTACTCCTGTAGGCTCTGGTGGTCCCAAGCCACCGACGAGGCAGGAGGCAAACAGAGAATAGGCTCTGATGTTCCCGCGCCACCGAAAAAACAAGGAGGCAAATAGAGAATTGGCTCTGATTTTCCAGAGCCATCGACAAAGCAGGAAGGCAAACAGAGAATAGGCTCTGATTTTCCCGAGCCACCGACAAAGCAGGGAGGCAAACAGAGAATAGGCTCTGATTTTCCCCTAGCAACGGACAAAGCAAGGGGGGGGGGGGCAAACAGAGACTAGGCTCTGATTTTCCCGAGCCACCGACAAAGCAGGTGACAAACAGAGACTGGTAGTGCTGATAACTTGCAACTTGACCAGACATAAAAACACATACATAGCTATATGCTTACTTACGAATATCTATACATATTTACATAAACATATACATACAGAATTTCACGCACTGATACTCACGAGTGTATATATAAAGAAGTATACTTTCACAATAAACTCTTGAGTACAAAGGCAGTAAGATTTGTTTTACAGATTTATCACCGGTCAGGTTTGCAAACAAACAAGAACCTCAAACTACGCGAGTTCAGCATTTTCTCTCCACAGTATGTTCACCAAAGCAAAACTATACCATTATCCATACAAATTCTATGTAACAGTCTTCGGTGACTTTCAGTACTACAATTCCAGTAGAATGTTGAAGATAACGGTACTTTGGGGTAAATGTTCTGTTGAACTTCTTCTGAACTTTTGTCTGATAAGCAGAAGTTTTTAAAAGTATATTTTGAAGTCTTCTTCTTCTTCTTCTTCTGCCTTCAGAGCCAGTAAAGCTCGTTACTGCAGATAAAGTTTGTCTCCAGTCCTTATTTCTGAACTTCTCTCTCATTTGGTAAATTTTGAAGTATTAAGGTAAATAACTACATTCTGAATACTAAAATCAGCTTTTAATAATAAATCTTAACCATTATTCACCGGAATAGATTTTACATATCAAGGTTTCATATACTGGTATATGACGTACTCTTTAATAAGATATAAAGATAAAGAAAAGATAAAGATAAATCAATAGATATATTTTCCTTCATTAGGCCCCATGGAGGAGGGAAGATGGTTATTCTAGAGTGACGGCAGTTATGATGGCCAGTAAATCATATATGGCCAAGACCTTGTCCCACCTTTCTGTTAACTCTCACATGAACATACTCAGCTCGGGCTTCGGGACAGGGATCATTGTGGACCTCCATGGAGCTTTAGTCTGCCTAGAGGCACTGAGCCTTGACCTACTTATCTGGGCTTCGCTCCAGTTCTGCATGCCAACCTCCTTAAAACACTCCGACACTATGTTTATGCTGAAAGTCATTTACCGCGTCGTTAGCAAAGAACATCCACGCTTGCAGTTCAAGGGAGATGTGGAAGCCTCTCTCTGGCACATCTCGTTGATCCTCACTGGGATTGACAAATACACTGAATCGGTTCATTTCATGCTTTGAAAAATTATGATTCTCTTGTTTCCTTCTTTAAAGATTCATGAATCCGAGATTTCGTACCTTGTTAAATGTGTTATTCTATATCTTCCTTAAAAACTGACGAGTCTCGTACTTCTCATAACGTGGTGGATACTTTACCTCAGAATTCTCTTGCTTTTATGAATACTGTTTTACTTCTGATGGAAGCGTGAGTAGTGAATTAACGAGTATTTTACCTTACGTAAATGCTCAGTATTACATCTTCCACGCTTGAAATATGAATGAAGAATTTATACTTTTACCTTTCAAATGTAAATGCTGAATATATTTACCATCTTGTACATATAAATGCTGAATATTTCTATTTTTCATCTTTTAAACGTAAATGCTGAAAATAATATTTCCAACATTTTAAAACTACAAACACTGAATATTATATATTTTCCACATTATATATATATAACATCTGAAGTACGCTGAGTTTCATGTATCGTATTTTGATGAATACTGAGCCCTACAATTCTCACAGAGGTGTATACCGAGTCAGATATTTTAAACAAATGAATACTGAAAGTGACAGTTGTTTTTCTTATAAGAATATTGAATGTGACACAATATGGCGCGTTTATGAAAATTCAATGTAATGCTCAGCTCCATGTTAAATCCTGAGGGCTATACATCTCTCCCCGCAACTGGTTGAGAAACTGGACGTGGAGTGGTTGTTGGCCTGGGCATAGGCATGTCTCTTAGCCTGGCTATACCTGTAGCGAGGGCAGCAGAATATCATCTTACTGAATGCTCGTCGAAAATCTCTCATGGAGAGGGCGTATATGATGGGATTCATGCCAGAGTTGAGGTACCCAAGCCAAGTGAATACAGGGAATACAATATCAGATCTGTACACGCACTGGACGTGGCATATGCCGTAGAGAATGTTAGTACAGAAGAACGGCACCCAGCAAATAATGAACACACCCACGACGATGCCCAGCGTTTTGGCCGCCTTCTGTTCTCTGGCCAGCTTAGTAATCTTCTTGCTTATTGCGAAATGTCTGATCTTTTTGGTGATGAAGGTCGTAGGTCGCTGTGGGTTGTCGCTGTGGTATATGTGATGTCGTGCTAAGTTAATAGCGCTGTCATCGTCACTATCGCTCGACCGATGGTCGAGTCCAGATCCCGCTGGATTAGAATTGTTCCTTAATCGACAACCTCCCCTGTGTATCCTCAGCGCCATGACTTCTCCATTATTTCCTCTTGGACAGTCTGATGTTATCTTACTTCCGCTTTTTATCCCCTGTGTTTGGGCCAGAGCGGCCCGGTATATTTTACAGTAAACAAACATCATGATAATAGTAGGAATATAGAAGGAAAATACTGACGATATTATGAGATATGCACTGTCCTCTGTAAATAAACATTGATGAGCAGAATAATCCACAGGTGTCACTGCTCTCCACCAGGCAATGGCTGGAAAAGATATCCCAGCCGAACAGAACCAAACTAAAGCTATTAGGATACATACTTTGCTGTTGGAAAGCTTGCTAGGGTACGCTATGGGGTCCGTGATTGCCCAGTAGCGGTCTAAAGAGATCACGCACAGATTAAGGATGGATGCCGTAGATGCAAGGACGTCCAACGACCTCCAGAGATCACACCACGCCTGACCGTACAGCCAGACAAAACTAGTCAACTCGTTGCTGATACTGAACGGCATCACCACGCCTCCGACCATGACATCAGCAATGGCTAGAGATACGATGAAGTAGTTGGTGACGGTCCGAAGGTAAATCTCTTTGGCCACGGCGACAATCACCATCATGTTCCCAATGACAACAATGAGACAGAACGACACGAGAAGAACTCCAATGGCTGGGTTGTTCAGTTCATAGAGAGGTTTCTCCAAAGAAAAATTAGCGTACACGTTGTTGGCAAACGACGAGGAGAGGTTTCTGAAGAAGAGGTGATCGTCGCTGCTGTTGTCGTCGGTACTATTAAAGATAGCACTGACGACGCTTAGCTCCGGATGAATGGTTTCAGAGGTACTGAAAGTGACGTTTTGCATGTACAGGTGTTTCCTCGTGTCACATTGACAAGCGCGTATATTCTTGTGAGTGCGAAATATCCTAGACCAGGCGTATAAGCAATGACCGCGTTCACTTCTCCGCATAGTATAGCATGAGAACTGCGCACTTTCTATTTGCTCATATATGATTTTAAAACAGTTTCAGAATACCATCTCCTGATCGTATTTTGTACAGTTGATTTGATATACTGGTTTAACAAAGCATGAACAAAGATCGATCGGCACAGCTGGAAGGTTTTGATGAAGCGTTAACAGCTCCCATGTGTTTCCGATAAGATTACATTCAGCTCCTCGCACAGTCCTGGGAAGAACATGAAATCTAGGACCTTTAATTGGATAATTTTAAAAAGCATTTTGTCATATTATTACACAAAGCCGTAAAAAATATTAACCCTGTAAATCTCAAAACTAAATGGCATCGAGAATGTGTGACATGAATTTAGCACTGCAGCTAATATAAGTGTTACTCTGGTGTTTTACAAACTTTTCTGACCGTGCTTTTATTTTAGTTAACTTGTTAGAGTTAAAACATCGATGTCCTCAACAGTAAACACACTCTGATGTCTTCATCCGGACAGGAACGTGTCAGGTATCACGTGAAGCTGAGATAGAAAGCTAAATCCAAACATCCATATTCTTCAAAATCATATACCAAGTGGCAGATTCACCCTCGCAAGCCTCTTAGCTCGCAGTGTCTAGAACAGATTTCAAAATGGTCATTAATACCAGCTTCTCCGTGCTGTGAATGAGGTGAACATCCCACTTAGTTTTCCATAAATGAATTGCTGCCGGTCAACTTCGCAGGCTCGTCCTCAGCTTTCTTCCAAGCGGGTCCTGCATGCGCTGCAGTGATCAGATCACTTCTTCTGTAAGATGTCCTATGGAAATAAACAAGCTTTATTTTAGTTGATACTACAACATATTCTGTCAAATTAATCGCGAGATTAATTAAGCTTCAGAGAAGCAACAAGGACAGTTCTGTCATTAAGTTAAAACTATTTCCTCTAATGTCAGTGTCTAAGTATACTCTTCGCAAATTCTGTAACGTTCATGCCAACATGGTTTCTAATGGTGAAAAATAAACCGTGCGGGCAGGTAACAAGACGGTCTGAGTTGTTGCAGTAACAAGACAGTAAACACAGATCTGCTGTGATAACAAGATAGCCAACATATACTCGCTAAGACAAATTGATACTCAACAAATACTGTCAGGATAATAAAATAGTAACACTAACCTGCAAGATTATTAAGATAACAAAATAATCAATATATACTTTCTAGGATAATATAATAATTAATACATACTTGCTAGGATAACAGGATAATCAACATTACGTATAACCAACATATTCATGTTATTTGTTTCCTGTATATGCGTCCCTGCTTGGCGACCATCTTCAGTTATAACTAGAGCTCACGAATTCATCCGCGTGGTTCGCTCTTTCGACTGATTTCACCCACCTTCCACGTGGTTCTACTTTGATCAGCCAAACGCTTTATATCCAACTGGACTCGATGCCATCAATATCTTTTCAGGGAATTTTTCTGGGCGAATCTCTTGTGTTCGCGCGCATAATATTCTTATGTATGAGGTTGTAATACCGTTATGTTTGTATTTATAATAGTCATAATGCTTCCTATATGAGATGTGGGAGAAAGCACTGGAGTGTACATAAGGTTCTCAGTGTTCAAGAAAAGCCAGAACTAATAAAACTTAGTAACCTAGACATGCCCATGCTGATATGGCCTTAGAGATAGGCGCGCCTCAATTGGGTGAGCTTGATTTATTCAGACCTCTAAATCACCATCATTCAAATACTATATAATGAGATTCATCCCCCAGAGTTGAGGTACCCAAGCCAAGTGAATACAGGGAATACATTAGGTCTGTACATGCACTGGACACGGCATGTACTGCAGATAATGCTAGTGTAAGGAGTGGAAAAATAAGCAAGCAGTGACCTGGTTTTGATTGGAAATCCCACTGGCCAGAGACGGCCCCGTTTTTGAACGGAAATGCGCAGACCTTCGAGTTCGGCGCTGATCAGGTATATAAGACGAGAAGAGAAGTTTAAAGGAGGATAAGTTGAGCACGTTGAAGTCCAGCGACCAGTCGTGGACGAAAGGTGATCATTTCGATAGATGGAGGCTGGCGTGTGTATTTTAGTTGTGTGGTTTTGTAATCAGGATTGAACTCATATTTATTCAAGAAAATGTTTCTTTTTTATGATTGGGTAATGCATGTTGGAATTATATGGACATCATGTGCATAGGATTCGTTTGATTCATTTTGCCTTGTGGATCAGAATATTGTACATACAAGGATCGTGATTTTATAAAAAGGATTGTTGTTTCGTGTTCCTGTTATTTACATGTAGGGTGTGAACGTATGGTGTGGTCACCCTTCCACCACTCAGTACGACGGCGGCAAGACAGAAATAAAAGATTGAACAATAATTCACATCAATTCCAGTAAAAATTATATTACTACACTAGTACAGAAGATAAGATGCAGATAATGTTAGTACAGAAGATAAGATGTGAGTAAGAATCAAAATAATTAAAGGCACGCTGACGTTTAGTTTTATTTATTTATTTAGATCTAAACATTGTTTAATTTTGTTTAATTATCTATAAGCCTCGTTTATTATTTACCTTTCGCAGGCATTAGTAAGTGATGTTTAGTGCGTTATTTAACTTTTTTTTCTGACGACCAAAATGCTCTCACAAGCTAAACGAAGACTGCATTCCACTTTTAGACCAGTTTCAGTTTTCGACTGTGTTCTTTTTTCCTTACTAATCGAATAAGCTGCGTGTGCCCGCTATACGATCTTCTCACTGAACACGCAATTCCAAGACTGACAAATGAGCAAGCTACAAGATTCCAAAACACCACTCTGCCTCTTCCTCGTGTCTATATTGTAATTTTTGTAGACATGTCTATTATCGAAGACCTATTTAACCTATGTATTATCAAAGACCTATGTAATATATATATATTATCAGAGACCCATTTAACTTATCTATGATCAAGACCTATTTAACTTATCTATGATCAAAGACCTATTTAATTTATCTATTATCAGAGACCCTTTCAACTGATCTATGATCAAAGACCTATTTAACTTATCTGTGGACAAGGACCTATGTAACTTATCTTTGATCAAAGACATGTGTAACTTTTTTACATTCAAGCACTATCTCTCTGTACTTCACTGTGCGAAGATTATCTTACATGTGGAGGAAGTCACGACTTCCACATCGTTCTACGCCTCTTACCAGGTGGAAAACTTTGCACTGTTTGTAGACCAGACAAAAAGAGACAGTGTTGTTCTTCAGGCTGAGGATTTGGACGTGTATCCGGCAAACCAAAATTAGATGTAACGGAAAAGATATACTGGACCGATAGAAAAGGGTTAAAGAAATACGCTGGACTGACAGAAAAGGTTTAAAGAGATACACTGGACCGATAGAAAAGGGTTAAAGACCGTGGGCAGTAAACAGATTTTGAAATTAAGTTCATGTAACACATGAATGTGCACATAACAGACTTTTCAAAAGAGACTGTACATGAACTGAAGAAGTACCACGCAGACATCATACAGGAAACAAGGTGACCAGGAAGGGTTTGAAATAGATTAGAGAGTAATCATGGAAAATATTTCACTGGACGACAGCTGCCTGACCAAAATCGTATAAATACAAATGGAAAGAATAAAAGAAAGGAGCAGATCAAGGCAAAGAGGAAGAAACAGCGCTGAAAGAGAAAGAGACACTGTTGAAACACGTTAAAAAGAGAAAATGGAGTAAAGAATGGATGGGAGAGAGTCAGCATCATGGATAAAGGGAGACAAATCTTTTCTTCGGTTATATCTTCGTCGGTAAAAAAGACTTTAAAAGCTTGGGATTTTGTAGAAGACAGACTGACAGACAGAGACAGAGACAGATAGAGAGACAGACAGATAGAGAGACAGACTTGTCGACTACACTCCTTTCTCTATAAAATACTACCAAAGCCATGTTTCTGTTTCGGCCTAGTACGCTGTTAAGCACTTTCTAAGAATACAGTTTGATCCTTCTCTATTAGATGTGCAACCAACCACTCCAGCTTGTCATAAAAAAGAAATAAAAACTTCTCGCATTACATCATCATCATCATCATCACCAGTTGCCGTGCCGGCTGGCGTTGGCTTTTATGCTTCTCCAGGGTACAAGATCCTTCATGCATGCCATCAGCTCAGTTGGTGATCTCCTCTCATACCATCTCGTCAGACTGTCCAGTATCATTTCTCTCGGTCTTCCTCTTGATCTTCTTCCTTCTATTTTTCCTGTTGTTATAATATTTTCAATGCCCCCTCTTCTCATTGCATGACCTATGAAAGTACATTGTCTCTCTATTATTTTTTGGACAAGATTGTTTGTCTCTCCAGCTCTTCTCATACATTCTTCATTAGTTATTTTTGCTGTCCAGGGAATTCGCAACATTCTTCTAATAAATCACATTTCTGCTGCTTCCAATGATTTTTGTGCACACCTGCCTATTGTCCATGATTCACTTCCATATAATAAGTTAGGTTCAATATAGCATTTTAAGACTCGTTCTCTAACATTCATTGATAAGGATGTGTTGGATAATATGTTTCTCAAGTTCTGAAATGAAGTCTTTGCTTGGCCTATTCTGTTCCTAATTTCTGTTCTGCATTTCCCATCTGAAATTATTACTGCTCCAAGGTATTTGAATTTATGCACCTGCTTTAGAATAGTTCCGTTTAATTGTATACTGCATGGTGGTGGATTCTGTTTCTTAGATATAACCATAGTCTCTGTCTTTTTGATGTTTAAAGTAAGACCTTTCTGTTCACTTCTTTTAGCGACTTTATTCAAGAGATTTTTGCATACAACAGTGTAAAAAAAACCTATCGTCTGCAGTGTTTCCATGGCCACGCTGACAGCTATAATATTGTGAGTCAAAAATTCGTCACATTTTTCTATGCCGTAATTTCGATGGAGGTTCCTGTCTTATATGATGTACTGGCAGCTGTAACGTCATGCTGAACACGCGCATACTCATTCTGAAGCAATGAATTGTGAGATGAGTGGTCAGCAGAAGGAAATATGGCAGACAGCAAGGTTGTTCACTTCCTCCTGAACTATTATTAAAAGAAAGGGCCGAATGCCCCTTGCAGCTGCCCCGTGAAATGTTGCATTGTGGACAGGAAGGAGCAGTTGATGACAGCACTGCAAGAAGAGGCTCCAAACGTTCAAGGCTGGAGACAGCGACATCAAAGACAAGCTCAGTTCGGGACGCCACTCAGCCACCAATGATTAGGCTCTGCCCCAAGCTGTTGTAAACAATCCTGTACCAGTACTCTGCTCTTGTCAGCTTAGCTAGATCCATTTACAAAGCGCCATTGTTCGGCATTTGTACGAGTTCGGCTTCAGCAGCAGGCAACCTCGACCTGACCCCACGACCCCAAGACCCCACGACCCCACTACCCAGCATGCGCAGAGACGTGTTGACGTCTGTCGCCAGCTGTTGGCAAACTCCACTGTATCATCATTGGGGATGAAATGTAGATTTTCCTGCTGTACCCCAAGAAAGGTACCAAATGGTGGCAGTTCGAGAAGTGCTTTATGTACAGCAGTGAAATTCACTGCAAAAACGTGACGAACTTTTGACACAACATAATGTGGTCTCTCTGCACAAACCGCTATTAGTGTGAAGCCATTAAGCTTGATGTATGATTCTCAATGAAGCCACAGAAACATTCACTGAAGTAACGTGGAAACATGTTAATTTAAAATGAAATGTCTTGTCTTGTATAAAATATATGGGATTTTTGAACGTAGAAAGTTAGGTAAGTCATTTTTTGCATAAACAAGGTAGGTCCCGCAGATTTCTAAACTAATCGTTCGGTCCCTTTTAATCTTGTGTTTGCATGTTACAGGCTTGGCCGTGAAGCTATTGGAAGTAGAGACTGATCAGCTGATCAAGAGAGCAAAGTTAGGCTTTGAGGGGCAGTCTTAGTTTTGTTAGAGTAGGACCTAGTTTTGTAGTGTAGGAACTTAGTCTGTGTCTTAGTTGACGGCAGTTGGTTTTTTGTTTGTAGTATAGTTATGTGGTAGGATTCTGTTGGCGTCGAGTCTTCATGATGTTAGCAGACATTTGGAATCATATATGTTGTCTTGCTGGAGTAACGTCATGTCGTGTCATTTAGAATTGTCACTGTCACTGTTTTCCACTCATCATCATCGCCATTAATGTCACCACTTGCACCAAATAAAGCCATCATAATCCACACAGCTGCTACTTGCGCTGCCACTGAGTGACTGCCCTACCTAGGAGAGTTGGTCTGTAAGCGTATAGTAAGCAGACACCAAGTAGACACCAATAACCGACAGCCACCAGACTCCAAGCAGGCACTAAATCCGACAAGGAAGCAACGACGAAAGAGATGGACCTCGACTGTTTGAAAGAGAGAAATCTTGACTGTGTCGTTGATACACTGGTTAATACTGTGATGTAGAGTCAAATTACAGTGGAGGTTGAAGCTCAGAGCCACTAAGGCATAATACTAGTGAAATGTAGGGCTGAGAAGTCAGACATACGAAATAAGCAGGCACAATAAGCAGAACAGAAATAGAACAGCGTATAACTAATTCTACCATTATTAAAAGTGGATTACAAGCACCACCAGAATACTTGTTTGCTTGTCTTGTTTCCTTTCTTCTTCCTTACTCACCTTTCAGTGTTGAGGGGACAAGTAGACGTCCTGATAGGACTCTGCGATTTCTTCATATAATAGGATATTTAAGGTTCATATCCATCTCTTGCGTGAGTAGCCTCTTCTTCTGTCACCAACAAATCTTAGTGTGAATGTTTTGTGGTATACCGTCTGGTGATAGTTGTGTAACATGGCCAAACCATCTAACCTGCTCTTTCTGGATGTAGTGTAATATCAGTTTTATTCCAACCTTTGTCCTGATTGTGAGATTTCTCATTTAGTCTCTTCCTGTCACATTTTCCTTAAACATCTCATTTCGGTCGTGATGATTTTCCTTTTTTTTGCTTTTGGCTGTTAGCAGGCGTGATACTGACCACATCAGACTTTCATGTGCCGACGATCTTGGAAATACGAGCCTAATACCGTATCCACCAGCATGTATTAATTGCATGGAAACTGAGATTTTACCTTTTACCTTATCTGACCTTTTGGTTGTTCATATCCATGTCTGTCAGTGGAAGCACAGAGCTGGGAAGAAAGCTCTCTAAACATCAGTTGCTCGTCGATATCGCAGTCAGTAAAACTTCTAACAGTCCTCGTTAGTGCAGCAAAAATCATTTCCCTTCATAACAATCTTCGCCATACTTCACTCTTACGATTGGTCTTGGCTTTTTTCCCATAAGTTTATATGCTTTTTTTTGTGAGTTTTAAAACATTATATCGTCGAGAAAACAAACAAAAACACAAAAACGTACAATCATACAGAGAGGGGGGAGAGGGAGGGAGAGAGAGGGAGGGAGAGAGAGGGAGATAGAGAGAGGGAGGGAGAAGGAGAAAGAGGGAGAGAGTTAGGGAGGTAGAGAGGGAGGGGGAGATAGAGAGAGGAAGGGAGAGAGAGGAGATAGGGAGAGGGAGAAAGAGGGAGAGAGTTAGGGAGATTGAGAGGGAGAGAGAGGGAGAGAGGGAGATAGAGAGAGAGGAAGGGAGAGAGGAGGGAAGGAGAGAGAGGGAGAGAGAGGGAGAGAGTTAAGGAGATAGAGAGGGAGAGGGAGAGAGAGGGAAAGAGAGAGAGAGGGAGGGAGAGAGAGATAGAGAGAGGAAACAAAAACAGTGAATGATAGGTAAAAACCACCCAGGAAGAAAAGAAAGGTTTTATGAAAACGACAAGTAAAATAGAAAATAAAAAAGCATTTTCCCTAAAGTTTTCTCCCTCGTAATTCTATTAGAAGCTTATATCAGAATATCGAAAGACTAAATGTAATAAAAATATATAAATAAAAAGAAAACTAAAAAGCAAGACTACAGAGCAACCGGTAATGTTATCACATCAAATTACTGATAGCTATCAACTGATGCCATTCACGACCATATGGACCAGTTGTTACAAGTGACAAACAACGCATACACCCGTGAATTTATAATTATTAGCCGATTCTAAATATCAGATACAGTCCATCAGTAGAGTATGTAACATTACAGAATAAAGACTCTACCAACTACAAGAACTTAATATTGAAGAAGGATGGCTAGTAAAGAGGATTAAACAGAGAAAACCTAAATATTTTGGACGCATTAAACGCCATGAGAATTTAGAGAAGACCATCTTTGAAGGGTACATAATGAGAAAAAGAAAGAGAGGAAGACCAAGGCGAAGATGGCTGCAAGACATTGTTGATAATCTGGAAATGGATGCATCAGCAGCAGGCCATCTTGCTTACAACTGAGAGGCCTATAGAAAAGCTGTTAGGGAGGCAAAGTTCCTCAAGGGACATGCAAACGACTGACTGACATCAATTACGCTAAAGAGATGATCGCCACCAAGAAAACCTCGAGAAACCTGGAAGAATTATGAAAAGCATCTTGGCCGTACCACAGGATGTAATAATCTCCCCCTGACTCCTAATCAGATCTATTAATCAGAGTCAACTCTAAAGAAGATGCCAAAGAGGTAATCAATGCTGTAGATGCTGAAGTGGACCCGTCCAACCAAAGAAGTATTCTACCAGCGAATTTTGAAATCTCCAGAAAGAAGAGCTGAGTTAGTGGATAAAAGGGATTACTGGACGTATCGTGTGCACATACATGAACAGACAAGAACCCAAATGACGACTTGTGCAATTATAAATAACGAAATAAAGCCATGACAATAATGCAGCGAAGAAACTTTATCGTCTTTGACAAATATATAAACAGAACCAACAACTAGAGATGAGACTGTATATACTGCAATGGTGAGGAGGAAACTGTTTAAATATTCCTATTTAAATGCTCTGAACTTGATGAACTAGAAATTTCTTCCAAGACACACCTCACCGGTCATGGTGGCGGTTAGATGAAGCAGAACGAAAGGACACGAAATGTAAGGGAACAGAGCGAGAGGACACGAAATGTAAGGGAACAGAACGAGAGGACATGAAATGTAAGGAAACAGAGCGGGAGTTTACGAAATGTAAAGGAAAAGAGCGAGAGGACACGAAATGTAAGAGAACAGAACAAGAGGACACGAAATGTAAGGGAAGAGAGAGAGAGAGGACACGAAATGTAAGGGAAGAGAGCGAGAGGACACGAAATGTAAGGGAAGAGAGCGAGAGGACACGAAATGTAAGGGAACAGAGCGGGAGTTTACGAAATGTAAGGGAAGAGAACGAGAGGACACGAAATGTAAGGGAAGAGAGCGAAAAGAACACCGAGTACTCTTCTAGTTAGAGCGTAAACAATTGTTTGAAAGTGCAGCAGTACTGGCGAAATGTGGTGTAGTGAAACATGCTTTGCTTTGTTTTCTTTGTGATGTTAAATTTTCTCACGACAACCCGTTCTACTCATGAATCATGACCGTGACCTCCATCTATCGTCACTCTCTCAGCACCATCAGAGACACCTCCACCCACCTCCACCATTTTACAACCTTCTCAGACAACACAATATCAACACGAGAAAAGGGAATGCCGGCGTGTTAATCAGCTCAGGGTCAAAACACTTCGCTATCTTTCAAAAGGGGGAAAATAGAGTCTGTGGCACTCCTTCTGTAACAGAGTGCCCTATGTTGTGCAGCTGGATAAAGGGAACATCAACATAAACATAATAATATAAACATAACGCCCTGACACGATAAATACTTATCAGGCAACCCAAGAACAACACTCTTAGCGACTGACGAACGAATATATTCAAGCAATCAAGGCATTCATCCAGAACACAAAATTACACGCATTTAGATGATGACGATAATGATGTAGGAGAATGAATGATCAAAATGTGTCGGGTGACCATTCAAACTAATCACAACAGCACGTAGAATACTGTTCCAGGCGGATGTAGAACAAGACAATAACATTACATACACCGCCATAATAACTACAATGCCTATCACACAATTAACTTTTAAACTTAACAAGCGCAGGCACAAAGAAACTACATCTTTTATGAGAAAGTTAACAGCGACAGATTCTCAACACTGACTGTCTAGCGAGCCCAGGTTTCTGGGTTACCTCTCACTCAGAATTAATCACTTTCACGTGCAACACCTAATCCAGAGAGCATAACATCTCAAGGGAAATTACAATGAAAACTCACTTGTGGAACACAACAATTCGAGGGCTTTAACTTTCAAAAACGTAAGTAGGATTGTTCACCCTATCTGCCATATAATCTGCTATAATTCATTCACCGGGTCTTGACTCTTTACTCGCCGCACACATTCACTGATCTGAGTTAGCAATGCACTGAAAGAAAAACCTGTGTTCAAACCAAAACAAAACATAATCATCAGGAAAAAAAAACTAAGCTTGGAAACAACTGGACCCAAGCCAACATAATCTCACACACCCTCACCCGCACACAAAACCTGTGATACATTAATCATGGGGTTTGCCGAAAACATTCACAATAAACACTTCTAAATAAATAAAACACTCAATGGCCAACTAACAACAAATTCTGTATCACAAAAATTAAATTCATATCACTACTGTTATCCGCAGAGGACATAATGACATTGCTCCTCTCTGAACATTTTATGAACATCTAAAAAAAAACAAAAACAAATGAACATGCTAAATGATCAATGAAAAAACACTTAACTCGTTCCCCCCCCCCCACCCCTCTTACCCAACAAAGCATAGTTCCATCACCTTAATAGAGAGATTGGCAAAGCCACATCACATATGACAAAAATAGGCAAAACTCCGCACCATTATAACAGAAATAATCCACCATCCATCAACATTTAATCTCACAATAAAAGTAACATCAACAACAACAACAATTATAAACACACGAAACTCACAGTTTACCAAGAACTCTACCACTTTCACTTGTGTGGGTTTCACATCTCGCATACACAGATTACAGTACTGTATATTCTCCGTATACGTTGGTCACTTGATAAGAAGAAATGATCAGAGAATCCCAAAACAGGCTATCAAGTGGAACACAACAGGCCGAAGAAAAAGAGGCAGACCGCGTGAAACTCTGAAGAGGACATTATTAAGAGAGGCCAAATTAACAGGCATAAAGTCCTTTGATGATGTTGAAAGACTCGTCGAAGACAGGAAAAATTGGCGAACTACTTTGCGAGCCCTATGTGACGTTTAACGGCACGGGAAGGATATAAGATAAGATATTCTCCTTAGGGACGACGACATATTCATTCTTTCTCCTTATTTCTTACATACAACACAGGTCACATTACCTTTGCCAGTCTCACCAAACTAACTAACTTACCGCAGAACTTCACTATCCAACGCAATCCTTGCACACTTGGAACACTATATAACTCCTCAGTTGCCCACACGTCCCATCCGTTCAGCAACCAAACCCCCTGCTGAAAACTGCTGCTCTGTATCTTTCAGCAACACTACACTCCCACGTCACATCATGTGGTATTCCCCACACGTCTACAAGAGTGTACTCAGCTTGTACTTTCAAATATTTAAATATCATTACCGAAAATACGATATATCTTCATTTATCTAAAATCAATATTTGATTATAGATAATGTGAAAGAGGTTTTTTTTTAATCACAGGTATATGAGGTACTTGATTATAGATACACCGGGACTACTTGCGTTCCAAAACTGGAACTGATGAACTGCAAAAAACTGGCCAGTATCTTTACTTTGTAATGTTATTCATTCTTTTACATGTCTTACACATCTGCAAAATGATTTAAGTTTTCTGTTATCATTCATCTTCGTGGTGCACACATAATACTTCTCCGTCTGGGGCAGTCATAATCGGAAAAGTGCCAGGAAGTCATAACTGGAAATATGCCAGGAAGATTCCATAGTCTGGAATTCTGCCCGAAAGATTCCTTTCCATGTACTTCTGTTCCGGCCGGTACAGTTTCTCGTGTGAAATAAATCCACCGCTTATGTATAATTTGTTAACGTGCAGTGGATGGACATCAGTAGGCAAACATCGGTTCATCTCACTGCCTGATCTGAACGTTTCTATCATGCATTCTGACGTACTACTGCTGGGTCGCCGTGTTGCAGGTATGCCTTGTCATATCAATACCAGTATCCCCTCCATAATTTGTCTTGCTGTTGCTCCGACGATGTTACTGATATTTCACAATCAAGATGAGAAGCGACAGCTTATATTGTCATTAACAAAAGTTTTAAGTGAATAAATGTGTTACTCTGCATGAGGTTATCATGCTGAGAATCCAGTGTCGACCACTCCAAAATGAATTCAAGATTATAGAAGTGAGAAGGAAGGTTGTCGGGAAGACAGGACAGATGAGAAGTCAAAGGAATATAAGTGAGAAGGAAGGTTGTCGGGAAAACAGGACAGATGAGAAGTCAAAGGACTATAAGTGAGAAGGAAGGTTGTCAGGAAGACAGGACAAATGAGAAGTCAAAGGACTATAAGTGAGAAGGAAGGTTGTCAGGAAGACAGGACAGATGAGAAGTCGAAGGACTAGAAGTGAGAAGGAAGGTTGTCGGGAAGACAGGACAGATGAGAAGTCAAAGGAATAGCAGTGAGAAGGAAGGTTGTCGGGAAGACAGGACAGATGAGAAGTCAAAGGACTAGAAGTGAGAAGGAAGATTGTCGGGAAGACAGTGCAGATGAGAAGTCAAAGGACTAGAAATGAGAAGGAAGATTGTCTGGAAGACAGTGCAGATGAGAAGTCAAAGGACTAGAAGTGAGAAGGAAGGTTGTCGGGAAGACAGGGAAGATGAGAAGTCAAAGGACTAGAAGTGAGAAGGAAGGTTGTCGGGAAGACAGGGAAGATGAGAAGTCAAAGGACTAGAAGTGAGAAGGAAGGTTGTCGGGAAGACTGGATAGTTGAGAAGTCAAAGAATTAGAAGGACTGAGCAGTGACCTAAAACATAAAAAGGAAAAAAAAACTTTCGCAGACTCCACCACTTTGTGAGTCTTATCCTGCAACGTTGAGGACAAATTTATCATTCTTCTTCTTCTTTTTCTTCTTCTTCTTCTTCTTGGAACTGCCAGATGCTGTTCTTTGTAGCCATTCCGGTGAAGGTCTTGTGGCACAGCATCCTGTCAGCTTGGAAGGGGGTTACGGTAGCTGATTTTTTTTTCAGTCCCAGAGTGAGCTAAAATGCCTAGGGGTTGGGGGAGGGGGTGTACAATGCTTCTTTAGCAGACCCCACCACCACGGGGACTAGGACTAGTCTATATATCACGATGTATCTTCACAGAAAGCATGGATAACCAGAAACTGTGTTACTAGAATTCATTGAAGCCAGAATGTTAGATCTCCTAGAGGACTAAACAAAAAAAAACCCCCCTTCACAAGACAGTATGTGAATTACTTCGAAAGAATGAGAATTCTAAATGAAGCACCCACAAGAAGGATGAAAAGGTAGAACAGAACGATGGGATGTTTGCTAAATTTCTACATCACTGCATTCATCACTGTGTTAAGTAAGCAGATAATAAGTTTGGGAAGCAAGCACACATTTAAGTGTACTCTGAGGTTTAAAATATTTTTTGAAATTTAGTTCTTTCTGGCTTGAAAAGAAAATGAATATCAGTACTATATGTACATGAAACAAGTGTCATAAATTATGTTCTCCATATGCTGCCGTATGACCACCTTACATCAAGTCAGCTATTCATACAACACAAAGAGATTTGGACAAAGGGAATTCTTTATGATTGTGTTTCAAAAGGAAGCATTACTGGTTCTATTTACAAAGCTCGGTTCTAAGGACTGTTATTGCCGGAATTGGGGGTGGAGGGCACGCTCTCCATTCCAATGGCGTGCGTCTCGAATAGCCTCTGACAGTCAAGTCCAGCTCTTGGCAGAACTGTTTAAACTGACAGGAGAAGAGGCGAAGGCGAATATCTGGCGCATGAAAACCAGACGCTTCGGGTAGATGAGAGTCATGTTTGGTAGCTCATCTACCGCTGCTGGCGGGATTCTTCAGCAGCCGTGCGTGGAATGGGGCTCCTCCTGGCCAGTGAAGAAAGGTGCGTTTACGGGTTGCCTTGCGGCGCCACTGTGGAAAAGGTGAAAGAAAGCAGTAAGTGAAGTAATCAGTAGTCTCGAGGTCAGGATTGCTCAAATAACGGCACATCTGCTCTGGAGGTCGGCCACGTCCTATGTACACTCATACCGGGCGAATTGCCTAAACCGGCTTAACCCAGGGGTTAAGACGTTGCTGGTGAGACTTTTCGGATGCCGCGCGTCGAGTGGAACTCCCCCCCCCCCGGCCAATGAAGAAAATGAGGAGAGGGTTGCCGTGCGGCGCCGATGTGAAAAGGTGATGGAAAGGATAAAGTGAAGCTTAGTCGGTATGTCCAGTAGTCTCGAGGCGAGAAATACTCATACCACGGCACCTCTGCTCTAGAGGCCGGCCGACGTCTATTCTACACTCATACTGGTGAAATATGCCTAAACCGGCTTAAACTAGAGGTGAAACTTTGATGGCTACTCAAGTCACGGTACCTCCGCTCTAGAGGTCGGTCGCGTCCTAAACACGCCCATATTGGGATAATATGCACAAACCGGCTCAAACCAGGGGTGAAACTCACTAGTGGCGAGGATTCGTCCTCCTGGACAAAAAGCTCTGTCCTAGTTACAGCTAGGAAGGGTAGCGGCCACGCCCACAAAATGCTGAAGTCGGAGACACTGGACCAGGGCAGTCTAGATGGGCAACCACCTCTCACCCGGCCGGGATGTATGCGTATCCTAATCACACTGAGGTTTTCTGGTGAGAAAGTCCAACGCTGGACTGGTTGGGCAACCACCTCTCACCCGGCGGTGATACACTGGTATCTCAAAACACGTCGAGGTTTTCCGGTGAGAAATCCAACTCTAGGCTAGACGGGCAACTACTCTCACCCAGCGGGGATATACTGATATCCAAAACACGTCGAGGTTTTCCGGTGAGAAAGTCCAACTCTAGATTAAACTGGTGCAACGAAAACCATGGTGTCACTCAATCCCGCTTCTGAGACCCACCGAGAATATAGGCTCAAGCCCTGCGATACTCTGAACTTCTTGTGGTCCTCTCGAGGATCTCGTGTGGTCCTTTCAGGGACCACAGACGGACAACGGGACCTATTGAGGATCACGGGAGTAAATTCAGTAGGATCACGGGGCGGTCTTGGTGGCAGAAGCGAACGAAGAAGAAGAAGAGATTTACAAAGATTTCTTCCATGGACTTTTCGAAGAAAAAAAAACATATTAATAGACAGGCTTCCTCGATTCAGTAAGAACTTGACAGATGGTGAGATGACTGAAGATAGGACAAATGGTACGAGTCGCCGTACATCAGACATTTGACCACGTGACACGACCCAGGTTGGACATTTCTCATTTGAACTACACAAACTCCCTCTTATCAAAGTCAAAAGAAAAAGCGGTTTAATCATGGAACAGACATGATGATGATGAAATCTCTGGAAGATAGATGTAATGTCAGTTAATGTATCTCACACACTGCTGGGGGAAGAACAGAGCACATATAGCACTGGCAACAGCAGCAGTAACCAGTGAGTTCTACCATAACGTAGCGAAAACGCTAGAGACATTCTGGTCTCCTACTTGTCCATTCTCTTCTTTAGTTGACAAAAATAAGACTTCTCTCATGCAGCGTTGAAAAAAAAAGATTGCCTAATCTCTCTCAGATAAAAAAAAAAACAGTCTACAAGGTATTCCAACAATTCTCGTGCTTTGCAAAATCACTCACAACAAGTGATCTTCTTCAAATGAAAGCACAGTTAGGATAACTCAAGGGACATTACCCCACAATTTTAACTAACATTAAAAAAACAAGGGCGTTAACTAATAATGCAGAGGAACAAATACTGAAAATCCATATTCTGTTACAACAGTTCATCGTGTTGAGAGAGAGAGAGAGAGAGAAGGAGAGAGAGAGGAGGAGGAGCGGTATTGTTTTATATGTCGCCACAGAGTTGTCGTCAAAAGTTACCATCATTTCCTTGCATTCTCTATAAAATATACGACACAAGAAAGTGAACTTGTCGGGACGTTAAGGGAAACAGGTTTGAAAAGTTTGCGTCACCTGCTTAAAATAAATGAGACAGTACGGAAAGCGCATGCTTTGAAATAAGCAAACGGAACAGGAACCGACAGAAACATAACAAGATGAGTCACGGACGAGATTACATGAAGCAGAACGAGAGAAGAACGAGAAATGAATGGATAAAAAGCGAGCAGGAGACAGGGAATTATCTTCTTGTTGGAGTGTGCTCGACCAGCTCTGGACGCAAGAAACCACTAAGATCGGTTCCTTGTAGGCGGGCCAATGTTTTCAGAGCCCTCAAACTGGCCAAGTTGTTGTACTTAACCTGAGGGCTGTCTCTGCTGGACCTGTGGATAACACGGGACAGAACTGTCGTTGTAGGCGAGTACTGTGGAAAGACAGCAGTCCGTTGAAGAGGTGAGTAGACAAGGGGAAAACTGTTCTACCCTAAAGTCAAAGCAGCAATTATTTAGATCACTCGTTTGTTTGTTCACGCGAGCTATGATGTGAACAGGGGGTAGGGGGATAAGGAGGGTAAGAGAGAGAGAGAGAGAGAGAGAATGAGATCGGAACGAAAGAAGAAAACAAGAGAATGAATGAATGAATGAATAATCATTATTTTTAAAGGGTAAAGAATTGGGCACGCAGGCCCGTCTTACATTCTGCCGAGAGAGAGAGTGAGAAAGAGAGAACGACAATGAGGCAGAGAAAGAGAGTGGGAGAAAACGACAATGAGAAAAAGAGTGAGAGAGAGAACGACAATATGTGTGAGAAGAGAGAATGACAATGTGAGAGAGATGGAGAGAGTGAGAGAGAGAAAACGACAATGAAAGAGAGAATGGGAGAAAGAGAACGTCAGTGAGATAGAGAAAAGGAGAGTGAGAGACAGAGACAGAAAACGACAATGAGAGAAAGAGAGAGAAAGACTATGAAAGAGAGATACAGAGGGAGAACAACATTGAGAGAGTGACTGAGAGAGAGAACGACAAAGAGAAAGATAAAGAATGAGAGAGAACGACAAAAAAGAGAGAAAGAGAGAGTGAGAGAGAACGACAAAGAGAGAGAGGAAACAGCTTTCAAGAGAGAGAGAGAGGGAGAGTGAGAATGAAGGTGAAAATAAGATACAAAAGATAACAGAGTCTGCTTTCCTTCACAAATTTGGAAATAAACTATGAAACATAAACACGCATATGGCTTGTATGAGGTAGTTAGCAACAAAGTTTCAGAAATATAAATAAACAGAAATAATTTATGTGATTTCAGTCAGTCAGTTATCGTCAATTTTCTTGACGACCTTCTTTCTATTTCAACAATATGAAAGCTATTGTTTTCAGACACTTCACCCGTTTCACATTTAAAACTTTTTTTTATTTTCAAATTCTTTTACTTCCATAATTTCTCCTTTGTCTTTTGTGAAGTAAAAGTACAGTGCTCACGAGAGCATGCAGCATGCAATTACATCTCGGGAGTCACACCTTCGCATCTAATGGCGTGTTTTCTCGCTGCCACTACGGAGTTCGTGCACCCGTGTTGAAATTCTCCTGCAGGTGAGGAGACTGGAGCATCTATGGACCTGTGCTGTATGTGTATAAACTATGGAAAAAGTAGGAACAGCTTTATTACTTAACGAGTACAGAAGTTAAGTACACTTGTTTTCTGTACTTTTTTTTTCTTCCCTAGTTTATACATTTTGGTATCAGCGCTTTACTGCAGTGGGTTCGTGTTTAGTTATACACTTATACACTAATTATTGTGTGTTAATGTGCGTTATGTGGTGATGATATTCCTCTAACAAGTTTCGAGTTACCGTTGCAGTAAACAGGATATTCAAAAGAAATGAAGTCCAGATATACTCAAATGATATTTACGTGAAAACTTGTTTTTCATGTAAGCAATAACAGCAGTGGATACAGTGTAATCGCATGTTACTGTTTTGTGGCAAATTTTCTCTTATTTCAGAGCAATTTTCCCTGACTTGTGTTAGGTACCACTTTTTACATCTGAATCTGTTGCGGTTTCTTTTTTTTTTTTTAAATTTCGAACAGGGCTTTCTTAACAGGAAATATAAAGGTCATAGAAAAACCTTGAAACACAGGAATCAAGTTGAACTGAGAGTGAGATATGGAAGTTTGCTGGAAAAAGGCCAGCACTTGCTGCTGGGGAGGCTTCGCCACCTTGGCTAGAATTGTAATGTTAGTCAGGCAGACCGTAGTCTTAAGAGCACAAACTGAGAAGTAGAACAGGGGGCTTGACCAGCATTGGTTCGTCGACCTGACAACGGTCTTGCCACTGGATACAAATTGTTTACAAATAGGAAACAACGAGGGTTTCTCACAGTATAGGGAAAGATCCCCCCTCCTCCAAGTCTAACCATACAACGTTGTGATATGTCACAGGACACAGTCATCTTAGCTCCTCGCGGCGAATCTACGGGGGGGGGGGGGGGGTGGAGGTGATGAAGACGCTGTCCGATGTGACAGTCAGGGAACTGTAGATGACATGCTAGTGTCAGGGATGGTGAACCCATAGCTGACCAAGACCCTGTCTCATTTCTCCGTTGTCCAGTAACAGGCGCTGCCGTAGCTCCCATGGCCATGGAGTCTGCTAAAGAAGTATTGCAGACCCGTTGTGCTTTAGTTCCACCTATGGACTGAAAAATACCTGTAACCAGCTCCCAGTCCGACACGAGCTGTACCTAAACATCTTCACAGTATCGGTTGCGAGAACAGCAGCTCACAGTTCCAGTGAAGAAGAAGAAGAAGAAACAGGAGGAGGAAGAAGAAGAAGAAGAAACAGGAGGAGGAAGAAGAAGAAGAAGAAGAGAGTCTCTAAGACCAATTACCTTGGTGTGAGAATAAACTTGGCAACTATTTTAAGTGAAATATCTTCTTCTAGAACTTTTCTCCTCTCTTAAAGACCTCATAAGTCGGCATGTCGATACGCTTATATAACCCGGCTAACCCATCTCTCGACGCAGTAAAATGTCAGGAACATTTCTACTAAATATGGACGTATTCTGCGTCTGAATGTCTCGTTATATAATCATTATTTTCGTCTCATCATCCTCTGCATTGCCGCTCATTTACCCCGTCTCCTCCTCGATCGACAGTTGGCAATTCTGGCTAGTTTCGACTTTTTTCAAATCGCATTACAGTTTCCCCATCTTGCGCATCGCGAATAAAATCCCCCACATTTATCGCTTTATATCTCTTGCACTTTATCTTTCTTTGCTTCATCTAACGGTAAAGTGGTTCTTTTTTCTCCAAAACGATCGGTAAATTAGCTATACATCTTCCTCTCTTTTTTATCTTGTTCTCTTGGCATATCTATCAATTATCATGCCAAGCATACGTCGATCATTGAAAGTTCCCAAATTTATGGCCCCTTAGAGGATGTCACATACAGTGACAGTAATAGTTTATAAGAGTCAATAGCAGGTTCCTATTTTTAATTATTATAAACAGAACCATAATATGTCTACACCTTTTTAAAAACTTGTAACTGATCCAAGTGGAATTATTAACTCATTCACTCCAGAACAACAATTACAGCCGGATTGACAGAACTTGCAAGCCTATGTCAATCAATGCTCAGGGCGATATTTAGACAAAAGTCTAAGTAAATGAAAACTAGCATACTTCCAAACCCAACCCTTATCTTTAAATTACACGGGAAGTTCCTTCCAGTTTCTTTCTACAAAAATTTCTCATCAAAATTTATTCTGGAAGAGCATGGAATTAATTCCGGAGTGAATGAGTTGAGTAAAGATATCATGCACTCATTATTCCCTTGTAATGTAACATTGTAGCATATTGCCACAGATCTTTGGAGACTTTTCTGCAATTTTTTTTTATCTATATCCTTCGCATATTCACATATTATTTGAAACGTAATCTCCGGCAGCAAAATCAAACTACAGAGGAGAATACGACGCGTGGATAAATATTTACCTCCCTGAAAAAGCGTTTTTAATCTAATTATATGAATGAGGGATAAGACGAAAATAGACAGAACAGCAACGCGAAATGAGTAAGAGCTGAAGTAGTAGGAAAGAGATCATGGGAGACCGAGCGTATGATGAGTGAGTTTAAGCTCGATGAGACATAATGAGACAGGAAAATGGTAGAATTGTGTGCAAAAATTCCATGCGTAAGCGCTGTAAAAGCGAGGCTACAGTTTGTTGTAGATGTAGGAGAAGCAATATGATTCTCCTCTTACGTTGTTTAACTGATGCCTTCAGCCTTTATTTAGGAAAAGATATTTCAGCTGCAGCAGCTGTTAGAAGTAGGTTTTGCCTATAACTTTGTGACAATGTCTGAAAAACATCGTATTTTCCGTATAGAATTTTATTTGTTTATTTTTGTGGTTCGTGTTCATCAGATATGAGGTATCTGGGGTTGAAACTTAGAGTTGGTGAAAAATTAACGATTTATGAAGAGCTTCAGACGAATGGTCAAACAACGAATTAAAGGTGTCATCAGTTAATGCACGCTGAAGGAAATACTGAAGAGGATATTGGAGCATGTATAGATGTGTCCGGAGTTGTGCTGATGATGATCCTTCCTTACCAACCAACCAACCAACAACCAACCAACCAACCAACCAACTAACCAACCAACCAACCAGCCAGCCAGCCTGTTAACCAACCAGTCAACCAACCAAATATCCGTAACTTGGGAATGATCCAACAAAAAGATAATTTCTATGTAAAAATGTACTTATCTTTTAATTCCCTGACAGCGCTGTACTTAGGTATTTCTTGCCTTTCAGACATTTGTTTTACTCATTTCAATGGCGATTTTCCAAAACCAAACCAAAGGTATCCATTTTTCACAGGTAGAGGAACGAGCTCTCAGCCACTGTATTCGATGGTGAAGACAGTGAACTACGGCTGCGCTACATTCGCTCTCAAGTCATATCCATTTTTAGTGCAGAAATGGCGGACGGTATCGGGTTTATTTTCTCTCCTGAAAGTCTCCTCAAGGAGGGTTTGCTGTAAAAACATGTGGCTGTTCTATGTCTCTTACTGAACGTGACAAACCATGTTTTTCCAATAACGGGGTGTAAATGTATGTGAAGTGCTGTAGATTTTTATTTGTATGTCTGCTATGACTGGTTGGGTTTCTCTACTTTTTATGGTACTGAATTATGCATGATATCCTATTTGTTCTTATTTCACCAACTCTCACCCCCAATCAATGTAATCCATGGTGCCTCGCCGTGCAAGCACATATTCTTCGTAGTTGGAGGGTATATTTTACTTCCTAAAAACAGCCTGTCGAGTATCCACATCGCTGGGGCGAATGGAGGTTGGTTAAGGGAAGTCGATCTCAGGCCTTCAGTCGGAGACTGCCCAAGAGACGTGGCTGCGTCACTTGCGACTCGACCAGCAACTCTTAAACTATGAACATAAATAAGAAGAGTCCATTTTAACGGCATCTTTAACAGTTTCTCAACACTGAAATGAATGGCCTGAGTAATGTTACTAGTTATTTTTTTTTAATCGAGTTCTCAGTATGACAGGACAGAAGTTAACAAGTAACAAACTAGTAGTTTACAAAATAATCTGCAGACCCCATAACGACAAAGAAGCAGATATTCCCGTACATAAAACACTGATCTGAGAACATTAACGGTAAAGTAACAGATATCTATTTACATAAAACTATGTCCTGAGCACATTAACGGTAAAGTAACAGATATCCCTTTACATAAAACAATGTTCTGAGCACATTAACGGTAAAGTAACAGATATCCCTTTACATAAAACAATGTCCTGAGCACATTAACGGTAAAGTAACAGATATCCCTTTACACAAAACAATGTCCTGAGCACATTAACGGTAAAGTAACAGATATCCCTTTACATAAAACAATGTCCTGAGCACATTAACGGTAAAGTAACAGATATCCCTTTACACAAAACAATGTCCTGAGCACATTAACGGTAAAGTAACAGATATCCCTTTACATAAAACAATGTCCTGAGCACATTAACGGTAAAGTAACAGATATCCCTTTACATACAACAATGTCCTGAGTACATTAATGGCAGAGTAGCGGACATCCCCTTATACGAAATAATGTACTGAGCACATAATGGTAAAGTAAAGGATATCCTGAAATAGCCTCATACCCATTACATAAGATAAAATCCATACACCAGTGACAAAGAAGTGCCCATAACTACATCGCTAGTTGTACGCAAAATGTGATAATTATATATGATTTTCACAGCGCTAAATTAGTTTGCGGCTGAACGGTTCTCAGAACCCATAAACTTCTTTTTTCTTTATGCAGAATCGAAAAACTAAAATATGAGAAATGAGTTATAAATTATGAATACAGAAGAAAGAAATGAAAACTCGTCATTGCAGATTCTGTTCAGTCTTGCCGAAAAGAGTTATATATATAAAATGTATGGACCTGGTATACAGAACTGGGAGAAGACTGTGGAACTGGGCACGATAATTTAGATTTAGTGTGACATGTAACAGGTAAATTCTCGTTTCCATGCCATTCAAGGCATATGTGGATACCCTGTTAGTCTCGTATTTCCAAGATCCTCGGCACATGAAAGTGTGACGTGGTCAGCATCACGCCTGGCAGCATTTACCTACCAAGATTTCTCTCGTACCTATATATATATATTTTTTTTTGAGGATGGATGGACCCTGGGCCATTTCTGGTACCAGAAAAAAGCTCCCACTGCTGGGACTTGAACCCACTACCACCGGATTAATAGACGGAGCGCATAGCCACTCATCCAACCAAGCCGCTATGATGTATAATGGGAGTTTTTAATTGGACGTATCCACATCCATGAGGATGATATGGGAATGAGAGGAACGTGATGATCGTATGATTCAAACCATAAGACAAGTGCACATCTGGACACCCGGGCAAAGTCATATGGGAGACGCACCTCTGAAATGAAAGAATAGAATACGTCAAGCCAAAACAGCCTTCACACGAGTGAAAACATCTGTCGCAACGCATTCTCTGTCTATGAACATCAGAAAGACAGTTACAAAATTACACTGGGCCTATCCCGATCTATGTATGTGAGTCATGGACAATCAATAGATCAACTGAAAAAAAAATCACTAGAGGCGACAGAGATGTGGTTCATTAGAAGAATGTTAAGAATACCATGGATATTTCAGATGACAAACAAGGAATATCTGAGAAAAGCAAACGTAGACAGAAGCCTAATTTAAATCTATAAAAAAAAACCAATAGTCATCATTCACTGGACATAGAAGACAAGGCCTTGAAAACTGAGTAACACCAGGAAATATAAATGGGAAGAGAAGTAGGGGAAACCTAGCAAAAAAAAAAAAAATAATGAACAATATAACGCGATGTCACCAAGAAAAAAATAATGAACAATATAACGCGATGTCACCAAGAAAAAAGTAATGAACATTCTAACGCGATGTCATCAAGAAATAAATAATGAACAATCTAATGCAATGTCACCAAGAAAAAAAATCACCAAATAAGGGGATGGAAAATATCAAGGAACGAGATGTGAAGAAGCGTGACCGACAATGTCTACCGGCACGGAACCTGATGATGATTCTTCAATTGATGGGGATATATGACGGGTTTTAAAAATTGTTCTTAAATCACAGTTTACTTTCAGCCGTTCTGTTCTTAGCTATCTAAATGTAGTTCTGTTCTTAGCTATCTAAATGTAGTTCTGTTCTTAGCTATCTAAATGTAGTTCTGTTCTTAGCTATCTAAATGTAGTTCTGTTCTTAGCTATCTAAATGTAGTTCTGTTCTTAGCTATCTAAATGTAGTTCTGTTCTTAGCTATCTAAATGTAGTTCTGTTCTTAGCTATCTAAATGTAGTTCTGTTCTTAGCTATCTAAATGTAGTTCTGTTCTTAGTTATCTAAATGTAGCTCTGTTCTTAGCTATCTAAATGTAGCTCTGTTCTTAGCTATCTAAATGTAGTTCTGTTCTTAGCTATCTAAATGTAGTTCTATTCTTAGCTATCTAACTGTGGTTCTGTTCTTAGCTATCTAAATATAAAGTGAAATTAAGCTACTGAAATCTTCTGAAGTCGACCTGGCGTATACAACGATTGGTGATGATAATTTCGGCATTTTGGAGAAAGGGGTGTGGGGACATACAGGCCAAGCCACTGTGGGTCTTTAAAAAAGGGTTAAGAACAGATCTATAAACGGTTAAGAACGGATCTATAAAGAGTTAAAAACTGATCTTTAAAGGGTTAAGAACTGATATATAGCATAAACGCTGATTAAGAAAAGAAGAAAGTGGAAACAAACCTTTCCATGAAATAAAATGAAACAGAAGATAATAGGACTTGTAATCGCATCAGCTGAAACAAAACTACAAAACATCAGGAGATAGGTACCTTGTGGATGGATATATGAGGTGTACATCAGTACATCATTGAGATGCAGAAAATCACGTAAAAATGGGAACGCAGCTCACTTGCACATGAAAGGAACTTGCAACTTCTTGCAACAGATTCGGGGCGTATGCGAAACTAGAAGACAGATAATCAAAACACAGCTGTTGCTTGTCTTGTCAGTGTTAACTCCCTTCATGATATTTTTACAAGGCTTGTATCACTGAACCAGAGAAACACATTTCTGTGTAGAAAATATGTCAGAATCAAAGGATATATAGTTCGACATAACAAACAACAAAGCAGGTAATAACAAAATCGTTAACATATCACAGAGAGCTGCGATGCGTGAATGTAGCCAGTGTAACACACAGGCAATTTGTAGCGTAGTGAGAGAACAAAAGTGAGGAGTACACAATTCAAGGGCCGCGAATTCCACTTATCAGTTCATCAGAAGACAGGAAACAGTACTACTACAAATGTAGAAAAGCCATCTTAAATTAGAAGGATGCTTGAATGAAAACACGAGAACAAACAGCCAGAGAGATAGATGTATAGGCAATAAGACAGACAAAAGGATACAGACATTCAGACATAATGAATGTCTGAATTTAGGATTTAGAGATTTAGAACATTATGTTTAACTTTTTTTTCACTCCTGAATTAATTTCTATGCTCTGTCATAATAAATTTTTATGAGAAATTTTGGTAGACAAAAACTGGAAGGACGTTACTCTATAATTAGAAAATACGAGTCGAGTTACAAATGTGCTATTTTAAATTTTCTTTTAGACTTTGCCTAAATATCGTTGAGCATTAAATAAAATAAATGTGCTAATTCCGCCAAAACTACCTATATTGTTTCGGAGTTAAAGGGTAAAGAATTGGGCAAGCAAGCCCATCTGACATTCGGCTTCTTAAACTCTCAACAAATTTCGTAAAAATTCAGTTTTATTTTTTTAAAATACTAATTCTCATTAGTTTAGTACATACATGATATACGTATAACGAGTAAGTTTGCTATACGTATAACGTATAAGTATGCTATACGTATAACGAACAATAGCAAAATTTTAACTGTCCCAACATTTATATTTAACTCTTGTGGGCATGTTCAAAGATGTGAAGTATTAAACGCACATGATAAAATTATTGTCATATTTTCGCTCACTGCATTAAGTTAAACAGGTAAAGAGACATTTCTAGAATTTCTAGAATTATAGCAGCTATTCTGTAAACATTCATTGGTTTTAAGATCGTCTAATGCTATGAGGAAAGTAGATTTCATAAGGAAGCATACAGTCGAGTTTAAAGACAGTTACACGGACAAGACAGAGTGATTGATTGATTGATCTTTATTTCAAAAGGGTTAAGAACTGGGCACACAAGTCCGTCTGACATTCTGCCCTTTATCATACATCTTTCACTCTATTCCAGACATTCTACAAATATGCTGTTCATGTAACAAACATAATTAACACTGAAGCTGAGAGACATAAAATAAAATATAACATTTACGTTTCGCTCTTAAACATTCACTCAGTACAGAAGTAACTACACACATTATAAATGACTATCTACTAAACAAAAATTTCTGGACTATTCAGAATAAACGATTAACTGTATTCGGTGTCTGTAAGAGCTGTCTAAGATAACTTTTAAGTTTTATGATTCATGGAGGCGTGTAGTCGACATCAAATAGATATTGGGAAAGTTTGTAGTTGTAGGAAGGAGTATAATTTATATTTTTTATACAGGATGGGAGGGTATTCCAAAAGTGAGGAGCAGAATAACTAAAGCTTTTCTTGTAAAGATCAAGTCTAGGTTTAGGAAGCCATATGTTGTTCAAGCGTTGGCTGCACTTTGGGCTAAATTTAAACAGGTTCCATAAATATGGCGGAGCATGCCGTGAAAGAATTTGATGTACTAATCTGGCTTTGTTAAAGAGGAACCTGTTCTTAAGAGGCAGTATTTTGATACGTTTGTGCTGGTTAGTTGTTTGTGCTTGATCATTGCCACTAATAAGCTTTACTGCTCGCTTTTGAAGTGAGCAAAGCCTCTTTGTATTTGACACTGAGCAATCATCCCAGACTGTTGAGCAATAGTCTAAATTTTTTTGTATATGTGATATGTAGTATGTCTTCCTTGTGTCTTGATCGATGAAGTGCTTTATTTTGGCTAACTGGTATACTTTTTGTGCGATGAGTTTTGTTAGACATTGCACATGAGAGTTCCAGGTCAGATGTTGGTCAATAATAAATTATAGTGTTATGTGCTCGCTAACGTTTTTTATCTGTGATGTTTCCATGCTGAGCCGAAGTGTTGTTTTTGTTGCGTTTTGTAGTTTCTGTCTTGTTTTGAGCATTGATTTTGTTTTATCGGTATTTATAATCGTGCCATTGTTTTTGCTCCATCTAATTAAATTGTATAACTCGACCTGAAGAGTTGATTCTAGATTAATACAGTCGTAGTCACTGGTGTAGACTGTGCAATCATCGGCAAAAAGGTCACAAGAAGAGTGTTTAAGATGAAGTGGAAGATCATTGATATAGACAGCAAAGAGCAACGGACCAAGAATAGAACCTTGCGGAACACCAGCAAGGGGCCAAGATTAGAACCTTGCGGAACACCAGTGTTAACTATAGCAGAATTTGATAGAGAATTGTTGAAGAATACTACCTGTTGTCTGTCTGAAAGAAATGATGCAATTAATTTTATTAGGTCAGGGTGCAATTTATAAGTCTTTATTTTTCTTACAAGAATATCGTGGTCAGTCATATCAAATGCCTTTTTAAAGTCGACAAAGATGGCACCACATAGTCTGTCGTCATTTATGTGTACTAACCAGTTTTATGTCATTTTGGTAAGAGCTGTGTGGCAGGAATGATTGGGTCTAAAGCCTGACTGACTGTCTATGATTATACTGTTCTCGTGCATGTGTCGTAGAGTTATTTTGTATATGTGTTTTTCCAGTGGTTTTGATAATGACGATAATATAGATATTGGTCTATAATTGGTAAGATTGTTGGATGAGTCAGATTTAAAGCTAGAATACACCTTATCAGTTTTAAAAGCCTCGGGGAAATAACATTTTGCAATGCACTGATTCTAAATGTATGTTAGTGTATGTGAAATGACAGGTACAGCATAACATATGGTCTTGTTACTAATATTATCAAGCCCAACTGTATTGCTGTTTATAAGGTTAAGAGATAACTGTGAACTTCACTGACTGTTAAGAACAGAATGTGTAACTGTTTAAAATCAGTACATCTGCTGTCCAGGAATGTTTGTAGTTCATGTAAGTCGCATACAGGAGCTGGTATTGATGATTTAAGAACGTTGATTTCTTCTCTGAAATGTGTACTGATATGTGCGCTAGTGTATGCACGATTGATGACTTGAAAATCAAATTCTTTTCTTTTATTTGATAGAGTATTTATGGCTTTTCGAATTGATTAACTGTCTGATTTATTCTGTACTAGATTCCTAAAGTAATTTTTTTCTCTTCTCTTATTAAGTATTGAACTTTGTTTCTGAGTGAACGGTAGGTCCTAAAGTCCTTGATTTTGTGCGCCCGGTCACGTTCTCTCATGGATTGTAATATTTCAGGTGTTATCCAAGGTGACTTCGTCTGGTGTTTTACTCTCACCTCTTTCATGGGGACATGTTTGTCTAATATATCCATGAAGATTTTTAGCCAATATTCTATTGCCTCATCAGGGTCAGTTAGTTGGTACACGTGTGTAGGTGAAGATGCTTGCAAATCATTAAGGAATAATTCTAGGTTAAATTTTCTGAAGCTTCTAAATTTCATACTGATGTGATTGTGTTTAGGAAGTTTATACCCCTTTCTTGTCCACGTACAGCAGATTGGATAATGATCACTTAACAAAGTATGAGGGATGTTACATTCAATGATGTTTTTTTTGTGTGGGCTACATATATATGATCTAATAATGTGGATGATACTTCTGTTACGCTAGTAGGTTTGGTGACAATTTGGCAAAAATTGTAGGATAATATAATATTGCTCCAAGTTGGATTTGATTGTGTGAGATCTATGTTGAAATCTCCAAGAATGATAATATCATTGAACTTAAAGGTTGAAACCTCATCCATCATAGTCGTGAAGTAATCATACCACAGGGATGATGCATTTGGATTACGGTACGAAGTCCAATAACTAATGGACTCTGGTTTGGCAATTTAACTTCCGCCCAAATACACTCTACCTCTGATGATTCTAGGTCTTCTCTACGACTAAACTAGATAACTGTGGAGACATACATTACTAGACCTGTTTCTAGTTTTCTAGTTGCGTCACGCCGGATCAGGTTAAAACCGTTAATTCTAATATCTTCATCGGTTATGTTCATATTTAAACGGCTTTCCGAGAAGCCAAAAATGTGGACATTTTGATTTAATATGTGTGTTACCTCAGGAATTTTACCTAATAGATAATATACTTTCACATGGCCTATTCGAAGTCCTTCTTTATGTGCTCGGTAGGTGGGATCATTTTATTTTCCTGTCGACAGACAGACAGACAGACAGACAGACAGACAGACAGATAGATAGATAGATAGATAGATAGATAGATAGATAGATAGATAGATAGATAGATAGATAGATAGATAGATAGATAGATAGATAGATAGATAGATAGAACACACGAGTAAAGCAGGTAATAGCGAGCTGATGAAAAAGCACTCACTTGTGGCACAAATGTAGCTTCCATGCCATATTACCAGCGTTACCAAACTGACACCCCCCCCCCCCCACTCACAAGTCCACTGTAATGTACTTGAAAATAAAACCAATATTGATTCGAAAATAAGTCACATGGTGACAGGATCACGTGTGACGCATGTAACAAAATATAGTTAACCTTATTCCGCACAAGAATTTCCAACAGACTAAAAAACGAAATCCCTCAACCGCTCTCCACAGAGCACGTGTTTAAGTAAAGAAAGCGAGCGTATAAAGCCAGGGCCAACAGACCTCATAGGCAACGGTAACCTTCAACGTAAAATGGTTAAAACAGAGAGCTTCACAACTTTAACATATGTGCTTGTTAAAACTATCACAGAAAGGAAGAAGGAAAGGGGGGGGGGAAAGCTATGGTGAATATAGGGGAAAAGTGAGAGAAAAACATTTTCTTGGGAAAAAAGGAGACTACGAAAGGTAGAAGGTCAGAGACGAGACAGGCAGATATGCCATAATGTAAGATTGTGATCAAATGAAAGACAGTTTGGAGTGGTGAATGTAGTTTGATTATTGACGCTTATGACTTACCAAGCTATGAAAATAGTTTGAATATTGCTGGTTGTGACTCAATTAACAGTGAAAAAAAACAGTATGAAAATTGTTGAGTATGACGGTGAAAATAGTATAAAGATTATTGGCGTGACTCACGTGTAGGTGAAAACTCTATGACTGTTGCTGGTTATGACTCAAATAGCGGGGAGAAAACAGCATGGACACTGTTGGTTATGACTCAAATAGCGGGGAGAAAATAGCATGGACACTGTTGGTTATGACTCAAATAGCGGGGATAAAACAGCATGGACACTGTTGGTTATGACTCAACTAGCGGTAAAAATAATATGAATATTGTTGGTTATGACTCAACTAGCGATAAAAATAATAGGAATATTGTTGTTTATTACTCAACTAGCGGTAAAAATAATATGAATATTGTTGGTTATGACTCAACTAGCGATAAAAATAATATGAATATTGTTGGTTATGACTCAACTAGCGGTAAAAATAATATGAATATTATTGGTTATGACTCAACTAGCGGTAAAAATAATATGAATATTGTTGGTTATGACTCAAATAGCAGTAAAAATAATATGAATATTGTTGGTTATGACTCATAATATGAATATTGTTGGTTATGACTCAACTAGCGGTAAAAATAATATGAATATTGTTGGTTATGACTCAACTAGCTGTAAAAATAATATGAATATTGTTGGTTATGACTCAACTAGCGGTAAAAATAATATGAATATTGTTGGTTATGACTCAACTAGCGGTAAAAATAATATGAATATTGTTGGTTATGATAAGTGTTTATTGTACTTAACTGTTAATGACGATCAGTGTCTTAGTACTTCAATTTTATGATGATCAATGTCTACTGCACTTCACTCTATATGATGATAAATGTCTACTTCACTGTATATGATGATCAACGTCTACTGTACTTCACTCTATATGATGATCAATGTCTACTGCACTTCACTCTGTATGATGATAAATGTCTACTTCACTGTATATGATGATCAACGTCTACTGTACTTCATTCTATATAATGATCAACGTCTACTGCACTTCACTCTGTATGATGATAAATGTCTACTGCACTTCACTCTATATGATGATCAATGTCTACTGCACTTCACTCTGTATGATGATAAATGTCTACTTCACTCTATATGATGATCAACGTCTACTGTACTTCACTCTATATGATGATCAATGTCGACTGTACATCAACTGTATGATAATCAATGTCTACTGCACTTACTCTGTATGATGATCAATGTCTACTGCACTTCACTCTGTGTGATGATCAGTATCTACTGTACTTCATCTGTATCATGATCAATATTCTACAAATCATCTGCTGTTTAAATTTATGTGTTTGCCAAAGTTATTACGTCGGGTCATTCTGTTTCTCTTTAAGAGATGGTCCGACTGGAAACACGCATAGTAAAGAAATTTCTGATATTAAACTATATCAAACATGATGTGGACATGACTGATAAGATGAAAGTGAATATTCTTCTCACTAAACTGTCACAATTGCAGCACGCAATGTCAGATGTGAATAACAGAATATTATATATGGTTCTATATATAATGGTGATGAAGTAAAGCAAATGCCACACACTCTACACATGATGACATTGAAGTAGAGCAAATGCCACACACTCTACACATGATGATAATGAATTAGAGCAAATGCCACACAATCTACGTACAATAATGATGAAGTGGAATGAGAGCCACACACTCAACCCATATCCGAGGGCCAGCTCAAAAGTAGGTTCACAAGGCATGTAACGTTCATTAAAGTGATGTCTGACTACTTGGCGTGGTTGCATATTTTTCATATTCGTTGGTTGATAACGTCATGTCAGATGACACTGTTCAGAATCATCTAGGCGGCACCTGTCAGTTAAATATGAAGGGTAAGCTTGAGCAGTGATCCAAATAAGAAGTTCATGTTGAGATACGATTTCTGAACACGAAGCTGTGGAAATTCATCACTAGGTAGTGGAAGTCTATGGAGACAGCGCGATGAATCGACAGCGTGTGGAAAAATGGTGTGAAGAATTTCGAACCGGACGAGTGACAGCCACTGATGTAGCGCGCAGTGACAGACCCACGACAGCAGGTACGGCAGCGAACAAAACGCTAGTTGAACGTGCGATATTAGAGAACAGTCGAGTGACTGTGAACGAACTGACACATGATTTAAGCCTGTCACGTGGAATAATGTTCAGAATGATTTTGCAGTCCAGATTTCATAAGGTGTGTGCACGATGGGTCCCGCGAGCCCTTTCCGATGACCACACGGCAAAGAGAATGGTATATATGCCCTGTCATTTCTACAACAACTTGCCATTCATGGCCCGGACTTTCTAGAACGCAATGTCACCGGTGAGGAGACATGGGTTCACCATAGCTTCCCAGAATCGAAATGTGAAAAGTATGAAATGGAGGCATCGGGGCTTCTCACAATCTAGAAAATTCACGGTAGAGACGTATGTTGATAATGTGATGACTCCTGTCTTTTGGAATCAGAAAGGTGTGTTGCTGGTCGATTTCGTGAAAAGGAAGGCAACGAATTTGAGTACGGTGCAACACAGGAACATTTATCAGCTGCCCTCAGACGTCGTTGTTCTGGGCCGTTGACAAAAGGTCAAAAGCTCGTTCATGATAGCTCTCGCGCACACACGGCAGTTTCGATTCTGGAACTCGTGCAAGATCTTCTGTAGGAGAATCTGGACCACACGATATTTTCACCTTATCCCAGCTCTCAAGGTGCATCCTGGTTGCCGCAGGTTTCAGGGTGGCGAGGATGTCGAAACAGCGGTGACACGGGCGCTCTCAGTCCAGGACATTACATTATTAATATATGGGCATCGAAAAACTTGTCCAAAGCTTGAACAAGTCTCAGTCGTCATGGCGACTACGTGGAAAAATAAGTTGTCCATCTTAGAATACAATGTACCAGTGTGTTATGTCCATCTTAGACTACAATGTACCAGCGTGTTATGTCCATCTTAGAATACAATGTACCAGTGTGTTATGTTCCTCTTAGAATACAATGTACCAGTGTGTTATGTCTAAATAACTTTTTCTCTTGAAGTAATAACCTTTATAAACTTACTTTTGGGACGACTCTCGTAGTTACGATGAAGTAAAAGATTAAAAATGGATTAAAAGTCACAGACTCTACACATAATGGCGAACTAGGGAAAAAACCCAGACTCTACAAATATTGACGAGATAGAATAAAAGCCCAAGACTCTACAAATAATGACGAGATAGAGTAAAGGCCCAGACTCTACAAATAATGACGAGATAGAATAAAAGCTCCAGACTCTACAAATAATGACGAGATAGAATAAAAGCCCCAGACTCTACAAATAATGACGAGATAGAATAAAAGGCCCAGACTCTACAAATAATGATGAGATAGAATAAAAGCCCCAGACTCTACAAATAATGACGAGATAGAATAAAAGCCCCAGACTCTACAAATAATGATGAGATAGAATAAAAGGCCCAGACTCTACAAATAATGACGAGATAGAATAAAAGCCCCAGACTCTACAAATAATAAGGAGATAGAATAAAAGGCCCAGACTCTAAAAATAGTGACGAGATAGAATAAAAGCCCCAGACTCTACAAATAATGACGAGATAGAATAAAAGCCCCAGACTCTACAAATAATGACGAGATAGAATAAAAGCCCCAGACTCTACAAATAATGACGAGATAGAATAAAAGTCGCACACTCAACACAACATGAGGACGACGAAGGTCATTGCCTTACTAGATTCTCATCTCATTTTAGACAACATCCGCTTTGTCACATCTGAGGGCGAATCTAACAGAACCATACTTCTCAACAGGACTCGGCCACTTAGACGGTGCATTTATATATCAGCACTAAATACTGCATGATGTAAAGAGCATTATTGAGAACTTGGAAAGGAACTGTATCGTCTCCGATTGGCCGATCCTGTTGAATTGCAACCATCATAGATTCCAATATCGTACACAGAGATCTATCATCTGACTTTTCTTTTCAATTTGTCCCGCTGAGTATGTCATTATGTAATGGAATAGAAATGAGAAGGGAATGGGTGCTAATTAAATGCACTACATAAAAAGGTATCATAAATGATCTCCTACATTATTTCAGCTGTGATGTCCGACTGTGGCCTGCTGTGACAGACCTAATGGAATTGAAATTATAAGAAAGAACAATGGACTTCTCGTAGAGAAATGAATGCAAACATCTGCTGTTATCTAATACTGAACAGGTGACTCAGATGTCAAGTCGTTTTTTTTAAACAAATGTCAAGTCTTTGTTCACACATTTCTATTAGTTACATAAACAGACATTAACGCATATATATATATATACACTGTTTAAAAAAATACGCAACAAATACGATGTTCCGATTTAAACTTAAGTTTGCTGATTAGACAAGGGCAAATTGCCTGAAACGTTCACTTGGACATCAACTTCACGTGCTGACCTGAACTGTACTCCGCAGATGATTCATGATCACAGAAAGACACTAGTCAAAACAGAGTTTTGGACAATAACTCATGATAGGTTCACGAGAATCCCATGAAACTTACTGAACACAAAACTCACTGACCATGTTATTGAGTGCCTATAAACGACTGACGCTCCTCGAATTAATTAATTTGAAAATTCAATGCGCAAGTATGGCTCATCTCACTACATAACAACGACTCATCATCATTGGACGTTTACAGACTGGACAGTCACAAAGTGTAGTGGCCAGACAATTTATTGTTGTTAGAAGTATCATTAGTCGCCTTTGAAGACGACTTCAAGAAACTGGCTCAGATGCATACTGGCCACGCAGTGGAAGACCCATAGTTACAATTCCTGCCGAAGACCGCTTCATACGGCTGTATCACCTCAGGAATCGATTTGTATCTGCGTCCTCAATAGTCCAGTCAATGACAGCAGCTCATCGAATTTCAGATCAAACGACCAGGAACCGGCTGCACGACGCTGGTCTTTGGGCTAGAAAACCCTAAATGGGTCCTGTTCTTACGGACCGGCATCGCCAGAACTGACTGCAGTGGGCGAACCAGCATCGTCAATGGACCGTTGCAAATGATTGGAGGTTTTGGTTTAGTGATGAATCATTCTTTCTGCTCCAGCGACACGAAAGACGGAGAAGAGTTTACCGCAGATTCCATGAGCGCTACACCCAGAACTGCGTGGATGAGGCTCCTCAACATGGTGGTAGAGGTGTACTGGTGTGGAGGACGATCAACTTCATTGGAAGAAGTGACCTGATGCACATTGAAGGACTCCTCAATGCCCAAACGATACGTCGCTGAAACTCTTCGTCCTTACGTCCTTCCACTTCTGGCTGCACCGTGGTCGACTTTTCATCAAGATAACGCTCGACCTCGTGTGGCACAACTCACTTTCCAGTTCCTCCCTGACAACAACGTCCAGATCATTCTGTGGCCATCCATGTCATCAAACATGAACCCAATAGAACACTTATGGGATGAACTCAACAGACAAGTCCGCCAGCGAGACATGGCGCCAACCAATCTCCGACAGTTGTCTCTTGCACTGCGGGAAGAGTGGGCAGCCATCCCACAACAATAGATCCAACGGCTGATCGGTCTATGTCAAGGAGATGTCGTTCTCTGATACAGCCCAGAGGAGGCCATATTCCTTACTGAAACGGAGGCCTCAATTGCAGAGAATAAAAGTCCAAACCAAATTTAATGAACACCCTTTCATTGTTAAAGTCTTAAAATTTATTTATGCTAAAGACTGAAACATTAATTCGGTAAAATAAAGTTGTGACGTAAGTTTGAAATTTGGTGTCCATTACGACTAAAGTAGCTGTGCGTTTCTTTTTTGAACAGTAGATATATTTTTTCACACAAAAACACACACACACACAAAACACAGATACACAAACACATACACAAAAACACGCACACATATAAACATACAAACATCCACAAACACATACACAAACGCTCACATACATAAACACATATACAAACACAGACAGAAACAGATACACACACAAACACACAATACAAATACACATAAACACACACATACAAACACACACACAAACACATACAAACACACATACAAAACATACAAATACACACATAAACACATATACCTTCATACAGACACACACAAACAAAAAACACTGACACACATACACAGACAAACACACGCACAAATACATACAGAAACACACACAGACATACACACAAACACACAAAAACACACACACAGACATACACACACAAACACACACATAAATACACAGAGAAACAGACACACGCAAACACCCACACAAACACACACATAAACATACACACACATAAACACACAGAAGCACACTCACACACACAAACTCGCACACATAAACACAAAGAAATATACACAAACACATACACACAAACACAGAAACACAAACACACACAAACACAAAAACACACACAAACAAACACACACAAGCACACTCAGAAACACAGAAAAATACGCACAAAAATACACACAAACACACATACACAATCAAACGCACACAAAAGATAGAAACTCAACAAGAATGCCAGATGACTGATAATTCTATTATAAACAATGTCAATACACGTGACTTTTTTTTCCTGTTTGGAAGTCTTCTGAAGTCAACAAACTGCAGTATTCATATTCATAATTTGTTTTTAAACACAAAGAAAACCAACAAACTGGTTTTGAACCCATTCCCGTAATGTTCATAGAAGCAGTGCGCTGGGGAATGTTAGTACTATATTGTACTACATAACACAAAACATATCATACAAAGAAAATAAGATTTAAAAAAAAGGTAATCAGAAATGGCGGTTGTTCTATAACTTTTACGAAATTTTATCTCTTTAAGGATACGTCACTGGTGTATTAATCACCATTCATTCATTTGCGTGTCCCTTGTGGAACTTTGCCTCCCTAACAGCTCTCCTGTAGGCCTCTCGGTTGTGAGTAAGATGGCCTGCTGCTGATGCATCCATTTGCAGATCATCAACGATATCTTGCAGCCATCTTCGTCTTGGTCTTCCTCTCTTTCTTTTTTCCCATTATGTAACCCTTCCAAGACGGATTTCTCTAAATTATCATGACGTTTAATGTGTCCAAAATATTTAAGTTTTCTCTGTTTAATCCTCTTTTAATCACCAGATAACTTAAATATTGATTACGTAAGCAGAAAAGGTAATCTAGGGTTTTTAAATGTTTCACAGAAGATAGTTTAATCCATATTGCAAAGTCAGATTCGTTTTTTTTTAAAGAAGCACGAACATTCTAAAGGTAAAGGTAAAGGTAAAGGTAATCCTGTCATGCCTTATAGGTACATAGGGGTATGGTGTTAGTGCACACACTAAATTTGAGTAAATCTGTTCTGTCAGGTGTTTTTGGCACGGTATTGCTTGCGTGGTTGTATTGATATACGCATACACACACACACACACACACACACACATATATATATATATATATATATATGGGGGGGGGAGAGAGAATAAGAGCGAGAGATATAAAAGAGAAAGTTTATTACCTTTCTGAAACCAAACACTTTCTCTAAATAACTGTTCATTTACTCATTCACATATCCATTTAAACATCTATCCATCCAATCATCTTTCAGTCCATCCACTTTTTTTCCCTCCGGCCTTCCATTTCACATTATCCCTGCCCGAATTTCATCATAAACTCTTGCGATTCCAATGGATTGTTTCGCGTTTTGATATTTCAGGTCCATTATTATGTTTACACATTTAAAAACTAGGCGCTTTCGATTTGAATGAAGTCGGCTCTCACTGTTTATGCAAACATAATAACCACGTGGAGTTTTGTGCGTTCCTCTCACAGCCAGCAGCCCTTGTAAACCCATGGTCTAAAACAGCCCTTGTAAACCCATGGTCTAAAACAGCCCGTGTAAACCCATGGTCTAAAACATTTTTTGAGCTCCGTTCCGAACACTGGTTATTAGGGAAAGCTCTAAAGAGCTGTAAAACTCAGAAAATTTGGTTACCATTAGCAACGTCAGTTCCTGTGATCCGGTCGCGTGTAAAGAGAATTTGGACTGCAAGGTTCATCATCTCTGCAGCAACAATAAGTTCATTGTGAGCAGTGCTGTCCCCCTCCGACGCTAGCATTCATTACACGCATTACTTTTCCCTACATGCTCCTGTTGTTTCAGTTAAGCTCATTTCTTTTCAATCATCTCTTTGATTCATTTTCTTTCTACCCATTTTTATCACTCAGTTTAACGTGAACATTAACGTTGCATCTTTGATGTGTTAGAATCATACAAGGCAGAAAAAAAAATTCGGCAGTTAAAAGATTATTTTGCACGTCTCAAAATTCGCGTAAACACAAGCATCCACGCCAGCTGCTGTCTAATATGTCAGATCTATTATAAAAATAAGATAAAATGAACGACAGCAAAACATCGTTTAAACAAAAACAAAAAGAAAAAAGTACTGCCCATAAAGAAAACAAGAAGCGTATAGCAAAGTTACATACCTGACGTCTCACTCGAAGGTTGTTGACAAGGTCTGACCTGCTCCAGACAACACATCCAACTTTTGTGAGCGAAAACTTATGACTCATCATACTCTATGACAATAAACGAGCTAAGGGACAGAAAGTTCCGTCTTTAGGTCGTGCCCCTTCAAAAATCATTCTGGCTTTTTTTTGTCCCTGAATTTCCAGCTTTCCTACCTCTGATTTTCTTAACTATATCGCAGAAAACAATCACTAACAAAAAAAAAACATCATGTCGGGTATTTTCAGTTTCGGTCTCTCTGCTCTAGATGCTTGTATTCTCAAGGCTACTCCGTGATAATTTTCCTGATCAGAGCATAATTTTCCACATGGTTCATACAGATGTTGACAATCTTCTCCGTACAATATGGGATATCCTGAAAGTATATCAGTATTCGTGTAAAAACTGCTGTCTTGATAGGAAGAGCATTATTATGGTTTTTTTTTATTTTCTCGTGCTGCGATCCTTCGAGAAGGTCACGGGGGCTGCAGAACCCGTGACAGGGAATTGTGGGGGCAAGGCTGAGTGCTTGGGTCAGTTTTGGTTTGAACGTGTAACGTTGTGGACGTTTTTTGTGCGGTGTGATATCTTCGTGGAACATATGAACGGTATAGTTGTACTGCATTTGTACGTATGAATGGACTGGCCACATGGCAGGGGTAACTAGCCGGCAGTCGGATTTAATGTTATTTTCATCAACACTATCATCCTTCCATCAATAAATGTTCCAAGTCACCGTTACCCAGGATTTACTTGACTATCTGTACCAGTTGTCGTCAACGTGAGGTTTTGAAGAACCTGGATGAGAAGTATGTCTGGAACAGTGTTTAACTAATCCAGCAAGTGAGAGTGAGAGCTGGAATTCTGTGTATAACTAGTCCAGTAACCTCAACTCACGAAGATCAAGATGAAAGTCTACCCTGTTATTCACGTGAGTAACATGATCACTACGATTCGATACAGCCTAAGTAAAGCCCCATTAACACACTGTACACACCAACAGTACAGACAGGAACAAGACCACTAAAATCCTGTTATAAAAGTTCAAAGGTTCAAAATCAGACTCCGCGTCATTGCATTCAGGGCAGCCCCATACATGCTCCAACGCATGACGCAGCATCCATCCAAGAGCATGTTTGCTAATAGTTCCCATCAAATGTTGGTTCTTTACTAAGTGTTTCCCGCCACATAGTTCAGATTTCCTACCAGCACCCTTAATTTGTCCTAGTTCCATCAACCGCTTCACAATTACACTGTTCTTACATTCCTGCTCTTCATTTTCCCTCAGTTTATTATTTTTTAAAATACGGCTTTAGCAATGTCGCCCTTGTCCAGTCTCAGCTTGTCATTTATTTCAGCCTGTCCAGCAAGCCTGTCTGCCACTTCACTGCCATGTACTCCCGCATGCCCTGGACAATAAAACCACATTAGGCTCCTACATTATATCTGCATCTGTCTTATCACAAGGTTCACTAACAGATCTGGAGAAATCCTTTGCGGCGAGTTGCTGGTTGACCACTACTGTTTGCTATCGACACTTGCAATAGAGAAGGTTGGGGGTCGCTTAATAATAAACAGAACAATCTAGTTTTAGGGCTAAATAACGTCGAGTTTTCCGTTAGGATGGACCTGCTAAGGTGTCCGGATTCCAGCCTGATCACACGTTTGATCCGCCCATGAAATCTGAATAGCTACAGCGTATGGCTGGCGATGGTTGGGACATGTGCTCCGAATGACTGACAACTCACTACCAAAAATAGCAGTAAGATGGACACCACAGGGGAACAGAAGTAAGGGTAGGCCAAAAGAGACATGGAGAAGAACAGCAGATAGGATGTTGAGCAATAGAGGGCTCACCTGGGCAAGAGCAGAAAAAAGGCAAAGGACAGGCGTTTGTGGAAAACCCTTGCGGAAACCCCATGTGCCCTTGGCACAAGGTTCAGAGAGAGAGAGAGAGAGAGGAGAGAGAGAGAGAGAGAAAGATAGCGTATGGTTACATGAAAATGATAATGAATAACCAGCTTTTAATCGCTGCCTGTCATCATCATTATCATTATCATCATCATCATCATCATCATGGAACAAAGGGTCGATTAAATGAGAGCCAATCCGTGGTGTAATTAAGCGTGTGCATCATTTTGTAAAACGGCAATTCAAACGGAATTAAGATACGGACAATAACTGGTTTACCAGACAAACAAACAAAAAAGACTGGACAATTGCCTAACTAAAATCCTTACAAAAACAGGTAATCAGGTACAAATTTAAAACATGAACCGTTTTTATTTAACCTGAAGAAATTCTCACCCATTGCTTCCTCTTTTCTCCTACTCTTTTCCAGAAACTTCCGGAGAGAAGCAACCAAGTATTTGAAGCCACCCGGACGTGATTGGCATGCGCAGGAGAGTTCAGATATATTGGAGGTTCACGTGTTTCTTTGGTCGTGTTGCTTGCGACCTACAGCCGGGCTGAATCGATGATTGATGGGTATCGTTTATCAGAAAACCAGTGTCACGGACTCAACTCGATTATTCACACATGAGTGGGTGGTTTCACTTATTCTAGCTAACACATATAGCCAATGTTAATGATCTGTTTTCAGTGTTGTATCTAGAACCACGATAATTCATGATTTACAAATACACATACAACATCTGTTTTACATTTCTGCGCAATGCCTCGTGGTGGGCAACATATGGGAGCACTGGCAAGACCGTTTGTTGCTGCAGTTTCTGTGGAAAAGGATACAAGGAGCAGAATGTGGCAGTGGAGTTCAGACAGAAACGCTGAAATTAACATGTTTTAATTCGTTAAAACGTGGAACTTAACTCTTTCACTTTAAAAAAAACAACAGCACTGGTAGGGATGGCGTATCTTGCACGCCGATGTGAATCGATGCTCAGGGCGATGTTTTTTGCAAAGTCTAAATAAACTAAATAAACCAATATTTTTAAACTTTAACTTTCTTCTAGTTTCCTTATAAAAAAAAAGAGAATTTATTCTGGCAGAGCATGGAAAGTAATTTAGGGGTAAAAGAGTTAACGATGGGTGACTATACCTGCTGTTCAAACAGTGTTAAAATAACTTGGTGCTTCCGTTAAAATAACTTGGCGCTTCTGTTTTCTATTTCATGGCTAGAGATTTCCAGTTTCATTAAATTAGAGCACACCTAATATCTAACTTTTAAAAAAAATTAACTAATGACAAAATGTCAAGATGTTTTATCCTCTAGGCAAATGTAGCTAACCTGTATTAAACTGTGCCCTTCAATGGACAGTACTGCACTTTTCTGAGGTCTACGCAACAGACGGCTCCATTTTTGCCTCTCGGTTGCACTAATCCTGAACGTACATCGAAACAACCTGATCTTAGTGCTCCTGGATCTGCTGACCACATCTTTGCAGATCTGTTTATAACAATAATAATATTAAAGCGACAATTTCCCAGCTAATCACGTGCTTTAAAAAACACTGATGACACATTATAACTCAGCGGACAGTTGTCTGGAAGATGATTGACCACGTTCTAAGAAGCGTCCACGTTGTAAGGGGAAGCAACTTCTGCCAGCAGCAGGTTCTGAACAGACTTAACGCTAGGCTGTGGTCCGGTCCACATTCTGTTCTTTCTCGTTGTATGGGGGTCCGCATCATGTAAACTGGCAAAGTACTATCGTTTATATTTCAGTTTTAGTTCCTCGCTGAACTCTCTTATTGACAAACACAATAAAAATAAATACCATTACGGACATTCTTTTTCGTTATGCATTGTCTGTCTATACTGCAGTCCTGTCTCTTGGATAAGGAACCTTAGAGCTTATCTTCTTTAATGGTTTCACTGGGCCGGTAGTTACTTCTCAGTGTCTCATAGTTGGTGCAGTTCTGGAGGATATGTTCCACAGTTTTGGGGCACCTGGGCACATGTAGAAAGAGTAGTAGAACCAACCTTAAACTTTGTATACATATAACTTCAAAGTCGGCTGTGTCCTGTTCGAGGAGGAAAATGGTGACTTGTTCCTTCTGTTTAGCATGTACCATCACGGGTATAATTCAACCACTGATTTCTTTACCACGAAGTCCTGCACTTGCTGAAATTACTTCCCTTCTTACTGACAAGCAGCAAATAAATTCTAACAAACCACCACCACTTGAGTAGATTCAAAACAAAACTTCTGTGTTTTGTTTTAAAAAAAAATGAGACTTGTCACATTATAAGAAGTACATGAAGTGTTCAGGTGTATAGAAAAAAAGTACAAGGGATCTAAATTAAATCGCAGAAGAAGTAACGAATATAAAGAACAGAGAAAATGTAAGGAAGAGAGAAATTGTAAAGAACAAAGAAAATGTAACGAACAGAGAAAATATAAAATAACAGAATACGTAAAAACCAGAGCAAATGTAAAGAACAGAGAAAAATATTTAGAACAGAACTGATGTAAAGAACAGAGCAGATGTAAAGAGCAGACCAGATGTAAATAAGAAAGCAGATGTAAAGAAGAGACCAGATGTAAAGAACAGAGCAGGTGTAAAGAACAGAGCACATGTAAAAATACAGAACAGATGTAAAGAACATAGCAGACGTAAAAGAACAGAAGAGATGTAAAGAACAGAACAGATGTAATGAACAGAGAACAAGCTAAGAATGTACTTGTGGGCCGCTGAAGCTCGAGACAACTTGAAATAAAATTCTCTCCCAAAAATAAACCACCTTTTGGGGCTATGACATCTGCCTGTATACACTGCTTCATGGTCGGCTTAAGAGTGAAAAAAACTAGTTTAAAATTGTCTGAAATATTTGCGATATCTGCAGAGAAAATCTGAAACAAGGAAGAACAAGCATTGGAGTAGGATTTCGGAAAATCTGGAAAATTTGAAAAGGAGGAACTGAAGCCAGACAATTATAGTCATTAAAAAGGCATTACATGGGTTTAGATCCATACAGGAAGACACCGAATGGGAGAAAAACTGGTATTATTGCTTCAGAATACAAGGATTGCTTTCAGATACAAAGGTGTGATTATTTGATCAGGGTTCATTGAGACGTTCATGAGGGAAATTTGATGCTTAACAAGCAGTGATTTCAGGTGAGGGAAAACAATGGCAAGGAGCGAGGGAAAACACTACACAACGAAGTATGAGTGTATAACACTGAAGTACTGAGGTGGGGAAATCCAGATATTTGTCTGTTATCGACTATCTGGCTGTTTGTTTGTTTGTTTGTTTGTTTGTCTATTGTTTTTGAGGAGCCTGTAAGGTTCTTGTAACTGCTAGCCAGAATGTCTGAGTAGCTAGTGTTGCATGAAGAACATCTCTCTATCCCTCTCTATTTCTCTCTCTCTCTCTCTTTCTCTCTCACACACATAAACGCGAATACACAAACATATGAAAGCATAAATGATGGGGTTTGTGCAGTTCGAGTTTTCATTACTTCCATAAGTGGACCCAGAGAAAGTGACTTCCCACCAGGCTCCAATGTCACCTGAAGCACTTTTAACAACTGGTTAGAGTGTAGTATAACCACCATCAAAAATGAAATTAAGAAAACTCATAAAGTACCTATTAAGCTGAGAAACACATAAATGCCTTTGAATGTAAATGCTACAGAAGAGTTCTTCATATATCATGGACACAAAAAAGAACAAATATATCCATACTACAAGAACTTAATATTGAAGAAGGCTGGCTAGTAAAGAGGATTAAACAGACAAAACGTAAATATTTTGGACACATTAAACTTCATGATAATCTAGAGAAGACCGTCTTGGAAGTGTACATAATGGGAAAAAGAAAAAGAGGAAGACCAAGGCGAAGATGGATGTAAGACATCGTTGATGATCTGCAAATGGATGCTCACAACAGAAAGGCCTACAGGAGTGCTGTTAGGGAGGCAAAGTTTCACAAGGGACATGCAAATGAATGAATGAATGAAGTAATTTGGGTAAGAATGCGTGGTCGTGCACTTTGAGCGCCAGGTTCTCAGTGAGGAAATGCGGGTTCTAACCAGAACAAGATCGGAGTTTTCTGTTTCTTTTTGTTTGTTGTATTGTTTGTTTGTTTGTTTGTTTTCTGCGCCTAGGGTTAATTTCATCTCTGACAGCAGTTAAAATCGGAAATATAGTTTTGAAACGCTACAATGAGTCTGTCCTACTCTAAGAAATTGACTCGAGGACAATCAATGCAAAGATTACTAGAGCCAACAGAGATGTGGTTTTGTAGAAGAATGATGAGAGATACGTGGACAGCCAAGATGACAAACAGGCCATGTGTAGGAAAGGGAAATTAAACTTAATTATTTCCGTAACAAAACGACTGCCATCATTAATTGGACATATAATGAGAAGGGGGAGGGCTTGGAAACATCATAACAACAGGAAAGATAAATGTGAAGAGAGGCAAAGAAAGGCAAAAAGAAAGGAAAAATAAATTATGGACAGTCTAACACGATAGCACAAGAGAAAGCCACCAACTGAGCTGATGCAAAAATATCAAGTGACCGAGATCTATGAAGAAGCATGGCTGCCAAAGACCACCAGCACAACAGCTGGTGATGATGGATAATTTAAAAATCCAGTCTCCACGCTTCGCGGCTTCTGCTCAGGTAAAGCGGCCATTATTCTCTCAACATCAAAGCATCTCCCCCCCCCCCCACCACCCCGACATGGGAGACGCTGGGGAAAGCTGTTTGTACCCTGTGACTAACGTGTTTTGGACACATTACTTTTCTTGGTACAGTGGAACATTGGGCTCCTCTATATATTCGGTAATACGTATTTTTTAAAAAAATGAATGAATACATTTGATGAAGTTATATTTTTAAAAGTCAGCTATTGCTGGTGTTCATGAAGAGTCGCAAACTTATTGAAATAAATACATTATTTACTCGCAAGAGTCGAACTGTGTGAAGAAACAAAACAAACCAAAAACAAAAGAAAAACAAAACAAAACAAACAAAAGGACCTCTCTTAAGTTACGCTGGGTCGGGACTTGTGAGAGGAATTTGGAATTATGTCAGCCCTCCACCATTCCCCCTCTTCCCTTCCCCCCTTCCTCCTTGTTGATTTGCCATTCTCTTCTCTTCCGTACTGGACACATCTTAAAAGAAGCAAAAGATCTCAAGACCTCAAGACTTCTGTAGCGACGCACCGTCTGAACCGCCCTCTAGTTCAGCCTGCACTGGATGTACAAAGCTGGTTAAAGAATATTAGAAACATAAGCATTTGTTCTATTATTTTTCGTGGATGCGTGTTTTAAAGTATATATATATATGCTTATTGTGGCCACTGCAGAGACGTCAAAAGCGTGTTGTCATCGCAAGAAAAGGCTGTGGATGTAGATAGGACACCTGAGTCCCCCAGTCGACCTAGATGTAAAAGTGGCTGTCTGAAACCTCTAGCAGGAAGAAAAATATCACCCTCAGAACAGAAAACATCTGCCCGCAAAGTGAAAAACTGAATTACACTGTAAACAATGTTCACGTCAAACTTACTCGGAGTAAGCTACGTGAGATAAAGTAAGAGAACACAGTTTTGTAGGATTTTACCTCGAAAAAATCGTAGACAGTGCACTTTAGTGAGACGTGAGAGAAAGAAAAATCACAAGAGAATTACCTGGGATTCGAACCACCGACTCTGGTAGGACGAGCAGCCGTCTAGCTACGAAAGAACAGCGTACCAACGAACTACACCTTCTCGCAGTGACCTTGGTTCGAATCCCAGCTCTTGTGATTTTTCTTTCTATCACGTCTCACTAAAGTGCTTTGTCTACGATTTTTTCGAGGTCTAATCCTACAAAACTATGTTCTCTTACTTTACCGTACGAAAGCCTCGTTGTTTCCTACTTATAAAAAAAAAATGTTACTGAAGCTACATAAGAGTCCACAGCAAGGGAGTCAAAACAAGGAATTTAGATAGCCACAACTAAAAGTTATATGCCTTTTTCTTCACGGATAAAAAGGTTGAGAAACACTGTGTAAATGTTTTCTTTGGAAATCCGCGTCAGCTTTTAGGATCACCTCTTTCGTACCAGCGAAGTAAAGCCCTATACACAGCACGAGAAGAAAGGGCTTGTTTGCCTGCCTGTGGTTATTATCTGGGCGCCAAGTCTCCGAAAATTATTCACATTCGTCTCTTGGGCCTTTTCTAGACTCATCCATACTCTAGAATCTTTAGATCAATAGTTTCTGGCCGGCACTTGTCAGAAATCTGGAGTTGATATCTGACGTAGTTTTTAGGAAGATTCCCCCCCTCCCCCCCCCCCCCCCAAAAACCGCTGTTGATAAATCTGTCACATTATAAAATAGCTTATCTGTAGCTTCTTCTCAAGGTCTTTCAGAAACTCCATCGGTCTGGGGACAGACGGTTGCCGACTAGTTTTGGCTGATTAATTAATCAGCGCAGAGACATATTATGATTTCAGCACTAAACGTATTCTGTGACTGCTGCACTAAACGTATTCTATGACTGCTGCACTAAACGTATTCTGTGACTGCTGCACTAAACGTATTCTATGACTGCTGCACTAAACGTATTCTATGACTGCTGCACTAAACGTATTCTGTGACTGCTGCACTAAACGTATTCTATGACTGCTGCACTAAAACAAACCAAAAACAAAAGAAAAACAAAACAAAACAAACAAAAGGACCTCTCTTAAGTTACGCTGGGTCGGGACTTGTGAGAGGAATTTGGAATTATGTCAGCTCTCCACCATTCCCCCTCTTCCCTTCCCCCCTTCCTCCTTGTTGATTTGCCATTCTCTTCTCTTCCGTACTGGACACATCTTAAAAGAAGCAAAAGACCTCAAGACTTCTCAGCGACGCACTGTCTGAACCGCCCTCTAGTTCAGCCTGCACTGGATGTACAAAGCTGGTTAAAGAATATTAGAAACATAAGCATTTGTTCTATTATTTTTCGTGGATGCGTGTTTTAAAGTATATAGATATGCTTATTGTGGCCACTGCAGCGACGTCAAAAGCGTGTTGTCATCCCAAGAAAAGGCTGTGGATGTAGATGGACACCTGAGTCCCCCAGTTGACCTAGATGTAAAAGTGGCTGTCTGAAACCTCTAGCAGGAAGAAAAATGTCACCCCAAAACAGAAAACATCTGCCCGCAAAGTGAAAAACTGAATTACACTGTAAACAATGTTTCACGTCAAACTTACTCGGAGTAAGCTACGTGAGATAAAGTAAGAGAACACAGTTTTGTAGGATTTTACCTCGAAAAAAAACGTAGACAATGCACTTTAGTGAGACGTAAAAGAAAGAAAAATCACAAGAGAATTACCTGGGATTCGAACCACCGACTCTGGTAGGACGAGCAGCCGTCTAGCTACGAAAGAACAGCGTACCAACGAACTACACCTTCTCGCAGTGACCTTGGTTCGAATCCCAGTTAATTCTCTTGTGATTTTTCTTTCTATCACGTCTCACTAAAGTGCTTTGTCTACGATTTTTTTCGAGGTCTAATCCTACAGAACTGTGTTCTCTTACTTTACCGTACGAAAGCCTCGTTGTTTCCTACTTATAAACAAAAAATGTTACTGAAGCTACATAAGAGTCCACAGCGAGGGAGTCAAAACAAGGAATTTAGATAGCCACAACTAAAAGTTATATGCCTTTTTCTTCACGGATAAAAAGGTTGAGAAACACTGTGTAAAAGTTTTCTTTGGAAATCTGCGTCAGCTTTTAGGATCACCTCTTTCGTACCAGCGAAGTAAAGCCCTATACACAGCACGAGAAGAAAGGGCTTGTTTGCCTGCCTGTGGTTATTATCTGGGCGCCAAGTCTCCGAAAATTATTCACATTCGTCTCCTGGGCCTTTTCTAGACTCATCCATACTCTAGAATCTTTAGATCAATAGTTTCTGGCCGGCACTTGTCAGAAATCTGGAGTTGATATCTGACGTAGTTTTTAGGAAGATCCCCCCTCCCCTCCCCCCCCCCCCCCCACAAACCGCTGTTGATAAATCTGTCACATTATAAAGTAGCTTATCTGTAGCTTCTTCTCAAGGTCTTTCAGAAACTCCATCGGTCTGGGGACAGACGGTTGCCGACTAGTTTAGGCTGATTGATTAATCAGCGCAGAGACATATTATGATTTCAGCACTAAACGTATTCTGTGATTGCTGCACTAAATGTATTCTGTGATTGCTGCACTAAATGTATTCTGTGATTGCTGCACTAAATGTATTCTGTGATTGCTGCACTAAATGTATTCTGTGATTGCTGCACTAAATGTATTCTGTGATTGCTGCACTAAATGTATTCTGTGATTGCTGCACTAAATGTATTCTGTGATTGCTGCACTACACTTATTCTGTGACTGCTACATTTAACATATTCTGTGGCAGAAAGGAAATTGGAAAAATCCAGGATTATGGAACGCGAAGTTTTGAAAAAAAAAATTGAGAAAATTAGTCTCTTCATAAGTTTTCGACACAATTCGGTGCCATGATATACTATCTGGACCTAGGGTTCCGTGTCTGAAATATGATAAATAATTTACTCTGAAAACGGCGAATTTATATGATAGATATTTTAAATAAGAAATAAATAGCAAGTTTACTTTGAAAGAAAAAGTAAAACTTTATAAATCAAGCTTGGCCAAAATCTGGTTTTCATTGCATTTCATTCACGTAACTTGCATAAACACGCTAAAAAATGAATTCGCTCTGCTGAGTTTTTACGAATAAAGAATGTGAGATTCAAAAAGAAGTTTATGGGCTGAAGTATATAAAACTAAATATAAAAACTTTCTCTTCTTTTCCCAATTCTTAGTCCAGTGTATTTTTGTGTGAATAAGACATAAGGGGAGCTTACAACCGTGTGTTCCGTTAATAAATAAAGCTGTTCGTGTCCGTTTTTTAGAGTCTGTTTAAGTGAGAGTCAGAGATCTCGGTGCTTTTATTTTGTATCTTCTCACCTCAGCACCAGCAAAGAATCTTATATTCTCAGAGTGAAGAACTTGAGGAAGCAGGTGGAAATGAGTTTTCCCTTAAAATTCAGAGAGCATCATTACGACATAATAAGTAATGGTAAAATAAAACGTCTTTGTACTTTCATCCTTCCGCTAATGTTAACAGCATGTCACTAAATACAGACGGTATGACAAGAGTATCATTTGTCCACATTAAATGTAGGGTCCTTTGTGTTCAGAGAACTATCTCAGACACGATTACCGGGTATGATCGACTGGTCTAGGACTTGTTTGTGCATTGTTTCATGTGATACACTTCCTTTGTTTTTATTTTGTGAGTTTTATTTCCTTGCAGTAATGTTACTGCACAAAAATCCGCCACTGGAAGTGAAATATAAGTGAACGATGTAGGTAGACGGAAAAATAGCGCTGAAACGGAAACCTCGGGGGATAGGAGTAAGGGTAGACCAAAGGAGACACGAAGAAGAACGGCAGAGTGGATGGTGAGTAATGGAAGGGCTCACCTAGGCAAGAACAGAAAAAAAGGCGAAAGACAGGGGTTTGTGGAAAACCCTTGCGGATGTCCCATGTGTTTAGACACAAGAAGGTCCAGAAAGAGAGAGACAGAGAGAGAGAGAGAGAGATGAATAAAACATGAGGAGATTAACTAGGAGTAGTGGGTTCATGTACGTCATAAACAGAGAAACTGGTAGATCTGATGGTTAATCAGATAACAGGTAGTCTCCGTGTTGGGAACTCATACGATTATAAATTTTCCTTTAGGCTGTGAAATAGTGTAGTCTGTGACTGCTGCACTAAACGTATTCTTTGACTGCTGCACTAGACGTATTCTGTGGCTGCTACACTAAATGTATTCTGTGACTGCTGCACTAAATGTATTCTGTGACTGCTGCACTAGACGTATTCTGTGGCTGCTACACTAAATGTATTCTGTGATTGCTGCACTAAATGTATTCTTTGACTGCTGCACTAGACGTATTCTGTGGCTGCTACATTTAACATATTCTGTGGCAGAAACTAAACTGGAAAAATCCAGGATTATGGAACGCGAAGTTTTGAAAACAAAAATTAAGAAAATTAGTCTCTTCATAAGTTTTCGACACAATTCGGAGCCATGATATACTATCTGGACCTAGGGTTCCGTGTCTGAAATATGATAAATAATTTACTATCAAAATGGCGAATTTATATGATAGATATTTGAAATAAGAAATAAATAGCAAGTTTACTTTGAAAGAAAAAGTAAAACTTTATAAATCAAGCTTGGCCAAAATCTGGTTTTCAGTGCATTTCATTCACGTAACTTGCATAAACACGCTAAAAAATGAATTCGCTCCGCTGAGTTTTTACGAATAAAGAATGTGAGATTCAAAAAGAAGTTTATGGGCTGAAGTATATAAAACTAAATATAAAAACTTTCTCTTCTTTTCCCAATTCTTAGTCCAGTGTATTTTTGTGTGAATAAGACATAAGGGGAGCTTACAACCGTGTGTTCCGTTAATAAATAAAACTGTTCGTGCCCGTTTTTTAGAGTCTGTTTAAGTGAGAGTCAGAGATCTCGGTGCTTTTATTTTGTATCTTCTCACCTCAGCACCAGCAAAGAATCTTATATTCTCAGAGTGAAGAACTTGAGGAAGCAGGTGCAAATGAGTTTTCCCTTAAAATTCAGAGAGCATCATTACGACATAATAAGTAATGGTAAAAAATAAAACGTCTTTGTACTTTCACCCTTCCGCTAATGTTAACAGCATGTCACTAAATACAGACGGTATGACAAGAGTATCATTTGTCCACATTAAATGTAGGGTCCTTTGTGTTCAGAGAACTATCTCAGACACGATTACCGGGTATGATCGACTGGTCTAGGACTTGTTTGTGCATTGTTTCATGTGATACACTTCCTTTGTTTTTATTTTGTGAGTTTCATTTCCTTGCAGTAATGTTACTGCACAAAAATCCGCCACAGGAACTGAAATGTAAGTGAACGATGTAGGTAGGCGGAAAAATAGCGCTGAAACGGAAACCTCCGGGGATAGGAGTAAGGGTAGACCAAAGGAGACATGAAGAAGAACGGCAGAGAGGATGGTGAGTAATGGAAGGGCTCACCTAGGCAAGAGCAGAAAAAAAGGCGAAAGACAGGGGTTTGTGGAAAACCCTTGCGGATGTCCCATGTGTTTAGACACAAGAAGGTCCAGAAAGAGAGAGACAGAGAGAGAGAGAGAGAGAGAGAGAGATGAATAAAACATGAGGAGATTAACTAGGAGTAGTGGGTTCATGTACGTCATAAACAGAGAAACTGGTAGATCTGATGGTTAATCAGATAACAGGTAGTCTCCGTGTTGGGAACTCATACGATTATAAATTTTCCTTTAGGCTGTGAAATAGTGTAGTCCAGTGGTTCTTAAACATTTTTGGTCTGTGTCCCATTTCCGTCCTGAGAAAAGCCGTGAGCCCCTCATTAAAAATAAAGCATAAATAGAACCACTTTAACTGAACGAAGAGCAATGACAGGAACTTATAAAGTTTGTCATGTGATCACAAACTCTCTCTCTTTCTCTCTCTCTCACTCTCTCTCTCTCTGGTTCATGATTTTCACAACTGTCGATCCTTTGCTCTTTCTAAAAGATATGTGTTGCACCGTGCTCTCGACTATCTTATTATTTTTTCTCCCTCTGCCTCTTTGTCCCTACAGTTTTCCTGTTGTCACTACGTATCCAGTTTGCCTTTCTCAGAACATGACCTACAAATCTGGATTGTCGTGTTCTCAATTTTGCCATAATTTCTCTTTGCTCAGTCTCACCTGGAACCTCTTTATTTGTTTTCTTGGCGGTCGATTGTATTCTCATCATTCTTCTTAGGAACCAAGTCTTTATTGCTCTTGTTCACTGCCCATGCTTCACGTCGATGTAACATTACGGATTCGGTGTTAACACTGAATTAACTCTCTTTATGGTATTCATCAACAGAGCTTTATTGCTTAGTATGTTCTTAATTTTCATGGCAGTCTAGGCCTGAAATATTCCGCTCCTTTTTTTCAACTTCGCATCTTCCTACCACAATCTTCCTACCACAATCTTCCTACCACAATCTAAGCAATCATAACTGGGAAAACTTTAACGCGTGAATTATTGCCAATGGGTAATGTTCAAAATTTAAATATATTCTACTTGTTTCAGGTAAAAAAATATATTTTCCAGACCCGTTAAAACACTGCGTTAAAACGTTACCTCAGCTCTCTGTAGACTCAACAGCGTGTTTGTACCAGGCTGTCAGGCGGTATATTTAAATCAAAAATCTTATTACCAGACATCACTATCGCAGAGCCCTTAACCTGGAACCTATTTATCACGTCAGATACCTTCCGTTCTTACCAGTCGCTGCCACGCCAAGTAAAGGACGCGTTAATGTTGCTTGGGTAAACCCGGCAGACGCAGACAGACACTCGATATATTTCTGACATCCTTCTTCCCATCATGAAAGCTTCATCTTAACACTCTCGTGTCCTCGGCTTCCAGTAGCTCCACTGAGCTCATTTTCAGACATTCATACAGAATCATTACCCGTTTCTATTTATTCTGCTGTAACGATTAGAGAAACTACCAGAGCACATTTCCTTCGGAGGCGGCTGGCGCTTTTACTCGGAGATCGACTCCTGTCCTCAGACTTGTCCCAATCGATTGGTTATCTCATATGATCTTTTTCCCCTTCACTAGCCATATAAACTTATAAATATGTGATTTTCTTTTCAATGAAATCTAATTTCTTTCTCAGGGCATGCACTAGATGTAGGGACATGAGCAACATTGTTAAGAAATAAAGCATATGAAGTGAGTCACATCTTTATGAATAAGAAAAAAGACATTCAGTTTTCAAAAGTATGTTCAAATATCATCAGTGCGAGAGTTTTTTATCAGCACCTAGGTGGTGGGAAGAGCTTGAGGAAGATCGAGTCCGTTGGACAATAACTGCGTGACAACGTGCAGCGTCATTTGACGATGAGACCATGAAAACGTGCAGCGTCATTTGACGAAGAGACCATGATCAAACGTGGAAGACGCAGGCGCAAGGAAACTGGACCTTGCTACACGAATGTTGCTTGCTGTTACCATGGCCGATTATGCACGTCCCAGCAATGTCGTCAGCCAGCACAGAATCAGGCCAGCAAGATAATGATTCTTTCTTCCCGAGCCGTTAAACGTCACATAGTTGGCCAAGTTTTCCTGTTTTCGGCGAGCTTTTCAGCCTGATCAAGGGATTTTATGCCTAATAATTCGGCCATCTTATAAATAGCGTCCTGTAAATACTGGAAATAAATGAAAAGAAGTTCTCGAAATATATTTTGTTAACTTTTTGGAAACAATTCTTGATGCTAGAAATGTCTGGCATTGATTGACGAATGACATGTGGATGTGCTCGTTTGAAAGGCAGAGCAGAGAAGGAAGGGGAAGCAACCCTGTAAAGTGCGATACGTGATATGTGTATAAAAAAAGAAACCTTTTTTTTGGGAGGGGGGGGGGGGGCGGGGGGTATTGTTACCACGTATATTTCTGTAACTTCTCCAGTATATGATCTATCCGGTAAACAGAGAGAGAGAGAGAGAAAGAGAGAAAGAGAGAGTACTCGGGCTATTGTACTTGTACAGTACTTACTCTCTCTGTGTGTGTGTGTGTGTGTGTGTGGGGGGGGGGTGGGTGTTTTAAAGTTCCTGAATAGGAATTAAATAGTTTTTAAACATGTAAAAAAAACCCCAAGTAATATAATTGATAATGGCATTGTCAAACAGGCAGACAAACAGGCAGATAGACAGATGAATAAAAAGACAGACGGACAGACGGACAAACAGACAGACAGATAGATGAATGAGTAAATAATCCTTATTTTTAAAGGGTAAAGAATTGAGCACGCAGGCCCGTCTTACATTCTACTCCTCATCACTCCATATGTCATTCTTCCCACACACTCGATTTAATCTTACATCTTACATCCTTCCCGTGTCGTTAAACGTCACATAGTCACAGTATAGTCGTTTGCCAAGATTTCCAGTTCTCGGTGAGTCTTTCATCTTCATCAAGGGATGTTATGCCCACTGAACTGCCTTCTCTTAACAATGTCCTCTTTAGAGTTTCACGTGGTCGACCTCTTTTTCTTCGGCCTGTTGTGTTTCACTTGATAGCTTGTTTTGGTATTCTCTGATCATCTTCTTATCACATGGCCTGCATATGTCTATCTTCTTTTTCTGATCAACTATGAGACAGGTTTTTGTTTGCCTCGATTTAATACAAGTATACAAATTACATTAGGAAAAAACACATCAAAAGACTTAAGATTAAACTATTACATTCAAAGTAAAAGAGAAGAAGTAATTAACCTAATAAAATAGCTCTCACACACCCGTACACATACAGACATATACATAAACAAAAATACATTGTCAGTACAGATCTTCTAACATATGTTTGTTTAACAAACATTAAAATAATTTCTAACAATATCTAACAAGTTACTTTTCGAACTATGTCATTTTAGTACTTGATGGTTGGCGAGCCACGTGTTGAGAGAGTGCTGGTTATTCTATGGAGGCATATAATTACAACCAAGTAAATAATGAAACAGATTTGAGTTAAATGATGAAGTATTACTAACGGATTTTAAATGGTAGGGGAAGGTGTTCCAGAGCTGTACCGCAGAGTATGCAAGGCTTTTCTTGTACAGATCAATCCTGGGTTTAGGAAGAAGACAGGTTTTTAAACGCTGGCTATGTTTAGTGTTATACGTAAACAGTGACCACAAGTAAGGCGGAGCATTGTGCGACAGAATTCTGTGAACAAATTTAACTTTGTTAAAAATGGCTATATTTGAGAGGAAGAATTTTGAGTTGTTTGTAACTGATCTACAGTCTGTACTGGGTGTTTGTCACGTATCAGATTTAATGCTCGTTTGTAAAGTGAGTGGAGCCTTTTTGTGTTTGAGACTGAGCATCCATCCCAGATTGTGGAACAGTAATCTAAGTGTGTTTGTATGTGTGATATGTAGTATATCTTTCTTGTGTCTTTTATCGATAAAATGTTTAACTGTGGTTAGTTGGCAACCTTTCTGTGCAATCAAGTTTGTTAGGTTATGTACGTGAGAATTCCAAGTTAAATGCTGATCAATCATGAGTCCTAGAGTTTTATGTTCACGAACATTTTCTATTGCCTTAGTCCCAGCAAAAAGCTGTAGTGAAGTTCTTGTTGCATTCTGCAGTTTCTGTTTTGTAGTGATGTCAAAATGATATCATTTTGTTTTGTTGGCGTTTATCAACATATCATTTTTATTACTCCATTTAATCAAACTGTCAGACAGACAGGCAGGCAGACAGACAGACAGAGAGATAGATTTAGAGATACCAAACGAAGTAACAACTTGATGGAGCAAAAAAAAAGATATCTATTTGAAGCAGTATTTATACAAGCAAGTATAAAAGCAAAAATAAAACATCCCGACTCATTAACTGAAAGAAACTTGATGGCTTGCTGTAGTGACGCAACTGGTAGACAAAGTCACAAAAATGATGTATCCAGTCGCTCTTGGGAAAAGAAAGTTTACAGCAATTACCGCATAGGTAGGGCCGACCGTACTTGCTACAACTGTACAAGATACAAACTTGGTCCGAAAGTTCGCTTCTGTTATGCAACGTTAAACACTGACTTTGAATGGCTTGCTAGAAAATACTGAGTGGAAATACAAAGCTTGAGAAAGAACCAGCAGTCTAGCCTTCTTGAATCATGTATGGAGTGAAAGAACCAGCAGTCTAGCCTTCTTGAGTCATGTATGGAGTTTGATTGATTGATTGATTGATTGATCTTTATTTCAAAAGGGTTAAGAATTGGGCACGCAGGCCCGTCTGACATTCTGCCCTTTTGTGAAATAACCAGCAGTCTAACCTTCTTGAGTCATGTATGGAGTGAAAGAACCAGCGGTCTAGCCTTCTTGAGTCATGTATGGAGTGAAATAACCAGCAGTCTAACCTTCTTGAGTCATGTATGGAGTGAAAGAACCAGCAGTCTAACCTTCTTGAGTCATGTATGGAGTGAAAGAACCAGCAGTCTAACCTTCTTGAGTCATGTATGGAGTGAAAGAACCAGCAGTCTAGCCTTCCTGAGTCATGTATGGAGTGAAAGAACCAGCAGTCTAACCTTCTTGAGTCATGTAGAGAGTGAAAGAACCAGCAGTTTAACCTTCTTGAGTCATGTATGGAGTGAAAGAACCAGCAGTCTAACCTTCTTGAGTCATGTATGGAGTGAAAGAACCAGAAGTCTAACCTTCTTGAGTCATGTATGGAGTGAAAGAACCAGCAGTCTAACCTTCTTGAGTCATGTATGCAGTGTCGTCCTAATGTCATTTAAGCAAGAGCGTAATGATCGCGTGCTGAGGCTAAGAACTTTACGCATTTCATTATTAAGTTATCAGAAGGGAGAGAGCACCAGGTTGTCCATTGTTACGGACCGTTCAGCACAGCTGGAAGCCAGATTTTGATCTCCGTCAGTGCGTGTAAGACAGCTTCAGTAAAGATCGTGTGTGGTTCAGTTTTACAGATAAAAAAAAAAGATAGAGATAGAAAGAGTGAGGAAAGTGTGCAGGAAGACAGAAAAGCGAGATGAGAACACATAAACGAAGCACATACAACAATCCAATATTTCGACAAAAGACCTTTTTTTTTTCAAGGACCACCTACAAACAGCGCAGTTTATCATGAAAAATAGTTGAACAATGAAACACTTAGCTCATTTAGCATCCAGGTTTCTTCTGTGCTGTCAAGTTAGTTTCTATACATTTCTAGTAATTAAACGTAGAAGGAGGTGTATGATTCAGTTTCACCAGTAGAAAACTAATTCATCCCTTACGAACTAAGACGCGTTTATCTGTCGTATAACCTCTCATCTCTCTAAGCCACTGAATAACCAGCTCTCTGTGCCGCTATCTCTCACTTCTCTAGAACAGAACCTCCTATCTCTGTACATTATTATTATTTTTCTCTCTAATCCTCCATTTCTCTTGGTCATTAATCTCTCATCTCTCCAGATCAGTAATCTCCCATTTCTCTAGATCACTAATCTCCCATACCTGTAGATCAGTAATCTCCCATTTCTCTAGATCAGTAATCTCCCATTCTATAGAACATGATCTCCCACTTCTCTAGATCAGCAACCTCCCACCTCTCTAAATCAGAAACTCCCATCTCTCTATACCAGGATCTCCCATATTTTTAAAATCAGGAATCTCCAATCTCTCTATACCAGGAAATCCCCCGCCCCCAATTTCTATACCTGTAACCTCTCATCACGCTAGTGTAAGGTTATCCCATCTCTCTAGACCAGTAACTTCTCCTCTGTCTAGGCTACAATCTCCTATGTCTCACATTGTATGACCATCTAGACTGCAGTCTCCCATCTATCTAGACCATTAATCTCCAATGTCTCTATACTACAATGTCCACCATTTTCTGTACTACCAACCTCCAAACCTCTAAGTCAGTGTTTATCAAACATGTAGAAGCGTGCGTTACACTTGGCAATACATATTTCTGTCTCGGCGCAACTGTGTTCTTAATGTTAATCATTTTATATAGAGACAGTGTACTTTCTCTCTACAGTAACTTTTCTCTCTAAGTAACTGTACTTCCAAAGAAAGCTGAACTTTTGTCTACTGATTTCAGCGTTTTTTTTTTTCTTTTTAATTGTATAGTGTGATTGTGTTTGTACTAGAAACACTGTCTTAGTTATTATTATTGTATGGTGTGACTGTTTGTAATATAAACACTGTCTTAGTTGTTATTATTATTGTATGGCGTGATTGTGTTTGTAATAGAAACACTGTCTTAGTTATTATTATTATTATTGTATGGTGTGATTGTGTTTGTAATAGAAGCACTGTCTTAGTTATTATCAAAGATGCTGGTGATGGTTGGGACATGTGTTCCGAATGACTGACAACTCACTACCAAAAATAGCACTAAGATGGACACCACTAGGTAACAGAAGTAAGGGTAGACCAAAAGAGATATGGAGAAGAACAACAGAAAGGATGTTGAGCAATAGAGGGCTCACCTGGGCAAGTGCGGAAAAAAGGCAAAGGACAGGCATTTGTGGAATACCCTCGCGGAAGCCGCATGTGCCCTGGGCACTTAAGGTTCAGAGAGAGAGACAGAAAGAGAGAGAGAAAGAGAGAGGGGGAAAAGAGAGAGAGGAAGAGAGAGAGAAAGAGAGAGAGAGAAAGGAGAGAGAGAAAGAGAGAGAGAGAAAGAAAAAGAGAGAGAAAGAGAGAGAAAAAGAGAGAGAGAGAAAAAGAGAGAGAAAGAGAGAGAGAGAAAGAGAGAGAGAAAAAGAGAGAGAAAGAGAGAGAGAGAGTATCATTGAAAACATGTGACATGTTTCCGCCTCCACACTCTTTATCAGCGATTACAAGAGTCTCTCCGTGAGCCTCAAGACCAGGATCATCAGCAAACAGAAGCTCCCTGGTTATGGTTTCAGCTGTTTTTTTTTTTGCCTTGACACCAATCCAGGATGTCTCATTCCAGGTCCCGCGTGGATTTCAAGAGAGACCGTGCCTGAAAAAAAATTACACTCAGGCGCTTGTCTCCTAGCTACATGTTTTCGTTTTTCCTGTTTTGTCCAGGGCAGGTTGGTTAGAAAGTCATCTTTAGGTCTTCACACGGAACTCCTGCACGTGCAAGCTATCTTGATAAGCACTTAAATACTATACATACTAAATATCTTTTCGGCTGTGGCTACTGGATAAAGGAACAAGGAAAACGATTTTTGTTTCTGCCTGCACTAGCGATTTTACTAGAACTGGTATATTTTATAGTGCTGAGGAAGGGGGGGGGGTGATGACGGTGATAGCTGCTGGAGGGAACATCTTTCTCTCTCTGAACTTTAAGTGCCCAGGGCACATGGGGCTTCCGCAAGGGTTTTCCGCAAATCCCTGTCCTTTGCCTTTTTTTTTCTGCTCTTGCCCAGGTAAGCCCTCTATTGCTTAACATCCTCTCTGTTGTTATTCTCCATGTCTCTTTTGGTCTACCCTTACTTCTGTTCCCCTGTGGTGTCCATCTTAGTGCTAATTTTAGTAGTGAGCCGTCAGTCATTCGGAGCACATGTCCCAACCATCGCCAGCGTCTTTCCTCAATAACTGCTGTCAGTGGCTTCATCTGCATTTCTGCCAACAAGATGTTATTTCTTATGGTGTTTGGCCAAAATATTTTTCTAATTCTTCGTAAACATTTAGTCTGGAAAGAATTCGACTTGTTTTCAACTTGTTGGAGGGAACATAGGTTGTGAAAAATAAGAGGCGGTAAATAAGTAAACACATTTCAAAGGCTTCATGTGGGAAATAAGCCGGAGTAAGGCTGTGTAAAAGTAAAGGGGATGCTGCGAAATGTGACATGAAAGGGTTGGACGTTTCGGAAACTGGGTTGGGGGGGGGGGGAGTTCTGTAGTGTTCCAAGTATGTAAGGCTTGTGTTATCGTGTGGGATAATGAAGTTCTGCAGTGATTTAGTTACAGCAGTGATAGCCTACAGATCATGTGATTTGTATCGTCATGTAAGTAATACGGAACAAAAGCGATGATCTCATCGACAAAAGACTCAAGTAAGTGAATTTAACATAAAAAAGTAAGCAAAACAAATCGTGGTTCACTACACGAAATTCACCAGTACTGCTGTACAATTAAAGTGATTGTTTCACGGCACTGAACGTAAACAGTCATCTTACAACCGAAATCTTGCTCACGGCACTGAACGTAAACAGTCATCTTACAACTGGAATCTTGCTCACGGCACTGAACGTAAACAGTTATCTTTCAGCTGAAACCTTGCTCACGGCACTGAACGTAAACAGTCATCTTACAACTAGAATCTTGCTCACGGCACTGAACGTAAACAGTCATCTTACAACTAGAATCTTGCTCACGGCACTGAACGTAAACAGTCATCTTACAACCGAAATCTTGCTCACGGCGCTGAACGTAAACAGTCATCTTACAACTAGAATCTTGCTCACGGCGCTGAACGTAAACAGTCATCTAAACTTACAGCAGTCGTGGTGAAATGTGTGTAGTGAAACACTCTGTGATTTGTTTCTTTGTGATGTTACACTTTTCCAGCGACAATCCGTTCTGGTCCGTAATTCAACCAATGAATCATAGGCGTATCTCCATCCAGTCGCTATGCTCCCACCACCATCACAAACAACAGCTGCTCTAGGCCGTAGGAAGCAAGCCATCTGTCTAACCATGCGAAAATGAACACAGTACAGCAGGCATCCTGAACGAATAGTTTAACCCAGCTTAACGCCAAGTTATTTTGACCCCTTCTGTGTTACATACTTGCATGTTCATTTAGACTTTCTCTTCTTTGTCTGCTTCTTCGTATTTGCGTGAATGAGGTGTCAGCGGAGACTTACAACTGTATGCTTCGATAAGGAATAAATCTGTTCTTATTTCGTTTTTAAAGTCTGACCATTTCTAAACAGTAACCACTGGTTCTTTTGTGACGATTACACACGTTAACTTGACTGTCCAAAATGTTTCCATGCCTCTTGCCGGACTGTTGAATTCACCACCACCACCACCACCACCACCACCAGCATAACCACCACCACCACCAGCATAACCACCATCACCACCACCGCAACCATCACCACCACCGCAACCACCATCACCACCACCACCACCACCATAACCGCCACCATCATCACCACCAGCATCATTACCAGCATCACCACCACCACCACAATCATCACCACCACCACCATCACCATCGCAACCGCCACCACCATCATCATCATCATGAGTCCTACTTGATACCGATGTGACTGGTTTATGGGTAACTTGGAGCAGAACAGCCGAAAGAAAAACCTTTAACAAACTTTTTTTTTTTTACTTGTTCAGAGATCGAGTCCCAAACCAGTACCACGTGGTTCCCAAACACCTCAAGGGGTATGAATGTTCACGTTTAAGAATCCCTGTTCTAGCTGTTAATCAAGGACAGATCTGTGCAAGAGACATAAACGATGCAGCCGTGCTACAGACACATCATATCTATGTCCCTGTGAAAGAGAGGGAGAAAGTGGCAGTCCAGAAGTATTCCGAATCGAGAGGATGACAAAGATCTTTCTCTCTTTTTTTGGTAAAGAAAGAGAGGATGACAAAGATCTTTCTCTTATTTTTTGGTAAAGAAAGTGAGGATGACAAAGATCTTTCTCTTTTTTTCCGTAAACAAAGTGAGAATGACTAAGATCTTTTTCTTTCTTTCGTGAACAAAGTGAGGATGACAAAGATCTTTCTCTTTTTTTCGTGAACAAAGTGAGGATAACAAAGATCTTTCTCTTATTTTTCGTGAACAGAGTGAGGATGACTAAGATCTTTCTATTTTTTCGTAAACAAAGTAAGGATGACAAAAATCATCTGTTTATTATAGCAACGCTGTTTACAAATAAGCGTAAGTTGGAGGCACACCCCCGTCTGTTCTACTTTAAACTCTGTAGTGTACCTCTCATTTCATTCTACTGTTTCTTCTCCATATTATTTTCCAACAGTAAAACGATTTCTGTAATCATGGAAAGAAATTTTGTAAAGTAAGAATTTATGAAAGATAGCGTGGCATATGCCCTGTATTATATGTGTGAAAGAATGCAAGTCTTGGTTCTAACGGTGGTGAGACAAGTCAACACTTCCTAGTTCGGCTGTCTTGATTATGTAATCCACATAATCACGTTTCGGAATGACGGTCTTCTCTTGCTGTCTGTCTGACCTGAGCTGCGAGCTGGTGTTCTTTGCCGCCGATGCTGCGAAGGCGCCGAGGCACAACATCGTGTCGGATTGGGAGCGGGTTGTGGTGCTTACTTCTTCAGTGCCTGAGTGAAGCTAAAAAGCAGGGGATGTGCAGCGCTTCTTTAACAGAATCCACCACCCTGGGTACTATGATGGTCCCGGCGCTGTTAGCCAGGCTAGGCCTGTTACTGGAGATACCAAAGGAAAGGTAGAGCAGGGTCTTGGTGGGCTATGATTCGTCAGCCCCACGCTAGCATGCCAGCTACGGGTCGCTGATTGCCAGATCGGACAGTATTAGCGCCTCTTTCGGAGTCTCGTCATCTAATAATACCATCACTGCGTACCGGATCATTCAAGATTGTTCTATACTTAAAACATAAGACGCTGACATTTAATAGGCTCTGGGATTCGACTAATGAATCTTTCACTGAAAGAAAACAATAATTTGCATATGAAAGTGATGATACTTATATCCCAGAATATAATCACATTTGTATTCACCTCCCCTTTGCCATCCTTGAAATAACATGTCTGTAAAAATAAAGTAACCCACTTAACTCTTAAAGTATGTGCGTTACTCTTTGAATATTTACATAGGTTCTCCAATCTTCGATTGTATTTCACACTCCTGAATTCAGACATCTCCATTCACTACACGTCTTTATCTCACTTTAGATCCCTAGTATCAGTTTTACCAAAGTCGTTATTAGTCATCAGTGAATACCCACATATATCCCAACTCCTTGATCATATGTGACATTTTTGTAGGCGTGGTATAAAACTAACTCACTGGTGAAAACATCTCGCATTAAAACCGTATAAAAAAGGTATAAACATAGACTGCTGATGTAAACAGCTCCTGGGGCGCAGGATTCACAGGCCCGTAGCATCGCCCTTTGAAAGGGAACAGGTTTAAACATATTAGTAAATCTTTCATTGGGAGCAAAATATCTTGAGGCTGGCCTTTTTGGATTGAACCTTTGAAGAAGAAGAGTTTCCTACATACTAGTTAGTCTTCCATGGGGCGCAAAATACCTTGGGACTAGTCCCTGTCGACCCTCAGTTTGGCGGACTAGTTTCCTGGATTTAGGTCTTGTCGAGAAAAATTCTGCATAATCGAAATTGCACAGTGCTATCATTTTCATGAGGCAGGCGGTAGTTTAAGAGACACCCGCCGGTTAGTTTATTTATTTATTCTAGTATGTTTATTTTAAATTATTGTACATGTTGCAATTTCACGTAAGTAGCGTACGACACTATATGTATACTGTCAGTCAGTCATTTGCATGTCCCTTGTGGAACTTTGCCTCCCTAACAGCTCTCCTGTAGGCCTCTCGGTTGTAAGCAAGATGCCATGCTGCTGATGCATCCATTTGCAGATTATCAACGATGTCTTGCAGCCATCTTCGCCTTGGTATTCCTCTCTTTCTTTTTCCCATTATGTACCCTTCTAAGATGGTCTTCTCTAAAATCTCATGACGTTTAATGTGTCCAAAATATTTAAATTTTCTCTATTTAATTCTCTTTACTAGCCAGCCTTCTTGAATATTAAGCTCTTGTAGTATGGATATATTTGTTTTTTTTTGTGTCCATGATATCTGAAGAACTCTTCTGTAGCATTTACATTTAAAGGCATTTATGTGTTTCTCAGCTGTTTTGTTAAGTGTCCAGGTCTCACAGGCATATTTTGCAATGGGAAAGATGTATGCCCTTAAAAATCTTATTTTTGTAGTTCTGTCTATTCGTCTCCTCAGCTATATTAATCATATATGGACAATTTAGGTCAAATGTTTCGTTAAATATCAACATCTTAAATTTGGAATTTTACACTTTCCTGACAACTTATCCACCACGTTTTTCTGTCAAATCGGAGGTCATCAGTGCATCAACACTATACATCAAAACTATGCATCAACACTATGCATCAACACTATGCATCAACACTATGCATCAACACTTGATGCGCACGTCTAAAATGCAAGACTACATTGTCTGTAATAAAAGACATTTTGGTACGATGGTTACACATTGAGAGACCACAGCCAAAATACTTCGTCCGCCCTGGGGTGTCCAGATATTTAAAAAAGAAAACTATTTCCGAAGTTGGATAACGCAGTTTTACATTGCTTAAAAATTAATTTATGAAAAGAAAGGTGTGATTATGGAACAATCTTATAACTTGTCATAGTAAATGACAAAATAACTGGTTTTCTAAACCTTTCCTTGCGAAAATTTTACTCCAGATGGGTCACCGCGGCATAACAAGTTTTAGCTAAAAACAAACACATTGTTTAAAAAAAACACCAAAAAACAAAAAGCAAAACTGATGAAGCTTACTAGAAAAATAAGATCCACAATCTGCATCCAGCACAGGCTAAAAAAAAATCCATCAAGAATCACACAGTAAGATTGTCTTGAATAATCACTGCTATAACCACTGTTTATTTCAGTTGAAGGAGGATAGTTCAAGCGCGGTTTATTGAGCGCGCCGAATTTTTGGCGCGACGCGGTCTATTCCCATTCTGACGTGAGCGTCAATTGGTTGGTAGGTTCGGGGCGCCCACGAAGAAACTTGGATTTCTGTACAGCAGAAGATTTTGTTGGATGCACTCCATCGCACGCGGGGAAGTTTCCAGCTTCGGTTTAGGTGAGAAAGGGCCGCTCTTAGTTCAGGTAGTACTACTAAACAACCAACACCAAAAAGCAGGCATGAGAAATTAAAGAACCGACACAATAATAGGCAAGTTCAGAAAGAACTGAACTACCAACACAGTGACAGACAAGTTGAGAAAGTACTTAACTACCAACACAGTGACAGACAAGTTGCGAAAGTACTTAACTACCAACACAGTGACAGACAAGTTGAGAAAGTACTTAACTACCAACACAGTGACAGACAAGTTGAGAAAGTACTTAACTACCAACACAGTGACAGACAAGTTGCGAAAGTACTGAACTACCAACACAGTGACAGACAAGTTGAGAAAAAACTGAACTACCAACACAGTGACAGACAAGTTGAGAAAGTACTTAACTACCAACACAGTGACAGACAAGTTGAGAAAGTACTTAACTACCAACACAGTGACAGACAAGTTGCGAAAGTACTTAACTACCAACACAGTGACAGACAAGTTGAGAAAAAACTGAACTACCAACACAGTGACAGACAAGTTGAGAAAGTACTGAACTATCAACACAGTGACAGACAAGTTGCGAAAGTACTTAACTACCAACACAGTGACAGACAAGTTGAGAAAGTACTGAACTACCAACACAGTGACAGACAAGTTGAGAAAGTACTGAACTACCAAAACAGTGACAGACAAGTTGAGAAAGTACTGAACTATCAACACAGTGACAGACAGTTTGAGACAGTACTGAACTATCAACACAGTGACAGACAAGTTGAGAAAGTAATGAACTACCAAAACAGTGACAGACAAGTTGAGAAAGTACTGAACTACCAACACAGTGACAGACAAGTTGAGAAAGTACTGAAAGTACATCATACAAATAACAGGTAAGCAGACCTTATTGAACTCACATTACCAAAAGAGTGACAGACAAGTTCAGAAAATATTGAATTATCAACACAGTGATAAACAAGTTCAGAAAGTAAAGAGCTACCAACACAATAATAGACAAGTTCAGACAGTAATGTACTATCAACACTATCAACACAGTAACAGACAAGATAAAAAAAAGTAATGAACTGCCTACCAGATACTTCAGATAATAATTTCAGAATATTTCAAAAGTAATGAGCTATCAACAGAGTAATAAACAAGTTCAAAAAGCAATGAACTATCAACACAGTAATAGACAAGTTCAGAAAGTAATGTATTAACAACACAGTAACAGGCAAGTTCAAAAGGTAACGAACTGCCTACACAATATTTCAAATAATAATTTCAGAATATTTCAAAAAGTAATGTACTATCAACAGAGTAATGGACAAGTTTATTTCCCTTCTTCATGTTACAATATTACACACACCCTACAAATATTTTATATCTCCCTTTAGTCATGAAACAAACAGAATAACAAATGATAAGCGCAAGTCTACATTTGGCTGGCTTATTAGTTTTATTTTGTTAGTAGTTAACTGGAACAGACCACCATCCATTCACCACGGACACACCCATAGGTTCTCCTATCTCCTTTTCAATATCTCCTTCAGCGTACTATAGAATAATTTAGTGGACCCATGTTTAATAAGGGCGGTCGTTACGAGAATGCAGGAGCAAGGTAGACGTTGAACTTCGGACCCTGTCAGTGCCAGTATCAGGGTCAAACCTGCAAGTTCAAGTTCATTTTTCTTATAATGATGAAATGTGATTTAGTTTTGTGGGAAGCTTACATGTAGGAGAAATGAAATATTCGACCAGGCTCGGAGTTTTTTGTTTTTTTTTGGAGGGGGGGGGTGGTCAAGTTATGCAAATTAAAAATTAAGTAGGACGTGATGAGGTGAACATCTGGCTGAGTTGATGAGATGATTTCACGATAGGGAGGAAGTGGAATGAGATTTTGTCTTAAGAAAGCATTCCTTTGGATATTTTTGAACTTGCTAGAGATGGGACGGATTTTTGTGTTTATTTTATTTAAAGTCTCGTAACTTTTAGATTGATAAGATATCGCCTACAGATTCTATTCCTATTTCTAACGAAACACTTAGCAGATGTAGATTTTAGAACTTGAGTTCAGACTGGAGAATTAAACTAAAGGAAAACTAAAATTCTTCTTATCAGAGTGGAGGACAGAACAGAGTGGGACACTTTTGACAATCTAAATTTATTTTTTTTAAAAATGATTTCTATACGAGAGATCTAGTAAATGAAAGGGGAATAGAATGTGGTCATAACTATACTGTTGTTTTAAAACTTGACAACAAAGATATAAAAGTAGATGTCAAGAAAGAGCACAGTATTTCCAGCTACGTTTTGTGTGTTACAATACAATAGTGGTAACTGTAAAAGGGTGTCCATGTACGTCAGCAACCATCAGCGGGTTTTTACGTAAACTGTAACATGAAAGTCGTTTTATATGAACTGTAATATTACCTTCAGACAACAACAACAACAACAATAACAACAACAACCACAGCTGAAGGCACGTGCACAAATGAAATAAAATCACGATTAGATAAGGCAAAAGCAGCTTTTTATGATATGAAGAAAATATTAATAAATAAGAAAATATTAATAAATAAGAAGATAGTAATAAATAAGAAGATATTAATAAATAAGAAAATATCCCTAAAAGTGAAGAAGAGTATTGCGGCGATATACGAGGTGTGATAAAAAAAAGTACCAACTAGACTTATTAAAAAAATAACTACAACACTTAAAGATCTGTAATTTAATAACTTTCGAAATAGCCCCCTTCCGAAGCAACACACTTAGCCCAGCGCTGCTTCTACTGCTGGAAGCATATTTTTTAAAGTCATCGACGGATTTGCGGCACAGATGCCCCGACAAGTTTGACATTTTCTATAACGTTCCTGGTTCCGGGCTTCTTAGACCGTTCATCACTCCCAACACTTTAAAACGGTCATCCTTAGAACGTGTGTATCTCTCACAAACTTGTGTACGACTCATATGTTCCTCCCCGTAGACTACCTGCAACTAAGTACATGTCTTTGCAGTGTTTCGCCAAATCTTTAACAAAATCTGATGCAAATTCGTTGATCCTGTTTTTCCCGACATGGCAAATGCGACGAACAGATTCAGGTACGTCAGAGCAAAAGTACTACCGTAAGCACAGCAGACAAGCAATGGAGATGTGACGTGTGTGGTATATGCCAAGGTCAGCTGGTGCCTATCCGCTTCCGGTTGAGTCAGTCGGTTAAGCAGTTATGCCCTCATTCCTGATAATTTTTTTGATCACACCTCGTATAGCGCCAACATTGCTATATGGTTGTGAAACGTTGACAGTCGGCAAAAAGATAACAAATAAACTGAAAGCAACAGAGACGTGGTTTCATAAGAAAGATGCAGTAAATTCCCTAGATAGACAGAAAAACAAATGAAGAGGTCATCAAACAGGTTTCAGAGCAGCGAAAACAACTTAAATTGATAAGAAAAAAAGGCGATAAAAATTTATTGGACGTATCATGAGACGACAGAAGCTGGAGAACCTAGGAGTGACTGAAAGATTCATGAGAAAAAAAGAGAGAAGAAGGACAAGAGAAAAACATCTCAGTGGACTAAGAAAAAAAAGCATCTGACTTAACTGGAGACACCCAGGACCTTGTAAGATGGAGAAGCTTGATAGTCAGTTCTGTCCTACGCGGAAAATAATAGTAAATAATAATAATAAAATAATGTTTTGTGGTAGCTGAATTTTCGTCTTGTACTACAATTTATAGTCACTGACAATAGACCAAGGTCAAGACGGCTGCAAGACATCGTTGATGATCTGCGAATGGATGCATCAGCAGCAGGCCATCTTGCTTACAACCGAAAGGCCTACATGAGTGCTGTTAGAGAGGCAAAGTTCCGCAAGGGGCATGCAAATGACTAACTGGCATTAGACTTACAAAATCTACATCACTATCCTGTAATGCCACTGCTTTTGGTGTGAAGATGCTGATGTACTGCTATACGACAACGTTAATATTTTGTTCTACAGGAACGAACGCTCTTTTGCTAGTAGGATCGAAATAAAAGAAATAAAAGGGAAAATCATCATGGCAGAAATACGATGTTTGAGAGGAATAGTAAACGGAGCAAGAAGAGACAAAATCAGTAATGGCACCACCAGGACACGAACTGGAGTGACACCAGTAAAACACTACGTCCTGAAACAAGAAGTCAATTGGTTTGGTCACGTTACACGACAGCCGACAGACAGTTCAGAGCAGACAACATTCACGCTAAGATTTGTAGCAAACAGGGAAAGGCCGCCCACGCAAGAGATGAAGGGAGGAAATGACAGAAACCTTAAATAACCCGTTACAAGAAGCAAATTGCCCAGCCTTATCAGGACAACTGTTCGTCTCCTAAACGACTCAAAAGTGTGTGAGGAAGACAAGACATTGAATGTAAAAATCGCTTTACAAGGCTGCAAATTTCAGAGCTCCCCCTCCCCCCTCCACCTCTTTAAGCTGGTTTTATATGTTTCAAATCTTTTCGAGTCAAAGAGGAATAGTACTTTGTTGTAGGAGTTGCCAGCCCGAAGTTCGTGACGTCAGCTTACATCCGGCACAGATTCTAGGAACGTCTCAATGTGTTCTCACTGCTCATCTTTCGTGGAACTCTCCTCTAACAGACGCTGAGCTGTCTCCCCCCAGCTATAAAAGAACTCGTCAGTAGAATCTATATTTAGGATGTGAACATACGCCATTTGAAAGGGACGACGCTTACGTTGCCCTACAAACGTTTATAGCCCAGAGCAATGATAAAAGACTGGTTGCGGCCGCCAACGCAACACGCTAGCGATTGTTATGTCAAAAGGAGACCACACATTCTCTGATAAAAAGTTCAGAAATATGGCACAAGATGTTGAGGCTGATTCATAAAGTAAATTATAAGGAAGGCCAATTTACGATCAGATCAAGACAGTTCTGCTAAACAGACAGGCTGCCTGTGGCCCATAATTTGTTTCTTCACACTTGCTTACATGTGACTTTCTCGTACGACAATTGCAGGGACATAGCCAGGAAGAGCAGCTCCTGAGACTGAAAATGCAACAGTTATAGAATGTATTACATTGCTCGTAAAGCATGGAATATGTATTAATTTCAGGAGGGCACGAGTATGATCAAGTGATCAAAGAGTCTTGGATATGTAAGTACAGAGGAGATTATCGAGTGATCAAAGAGTCTTGGATATGTAAATACAGAGGAGATTATCGAGTGATCAAAGAGTCTTGGATATGTAAGTACAGAGGAGATTAAAAGGACCCTTTATCTATACTCTTCTCCCCCACTGTACCCCCTCCCTCCTCCAAAAATGATAATCTTAATCAGCAGAAATATTGGTCAAACTCTACAGGAGTATGTGTCTAAACTCAGTGTTTCTCTTTTTTACTTGGTTTAGGAGACAACAAAAGAGCTAGTCTTTCGTATAAGACTATCATGAATATGAATAATTTGTAATGTCGACTTCATGTAAGATATATGTTTTCTTGATAATGTGAATTTGCTGTGTAAAAGTGTTTGAAAATTACTTTGCTGAAATTTAACACATAAAACTCCTTTGAAATTAAAATATCATTACAGGGCGAAAGGCAGAATATGTAAATTTCAAGTGACATAATTTAGAATTTAGCATAAGAAACAGCACTTCAGAGATTTTACACATGCCAGATCTTGTGTGCTTGGTTCAGATGAGGACTCGCGATGAAGCAACGTTAGATTCGTATTGCGAACACGTACGGTCAGAAGCACTTTCCAGCTGACTAGTCAAAAGTATTTGGGCAAATTTTCCCAGAGAAACTTGTGTTGTCAAGTCTAGCTTGTACACATGTTCTTTCCTAGAATTCATAATTCGTTGGCAAACATCACTAACATCATCATCATCATGATAACCATCATTCAGATTAGTGTTTTATCACGATTCCTGGAACGAATGATGTCTCTGCGTTCATTTGAGTTCATGCCTTGATAGTGGTTTTGTTTCGAGAACAAATAGTGTTGCTGGTGTCTTCTTGACATTCTCCTTGTGACATCAGGTATCCCATCGTGCTCATCTTTCGGGGGATCTAATTCTGCAGCTTTGTGAAGACAATTGTAGCAAATTTTACCATCACATATGAGTATTTTACTATGAGTAGTTAAAATGATTTTTACCATCATATATGAGTATTTAACTGCGAATAGTTAAAATGATTTTTACCATCACATATGAGTATTTTACTGCGAATAGTTAAAATGATTTTTACCATCATATATGAGTATTTTACTACGAGTAGTTAAAATGATTGCTTCCAGATCCCCCCCCCCCCAGCAAAAAAAAGAGCACAACAAACAGCTATTTAAAATTACTACCCAATAAAAAAAGCTGAGAAATACATAAATGCCTATGAATGTAAATGCTACAGAAAAGTTCTTCAAATATCATGGACATAAAAAAAGAACAAATATATCCATACTACAAGAACTTAATATTGAAGAAGGCTGACTAGTAAAGAGGATTAAACAAAGAAAACTTAAATATTTTGGACACATTAAACGTCATGATAATCTAGAGAAGACCGTCTTGGAAGTGTACATAATGGGAAAAAGAAAGAGAGGAAGACCAAGGCGAAGATAGCTGCAAGACATCGGTGATGATCTGTAAATGGATGCATCAGCAGTAGGGCATCTTGTTCACAACCGAGAGGCCTACAGGAGTGCTGTTAGGGAGGCAAAGTTTCGCAAGGGACATGCAAATGAATGAAAATGTAAACATTGGATCACTGTATTTACATATAACATGACTACAACTTATTTGCCAGTATAAATTTACTGTTAAAAAACTAGTGCGGTTAAATTCTTCCATAGTTTTCTTTTGTTTTTCTGGATCGTAAAGAACCTACAAAACTATTCAAAATTAAAATAAATCTATCTTCAAGAGGTAGCACTGTTCAGATTTTAGAAGAACATAGAAACAAACATCCAATGCGCAAAATCAAAAGATTAAAAAAAAACTATACCAAAAACCACACGTTAGAAGTTTTCACACTTGGTTCTTTGGTTATTTTACTGTTTATTTGTAAAATGGTCGCAGAATCTCGCTGCAAGTTGGTCGTGAAGTCCTACTAGCAAGTGCTCCTGTGTTGTTTCTGCATTCTCCCTTTCTCTACTCTCAGTCAGTCTTCATTTAGAAATGGAAAGTTTAGAGCCACCGCTGTATTTGTATCTGAAAAGAGAAAGCAGGCTACTTTAAAAACGATTTGCTTCGCGTCCCGTCTGATTTCATGCCAGCCATTGTCTTAAGCGTAGTTGTTACATTTGACGATCTTTGGGGATACACTCCTACTTTCCGTTCTTTATACTCGAGTGAGAAATCACTCACTAAAGTCCTTATCTCCCCAGGACCTTTTATTGGGAGGAAGCAGTCGTCGCGTCAGTTTTATTTCTTCTAAGAGGACATACATTTTTATTATGCGACGTTCGACTCATGCTAGAGTGGGCATTATCGCTTCCAGTCTGACCGAAAACTGTCGGTAAAATGCTAGACGCTAGCACAGGTCAGAAACTCGGAAACCTCCATTACTGATTGCTCTTTCTGATGGTCGCGTTCGATGATCTTGATTTTTACATTAACATCTGATTGCGTCTAACAGTTTTGGGACTGTACCCAATAGTACCAAGTAACAAATGAAATACGGCTGGAATCGCAGGGAAATCATGTGCCTGGATGGTAAGTAATTATCTACAAAATTAGGAAGCAGTCGCGTTTTATTTAGAGGATAGGAGCCCGATTAAGTCATATATGTGGTGTGAGGGAAAGACTATGCAAAGAATACTGGCATACATTTATCAAAGCACTGGGATAATTGTGATCATATATTTATCAGTGAAGGGTTATAGAATTCTGTTCAAAATTCTCTATTTTGTGACACTGTTTTCGATGGTCGACACCTTTTAAACCGTCGTGACATTGTTGCTGATGGTTGACACTTTTCACGCAGATTCGTGACAATTATTTTCTTGGTAGATTTCCTGAACACAGTTTTTTTGTGACACTGTTAGGTGTCGACATTCTAAACTCAGTTTTGTGGCAATGTTAGGTGTCGACATTCTAAACTCAGTTTTGTGACAATGCTTTTATCAGTCCACACTCTCCACAGTTTCCTCTTCTTTGCTGCTGACAACCTTATCTTCACACAGTAGTTTTTCTGCGGTGCTACTGCTACTAAAACTGCGCACGAATTTAGTGGGCGTGGCACGTCTGGCTTCGCTACACTTGTGCCATATTACTATTGTCTTACATCCATGTCACTGCACACTTGAATCTTTCCATGTTTTATGTTGTGATGAAGATCTTGCTATGAAGGCAAGATAAATTTGTGGCGGACTCTTACCATGTGAACTGTGGCAAATTCTGTTATACCACCACCACGGCCGCCTTAGTTCAGGTAATATTATCATGGGGAATATTTGTATATAATATCATATCATCATCATCATGTGTCTCACTCAAACTTCATCAAGATAATCCTATTATGCCATAGAGGTCTAAAGGCGCAATGACGTTATCGTTAATATTTTCCTTGACCAGACGGCGTACTAGATGCTGTGGTCAGCATCATGTCCGGCCTTCTTTATTTTCTCAACTCCAAGAGAAGTTGGATCTCTGGCCGGACTGACCAGTGCACTAATTACTTCCCTACTCTGTCCTCCTTATAAAATGGGCGTGTAAATGGACTTCTGTAAGTGTGGGGGAAAAAGCGTTTAATGTGTCCAACTTTTGAAGATCCACATTCTGGAGAAGATGTAGTTTTCCTTCAAGTTAAATGTTCTAGAAAGGCTTTCAAATTTTTTTTAAGCGGAAGACTCAACCGTAAATGTTCCACTTTGTTAACCTTGTGTGTAAATACCCTCTATTTATTCTGGCAAATAAGAAATCTTCAAGAGAAACAGCTCTGCACTGGCTGTCCGCACCTGTTTCTTTCCAGCAACAGAAATTTGGAATAAGGAAATAAAATTATCATGTTTTCTGGCAACACCAGTGAGGATCTGGTTTACGGTTCAGTTTGCATGAATGAGGAATCAGTTTAAAGGAGGGGTCAGTTTAAATGAACGAAGAGATAGTTTGCGTGAGTCAGTAGCCAGTTACAGGAGTGAGGAGACAGTTTGCAGGAGTGAGAAGACACTTTACAAGAGAGAGAAGACAGTTTACAGGAGTGAGAAGACAGTTTACAGGAGTGAGAAGACACTTTACAAGAGAGAGAAGACAGTTTACAGGAGTGAGAAGACAGTTTACAGGAGTGAGAAGACACTTTACAAGAGTGAGAAGACAGTTTACAGGAGTGAGAAGACAGTTTACAGGAGTGAGAAGACACTTTACAAGAGAGAGAAGACAGTTTACAGGAGTGAGAAGACAGTTTACAGGAGTGAGAAGACACTTTACAAGAGAGAGAAAACAGTTTACAGGAGTGAGAAGACAGTTTACAGAAGTGAGAAGACACTTTACAAGAGAGAGAAGACAGTTTACAGGAGTGAGAAGACAGTTTACAGGAGTGAGAAGACACTTTACAAGAGAGAGAAGACAGTTTACAGGAGTGAGAAGACAGTTTACAGGAGTGAGAAGACACTTTACAAGAGAGAGAAGACAGTTTACAGGAGTGAGAAGACAGTTTACAGGAGTGAGAAGACACTTTACAAGAGAGAGAAGACAGTTTACAGGAGTGAGAAGACAGTTTACAGGAGTGAGAAGACAGTTTACAGGAGAGAGAAGACAGTTTACAGAAGTGAGAAGACAGTTTACAGGAATGAGAAGATATTTTACAGGAATGAGAAGACACTTTACATAAATGAGAAGACACTTTACAGGAGTGAGGAGACACTTTACAGGAGTGAGAAGAAACCTTACAGGAGTGAGAAGAAACTTTACAGGAGAGAAAAGACAGTTTACAGAAGTGAGAAGACAGTTTACAGGAATGTGAAGACAGTTTAGAAGAGTGAGAAGACAGTTTACAAAAGTGAGAAGACGCTTTACAGGAATGAGAAGACACTTTACAGGAGTGAGAAGACAGTTTACAGGAGTGAGAAGACAGATTACAGGAGTGAGAAGACAGTTTACAGGAGTGAGAAGACAGTTTACAGAAAGGGCCAATTTAAATGATTGAGGAGTCTGTTTACATGGGTGAGGAGTCAGATTACAGGAGTGAGGAGCCAGTTCACATGGATGAGGAGCCAATTTACATGAGTGAGAAGCCACTTCATATGAGTGAGTAGCAAGTTTACAGGAGGGCCAGTTTACATAATGAGCCAGTCTGCAGGAGTGAGCAGCCAGTTTACAGGAGTGAGAAATCAGTTTGCATGAATGACGAGTCATGACGCAAAACTCAGAACTACATCTGGCTCTCTGTATTTTCTAGTTTCTTTCTTTCTTGATCTAACTTGCAATTCCTCTCCCTCTCGTCCCCCCCCCCACTCCCAAGATTATATGCCTCCTCTCTTCTGAACAGGTTAATCGTCCGTTACGTGGTCGATAAAGTCAACAAGATGGCCTCTCGTTTCGTTTTTTTTTTGTTTCCTTCTTCTTTTTTCTATCAATAACTCTTCGCTCACGCTTTACACGGCAAACATTCACATCATATATCTTCTCTTCAAGTTGATGTAGAACTTTGATCATGAGAACTCAAGTCCAGGAACTGTGGGTTATCAGTTTGCTGATCTAGCTGGATTTTTCAAACCTTTCTCTGATGGTGCCACTCTACCTTTTTGGTGAGAATTTTCTCAAAGATGTTGCGGCGGCTTTCTGTCCTGCAGATATTTCATGAAGATATCTCTGATTTGTGGAGCAATGCAAGAGCTTCATCAGTGACAGAGACCTGGTTTCATTAATCACACGTTCTATATCATATAGCATAAACGTCAAACAAACTATGATCAATTCTTTACAAAGAAAAAAAAAAGCATCAAGTGAACACAGGGGAGATAAATAAATAAAATACATTTGAATTTATACACAGAATACCTTCATGTGAAATTATATGAGTTTCCGAATTGTCATATTTACGTGTCAAATCTAACACGCTGGTTTTTTCCACACGTTTCGCTGCTCTTCCCATATCTTGCATATTATGCTTTTCTTGTGTTAGAACTCTTAAGAGCATTTCAACACATATCGTCAGTGATAGTTATGTGGGAGATAAAAGTCTCAAAGAGGAAAGAAATTTAGATTGTCAAAGACCCTAAAATTACTCGTGTGTTGTTAGGTTCAAATATAAATAGGAGTGCTTTGTGCTTGCGTCATGTGCTTAAGAAGATTACAAACAAGCAGAATTGAGTAGGGTTTTGAGATTCTTAATGAAATAGACAGACACACACACACACAAACACACAGACAGACAGAAAAACAGATAGATAGATAGATAGATAGATAGATAGATAGATAGATAGATAGATAGATAGATAGATAGATAGATAGATAGATAGATGGATGGATGGATGGATGGATGGATGGATGAATGGATAGATAGATAAATAGATAATTAGATAGATAGATAGATAGATAGATAGATAGATAGATAGATAGATAGATAGATAGATAGATAGACAGATAGATAGATAGATAGATAGATAGATAGATAGATAGATAGATAGATAGATAGATAGATAGATAGATAGATAGATAGATAGATAGATAGATAGATAGATAGATAGATAGATAGATAGATAGAAGGGATCGTCAGTTTACTCTTTCTCTCCTTTCGTTGATGTACATCAAGAACTATTTTACGTTTTTCTCTTGATTTTGTCCACAGGTTTGTGTCTTTTATTTTACCTCATTCATTCATTCATTCCTTTGCATGTCCCTTGCGGAACTTTGCCTCCCAAACAGCACTCCTGTAGGCCTCTCGGTTGTGAGCAAGATGGCCTGCTGCTGCTGCATCCATTTCCAGATCATCAACGATGTCTTGCAGCCATCTTCGTTTCGGTCTTCCTCTTTTTCTTTTTCCCATTATGTATCCTTCCAATACGGTCTTCTCTAAATTATCATGACGTTTAATGTGGCCAAAATATTTAATTTTTCTCTCTTTAATCCTCTTTACTAGCCAGCCTTCTTCAATATTAAGCTCTTGTAGTATAGATATATTTGTTCTTTTTTGTGTCCACGATATTTGGAGAACTCTTCTATAGCATTTACATTCAAAGGCATTTATGTGCTTCTCAGCTGTTTTGTTATTTTACCTACTGTTTGAAAACTATTTATTTCTTTCTGAACATATTTGCCACTTCACCATATCTAAACGCTTTAGCTATGTCCACAGACAGCTTTCTCGTGGTAAAGTAACCTACCAAAACGGCATATGTGACATGAACAATATCATCATTCTGTACCTTTTTCTCAGGGATGTTTAAATGCATTTCTGACACACAGCGTCGGACAAGCCACAGCTTCTTACAAATTACAGCGAAGTGTTCTATTCATTTTATTTGGTGTTTTTTTTTTTTTGCAATAGGGCATTCATGTGAATTTATACTTTATCTCCTCTCTCTGTCTCTTTGTTCTGTGTGTTTTTGTATGATTAAGGCTCGCGCTGAAACATCACAACTTTGTACTCATTAAGTAATAAAGCTGTTCCTACATTTTCATAGTTTAAAGGTAAACAGAGGTGTATGGTGCAGTTTTACAAAGCGGTAGAGGGAGTAAGTAAGTGAGAAAAAAGGAATAGAAAGTATGAGAGTAAGATGAGAATGTATAAATGAAAAACATACAGCATCCAAAATTTCGGCATGAGCCTTTTTCGAGGATTACATACACAAATAAAACGACATATAACTTATCTTAATGGCGTCCTCCTGAGTAGGAAACAACACAAGAATTCGTGTCCCACTAAAACTGTGCACGACTTTAGTGGGCATGGTACGTCTTGCTTCGCTACAGTTTTGCTATATTACTGTTGTCTTACATCTTTGTCAATGCACGCTCGAATTTTCCAATGTTTGATGTTGTGATGAAGATCTTGTTATGAAGGGAAGATAAGGCGGTGACGGACTCTTACCCTGTGGACTGTGACAAATTCTGTGGGACATGCATTCTTGTGTTGTTTCCTACTCAGGAGGACGCCATTAAGATAAGTTATATGTCGTTTTGTTTGTGTATGTAATCCTAAAAAAGGCTCACGTCGAAATATTGGATGTTGCATGTTTTTCATTTATACATTCTCATCTTATTCTCATACTTTCTACGCGTTTTTTCTCGCTTACTCACTCCTTCTGCCGCTTTGTAAAACTGCACCATACACCCTTATTTGCCTTTATTACCGGAAACAGTTTTACTGCAGTCGCCTCCCTTTTATCTTTTCCTAGCTTATACATTTTGGTATCATAGCAGTACTGCAGTGGCTCCGCGTATAGTTATATACTCATACACTAATTATCGTGTGCAGGGATGTTTTAGCTTCAGTTGCCGGTCAACCAGCCTTGTTTTCATGAACACTCGGGCAGCTGAATCCATCCCACCTCCTTATGTTGTCCATTCTCACCTCCATCTTTATCGTCTTCACAGTCTCTTTTTCTGTCTACTTTTCCTCTCTGCTGTTGTTTTCATTATTATCCTTCCTCTTGATATGGTTGAAATATTTTAGCTATATAGTCCTTATTTGTTTCATTATTTCACTTTTCTTTTTCAACTGATTTAGGATTTCTTTGTTTTTTGGTTTTTTTTTCTGTCCATGGAATTCTTATTACTATCCATGATATGTTCACGAAAAAAAACGTTAAAAAATCCCCACGTTTAATTCCGATTCGAAGCAATCACGTAGATAACAAGATAACACGATTTTATATCCATGAACTTCACATAGCATGCTTTTACATCCATGTAGACAAATAAATATATGTATCAGGTATGAGGTAAACAAAAATACAGTTATACGGAGATCCCACACGTGTTCTCACACTTGGAGTTGCAGTCACGACTGTGTGATGAACGTACTAATCATAAAGTACTCGTAAGTCAGCTCTGAGGATATCCCAAGGGGCAGTTGAGATTAATTATATCTCCCAAACAAATAACAAGTGAGAGCATCAATCTGTGTTATATGTTATTATCTCACGTGAGCTATTCAGTTCGTAGATAAAGGCAGTCTACAGTTTGATCGCTGACAGTTCGATTTAAATACTTTTTTTGTTTTGTTTTTGTCATTTCGTATTGAAACACTCGCGACCTTGACTGCCTTATGAAACTCCACGTCTGAACATCTCAGAGCTCGAGAACGTTCACGGAGAACTCTGGAAATTTGAAAAAAAAAGAGCGTAGAAGGAAGAGTGGAAGGTCTCATAAGAGAATATTTGGAGAATAGATTAGGATTTTTAATGGAATAAACGCTACCAGAACAAAAGAAGGCCGTATGCTACCTATTTAGACAACGATGGCTTGTTCTGAAAGATTCTGGTTAAGCCAAGTTGCTCAAAAGCTGTGAGCTTTATACAGAGACTGTGAGCTTTATACAGAGACTGTGAGCTTTATACAAGAAACTGTGAGCTTTATACAGAGACTGTGAGCTTTATACAAGAAACTGTGAGCTTTATACAGGGACTGTGAGCTTTATACAGAGACTGTGAATGAATGAATGAATAATCTTTATTTTTCAAGGGTAAAGAATTGGGCACGCAGGCCCGTCTTACATTCTGCCCTTCATCACTCCATCTTTCATTCTTCCCACACACTTGATTTAGTACAAAAATACAAATTAAATTAGTAAAAACATATCAAAAGAGTGTAAGATTTAACTACTACATTCAAGGTAAAAGAGAAGAAGTAATTAACCTAATAAAATAGCACTCACGCACACATACACCCGCAGACATATACATAAATAAAAATACATTGTAAATACAGATCTTCTAACATATGTTTTTTTTAAACAAACATTAAAATAATTTCTAACAATATCTAACAAGTTGCTTTTCTAACTATGTCACTGAAGTACTTGATGGTTTACGAGCCATGTGTTGAGAGCCATGTGTTGTGACCTTTATACAAAGACTGTGAGCTTTATACAGAGACTGTGAGCTTTATACAGCGACTGTGAGCTTTATACATTATAATAATCAAAGGCGTTTAAGATATGAAAGCCAAAGTTTATGAAAGGAGGAGACCTGGGGAAAAGTTAGAGAAAGTACGTGTATAAGGAAAATGAGAGTTCCGATAATGGAGACTTACTCTCGATTTGCGAAATAAGTGCTCTTTAACAATCTTTTCTAAGCCTGTTCGATCCATCTCCGCATCGACCCTGTCTTTATTCAATACATTTTCCTGGAAAAAAAAGCTTGCCAAGAATTAGTCGCATTTTATGCTCTTGTAGCACTACGCAGTGTTCAGGGCAAAGAAGTTAGTGAGTGGGTCACCAGAGTGGGGCAGAGATTGTATTTTCTAATATCACTGCTGCCAACGCCGTTATTGAATCCATTTAAAGAATAATGTAATATTCTTCTGTAGCAGAGCAGATAAAATAAGACGTGCGAGGGGTCAGAATATTACGCAGAAAAATGTAACATTTTTTAGTATAAATAATACACGCACGTTTTTACAGCACGTGGTTGGTTACATAAATAAAATGGCCCATGATACCCGGTAACATTAGCAATCGTTTACGATTAATTGTTTAATCACAACTATTGGACCAGAACGAACGACTGGGCGAGATTCTTAGATTATTGCAGAAGTTTTACGTGGTAAGGCAACCAAAAGGAAGTCAGATTTGCAAAAAAGACGACAGAGTGTTTGGGAACGATTCCTCTGTATCACACTGAAACAAATGAAGGGAATCTTATGAAGTCTGCTAACTAAAGTTTTTGTTGTTGCTGTTGTTGTTGTTCTGTTTTATTTTTTAAACAAGCAAGTAATTTCAAATCTTGCCGCCCATATATTGCAGAATATATTGCATTGTGGACATGGTGTTCTTTGTGTCGTTACAGATTGTACTGAAAGAGATGAACGGCACACACAAGTTGGAGCTTAGAGCAAATATCACTTTCGACCTCTGTTTCAAGATTAATAAATTGAATAAGTAAGAAAAAAACCAATTTGTAACACTTTTCTCTAGCCGGTTTTCATTGGATTTTTTTTTCATTAATCGCCATTCAAAACTGTAAGATATTACTAACAATACTGCATTTATTTAGCTTAATCGTACAGTTGGCCGGGTATTAAAGCTCTTGATTTTTGGAGTTGGCTATACTTTGTACAGTAACACCAATGCAACAATACAAATATTCATAGCTGATATGAAGAGATGGTTCATTCACGAGAACGAGTATGTGCCAGTAGCCATTACTGTCACACTAAACAAAAGGAAGTTGACACATGCATGTGTTATTTATAAACAATTGAAAGCTTCTTATCACTTTTCAAAGTAGTCCCCACAAGGTTCAAATGAGGCCTGCCAGCTCTTCACTAACGATTGAACTCCTAGAGGGAAAAAAAAACTTTCTGCCTGATCCTGTAGTCAACTGTGCAAGTTCTTTTTAATCTCTTCGTTAGTATTGCACGTCTTCAAGCCCAGCGGGCCTTGAGGATTTCAAACATAGGATAATCAATAGTGCAAGATCGGGTGAATATGCAGGATGTGGAAGACACTACAAACACAGATTTGTAATTTGTTGAGTTATTGTTCGAGCAGCTGTGTGAGACTGCGCGTTATCGTCCTGTAGCAACATATCAGAATTTAGCAAACTGTGAAGTTTTGAAATGTTTACCGGTTTCGAATGGTTCTCAAGCAAACCACAGTATACCTCACTATTGACAGTGGTTACGCTGGGAATGTAACGTTCCAGGATTGGGTCTTTACAGTTCCAGAAGAGAGTGAGCATCATTTTTTTTCAGTCGACGTGGCTGTACGAAAATTCTCTTCTTTCAGCGAGGAAAAACTTCGCCACTCTTTGCTGGCTCGTTTGTTATAGAAAGCCATCTTCTTGCTGGCTCGTTTGTCATAGAAAGCCATCTTCTTGCTGGCTCGTTTGTTATAGAAAGCCATCTTGTTGCTGGCTCGTTTGTCATAGAAAGCCATCTTCTTGCTGGCTCGTTTGTTATAGAAAGCCATGTCCTTGCTGGCTCGTTTCGTATAGAAAGTCATCTCCTTGACCTTCAAAACGTCAGACACCCAAGAGAAAAATAACTGAGCCCTATCTTTCTGTGATGCATGTTCCCAGTGGAGCGGCCCGTTTTTAAGAATCTGTTCTGCTGAGGCCGTATTTCCAACATGACCCACGTGCTTCCGCTCACATAGGCCTGGGTAGGGATGGCATAACATATCTATACTACAACTGTCTGCTATTGGATTTAGATTACTTAGAGCAAATCCCCTGGGAACAACTGTGTTAAGAGCACACTTATCTTAACATAGTGTTTGTGAGACAGGGAACATAGATCTGTTTGCTTAAAAACTCTGACCTACCTCTGTAGCCCAGAAACTTGTAGCAATCAACACTAATTGTAATTGTAATTGTTATTTTTGCAAAATGTAATGTCAGGTTGGTGGATGGATGGGGACATGGAGATCTCTGGCGGGGATGAGGGAAGTCTGGTGTGAAACCAATGAATCCAGGACGTGACAAGCCTATGGGTCTTTACAACAATGGCTATCAGAGTGATGTAAACAAAACAGAGCCAGTAGACTATAGGTGGCGGGGAATGGATATCATTGAAGCACTCATCAGGTTCCTCATCTCAGAGTCAGAGTGTCTTTGTGGAACTGTCTCAAACCATCTGACATGGAGAAGGGGCTTAAGTACAGCCACCAGAGGCTGGAAAACAAAGTTTTGGCCAGGCCAGCCACACTGTCTTCATGGCAGTCCGAGCAAGACCACAGTCTGCCCTAGCAAGGAAAGGTGCTGAAGTCGGAGTTACCCAGCCAAAAGGCGCATCGCAAAAATCAGGGTAACACGCATTATCGCTAATGAAATGTCTATATCTACAGTTTTCAAACATGGTGCTCGCCCTGTGAAGACTAACCAGGCAGGTGCAGTGCCGGGCCCCCTGCCTCGAAAGGGTCCACCCAATGCTACTGGAGGTCCTCTCAGTTCGTCTTGTGGAGTCAGGAGACATGAGAGTAGAGCTACTGGCCAAAAAATACAACAGAAGAAAACAGCCAAAAAGCAAGAACTTAAAATAATGCAGTGGAATGCTGAGGGTGTCAGCAGTGTTAGAGATGGCTATAGCAAAAAGGTTGAACTAGAGAACATACTTTTTGCAGAGCAGGTAAGTATATGCTGCATACAGGAGACACACCTAACCAAAGATGCCGCCTTTAAAATCAGAGGCTACCAGTGTTTTAGATCAGACCGACAGGACAGAAGAAAAGGAGGAGTACTCACACTTGTTAAGAATAACATCAGCGCATGTCAGGTGGGAGTGTACATGGAAGGAGCCGAATACCAGATGATCCATCTAAAAAGTAGTAATACAGATTTCCACCTCCTTAACTATTACTGTCCTAATGACCGCCCACTTGCTTTAGGAACAATCCCACACAAAGAGAGACTGATGGTCTGTGGTGATTTTAACAGTCATTCCCAGAGCTGGGGCTATGACCACATAGACAAGAGAGGAGAGGAAGTTGAGAGCTGGCAGGATGATAATGGACTTCTCCTGATCAACCAGCCAATGGATGCCCCAACATTTTACTCAAGGGCTTGGCATACAAAATCAACACCAGATCTGGCATTCCACTCTCCAGATCTGAAGTGGAACATTACACGTGAAGTTGGAAAACAACTTGGAGGTAGCGACCATCGACCAGTCTTCCTGACAATAGAAAATGAACTCCTTAACACCAGTAACCCTCTCCCCAGATGGAACTATAAAAAAGCAAACTGGACAATGTACAGACATCGTACAGGTATCCTGGTGGGACAGCTGTCCATAGAAGGTAAGGATATTAACAGCATAGTGAAGGAATTCAATGCTTGTATCCTTCAGGCCGCTCGTGAATTCTTCCATGTTTTTGACCATTGGGACTATAAACCATACTGGTCTAGTGAGCTGGGAAAACTCCACGTGATGGAAGCAGCTCGAAAGCAAGCAGAAAATAGACCATGCCAAGAACACCACAATAATTACCAACATTCTAAGGCCAAATTTCAGAGAGCAAAGCTGCAAGCCAGACGGGAAAGTTGGAGAGAGAAAACAGAGTCCCTAAACTTTGAAAAGGATGGAAGGAAACTGTGGAAACTAATCAAACAGTTAAATGATGAGAGTACTGGAAGAAGTACAAAGATTACACTAATAGAGGATGGGAAAACTCTTACAGGTAAGCAGGTAGCAGATCACTTTGCTCGCATGTTTGCACAGGACTGCAACATTGATATCCATCCAGAGAAGGAGCGTACAGTGCGCATCGAGCCACAGAAAGAGGAGGAACAAGTCAGAAAAGTGGAGGTCATGGATGCACCAATCACACGCAGTGAGTTAGACTAGCAGTTAGTAAACTGAAACCAAGGAAATCACCAGGACCAGATGGAGTGTCCAATGAAATGATCAAGAACCTGGGAATGGCAGCAATGGGAAAGCTGTTGGATATTTTCAATATGTGCTGGAGCACAGGTAAGTTACCTCAAATCTGGAAGGAAGCAAGCATGGTACCACTGCTAAAACCAGGGAAAAACAGTGATACTGCCTCCAGCTACAGGCCAATCAGTCTCACTAGCTGCCTATGCAAAACGATGGAACGCATCATTGACCTGAGGCTAAAATGGTACCTAGAAAGTGAAAACCTTCTCGTTCCACAACAAGCAGGATTTAGGCAGTACTACAGTACGGAAGATCAAGTGACCTATCTCTCTCAAGAGATTGAGGATGCATTCCAAGAGAAAAACCTTGTACTAGCAGCGTGGATAGACCTGAAGAAAGCCTTTGATAAAGTATGGAAAAAAGGTCTGTTGTGGAAACTAAGAAACTGCAATGTGAATGGAAGACTGTACAACTGGATAAAGTCCTATTTACACAATAGAAGAGCTAGAGTAGTAATGGATGGACACAAAAGCCAGAAAGTACTTCTGCGACACGGTGTACCACAAGGAGGAGTCCTTTCGCCTACACTATTCCTTGTATTCATTAATGACCTGGTCAAGGAACTTCCCTATGGAATCAAAGCAGCACTGTATGCAGATGATCTGGTCATGTGGTGTACAGATGAATATGCGACAGTTGCTACACAGAGACTCCAAAGAGCAGCAGACATCTTGACATCATGGACAAACAAATGGTGTGTAAGTATCAACACAGAGAAATCAAGCACCACTCTGTTCACCCTCTCATCTAAACAGAAAGCAGGTAAGATCTTTGTAAATGAAATACCCTTAAGGATGGACAACCAACCCACTTACTTAGGAGTGACTCTTGACTCAAAACTGACTTGGAAGCAACACATCAACAGTGCAGAAGCAAAAGCCAGAAGAAAACTAGCCATATTAAGAAAATTGAGTGGGACCACATGGGGAGCTAGTGAAAGAATCCTCAAGAACGTATATCAGCAAAGTATTCTACCACATTTAGAATATGGCTCAACATCTTGGTGCACAGCATCAAACACTACGCTGCATAATCTAGACAAGGTTCAAAATCAGTCACTACGGATTATCACAGGTGCCATGAGGTCCACACCAATAGTAGAAATGCAGAAAATAGTTGGTGTTCAACCGCTAAAGGAACGTAGAGACACAAAGGTCATGACCATGGGAGAAAAATTCCTTAGCTCTGTAAGCCATCCCCTGAAGGAGAGATTCAATAACTTGGCATTAGGACGGCTTAAAAGAAGCAGCTTCATTCATCAGGCCAAGCGTATGCGTAAGCTGATACCTGACCTTCCAACTGTAGTCACTCCATTATCATCTGTACCAGAGCATACACCATGGAAAGAAGCAGATTATACACAAATAACTATTCAGACTGAAGTGAAAGGTGTGCAGAATGGTGAGATGCAGAGCAGTCTTGTAAGATCAACAGCCACACTTAGTGTTCTAGATGACAAATATCCATGTGACACCTGGATACGTGTGTATACAGATGGATCTGCACATAATGCCATAAAGAATGGTGGGTCAGGAGCATATATTGAATATCCAAACAACACCATTGACAAGATTTCCATACCCACTGGTAAATACTGCAACAACTTTGATGCAGAAGTTAGGGCAATTATTGCTGCAGTTGAAAAACTAGACTCCAGAATTGATACATGTCCTGTAGTAATTCTCACAGATGCAAGATCAGTACTGGAGGCTCTTCAGTGCAACAAACTACCAGACCTTAAGGATGCCTTGTCAAAAATTGGCTTACAACATGGAGTCACTTTGCAATGGATTCCCTCCCACTGTGGGATACCAGGCAATGAGAAAGCTGACCATCTGGCCAAAGAGGGCACTGAAATGGAGCAACCAGACATACCAGTCACCTATAATCAGAAGAAAAGCATGATAAAAACCTACAGGAAGCCACAAACACCACCACATGATGACTATCACATGCTAAACAGAAAGGAACAAGTCACCATCTTCCGTCTCCGAACAGGACACAGCCGACTCCGAAGTCATATGTATACAAAGTTTAAGGTTGGTACTACTAATCTATGTACATGTGCCCAGGTGCCCCAAACCGTGGAACATATCCTCCAGAACTGCATCAACTACGAGACACTGAGAAATAATTACTGGCCCAGTGAAACCACTAAAGAAGATAAGCTCTATGGTTCCATACATGAGTTACAAAAAACAGTGAAATTTATCCAAGAGACAGGACTGCAGATATAGACAGACAGTGCGAACGAAGAAGAAGAAGAAGAAGACTTAGAGCAAAATTACGGTTACTTTTTGACCCGCTCTTGTAACTGTGCTACACTTCCGGGGTTTGTCTAAACAAGTCCTCTTTATTATAAGCAGAACATAAATGTTATTAATAATACCCAGTTATACAAGGACGAGGACAATACCACAGGCGCATGGCTAGATAAACTCTCGTGTTACAAAATCAATGAAGCGAATCAATAAAATGACAACACAAGAGTAAAATCCGATACGTGTATTGCGTTTTACCTAATCAGCTAGAAATATACCATGGTACGGGATTTTCCCTCCCAACACAAGCAAGTGAATACACATTCTCGCTGTTTATTTCTAACTAGGGAAACTTTTATTGCCAATTATCAGATTTAATCTTCTCATTGATGTCTTCTCAGAATTATTACTTCTCTTTTCATATTCTTTCATGGAGGAATAGCTGTTTTTTTTTCTAAGTCCTTTGATCACAGAATCGAGGATCGTTTCCTTGCACCGTTATATGAAGTTCTTAACTGCCACTTGCTTGATGTTTTACAATGTTTCCTTGTAATGTTAAATGAAGTTCTTAACTGCTACTTGTTTGGTGTGTTGCAATGTTTCCTTGTAATGTTATATGAAGTTCTTAACTGCCACTTGCTTGGTGTTTTGCAATGTGTCCTTGTAATGTTATATGAAGTTCTTAACTGCTATTTGTTTGGTGTCTTACAATGTTTCCTTGTAATGTTATTTAAAGTTCTTAACTGCCACTTGCTTGGTGTTTTACAATGTTTCCTTAAAATGTTATTTAAGGTTATTAACTGCCACTTGTTTGGTGTGTTACAATGTTTCCTTGTAATGTTATATGAAGTTCTTAACTGCCACTTGTTTGATGTCTTACAATGTTTCCTTGTAATGTTATATGAAGTTCTTAACTGCCACTTGTTTGGTGTGTTACAATGTTTCCTTGTAATGTTATATGAAGTTTTTAACTGCCACTTGTTTGGTGTCTTACAATGTTTCCTTGTAATGTTATATGAAGTTTTTAACTGCCACTGGCTTGGTGTCTTACAATGTTTCCTTGTAATGGTATATAAAGTTCTTAACTGCCACTTGTTTGGTGTCTTACAATGTTTCCTTGTAATTTTATATAATGTTCTTAACTGCCACTTGTTTGGTGTCTTACAATGTTTCCTTGTAATGTTATATAAAGTTCTTAACTGCCACTTGTTTGGTGTCTTACAATGTTTCCTTGTAATTTTATATAATGTTCTTAACTGCCACTTGTTTGGTGTCTTACAATGTTTCCTTGTAATGTTATATAAAGTTCTTAACTGCCACTGGCTTGGTGTCTTACAATGTTTCCTTGTAATGGTATATAAAGTTCTTAACTGCCACTTGTTTGGTGTCTTACAATGTTTCCTTGTAATGTTATATAAAGTTCTTAACTGCCACTGGCTTGGTGTCTTACAATGTTTCCTTGTAATTTTATATAATGTTCTTAACTGCCACTTGTTTGGTGTCTTACAATGTTTCCTTGTAATGTTATATAAAGTTCTTAACTGCCACTTGTTTGGTGTCTTACAATGTTTCCTTGTAGTGTTAAAGAAAGTTCTTAACTGCCACTTGTTTGGTGTCTTACAATGTTTCCTTGTAATGTTATATGAAGTTCTTAACTGCCACTTGTTTGGTGTCTTACAATGTTTCCTTGTAATGTTATATGACGTTCTTAACTGCCACTTGTTAGGTGTGTTGTAACTGTTTTAATGTCCTTGTGTAATGTAGCTAAATACTAGGTAACATGTACAAACCGTATAATCTTTTACACAGGCGCGAGGTAACGTGTATACAGATTATATAATCTTTCAGACAAAAGCGAGGTAACGTGTATACAGTTTGTATAATCTTTCAGACAAATGCTAGGTAACGTGTGCAGTCTGTATAACCTTTCAAACAACTGAGAGGTAAAAGCTTAGGTTACGGAGCTCTAGGGTCAGAGCCGAAGTAATGTGTGTGTCTTTAAAGCGTTTTGTAGTCTAAAGTACTCTGTAAAGGATGCAGTTGTAAAATATAGGGTTACTCATAAATCCATGAAACATTTCAAAACTTAGCAACAAAGAAATTACGTAACGATCATGATAATTCTTACGCCAAGAGAGAGAGCATTCAATTTAAAAACAAATAGCCCTCGCGCAAAGCTCCCAAGGTTTGCCGCTAGAAGGCAGCACTAGCTGCTATCATAGCGTTCAGTAAACGTTAGCAGTCATTTTGTGAATCGTGTCACGGAAGATTACCAGCCAAGCCGCGGCAAGTTTTTATTATAGCAGCATACAGTGTACAGTAAAGTATGCAATTAAAATGCACTTACCTACATACGATGTAAAGTACACAACTGTAAAATATTATAGCCAGCTGCGGTGTAAAGTGCGTGATTTTTTAAATCTTATAGTTATGGTATTTGAATCTATAGGACATAGAAATGAGGCAGCTGACAATCTAATGGCGTTTTGCCTGGAAAATGAGCTAATGATCGACAGCACACTTTTTAGACAACATCCAAGAAGACTTTACACATGGACTTCACCTGGTGGAAAAACCAAGAATCAAATTACATTTTAGTGCAAAGAAGGTGGAGATCAAGGACACCATCAACAAAAACTCTACCAGGTGCCGACTGTGACACGGACCATGAGTTATTAATAGAATAAATGAAGATAAAGATAACAAGGAAAAGACAGTTATAGGATCAAGACCACTCCGCTTTGATCTTACAAAAATACTAGCGCAATACGGTATAGAAGTGAAGAATCGTTTCGAGATACTGATTGTTGTACAGGAGGAGATGACAACTGAGAATTAGCTACGCAGGCCAGAGATATCTTAATAACAACAGCCAAAGACATGGTTCCAGTATAGAAAACATAAAAGAATGGATAGATTACACTAGAACTGATATAATAACATAGAAATGAAGAAAAACTGGAAAGTGACAAAACAACAAAGAGGAATATAAATATTTAAGACATGAAGTAAGAAGAAACATAAGAAAAGACAAAAAATACATACAAGATTGTGAAAGAATACAAGGACATCAGAAGTGTGGAAAGGTAGTGAAATGTTTAAAGAAATAAAGACATTGACAAGAAATGTCACACCTAAGCTAAATATAATTTGTGACCAGGTGGGAAAGACCTTGACAGAGACAAAGAGCATTATCTAGAAAGATGGAGGGAATATTGCAGAGGAATGTATGAAACAACTGACTGTGATAGGAGAAATCAACAATGTGAATTATTATTGGAGGAGAAAGAACCCGAACCGACAATTGAATAAGTTTTATGGGCAATAAAGAATATGAAAAGTGGTAAATCACCAGGATGTGATGAGATAACAGCTGAATTTATTAAAGCAGGAGGAAAGGAATGTGCAACAATCTATCATGCACTATATAAAAAGATATGGCATTCAGGTATTTGGCCAAAAGAATGGAAAAGAACTGTATTCATACAACTGCCAAATTATGCACAAACTACAGAACTGTTGCCCTGATTAGTCATGCCAGTAAAATTCTGTTAAAAATCATAATGGGTAGACTTCGTAAGAAAATAGAAGAAGTCAATATGGTCCAAGCTGGTTTCAGGCAAGGAAGAGAATCAAGAGATCATATGTTCAATATAAGATTAATAATAGAGAAATGCAGAGAGTTTAATGTGAATCTATATTTATCTCTAATAGACTACTCAAAGGCATTTGATTGTGTACAACACCAGAAACTTTGGAAAATAATGAAAAAAATGGATTTCCAACACATTTGATACAATCAATATCACTGCTGTATCTAGACTAACAGGCAGCAGTGAGAATAACTGGTGAAACAATAACTTGATTTGACATAAAAAGTATACTGAAAACAGAATGAGGAATGTTAGAGATGATGTAGACAAAGAATATTACCGTGCTAGAAAAATTGGAGGTTATGAAATACCAGAGATTAGATATGCTGATGACACGGTATTACTGCCCACAACACAGAAATGAATGGAAAAACTAATTATGTCAGTCAGTAAGAACAGTGAAGAGCAAAGCCTTTATCTTAATGCGAAGAAAACTTAACTGATGACAACTGACAAAAACAAGTAAGGCACTGAAATATGTATCAATGAGGAAAAATTGGAAAGGTAGAGAGTTTTGAATATCTTGGATTATTCAATCAATCAATGAAGTGTCGTGCCGCGTGGCGTAGGCGATCATTTCTCTCCACAATTCCCTGTCTTTAGACTTGATTATGAGATCCGGCTGTGGCTTTTATCCTAGCCACACTGACAGCCCATCCAGTAACTTCTCTCTCTGTCTTCCTCTGTCTTTTCTTCCCTCAACTTTTCCATTTGTCACAATGTGTTCCAATTTTCCTCTTCTCAAAAAATGTCCTACAAAATCTCGCTTATCTGCCTGTGATCTTTGCTGTAATTTGGCTTTTAACTGTAGCCTCTCTTAAGACTTCTTCGTTGGTTTTCTTAGCTGTCCATGGTACCTTCAACATCCTTCTTATGAACCACATTTCCATGGCCTCCATTTCTTGCTGTACTCTCTTATTCATGGACCATGCTTCACATCCATAAAACAAAATCGGCTCAATGTAACGTTTAAGTACTCGGAATCTTGTTTCCATTGATGTGGGTCTTTTAGATTATTACTAACTAATAATGGGGATACAATGAGGGAAATTAAAAGGAGGACATCTATCGCACTTCAAAAAGGAAAACAACTGAAGAAGCTGTGGAGAGGAACAGACAGAACTATAAAATAAGATTTTTAAGGGCATGCATCTTTCTCATCGCAACATATGCCTGTGAGACCTGGAAACTTAACCAAAAAAAAAGCCGTGAGACACATAAATGCCTTTCAATGTAAATGCTACAGAAGAGCTTTTCAAATATCATGGACACAAAAAAGAACAAATATATCCATACTACAAGAACTTAATATTGAAGAAGGATTAAGTAAAGAGGATTAAACAGAGAAAACTTAAATATTTTGAACACATTAAACTTTTTGATAATTTAGAGAAGATCGTCTTATAAGGGTACATAATGGGAAAAAGAAAGAGAGGAAGACCAAGGCGAAGATGGCTGCAAGACATCGTTGATGATCTGCAAATGGATGCATCACTAACATGGCATCTTGCTTACAACCGAGAGGCCTACAAGAGAGCTGTTAGGGAAGCAAAGTTCCGCAAGAGACATACAAATGACTGAGTCAAATGTGAACCGAAGAATTCAAATGATCTCTTTATGTCATATTTCTTTACCACTGAAGTTATATAGTATGATTTTACAGCCAGAACGTAACATAACATGTTTATACAATATAGACTTGACAGGGCATGAATATGCAAATAATGAGATGAATGGTCTTACACTCATTGACTTGACAAAGCTTGATTTTGTACCACGGAGTTGACAGAGCATGCTCTCACAACCATGTAGTCAAGTAAAATATGTGGTGATAAAATCGCACGAGGAAATACAATGGCAAGTGTATGTTTTAACTCAGCTGGCAAAAATAGAACTAACAGTCTAACGGTCAGCTCTGTGGGCAATAAAGTGTCGGGGAACAGAAATAATAGGAGCTGCCCCCACGAGCTGGAAATCGAAGCTCCGGAATGCGTCATCACGAGTTCTTTCGAAGGACGAGCATGCGGAGTCGTTATTGCCTCGGATTTTACTGTTTACTGAATCTTTCTCTCTGCAGAAAACATGATTAAATGCGAGATTAATTTCATTATGGTATAATTACATTTCTCAGCTGTTGTTAAGTTCCGTGTAACCTTTGATTTATTTGTGGCAGTTTTTAATCATAGACAAGTCTGGTACTTAATAGATATGCTTTTCATCTACCCCCCCCCCCCCCATTTTTAAGCATGTTTAGTTGCCCGTGTAGAAACATACACATGCATAAGAAGAGTAAAATCTCGATCTTTCCACTCCTTTATCATATATAAAGGTTAGCATGTTCTAGTTTCATATCGCTGAAACATTCTCAGCTAACCTACGCTAACTTTCAGTGCTCTTCGAAGTCCGTGTGCCTTTTCTATCATGTTATTTTCTAGAGAAAGATTTTGGCAATGGCTGGGCCATGTACTCCGGAGGATTGGTAACTCATTACCAACAGTAGCATTGAAATAGACACCTCAGGGAAAACAGAAACAAGGGTAGACCAAGGAGGCACGGGGAAGAACAAGAGGGAGGATGTTGAGTAATAGTGGACTGATACAGACAAGAGTGGATAAAAAGAGCGAAGGATAGATGTTTGTGGAAAGCCCTTATAGAAGCCCACACTGTTTTAATACATAAAGGTTGAGAGAGAGAGAGAGAGAGAGAGTATCTTGAGCGTTTTACAGCATTTACATCACAAGATCCTGTAGTCAAGTTTACTCAGAAGTTAACTGTAGTCATGTATAGTCAGGAGTTAACTGTAGTCAAATATAGTCAGGAGTTAACTGTAGTCAAGTGTAGTCAGGAATTAACTGTAATAAAATATAATCAGGAGTTAACTGTAGTCAAGTATAGTCAGGAGTTAACTGTAGTCAAGTTTAGTCAGAAGTTAACTGCTAGTCAAGTATAGTAAGGAGTTAACTGTAGTGAAGTATAGTCCGGAGTTAACTGCAGTGAAGCATAGTCAGGAGTTAACTATAGTGAAGTATAGTTAGGAGTTAACTGTAGTCAAGTATAGTCAGAAGTTAACTGTAGTCAAGTATAGTCAGGAGTTAACTGTAGTCAAGTACAGTCAGGAGTTAACTGTAGTCAAGTATAGGGAGGAGTTGACTGTAGTCAAGCACATAAAGAACAGAGTTTGTGACGAGAGCGATGCTGACTAGTTTCGCATTTGGACAGTTGTAGTTCTTAAAATGGTGTTCTCACTTGTGACTCATCATCAAGGACTGTTGGGAAGGACTATCTATGACCATTCTGTGCCACATTCACTGGCGCAGGCGGCTGAGAGATTCATTGGAGTATCTCCTTCACCATGATACCGAGAATCTAGCACTTAATACTGAAAGTATAGTCAAGAGCTAACTGTTGTCAAATGTAGTCAAGAGCTTACTGTAGTCAAGTATAGTCAATGCTTAAGTGTAGTAAATTACAGTCAAGTGTTAACTGTAGTCAAGTGCAGTTAAGAGTTAAGTACAGTCAAGTCGTAACTATAGTCAACTATAGCCAAGAGTTAACTGTAGTCAAGTACAGTCAAGAATTAACTATAGCCAAGTATAGCCAAGAGTTAACTGTAGTCAAGTACAGTCAAGACTTAACTATAGTCAAATATAGTCAAGAGTTAACTATAGTTAAATAGAGTCAAGAGCTAACTGTAGTCAAATACAGTCAAGCGTTAACTGTAGTCAAGTACAGCCAAGACTTAACTATATAGTCCAGAGCTAACTGTGGTCAAAGAGAGTCAAGATTTAACTGTAGTCAAGTATAGTCAAGAGTTAACTGTGGTTAAGTACAGTCAAAAGTTAACTGTGGTTAAGTACAGTCAAGAGTTAACTGTGGTTAAGTACAGTCAAGAACTAATGTGTCATACACACCTTTTAAACATACGGAAGGAGCAAGGGAGAGGCAAAGATATATGTGGGTAGGAAAAATCAATAGATAATCGAGAATCAATTACCTTGGGGCAAGGTGAAGGCAATCTGCACACCCTTTTCAGCAGGTCTTCCTTGACATATAACTTATCTGAGTGGCATGCTCCTGAATAAGAAACAACATAAGAATGCGTGTCCCTTGGACCAGGCATAGAGACCACAGGGGGACACGAAGGAAACCAGAAGAAGCCAACAGGAAATAAGAGGCGGGGAAAAGGAGAGACAGAAAGACAATAGACACCTGTAGCGCAGGTGTCGGGGGGGGGGGCGGGGGACACGGATTCTTGTGTTGTTTCCTATTCAGGAGCACTCCACTCAGATAAGTTATATGTCGTTTTGTTTGTGTATGTAATCCTCGAAAAAGGCTCACGCCGAAATATTGGATATTGTATGTTTTTGTCATTTAGAATTCTCATCTTACTCTCATACTTCCTATTCATTTTTTTTCTCATTTTACTCACTCCCTCTGCCGCTTTGTAAAACTGTACCATACACCTCTATTTACCAAGTAAATGGTACCCACCGTTGCTGCATTACGTCATATTCGGGTTATACGAATAAACGATACTTACATTTATACGTATAACGTGATCTGTTGCACCACGTAGTAAAAAAAAATGCATTGTATTAATCTGTGCTTGATATAAGATGCAATTTCTCCTGGAGGGGCGGTGTGTTAGTTACTGGTGGCGTGGGGACTGTGCTGGCGATGGCTGGGACAGGAAACGTGTATATCTGTGCAGACTGGGAGCAGTGGTGACAGTTTCATGCGCAGTCTAGGAAGTGAGTGGCTGTGAAAGCATGTTGAGTTTCAGGATGGGTGGTCTCCAAGGTGAATAGGAGCAAGAGATGTTGAAAAATTCCGGGGCATTTTCAAAGTGGGTGATCACGGATGAACGTGTGAAGAATGGATGGTCTTTGGAAACATGAGAGTGGGTGGTCATGGACGAACTTGTGAGAGTGGGTTGTCTTTGGAGTTTTGAGAGTGGGTAGTCAGAGACGAAAGTGTGAGAGTGGGTGGTCTTGGAAGTTTATGTATATGTGTGTCGGGGTTGTCTTCGAAGTCTGAGATCGGGTGGTCATGGACGAAGGTGTGAGAGTGAATGGTCTTGGAAGTATGGGAGTATGTAGTCACGGACGAAGGTGTAAGAGTAGGTGGTCACGGACGAAGGTGTGAGAGTAGGTAGTCACGGACGAAGGTGTGACAGTAGGTAGTCACGGACGAAAATGTGAGAATAGGTAGTCACGAACGAAGATGTGAGAGTAGGTAGTCACGAACGAAGATGTGAGAGTAGGTAGTCACGAACGAAGGTGTGAGAGTATGTAGTCACGGACGAAGATGTGAGTGTAGGTAGTCACGGACGAAGGTGTGAGAGTATGTAGTCACGGACGAAGGTGTGAGAGTAGGTAGTCACGGACGAAGGTGTGAGAGTATGTAGTCACGGACGAAGGTGTGAGAGTAGGTAGTCACGGACGAAGGTGTGAGAGTATGTAGTCACGAACGAAGGTGTGAGAGTATGTAGTCACGAACGAAGGTGTGAGAGTATGTAGTCACGGACGAAGGTGTGAGAGTATGTAGTCACGGACAAAGGTGTGAGAGTAGGTAGTCACGGACGAAGGTGTGAGAGTAGGTAGTCACGGACGAAGGTGTGAGAGTATGTAGTCACGGACGAAGGTGTGAGAGTATGTAGTCACGGACGAAGGTGTGAGAGTATGTAGTCACGGACGAAAGTGTGAGAGTAGGTAGTCACGGACGAAGGTGTGAGAGTAGGTAGTCACGGACGAAGGTGTGAGAGTATGTAGTCACGGACGAAGGTGTGAGAGTAGGTAGTCACGGACGAAGGTGTGAGAGTAGGTAGTCACGGAAGAAGGTGTGACAGTAGGTAGTCACGGACGAAGGTGTGAGAGTAGGTAGTCACGGACGAAAGTGTGAGAGTAGGTAGTCACGGACGAAAGTGTGAGAGTAGGTAGTCACGGACGAAGGTGTGAGAGTATGTAGTCACGGACGAAGGTGTGAGAGTAGGTAGTCACGGACGAAGGTGTGAGAGTAGGTAGACAAGGACGAAGGTGTGAGAGTAGGTAGTCACGGACGAAGGTGTGAGAGTAGGTAGTCACGGACGAAGGTGTGAGAGTAGGTAGTCACGGACGAAGGTGTGAGAGTGGGTAGTCATGGACGAAGGTGTGAGAGTAGGTAGTCATGGACGAAGGTGTGAGAGTATGTAGTCACGGACGAAGGTGTGAGAGTAGCTAGTCTTGGAAGTTTATGCATTGTCAGGGTCAGGTTTAAGGGTACATCCCTGAGCGTGAGTAGATCTATTCGCATCTGTGAATCTTACAAGATGGTGCATGATGACACGAGACCATTTCAGTAAATCCATAGGTTTCGCACAAGGCGATGCATATTTCATCAGAAGTACCTCCCTCCACAACGGAAGTTTCTATCACTTGTTTATATCTAACACAATCTTGCTGGGCGCACAATATTATCTACTGTTTGTTGAAGATAATATTCACCGTCTGTGATGACGATTCCTTTAACTAAAAATATAAATCTCATTCTCCCGTAGCTAGTACATAGCTGAATTCCATGTTTTTTAAAGCATTTCGTTACAGATTCATGAAAATCGTATAGCTTTATATGAGTCACCATAAAACAGCGCACAGAATCATCCTTATTTGACACAACGGTTTGCATGAGCAAAACCTGTGCAGTTTCTCCAAGACCCCCCTCCCCCCAACTTCGACTTTCCGATCCATCTCCAATTCCAAGAAAACATAGTACTCCAGTAACGCAGGCCTGCATTCTCTGCCAAGACCCAAGAGCCGAAACCAAACCCTAGAAAAATATAAGGATACAAAACTGGGGGCAAAGATACACAAAGAACTCCTGCTGATGATGAGATGCAAGGAGGCAACCTGCCTCATTGTTTAGATGAGTATATGAAACTGAACGCAACCGCATAATATGAAGGAAAAGAAGAAGAATACGTCTCACTAGTTGCAATATCCCGCAAGGAAGTTATATTTAGTTAAAATGATCAGGTTTTATATTGAACCTCCTGCATAGAACACAGGACAATTCACAGTAGCAGATGATCATGGAAGCGTTATATTACGACATAAAAATGGTGGATGGTACTTTCTTGATCCAAATGTTATGGGCTTGAGTTTAAAGCTATTCTCCTCCGCAGTTAAAATGGTGACCATAAATAAGAACAATATCTGGCTGCCCTCATCTTCCTTACTTGTTAGAACGTTTTACAAAAAAAATGGAAACTGTTCTTCTACAGAAATGCACAGGAACAGTGCTCTTCCGCAGAAATGCAATGGAATACTGTTCTTCTACAGAACTACATTGGAATACTGTTCTTCTACAGAACTACATTGGAATACTGTTCTTCTACGAAACTACACTGGAATGCTGTTCTTCTATAGAACTACGCCTGAATATTGTTCTTCTACAGAACAGGACTGGAATACTGTTCTTCTACAGAACTGTATTGAAATACTGTTCCTCTACAAGAAATACACTGAAATACTATTCTTCTACAGAACTGCACTGGAATACTGTTCTTCTACAGAACTGCATTGGAATACTGTTTTTTTCTAGAGAACTGGATTGGAATACTGTTTTTTAGAGAACTGTATTGGGATACTGTTTTTCTACAGAACCGGACTGGAATATAGCTCTTCTACAGAATTGCATTGAAACACAATTCTTCTAGAGAATTGCACTGGAATACAGCTCTTCTACAGAACTGCACTGGAATACCATTTCTTTTCTAGATAACTGCATTGGAATAATGTTTTCCTAGAAAATTGCATCGGAATATTGTTTTTCTACAGAATTGAATTGGTATACTATTTTTCTACAGAACTGCAATGGAATACTGTTCTTCTAGAGAACTACACTGGAATACTGTTATTCTAGAGAACCGTATTAGAATATTGTTTTTCTAGATAGCTGCACTGAAATACTGTTCTTCTGCAAAACTGAACTGGTGTACGGTTTTTCTACAGAACTGGACTGAAATACTGTTCTTCTAAAGAACTGCACTGGAACCTGTTACGAAGGTGCATGAGGTGGATGTAGCGGTCTTGTGCAAGGGTGGTAACTCGTGGTCTGCCGTTTCTATGGCGGTCAGCAACGGAACCATTTTGGTTAAAACGACTTTGAAGGCGTGATATTGTATTTCTGTGAACATTAAAATATTGAGATACTGATGCTACTGTTGATCCAGCAATTAACATCCCAACAGCTATTTCTCGCTGATGTTCGTTCAATCTTGGCATGATGAAAAAAGATGTTTATGTTGGAATTCCACTACTTCTTTCTTCAACGATTACGTGAAGAGATCTCTGAGAATAGAATTACACACTTACCCTCATTTTATCCGTGGTCAGTAACCAATCACGGATCACTGCACGTGATTTCACTGGAGCTGTGGTTATCTCCCCATGAATAGTGCGATCAACTTCGTGCAGCACGGGTAAGTGGACAACACTCAGACAAAACTTCGTGCTAAATTTGATTTCATTTCACTCATGACAACGTGATTGATAAGCTTGACACCACTGCACAGTTACTTTTTTCCATTTAGTGCCAAATTTGATTTCATTTCACTCATGACGACGTGATTGATAAGCTTGACACCACTGCACAGTTACTTTTTTCCGTGAGTATAGTTAGCATGATCCAAAATATTCAATACTCTCCACTTCTTCCAGTTTTTCCTCATTGATACATATATCAGCTGCCTTCTTTGTTTTGTCAGTTGTCATCAGTTTAGTTTTCTTCGCATTAAGATAGAGGTTTTGTTCTTCACTATTCTTACGCACTGACATAATTCGTTTTTCCATTCATTTTTGTGTTGTAGACAGTAATACTCTGTCCTCAGCATATCTAATCTCTGGTATTTCATAACCTCCAATTGTTATGGCATCATAATATTCTTTGTCTACATCTTCTCTAACACTCCTCATTATATTTTCAGTATACAAGTTAAATACGTAAGGTGACAAATGCACCCCTGACGGACCCCTTGTTTTATGTCAAACCAAGTTGTTGTTTCACAATTTATTCTTACTGCTGCTTGTTGGTCTAGATACAGCAGTGATGTTAATTGTATCAAATGTGTTGGAAATCCCATTTTTTCCATTATTTCCCAAAGTTTCTGGTGTTGTACACAATCAAATGCCTTTGAGTAATCTATAAAGTCTAAATATAGATTCATATTAAACTCTCTGCATTTCTGTATTATTAATCGTATTTTGAATATATGATCTCTTGATCCTCTTCCTTGCCTGAAACCAGCTTGGACCATATTGACTTCTTCTTCTATTTTCTTACGAAGTCTCACCATTAAGAGTTTTAACAGAATTTTACTGGCATGACTAATCAGGGTAACAGTTCTGTAGTTTGTGCATAATTTCAGGTTACCCTTTTTTGGCAGTGATATGAATACAATTCTTCTCCATTCTTTTGGCCAAATACCTGAATGCCATATCTTTTTACATAGTGCATGATAGATTGTTGCACATTCCTTTCTTCCTGCTTTAATAAGTTCAGCTGTTATCTCATCACATCCTGATGCTTTACCATTTTTCAGATTCTTTATTGCACATAAAACTTCTTCAATTGTCGGTTCGGGTTCTTTCTCCTCCAATAATAATTCACACTTGATTTCTGCTTTCAAAATCAGTTGTTTCATATATTCCTCTGCAATATTCCTTCCATCTTTCTAGAATTTCCTCTGTCTCTGTCAAGATATTCCCCATCTTGTCACAAATTACATTTAGCTTAGGTGTGACATTTCTCGTCAATGTCTTCATTTCTTTAAACATTTCACTATCTCTTCCACACTTCTGATGTCCTTCTATTCTTTCACAACAGTCTTGTATGTAATGTTTTTTTTTCTTTTCTTATGTTTCTTCGTACTTCTTTTGTTAAAGATTTATATTTCTCTATGTTGTTGTTTGTCACTTTCCATTGCGTCTTCATTTCTCTACATAGTTTTATCAGTTCTAGTGTGCCTGCTGTAATCCATCCATTCTTTTGTATTTTCTTTACTGGAACCATGTCTTTAGCTGTTGTTATTAAGATATCTCTGGCCTGTGTAGCCAAATCATCTGGTGTCATCTCCTCCTGTACAGCCATCAGGATTTCGAAACGGTTCTTCACTTCTATACCATATTGTTCTGGTATTTTTGTAAGATCAAAGGGGAGTGGTCTTGATCCTGCAACTGTCTTTTTTATCTTTTTCTTCATGTCTGCTATTAATAACTCATGGTCCGTGTCACAATCAGAACCTGGTAAAGTTTTTATTGATGCTATACTCGATCTTCATAGAATCTATATATAACTCATGGTCCGTGTCACAATCAGAACCTGGTAAAGTTTTTATTGATGCTATACTGGATCTTCATGGAATCTATATATAACTCATGGTCCGTGTCACAATCAGAACCTGGTAAAGTTTTTATTGATGCTATACTCGATCTTCATAGAATCTATATATAACTCATGGTCCGTGTCACAATCAGAACCTGGTAAAGTTTTTATTGATGCTATACTCGATCTTCACTTTCTTTGCACTAAAATGTAATCATGTGATGTCCATGTGTAAAGTCTTCTTGGTTGTTGTTTTAAAAGTGTATTAGCAATAATTAGCTGATTTTTCCATGCAAAAAGCCATTAGATTGTCACCTGCCTCATTTATATGTCCTATCCTAAATTTCCCTACAACATGTCCTTCATCTTCTGTTCTTTCTGTACCAATCTTTGCATTAAAATCCCCTATTATTAATACAATATCATTTTTCCGTACCTGGTTTATCGTCGTTTGCAGTGTGTTATAAGAGTCTTCTACATCCTCTTCTTTTGCTGCTGATGTAGATGCATATATCTGGATGATTGTTACATTTCTAAGAGTGCCCTTAATTCTGATTGTGACGAATCTATCACGTACTGGATTGTAACCTAGTAATGCTTTTGATGTTGATTTGTCCAAGTAAAAGGCAACTGCATTCTTTCCTCCTAATTCTCCACCAGAGTATATAAAGATATTATCATTCTCGCTCCTGAAGTGTCCTGATCCTTTCCATCGATGTTCACAGATTCCCAAGATGTGTATCCCCGTTCTTTTCATCTCATCACTTATTATTTGATACTTCCCTTCATACATACTTCTCACATTCCATGTTCCTACTCTTATTTTTCTTTTTAGTTTGATGCAGAGGTTTTCCTTGGTAACACCGTCAGGATTTTGTCCGTCATCACAATTACTAGTACTGACCTCTGTCTCACACTCTTCCCCAGTGTTAAAATTAGATCTATCTGGCCTGGGGGACTCACCACCAGATCTTTTTCCTATTTAACTTTCCATGTTGCTGTTTGGTTTTCTTGGTGTATTTTCAGAAGATAGTTTACCATTGCTTTCCTTCCGGGCAATGACTGTATTAGTCAGTGATCGTAGCCATTGTCCCTAAAAGTGCTAGGTCGGAATAAATCTAAACGAGGAATCTGATTGGTCAGTCGGTCCCTTTGCACAGGCATGCTCGAGTGGAAGGGAATTATATGTCACTGAGAGTGAATGGTTGGTAAGTTTACAGTGAGAATCAGTTAACAGTGGCCAGTACTTGTCAGAAATGTGAGAAGTGTTGCAAATTATCTTATACCTTCTACATCGTTAGCAAGTTTTCAGAAATGTGAGAAGTGTTGCAAATTCTCTTATACCTGCTATATCTTTAGCAACTTGTCAGAAACGTGAGAAGTTTTACAGATTCTCTTATATCTACTACATCTTTCAAGTGACTGTTGTGACGAAATAATGTTACCTCTAACAACAGTAAGGAAGTTAGATGAGATATTTGGCTCGCTTTAGTTCATCTCAGCCATGATCCTGGGTGGACAGCCACTGATTCGGGACTGAGATACAGTCACGCTCCTAGAGCATTTTTATCTAGGGTTTTCAATATCATCATCATCATCAGGTGCCGTGCCGACTGGCGTTGGCTATTATGCTTCTCCAGAGTACCCGATCCTTCATGCAGGCCATCAGTTCAGTTGGTGATCTCCTCTCACACCATCCCGTCAGACTGTCCAGTATCATTTCTCTTGGTCTTCCTCTTGATCTTCTTCCTTCTATTTTTCCTGTTGTTATAATATTTTCAATGCCCCCTCTTCTCATTGCATGTCCTATGAAAGTATATTGTCTCTCTCTTATCTTTTTGACAAGGTTTTTTGTCTCTCCAGCTCTTCTCATACATTCTTCATTAGTTATTTTTGCTGTCCAGGGGATTCGCAACATTCTTCTAATAAACCACATTTCTGCTGCTTCCAATGATTTTTGTGCAGACTTGCCTATTGTCCATGATTCACTTTCATATAACAAGATAGGTTCAATATAGCATTTTAGGACTCGTTTTCTAACATTCATTGATAAAGATGTGTTAGCTAATATGTTTCTCATTCTCTGAAATGCAGTCTTTGCTTGGCCTATTCTGTTCCTAGGTTTTCAATAACTCAATGGATTTCACTTGCCTGGTCTCTGTCTTTGTTAAAAGTAAGAAAAGGAGTGTTGGCATGGGGTAAGACAAACGTTTTAGCATATGTAAAATGATACGCTAAGTGAGCTGAGTGCGAGGTGTGGGTGCGTGAAGGATGAGCAAGTGCGCATAAACTCTACCCCGGGTATCTCGTACTTAATAACCTGCAGAGACGAGCACAAAAAAAAATCCTTGACACGAATGAAGCCACCATGCTCAACATCTTTGTCAATATTCTCGTGAGGGTGAGCATTCATCGGCGGTCAATAGCCTTCCAGCTAATGAAGGAAATCAATGTTAACGAAGTTTGTGCTCCAGTGACCACGTCTTTCAATAGTAGCAAACATGCGCCGTGACCTGTCAGATTTTTTTTTTTATCAACCTCTAGATCTCTTTTACGGTTCATTTTAATGCCTCTCGCTTGACGTGTCTTATCCCGCTCGAGCCGGAGTGGGGGTGGGGTGTAATTCTCATCCATTATCTTTCAACTTTTTCTTCCTTTCTTCATCTTTTTTTAAAATTTATTTATTGTTTTTTATTTCTCTATGATTCATGGCTCTGTTGGTACGAGTACTCCGTATATGCAAGAAGTCTCACAGATACCGCACCCACATACACATATGAAATATCGCAGGTACCACAGAGACACACATTAAATCCAGCAAAGTACCATACAAATAAAAGTACACAAACAAATGTGGCAGGCATCACACATATAAACATTCATACAAGAAATCTAGCAGGTGCTACACAAAGATGCATCATTGTAGCAGGTACCAAACATATAAGATTCATTAAAAAAAAAACTAGAAAGTACCACATTATAAACATATAAGAAATAAGAAATCTCGCAAATGCCACACAAAGAAACATACATATAAGTAACCTCACAGGTACCACACATATTCACATCCACATACATGCTAGAAACTTCACGGGTACTACACACATACATAAGAAATCTCACGTGTACCACACATATAAACAAAACATACAAGAAATCCTAAGCTTTCTAAGTGCATTCAAGGCAAAAATACAAATGTTTTTATTGGCAATATTCCAATAATGCATTTAATGCAATTTAGCCCGCAATATTTGGAATCAGTGAACTCTGCACACATAAAGCAGAGAGTATAGTAGTAGAATTTGTCTTTATGGACTAAAGTTTATAACAGATTACAGCTGGTTCTTTATGGATTACATTGTAAAAGATGTATAAAACTGTGGTCACGTACACAAGTCAATGACTAATCTTGTTATGGTAGGCCAATGTTGTTGGTCGCATGCGTCGCGCAACCAGTGTTAGACCAGTCTAAGAATGGAAATTCCTAGTATCAATGAAACAACAGGTTTAGTCGTGTTGTGGTAATGGAAAATTCCAGGGGGTGTTCATAAGGTCTAACAGACTAAGAAGTCTCCAGACATGGGTCGGCGCAGGTAGGCGTTACTGGCGTCGGAGGAAGATGCGGATGAAATAATGTTGTTGTCCGTGGACAGTTTGTAAGCAGGAACTTGTGATCTGTTTGTGAGCAAGATGAATGAAAAGAGCTATTATCTCATTGACTCGCGTGAGTAGACGCTTGCAGTGTTTTGCATGTGTGTAGTTTATATCTGTCTGTACAGAATTAGAATTAATGAGTACATCTTATCTTTTGTTGTGCATGTAATTTGTACCCCAGTGAAGCTAGAATACATTAAGTAAAGATAATGGGAGAAGACATGAACTCGAAGGAAAAAGAGTAATATAGTATAAATAAAAAAATAAATAGAAAAGACGTAAAGTGGAGAGAATATTTACAAAAGCACAATTACGCAGAAGAAGACGTAAAGTGGAGAAAATAGTTACAGAAGTATAAAATAAATACGTGTACAATTATAGAGATGTATGTGATTATGTGTATGAGAATACTAATGTAAAACTAGAAAGTTTAGTACAGACCTTTTACTATCAGAGATGAATATACATATATATGTATGTATGCAGGAAACTCTCTACCGTAGAGAGCGGAACAACAACACAACTCCTTCAGATTATCAGAGGAAGTACCCCCCTCAGACAAGTGTTTCGGCCCTTTAAACTCCTGACACTCTAAGGGGGGTGGGCCCCTCTGGGTCATGACTCCCAGATGTCTTGTGAGTTGTTGCTTTTTTCCCGGTATATATATATATATATATATATATATATATATATATATATATATATATATATATATACGAGGATCATACCGAAAGTCGTGAGTAAACTTTTTTTTAAATCAGAATTTATATATAGAGAAAATATAAATTTATCACCTTAATTGCATCCTTTGCATTTCATGTAGATGTCACATGACGTCACCATCATGTGCCATGTGACCACGTTGAGCATAAACAAAATGAAGGGTGCTGAAGTTTCGTTTCGTCAATGTGCTGTTAATGAGCCCCACGTTAAAGAGGAAATCCCCGCTGCTGAAATTCACCAAAGATTTCAGCTATCTTATGATGATGTGTGTATGGGTGCTAGCAGGGTTGGGAGTTTGTGAAACATTTCAAAGATGGAAACATAAGCATCCAAGATATGATTCGCAGCGGTCGCCCTCGAACTGCCTCCACTGAAGGCAACGTGGAAAGGATTGACGACATCATTAAAGAAGACAGATGTGTTACTGTATCTGAAATCACTGTAAATCTTATAATAGGACACAATGCAGTACAGGAAATGATTGAAACCCTAGACTATAGAAAAGTTTGTGCCAGCTGGGTCCCAAAGGAGAGAACATCCAGAAAGCAGTGCGCGTGTTCCGTCGGTCAATTGGAACGGAATTCTACCGGGGGGGGGGGTATTTTCAGACTTGTACGGCGATTGGAAAAAATGAGTGCAGAGAAATGGAGATTATGTTGAAAAGTGAAGAAGAAGAAGAAGAAGAAGAAGATGCAGTTTAAATTGACACATTTATATTTTCCCTATCTTTTATTTTTATTTTTAAAGAAATTTTGCTCGCCACTTTCGGTATGACCCTTGTATGCACATGCACATACACACACATGTATATATATATATATATATATATATATACATAATTCCTGGACATGATAGCACTGACAAAAGAATGCAGAACCTAATTATGACAAAAAATGGTCATACCAGCTATACAAAACTTGGTTTGAGGCATAAATAAATATATATTCTTAGAGATGATTAAAGAGTGCAACTAATTATGACAAAAGAATAGACATACCGGCTATACGAAACAGTGTGTGGAGTTAGCACGTTGAGTACTGACCTACTGCTAAGAGACATGAATATATTTAATGAACGTGTCCTGTGTGGAGGATTCAGTGGATAGCCATACATACAAGATGAGTGTGCCATGTTTAACATGTGGTAAACAGTTTTGTGTTTTGGATTCTTTATCACATTGCTATATGTGTGGTTGGTATGATGCACTTTTAACTATATTCTTTGCATGCTCGTAATAATGTTATTTCCTGAATCACTGAGTTGATGGCGTGTGTTAAGTTTATGACGTATTAAAGATGATTGCATTTATGTGTGTAAACCGCCCTAGAGGAGTCGCTCATTTAACAAGGAGAGAATGAGAGTGGGAATGGGACACGAAAAGCCTGGGTTGACTGGAAATATGAGATGGGGAGATGGAGTAGAAAGAAGAAGTATTGATTATGGGAGGTGTCTGAGAAGGAGACAGCCTCAGAGGAATAATTATTCATTATATAGGCTTTATCGTACTAACGTACATTAAGACAAAACCAACATGAGAAGAGAGTAAAGATTGGGTTTATCATACTGCCGTACATTAAGATAACCCAAAAACTCTTACTGGGCACATTAAGGAGACTGAGAGTGAAGGGGAGAAATTAAGTAATATAAATATAATAAATAACTCCAAACCCTACCATATCCAGATAAGTACAAACTACTAAATTGCTGGCCACTAATCAAATCAGATCACGGACCTCAAAATTAGAAAGTATTAAGAGTATATTAAAAATAATAATAACCAACCACTCCCATTTAAGAAATATATATAATCTCATTTTGAGAAATAAACAAATAATCTATTAAATATAGAATAAATGTAAAACAAATGCAAACTTATATATACAGTTATACGTATATCAAAATAGAAGTAATGGATTCACCTTTTCTTTAGTCTACAAAATGTTTATCTTCACAAGTAGAGCCTGAATGTTCTAATCTAAAAATATAATATTATGCATGTACATATTTAGAGTTCATATACATAAAATTTATGTGCCAGTACAAAGTACAGGAATGACGTTATTGCTGTTAGAAAGAAAGTCCTTTTCGCCTCACATTTCTCGATTTCGCCCCTTTGCGAAGACGGCAATACAAGGAACATATATAACATATATTACAACCCTGCCCTTGTCTATGGACCAGACATATCCATATTTGCAGATCTATCTTCCATATCTATAACCTCTTGTCTGTTGGAAATTCAGACCCATTTCATTAAAGCTTTGCATGTATGAAATATGCATCCTGGAGGGGAATCTTTATTTTGATTGACGAGTAAGAACATAGGCTGCTGTTTAATATCAAAAGATGGAAAATAGGACGCTGATGTTTCAAATTACCAGCATCATTATTCGTAATATTCGCAACCGCATATTATATTCCCTCATGGTTTTCTACATTTACAACAACAACAACAAAATAATAATAAATTGCGAAAGAATCTAGCCATATGCAGGCACATCACAGGAGAACTGGAGTGACATGTCTGCTTTCTGTTTTGAAACTTCTGAGATACTCACTTTACAAGGGGTGGGGAGGGGGTAGGTGTCCAAACAGTCTCTTGTTATGAGGGTAGATGTCCAAATGGTCGTTTGTCAGGAGGGTAGATATCCAAATAGTCACTTGTTATGAAGATAGATATCCAAATAGTCACCTGTCTGAGGGTAAATATCCAAATTGTCATTTTGTCTAAGGGTAGATGTCCAAATTGTCACTTTCTTGTCAGGAGGGTAGATGTCCAAATAGTCACTTGTTATGAAGATAGATATCCAAATAGTCACTTTGTTATGAGGGTAGATGTCCAAATAGTCACCTGTCTGAGGGTAAATATCCAAATTGTCATTTTGTCTAAGGGTAGATGTCCAATGGTAATTTGTCAGGAGGGTAGAGTTCTAAATAGTCAACTGTCTGAGGGCAGATGTCCAAACTGTCACCTACCTGTCAGGAGGGTAGAGTTCTAAATAGTCAACTGTCTGAGGGCAGATGTCCAAACTGTCACCTACCTGTCAGGAGGGTAGAGTTCTAAATAGTCAACTGTCTGAGGGCAGATGTCCAAACTGTCACCTACCTGTCAGGAGGGTAGATGCCCGAACTGTCACCTACCTGTCAGGAGGGTAGATGCCCGAACTGTCACCTGTCTGAGGATAAATATCCAAATTTTCACCTGTTTAAGGGCAGATGTTCAAATAATCACCTTTTAGGGGGTAGTTGTCACCTGTGAGGAGGGTACATATCTTCGATCTGACACAAACGGGACTTGTGACGACCCTTGCACCCTTTCGCAATTGTTTCATTTAAACAGAAGTTCCACATTTAGCACAACATTGGAATTTCAATGCTGCAAAACAAAATGAAGAAGAAAAGTAGAATCGGACTAAAACAATTTATAAATGAAATAATGCGGGAAAGTTACGTCAAAAGCAGCTCATTTCTTAGCAACGTTCATTTTCTACTTTTAATTGGCTTAATTTTAAAGAAATGTATTTTGTCTAATTGTATAGTGCAAACTTGGCGAACTACCGTGCGAGCCCTATGTGACGTTTAATGCCACGGGAAGGAAGATGGAAGATGTATAGCGCATTTCTTCATTGGTATCAATACGTACAAATGTATGTATTTGCAATATTTTATTGTTTTAACGGAAGTATTATCTGACAAATAGTGTGTCAAGCGCAGATATTGTTAGCATTATGTATACATGTAGCTATGTAACCCAGTTTTTAATGTTGTCTTGCAAGTCTACACTTCATAGGAAAGGTGAGGTGCGGGTGGTTCGAAGCTGACATAGCAGACTCAGTAGGTTTTAATAAAGTATACAGGTTCAAGTGTGCAAACAATTTTACTCTTGGGAGTAGGAGAGAACACGGAGCCCTAGGGTTTTGTTTTGTTTTGTTTTTGACTTAATGGTCTTGAATGGCGCCATTTTTTTCTCTTCGTCACGGATTCAGCTTAGCTCGTCAATGGTCTGGGGGTGATTTTGACAGAAGCGCGCACGTCTTTCTAACAGATGTACTGAGAGCTATGGGGTGCATCCAGCCTTATTTATGTGGAATTCCCGATCATCATGTATGACAGATGAGATCAGATAGTGCCATACAGATAGGCGTATTCGGTCATCTCTCTCCAGCTCGCTCGATCTTCCGTGTCTTGAATCAGTTCATTTCTTGTTTCCCCACCAAATCGTGCAGTCGGGCCATCCAGGTATGTCTGTCTTCTCTGTCGTTTTTGCCATTTATCTTTCTAGTCATGATCAGTTTTTCGAGACCTTCACGTTTGTTGATATTTCCAAGAAACTTTGATGGCCTTTCTCTTATGTATGGCACCAGTTTGAGATATTCTTTTGCCTGCTGTAATACTTCTTCATTTGTCTTTCTGACTGTCTATGGTTAGCGAAGAATCGTTCTCAACAACCACATTTCAACAGCCTTTATTAGAACAAAGAATAAAGGCTAACATGTATGACATTATGCACAAAATCACTCAAGCTCAGTTTATCACTTTTATAGAAAGACATTTTCCACTGATTATGTTACAGATTTGTTATATTTCTTTCAGAGTTATTTGTCTCAATTTGATTTCGTTTAGGCATAGCGAGGTACATCGGTTTAAACTTTTATAGACTAAGTATGTGTGTGAATCAAGCGGGGGGTGATATGCTGAAAACGTATGTGTGCCTCAGTCTTTGTCTTTACTGGCGTATTTGGGGCACTCGTCAAGCCGTGATTTACGCTGCCTTGATGCGCACGATGATATTGATTTGTACATTATCTTGAAGCCGTGTTTTCTGAGTGTTTCTGGATTAGTTATTCACTGTCTCCAACTACCAACTTCACGCTTCTGGATTAGTTAATCACTGCCTCCAGCCATCAACTTCACGCTTCTGGATTAGTTAATCACTGCCTCCAGCCATCAACTTCACGCTTCTGGATTAGTTAATCACTGCCTCCAGCCATCAACTTCAAGCTTCTGGATTAGTTAATCACTGCCTCCAGCCATCAACTTCAAGCTTCTGGATTAGTTAATCACTGTCTCCAGCCATTCTTCACTTCCAGGCTCTTTCAAACCTAAGGTTGGCAACACACTCATACAGATGTCAAGCCAGTCCTGCCTAACACTTGACATGAGGTTTTATTGATGGGATGGATGAAAATGCAGATGGTGATGACGATAATCTGACCACCGGCATGTTTTCTCTGCCACATGGCGAGTCCGTTCATACTTGCAAAACTCCAGAACAAATATAGACGTCCACTTCCTCGACAGAGACATCACGAAAACCATCCACTCGGGTACACATCCAAACCAAGACTAACTCACTCTCAGCTCCCCCCCCCCCCACTATCCCCAGTCACAGGATTCACAAACCACGTGACCTTATGGAAGGATCGCGACCCTTAACCGGACGTTCAAAATAAAGACTCATAAGGCGAGAAATGCCCTTTCTGTGGAGAAAAGACCCAAATTATCTCCCATACTGCTAGAATGCATATTTCATCACATTTTAATTTTGTGATGCATTGCAAAGCCCTTGATCCACATGATGAAAGCAGATCTTTATTTTAAACATTTTTGAAGTTTAAAAAAGGAGGGGTGCTCTTATATAGTTTACACACGTCATACCTGCCATTTTATCAAATACACGCGCAGAACAGAATCTAGAAACTGTCATCCTACACTCACTGATATTAGACTTCCCGTGCCGAGTTGACTGAACTTTAACCTCTTCAGACAAGGCTGCTGCTCGCGCTCCTGGAATCTGGGGTTCCAGTCATGATCATAGAGACTAGTGAGCCCGTCTTTCTTGCGAGGAGGATACCAAAAGATCCAAGCGCTTCATTGTGTTCATATTGTTGTGTGTTTTTATTTCGTATGTGGTCGTTGAAAAAGGCTTTAGGCCGAAATATTTGATTGTTTAGTGTTCTTCACTTATACATTCTCGTCTTATTTTCTGCCACTCTCATTCCTGCCCACTTTCTTCATCATCTTTTTTCTTTTTTGCAAACCTGAAGCATCTACGTCTCTCTAACAGCTGTCAGTACTAGAAATAACCCAATGACTGACAGAGTGAGAGAAATTACGGACTCTATGTGTATGTGTATGTGTGATGTGTATGTGAGAAAGAGCGAGCGAGAGAGCGAGAGAGAGAACGAAAGAGAGAGAGAGAACGAAAGATAGAGAGAGAACGAAAGAGAGAGAGAGAACGAGAGAGAGAGCGAGAGAGAGAGAGAGAGAACGAGAGAGAGAAACTAAGTATGTATTGTTTGAACACAAACAATAATGAAAAGATTATTTTAAATCAGCGTCAAATAAGAAATACAAGCTTGAATGTGTATTCAAAATATTTTGTTCATGAACCATTAACAATATTTGTTTCTTATTTTTTTTCTTTATGGTTGAACTTTAAAAAGTTTACTCATTCCGTGCTTGTGGGTAAAATTTTAACACTTCCGGTTTGTCCGTCGAGTGCCGTTTGGTAAAATTTTACCACTTGTTTCGTTTCTAAATAAACGGTGTAATTTTTTAATTGTACACCTTTATTTGCTATTGTCCGGTGAACTTTCATAGCTCAGTCCGAAGAGTGCCTAACAACCAAATGAAAAGGTGTGTTTTTTTTAAGAAATTTAAATATTTTATGTGATTTCTGAGGCATACGGACAAGCCCTACGACCATACCACTGTTCGTGAATGTGCCCCAAGTAGATTTTTACCTATAAAACGCTATAAAACAGACTAAAGAAGTAGTTAGAAGGTTATTTCATACATTATTTTAGCGAAACTAGTACAAGATGACATCGACCAGTCGATTTAGAAATCTCAGAGTGTAAGTAGTGTGGATCTAGACCTAGCCGATGGTAAGTAGTGTGGATCTAGACCTAGCCGATGGTAAGTAGTGTGGATCTAGACCTAGCCGATGGTAAGTAGTATGGATCTAGACCTAGCCGATGGTAAGTAGGACACAATTATTGTCTAAAAACATCACATTACTTCTTTTTTCCTAAAAAAATTTCGGCATTTCTGAAATCTTCATACATTTACAGCTGTTTCTATATATAAAACGTATACTTCTAATGTAGAATACTTTGTTACATTCACTTTTACAACTATACCCCCTGTACAGATCAAGACCCGCGCTTTTAATTTAGCACAAAACGAAACGTCCACATTTTTTTTTCTGCGGTATGGAATGAGTTTAATGCAGACATTTACGTAAATTTACGAATTAAAACTCACATTTAGCCAGAATATTTGTACCTTCCAGTATTATTTCTTAAGAAGATACTTGGGGCTCTATATGAGCTAATGATTAGAAACGGCACAGTTATTTCCCCTCGTGAGCCGATGTTTGCATCACAGAAGACAACCGGTTTCATACTTGAGCTTGAAAGCTGCTTAAAAGATCACTACATAGCCATAGCTAGGCCTGATCTAAATCACATCTTCCGAAAACACATTTTTAATCTGGACTGAGCTGACGCTTCATCGGGTACGAAGGGAGACAAGTGTGTCAAAATTCTTTATGGTGTTTTAAACTTGATCTGAGCATTGGACGCATGGCTTGTCGTCTCACATTTGGCAGAGATGACAGACCATAGACTGTGTGTGGCTTGGGTTTAGGGCAGGCGGAATATGTTACAGCGTGTGTTTGAGGCTTGGATTTAGGGCCGGATTGACAAAGTTTCCTAAATTTAACATAATGTTTGTCACCATAGTGTGGTCTTTTACGTTTTCTATGGCGTTATTGCTCTTAATTCTACTCATTTCTTCTGCTTTCTTCTTTTTCTATTCATAATTTCGTTATAAACTGCTTGTGAGAATTCATATTAAGTTCTCATAAATAGTCAATAGTTTTAGCTTGTTTGTCTTGGTTTCATACAAATATACCATCACCTTAGACATTCGTTTCCCCTTTCTGCCTTGAGCATCAGAGTGGCGAGGTGGTTAATATATTGGCTTCTCATGACGAAGGTCGATGGTTCGAATCTAGCCGAAAGCGCCTCAGTTACCCAGCTGTAGAAATTGGTTCCTAACTTCTTCTAGAGATGTGGAAGGAAAGGCGGCCAGGCGTGATGCTGATCACATCGTCCTCTAGCGTGCCAGCAGGTCAAGGAAAATATGGACACTAACACCACATCCTTCTGTTGTCTCCAAGGCATAAAAGGATTACCTTTATCTTAAAACCCCTAAAATCCCTTCTGGGTTGTTCTCATCTTTTAAAAGCTTGCAGGAAAAAGCAAAAGTGCCTTGATGGCATGATTATCTGGCTGGCGAACCAAACAGAACAAGACCCTTTGTGACCTTTCTATGACAGGCTGTTGCGCTCTTTCAGCTAAAGCTCTCTTGGATCTCGAAGCAAGACACCAGAATCCGCTCCTGGTGCAACATTCTTTTCATCCGACCTTTAAATTAAGGAGAAGTGGACTGTATAGGAGATCTGTGCTTCGATTTTAAAATAGGTTCTTCTCTTTAAAAGCTGCTTAAATAGGGCATTGGTTAGTGCGCCTGTCTTCCAGGTGAGGTCCGTGGTTCAAGTCCGACCAAAGGAGTAGAAAAGGGTACCCGGCTACTTCTAGGCCTGAAGGAGGAAAGGTGGTCAGGTGTGACGCTGACCACATCATTCTGTCCAGTGAAGGAAAGTATGGACTTTTAACATCGTTTATCCCCAGGATCAGGGGTCGATAAGCTTCTTGTCATGAACATGAAAATCATAAGGGACATAACCATTGCTTTTCCTGACAAGAGTGACTCTGTCGGCAACTTTTCTCTAGAAAGGGGCCAGATGCTACCTGCGTGAGTGGCTGGCAGGCCACCTTCACGTATATAGCTAATAAATGAACGAAGTAATAAAATGTGAAAACTATGAGCAATACTTCACTTACATAATGTTATGTAATGTTTACACCATAATTAGTGTGATGCGGTCTCATTGATCACTCGTTGCCGATCTCTACTTAAAATATTGAAATAAAAAGAAAACTGAGAAAACCTTTCAAGTTGCTATTAAGATTATTTAGAAAATCAGCTATAGTAATTTCTTCTTCTTCTTCTTCTTCTTCAGCCTCCCTGGTAATGAGCTTGGTGTTCTTGCCAGCCTATCCGGTGAAAATGGTGAGATGCAGCATCGTATCGGATTGGGAGCGGGTCATGGCGGTGTTTTTCAGACCCTGGGTGGAGCTAAAATTTGGGGGTGGTAGTGTGCAGTATTTCTTTAGCAGACTCCACCACCATGGGGACTTGCTATCCCTTCCTCATTAACCAGGCTAGGCCTGTTACTGGGGGGTACCAACGAGGAGGTGGGACAGGGTCTTGTTAGGTTATGGTTCGCCAACCCTGACGCTAGCAGGTCAGCTATCACTCCCTGACGCTAGCAGGTCAGCTATGACTCCCTGACGCTAGCAGGTCAGCTATGACTCCCTGACGTTAGCAGGTCAGCTATGACTCCCTGACGCTAGCAGGTCAGCTATGACTCCCTGACGTTAGCAGGTCAGCTATGACTCCCTGACGCTAGCAGGTCAGCTATGATTCCCTGACTAGCAAATCAGACAGCGTCTCTCTCCAGTTCTTTCTACGAAAATTTTCTCATGAAATTTTCTACATTTCTGGTTGTGCTTCGAGAATGTTACTCATAATAATAACAACCTATTCTTCCATTATTTTCCTTTTCAAATGTTACTTATCTGTTTATTTTCCATACAAGAAGGATCAAAGGTAGTAAGCTGTGTCTTTTTAAACTTTAATAAAGAATTCAATCTCACAGATAAAACCATTGTTCTGTGGAAAAGGAAGAAGACCAGAATACATCATTTTACCATGAATTTGGTGAAATTTTTTACCAAGTCTGGTGTTGTACTGTGAAAGTCGGTGAAGATCGTGTCGTCTCGTCCCATCCTATCTACCAAATGAGGAACATTTGTAAGCTAAAAGCGACCGAGTGGTGGAGAAGAAAGAAATGGATGTGGGAATGGTGAGCGAGTTAATGTGTGGGGAAATGATTAGGCCACGGGTCAAAGTGAGAGGGTGAGTGAAACAAAGTGGCTTATGAGGAAGCTGTAAGTGAATTAGCTTTTGAGTGTATGGCTGATAGCTGATTGGGAATACAGATGCGAGTAAGCCAACCTATAAGTTGTAGGTGCGAACGAGACTTTCTGCGCAGCTGAGGACATGAAAAGCGTAGCCGTCTTTTCTTGAGCAAGACAGCTGCAGTTATGGCTCCGGTACAAGACAGCTACAATTATGGTTTCGGTAAAAGATAGCTGAAGTTATGGCTGCTGTACAAGACAGGTGTAATTACGGCTGCGATACAAGATAATTGTGATAATAAGTAGAAAATATCTAATAAAAACAAATGTAGAAAGGATCATAATCACATCCATAAGAAAACGACAGACATCATTCACTGGACATATAATGAGAAGAGGAAGGCCTCAAAACAACATAACAGGAGGAAAGATAAATGGGAAGGGAGGCAGGAGAAGACCAAGAGGAAAAAAAACATGGACAGTCTAATGCGACGACACAACAAAAATAAATCACCAAATGAGCTGATGAAAAATATCAAGGAACGATATGTGAGGAGAAGGATGACTGCCAAGGCCTACCGGCATGGCACATGATGATGATGATGACGATGATGATGATGATGATGATGATGATGATGAACATGCTATCTCGTGTTTTAAACTATTTTATAATTAGCTGTAAGATTTGTTTGTGTATGCTCTAGTTGGCTGCATGCTCTACTGAAATATGTATGAACTATTTTGCAGACGGTTGTGTTATGATCCAGCTGTCCACATGAGGAGGTTTGGCTTTTGATGTGGTTTCTTCAAGCACGCATTTTTACTGTGTACTGTTAGCGCACTTGTTTTCTACCATAAAAGAATGAATGTTAGCTCATTTGATTTCTACCATGAAAGAATCAAATAAACAGAGAAAGTAAAACAGAACGGGAGTGCATACAAAGATCTACAGCATTTACTTTGAGAAATAAAAAAGCGTAGAGGAAATCGATAAGTATCTTCATGTAGTCAGAGTAGGTAACAGTGGAGATCTTAACTCAAGATGGTGTAGTCAGCGTAGGTAACAATGGAGATCTTATCTCAGGATAGAGTAGTCAGCTACATTCATGAATATGGGACTCTGGAATCACATTGTTTGAACTCGATATTCATCTACATCTAACTCTTCCACAATTATAATCCCTCCCCACTAAGTTCCATTCCCTTCTCACTTGTTACACGTAACTTACAACCTCTTCACAGCATCACATTACAACCCCTCTACCCCTACTGTAATCACAATTATTTCACCTTCTCCCGGCTAGATTACCATTGTAATCTCCCCTCCACGGTTTCCCCACCTACCACCCCCAGTTACCACCCACCTATCACACATCCCATGTCTCCAAATAAATACTCTCTACACTCCACCATGCTCATTTCTGACACACAGCGTCGGCCAAGCCACAGCTTCTTACCTTACGAGTTACAGCTAAGTGCTCTATTCATTTTATTGATTTTTTTTTCTTTTTTTTAAACTTAGCTTTTATGTGAATTTATATTTTATCTCCTCTCTCTATTTCTTCGTCCTGTATGTTCTTGTATGATTAAGGCTCACGCCGAAACTTCACAACTGTATACTCGTTAAGTAATAAAACTGTTCCTATTTTTTTCCTAGTTTATACATTTTGATATCACTGCAGTGGCTCCGTGTATAGTTATATATTTGTACACGAATTATTGTGTGGTAAAGCATGGGCACCTACGACTACTGGCACATATGAATGATGATGATGATGAGTATGATGATGATGAGGCCACAAGTTGTGTGAAGCTTAGAGTGCCCCCTTGTTGTGAAGTTACATCAAAAGTACTTTGATGCCCTAAACTGTAACTTATTTAGCGTATACCCAAATCTGTCACTATTATCTAACGACAGTACCAGCTTCCGTGAGTTTCAGTGACTCGTCATCTCTTCTGCTGTCTCGTTCTTCCTTTCTCTCCCGTTCATCGTAAACCACACCTTTCATTATTGTTCTGTAGCCCACCTTGCAGAACAGAAATTAAGAACAGAACAGGCCAAGCAAAGACTGCATTTTAGAGAATGAGAAACATATTATCCAACACATCCTTATCAATGTATGTTAGAAAACGAGTCTTAAAATGCTATATTGAACCTATCTTGTTATATGGAAGTGAATTGTGGACAATAAGCAGGTCTGCACAAAAATCATTGGAAGCAGCAGAAATGTGGTTTATTAGAAGAATGTTGTGAATCCCCTGGACAGCAAAAATAACTAATGAAGAATGTATGAGAAGAGCTGGAGAGACAAATAATCTTGTCAAGAAAATAAGATAGAGACAATACACTTTCATAGGCCATGCAATGAGAAGAGGGGCATTGAAATATTATAACAACAGGAAAAATAGAAGGAAGAAGATCAAGAGGAAGACCAAGAGAAACGATACTGGACAGTCTGACGGGATGATGTGAGAGGAGATCACCAGCTTACCTGATAGCCTGCATGAAGGATCGTGTACTCTGGAGAAGCATAATAGCCAACGCCAGTCGGCACGGAAACTGATGATGATGATGATGAGCCCACTCTGTAGTTTGACATGGCGAAGAAGAGTATTATTTGAAGTAGCAGTGGGACCAGCTATACTCAGCTATATCCCAGCTCTTCTATAACACTTTTGATGTCCCTTTTTATCCTTCATTATTCCTTCAGCAAAACTTGATTATTATTTGACTTCTTAATGCTTTGCCGTGTCCCTGTTTCAATGTTTACTCCTTCAGTACAGCCAACTTCTGATTTCATCAACAAAACTAACACTGCTACAATGTGGTATTCACCGGCACAGGCCAACGACGGCACTTCCAAAAACCGTCTCTCAGATCTGTCTTCGGGACATTTTATAACCTGTCACCAGATCTTGATTGATCTGAGTGCAAAAGACATTACGCGAGATTTTTAAGTTTCGTCCTGGCTCAAAGATCCAGCTCTGGCGCCTGAATTTTGTTTTTACTAAAAACTTAATTTTCTCCAAGCCCCCACCACCCCGGCCTTCTTTTCCCGTTTTAAAAAAATAACATTATCAATCTGTCATTATTACAAGATTTCACTGTGCGTGTTTTTTTATGTGGGAATAATTATAACCGTCACGCTTAACAAGTGAATTACCATACAAGCAAGAGAAATGAAAGGGTTCTTTCCAATGGATGTTGTATGATGATCCTGTATTTGTTGATGCGTTCTTGACGGGGTTAAACAATGGATGTTGTATGATGATCCTGTATTTGTTGATGCGTTCTTGACGGGTTAAACAATGGATGTTGTATGATGATCCTGTATTTGTTGCTGCGTTCTTGACGGGTTAAACATGGATGTTGTATGATGATCCTGTATTTGTTGATGCGTTCTTGACGGGTTAAACATGCATGTTGTATGATGATCCTGTATTTGTTGCTGCGTTCTTGACGGGGTAAACAAAGAGAGTTGCTGGGGATAGAGGGTGCGCTAATTAATCTGAAGATCTGAGGTTTATGATTGTTTTACTCTGCATGTTGGAGAGATTCCTGTCTCTTCTTTTGTTCTATTTACCGTTATAGTTAGGTGAAGGCAGAATTGATAAGTTTATGACCTCCATCACTCTCCAGTGTGTCGACAGGTCACAGAGAAATGGGCGCTGACACTATATGCCCTTGCTGTATAGTCAGTTGAAAGTAGGATGAGTGACTTTGCGACTGTCAGAGGGAAGGCACGGTAAGTACCTGAACTGGCAAGACCGTCAGAGGGAAGGCAATGTAAGTACCTGAACTGGCAAGAAGTGTCAGAGGGAAGGGACGGTAAGTACCTGAACTGGCAAGGACCGTCAGATGGAAAGCAGGGTAAGTACCTGAACTGGCAAGGACTGTCAGAGGGAAAACACGGTAAGTACATGAACTGGCAAGGACTGTCAGAGGGAAAACAGTGTAAGTACCTGAACTGGCAAGGACCGTCAGAGGGAAAGCAGGGTAAGTACCTGAACTGGCAAGGACTGTCAGAGGGAAAGCAGGGTAAGTACCTGAACTGGCAAGGACTGTCAGAGGGAAGGCAGGGTAAGTACCTGAACTGGCAAGGACCGTCAGAGGGAAGGCAGGGTAAGTATTTGAACTGGCAAGGACTGTCAGAGGGAAAGCAGGGTAAGTACCTGAACTGGCAAGGACTGTCAGAGGGAAAGCAGGGTAAGTACCTGAACTGGCAACGACTGTCAGAGGGAAGGCAGGGTAATTACCTGAACTGGCAACGACTGTCAGAGGGAAGGCAGGGTAAGTATCTGAACTGGCAAGGACCGTCAGAGGGAAGGCAGGGTAAGTAACTGAACTGGCAAGAAGTGTCAGAGGGAAAGCAGTGTAAGTACCTGAACTGGCAAGGACCGTCAGAGGGAAGGCAGTGTAAGTACCTGAACTAGCAAGGACCGTCAGAGGGAAGACAGTGTAAGTACCTGAACTGGCAAGGACCGTCAGAGGGAAGGCAGTGTAAGTACCTGAACTAGCAAGGACCGTCAGAGGGAAGGCAGTGTAAGTACCTGAACTAGCAAGGACCGTCAGAGGGAAGGCAGTGTAAGTACCTGAACTGGCAAGGACCGTCAGAGGGAAGGCAGTGTAAGTACCTGAACTAGCAAGGACCGTCAGAGGAAAAGCAGTGTAAGTACCTGAACTGGCAAGTACCGTGTCTCATGTTTTTGCAGCAGGCTTGGTTTCTCCATCGTTTTGGCTTCTCGAACAGTTTTTTTACTACAAAATTGTGTAAGTATTTTTTTTATATAATTATGCATATAAAAACTAGCTATACAAATGTGCACAAAATCAGTGTAGCAAATGTGTGATAACAAAACGTTAAACTGTTTAAAACAAAAGCAGGAATGTGCTCAGTGTGGGCTGTGGCCTGCTGACCTTGTCAGCCATGATATCGAGTTGCATTTCCTCGAGTCTGTTTTCAGATAACAACGGGCGATTCTTTCACTTTTTGTGCACGATGTTGAAACAACCAGGCACAGTTTTACAAAGAGACAAACGTGTTGCTCGAAAGAAGACGTAATCAAGACGCGAACTCCTTAAGTATGATAGTGACATATCTGGACTTTCGTCACCAAAATATCTCAAGACATAATCATTTACAGTTCATCTTTTTTGTGTCACAATCCTTCCAGTGACGAACACGTCCACACTCACAAATCTATCTCAAATCAGCTTCTCGAACACTCGCCAATCCCTGTTCAGCCCCGCTAATCATTTGACCAGGTGAACTTAAATCTGTTTTTTTTTCTTTATTTTCAAACCGAGTCACTGGTCAAGGTTCATTGATTCTGGACATTATCTTACTGTTATAGGAACGTTTTTTATAATTAACGAGCACACATACGACCTCTCGAAGCAGGGACTGAAGTGGCCATGCCAGATGAAAAGGGGCGAATCCAGGGTTGTACTCTGGGGTCTGGGCTGTTGAGTAGGGGTCAGGAAGCCCTGTTTTTTTTGCCCTTATTTATTGGTAAATTCAGGAAAATACAGTAACGTTTCGCCTACATAGTTTTCTATGTTTGGGTAGGGGGGCCTAGACAGTAACTGATTCCCGGGCCCCATTAAATTCTTCGCGGTCCTGGCCATGGCCTCCCATGCTGGTAGAATCTGCTGAAAAGCTTCATTGCTCAGCTCGCTCAAAGTTTTCCAGCAAGTCCCCGAATTCCACTCCTCATCTGCTACCATACTCGTGTTCCAGGAACTCTACTCCTCATCTGCTGCCATACTCGTGTTCCAGGAACTCTACTCCTCATCTGCTGCCATACTCGTGTTCCAGCAACTCTACTCCTCATCTGCCGCCATACTCGTGTTCCAGGAACTCCACTCCTCATCTGCCGCCATACTCGTGTTCCAGGAACTCCATTCCTCATCTGCTGCCATACTCGTGTTCCAGGAACTCTACTCCTCATCTGCCGCCATACTCGTGTTCCAGGAACTCCATTCCTCATCTGCTGCCATACTCGTGTTCCAGGAACTCCATTCCTCATCTGCTGCCATACTCGTGTTCCGGGAACTCCGCTCCTCATCTGCTGCCAGGAACTCTACTCCTCATCTGCTGCCATACTCGTGTTCCAGGAACTCCACTCCTCATCTGCCGCCATACTCGTGTTCCAGGAACTCTACTCCTCATCTGCCACCATACTCGTGTTCCAGGAACTCTACTCCTCATCTGCCACCATACTCGTGTTCCAGGAACTCTACTCCTCATCTGCCACCATACTCGTGTTCCAGGAACTCTACTCCTCATCTGCTGCCATACTCGTGTTCCAGGAACTCTACTCCTCATCTGCCACCATACTCGTGTTCCAGGAACTCTACTCCTCATCTGCCACCATACTCGTGTTCCAGGAACTCTACTCCTCATCTGCCACCATACTCGTGTTCCAGGAACTCTACTCCTCATCTGCCACCATACTCGTGTTCCAGGAACTCTACTCCTCATCTGCCGCCATACTCGTGTTCCAGGAACTCCACTCCTCATATGCTGCCATACTCGTGTTCCAGGAACTACACTCCCTTCGGCTACAAAGAACAACATTTTCCTAGTTCCAAGGAGACCACACGAAGAACAAAGGGGGAACTAACTTGTGTTTTTCGTTGTTTTACTTCAGAAAGCGTCCTACGTTTCTCGCTTTGGCTGTCATTTTTGGGTAATTACACATGGAATTTCCTAACAACCTCCGATATCTTGAAAGCCAGGTTAAGGTCGGTTTTAACATTTACTTTATAACAGGCCTGGAACACAGGTGAAACGCTTCCTCAGAAACCTGCCTGGCAGGAAAATGATCACCTTGGAGGATTTTTCTCACTTTCGAGTCAACAGGCATTTCGCAATTTTACATTTTTTGCTTACACTTATCAGTTCTAGTTAAAAGAGTCAAAAATTAGAAGACAACAACTGTTTAATAAACGTAAACATTGAAGGGAAACATAAAAGAGCCTCGTTTGTGTGTGTGTATGTGGTTTCTTTATTCATATTTTCTACATGGAAGCATATTTTTGGATATTCGTTAAAACAGAACGTTTCATCATAAACAAATGCTTCAGTGAAGTTTGTTTCGGTTAAAAACTCCAGTGATTTTCTTCTTGTCTTTAGTTTTTGTAGTCTTGAAAACAAGTTTTTATAGATCTTGAGGTCTCCGAGCTAAAACCGTCTTTCAGTGCGGCTATTTATAGTTTTTTCCATGTTTAACTTCCCATTTCGTTTCTCTGCTCATTTTCTGCCATCATCTTGTGACGTGGAAAGAAGTGTGAGCGACATTTTGCTTGTCATTTCTTTTAATTGAACAGAGTGTCTTACGTATCCAGACATCGCCTGGACATTAGACATAGTTGTCCCATGAAGTCGTAGTCTTATCTCACTTAGCTCTGAAATGTTTGAACCTTCTTCTTCTTCTTCCTCTTAAATCTCGCTGGAAATGTGAGCTGATGTTCTTTGCAGCAGATGCAGTGAGGACGTTGAGACACAGCATCGTGTCGCCTTGGGAGCTGGTTATGGTGGCTATTCTTTCACTCCCTGAGTGTAGCTAATTAGCAGGGGTATGCAGTACTTATTTATCAGACTCCACCACCATAAGGACTATGACGATAGCTTCCCTGTTATCAAAGTTAGGCACGTTACTAAGGGGAGCAAGGGAGGGGTATGGGGCAGGGTCGTGGTCAGCTATGGTTCGCAAACCCTGACGCTAACATGTCAGCTATGGGTCACAAAATGCCAACTCGGACAGCGTCTTTGAACCCCAGTGTTTGAAACAGATGACCTAAAGAAAACGGGCTAATGTGGACAAAGACAGCAGGTTAAGAAAGATACGATTTCATGAGCAAATATAAACGGTTAGCACTTAAATTAAAAAGAAGAACGCCAAGTAAAGTGGCAAGGAGAGACACTTGGTCACGGACTAACATAAAAGACTGATAGAAACATGACACACAATATTATGTGATACTGCTCTCCTTCATTACGTGGAAACAGTGGGCCCCTACAGTTCTTGTGTGATACTGTTCTCCTTCATTACATGGAAACAGTGGGCCCTTACAGTTCTTGTGTGATACTGTTCTCCTTCATTACGTGGAAACAGTGGGCCCCTACTGTTCTTGTGTGATACTGTTCTCCTTCATTACGTGGAAACAGTGGGCCCCTACAGTTCTTGTGTGATACTGTTCTCTTTCTTTACGTGGAAACAGTGGGCCCCTACAGTTCTTGTGTGATACTGTTCTCTTTCTTTACGTGGAAACAGTGGGCCCCTACAGTTCTTGTGTGATACTGTTCTCTTTCATTACGTGGAAACAGTGGGCCCCTACAGTTCTCGTGTGATATTGTTCTCCTTCATTACGTGGAAACAGTGGGCCCCTACAGCTCTTGTGTGATACTGTTCTCCTTCATTACGTGGAAACAGTGGACCCCTACAGTTCTTGTGTGATACTGTTCTCCTTCATTACGTGGAAACAGTAGGCCCCCTACAGTTCTTGTGTGATATTGTTCTCCTTCATTACGTGGAAACAGTGGGCCCCCTACAGTTCTTGTGTGATATTGTTCTCTTTCATTACGTGGAAACAGTAGGCCCCCTACAGTTCTTGTGTGATATTGTTCTCCTTCATTACGTGGAAACAGTGGGCCCCTTACAGTTCTTGTACAAAGAAAAAAAATAATAAATTCAGTCCAGTTCCGGGCCACTTCCTTCATCTATAACCAATTTTTGAAAGTTCTTATCAAATGGTGGTGTAGATGTGGTGTAGTGGTTAGTGCATTAGCTTGTCGACCAGAAGGCCCCATGTTCGAATTTCCATTGGGCTGGAACTTTTCTTCGACGGACCGAGACCAGACAAATGAGCCATGGAGATTTCCTTAAGAACGTGGAGATAACTAGGGCACAGGTCAAACATTGGCTAGTGATCTCAGTTTTGTCACTTTGAAAAGCGAGGACACAAACACATCATAATTCTAAGACATGCAAATGTTATGAGATATAGTTTATTTGTTATAGGACGGTGAGTTGTGGAGTCCAAGTGAAGGAAAAGTAGAAGAAAACGAGTTTTAAAAACTCAAAAGATGCACTCTGAACATTTAAAACGTTCAAAACAAAATTGGAGTGCATACATTTATTCATGATATTGAAAAGTTAAGGCTTTAAATTGCAACCTTTTAACTACTTCTAATTTACACTCAACAGTTCAGAAACTTTTACCTATTCTAATTTACATTAAACAGTTCAGAACATTTTAATTACTTGTAATTTATATTGAACCGTTCAGAAAATTTTAACTACTTCTAATTTACATTAACCAGTTCAGAAACTTTTAACTACTTCTAATTTACGTTAAACAGTTCAGAAACGTTTAACTACTTCTAATTTACATTAAACGGTTCAGAAACATTTAAAAGCAATTTTACGAGAAAAATCGTTTATAGTGCATGTTTTTAAACGTTAATTATGTGGAAGAGTTAGAGAAATGTTAGCATGTGTAATTGGAATTTGGTCCATTGTAGTCGCATATTCATTTATTTATTAGGTGCCATCCTGGACGGGGTTGGCGATCATACATCCTCACCTTGTGTTTCCAATCAGTTCAAATGCTTTTGTCTTTCCATCCCAGCGGTCAGTCATCTGAGGTGTTTTGCTTTTATTTTTCATTTCCTTCTTTTTCCTCTTGAATTTTCTAGTCACGACCAATTTCCCTAACTTCTGTCTTCTCATGATATGTCCACGAAACTCTGACTGTCTTTTTTCGGATACTTTTAATTAGTTTTAGTTATTCTGTAGCACTAAAGTGGTATATGTATTACTTAAATAAATAAATAAACCATTACAGAGAGCATTGCGTACGACGATGTATGGAACAAAGAACTTGTACGAACTCGCTGTTGTTCTTTGCAGTCGATATGTTAGTGGTGTTAAGGCGCAGCATCGTATCGACGTGGGAGCGAGTTATGGCGGCTACTTTTTCAGTCCTAGAGTACAGCTAAAAAGCAGGGGGTCGCTTCTTCCGCAAACTCCACCACCATGGGGACTATGGCGATCCCTGCACTCGTTAGCCAGGCTAGGCCTGTTACTGGAGGTACCACGAAGAGGTGGGGCAGGGTCTTCGTCAGCTATGGGTCGCTAACCCTGACGCTAGCATATCAGCTATGGGTCGCTGATAACTTTATCGGGCGTTTTCATTCCAGCCCCTCCCCCCCCCCCAAAAAAAAAATCGAACGAATAAACAAAAAACCCTAAATGAGAATCACAGAAAAATACATAGTAAAGTGACTAGCATTTGTGAGACAGAAGACAGTGCACTCAAAACAAGAGAGTCCCTGATAATTCTCCTGTCATGTTTCTTTCTCTGATGTCCAAATTGCTTTGTCTCCTATTTTTAAGAGTGCTAACCGTACAACGCCTTGCTGAAAATACATAATTTTCTTTCTCCCTTCTTTATGAAAGAATAAAAATCACTTTACTATGTGTTTGCAGTGATTTTCATTAGTGGTTTTTGTTTCTTTGCGTGATACACGGTCTAAAGTCTAAACTGTAATTGTTTATTTATTTCTCACGTCTAAATTGCTTTGTTCCCTGTTCTTAGAATGCTAACAACAGCTCGCTGAAAATACCTATTTCTCCTGTCAGTTCTCATTTTCTCATGCCCAGATTGTTTTGTCTTCTATTTTGTTTCGAATGCTAAACGTACAAGGCTGGGAAGAAAACACATAAAACGACTGCTGATGCAGGGTCGTCAGCACAAACCAAACTCAGAAAAGAAACTTAAATAGTTGGCAGGAAAAATGACGCCCCTGGCCAGATAAACTGATAGTATTCCAGGTCACTTTGGAATCGCTACTGCGTCAGTTGTTTGTCCAGATCATAAATGAAACCAATTCTTCATATAAGAGTTGCATAAACATGATCCAGCACTCTTTAACCTTTGCACGTCTTGCTGGATGAGGAACTTTTGATTTCGATAATCTTCTGTTTGGAACGTTGCACATGCGTGCATTCTTCCTGTAAATCAATATTATATATCAATATGATATGGCCATCCAGTAGATAGTCACGAATCAGCCATATTATTGGATTAACTTTGGAGATAATTCCATGTACGTTATTTTCTGTGCTTGTTTTTTTTCTTAAATTTTATTTTAATCTTTGTTAAGTAATCTGGCGAATGTGAGGTCAAGTCTTGTTCAGATAATCTTTTGTTTGGAACGAAACTATAACAGAAAGTACCACAAAATATTAGAATGTGAGCAGTTCTTGATTTAGACGTGATGAAGCTTAAGCTGTAGTGCTGGATTTAGACGCGATGAAGCTTAAGCTGTAGTGCTGGATTTAGACGTGATGAACCTCTAAGCTGTAGTGCTGGATTTAGACGTGATGATGCTCTAAGCTATATAAATCTCGAAGCCCCCTTTATATATAATTCTGTCAAGGCCCTTATGGATTCTACGTCCCTAAGTTGCAGCTTGTTTAGCTTATACCTACATCCGGGCTTCTGATCAGAAGGCCCTTGGTTCACTTCTGCATCTAGGTCAGGATTTGTTCCAACCGTCCGGCATCAGGGTCAACCAGGGTACCTTGGGCTTCCCTGGGAAAATAAAGACAGCGAGGACAAGTGCGGGTATTCCTACCTTAAATGCTGTAGTGGCCCAGAAGTATTAAGGTAAATACCTTCACACAACACCCCTATCACTTTGAGATGCCAAGGGACATAAGTAATATACTTATATCTGGCATTTGATGTTATCTATTTTTTTCTAGCTTGTAAGTTGAAACACGAAACACTAAATCAAACAGGGGTAGGGACATATATGAAATTAATTTTTTTTTACCCAAAATTTTAAACAGTTGGCTAGGCTAGGTTTATAACTTTACTTATAAATGTGGCACCCGGGCATACTTGTTCTGTTTCTCACAGAGTGAATTTCAGAATAGCATCTTCTACACTAAGATGTTTTGGGCATTTCCAAACGCAACACATGTTTTAATATAGGACAACAATCTGCATCTACCTATCACATAAATAGAGAGAGAGAGAGAGACAGACAGATTAGCCGACTTATTGAAGGAAAAATACGTGAGATTAAATCTCTCTCTCTCTTCTCTGCGTGTGCGTGCGTGCGCGTGTGTGTGTTTTTTAAACAAAATTAAGCGCCTCGACCAAAGTAATACATTCCGGGGACAAATCTCGAAAATATGGGATTCTGTCGTATAATACGGGACGGTTGATCATCTTAGTTTCGGCCAGTGTTTTGACCAAGGCGTTACCAGCCCCGATGTGAAACCAGGTTTCCTGTATGTTTTAATGAAGGATCAAGCAGAAATGTTCAACAGCAGTAAATTTAGTTCTTAGGACCACAAGAGCCAGACATTTGTTGAAAAGCCCTTTCCAACGTAAAACATGCTAGATCCTTCCCTCCCCCTACCCGCCCCCCCCCCCTTTTTTTTTTACATACACGCAAAACTCTGCTAAAGAGTTCTCAGTAACAACTGCTTGCAATCGGCTTGGAGTGCGGACAAGTTCATCTTTCAACATCTGCTAATGTTCTGGCTGCTGGTGCTGCTAGTGTGCAAGGAAGATCCACCAGCGATGTATTAGCTTGTGTGTGCAGTGCATTCATGCTTCTGTCTTGCTGGGTATGGAAATAATCAAAGGGATAGGGAAAGCAGTTGAGGAGGCAAAGAAGATAAGAGAGAGTGAGACAGAGAGAGAGAGAGAGAGAGAAGAAAGAGGAAAGAAATTTAGAGAAGTAATGAGAGACAGAAAAGACAGAGAGAACGTTAAGGATAGAAAGAGAAATCAAGAGAGGGAAAAAACAAACCAACAAAAAATAAACAAGATTATTTTCAAAAGATCCAGAAATGTGAACTCGAAACTCGTAGTCTAATGCTCCGGCATACGTCTCCCATTTCTAACACTGCCGCATATATTCTACGTTAATTTCAAATTTTGTAGTATAAAAATAAAAATAATTCAAAATTAAATTCAAAATAACAGTTACGTTAATAATTATATCCACACATTAAACAATCTACACTTACCGAGCAAAGAGACAGACAGACAGACAGGCAGGCAGGCAGGTAGACAGGCAGACAGAAAGATAGATAGATAGATAGATAGATAGATAGATAGATAGATAGATAGATAGATAGATAGATAGATAGATAGATAGATAGATAGATAGATAGATAGATAGATAGATAGATAGGGGATTGAGGGAGACTGAGAGAAATTTGAGAGAGAGAGAGAGAGAGAGAGATTAGCCCTCTTACTGAAAGAAAAATGTATGGATAAATTGTCCAAATCGGTATGTATTTACAGTGAATATATACTTATTTAAGGTTATCAGAAACTTATATTCTGCCTTCTCGTCATTTTCTAGAGGGGTTACATCTGAAAGCAAAATACATATGCTACTGAATGCTAAACTCATTACAGATGACATTGTAACTTATCATGGACTAACACGACTAGTAGCAAGAAAATGTCGGAAATTATTGCTATTGATTAGAAAATATTGTAACACAAATTCTACAAAGCACCCATTTAAAACAGCGATGTTTTCGAGGTTAACGTGTAATTTTAACAATATGGATGGTATGGCAGACTTATGTAGTGGAAATCTAGACGTGATGGCTGCCAGAGCGGTTGGCGTCTGACTTGGTCGAAGGGAATGCATGTCGCTCGTGATTGGTATGACAGGGTGGCATTAGACGAGGCAGAGATAGTGCAGCTTTGTTGTTGTTGTTGTTGTTAATGGTCATGTCCAAAGCCACTTAAAACTTCGCTTAATGGTATCATTGTATCCTTCTACCTTTCACAAATCTTGTGAATTTCCTTAATATTCTTTTAAAATCTCCTGCTTATCTCAGTTAAGATAATAAATTTAAATGATTGTATTTAAAAAAAATTATTCTGAACTTGAAGAGGGATGGCTCAACGGAAACGAATTTAGTAACTACCTCCATAAAAGAATGTATAATTGTGAAAATCTTTTCTGGGTGATGATTTAACATCTAGGGAAGGATTCACGGGAGATCTGGGTTAAAAAGAGGAGGTTTGGAACCTTGGATATTGAGAACAGCTGGTTGTTGGATATTGAGAACCGCTGGATTATTTGTTACTGAGAACCGCTGGTTGTTGGATATTGAGAACCGTTGGTTGAATCGAAAATAAAAAACATCTTCCATCAACTAAAGTTTAGCTATTTATTCTCCAGCAACAAAGAGTTACGTAAACTTCGCTTCATCTTGCGCCAGAATTTAACACTTTCAGAACCACACACAAACTCCTTCATTGAGAAATTCCGAGTACTTTGTGTCTCCGTTGCTTTGTAAAATGAACAGCATACCATTCCATGCACTCAGAGAGTTTACAGATTATTTACCTTAGCAAAACTTCCTGAATTCCCCCCCCCCCCATACACCAGTTAACCATGACAAGAGTCATTTACCAATGTGTGCTCTCTTTATTAGTATGTTAAATGCAGAGAAAGTGAGTGCATACTAAAGTACGAGGGTCATACCGAAAGTCGTGAGCAATTTTTTTTTCAATCAGAATTTATAAACAGAGAAAATATAAATATATCACCTTAAGCCGCATCCTTTTCCTCACTTTTCAACATAATCTCTATTTCTCTGCACACATTTTTCCCATCGCAATGCAAGTTTGAAAATACCCTCCCGGTAGAATTTCGTTCCAGCTGACCGACGGCACATACGCACTGCTTTCTGGACGTTCTCTCCTGTGGGACCCAGCTGGCACACACTTTTCTATAGCCTAGCGTTTCAGTCATTTCATGTACTGCATTGTGTCCTATTTCAAGATTTACAGCGATTTCAGATACTGTGACAATCGTCATTAATAATGTCGTCAACCCTTTCCACTTTGCGATCAGTAGAGGCAGTTCGAGGGCGACCTCTGCGAATCATATCTTGGATGCTCGTGTTTCCATCTTTGAAATGCACCCATACACACATCCCCACAAGATAGCTGAAGTCTTTGGTGAATCTCAGTAGTGGGGATTTCCTCTTTAACATTGGAACTCATTAACAGCACGTTGACGAAACGAAACTTCAGCACCCACCATTTTGTTTATGCTCCGCGTGGTCACATGAAATGATGGTGACGTCATGTGACCTCTACATGAAGTGAAAAGGATTCAGATAAAGGTGATACATTTATATTGTCTCTATCTATAAATTCTGGTTTTTAAAACGTTTATGCTCACGACTTTCGATATGACCCTCGTACATCAGAGAAAGCTTCTTTCCGTTCTGTTCAGGCGTTCCCTCTACATCTTTCTACATCTTTGGAAGGGCAGCCAAGAAGCAGACTTTCTGGCACACTCCACTATTGTATCGATAAAGTGGAAGAGTCAGTTTCAAGGAGCGTCATGGAAGTTCACAAGTTTTAACATCTGCACCATTTCTTTGCTACCAGAAAAAAAACATGTACGCAATCACCGGTAAGTGATAAATTCAGCTGAATCTGAGAGTGGTTAATAGGCTAGATTTAAAAAAAGAAAGAAACGCTTGGCAGGACTGATAGATTTTCTCTTCGAAAAACATTTTTATTGGAAACAAAACCTGCAGTCAGGATTGATAATTCAAATAGGAGAGTAACAGAACACAAGAGCAGGAGTACGGCAGGGATGGGTTTTATCCCCTGACCTCTTCTCTCTCTCTCTCTCTCTCTCTCTCTCTCTCTCTCTCTCTCTCTCTCTCTCTCTCTCTCTCTCTCTCTATATATATATATATATATATATATATATGCGAAAGAATTATGAGGCACATTGAAAATATGCCTGGGATGGTAGTGGAATGATACACGCTAAACGATCTAAGATATGCGAGCGAACAAGCACGGTACTGAGAGCCCAAAGTGAAGAAGTGCTACAAGTTTTATAGGCAAAGTTGTATAAAAGAGCGAGGAGAAAAGGCTTAATTTAAATAAAATGAAGACAGGAGTCCTATATAAAAACATAGCAAAACGCAGCATCAAAGTAGAAGCCACAGAATTAAAGCAAGTGGACAGATTCAAGTATTTAGGAACAGTAATAACACAAGATGGAAGATGAGAAACCAAAATAAGGAGCAGAATAGCCCAGGCCAAGTCAGCATTTATGAACAGAAAAACATACTGTGCAATAAAACTCTGTTGATGAATACCAGAAAGAGAGAATTATTCAGTGTTGTATCGAACCCGTATTATTATGTGGATGCGAAGTATAGATGGTAGCAAAAGACATTCAAAGTCTACTGGAAGCAGCAGAGATGTGGTTCCTAAGAAAAGTGATGGGAATGCTATGGACAGCCAAGAAAACAGAGGTTCTAACGGAGGTTAGGCAAAAGAGAGAAAACATTTCAAAATTCAGAACACGACAATCCAATTACGTATGACATGTTTTAAAAAGAAAAAAGGTGCAGCTAAATGTGAAGACCATCGAACCATCAGTCTTATGAGCCATGTTACCAAAATCCTGCTTCGTATAGTCATGATAAGAGTCAGGGGCAAAGTAAAATCAGAAATCGCTGAAGAACAGTGTGGCTTCGTCGAAGGAAAAGGCACAAGTAATTATATATATATATATATTGTGAACACTGATGGAAAGACCACTAAAAGCAAAGACGGACCTATACTTATGCTTCATAGACTAATATAAAGCATTCGATAAGTGAGACACGCAGAAATTATAAGAAGTTGGAAAACATCAACATAGACGGGAAAGATCTGAAACTCATAAAAAAGATATACTATCAGCAATCAGCAGCAATTAACTTTGAGAATCAAACAGGAGCATTCCAAGACATAAAACTGAGAGTGAGACAAGGATGTGCTCTATCTCCTGACCTCTTCACCCTGTACAGCGAAAGCATAATGAGAAATATAGAGAACATGCCAGGAATATCAGCTGGCGGATACAACCATAACAACTTAAGATATGCAGACGACACAGTTCTGATTGATAAAAGTGAAGGGGAGCTACAGGCTCTTTTGGACATCGTGGTTCGTGAAAGTGAAAGTAAAGGTCTCAGCATGATTAAAAAAGAAGACTGAAGTGATGGTAATCTCAAAGAAAAGAATACCACCAAATTGTAGCATTACCATCGATAGCACAGAAATGAAACAAGTTGATAGTTTCAAGTATTTAGGAACAATTATAACAGCTGATGGGAAATGTCACAACGAAATAAAAAGCAGACGTGCTCAGGTCATGTCAGAATTCCAGAAAATGAGAAACATCTTGTGCAACAGATCAATGGAAACAAGATTCCAAGTACTTAAATGTTATATCAAGCCAATTTTGTTGCATGGATGTGAAGCGTGGTCCATGAATAAGAGAGTACAGCGAGAAATGGAGGCCATGGAAATGTGGTTCATAAGAAGGATATTGAAGGTACCATGGACAGCTAAGAAAACCAACGACGAAGTCTTAAGAGAGGATGGAGTTAAAATGCAAGCTACAGCAAAGATCAGAGGCAGACAAGTGAGATTTGTAGGACATTTTCTGAGAATATGAAAACACATTGTGGTAACTGGAAAAAGTGAGGGAAGAAGAGACAGAGGAAGAGAGAGGGAGAAGTTACTGGATGGGCTGTCAGTGTGGCACAGCACTTGATTGATTGATTTAAAAAGAGGTAAACTGGAAAACATAATGACAACAGGAAAACTAGAGGGAAAAAGGGACAGAGGAATCCAAGAAACACGATTCTTGACGGACTAAAAGAGTGGCACAAAGCACAATCCAAAACACAGCTTATAAAAAGAGCAAAGGACAGGTGGTTGTAGAAGTGAGTAACGACTAACGCCTGATTGGCACGGACCAGAGAGAGATCATTAAATGGACTTGAGACACCAGATTTACACACCACGTGTTCATGCGTGTCAGAATCAAGGACCAGATTTACACACCACGTGTTCATGCGCGTCCGACTCAAGGACCAGATTTACACACCACGTCCGACTCAAGGACCAGATTTACACACCACGTGTTCATGCGCGTCCGACTCAAGGACCAGATTTACACACCACGTCCGACTCAAGGACCAGATTTACACACCACGTCCGACTTAGGGACCAGATTTACACACCACGTCCGACTTAATGAGCAGATTTACACACCACGTCCGACTTAAGGACCAGATTTACACACCACGTCCGACTTAAGGACCAGATTTTACACACCACGTCCGACTCAAGGACCAGATTTGATGGTTTTTAATTATCCTTTCTTTTTGCCACATGGAACCTCAATGCACTGCATCAGTGACTAGGTTAGTGACTATTTGTTATTACACAACCACAGTCAATGTTACAGATTCCAGCGTTTGCTTGAGCTCTGACTGTAATACAAACATTTATTCTCAGTGCACATTATATAGGAGACGCACATGGTATAATTAAGAGAATGTGGGTTTCACTTCCGTAAGGCAATAGTTTCACTGCATCACAGGACAAGCACTTGTTCATGAACTTGACCAAACAGGAGATAATGTATCTTAACTCAGTTAGAATCCAAGGTATGTGCAAACCAGTCATTTCTTCATTTGTATCACACACGGAAGAGATCATTCTCCTTGTCTGGATTTCTAGATACATGAAACTTAAGAAGATGAATAAGAGATGAAATACGCGTGAATGACCTCAATAAACATATACTATGTACATATACTATTATTAAAACTGTTTGTGAACATCAATGAAGACTTATTTACTCCTACTCTCTGAATCCTTTTGTTAGGATTGACCTATTCAAGAAAGAAGCCTTGCTTACTCTGTCGCTCACCACAACAATACCCTATAAATATTTCTTCTTTTAACTTCACACTTTTTCAATACTTGTTTGACTTTTATTACATGCTCCCTTAGGAAACCTACTTCCTCATGGCATTACTATCGCAGTAATCATTATTTGCTTGTAGAGTAGCTTAAATTCATTCTTTTACGCAAATAATTTTACACTTTTACAGCAAGTAAATATGATGATTTTATCATTTTTTGTATTTGTGTATAATATTCTGGAGTATATACTTGTAGATGAGAGTATATACGTAACAGATTTTCATTTCAAATTTATTATTGGTTTTACATTTAAATTTCAAATAAAAATGTAATAAAATGATTTTGAATGAAAATTTACATATGAAAAGCGGAATGTTCTCAATTTTTGTACCTAGTTCTTCACTCTTTGAAATAAGGTTTCTACTTTTCTTTCTTCGTTCGTAGTTCTTTTCTTCCTTCCACTCGATCATTTGAAAAGCAATGAAAGAAGACGGAATAGAAGCCTAATGTAGGCAGAACGTAGATGTGAGGAAAAGCTTGGCACTTTTAACACGCCTGAAGCTTGTTTGAACCTTATGTTGGCATTTAGGAAGGGCAAGGAAACAGGGTCAACGACGCACTGTGATGTTTGTTTTAAATTGTGCAAGTTCAAATATTCCGGACAGATAACGAGAGAGAGAGAGAGAGAGAGAGAGAGATACAGCTGGCCATGTGATGGTGTCTGCAGGTGCGAAAAAAATGCAACAAACCCACAAAAACAACATCAAAAGTGCGAAATCTAAAAACTTCACAGCGAGGAGGTGTGCTTTTCTTTCCTGAAATTTATGAGGGCGAAGTTGATTGCTACCACAATGTAATATATTTGTAGCAGTCTGCTGTAGAGTCTATTTACATTTTTATCATTGCTTAGTGGACCAGTAGCAAGAGTAAACACGAATGAAAACTTAAATAGCTTCTAGATCCTTCCAGCCCCGGGTCCTGTGTGGGGGAGTTACGAAGACTTTCAAGATTCTTTGTCACTCTTAAGACGATGGTTCCAGTTCTGGAAAGGAATTTAAAAAAACCTAACAACATACAGACCTCTGGGAGTCATGACCTTAAGAAGACCAACTTCCTAATAGTAAGAAGTGCTTAAAAAGCACTTGTCCGGCTAACACTATATAATTTATCTACATGGACGCAAAAACGAATAAAAATATCCATATTACAAGAACTTAATATTGAAGAAGGATGGCTAGTAAAGAGGATTAAAAAGAGAAAACTTAAACATTTTGGAAACATTAAACGTCATGATAATTTAGAGAAAACCGTCTTGGAAGGATACACAATGGGAAAAAGAAAGAGAGGAAGACCAAGACGAAGATGGCTGCAAGACATCGTTGATGATCTGTAAATGGATGCATCAGCAGCAGGCGATCTTGCTCACAACGGAGAGGCCTACAGGAGTTCTGTTAGGGAGGCAAAGTTCCGCAAGGGACATGCAAATGAATGAATGAATTTTATATATATATATGATCCCTAAGATCATGTGATCCATAAAATAGAACTACGGTGGACACCACAGAGGAACAGAAGTAAGTGTAGACAAAAGGAGATATGGAGAAGAACAGCAGAGAGGATGTTTAGAGGGCTCACCTGGGCAAGAGCACAAAAAAAAAGGCAAAGGACAGACGTTTGTAGAAAACCCTTGCGGAGGCCCCATGTGCCCTGTGCACTTAAGGTTCAGAGAGAGAGAGAGACAGAGAGAGAGATGATCCCTGCTTTACGGCATATTCGCTTTTTCGACCATCATTCATTTCTTATTGTAAATCTATATTTTTTTACAATATACAATACTTATGAAATGTATTTAAAATGTGTATACAAATTATCAGGTCACTCTAGTGTGTTTTTATACTTTAACCCATGCTTGTTTACCGACAGTAAAGTACTGGATACTTACTCCAATGAAATTCACTTGACGTCCATTTCGTTTTATCAACGATTTCGTCGGAAAAGATTATACGTATATTACAGTCAGGTGACTTTGCAGACAAAATGAAACCTGATATGTAACAGGAAATTGATCATCTCAGCCATTAAATACTACTTTATAAATTAAGTCACCATTAATAACACTTGGATCAAATGTCTGCCAGAATTTCCCCTTTATTCCGCTTTTTCTTTAACTGAATGTTTGTTCCAACCCCCCCCACAATGCTTTTTATCTGTTTTGCTGGGATAACATTTCTGTTTTCTTTTCGCAGCAAGAAAGATAAAACCATCTTTGTAAACAAACCGAAAAGGAAAAAAAAAACCTGCAACTAACGAGCAACAACATTTTTCACTAACTGGGGCTTTGTGGCTAAATAGTATAAACAGAATTTCAACACTAACAATGAAAACTTTGTTCGGGGAGAGCTGGGCGAAGGCCAGTCGTTGTACCCGGGCTTTATGCCTGAGGGGCCAATCTGCATTAGGCTCGTGCGAGCGAAAACTTTAATCTAAGAGATTTTTACTTAACTGGTGTATTTAGACTATATTTGTTTGATTATGCTTTTATTTTCTGCTATTTTAATATCAAATTAAGATCTTTGTAGCAATGGTTTTACCAGTGTTAGTTGTATATTAGTTGTAGTGTTAGTATGTTAAGATAAGCCACGTGGTATGCCATCCCACCTTTTATAAAGTCCAGTACTATATTTCATATTTAATTCTACTGTATATATTATCTAGTGATTTAGTGGAGTTTGCAGAACCAAGTATTTTCATTTATCGAATATGGCAAAATAGGTTTTTCTACTTTGGGAGCCAAAGACCACGTGTTGTCGAGATTAGGTGATTATTCTGGCATGCTTCAGGCATTTGCTTCTTTTAAGCTAAATTTATTTAAGCGCTTTCTAGTTTAGGAAAGCACTGAGGTATTAAGTTGTTTGATTTATTTAACGAAATCTAAGGTAGTTGTTTATTTGCTTCCATCTTTAAGGATATACCCTGCTGAGATAGCCCGCAAATTATATGTCCCGAGTGTTTGGATAGAACGAGAAAACTACGTTAAGTTTCGGGAGAAGATTGTTATGTTTAGTTTCACGAGGAACTATGTTTAAGGAGAAGATATCCTGTTTGAGAGGAGATAATGTTTAGTTTTATGAGGATCGATCACCATGTTTAGTTTCACTTATGAACACATAATTCATAATGTGTTTCAATGAGAGTTCTGGCTAACTTGGGAGCAGGTCTGTGTACAATTACAATAAACCCTGTTGCCCCTGGCAGCAATCCTTTTATTAATTTTTTTTCAGCATTTTTGTCTTGTTTATTATTTTTGTGGAGGTCGAGCGCAAGGGAAAGTGAAATCGCTTTGGGCTATGATACGAGTAGGAGCCTATAGGTTACACGCCTGAGTTACTTGGTTTGGGGTAGGCAACGGACAAGACGTAATGGGTCAACACCCCCCTCCCCTCAGCTTCTAGTAGAAGTCGTATGTCGCCAGTAATCGTTCTGCTATCTGCCTTGTTTATCTACAAAGTTCACACAGCTACAGTCGCCACTCAGTGGCCACCCGACATCGACAGACACATCGCTCCTCAGCACCACATTAGAATAAAACAAGCGTTAATATTGCTCGTCAAATTTTCCGGAAAAACCCTGCAGTCCCAGAAGTGACGGTGTCCCAGATACGGTCTGTAAGATGCATGCATCTGCCGCGTGTACTGCTATACGTTCTCCAAATCATGCTTCAGTTAAATGTCCGTGTGTAACTGTAACTGTAACAAACTGGGCCTAACTCTGTTGCCGGCTCAGGGAAACGGCTTCATTACACTCGGGGCCCGCCCATACGTTGTTCGGCCTTTGACGTCAGGATTTCCTTCAGAGTCTTTAGGGAGATGACTCCAGTGTTGTGTTGACTGTACAGTTACTTTTTTCCGTGAGTATAGTTAGCATGATCCAAAATATTCAATACTCCCCACTTCTTCCAGTTTTTCCTCATTGATACATATATCAGCTGCCTTGTTTGTTTTGTCAGTTGTCATCAGTTTAGTTTTCTTCGCATTAAGATAGAGGTTTTGTTCTTCATTATTCTTACGCACTGACATAATTAGTTTTTCCATTCCTTTTTGTGTTGTGGACAGCAATACTGTGTCATCAGCATATCTAATCTCTGGTATTTCATAACCTCCAACTGTTATGGCATCGTAATATTCTTTGTCTACATCTTCTCTAACATTCCTCATTATATTTTCAGTATACAAGTTAAATAAGTAGGGTGACAATATGCACCCCTGACGGACCCCTTGTTTTATGTCAAACCAACTTGTTGTTTCACCATTTATTCTTACTGCTGCTTGTTGGTCTAGATACAGCAGTGATGTTAATTGTACCAAATGTGTTGGATATCCCATTTTTTCAATTATTTTCCAAAGTTTCTGGTGTTGTACACAATCAAATGCCTTTGAGTAGTCTATAAAGGATAAATATAGATTCACTTTAAACTCTCTGCATTTCTCTATGATTAATCTTAGATTGAATATATGATCTCTTGATCCTCTTCCTTGCCTGAAACCAGCTTGGACCATATTGACTTCTTCTTCTATTTTCTTTCGAAGTCTACCCATTATGATTTTTAACAGAATTTTACTGGCATGACTAATCAGGGCAACAGTTCTCTAGTTGGTGCATAATTTCAGGTTACCCTTTTTTGGCAGTGGTATGAATACAGTTCTTTTCCATTCTTTTGGCCAAACACCTGAATGCCATATCTTTTTACATAGTGCATGATAGATTGTTGCACACTCCTTTCCTCCTGCTTTAATAAATTCAGCTGTTATCTTATCACATCCTGGTGATTTACCATTTTTCAGATTCTTTATTGCCCATAAAACTTCTTCCATTGTCGGTTCGGGTTCTTTCTCCTCCAATAATAATTCACACTGTTGATTTCTGCTTCCATAGATACAGCAGATAAAAATCATGGTTGGACATTAAGTAAGCAAAAGGAAAGACTAAAATGTGGGAAAATGAACCAGTACTTTGTTTTATGGAAGTGTCTGAGTGGAGGAACGGGTAGAGCCGTCGTTTGTCACGATGAGGGCAATGGTTCAGAGCCCCGCCGGGGGCACTGTTGTCTGACCCAGCTGCAGAAATGAGTACCTGGCCACTTCTGAGCTGAAGAAGGAAAGGATGCCAGTCATGATACTGACCACGTCACCAGTTAGTGCATAGACAGGATGTAAAAACTAACACCAGGTCTGTAGGTCTCCTTGTGGTTTGGTATATATATATCTGCTCCTTGACATTTGCGTGAAGTAGGCGCATGAAGTAGAAGTATTAGTGCCTTCGGATTTCTAGGTTACCACAGCATTTGAAGTAGGGAATGACATGACTAGGCTTGTTTATATGGAGATACGGCTTTAGAGAGCTGCGAGGTCTTAAATGAAGCATTAGCAACAGCAAATATAAATGGAAAATGTGGAAGAGAGTCAAAGATTGTGGGACTGTGAAAGAAGAAAAAACAAAAAACAAAAGCAATGAAGATAAGAAAGTCTGGGCTGGTGCTGAAGCAGCCAAACCTGCGGACGTAGGAAAGGATTTGCAACGGATTTGCTCTCATTTGAATGAGAGGATTAACGGATTGAGATATGACGGTAAAAGTGCAGCGCCATGTTTTACAGAAGTGACATCAGCTGTTTTAACCACGCAGTCAAGCATTACATTGCCCGACTAATTGAGTTCTAGAAAAGTACAGTCAGATTTTGGAATAGTGAATGTAAACATAAGCCACAAGGAACATAAGCCAAAAGAAAGCGGGCGTTTCTACATTTTATAAAAAAAGGGGGAAATAATAACTGAAAACGGCGAACAAAATACCTCATCTCGTTAACATGCACTTAAAAACCACTTGTTCTTGTACTCATGTACTCAGAGCAGTTTAAGTATAGAAATTATTGGTTTCACTGTGCAAACGAAGAAGCACTTTATGTGTAATTTTTTTTTCAATATGTGTAGTAATTGTAAGGTGAAGGTAAAATCCCCGTTTTCATGCCATTACCAAGGCATATTGTGGATACGGTGTTGGGCCCGTGTAACAGAATAACAATTCTGTACAGAGTGTAGTGTGTGTAACCCTGTAGTTGTGGTCTGGTAAAATTCAAAGTCACATGGTTGAGTTGAGGGGAAGGTATGCATGGGCTGAGAAAGTGAGTCCTTGGTCAGAATGTGTTAGAGAAAGGTTGTGTGATTGACTCTAGTATGTGGTAGAGAGAGCCTTACTTGTTTGTTGTAGTAGGAGTTTATTTGGTTTGTGATGTAGGAAGAATTTTAGTAGTTTTATTGCAGATTGGAATCTCGTTTAGGAAGAGTTTCTACCATTGGCAATTTGTTGGTAGTGAGATGGAAGAATTAGTTTTTCCCTGTGTTGGTTGAGGTTTTGTTGATAATGTTGTAAGTATTGATTGTTTTGTGTATAGTACATTGTAAGGTTTTCGCCCATATGGCGTAGAGTTCGCTCACGCCTGGCACTGTTAATGTAATTCTTGTTCAGCCTGATGGCTATGTTTCCATCATTCATGATTTCACCCTCATTTTGTCCATTAATAAATGTGCGTGGTCTGATAATATACTACACCAATTGGCTTTGTTGGAATTCTCATTGTTGACCAGTTGTTTTGGTTGGAAGACTGCCAAGTTATGTTAAGCTGTTGCATTTGTATTAGTTTGTGGAGTTGGAAGCCTGGGTGTCTTGTTGGATTTTCTCAGTGTATAATATAGAAAATTAGGCGGTTTTTAGAACACCAACAACAAGAAGAAATGTATAAGTTCAAACTGTACTCCACAAGTAGACAATGATCAAACCAGCAGAAAACCATTTTAGTTGGCGCCAATACTATTTCAGGGGTGCCTTAAAATTATAAATAGTCAATCTATTACACCCGTATTGCCAAGACCTTCAGCACATGAAAGTGTAATGTGGTAAGCATCACGTCTGGTCGAAGTTACCTTCCCAGGTTTCTCTAGTACCCATTTTTAGAGGCTGGCTAGACCCCGAGGCCTTTTTTTTTTCTTTTTTGATGTGATGGTACCAGAAAAATCCCCTCTGCTGGGACTTGAACCCGGTACCACAGAATTAGTACACCCAGGGCCTAACCACTCAGCCAACCAGGCCGCCAATATGAGAAATAAAACTGTTTATAAGTATGAGGAGAATAGATGATAAAATCAAACATTTACGACGACGTACGAATACTTTTGAGTTTGCCTGTGTCCCCTTGAGAGTGCCTTTTGAATAGAGACCATTTATGTTAAAACAACCCGAAAGATTTTTCTGAAAAATATGAATTTTGTGAAATGAATGTGAATGTAATGTTTTTTTTTAGTCACGTTCTGTGGTCTGCTAGTGGTTTTCCAGCCCTATTGAGTAATAACACTATATTAAAAAACTGTCATAGGAAATCCACACTTTGCAATAAGTCACCATCTATGAAAGTCCAGAAAAGAGTGCTACAGTGTTACATTGAACCGGTCCTGTTCTAGGGATGCAAAGAACGGACAGTCAGTAAAGAGATACAAAGAAGGCTGGACGGTCAGTAAAGAGATACAAAGAAGGTTGGACGGTCAGTAAAGAGATACAAAGAAGGCTGGACGGTCAGTAAAGAGATACAAAGAAGGCTGGAATCAGCTGAAATGTGGTTCTTAAGAAGAATGCTGAAGGTACCACGGACAGCGAGAAAATCGAGGGAGGAAGTTCTGAAAGAGGCACAAGAAACAAGGAAAATTATAACGAAGATCAGAAAACGACAATACAAGTTTGCGGGGCATGTTTAGGGGAGAGGCGGGCTAGAGCACCTAATGGCAACAAGGAAGATCGAAAGTAGAAGAGGCAGAGGTAGACAGAGAGAAAAGATGTTTGATAGTTTGGCATCCTGGCACTGGAAATGGTCAATGACAAACCTGGTGAGATACACAAGGGGTCAACGGTTGTGAAAGGACATGATATCATACGCCTGTCGCCAGGGACCTTGGGAGAGAGAAAGAGAAAACTATCCTGGAGGGTGATGTCCAGTACAGAAGGGAAACAGGACAGTAACAATAAGGCTTTAGGAGTTCCTTTCTAAGCTGTCCACAACCTACTCTTTCCTTGTGGTGACCGTGATATAGCTCTTCTATAAAAGCGTTGTAATTTTTTTTTTCGGTGTACATTATCAATGCATCTTTGTTTGTTATAAGTATGAGCGAGTCTTGGTATTTGCTTAGCGAGAACGCGAAAATCGTGTCAAATTAAACATTGCCTGAGTGAACTGGTAATACAAAAAAATTATGAATAAAAAAAAAAGAATCAGGTAGGAACGGAGTTTGGAGCTTAAACTTGTGTACATCAGGATTTAAGTAATATTTTTTTTTACTTTCCTCGAAGAAAAAGGAGTTGTGTGTAAAACTGATTCATATTATTTATTGTATGCCGTGGCGGCACGGGTTGCCGATTTTGCGTCTCCATTTTCTTGTGATGTGTCGTGTTTCTAATCATTTTCTTGTGATGTGTCGTGTTTCTAATCATTTTCTTGTGATTTGTCGTGTTTCTAATAATTTTCTTGTGATGTGTCGTATTTCTAATCACTTTCTTGTGATGTGTCGTATTTCTAATCACTTTCTTGTGATGTGTTGATGTGTCGTGTTTCTAATCATTTTCTTGTGATGTGTCGTGTTTCTAATCACTTTCTTGTGATGTGTCATATTTCTAACCATTTTTTTTTCATTCGCTTTCCCTGTGGTATTTTTTTCCCCAGCGTATTAAGATATTTATGTCCAACCTTTCTCTTTTTTATTTTTATTTTGTTTTCCTGAATTATCTAATCAGTAACCTCTTTCTTCGATCATTTCCAAATAATTTGGACTATCTTTTTTCTTTGGATTTAAACTAATTTTAGTTGTTCTGTAACTTCTTTGAAAACTTAATTTTTTTTCTGACCATCCAGGCTTCACGTTGCATTGTCTTCTCTGTCAGACACTGTTGGTGTCCTCTTTTCTCTCTCAGACACTGTTGGTGTCCTCTTTTCTCTGTCAGACACTGTTGGTGACCTCTTTTCTCTCTCAGACACTGTTGGTGTCCTCTTTTCTCTGTCAGACACTGTTGGTGTCCTCTTTTCTCTCTCAGACACTGTTGGTGACCTCTTTTCTCTCTCAGACACTGTTGGTGTTCCCTTTTCTCTCTCAGACACTGTTGGTGACCTCTTTTCTCTCTCAGACACTGTTGGTGTCCTCTTTTCTCTCTCAGACACTGTTGGTGTCCTCTTTTCTCTCTCAGACACTGTTGGTGTTCCCTTTTCTCTCTCAGACACTGTTGGTGACCTCTTTTCTCTCTCAGACACTGTTGGTGACCTCTTTTCTCTCTCAGACACTGTTGGTGTTCCCTTTTCTCTCTTAGACACTGTTGGTGTCCTCTTTTCTCTCTTAGACACTGTTGGTGTTCCCTTTTCTCTCTTAGACACTGTTGGTGACCTCTTAGAAGGCTGGACGGTCAGTAAAGAGATACAAAGAAGGCTGGACGGTCAGTAAAGAGATACAAAGAAGGCTGGAATCAGCTGAAATGTGGTTCTTAAGAAGAATGCTGAAGGTACCACGGACAGCGAGAAAATCGAGGGAGGAAGTTCTGAAAGAGGCACAAGAAACAAGGAAAATTATAACGAAGATCAGAAAACGACAATACAAGTTTGCGGGGCATGTTTAGGGGAGAGGCGGGCTAGAGCACCTAATGGCAACAAGGAAGATCGAAAGTAGAAGAAGCAGAGGTAGACAGAGAGAAAAGATGTTTGATAGTTTGGCATCCTGGCACTGGAAATGGTCAATGACAAACCTGGTGAGATACACAAGGGGTCAACGGTTGTGAAAGGACATGATATCATACGCCCGTCGACAGGGACCTTGGGAGAGAGAAAGAGAAAACTATCCTGGAGGGTAATGTCCAGTACAGAAGGGAAACAGGACAGTAACAATAAGGCTTTAGGAGTTCCTTTCTAAGCTGTCCACAACCTACTCTTTCCTTGTGGTGACCGTGATATAGCTCTTCTATAAAAGCGTTGTTCTTTTTTTTTTCGGTGTACATTATCAATGCATCTTTGTTTGTTATAAGTATGAGCGAGTCTTGGTATTTGCTTAGCGAGAACGCGAAATTCGTGTCAAATTAAACATTGCCTGAGTGAACTGGTAATAAAAAAAAATTATGAATAAAAAAAAAAAAGAATCAGGTAGGAACGGAGTTTGGAGCTTAAACTTGTGTACATCAGGATTTAAGTAATATTTTTTTTTTACTTTCCTGGAAGAAAAAGGAGTTGTGTGTAAAACTGATTCATATTATTTATTGTATGCCGTGGCGGCACGGGTTGCCGATTTTGCGTCTCCATTTTCTTGTGATGTGTCGTGTTTCTAATCATTTTCTTGCGTGTTTCTAATCATTTTCTTGTGATGTGTCGTGTTTCTAATCATTTTCTTGTGATGTGTCGTGTTTCTAATCATTTTCTTGTGATGTGTCGTGTTTCTAATCATTTTCTTGTGATGTGTCGTGTTTCTAATCATTTTCTTGTGATGTGTCGTGTTTCTAATCATTTTCTTGTGATGTGTCGTGTTTCTAATCATTTTCTTGTGATGTGTCGTGTTTCTAATCACTTTCTTGTGATGTGTCGTGTTTCTAATCACTTTCTTGTGATGTGTCGTGTTTCTAATCACTTTCTTGTGATGTGTCGTATTTCTAATCATTTTTTTTTTCATTCGCTTTCCCTGTGGTATTTTGTTCCCCAGCGTATTAAGATATTTATGTCCAACCTTTCTCTTTTTTATTTTTATTTTGTTTTCATGAATTATCTAATCAGTAACCTCGTTCTTCGATCATTTCCAAATAATTTGGACTATCTTTTTTCTTTGGATTTGAACTAATTTTAGTTGTTCTGTAACTTCTTTGAAAACTTAATTTTTTTTTCTGACCATTCAGGCTTCACGTTGCATTGTCTTCTCTGTCAGACACTGTTGGTGTCCTCTTTTCTCTCTCAGACACTGTTGGTATCCTCTTTTCTCTCTCAGACACTGTCGGTGTCCCTTTTTCTCTCTCAGACACTGTCGGTGTCCCTTTTTCTCTCTCAGACACTGTCGGTGTCCCCTTTTCTCTCTCTGACACTGTCGGTGTTCCCGTTTCTCTCTCTGACACTGTCGGTGTCCCCTTTTCTCTCTCAGACACTGTCGGTGTCCCCTTTTCTCTCTCAGACACTGTCGGTGTCCCCTTTTCTCTCTCAGACACTATGTTCACTGTCGGTGTCCCCTTTTCTCTCTCAGACATTATGTTCACTGTCGGTGTCCCCTTTTCTCTCTCAGACACTGTCGGTGTCCCCTTTTCTCTCTCAGACACTATGTTCACTGTCGGTGTCCCCTTTTCTCTCTCAGACATTATCGGTGTCCCCTTTTCTCTCTCAGACATTATCGGTGTCCCCTTTTCTCTCTCAGACACTATGTTCACTGTCGGTGTCCCCTTTTCTCTCTTAGACACTGTCGGTGTCCCCTTTTCTCTCTCAGACATTATGTTCACTGTCGGTGTCCCCTTTTCTCTCTCAGACACTGTCGGTGTCCCCTTTTCTCTCTCAGACACTGTCGGTGTTCCCGTTTCTCTCTCTGACACTGTCGGTGTCCCCTTTTCTCTCTCAGACATTATGTTCACTGTCGGTGTCCCCTTTTCTCTCTCAGATATTATGTTCACTGTCGGTGTCCCCTTTTCTCTCTCAGACATTATGTTCACTGTCGGTGTCCCCTTTTCTCTCTCAGACATTATGTTCACTGTCGGTGTCCCCTTTTCTCTCTCAGACACTATGTTCACTGTCGGTGTCCCCTTTTCTCTCTCAGAAGCTGTCGGTGTCCCCTTTTCTCTCTCAGACATTATCGGTGTCCCCTTTTCTCTCTCAGAAACTGTCGGTGTTCCCTTTTCTCTCTCAGAAACTGTCGGTGTCCCCTTTTCTCTCTCAAACACTGTCGGTGTCCCCAGTAAGCCTGAAGGCTTACATCCACATATTTTATCCGCTGAACACCCAGTAAGCCTGAAGGCTTACATCCACATATTTTATCCGCTGAACACCCAGTAAGCCTGAAGGCTTACATCCACATATTTTATCCGCTGAACACCCAGTAAGCCTGAAGGCTTACATCCACATATTTTATCCGCTGAACACCCAGTAAGCCTGAAGGCTTACATCCACATATTTTATCCGCTGAACACCCAGTAAGCCTGAAGGCTTACATCCACATATTTTATCCGCTGAACATCCAGTAAGCCTGAAGGCTTATATCCACATATTTTATCCGCTGAACATCCAGTAAGCCTGAAGGCTTACATCCACATATTTTATCCGCTGAACACCCAGTAAGCCTGAAGGCTTATATCCACATATTCCTAAAAACACTAACGAGAACTGCATGTGGGCTTGTGAATTTTGTCAAAGGACAATTTTATTTGAAAAGAAAAAAAATATCAGTGTAATAAATGTAACGAATGTGCACATCATGCAACATATATAGCAAGAGCGAGATGTGAAGCTTACTTCCAGAAAAATAAAATGCTGTTTAAGGTGTGTGTGTGTGTGGGGGTGGGGGGTGGGGTGGGGTGGGGGTTGGCCGGACGGGGAAAGGATTTAGGTTTTGGATGTTTATTTTCCATTGCTTATCTCACACATTAATGAATTCACTTTTAAAATAACACACAGGACAGCTTACCGGCACATCTGGCATATATAGTATATTCTTGCAAATGTATATATATATATATATATATATATATATATATATATATATATATATATATATATATATATATATATACACACACACACATACGTTTTCACACATCCGTGGCAAACTGTTGGGGGGGGGGGGGTGGGTGCTTCTCCCTCTCTTTTTTTTCCCTTTTATCTTTTGCCTCTTCCCAGGAACATAACTGAGAGTAAACATCCACGGCTTTTTCTGAAGAACTTTTGTGTGTATTTCTACGTGAAAAGTAGCTGTCAAAATAAGGTGGGAGTGGAAATACTGAGGAAGAGGATATTCTCAGCAAGTACGTCAAAAATAGAATTTTAAGTGTAGCTGGTGTTAGCATTTGATGATAGATAAAGTAGAAATCGTGAATCGTGCTTAATGTTATTACTTAACTAACAGAATCAATACCAAAAGAACGTAATCTTATTTCATAGAGATATTTCTAAAATGACAACGGGCCTTCTCTATTAGAGGGGGAAAAAATCCACAAATTTCCAACTGCTGACTTATCTCGGTAAAAGAGAAGCAGAGAAGAAAGAGGGACTGTAACGAAATGAAAACTGCCACGTCAGTTCTTGCATGTTTCGTGTGCTTGCTCGTTTATGCTTGCACTCACAGCGTGACGGGCAAGCTTGACGTGACGAACTTAGCGTGATAAGATGTACTTAAGACCGTGCATACATTTTTTTGCTGGAAAATACTTCTTATGTTCGGAGTATTTTCCTTTCTTTTCTATTTTCTTTTTCTTTTTCGTTTTTTTTTCTTCTTTGCCAGTTTACCACTCGCTTCTGTTACATGACTTCTTCTATTCTATTCTTTGGCGTTCTATATATTGCAGATTTCTCTTCTAAAAGCAGATGTCGTGAGATTTTGAACCCCATGAATCAGTTGCTTTACTTCTTAATCTACAAGAGAACACCCAAGACACACGAACATTTCTTGTAATTAATAAAAAACAAACCACTACCGCAATGTTTACATGATGCAATGCCTGTTTTTATTGCATTTGCGGAAAGTTTAAAATTAACATACCCCAACAACAGAAAAAAATTTATATCGCTGGTTATTTTAACAACTTTTTTTTAAAAGTCACTTACATGACACATGGTAGGAAAAGAGTTAATATTCTGGACTAGACAATATACTTCCCTGCTGACTCATGATGACTAGGCTGTGATCATGAAGAAGCCTACATCTCATACCTGGGCGTAACGGCACAAGAGCCTGACTCTAGGAAAATCATGAAACGCTAGAACACAGTCTTGGCCCAGGTAGTTTTTTTGTTGTTGTGTTGTCAAACGGCCACTGATTCTTAAATGCTGTAACCTTTCCTGTACGCAGACATCTTGGACAATATCAAAAGATTACCTCATCAAAAAAGAAAGAAAAATATCAAATAATTCAGTGTTTCTGCTGCAAATAATCAAGTGTTTCTATCACTGTCGACTGTTCAGTAGCTTTATCCGCTGAACACCCAGTAAGCCTGAAGGCTTACATCCACATATTTTATCCGCTGAACACCCAGTAAGCCTGAAGGCTTACATCCACATATTTTATCCGCTGAACACCCAGTAAGCCTGAAGGCTTACATCCACATATTTTATCCGCTGAACACCCAGTAAGCCTGAAGGCTTACATCCACATATTTTATCCGCTGAACACCCAGTAAGCCTGAAGGCTTACATCCACATATTTTATCCGCTGAACACCCAGTAAGCCTGAAGGCTTACATCCACATATTTTATCCGCTGAACATCCAGTAAGCCTGAAGGCTTATATCCACATATTTTATCCGCTGAACATCCAGTAAGCCTGAAGGCTTACATCCACATATTTTATCCGCTGAACACCCAGTAAGCCTGAAGGCTTATATCCACATATTCCTAAAAACACTAACGAGAACTGCATGTGGGCTTGTGAATTTTGTCAAAGGACAATTTTATTTGAAAAGAAAAAAAATATCAGTGTAATAAATGTAACGAATGTGCACATCATGCAACATATATAGCAAGAGCGAGATGTGAAGCTTACTTCCAGAAAAATAAAATGCTGTTTAAGGTGTGTGTGTGTGTGTGGGGGGTGGGGGGTGGGGGTGGGGGTGGGGGTTGGCCGGACGGGGAAAGGATTTAGGTTTTGGATGTTTATTTTCCATTGCTTATCTCACACATTAATGAATTCACTTTTAAAATAACACACAGGACAGCTTACCGGCACATCTGGCATATATAGTATATTCTTGCAAATGTATATATATATATATATATATATATATATATATATATATATATATATATATATATATATATATATATATACACACACACACATACGTTTTCACACATCCGTGGCAAACTGTTGGGGGGGGGGGGGTGGGTGCTTCTCCCTCTCTTTTTTTTCCCTTTTATCTTTTGCCTCTTCCCAGGAACATAACTGAGAGTAAACATCCACGGCTTTTTCTGAAGAACTTTTGTGTGTATTTCTACGTGAAAAGTAGCTGTCAAAATAAGGTGGGAGTGGAAATACTGAGGAAGAGGATATTCTCAGCAAGTACGTCAAAAATAGAATTTTAAGTGTAGCTGGTGTTAGCATTTGATGATAGATAAAGTAGAAATCGTGAATCGTGCTTAATGTTATTACTTAACTAACAGAATCAATACCAAAAGAACGTAATCTTATTTCATAGAGATATTTCTAAAATGACAACGGGCCTTCTCTATTAGAGGGGGAAAAAATCCACAAATTTCCAACTGCTGACTTATCTCGGTAAAAGAGAAGCAGAGAAGAAAGAGGGACTGTAACGAAATGAAAACTGCCACGTCAGTTCTTGCATGTTTCGTGTGCTTGCTCGTTTATGCTTGCACTCACAGCGTGACGGGCAAGCTTGACGTGACGAACTTAGCGTGATAAGATGTACTTAAGACCGTGCATACATTTTTTTGCTGGAAAATACTTCTTATGTTCGGAGTATTTTCCTTTCTTTTCTATTTTCTTTTTCTTTTTCGTTTTTTTTTCTTCTTTGCCAGTTTACCACTCGCTTCTGTTACATGACTTCTTCTATTTCTTATTCTTTGGCGTTCTATATATTGCAGATTTCTCTTCTAAAAGCAGATGTCGTGAGATTTTGAACCCCATGAATCAGTTGCTTTACTTCTTAATCTACAAGAGAACACCCAAGACACACGAACATTTCTTGTAATTAATAAAAAACAAACCACTACCGCAATGTTTACATGATGCAATGCCTGTTTTTATTGCATTTGCGGAAAGTTTAAAATTAACATACCCCAACAACAGAAAAAAATTTATATCGCTGGTTATTTTAACAACTTTTTTTTAAAAGTCACTTACATGACACATGGTAGGAAAAGAGTTAATATTCTGGACTAGACAATATACTTCCCTGCTGACTCATGATGACTAGGCTGTGATCATGAAGAAGCCTACATCTCATACCTGGGCGTAACGGCACAAGAGCCTGACTCTAGGAAAATCATGAAACGCTAGAACACAGTCTTGGCCCAGGTAGTTTTTTTGTTGTTGTTGTTGTCAAACGGCCACTGATTCTTAAATGCTGTAACCTTTCCTGTAACACACGAACAGTTTTTAGGTAGGAGTATATATAAAACTAAATGTATAAATCTACGCAAAGCCACTGCAGTAAAGCGGTGATAACAAAATGTTAAAACTTTTAAACACAAACGAGAACTGCATGTGGGCTTGTGAATTTTGTCAAAGGACAATTTTATTTGAAAAGAAAAAAAATATCAGTGTAATAAATGTAACGAATGTGCACATCATGCAACATATATAGCAAGAGCGAGATGTGAAACTTACTTCCAGAAAAATAAAATGCTGCTTAATATGTGTGTGTGTGGGGGGTGGGGGTGGGCCGGACGGGGAAAGGATTTAGGTTTTGGATGTTTATTTTCCGTTGCTTATCTCACACATTAATGAATTCACTTTTAAAATAACACACAGGACAGCTTACCGGCACATCTGGCATATATAGTATATTCTTGCAAATATATATATATATATATATATATATATATATATATATATATATATATACACATACGTTTTCACACATCCGTGGCAAACTGTTGGGGGGGGGGGTGGGTGCTTCTCCCTCTCTTTTTTTTCCCTTTTATCTTTTGCCTCTTCCCAGGAACATAACTGAGAGTAAACATCCACGGCTTTTTCTGAAAAACTTTTGTGTGTATACCTACGTGAAAAGTAGCTGTCAAAATAAGGTGGGAGTGGAAATACTGAGGAAGAGGATATTCTCAGCAAGTACGTCAAAAATAGAATTTTAAGTGTAGCTGGTGTTAGCATTTGATGATAGATAAAGTAGAAATCGTGAATCGTGCTTAATGTTATTACTTAACTAACAGAATCAATACCAAAAGAACGTAATCTTATTTCATAGAGATATTTCTAAAATGAGAACGGGCCTTCTGTATTAGAGGGGGAAAAAATCCACAAATTTCCAACTGCTGACTTATCTCGGTAAAAGAGAAGCAGAGAAGAAAGAGGGACTGTAACGAAATGAAAACTGCCACGTCAGTTCTTGCATGTTTCGTGTGCTTGCTCATTTATGCTTGCACTCACAGCGTGACGGGCAAGCTTGACGTGACGAACTTAGCGTGATAAGATGTACTTAAGACCGTGCACACATTTTTTTTTGCTGGAAAATATTTCTTATGTTCGGAGTATTTTCCTTTCTTTTCTATTTTCTTTTTCTTTTTCGTTTTTTTTTTCTTCTTTCCCAGTTTACCACTCGCTTCTGTTACATGACTTCTTCTATTTCTTATTCTTTGGCGTTCTATATATTGCAGATTTCTCTTCTAAAAGCAGATGTCGTGAGATTTTGAACCCCATGAATCAGTTGCTTTACTTCTTAATCTACAAGAGAACACCCAAGACACACGAACATTTCTTGTAATTAATAAAAAACAAACCACTACCGCAATGTTTACATGATGCAATGCCTGTTTTTATTGCATTTGCGGAAAGTTTAAAATTAACATACCCCAACAACAGAAAAAAACGTATATCGCTGGTTATTTTTAACAACTTTTTTTTTAAGCCACTTACATGACACATGGTAGGAAAAGAGTTAATATTCTGGACTAGACAATATACTTCCCTGCTGACTCATGATGACTAGGCTGTGATCATGAAGAAGCCTACATCTCATACCTGGGCGTAACGGTACAAGAGCCTGACTCTAGGAAAATCATGAAACGCTAGAACACAGTCTTGGCCCAGGTAGTTTTTTTTTGTTGTTGTTGGTCAAACGGCCACTGATTCTTAAATGCTGTAACCTTTCCTGTAACACACGAACAGTTTTTAGGTAGGAGTATATATAAAACTAAATGTATAAATCTACGCAAAGCCACTGCAGTAAAGCGGTGATAACAAAATGTCAAAACTTTTAAACACAAAATTAGAATCGGCTTAGTAATTACTGATACAAATTTCCAGGAATAGGAAACAACAAGGCTTTCGCACGGAAAAGTAAGAGAGCACAATATTATATAATTAGACGTGGATGAAATCATAAACAAAGAATTTTTAGACATGAGTTCTCGAGTTTTCAAGATCTAACTAAACAAAACTGTGCTGCATTAGTTACTGTGCACTCACCTGTAAGGTTTCGGTTTGCACTTTAATCATTCAAAAAACATACAGAAGAAAGAGATAGGAAAATGAGAGAAAATATCTGTTTACGAGTATGTCATTGTTGTCTAGCACATAGCAAAGGAAAATAATGGAGAAAAGTGAGAACTTACAGTAACTTTCAAAGAAACTGTGTCTGAGAGTGGGGATGATGATGAAGTATTGTGAATGTTTGAATGAAGACTTATGAGGTGTGATGCCAGTATGACTGGTTGGTATTGAGGTGGGGAAAGTAGACAGAGGAATACAGTTTTTATAATGGGGAAAGTAGACAGAGGAATACAGTGGTTATAATGGGGAAAGTAGAGAGAGGAATACAGTGGTTATCATGCTGAGAAAAGGATGGGTGGAAAAGATGAATATAGCTGGGATAGAGTTTGTAATTTAGTGCAATGAAGATCCTGGAATATCAGTTTCTGGTTAAGAAATAGCAGATGAGAGCTTAGTAGGAGGGAATATGACTGTAGGGAAAGGAAAGATTAGATACAGATGAATTTAGAGTTCAGACCGTGTGGTTCCTGTGTCCAAAATTCCTGTATGTAGCGGTTCTCGAGCGCTAGGCGGCTTCTGTCATCAGAGTAAGCTCTACTGTAGTGCAGTAATCTCCAAAACGGGCATTACTGGCCTCAGATTTGGTGGGAAGATTGGGAGGGGTGGTGAGGGGGGGGGGGCGACGGTGAAATAAAAGGGAGCACCAAATGAACATCAGAGCTACCTGAGTGAAAAACGTTCTTAGAACCACTAGCGATGTGGTCAAGCACTCAGTGAGGCGGTAGTCAGAAAAGGTTTTGGAACCTTTCATGTGGTGAACTATCATGTATAAATCACACCTCTTCTTACTAGTGGCGAAGATTCGTCCTCCTGGACAAAAGCTCCATCCTGGTCACACCTAGGAAGGGTAGCGGCCACGACCGCAAAATGCTGAAGTCGGAGACACTGGACCAGGGCAGTCTAGATAGGCAACCACCTCTCACCCGGCGGGGATGTTTGCGTATCCTAATCACGCTGAGGTTTTCCGGTGAGAAAGTCCAACCCTGGACTGGATGGGCAACCACCTCTCACCCGGCGGTGATACACGGGTATCTCAAAACACGTCGAGGTTTCCGGTGAGAAAGTCCAACTCTGGCCTGGGTGGGCTACCGCCTCTCACCCAGCGGGGATGCACTGATATCCTAAACACGTCCAGGTCTTCCGGTGAGAAAGTCCAACTCTAGACTAAACTGGTGCAATGAAAACCACGGTGTCACGCAATCCCGCTTCCGAGACCCACCAAGAATACAGGCTAAAGCACTGTGATACTCTGAACCCCTTGTGGTCCTCTCGTGGATCTCGTGTGGTCTATTTTGGACAACACAGGGGACCACGGGACCTAACGAGGACCACAGGCGTGAATTCAGTAGGTTCACAGTGCGGTTTTTGGTGGTAGAAGTGAACGAAGAAGAAGAAGACACCTCTTCTTGCAGGTTTTAGTGTTTCGTGCGTATATATCTGTATGCACATGTGAATGTGTACGCGATATACACCCATACCTCTTACACATCCTGCCATAAGTGTAGATGTATGCGGTAAATCATATGCACAGCGACAGAAAAAGTCTGTACAGCATACCTCTGTATTTGTAATCATTTTATACATGCAAGAGTCTAGAAGAAAAACAATAACTCAACATAAAACTAAACTCAAAGGCACATCTTCTTCTTTTTCAGCTTTCCGAGGCATTAAGGCACATTGCTACAGTTAAAGTTCGCCTCTATTCCTCTCTATTCCTAATCTTTTCTCTCTAGTTGGTAACACCAATTTCCTTCATATCCTATTCGATGTTGTCTATCTCTGACTTGGTCTATCCCTTAGTCTTGTTTCCTTTATATTTTTATACATACATAATTTTCATTTGTCTGTTCTCTTCCATTCTTTCTACATGGCCCAACCAGCATAGTCTGTTCAGTTTCAAGATGTTTATAGTCGAAAGCAAATGCGTAATTTTAAACATTTTCTTATGAGGATATTAAGTAAACAGAAATTCATTAGAAAATTAAAGAAAATATACTGCACATTTTGTTTAAATAGAAAACGAATGTTTAAATATTTGGGTTTCGAAGTGTTTTATGGTACCTGTCTCAAAGAATTACAATTTGGCAGGTTTTACACACTGCGTTTGGAATTATTTTTTTCTGAAAACAAAGTTTGCAATGTCTGATTTTGTGGGAGAAAAAGTTTTTCCCCTAAAAACCAATCATTATTATTTATATATGGTCGAAGTGATCGAGGAGGCGGTGAGGGCTGCTTTTAAGTCGATCGATACCAAAAAGAATTAGTCAAATATACCAGGGCCGAGCTCTGAGAACTCTTCTCCCGTCTGCTAATGCGTGACATCATTTATGCTGGGCCAGAAAGCAATGAGCTTCTAGTCATCTCTGCTCCTCTGCTTCCTTTCATTCACATCGGCCTAGTCACAAAGTTTAGAGATTGCTCTCTTTAACTCTTTTATTACCCTCGATTGTGTAGGCTGCGCTGTAGGGGGAAAAAGGTACACATAAATTAACTGTTTCAGTGCAATGATAGCAAGTTTTTATTTATTTATTTTTTTTGCGGATTACAATTTAAAACTTCTTCTTTTTCTTCTTTCCTCCTTTCTTCCTTCTTTCCTTGGTTTTACCGTCGGACATCTATATTTTTTGTCCGGATAAATTGTGCAGTCTTTTGGAGGTCATGCTGTGCACCCCAGAGTTTGTCTCGGGCTTCTTTTTGGGGTGGAGAATTGGGGTGAGCGTGGGGGTGGGGGGTGTGGGAGCCAGAATTGCAGGATATGCTCTAGAGTCTGGATGCCTGTTTCGTGTGTGTGTGTGCAGTCAGGGGTGTGTGACAGACTGAGGTGATACAGGTGTGCTCTCAGTCAGCGGTGTCCCTTGCGTGGTCTGAGAGTTAATGATTTTTTTCTTGACTTCTTGATGTGAGTAAATTACAAAACTACAATGTAAGATAAAGCATAGGCAGCTCCTTCTCATCCTACTCTTTCTCTCTCTCTCTCTCTCTCTCTCTCTCTCTCTCTGTAACTATGAACCATTTTTCTGCAAGGTTTTGCAACAATCTAATAAGCATATATATTCATCAATGTGTACATAAATCTGTTATTTTTTCATATTATTATGTTATATCTAATCTGTCTAATGACGAGCATTGTCTTAGATTCATCTTTGAGTTTAAAACAGTCCTCATAGTTTCTCTTGTGCGGTCTCCTCAGATAAAGGCATGTTGTGGTTATCTCCAAATGTGCTATGTCTCTGGCTACCAAGATACATCCTGGCAAGCTGCTTCGTGGCCATCTCCGGATTTTCCCGATCAGTCTGTAACTATGTAACGTTGACTTTTTACAGTGTAACTTTTCCTTCGTTTATTGTTTTCGTTGACAAACACTCCCAGTTAACAGAGCAACCGAAAGATTCAACAGCACCTGAGTGGCGAAGTTGGTGATGCATTTATTTCCCTTTGGGCAGGTCGACGGTTCGAATCCACCCCGAGGCGACCTAGACATTTAACCGTAAAAATGGATACATAACTCCCCTGGAAGATTACAGCCGGGAGTAATACTGGACGCATCAGCTGCTAGTGTGCTAACAAGTGACTGATTGATTGATTGATTGATTAATTTATTTTTATTTCAAAAGGATTAAGATTTGGCACGCAGGGCCGTCTGACATTCTGCCCTTTATCAAACAACTTTCACTCTGCTCCAGATATTCTACAAATATGCTGCTCATATAGCAAACAGAATTTTAATTAAAGTAGCTACATACATATATAAATGACTAACTACCAAACAAAGATTTATGTACTATTTAGAATAAACAATTAACTGAATCGGTGTCTGTAAGAGCAGTCTAAAATAACTTTTACGTTTTATGATTCGGGGAGGCACGTAGTCGACATCAAATAGATATTAGAAATGTTTGTAGTTATAGGAAGGAGTATATTTTATATTTTTTTATACAGGACGAGAGGGTAATCCAAAGATGAGCAGCAGCTTAACTAAAGCTTTTCTTATAAAAATCAAGTCCAGGTTGTGGAAGACATATGTTGTTTAAGCTTTGACTGCACTTTGGGCTAAATTTAAACAAGTTCCATAGATAAGGCGGAGCATGCTGTGAAAGAATTTGATGTACTAACTTGGCTTTGTTTAAGAGGAATCTGTTCTTAAGAGGCAGTCTTTTGACACGTTTGTGCTGGTTAGTTGTTTGTGCTTGATCTTTGTCACTAATAAGTTTTACTGCTCGCTTTTGAAGTGAGCAAAGCCTCTTTGTACTTGACAGTGAGCAACCATCCCAGACTGTTGAGCAATAGTCTAAATGTGTTTGTATATATGATATGTAGTATGTCTTCCTTGTGTCGTGATCAATGAAATGCTTAATTTTGGCTAACTGGTGTACTCTGAATGTATATGCTACAGAAGAGTTATCCAAATATCGTGGACACAAAAAAAAGAACAAATATATCTATACTACAAGAGCTTAATATTGAAGAAGGCTGGCTAGTAAAAAGGATTAAAGAGAGAAAACTTAAATATTTTAGACACATTAAACGTCATGATAATTTAGAGACGACCATATTGGAAGGATACATAATGGGAAAAAGAAAAAGAGGAAAAGCAAAACGAAGATGGCTGCAAGACATCGTTGACGATCTGCAAATGGCAGCAGCAGCAGCAGCAGGCCATCTTGCTCACAACCGAGAGGCCTACAGGAGTGCTGTTAGGAAGGCAAAGTTCCGCAAAGGACATGCAAATGAATGAATGGTATATTCTGCTGCGCGATGAGTTTGGTTAGACCTTGAAGATGAGAGATCCAGGTCTGATGTTGATCAACAATAAATCTAGTGTTTTGTGCTCGCTAACGTCTTGTGTCTGTGATGTTTCCGTACAGAGCCGAAGTGTTTTTGTCACGTTTTGTGGTTTCTGTCTTGTTGTTATGAGAGCATTGATTTTGCATTATCAGTATTTATAACCATGCCATTTTTGTTGGTCATCTATTTAGATTGTTTAACTCGACCTGAAGAGCTGATTCTAGGTTAATAAAGTCGTAGTCACTGGTGTAGACTCTGCAATCATCGGCAAAGATGGGGGGGGGGAGGAAGAAAATGAGGACCGGCACCACATCCCCTGTGAGTCTATATGACGTAGCAGGGCCACGTTTACACTTTTATCTTAACAAACATCAGTAAAGCGGTTTACTGATAAAATATTCAGACGACCCGGCGTGGTTTACAGTGATTTGTAAGAAAGAAAAATATGCCTCCGATGAACAAGAAAAGACGTTATGTTTTGACAGCTGTTCACAAATTCTGAACCGAACTGTAGCTGTAAATGTAACCAGAGACTGGCAAATCGCACTCCGGGCATTCCCATGAGTGCTCCGCCTTCCTTTCCAACACCCAAAGAAGTGTGCCCTTGCAAATTCTAAACCGAAGTAAATAAAACATTACAAGCCAGTGAAAAGAAATATGAGACGAGCCAGTGGAAGACCGAGTTAGAAGACTGTAGATGTCTTCAGACTGTGATGCAGTAGAAGCCCCTAAAAGAAACTAAACTAACGTTAAAGTTCAAATATTTTGTAAAACAAAACCAAAACATTAATTATGTACTACACATAGCAGATGATGATAATAGCACGATTGCGGTACATACAAATATATAACAAATATATAGCTTTTTCTACTTCAGATTTTCATAGAACTAATTAATCATAGATAAAAATAACATGTCTGAAGAAAATCAGAACATATATAGTATTTCCAAATAATCAGTCCGAGATTGACAGGTAATCTTTCCCAGATTCCTACCTGGGAGACAGGAGAATATAAAATAAGGGAGGGAAATCTGCCAAGAAAATAATTGGATTGCTTTTCTTTACTAGAACTTCTTAGATTAAGCAAAGGGGAAGAATCCGATCCAAATACTGAATAGCAAAACTTTCCAATACATTCAAAATATGTTTAACATTAGGATATACACACAGAAAATGCAGACAATTTGGTTACGCCGGCAGATTTTTCTCTACCTTGTAATAGTAATAGACAGTGTCTTTGGGTGATAAATTGAATAAAGTTGGGAAAATTCTCTAAATCAGCCCCTTAATGCGGATCTAGTTTGCGTCAGGATTGCAAGAGTTCTCAATACTTTGTCCAGTAGAAGCTTCCTTTGTAGACCATATCATAGCCAATCTTGGTCACCGGCAGTGATGTGTTAGGAAGAAATAAGTTTTTCCACATTCAGAATAAGCCTATATATGTTGTCTGTTCGACTTCATGTGTGCCTCACTGAAGAATTGTACTCCTTCACCGGGAATTGTATTTTTCCCCCCGAAGCAAGTGATTATTAATTCTCTAGAAACTTATTCCTCTGTGAGTTCTTATCTTTTATGTTCTTGGGTTTCTCTGTTTCTTATTTCCTTTCCTTTTCTTCTTCTTGTAGAAGGGGAGAATGGTAGACGGGCTTGCGTGCCCAATTCTTAACCCTTTTTATTCCTTGACTAAACAGTTCGTTCGTTCGTCCTCTTTTTTCTTCTTCTTCATCTTCTTTTCCACAGAGCCTGGAAGATGAAAGAGGGGAACCAAAAGAGGTAGGGGAAACTCATGGGGAAAACCTTCAGACAACAACCAGCAGGAAGCTCACATGGAGAGCGAAACAGCTGAACAGCAGAGTAGATCATGGAAAGAGGAATTTCGGCAGGAAACTGGGACAGCTGGAGAGTAGCTTAGATCATGGAAAGAGGAATTTCGGCAGGAAACTGGGACAGCTGGAGAGTAGCTTAGATCATGGAAAGAGGAATTTCGACAGGAAACTGTGACAGCTGGAGAGTAGCTTAGATCATGGAAAGAGGAATTTCAGCAGGAAACTGTGACAGCTGGAGAGTGGTTTAGATCATGGAAAGAGGAATTTCAGCAGGAAACTGGGACAGCTGGAGAGTAGATTAGATCATGGAAAGAGGAATTTTAGCAGGAAACTGTGACAGCTGGAGAGTGGTTTAAATCATGGAAAGAGGAATTTCGGCAGGAAACTGAAGAAGCTGAAGAGTTGTTTAGACCTTGGAAAGAGGAATACCGGCAGGAAAATGAAACAGCTGAAGAGCGGCTTTGATCATGGAAAGAGAAACATCCTTTCACATGGAGAAACTTTCCTTCTCTTAAGCACAAAATGAGCTTGGGGACGTAGATTTCAGGTGTCAAACTTCAAAAGGCTCTAGAACCATAGTTGTAAGCACGAGTGTAATTGCTGTCGGAGTCGAAATCAACCAGTTTCTGCTGAATTACATTACACATTTCAGGTGATTTTAGTATTAACGGCACAGTCATTTTGGAGCTATGATAACTTCTTGCTTTCGTAACATAATACTAAAACTGATTGCTTCTTGGCTGGCAATGTTAATTTTAATAAAATAAATCTAATATTCATCATAACCTCACTGGCCGCAAAAGAATGTCTTCAGCTTGATATTCCTAACCGAGATAATGATCCCCATGAGTCTGTTAACAGTTGATGTGAAAGTAATGTTTACGTAAATGTGAGAACAACAACAGAATAGAGAATAAAATCTGGCACTCTATGACTGACTTTTGTCTGCAAATGACACGGAAATAAACGCTCAATCTACAACAGTGGTTTTTTAAACTGGGGTCCATGGACACCCCGGGGGGGGGGGGGGGGTCCAAACAAGGATTTTGTTGAGGACCACAGAAAAATTTCTTTCTTTCGGTCGGGGGTTGGGGGGTTGTCCACAGAGTAAGAAATAGGTTTTTTTTTAATCTATCAACATTGGTTCTCTTACTATTATTAATGAGAGGTCTTCTGCTGTTCTCAGGCCTTAAAGGGGGTAAACGGCCAAGAAATAGATTCAAAGCCGCTTTTGTACAAACAACCTTTTAATAAATACTCGAAGAACCAGTTTTGCATCATGCAGCCATCTTGTCGCCTGATAATCAAGATAGAAAACGAGTTCGCGTAAGACCAGAGTCTGCTACGTACGCAGGAAGCCAGACCAAAATTTTCTCGCATTAGATCAGGACTGGAGTTTTTGGTCTGTTTGCTCTAACGGTATCTGGTTGTTGTCTCCAGTGTTTTTCACCTTCTGGTGCTTCCGCTGACCTGTTTTCTGCGTTCATTTACCATTAATACGTGATCTGTTGACACTACTAGAGACTAGTTACCGGATCAAAATCACATTTTACCTAAATACACTCAAGATGTTAATAGAACAACAACAACAACAACAACAAAAGAATTGTTTATAATATTTTCAAATGTAATGTAAAATTTATAGTTCTTCCTATGTTCATTTATGTTATCGCTTCATTGCGTTTCATTTTTGTTATAATTGTTTCCATTTTACTCGTTCATGCTCGTTCATTATAGCAATAACAGTTAGTAGGACTATACTGGTAAGTTTCTATATTAAGTTTATTAACCTTTCCGCCTGACATGTACCCGAGGATATTATTCGGCATACATGGTAGCACATTCATCTTTTGCTTTCGTTTATTGATTCCGAATCGAGCAATATAATACGCAGAGTTCTTTTAGTGACGCTCCATCTGGATCAGGCCGAAAGGATTTTACTAACACTTGTTTAGATTCTCATATTTTCCTTAAAATCGTTCTCCCTCACAGATTTAGGTACCAACCACTAACTAATCATGGCCTATTGTGGCCAATCAAAGAGACAGACATACCAATGAAGCAACGTGTTTACATTCTTGGCTTGCCTCGTTAGCCAACATGAAGTGATATCATGTAGCTACAGCAAGAAATTTTAGTCTAAGATTTTAAAAAAAACAAACACATCAAAGAGCCTTTGATCTGGCTACCGCTTTGTTCCGGTCGTGGGAATGCCACACACTTACAGCCGTTTAACAGGTGATGCGACTTACTTTCAAATTGTCCTTTCTTTCACAAACAGTTCATCTAATACATTGATAATGAATCCTATTTTGCAGTTTGACTAATTTAGCGATACATCTTGCGCTACTTTGGAGCATTGACTCCTTTAGAAATACATCTTGTGCTACTCTGGAGCGTTGACTCCTTTAGAAATACATCTTGTGCTACTCTGGAGCGTTGACTCCTTTAGAAATACATCTTGTGCTACTCTGGAGCGTTGACTCCTTTAGAAATACATCTTGTGCTACTCTGGAGCATTGACTCCTTTAGAAATACATCTTGTTCTACCCTGGAGCATTGACTCCTTTAGAAATACATCTTGTGCTACCTTGGAGCGTTGACTCCTTTAGAAATACATCTTGTGCTACTCTGGAGCGTTGACTCCATTGGAAAAACATCTCATTTTGTGTTACTTTATAGCGCTGATTCGGGCTTGGTTACACTTTTACGTGTATATTTTTTAATATGTTATTTCTGCATCTTTTACTGCACTTTTCAGTTCAGCCTTTTTGCCCTTTCTTTTCCAATGAGCTACTAAAAAAAATACAAAATTAAGTACTTTGAACAATCGCATTTTGGGCTGGTTTTTTTTTTTTTTGGGGGGGGGGGGGGGTCTTTTTTTCCCGTTCATCGTCTATATCTTTTCTGACAGATATTTGATTTTAATTTTACAGTTCAGATTTTCATTTCTTTTTTTTTTCCTTATTATTTTACTACTACCTTTTTATTTTGAGCACAACTTTTTTTCTTTCTCGGGCTCATTCTATCTGCTTCAAATATTTTAAATTAAATTCATTTGCAGTTGACTGGATTCTTTTCCTATTCCGGTTATCAAACAACAGCGGCTGAAGAATCTCATGAAATGTCCAGTTTTGTCTCAGACTGCATGAAAACATGCAAGCAACTGGTCGTGGGGTGGATAGTCTAAGATTCATTAACTCTAGCGACAACACGATAATTGAACCTTTAAATCTGCATTTTAAAGAGGCAACCCAGATCGTGAGGAGGGTTAAGTTGAACAGAAGTATATGTGCGCAAGAGAAAAAAAATTACAGTTAGAGATTAGAAAAAGAAGAATGAGGGATGGTCATGAGAAACAGATCTCAAGAAATGTTAAAGTGAGAAATATAGACTACTTGTAAGACTTAAGAGTACTTACAGAGATGGCATTTATATTTACATTTTTATTCCAGTGCAAAGAGTAAAAACGAAGACAAAGCAGCTCACTTCTTTAAATAATAGCTTCAAACAATGAAAATATGTTATAGTTTTCTTTTTTTTTCAGCATTCAGCATCTCTTGAGGCGGCTCATTTCATGAAAATATGCAGAAAATCTTTCAGTATCTCTTTAGTCGTCAATGTTCCATTTGTTTGAAGCTTGTTAATAATTTTTTACTTAAAAATCTCATTCTCCCTCTCTCTTTCTCTCTGCGTCTCCCCCCCCCCCCTTCTCTCTCCCTTTCTTTCTGTCTAGCTGTCTGCTTGCTTCTCATCCTTTTGTTATCTCTCTCTCTTTCTCTCTTTTGTGTTAAAATGCCTATGTACTGATGGAAACAAATTTCAACAGCACCTATAGAATAGTTTCTATATTATATTATATTATATTATATTATATTATATTATATTATCGAAAGTCTACATCGCTACTTAGACTGAGAGAACTGGGATTACAGACTAGCACGGCCAGGAGTGAAAGGCATATGGGGCGCGTGAGAGGACTTGTAAACCAACACAGGACCGGCACTATCATCCGTAGGACGCTGATGGATATACTGAGGGGGAGATCTGAGCACCCTTGGACATGTCCATAGTGCAATGATGATGATCCAAACCATAAACGATAACCATATTATGTTATGTTTTTATGTTATGTTACGTTATGTTATCTTACTTTATCTAATATATTATATTATTATATCATACTGGAAGCCTATTCTGCTGTACTATAATATTGGAAGCCTATTGTATTATGCTATGATAGTGAAGGCCTATTCTTTTTTACTATAATAATGGAAGCCTATTGTATTATGCTATGATAGTGAAAGCCTATTCTATTATTGTACTATTACTTTGAGAGCCCGGTCTTCAATCACGAAATAAAAATATCTCGCTACAAATTTCACCCCTAATGATCAAAACAAAAATAATTCAGCTAAACACCTCTGTCTGTACCGATGATCTGAACATGTCCCATCTGACATTTAGTATAACGTGCATGACCTATATTTCAGTACGATAAAGAAAACAATGTTTTTTTTCGGCTGCAGAAATATTAAATGCACAAAACTGGAACACCAATAATACTTTAACTTTTTACATTGGAAAACAAAGATCTTATTTGCACAAAACAGATTTATAATAAACACAGTATTTATTATTTTATAACTAGGAAATGTCCAGATTCCTTTTGTTAGTTTATATAATGGTGTACTAGAGAAAGATGTGACATCCAAATCAGACCGAAAGATACAGGTAAGCCTTTTTTCATTTTTTAAAATCAAACGTTTCTAGGAAAGAATCACAGAGTTTACCTGATGAATGGAATTTGTTAATGGTTAAAAAAAAATTCAATAAAAATGTCAGATTTCCAAAGGCTATCCAAAAAAAAAAAAAAATTAGCAGAGCGATATGATCATAATTAACGAGAAGTGTCTTTCTAAATGTTACATATTTAGCTGAGAACTGAGAAAAAGAAATGTATCACATCATATAAAGACACTAGGAGTTGAGACTCATTCTGTCATTTGAATGTCCCTTGCGGAACTTGGCCCCTCTAACAGCTCTCCTGTAGGCCTCTCGGTAGTAAGCAAGATGCCCTGCTGCTGTGCATCCAGTTGCAGATTATCAACGATGTTTTGCAGCCATCTTCGCCTTGGTTTTCCTCTCTTTCTTTTTCCCATGATGCACCCTTCCAAGGCAGTCTTCTCTAAAATCTCATGACGTTTAATGTGTCTAAAATTTTAAGTTTTCACAGTTTAATCCTCTTTACTAGCCTGCCTTCTTCTATAATAATTTTTTATTGTAGTATGGATATATTTGTTTTTTTTTTTTGTGTCCATGGTATTTGAAGAACTCTTCTGTAGCATTTACATTCAAAGGCATTTATGTGTTTCTTAGATGTTTTGTTAAATGTCCAGGTCTCACAGGCATATACTGCGATGGGAAAGATGCATGCCCTTAAAAATCTTATTTTTGTAGTTCTGTCTGTTCCTCTCCATAGATTCTTTAGTTGTTTTACTTTCTGAAGAGCGATAGATGTCCTCCTTTTAATTTCCCTCATTGTATCTCCATTATTAGTTAGCAGTGATCCAAGATATTTAAAACTCTCCACTTCTTCCAGTTTTTCCTCATTGATACATATATCAGCTGCCTTGTTTGTTTTGTCAGTTGTTATCAATTTAGTTTTCTTTGCATTAAAATAGAGGTTTTGCACTACACTATTCTTACGGACTGACATAATTAGTTTTTGCATTCCTTTTTGTGTTGTGGACAGTAATACTGTGTCATCAGCATATCTAATCTCTGGTATTTCATAACCTCCAACTGCTATGGCATCGTAATATTCTTTGTCTACATCTCATATACACAAATGCACACTCACATACACAAATTATATGAAGCTTCTGGTTCGTAGAGTGATTGTGCTGTATTGTCTTTTTCATTGTCCTGAATGTAGGGGAAATGTATATGTTATCATTGTTTAAAAGACTGAAATGTAAGTAAATTTAGTAGACTGTTTTATTAAATATCAGATTTTTCACACAAAGTCTGATCTAAGCAGTGAACGGCAGAACATAAAAAAGCCACTGAGAGCGATAAAAGGCTCTGCTAAATCTGAAGCTTTGTTTTTCTTTCATGGAGAACTTCCTGTATTTGCATTAACATTCTAGAATTCTGGGTTAATTTTCCTGTTTAGAACTTCCTGTGATATCTAAAATTACCTAAACTTTCTGGTGTTATCCGATACATGTGGATGCTCAACGAGATTCCATACTTTTACTTCCCTCCCCAGTCAGCTCCGTCTCACCTGGACTGAGAGTATTTATCTCTTTTAATAAACATATTCATGTGTTTCTCTTAAACTAAGAGTCGTAGAGCGCTATAACTAACAAAGAATCTCGTGGAAAGAGAGCAAAATATTGGCAAATCTACATCATGCATGCGGACAAAATTAGCAATTTAAGAAAGAAAATATCGTGACAAAGTGTATGTTATTGTTTATTTTAAATTCTTCTACGTTCTTATTTTTTTAAACATATCTTCTTCTTCTTCTTCTTCTCTTTCTTCTAATAGCTTTGCAGAAAATTTCTTATGGCAAAATATTGCGTCATTTTAAAGTCACAAAATGTTAAATGTGTTTAAAACAAAAATAGGAACAGCTTTATTAATTAACAAGCACACAGTTGCACCATTTCGATTTACAACTTAATCATAAAAATCATACTTAACAGACGATTAGGAAAAGAAGAGAAAACATATAGATTCAGATCAGGGAAATGCACCAAATAAGAATGGAAAAAAATAAGCGAAAAAGAAAACGCTTGTGACTTGCATACACTGAACAAAAGAGTGCAAGTTGTGAGGCATTATGAATGTGTACATGTGGCCCTGTGTGGTATGATGTCAGTCTGACGTTGTGGTAGTAAAGACGCTGTGGGGATAGGGGAAATTGGTTAAAAAAAAAAAGAGAGATACAATGGTAGAGAGATACAACCAGAGAAAAGAGTGAGTGGGACAGATGAATGTTCTTAGAGTAGAGTGCAGTGAGGGTCCTAAAATATGTGTTGCAGATGTGGAAAGAGTAGATGAGGACTTAGCAGAAAGGAAGTGCCACAGGATTAAAGGAGATGTTAAATATAATTGAATTCCAAGTTCAAACTGCCTGTATATCTGCCGTTCCTGAGCGATAGCCAGTTCTGACATCAGCTACCCTTCCTAGCACGCATGATTTTATCAGATTTTGTAACATAAGAATTCTGTTTATTCTTCTAAAAAAAAAAGAAACACCGGCCTTTAGTTCTGCTTTCTAATATGCAGGTATGCTATATCATCAAATTCTTGTCACAGTACATTTTCGCACATTCATCTCAGAGATACTACATTGTCACTTTCACTTCTTCCATAGGAGCACTGAGGCCTCGGTAATACTTTTTTTTTCATTCAGAGAGTCTGATGGCAGTCAGATATATGCTTTTGCGACAGTTAAAAGCGTATTCATCGCAGGTAAAATGTAAGCCACCTCTGACACTTTAAACTCTACCGTCATCGTCTTCTGGAGCTACACAAGCTGTATTATGTGACTGTTTTTTTACGTTTTACAATGCTTCCTCAACAGTATCCTCCAGGAGGACAGTCTTCTGGGCTGTCCATGAATCCATCTGGTTACTACAGTCCAGGATCTGTTCAGCAGAGGTATTATAGTGCTCCATACGCTCCTGGTCCGTACGGTCCTACTCCATATGGTCCTAGCTCATCGCCTGGTCCACATGCCCCTTACTCACCTCCAAGCCCTTACAACCCCACCGCGCCATCACCTGTCAATCCGGGTTCACGGACGGATCCCTATTTTCCCTATCAAACATATCCTGCTGTAGACAGTCCAAGGTACACTCAGACTGCACCTCCTAATCCATATCTGTATCAGCCACCGCAGTCTGTTTATATGACGCAACCAGCTCAGAGACAACCCCATAACACAAAAGCAATGAAGAGTGCTGGGCTGGGGGCAATGATTATGGCACGTTTGTGTTTTTGCTTGATGACACATGAGATGGTGGTGACGGACAGGAAACTGAAGAGCGGCATGGAACATCGACAGAGCTACATGAGCATGAAACTGAAACAGGTTATCGTACATCATCTCAAGACGAATCTCCATTCTCTTGGCCAGGCATTCCCTTTCCTTAAGCACAAAATGACGGGGCGGACGTAAATCATGGATGTCCAATTTCAAAAGGGCCTAGAACCACAAGTACATTGCGGGCGGCATCTAAATCAACCAGTCTTTGCTGAATTACATTACACATTTCCAGTAATTTTACTGTTGACTGCACGGTCATTTAGAGCTATAACTTCATTCTTTCATAACATAAAACTAAACCTGGTTGTTTCTTGGCTCATGATATTAATTTTAACAAAATAAATCAAACTTTCATCAAAACCTCGCTGGCAGCAAGAAGAATGTCTCCAGTCTGACACGCCTGACCTAAATATTGACTCCCAGATGTCTGTTAGCAGTTGACGTGAAAGTAATTTTTGGAGTACGTAAATGTGAGAGCAACAGTGGAAAAGAGAATAAAATCTTGCACTCCCATAACAAACTTTTATCTGTGACTGAAACCAAAAATATACGCTCGATCTAGAACAGGGATTCTTTAAATTATCGTCCTAATAAATTGTGTATTATTTTGGTGGCCGTGGCCCCTATGGGGTCGAAATAAGGATTTTGGGGCTCCACAGAAGAATATTTATTGGTGGGTTGGGGGAGGGGGGATAGAGAGTCTCTACGGATCAAAACAAATGTTTTGTGTATGGGAAACAAATCTTAGCGTCACTGGATTTTTTTTTTTGGGAGGAGGGGTTCTACAGCTGTTCTCATGCAGAAAAGGCGGGTCATCGGCCAAGAAACGGAGAAGAACCTTTGTCTAGAAACAGTATTTAAGAAATACTGGAGGAACTATTCTTCCATCATGCAGCCATCTTATCGCCTGGTAATCAAGTATGAAAACGAGTCCACGTAAAAACAGTCTGCTATGTACGCAGGAAGCCCGACCAAATTTGCTTGCATCAGATCATGACTGGAGGTTTTTCATATGTTTGTTCTAAAGGTATCTGATTGTTATATCCAATGTGTTTTCAGTCTCTCTTGTCCTTGCCGCCATTTTTTCTGCATTCATTTATTATTAATACATGATCTGCTGAACTACTAGGCAATAGTTACCACATTAAAATCAGGTTTTGCCTAAATACTCCTAAGATGTTAATGAAAATATTAATTGTTTATTATAATTTAAATTGTAATATAAAATATATAGTTTCTACTGGATGCAATATTGTTCTCGTTTCATTTCGCTCGTCCACTCAGTTCACGACAGCAATAATAACGACGAAGACTTACATTTTGAGTTTGTAGATTAAGTTTATGTATTCACCGGCTTTACATACGCCTGAGGATATTATTCAGTAACCAATGTAGCAGATTCATCTTTTGCTCTCGTTTATTGATTCCGAATCAAGCAATAATATATCTTATATCTTATATCCTTCTCGTGCCGTTAAACGTCACATAGGACTCGCAAGGTAGTTCGCCAGTTTTTCCTGTTTTAGGCGAGCTTTTTCAACCTCATTAATGGATTTTATGCCTATTAGTTTGACCTCTCTTAATAGTGTCCTCTTTAGAGTTTCACATGATCGGCCTCTTTCTCTTTGGCCTGTTGCGTTCCACTTGATAGCTTGCTTTGGGATTCTCTGATTATTTCTTCTCATCATATGACCAACATATGTCCATCTCATTTTCCTCATCGCCCATGAGACTGGTTGGTGTTCGCTCATCTGTCTTGTCTATGCATTGCTCTTGAATTCGTTTCACTTTATACCGAATATTTTCCTTAGTCATTTGTTTTCAAAAGAGTCTAATTTCTTGTCTATTTCTTTAGCTGTTTTTTTTTTACAGTTTTCACGTGTATAAATGAGGGTGGATATTACATTTGAATTGAATAGTCTTAACTTGGTTTGTGTGCTTATAACTTGTGAATGCCGTACGTTCTCAAGGTTCTTGAAGATCGATGTTGCTTTTGCAATTCGAATTCTAACTTCCTTTCTGGTGTCACCATCCTAGTCTATGTAGCTGCCAAGGTATGCAAATTGATTGACTTCTTCAACAGCTGTCTCTTCTACGTGTATTTTTCCATTTTGATTAAAAGAAAGTTTCATTATTTTTGTTTTGTCCTTTTTAATTTCAAGACCTATTTTGCTAACCAGTGAAGACAGGCTGTCTGTTTTTTCTTGCATAGACTTCACATTGTTACTGATAAAAGTTATGTCATCAGCAAAATCAAGATCTTCTAGCTGGATCCCATGTACCTAATCAATACCTGTGTTACCTGTGGTGCATCTTTTCATTATGAAGTATACTGCAATTTAAAAAAGCAAAGGAAATAGTATACATCCTTGTTTCACGCCTGTTTCAATCTGGAACTATTCGCTCATCCCTTCTTCTGTTTTGACTGCATAAACACATCCGTTGTAGAGATCCTTAATGATGTTGACAATTTTAGATGGTATTCCATATAGACTTAAAATACTACACATTGAATCTGTGTATGTTATCAAATGTTTTTTTAAAGTCTATTAAGTTTAGTATTAATGGTTTTTGCTTTCAATATGTAATTCAAGTATTACTCTTAGAGCTTCTCCTTTTTCGAAATCCTGCTTGTTCTTCTTTCATTGCTGTATCCACTATATCTTTAAGTCTTTTCAAAATGACCTTGCAGAATACTTTTGACACAACTGATAGTAAGGTAACTCCTCTCCAATTGTTGCAGTCACTAAGGTTGCCTTTTTATATTTTAACAATGATTCCTTTTTTCCATTTAGAAGGGACTTTTTCTTCTTTCCATATCTTATTAAACATTCTCTGTAGTTATCTCATGTTGTCTCTAATTACTAGGTTAATTACTTCTTCTCTTTTACCTTGAATGTAGTAGTTAAATCTTACACTCTTTTGATATGTTTTTACTAATTTAATTTGTATTTTTGTACTAAATCAAGTGTGTGGGAAGAATGAAAGATGGAGTGATGAAGGGCAGAATGTAAGACGGGCCTGCGTGCCCAATTCTTTACCCTTGAAACATAAAGATTATTCATTCATTCATTCTATTGATAGGTTTTAGAATTTCGGCTGTTATTTCATCTTCACATGTAGCTTTGTTGTTAGCCATTAAACTCACTGCTGTTTCAATTTCATTCAACGTAATTTCATCTAGGTTGATATTTAATTTTGGGGTTGGTAAATCGGTTTCAAGGTTTATCAATTCTTTTAGGTGTGGTCGATTAAGTATTTCTTGGAAGTGTCCAGCCCATCTTTGCTTTTGTTCTTTACCTGATGTTAACAGAGTTCCAGTTTTGCTAAGGATTGGTCTTTCTTTAGATATAAAGTACCCGTTAGCCTCTTTTGTATGTTATATAAAGTTTTGCTGTCTCCTGTTTTTGCTACTTTCTCTGCCTCTTTTTTTTTATTAAATAAATTTCTTTTAATTTCTATGTATTCTGTTTTATCCATTCTAGTTGAACTTTTTACTTTATTGCCTATTTCTTTGTATGTTGCTTTCGTCAGATCTTTTCCAAGATCTGTCTTTACATTCAATATGGCTAATTTGACGGATCGTCTTTCATGAACGCAATAACATACCGGACTCTTAAAATGACACTCCATCCTTATGATCAGAGCGAGACGTTTTACTAACTTTCCCATATTTTCGTTAAAGTCTTTCTTCCTCACAGACTCAGATGCCAAGCACTAACTGACATTTACTTTCATTAACAAGTGCACTAATCATAACTTACTGTGGCCAGTCAAAGAGACTGACAGACCTGTGAGACATCTTGTTTACAATCTTGATTGGACTCGCCAGCCAATCCGAAGTAATATCACGTAGCTTCGGCAAGTAGGTTTAGTCTGAGATTAAAAAAAAAACAAACAAACACAAGGCCTTTATTTAACACTCAGACTACCTAACTACGGTTATGAGAGCCCGTCTTGCCCTTCCAGGGAATACTACACACAGTCGTTTTAGCAGGTGCTCCAACTGTTCAGAGTTATTTTCCTTTCACAAATATTTCCCTCAAACATGAAAGTGATGAATCCGATTTTACATCTTGACTAATTTAATGAGACAACTTGTGTTACTTTGGAGAGTTGATTCAAGCTTATTTATGCTTTTCCCTGCATGTTTTAAAAGTGTTATTTCTGCCTCCGTTGATTCTTTTTGTCAGTTCAGCTTTTCTATTTCTTTTCACTTGAATTACCAGTAGCATTTTTAAAAAATAAGTACTTGGTAGATTCGCCTTTAACCTATCTTTTGGGTGCTTTTTCCGTTAATCATTTACATCTTCGTGATACATATTTGTTTTCAACATTACACTTCAGACTTCCGCTCTGCTTCTTTCGTTATTATTTTACTTCTAACTTTTTATTTCACTTTGAGCATACCTGTGTCCCCGCCCCGCCCCCCCCCACCCCACCCCCACCCCATCCGAGCCGCTCATTCTTTCTGCTTCAGATATTTCAAATTCATTTGCAGTTGAATCCGCTGACCCAAGAACAGCGACTCAAGAATGTCTTGAAATGTGCAGTTCTGTCTCAGACTGCAGGAAAATGTGAAAGCAACTGGCCCTAGGATAGACAACCTAAGATTCATTAACTCTAGCTAAATCACGATAACTAAACCTCTAAGTCTGCGCTCTAAAGAGGTTATCCTTGTCATGAGGAGAGTTAAGCTGAGAAGAAATATAAATGCGCAACTGAAAGATACTCTGTGTTCCGAAAGTCACTTCACAGTAGCGTATAATATCGATTCAGGTATCGCAGTGTTTGCGATATCTAGGCTAAGCATCTGTATAAGCTTATCATGGGTGCCAGTGAGAAAAATGTTACGCAACATAAGTTTTTCACGGAATACCTTATAGCATATGTCGAAGGTGGTCTCCTTGAGCGTCCAATAGACTTGTACACGTTTAATATTGCTTGCAAAAACCTCGTGTAGATCAGCTTGAGAGATATTTTTTAAAGTATTTATTGCAATTTTTAATTAATTAAACCTGCATGAGTGATCCGAAACACTGCAAATTTTGCTGTTGCCTGTAAGGAATATTGTTCATGTTTAGTACATGCGATCTTCTGAGTGAAATAAAATTATTTTTAAATCCCCCTGAATACTAATGATCATACAGTGGAGACGATTCTGCTTGGGCCATGGTAGATTATGTTCTTCTAGAAGGTCCAGTCAGTGGGAATGATAGATAGGTGGCTAAATTTTTTTATCAGTTTAGAGTTAGTTTTTGTCGTGTTACGACATATTGTTTTAGTTAGTAATGTTACTGTAGGAGTAGTGATTGTCAAGGTCGGCTAGAATGTTTGTGATCAAGAGTTTTATTTTGTAGGAATAGCGTCATATTTCATTTAGTTCTTATCTCAGACAAGAAGATATATAAGGTCCGACAATTACGTAAAAAGACTGATTTTATTATGGCCAAGACAAAAATGCCATCTATGAAGTAAAGCATGAAATCCAAAGAGCCAACCTTCTTCTATGATCTGGCAACTTTCATCGCCTCCCGATAAGCAGAGGACGAACAAGCCGCCATTTTGTTGACCTAGTCAGAGGTGCATTGTTATGTAATCAGAATGGAGCAAAAAGCTAACATTAAATTCTGTTTAAAGCTCGGAAAAAGTGCCACTGAGACAGTTGAATTGATGCGACAAGTTTATGGGGATAATTATTTATTCCCTGCACAGATATTCAGGTGATATTCACGATTAAAAAGTGGCGTGGAAACGATTACAAATGCAACTAGACATGGACGCCCAATTTCTGTTCGTATCGAGGAACTCTTTGCAAAAGTCAGAGTACGGCCACAGGAAGATCGTTATTTGACCGTGAGTATGATGACAGATGATATTTGATGTTAAACGAGAAACCATTCGTAAAGTTTTAGTGGAAGGTTTGGGCAAGAAAAAAGTTGATTGCCGGTCTGTACCACATTCGTTGTCTGATGATCAAAAACATTAGCGTGTTGAGTGCGCAAAAGACACCATCAAAACATGTCGCAGAAATAAACATTTCTTAAATGTGATTGTTGCAGAGGATGGATGAAACATGGATCTTCCACTATGATCCCACAACTAAACGCCAAAGTGCTCACTGGAAGTCATCATCATCACCAAAAAGCAAAAAAAAAATCGTCTTCAAAAGTCGAAAGTGAAGACAATGTTGGTGTGCTTCTACGACAGCAAAGGAGTTATTCACAAAAACTTTATCCCACAGGAACAGACGGTCACTGCCAAAGTTTATTTAAGTGTTTTGAAACGCCTATTGAAAAGGATTCTCCGAGTCCCACCCGAGTATTCAACACCTGGCAGTTTTTTCCTTCTTCATGATAATGCACTGACTCACCGGGCGGTAGCTGTACAGAAATTTTCGGCCCAAAAACAAGTGTGTGTGTATTCTCAACCGTCCACCCTATTCCCCAGATGTATTTCCCTGCGATTATTTTCTATTCCCAAAATTAAAGTTACCATTGAAAAGACGCTTCTTTGACGATACTGATGACATCCAAAGGGCAGTAACATCGAGTTTAAGTGCCACACCAACGGAAGAACTGAAGAGGTCGTTCCAGTGTTTGTTAGATAGTGCCATTCGCTGTATCAATGCACAAGGGACTTACTTTGAATAAAATACAGGTTATATCTTCAGCTGTTGTTTATTTTTTTTTTAATGTGATTAATCTCATTACTTAATTGTCGGATCTTGTATATTCAAAATGACGAGATAAACTATGACGATCTTAACTTTACCTGCTATAAAAGACTGAACATTCACAAGTCCTTTCAGTCATAATAATTTCAATCAGCAGATATCCAAAATATAGACACAAGTCTCCGTGGTGGTGCCTACACGGTACCAAAATTAAATATGTTGGTATGTATTTATTTGTATATTTTCATTTGTCACATTCGATATGGATAAGATGCTTTTGATTGAAACTTATAATTGATTTAGTTATGAATGAACTTGAATGATACTATGACATTTTCGTTCTTCTGTACCTCACTTGTACTACTGTACTTCTGTAGAAGGTGTTGTATATATATATATATATATATATATATATATGCAAGTATGTATGTATATATGTGTGTATATATATGTAGGCATTTAATCTTCACTACTCCATGGTACTTTTGATGTAGCATGGCCTTGTAAGTAATGATTTTAGCAATACTACAAGAGGACGCCAACATTAAAAGTAGATAAAGAGGATTTGATCAGATAACAATAGAACAGAAGAGACAGACACAACGAAAATCGAGGACACAATCAAACCTCCGCCATGAAAGAGAAAGATAAATGACTGAGACAAATGACAATTGTATAGACTGATTTCACACAGACTGACAAGTATGGCATGTTTGCTAATACTAGGTCACTATTTGCACACGGTTTTGTAATAAGGGCGTGGACCGACTCGGCCAGCTGACCAATTAAAAATATTTAGGGGCGTGCCCTATTGGACAATTGACTTAGGACATATAAGTCACGGGGCAGTTTTAGGAATGGGGGGGGGGGCACGAAACACAAGAGAACGATACTATATAGAATCAGAAGTAGTAGAATATATCATAAATAAATATAGAATTAATAGTAGATTGAAGATGTGTTTAAGTGATTCACGTGATTAAGAAGACTTGATACTTCTGAAACTTCGAGTAAAGAGATTTCAGACGAGAAATTAGTTAACCATGTGTTGCAGATTTACTAGAAAACAGAGTTCAGAATCGTCCTAGTATCACGTGTAGAATATCTTGAAGTTGAGGACATTGCCGAAATGCTGCATGTAGAATATGATAGTTTGATATAGTGAACAGATGATTATGTGCTTCAATGACGAAATGAACGAAGTTTAGGTCATATTACATTTTATTTCAAGTGATGTTGCCAACAATACATCTTGATCTTATTTGCCAGAATTAAACGGATTCAGTGAACTTTTCATCAGACTTGCTCTAACGAATGATGTAATATTTGTGAAACCTCGAAGTGGTATGAACAAAGAACTTCACACAAACAATATTATAATAGTTCACAACCTATTCTAGACCACAGGAATTCATGATGTGCTAATCAAAGAACACTCATACTATCAGTCATTAAATAGAAGTTCACAAAGTGAAACAACCTAACATTATTAAGTTAACATTATTGTATTGACTTGTGGGCCTTTCGTACTTAACTGCTTTAACTAATGCTCATCTATCAACCCAGGAATTCACTCAACAATAACGCCAAATCAGTCCACTAAGTGCATCCAATGCCGATCATATAACCATTTAATTAACGACAAATGATGATGACGTTGGCCGATAAATTCATGTTGGTGAAATATATCATAAAAAAGTAAAGATAGTCCCATAGCATTTCAAATGCCGTAGGGGGTGAAGCGTTAGAGACCTCATTATGCTGGGTCATCAGCGTGTGAGGTAGGGTGACCAGTTCCTTTCCTCGCTGCCTTTACTTCCCAGATTTTCTCTGGTACCCATTTTACGAGGCTGGGTCGACCTCAGGGCCGTATTGGTCGGAAAAAAAATCCCGCTCAGCTGGGGATTAGAACCCTCGACCATTTGGTTGCTAGACGAGTGCTCTAACCACTACGCTAGCCGGCCCACGAAATATATCATGTCATATCTCAAACTGATAAGCAAAACAAGAACAAGAAATCCAGATGACGTATATCTCAATATAAGAGCCGCATATGATACTAAATGACTTTGATGGAGTCCGAAGCAACAAGGCAAAAATATTCCATAATTTCTTATCAATAACTATTTGTGGCCTAAGACTACGTTGTGTATCCAACACTGAGTCTGTCTCACGAAATGTCTCCATAAGGACTAGGTACTGGCGTTCTGGGATGTTTGTTTTAACAGAAATCTCCCACACTAAACAGGTGTAAATATTGCCGTCTCTAAAGGCATCCTCAACAAGAAAACTACGTTCTTCATTTGAAAGAATCGTAGTGAATAAACTGGAATAAGCAAAATAAGAAAATCGCCTTTAACTGTTGTTTAACAACTGAATACTCAGACACCAACACCGGATGCTGATAAATGTTACATTAGGGGAATCTTCTACACGCTTGAAGGACAGATGACCTACATATCGTATCACTATGTGCCGTAATCGAAAGTTCGATACTGTGAAGTGACTTTCTGAACAGCCTCTTCAACTAAAACTTAGTAAAGAAGAATGAGGATGGACATGAGAAATAGATTCGAAGAAATGTTGCAGTGATACATTTGGACTATTTGTTAAATTTAAGAGTAATTATAGAGATAGCGTGTAAATATTACTTTTATTTCATTTCAAAGAGTAACAACGAAGGCCAAATAGTTCATTTCTAAAATAATTATTTAGAAGTGAAACATCACTATAATTTTCTCTCTTTCAGCATTTGGCATATGTTGAGTCGGTTTATTACATGACAATTTGTGGTACATCTTCCAGTTTATCTGTTCACTCTTCAATGTTCTATCCATATGAAGTAGTTTAATGATCCTTTACAAAAAAATCTTTTCTCTCTCTCTTCTCTCTCTCCCTCTCTCTCTCTCTCTCTCTCTCTCTCTCGCACTCTCTTGTCTTAAAATATCCATCTACTGAAGAACTAAAATAATTAAACAGCATCTATTGAATAGTTTCTATTATATTGCCTGTTGAATTGTATTATAATACTTGATGATTACCCGGCGTTGCCCGGGTATTTATTTATCCCAATCAACAAAGTTTTGTTCGTTACCACAACATTCTAGACGGTTCTACAACGCTCTATTTATTTCCACAGCATTCTAGAAGACTCTACAGAGGTCATTTCAGTTCTACAATCTTCTAGAAGGTTCTACAGTATTCTGTTCATTTTTACAACCTTCTAGAAGGTTCTATAGAGTATAGACGGTTCTACAGAGTTCTATTCCTTCTATTCGACTAAACGTGGGCTTAATTGTCATCAGGACTATCACCAATCAGCTTAGCGACCCCGAAAACTGTGCATTCGACACTAATATCAGTCAATTTGGACATTTTATTTTTCACCACTTCTCACCCCCCTCCCCCCCCCCCCACATGCCGATGTTGGCTGAACTTGCGAGTGGCACTATTCATCTCAGCGACCTCGAAAACTATGAACAGTAATATAGGTCGTTTTTCAATTATTTGGACATGTCACCACATCTCACACACACTCCTAGGACCCCATGCCGATGGAGCTGAGCTTGGCCTTAAACGCATCGGATATGTCACTATTCATCTAGGAGAACCAGAAAACTATGGATTCGACACTAATATCGGTCATTTTCCACTATTTTTACATGTCACCCCATCCCACCTAATCCCTACCCCCACCTCCCACACCATACCGAAAGGAGCTTAACTTGGAGTAAACAGCATCGGGAGTGTCACTATTCATCTAAGCGAACCAGAAAACTATGGATTCGACACTAATATCGGTCGTTTTCGATTATTTTTACATGTCATCCACATTACCACCCAACCACTAGCCCCCCCCCCCCCCATGCCCATGGGGGCTGAACTTGGGCTTAAACGGCATCGGGAGTGTCCCTATTCATCTCAACGACTCCAAAAACTATGAATTCGACACTAATATCGGTCATTTTCGATTACTTTTATGTCACCCCCATCCAACCCCTAGCCGGAGGGGCCCCATGCCGCTGGAGGCTGAGCTTTGACTTAAACGGCATCGAGAGTGCCACTATTGATCTCGGCGACCCCAAAAACTATGGATAAGACACTAATATCGGTCGTTTTCAATACTTCGTACATTCCACCCCTTCCCACCCCTAGTCCGAGGGGCACCCCAAGCCGATGGGGTCTGAACTTGGACAAATGGCATCGGGTGTGTTACTGTTCATCTTAGCCACCCCCACCCCCCAAAGAAAAAAAATACAAAACTATGGATTCGACACTTATATCGTTTTTTTCCGATGATTTGTAAATGTCACACCCGTCCCACCCCCACAGTTAGCCCCCCTCCCCCCCAATGTGGTTTGTGGTTGATGAACCACTGTATGGGCGCTCTTATGAAATAAACACTCTGACCATTTTCTAAATGGACCCTGAAATGAACAAAAGTAGGGTGTCTTTCGTGAATCAGAAATCTGCTCCGTGTAATATGTTTCTCGTAAAGGTTCGGCACCTCAGCAGATATAACGTCATCGATTTGTGTGAGCTGACCTTTGTCTGTCACGGCCGACACACCAAAGCAGGCATAAATATCGTGGGAATTACTTTCTGTTGTTCAGTGGTGTATTGTTTGCATCGGTCGGTTTCGATCCCACCCCACCACCCAGGCTCCCCTAGGGGGCCTAGGGATGATCTAACCAACACTGTGCATTGTCCAGATTGCAAGTCATAGGTGTGCCAAGTTTGTTTGAAATTTCTCCAGGCGTTCCAGGGTGATGCTCTAACACACACACACACACACACATATATATATATACACGTTCATTTATATATATATATATATATATATATATATAGATACTCTGGGAAGCCTATTTTACTATACTACTATAATACTGGAAGCCCATTCTGTTATGCTATAGTTTAGAAGCCCATTCTGTTATGTTACAATACTGGAAGTCCAGTCTGTTATACTATAATACTGGAAAGCTTATTCTTTTATACTATAATACTGGAAATCTATTCTGATATATATATATAATATATATATATATATATATATAGATACTCTGGGAAGCCTATTTTACTATACTACTATAATACTGGAAGCCCATTCTGTTATGCTATAGTTTAGAAGCCCATTCTGTTATGTTACAATACTGGAAGTCCAGTCTGTTATACTATAATACTGGAAAGCTTATTCTTTTATACTATAATACTGGAAATCTATTCTGATATATATATATATATATATATATATATATATACATACATACACATATATATAATGAACGTGTGTATGTATGTAAGTATGTATGTATGTATGTATATACGCTGGAACGCCTGCAGCAATTTTAACCAAACTTGGCACATTTATGACTTACAATCCAGGTAGTGCACTGAGGGGGTTAGATCACCCTAGGATATCCCTATGACCCCTAAGGGTCGGGTTGACGTTCAACAATAATCGCAAATGAACGATATTAATGTAGAATGCATAGTTTTCGGGGTCGCTGAAATGAATAGTGACACTCCCGATGCCCTTTATGTCCATGTTCAGTCCCAAAGGGCATGGGGGCCCTAGGGGTGGGGTTGGCAAGGTGTGACGTGTACAGATATCGAAAGCGACCGATATTAGTACCTAATCCATAGTTATTGGTCACTGAGATGAGTAGTGACACTACCGATACCTTTTAAGCCCACGTTCAGCTCCCAAATGCATGGGGGCCCTAGGGGTTGCGTGGGATGGGGTGACATGTAAAAATAATCGAAAACGACTGATATTAGTGTCGAGTCCATAGATTTTGGGGTCGCTGAGAAGAATAGTGACACTCTCGATGCTGTTTAAGTCCAGGTTCAGCCATCATCGGCATGGGGATGGCGGGAGATAGGGGTTGCGTGGGATGGGGTGACATGTAAAAATAGTCGAAAACGACTGATATTAGTGTCGAGTCCATAGTTTTTTGTTTTTTTAGGGGGGGAGCTAAGATGAAAAGCAACACACCCGATGCCGTTTGTTCAAGTTTAGACTCCATCGTCTTGAGAGGGGGGGGCCTCCTCGGACTAAGGATGGGGAGGGGGTGGCAAGTACCAAGCATCGAAAACGACCGATATTATTGTCGAATCCATATTTTTTCTGGTCGCTGAGATGAATAGTGGCACTCCCGATGCCGTTTATGTCCAAATTCAGCCCCCAACGGCATGGGGGCTTTAGGGGTGGGGGTGGGATGGGGTGACATGTAAAAATAATCGAAAATGACCGATATTAGTGTCGATTCCATAGTTTTCGGTGTCGCTGAGATGAATAGTGACACGTGGAAGTTCAGCCCTCATCGGCATGGGGAAAGGGGGGGGGGTGAGAAGTGGTGAAAAAAAATGTCCAAATTGACCGAGATTAGTGTTGAATCCATGGTATTCGGGGTCGCTAAGTTGATTGGTGACAGTCCTGATGACAATTAAGCCTACGTTTAGTCGAATAGAAGGTATACAACCCTGTAGAACCTTCTAGAAGATCGTGGAACTGAATAGACCTCAGTAGAACCTTCTAGAAGGCTGTGGAAAAAATAGAGCGTTGTACAACCTTCTAGAAGGCTGCGGAAATGAATAGAACTTTGTTGATTGGGAGAAATAAATACCCGGGCAATGCCGTGCAATCAGCTAGTAGTGTAATATTGAAAGGGGCACAAATATCTGACTGTTAACTTTAGCACTAACTATAACGCTTAAGTCTGAGACATGGACCAGCTTGCCTAGTTTTTGCAAGCTTCTCCCACCCGGCGGATTTCATATCCAAACTAAGTCGAGGTTACCTGAGGAAAGGCCAGATCTAAGCTCTCTGGTGCAATTAAAACCAAAGCGTCACGCAATTCCGTTTCCGTGACCAACCAGAAATATAGGCCACAGCCTCGTTATGGGCTGAGCCTCCGTCCTAATGAGATCTATCTATCTCGAGGATCGCAGGAGTAAATTCAGTAGCAGCAAGGGACGATCTTGGTGATAGAAGCGTACGAAAAGTGAAGTAGCACTAATGATCAGAATATAAATAATTCCACTATTTATTTCTGGACATACGCGTATGTTCTTCACTTGTCTCTGAAATTTAATATAACAAACCTGATCTATATGTCAACATGTTAAAGGAAAAGATGTATTTCATCTGCAGAAATATTAAACGCATAAAACTGGAAACACCAGTGACACTTTTAACTTTTCTTATTTCCAAACACAAATCTCAAGTCCACACGAAAGATTTATAATAAAGAAATTCTTTTTTTCCGTTTAATTTAATAAGAAATAGCCATATTCATACACTTAACGAATAATCTAAATGAAAATTTTTAATATCTAAGGAAAACATCAAAAGATACAGTTTTTTTACATCAAAAGATATCGGGTTTTATAAAACCAAATGATTCCGGTGAAAGGAATTTCTTAATGGTTTAAAAAGTTACATAAAATGATGAGACTGCCAGCGGTTACATTGTTAACAGAAGCCAATTCATAGGGCATAATATCCATTGATGAGATTGAAAAACTCGCCGAAGACAGGACATCTTGGAGAACTACCATGAGGGCCCTATGTGAGGTTTAACGGCACGGGAATGATGTAAGAACGGTCGCAAAAATGAAAAATGTAGAAAAACAAGAATATTCATAATTAATAAAAAGTGCGTTTATGATTATGACACATTTACGTGAAAAATAAGAAAAAAATGTATCATATCATATAATTAGTTTTAACATGAAACTAGGACTTGAGATTGTGCGTGGTAACCGTGTGATCATTCACATACACAAATTATGTGAAGCTTCCGATTGCGTAGAGTGATTTGTGGTGTGCTGTCATTTTCATTGTGTTGAATGTAGGTGTAAATGTATGTGTATGTAATCAGTGTTTATAATGCTGAAAAAGTAAGTAACTATAGTACACTGTTTCATGAACTGTCACACTCAAAGTCTCATCAGTGCAGGAAATATCACAAGAATTTTTTAGAGAGAAGAAGAAGTTGCGTGGGATATGAAGCTTTGTTTCTCTTTGCTGGAGAACTTCCTGTGTTTGCTATTTATATTTTGGAATTTTGGATTTATTTTCCTGTTTAGAATTTCCTGCCGGTGCTCAATGATTTGCACACTTACACTGAAGTTTCCGGTGCTACTCTAATGTTTTTGGATGCTCAGCGAACTTTCCTACTTTTACTTTCTTTCAATCTACTTCGTTTAATCATTTCATTCATTTATTTGCATGTCCCTTGCGGAACTTTGTCTCCCTAATAGCACTTCTGTAGGCCTCTCAGTTGTAAGCAAGATGGCCTGCTGCTGCTGCTGATGCATCCATTCGTTTAAACACGACTTACAATATTTTTTCAACAAATTCATTTTTAAAAACTTACCTAAGGTTAGAAGAGAGCTATAACTACCACTGAATTTCATGGAAAGAGAGCAAAATATGGGCTTGTCTGCATCATACAGAAAAAAATTAACAATTTAAGAAAGAAAATCTGGCTCTACAGTGAATGGCAGTGTTTCTTCAAGCTGTTCTGCATTTTTTTTTAGATCTTTCTAATAGATAATTACGCGTTTAACAGCTTTGCTGAGTGAGATGGCCTGTAGATAGGCAAAGGAAGTAGAGATGATAACTATAATATTATATTAATATTGATGGGGAGATTGATGATGATGTGGTGATGATGCTGCAGAGCATGTGTTTATTATTGTCGTGGTCATGTCGATGAGCGGAGGCCGTGGCTGTGGGGACTTTGCAGGCAGGACGGGTAGCAGGACAGGAACTGACTACCTGTGACTTCTTCTACAAGCTGTGAGGGAAAGGAGGGGGGGGGTTTAACCAATAGCAGGACAGGGACTGACTACCTGTGACTTCTTCTACAAGCTGTGGGGGAAAGGAGGGGGGGGGTTTAACCAATAGCAGGACAGGGACTGACTACCTGTGACTTCTTCTACAAGCTGTGGGGGAAAGGAGGGGGGGGGTTAACCCATTAAATCGTGTCCGTTCCTAACCCTAACCAAGGGAATGTAGGTTAGACACTTTATTCTACTACCCGCGTCATAACCCCAAAGCAAATTCATTCTCCATGGGCTCCACCACCACCACAGAAATAATAAATAATGCAAAAAATTTACAATTTTAAAAAAATGAATGGCAGGGGGAACAAGGTTTATTGTGGTTTTACACAGACCTGCACCCAGTTTAGTCAGAACCATGGAAGAAACAGAAGATCAGCTGTTCATAATTCTGTATTATTCCCAGAATGATACCTCCTAACCGTTCATAAACATCTTCTTAATAAAATCCCCACAAACATGATTATCTCTCTTAACAGCTTGAGTTGTCTTCTTTTTAACACGATGATTCCCTTATGAAAACCGGATTATCTTCTCCTTAAAAGCATAGTTTTCTCCTCATGACAAAAAAAAAAAAAAAACAAACAATTTCCTCATAAAGCCAAACATGATTATTTACTCATGAAATTAAACATAGTTTTCTTCTCCAACCAAATACCCAGGACAGCAAACTAGATTCTGCAAGGCATATCCTGAAAGTTGAAAACAAATAAATAACTGCTTACGATTCGTTAAATAAACCTTACCACTAAATACCTCAGTGCTCACCTAAGCTAGAAAGCGTTTACATATTGTAAATTTAGTTCGAGGAAGCAAATACTTGAAGCAGAACTGAAAATTACCTAATCTCGATAACACATGTTCTCTATTCCAAATGTAGAAGAACCTACTTCACTATGTTTTATAAATGAACATATCAATATACTGGGTCCTACAACCTTCTTAAAATCAGTAGATAATATCAAATGTAGAACTAATTAGAAAATATAAAGCTGAAACTTCATAAAAAGGTCAGATAGCTCAGCCTACCACTTGAAATGTCTTAACATAAAATTGACAATTGGAAACTATTTCTACAAGGATCTTACACTAAAATAGTACAAAATGAATAGTAATATCACTTCAGCATATTCTAAATGTATAAGATGAATGAAAATATCGCAGTTAACGTTTTCACTTAATTCCTCTAGTGCACATTTCACTTCCAGCAGGCATAAAACCTGGGCAAAAGTCTGGAGCTGAGCTCAACCCGGCCGAAACGTCTCCGCTTCAACGGCCAGCCATTGAAATAAATTTGAAATTAATGTTCGGATACAATAACGTAATCTCGCGTCTCTTGGGGAAGTGACCTCACTCTCCAACGCTAGCGGGCAGTCATAGTATTTTTCTCAACTGGGCCTTCTCTGTACTTTCTCTACTTCAGCCACTTAGACAAGAACTTCCTGTTTCTTAACTTATGGCATTCCAAGACTAGCACATGAGAAATACATATAGCAAAATATCACGCCATTATAAAAAGTCATAAAATGTAACGAGTACATAAAACAGAAGTAGAAACAGCTTAAATAATTAACGAGCAGACAGTTGTACCAGACAGATGGTACCATCGTGATTTACAACTTAATCATAAAAAAGTATACCGGACAACCGATTAGGGAAAAAAAGAGGAAAATATAAATTCACATCAATGATATACAACAAATAAGAATGGAAGGAAATAATCGAAAAGGGTAGCACTTAGCTGTGACTTGCAAGAAGCTGCGTGTGAGACTGCGTGTGAGACTGCGTGTGATGTAGTGTTGTGAAAGTTTAAATAAAGGCCTGTGAAGTGTGATGCCAGTCTGACTGCTTGGTGCTAAAGAACCATTGAGGAAAAGGAAAAGGAGAAAGGAGAGAGAGCTAGAGTTGCACTGATTATCAATCAGACCAAAGAGTGAGTGGAATAGATGAATGGTGTTGGAGTTGAGGACTTAAATATATAGTGCATTGAAATCTTAGACTATGAGCTGCAGATGAGACAAGAAGAGTTGAGAACGTAGTAGGAAGAGAATGTGACACTAAACTTCGACTTCAGACCGTTTTGTTTGAGTCCTTTATTCCCGTATTTTCGGGTTATTCACCGCCAGCGGGTTCTGTCGTCAGGGTGATACTGTTTAATGGCTGCCCTTCCAAAAGATATTTGGTTTTATAAGATTTCGTAACATAAGAATTCGATTTATTCTTTCAAAAAAGAAACATTGAAGTTTAGTTCTGTTCTCCAGTATATAGTTACGCTATTTCATCAAATTATTTCCACGGCACTTTGTGCCACATTCACCTTAAAAACATGGTGCCATGTTAACTTTCACTTCATCACCAAGAACCCTGAGACCTCAGTGATGCTCTTTTTTTGCTATTCAGAGAATCTGGTCGCAGTCAGAGACATACTTCAGTGACAGTTAGAAGAGTATTCTGTCACCTGACATACAGTCATCGTCTTCTGAATATACAAAGTCAGTATTCTGTATCTATATTTACAGGTTTTATAATGTTTCCTCCATAGCATATTCTAGTAGGACAGTCGTCTGATCCGTCCATGAATCCACCTGGTTACTACAGGCCAGGATCTGTTCAGCAGCCGTATTATAGTGCTCCATATACTCCTGGTCTATAAGTGCTACTCCATATGGTCCTAGCGCATTGCCTGTTCCATATACCCCTTACATACCTCCAAGCCCTTACAACTCTACTGCGCCACCTGTCAATTCAGGTTCACCGGCTGATCCCTACTTACCTTATCAAACATATCCTAAAGGAGGCGGTCCAGGATACATTCAACCTTCACCTATATCCATATCAGCCACCACTGGCTGTTTGTGTGATGCAACCAGCTGAGAGACAACTCTAGAACTCAAACGCAATGAAGACTGCAGGAATGGAAGCGCTGCTAACGGCACTGATGTTTTTTTTTTTGCCTTATGAAAGGTGATACCAATGACGGCCACCACGAGAACGAACACGATTCATCTGATGAGTGGCTATGAGAACGTAAATAGAAATCTTGTCTTGTGCTATCTCCATGTAACTGCGAGTTGGTGTTCTTTGCAGCCGATGCTGTGAAGGTGTTGGGCTGCAGCATAGTATTGGCGTGGGAGCAGGTTATAGCTGCTGTTTTTTTTCAGTCCCGGAGTACAGCTAAAAAGCAGAGAATATGCAATGCTTCTTTCGCAGACTCCACCATCATGAGGACTATGGCGATCCCTGCTCCTTAGCCAGGCAAGGCTGTTGCTGGGGGTACTAATGGAGAGGTGGGACAGGGTCTTGGTCAGCTATGATTCGCTAACCCTGGGGCTAGCACATCAGCTGTGGGTCGCTGGTAACCTAATCGGACAGCGTCTTTATCCTCTGTAAACAGAAATATCGGCAGGTAGAAGATGGGCGTGGTCAGTGGAGTGAGGAACGAAGCTGCAGCACTGGATGAGTCTCTTGAACAACTGAAAACGCCAATGCCTCCCATGTTTTGAACACAAGATGAGAGTGGGCACGTTGATCACGGGTGTACAAGTTAAAATTCGCTAGGATCACAACAGTATGCACAAGTACACTGGGGGGGGCGGCATCTAAATCAACCAGTTTTTCTTGAATTACATTACAAATTTCCAGTAATTTTACTATTGGCTGCACAGTCAGTAAGAGCTATGATGTTTTCTTTATTTCGTAACATAAAAATAAACCTGATTTTTTTTCTTGGCTAACGTTATTTTCAAAGAAACAAACCACATTTTCATTATTACCTCTCTGGCCGCACACAGAATGCCAGTATTTCGACACTCCTGACCTACATAATGACTGCCTTGGGATCTGTTAGCAGCTAATGTGAAAGTAATTCTGTGATTACATAAGTGTGAAAAGAGCAGCGCAATAGAGAATAAAATCTTGCACTCCATAACCGATTTTTATCCTCGAATGACGCCAAAGTACACACTCAATCTAGAACAGGGATTGTTTAAATTATCGCCCGGATAAATTGTGTAGTCTCTTGGAGGTCACAGACCGCAGGGGTCCACAGAAGGATGTGTGCGAGGCCCACAGTAGAACATCTTCTCTTTTCTTAAGTGTGTGTGCTGTTCACATAACAGCAAATGGTTTGGTTCGGAAAAGAAAATGTTACTGTTATCAGTGGATCCTACTTGTTACATTTTGTGAAGAGTCAGCTGTTGTTCTCCAGCCAGAAAGAGGGTCCACGGCAAAGAAAAGGTTAGGAACAACGTCACTTGAAATAGCCCTTTCGTAAAAAACCAGAGGAACCAGTTTTGTATCATGCAGCCATCTTGTCCCCTGATAAACAAGGAAGAAAACGAGGCCGCGTTATACCAGTCTGCTACGTACGCAGGAAGCCCGACCCAACTTGCTTGCATTAGATCATGAGTGGAGGTTTCTGGTGTAACTATATCTTGTTGGTTATCTCCAGCGTCCTTCTGTCTCTCATGTCAACGCTGTCCTTTCTCTGCGTTAATTTACTATTAATATATTATCCGTTCAACAGCTGTTGCAAAAGTCAACCAATTTGCATACCTTGACAGCTACATAGACCAGGATGGTGACACCAGAAAAGGAAGTTACAATTAGAATAGCAAAAGCAGCATCGACCTTCAAAAATCTTGAGAACATATGGCACCTCAAAGATTATAACCACCAAAGCTATGTTAAGACTATTCAATTGAAATGTAATATCCACCCTGATTTATGTATGCGAAAGCTTGAAAACAACTAAGAAAATAGACAAGAAATTAGACTCTTTTGAAAACAAATGCCTAAGGAAAATACTCGGCGTCAAGTGGAATAAATTCAAGAACAATGCAGAGATAAGACAGATGACTGGACAACAACCAGTTTCATGAGTGATCAGGAAAAGGAGATGGACAGATGTCGGTCACGTGATCAGAAGAAACAGTCAGAGAATCCCGAAACAAGATATCAAGTGGAACACAACAAGCCAAAGAAAAAGAGGCCGATCACGTGAAACTAAAGAGGACATTGTTAAGAGAGGCCAAACTAATAGGCATAAAATCCATTGATGATGTTGAAAAGTTCGCCTAAAACAGGGAAAACTGGCGAACTATCTTTCGAGCCCTATGTGACGTTTAACGGCATGGGGTGGATATATGATAAAGGATAAGATAAGATATGATCGGTGTCAATATACGATCTTTTTACTCGTACATGGACAAATTAACATCAAAAGCATTAGTATGTTACAATCCAGTAAATGATAGAATTCTCGCTATCAGACTCCTATAAACGTAACAATTATCCAGATATATGCTATTACATCAGCAGCAGAAGAAGAGGAAGTAGAAGAGCACACTGCACAGGACGATAAAGGAGGTACGAAAAAATGATATTGTATTAATAATGGACGATTTTTGGATTTTAATCCAAAGATTAGTACTGAAAGAGCAAAAGATAAAGGCCAGGTTTTGGTGTATTTTAGTATAGGACATAGAAATGAGGCAGATGTTTAGCATGGAAAATAAGCTAACGGTTGCTAACACACTTTCTAGACAACATCCAATAAGACTTTACACATGGACATCACCTGATGGGAAAACCAAGAATCTAATAGATTAAATTTTAGTGCAAAGATGGTGGAGATCAAGCATAACATCAGCAAAATCTCTACCAGGTGCTGATTGTCACACGAACCATGAGTTATTAATAGCAGACATGAAGATAAAGATAAAAAAAGACAGTTATGGGATCAAGACCACTCCGCTTTGATCTTTCAAAAATACCAGAACAATACAGTACAGAAGTGAAGAGCCGTTTCGAGATACTGATGGCTGCACAGGATGAGATGACACCTGATGAATTGACTACGCAGACCAGAGATATCTTAATAACAACAGCTAAAGACGTGGTTCCAGTAAAGAAAACACAAAAGAATGGTTGGATTACAGCAGGCACACTAGAACTAATAAAACAACGTAGAGAAATGAAGACGAAATGGAAAGAGACAAATAAAAACAAACAAGAATATACATCTTTTACAAAAGAAGTAAGAAGAAACATAAGAAAAGACCCACGAGAAATACAATACGTACAAGATTGTTGTGAAAGAATAGGACATTAGAAGTGTGGAAGAGATAGTGAAATGTTTAAAGAGATGAAGACACTGACGAGAAATGTCACACTTAAGCTAGAATGTAATTTGTGACAAGATGGGAAAGACCTTGGCAGAGACAGAAGAAATTCTAGAAAGATGGAAAGAATATTGTAGAGGAATGTATGAAATGGCTAACTGTGAAAGCAGAAATCAACAATGTGAATTATTATTGGAGGAGAAAGAACCCGAACCAACAATTGAAGAAGTTTTATGGGCAATAAAGAATCTCAAATGTGGTAAATCACCAGGACGTGATGAGATAACAGATGAGCTTATTAAAGCAGGAGGAAAGGAGTGTGCTACAATATATCATGCACTATGTAAAAAGATATGACATTCAGGTATTTGGCCAAAAGAATGGAAAAGAATTATATTCATACTACTACCAGAAAGGGTAACTTGAAATTATGCACAAACTACAGAACTGTTGCCCTGATTAGTCATGCCAGTAAATTCTATTAAAAATCAAAATAGATAGACCGCGAGAAAACAGAAGATGAAGTCAATATGGTCCAAACTAATTTTAGGCAAGGAATAGAATCAAGAGATCATATATTCAATATAAGATTAATAATAGAGATATGCAGAGAATTTAATGTGAATCTATATTTATCTTTTATAGATTATTCTAAGGTATTTGATTGTGTACAACACCAGAAACTTTGGGAAATAATGGAAAAATGGGATTTCCAACACATGTAATACAATTAACATCACTGCTGTATCTAGACCAACAAGCAGTAGTAAGAATAAATGGTGAAACAACTTGGTTTGACATAAAACAAGGGTCCAAAAGGGCTGCATACTGTTGCCTAACATATTTAACTATTATACTGAAAATATAATGAGGAATGTTAGAGAATTTGTAGACAAAGAATATTACGATGCCATAACAATTGGAGGTTATGAAATACCAGAGATTAGATATGCAGATGACACAGTATTACTGTCCACAACACAAAAAGGAATGGAAAAACTAATTATGTCAGTCCGTAAGAACAGCAAAAAGAAAAACCAGTCTTAATGCAAAGAAAACTAAACTGATGACAACTGACAAAACAAAAAGGCAGCTGTATCTTGGATCATTATTAACTAATAATGGAGATACAATGATTGATATTAAAATGAGGATATCTATCGCTCTTCAAAAAGTAGAACAACTAGAGAATCTGTAGAGAGGGGCAGACAAAACTACAAAAATAGGATTTTTAAGGGCATGGATCTTTCCCATCGCAACATATGCTTGTGAGACCTGGACACTTAACAGAACAGCTGAGAAACACATAAATGCCGTTGAATGTAAATGATACAGAAGAGTTCTTCAAATATCATGGATATAAAAACGAACAAATATATCCTTACTACAAGAATTTAATATTGATGAATGTTGGTAGTAAAGAAGATTAAAGAGAGAAAACTTAAATATTTTGGACATATTAAACGTCATGATAATTTAGAAAAGACAGTCTTGGAAGGGTACATAATGGGAAAAAGAAAGAGAGGAAGATCAAAGCGAAGATGGCTGCAAGACATCGTTGATGATCTGCGAATTGACGCATCAGTGGGTCATCTTGCTTACAACAGAGAGGCCTACAGGAGAGCTGTTAGTGGGGCAAAGTCACGCAAGGTACATGCAAATGATTGACTGACTGACTGACTGACTGGCGAGTAATTACAGATACAGGAAGTAAATCAGCATTTTTATTCCTTTGCAAAGAGGGGAAACCAAGATTAAGAATCATTTCCTTAAATAACAGTTTCAAACGATGAAAGTACGTTCTAATTTCCTTTTATTTCAGCATTTATTATCTCTTTATGCAGCTAATTTCATGAAAATATGCAGAAGATCTTCCAGTTTATTTGTTTAATCGTCAGTATTCCTTTTGTTTAAAAATCTCTCTGTCTGTCTCATTGTCTCTATCTATCTATCTATCTATCTATCTATCTCTATCTATCTATCTATCTATCTATCTATCTATCTATCTATCTATCTATCTATCTATCTATCTGTCTGTCTGTCTGTCTGTCTGTCTGTTTGTCTGTCTTGTTTTCAAATAGCCATCCAATGAAGAATAAAAATAATTAAACAGCTTCTCCTGAATAGTATTTAACATACTTCCTGGTCTGTTATATTATATTTTTGTATAATATGTTATAATATAATACTGGATAACATAAGATGGTAGATGTATCACAGGTTTCAAAAACAGTTGTCAGAAAGGTAAACATTTCAAGAAATGAAAACTATTTTGTGAAGTTCATCTTTGCCAAAAGATACTTTGAAAAGTCTTGAAATGCTCTTATTTCGAGCATATTTTCCTATATTGGACCGAATCATGGCCATTAACACAAAAAAACGAGAACATTAGAGGCAAATAAAATGTGGTTCCCACCAAGAATGCTAAGAATACCATGGGAAGCAAAAATAACAAATGAAGAATGCCCAAGAAAAGCAAGTGAGAAAGAACCTTAATAAACACAGTACACGGGAAACAGTCCAGGTTCATTGGTCATATGCTGAGAAGAGCAAAGATCGAAAATATCGTGACAACGGGGAAAATTGGAGGCAGGAAAGTAAGACGTAGACCGAGAGAGAAAATATTAGATAGCTTGACAAAGTGGCATGAGGAAAAAAACAAGAGAACTGATGAAAAACATGAAAAATCAGAAACTATGGAGAGACATAGTCGCTTCGCCTCCATCCATGGCATATTCTGATGATAATGACAATTTTAGCAGCCTATTCTATTATCCATTTTGCATATCTCGGCAGCTACATAGACTAGGATGGTGACACCAGAAAGGAAGTTAGAATTCGAATTGCAAAAGCAGCATTGACTTTCTAGAATCTTGAAAACATATGGCATTCAAAAGTTATAAGTACAAAATCAAATTAAGATTATTCAATTCAAATGTAATATCCACTCTCATTTATGCACGCGAATGTTGGAAAACAACCAAAGAAATTCACAACAAATTAGACTCTTTCGAAAACAAATGCCAAAGAAATTACTTGGTATAAAGTGGAACGAATTCAAGAACAATTCAGAGATAGGACAGATGAGCAAACAACAACCTGTCTCATGGGTGATCAGAAAAAGAAGAAGAACATATGTCGGTCATGTGATGAGAAGGAACAATCAGATGATCCAGACACAAACTATCAAGTGGAACACAACAAGCCGAAGAAAAAGATATCGACCACGTGAAACTCTAAAGAAGACATTCTTAAGAGAGGCCAGTTCAGTGGGCATAACATCCCTTGATGAGATTGAAAAACTCGTCGAAGACAGGAAATCTTGGCAAACTACTTATGCAAGCCCTATGTGGCGTTTAACGGTACGGGAAAGATGTAAGATGTAAGATTATATTATCTATAATATTGGAAATCTGGTCTTATAGCAAGGAACACAAATAATTCAACTATGCATCTCTGTCTGCACAAATGATCCTCACTTGTTCCTGACATTTAGTATAACAAACATGTTATAAACTATATGTCAGATGTTAAAAAAAGGGTTATTCAGCTATATAAATATTAAACGCATAAAGCTGGAACACCAATGACACTTATTTTTTCATTCCCCTACAATCTCTCAAGTCTGCACAAAAGATTTATAATAAACACATCAATTTTTTTTTTGTTTCAGAAAAAGAATAGATTTATAAACTTAGCTGATAGTATAGCTGAATATTTTTAATATCCAAAGCAAAGAACAAAAGATACAAGATCCGACAATTAATTAGTGAGACTAATTACATAAAAAATAAAATAAACAACGGTTGAAGATATAATCTGTATTTTATTCAAAGTAAGCCCCTTGTGCATTGAATCAGCGAGTGGCACTATCTAACAAACACTGGAACGACCTCTGCAGTTCTTCTGTTGGTATGGCGCTTAAACTCGATGTTACGGCTTCTTGGATGTCACCAGTATCGTCAAAGAAGCGTCCTTTCAATGGTAATTTTAATTTTGGGAACAGAAAATAATAGCAGGGACACATATCTGTGGAATAGGATAGATGGTTGAGAACACACCCTTGTTTTTGGGTCAAAAATTCCTGTACAACTACCGCCCGTTGAGCTGGTGCATTATCACGAAGAAGGAAAAAAATGTCAGGTGTTGAATACTCGGGTCGGACTCGGAGAATCCTTTTCAATAGGCGTTTCAAAATACTTAAATAAACTTTGGCAGTGACAGTCTGTCCTTGTGGAATAAATTCTTTGTGAATAACTCCTTTGCTGTCGTAGAAGCACATCAACATTGTCTTCATTTTCAACTTTTGAAGACGAATTATTTTGCCTTTTGGTGATAATGATGACTTGCAATGAGCATTTTGGCGTTTAGCTGTGAGATCATAGCGGAAAATCCATGTTTTATTCTCAAATTTAAGAAATGTTTATTTCTTCGACATGTTGTGATGATGTCTTTTGCGCACTCAACACACAGATGTATTTAGTTCCTCATTACGAACAGAAATTGGGCGTCCATGTCTAGTTGCATTTGTAATCGTTTCCACACCACATTTGAATCGTGAATACCACCTGAATATCTGTGCACGAGATAAACAATTATCCCCATAAACTTGTCCCATCAATTCAAATGTTTCAATGGCACTTTTTCGGAGTTTTAAACAGAATTTAATGTTAGCTTTTTGCTCCATGCGGATTACGTAACAATGCGCCTCTGACTAGGTCAACAAAATGGCGGTTTATTTTGCTTGTTTGTCGTGTACTTATCGGGTGGTGATGAAAAGTTGCCAGATCATAGATGAAGGTTGTCTATTTGAATTCCGTGGTTTGCTCCATGGAAAGCATTTTTGCCTTGGCCATAATAAAATCAATCTCATTACTTAATTGTCGGACCTTGTACAAGTAACTTCTTTTCGTTTTATAAAAGCAAATGATTCTCTGTAGGATTCCATAGCTTGCTGAAGAACGGATCATATTAATTGTTAAAAAGTTGCATAAGAATATCAGACTGCAGTGGTTGCAAAGAGGTGTAGCAGAGACTTTTCATAATTAATGAGAAGTGCGCTTCTAAATGCTACAATTGTACGTGAAAAATTAGAAAAAAATCTATCATACTATATAATTAGTCTTAAAATGAAACTCGGACTTGAGAGTATGTGTGAAAACCTCGCGCGCTCACATACACAAAGTGTATGAATATTCCGGTAGCGTAAAGTGATTTATGGTGTACTTTCATTCTCATTGTCCTGAATGTATGCGTAAATGTATATGTTTATAATCTGTGTTAAAAGCCGAGAATATAAACAAATGCAGTAGACTACATTATGAAATATCAGATTTCATACTCAGTCTCACCATTGCAGGGAATATCATAAAAGTCTCTGAGAGCGGAAGATGGTGTTACGCGCACGTGAATCTTTGTTTTTCTTTGCTGGAGAACTTCCTGTTTGTATTAACCTTTTGAAACTCTGAGTTTATTTTCATGTTTATAACTTCCTGTCAGCGCTCAGCGATCTCCAAACTTACACTAAATTTTCTGGAGCTACCCAATATATTTGAAGGTTCAACGAGTGTTTATACTTTTACAACCTCCCAATCAAATTCAGTGCATCCAAGGTGAAAATATGTATTAGTTTAATTTTTAAAAGACTCATGTTATGAATAGTTTCTATTTAGTCCTGATTCACTGATGGATCCGTATATATAACAATGAGTCGTAGAGTACAATAAATGTCATTGAAAGTAGTGGAAAGAGCAAAGTACTGGCAAATCTGCATCATGCTGACAAAGTTAACAGTGCAAGAAAGTAAATCTCGCTATAAAGTTAATGATATTGTTTCTTCTGTGTTTTCATATTTTCAAATAGATCATTATTCTTTTAACTGTTCTGTTGAAAAGTTCAAATCGCAAAATATGGAGTCATTATTAAAAGTCACAAAATGGAAAGTGTACTTAAAACAAAAGTTGAAACAGCTTTATCAGTTAATGAGCACACAGCTTCGGTTTACACCTTCATCATACAAAAATATAGAGGACACATAAATATTAAAAGAAGAGAAAAATATAAATTCACATTACTGATCTAAAACAAATAAGAATGAAAAGAAATAACCGAAAAAAGGAAGCACTTAGCTATGACTTGCAAGAAGCTTTGTGTGAAACTGTGTATGATAAAGATTATGAATGTTTACATGAACACTTACGAGGTGTGACCGCAGACTGTCTGGTTAGTAGTAAAGAGGCTGTGAGGAAAGGGAGAAAGGGAAAAAGAGAGATAGAGTTACATTACTATCAAGCAGAGAAAAGAGTGAGTGGAAAAGATGAAAGTTGTTTGAGTAGAGGGTTAATAAGATTGTTCATTGGCAGCTCTAGAATCTGAACTGCAGGTGATGAAAGAGTAGAATGAGAACTTAGTGGAAGGAAAATGTGACAGTGAAGAAAGGAAAGGTTAAATATGACTGAATTTCGAGTTAAAACCGTGTGTTTCCAGTTTCCCATATTCCCGAATCTGTCATTAGCGTTATACTTGTTTTTATAAGACTTGTAACTTAAGCATTCTGTTTACTCTTTCCGAAAAGGACCACTGGCCTTTAGTTCTGTTTTATAATATACTGTATAGTTCTGCTATTTCATCACATTCTTATCACAGAACTTTCTGATACATTCATCTTAGAGATATTTTATTTTAACTTTTACTACTTCGTCAGGAACACAGAAGCCTCGATAATGCTTTTCTTTGCTATTCAGAGAATCTGGCGGCAGTCAGGAACATGTTTCAGAGACTTTAAACACGTATTCGGTCACCTGGCATAGCAGCTAAAATGTAAGCTATCTTTGACACTCTCTATCTTTAACTCTACTGCCATTATGTAACACTTGTTGGTGCAATTTTACATTTTATAACTAGGGCGGGGGGGGGGGGATTTTTTTCTCAAAATGGTTACAGACCAACAATCCCTTGGCTACCGTACTCGAGGCCAGTCTAGCTCCACCACCATGACCGCCAACCTAGGTTCTTCCCTCCCTGGTATATTGTATGCTAATTATGCATAAATCCTGAGCATTTAATCAATACTCAGTATATTGGCATGCAGTACAAATCACCAAGTCTTTAATTAAGGACACAGCATTTTTAAACTCACTGTTCGCGACAACAACACATACAACTAACACTGACATCATCAAGCCATCAAGACATGTGTCATTATAATGGTGATTAAGCATAGTAACAAATGATAATGATTTCTCATGTTCCATTATTGAAAACCTGATGGACCTGGGGTCCCCAGCTCCTGGCCCCACACGTAGCCTATACTATGAATATAATGTGCAATGACATTTATTCCACGCAGCTATCGCTGCCATGACACACCTCTGTATAACCACGTTGTTGCAGCACAAGATCAATCTACATGAAGGCACAAGAACGAATCAACAGGTTGCCAATCCAATATACCTATAAATCACACTGAACATTATCTCCATATTGATACGTAAATACAGAAACCTACATCACAACTACATAATCTACACCACATGAGGTGGACACGGGCAGAATATAGCCAACGATCACCACAATACACAGGAAAGTACAGCACATCTATAGGCACAGCTACACAAGACATCGCCCGGCCATTACCTCTGTCTAACTGAATGCCAGTAATTATTTCCATACGTATATATATATATATATATATATATATATCTTTTAAAAGACCAACTACCAATCACATGGACGATGACTCTTCGGTCAAGGTCGTACACCTCTTGATCTCATTAACCCCCACAGTATATTTCAGCAGGACAGTCTTCTGGGCCGTCAATGAATCCAACTGGTTGTTACTACAGTCTAGGATCTCTTAAGCAGCCGTATTATAGTGTTCCATATGCTCCCGTCCATACGGTCCTACTCCATATAGTCCTAGCGCATCGCTTGCTCCATATACCCCTTACTCACCTGAACGCCTCTACAATAACACCCCGCCATTTTTCAGTCCGGATTTACCGATGGATCTCCATATATTTTATCAAACATATTCTGCAGCTGGGAGTCCAGGATACATTCAACCTGCACTTCTTATCCTAAGTTGTATCAGCCTCCGCAGACGGCCTGTGTGAGGAATCTAGTTCAGACGCACCTCCAAGCCTCGAAGGAAATGAAGGCTGCAGGGATGATGGCACTGGCTACGACGCTGTTGTTCTGTTGTCTTAGGAAAGATAATGGGAATGATGACCGACAGGATCGTTGATAATCTGCAAATAGATGCATCAGCGGCAGGGCATTTTGCTTACAACAGAGAGGTCTACAGGAGAGCTGTTAGGGACGACATTTTCCGCGAGGGACACGAAAATGAGTGACTGACTGATGACTCGTTGGCAGGAAAATGAATCGGATGAATATTGACATACAGAATGTAAAGAGGCATTTCGGCTTGTTCCTGACATTTAATACAAGAAATATGTCATAAACTATATGTCAGATTTTATAGAAACTATTTCAGTTACAGAAATATTAAATGCATAAAACTTGAACACCAATGGTGCTTTAACTTTTCATTTGCGAAACAAAAGTCGCAAGTCCACACAAAAGTTTTATTATAAACACATCATTCTTTTTTAACTAGAAAATGGCCACATTCATACACATATCTTATAATGTAATTGTAAATTTTAATATTCAAAGCAAAGACCAAAAGATACAGCTAGATCTTTTAGTTTTATAAATTCAATAGTTTCTGGGTAAAACTCACAGAGTTTCCTGATAAACGGAATTTGTTAACTGTTTAATAAAAAAAAATGCATAAAAATATCACACTGTCAACGGTCGCAAAAAAAAAAAAAAACCAAAACGTAGGAGGACGACACTAATCATAACTAATGAGAAGTGCATTTCTAAATATTACGTGAAAAATGAGAGACAAAATATGATAAATAAATATGACAAAATGGAATTAAGATTTGAGATTATGAGGGAAAAAACGTGTGCGCACTCACATACACAAATTGTCTGAAACTTCCGGTTGCGTCCATTGAATGTAAATCTACCGTCTTTCTCATTGTCTTGAATATAGGCGTAAATTTACATGTAATCCTGGTTTAATAGACTGAGAATGTAAGTAGATTTAGTAGATTTTTAAAATGAAATATCAGGTTTCTCACACAAAGCCTGATCTAGACAGTGCAGGGCATGCCATAAAAAATCTTTTAGAGCGATAGAAGCAGCTACGGAAATCTGAAGCTTTGGTTTTCTTTGCTGCAGAACTTCCTATTTTTGCATGAACATTTTGGACTTCTGGGTGGGGGTAGGGGGGGGGGGGTTGGGGGGGGGGGGGTGGTATTCCTGTTTAGAAATTTCTGCCAGTTCTAAGTGACAGCCAGACTTACACTAAAATTTCTGGTGCTATTCAAAACGTGAGTGTTCATTTTTTTTTTCTCTTTTACTTCCTCACAACAAACATTTTGAAATGCAAATTGAAAATATTTATGTCAGGTGTAGTTTAACTAAGACTGAGTCTTATGCCCACCACTGGATTTCGTGGAAAGGGAGGTAAATACTGGCAATTTTGCTTCATACAGATACAATTTATATATATATACTTTTACTATCGCGAAGAAGAGAATAGCACTGCATGTTTACAATTGTTCTGAATTTTGAGATTTTCAAATAGATCATTACTACGAGGGGAAGTCACTAAGTAACTCGCAAATGCTTGTCACAAAAAACAAAACAAAACAAAACTAAACTAAATGCGACAGTAATTTGAAAACTTTTAATTTTTGAACCTATGTTATTCCCCTATTTCTCAACGTAACCGCCACCAACATTGATACATTTGTCCCATCGTGTAATCAGTGATTACATGGCGTAAAAATCGGGAGTCCGATTTCTGAACCTTTTTTTTTTTTACTTCTGTTTCCATCTCTTCGAGAATCTTCTCCCGCCAAGGTGGGTTTTTAATGGACCAAGCAGGTGAAAATCACTTGGAGTTACGTCAGGACATTAAGGTGGATGTTCAAGAACTTCCCAACCCAATTGGCTAATTTTCTCTTGGGTTAACCGAGCCGTATGTGGTCTGGCATTGTTATGAAGGAGAAGCACACCTCTAGTCAGCAGACCAGGACGTTTTCTTCGAATTTCATCCCGTAGCATCGACAGAACTTCACAGTACGATACAGAATTCACACTGTCACCATACTTCTAGAACTTGGTTAACAACACTCCTTGATAATCCCAGAACACTGTTAGCATAACCTTCCCTGAAGAAGGCGTAATCTTCAATTCTTTTGCGCATGGCGATGACGGGTGTTTCTATTGCATTGAGGCATATTTTGATTTGGGTTGGTAGTGGTGCACCCAAGATTCGTCTCCAATAATAATCCTTTGGAGCATGTCTTCGCCTTCATATGCGTAATGACAGAGATGCTGTAATAACAAACCAAATCAGTTCATTTTGTGTTCATCATTCAGATCTCTGGGTACCCAACGTGAGCAAACTTTCCAAAAATTCAATTGCTCATGCATTATTCTGTAGGATAAGCCATGTGAAAATCTGATTGCAGTTGCTACACTGTCTATCGTTACTCGTCTATCAGCTCTGATAATCGCATTCACACATTGCACAGTCGCTTCTGTTGCAATCCGAACAGGACGGCCAAGTCGGACTTTGGCAACAATATCGGTGCGTTCCTGAGAAAATTCTTTTACCCAGTTATAGACCGCTTTACGTGATAAACACTTTTCAGCATAAACTGTAATCATTTCCTTATGAATGTCCTCAACTGAATGTCCTTTAGCCCACAAAAATCGCACTACACTTCTCTGTTCTTCTTTGGTTCACACTAACAGTTGGGTAGTCATTTTGTTATTACTCTGCGCATGCGCACGTAACTCTCAGACCCCCCCCCCCCCACATACAACTATTATAAAGTTGGATGATGGTACTATCTAAGGAGATATTTAAATATTGCCTAATAACTGCCACTGATAAAATATTTCAATTTGTGAGTTACTTAGTGACTTCCCCTCGTATTTTAACAATTTTTGCTCAAAGTTTCATGTAGGAAAATATGGCGTTCTTTAAAAAAAGTCACAGAATTTTACAAATGTTTACAACAAAGCATAAAACAAAAAATATGAACAGCTGTATTAATTACGAGCACACAGTTGTAACATTTCGGTTTACACCTTAATCATATAATCACCAAACAACATACAGGACAGATGAATACGAAAAGAAGATAAAATATAAATTCGCTTCAGTGATATGCAACATATAGAAACATAAATAATAACAGAAAAAAAACGAAAACTTTTAACTGTGATTTGCAAGACGCTGCGTTTGGGAGTGCGCGTGGGGAAGTATTATGAATGTTTAACTGAATGAGATATGCTGCCAGTCTGATTGGTTGGTAGTAAAGAGGACGCATAGAAAGTGGAAACGGGAAAGGATAGATAGATAGATAGATAGATAGATAGATAGATAGATAGATAGATAGATAGATAGATAGATAGATAGATAGATAGATAGATAGATAGATAGATAGATAGATGGACGGACGGACGGACGGACGGACAGACAGACAGACAGACAGACAGACAGATAGATAGATAGATAGATAGATAGATAGATAGATAGATAGATAGATAGATAGATAGATAGATAGATAGATAGATAGATAGATAGAGGGAGAGAGAGCGGGAAGTGGGGGGAGTGGTGGTGTGGGAGATACAAAAGTTATTAAGCAGATAAAAGAGTGAGTGCGACAGATGTTTTCTAATATAATTCAATGAAGGTCCTAAAATATGAGCCGTAGTTGAGATAAGACTGCATGAGAGCTTAGTAGGATTGGGATATGACAGTAAACAAAAGGTTCAAACGATGTGGTTTCTATATCTCATACAAAAGCATATAAGGGTTCTCGAGATCCATCTTCTGTCATCAGAGTGACAGTGTTTAATGACTAGCCTTCAAAAAACACTTATGTTTGTAAGATTTTAGGACAAAAGAGTTCTATTTATTCTTTAAAAACAAAAGTAACACTTACCTTTTAGTTGTGTTTTCTAATATACAGTTTGGCTATTTCATCAAATTCTTTATACAGAACTTTTTGCCACATTCTTCACTTCATCGGCAGGAACACGGAGGCCTCGTTGATGCTTTTTCGGCATTCAGAGAAACTGGCGGAAACCAGATACATACATCAGTGACAGTCAAAGGAGTACCCCGTAACCTCACTTATGAGATAAAATATAAGCCACCTTTGACACTACAGTCACTGTCTTCTGGAGCTAATCAAGCAGTATTGTGTGACTATTTTTTTCAAGTTTTACAATGTATCCTCAGCAGTATCCTCCAGCAGGACAGCCCTATCCACCTCCTTACTACAGTCAGGGATATGCTCAGCAACCGTATTATAGCCCTCCATACGGTCCTAGGGCACCACCACCTCCAGTTGCCCCTAACTCACCTCCAGGCCCTTACAACCCCACCGCGCCACCTGTCAGTCCGGGGTCACAAACGGATCCCTATTTACCTTATCAACCATATCCTGCAGGAGGCAGTCCAGGGTACATTCAACCTGCACCTCCCAATCCATATCCATATCAGTCACCGCAGGTTATTTATGTGGCACAACCAGCTCAGAAACAAACACAGGACACAGGCGCAATGAAGAGCGCCGGACTAGGGGCACTGCTTATGGCATTACTTTGTTGTTGCTGTATGGCAGCAGCTGATGATGACTGCTGCGATTAGAGAATATGGCATTTCTTCAATGCTTTATTTAGCTGCATCGTTTGTCAGATTATCCTGAATGAACTTTAGCAATCGTAATATCACTAACTCACCAAATAAAACATGTTTGAACGATGTCAACGCCATGTTATTTCCTGATGCCATTCCATGTAAGGATGTTGTTTTGCTCTTTCAAAGCCTAGAATTACAAAATAATCGTATGCATGAAAGAAATAAGTTTATCCCGTGAAGCAGTTGTACCGAAACTTTGTTGCCGAGTCATCTCATGAATATTTCATGCTAAACCTGCAGAGTCTACGCTCTCCGTCTCTTCAGAGTGTAGGCCACGCATGACATGAATTCTATTTCTTGTACACAGATGTGTTAAACCACACGGATTACTATTTGTTTGTTTGTTTGTTTGTTTGTTATAACCATTGGCTACCATTCATTAATTGCTGTAAGGAATCAAAAGATATTGATGAAGCTCTTTGATTCTTTTGAAACAGAAGAAAAGTAAAGCGTTAACAGTTACTTTCTACTCTGGCGATATCGATTCTTTCAGAAACATTTTTATTTTTATCTGATAGAAATGAACACTGGGGGAATTGTAATTTTCTATTTCCAATTGTCGCAGTGATTTCAGTTCATCCGAGATTTTTCTGAACATTTAGCATTTTCTTCTTTTCTATTCTTTCTTAACTCCCATATTTTTTATCATACCCTTTTTATCAAAAGTAACGTCACTTTTTATGGTACAAGGGTAAAGTATAGTGTTCTCTGTTCTGCCTCTTCAGTAATTGTGCTTTAAAATCTTCATAATTTCCTCTCTGTTATTTCATTAATTTTTGTTTTAAGTTTCATTTCGTTCCAGTAATTAGAATATTTCTTCGTTCTGTTCTTGTCTGAGCTGAAGGGCTATCAGTAGAAAGTGGTCTTGCTGCATCCACTGTAATCATTTCTTTTTAAGATATGTTCATTATGTATGGTGCGCTTAGTCTACTGTAGATTTTATTATGCTGAGCGATTATTAGATTTTATTATGCTGAGCGATTGTTAGACTTTATTATGCTGAGCGATTATTAGATTTATTATTCTGAGCCAATATTAGATTTTATTATTTTGAGTTGTTATTATATTTTATTATGCGGAGCTGGTATTATATTTTATTATGATGAACGATTATTAGTTTTTATTATGCTGAGTTGTTATTTGATTTTACTATGCTGAGCGAATATTATATTTTATTATGTTGAGCAGGAATTATACTTTATTATCCTGAGCAATGATTAGATGTTATTACGCACAGCAATTTATAGATTTGATTATGCTGAGCGTTTATTAGATTTTATTAAACTGTGCTGCTAGTAGATTTTATTATGGTGAGCTGGTGTTAATCTGGACTGGTATAACATGTTACAATGCTGAGGAATTATTAAATTTGATTATGCTGACTAGTTATTACATTTTACTATGCTGAAGAGGGCTTTAGATGTTACTGTGTTGATTCTAGAACTAAATTTTATATATTGATAAACTAGGGACTTTATTTTGAGAACTAACCACAAAAGTTTTCAGTCCTAGTATTTTTCTGTTGATTTTTTTTTTTGGAGGAGTTTCTTTATCAGTGGCGACAAGCTACCTTCTTAACTTGGTTGGTTTAAGAAGATAAGATCTTGGTTTTCTTCAGTTTTGACTACTCCTTTCTTTATAAGGTAACGTTTTCTGGGCGTCACCTCACTGTTTTTCTCTAAAAGAAAAAAAACGGTTAGATTCTGAAAGTCTGATATGGGTTTACTTACTGAACTTAAGATTTGTTATTTGGCGGTGAGTACAGATATCTCGCAGTCAAGCACATAAACTTCTGAAAACTACACTATTTATTCCTGTGTGCAATGTTTTGGGTTTTTTGTTCGCAGGATATAAAACGCGCAGAAGCTAGAGTCTGTTTTATGTTGTTTCTTATGCTTCATGTTCTTCCGAAGCTTGCAAGTATATCCAGATCTGATCCATTGTGAAGACAATTATTAGTCTCAGTTCCCCGTGACACAAGAATGAGCGGACGCTAGGATACCACGGATATTAGTCTTTATTTAACGTAAAACAAAATATTATTGAAATAGATTATCATTACTTTGTACTTGAGAAACACAATAAGTTTCATTCATTTTATCACAAAAACGGCATTACTCTTTTGCAGATTCAAGCCTACCTGGACTATAATATCCAAATTCTTTCATTGCTTATTAAAGTTGAAGTTTTAGCACTTTCAGATATGCGAGTTTTTTGTGACTTGTTTTCCTGAGATTTCCGGTGATTTTCTGTGGTACTTTTTTGAGTGGGATAGCTTCCACCCCAAAACCACGCTGACAGTTTTGGTACATCTTGCACATCAGTGTGATCCAACGCTCAGAGCAATGTTTAGGCACAATCTAAACAAGATGAAAAGCAGCACATTTCTAAACCCAGCCCATATTTTTAAACTACAGTCTAACTTCCTTCCAGTTTTTTTTACCAACATTTTTCATCAAAATTTATTTAGACGGAGTATTAAAATTTATAACTTTATAAAGAAAAAGTTAATTTATACAGCGATATTTGGTATGTTTACGGATATATATAGCCTGGAGTTTATGTGTGTAGTTTAAGTTTTTTTTTCTCGACAAGCCCTCTTGCCAGCAATTACTAGATCTCTTCTCGTGTATGCCCTTTTCAGGATTACAGAATTCGTGCTTAATTCTAAGCCACAACAGGCGTCTCGCGAAGTGGTTGGTGCACTAGCCTCTAACGGCAAAAGCTGATGGGTCGAATTTGGCTTGAGGCGCACTAGTCATTCAGCTGTATAAACTGGTACCCGGATTCTTCTGAAGCTGGCAAGAAAAAGTGGCTGGGCATGATGTTGATCCACATCACCCTCCAGTGTGCCGACAGGTCAAGGAAAATATGGACACTGACACTATATTCTCTAGATGTCTTCGTGGGGGGTAACAGTAACAGGTTAAGTTACCTACTTTACCTTACCTACGTTATCTTACCTTACTTTACCTTATCTTACCCGCTTAACCTTACCTTATTTTCTTTGCCTTACCTACTTTATCTTACCGTACCTACTTAACTTACTTTACCTATTTTACCTTACTTACCTTACCAACCTTACCTTATCTATTTTATCTACTTTACCTTACTTAACTTACCTTACCAACCTTACCTTATCTACTTTACCTTACGTACCTTACCTACTTTACCTACTTTACCTTACCAACTTTACCTTACCTACTTTACCTTACATACCGCACTAAGTCTAAACAAAATAAAGAATATACCACCTGATAAGTAGGGGGAAAATGTCTCATTAAAGCAGGTCATAGAGACACTTAAGCACATAATGTCAGTGTCCATAATGTCCTTGACATGTCGGCACAGCACCTTGTTGTGTGGTCAGCATGACGCCTGGCTGCCTTCCATGGACCCAGACTAAGCCGCGCAGTAAATTCTTCAGGTGGGTGACTAGAACGACCATATCCACACTTTAGCCACTGACTTAGCCATGAAAGAGTAGCGCTATAACCAATTATTGATTATAAATGACACATTAAATGGTCGGGCCCAAAGTCGTATAGATTTGTTGTGTCTCGACGCTGAATGTGGCCTCTAGCGTCCACGTCACAGACAGCGCATCAGGCAAAGTATACCTATAGGTTACATGGAAAGAAAGTCCTTTCTTTTTTAATTGTAAACATTTTTTGGTGTAAAATAAACAAATAAAGATACGGAAATTGAAATAATACATTTGAAAAGAATAGGTTATAATAATAACATTTGAGTTATTTCTCCTCTGTGCATGCGTACTATTCTCACCCTAGTGGCCTAGGCAACTTTTTGTAATAAATAAGAATTTGTGTAGTTCATGAAGTCTGCTGAGTTGCAAAAAAAGTCACAATTTTATTTCTTTCTCGTCTTATTTTGATAGTGTACGCATTGCCATGGATATTTACAAAAACAGAACAAACACTTCACCAGCTGTATTGCATTTCTTTAACTTTACCAAACATTTAGGAATATTAAGCTCTGACATATTAAATGTCATGATAATTTAGAGAAGGTAGTCTTGGAAGGGTATCTAATGGGAAAAAGAAAGAAAGGAAGACGAAAGAGAAGATGGCTGCATGACATCGTTGATCATCAAATGACTGACTGACAGACATGCGAAAGACCTAAGGAATCTTCACCCGAAATTTGGTCCAGCTTGTTCCTTTGTGAACTCTGAATATTTTCGAAAGCATCTGTATAGAAAATTTGTATTGAACCAATGTTTATTTGTGAGAATGCATGCTGAAAGTACCTGGACCAATGATTAACTTTTTGTTGGGTGTGGACTTCACTTCCGACCACAGAACAGCTGTGAACCACCTTAGAACAACTGTGGACCCCATTATGGCCGTAGAACGGCTGTTCCCCTCCCCCCATTAGAACAGCTGTGGATCTCCTTAGAACAGCTGTGGACCCCCCCCCCTTCCGACCCTAAAACAGCTGTGGACCCCTCATTAAAATAAAGCAATTGAGACACAGCGAGAGTGGCAGCTCCTAGATACGATGTGTGCTGTTGGCGCCACTAGTTGGGTGAATGATATGAACCACACATTCGGGGGTTCTCATAATATATAACTCTGTGTTGTGTGTCTGAGGTCAACCACAGACAAAGAACTGGGTCCCCTATTGCAGGTTGTGGGTTGGGCTGATCCATCTGCGGGAGCCTTCTTTGAGACTCGGTACAGACCGTCAACCAAAAGGTTCTCAATGCTGCGGACAGACGGCCCGAATTCTGACTGCACATTTCAATACCTATAATCTTCGAACTCCTCTGCTTTCGCCGGTTCTTCCCTGTTTCACTCGTCCTCTTCGGCTTTCTCGCGTCGTAAGTTCAGTTGACATTCAAGATTCTCACTCTCTAGATGCACGGCCTTCTCTCTCATTTTAGGCTCGTCTTCTTCCTGACGTCACGTGACATCCTTCATGACGTCACGCACGTTCTCCTTTATTTTTAGATTTTCTGGGATTCCCCGTGCAGTTACACAGTGAAAGATCACACTTAATGTTAAGATTTTTTTTTCATAACGGAATCAATCAATTTTCAGATTTGTGGACACAAAAAAATCTTTCCGTGGACTCCCTGGGGGGTCCATGCGTCCAAGATTAAGAACCACTGAATTAGACAAATATGTATCCTGTAAACTACTCATGATATTTTGGTGAAGCCGAAAACATGCAAAGTAAACGTAAACTCTAAATCATTTCTTAATCTCAGCAAATATTTGTTTTGAGCGATAATTATGTTTACTCTCCGGTGAATGTTTACTTTATCCCATGTTTTATTTACCGCAGCGTGCTCGACTTTCGCGATGCTGTGTATTTGGACAATTATTTGATGCGATCTTGTATGTTTCGTGTTTTAGTTTATCTTTTATTTCAAGGGTTGATTCTCTAGTAGCAAGAGAATATTGTATGTTTTATTGCTAATTAGACTGTTTTTGCTTAGAATCTGGAGATTCGGTTGTTGAATCTTCTACGTATTCTACAGCGACCACACTGTGAGAGATGTTATCAAAGATGAACATATTCTACAGCGACCACACTGTGAGAGATGTCATCAAAGATGAACATATTCTACAGCGACCACACTGTGAGAGATGTCATCAAAGATGAACATATTCTACAGCGACCACACTGTGAGAGATGTCATCAAAGATGAACATATTCTACAGCGACCACACTGTGAGAGATGTCATCAAAGATGAACATATTCTACAGCGACCACACTGTGAGAGATGTCATCAAAGATGAACATATTCTACAGCGACCACACTGTGAGAGATGTTATCAAAGATGAACATATTCTACAGCGACCACACTGTGAGAGATGTCATCAAAGATGAACATATTCTACAGCGACCACACTGTGAGAGATGTCATCAAAGATGAACATATTCTACAGCGACCACACTGTGAGAGATGTCATCAAAGATGAACATATTCTACAGCGACCACACTGTGAGAGATGTTATCAAAGATGAACATATTCTACAGCGACCACACTGTGAGAGATGTTATCAAAGATGAACAGAGTGAAGTAGTAAGGGGAATCACACCTGACCGAAGACTTACGTGACTCCGAGTGTAAATTCTGTTTTCTTTTTCTTCCCTGAAACTGCGAGCTGCTGCTCTTTGCGGCCCATGCGATGAAGATGTTGAGACATAGGAAGATGTTGAGGTATATAAAGATGTTGAGGCATAGGAAGGTGTTGAGGTATAGGAAGATGTTGAGGCATATAAAGATGTTGAGACATAGGAAGGTGTTGAGACATAGGAAGGTGTTGAGGTATAGGAAGGTGTTGAGGTATAGGAAGGTGTTGAGGTATAGGAAGATGTTGAGACATAGGAAGGTGTTGAGGTATAGGAAGATGTTGAGGTATAGGAAGGTGTTGAGACATAGGAAGGTGTTGAGACATAGGAAGATGTTGAGGCATAGGAAGATGTTGAGGCATATAAAGTTGTTGAGACATAGGAAGGTGTTGAGGCATATAAAGATGTTGAGACATAGGAAGGTGTTGAGGCATATAAAGATGTTGAGGCATAGGAAGGTGTTGAGACATAGGAAGATGTTGAGACATAGGAAGGTGTTGAGGCATAGGAAGGTGTTGAGGCATAGGAGGATGTTGAGACATAGGAAGATGTTGAGGCATATAAAGATGTTGAGGCATAGGAAGGTGTTGAGGCATATAAAGATGTTGAGACATAGGAAGGTGTTGAGGCATAGGAGGATGTTGAGACATAGGAAGATGTTGAGGCATATAAAGATGTTGAGGCATAGGAAGGTGTTGAGGCATATAACGATGTTGAGGCATAGGAAGGTGTTGAGGCATATAAAGATGTTGAGACATAGGAAGGTGTTGAGGCATATAAAGATGTTGAGGCATAGGAAGGTGTTGAGGCATAGGAGGATGTTGAGATATAGGAAGGTGTTGAGGCATAGGAAGATGTTGAGATATAGGAAGATGTTGAGACATAGGAAGGTGTTGAGACATAGGAAGGTGTTGAGACATAGGAAGGTGTTGAGGCATAGGAAGATGTTGAGACATAGGAAGGTGTTGAGGCATAGGAAGGTGTTGAGACATAGGAAGGTGTTGAGACATAGGAAGGTGTTGAGACATAGGAAGGTGTTGAGACGTAGTAAGATGTTGAGACATAGGAAGGTGTTGAGACATAGGAAGGTGTTGAGACATAGGAAGGTGTTGAGACATAGGAAGGTGTTGGGGCACAGGAAGATGTTGAGGAATAAAAAGGTGTTGATGTGGGAGCGGGTTACAGTGACTTTTTTTCAGTCCTTGAATGGAGCTAAACAGCAGTGGGGGGAGGTGCAATACTTTTTAGCAGACTCTACCACCTTGAAGACTGGCTATTTCCGTCCCGTTTACCAGACAAGACCTGCTACAGAGGGTACCATCGGAGAGGTGGTACAAGGTCTTGACCAGCTATGGTTCCCAAACCCTACGGGCCACTGATTGTCAGACAGCGTCTTCACTCCCTTAATTAAGTGAAAAATCTGGATCACAAGCTGAAGCTGGGAATCACTTGTGTAAGGAACTGAACAACTGTTCCTAGCATTAGATCATTCGTTGGAAAGTATTATAAAGAGCTTAGCTCGGCTATCGACTGAGACTCTACAAAGTTTCTCTATGATTTCGGAGTCTGCCCACTAGATGTTTCTTCGGTTCACTCAGGGATTTCAAGCACGCCTCCGCAACCCACTCCATATCCGAGACTTAAATTGTTCTTCATGATCGTCATGCGTCGAAAGCAAAGGACACAAGTTACAAGTTTTATGTGAATTTGGAGAAGAAAAATGAAGAAAAAAAAAACCTATTTAGAACCCAGTTATTTTTTTTAAAATATAGATAGATCTTCTCATTCTGGCACTACAGATGTAGAATATTGTCTCTTCGTAGCCAGTCTAAAAATTCAGCGAGTATTTGTTAATGTAGAATGTGTTGTCCAGTTGCATACTAGTTTTCAAGAATACTCTAAATTGTGGTGTTTTGAATGTTTGTGATGCCTTTGTCCGGTCATCCTCTTGGACATCTTTGTCGTCGCGAACCAGAAGCCATTATATGTATTATTGTTCTACATAGGTTATCATCAATTATTGAGGAAAGACGCTGGCGATGGTTGGGACATGAGCTCTGAATGACTGACGACTCACCACCAAAAATAGCACAAAGATGGACACCGCAGGGGAACAGAAGTAAGGGTAGACCAAAGGAAATATGGAGAAGAACAACAGAGAAAATGTTGAGCAATAGAGGGCTCACCTGGGCAAATCGGAAAAAAAGGCAAAGGACAGGCGTTTGTGGAAAACCTTTGCGGAAGCCCAATGTGCTTTGGGCACTGAAGATTCAGAGAGAGAGAGAGAGAGAGAGAGATGCTGTCATGTTATTTAATATAAATGAGAAGAGCCCTCTATTCGTGCTGAAACTGAAGAGCCAACTTTCATGAATATCGAACTCTTCTGAGATATTTATGTTACATTTCTTTTCCCTCTACAGGTATTCTGAAAGTTTTTCTGTAAAATTTCGTTTAAAACAACTAATGTACAATGTTTTTATCGGTTACTTTTTTTTCATTACTGTCATGGTATCCATTTCTGTGCTCTTTAAGATCTCTATGACAGAGTCCATCACGCCATTCACAAATAAACAAGGTCCTACAATCGTTCATGTTCTACGTGTTCTGGTTTCATGTGTCAGAGGTCATTGCTTTTCTCGTTTGTGAGGTCCTTATCTAATCAGACCTGGTGCCTATCTCATTTTGAATTTCCTGATCAGTCCATTCAGATATTCTTGCTCCAGCCTTTCCCTTCCTTATTTCTTTTTTGCCCCCTGAGATTTCCAGTGACTGGCTTGTCTCTTAACTTTTTGTCTTCACATAGAATGCTAATTAAATTGGACTGGGCTTATCCTTCCACAGCTTCACAAAAAATAATCCCTATCATTACTTTATCTCTTAGATCACAGAACAGCACTCACGATATTCGGAAACGTTTTTCGTTATCGTTCATTATGGCTACCAGTTTCTGTGAGGAGATGATATGATAGCCACTCCTTGCTTTTAAGGAAGTTTAAAACTACGAATTGCCAACAAAAGGAAAGGAACAAAGCGCCGTATATATATATATATATATATATATATATATATATATATACACATACATACATACATACATACATACATACATACATACATACATACATACATACATACACACTAGTTGATTACCCGGCGTTGCTCGGGAATTTATTAATTATTAATACTGCGGAGTGGATTTGAAATCGCAATGTTTCTCCCACAGACAACCTTATATTGCTTGCTCAAGGAGGGGGGAGGGGGAGGGGGTTCGCCCAAAAAATTATTTATTCTGGCTCCTGAAGATGAAACTAAAAATGTTGTATATAATGAAGGTTTGTGTTAACTTAATATTATAGTGAATTTGTAAAAGACTTTACTCTATAATCTGTAGACTGCTCCTGTGACTTGTTCATCGTGATCCGTAACGCAAGTCTCACTGGAGATTGCAGTCTCTTAAAATTAAAAAGGAGATCCGTCGGAATGTGGTATCCGTGGGATAAAAACTGTTTCACCCTCTTCCTGTCCTGTTAAGGTAGTCGCTTCAACTACATTGCCCAGAATCCTCTTTATACACAGCCTTGTGTCGTTGCAAAGTTTTAGCAGGTTGAGGTTCCGTAGTAAAATAATTGGAGATCCCACACTAATTTTCACCCCCTCTCACCCTCCCCCATGCCGATGGAAGCTGAGCATGGACGTAAACGGCATCCGGAGTGTCACTACACATCTCAGCAACCCCTTCCCCACCCCAACGAAAACTATGGAATCTACACTAATATCGGTCGTTTTCGATTACTTTTACACGTCATCCTCACCCCACCCCACCCCTCTCTCACCTCTCCCATGCCGATGGAGGCTGAACTTGGACTTAAACGAGATCGGGAGTGTCACTATTCATCTCATTGACCCCGAAAACTATGGATTCGACAATAATATCGGTATTTTTGGATTATTTGTACATGTCACCCCCCATCCCACCATCAACCCAGGCCCCCTAGGGGTGTCTTATCCCCATAGTATTTTTTCCGGATTGTAAGTCATATGTGTACCAAGTTTAGTTGAAGTTGCTCCAGGGGTTCCAATGTTATGTCGGAACATACATCCATAAAAACACACCCACATCGATTTATATATATATATATATATATATATATATATATATATATATATATATATATAAAAGCTGTTGAAAACGTTGGCTACATTCTAAGAGTTGAACCACAAAATATAATATCTCCAACACAGAAACTATCACCATTTCTCATTAACCACAGAATTTAATAACATTTGAAATTCATTACAAAAACTCTATTCCCTTTTCTCTGTTCATTTTTGCCACAGGTTCTTGGCACTTTCATTTAGCAACACGTCAAAGCTGGAGTAGACAACAAGAATTTTTATTTCATCAACTTTCAGCCAAGAGGATCGTTTTTCTTGATGCTCCTCGCCATCTTGAACTGCCAAGAAAGTGTGGACAACCTGTATTTGAGTCGAGGGCAGTACGAACTTAACCGAAACATGATACGTCCACGTGACTTTGTAGTGGATCCAGGGCAGTATGTGACTGATCATTTTTTTCTTGCATCATTGTATCCGAGCCATGGCCGGACGATGATGTGTTTTCGTCGTGCTTATGGGTTGTGCTGTAAATTCCAGTATATCATTGTGATAAAGGACGACTTATTGTTTAGTTATATTCTGCCCGTGCCCACCTCATGTGGTGTAGATTTGTGTAGCGTGAATTAAGGTGTGATGCTAGTTTCGAGTTAGTACGTGTAGTGATGTAATGTGAGTGAAGTTTAAGTTCTGTTAATAGTTACCGCTGTAATGATATAGGATTTTATTGGAAAATGAATGCTTATTAATATTTTGTGATTTCATTGTGAATAATATGCTTATTGGATTGGTAACAGGCATGATTTTATATATGCTATTCATGAATACTGACTCTGTGTTTGCATAAGTATAGATTATATTAATGAATGCCATGTGCAGCTAAGGTTGCGTAGATTAAAGTGCAGTTGCACCCATATTCACGTGGAGGTCACACGGAAGGGGCTAGCAAGTTCCACGACATTAGTCCCATAAACTTAATAATATTAATATTGTAGACCTGTGAAGTTTCCTTATCATATGTTATTATGCTTGAATCATGTTGCATTTTCGTTGATTTGTTCATCCCGTGCTCTTCCATTATTGACTAGCATTGTCTTGATATCATGTTGACTGTCAGTGCCAGTTTGTATGTTGGTGTGAGGTTAAAATTGATCTATTATTGATTTCAGACTTAGGATTTGTGTTTGCACGTCATATGTACTGTTGTATTGAATGTCAGATGCTTGAGCAGACTTACAGCTGGCATAGAACAGGCCAAGGAAGGGAGAGCCTGGTTTGTTGGTGTAATAGGGGAGACAGAATCTGTCCTCAAGTACTGTAGTAAATAACAAGGAGATAGTTGGTCTGTGAACCTTTTTCATAAAATATCCCTCCTAATATTGATAACATGTACACTTGCACGAGCAAGTTCTACAAAAGCTTCACACGACAAATTCTGGGATTATAATCAGCGATAGCCTGTCTCTACTTTTTTCTAAAGCCTCGATCCAACTATATTACCTGCCGCTAATTTCTCTAGGGAGAATTTTCTTAGTGTAAATCTCCCATCGTTCTCCTCAAAGGAAAGAAAACTCCCCACTGTCACAAAGCAATCCCGTGCAATCATCTGGGCTCGAGGACTGATTTGCATTATGAAAGGAAAATAGAAAAAAAAAGCTTTATGACAAGTCGATTGCATTATCCCAACAATTTATTTTGCCGCTTTGTTGTAAGAACAAAGACAACAATACGCTCTTCCTGGCGATGATTCAGGGAAATCAAGCTTTCTATGTTTCTTGTTTCCCAGGGTTGTCACAGATTTTGCTATAAGCCAGTGGGTTTGTTGCTTCCATGACTAGTCTTCGGGTTGTTGTTCATAGATCTGAGGTGGCAGAATGTAAGAACGAAAGAATGGAAGAAAGAAAGAAAGAAGAGAAAGAAAGAAAGAAATAGAGTAGACAAAGCAAGAGAGAGAGAATAAGGAAAAAGAACGACTGGCAGAGAGGGAAAGAGAGAGAGAGTGAATTAATGAATGCATGATCTTTATTTAAAAAAGATAAAGCATTGGGCACACAGGACCGTCTTACATTCTGCCGATTATCACTACATCTTTCATTATTCCCACGCACTCGATTTAATAATGTATACAAAATTGCATGAATATATATATATATATATATATATATATATATATATATATATATATATATATATACATATATATATACATATATTTATATGATGAAGCTACGAGGATCATACAGAAACTTATGAGCAAAATTTTTTAAAATAAGAATTTATAGATAGAAAAAATATAAATGTATCACCTTTAACTGTATCCTTCTCCTCACTTTTCAAAATAATCTCCATTTCTCAGCACACATTTCCCATCGCTCTGCAAGTTTGAAAATACCCTCCCGGTAGAATTCCGTTCCAGCTGACCAACGGCACAGGTGAACTGCTTTCTGGACGTTCTTTCTATAGCTTAGAGTTTCAATCATTTCATGTACTGCATTGTGTCCTCTTCCAAGATGTTACAGCGATTTCAGATACTCTAACACGTCTGTCTTCTTTACTGATGTCTTCAACCTTGTCCACGTTGCGTTTAGTGGAGGCAGTTCGAGGGCGACCGCTGCGAGGCATATCTTGGATGCTCGTGTTTCCATCTTTGAAATGTTTCACCCACCTCCTAACACTGTTAGCACCCATGCACACATCTCCATAAGCAAGTTGAAGTCTTTGGTGGATTTCAGCAGCGGGGATTTCCTCTTTAACGTGGAACTCAATAACAGCACGTTGACGAAACGAAACTTCAGCATCCGCCATTTTGTTCATGCTCAGCTTGGTAACGTGACATCATGTGACCTCTACATGAAGTGCAAAGGATGCAGATTAAGGTGCTACATTTATATTTTCTCTATTTATAAATTGTGATTTTAAAAAAATGTTTTTGCTCACGACTTTCGGTACGACCGTCGTATATGAAATATAAGTATGCATATTACATGAAAAAATAACTAAGAATGCAAGATGAAAATATTACATTCACAAATATAGGATAATGAACTACATAAGAGGTAACTGATCTAACAAGATAGCGCGCGCACACACACATGTACACACACACAGGCAATACATTTTCAATGGAATCTTCCTGACATTCCACTCTCGCATATTTACTAAGATAATCTGTTAGAGAGAAGGAGAGAGAGAGAAAGTATGAGAGAGAGAGAGAAGAAGAGAGAGAGAGGCAAAGAGAAAAAAGACAGAGCGAGAAAAAGAAAGAGAAAAAAAAAGAAAGCGAGAGAGAAAATGACAGCAATAAATCTAGATGGAGAGAAAAGGAAGGAAAGAAAGAATGTAAAAAGAGTGTGCGCTAACTAATAAGGACCATACATAAAAGTTCTCAAAGAAAACCAACAACCTCAAACATACGCTCTACATGTACGGCAGAAAACCTGACTCTTTTAAACAGTCTGATAAAAAAATTTGGGTGGGATCAGGTTGCCCGTGATCTTCAACAAACACACACGACGCCATTTTAGAAGCTGTAATCTGTGGAACTTGCAACATCGGGCTTTTATAATCGATACCTTTTTTTTTTAAGTGATGACTCGGTTACTCTAATTCAGCGCCTTTCGCGTGCATTTTAATGTATCAGCGCCAAGGGAAAAAAATGCCTAGTCCGATTAAGAGAACGTTATGTGGAGAAAACTTCGGGATTGACCGGATGGCATTGGAGACGAAAGCCATTACGAAGTGTTGGAACTGTTCAAACGCCGGAGAATATTGAGGCCGTTAGGAGCAGCTGCATTGACCGTCCGAGTCGTTCAGCATCGAATCATGGGGCTTGCACTGCGCATGTCAGATCGTGAAGGAAAGATACTGCGCATGTCAGATAGTGAAGGAAAGATACTGTGCACGTCAGATAGTGAAGGAAAGATACTGTGCATGTCAGATAGTGAAGGAAAGATACTGTGCATGTCAGATAGTGAAGGAAAGATACTGTGCATGTCAGATAGTGAAGGAAAGATACTGCACATGTCAGATAGTGAAGGAAAGATACTGCGCATGTCAGATAGTGAAGGAAATACTGCACATGTCAGATAGTGAAGGAAAGATACTGTGCATGTCAGATAGTGAAGGAAAGATACTGCGCATGTCAGATAGTGAAGGAAATACTGCACATGTCAGATAGTGAAGGAAAGATACTGCGCATGTCAGATAGTGAAGAAAATACTGCACATGTCAGATAGTGAAGGAAAGATACTGCGCATGGAATTATTTGTTTAATAGGGTAAGACTGTGGTTGTAGAAGAATTAATATCACTGGCAAAACCTCAAAACAAAAACTTGTACAGAAAACATGATCGCATTGACAAAGTTCCTGTCATGGGTGAGGAAGCGCTTTGTCGTGTGTCTGGTTTTGTAAGAAACATTTCCGCTGCTGGTCGTACAGCAATCCAAAACAGGTTCATGTGCGTTCCCTTCACTGTCAGTATGTTACAGTGCGGCGCTGTGTGGCAAACGTCCTCTTCACTGTCAATATATCACAATGCCGTGCTGTGTAGCAAACGTCCTCTTCAATGTCAATATGTCACAAGCCGTGCTGTGTAGCAAACGTCCTCTTCAATGTCAATATGTCACAAGCCGTGCTGTGTAGCAAACGTCCCCTTCACTGTCAATATATCACAATGCCGTGCTGTGTAGCAAACGTCCTCTTCAATGTCAATATGTCACAAGCCGTGCTGTGTAGCAAACGTCCCCTTCACTGTCAATATGTCACAGGCCGTGCTGTGTGACAAACATTGGAGTGATAGACAATTATTTCTTTAAAGATGGCGCACATGCAGTAACAGTGACTTCTGATATCTGTTTGATCGTGCTGCACAGCTTCCTTTAACTAGAACTGAACAGGCGCGATATAAATACGCATAATATATGATTCCAACGAGATGGATCTGCCGCCCATACAGCAAGAGCTTCCATGGGGATTATTAAAGATATGTTTCCAGGCCATGTAATTTCCCTGAGCCATGATTTGTCATGACCTCCTCGATACCCCGACCTTCCTGTTTGTGATTATTTCCTCTGGGGCTACCTCAAGGAGAAAGTGTTCTTTTAAAAAAGCCCACACCGGATGATCTCAAAGCCGTTATCCGTTAGAAAATTACTGCAATTCTTCAAGACACTGTGTACGCAAGGGGAAACTTCCAGGCATTTCTTTGTGGGAAAGGAAATATAGAACAACGTATTTGCAACACTGGAAGAAGCTGGGTAACTTTATCTTCAAGCCTAAATGAACAATTACGTCCATGTTACTTCTGAAACTTAAGTACCAAAGGCACATGGGGCTTCTGCGAGGGTTTTCCACAAACGCCTGTCTCCATGTTACTTATTTTTGTATATAAATGGAACACACCGTACATGTACACTGAAAAACTCGCTTGATTTGGTATCGATTTAATAAGCGTCTGGTTTCCCTAATATAAGCAACCGCCCATAGAAACAAACAGCACAATAGGGAACCAAGAAAATGTAACAGAAAGGGATAATACGTAAATTTAGATGGAGAAAAGAGGGTAACTCGGAAAAGTAAATGGGCGTAAGTGAAAGAAACATATAAAAATAAAGAAAGAAAAGCAGTTAAATTTAATTAAGTTTGATTATTTCAGATCACAGTCCTGGAAGGATAAAAATATCAGTTTCAAGTAAATGGGAAACAACTCCATGCATTGTATAAACAGAAAATAAACAGCATACAGTACTAGCACTGAGGATCATCAAACGCTTGTAACAGCCCGATGTAACTAAATTTGTTGCTTACAAAAACAGAAGACTTAGAATAATAGCATATAAGTACTGCAGACCACACAAAGAGAAGACAGACTTATTTCAAGATCATCTATCCACCGATGCGCTCCTGTCTTTGTAATGGTGATTTTAGATGATATACTCCTCGGTTATTCCACGGCACTATGTTTTAAATAAAGTTTATAAGGAACTTCTTTTGTCCTCTGAACTCATATTCTAGAGTGTCCTATGCCCTCAGATAAAGCAAATTTTTATTGTTTTTTCAGTTTCCCATACACTAGATTACACACTGGAAAAAAAGCCATTTTCACTAACGTTAAAATTCTGATAACAAAAGCTGATTTATACTTCTAGTTGCTAACGGAATCCCTGCAATAAACCATGAATCTTTTGACCCTGTGATAGAGCAGCTACATCGCAACATTAGGTTTAATTTGCAGTCGTCTCTACGTTAGTTAGAGCTCTATATTCAGCTCGTGTATTGCCTGCATCATCAGAAACAAACATTTAATTAACACATATCTGATAGAGAGATGTTTAACTTAAGAGGCAAAGCACACGGACGTTTGGTCGCAGTGCCTAGAGACCAGGGGACCGGTCCTTGCTGAGATTCAAACCTGCAAACTCCAACACTCCAGCGGGAACGTTAACCCCGAGACCAGGTGTTTCCCCTTGGTAGTGGGAAATCGCAAAAAAAAAAAACTGGGTCAGACGCCTCATCCCAGGGGCAAAAATTCTAGGAAACCTGCCACGGAAATGAGCACAACACTCTGAGTTTCTATGCTGCCTACGACATTCGTTCTGAGGTGGAATCTGTAACGCGAAAGAGTTGGGGGAGGGGTGCAGTCATGGACATATCCTGATAACGATAAAGTCACTTTCCGAACAACATAGAAAGAACATCAGATGAAGATTACGCGAGATTCTATATAATGTACCAGGCTGAGATTAAGAAAAAAGAGCACCGATGGAGGCTGTTTTCATTCCTGATGTTCCTCCCTCATAGAGCCCATAATTCTCGCAAAGATTTGGATCCACTGTCTTAAAAAAACTGAAGAAAAGAAAAATGATGATTTACCGGAAGAATTAAAAACAAAATACATCCCTCTTTAGAAGATACTCGTCATATCCATCCTTCGTCGGCGAACAACATATTTTATTAAGTGAACGATGAGCTAAGTCTGGAAATGCAAGCAACAAATGGGCTGATGCATTTTGACAGGCAGATGGTCAGTAGGTCACAGACGGAGGAGATAGAAGAATGCGCAAGAGGAAAATAGATAAGGAGAGTCGGCGTCAGTCAGCGGACAGCCGTCAGGGAAGGGAGTGGAGCGTGAAACCTGTGTACGCTGCAAGCAGTTTCGCCGAGATATCAGATGAGAGAGAAAGATCGCCTGAATCTGAAGTCGTTTTTCCTTCCATTTTCTTCCTCCTCTTTAAGAGCAAGGATTAGATTTCATTTTTTTTCTTCTTTTTTGGAAGCAGTTGAAGTTTATTGAGAAGAGCGAAGACAATTTCACTGAATCACATCTTTCTTTTCTTGCCGGCGAATCCTGGTATCCCCGCTGGGAAATCACAGCAACGGTTCTGAAGGCAGAAGAGGCTGTGCTTCATTTAGTGGTCCGTTCAGTCCAGTTCTAAACCATCCATTGACACGTCCATCGACCTCAAACTGTTCAAAGTCCAGATCCTGACCTGGATCCCACGGTACGTTAAGTTCAATAATTTCTTTTTTTTTTTGAACTGCCTTCTACGTCACCTTTTTTTGTGATGAAATGGCGCACTATCTACAACCAAGAGAGTGGACTTTAGGAATCATGTGAGGAATATACAAATAAATATCCAAGCGTTATACTCGAAACATCACCCACTTCATGACATGATTTTTAGTTTAAACAGAAGTTGTCACTTATTATGCCCTTAGAACGTACATTAGCACATCACATATAGTTCATCATCGGAGAAATGGTGTCACATAGCTATTCATTCATTTCACAGAACATCTATCTATCTATCTATCTATCTATCTATCTATCTATCTATCTATCTATCTATCTATCTATCTATCTATCTATCTATCCGCCCGTCCGTCCGTCCGTCTGTCTGTCTGTCCGTCTGTCTATCTGTCTATCATAAATGTATGGGAATCGTATATATAACATATATATTTCGTATGTTTCATTTATATCTTATATTATTCATTTGTTATGTATGAAAGGTTGTTAGTATCGTAATTATTACATTTGTTTACACTTATAATAATGCTGGTATAATACTGAAGCTGAATGAATGCTACGGTATTCTGAGTGATGAGGAACAGAATATGAAGACGCGGCTGCTCGTCAAATTCTTAACCCTTTGAAAATAAGTCCTTCTTTCGTTTATTCTCTGTCCATCCTTGTCTGTACCAGATTGACAGACTTCTTGTTCTGCTTAATTAGGGACAACTTCCTTCTTATGCTTGTCAAAGGTAAAGGGGGAAAATACAGAACTTTATGCTGGTGTATGTTATAAATTTTCTCGTTTCGAAATGTCCAGGGCGCTTTCTTGTGGAAGAAGCACACCGATTTATACCGCGAATAAAGCATTGACCTTGACGAAGATAATGCCTCTATCTTAATGGGCATCTACAGCTGGACTCTATGTAGTTTATGCAAAGTTGGATCTATTTTCCAGAGGTTCTGAAAGATATTGGACATTCAGCATAAATCAGTGGAAGAAAGGAATTTTGGGGAAATGGAGGGATAGACTCCCGTAAAGGAAATGTCTGAAGCAGTTATTGATCTTGTTATATATCTCAGTTAAAAAAAAAGGATATAGCAGCTGAACGTGATGAAAGACAACAAATTATTATCAGAGGAAAGTATCAAAGAGACGAGAGGAGCAGTAAAATAGATATGACCAAGCCATGGATGATGATAGATGAGGCAAGAACACAGAACAGTGGTTCTCAACCTTTTTCTGACCCATCCATCATTTTCATTATATGTCAGAATCTCATTTCCCCCCCCCCCCCAACCCTCCTTTCCAAGATTGTTTGACTCAAAAGGTATACTCTAAATAATATGAAAATAATATTAAAGTTGGTTCTGTTCCCCGAAAAAAACAAACTTAAAATTCACTCGGGAGACGAGGAGTTCCACGGATTGAAAACCCCTGACAGAGCATAAGATAAAAGAATATGTTAAAGCGACAGAGGGAGAGGGTAGTATGGAGATTCTTTTTAAGGTTCAGTACGTTCTGGACCCGGGTATTTATTCCAAAAGTTGAAGTTGCTCATTCTCTCTGTGACAGCGGTGTTAATTTGGCGTCATGAGATGATACTAGTGAAGGTGATATTGGTGATGTTGTTGATGTTAATGATATCTAGGTGAGAATGACGTTTCAAGCGATGGTGAATTCTTTGATGAGTGTGATATTTTTTGTTGACGGCGATGTTTTTTTATGAGAACGAAGTACTTGATGACAGTGATGTTCTTGTACACGGTGATGTCTTTGGTGACAAATACATTTTTTGATGACTGTGATGTTCTCGTTGAAAATGATGTTCTTGTTGACAGTAAAGTTTCATGATGATAATGATGTTCTTGATAACACTGATGTTCTTCACAGAGACAGAGATAGTAGGAAGTCGTGTGACTTTGTTGCTACGCCAGATAATGCATAGGAAGTTACGTCGACGGCCTCTCAGGTCGCTGCGCACGCCAGGACTTCTACGTAAGCTCAACAGCCGCCTGAATCACTTCGACTCTCATCTTTTTTTTCTTTGTTTTAATTCAATCGAATGAGCCTGTTTTCAGAGAGACTTCGTGAATCTGAGGTGAAGTCTTAGCTGAGCATATTTACCCAAGCTTAGGGAGAATGAGTGAATGAATGAGTGAATGAATTATCTTTATTTTCAAATGTTGAAGATTTGGGCGGGCAGAGCCTATATGTGTCAGATATCTTACATTGTGCTCTTCATCATTCCATCATTCTGCTCTTCATCATTCCATCTTTCATATTCTCCTACACACTTGGTTTAATATACGTATGCAAGGTACATGAAAAAAGTACCAAATAATGCAAAATGAAACTATTACATTCACAAATATGACGTAATGAACTATTAGAGAGAGAGGGAGACAGCTAAAGATAGAGAGAAAGAGAGACAGAGAAAGAGAGGAAAGAGAAAGAGAAATAAAGGAGAGAGAAAGAGAGAGAGAAGAGAGAATAGAGAGCAAGAGAGAAGAGAGAAACAGAGAGAGATGGAAAAGTGAAGGAGAGAGACAGAGAGAGAGAAAAAGAGAGAGAGAGAGAATGAGAGAGATAGAGAGAAGAGAGAGAGAAGAAAGAGACACAGAGAAGAAAGAGAGAGAATAGAGAGAGACATAGAGAAAAAGAGAGAAGAGAGACAGAGGCAGAGAGAGAGAAAGAGAAGACAGACAGACAGAGAAGAGATAGAAGATAGAAAGAAAGAGAGATAGAAAGAAAGAGAGGCAGAGAACGAATGAAAGAATGAACATACTTTATTTTCAAAGGGTTAGGAATTGGGCACACAGGCCCGTCTTACATTCTGCCCTTCATCATACAGTTTCTACTTAGTCACAGTCATTCAGCATTTATTAATGAGCATAGTAATCATAAGCACAATTAAATGATTACATAAATAAATAACAAATGTATCTCTTCTCCATATAATCTACACTCTGAGTTATGCAACAACATGAAATAAACTTGCATTCTTACATTCATTCAAAACTAACAGATTTATAAAAAAAAAACAGTATACAACATTATAACAATCAAGCCATACTTTAAACTACTTTAGACTGTTTAGGGAGGCATATAGTCCACATCAAAAAGATCTTGACTAAGTTTGAAGCTATAAGAACGAATATTACTTATAACAATGTATAAACTAGGACAAAAGAAGTAGGAACAGCTTTATTATTTAACGATTACACAGTTGCGACGTTTCGGCGTGAGCTTTTATCAAACGGAAACAAACAAGTCGAAGAATCAGAGAGAGGAGACAAAGTAAAGATTCACATTAATTTTATGTTAACCAAACAATAAAAACTTTTTAAAAATGAATGAAAAATTGCACATGACTTATCTCAGCTCCTGGAACAGCACCGAACCACATTCGCCTTTATGTCGATATGAGCACAAACAATATACAACGGTTATTATGTAAACAAAGCGTTCGTTCTAAAAGGTGCAAAATTGTGCATGGTTGAGTGTAGAAAATGTTAAGAGACGAGGATGGGCACAGAAATAGAGAGAATTATTCCAAAAACAGTGATGACTGGAGAGCCCCTTTCTATGACCGGTGATCTTAGGGGAGTGAAAGGCGATGATGATGATAAAGGTAGTGAATGAATAGGGATTTGTGATGTTTAATAGTAGATGATGATAGGGAAGGGATGGCAATCTTTTTAGGAGAAGGTGAGATGAATGATTATAGTTGTGGTAGAGGAATAGTAATGTGATGATGCGTGGGGGTACTAAACTGTGTGCAACAAATGAGAATGAGTAAGATTGTGGAAGATTATGTGTAGCTGAATAACGAATTTAAACCATGTGGTTCCGTGTCCCATAGTCTTGAATGTAGCGGTTCTTGAGCGCTAGGCGGCTTGTGTCATCTGGGTGACATTGTTTGATGGCTGTTACCAGAAAATTCTTTATCGTCATCTGTCGATAATCCAACTCGACCTTGACACCCGTGACATCTTTTCTGATCCACCCCTATTAGCATACAAGCGTGAGCCAAATCTCAAAGAACCTTCCAGGAACCAGAAAATGTAACCGCCCTCGCTGTGTTACCTGCCCTGTAGTTTGGGAAACGTAAACAATCACCTTTCCTAAAATATTCCTGACACTCCATGAGGGATTCACATGCGAATCCCGCAATATAATATATGTTATTATATGCAAAAGATGCAGGATAACTTATATTGGAAAGACTGGAATCAGACTAGGGGACCGCATTTGTACGATATCATCCAACATGCTTCGAAACCAGTCCCAAATCATTTCAATGGCCCCAACCAAAGAGGTAAATCTAATTTTCTTGTAACAGCCGTCAAATAATGACACGCAGATGACACAAGCCACCTAGTGCTTGAGAACCAGTACATACAAGACTATGGGACACTGGAACCACATGGTTTGAATTCGTTATTCAGCTAATATTCCACAATTTTACTCATTCTCACTTGTTGCACATAGTTTAGTACCCCACGCATCATCACATTACTATTCCTCTACCACAACTATAATCATTCATTTCACCTTCTCCTAAAAAGATTGCCATCCCTTCCCTATCATCATCTACTATTAAACATCACAAATCCCTATTCATTCACTACCATTATAATCATTATCGCCTTTCACTCCCTTAAGATCACCGGTCATAGATAGGGGCTCTCCAGTCATCACTGTTTTTGGAATAATTCTCTGCTATTTCTGTGCCCATCCTCGTCTCTTAACATTTTCTACACTCAACCATGCACAATTTTGCACCTTTTAGAACGAACGCTTTGTTTACATAATAACCGTTGTATATTGTTTGTGCTCATATCGACATAAAGGCGATTGTGGTTCTGTGCTGTTCCAGGAGCTGAGATAAGTCATGTGCAATTTTTCATTCATTTTTTAAAAGTTTTTATTGTTTGGTTAACATAAAATTAATGTGATTCTTTACTTTGTCTCCTCTCTCTGATTCTTCGTCCTATTTGTTTTTGTTTGATAAAGGCTCGCGCCGAAATGTCACACCTGTGTAATCGTTAAATAATAAAGCTGTTCCTACTTTTTTTCCCTAGATTTTGCGTTTTGGTATCACAGCATTACTGCAGTGCTTTGTGTATAGTTGTATGCCTATACATTAATTATTATGCGTTACTAGAATATTACTTATAAGTGGTATAGAGTTGGTAGGGCATTCCAAAGATGGGCAGCTGAGTGAGAGAAACTTTTTTTAAACACGTCAAGCCTTGGTTTTGGGAGAATACAATTGTTTAAGGGTTGACTGTGTTTTGGGTTGGATTTGAACAACGACCACAGATAGGGTGTAGCATTGTGCTACGATTTTATGAATTAACTTGGCCTTGTTGAAAAGAAATCTCTTCTTGAGGGACAGAATATCAAGATGTTGCCTTTATTTGTAATATGTGCTGCATGTTTGTCATCTATAAGCTTTACTGCTCTTTTTTAAGTGAGTAAAGTCTTTTCATGTTTGACATAGAACAACCATCCCAGACTGTGGAACAGTAGTCCAAGTGTGTTTGAATCTGTGATATGTAGTACGCGCTGGTGTCTATGTCAAGAAAATGTTTAATTTTAGTACATTGGTGAACTTTTTGATCACTGAAGTTTGGTTAGATTGTCTACATGATGGTTCCAGCTAAAGTGGTGGTCAATCATGAGACCTAGAGTTTTATGTTCACTAACATTCTCTACCTGTGAAGCTCCAGCAAGAGATGTAGTGTTTTGTTGTTGGTGAATGAACTTGACTTTTTGAATCAACTACCTGTTGTCTGTTGGAAAGAAAAGATGTAACAAATTTTGTCAAGTCATGGTGTAATTTATAAGTCTCAAGCTTTCTAAGCAAGATTTCATGATCAATCATGCCAAACACTTTTTAAAGTCAACAAAGACAGCACGGCATAATTTATCATCGTTTATATTAGATAACAAACATTATGTCTCTTTTTGTAAGAGCTGTGTGGCAGGAACGTTTCGGCCTAAAACCTTACTGACAGTCAACAATTAAATCATTTTCGTGCATGTCTTCTTCTTCTTCGTTCGCATTGTCTGTCTATAACTGCAGTCCTGTCTCTTGGATACATTTCACTGTTTTTTGTAATTCATATATGGAACCGTAGAGCTTATCTTCTTTAGTGGTTTCACTGGGCCAGTAATTATTTCTCAGTGTTTCATAGTTGGTGCAGTTCTGGAGGATATGTTCCACAGTTTGGGGCATCTGGGCACATGTACATAGATTAGTAGTACCAACCTTAAACTTTGTATACATATGACTTCGGAGTCGGGTGTGTCCTGTTCGGAGACGGAAGATGGTGACTTGTTCCTTTCTGTTTAGCATGTGACAGTCATCATATGGTGGTGTTTGTGGCTTCCTGTAGGTTTTTATCATGCTTTTCTTCTGATTATAGGTGATGGTATGTCTGGTTGCTCCATTTCAGTGTCCTCTTTGGCCAGATGGTCAGCTTTCTCATTGCCTGGTATCCCACAGTGGGAGGGAATCCGTTGCAAAGTGACTCCATGTTGTAAGCCAATTTTTGACAAGGCATCCTTAAGGTCTGGTAGTTTGTTTTACTGAAGAGCTTCCAGTACTGATCTTGCATCTGTGAGAATTACTACAGGACATGTATCAATTCTGGAGTCTGATAGTTTTTCAACTGCAGCAATAATTGCCCTAACTTCTGCATCATAGTTGTTGCAGTATTTTCCAGTAGGTATGGAAATCTTGTCAGTGGTGTTGTTTGGATATTCAATATGTGCTCCTCCCCCTCCATTCTTTATGGCATTGTGTGCAGACCCATCTGTATACACACGTATCCAGGTGTCACATGGATATTTGTCATCTAGCACACTAAGTGTGGCTGTTGATCTTACAAGGCTGCTTTGCATCTCACCATTCTGCACACCTTTCACTTCAGTCTGAATAGTTATTTGTGTATAATCTGCTTCTTTCCATGGTGTATGCTCTGGTAAAGATGATAATGGAGCGACTACAGTTGGAAGGTCAGGTATCAGCTTACGCATACGCTTGGCCTGGTGAATGAAGCTGCTTCTTTTAAGCCGTCCTAATGCCAAGTTATTGAATCTCTCCTTCAGGGGATGGCTTACAGAGCTAAGAATTTCTCTCCCATGGTCATGACCTTTGTGTCTCTACGTTCCTTTAGCGGTTGAACACCAACTATTTTCTGCATTTCTACTATTGGTGTGGACCTCATGGCACCTGTGATAATCCGTAGTGACTGATTTTGAACCTTGTCTAGATTATGCAGCGTAGTGTTTGATGCTGTGCACCAAGATGTTGAGCCATATTCTAAATGTGGTAGGATACTTTGCTGATATACATTCTTGAGGATTCTTTCACTAGCTCCCCATGGGTTCCACTTAATTTTCTTAATATGGCTAGTTTTCTTCTGGCTTTTGCTTCTGCACTGTTGATGTGTTGCTTCCAAGTCAGTTTTGCGTAAAGAGTCACTCCTAAGTAAGTGGGTTGGTTGTCCATCCTTAAGGATATTTCATTTACAAAGATCATACCTGCTTTCTGTTTAGATGAGAGAGTGAACAGAGTGGTACTTGATTTCTCTGTGTTGATACTTACACACCATTTGTTTGTCCATGATGTCAAGATGTCTGCTGCTCTTTGAAGTCTCTGTGTAGCAACTGTTGTATATTCATCTGTACACCACATGACCAGATCATCTGCATACAGTGCTGCTTTGATTCCATAGGGAAGTTCCTTGACCAGGTCATTAATAAATACCAGGAATAGTGTAGGCGAAAGGACTTCTCCTTGCGGTACACCGTGTCGCAGAAGTACTTTCTGGCTTTTGTGACCATCCATTACTACTCTAGCTCTTCTACTGTGTAAATGGGACTTTATCCAGTTGTACAGTCTTCCATTCACATTGCAGTTTCTTAGTTTCCACAGCAGACCTTTTTTCCATACTTTATCAAAGGCTTTCTTTAGGTCTATCCACGCTGCTAGTACAAGGTTTCTCTTGGAATGCATCCTCAATCTCTTGAGAGAGATATGTCACTTGATCTTCCGTACTGTAGTACTGCCTATATCCTGCTTGTTGTGGAACGAGGTTTTCACTTTCTAGGTACCATTTTAGCCTCAGGTCAATGATGCGTTCCATTGTTTTGCATAGGCAGCTAGTGAGACTGGTTGGCCTGTAGCTGGAGGCAGTATCACTGTTTTTCCCTGGCTTTAGCAGTGGTACCATGCTTGCTTCCTTCCAGATTTGAGGTAACTTACCTGTGCTCCAGCACATATTGAAAATATCCAACAGCTTTCCCATTGCTGCCATTCCCAGGTTCTTGATCATTTCATTGGACACTCCATCTGGTCCTAGTGATTTCCTTGGTTTCAGTTTACTGACTGCTAGGTCTAACTCGCTGTGTGTGATTGGTGCATCCATGACCTCCACTTTTCTGACTTGGTCCTCTTTTTTCTGTGGGTCAATGCACACTGTACGCTCTTTCTCTGGATGAGTATCAATGTTGCAGTCTTGTGCAAACATGCGAGCAAAGTGATCTACTACCTGCTTACCTGTAAGAGTTTTCCCATCCTCTATTAGTGTAATCTTTGTACTTCTTCCAGTACTCTCATCATTTAACTGTTTAATTAGTTTCCACAGTTTCCTTCCATCCTTTTCAAAGTTTAGGGACTGTTTTCTCTCTCCAACTTTCCCGTCTGGCTTGCAGCTTGACTCTCTGAAATTTTGCCTTAGCATGTTGGTAATTATTGTGGTGTTCTTGGCATGGTCTATTTTCTGCTTGCTTTCAAACTGCTTCCACGTCATCATGGAGTTTTCCCAGCTCACTAGACCAGTATGGTTTATAGTCCCTGCGAGCTCCTCTGGGAATGGTTTCACGAACGGCCTGAAGGATACAAGCATTGAATTCCTTCACTATGCTGTTAATATCCTTACCTTCTATGGACAGCTGTCCCACCAGGATACCCGTACGATGTCTATACATTGTCCAGTTTGCTTTTTTATAGTTCCATCTGGGGAGAGGGCTACTGGTGTTAAGGAGTTCATTTTCTATTGTCAGGAAGACTAGTCGATGGTCGCTACCTCCAAGTTGTTTTCCAACTTCACGTGTAATGTTCCACTTCAGATCTGGAGAGTGGAATGCCAGATCTGGTGTTGAGGTTGTATGCCAAGCCCTTGAGTAAAATGTTGGGGGATCCATTGGCTGGTTGATCAGGAGAAGTCCATTATCATCCTGCCAGCTCTCAACTTCCTCTCCTTTCTTGTCTATGTGGTCATAGCCCCAGCTCTGGGAATGGCTGTTAAAATCGCCACAGACCATCAGTCTCTCTTTGTGTGGGATTGTTTCTAAAGCAAGTGGGCGGTCATTAGGACAGTAATAGTTAAGGAGGTGGAAATCTGTATTACTACTTTTTAGATGGATCATCTGATATTCGGCTCCTTCCATGTACACTCCCACTTGACATGCGCTGATGTTATTCTTAACAAGTGTGAGTACTCCTTCTTTTCTTCTGTCCTGTCGGTCTGATCTAAAACACTGGTAGCCTCTGATTTTAAAGGCGGCATCTTTGGTTAGGTGTGTCTCCTGTATGCAGCATATACTTACCTGCTCTGCAAAAAGTATGTTCTCTAGTTCCACCTTTTTGCTATAGCCATCTCTAACACTGCTGACACCCTCAGCATTCCACTGCATTATTTTAAGTTCTTGCTTTGTGGCTGTTTTCTTCCGTTTGATTTTTTGGCCAGTAGCTCTACTCTCATGTCTCCTGACTCCACAAGATGAACTGAGAGGACCTCCAGTAGCATCGGGTGGACCCTTTCGAGGCAGGGGGCCCGGCACTGCAACTGCCTGGTTAGTATTCACAGGGCGAGCACCATGTTTGAAAACTGCAGATAGAGACATTTCATTAGCGATAATGTGTGTTACCCTGATTTTTGCGATGCGCCTTTTGGCTGGGTACCTCCGACTTCAGCACCCTTCCTTGCTAGGGCAGACTGTGGTCTTGCTCGGACTGCCATGAAGACAGTGTGGCTGGCCTGGCCAAAACTTTGTTTTCCAACCTCTGGTGGCTGTATGTAAGTCCCTTCTCCATGCCAGATGGTTTGGAGACAGTTCCACAAAGACACTCTGACTTTGAGATGAGGAATCTGATGAGTGCTTCAACGACATCCATTCCCCGCCACCTATAGTCTGCTGGCTCTGTTTTGTTTACATCATTCTGGTAGCCATAGTTGTAAAGACCTATAGGCTTGTCACGTCCTGGTTTCATTGGTTTCACACCAGACTTCCCTCATCACCGCCAGAGATCTCCATGTCCCCATCTGTCCACCAACCTGACATTACATTTTACAAAAATAACAATTACAATTAGTGTTGACTACTACAAGTTTCGGGCTACAGAAGTATGTCAGAGTTTTTAAGCAAACAGATCTATGTTCCTTGTCTCACAAACACTATGTTAAGATAAGTGTGTTCTTAACACATTTGTTCCCAGGGGTTCGTGCATGTGTTGTAAGGTTGTTTTTTGTATGCGTTTTTCTAGGGGTTTTGACAAAGTCAGTGTGCAATGCTGGGGCAGAGTAGCGTAATATCGTGTTGCTAATTTCATAAATTCCTTCCGTGTTGTTGTTCTGTAAAGATGAAAAATAAGTGTAAACAACTTCACTAACTGACATGAAAGGAATACTGAGTTGTTTCAGATTTGCACATTTGCTACATACAAATTTATTTAATTCGCTTAAGTCAAAAGTGGGGGTTGGTATTGAAGATTTTAAGACACTGACTTCCTCTCTGAAGTGATTGCTGAACTCTTCACATGATTATAACTCTGCAAGTCAGACTGTTTTCTCTTGTTTGCTAGAATGTTAATTGCTTTCCAGACAGATTTAGTGTCTGGTTTATTCTGTACCAGGTTCCTAAAGTAATTTCTCTTTTCTTGCCTAATTAAGTATTGAACTCTATTTCTAAGTAATCGGTAGCTAGTGAATTCCTTAAATGTGTGGGCCTGATCCCTTTCCCTCATGACTTGCAATATCTCAGGTGTTATCCAGGGGGACTTCTCTTGAAGTTTAACTCTCACCTCTTTAATAGGAACATGGCTGTCAAATATGTCCCTGAAGGTTTTTATCCAGTGTTCCAGGGCCTTATCTGGGTCAGTTAGTTGGTACAAATGAACTAGAGGTGCTGACTGTAGAGAGGGAAAGAGAGAGAGAGCGAAACAGAAAGAGAAACAGAAAGAGAGAAGAGAGAAAGACAGAGAGACAGAGAGAGAAAGACAGAGAGAAAGAGAGAGACAGAGAGAAAGGAATTAATTTTCTTATTCTGTCCATGACACAATATTCCGCACCTCCCGACCTTCAACTCCCCCCCCCCCCACCCGAACCAACTTTCCCCACCCCTGATCCCTTCATTCGCACCTATTTCACTCGGACGTACGCTCGCTGCCTCGTTATGCTGTGTCTCTCCCCGGACGAATGAAAAAGCAATTTGTCTCTGAATTTCCTGGCAGTTAACACTCTTCAACACAGACGACTCCATCACTAGCTTCTCCTACATGTCTGAATCGTGTGTAGTGAGAGCGGAAACGGCTGTGTTAGATAAATGGAGTATTTATCAGGAGCCAAGGAGCCAGAGAGCGCCATGGCCTCCCATCCTGCCTTAGTTTGCAGTATTTGGGAACATGATTTTTCTGTCCTTAAAAGTTTGTAGAATCTAAGTTCGTACGCTCACTGATTGCGCCAGAGACAAAATAACAACAAAGTGGCACCTCTTTAAATCTGAGATCACTTTGCTTACAGGAGCAGCACAATTTTATTGTTAAATTTTGACCATAAAAGATATCATCTCGATTCCAACCACAGCCTCATTTTCAAAAGATGACGCCAAAGACCACGTGTCCCTTCTCTCCTATCGTAATCACTCTTCTAGTAGATATCAATGTATTCCGAAGTTTTGCTAGGAAACTTTTTAAAATCTTCTCTCTCGTGGGATAAAGACAGCCACTGAAGAAGAATATCCGATGAATGTGATTATCTTAACCATCGCATCTTACCCATGAAAGGTTGCTCGTAATCTGTGTTTGCGTTTATCGGCAGAGCCAAGTCAACCACAATCTTCATGCAAAAAAAAACCCCGGGTATTATAGATCAGATCTATGTACAGGCAGAAGTAAAAGTACTTGTACTTGCTTGTACTTTGTACGAACGCCCTGTAACTGCGAGCTGTTGTTCGTTGCAGCCGATGCTGTAGAGATGTTGAGGCACGGCATCGTATCGGCGTGAGAGCGGATTATGGTGGCTACTTTTTCACTCCCGGAGTACAGTTAAAAAGCAGGGAGTGTGCAATGCTTCTTTAGCAGACTCCACTACCACGGGGACTATGGTGATCCCTGCCCCGTTAGCCGGGCTAGGCCTGTTACTAGGGGTACTACGGAGAGGTGGAACAGCGTCTTAGTCAGCTATGATTCGCTAACCCTGACGCTGGCATATCAGCTATGATTCGCTAACCCTGACGCTGGCATATCAGCTATGATTCGCTAACCCTGACGCTGACATATCAGCTATGATTCGCTAACCCTGACGCTGGCATATCAGCTATGATTCGCTAACCCTGACGCTGGCATATCAGCTATGATTCGCTAACCCTGACGCTGGCATATCAGCTATGATTCGCTAACCCTGACGCTGGCATATCAGCTATGATTCGCTAACCCTGACGCTGGCATATCAGCTATGATTCGCTAACCCTGACGCTGGCATATCAGCTATGATTCGCTAATCCTGACGCTGACATATCAGCTATGATTCGCTAACCCTGTCGCTGACATATCAGCTATGATTCGCTAACCCTGACGCTGACATATCAGCTATGATTCGCTAACCCTGACGCTGACATATCAGCTATGGTTCGCTAACCCTGACGCTGGCATATCAGCTATGATTCGCTAACCCTGACGTTGACATATCAGCTATGATTCGCTAACCCTGACGCTGACATATCAGCTATGGGTCGTTAATTGCCTTATCGGGCGTCTTTCACAGAAGTAAAAGAAAAAAGAACAGAAACAATTAAGTGGGGGGGGGGTCTTCGTTTAAAACAAATCTTTACGTCTTCACTCTTTTCTTCCTTTTCTTAAATAACAAGATCTGAATCATCGGGTTATTTCTTCCTCTGATTCTTCTATGTTAATTTTATCTTGTTACATTTTTCTTTACTACATTGCCAGAATATTCTTCTGAACTCCTTTTCTTCATCCAGATCTCATGATATTTGTTTTTCTTCTGGCTTCACCCTGAAATTGGCGAAGGTGTCTTTATGTTGAGATTTTCAACCCAGCTACTTTATCTGCGCCCTTCTCACCGACACATCCGTCTCTGATATGGCTTATATTTTGTCTCTAACCTGATTTTCCTTCTCATTCGATCCCTACCAACTTGGTCAGATATTAGCTATTATCTGTTGTCGGAGGCATGACTAGGAGATAGAATAGGACTAACGAGGTGCTGGCAGTGCCCAGAAACTATTTATTAAGTCTCTTTCAAGCCTTCAAGCTTTCCGCAGTAATCTGCCTTGCAACTCTGCCGCAGGCCATTAGAGAGATAGAGGGTTGTTATTCACTATCTTGTCCAATATCATTCTTGTAACTGAAATGTTATATATTCATGAAACAACATTCCGTCAAAAGACCCGCATAACATCCTGAAAAATGAAAAAAAAAATGATAGATAAAATTGTATACATGTACTTTTCTCTTCAAAGCAAATTAGAAGCAATATTAAATTGCTGATCTGCAGCTCTCAAACGTTCTTATAACAAGGTTCATCTTGACGAGTATACAAGACAAGCCGATTGTATGAAGAATTTCAATGTCTTTTTCCGAGAAATGAAGACGCGGCTCAATCAGATATGTTTGTGACTGATCCTTGGCTTTGTTGAGCCACTACAGTCCTGTCCAACAGTGTTTCTCGTGTTGGAATCGGTGTAAAGTCCTGTCCAACAGTGTCTCTCCTGTTAGAGCCGCTATAAAGTCCTGTCCAACAGTGTCTCTCGTGTTAGAGCCGCTATAAAGTCCTGTCCAACAGTGTCTCTCCTGTTAGAGCCGCTATAAAGTCCTGTCCAACAGTGTCTCTCGTGTTAGAGCCGCTATAAAGTCCTGTCCAACAGTGTCTCTCGTGTTAGAGCCGCTGTAAAGTCCTGTCCAACAGTGTCTCTCCTGTTAGAGCCGCTATAAAGTCCTGTCCAACATTGTCTCTCCTGTTAGAGCCGCTATAAAGTCCTGTCCAACAGTGTCTCTCCTGTTAGAGCCGCTATAAAGTCCTGTCCAACAGTGTCTCTCGTGTTGGAGCCGCTATAAAATCCTGTCCAACAGTGTCTCTAGTGTTGGAGCCGCTATAAAATCCTGTCCAACAGTTTCTCTAGTGTTAGAGCCGCTGTAAAGTCCTGTCCAACAATGTCTCTAGTGTTAGAGCCGCTATAAAGTCCTGTCCAACAGTGTCTCTAGTGTTAGAGCCGCTGTAAAGTCCTGTCCAACATTGTCTCTCCTGTTAGAGCCGCTATAAAATCCTGTCCAACAGTGTCTCTCGTGCTGCCTGTGTTAGAAAGGTCCTGTTTTTATCTATAGAGTTCTTTTCATTATCTCTTTGTCTATTATCATCATTATAATATTAGTTAGTGCGAAATGATAAGAAAGTCGGAGACGAGAGTGGAGAGGAATAAAAGATCTCATAAAAATAGATGAAACTCTCTTATGATTGATACCACAGCTTTTCTTCTCAATCTATATTTAATTTATTGTTGCATTTTTAAGGTATTGTTGGCCACTGTTTAAATATCTTCTTGTTCGTAAATTTCTAAATTTAAATGTCTTTTAGTTGTCTTATCTTTCCATCTGTGATCTTAAACGTTTCTTTAACCTACTTGATTTTTCATTTCTGAGCTTAATGGTTTTTTTTTCCCTAAACTTGCTGTCCTTCCAATTTTGAGCTTAAAAGTTTTATTTTATTGATGAATTGACATTTCTGAGCTAAAATGTTTTCTAATGCAGATGCGTTTCCATTTCTGAACTTAAGTGTTTTGTAATAGTAATATCTTTCCACTTCTGAATTTAAATGTTTTCTCTAATTGATGACCTTCCACTTCTGAATTTAATATTTTGTACTATTGATGTCATTTCATTTTTTATGCTTAGCTGTTTTATAAACTTTTTAACTTTTTCAGTCTGAACATACATGTTTAGATATTCTAAATAGTTAAATAAGTTTTTATGATGATAATTGAAAAACATAAAGAAGTAATAAGGAGCATATAAATATGGTGCGAATTTGAAAAGGAAAAAAAAATGCTACTGATATATCTCTTCTGCTCTCAGAACACAGAGGATATAGAAAGTTACTTGGCACAATCCTCTCTACTGATTTATTTCTTCACATATTTATATGAGACTCTTAGTTACATATAATAAACATTTATGTCTTTGAAATGTGGTAGTTCTATGCGTTTTTCTGCTGTTCTTCTTTTAAGTGGGAAGATAGATTTCTGAAATAAAGATCAAGTCTCCTCTTTGTGACTATAAAATATCGTCCCTGTGGAAATCTTCGGACACTGTTATGCATTTAGATCCCAAAACACAGACAAAGCCCAGTAAAGTGACTTATAGAATAGAGAAGATCTTTGCATAATATTCCATGATCCACACCTTGAAATCCTAAGGGAACGAATGAAAATATGAAGGGTGGAAACTGAAAATGGCAGGAGGAAAATAGATTTACTATCTGGTCCAAAGAAAATCAGACAAGCAAAGACTTCGCAGAAACATTGTCGGAGAAATGAGTTTTATGACTGAGTGCAGGAGTGTCATCATGAGGCTTAAAGGAAAAAAAATGGTGAGTGACAGACAAAGCCTAAATAATGACGAGTACGAGAGATGGAGTCGATGCTGAAGATTGCAAGAGATGGACCGATCGTTGAGCATGAGACGACTGAAAGAGCACCGGAGAGAGAAGTATGACGATCTGGGCATTGAGTGAGACTAAATAATGTAAAGTCTGAGAGATGGACCGGACTCTGGAGAGTAGGGGATTTGGAAACGATTTACTGAAGAGTGGTAAAGGAGGAAAGAATTCTTTTAGAGTGAGAGATGAAAAGGATACTGGAGAATGGGACAGAAGAATAAAAGCCAGAGAATAGGAGAGACGGGATGAATTACTGCAGAGCAGAGAGACCGGAGTAAGTACAGAGAGCGAGAGAAGCAGGAGTGCTAGGGAGTAAGGAAGAGCACTGAAGAGCTGGATACAATTGGATAAATGCTAGAGAGTGAGAGTATTGAAGAGTTGGACACAACGGGATAAATGCTAGAGAGTGAGAGTATTGAAGAGTTGGACACAACGGGATAAATGCTAGAGAGTGGGAATACTGAAGAGGTGGACACAACGGGATAAATGCTAGAGAGTGGGAATACTGAAGAGGTGAACACAACGGGATAAATGCTAGCTGGAGCTACGAGATTAAGTACTTGCACAATCGGATGGACCAAACAAGTGCTAGGGAGCTGGGAGAGATGGAAGTGAATTACCGGAGAGCAGGAGAGAGGGGAGTGAGTAACAGAGAGTGGAATAGAGACGGAAGCAGTGGTGAGAAAGAGTGGAAAGTGAAATGAGTGCTGGAAAATGAGAGAGAGAATAAGTAAAGTATAGTGCTTGGGGGAGGGGGAATAGAAAGAGAGTGGAGAGTAGAACAAAGAGGGGGGAAACTGCAGATAAAAAGAGATTGCACTCAGAACGGCAACATTAAAAGAGATGACACTCAAAGAGGCAACACTAAAAGAGACGATACTCAAAGAGATGACACACTGAAAGACGACACTCAAAGAAACGACACTCAAAGAAACGACACTCAAAGAAACCAAACATTGAAATTCGACTCTCAAAGAGACGAGACTCAGAAAGAGGACATTCAAAAAGACGATATTCAGAAAGACGACATTCAGAAAGACAGTGCTCAGAAAGACGACACTCAAAGAAACGACACAGTGAAAAACAACACCCAAAGAGACGACATTCAGAAAGACGACATTCAGAAAGACGACACTCAAAGAGACCAGCTATACATTCGGTGATAAACAACATACATTAAATTATTAATTTAAACATCAACAACACTCTGGCACTGACATCCCGCACGACACAAGCCCATGATTTATGCAAATAATTATTCTTTTAATATCTCAGCCACGTCACTCACTCTTGGATCCACACCGGAGCTTCCATTTAAGAAACATTTAACAGTCTGTGTAACTGTCCTAGCATCGAAATTCAGTTTGGGAGGAATGTGTTTGAAAAAGAAATTTACTTCACATAATAAAAATAAAATATCTCTTCATTTCTCTTTATTAAAACAGACATAATGCAAATAAATCATCACCTGACGATATAGAAGCAATATTCCGACGGATATAAGGTTTTAAAATTGTTTCAAATCTTTTCATTACAACTGGTTCCGGTGTATGAAGTTAACAAATATGATTATGTAAAAAGTCTCAGGTCACGCTATTTTCTCTCCGAAAATACATTTCCAGCCATTTTTTAACGAAACAAATACAAAGTTAAATGCCAAACGTTTTAAAATTCTTTTTACTGGAATAAATATACTGAAAAAGGTTGTTTGTATTTTCTGGTGTTTTAATTTCTTTCTTGCTAAAGCACGTGTTTTCTCATTTTAATTCTCTAATATTACCACATTCTTCCAATAGATATTTGTGCTTCTTTATCTCTGTTCTAAATCATGCATAGGTAAATAGATGTTTATACTTCGACTCTAATCCTCATCAACAATATTCAGCTAATTCTCGTGAACCATATTAGACTAAGTCTCATGAACTATACTTAGCTAAGCCTCGTGAAATATACTCAGCTAAGCCTCATGAACCATACCCATCTAAGCCTCATGAACCGTACTCATCTAAGCCTCGAACCATGCTTATCTAAGCCGCATGAACCATACCCATCTAAGCCTCATGAACCATGCTTATCTAAGCCTCGAACCATGCTTATCTAAGCCTCATGAACCATGCTTAGCTAAGCCTCATGAACCATGCTCATCTAAGTCTCATGAACCATGCTCAGCTAAGTCTTATGAACCATGCTCAGCTAAGCCTCATGAACTATGCTCAGCTAAGCCTCATGAACCATGCTCAGCTAAGTCTCATGAACTATACTCAGCTAAGAATCATGAACTATACTCAGCTAAGAATCATGAACTATACTCAGCAAAGTCCCATGAATTATACTAAGCTAAGCATCATGAACTATACTCTGTTAAGCCTCGTGAAGTACTGTCTGATACAGTAGTAACATACGAAATACATGAATTATTAGACGCAACAACGAAAGAAAGTGAGAAGATACTCACCCTAAATACAAGAAAAGGAAACATAGTTTTATTACAAAAGAAGAATCCACCTAAATGCAGTGTTTAAGCACAAGGAGAAACCCTGAAACAAGTCTGTACGAGTGAGTGACGGAACAGAAACTGGAATACATAGGAATGTGTAGAGTGCGAGGATGGGAGTCTCTGCTGTTACATTTAAATATTGGTCATGCTCGTAACATCAAACAGAAAAAAAGCGCATCTGAGAGCAAGCCAAAAACAGCTTTCCAGATAAATGAGAAATATCGTGTGTAATGCAACTATATCACTGAACATCAGAAAAATGAATTCTAAATGCTACATTGAAACCATCCTACTTTACGGAATTAAGCCACGGACAATGAGCAGATCAGTGCAAAGACCACTAGAAGCAGAAGCAGTGAGGTTTCTTGGGAGAATGTTAAGAATCAGTCAGTCAGTCATTTGCATGTCCCTTGCGGAACTTTGCCTCCCTAACAGCTCTCATGTAGGCCTCTCGGTTGTAAGCAAGATGCCCTGCTGCTGATGCACTCATTTGCAGATTATCACCGATATGTTAAGAATACCACAGTTAAAATCATGAACATGAAATGTCTCACAAAAGCAAGTGTTGAAAGGAGCCTAATGAAATCAATAAAAAAATAGTCATGGTTCACTGAATATGTAATGATGGGGTGAGGTGTTTCAAAACATCCACAACAACAGGAAAGATAAATGGGAAGAGAAGCAGAGAAAGCCAATAGAGAAAAAAATGGACAGTCTAAGGCACAACGGCACAATAAAAAGCCACCAAATGATCAGATGTAAAATACCAATCTTCGAGATCTATGGAGAAACATGTCAACGGCACCTGATGATGATCATCATCATTACAACTTATCGGTATGATTTCGTCAAAAGTTGGTGTTAAATTTCACTTTTCCACAAACTAACATGGTTAATTTAGATAAAATTCGTTCCACTGATTAGACCGGGTTCATCTCTTAATTTTAAAAAACGGTATTTAAAAACATTCTTTTATTGTATTTTTTCCAGCATTTTTATTCTTCTTTTTTGTTCCCCTCGCTCTTACATAGCCATGAAATACGTAGTTCGGCGTACTCCAAGAAATGTCTTCTCAAATACACAAGTTCTGCATCAAATAGATAGCTAATTTAGAGTCAGTCCGCGAGTATATCTCTTCCAATCTAGCTTTCTGCCATTCATTTCTCCTAACAACGTATTATCCAATTTACATGCGGGCCTGTTCGATGTGTGCATCAGAAAACTGAGGCCCTGTATGGCCCTTCTGCATGTTCCCAGCACTTGACTCGAGGATCTCATTTTGCTCATTTTCCCCCCGTTTCATGTAAGTAAAATTGAAATACGAAATATTTAGGTTGCCCTGTATGCCTGGAATGATTTATCCATTCTCTCATATTTCTCTACTCTTTTTCTTCTTGTCAATTTACTTTATTGATAAATACGAGTATATCCAATATTTTATAGCTTTTGTTTTAGAATTATTTTATAAATGTATCTTTGAGGTTGCTAGCGTAAGGAATATTCAGTGCTGTAATCATTTATCTTATTATCCGTGTCCTACGTGCATACTTCTGAAGCAGTTCCATGTCATAAAAATAGCACTTTTTTGTTACAGCTCCATCCATTATCTTTTGTTTCGTTCCTGGGAAAGCTTTCTTTGTTTCATACTTGAACAAAAATTCGTGCATTACTCATTCTGTCTCTAATCCATTCATTCATTCGTTCACCGAAAACGTTATAGAGTATAAACATTCTTCATTTCATGAGTTTGATTTCTCCGCTTCATTCGTTGCGTCACTGCTGGCTTCTTCGCTGTAAATAAAACCAGTAGATACGGACTTTCTGCTGCATCGTCACCAGCATTTATAGGCACTTCAAAGTCTGTTGATATTTCTTCGAGAACGTTTCTCAAGCTGTCTGTTTCGTGCTCCGTCATGTTGATTAATTTGCTAAGAAACAGTCTCCGCGGAAAGGTTATCTATGTATTCAGATATTTCAGCCACTTCATTATCTTTCATATATCAATGTATTCAGATATTTCAGTCACTTCATTATCTTTCATATCTCTGTGTATTCAGATATTTCAGCATTTTCATTATCTTTCATATCTCTGTGTATTCAGATATTTCAGCATTTTCATTATCTTTCATATATCAATGTATTCAGATTTTTCAGCTACTTCATTATCTCTCGTATCTCTGTATATATTTCAGTATCTTTAATAACTCTCTTATCAGATTTCTTTTTATTTTCATTTCTTGCTTTATACTTCGCCTAAACCAGCTGTGAGCATGGACCCATATCATCAATAGTATCTGTCTCACGATCCATTACAAAAAAAGGCTTTAAACTGTTAGAATTCAACAAAAATTTGGCAAATAGTGCTTTTAACACGATGCACGTTTCAAAACATAATGTAAATTTTAAAAGCATTTTACTATTTCTCTCTCTCTCCTCTCTCTCTCTCTGTCTCTCTCTCCTCTCTTTCTCCTCTCTCTCTCCTCTCTCTCTCTGTCTCTCTCTCCTCTCTTCTCTCTCTCTCTCTCCTCTCTCTCTCTCTGTCTCTCTCTCCTCTCTTTCTCCTCTCTCTCTCCTCTCTCTCTCTCTCCTCTCTCTCTCTCTCTCTGTCCATCAGATACATTTTTTTGATTTCTTCTCGCAAGCCCATCTCAGACCCCTAGTAACCCACATTTTGGTCACGATCTGAGGTTGGGATCCACCTGCCAAAATCTTCGTCTTACTTATGAGTTTCTTTTATAACAATTTCTTCTCGTCCGACCCTCGAGCTGGATGTATGCTCAAAGCATGCTCAAGCTCCAAGATATGGAACAAATTTATCTCCAGCAACAAATAAGCTAATGGGTCCGACTGAATGTAACGCCCTATACATGTTTGCAATCTTTTTTATTCGCGTGAAGGGGAAGGCTGGAGAATGTGCGAGATTTATTCATCTCGTGAGACCTGGGACAGAACGTTTATATACCATCTTTAATGTGACATCTTGAGTTAGCTAGGCAGACAGCCTGCATGGCGAAAATAATATGTAATTTACTGCGTCCACATCAAGAGCCATAATGCTTTGGAGAGGCCGAAAACACAAGGCAAAAGGGAAAGCTGGGCGATCTCACCGCAGGTGGACTCAGGACATCACGGAGATTCTGAATATTTCACTGCCAGATGTTGGTCAGCTTGACAAAACCGCATTGAATGGAGGGAGGCTGTGAGAGGGACTACCGTGCGGAAAGGACACGTTACATAAGACACATTTAATTCATGAGTGCGGAACCGCTTCTCTACAGCTGCTGCTAGTATTCATTCAGTTTATAGACACGTCTGGCTCTTCTGACCAAATTAATTTGATATGTTGAACCTCTTTAGTCAACGAATGTATGTGGTGTAGATATTCAATTTTTGTCGTTTCAAAGTGTATTAATTTATGCTGGTAGGTATCTCAATGAACAAATATCCATATTTAAGAGAATTGATTGATTCCTTCTTGTTCTGTTTTTAAAATGTGTATGTTTTGGCATGAAACAGTTAATTTTCTTGTGTAAATGCACAGCTTTTGTTAATCTGAAACATTATACCTGAGAAGGACTCAAATGCAAACCTTAAAATTGCGACATAATTTCTATGCCGTCCAGTCGCCAGACAATTTGACTACATCATTTAATAATGACATACAGAACGTCTTCCAGGGGAGCACGTAGCCAATGACGTCATAGCTGCAGTGTAAAGATGGTAGCTTTACCAGAGACATGCATAAAAGTGAAAGAGAGTTCGTGGGTTTTTTTTTCTTTCTTTTAGGCAGCGAAGTTGTTAAATCTGTCGACACGAAGGTTCAGTAGTCACTGTATGCGCATACAATGATGAGTCTTTGCAGCAAGTTTACTAGTGGAGTTGAAAGTTCAGAAATGACCTAAGATCTGAACCTGACTCTCCTTTTCCTGTTCAGGCACGCAGTGTAGTGAAACCATCCAGATGTCGAGTGACGATGACTGAAATAGTCGCACTTCTGAGTACCAGTCGTGGTTCAGCGCTCCACATCATCCACGATGTGGTCAAGGAGGCGACGGGCGAAAAGACTTTCAGGTCAAAAGGAGAGATGCAACAGGTGATGCATGGCCGGTTGTACACTCAGCCAAAAGCTTTTTTCTCTGTCTAGGAATCCATGCACTTTGTAAGTTCTGAAGGATCTACATCGAGCGTTATGAAGACTACGTAGAAATATTACCCAGATGTATGACATTTTTCGGTCAATAAACTACGGGAAAAAAAGAAATTTGAGGTTTTCATTTGGAACACCCTGGCGAGATTCAAAGTTTACATGCTCACATTACTGAGGAGGTGGGGGTGGTTGGGGGGGATGAAATATTCCGTTCTGGTAACCAGAATTTCCTAACGATGATCAAACAAGGTACCATTAGCTCTCTTGTTTGCTCACCAGATGAGAAGCTAACATTTCCAACACTCTCGATCCTCGACCACAGACTGAGAATGTAAGGTGACGGTGGGGGGCCCACTGGGTCAAAGATCACTTGACTGATCTGAAATCATTCCAGTCGGTGTGGACGGAGAGTAATTATAACGAAAATATCAGAGTGTTTCTCGAACTTTCTTTGCTAGATACAGCGTGTGGTAAATATAGAAAACACCGGCGGAAATCACGAGATGGGATATGATGTTCACAGAATCCCGGATGTGAGGCTGGGCAATTTTTATTTTTGTTGGTCTTCTTGAGGAAGTAATTTAGCGATCGCTTAATGAAAATAAAACTAAATAAAATGTGACATACCTTATGTCACTCTACAGCTAGAGGACAGGGAATGACAGCCTTTTGACAGATGTCTAGGACTGTCAAATCTTGACAGATGGTAATCGTAACGTGCAAATGGGTTATCGGGGTCTTGTGGGGGGTTGGTTGGACTCTTTGTTAGCAAAGTGATATTTTCTGTGATATATATTCTTAACAGTCAAGTTTTTAGATCCAGGAATTGTCCTCCAGCCGATCTAGATGTGTAAATGGGTAACTGTCAAGCTTTTTTTTTCCTCCGAAAATATCTACCAACATGGCATATTGGAGGTCACGTCCTGCGAAAACTTACCTTTGCCGGGATTCTGAAGAGCTGGACAGAGAAGAAAGATACCTATAGTGCCATGATACCTATAGTGCCATGATATCTATAGTGCCATGGATAAATTTGCTGTATGGACATATTCACGAAGAATGTAACGTGGGGGGGGGGGGGGGATGGGGTTGGATAATTCGGAGTTCTGTTGTTGGTGGTGTCTTTTAAGGAGAAGGCGTGGTGTAATCTAGAATGCACAAACTAGGAAAAATGTTGGAACAGCTTTATTACTTAACGACAATAAAGTTGTGACGTTTTGGCGTGAGCCTTAATCATACAAAAACATACAGGACGAAGAAATAGAGAGAGGAGATAAAGTATAGAGTCACATGAATACTATTAAAGAAAAAAAATTAAATAAAAAAAATAGAGTACTTAGCTGTAAATTGTAAGGTGTGGCTTGTCTGGCGGTGTGTGTCAGGAATGGATTTAGTAGAACGTGGAGACTGTTTAAATGGAGACCTGTGATATGTGGTCAGTGGGTTGTAACTGGGGGGTGGTGGATAGGGAACCGGGGAGGGGAGAGAGAGTGATACAATGTTGATTTAGCCAGGAGAAGGTGAAATAGATTATTAGGGAAGAGGGGTTGCAAAGTGATGCTGTGAGGAGGTTTGACAAGTAGGAAGGGATGGAGCTTAGTGGAGAGGTACTATAATGATTGAAGAGAATGTTAAGTGTAGCTGAACAGCGAGTTTAACCCATGTGGCTCCAGCGTTCCATAATTTTGAATGCAGCGGTTCTCAAGTGCTAGGCGGTTTGTGTCATCTTCATGACGTTTGATGGCCTTGAATGCCGCCTTCAGTCCTACACATCAGACAACCGTGTTCTCCTTCTTATCAAACACATTATACACGTCACAAATCGCCAGTTTTACCAGTTCTATGTCTCTGGCAAAGAACATAAACTTAACCGACTTGTACCACAACCGGTCTCTTCTGCTTCTAGAGGTGAACCACCTTCCAATCAGCCCCCTCTTCTGCTATACCTGACCAACAAACTTCTATCTCACTTGACCATCAGACTCCTTTAACACCTCCTGGCCAATCTTCCCAGATTACACAGCATATTCAAGTACTCGCACCTACACCCGTAGATGATACCCACTTTCCTTCTCATCCTCCTCCAACCTCTAATGTAGTCTGTATTCCTGCCGATTTGCCCCTTTCTGATGATGAAAAACTAGTTCTCGCCAAAGGCCTTCAATTTATTCCTATCCGCCCCCGGTGTGATCGCTATTTTTTAATCCGCGATGTTAAACAGTTCCACCGTCGACTACGACTTAAACATCACTTTGCTAACAAAGAGTCCAACCAACCCACACAAGACCCCGATAACCCATTTGCACGTTACGATTACCATGATTATAGCTGGACACCTTCCTCCGGGGCTTCCCAAGCTTTGGATCTGTATATTGATACGACGTAGCGTGAGATCCTTAACCTCCGACCAACAACACTTAGACATTTTAACCTAAATAAGGGAGAGTCCAGGGCATTGTCCAAACTCCGGCGTCGGAGGGACATAGTGATAAAACCAGCAGATAAAACCAGCAATCTCGTAGTAGTTTGGAAAAAAGATTTATATCGCGGAAGGAATGTCCCAACTTAGCAATATAAAATTATATGCCGCTCGTAAAAACGATGCTACCCGTTCAAATAATGACATAGTGGAAGCAAATATTAAAGACTTGATTACAGAAGGTGGCCTCCCACCCCAAGCTGTTTCTCTTCACATTAAGGACAGCTGTTTAGGTACACCTACCTTCTATTTTATCTTAAAATCCACAAACCAGGTAACCCTGGACGCCCCATTGTATCAGCGTGTTCATGCCCCACTGAGCACATTTCTGACTTTTTGGACAGCATTTTCCAGCTGCTAGTACACAGACTACCCTCCATTTTTGAAAGATACCAAACAAGCTTTAACAACGTTTGATACAATCACACTCTCTCAACACCACACCTATCACATCTTTCTCCTTGATGTCTGCTCCCTATACACTTCTATCCCCCATGAGGATGGACTCTTAGCACTCCGTTATTTCCTCGACAAAGACCCTCACCCCACCACTAGCACTGACACCATAATCAGACTTACACAGCTAGTAATAAATCTAAATTCTTTCGAATTCAACGGCGAATAATTTGAGAAAATCAGTGGTGTTGCCATGGGAACGAAAAAAGGTCCCAGTTATGCATGTTTATTTATGGGCTTTCTGGAAATCAAATTATGGGAAACCTACACTGGCAGACTTCCAGAATTCTATAAAACGTACATGGATGATGGCATTGGAATCACAAGTATGCTACAGGAAGAGCTAAAAGAATTGATTGAATTCGCCAACTCACTCAATAATAACATAAAATTCACTTATGAAATTTCTGACAAGTCTGTCAACTTTTTAGACATTAAAATTTCTGTTGCCACAAACAGGCTCATCACCTCTGTATTTTACAAGCCCACCGATAGTCACACCTATTTGCTTTACACCTCCTCCCATCCTGAGTCCTGTAAGAACTCCATCCCATATTCCCAACTCCTCCGTCTTCGCCGCATATGTCAGGATAATTTGGACTTTATAGATCAGTCCAACAAGTTATTAGAATTTTTCCGTCATCGCCACTACCCAGAAAAGGTCCTTCGTGAAGCCTTCAACCGTATCCACCTAGTGAACCGCAAAGAAGTATTCAGGAAAAAGCCTTCATCTGACAGAGTTAAGTTAGTATTGCCTTTCGACCCACATGGGTAGATGGTTAAGAAAATTCTTTATCGTCATCTGCCGCTAATCCAGCTCGACCCCGAAAACTCGCGATATTTTCTCTCATCCAATCCTGTTGGCATACAAACGTGAGCCAAACCTTAAGGATGTCCTCGTCCACAGCCACTTGAAGCAGAGCCTTACATATGATGGCACCATAAAATGTAACCGCCCCCGCTGCGTTACCTGCCTGGTAGTCTGGGAAACAAATACAATCATCTTTCCGAAAACTATCCTCACTCTTCATGAGTGATTCACATGCGAGTCCCGTAATGTGATATATGTCATCGTTTGCAAAAGATACAGGATAACGTATATTGGTGAGACTGGCCTCAGATAAGGGGACCGCATCAAAAACATCTGTACAATATCACCCAGCATGCTTCGAAACCAGTTCCAAATTATTTCAATGACCCCAACCACAGATGCAAAATCTAATCTTCTGGTAACAACCATCAAACAATGTCTCGCAGATGACACAAACCGCCTAGCGCTTGAGAACCGCTGCATTCAAAATTATGGGACGCTGGAGCCACATGGGTTAAACTCGCTGTTCAACTACACTAACATTCTCTTCAATCATTATAGTACCTCTCCACTAAGCTCCAAACCTTCTTACTTATCAAACCTCCTCACAGCAAACCTTCCCTACTAATCTATTTCAACTTCTCCTGGCTAGGTCAACATTGTATCACTCTCTCTCCCCTCCCCAGTTCCCTATCCCCTCCCCCCCCCCCCAGTTACAACCCACAGACCACATATCACAGGTCTCCATTTAAACAGTATCCACGTTCTAATAAGTCCATTTCTGGCACACACGGCCGAACAAGCAACACCTTACAATTTACAGCTAAGTACTCTATTTAATTTTTTAATTTAATTTTTTTTCTTTAATAGTATTCATGTGAATCTATACTTTATCTTCTCTCTCTATTTCTTCGTCCTGTATGTTTTTGTGTGATTAAGGCTCACGCCGAAACATCACAACTTTATTGTCGTTATTTAATAAAGCTGTTCCTACATTTTTTCTAGTTTGTGCATACTGGTATCACAGCTTTACTGCAGTGCTTCGTGTATAGTTGTATACTTTTACACTAATTATGGTGTTATCTAGAAATGTCAAGACGGAATATGTGCTTTGAACAAGTATATGTGATGCAACGAGAAACGAGGATAAGATATAGTGAGGAAATATGCTGTTAACTCTTTCACCCCCAAGTAACAGTGGTAGTGGTGGTAGATCTTGCACACCGGTGCGGATAAATGTTTAGAGTGATATTTAGGCAAACTCTGAACAGAAGGAAGGGTAGCGCATTTCTAACCCAGTCCACATTTTTAAATTATATAGTAAATTGTTTCCAGTTTCTTTCTATCAAAATTTATTCTGGTAGAGCATGCATATTAATTCAGGCGTGAAAGAGTGAATGTGAAGGTGCTATGTGTTACAGACATAGTTTGATAGGCATATAAATATATATATATATATATATATATATATATATATATATATGAAGTCCGTCTGATGCGAAAATATGATACGGTAAGAAGGTTTTGTCATGACGTGTTATGAGAGTAATTCAAATTAGAGGAGGGGGGGGGGAAATCAAATGAAAGAATTATTATTTGGTTTATAACTGAGGTCTCCTATTGATGCGGCATCGCCGTTGCAAAGAAGAAGATGGATTCACGTACGAGTTCAGTCTGGTATATTAAACAAAGTCCTTAAGATGTTATTTGATTTCAGACTAAATCTTCCTATAGAAGCTATTTGATATTGCGTCAGGTTTGCTAACGAGACTAGAATAAAAATAAAGAAGGCATCTGATTGGTCAGTAGAACACAATGTGTGTAAACAAAGCTCATTAACTGTCAAGATATGGTCAAGTTGTACTAGGCTTTTAGTGTCGGCGAAGTCTAGTTTTTTTTTCTTTTGTCGAGTCTTGTTTTGTGATTAGTTAGGAGTGAAAGCGTATTATTTTGGCGTGTGAAATAAAACAACTATAATGTTAGACGTCATGAGAGAGGGTTCTTTTCTGGACTGGCTTGACTTTGATGAGAATATAGAAAACGTATACTGACAAGCGTGAATTGGTTTATCTTCTTCATTATCGCTGTTTTCATTTCTATGGCGGACTGCTTTGTATAGACTGTAAGACCGCCATCTGTTTTTTTTTTTCTGCACTGTTTAAGATGTCATTTCACCATCTTAATCATTTCGCATTTGGATTAATCATCATCATGAGTTAGAAGAATTAATAGTCATTAACTCTTCATACGGCCTTAACATTCTCATATATATGTGTGTAACTTGTGTCTGTGTGTGTCTGAATGAGCAACATGGAGACAGCTGACGCTGATTTTAGTCAGTGCTTAAACAGGAACATATATGAAACAAATCCATTCAGTAAATATTTTATGAGAAAGGTACGCTGGCATTGACCAGCTCGGTGTGTTATAGAGATCCGCAACTGAAAACTAAATCTGCTAGACTTTGCACGGAAATCTAATACTGACATAGATCATTTTTACACAGAGACCTATTACAGACCTCAACCAGCTTGAAAGTGCTGCTGTTCACATAGCCCAGCTTTACACAGAGATCTGTACAGTCATAGACCGGCTTTACACAGAGATGTGTACTGACATAGACTAGCATTACACAGAGATCTGTATTGAAATAGCCTAGCTTTACGCAGAGATTTATACTGAAATAGCCCAGCTTTACACAGAGATTTGTGCTGAAATAGCCCAGCTTTACACAGAGATTTGTACTGAAATAGCCCATCTTTACACAGAGATTTATACTGAAATATCACAGCTTAACGCAGAGATTTATACTAAAATAGCCTAGCTTTACACAGAGATTTGTACTGAAATAGCCCAGCTTTATACATAGATTTGTTACAGATCTCGGCTTGTTTGACGCTCAGAGCTGCTACTGACATAGACCAGTAAACTGATAGAGCACTACTGACATAGACCAATAAAGTGATAGAGCACATCTAATATAGACCAATAAAGTGATAGAGCACTTCTAATATAGACCAGTAAAGTGATAGAGCACTTCTAATATACACCATTAAAGTGATAGAGCACTTCTAATATAGACCAGTAAATGGTAGAGCATTTCTAATATAGACCAGTAAAGTGGTAGAGTACAATGGTGTGTGGTTAGTTTCAGAATGCATTTACAAAAACAGAGAAAAAAAAAGAAGAGAGTGAACGAACAAAGAATTACGAAAGGTCACCGCCTAGCCACGAGAGAATAACGCACTATTCATTTGATCATACCTCGCATAACATACACTATAAATGGAGAGAGAAAGAGATTGATAAGGGGGGGGGGTGGTGTGAGAGATAGACGGGAGAGAGAGAAAACAAGAAGTCAAGAACAGGCATAGATTTTATCACTAGCAGCAGCAATGACATTTAATGGCTCTGAAATCTGAAGAAGAAGAAGTAGAAGAAGAAGAAGAAAAATGAGGAGGAGAAGAAGAAAAAGGAGGAGGAGGAGAACGAGGAGGAGGAGAAGAAGAAAAGAATCAAAAGAAGAAGAAGAAGAAGGACGAGGAGGAGACAAGAAGAAGAAGAGAAGGAGGAGGATGTGGAGGAGGAAAATAATGATTAACCCACGTAGCGTTTACATGAGAGAGAAACTGGCCAATTCCGCCATCAGTAGGAGACGCCTGATTGGTTTACCGCTCTCCGGCTTCCTAACCAGACGCATTATGGACTCGGACATACACCGGCGTCCTCTGTTCTCACACATGAGTTTTCAAACTGATCTTGGTAGCTTTGATAATGTCGAAGTGTTTTCTTTCTGGCCATAGGATTGACTAAATCGATAGGGATGTAGGCTGTGTGGGTCACGGAGTGCGCTCGAATCCTGCTCGTCACTTCCCATGCAACAGGGCTGTCACCTGTGTCGCGGAGTACTTGCTCTATGCTAGGATAATCTCTTTGCTAGGATAATCTCTATGCTAGGATAATCTCTATGCTAGAAGCCTCTAGCAGTAGGAGGTCGGAACACTTTATAAAGCTTGATCGACTTACGGTGGCAGTAACCCTTCAACATTTTAACATTTGTAACATGGCAGCCTTTCTTTGTGGTAGCAGCAGTGGTCGTCAGCTTTCCTGTCTGAAACATGAAAGTTATAAGGGGCATAACATTTGCATTTTTTAATAGGAGTGGTCATATTCATGTCTGTAGCTAACCAATGAAGGTAATAACAATAAAATGTTATTAAAACAGTGAATAACAATTACTTCACTTACAAATAATGATACCGTAATTGATGTGATGCAGCCCGTGGGCCACAGTTTGCCGACCCCTGGGCTACAGTAATGACAGTATAATGTTGGTATATAATTTCGCAAACATCATGATCCAGGGCGTTTTTCTGTTCACCTGTTATCCTTTAGTTTCTTATTGTTTCTGCTAAAGTTATTTGTTTAGCCAGGAAAACTGTGTTAGAAACTGCCACCCACTTACACTGGAAACTGTGTCGACGCTTTGTCGATCTACCAGAAACTTCGGTAGTTCACAAAAGTTCAGACTCATAACAAAACATGGCTACTCCATAAGGAGACCAATGATAAAACGAAAATCTGTTGTTGAAGTTTCTCAAAACAGATTTTGTACGTTCTTTGTTGACGTCACTTTGACAATGTTTTTCTGCATTGTTTTGTCTTGTCTCCTTCCATATACACATTTCAGTGCTGAGAGTACAAACAGACGTCTTGAAATAGCTCGGAGATTTGTTTATATAATTTGATATTTAAGGTTTCTGTAATTTCCTCCCTTCACCTCTTACGTGGGTGGCCGCCTCCCTGTTTACTACAATTCTTATCGTGACTGGAGGTGGTCATGATACGTGGTCAGACCATTTAACTGGTTATTTCTGGATGTAGCTTAGTACTGGTGCTGATCCAATCTTTGTCCTGATGATGTCATTTCTAATTCTGTCTGTTCTAGTTACATTTAGTATTCTTCCCCCCCCCCCCCAAACAACACAAATTCTATCATGATGATTCTCAATTTCTTTTGGACTGTAAGCGTTCATGTTTTCACATCAGTAGCACAGAGTTGGGAGGACGATTTTACTGTACTTTCCTTTTCCAACAAAACATAAAAAGGTCTAGACGAAGGATGAGCAAAATAAAACAGAAGCAATTGCTTGCCGACTTGAACAGAACGTGAGCCGAGAACCTACACTGTCGGGGCAGCCTTACGCCGCATGGCTTGTGAGCAAACTGTGGCACGTGCTTTACCTGTTGTTTCAGTCTGTTAGCATCTAGTGCTTGATTTTGCTCAAAAGCAGCCAAGGTGGATCCAAGGAACTGCGGATATTTCTCTTACAGAACAAGCTGAGAACATCTCCGGCATGCAGCCCTTGAAATCCAGGAGCGAAGCAACATCGGAGCATGTGTTAGAGAAACGAAAGAAAGAATTAAAAACGAGGCAGATGGAAAGAAAATGTATAAGAAATATTTGTTTTTTTATTATCTTAAGAAAAAATTCGTTTAGCAGCCTTTTCCGGTTATTGATGACGCAAGTGTATGGAACAGTGTACGGTCTAAAAGCGGAAGTGGTAGAAAAGTCTTTTTCCCAAATGCATTTTGGTCACCGAAAAACATAGAGTACTTCTAAATGACTGAAACATCTGTGCGTACTTATTACAAAGAAACTATGTATTATAGAAAAAGAAATGAGAGGCATCAACTGAGAGGAAGTTTCCCAAAGTTTACTTATATGAGAAGAATTCATAGACATTTAGTCTCCGAAAGTTTACTTACATGAGAAGAATTCACAGACATTAAGTCTCTCAGAGTTTACTTACATGAGAAGAATTCACAGACATTTAGTCTCTGAAAGTTTACTTACATGAGAGGAATTCACAGACATTAAGTCTCTCAGAGTTTACTTACATGAGAATAATTCACGGACATTAAGTCTCTCAGAGTTTACTTACATGAGAAGAATTCACAGACATTAAGTCTCTCATAGTTTACTTACATGAGAATAATTCACAGACATTAAGTCTCTAAGAGTTTACTTACATGAGAAGAATTCACAGACATTAAGTCTCTCAGAGTTTACTTACATGAGAAGAATTCACAGGCGTTCAGTGTGTGGACCACGTGTCACGAGACGTATGTCCAGGTGATAGTCGAGTTCTTGCCATACACTGGCCAGCACGTCGCATCTATGGGTTCAATGACAATAGCAGTACGCCCCTGACAGAGTGTGGCACATGTGGCACTGGTGGCACTGCGGAAGATAAATGAACAAAAATGAGAACTGCTTAAAATTAAACAGACGTTAGTTTACCGTTAAAATATCTTGATTCTCATATAAGCGGACAATAAATATAAAGTATTTTAATGGCTGAAATCCGTTGAAAGAGCGGACCATGTGGTCAAATGCATCGGTTCAGGTTACAGTTGAAAACGTCTGAAAGAGCAAATTGTAGAAAAGCGAAGGATCATAAATCGGAGAACTCTTGTGCGTTCGTACACTCTCAGTCATTATCATCTCTTTTTTTCCTCTTTTGATATAGCGTATGACGCGATGCTTCTCATTTATTCTTACCCATTATCTTACTGTATGACTCAGCTTTTCTCGTCCATTCTTCTCTAAATGACTTAATGCATATCCCAGTCACTTACATTTTTCTCTCATCTTCTCCAGATTTTCTTGGTCATAAAATCCGCCACAAGTAAAAAAAAAAAATAGGGTATAAAAATATCTACTTTTTTTCTATCCAGATTTCTAAACCTGGGAATAAATGATGCCGGCGATGTAGAAAGCAAGAGAAAGATGCGAGAAGCAGGGATACAGATTTTATATCGATTTATCTGCCCGGACATGATAAATCGTTTTTAAAAACTGCGTTAACGAACTGAGACAGTTTATAACGATGCTGTGGGATATGATTTTGCTACATCCATCTTTGCCTTGCGTGATCAATTTTGTGTTCCAAATTAAGAAAACGTTTCAACTAACTTCCCGCGGAAGAGTTGCAGGTTTAGTAAAGTTGTTATAAGAACATCTTAACTTGTTTTTCTATCAATTTTTTTTAACAAAAAAAAAGTACAGTCATGAAATATTTAACAAAATATTACATGTTTATGAAGAAAAAATTGTAATGTATTTATTTACTCCAAAACGTTTTTGGTAGACGATAATAACAATTGAAGGACAGGAGATGTGATTAAATATCGGTGTAATAAATGAAATACGGAAATATTAGACCGCATACGAGTTCTTTTTTTCTCTTTTCTCATCCTGGAACTTGATGTTCTTTGTGTAGCATGGTCTTGTAAGTAATGATTATAGTTGTTGTAATTATTATTATTAATGAATATGATTATGAATATATTGTAGGCATAATAGTAACATCTAATAGTAACAGAAAATATAAATAGGAAAATTTGAGCAAGCTAGAAAACATACTTTCATTATATTTGTATGACTGGACGCTGACACAAGTAAACACAATAGAAAAGACGAATAGAAAAGGCAGACACAATGAAAAGCGAGGACACAATAAAACCTCCGACATGAAGGAACAAGATAATGACTTGGGTAAATAACACATATATAAACGGAGTTCTGCACTCTGAAACGTATGACACGCTATTGCACACGGTTTTTAAATAAAGGAGTGGCCAACTCGGCCAGCTGACCAATTAAATATTTAGAGGCGGGGCCTACTGGACAACTGACTTATGACATATAAGTCACGGGGCAGTTTGAATCAGGGACAATCAGACGATCAGAGAGAATCAGACAGACAAGAGAAGAATCAGACAAAAACAGCAGAATGGGAACACAGATCAGAAAAAGAACAGAAGAACAGAAACACAGAAAAACAAGAAAGAGAACGAGACGCTATAGAATCAGAAGTAGTATTAGACTGAAGATGTGTTTCAAGTGGTTCAAGTGATTAAGAAGATTTGATACTTTTGGAACTTCGAGGAAAGTGATTTTAGACGAGAAACTAGTTGACCACGTGTTGCAGATCTGATATAATACTGAGTTAGGAAATGTTCTCGTATCAAGTTTAGAATACCTTGAAGTTGAGAACATTGACGAAATGCCGCGTGTAGAATATGACAGAGTTTGATATTGTGAACAAATGATTAAGTGATTCAATCCAAGTAATGCTGTCGACAACACATCTTGAATTTATTTGTCAGAATAAATGAATTCAGTGAATATTTCATCGGACTCGATTTAGCGAACGTGGTAAAGTTTTGTGACACCTGTGATATGTTAATCAAAGAGCATCTGTAAGCTTCAATGCTATAGAACTATTCAGCAATATATAATTCACAATCTTCCATATTATTATTTGCAGCCGATGCAGTGAAGGTGTTGAGGTACAGCATTGTGTCAGCTTGAGACTGGGTTATACAGTCGTATGTTGTTGTTGTTGTTGTTTGTTGTTTTTTTTTGCATTCCCTGGGGGAATCTAAAAAGCTGGGAGTGTTCAATACTTCTTTATCAGACTGCACCGCTATGGGGTCTATGGCGATTTCTGCCACGTTAGTCAGGCTAAGCCTGTTGCTGGGGATACCAACGGAGAGGTGGGATGGGATCTTGGCCAACCCCGACGCTAGCATGTCGGTTAATGTTCGCTGACTGCCAAATTGGACAGTGTCTTGGCCTCCCCACCCCCTCCATATCTGTTCGCAGCGAAGAAACATTTCAGATAAATGGTATGGTACTCTAAAGGGCTTTCAGTAAAAAGCGTTGTCTGAAGTAAAAGAAAAAAAAAAACTGACAGAAATGTTTAAGAGATACAACAGAAATGAATCAGTATTTCTTCTAAGCATAATGCTGATAGTATTAACATTTTTCTTTTCATAGAAGACGGTTTTGAAACAGGAATATCATAACTTGTGTGGAACTTACTTCCATGATTTTGCAGAAAAGCTTCTCTCATAACTGATTCTCTTATAACTGCATCCTTGGCCGCCCTAACAGAAAATACAGAGCTGCAAGGCCAAGTCTCATTACTCTTGACTCTTTTTTTGTCTTCACTTATGAAGCTTCCTTCCTCCTCATCTGACTCTGACACGTAAGGTACAGTCCGTCTCCATTTGGCACGCTCTTTCGCCAGTTCCTCTCAGTACTGGCGAAGATGATAAAAAAATGTGTCACAAACACCTTATGTACTTTTATATAAGTTGCTGCCTACTTAAGAGCATCCATCATTCCAGAAGCTCGCCATATCATATTTACTTGGGCATAAAGTTGTCATCCATTTGTGCTACACGCCCGAACAGAAACAAGAGGAAGAGAGAGACAAAGTAATATATAAAACAAAAACAGCAGAATGGGAACACAGATCAGAAAAAGAACAGAAGAACAGAAACACAGAAAAACAAGAAAGAGAACGAGACGCTATAGAATCAGAAGTAGTATTAGACTGAAGATGTGTTTCAAGTGGTTCAAGTGATTAAGAAGATTTGATACTTTTGGAACTTCGAGGAAAGTGATTTTAGACGAGAAACTAGTTGACCACGTGTTGCAGATCTGATATAATACTGAGTTAGGAAATGTTCTCGTATCAAGTTTAGAATACCTTGAAGTTGAGAACATTGACGAAATGCCGCGTGTAGAATATGACAGAGTTTGATATTGTGAACAAATGATTAAGTGATTCAATCCAAGTAATGCTGTCGACAACACATCTTGAATTTATTTGTCAGAATAAATGAATTCAGTGAATATTTCATCGGACTCGATTTAGCGAATGTGGTAAAGTTTTGTGACACCTGTGATATGTTAATCAAAGAGCATCTGTAAGCTTCAATGCTATAGAACTATTCAGCAATATATAATTCACAATCTTCCATATTATTATTTGCAGCCGATGCAGTGAAGGTGTTGAGGTACAGCATTGTGTCAGCTTGAGACTGGGTTATACAGTCGTATGTTGTTGTTGTTGTTGTTTGTTGTTTTTTTTTGCATTCCCTGGGGGAATCTAAAAAGCTGGGAGTGTTCAATACTTCTTTATCAGACTGCACCGCTATGGGGTCTATGGCGATTTCTGCCACGTTAGTCAGGCTAAGCCTGTTGCTGGGGATACCAACGGAGAGGTGGGATGGGATCTTGGCCAACCCCGACGCTAGCATGTCGGTTAATGTTCGCTGACTGCCAAATTGGACAGTGTCTTGGCCTCCCCACCCCCTCCATATCTGTTCGCAGCGAAGAAACATTTCAGATAAATGGTATGGTACTCTAAAGGGCTTTCAGTAAAAAGCGTTGTCTGAAGTAAAAGAAAAAAAAAAACTGACAGAAATGTTTAAGAGATACAACAGAAATGAATCAGTATTTCTTCTAAGCATAATGCTGATAGTATTAACATTTTTCTTTTCATAGAAGACGGTTTTGAAACAGGAATATCATAACTTGTGTGGAACTTACTTCCATGATTTTGCAGAAAAGCTTCTCTCATAACTGATTCTCTTATAACTGCATCCTTGGCCGCCCTAACAGAAAATACAGAGCTGCAAGGCCAAGTCTCATTACTCTTGACTCTTTTTTTGTCTTCACTTATGAAGCTTCCTTCCTCCTCATCTGACTCTGACACGTAAGGTACAGTCCGTCTCCATTTGGCACGCTCTTTCGCCAGTTCCTCTCAGTACTGGCGAAGATGATAAAAAAATGTGTCACAAACACCTTATGTACTTTTATATAAGTTGCTGCCTACTTAAGAGCATCCATCATTCCAGAAGCTCGCCATATCATATTTACTTGGGCATAAAGTTGTCATCCATTTGTGCTACACGCCCGAACAGAAACAAGAGGAAGAGAGAGACAAAGTAATATATAAAACAAAACATACTTGGGAACAAGTAATTAAGTGATAAATTTATCCTAAAGTGCACTGCAGAATATATGTCTTGCCTAATACAGCAAAGAGCGCTAACGAAAATATATTACATGACATCTAGACAGATACAATACTCAATCGCTGTGGAAAGTGAATTACATTCATAATACAGTAATGTACAACTGAAGTGTTGCGTATTAGAAGCGATTTCATCCAGGTACTTAATACTTTGCTAAAGTTTGTGCACTACAGTTTCATAATCTAGATCATGGCCATGTCTTGTTCTTACCTAAAGGTCACAGATCTGAACAATTACGGACATGTCCTGAATGCAGTGATGATGACTCACACCATAAACCATACATCTCAGTTAGTTAGTTAAGTAGTTAGTTAGTTACTTAGTTAGCTGGCTAGTTAGTTAGCTAGTTAATTAGTTAGTTAGTTAGTTAGCTGGTTAGTTATTTAGTTAGCTAATTAGTTAGTTATTTAGTTAGCTAGCTAGCTAGTTAGTTAATTAAGTTAGTTAATTAGTTAGTTAGTTAGATAGTTAGTTAATTAGTTAGTTAATCAGTTAGTTAGTTAGTTGGTTAGCTAGCTAGTTAGTTAATTAGTTAACTAGTTAGTTAGTTAGTTAGTCAATTAGTTAGCTAGTTAGTTAGTTAGCTAGTTAGTTAGTTAGTTAATTAGTTAGTTAGTTAGTTAGTTAGTTAGTTAGTTAGATAGGTAGTTAGCTACTTAGTTAGCTAGCTAGTTAGTTAGTTACTTAGGTAGTTAGCTAGTTATTTAGTTACTTAGTTAGTTAGCTAGTTAGTTAGTTAGCTAGTTAGTTATTTAGTTACTTAGCTAGTTAGTTAGTTAGTTACTTAATTATCTAACTTGTTAGCTAGCTAGCTGGTTATTTAGTTAATTAGTTAGTTAGCTAATTAGCTAGTTAGTTACTTAGATAGTTAACTCGTTAGTTACTTAGTTAGTTAGCTAGTAAGTTACTTACCTAGTTAGTTACTTAGCTAGCTAGCTAGTTAGTTAGCTAGCTGGTTAGTTAGTTAATTAGTTAGTTAGCTAGCTAGTTAGTTAGTTAGCTAGCTACCTAGTTAGTTAGTTAGCTAGCTAGCTAGTTAGTTAGTTATTTACTTAATTAGCTAACGTGTTAGCTAGCTAGCTGGTTATTTAGTTAATTAGTTAGTTAGCTAGTTAGTTAATTAATTAGTTAGTTAGCTAGCTAGCTAGTTAGTTAGTTGGTTAGTTAGCTAGCTAGTTAGTTAGCTAGCTGATTAGTTAGTTAATTAATTAGTTAGCTAGCTGGCTAGTTAGTTAGTTAATTAGTTACTTAGCTAGTTAGTTAGCTAGCTGGTTAGTTAGTTAATTAGTTAGTTAGCTAGCTGGTTAGTTAGTTAATTAGTTAGTTAGCTAGCTGGTTAGTTAGTTAGTTAATTAGTTAGCTAGTTGGTTAGTTATTTAGTTAATTAGTTAGCTAGTTAGTTAGTTAGCTAGCTGGTTAGTTAGTTAATTAGTTAGTAAGCTAGCTAGTTAGTTAGTTAATTAGTTAGCTAGCTGATTAGTTAGTTAATTAGTTAGTTAACTAGCTGGTTAGTTAGTTAGTTAATTAGTTAGTTAGCTAGCTAGCTAGTTAGTTAGTTAGTTAGTTAGTTAGTTAGCTAGCTAGCTAGTTAGCTAGCTGATTAGTTAGTTAGTTTTAGTTAGTTAGTTAGTTAGCTAGCTAGCTAGTTAGTTAGTTAGTTAGCTAGCTAGTTAGTTAGCTAGCTGATTAGTTAGTTAGTTAGCTGGTTAGTTAGTTAGTTAGTTAGTTAGTTAGTTAGTTAGCTAGCTAGCTAGTTAGTTAGTTAGTTAGTTAGTTAGTTAGTTAGCTAGTTAGCTAGTTAGTTAGTTAGTTAGTTACTTAATTAGCTAACTTGTTAGCTAGCTAGCTGGTTATTTAGTTAATTAGTTAGTTAGCTAGTTAGTTAGTTAGTTACTTAGATAGTTAACTCGTTAGTTACTTAGTTAGTTAGCTAGTAAGTTACTTACCTAGTTAGTTACTTAGCTAGCTAGCTAGTTAGTTAGCTAGCTGGTTAGTTAGTTAATTAGTTAGTTAGCTAGCTAGTTAGTTAGTTAGCTAGCTACCTAGTTAGTTAGTTAGCTAGCTAGCTAGTTAGTTAGTTATTTACTTAATTAGCTAACGTGTTAGCTAGCTAGCTGGTTATTTAGTTAATTAGTTAATTAGCTAGCTGGTTAGTTAGTTAATTAGTTAGTTAGCTAGCTAGCTAGTTAGTTAGTTGGTTAGTTAGCTAGCTAGTTAGTTAGCTAGCTGATTAGTTAGTTAATTAATTAGTTAGCTAGCTGGCTAGTTAGTTAGTTAATTAGTTACTTAGCTAGCTAGTTAGTTAGCTAGCTGGTTAGTTAGTTAATTAGTTAGTTAGCTAGCTGGTTAGTTAGTTAATTAGTTAGTTAGCTAGCTGGTTAGTTAGTTAGTTAATTAGTTAGCTAGTTGGTTAGTTATTTAGTTAATTAGTTAGCTAGTTAGTTAGTTAGCTAGCTGGTTAGTTAGTTAATTAGTTAGTAAGCTAGCTAGTTAGTTAGTTAATTAGTTAGCTAGCTGATTAGTTAGTTAATTAGTTAGTTAACTAGCTGGTTAGTTAGTTAGTTAATTAGTTAGTTAGCTAGCTAGCTAGTTAGTTAGTTAGTTAGTTAGTTAGTTAGCTAGCTAGCTAGTTAGCTAGCTGATTAGTTAGTTAGTTAGTTAGTTAGCTAATTAGTTAGCTAGCTAGCTAGTTAGTTAGTTAGGTAGCTAGCTAGTTAGTTAGCTAGCTGATTAGTTAGTTAGTTAGCTGGTTAGTTAGTTAGTTAGTTAGTTAGTTAGTTAGTTAGCTAGCTAGCTAGTTAGTTAGTTAGTTAGTTAGTTAGTTAGTTAGCTAGCTAGCTAGCTAGTTAGTTAGTTAGTTACTTAATTAGCTAACTTGTTAGCTAGCTAGCTGGTTATTTAGTTAATTAGTTAGTTAGCTAGTTAGTTAGTTAATTAGTTAGTTAGCTAGCTAGCTAGTTAGTTAGTTGGTTAGTTAGCTAGCTAGTTAGTTAGCTAGCTGATTAGTTAGTTAATTAGTTAGTTAGCTAGCTGGTTAGTTAGTTAATTAGTTACCTAGCTAGCTAGTTAGTTAGCTAGCTGATTAGTTAGTTAATTAGTTAGTTAGCTAGCTGGTTAGTTAGTTAATTAGTTAGTTAGCTAGCTGGTTAGTTAGTTAATTAGTTAGTTAGCTAGCTGGTTAGTTAGTTAGTTAATTAGTTAGTTAGCTAGCTAGCTAGTTAATTAGTCAGTTAGCTAGCTAGCTAGTTAGTTAGTTATTTAGTTAGCTAGCTAGTTAGTTAGCTAGCTGATTAGTTAGTTAGCTAGTTAGTTAGTTAGTTAGTTAGCTGATTAGTTAGTTAGTTAGTTAGCTAGTTAGTTAGTTAGTTAGTTAGCTAGTTAGTTAGTTAGCTAGCTAGTTAGTTAGCTATCTGATTAGTTAGTTAGTTAGTTAGTTAGTTAGTTAGTTAGTTAGCTATCTGATTAGTTTGTTAGTTAGCTAGCTAGTTAGTTAGTTAGTTAGTTAGTTAGTTAGTTAGCTAGCTAGTTAGTTAGCTATCTGATTAGTTTGTTAGTTAGCTAGCTAGTTAGTTAGTTAGTTAGTTAGTTAGTTAGTTAGCTAGCTAGTTAGTTAGTTAGTTAGTTAGTTAGTAGTTAGTTAGCTATCTGATTAGTTAGTTAGTTAGCTAGCTAGTTAGTTAGTTAGCTAGCTAGTTAGTTAGCTATCTGATTAGTTAGTTAGTTATCTAGCTAGCTAGTTAGTTAGTTAGTTAGTTAGCTAGCAGTTAGTTAGGATCATCTGTCATGCGCTCCAGACACCCACAGGTGCTCAGATCATTTCTTCAGTATCTCCAGCCTACAGTGACTGATGACACCCGTTCTTCAGTATCTCCAGCCTACAGTGACTGATGGCACCCGTTCTTCAGTATCTCCAGCCTACAGTGACTGATGACACCCGTTCTTCAATATCTCCAGCCTACAGTGACTGATGACACCCGTTATCCAATATCTCCAGCCTACAGTGACTGATGACACCCGTTCAGTGTTGGCTGACCATCTGTCTGGAGCTCTTGATGAATCCTTCATTTCTCTTCACCCCAAATTTCATGCCCAGCTCTTTCATTTTTGACAATGTCTACTTGCTAATTTACCTACATGTATTCCTGCCTCCCGTGTGATTTTATTTAATCGGCCTCTGTGTCACACTATATGTAGAAAGCTTAGCACAACATATAGTCGATTCTCAGGCTCAAGATACTCCCAAATATACGTCTGTATTATATTTATATCTATACAGATGTATACAATGTTACAAATAATAGACTGATCGCATGAGCAAGTCTAATACAAATTTTGAAAATTCCATCTAGAAACTGTACTACAAAGGAATATGAAATGATATTGGCACCTTTCATCGAAGGAGACGGCTTAGAGGTGGTCGGCTATCAACATCCTCTTGCTCAACAGCTCCTGTCGTGGCTTATTCTGTCAAGTTTGGTCCTGCACAGCCAGCCATGTAACAGGAAGCAATACTTGTGTTACAAGGTTCAGTTTCGTCTAATTTAACAGTGTTCTCTGAAGGGTCTTAAGGTTAAAAAAATCCTGAAGACACAACAGAGGTTTTGTTGATAATCCTACACGTCCGCAGAAGGTCAAAGGAAAATATTTCTGCCATTATTTAATATACAGGGCGTTCCATAGGTAACTGTGCACTAACCCAGTATCGATTCTGGTATCGTAATGATATCTTAATGTCTGCCGTATCTAGCCACATCTACCTGCATTCTTTAGTGTGTTGAAGTCTGCTAGTGTGTAACATTCAGTCTGTCTTTATGTATTCAGTTGTTGTAAACCAGCGAAGCAGTTGTCGAAGCGCACGACGGGCGAATCTGTTTATTCTCTATAGTTCTTTCACTAGAGGAGCGTATTTTTCTTGTTGAGCACGTATTTCAAGAAGTCAGTACATATTGATTAAGTGCGGGAGCAAGAACACCCATAACCCATCGCATTGCAGTTTATAAACTTATTGAGACATTTTGTGAAACAGGCTCAGTGTTAGACGCACACCATGGTGGGAGACTATCTAAACTTAACACAGACATCTTATCTGACATTTCTGACTCTGTGCTTCGGAGTCCATCAAAGGCTTTGTGTAAATTGGCACAACAGGAAGATATCGGGCTTGCAAGAGCGCATAGAGCGGTCCGAGAAAAATTGAAACTTTTCCCATATAAAGTAACAGCGGTCCAAAAATTACTGCTGGCGGATCATGAAAAACGTCTCAGTTACTGTGAATGTTTACAGTCATTAAAATTAAAACTGCTGATATTCTGGATGCCACCTTTTTTTTACAGATGAAGCCGGGCTTTACCTCTCAGGTTATGTTAACACACAAAATACGCGGTTGCGGTCGTCGGAGAATCCCCATATTGTGCATGAAACACCCTTGCATGACCAGAAAGTTGGAATGTGGATTGCGATATCTAGACGGCGCATTGTTGGCCCTATGTTCTTTGAAGAGACAGTCAATAGTGAACGTTATTGTTCAGTACTCCACTTTGACGTCAACGGACTGCTTGAGGAAGACGAAGTCACCTACTCACGGTTTCGGCAAGATGGCGCTATTGCGCATACAGCAAAAAATTCCTTGAAACTTCTGAACTAGATTTTCGGAGATGGTGTCATCTCTAAAAAGTTATGGCCTCCTCCCTCATCAGATCTAAATCCACCAGACTTTTATCTGTGGGGAGCAGCTAAGTCTGAAGTTTACTGAAATGGCCCATGCATGCAGAATGAATTAAAAACTCCAATAACTGCCTACATAAGAAACATTTCACACAGATCTAAAAGTGTTTGCGAAAATAAAATTAAATTTGTTCAAGCTTGCATAGACGCATAAGGACATCACTTTCAACATTTGTTATAAAGTACGTGTCTGATTAGCTTATAATACGTAACATTTTTTAATCAGCACGTGTTATTTGCGACTCCATCCACGGCAGGTAGATGTGGCTAGACACGGCAGAGATTAAGATATCACTACGATACTGGAATCGATACTGGGTTAGTGCACATCTACTTATGGAACACCATATATGATGTATGATATATTTATAGTATATCTAGGCATGTTAGACTTGGGTAGTATAAAGGTACTGTATATTCCAAGATCTGGGGTAGTATAAAGGTACTGTATATTTCCAGCACTGGGGTAGTATAAATGTACTGTATATTCCCAGCTCTGGGGTAGTATAAAGGTACTGTATATTTCCAGCACTGGGGTAGTATAAAGGTACTGTATATTCCCAACATAATGCTTCTGTGTCCATCACGACACGGTAACTTAAAACTCTGCTTGACATTTCGAGGCAAAAGTTTTTGACAAATGAGATCCAAAGCGGGCACATAGGAAACAAATGCCAATGTTTCTTGTTTCCTGATGCACAAACACTGCACTTAAGGAAGAAATATGATTTACAGCCGACAAACACGAGAAGGAAAAAACAAACAAACAGGAAGAAACAGAAAAGGGAAGAGAAAATAGACAGGAGAAAGTTTGTTTCATTTGCAGAAAGTTAAAATGATTAACGGCTGCAGTCAGACATGAAGATGAGTATGTAAAAGAAAGACTTGCTTCAAACCAGGGTCCTCGAGTTGCATGAAATGACGGGGGAAGACATGTTTTCCAGAGCGCCAGAGGCCAATAAAACTCTTGTAAACATGTGTGAAAACAAGCAGATTATGCTATGCTGGAAAGGATAATACTGCACGCTCTCACTGTTTACAAGCAAGAGTGAAGCTTATGTGTAGATATACATTTAATGAAATCATCAGCAGAAATAGCGTGTTCAAGAAATTCCCCCAAAAAATAGACTAGAAAGAAAGAAAGAAAGATCTATAGATAGAAAGAAGATACATAGTAATTCAATAAATGACAGACAACACGAATAAAGTGAAATAGACCAAAAGACTAACACAAAAATAGACCAGAAATGATTAGCAGAAGACTCTCTTCAAATCAGGAACATAAACGTGTGGGAGTCTTCAAATCTATAAGATAAAAGTGGGGGAGTCTTCAAATCTAGAAAGATAAACGTGTGAGAGTCTTCAAATCAAGAACGATAAACGTGTGTGTATTCAAATCTAGAAAGATAAATGTGTGGGAGTCATAAAATCTGGAAAGATAAATGTGTGGGAGTCTTCAAATATAGAAAGATAAACATGTGTGAGTCTTCAAATCTAGCAAAATAAAAGTGGGGAAGTCTTCAAATCTAGAAATATAAACACGTGGGTGTCTTCAAATCTAGAAAAATACACATGTGGGAGTCTTCATATCAAGAACGATAAACTTGTATGTATTCAAATCTAGAAAGATAAACGTGTGGGAGTCATAAAATCTAGAAAGATAAATGTGTGGAAGTCTTCAAAACTAGAACGATAAATGTGTGGGAGTCTTAAAATCTAGAAAGATAAACGAGTGGGAGTCTTCAAATCTAGAAAGATAAACGTGTGGGAGTAAAAACGAACTAAATTTATGCTGTACGCCTTGTTCAGCTATGAGAACAGATACATATACTTCCAGTGACAAACCCACAGGTATCAGAGATTAGGCGGTTCTATATTTACCTTTGTAATTGTTCGTCTCTGATTACTTTACCACAAGCTATAAAATCTGCCATCAATCACGTCAGCTCAGCAGAAGCTTGAACACACACAGCACAGAGTGCAGTCTATACATCTTAATTTTTTTAAATCCCTCATTGGACTATGAGTGAAAGCACGCCAGACTAGATGTTCCTGAAATCTGATGTAGATCAAGGCGCGCATTTATAGAAGCAACATCCTAAATGGCACTGACGTAAATTAACTTCATGCACTGTAAATAACGAGTCGTTTTTTAGCATATATATATCGTATACACATATACATCGCAAAAGTGAGGGATCGTCATAAGATGCCATGACTGTAGAGTTGGTAATCTTGCTTTTGAATTTCTTCTTTCTTTTTTTTGCTACAGTATTGTGCATCCGAGTGCAGCACTGGCTTAATGGTTAGTGCACTCGCCTGGGAAAGAAAAAGCCTTAGATTCGATTCCTCTGGGCCGGGGGAATGGATGAGAAAGCACGTGACTGGCTGAATTTTACACACACACACAAAAATCAGAAAGAGTGAGGAAAGTAATAGAAAAAATAAGATACGTACACATAAATGAATAACATACACCAATCCAATATTTCGGCAAATGACCTTTTTTCAAGGACCACGTTAAGAAAGAAAAAAAAGCAACAAAATAAAATAAGAAAAAATAGATGAAAATTTAATTTATTTGGTATCCTTCTTGCATGAAAAACAGGAACAAAATTTGTCTTATCTAAAAAAATAAAGGGGGGAGGGGGGATTTTTTTTAGACCGACCGGCACTGGACACGACTTAGCCTCAAGATCTGGATACCGGGAGTTTGTTTTTATTTTATTTTCATATGAAATTAAACACATCAAGGACATGTTCTGAGATTCCCATTCGTTAGTCACTAACTTTTCAGGCAAATGTCGTGAGACAGTACATATATATATGTATATGTATTACTGGACAAAAATTAAAGGCCGGTTTTTTCAATTCTTCCAAAAACAAAATCGACTGACTAGCAAACAAGCCATTACTACCGAAGAAAACAGCATTTAAAACTCAACAAATTCAATCATTTCATTTGCAGATCAGAATAGGAATACACATACAGAAAGCTGCCGAAATCACTCACCCATCGTCCAAAAATTCACAAGAGTGGTCTTCAAACAACAAGCATGTCAGTATCGCGTGTGGCCACCGTTCGCTGGCAGACATTCGACGCACCGTTGCCTAATCAAGTTAACCAGAGTTGTTAGGACATTCTGTGGAATGGCCTGCCACTCTTGTTGAAGGAAAAGGCTCAGCTGGATGATATCAACAGGTGGAGGATGATTTGTCGAACCCTAAGACATCCCAACTGTGCTCAATGGGCGATAGAACGGGCGACCGAGCTGGCCAATCGATTCTAATGATCCTTTGCTGTTGAAGAAAATCTTCTACGACATTACCCCGATGTGGTCTTGCGTTATCGTCTTGTAGGATTGCCCCTGCACCCATGGTTTGCAAGGTAGGCTTGACAATGGGTTGCAGAATTTCATTCAGGTATCGCTGGGCGGTTAGGGTGCCATGAATGACATGGAGGGGAGTCCTGCCGTGCCTGCTTATGCCACCCCAGATCATGATTGATCCCCCTCAGTAACGATCCACCTATTGGATAGTGGTTCTTGGATAGAACCGTTCCCCTGACCTTCTCCAAACACGGATTCTGCCATCATTGAAGGACATCCTGATTCGTCCGTGAAAAGAAATTCACCCCACTGGCACCTCGTTCAGCGGATGTGCTGCCGGCACCAGGCAACTCTAGCTCTGCGGTGAGCTAGAGTAAGAGGTATTCTTATTGCAGGTCGACGTGAAGCCAGTCCAGATTCTATTAAACACCTGCGAATTGTTCTGCCGCCAACATTGACTCTGGCTGTATTCATTAGCTGGTTTCTGACGGTGGACGACTTTACTTTCCGGTTGCGAAGTGTTGACAGCTGCAAGTATCTGTCATCTTGTCTACTCGTGCAACGAGGTCGGCATGAACGATGCTTGTCTTCTACTCCTGCGGTTGCGCGAAATGGCTCCAAATGCCTCTGGGTGGTAGAGTGGGACATCCCCGAACGCCGTGCAACTTCATGGCCAGATAAACTGCTTTCAACCAAGGCTATGACCCGATGACGCTCAAATGTGCTAAAACGCCTTCGCGGTGGCATGGTGTTTTTCAAATGACAAAAATACCCCTAAACCGCTTTAATAAAAATGATTGGAAGGTGAGAAGTGTTCACTAAAGATGCCAACTGCACGTGCAGCACAAATCAGCGCGATTTAATTAGCTGCTGGGTCATGCTGACACTTTTAAAAATGCCCTAACATTTTGTCGCTACTGCACGTAATTTTTACACTAGTTGTGATGAACAGTTGGTGTTGTTTATGCCCCGGCTGCATAGAGGACTGCCTGAGAATGCAGTTTAATCAAGATTCTACAATAAATTTATTTACAGTTTTAGTACGGCAATTAAAATAAACATATGCTTGAAATTAATGACCGGCCCGTAACTTTTGTCCAGTCATTCATTCATTTGCATGTCCCTTGCGGAACTTTGCCTCCCTAATAGCACTCCTGTGAGGCCTCTCGGTTGTCAGCAAGATGGCCTGCTGTTGATTCATCCATCTGCAGATTATCAACGGTGCCTTGTAGCCATCTTCGCCTTGGTCTTCCTTTCTTTCTTTTTCCCATTATGTACCCTTCCAAGACGGTCTTCTCTAGATTATCGTGACGTTTAATGTGTCCAAAATATTTAAGTTTTCTTTGTTTAATCCTCTTTAGTAACCAGCCTTTTTCAGTATTAAGTTCTTGTAGAATGGATATAATTGTTCTTGTTTGTGTCCATGATATGTGAAGAACTCTTCTGTAGCATTCACATTCAAAGACATTTATGTGTTCCTCAGCTGTTTTGTTAAGTGTCCAGGTCTTACAGGCATATGTTGCGATGGGAAAGAATCATGCCCTTAAAAATCTTATTTTTGTAGTTCTGTCTGTTCCTCTCCACAGCTTCTTTATTTGTTTTACTCTCTGAAGAGCGATAGATGTCCTCCTTTTAATTTACCTCATTGTATCTCCATTATTAGTTAGCAGTGATCCAAGATATTCAAAATTCTCCACTTCTTCCAATTTTTCCTCATTGATATATATTTCAGCTGCCTTGTTTGTTTTGTCAGTTGTCATCAATTTAGTTTTCTTTGCATTAAGATAGAGGTTGTGCTCTTCGCTGTTCTTACGGACTAACATAATTAGTTTTTCCATTCCTTTTTGTGTTGTGAACAGTAACAATGTGTCATCAGCATATCTAATCTTTGGTATTTTATAACCTCCAATTGTTATGGCATCGTAATATTCTTTGTCTACATCTTCTCTAACATTCCTCATTATATTTTCAGTATACAAGTTAAATAAGTAAGGCGATAATATGCACTCCTGATGGACCCCTTGTTTTATGTCAAACCAAGTTGTTGTTTCACCATTTATTCTTACTGCTGCTTGTTGGTCTAGATACAGCAGTGATGTTAATTGTATCAAATGTGTTGGAAATCCCATTTTTTCCATTATTTCCCAAAGTTTCTGGTGTTGTACACAATCAAATGTCTTTGAGTAGTCTATAAAGGATAAATATAGATTCACATTAGACTCTCTGCATTTCTCTGTTATTAATCTTAGATTGAGTACATGATCTCTTGATCCTCTTCATTGCCTGAAACCAGCTTGGACCATATTGACTTCTTCTTCTGTTTTCTTACGAAGTCTACCCATTATGATTTTTAACAGAATTTTACTGGCATGACTAATCAGGGCAACAGTTCTGTAGTTTGTGCATAATTTCAGGTTACCCTTTTTTGGCAGTGGTATGAATACAGTCCTTTTCCATTCTTTTGGCCAAATACCTGAATGCCATATCTTTTTGCACATTGCATGATAGATTGTTCCACACTCCTTTCCTCCTGCTTTAATAAATTCAGCTGTTATCTCATCACATCCTGGTGATTTACCATTTTTCAGATTCTTTATTGCACATAAAACTTCTATTGTCGGTTCGGGTTCTTTCTCCTCCAATAATAATTCACGCTGTTGATTTCTGTTTCCACAGTTGGTTGTTTCATACATTACTTTGCAATATTCCTTCCATCTTTCTAGAATTTCCTCTGTCTCTGTCAAGGTGTTCCCCATCTCATCATAAATTACATTTAGCTTAATGGTCCCACTTCTCATTATAATAGTGCATTTTTATTAATTCCAGCAAATGTAAGTAAAAATACTATATACACTCATGTAAAGACATACACATACATACATTATGTATCTACATACGTACTGACACCATATATTTGTATATTTTTTATTACAGAGAGGCATCACGTATTAACTCTGAGGACAAACAAGGTCAGAGAGCTGAAGTCAGAGAGCTGAAGACTGTCAGAGAGCTGAAGACTGTCAGAGAGCTGAAATCAAAGAGCTGAAGACTGTCAGAGAGCTGAAATCAAAGAGCTGAAGACTGTCAGAGAGCTGAAGACTGTCAGAGAGCTGAAATCAAAGAGCTGAAGACTGTCAGAGAGCTGATGACTGTCAGAGAGCTGAAGACTGTGAGAGAGCTGAAGACTGCCAGAGAGCTGAAGACTGTGAGAGAGCTGAAGACTGTGAGAGAGCTGAAGACTGTGAGAGAGCTGAAGACTGTCAGAGAGATGAAGACTGTCAGAGAGCTGAAATCAAAGAGCTGAAGACTGTCAGAGAGCTGAAATCAAAGAGCTGAAGACTGTCAGAGAGCTGAAGACTGTCAGAGAGCTGAAATCAAAGAGCCGAAGACTGTCAGAGAGCTGAAGACTGTCAGAGAGCTGAAATCAAAGAGCTGAAGACTGTCAGAGAGATGAAGGCTGTCAGAGAGATGAAGACTGTCAGAGAGCTGAAGACTGTCAGAGTGCTGAAGACTGTCAGAGAGCTGAGGACTGTCAGAAAGATGAAGACTGTCAGAGAGATGAAGACTGTCGGAGAGATGAAGACTGTCAGAGAGATGAAGACTGTATGAGAGCTGGAATCAGAGAACTGCAGACTATCAGAGAGCTGAAGACTGTCAGAGAGCTGAAGACTGTCAGACAGCTGAAGACTGTATGAGAGCTAAAATCAGAGAACTGTAGACTGTCAGACAGCTGAAGACAGTAAGAGAACTAAAATTAGAGAACTGAAGACTGTCAGAGAGCTGAAGGCTGTAAGAGAGCTGAAGACTGTAAGAGAGATGAAATCAGAGAACTGCTGACTGTCAGACAGCTGAATACGCGATAGATGTGCTCCTTTTAATTTACCTCATTGTATCTCTATTATTAGGTAGTAGTGATCCAAGATATTCAAAACTTTCCACTTCTTCCAGTTTTTCCTCCCTGATACATATTTCAGCTGCCTTGTTTGTTTTGTCAGTTGTCATCAATTTAGTTTCCTTCGCATTAAGATAGAGGTTCTGCTCTTCGTTATTCTTACGGACTAACATAATTAGTTTTTCCATTCCTTTTTGTTTTGTGGACAGTAATACTGTGTCATCAGCATATCTTATCTTTGGTATTCCATAACATCCAATTGTTATGGCATCGTAATATTCTTTGTCTATATCTTCTCTAACGTTCTTCATTATATTTTCAGTATACAAGTTAAATAAGTAAGGCGACAATATGCACCCCTGACGGACCCCTTCTGTTATGTCAAACCAAGTTGTTGTTTCACCATGTATTCTCACTGCTGCCTGTTGGTCTAGATACAGCAGTGGTGTTAATTGTATCAAATGTGTTGGAAATCACATTTGTGTACAAGTTTCAATAGTACATTATATTAGAGCTGTGGGATTTTAATAAAGCTTATAAGGGGGTAGTAATATCTGTTATATAAATAATGTTATATTGTATATTTATGAGATGGTTGGAAGGGTGATCGTACACTACACATCGACACATTACACCAATGAATAGAAACACAATAAAACAATTCTTCTTATAATCATAAACTTCTTTTGTTGGTTAAAATCATCATTCTACATAGTTAGCAAAATCAACAAAATGGATCATCAATTTATGTTGTTATTCATCGGCTATATGGTTAACAGACAAATATTAGAACAGGCAAATGAGTGGCATAGCACAACATATGCATTATTCATAGATTTTGAGAAAGCCTTTGACAGTGTCAACAGAGATGCACTGTGGAAATTCCTAAGATGGCATGGCCTCCGCCATAAGATAGTAAATGTAATCAAAGCCCTATACGAGGGTTTTCAGTGCAAAGTTATCTGTGGAGAACATACCTCCAGCAGCTTTAGGGTACAAACAGGAGTGAAACAGGGATGTGTACTATCACCAACATTATTTATCTTGGCAGTAGACTGGTTAATGAAGGAGGCAACATCAGACAAACGTAGAGGATTACAATGGACCCTTGACACAGTGCTGGAGGACCTTGAATTTGCGGACGCCATTTGTCTATTATCAAGCAGTCACAAAGATATGCAAGATAAAATAAACAAGCTAATTCAGAATGCAAACAACATAGGACTAAAGATCAACGTAGGAAAGACAAAGTTAATGAAGCAAAATGTGAACAATAGAAATGTACTCAGAGTAGATAGCAAGTTAGTGGAGGAGGTCAACGAATTTGTATACCTTGGCAGCAGAGTAGTAGAAAATGGAGACAGCACAGAGGACATCAGCAGCAGACTTACTAGAGCAAACCAGGCTTTTGCAATGCTGCAGAATATATGGAAATAAAAAAAAACTAAGCATAAATATGAAAATCAGGATATTTAAGAGTAATGTTCTAAGTGTACTACTCTATGGAAGTGAATGCTGGAAAATCACCAAGGCCATAGAGAACAAGTTGAATTCTTTCCAGACTAAATGTTTACGAAGAATTAGAAAAATATTTTGGCCAAACACCATAAGAAAGAACATCTTACTGGCAGAAATGCAGATGAAGCCACTGACAACAATTATTGAGGAAAGACGCTGGCGATGGTTGGGACATGTGTTCCGAATGACTGATAACTCACTACCAAAAATAGCACTAAGATGGACACCACAGGGGAACAGAAGTAAGGGTATACCAAAAGAGACATGGAGAAGAACAACAGAAAGGATGTTGAGCAATAGAGGACTCACCTGGGCAAGAGCAGAAAAAAGGCGAAGGACAGGCATTTGTGGAAAACCCTTGCGGAAGCCCAATGTGCCCTGGGCACTTAAGGTTCAGAGAGAGAGAGAGAGATATGGTTAACACCATAATCATCAAAATTATGATATTAAAATGATTTAAATATTCCGATTCCTAGATTATCTTGATCGATTGTGGAACTTCAAAAGAATCAAAGGAATTAATTTTGATCCAGTGTACACAATCACACGAAAATCTCTAATCTTCATCATGAAATGATTGAGTATCTGATGTATTATAAGGAAAATATGGCAATGATTGTTGTATCACACATATTTATAAATTTCAGCAATACGTATTATATGCACTCGTGAGTCATCGTTTCACATTACCAAACAACAACAACAAAAATCTCTAAATCTTACACAGACAAATACGGTACACTAGAATCATAATTATTCATTACCCCTCAGTTATCATAATCACATCTAAGTGAGGTCGGGCCTGGCCGGAGAAGGAAACCACACCGTGGGCACGGCGTCCACGCATCCACATCACAAAAGTATAAACGGATTATTTACTTACATATAAATAGTTTTCCCATCGACAATAACATCTCTTTCACACTTGCATGACACATGACCTCCCCCCCCCCCCCCCCCCCCCCCCCCCGACCGCTGGCCGTACGTTGTTCAGCGTACAAAGCCCGATCTGGTGAAATTTTGTTTTCTGTATATACCTTGTTAGAGGCGAGCCGTTCCCAGAATTGCGCACTTCCGGTGCTAGCCTGTCTCTGACCATTATCTAGGGTTGCCAATCAACTCAGGTAACTATTGAGCCTATCTAATCCCTACACAGCATCAAATCTATAGTAGTGTAATGGGAGAATAATGGTAATGCTTCGGGAGCTAAAGTAGTGCATCGGGGGCTGCAGTAGTGCATCAGGGGCTTTAATGGCGCATCGGGGCTATAGACTTGTATCGGGAACTATAGTAGTGCATCGAGTTCTATAGTAAAGAAGCAGGGGCTGTAGTAGTACATCGAGGGTATTAGTATCGGGTACTATAGTAGGGGTCTGAGACTTAAGTAGTGTATCGAGGCTTTAGTAGTGTATCGGGGCTTTAGTAGTGTATCGGGAAGTATATACATTTTTACAGGTATGAAACACCAATGCTTTCGCAATGTAAAGTAATAGAACACACTCGTATAAAGTTAAACTAGAAAAAAAAACGTCACAGACAAAACACTACTTTATCAGGAAATATAGTAGTGTTTCGAAGGCTGAAGTAATATATCGGGGGATATAGTAATATATCAGGGGCTTAAGGAGTGGCGAGCACACACCTTCCAACACAAATCACCATATACATACACGCACACACATATCAGGAGTTCTTAAAAGCATGTTTGAAAACCGCTCCGCCCAAAAGAAGAATATTAAGTGAAAGAGACAGTGCCAGGTCACAACTCAAAACGAAGAAAGAAAGTCTGACAGATCGACTCGTAAGAGAAATGTTTCCTATGAATATGAACTACATACAAGGCAACCAGAGGAAGGCGGATATACAAGATAATTGAATTCAGAGGGAAAAAAAAATCTTCCCCGTGGTTTTCTTCTTAAAAATTATCTTGTATAACATCAGCGATGAAAATAGAAGTGCCAGAAAATAAGACATTTCCTTCAGAACTAATAATCTCTCGACTATAGCAGAGAAACTATGGAGGTATGAAATGGTAGAGAAGAGGTTGAGAGAATTTATTTGATAAAATTTAATGATGCTGTAGGGAATTATATCATATAATTATATGATATAATAGAGAATTATAGCTGAATTTTGCGTTGAGTAAACAACATTGTTCTGAAAGTTGACCGTGTTTTTTTCAAAGAGCTTAAAGTACATTGTTAGAGATGAATTGTTCAAGAGACAAAATGGAGAAACCGGCCACATGAATGATCATGGAAGATAGTTATAGCTTGTTGGAAGGACGCTTTCTGTCACAGCCAACGGCATTTGCCTCTCTTGATAATACGGGCTGCAGTGATCAGGGTTTCTCATTTGGGTTCAGCTGTCGGTAGAAGGGGTTTCGACGATTATATATATATATATATAATAAAGTATTTCCTCAATTAAACGCCGAGTCTGATATAAGCGCTGGGTCGGTACGTAGTTTCTGTCTTTCTATGGAAAAACATACGCTATTTCTAATACCGATGCTATAGAACCGTATTTGACATTTCGCGAAATGCCTTGCATAGACGCCAGCCTCTAATGAACACCGAATCACGACGAGTTTTGCGTATAAAGGTCTGGGGGCGTTTAATCAAGGAAATAGGTTATATGTAAGATAATAATAATAATAGCACTGTTTATAAAATGTTGCATAAAATATCTCATTTTCTGTTCCAGCGAGCGCTGATAATTAACAGTGCATTATGATTTCAACAGCTTCCTGTATCACACACTAAGGTACCATGGGGGTTTACATGTTCAGAGAACTTAAAGGGCTCCACCAGAAATATATTGAGAAAGGCTGGTTTAGACTATGGGAGTAAGTATCTAAACGCGCAGTCTTCCTTCTCACATGACCAGGCAGTAACTTCGGTCGTTTGTTCTCCTGCAGAGGTGGGGGAGGAGGGAGGTCGGCTCAGGCAGGTCATGATTCTGAGAGATTTGCCAGTTTCGGATCTATTTCTTTCTTTCATTCTTGCTTTTCTGGAAATAAAACAGTGTTTAGGATTATGTTACCATTATACCTCTATTATTTGTGTACTTGAGCGTGTGTGTATGTGAGAGAGAGAGAGAGAGAGGGCATATAAACAAAAGAGAGAGAGTGTGTGTGTGTGTGTGTGTGTGTTCATCAACCGTATGATTATATCACTATTACACTCGTTTATTTGTATGCTTGGAAAAAAACAGTGCCTACGATTATATGATTATATCCCAATTACACTCATTTAAATTTAAAATAAAAAAAAAACCTGGCATGTTCATGGTTATATAATTACATCACTATTACACTCGTTTATCTGTGTGATTAAGAAAAAATAGTGTTTACTATTATATGTTTATATCCCTTTTACTCTCTTTTATTTGAATGCTTGAAAAAAAAACCGTGTTCATCATTATATGACATTATCCCTACTACACTCTTATTATTTGTCTGGTTGAAATCAGCACAACAGATAATCACTGAAAAACTGACGCGGAAACAGAAAGAAATGATTTGGATCTCCTCGAAAACTGTTACAAAGTTTTGGGTAAATTTATGATGATGTTAATTCTTGGGTTGGTTGCTCTCGCTGTACTCGCGCACAGTCCCCACTAGCAGACGCGGTAAGCCACTGTTAAAGATGTCCACCAAGTAACTTGAACCAAGCACGTTTTCTTGTTCATCATTTGTTAAAACAAAGTCAATAGATTTATTTTATTTTCCCTTAATCAATATTTTGTTTTGTTTTTTTCTGAGTGTTTGTGCGTTTTTGTCTCCTATTTCTGTATGTAAAATAATATTTTTAAAATCGTATTTCCTCGTAATCTATGTGACTTTCCGGAGTTTACACAATCTTTTTTTTTAATCCTTTGTTTTGTCCCTGTCATTTTGATCCTGAAAGAAAACTTTACAAATAATATTTTGCTATATATATATAATATAAATATATATATATATATATATATAGAGAGAGAGAGACTTTGAGCAGATATTTACTCAAGCCACGTCGCGTCTGTGGCTGTAAACTTGTCAGATTCTGGCTCTGTGGTAGGCAATAAATGAAGTCAGTATTTAGTCATGTCCATATTAGCGTTAAATCATGTCACGATTAGCATTCAGTCAAGTCCACATTAGAATTAAATCATGTCCAGATTAGCCTTAAATCACGTGCATGTTAGGGACAAATTATGTTCAGATTAGCAGTAAATCATATCTCAATTAGCTTTAAATCATGTTCAGGTTAGATTTAAATTCTGTGCAAATTAGCGTTACACGATGTCCGGATTAGTCATGTCCGGATTAGTCATGTCCGGATCATAAAACTCTTCTCCGTCTGTTGTGTCGTTGCAGCAGAAAGAATGAATCATCACTAAATCAAACCCTTCTCCAGTCATTCGCAACGGTCCATTGACGATGCTGGTTCGCCCACTGCAGTCGGTTCTGGCGATGCCGGTCCGTAAGAACAGGACCTTTGTAGGGTCTTCTAGCCTAAAGACCAGCGTCGTGCAGCCGGTTCCTGACCGTTTGATCTGAAATTCGATGAGCTGCTGTCATTGACCGGACTGTTGAGAACGCAGATGCAGATCGATTCCTGAGGTGACGCAGCCGTATGAAGCGGTCTTCGGCAGGAGTTGTGACTATGGGTCTTCCGCTGCCCGGCCGGTCTGCAACTGAGCCAGTTTCTTGAAATCGTCTCCAAAGGCGACTAATGATGCTTATAACCACATTAAATTGTCTGGTCACTAGACTTTGTGACTGTCCAGTCTCTAAACGTCCAATGATGATGAGTCGTTGTTCTGTAGTGAGATGAGCTATACTTGCACTCTGAATTTTCAAATGAACTGTTTTGAGAAGCGTCAATCTTTTATATGCATTCAATAACATGGTCAGTGAGTTTTGTGTTCAGTAAGTTTCACAGGATTCTCGTGAACCTGTCATGAGTTTTGTTAAAAATGATGTTTTGACTAGTGTCGCTTTTCTGTGCTCATGCTGAGTACAGTTCAAGTCAGCACGTGAGGTTGATGTTCAGGTAAACGTTTCAGGCAATTTGCCCTTGTCTGATCAGCAAACTTCAGTTTAAGTCCAAACGTCGTATTTGTTGCGTATATATACGTGTACATCTCTCTAATTTCCTTACACTGTTAATCCGCCTGAGTTGTTTACATTTTCTAATTGATGGAAGGTAACCAGGAAATTTCCGCAACCGAACATTTAAAAATTGCAGTTAGTGCCCTTCATTGAAGAGAGACAATGTAGTTTCATAGGACATGCAATGAGAAGAGGGGGCATTGAAAATATTATAACAGGAAAAATAGAAGGAAGAAGATCAAGAGGAAGACCAAGAGAAATGATACTGGACAGTCTGACGGGATGGTGTGAGAGGAGATCACCAACTGAGCTGATGGCCTGATTGAAGGATCGTGTACCCTGGAGAAGCATAATAGCCAACACCAGTCGGCACGGCACCTGATGATGATGATTATTGAATTCTACTTTCTTCATGCAGGCCAGAACAACGCTGCAATTTTTTGGGCAGAACTAATCCGGGATTTGTAATGATAATGTATCATCATCAGTCCTCTATATTCCCAGCGGAGCATAAGTCATCAACAAAGGTTCCTTAGGCAATCATGTCGTGAGCAAGTCTGGATACTTCAAATCATGTCTTTCTTGCTTCCTTTAGTTTTTTTTTTCGGTACTGTGTCTCCATGTTTCCAATGGCCTGCCCCTATTTCTTTTCCCTTGAGGTGTCCAAGTCAAGGGGTGTCTTGTTCTTTCCATTCGTAACATGTGGCCTAGTCATCTCCATCTTCATCTTTTGACCTCTTTAGTAATGTTCTCCCTGCTTGTTCCTTTGGTTGTTTTCTCTTTAAAAGTATTGTGAATGCGTGAGTTAGAGAACCAAAACTGTCCATTTTTAAACCAGATTTCAGCGGTAACAACCCATGCAGTTTCCAGCAATGGACCTTGTTATCAGGTTATCAAATTGTGTGCGAGTGAGTGTGTGCGTGTGTGTGTTTGTAAGTTTGTTTCCTTTTCAAACATAAATATTACATAAATATGTTTGTGAACATCTCTCATGTACATCAGTGTCTTAAATACTTCCATGAACTGCACTTTGGTGCATTCATCAAACCAAGAATAGATTTTAGATATAACTATATAGAAATCTCAACATACAAATACACACGAAGAAACTATAGTAAATCCGTGATAACGAAACAAGCACACAGTTGTAACGTTTAGTTTTACGCTTTTATCGTGTAAAAATATGCGGGACAAAGAAGTGAGAAAGCAAGAGAATATAAATTTACACATATATACGTGTCTTCCTTTTTTCTATTACTCCCCTACTTCTCCTTCTCCCCCCCTCCCCCCACCATTCTTAATCGTTATACCTCACGGATATGAATGCATATTTTCTCTTATTTTCGTGTTGCATTGTCCTGTACGTTTAATCATGATTAAGGTGTAAACCGAAACGTTACAGCTGTGTGCTCGTTAATTAATCACATATTTCCTTCCCGCGTATTATTTTCCTCGCTGAAACAAGGGCCAGAACTATGTAATCTCTCATTATTGGAAACATTTTATTCATTTACCGCCCGTTATTTGATAGAGCTCGTTCCTGCGAGAAATCTTTCTTGAGAGATTGGCTAGATAATTTTTTCAGTTTTTCTCCGTTCAGCAGTGAACTTTCCTCTCTGCAGCCGTGAACCTTTCCTCTCTGCAGCCGTGAACCTTTCCTATCTGCAGCCGTTCTGAGATGATCTTAAACTATGCGCACATATTGGGGGGGGGGGGCAAATGGGTTACTGTCCGTCTGCAAGTCACACAATCAACCCACAAAGGAAATACAACATAACCTGCTCTAAACAGAGTATATAAAGTATTTTACTTACACTACTACTATTACTTACACTACTACTATTACTTATGCTACTACTATTACTTATACTAGTACTATTACTTATACTAGTACTATTACTTATACTAGTACTATTACTTAGACTAGTACTATTACTTATTCTACTACTATTACTTATACTAGTACTATTACTTATACTACTACTATTACTTACACTAATACTATTACTTATACTAGTACTATTACTTATACTACTACTATTACTTAAACTATTACTATTACTATGCTACTACTATTACTTATACTAGTACTAGTAATATACTACTACTATTAACTATACAAGTACTATTGCTTATACTGATACTGTTACTTATACTACTACTATTATACTTGTATCCCCAAATAAGCTATTAAACGAAACACAACAGGTGAAGAAAAAGAGGTCGACAACGTGAAACTCTAAAGAGGACATTGTTAAGAGAAGCCAATTCAGAGGGCACAACATCCCTTGATGAGACTGAAAAACTCGCCGAAGACAGGACATCTTGGCGAACACCCATGCGGGCCCTATGTGACGTTTAACGGCACGGGATGGATGTAAGATGTAAGATTATACTTGTATTTTAAACAGATTCCAGTGTACTGACAGTTTATTATTTGACATTTTCTTTCCATGAAACTTGAAAACTTTGTATCTTTCCATGAAACGTTGAACCTTTTATTTTCAAAGAAATGAACATGCTATTTTTCCATGCAGACCCAGTGAAAGTTTGTATTCAGACAGTGCTCGAGTTTTAAGTGAGAGCTGAAAGGACTTTGGGGAGGTGAGGGTTGGGGAGTCCCGTACGGGTCTATGTAATAATAAAACATAAGAATAAAGACAAGAGGGGGTACTTTTGCACCAGCCTCCAAAACTCGTCTCAGAGATTCTGGTCCCATGAAATGTTGAGCATTTTTTTTTTTTGGGGGGGGGGGAGGGGTCCTTTTGGCTAAATTGGGCCACGTTTCAAAGCCAGACAAGAACGTGTTGATGGCACAGATCATACAGGCGACATCTCTGGACACCTGATGTGATATTATGTTTTTCCTGCTTTAGAGAGACCTAGAGGCATTCATTAGCCACGCACAGGAGGACCCTAAACTTAATAATTTAGTGACACGTCCAGGTAGTGGAATTGATCATGCTCTGTGTAGCCCGCATTGTGTGGGTGTAGTTATAGGTGTGGCCATGTTGTGTGTAGCCTGCATTGTGTGGGTGTAGTTATAGGTGTGGCCATGTAGTGTGTAGCCCGCATTGTGTGGGTGTAGTTATAGGTGTGACCATGTAGTGTGTAGCCCGCATTGTGTGGGTGTAGTTATAGGTGTGGCCATGTAGTGATGTAGTACGCATTGTGTGGGGTAGTTATAGGTGTGGCCATGTTGTGTGTAGCCCGCATTGTGTGGGTGTAGTTATAGGTGTGGCCATGTTGTGTGTAGCCCGCATTGTGTGGTGTAGTTATAGGTGTGGCCATGTTGTGTGTAGCCCGCATTGTGTGGGTGTAGTTATAGGTGTGGCCATGTTGTGTGTAGCCCGCATTGTGTGGGTGTAGTTATAGGTGTGGCCATGTTGTGTGTAGCCCGCATTGTGTGGGTGTAGTTATAGGTGTGGCCATGTTGTGTGTAGCCCGCATTGTGTGGGTGTAGTTATAGGTGTGGCCACGTTGTGTGTAGCCCGCATTGTGTGGGTGTAGTTATAGGTGTGGCCATGTAGTGATGTAGTACGCATTGTGTGGGTGTAGTTATAGGTGTGGCCACGTTGTGTGTAGCCCGCATTGTGTGGGTGTAGTTATAGGTGTGGCCATGTAGTGTGTAGCCGCATTGTGTGGGTGTAGTTATAGGTGTGGCCACGTTGTGTGTAGCCCGCATTGTGTGGGTGTAGTTATAGGTGTGGCCATGTTGTGTGTAGCCCGCATTGTGTGGGTACAGTTAGACACGTGGCACGTTTTTTGCTAACCGTGGAGGAGGCACTGTAGCATGTGGTACTTCTGTCTTTTCATAAAATGTCGAAAGTGCACCTGCAAGCACCGACAAAAGAATGGCACATTCATTCATCATGAGTCATTAGTACTTGCACAGTCATCCATCATGAGTCATTAGTACTTATGCTACTACTATTAACTATACAAGTACTATTGCTTATACTGATACTGTTACTTATACTACTACTATTATACTTGTATCCCCAAATAAGCTATTAAACGAAACACAACAGGCGAAGAAAAAGAGGTCGACAACGTGAAACTCTAAAGAGGACATTGTTAAGAGAAGCCAATTCAGAGGGCATAAGATCCCTTGATGAGACCGAAAAACTCGCCGAAGACAGGACATCTTGGCGAACACCCATGCGGGCCCTATGTGACGTTTAACGGCACGGGAAGGATGTAAGATGTAAGATTATACTTGTATTTTAAACAGATTCCAGTGTACTGACAGTTTATTATTTGACATTTTCTTTCCATGAAGCTTGAAAACTTTTTATCTTTCCATGAAACGTTGAACCTTTTATTTTCAAAGAAATGAACATGCTATTTTTCCATGCAGACCCAGTGAAAGTTTGTATTCAGACAGTGCTCGAGTTTTAAGTGAGAGCTGAAAGGACTTTGGGGAGGTGAGGGTTGGGGAGTCCCGTACGGGTCTATGTAATAATAAAACATAAGAATAAAGACAAGAGGGGGTACTTTTGCACCAGCCTCCAAAACTCGTCTCAGAGATTCTGGTCCCATGAAATGTTGAGCATTTTTTTTGGGGGGGGGGGGGGAAGGGGTCCTTTTGGCTAAATTGGGCCACGTTTCAAAGCCAGACAAGAACGTGTTGATGGCACAGATCATACAGGCGACATCTCTGGACACCTGATGTGATATTATGTTTTTCCTGCTTTAGAGAGACCTAGAGGCATTCATTAGCCACGCACAGGAGGACCCTAAACTTAATAATTTAGTGACACGTCCAGGTAGTGGAATTGATCATGCTCTGTGTAGCCCGCATTGTGTGGGTGTAGTTATAGGTGTGGTCATGTAGTGTGTAGCCCGCATTGTGTGGGTGTAGTTATAGGTGTGGCCATGTAGTGTGTAGCCCGCATTGTGTGGGTGTAGTTATAGGTGTGACCATGTAGTGTGTAGCCCGCATTGTGTGGGTGTAGTTATAGGTGTGGCCATGTAGTGATGTAGTACGCATTGTGTGGGTGTAGTTATAGGTGTGGCCATGTTGTGTGTAGCCCGCATTGTGTGGGTACAGTTAGACACGTGGCACGTTTTTTGCTAACCGTGGAGGAGGCACTGTAGCATGTGGTACTTCTGTCTTTTCATAAAATGTCGAAAGTGCACCTGCAAGCACCGACAAAATAATGGCACATTCATTCATCATGAGTCATTAGTACTTGCACAGTCATCCATCATGAGTAATTAGTACTTGCACAGTCATCCATCATGAGTAATTAGTACTTGCACAGTCATCCATCATGAGACATTAGTACTTCACAGTCATCCATCATGAGTCATTAGTACTTGCACAGTCATCCATCATGAGTCATTAATACTTGCACGGTCATCCATCATGAGTCATTAGTACTTGCACAATCATCCATAATTACTCATTAATTAGTGAACAGTCATCCATAATGAGTCATTAGTACTTGCATATATAACAATTACAGGTGTGCACTATCATATTCTTTACTGCACCAGTATATTATTGACAAGTTGTGTATCATACATTTCTGACTAAAGAAGATGTTCTTGATTAATACCGACTTTATCTTCACACACAACCAGATTTCTGTTGTTTAGATTAGGTTTCACAAACATTGCCACTTCTATAATCAGGGGAAGTCCGATGAAATGTTCTCTACAGAATTCACTTAATTCTGACAAATAAGGTATTTGACTTAGAATTCACAACGTCACTTGTACTAAGATGCAGTATGACATAATTATCGTTAGTTTCGTCGTTGAAGCACATCAATATCAAACTATCATATTCTCCATGCAGCACTTCTCAATGTTCCCCTATTTCACAATAATCTACACATTTGATAAGAACACAATTCTAAACTCTGTACTATATTCGATCTGAAACACGTAGTCAATCAGTTATACGACTAAATCACTGTACTCGAAGTTTCAAAGTAATAAATATTCATAATCACTTGAATCAGAAACACAGCTTCAATCTGTCCTAGAACTACTTCTGCAAGACTGCTTTTCCTGAGTATCTATTGCTCTCATTGTCCATCTATTCTAACTGTCGTTACCTACGTCTTCTTTCTCTCTCGTGTCTTTTCTGGTTTGTGTTCTTCTTCTGCTGTTCTTCTCTGATTGTCTGTCCTTCTGTTCTTCTCTTGTCTGGACTGGACTCAGTTCACTGACCGTCCTTGTTCCTCCGTTTTCTGTCTCCTCTCCTCTACTTCTTCTTTCTTCTTGGTTCCTCTTGGTTTTTCGTTCGTCAGTTCTTCCGTCTTCTGTCTCCTCTCCTTTGTCTCTTCTTCTTCCTCGTTCCCTCCTGTACTTGGTTCCTCTTCGTTCTCTCCGCTCACCTTTTTATCTTCAAATATAGCTTGATGGATTAGCCAATAAGTATTTTGGCTCCATCCTTCAAATGTCCACTGGTTCCCATGAGCGTTCTGATTGTCCGACATTCAAACTGCCCCGTTACTTATATGTCGTAAATCAATTGTCCAATAGGCCACGCCTCTAAATATTTATAATTGGTCAGCTGGCCGAGTGAGTCACTCCTTTATTTAAAACCCGTATGCAATCGCGTCATAACGCGTGTCGAAATGTCAACTCCGTCTATACAATTGTTATTTACCTAAGTCTTTATCTTGCTATTTCATGTCGGAGGTTCTATTGCGTCCTCGCTTTTCATTGTGTCTGCCTTTTCTATTCGTCTTTTCTATTTTGTTTACTCGTGTCAACGTCCAGTCACTGCTTTGTTATCACTGGACCATCCTACTTTCTGGCTCCTACTTTTGTCTTTCCTACATGTCAGCGTCACTGAGTCTCGTCTTTTTCTATTCACTGTTTCTACTGTTTACTTTTGTCCGAGTCTTGTTATAGTGTCATGGAAGTTCTATACCTTTCTCTTCCTTTCCTCTCCATTTTTCTCTATCGCTTTTCGGTGTTACTATTTTCTTTACAGTATATTTTCATAATCACATTCATCAATAATAGTAATAACGACAATAATCATTACTTACAAGGCTATGATACACATATTTATCCATCATGAGTCATTGCTACTTGTACAGTCATCCATAATTACTCACTGATTACTGCACAGTTATTCATCATGAGTCATTCGTGCTTGCACAATCATTCATCATAACTCATTAATTATTGCACAGCCATTCATTAATGCTTGCATAATCATTCATCATAACTCAGTATTTCCTGTACAATCATTCATCATAACTCATTATCGCTCGTACAGTCATCCACCATAACTCATTACCGCTCGTACAGTCATTCATCGTAGCTTATGAGCGCTTTCTGGCCACTTCGGTGGAGCTGCATATGTCTCCACTTTACTTAACAAACACAGAACTTACACTAAGGTCCAGATTTAAACAGACACAGCTCTTTTTTTAATATCTGCTTGCTCTGACCTGGCCGGACTTAGCTTTCAGCTTCCCCTTCATCCACCAAGAGCCTTACGTGAATCCACCATGAGCCTTATGTGAATTCAGAAAGAACCTTATGTGAATCCACTAAGAGCCCTATGTGAATCCACCAAGAGCCGTATGTGAATACACCAAGAGCCGTATGTGAATCCACCAAGAGCCTTATGTGAATTCAGAAAGAACCTTATGTGAATCCACTAAGAGCCCTATGTGAATCCACCAAGAGCCGTATGTGAATACACCAAGAGCCCTATGTGAATCCACCAAGAGCCTTATGTGAAGTGTGTTTCAGTGTGCCTGCTCTGCTGACAGTTATTCCTCCACTTTTCTGTCTGCTCCTCGACTGAGAGCGATTCCTTTTCTGTGCCGAGTAAGTACCTTTTGTTTCAGCCGAGTCGGCCAGGCAGTGATGGCAGCGGGAATAGAGCCCATTGTCTACAGGCCGAGACACAGCGTCCCTTCTTATTTCACTATTCTCAGCGCCACGTAACCACGTGATTAATTAATGACGTGGCCACAGCTTTGGCGACATCGGCAATATTGATTGTTTCCTCTTCTTTAAAGGGGGTCTAACTGGCGCCCAGTGGGCCCTTCACAGCAGCCACCGGGCTTGTTATTAAAATTTATTTTATTAAAATTTAAAACTGTTAGCCAAAAAAATGATGACTTTTAGTTTTATGCTGCGAACGAGAGAAATCATCGTGGTTCGAGTTGATTGTGCAGTCAGCTGGTATATTCCCAATAACTTGTTAGATAATCTGGCAGAAACTTAGCCCACCATTTGATTGTGGATAGAAGTGTGATCCTTAGCCCCTTGAATTTGGACATCCCTGGTCTGGTGTGAATTTTTAATTTAAAAAAAAAGGAGGAAGGAGAGTTTTGCTGTAATTTTTCTCACGAATAGAGAACTTAGTATCTCCATACTGTAGGAGGTACTCTCTCTCTCTCTCTCTCTGTACTAAATCAAGTGTGTGGGAAGAATGAAAGATGGAGTGATGAAGGGCAGAATGTAAGACGGGCCTGCGTGCCCAATTCTTTACCCTTGAAAAATAACGATTATTCATTCATTCTCTCTCTCGTGTGGGTGTATGTGTGTATGTTAGTGCACGTGTGAGCGCTATCTTGTTAGGTTAATTACTTCTCAAATAGTTCACTGTCTTCTATTTGTGAATGTAATAGTTTCATTTTACACTCTTTTTGCTATGTTTTTTCCTTTATGTAATTTGTATGTATTTGTGTTAAACCGAGTGTGTGGGAAGAATGAAAGATGGAGTGGTGAAGGGCAGAATGTAAGACGGGCCTGCGTGCCCAATTCTTCACCCTTTGAAAATAAAGATCATTCCTTCATTCTCTCTCTTTCTTTCGTTTGATCTTTATGTTTCTTTCTATCTCTCTTTCTCTCTTCATTTCTCTTTCTCACTTTTCTCTCCTTTTCATCTCTCTCTTTCTCTCTTCATTTCTCTTTCTCACTTCTCTCTCCTTTTCATCTCTCTCTTTCTCTCTTCATTTCTCTTTCTCACTTCTCTCTCTTTTTCATCTCTCTCTCTTTCATTCGTTCCTCTCTCTTTTCTTTCTCTTTCTCTTTCTATCTTTCTACTTTCTCTCTCCCTTTTTATCTCCTTTCTCTTCTCTCTCACGCTTTCTCTCTCTCTTTCTTGCTCTTTCTTTTTCTCTCTCTTATTTTCTCTCCCTTTCCTCTCTCTTTTTCCCCTCCTCTCTCCTTCTCTTCCTTTCTCTCTTTTTAAAAAATTTCTCGTTCTGTTTCTTCTCTCCCTGTGTGTCTTTCTCTCTCTTGTTCTCTCTCTCTCTCTCTCTCTCTCTCTCTCTCTTTCTCCCTCTCATACAGATTAAAAATAAGAAGGTTAGTTTAGACGAATGCTGAGACTATTAAGAAAGACAATGTTGACTATGCTTGGAGATAGCGACTGACAAAGACACAAGCGGCCCTAAGATGTCATGTTGGGAAATAAAGCAACCAGGGCTTCTCATGTTCTGCTTTCATAGAAAACCCGTTTAGTGCGCTGACGTGAATGACATCAAGATAGCTTACATGATACCTGGATCTCAAATCTTCACATACAGCGACTATTTAAAAAAGCCCTATCTGCAACAGACCTGTGTAAAAAGAATCGCAGGGACTACAACGCATAAAGTGCACGTTACAAAGATGAATAACACGAAGCAGACATTATAGAGACGACCAACATAAAGATGGTGTCTTAGAAGCTACAGGCATAAAGTGTGTAAGTCGACATAATATGAAGTAAACGTTGTAGAGACCACAGACATGTAGTAAAATAGTTTCTATGACAAACATATATATATATATCTGAATCTAAAGTACCCAAGGCACATGAGGCTTCCGCAAGGGTTTTCGACAAACGCCTGTCCTTTGCCTTTTTCCCCCTCTTGTCCAATTGAGCCCTCTATTGCTCAACATCCTCTCTTTTGTTCTTCTCCATGTCTCTTTTGGTCTACCCTTACTTCTGTTCCCTTGTGGTGTCCATCTTGGTGCTATTTTTGGTAGTGAGTCATCAGTCATCCGGAGCACATGTCCCAACTGTTTCACAGTGCGAATAATTAATCAGACTGCTACAGAAACAGGAAACACAAAAAAAAAAACATAGACTTTGAAGAAAAAACATAATACATATGATTTAGAAGTTGCTAACCATAAAATAGACTATGTAGAAAGGACAAAAAAATAAAGTAGACGTTTTAGAGACAACAAACATAAAAGTAGACATTGTAGAGACAACAAGCATGAAGTAGACGATGTAGAAATGACAAACACAAAGTAGACGTCTTAGAGACGACAAACATAAAATAGACGTCTTAGAGACGACAAACATAAAATAGACGTCTTAGAGACGACAAACATAAAATAGACGTCTTAGAGACGACAAACATAAAATAGACGTCTTAGAGACGACAAACATAAAATAGACGTCTTAGAGACGACAAACATAAAATAAACGTCGTAGAGACGACAAACATAAAGTAGACTTCTCAGAAACGACAGAAATAAAGTAGACGTCTTAGAGACGACAAGAATAAAATAAACAGTTTATACCTGATAAACACAGAATAAAAAAAAAAGCTGACGTTTAAGAAAAATAGACAGTATTATCCCCTTCCCATCATCCTTCTCAAACCTATAACAAACGAAGCATCTTCCAAATCCGAAAAGCCAAATATTGAAACGCTCTTCCTTCCTGAGTAGAAGATCTGAAACGTTTTCGGGCCCTGCTATCTGACAGCAAGCCTCCTGTACAAACATCGCCATTTCTATCTCTCCATAACATTTCATTCGACTCCGGAAAAAAACGTTTCATCGCTTTCGGTAATATCATATCCTGAAACGTTTTTGTTTTTTTTTGGTTCCTCAAGCCGGTCGATATAAAAACACTTTGCCCTCAAAAAGACACCAGAAAACGTCTTTGCTTATGACTACCTCATTACACAAAGTGGTTTTTTTTCCACTTTGGCCAAAGATAACATAAGATGGTTCGAGTAACAATGTTTGTTTGAAACATCTGTAAACCCATCCCATATAATGTGGTCACAGTTTTACTGAAGAAGAAAGCTCTAGGTTTTCCTTAAATCCTGCACGTTTATCTCCTGGATGTAGTTTTCTTTTGGATAATTTTATCACTTATTATTATTACTGTGGATATACAGGAGAAAGCAGTCATACAGTTTTAGTTTGTTGGCTTGTTTCTACGAACATAAAAGACTAGCTGTTTCTAAGTCTAACAATCAGTGAATAGAGGGCGATGACAGAAGGGCGTATAGCATGTAGGACTCTGTTCCAGACAGTTTTTCAAGTGAGGTCTGATCTGTCGTCACTGACAGTCATTTATATAACAGTTCATCTCTCAGACAATCATCTATATAACAGTTCATCTCTCAGACAATCATTTATATAACAGTTCATCTCTCAGATAATCATTTCTGGCGTATTCATCTATCGCGTAATATTTTGTGGAACAGTCATGTCTGAGACAGTCATTTATTGGAACAGTCATGTCTGAGAAAGTCATTTATGGGAAAAGTCATGTCTTTCATTAATGGGAACAATAATTTCTAACAGTTATTTGTGTGAAAAGTCATGTCTGAGACAGTCATTTATGGGAAAAGTCATGTCTGAAACAGTCATTTATGGGAAAAGTCATGTCTGAGACAGTCATTTATGGGAAAAGTCATGTCTGAGACAGTCATTTATTGGAACAGTCATATGTCTGAGACAGTCATTTATTGGAACAGTTCTGTATGTACACGTTTTGCTTCGTTTCTTGTCGGCCAGCGCGAAAGCGAAACGAAAACCGGTTCCAGATAAAGTTTTGAGTTGTTAACTTCCGCGTGTGATTATTCATTCATTCTGAAATATGGCACATGTTTGATTGACTGATTGATCTTTATTTCAAAAGGGTTAATAACTGGGCACACAGGCCCGTCTGACATTCTGCCCAGGTGATGTAGGGGGGGGGCATGTTTTCTGCTTGGAGGTGTTCGTCTCGTGTTTTCATTAAATCTGCTTTGTGGTAAGAAAGATTGTTTAGCCACGATCTCCATCCGTGCCTCCTTACTTTAGGAAGTTTTTGTTTCTATGTGTACGTCATAAGTGTACTTTGTTTTAAAAAAAATATGTGTAAGAAGAAGATCGGTTAAACACAGCGTTATGTTAAAGACCTGAAGATAGTTTTGAGCCGATGAAGAAAGGTGATTTGTTTACAGTGATGTGATCGTATATGTTGCTGGCCAGTCATGCGTAATACGAGGCTCGTACCGAAAGTTATGGCCAATTTTTTTTTAAGTCAGAACTTATAGATTAAGAAAATATAAATGCATCAACATAATCTGCATCCTTTGCACTTCATGTATAGGTCACATGACGTCGCCATCATGTGTCACGTGACCAAGCGGAGTAGAAACAAAATGGCGGGTGCTGAAGTTTCGTTTCGTCAACGTGCTGTTATTGAGTTCCTCGTTAAAGAGGAAATCCCCGCTGCTGAAATTCACCAAAGACGTCAACGTGCTTATAGAGATGTATGTATGGGTGCTAGCAGTATTAAGAGGTGGGTGAAACATTTCAAAGATGGAAACACGAGCATCCAAGATATGCCTCGAAGCAGTCGCCCTCGAACGGCCTCCACTAAACGCAACGTGGAAAGGGTTGATGACATCATTAAAAAAGACAGACGTGTCACGGTATCTGAAATCGCTGTAAATCTTGGAATAGGACACGATGCAGTATATGAATTGATTGAAACCCTAGGCTATAGAAATGTTTATGCCCGTTGGGTTCCACAGGAGAGAACGTCCACAAAGCAGTGCGTGTGTGCCGTCGAACAGCTGGAACGGAATTCTACCGAGAGGGTATTTTCAAACTTGCAGAGCGATGGGGAAAATGTATGCAGAGAAATGTAGATTATGTTGAAAAATGAAGAAAACGATGCAGATTAAGTTGATACATTTATATTTTCTCTATCTATAAATTCTCATTTAAAAAAAAAATTTGCTCATGACTTTCTATTTGAACATCAAAAAGACAGAGACTATGGTTATATCTAAGAAACAGAATCCACCAGCATGCAGTATAAAATTAAATGGGACTATTCTTAAACAGGTGCAGAAATTCAAATACCTTGGAGCAGTAATAATTTCAGATGGGAAATGCAGAACAGAAATTAGGAACAGAATAGGCCAAACAAAGACTGCATTTCAGAGAACGAGAAACATATTATCCAACACATCTTTATCAATGAATGTTAGAAAACGAGTCCTAAAATGCTATATTGAACCTATCTTGTTGTATGGAAGTGAATCATGAACAATAGGCAAGTCTGCACAAAAATCATTGGAAGCAGCAGAAATGTGGTTTATTAGAAGAATGTTGCGAATCCCCTGGACAGCAAAAATAACTAATGAAGAATGTATGAGAAGAGCTGGAGAGACAAAAAAAAACCTTGTCAAAAAGATAATAGAGAGACAATGTACTTTCATAGGACATACAATGAGAAGAGGAGCATTGAAAATATTATAACAACAGGAAAAATAGAAGGAAGAAGATCACGAGGAAGACCAAGAGAAATGATACTGGACAGTCTGACGGGATGGTGTGAGAGGAGATCACCAACTGAACTGATGGCCTGCATGAAGGATCGGGTACTCTGGAGAAGCATAATAGCCAACGCCAGTCGGCACGGCACCTGATGATGATGATTATTATGATGATGATGATGATGATGATGACGACGACTTTCGGTATGACCCTCGTATGTGTTAGTCCTGGAATACTAGGACATTTTCTGTTTCATGGATAATCATCAACTGTTAAGTTCACGTGAAGTATTTTATGCTTCTGAATTCACATGTATTTTCATGTCATTCATTATTTTATGCTCGATTTTATGTGTTTAATTTGGAATTTGTGTGTATGTTTCATGATATCATTATGTTTCATTAACATCATTTGCCATCAAAATAAGTGCGCCATTGTTGTGTTGTCTGTTTATGATTTTGCTTGTCTCCGTTTAGCGGAATTAAAACCGACGTAAACTTTGTGAGTTATAATCTTAATTTTCTTGATTTTATGTCCATGTTTGCGGAGTATTTTTGTGTGAAGTTTACAACTGTGTTGTTGTGTGAACTTTAGAACTGTACTGCTGTGTGAAGCTTAGAACTGTGTTGCTGTGTGAAGTTTACAACTATGTTGTATGAAGTTTAAAACTGTGCTGTTGTGTGAACTTTAGAACTATGTTGGTGTGTGAAGTTTAGAATTGTGTTGTTGTGTGAACTTTAGAACTGTGCTGTTGTGTGAACTTTAGAACTGTGCTGTTCTGTGAACTTTAGAACTGTGTTGTTGTGTGAACTTTAGAACTGAGTTGTTGTGTGAACTTTAGAACTGTGTTGTTGTGTGAACTTTAGAACTATGTTGTTGTGTGAAGTTTCGAATTGTGTTGTTGTGTGAACTTTACAACTGTGTTGTTGTGTGAAGTTTAGAATTGTGTTGTTGTGTGAACTTTAGAACTGAGTTGTTGTGTGAACTTTAGAACTGTGTTGTTGTGTGAACTTTAGAACTGTGTTGTTGTGTGAACTTTAGAGTTTGCCTGTGAGGAGGGGAGGGGGGGCGGTCTGCAAATTGTTGTTATTAGAGCTTTGTCTGGGGAGTTTGCAAATTGTTGTTATTAGAGCTTTGTCTGGAAGGAGTCTGCATATTGTTGTTATTAGAGCTTTGTTTGGAGGGAGTCTGCAAATTGTTGTTAGAGTTTTGTCTTGGGGAGTCTGGAAATTGTTGTTATTAGAGTTTTGTCTGGAGGGAGTCTGCAAATTGTTGTTATTATAGCTTTGTCTGGAGGGAGTCTGCAAATTGTTGTTATTAGAGCTTTGTTTGGGGAGTCTGCAAAGTGTTATTAGAGCTTTGAATGGGGAGTCTGCAGATTGATGTTAGAGCTTTGTCTGGAGGGAGTCTGCATATTGTTGTTATTAGAGCTTTGTCTGGGGGGAATCGGCAAATTGTTGTTACTAGAGCTTTGTCTGGAGGGAGTCTGTAAATTGTTGTTATTAGAGCTTTGTGTGGAGGGAGTCTGCGAATTGTAGTTATTAAAGCTTAGTCTGGCGGGAGTCTGCAAATTGTTGTTATTAGAGCTTTGTTTGGAGGAAGTCTGCAAATTGTTGTCATTAGAGCTTTGTCTGGAGGGAGTCTGCAAATTCTTGTTATTAGAGCTTGGTTTGGGGAGTGTGCAAATTGTTAATAGAGCTTTGTCGGGGGGGGGGGGGGAGGAGAGAATGCAAATTGTTGTTATTAGAGCTTTATGAGTCTGCAAATTGTTATTAGAGTTTTGTCTGGGGGAGTATGCAAATTGTTTTTATTAGAGCTGTGGGGGGGGGGGGGGGAAGTCTACAAATTGTTGTTATTAGAGCTTTGTGTGGAGGGAGTCTGTAAATTGTTGTTATTAGAGCTTTGTCTGGAGGGAGTCTGCAAATTGTTATAAGAGCTTTGTATGGAGGGAGTCTGCAAATTGTTGTTAGATCTTTCTCTGGGGGGAGTCTGCAAATTGTTGTTATTAGAGCTTTGTCTGCGGGGAGTCTGCAAATTGTTGTTATTAGTGCTTTGTCTGGAGGAAGTCTGCAAATTGTTGTTATTAGAGCTTTGTCTGGGGCATCTGCACATTGTTGTTATTTGAGCCTTGTCTGGGGAGAGTCTGCAAATTGTTGTTATTAGAGCTTTGTCTGGTGGGAGTCTGCAATTGTTGGTTTTAGAGCTTTGTCTTGAGGGAGTCTGCAAATTGTTGTTATTAGAGCTTTGTACGGCGATTCTGCAAATTGTTGTTATTAGAGCTTTGTCGGGAGGGAATCTGCAAACTGTTGTTATCAGAGCCTTGTCTGGAGGGAGTCTGCAAATTGTTGTTATTAGAGCTTTGTCTGGGGAGTCTGCAAATTGTTATTAGAGCTTTGTCTGGAGGGAGTCTGCAAATTGTTATTATTAGAGCTTTGTCTGATGGGAGTGTACAAATTGTTATTAGAGCTTTGTCTGTGGAGTCTGCAAATTGTTGTTATTAAAGCTATGTCTAGAGGGAGTCTGCACACTGTTATTAGAGCTTTGTCGAGCGGGAGTCTGCAAGTTGTTGTTATTAGAGCTTTGTCTGGAGTGAATCTGTAAATTGTTATTATTAGAGCTTTGTCTGGAGGAAGTATGCAAGTTGTTGTTATTAGAGATTTGTCTGGAGGGAATCTGCAAATTGTTGTTATTAGAGCTTTGTCTGGAGGGAATCCGTAAATTGTTGTTATTAGAGCTTTGTCCGGAGGGAGTCTGCAAATTGTTGTTATTAGAGCTTTGGGGGGGGGGGGAGTCTACAAATTGTTGTTATTAGAGCTTTGTCTGGGGGAAGTCTGTAAATTGTTGTTATTATAGCTTTGTCTGGAGGGAGTCTGCAAATTGTTGTTATAAAAGCTTTGTCTGGAGGGAGTCTGCAAATTGTTATAAGAGCTTTGTATGGAGGGAGTCATCAAAATGTTATTAGAGCTTTGTCTGGGGGGAGTCTGGAAACTGTTGTTATTATAGCTTTGTCGGAAGGGAGTCTGCAAATTGTTGTTAGATCTTTCTCTGGGGGGAGTCTGCAAATTGTTGTTATTAGAGCTTTGTCTGCGGGGAATCTGCAAATTGTTGTTATTAGTGCTTTGTCGGGAGGAAGTCTGCAAATTGGTGTTATCAGAGCTTTGTCTGGAGGGAGTCTGCAAATTGTTGTTAGAGCTTTGTGTGGAGGGAGTCTGCAAATTGTTGCTATTAGAGCTTTGTCTGGGGCATCTGCACATTGTTGTTATTTGAGCCTTGTCTGGGGAGAGTCTGCAAATTGTTGTTATTAGAGCTTTGTCTGCGGGGAATCTGCAAATTGTTGTTATTAGTGCTTTGTCGGGAGGAAGTCTGCAAATTGGTGTTATCAGAGCTTTGTCTGGAGGGAGTCTGCAAATTGTTGTTAGAGCTTTGTGTGGAGGGAGTCTGCAAATTGTTGCTATTAGAGCTTTGTCTGGGGCATCTGCACATTGTTGTTATTTGAGCCTTGTCTGGGGAGAGTCTGCAAATTGTTGTTATTAGAGCTTTGTCTGTGGAGTCTGCAAATTATTATTAAAGCTTTGTCTTTAGGGAGTCTGCAAATTGTTATTATTAGAGCTTTGTCTGATGGGAGTGTACAAATTGTTATTAGAGCTTTGTCTGATGGGAGTGTACAAATTGTTGTTATTAAAGCTTTGTCTGGAGGGGGTCTGCACATTGTTCTTAGAGCTTTGTCGAGCGGGAGTCTGCAAGTTGTTGTTATTAGAGCTTTGTCTGGAGTGAATCTGTAAATTGTTATTATTAGAGATTTGTCTGGAGGGAATCTGCAAATTGTTGTTATTAGAGATTTGTCTGGAGGGAATCCGTAAATTGTTGTTATTAGAGCTTTATCTGGAAGGAGTCTGCAAATTGTTGTTATTAGAGCTTTGTCTGGAGGGAGTCTGCAAATTGTTGTTATTAGAGCTTTGTGTGGAGGGAGTCTGCAAATTGTGTTAATATAGCTTTGTCTGGGGGGAGTCTGCAAATTGTTGTTATTAGAGCTTTGTTTGGAAGGAGTCTGCAAATTGTTGTTATTTGAGCTCTGTCTGTAGGGAGTCTGCAAATTGTTGTTATTAGAGTTTTCTCTTGGGGGAGTCTGCAAATTGTTGTTATTAGAGCTCTGTCTGGGGGGAGTCTGCAAATTGTTGTTATTAGAGCTCTATCTGGGGGGAGTTTGCAAATTGTTGTTATTAGAGCTCTGTCTGGAGGGAGTCTGCAAATTGTTGTTATTAGAGATTTGTCTGGAGTGAATCTGCAAATTGTTGTTATTAGAGCTTTGTCTTGAGGAAGTCCGCAAATTGTTGTTATTAGAGCTTTGTATGGGGAATCTGCAAATTGTTATTAGAGCTTTGTATGGAGGGAGTCTGCAAATTGTTATTAAAGCTTTGTCTGGGGGGAGTCTGCAAATTGTTGTTATTTGAGCTTTGTCTTGAGAGAGTCTGCAAAATGTTATTCGAGCTTTGTCTGGGTTGAGTCTGCAAATTGATGTTATTAGAGCTTTGTCTGGAGGGAGTCTGCAAATTGTTGTTGTTAGAGTTTTCTCTGGGGGGAGTCTGCAAATTGTTCTTATTAGAGCTTTGTCTGGGAGGAGTCTGCAAATTGTTGTTATTAGAGCTTTGTCTGGAGGATGTCTGCAAATTGTTGTTATTAGAGCTTTGTCTGAAGGGAGTCTGCAAATTGTTATTAGGGCTTTGTCTAGAGGGAGTCTGCAAATTGTTGTTATTAGAGCTTTGTCTGGTGCATCTGCACATTGTTGTTTTTTGAGCCTTGTCTGGGGAGAGTCTGCAAATTTATGTTATTAAAGCTTTGTCTGGTGGGAGTCCGCAAACTATTGTTATTAGAGCTTTGTATGGGGAGTCTGCAAATTGTTGTTATTAGAGCCTTTTCTGGAGGGAGTCTGCAGATTGTTGTTATTAGAGCTTTGTCTGGAGGGAGTCTGCAAATTGTTGTTATTAGAGCTTTGTCGGGAGGGATCTGCAAACTGTTGTTATTAGAGCCTTGTCTGGAGGGAATCTTCAAATGGTTGGTATTAAAGCTTTGTCTGGGGAGTCTGCAAATTGTTATTATTAGAGCTTTGTCTGTGGAGTCTGCAAATTGTTGTTAGTAGAGCTTTGTCTGGAGGGAGTCTGCACAGTGTTGTTATTAGAGCTTTGTTTGTGGAGTCTGCAAATTTCTATTAGAGCTTTGCCTGGGGAGTCTGCAAATTTTTGTTAGAGCCTTGTCTGGAGGGAGTCTGAAATTGTTGTTATTAGAGCTTTGTCTGAGGTGAGTCTGCAAATTGTTGTTATTGAAGCTCTGTTTGGAGGGAGTCTGCAATTGTTGTTATTATATCTTTGTCTGGAGGGAGTCTGCAAATTGTTGTTATTAGAGCTTTGTCTGGAGGGAGTCTGCATATTGTTGTTATTAGAGGTCTGGAGGGAGTCTGTAAATTGGTGTTATTAGAGCTTTGTCTGGACTGAGTCTGCAAATTGTTGTTATTAGAGCTTTGTCTGGAGGGAGTCTGCATATTGTTTTTATTAGAGCTTTGTGTGGAGGGAGTCTGCAAATTGTTGTTATTAGAGCTTTGTCTGGGGGGAGTCTGCAAATTGTTGTTATTAGAGCTTTGTTTGGAGGGAGTCTGCACATTGTTGGTATTAGAGCTTTGTCTGGAGGGAGTCTGCAAATTGTTGTTATTAGAGCTTTGTCTGGAGGGAGTCTGCAAATTGTTATTAGAGCTTTGTCTAGAGGGAGTCTGCAAATTGTTGGTCTTGGAGCTTTTTCTGGGGAGTCTGCAAATTGCTGTTCTTCGGGCTTTGTTAGGTTTATTCTGCAAATTGTTCTGAGCAAGAAATTGTTTCTAAAATAAAACTTAAGGCACCAGCAACATAAAGAACAATGAGAGAGACTGGGAGACGTGAAAGACAAACTATCATTTCTCGGTGCAGTCTCATATTAGAGTAACTATCATCATTCATTTGTATAAGGTTCTGATGATGGAGGTAGTAGTGATGAAAATTTCAGCAATGTTGGTAGTGATAATGATGATGATGGTGGTGATCATAATGGTAATGATGGGCGCGATAGTGGTAGTTATGATGATGATGATACTAGTGGTAATGAAGACAGTACTAGTGGTAGTTATGATGATGGCGATACTGATGACAGTACTTGTGGTAGTTATGATGATGGTGATACTAATGGTAATGATGGCAGTACTAGTGGTAGTTATGATGATGGTAACGGTGTGATAGTAGTGGTGATGGTGGTAGCTTTGGTGATGGTGGTAGTACCCATTCTAATCTACTGTATATACAGAGGTACTTGCATGCCGTAGGGCGAGCGGTGTGAAGTGTTACTGCCTTCACATTCCTAGGTCACTACAGCATTTGAGGTTGGGATGCCAGCACCTGTTCTCGCTGTCTTTGCTTTCCTGTGTATCCTTTTTTTAAAGGCTGGATTAACCCAGGTGTCAGTCGGTCCGAAAAAAAATAAATTCCGCCCGAGTGTGAAATCGAACCAGGAACCTTCTGATCAACAGGTGAGTGCTCTAACCACCACACCACAGCGACGTTTATTTTTTGCTATAAAAAAGAAACCCGAAGGAAAACTTGAGATAATCTTCATTGTAGCTATCATCTCTCTCCTCCCCCCCCCCCCCCGGGTCTTCAAGCTTATCATTATCATCTTAAAACCTTCAAGATACAACTCACACTTTTCCCAGATTCTTACAGCCAACTTACTGGCGAGAGCTAGCACACACAAACACACGAACTCACACGCGCACATACCCACCCGAGAAACAACATGTCCACAAATAAAAAAGAAAGCAACTATGTTTAGAACATACAAGTGACATCACGAACACAACATAACACAACATTCGTCCCCAAATTTGGATACCTTGTTTCTTACACCTGCCGTAATTACCGTAGATAAGTTACTTTCGCAGACTCGCCAGAAAGTGCACTCTGTTCTCCGAGCTATTTTTAACGCTTTCATCATCTCGAGATAAAACTATTGCTGAGTTTTCAGGGAAAATCACTAAACGGAGATTTTGTAATACATAATTATGCGAACGAAGAAGAAGAAGAAGTAATACATAACAAAACATAAAGAGCTGGAAGTCTACGCTTGCGGCATCAAGGTGTTCCAGTTTTTTTTGTTTTGTTTTTATAAAAAGATATCGCTAGGACAGAAAGATACCGCCAGGATAGAAACTAATCTATAGACTTTATTTAAAGAAGACTTTTTTTTAAAAAATGAACCAGGAAAATTAATGTAGATATCCAAGGGCAAAAATCGAAGGAAGAGAAGAGCGATAGAACATCCACAGTGTATCTACTTTTCAGTTTCATTCGTACCTTCACCAACATTCACATCTCTCATTCATACCTCCATTTACATCTTCACCTACACGCACATCTCTCTTTCATATCTCAACCTACACTCTCATCTCTCATTCACATCTCACTCTACACTTTCTCATTTATATCTAACCCTACACTCTCATCTCTCTTTCATATCTCAATAATACATTCTCTCATTTATATCTCAACTTACACTCACATCTCTCATTCATATCTCGCCCTACACTCACATCTCTCATTCATATCTCACCCTACACTCTCATCTCTCATTCACATCTCACTCTACACTTTCTCATTTATATCTAACCCTACACTCTCATCTCTCTTTCATATCTCAACCTACATTCTCTCATTTATATCTCAACTTACACTCACATCTCTCATTCATATCTCACCCTACACTCTCATCAATCTCCCTTTCATATTTCACCCTACACTCACATCTCTCATTCTTATCTCACCCTACACTCACATCTCTCATTCTTATCTCACCCTACACTCACATCTCTCATTCTTATCTCACCCTACACTCACATCTCTCATTCGTATCACACCCTACACTCACATCTCTCATTCTTATTTCACCCTACATTCACATCTCTGATTCATTTCTACACATACAAATTCACACCACATCTCCAGCTACACTCACATCTCTTATTCATATCTACACCAACACTCACATCTCTTATTGGTATCTCCACCTACATCCATATCTCTTATTCGTATCTCCACATATATTCACATCTCTTATTCGTATCTCCACCTACACTCACATCTTATATTCGTATCTCCACCTACATTCACATCTCTTATTCGAATCTCTATCATCATTCACATCTCTTATTCGTATCTCCACCTACATTCACATATCTTATTCGTATTTCCACCTACATCCATATCTCTTATTCGTATCTCCACATATATTCACATCTCTTATTCGTATCTCCACCTACACTCACATCTTATATTCGTATCTCCACCTACATTCACATCTCTTATTCAAATCTCTATCATCATTCACATCTCTTATTCGTATCTCCACCTACATTCACATCTCTTATTCGTATTTCCACCTACATCCATATCTCTTGTTCGTATCTCCACATATATTCACATCTCTTATTCGTATCTCCACCTACACTCACATCTCATATTCGTATCTCCACCTGCATTCACATCTCTCATTCGTATCTCCACCTATACTTACATCTCTCATGCACTTCTTCACCTACATTCACATCTCTTATTCGTTTCTCCACCTGCATTCACATCTCTTATTCGCTTCTCCACCTATACTCACATCTCTTATTCGCTTCTCCACCTATACTCACATATCTTATTCGTTTCTCCACCTATACTCACATCTCTTATTCGTACCTCTACTTACACTCATATCTCCACTCATATCTCTTACTCATTCATATCTCCACCTACATTCACATCTCCTCATGCACTTAGCACTTCTCCACCTACATTCACATCTCCTCATGCACTTCTCCACCTACATTCACATCTCCTCATGCACTTCTTCACCTACATCATATCTCAAATACAAACCTGTAATAGCCCCATCCTGCCACGAGCAGGCTAAAACCTTTGCAGAATTCAATTACAGATAAGAGCAAATATCAAGAGCTTTTAGGAGTGATTGCATCATATAAACTGTGTGTAGAAAAAGACGAGATTAATTACTTAATACAGTAACCTACGGCTACATACATTCATGCATCATTTTCTTCTTCAACAGAAGCCAAGAAACCTATGGCCGACAGAAACCTGCTAAATAATACTTGAACAACCTTGAAACCACGTAAAATCCTTCTAGAGCATTATTTCATTATTTTTATGTTGTTATTTTTTTTAATGTAGTGACAATGCTTCTGCCTTTCATTACTTGACTGGATACTACTTGGAATATGAGTTCGAGGTAAGAGAGAAAAATGTAATGTAATTTATTTTTACTGAGGTTGATCTTCTCTGGTCGAGGTTTCGTTTCTCTTTTCTTATGAGAGTTACTGAAAATGTAAGCAGCTATTTTATTTCACTTCATCAATCATTGTAGAGGCTGGCTATTTTTCTTCATGCTGTCAGTAATGCTAACATTTTTATGTACTGAATGATTCAGTGATAATCCAGTTATTTTCTGATGCTTGGAGAGCGGGGCTGTTCCATGAACCTGGGTGTGTTAGTGTCTATGGCTGATTATTTTCGGGTGCACCACTGATAAGTTAAGAATGTTCATTTCCCAGATCGCTGTCTTGGTAAACTCGCTAAAGTCCCCATTTCCCTATGTCGCTGTCTTGATAGACTCACTAAGTTCTCATTTCCCTAAGTCGTTCTCCTAATAAGCTCGCTAGTCCCCAAAGTTCGCTCTCTTAATAAGCTCGCTAAAGTCCAAATTTCCAAAGTTCGCTCGCTTAATAAGCTCGCTGAAGTCCCCATTTCCAAAGTTCGCTCGCTTAATAAGCTCGCTAAAGTCCCCATTTCCAAAGTTCGCTCTCTTAATAAGCTCGCTAAAGTCCCCATTTCCAAAGTTCGCTCTCTTAATAAGCTCGCTAAAGTCCCCATTTCCAAAGTTCGCTCTCTTAATAAGCTCGCTAAAGTCCCCATTTCCAAAGTTCGCTCTCTTAATAAGCTCGCTAAAGTCCCCATTTCCAAAGTTCGCTCTCTTAATAAGCTCGCTGAAGTCCCCATTTCCAAAGTTCGCTCTCTTAATAAGCTCGCTAAAGTCCCCATTTCCAAAGTTCGCTCTCTTAATAAGCTCGCTAAAGTCCCCATTTCCAAAGTTCGCTATCTTAATAAGCTCGCCGACGTTACCTGTTTCCCTTGACGCTGCTGACCTCCTGTACCTGACATTAAACTTCCACAAGGACACTATGAGAGTATTCTTGCCTTGGAAAGTTTTCTTCAATTTTCACAATATCTTCTAGCTCTAATATATATTAAATTTATTAAACTCTTATCCTACCAAATAAGACTCATGACACGCATACATTTTTTTCTAACAAAAGATCATGGACGCCACATTTTACAAGAAAAAGAATGGAGTCTGCTTTTAGTCTTCATAACATCATACAACTTACAACCCACTAACCAAAGAATAAAACTAACGGTCTGCAGTTGTTTCATATTTTAACACTCTAGACAGCCTTTTTAAACGGCATTTGGTAGACTGAGAATTTAATCTTCCGGGTTCGGTTTCTTCTCTTCAAGAGAAAAATCTGTAGATCCTAAATTCAGTTCATCGCGTTAACACGGGAAACACAGTCCAGAATTTCTTACAGCACTGGATAACTCATTCGGCAGAATCTGCTGAAGGTGTAGGTCATTAATACTTTGGTTTAGGTCACCACATTAAACCCGGTGACCAAATTAAGAAAAGCTGCTTCCGGAGTCGAAGAAATCTACTTTACCGTATTTTGTGATGTTTCAGGAATTTCGAAGACTTTTAAACGTATTTATGATAGTTATGAGGAGAGCGGAAGATTTCGTGGAGTCGTCAAAAACAAAACAAAACAAAAAAACAAAAACCAGAATTCTACATCAGAACAAAACCAAGAAGTTAAAAGTTTTAAACTACATAGAAACAAGAACAAACAAACAAGCCAAAAAAAAAAAAAACTTTCTCAAGTTGGTTTTAATTCGGCTATTCAATATCTTTCTGGCAGACAAATATAGTCAGACTAAGCTGAGGGAGAGAGAGAGAGAGAGAGAGAGTATTCCAAGATAAGGTCATTAAAATAAATATGAACAAGAGGTATGATATGTTAAAATGACAAGAAATACAAAAGAAAAAAATAAATTATGTAAAAATCAATAATCCAAAGAAATACAAACAAAAACGTAATTAGGGTTGATTTTCAAGACAAATTTGTACAAATATTTAAAAATAAGAAGAAAAACTTAGCATACACGTGGATCCTAGAACGTTCCAACGCTAAACTTAGAAAATAGATTTTTAGCAACGAAATCTAAAAGTGCAATTTATTTCTCTACCGCGCTTAAAATATACATCGGAGATGTAAATACTCTATTTCTTCCAGTTTAATGTTTTGTATTTTTGCTCCAGCATTGGCATCTTGTTATTGCTGGGATAAGAAATCTTTACATAAAAACTGATAAAACCGTTTCGTTTCATCTTCTTTCTTTTTAACTCTTGATGCAGAAATGTCAGATATGAATCTACCCGCAGATATGGATCTACCCTCAAAAGACGAATGAGCCACGCCTGTTTTGAGTTTTGATAAAGTAAAAAAATGTTGCAGTCTAAAGCAGAGCTGAGTGTAAAATATGGAGAGGGCAGGTGTGGGTGTAAAATTATAAAACATCAGCTCGTATAACTGATGTCATAAATCTCTACTTGGATGGATATACCTACGATATGTTGGGGGGGGGGGGGGTGGGGCCGCGAGGGATGTAACAGTACCTACAGACCTACAGATTTGCCTGCATCGTAGCGTATGTGAATATGACGAACAGATTAGTTAACTATTCAACTAACTAACTACCTACTTAACTAACTAACTAACTAACTACCTAACTAATTAACTAACTAATCAAATAACTAACTTACTAACTACCTAACTAACTAACTAATTAGCTAACTAACTAACTAACTAACCAAATAACTACCTTACTAACTAACACTAACTAATTAACAAACTAATTAACTAACCAAATAACTAACCAAATAATTAAATTACTAACTAACTTACTAACTAACTATTAATGTACTAACTCCTAACTAATTAACTAACTACTAACTTACTAACTAACTTAACTAACTAAATTAAATAACTAAACCAAGTAGCTAAACTGAACCAAATAACCACACTAACTAAATAATTAAAATAACTAAGTTAACTAACTAACCAGCTAACTGACAAACTGACTGACTCACTAACAACTGACTGACTTCATTTATTCATTCATTTGCATGTCCCTTGTGGAACTTTGCTTCCCTAACAGCACTCCTGTAGGCCTCTCGGTTGTGAGCAAGATGGCCTGCTGCTGATGCATCATTTTTGCAGATCATCAACGATGTCTTGCAACCATCTTCGTCTTGGTCTTCCTCTCTTTCTTTTTCCCGTTATGTACCCTTCCAAGACGGTCTCCTCTAGATTATTATGACGTTTAATGTGTCGAAAATAATTCAGTTTTCTCTCTTTAATCCTCTATACTAGACAGCCTTCTTCAATAATTAAGTTCGTGTAATATGGATATATTTGTTCTTTTTTGTGTCCATGATATTTGGAGAACTCTTCTGTAGCATTTACATTTAAAGGCATATATGTGTCTCTCAGCTGTTTTATTAAGTGTCCAGGTCTCACAGGCATATGTTGCGATGGGAGAGAATCATGCCCTTAAAAATCTTATTTTTTTTGTAGTTCTGTCTATTCCTCTCCACAGATTCTTTAGTTGTTTTACTTTCTGAAGAGCAATAGATGTCCTCCTTTTAATTTTCCTCATTGTATCTCCATTACTAGTTGGTAGTGATCCAAGATATTCACGACTCTCCACTTCTCCGAATTTTTCCTCATTGATACACATTTCAACTGCTTTGTTTGTTTTGTCAGTTGTCATCAATTTAGTTTTCTTCACATTAAGATAGAGGTTTTGCTCTTCGCTATTCTTACAGACTGACATAATTAGTTTTTCCATTCTTTTGTGTTGTGGGCAGTAATACTGTGTCATCAGCATATCTAATCTCTGGTATTTCATAACCTCCAATTTTTATGGCATCGTAATATTCTTTGTCTACATCTTCTCTAACATTCTTCATTATATTTTCAGTATACAAGTTAAATAAGTAAAACAATATTCACCTCTGACGAGCCCCTTGTTTTATTTCAAACCAAGTTGTTGTTTCACCATTTATTCTCACTGCTGTTTGTTGGTCTAGACACAGAAGTAATATTAATTATATCAAATGTGTTGGAAATCCCATTTTTCCATTATTTCCCAAAGTTTCTGGTGTTGTACACAAATATCTTTGAGTAGTCTATAAAAGATAAATATATATTCACATTAAACTCTCTGCATTTCTCCACTATTAATCTTATATTGAATATATGATCTCTTGATCCTCTTCATTGCCTGAAACCAGCTTGGACCATATTGACCTCTTCTTCACTGTTCTTACGAAGTCTTCCTATTATGATTTTTAACAGAATTTTACTGGCATGACTAATCAGGGCAACAGTTCTGTAGTTTGTGCATAATTTCATGTTACCCTTTTTTGGTAGTGGTATGAATACAATTTTTTTCCATTCTTTTGGCCAAATACCTGAATGCCATATCGTTTTACATAGTGAATGATAGATTGTTGCACATTCTTTTCCTCCTGCTTTAATAAGTTCAGCTGTCATCTCATCACATCCTGGTAATTTACCACTTTTCAGATTCTTTATTGCCTATAAAACTTCTTCTAGTATCGGTTCGAGTTCTTTTTCCTCGAATAATAACTCGCACTGTTCATTTCTGCTTTTACAGTCAGTTGTTTAATATATTCCTCTGCAGTATTCCTTCCATCTTTCTAGAATTTCCTCTGTCTCTGTCAAGGTATTCCCCATCTCGTCACAAATTACATTTAACTTAGGTTTGACATTTCTCGTCAATTTCTTCATTTCTCTAAACATTTCATATCTCTTCTACACTTTTAATGTCCTTCTATTCTTTCACAACAATCTTGTATGTATTTTTTTTTTGGTGTTTTCTTATGTTTCTTCTTCTTTTGTTAAAGATTTATGTTCCTCTTTGTTGTTGTTTGTCGCTTTCCATTGCGTCTTCATTTCTCTATGTTGTTTTATCAGTTCTAGTGTGCCTGCTGTAATCCATCCATTCTTTTGTGTTTTCTTTACTGGAACCACGTCTTTAGCTGTTGTTATTAAGATATCTCTGGCCGGCGTACCCAATTCATCTGGTGTCATCTCCTCCGGTACAGCCATCAGGATTTCGAAACGGTTCTTCACTTCTATACCGTACTGTTCTGGTATTTTTGTAAGATCAAAGCGGAGTGGTCTTGATCCCGTAACTGTCTTTTTTTATCTTTATCTTCATGTCTGCTATTAATAACTCATGGTTCGTGTGACAATCAGCACCTGGTAGAGTTTTTACTGATGTTATACTTGATCTTCACCTTTTTTGCACTAAAATGTAGTCTGTTTGATTCTTGGTTCAAGCACAACTACTGTTGTCATAATGGGCACCAAATTTCAAACTTGTATCAAAATTTTATTTTATGGAATTAATGTTTCAATCTTGGCGTGAAAAAACTTTAAGACATTAACAATGAAATGATGATCATTAAATTTGGTTTGGACTTTTATTCTTTGCGACTGAGGCCTCCGTTTCAGTAAAGTGTATGGCCTCCTCGGGCCTGTATCAGAGAACGACATCTCCTTGATATGGATCCGATTAGCCGTTGGATCTGTTGTTGTGGGATGGCTGCCTACTCTTCCCGTAGTGCAAGAGAGAAATGTCGGAGATTGGTTGGCGCCACGTCTCGCTGGCGGACTTGTCTATTCAGTTAATAACATAAGTGTTCTATTGGGTTCATGTCTGATGACATAGATGACCACAGAATGGTCTGGACGTTGTTGTCAGCGAGGAACTGGGTTGTGCCACACGAGGTCGAGCGTTGCCCTGCTGAAAATTCGACCCTGGTGGAAGGACGTGAGGATGAAGAATTTCAGCCACGTATCGTTGGGCATTCAGGAATCCTTCAATTTGCACCAGGTCACTTCTTCCACCCATGAAGTTGATCGTCCCCCACACCAGTACACCACAACCATGTGGAGGAGCCTCATCCACGCAGTTCTGGGCGTAGCGCTCGTGGCCTCTGCGGTGAACTATTCTCCGTTTATCATGTCGACGGAGCAGATATAATGATTCATTACTAAATCAAACCCTTCTCCAATCATTCGCACCAGTACATTGACGATGTTGGTTCGCCCACTGCAGTCGGTTCTGGCGATGCCGATCTGTAAGAACAGGACCTCTGTAAGGTCTTCTAGTCCAAAGACCAGCGTCGTGCAGCCGATTCCTGACCGTTTGATCTGAAATTTGACGAACTGCTGTCATTGACTGGACTGTTAGGAAGTAGATGCAAATCGGTTCCTGAGGTGACGTAGCCGTATGAAGCGATCTTCGGCAGGAGTTGTGACTATAGGTTTTTCACTACGCGGCCTGTCTGCAACTGAGCCAGTTTCTTGAAATCGTCTCCAAAGACGACTAATGGTGCTTCTAACCACATTAAATTATCTGGCCACTACACTTTGTGACTGTCCAGTCTGTAAACGTCCGATGATGAGTCGTTGTTCTGTAGTGAGATGAGCCATACTTGTGCACTGAATTTTCAAATGAATTGATTCGAGGAGCGTCAATCTTTTATAGGCATTCAATAACACGGGCAGTGAGTTTTGTGTTCAGTACTTTTCATGGGATTCTCGTGACCCTGTCATGAGTTATTGTCAAAAATGCTGTTTTGACTAGTGTCGCTTTTCTGTCCTTATGAATCATCTGTTGAGTACAATTCAGGTCATCACGTGAAGTTGATGTTCAGGTAAACGTTTCAGGGCATTTACCTTTTTCTGATCAACCAGCTTCAGTTTAAATCGCAACATCGTAATTGTTGCGTTTCTTTTTTGAGCAGATATATATATATATATATATATATATATATATATATATATATATATATATATCAGACATATATATATATATATATTCTTATTTTTTGTACATAATTAGAGACAATCATTTATCTTCGTGCTGTCATAATTTATACACGTACCACAGTACCTAGAAACAGTCCCAAGATGTTTAATCCCCTAATTCTGCTCACAACAACAGTGACAGCCTTGGGGAATTTGCTCTACCGTTCAGGATAAACGCTTATCAGGCCTTAAGAAATGATTAAATTTACATTTCTAATCCAGTCCATGGTTTCCTTCAAATTTTAAACTAACATCCGTCCGATTTTATATAAAAAATAAAACGTTCGTACGATGTAAAACGTGATTTTAAAAAAAAATTTATAATTGAATAATTTTTTGTACATAGGATAGTTGTGCTGTAGGGCGGCATGAAGTTAGTGAATATTCAAACTCGTCTTGAAATCTATCACAGATAACAGACATGACGACTGTGGTAAAACTGGTTAGTTGTAGGTCTGTTTCAAAACCTCTTTGATACTGGAAACACAAGACTCTCAAAGCTACCAGATACACGTCCAGCATTGTTTTTGTCCTGCTGTCAGTTTAATTTGATTATTTTTCCTTCTTTTCTTAACGCTGAAATTCTTTTTACTCATAACATCTGGTATAATACTTTACTGATGCATCACCAGCAGGCCATCTTGCTTACAACCGAGAAGCCGACAGGAGAGCTGTTAGGGAGGCAAAGTTCCGCAAGGGACACGCAAATGAATGAATGAATAATACTTTACTAGCATAACATTCATATACATTGCTTTCTCATTTCAATTGTCCTGGAAATTGATACATAATTTGTTGACGCTTAATTATTTAGTGTATGAATATGCTGACAAACAAAAGATTCTGAAACATATTCAATGCAAAGTGTAATATAACTCAGACATGAAAGAGCAGAAAATTTTAGCAAAATATATATAAAACTTCGTATCAAAGATACGTACTGCCAGTGGAACCGCGTCAGTCATATGTCGTGGCAACAGGGCCTCACTCCTAAACTGCCCTGTAGCTCGAACAGAGTCAAACTGGTATTTACGCACCACCCTCATAGTTTGGCAGTTAAGAACATACTGTTTCGCCATCTCCATCTCCTCCAGACCGAGCCTGATACACGTGAACTCTTTGGGGGACTCCCATTGACGGCCTATAGACGGGACAAAAACGTCAAGGACCTTTTAGTTAAAGTCGTCTTAAGACGGAGGACACTTTTTACGGTACCAGACGTTGCAGAAGTGGTAGATGCAACACTTGCCTGTTTGTTGTTGAGGTTAGCCAGATCTCCTTCCCTATGTCCACGTTATTAGTTCAGGAGGGCTTCGCTTGCACTTCACGCAATGTCATTTATACCATTATGTGCAAATTTGTCAACATGAAGTAAATAGGGAGATCGGTTTACTCTTAGGAGACCGTTTTCGTCAACATTATAGCGAAATTTCCAAGAGAGTATGGACCCCATGACAAAACACTTTTGCCAAAGAAAACACAGGGGAAAACGGGACATCTCTGTTAGTGCAATACGCTCCTGTTCTTCTGATGTACGATCTCGGAAGGCTCCAGAACAGCACCATATTTTCAAGGCCGGCTGTCTCTACCTAGCTGGAATTAACAACATATTTAGCTTCCTTTAAATTTCTTTAGATTTCCACCTATTTCTGCTATTTATACTTTAATTTCTTGTCTTAGCCCCTGGCATTTCCCTGCAGTTCTTCATTCATCAGTTTCACGTTATCTCCCAGCTTCCCTTCTTCCCCCCTCCCACCACTACCACCTTCTTCTCTAGCGACCTAGTGGTATTTATTGCCTCCGGATCTCTTTCTTGCGCCCCCCTCCCAACCCGTATCGTTCTCTCAAATTCACCGCCCCTAACTTCCGATTGGTTCAATTTGTTTTCCTTTGTGGTCTCCCAGCCTTGTCTTTAAGGCACATTCTGTTGTATTGTGTACACGTAGAGATGGCACAAAGCTAAGTTTTTCATTTTCAGTTTTCTTATTTTATTTTAGGGTGTGTTGTTTTTGCAAAAGCAGCATTGACCTTCAAGAATCTTGAGAACACATGGCATTCAAAAGTTATAAGCACAAAAACTAAGTTAAGATTATTCAATTCAAATCTAATATCCACACTCATTTATGCACGTGAAAGCTGGAAAACAACTAAAGAAATAGACAAGAAATTATACTCCTTCGAAAACAAATGCCTAAGGAAAATACTCGGTATAAAGTGGAAAGAATTCACGAACAACGCAAAGATAAGACAGATGAGCAAACAACAACCTGTCTCATGGGTGATTAGAAAAAGAAGATGGACATATGTCGATCATGTGATGAGAAGGAGCAATCAGAGGATCCCCAAAAAAAGCTATCAAGTGGAACACAACAGGCCGAAGAATAAGTGGTCGACCACGTGAAACTCTAAAGAGGACATTGTTTAGAGAGGCCAGTTCTGATGAGATTGAAAATCTCGCCGAAGACAGGAAATCTTGGCGAAGTACATGCGGGCCCTATGTGACGTTTAGCGGCACGGGAAGGATGCAAGATGTAAGACGTTTTTTATGTAATCCTTGAAAAAGGCTCACTCCGAAATATTGGATGTTGTATGTTTTTCATTATTTTTGTTTTTTCTCACTTTCCTCACTCCCTCTATCGCTTTGTAGAACTGTACCATACACCTCTATCTACCTTTATTACCAGAACCAGTTTACTGCAGTCGTTCTCTTTTTTATCTGTCAGCTAAGGAGTTTCCTAGCTGGCTTAATGGAAGCACTGACAATGTTAGCACCAAACTAGGAGTAACTGTTACGATGTGTTACAAATGAGTCTGTGCTACAATCTATCTATGTGTTACAAATGAGTCTGTGCTACAATCTATCTATGTGTTACAAATGGGTATGTGCTACAATCTATCTTCTTGCGTTTGCACATTACAATGATTAAGCCAATCGTATCATGTATTATAAGTTCATGAAGTGAAAGCATTTCTATGAACCTCATAATAACCCGCCCCATTAAAAACCTCATCAATATCCTTTTCTCCCAATGTAAGAGAGATTACACTTTGAAGATATAAGAGTCAGTTTAACAAAATAACAGAATATGCGTGTGAAACTGTGAATTTCTGAATCACACAGTAAAAATGTGAACAAATGAATGTGAGAAAAGATTAGATTATTTCAATATTGCAAAGCAAATATTAGTATCAGCATATCATTTTATATTTAGATGACGAATGAGTTTCTTTTTTTTTCTTATTTTTGTCCTTCAGTTTTGTTATTGGTTTTCAGTGTGTAGTAATATTACATAATGTAGACAAATTGTTATGGAGGACACACATAGAACATAGAAAAATGCGAATATTTGAAAATGTAAATACATATGTCTTATATAACTTATATCTTACATCCTTCCCGTGCCGTTAAACGTCAAATAGGGCTCGCAAAGTAGTTCGCCAATTTTTCCTGTCTTCAGCGAGTCTTTCAACCTCATCAAAGGATTTTATGCCTGTTAATTTGGCCTCTCTTAACAATGTCCTCTTCAGAGTTTCACGTGGTCGGCCTCTTTTTCTTTGACCTGTTGTGTTCCACTTGATAGCTTGTTTTGGAATTCTCTGATCATTTCTTCTCATCAAGTGACCAACATATGTCCATCTCCTTTTCTTGATCACCCATGAGACTGGTTGTTGTTCAGTCATCTGTCTTATCTCTGCATTGTTCTTGAATTCGTTCCACTTGATGCTGAATATTTTCCTTATGCATTTGTTTTCAAGAGAGTCTAATTTCTTTTCTATTTCTTTAGTTCTTTTCCAGCTTTCGCATGCGTAAATGAGGGTGGATATTACATTTGAATTGAATAATCTTAACTTGGTTTTTGTGCTTATAACTTTTGAATTCCATATGTTCTCAAGATTTTTGAAGATTGAAACTGCTTTTGCAATTCTGATCCTAACTTCCTTTCTAGTGTCACCATCCTGGTCTATGTAGCTGTAAATACATGTGTAGAATATTTTTGAAAGATATTGAAGTAAAAAACGAAAATAACATACTTGTATTTTAGCCTTTCCCTATGCACAGGTTGTGATCACTGTTGACATCTGCACCCCTTACATCCATGAGAGATGTTCTGTATTGCTTTCTAATACAAAAATGGTCTACCTGGTTTCTAGTTCTATCATCTGGAGATATCCACGTTGATAGATCCACTTTAGGCATAAAATCCTTTGATGAGGTTGAAAGACTCGCTGAAGACAGGAAAAATTGGCGAACTACTTTGTGAGCCCTATGTGACGTTTAACGGCACGGGAAGGATATAAGATATAAGATAAGATAAGATTTTAGCCTTTAATGGAGCTGCCGGTAGTGAATCGCAACAGCTGCGTGAACAATCGTTTCTTGGTTATTTTTGATCCAGTGAATACGATCACCTTCAACCGCCGTCAATTTCTTCTCATTTGTATTCAACGTCTCTGCTTGTATTTGATGATCTTTAGGCTCATCGCTCTGCCAATATGAACAAAGCACTGTTTACTGTCAAACTCTTCTAATGTTGTGAGTTCTGGACATTTTTTTTCCTGCATGTCAATTAAGATTTCTGCGAAGGTTCCACTCCCTCAGAGCTGGAGATAAAAACTGTTCTTGTCACATCTGAGATTGTTTTCTTTCTGTGAATAAATGTGACCTGAAGCTCAGAGCAAATTCACATTTTTCATTCAGTTCTTAGAGGAGTGTCTTGAACGTGCTTGAACTGAACAAAAAAAAAGTTCATTAATGGATATGGACAAACTTTATTGACGTGTGAGTGAAGGACAGCAATGCTAGGAAAGGTAAAATCCTGAATGATGAAAGAAGCGTTCAGGAATGCATGAAAATGGAATTAAGAACGCATTATTTCATTAAACAGAACGTCTTCAACAGCATGTTTGTTTGAAAGTTCTCCACTCTATTGAGAATCTTGGTTGAGTAGATATGTAATAGGTAACCTGAGTTCTTGTACATTATGCCTGCGGTAAAGATCTTAGAAATAATCAGAAAGTGCTTTATGAACTGGGATAAGGTAGATTTATTTTACCTTTCAGAAGCTAAAGAGATTGTTTCTTCGTCACTGTCAGCGGTCAAAGAGAAGTCGTAGAGTCATGTCTTGAAGGCTGGGATCATTTAAAAGATAGGCTGCTTCGGAAGAGAATGTATGAGATCTAATATAATGCCTCGCCAGAACTTCTTCTTCTTCTTCTGCCTTGACTTCCACTACCAAGACCGCCCTGTGTGCTATTGAATTTACTGCCGTAATTTTTGAGATACGTCTCATGTAAGATGGAGGTGCTGAGCATCATGGGGGCCTGGCCATTTCTTCTGTGATGAATCACAGAGGCGGAAATGCGTGAGACCATGGTTTTCATTGCAGCAGAGAGCTTCCAACTGGAGCTTTCCACAACGGAACCTCAGCCTGCTTTGGACATCAATTCGCCTGGTTAGAGGAGGCTGCCAAGTTTAGGTTGCACTGGTTCAGTGTCTCCATCATAAGCGTTTATCAGCCATAGCCACGATCATATCTAATTTACCCATGTAAGTGCCTGTGGGTTCCAATAGGTCTCCTCTCGTGTAGTAACGAAAAAAATCCTTTGGCTAAATAAATGTTTGAAACTCTGTTAATGATATTTAACTTGCTTGGAGTGTATCGAATCTTCAAAACTTTGTGACCTGACAAAATGACACGTAGCATCTCTTCACTGAAACATGTCAGTTTCTCTCACTTCTAACTCGTCAGATCATCTACGTTCCTTAAGTTCCAGCGAAGCATAAAAACCAGAGCCCGTTCTTCTCTTTTCTTTTGCTCTTGGTGCCTGCTTTGGTTTTCCCTCGAGTGATCCTTACTCTCTCTTCTACTCTCTTGCTCTCCCTCCAGGCCCTGTTTCCGTCACGACTGACACTTTTATATATCCCATCCCCTCCTTCTTGTGATGTTCTGTCCTCTATAAACTAACAGTGCTCAGTATTGTTATACCAGTCCTAATTACAGTGCCATTTCTTGTCTTCCTGTCTTACTGACTATGTCATTTCTCGCTGGCCAGTATTGCTGATCTAGACTTTTCTCCCTTGCAAGTATTACTGATTTAGACTTTTCTCGTTCGCTAGTATTGCTGATCTAGACTTTTCTCGCTCGCCAGTATTGCTGATCTAGACTTTTCTCGCTAGCAAGTATTACTGATCTAGACATTTCTCGTCCGACAGTATTGCTGATCTAGACTTTTCTCGCTGGCCACCCTAGATGACTGTGTTATTCCTTCGTTATTATCGCTATTGATTGTATCATTTCCTGTTCTTGCACTTTGATGAATGTGGCATTTCTAGTTCACCAACTCTGATGACTTAGGTGCATTAGTCCTCAGTTGTCTTCTCTCTTTTATATTATTTTGGGCATGGATGTCAAGAAAGCCATCTAGTATCCCCGTAAGATTGACAGAAGAAGGTAAGGAGGACTGAAAAATGGTTTTCTGATGTTTTATGATCTTAAACTGAACCTGATATTAAACAGTGCGATGAATCTAAATACCACATCTGATTTGTCTGCCAGTTTCTCTCTGACCAGCACGCTATACAATGATTATGACTGGAACTGCGTCAATGATACTGACATTAACGCTTGGGAGTGGAGTTAAGCGAGAAGCTACCAGGCGAGTGTTTGTAACAGCTAACATATGAGAAATTTTAGAGAGTATTAAACTATACAGCAATAAAAATCCTCTCGGCAGACCATCAGTACTTTATAAGAAATGATATATCAAATAACATAAGAGCCTCCTTTTATTGTAAGCTGAAATAATCATTGTAGACCTACTGAACTGAATGATAAATAGACTTGATTCTTGATTCTTAAGTTATCATGAAGGTCTTACTAGATGTTATTGCCAGCAAGTACTGTGTGACAGAGAGAGACGAAGTAGTGGTCGTTGATATATAGCGAAATAGTGGTCATCGATATATAGCGACATAGTGGTCGTCGATATATAGCGAAATAGTGGTCCTCGATATATAGCGAAATAGTGGTCCTCGATATATAGCGAAATAGTGGTTATCGATATATAGCGAAATAGTGGTTATCGATATATAGCGAAATAGTGGTCATGATGCAAAAACCGTGCATCAAATGCTAACAATAAACCTTTAAATAATAATAATAATATTCTATACTTTTACTCATTTTGCTACAAGAAGTCGATGCTTAGTAAGTACCAGTTCTCAATTTCTCACAAGTTTTTAAGTGAAATGTCCCTAAAGACGGACTTGTAACATTCCCCAAAAATTGTTACAATACAATGAAGGAAAAATACGACCATTTATTTTGAAGGAATCGTTTAAATTCCAACAAAACATATATATTAGTTTCACGTTCACATTTGAAAACTAAAGATCTTAATTAACCACTTACTGAAGTTCTAACAAGAGAATTTTTCAGAGGAATAGAACTTTGGATTTTCTTTTCTGCAGATCATTTCTTATCCTAAGTCGACGGTTTTTTTTGTGTGTGCATAGCTGAAACAGTGAGTGATGGTTGTCCAGTCCATCTCTGAGAGACTAGGGACTTTTAATTAAAGAAACAACAACTTATCCTGGATACTATTATATTCGAAGTAACCAGATGCGGGTAGATTGGGTGTATATCGCTGATCCAAATCTGACGACGGCAGCAGGGTATTTTTTGTTTTGTTTTTGCTCCTTTCATTTTCATACTCTTCAAGATTTTAGCTTTTCCGTTTTTACATGTGCATTAGAGAAAATAGCTATTAAAAACTCCACTGAAAATAAGATTTAAGGAAAAAAAAAGAAAACAGCTTTTAGCTTTCAAATGCATGAACGAAATGTAGAATAGTTTGCTCAGATGAGCAACATTTCGTCTCTTTTTTTAAGTTTCCTTGGCACATCGAGCAGAATTTTGGTTGTTTTTATTTGGTGATATGCAAGGCAGTAGGTATGTAACAACATATTTTTTGTATTTTATGTGACAACATCAGCAGCATTTACACAGTTGTTTTCGCATGTTTTTCTGTAAATGTTTACTTTATTCATTTACATTTTTATACGCATAGTTTGATGTTTAATCTGTGATCGCCAGGAGCAAAACCTGTTTTTTGTGCTAATTTTTATTATGCAAGACATACAGATCTGTACGCTTTTCAACTCTCCGCTTATAAGAGCCATTATGACACACGGACTGAGACGGCTCTGGCACTTAGACAGAATGGAGGACAGGCAAACAAAGATGGCCTATACAGAAGTGATGAAATGGGTTAAACCAAGAGGTAGACCTAGACAACTATGGCTAAAAGAAAATGAACGCGCTCTTGGATTGATTGATAGATTGACTGATTGATTGATTGATCTTTACTTTCAAAGGGTCAAGAATTTGGGCACGCAAGCCCGTCTGACATTCTGCCCTTTATCGTACAACTTTCACTCTGTTACAGACATTCTACAAACATGCTGCTCGTTTCATCATCATCATCATCATCATCATCATCGCTTTTCACTCCCCTAAGAGCATAAGCCACGGATAAGGCTCTCTAGTCATCCCTGTTCTTTAAATTATTCTCTGCTTCCTTCCACGTGTATCCCTTGTCTATGGGCACTGTCATAACTTCTCTTCTCCTGGTAAGTTTAGGTCTTCCTCGTTTTCTATTTCCTTGAGGATTCCATGCCAGGCCTGTCTTGCTATATTGGTGTCGGGTTTCCTCAGACTGTGGACCAATCCACCTCCACTTCCTAGACACGATTTGTAGGTTCATAGGTTCTTGTCCTGCACTTTCCCAGACCTCATCGTTCCTGACCTTGTCCTGCCACCTAATGTTTAAAATCCTCCTCAAACATATAACCCCTCTGCTCATATAACCAACATAATTAACATCGGAAAGCTGAGAGACATAAAATAAAATATGACTTTTACGTTTCGCTCTTATCCATGCACTCACTATAAAAAGTAACTACATACACATATAAATGACTGTCTACCAAACAGAATTTCAGTACTATTCAGAATAAACAATTAGCTGAATTCGATGTCTGTTCTTCTTCTTCTTCTGCTTCTTAAAGAAGAAGAAGAAGAAGAAGAAGAAGAAGGCGCTTGAAAACATACTCGAGTAGGTTAATGCAATACTATGTGAAATACGCCATAAAGACAGAAAGGAAAAATATACGCCATTGGAGAGTGACAGAATGTATAGACTGAAAGGAGAAAGTCTGAGATTAATGCGTCTGTAGTGATATAGTCTATTAATTAAAAGACGGAATGGTGAGTGTTAGATATAAATCTCTGTTAATCTCAATTTTTTTTGGCATTTTATGGACACACAATCAGAAAACACAGGGGTGAAAACAAATATTTTTTGTATTAAATTGTTAATGAGAAGAAAAGTGGAACACGTGTACTTTAATGTAAGCACTTTCTTGCATCTTTTTCGACTGCGAATATGAAATACTACAATAAGCTAAACGATATATCCATTTCACATACAGTCTCTTATTAACAGTCACTTTTTCTAGGGGGACGTCAATCTGTCAAAGTGAACGTAAGGTGGCAATATGTGACTGAAACTGCTGTCAATCTGTCAAAAGTGAACGTAAGGTGTCAATATGTCACCGAAACTGCTGTCAATCTGTGGCACCAGCGCCCTCGTTATAAGCTTGTTCTAACCTTTCCTTTCTACCTTTTGGGCTCCCAGGGGAAGTAGTTGTTAGGAAAATGGCTCACTTCTTGAGATCGATACTTTTTGTGAAAGCAGAAGGTCGATGGCCGGACAAATAGCCAGCGCTGAAGCCCGAAAAGTCAATTTAAGTGGACGGAATAAACCGACATGAAAGTGTCGACATGGATGTCACGTGCTCCTAGACAACTACGGCAAAATCCGATACTTCAAAACCATCATTAACATTTCTTGGGAAAGTGAAAATAATGAAAAGACAAGAATAGTTTACACACACACACACAAATGACTTACATGTTATGGCTTTATAAAGCTCAGTCTTGGTGGTGTACGTTAGATAGTTCATGACTTTCAGTCAAGCATTCACCACAGCAGTTTGTTGTCTCTCCTCTTTTGGCTTTTCTTTGCTCCGTCGTCCAAATAGTTCTGTACAAGTTCATTAAGATTATCACTGAAGGTCAGATTAACTTCCTAGTTTTACTGGCTTTCTCAGACACTCTGCATTGGTCATCTTGACCCCAGTCAGTCAGTCAGTCAGTCAATCATTGGCATGCCCTTTGCGGAACTTCACCTCGCTAACAGTTCTCCTGTAGGGCTCTCTGTTGTAAACAAGGTGCCCTGCTGCTGATGCGTCTATCTTGACCCCAGTGGAGACTCTTAAACATTTCTGTAGAATCTCACCCAAGTTGTTCTCATTTATCTTTCTATTGCCTGGTTCCTCTTCAAAGAAACTCTTCAGACCATGGATGTAGGATCAATGTCTCATCTAGTAATTCTGTTCATACAATGCATTATTTGACCGATGTATATTATGCAGAGCGTTATTCATCACTTACAGTACATTGTATGATAGATGTATATTCTTCATCTTATATCTTCTTATATCTTTCCTGTGCCGTTAAACATCACATAAGGCTCGCAAGGTAGTTCGCCAATTTTTCCTGTCTTCGGCGAGTCTTTCAACCTCATCAAGGGATTTTATGTCTATTAATTTGACCTCTTTTAACAGTGTCCTCTTCATAGTTTCACGCGGTCTGCCTCTTTTTATTTGGCCTGTTGTGTTCCATTGTATAGGTTGTTTTGGGATTTTCTGACTGTTTCTTCTCATCACGTGACTAACATACGTCCATCTCCTTTTCCTGATCACCCATGAGACTGGTTGTTGTTCAGTCATCTGTCTTATCTCTGCATTGTTCTTAAATTCTTTCCACTTGATGCTGAGTATTTTCCTTATGCATTTGTTTTCAAAAGAGTCTAATTTCTTTTCTGTTTCTTTAGTTGTTTTCCAGCTTTCACCTGCATAAATGAGGGTGAATATTACATTTGAATTGAATAGTCTAACTTTTTTTGTGCTTATAACTTTTGAATTCCATATGTTCTCAAGATTCTTGAAGATCGATGCTACTTTTGCAATTGTAATTCTAACTTCCTTTCTGGCGTCACCATCCTGGTCTATGTAGGTGCCAAGGTATGCAAATTGATTGACTTCTTCAACATCTGTCCCTTCTATGTGTATTTTTTCCATTTTGATTAAGGGGAATTTTCATTATTTTTGTTTGCCTTTGTTAATTTCAAGTCCTATTTTGCTAGCTTGTGAAGACATGCTGTCTGTTTTTTCTTGCATGGAATTCACATTGTTACTGATAAGAGTTATGTCATCAGCAAAATCAAGATTTTCTAGTTGAGTCCCATGTAAAAAGTAAAGATAGTCCCATAGCATTTCAAATGCCGTAGGGGGTGAAGCGTTAGAGACCTCATTATGCTGGGTCATCAGCGTATGAGGTAGGGTGACCAGTTCCTTTCCTCGCTGCCTTTACTTCCCAGATTTTCTCTGGTACCCATTTTACGAGGCTGGGTCGACCTCAGGGCCGTATTGGTCGGAAAAAAAATCCCGCTCAGCTGGGGATTCGAACCCTCGACCATTTGGTTGCTAGACGAGTGCTCTAACCACTACGCTAGCCGGCCCCATGTACCTAGTCAATATTTGTGTTACCTGTGTAGCATTTTTTTCATTATGAAGTCTATTGTAATACTAAAAGGCAAAGGAGACAGTATACATCCTTGTTTCACACCTGTTTCAATCTGGAACCATCTGGACTGCGCAAACATATCCATTGTAGAAGTCCTTAATGATGTTGACAGTTTTAGATGGTATTCCATATAGACTTAAAATTCTCCACAATGAATCTCTGTGTATGCTATCAAATGCCTTTTTAAAGTCTATGAAGTTCAGTATTAATGGTTTTTGCTTTTCAATATGTTCTTCAAGCATTATTCTTAGAGTAAAGATCTGGTCGAGACAGCTTCCCCCTTTTCGAAATCCTGCTTGTATTTCTCTCATTGCTGTATCCACTATATCTTTAAGTCTATTCAAAATGACCTTGCAAAATACTTTTGACACAACTGATATTAAGGTTACTCCTTTCCAATTGTTATAGTCACTAAGGTTGCAATTTTAAAAAAAATTTAACAATGATTTCTTTTTTCCATTTAGAAGGGACCTTTTCTTCTTTCCAGATCTTATTAAACATTCTCTATAGTTGTCTCATGTTGTCATTATTGACAGCTTTTAGCATTTCTGGTTTTATTTCATATTCACCTGCAGCTTTGTTGTTAGCCATTAAATTCACTGCTGTTTCAGTTTCATGCAATATAATTTCATCTAGGTTGACATTTAGTTGTGGGGCTGATAAGTCGGTTTCAAGGTTTATCAATTCTTTTGGATGTAGTCGATTAAGTATTTCTTGGAAGTGTTCAGCCCATCTTTGTTTTTGGTCTTTACTTGATGTGTTAATAGGGTTCCAGTTTTGCTAAGGATTGGTCTTTCTTTAGATGTAATAGTACCTGTTAGTCTCTTTTGTATGTTATATAAAGTTTTGCTGTCTCCTTTTTTTGCTGCTTTCTCTGCCTCTTTCGCCATATTGTCTATGTATTCTCTTTTATCCCTTCTAGCTGAACTTTTTACTTTCTTGTATATTTCTTTATATGTTGTTTTCGCCAGATCTTTTCCAAGATCTGTTTTCACATTCAGCATGTATAATTTGACTGCTCGTCTTTCATGTATGTACTTCCATGCGTTTTCTGATATCCATGCTTTTCTATTTGGTTTTTTCAGTCCAGCGCTTGCTTTTGCTGCTGTGATTATGGCTGTGCTGTAAGAATTCCATAATTCATCTATACCTATCTCCTCTACTTCACTGAGTGTTGTGGAATAATTGGAAAGTTCCTGACTGAAATTGCTATTAGTATTCTCTTCTTGTAGGCTGTGGCTGTTTATCTTTCTGTGTATTGATTTCTTGTGTTGGCTTTTCAGTTTTAGTTTTAATTTTCCTATACACAGGTTGTAATCACTGTTAACGTTTCACCCCTATATGCTCTTACATCTATCAGAAATGTTCTGTATTGCTATCGTTATTGTTGTTTTCGTTACGGAAACTCGTAGATGTATATTACACAGAATTATTCCATTCATTACAGTGCTTTATATGACAGATATGTATTAAACAGAACTTGTTCATTAATTGCGGTGCTTTTTATAATAGATGTGTATTATACAGAACGCTTTTCGTTGTTTACAATGTAAATAACTTAGCACAGTTACTTACACCCCATAATTTGTTACAGTTTATTATTGTTATTATTATTGATCTCGACAACTACTACAGCCTCGGTAACTTTCATATGTTATTCATACTTTAGCCCATACAATCGTAGATCTCATACGCTCAGCTTTGCTGATAATATTTACCACGTTCTGAACGATTATATCTAACAAATAGCAAACATCCTAGTCACAAGGACAAGGGGGCCACAGGTGCCGAAGATACCCTCACATATCTTAACTGAAGTCTTGACGTCACTTGCAGCTACGAATCCTGACAAAGGAGATTTAAGCCAGGGAGATTTCCTTTCCCTCATTCTAATCTCTGTCTGTCTGTCTGTCTGTCTCTCTCTTTGGTCCATGCCAATCAGGCGTTTGTCGTCACTGATTTCCACAACCACCTGTCCTTTGATCTTTCTATATAAGCTGTGTTTTGGACTATGCTCTGTACCTCTCTTTTAGTCCGTCAAATATCTTGTTTCTTTGACTTCTTCTGCCCCTGTTTTCCTCCAGTTTTCCTGTTGTCATTAAATGTTCCAGTCTGCATTCTTCACACATGTCCTACAAATCTGGACTGTCGTGTTCTGAACTTTGCCATAACTTCTCTCCTTTTCCCCAGCCTGCCTTAGAACCCTCAGTATGGCGGCTAATGATAAATATGTTTCCATCATGGCATCTTTATTATAATGTCTACATACAGGAATTCTTACAATTTGGTAGCTTTTGAGCTATGAGAAAAATATAATGGGAGTATGGGAATCAAATGATCGGGGGCGGGGGGGGAGAGTATGGGCAGGCCCTAAGGGGGAACGGAGTCCAGAAGGCGCTCGTTCCGAGGGCCTGGGGATTTTCCTGTTTTAAAGGTGGGCCCAGAGGGCTTGCGGGTTGGGGTTAGGGTTGGGGGAGAGAGAGCTCGTAGTGGATTTAAAAAAGGTTTGGGTGGGGGGGATAGTTTTTAAGTGGCTTAAAAAATTTATACCGGAGGGCCTGGCTCTGGAATTCAATCTCTGGACATTAAAAAAAAATAATTACTGTCAGATTAGTCTTTTCTTCCAGCTCTCCTGTTCTTTGCTGTCTGTACGTCAAGCAAAACCAAAGCGATTGACATCTTTTGAAGTCCTAATGGTACCTGACAGGACTGATGATGATGATGATGATTTCAATAGCCCTGCAAAAGAGATACATATATATCGAGGACATGAGGGTCTGTAATCGTAAAAAGGCTGAGAAGCCATGGTCTGCGCTGTGGAGTCAGCTTTCTTGAGCTACTAGTTGTTATTTACAGGTGATTCTACTGTTGTTAAGACCAATAACAAAACATCGTTAACTCTTTTAAAGTTATCAGTCGACGTCTATTCATGTTGTTTTCCGAAAACACTGGTTTTTTGTGTGTCTTGTTTGTTGCCTGGTGATTTATGTTATTTTGCGAATGAAAAGAAAGGCCATCACACGAGAATTAAAATGGGTTATGACCCAGAAAACGCAGCACATCACCATGGTTTCTCAGCCTTTTTACGATTACAGACCCTCATGTCCTCGATATATCCATGTATCTCTTTTGCAAGGCTATCATCATCATCATCATCGATTCTGAAAGCCTAGTGAGAAACGTGGAAAACGAAGCTGTAAGAAGCAAACGGTTAGGAATAATAGATAAACTGCACATCAAAAACATGACATGGATAAACTAATTATGCCGGAGTTGACAGAAACGAAAAGGCTGACCAATCAGCTGCAAGGGTCAAACTGGAGGTCTTCATCAAAATGGACAAATCGGACTTACACAAATCCACCAAACAATAACTCAGGAGCAATCGCAAAGTAAATTCTCCAAAGCACCTACCAGGCTTTTGATTGATTGACTGATTGATTGATTGACCTACCACGCACGACCCACTTAATTCCCGAAAACACTGTCAAACCGGCTCAGTCAGTCAATCAGTTAATCATTTGCGAAACTTTGCCTCCTTAACAGCTCTTCTGTAGGCCTCTCTGTTGTAAGCCAGATCCCCTGTTGTTGATGCGTCCATTCGCAGATCATCAACGATGTCTTGCAGTCACCTTTGCCTTTGTCTTCCTCTCTTTTTTTCCTATTATGTACCAAGCCGATTTTTTTCTTGCGTATTTATTTTTTAAAAGTGTATATTATCTTTAATAGACATAAAAGACTACATATTATGTATATAATCTTTAATAGACATAAAAGACTACATATTATGTATATAATCTTTAATAAACATAAAAGACTACATATTATAGTAGTGGTTTCTAGAAAACAAAAAGGAAATCTGTGAATATAAATGAATTTTTTAGTGAATAATGTCATTAAAATTGCTCCCGAAATGCTACCCTACTTTTGTGCTATTAGTCAGCCATGTCAGGAAATGTCTGCTTATTATCCTGTCTGCGACTGTCTGACATTCCTCCCCCTATTCTGAGCTTCTTTCTCTGTCTTTTTTGCCGGTGAAGTAAGTTTTCCACATTTGATAGCTTCGTGTCTGCAGAACAGATGGAGGTAACTGAAGGAGTTAAAACATTCTGTACCCGCGTTGCTCTTGGTCCTGGATATTCAAATTTTGTCTCGGGACAAAGTGAAAGGAGAGCGAGAATTGTTTTAAAAATAAACATCGTCCCAGCTTGGGTCAGGATTGGGGATGGTTGTGATTGAAATCCGCAAAAAAGAAATAGTACTTCTCATCTAGCGGATTAATACAAGATGTCGGAAAAACCCACAAGTTTTGGATGACGGGTGCAGGGCGGGGGCTTAGGTTGTAACATTTGGGAAACCTTACACAAGCTTGGTAATACTTGGACACTCAATTTCTGGTGGGAACTAGCTTTCTAGACCAGTGGTTTTCAAAACTTTTTTTTTCCACAGTCCTGCTTAGATTCTAAATTCCTCTTTCCCCCCCCCCCCCCCCCCCCACGAAGTGATCGTAATCAAAAATATTTTAACCACTGGCACCATCACCGTTTAAATTTTATCCTTCACGTATCACTTACCTTACAAATTTATCCTTTATGTGATACTTATCTTTAACACTTACCCTTCAACATTTGTCTTTCATGAAAGGTCTCCAACAGAAATGTAATAAGCCGGTACAGAACTCTTCTCTCATTCCCCTCCCCTAACCCCCGCCTTTCTTTTTTATTCATTCACTGTCAGGCCTCGAAGTCCCCTGGGCCCAGACTTAAAACAGGTAAAAATCCTCCGGGTCCTAGCGTGATGGGCCCCTCTCACAAACAGCCTAATGAACCACTTTACCTTCAAACTTTATATTTCATATACTGCCTACCTTCAACACTTACCTTTCATTACCATTTACCTTCTAAATTTATCCTGTCTCTAACAACGTCTTTTCCATATTTTCTCACCAGAATTGTAAAACCGAGATTCAATAACAATAATAAATTTGAAACGTAGAATATAATTACGGATATTTCCATTTTAAGGAACTGCCTGAAGTATTTGTGACCCAAAATAAACGTAATTTTTCTGTGTCGTTTATCTCCATTACATATAACTGCACGAGTTAAATTTACAGTACATTTAAAACAATGAACGCCTGTGTACTTTTATTTTGATATTACAATTCAGTGGGGGCCGTTTTTCCTGGATATGAAGAGCAATGTGAAGCTAACATGGTTGTTATTATTCATTATTAATATATTCAGTTAAAGATTTATTGACTTTATATATAGAGATTTTTGTTTTTGTTTCTTTTGATTTTTATATGCTAGTTAAAGTCTGTTTTGATCCTGTAGGCGCCATTGTCTATTGTTTACAAAGTCTGTGAAAACTATAAATATGAAATCTCTAATCTAATTCATAGGTTTTTATGAATGAATACCATTCCAAATAGTAAACAAAAAAACCAAGAAATTTAGTACCATAATTCAACTCAGTATTTTTTAATTAACCCGGCTAGTGTAGTGGTTAGAGCACTTGTCTAGCAACCGAATGGTTGAGGGTTCGAATCCCCAGCTTAGCGGGATTTTTTCTGACAAATACGGCCCCCGAGGTCGACCCAGCCTCGTAAAATGGGTGCCAGAGAAAAATCTGGGAAGGAAAGGCAGCGAGGAAAAGAACTGGCCGCCCTACCTCACACGCTGATGGCCCAGCATAATGAGGTCTCTAACGCTTCAACTCCTACGCCATTTGTTATGGGACTATCTTTACCTTTTTATCTTTTAATATTCATTACTTATCTTATTTTTTTCAAAGATATTAATAAGGATGGGAAAACTACTCAAGCGTCTTTAATATATAAATAAATAAAACTATGAAACAAGATTTAATATCACAAGATAGGTGATATATAATCACATCTGACATCTCCTGTAAAGGTAAAGTAAAGGTAACTTTGTCACGCCTTAGAGACATATAAGGATACGATGTTAGGGGTCAAATTTTTCTTGATCTGTCAGCACTCTGGAGGGTGAAGTGGTCAGCATCACGCCTGACCGCCTTTCCTTTCCTAACTCCAGAAGAAGTCAGGCACCCATTTTTACACCTGGGTGAGTGAAGCGCCTCCGGTCGGATTCGAACCTTCAAGCGTCGCCATGAGATACTAGTATACTAACCACTTCGCCACTCAGACGATCCACATCTCCTGAGCTTCTACATACTTCTGCTGTTTCTGGACGCAGTTTGATCTGAAACCCAGACTGTAATATTCAATACCCAGAACCGTGGGACTGCAGGTTCCATGATGTGGTGGTCTGGGTTGAGAGAGTACCTTTCGACAGTTGCTCTTCTTTGACCACCTTTTACCAGAGATCACAACAAAGACTCGACAGTTACTCTTCTTTGACCACGTTTTTTTTATCAGAGATCAAAACAAAGACTCGACAGTTACTCTTCTTTGACCACTTTTTTTTATCAGAGATCAAAACAAAGACTCGACAGTTACTCTTCTTTGACCACTTTTTTTTATCAGAGATCAAAACAAAGACGCGACAGTTACTTTTCTTTGACCACTTTTTTTAAAACCAGAAATCAAAACAAAGACTCGACATTACTCTTCTTTAACCACCTTTTACCAGAGATCACAACAAAGACTCGACATTACTCTTCTTTGACCACCTTTTACCAGAGATCACAACAAAGACTCGACATTACTCTTCTTTAACCACCTTTTACCAGAAATCAAAACAAAGATTCGACAGTTACTCTTCTTGGACCACTTTTTTTTTTATCAGAGATCAAAACAAAAGACTTGGACACTGCAACTCTGGTCTGAGGTTTCCACAGTTTAGCGTGAAGTCTGACAAATTTAAATCTCGACTGACAACACATAAATTCAGGACATTCTCTGGAAACATTCGCCGTATTTGCGTACCTTTTGCAAGCGTTCGTCGTAGTTCAGCGAAAATTCATTCGTTTTGTCTTTCCTGTGCGGGACTGGTCAGCCATTCCTCGCCCTGTTGTATTTTGCTTTCCCCTTTCAAAATTTCGCTTTTGTGTATCACGTGATCCAGTCGATGACGTCACTGAGTTTCTTTCTAAATTTAGTTCGGTCAGCGGTTGGTCACTACTTCATAAACAAATGCCTCTGGTTTCAGGCAATCCTTACGTCGAACAGCCTAGATGGCGCTGGCTCTGCAGGGTACTCAACATTATTTTATGAGCTTGAAGCTAGTTTCCTTCCAAAATATTTTCTGAAGAGGTCTCTAACTGACTTAAGAGGTACGATTTTGTCAGCTTGGAAATCACTGCACTATACTAACGCTTCATCAGTTCATCTGGTTAGGTTACCGCAATCTAACAGAATATTGTAAAAAAGTAAGAATATGATGCACCAAACCAGCCGAATACACTTTGTCAGAACTTGCTGTTACAGAACTGGTTACCAAAAGATTGAGAATATTTGCACTAGAATAAACTGGACAGCTTTTGAGACAAATTATAAACGACGAGATTATTTAAACCGGCTTTTGAAATGTATTTTAAAAAATCTAACGTAAATCAGACCCGACGTTTTTTTTTTTTGTGGTCTGAGAATGACTTTGTTATTTGTTTTTTTTCTATGTTTGGATTTTAAAAAAACAATCGAAGATTAGTTTACAAAGGTGAAAGCGTCTGATGATGTGGATTGCGAGTACATAAACCAGATCACGACATTACGGGTAGATATGTTTTGTTTTGTTTTGTTTTCCTAGCCAATCCAAGACAAGAGATATTGGGGGTGGGGGTGAGGGAGGCGAGGGGAAGAAAGAAAGAGAGGAGAGCGAGAGAGAGAGAGAGAGAGAGAGAAAGAAAGAGAGGAGAGAGAAAGAAGAAGAGATTGTACCCCTTGTATCCTTGAGGTCCAGAATGCTGACAGAGTCCAAAGACCCTTGTTAACTTACATTGTGTGTATGTAACAGTTTCCGTGTTTGGACAGAGAATCTGATAACTAGCCCGGGGGCCTGAGCTGGCTGTCCACGGCCTTGACTCTGATTAGCTGTAATAAGTAGTTAACACACACGTAGATGACACCGGAGTCCCAGCCTTTCCTGTTTGAGTGGCGAAGTGATTAGTGCACTGGCCTCTCATGGCGAAGGTCGGAGGTTTGAATCCGACCGGAGGCGCCCCAGTCACCCAGCTGTAGAAATGTAGAAATGAGTAGCCGACTTCTTCTGGAGTTGGGGAAGGAAAGGCGGCCAGGCGTGATACTGACCATATCACCCTCTAGTGGCTGACAGGTCAAGGAAAATGTGGGCACAAACACCACATCCCTATGTGGCCCTATGGCATGACAGGATTACCTTTACCTTATAGGTAAGAGAAGGTCGAGGAAGCAGGTTTAATAAACAAGCAAAACTCTCCTAAACATGTGATCCTCGTATAAAAATATAGCCGATTTTTTTTTTTGCTTTTAGAAAGTACATTTGAAGCATAAATAGGATCTAACGTATACTTTTAAGGTTGATCACTTCGTGAGTTGAAATTAATCCGTCTGGGATGTTTCTCAACATTCAGTAGGTCATTATTTCAAACTGGTTAACTTCCCACAGTGAGGGTTTGGATCTCCGACCAGCTGCTTCATGCCTGGATGGTGAAGCTCCGCATGATCTCTCCTGCTCATCTCTCATCTGGGGTGTGTTCTCTTATCTCAACGTTATTATCGTTTTGCTCTTTTATTATGGACTTTTTTTTCCTCCACAAAGGTATTTGAGTACGTTATTAGACACCATAACATGGACTAAATATACGCATGCCGGTGTATAGTGTGGCTCCAAAATCTTGTTAGGAACTGAAGAGCTGAGGTTAAAATATGATGATGACAAAGGCGAACACAGGGACGAGAGAAGATTAATCAACATATAGCGCATGTCGCTGGTCGCTGTACACTGAAACTTCTACTGGCTATTTTGGCACCCATAGACTTTCCAGGCCGCATCATCATCATCATCATGTGCCGTGCCGACTGGCGTTGGCTATTATGCTTCTACAGAGTACACGATCCTTCATGCAGGCCATCAGCTCAGTTGGTGATCTCCTCTCACACCATCCCGTCAGACTGTCCAGTATCATTTCTCTTGGTCTTCCTCTTGATCTTCTTCCTTCTATTTTTCCTGTTGTTATAATATTTTCTATGCCCCCTCTTCTCATTGCATGTCCTATGAAAGTACATTGTCTCTCTCTTATCTTTCTGACAAGGTTTTTTGTCTCTCCAGCTCTTCTCATACATTCTTCATTAGTTATTTTTGCTGTCCAGGGGATTCGCAACATTCTTCTAAGAAACTACATTTATGCTGCTTCCAATGATTTTTGTGCAGACTTGCCTATTGTCCATGATTCACGTCCATATAACAAGATAGGTTCAATATAGCATTTTAGGACTCGTTTTCTAACATTCATTGGTAAGGATGTGTTGGATAATATGTTTCTCATTCTCTGAAATGCAGTCTTTGCTTGGCCTATTCTGTTTCCGGGCCGCACAAAGTTATAATCCTAACAACCAGTACGGCCAAACTGAAACCAGGCGCATGTTACTTCAGATTTCCTTCATTTCTCGAAGCATATGTATCCCGTACTTCGTTGACATATTTATCCAACACCTTTCAGTTTTTTGTTTCACAGCACAGACGACATTGACGGTCATGACAGAGGCTAACACTGAGTGAATGAAAAAAAAACAAAACTCTGTAATGATTTATAAACTTTGAAGACCTGGAAATGTTACCTTAGACTTCATCGCGGCACATTCTGTACTTTAAAAAAAATAAAAGAGAGGCAGTGCTGGAATAAGGAAACTTGTTTGATTTGTCATAAAAAAAACATAAACAGACTTGTTTGTTGAGTGATAAACTTTGAGCATGTCTGAATATGTATCAAAAGAGATAATATAATGGACTGACCTAGTACTCCTACATGTTGGGCTAACCTGGTACTTTTAAATAATGGTCTGACCTGGTACTTCTAAATAATGATCTGACCTGGTACTCCTAAATAATGGTCTGACCTGGTACTCCTAAATAATGGTCTGACCTTGTACTCCTAAATAATGGTCTGACCTGGTACTCCTAAATAATGGTCTGACCTGGTACTCCTAAATAATGGTTTGACCTGGTACTCCTAAATAATGGTCTGACCTGGTACTCCTAAATAATGGTCTGACCTGGTACTCCTAAATAATGGTCTGACCTGGTGCTTATATATAATGGTCCTGGTACTCCTACATTTCGCACAGCCCGACAACTGTTATCAGTTTCTTTCTTTCTCATTAATATACATTTCAGCTCTCGTTAGAAAACACATTCAAATCATCAGTTATTTAACGGAGATATCTTCAAGTGGAAAGTACACTGTTACTTTCCGTAAATGAATCAAAGGAAAGAATTCTGAGGACACCTGGGGGTATCAGTAAGTATGCACCTGCGACTTCAACGTTAATTAACTGATAACATGCGTGTGTCCACCGAAGGGAAGTGGAGAAAAACCCCCGTGAGTTTTGCTGCTAGTTTAGCTGAAATATGGCAAGAATGAGAACTTTGCTTCCTTGTTGTAATTAGAGCAGTGGTTCTCTTTTTTTTTAAATTGCCCTATGTACCCTTTCCATCAAATATCAGAAGATCATTGACCCTTTCCCTCTTTCCAGGACTATCTGGCTCAAAATACCCATTCCAAATAAGTAATATATGACACTGAAAATAGCGCAAATGAAGAACATGTGGCAAGGTATCAACAAGAAAACAAAGCTGTTTACTAAGAGCTTACACATTCCCTGTGGGAAGGTACGGATGCGAAACATGGACACTTAACAAAAATCAATAGAAAAGAGAATAATAGAATTTGAAATGAAATGTTATAGAAGGACATTTGGAATATCATGGACAGAAAGACAATAAAAAATAGGATATTGCTGGGATAAGATGTCGCATTAAACTGGCTCGTTAACACCATACAAATTAGAAAGCTAAGATATAAGGGTAACATCAAGGGACACAAAGGTTTGGAGAGGTTGATAGTAGAAGGCATAGTGCCCGGCAGAAGAGAACAGGGGTGATCTCACTGCAGGTGGACTCAGGACATCACGGAAAGTCTGAATATGTCTTTGCGTAAACGCTAGTCAACTGGCATAAGACTTTGTTGCATTCAGGGAGGCAGTGAGAGCGACAACGTTCTGGAAAGGACACGTAACATTAAGAAGATAATACTAATATAGTCTGAGCCCTTCAATCTGTGCTCTCGTCCCCATTCCCCAACAATAAAATTCCCCAGGAACCATTCTTCACTGGTTGAGAACCTCTGGATTAGATGAACAAACGCGTTGTTTTGTGCGATAGCAGTTAGAACAGTGAAATCTGTAAATACTGAATCATCGGTCTCAGAAATATACATACCACCGATTCTGTCAGACTATTCTCATGTCACTCATATCCTTCCAGTAAAACGACATAGAGACAATGAAACTGGACACCTTTCATCTCAGACATTATTTGCTAATACAGCGGCTGCTTATGCAAATCTAGCATTTGTAGAATCAGCCTTGAGAGAAGCTTTCAACAAAATAGTTGCTCAGCAAAAAGACCCGAGACGTCCAATATCTACCTGCTTCGAAACTTTCTGGGGGTACGCAAAGCGCCATTTTTCGGGCATTATGTAACATTTATTGTCTATGCGAGGAAAGTCCCTATGGCAAAAATTTGGGAAAACCCATTAGACAAAATGGATCAGAAGATAGAAATTTCATTTATATGAGGTAGGGAAATTTCCTGTTGGAGGAATGAGGGAAGGGAAGGGAAGGTTTTATATAATGCCCTCCATCCCATTCTGCCAATAGTAAGTGAATCTTTAAAGCCAACGAAATTCTTTCAGTACATATTAGTGAGTTTTCTTATATACTGGGAATTTCATTGAAACTATCCTATCCTTTCCTAAATTTAAACCAGTGAAAGCAGTGGATTAGTCCAAAAACAAACCTCAGTATTAATCGTTTCATAAAAACAGAAAAGACAAAAAGAAAGAATGAACAAACTAAACACATAAAGGAAATGATATTAGTGAAAGGTGCACATTTTTCAAATGAGAAACAATGAAACCTTCATAGGATAAAGTAATGTAGTACCGTGTTGATAAAGTAATGTAGCACCGTGTTGATAAAGTAATGTAGCATCGTGTTTTATGATTAGCATTCGAGAGAAACAAAATAGTACACAAAGCATTTTACACGTGAGAGAAAGAATAATAACAACAGAATTACCTGGGACTTGAACTACAGACTCCGCTTAGCCACAGAAAGCAGCACATTATCAACTTCGTCATCTAACACCTCCTCTGGATTTTGTTTCTTCGAGTTAAAGATAGTTCTTCTGTCTCTTTATTTTCTATCATGTTTAAAGTGCTTTGTGTACTATGCTTCTTTTTCTCCCGCCCGAAATGCTTTGCCCACTATTTTTCTTTCTCTCCCGTCCGAAGTGCTTTGTCTACTGTTTTACTTTCTCCCCGTTTAAAGTGTTTTGTCTACTATTTTACTTTCTCTCACGTCTAAAGTGCTTTGTCTACTATTTTACTTTCTCTCACGTCTAAAGTGCTTTGTCTACTATTTTACTTTCTCTCCCGTCCGAAGTGCTTTGTCTACTATTTTACTTTCTCTCACGTCTAAAGTGCTTTGTCTACTATTTTACTTTCTCTTACGTCTAAAGTGTTTTGTATAATATTTTACATTAAGTACTTTGTCTGCTACTTTTCGAATGCTAGCCGTACAGCACTGTGATAAATCAGTGTAATAGTGGAATGGAACATTATCATTGATACATCCAAGAAATATACGTTTACGTGATGTATACATTATATGACAAAAATGTGCCAAAAAACGCAACAAAAAATACGAATAGTCACGACTACATGTTGAGTAAAGTATGAGAATAATACATGTCAAACAACGCTAGGAAATATGAGCAGTCTGCATGCAGGAAAGCCAGGTCTGACCTAAAAAGAAGCCAGAGACAATCTTTGGAAGAGCAAGATCACTATAATCAATTTGACTCTTCGTTTAAAAGAATCATGTTCAGAAAGCAGTAACCCACGGACCAGTATTTTAATTCTTTATGCTTTCCGTGTCCAAAAAGATGGGGTGTTTTTTTTCTGTTTGTGGTAATAATTTACGACAGGGTAATTCTAAGAAACAGGTTTTAATATAATCTCATCGATATTCTTCAGAGATGCCGAAGACATGGAAAAAAAATGAACTGTGTGAATTAAGAACAACTCTATTTCATATAGTTTCTATAGTGACTGGAATAGAGAAAAAAACTCTTAGAATAAAATAGAGAAAGAAATACTAATAGATACACTAAGTCAGTAAGAAAGAAAGACTAATACACAGACTAAGCTAAGACAGTAAGAAAGAAAGACTAATAGATAAACAAAGTTAAGATAGTAAGAAAGAAAGACTAATACACAGACTAAGCTAAGACAGTAAGAAAGAAAGACTAATAGATAAACTAAGCTAAGACAGTAAGAAAGAAAGACTAATACAGAGACGAAGCTAAGACAGTAAGAAAGAAAGACTAATAGATAAACTAAGCTAAGACAGTAAGAAAGAAAGACTAATACAGAGACGAAGCTAAGACAGTAAGAAAGAAAGACTAATAGATAAACTAAGCTAAGACAGTAAGAAAGAAAGACTAATACACAGACTAAGCTAAGACAGTAAGAAAGAAAGACTAATAGATAAACTAAGCTAAGACAGTAAGAAAGAAAGACTAATACACAGACTAAGCTAAGTCAGTAAGAAAGAAAGACTAATAGATAAACTAAGCTAAGACAGTAAGAAAGAAAGACTAATAGATAAACTAAGCTAAGACAGTAAGAAAGAAAGACTAATAGATAAACTAAGCTAAGACAGTAAGAAAGAAAGACTAATAGATAAACTAAGCTAAGACAGTAAGAAAGAAAGACTAATAGATAAACTAAGCTAAGACAGTAAGAAAGAAAGACTAATAGATAAACTAAACTAAGTCAATAAGAATGAAAGACTAATAGATAAACTAAGCTAAGACAGTAAGAAAGAAAGACTAATAGATAAATAAGAAAGAAAGACTAATACACTAACCAAGCGAAGACGGTAAGAAATAAAGAGTAGACCTCATTCAAGACTGTACAGACAACACGAACTAAATTAACACAATTGCCCACGTTTTACGGGTTGGGTTTCTTGACAGCGTGTCTGGATGCGAAGACATCAATGAAGAAATTGAAACCAAGGTCGGGTGGGCTAGAGGATGACAAATGAAAGGCTGGGTTTTGAAACTACACTTCTAAGTGGCCACCAAATTGACGCAATCTGCGGATGATTCAATTATCGCGCAAAGTCTCGTCTGCGAGATCAGGAAGTAACAGCATACAATGAACGGAAGTTGGAAGAGAGAAATACACTTGATTACTTCCAACCAATGATACTGTCTCTCAACAGCCTCTAAGTCTCTGAGCTACTTCGTTTTTTTTTCTTGTTTACGCCAAGCTCTTGGCACTCTTTTGTTGGCAGCATATTCTTTCTGTTTGACAATTTCTTGTGTTAGTTCACCATCATCTAGTGCGAGCATTACGGCCAAAGCCTTATTATTAAATTTGTCTGTACGGGGATAATTCAGTTTATTTTTTGCTAGATTTGGATAGCAGTAACAAACAAACAAAAAAATCACAATTCTGACATCATTCCTTGCGTCTAGTTTCGCTTGTTCGCATGTGAGTGAGTCATCTAGAACTAGATTAGAGGAAATAACCTGTAGGAGAATATGCAGGCTTGGGGGAGAGTGGTGGGGGAGAAGGTAACAAACGGAAACAAAAGGCCCTAGATCTTAGAATGCTACGCCTCACGGCATGTTAATGTTAACTTTCTGTCTTGCTTAATAGTTATAAACCATATGTTGTTGTTTGCTTTCCTTGCATCTGTTAGCAGTGTATATTTGGTGGGTGGGGGGGGGGGGGGGGGGGTTATTTCCACATGTTGTTCAGACTAAAAAGGAGAGGGGGGTGTGTTTTGTACAGAAAATTTATCGAGGTGACTTCCCCCTGATGTTTCTCAAGGACATGGGAATTCTAAGGGAAACTTCCGGAAACTTGGGGGGATTTTTGGTCTAACTGTTATTAAAGAGAGACAGACATATGTCTCTAGCTTCTTGCTGTTTGTGATGGAACCACTGGGCTATTATTATTCGTAGCCAGTGTTCTGATGTTCGTTGTTGGTCCACATTTTCAGATGTGTGAAGGCACAGTCATCATGTACCATCATCGGATATGATTCAACTCGTGTTGAATCGCAGAAGATGTGTTGATCAAACTACGTACAGTGCTGCTGTACTGAGTGCACGGATAAGAGTGAAATGTGAATGTTGTACTTTAATTTTATTTTATGTCTCTCAGCTTTCCAATGATAGTAATATTCGTTATATGAGCAGAAGAATAAATATAGAATGTCTGGAACAGAGTGAAAGTTGTATGATAAAGGACAGAAAGTCAGACGGGCCTGAGTTCCCAATTCGTAACCCTTTGGAAGTAAAGATCAATCAATCAATCAATCAATTCCGCTTCCAGTTCAAGATGGAGGAATGTTTGTCTTCAGCTTGCTAGGAAACGCTGACCTACGGCCCAGCAAGCCGCCATCGTAATACATCCATTGTTATAGAAACAGAATTCGGGCTCTAAAGGTTATGATGCTTCATTCTAACAACTTTATCAGAAGACGCCGCTGGAGCTACATCGGCCACGTACTTAGAATGGACGAAAAGCAACTCCCACACCAAGCATTTACATGGTCACCAGGGAGTGAAAGAAGACCCAAAGACACACTAAGAAGAGTTATCACCAAGGAGTGTTCAACAATGCTCACCAGAAACACCGAAGATCTAAAGCAAGTAGCAAGGAATCGCCAGACATGGAGAACCTTGTCCCCCGCCCTATGCGCCGCCTACGGCCCAAGAGGATCAACTAACTAACTAACTAAATCAATCAATTAGTCTCTTATTAGACAAGCCGGAAATTACAAGGAAAAAAAATAATTGTCCTGTTGATATTATAACTTCATAAACATAAATCAGTTTTCTAAACTTGTAAATGAGAGGACACGTAACGGGCTACTTCCTGTCATAGATCAGGTTAATTATTCTGTGTCATAATCTATATAAAGTTTTGTGTCTAATAGGTCAGCACTGCGTCTTTCTGGGGTCTGCGCGCCGAGACACCTGCCTAGTAGATTTAACGTTAGTGCGAATATTTCATACGAAACAAAATAATTATCTGTGAGAGGATTCTGAAATCTGTCAAAACTGCTTCCATGTTTAGATAATCACCAACCATCCCCCCTCCCCGCTTTTTTCCCACATTGACAGAGGAAATTATGGAACCTGATATTAACTGGAAAACTGAAGATTAAAAAAAAAGAAGTGACAAGGAAAAGTGAAGACACCAAACCTAGCTGGAAACACCACAGAACAAGCATAATAGATAAACCTTGTCGTCAACGTTTGGGCGCAAGGGACATAAGTATGAGCTTAATAACTGGTCAAGGAATAACTGACATGGTAGAAATTAAGATAAGTTTTGAATTTAAGCCTCATTATGTACAAACACACACACACACACACACACACACACACACAAAAACAAATATATCCATACTACAAGAACTTAATATTGAAAAGGGCTGGCTAGTAAAGAGAATTAAAGAGAGAAAACTTAAATATTTTGGACACATTAAACGTCATGATAATCTAGAGAAAACCGTCTTGGAAGGGTACATAATGGGAAAAAGAAAGAGAAGAAGACCAAGGCGAAAATGGCTGCAAGACATCGTTAATGATATGCAAATGGATGCATCATCAGCAGGGCATCTTGCTCACAACCGAGAGGCCTACAGGAGTGCTGTTTGGGAGGCACAATAATTGGTGTATAAGTATACAACTTTACACTAAACATTGCAGTAAAGCTGTGATACTAGAATGTATAAAATCGGAAAAAAGTAGGAGTAGCTTTATTACTTAACGATTACAAAGTTGTGACGTTTCGGCGTGAGCCTTAATCATACAAAAACAAACAGGACGAAGAAATAGGGAGAGGAGATAAAGTATAGATTTACATGAATACTGTTTAAAAAAAAAAATTTTTTTTAAAGGAGTACTTAGCTGTAAATTGCAAGGTGTGGCTTGTCCGGCGGTGTGTGTCAGGAATGGATCTGGTAGGACGTGGAAATTGTTTAAATAGAGACCTGTGACATGTGGTCGGTGGGTTGTAACTGGGGGTGGTGGATGGGGAACCGGGGAGGGGAGAGAGAGTGACGCACTACTGGCCTAGCTAGGAGAAATTGAAACAGGTGATTGGGGAAGAGGTGTTGCAGAGAAGAGGGGTTGCAGAGAAAATAGCGGGGTTGCAGAGTGATGTTGTGAGGAAGTTTGAAAAGTAAGAAGGGGTGGATTTAGTGGAGAGGTACTATAATGATTGAAGAAGATGATGTTACGTGTAACTAAACAGCGAGCTTAACCCATGTGATTATAACCCATGTCTAAAAAATTAACAGACTTGTCAGAGATTTCATACGTGAATTTTATGTTCTTATTGAGTGTATTGGCGAATTCAATAAATTTTTTAAGGTCTTCATGTGGCATACTTGTAATTCCAATGTCATCATCGATGTACCTTTTATAGAATTCTGGAAATCTGCCAGTGTAGGTTTCCCATAATTTGACTTTCAGAAAGCCCATAAATAGACATGCATAACTGGGACCAATTTTCGTTCCCATAGCAACACCACTGATTTGCTCGAAGTATTCGCCTTTGAATTCGAAAGAATTTTGGTGAAACCTTAAGGACATCCTCGTCCACAGCCACTTGAAGCAGAGCCTTACATATGTTGGCACCAGAAAATGTAACCGCCCCCGCTGCGATACCTGCCCTGTAGTTTGGGAAACGAAAACAATCACCTTTCCCAAAACTATCCTCACTCTTCATGAGGGATTCACATGCGAGTCCCGAAATGTGATATATGTCATCGTGTGCAAAAGATGCAGGATAACATATATCGGTGAGACTGGCCTCAGATTAGGGAACCGCATGCAAAAACATCTGTACGACATCGCCCAGCATGCTTCGAAACAAGTCCCAAATCATTTCAATGGCCCCAACCACAGAGGCAAATCTGATTTTCTGGTAACAGCCATTAAACAATGTCACGCAGATGACACAAGCCGCCTGGCACTTGAGAACCGCTGCATTCAAAATTATGGGACGCTGGAACCACATGGGTTAAACTCGCTGTTTAGTTACACGTAACATCATCTTCTTCAATCATTATAGTACCTCTCCACTAAATCCACCCCTTCTTACTTTTCAAACTTCCTCACAGCATCACTCTGCAACCCCGCTATTTTCTCTGCAACCCCTCTTCTCTGCAACACCTCTTCCCCAATCACCTGTTTCAATTTCTCCTAGCTAGGCCAGTAGTGCGTCACTCTCTCTCCCCTCCCCGGTTCCCCATCCACCACCCCCAGTTACAACCCACCGACCACATGTCACAGGTCTCTATTTAAACAATTTCCACGTCCTACCAGATCCATTCCTGACACACACCGCCGGACAAGCCACACCTTGCAATTTACAGCTAAGTACTCCTTTAAAAAAATTTTTTTTTTAAACAGTATTCATGTAAATCTATACTTTATCTCCTCTCCCTATTTCTTCGTCCTGTTTGTTTTTGTATGATTAAGGCTCACGCCGAAACGTCACAACTTTGTAATCGTTAAGTAATAAAGCTGCTCCTACTTTTTTCCGATTTTATACATGTTAGGGAGGCAAAGTTCTGCAATAAACATGCAAATAAATGTATGAATGAATATGTAAAGAGAACTTTACTATAAATGTTAGACTGTAGAGAAATGTACCTACTACAAGATATCAGTGAGCACAGCGTAGGTGCCCACGACAACAGACAATTCGACCAATAAAAATCTGATTGACGAGAGTATACCCATTCTATTTCTTGTTTTTGTTCCACATGCGTCTGCTCCCTTTTATCTATCTATCTATCTATCTATCTATCTATCTATCTATCTATCTATCTATCTATCTATCTATCTATCTATCTATCTATCTATCTATCTATTTATCTCAGCCTGGACGTGGGAGACCATCGAGAAAAGGATGGACCTTAGAAAGCCCTCACAAACAAAATCCTCAAGATCTCCCCAGGAAACTGACGGAGCATACCTGGTCACTCAGACTCCGACAGTTTTCTAGGTCAGCGAGATGCCAATCTGTTTTTGATTGGTGTTCGTTACCGAAAACACCCAACACCTGATTCTCTTCAAATTCCAGACCTGTTTATAATATCTATCTACAGATTTTTGTCAAAGGCAGGTGTTTCCAATAGGAACGTAATTTCAGAATTTGATCATGAAAACACTTCAAATGAGCAGTGGATTTTAAACAATGTTTTCATGTTATGGTTAGTTTTTCTTTATTACTCTATTGTTGAGTTCAAACAAGTTATTTATTTTAACCTTGTTATTTAAATAAGCTTTAAATAGAGGAAATTATAGAAAGATGAAAGGAATATTGCAGAGGAATGTATGAAACAACCGACTGTGAAAGCAGAAATCAACAGTGTGAATTATTATTGGAGGAGAAAGAACCCAAACCGAAAAATAGAAGAAGTTTTATGTGCAATAAAGAATCTGAAAAATGGTAAATCACCAGGATGTGATGAGATAACAGGTGAGCTTATTAAAGCAGGAGGAAAGGAATGTGCAACAATCTATCATGCACTATGTAAAAAGATATGGCATTCAAGTATTTGGCCAAAAGAATGAAAAAGAACTGTATTTTCACTGCCAAAAAAGGGTAACCTGAAATTATGCATAAACTATAGGACTGTTGCCCTGATTAGTCATGGCAGTAAAATTCTCTTTAAAATCATAATGGGTAGACTTCGTAAGAAAATAGAAGAAGAAGTCAATATAGTCCAAGCTGGTTTCAGGCAAGGAAGAGGATTAAGAGGTCACATATTCAATATAAGATTAATAATAGAGAAATGCAGAGAGTTTAATGTGAATCTATATTTATCCTTTATAGACTACTCAAAGGCATTTGATTGTGTACAACACCAGAAACTTTGGGAAATAATGGAAAAAAAATGGGATTTCCAACACATTTGATACAGTTAGCATCACTGCTGTATCTAGACCAACAAGCAGCAGTAAGAATAAATGGTGAAACAACAACTTGGTTTGACATAAAACAAGGGGTCCGTCAGGGGTGCATATTGTCGCCTTACTTATTTAACTTGTATACTGAAAATATAATGAGGAATGTTAGAGAAGATGTAGATTAAGAATATTAATTAGAGGTTATGAAATACCAGAGATTAGATATCCTTATGATACAGTATTACTGTCCACAACACAAAACGGAATTGAAAAACTAATTACATCAGTCCGTAAGAACAGCGAAGAGCAAAATCTCTATCTTAATGCCAAGGAAACTAAATTGATGACAACTGACAAAATAAACAAGGCAGCTGAAATATGTATCAATGAGGAAAAATTGGACGAAGTGGAGAGTTTTGAATATCTTGGATCACTACCAACTAGAAATGGAGATAAAGTGAGGGAAATTAAAAGGAAGAATCTATCGCTCTTCAGAAAGTAAAACAACTAAAGAATCTGTGGCGAGGAACAGACAGAACTACAAAAACTAAGGGCATGCATCTTTCCCATCGCAACATATGCATGTGAGACCTGGACAATTAACAAAACAGCTGTGAAACACATAAATGCTTTTGAATGTAAATGCTACAGAAGAGCTCTTTAAATATCATGGACACAAAAAGAACAAATATATCCATACTACAAGAACTTAATATTGAAGAAAGCTGGCTAGTAAAGAGGATTAAAGAGAGAAAACTTAAATATTTTGGACACATTAAACGTCATGATAATTTAGAGATCTCCTTGTACGGGTACATAATGGGGGAAAAGAAAGAGAGGAAGACCAAGACGAAGATGGCTGCAAGACATCGGTGATGATCTGCAAATGGATTCATCAGCAGCAGGCCATCTTGCTCACAGCCGAGAGGCCTACAGGAGTGATGCTAGGGAGGCAAAGCTCCCCAAGGGACATGCAAATGAATGAATTTTAAAAAGCGAGCCATATGACTCGAGCTATTAAAAACTTTCAGATACATCGATTTTCCGGCATTCTACTTTCAGAAGCCTTGAATTTGTTAGATTAAAAGAGATTAATTAATATTAATGGCAAGAAATACTGTTGAAATTTCAAATTCTAAATAATAAAATATTAAAAAGAAGTATAGCTGCGGTAAGATTTACATTTGAAAAATCAAAATTAAGTATAAATTACTGAAAGAGAAGTAGAGTTTAATTAGTAACTTTGACGAGTTGTGTTGTTTTAGATAGCTATGGCTCGGTGAGCGAAACGCTATCCGGTTTGGCAATCGGCGAACCATATCTGACATGCTAGTGTCAAGGTTGGTGAACCATAGCTGACTAACACCCTGTCCAATCTCTCCTCTCAGCGTGATTAAGAGAGTGGGGATCGCCATAGACCCCCCCCCCCCATAGCGGTGAAATCTGCTCAAGCACGCCCCTGGCATTTTAGCTAAACTCAGGGGCTGAAATAAGTAAGCGCCGTAAACCTCATCCACGCTGACACGATGCTCTGCCTCAATATCTTCACCACATCGACTGCAGAGGACACAAGTTCACAGTCCCAGGGAGAATGATTGAGGAGAAGAGCTCTGCTTGCGCTACACACAATATCATCATCAACTGGCCGCCTAGAAACCTACGTCTTCATTAGGATTTAACGAAATGCACGACACCAGTTTTCCGGAAAATCGGTGGTGATCCTCTAAGAAGATACACATCTCTCACTTGAATAGACGTAAGAAAAGCTATGAAGTCCAAATATCAATAATGTTTTGGAAATGTAAGAAATGTAGCTCAAAGTGAAGCTAATTCCGTGATGAAAATTATTGAATGAGAAGAGAGAAATGTAATAAGATGATTATTTTAATAGAGGAGAAAAGCTTGTATTGTTTAATGTGCAGATCACATTTTCATTTAACCTTTCATCAATTTTGGACTTGTTACAACTAGTATGATTATACGTAATGGGTACTCCATATTCAGAGATACAATAAAGCTTATTTTGTATCGTAATTTTTTTTTTTTTTTTGGTTTTTAATATTTTACATATTTTTGATGTTGTTAACTGTTCACCCTATACTATTCCCACTTATACTTATATATTCCATCCTTCTCAATATGTTCTCTCTCTTTATATATATATGTATAACATTACGACTTCTGGAAGCAACACCATACTTGCAGACAAGCGCGAACAAGAAGACTAAAACGCCTGTCAGAAACATCAGGAAAAAGTTTCCCGATGGGTGTGCAGCATGCGCAGTAAGAGAAGAAAAAAAAACTTGCATATCTTAATTTATCACTTTCAGGACCAGTCTTATGCGAAGGTGTACCTAAGACGAGCTTCAAATTTCAGTGTCACACGAAAAGTCCAAGAGCTCAAAGGAAAAACTCCAGCAGCCTACAGACCTTAGAGAGCGGCAACACAATGAACCCCATACCCTGTTTCACAGGGGAAATCACTTTCTTCTGGGAGGAGTTAAAAACTCTGATTATCTGAGGAGTTGTGCACTTGTCTCGTTCTAAAGGGTCTCTTGCGTATATACTAAGTTTTTAACATCTACCTTTGCAACATCCCGTGCATTTCATCGGCTTACTCAGCTCCATCCTCATGCATAATCCTCTAAAACGTTTCACCAGTTATGACTAAGAGCTGTTGGTCAAGGTAACCAACTGACCAGTCAGATGCAGTATTTAGGTTCATCGCTCGTCCTCCCAGCTAAATAATATTAGACAGCTTAGGTAGGGAATTTCAATCTCATAATAAAAATAAAAATATACAAGTATGTATAACTAACAAGCTTTTTTGTTTAAGAAAAGTTCAGTCTCACATCATCCTCAATGTTCCATGTTATATCTGTTGATCAGAGTTCACCTTCACCGTACCATATTTTATCTGTTGACCAGAGTTCACCCTCACCGTACTATATTTTATCTGTTGACCAGAGTTCACCCTCACCGTACTATATTTTATCTGTTGACCAGAGTTCACCCTCACCGTACTATATTTTATCTGTTGACCAGAGTTCACCCTCACCGTTTCGTGTTTAATCAGGCAACAATTTGCCGCTGGAATTAAGGAAAAATAAACGTCAAATATTTATTAATTGTTCTTTTCTTCGTTTACATAAATTTAAATAACTGCTAAAATAATCTTGTAACCACCAACCATTAATAATAACTAGACAGGTACAAGACTGGTAAAGAAATACCGGTTCTCTAAGACAGAAAAATCCCCCCCCCCTCCTTTTTCTTTTCCTATCGGATTAAAAATAATTTCTTCCTTTTTTTCCCTTATCATTTGATAGAGAACAATAAATCGCCCATTTTGTACTTTCTCCACCAAGGGTAAAGCTAGCAATAACTAGCAATGCTTCTCTGGGAGAACTCTTCTGTCCAGGCACTCGTTAGGTACAGACGAACCAGTCGGGACGAACTCGCGCGTTTCGTGAAGTCTCGTCTCGTGACAAGCAGGTGCTGAGCTGTCGGTCGAACAGGGACATCCAGAACTCATCCAGGCAAGCGCGGGGGTGAGACAGGAAACAAAATGACGCGGATAGAAGCCCGCGTACAAACAGAGTAGCTTCAAGAATTTCGTACGAAAAGTTAGCAACACTGGTCGGATACATTTTTTTTTTTAGCAAGATGATAAGAATGCAACTAGTGTGGTATTATGTTTTTAACTTCTTTTAACACCTTATCTTGTATTAGTTTTGAATCTGAAATTATTACGAAGTTTCCAACTCTTTCTTCGTGATGAAATGGTATAAAATCCTCGCGAAATCAAGCTAAAAATATAGCGAAGTTCTATGTTAGCGAAGTATCATACACCGTTATAGAAGAACCTTTATAGAGGTACCTGAATAGAAGCATCATCATAAAGGCATGCTGCTATAAACTATAAAATTATAGCGTTGATGATGCTGTATCTTTTAAGTATATAAAAATGGTAGCGTTCTTTCGAGACGAACTATAAGACGCTTTGAACTCTGAAACTATTCAAGAATGTAACTGTTTTGTCAGAAAATGAAAAAAAAATATATGGAAGATCTTCGGTGATTGTCTCGCTGGATTAATATGTTCTATTTAAGTCGTATGGATTGCTTCATAACTGGTTCAAGAGGTTAGTATTGTTTGTTGCATGTGAATGTTATTTTATAACATAAATAGATCTATCTATCTATCTATCTATCTATCTATCTATCTATCTATCTATCTATCTATCTATCTATCTATCTATCTATCTATCTATCTGTCTGTCTGTCTGTCTGTCTGTCTATCTATCTATCTATCTATCTATCTATCTATCTGTCTGTCTGTCTATCTATCTACCTATCTATCCATCCATCTTTCCAGCTATCCATCCATCTAATCTGACTGTCTGTCTGGCTGTCTATATATATATATATATATATATATATATATATATATATATATATATATATATATATAAAGTGGAACACAACAGGCCTGAGAAAAAAAGGCAGACCGCGTGAAACTCTGAAGAGGACATTGTTAAGAGAGACCAAATTAACAGGCATAAAATCCTTTGATGAGGTTGAAAGACTCGCGGAGGCAGGAAAAATTGGCAAACTACTTTGCGAGCCCTATGTGACGTTTAACGGCACGGGAAGGATATAAGATATAAGAAGATATATATATGTATATATATGTATATATATATACATGTGTGTGTGTGTGTTTGTCCCTGTCGGTATAGAATATTTGTGTATCTGATCATCCATCAGTCTTTCAGTCTGTCTCGCTAGCAATCAAGTCATCTTTTCGCCCATCTGCCAGTATTTTACTCATCCGACCATTTCAACGTCTCTTTCTACCTGACTACATAATCTTGAGTGTGTAAATTATCTATATAATTATCGCTCTGTATATATATATATATATATATATCCTCTCCTTTCCTACCTTTCCTATTCTATCTGCTACTGTCTCTGTATGCCTGGTAGCGTACATTCTCTCAAGAGATCTATATCTAATACCCTGTACACGTGCCTCATATAAACATGCCGCATGCACAAATGAGCTTAAGTACAGTTCCTTGAGCAATCATGCGTATTAATCAGTGCACCCACAGTACACCTGGGCTATTTTTGGTACTACAACTGTTAAAACAGAAGGGTTTTTTTAATATGTAGACTCCTGTGTAATTTCTGCTTTCTGGATCGAGTTTAGATTTTTATAGAAGATAAATATAAAATGTAAGGGAAATGAGACCTGTAACATGAGATAAAGGTAAACAAGGATAATTGGTGCAGTTTTAGCAAAAGGGCAGAAAAATAAAAGGACAGACTTTAAAAAGAAAGACGTCTTCAGAAATAGAAAACAATATTTCAGCCAAGAATGAAGCTTCTTCGGGGACTGTAGCAAATATATCTGTGCCCCGTAGCTTTTACGTGCTGTAGGGGCCGTGGGGTGCTAGTTTCCTCAATTTTCTGGGCCACTATAGCTTTTGAGGTAGGGCTGTCAGCACCTGTCTTCGCTGCCGTTGTTTTCCTATGTATCCATCCATCCATCCATCCACTCGAAGTATCCATTTTTTGGGGTGGATGTGGGCTTTGAGGAATAGAGGGCAGAGGACTTGGAAAGGGGGGGGGGAAGAGGAGGGTGATTTGGGGGTCGATCGGTAAAAAAAAAAATTCCATCAAGTGCGGAATGAAACCAGGGACCCTTCTTGTTCGCAGGCGAGTAGACTAACCACTTCACCGCCGTGGAACAACAAATACAAAGATAAATAAATAAAAACACCGTATAAAAAGTAAACTGTTTGTAAGAATACTCCGGAAGAAAGAAATGAATCAATGATAACCGTGATGAATAACATCATACACTCTGGTGAACCGGAAACAAAGATGATTGCTCAGAGTAATCTTATTATGAGATAAGAATCGAGATCCAGTTGTATAAAGAACAATGGACAAGAAATGTCATCGTATGTTTTTATGAATAATAAATGACACGCTTAGCTGAGAAAAATGAAAACATAGTTGAAGAGGAAGAGGTAAAGGAAAACTGTATTGAAATTGAGACCAAAGGTAAGTTGGAGATGTAAGACGTTTCTCTTTGCAAATTTAATGACTCTCAGTAGACATACGTTAGATGGAGGTTTCTAGTGCAGTTTTGAAAGAAAAAGAAATAGGTAAACGAAGGAAGGAAGGAGGGAGGGAGGAAGAGAAGAAAGGAATGAAGGAGGGAGGGAGGAAGAGAAGGAAGGAAGGAGGGAGGGATGAAGAAAAGGAAGGAGGGAGGGAGGAAGGAAGAGAAGGAAGAAAGGAGGAAGGGAGAGAAGAAAGAAAGGAGGAAGAGAAGGAAGGAAGGAGAGAGGCAGGAAAGAAGAGAAGGAGGGAAGGAAGGAAGGAGGGATAGAGGAAGGAGGAAGAGAAGGAAGGAAGGACGATAACAACCTAATATTTCGGCAGAACTGTCTTTATCAAGGACAACAGAAAGAACAAAATAAACAGAGAGAAACGTATGTGCTATCCTCTCTCTCTGAAAAAAATGACGTACATTCTCACGTTTCTACTCCTTATTGATAACTTCTCTCTCTCTCTCTCTCTCTCTCTCTCTCTCTCTGCTTTTGTAAAACTGCACCATACACCTCCGCCTAACTTTACTCACCTAGTACCGGTTTTACAGCAGTTACCCTCGCAGTTCTCCCGTACGATTAGACACAGGCACAAGCACGAAGAGGAAGCACAGATGATCCGCGCGAGAGTGACCGTCATAATCATCATGTGCCGCGAACGGGTTGCTGGCAAAAATCCCTGCCTGACCTCTCCGTTAACGCTCCTGGTAACATGCTCGGCCCGGTGAGTGGGGCAAGACTCGCTGTGGTCCTCGAGGTGGAGGAGTCTGTTACAACAACAACAACAACTTTGAGTTCACCTGCAATGTTCAAACTAACAACCGCTAGATTCACCCATTTCGATACAGTGGTCCTCGAGGTAGTGGAGTCTGTTACAACAACAACAACTTTGAGTTCACCTGCAATGTTCAAACTAACAACCGCTAGATTCACCCATTTCGATACAGTGGTCCTCGAGGTGGAGGAGTCTGTTACAACAACAACTTTGAGTTCACCTGCAATGTTCAAACTAACAACCGCTAGATTCACCCATTTCGATACAGCGTGTTTTAGAAAAAAAGCACTAAGGATAACGGCGGGCTGAGTACGTCATGCGAGCAGTTTCACATGAAACAAAAAACACACCAGCAGCAACAATGAGTGGCAGTTACAGAAATGTCACGTTTGCACCAGGCAGTCTCATTCTTTTGAACTGACGAAGACCGTTTTCGATGGGGTGATAAAAATAGTACGAAAAATGTCATGTAAACTTAGATCTGTTTCCATTTGTCGCTTACTGCGCGGAACTTTTATATTTTGATATAGTTTCAGGGAGTAAGCATACATTCATGGATAATCTGCGCAGTTTCTGACGTTTTTGCTGGCCTGAAGAACAATGTTAAAATATTGTGACATGCCTAGTGTTGCATAGTTGCCGTGCCAATGGTTTTGTTGAGACTTCTTCTTCATTGTCATGTCCTTTAAATATGAAGTGACTTGGAGAGCAAGGTCCAAGACAGAAAAGACGGGAAAATTTACGTCTGTGGCTTATGCTTCGGAGATGGAGCCATGGTCATTGACTGACTGATTGATATTCTTCAAATCCTGACTTCAGTCAGTCAGTCATTTGCACGTCCCTTGCGGAACGTTGCCTCCTTAGCAGCTTTCCTGTAGGCTTCTCAGTTGTAAGCAAGATGCCCTGCTGCTGATGAATAGATTCGCAAATAATCAATGATGTCTTGCAGCCATCTTCACCTTGGTCTTCTTGTCTTCTTATGTACCCTTCCAAGACGGTCTTCTCTAGATTATCATGACGTTTAATACGTCCAAAATATTTAAGTTTTCTCTGTTTAATCTTCTTTACTAGCCAACCTTCTTCAATATTAAGTTCTTGTAGTATGGATATATTTGTTATTTTTTGTGTCCATGATATTTGAAGAACTTTTCTATAGAATTTACATTGAAAGGCACTTATATGTTTGTTTCTTAGCTGTTTTGTCAAGTGTTCAGGTCTCACATGCATATGTTGCGATGGGAAAGATGCATGCCATTAAACATTTTATTTTTGTAGTTCTGTCCGTTCTTCTCCACAGCTTCTTTAGTTGTTTTATTTTTTTAAGAACTATAGGTTTCCTCCTTCTAATTTCTGCTAAAGTAATTTTATCTGACTTACCCGTTAGAATTGCAGTCAAAAGCAGTTTGTTAGAAGCAGAAAAAGAACATCCAAATGGCTATATATCAGTTCATCTACCTTCAAGTCTTAACTTACAGATAAGATATCGTAAAAGATGTGGGTACCAAAAACCTACAAAACTTCAAACACCAAATATAAGTTAGTTAAAGATGGTTGCCCCGAAAAAAAAACCGCAGAATGACAAAGTTCCTAACCATACCTTACAAAAACCAACATTATAGACATGAATGGAGCACCACTAGTTGTGGTCTCTGGAAATATCCGCAGCACGAACCATCACAAGGGCAAGAACTAAGGGCCAGTGAATTACCGCCCATTAGAAGACTTGAAAACAGCTGGAAAGACGTTAAGTAATCCTTCAATGAACGTGACCTCGCATGGTACCAGGCTAGAAGAAAAGCTTCTGAAAGAATTTTCATTTTTCATGAGACGTAATAGTTGGTGTAATTTTCCCATTTTTTCTGTCATACTGACATCTTTTGTATTAATACGAACGACATGGCAATCTAGATGTATTCAATGATTTACATTATATGAATTGTATACCACATTAACGTTTGCATAGTTTGAAATATCAAATCATATTTTCACCTGTATGTCTTAATATTGAAGAAGGCTGACTAGTAAAGAGGATTAAGCAAAGAAAAACATAAATATTTTGGACACATTAAACGTCATGATAACCTAGAGAAGACCGTCTTGAAAGGGTACACAATGAGAAAAAGAAAGAGAGGAAAACCAAGTCGAAGATGGCTGCAAGACATCGTTTATAATCTGAAAATGGATGCATCAGCAGCAGGGCTTCTTGCTTACAACCGAGAGGCCTACGTGAGAGCTGTTAGGGAAGCAAAGTTCCAAATGGGACGTGCAAATGACTGACTGGCTGAGATTCACAAATGCTAAATAAAAGGAATGCAACACGATGAATTTATAGAAATACTGCCTGGCAAAGAGAGAGAGAGAGATAGAGAGAGAGGGGGGGGTGAGAACTGTGACTATCACTAATGATTTTTAATGATACATTTTATGTTAAACTGTTAAAATTGTAGACATTTTATGTTAAACCGTTAAAATTGAAGACAGTTTATGTCAAATTGTTAAAATTGTCCGCTCTTATGGATATTTTCACACCTCAGCTGGCTGCCTCGTCAGTAATTTGGCCAAAAAAAAAAAAAAAACAACCTCAGTTTTGAACCAGAGATTTACGCTAATCAAAGTGACCCTACTTCTGTTTCTTTTCCTTTCTTCCTCCCCATCCTCTTGCACCTCACCTCGCCCCCAAAAACAGAGTAAAGAAATAAATACCAAGTCAAAAAGTGTCATCTTTTCAAACTAAATCTAGGGAGATCTCAGATGATCCGAAGTAGTAAACTCAACTGATAAGATGCTGGAGTGATCTAGGCATAAGATACGGAATAAAAACTTCGCTACTACCTTGGTTACTGAAAGTCCGACGAGTAAGATTATTTTCATTCTGTATCTGCCTGCAGTACTTTACCTTCACAGCAATCAGTGCTACTGGCTTCTTTATCTGCCTCCGGTACTTTAGCTTCACAGCAATCAATGCTACTGACTTATTTATCTGCCTGCAGTACTTTACCTTCACAGCAATCAATGCTACTGACTTCTTTATCTGCCCGCAGTACTTTACTTTCACAGCAATCAATGCTACTGACTTCTTTATCTGCCCTTCACAGCAATCAATGCTACTGACTTCTTTATCTGCCTGCAGTACTTTACCTTCATAGCAATCACTGCTACTGGCTTCGACTTATGAATACTACCATTGTTGCTTCCCTGATTTTTTTTTCCGCCATCAAATTTTCCTTTGTTGCATTATATCATCTCGCATTTATTTCAAAATAATTTTATGTTTAAAAATTATTTCCATTCAAACTATACTTTAACAGTTCTTTTTCGGTATTATTTTGCTGTCTACAAAGTACAAAGCAGGCTTCTGTCTTGCTACATTTCTATGCGTTCACTTTTATTATGTCTCCTTGTTTGGTGGCCGTGTTTCCACATCATAGTGCAAGTTCAATAGGAATTCATAACAACAAACCGTCACACTGTCATCGACTTTTCCGACACGACGAAGAATGCTCTTTATTCTGTCGAAAGATCTGAAAAAAGAGCTTTGAGAAGTTGCATAATTGTTTCACGCTTTTTTTTTTCTTTCCCTTTCCTTACGCTGTCTTTGTTCATGAGGAGGCCAGAGTCTTTCCTTTCAGTGGTGCTACTTTGAAGGTAGTCCCGCGGATTGATATTTCGACAGCGACTTCATTCTTGGCAGTGCTTTCTTGGAAATGTTATTTGAAAAGGCAAAAAAGAAATATTAGGGCATTGTGATGGGGGAAAATGAATTATGCCCTTCTGTTTGAAAAGAAAAAATGGCAGTTTGTTGGAAGCGTCCTTTACTTTGTTAGTATAGACCAGGGAGTTTCTCATTGTAGTGGTTGTTTTACTTTCATGGTGGCTAATAAACAGCAGGATAAGCATCTTGGTGTAAATGCAAAACTTTTACTGAATTCTGTACGTAGAAGAACTTTGAAAATAACTTCTCATTCTCTTGCGTGACTGGATTATTACAGATTCTTTTGGTGGATAAATGCCGTTAGTGCATTCGTTTTTCTTCCTTTTGTGCATGTAGTTTATATGTTTCTTAGCTTCTTTGTTTGTGTGTGTTTGTGTGGGTTTTTGTTAATTATTTTTTAATGTCATCTGTTTATACATGTCTGGCGAAAGCTGATATTAATGTGTGCGAGATGATATTATCATTAATAAAGTTAGATATAGAAGTGTATGGTGTAGTTTTACAAAGTGGCGGGGGGGGGGAGGGTGAGTAAAGTGAGAAAAAACGAAAAGAAAGTATGAGAATGTATAAATGAAAAACATACAACATCCAATATTTCGGCATGAGCCTTTTTCGAGGATTACATGCACAACGAGACAAAAACAAATAACTAAACGAAGAACTTATCTTAATATGGCCTCCTCCAGAAGCAGGAAACAGAGAAATGGGTGTCGATTAGAAGATGCACAGGGACCACGCTGGCCATACAAAGGATACGCCGATATTTCTTAGAGGGCCTGGACACCTGTGGCTAAACATTTTTACCTTAGCAACCACAGGGGAAAACAGGACATTTCTGTTAGTGCGATCCGCTCTTGTTCTGCTGATGTACGATCTCGGAGGGTCCTAGAACAGCGCCTTATTTTCCAGACTGGCTGTCTCCACCCAGCTGTCTCCACCCAGCTGGAATTAACAATGTCTTCAGCTTTCTATAACTTATTTAGTTTTTCACTCCCCCCTCCCCTTTTTTTAACTCTCTTTCTCCTAGCTACCACTCCCTATCGCCACCCTCTTTTCTTCTGTGGCAACATATTGGTGTATATAGGGTCTTGTCCTATTCACCAGTTTCACATTTTCTCCCTGCAGGTGTTTATATTCTACATTCATTATCTCTCCGGTTCCCCTTCCCCCCCCCCCCGACACATTCTCCTCTAGCGGCTATCATGTTTCTATTGCCTTTCCCCCCACCCCTTTTTACCACTAGTTTTTCTCCTCTCTCTCTCCACCTCTTCTTTACGATTGGCTCTATCGGCGTATTCTTTGTGTGGTCCGCGTGGTCCCTATGCATCTTCGAATCGACACCCATTTCTCTATTTCTTACTTCTGGAGAAGGCCATATTAAGATAAGTTCTTCTTTTAGTTACTTGTTTTTGTCTCGTTTGTGCATGTAATCCTTGAAAAAGGCTCACGCCGAAATATCGGATGTTGTATGTTTTTCATTTATACATTCTCATACTTTTCTATTCGTTATTTCTCACTTTAGTCACTCCCTCTGCCACTTTGTAAAACTAAACTACACCATACACCTCTATCTAACTTTATTATTCAAACCAGTTTTACTGCAGTTGCCATCCTTTTTATCTGTCGTGATATTATCATTAAGGCTACTGAACCGAAGTCGATCAAAGCTTTATCATTCTTTTATTGTCTTCTTGATGATGCTTGTTTTAGCATGATTTGTTTTTCCACCACAACAGACTGGCTAGCCAGGCATACCCTGGCGTGTTCTTCAACATGGTGAATCTCGTTGACAGACTTTGTACTTAAATCCGTAAACTTACTGCCCACCCGATCTGATGCCGACCTTCAAGGTAATCACTCCACATCAGGAACAAAAATTTCCCTGTCACGCAAAGAAATATTCCATACCAATCTTTGTTCATGGTTAACTTCATAATCTTCATTCACGCGAGCAGTTTTTGGGTATAAGTATATATAAGACTAAAGTATGTAGGTTTATATAAGACTAGCGTATATAAGTATATATAAGTCTAAAGTATATAAGTATCTATAAGTCTAATATAGTATATATATATATATATATATATATATATATATATATATATATAAGACTAAAATAAATAAGTATGTATTTCTATACTTTGACAAGAAAGACATACTTTAACAAGAAAGACTAAAGCATATAAAAAGAAAGAATAAAGTACATAAGTATATATAGGCTAAAATATATAAGCATATATAAGACTAAAATATATAAGTATATATAAGACTTAATGTTTACTATTTAGAAAAAGCCAATGCAGTAAAACTGTGGTAACAAAAAAAAATGTTAAAACTATATAAAACAAAAAGAGGAACAGCTTTAAAATTAACGAGCACAGTTGAGATGTTTCAGTTTCCACCTTAATCTTGCAAAAACACACAGGACGAAGAAATAGGGAAAGAAGATAAAATTCACATGAATGATATAAATAAATAAGATTTAAAAAAAAAAAGAAAATAATAGGGAGGGGGTTTGCACTTAGCTGTGACTTGCAAGAAGCTGTGTCTGAGAGTGCGCGTGGTGGGGTATTGTGAATGTTGAAATAAAGACTTGTGAGGTGTGACAGGTCGGTAGTAAAGAGGGCGTGGGACGAAAGCGGAAAGGAGAGAGAAAGACAAAGTGGTAGCCGAGCCGAGAAAAGTGCAGGTGGAACAGCTGAATGTGGTTGGGGTAGAGGGTATGTAAAGCGATACACTGAGACTTCTGGGAATTGAAGTTACATGTGAGGAAGGAGTAGAACTTGGTACTGATGATATATGAGTATGGAGAAATGGAATATTATCATTCATACACCACTTCAAACTCTTTCACTGGGCTTGTCAAAAAAAAAAAAAGGTCGAGACTAGCCGTGAGTAAAAAAAGAGGTTGAGACTAGCCGTGAGTAAAAAAAGAGGTTGAGACTAGCCGTGAGTAAAAAAAGTTCGAGACTAGCCGTAAGTAAAAAAAAAGGTTGAGACTAGCCGTGAGTAAAAAAAAGGTCGAGACTAGCCGTGAGTAAAAAAAAAGGTCGAGACTAGCCGTGAGTAAAAAAGAGAATTATAATTAACATGAACATATTATCCTGCAACAAAATCACTGTGGGTCATCTAGTCCAGTCTTTCCCAGGCTCGTTCAGGTTGCCGCGCCCTTTTTTCTCCCAGGCCACATCCTCCCCTCCCCCCCCCTTACCACCACCAGTTATGTACTAGGATTTACATTACACAACTAAAAACTTGAGCAAGCAAATCTGTTTATTGAACAATATGAAAGAGTACATTTATAACTCACCTACTACATTATTTTCTCAACCTTTTAACGTGATGAATGAGTTTCATGTAGGGACACACGTTTCTCAGTATCAGTTTTAAAAGTGCTAAGAAGGAAGGTATTACCTGGCCCCCCCCCACCCCCGTCTTCTGTTTCGTTTTCCCTCAGTGCCACCCTACGGCCCCCTTTTCTTCAACCCCCTCCCTGGTCCTTCCCAATGCCCACAGGGAGGTGGGGGGAGGGGCATTATTGCCCACTTTGGGAAACACTGATCTAGTCGTTACATTGCAGAAAACACATCCTTGAGCCGGATGTATTGAAAGAAACAGTTACTGATGGACATTTTTATAGTTGTTTTAACAAAACTGTAAGGAACTACATTCATTAATGCATTGAACACAAAAAGGGGGGAAAAAAGGCAAAGGGAAAACAAAAATCGCCTCACAGCAAAGGTCGATATATTTGAAGAGAGAATTGCTAACAGAGGCAGGAAAATCTTTGTTGCGGAGAGTGAGACAACAAAACATAACCCCTCAGATCGTCAGAGAACTAACTCCCCGCCCCCCCCCCCACCCCTCTGGCTTGGTTCTTTAAACAGGACACTCTAAATTGGCCCTTGTGTGACATGACTATAAAGTATCGATGAGTTGTTGCTTTACAACAGCTTCATTAGGTTGATGACAGTATTCGAACGTTGACATTCACAAATCATCATCGTCGTCATCATCATCATCATCATCATCATCATCATCATCAACATGTGCCTTGCCAATAAGCGTTGGTTATCATGCTTCTCTATAGATCCGGTCCCTGATATTTTCCATCAGCTCAGGTGATCACTTTTTATTGTGCTATCGCGTTAGACTGTTTATGACTTTTTTTTTCTCTCTGTCGTCCCCTTATTCTCTTCCCATTTATCTTTCCTGTTGTTATGATGTGTTCAAGCACTCTCCTTCTCTTTAAATGACAATGAATGCTGATTGTTGCTTTTTAAAATTAATTTAATTAGGTTCCTTTTCATATTTCCTTTTGTCAGACATTCTCTGTTTGTCATTTATCAGTCCGTGGTTCTCTCTTTTGCATTGATCTATTTACTGTCCCTGTCTCAGTTCCATAGAGCAGGACCGGCTCAATGTAGCATTTTCAGAACTTTCTTTGTAACGTTCAGTGACAGAGTTCTATCTTAGTTATATGAAAGCTGTTTTGGTTTGAAATGTTCTTAACTTTTTAGACATTAAATTTTCTATTGACACAAACAGGCTTGTCACCACTGTATTTTACAAGCCCACCGACAGCCACGCCTATTTACTTTACATCCCCTCCCATCCTGAAGCCTGTAAGAATTCCATCCCATACTCCCAACTCCTCCGTCTTCGACGAATATGTCAGGATAATTTGGACTTTATAGATCAGTCATTAGAATTTAATTTTTACGTCATCGCCACTACCCAGAAAATGTCCTTCGTGAAGTCGTCAACCGTAACTAACTAGTGAGCCGCAAAGAAGCATTCAGAAAAAGAGCCAGTTACTCCATCTGACAGAGTTAAGTTAGTACTGTCTTTCCACCTGCATGGTCTGATGGTTAAGAAAGTTCTTTATCGTTATCTCCCACTAATCCAGTTCGACCCCGACTCTCGCGACATTTTTTCTGATCCACCCCTGTTGGCATACAAACGTGACCCAAACCCTAAGGACATCCTTGACCACAGCAAATTGAAGCAGAGCCTTACATATGTTGGCACCAGAAAAAGTAACCGCTCCTGCTGAGTTACCTGTCCAGAAGTCTGAGAAACGAAAACAATCACCTTTCCCAAAACTATCCTCACTCTTCATGAGGGATTCACGTGCGAGTCCCGTAATGTGATATATGTCATCGTTTGCAAAATATACAGGTATAACTTGTATTGGTGAGACTGGCCTCATATTAGGGGGACCGCATGCAGAAACATCTGTACGATATTACCAAGCATGCTTCGAAACCAGTCTTAAATCATTTAAATGGCCCCAACCACAGAGGCAAATCTGATTTTCTCTTAACAGCCATCAAACAATGTCACGCAGATGACACAAGCCGCCTGGTGCTTGAGAATCGCTACATTCAGGATTATGAAACACTAGAACCACACGGGTTAAACTCTCTATTCAGCTACACCTACCGTTCTCCTCTTCAACAATTATAATCCCTCCTCACCAAGCTCCACTCCCTTCTCACTTGTTACACATAGTTCAGGACCTCCTCATAATATCATATTAAAATTCCTCTACCCTAACTATAATCATTATTTCACCTTCTCCTGGGTAGGTTAACATTGTACCACTCTCTCCCCTCCACGACTTCCCCACCCACCACCCCCATTTACGACCCACCGATCACACATCACAGGTCTCCATTTAAGCAGTCTCTACTCCCTACCATGCTCATTTCTGACACAGCGTCGGACAAGCCACATCTTCTTACAGTTACAGCTAAGTGCTCTATTTATTATTATTTTTTAAATAGCATTCATGTGAATCTATACTTTATCTCCTCTCCCTGTTTCTACGTCCTGTGAGTTTTTATATGATTAAGGCTCACGCCGAAACGACACAGCTGTGTAATCGTTAAGTAATAAAGCTGCTCCTACTTTTTTTCCTAGTTTACACATTTTGAACAAAGTCTACTATTATATGAGGAAAGGAGACTACAGTTTTATGAAGAAAGAAAACTAGAGCTTTATAAAGAAAGTAGACTAGAGTTATATGAAGAAAGGAGACTACTGTTACATGAAGAAATTAGACTAGAGTTATAAGAAGAAAGAAGACTATAGTTTATGAAGAAAGGAGACTACTGTTATATGAAGAAAAGATACTTTTATGAAGAAAGAAGACTATTAGAGTTATCTGAACAAAGGCGAATAGAGTTAGGCGAAGAAAGAAATTCAATGTAGAATAAAGAAAGGAAATTAGTAGACTAGAGTTATATGAAGAAGGGAGACTAGAGTTATATGAAGAAAGGAGATTAGAGCTTTATGAAGAAAGGAGACTAGTGTTATGTGAAGAAATGAGACTAGAGTTATATGAAGAAATGAGACTAGAGTTATGTGAAGAAATGAGACTAGAGTTATATGAAGAAATGAGACTAGAGTTATATGAAGAAATGAGACTAGAGTTATATGAAGAAATGAGACTAGAGTTTATGAAGAAAGGAGACTAGAGCTTTATAAAAAAAAAAGGAAATTACAGTTATATGAAGAAAGGAGACTACAGTTTTATGAAGAAAGAAGACTACCAGAGTTAACTGAACAAAGGAGAATAGAGTTAGGCGAAGAAAGAAATTCAGTGTAGAATAAAGAAAGGAGATTTTCCTTTTTACAGGAAGTAGAGAGCCTGAACCCTCACAAATCAGTCTGTTCAGTACATTCATGTCTTTGTTTAATAATAAAATCAGTAATAAATCTGTTGCCACCGGAATAAGAGGTCTCAAGAGATTCAGTTTTCTCTGTAACATAAAACTTTTGTATTTGCAATCTCCATGCATAAATGTCATAATGTCTCTGACGCTATTTTTCTCCTCAAGAACAAGGTATATCTCTCCTAGGAGCGTTGAGCGGACTGACTCTGTTTTAAAATAACTTCAATCGTTTTATTTTTTTTTATCTAAAGGAAAGCCAAAGGGAAAGTTTTCTGCGTTCGAGAAAGTTCAGTAGACCTTCATAATTTTGTAGAAAGTAAAGCAACTTCTGCATTTGCCTGTACTGATAATTTGGCTTCAGAACGCTGTCTTGTTACTTTAAATGTAAACGGGAGCTAGCTGTTCTTGTCCAGTTGGGCAGATTTTCTTCAAGGGAAACGACTCAATAGACACAACAGAGGAAAACTGATAGAAGGGAGTAAATATGAAGGAGAGATAACCCTCTCGAGTCGTACAGACCACCCAGAGGACATTGTGATCTTGGCCTGTTGACGCGCTAAAGGGTGACGTGGTCAGTATCACGAATGGTGCCTTCTCCCCCCCCCCCCCCGCCCCAACCCCCGATAAAAGAGCCAGGTACCTAGTTCTATAACTGATTGAGTGGGGTGGGGCGCCGCCGACTGGATATGAACCAGAGATCTTCGCCGTGAGAGATGCCTACACTAATCACTTCGCCGCCCTGACGCCCACAAGAAAAATACATAGTGAAAAAATAAATATAAGTGAATAAAAATTAACCGAGAAAATAAATTAATAAAATTAACAGAAAATATACGTGAATAAAAATTAACAGGACAAAAGAAATAAAAATTAATGAAACAAATAAGCATCAGACTGAACTTCTTTCTGTCACATGTCGCAGTTGATATATTTGTCTCTTATTTGATACATCGTCTTATTTGATACATCTGTTCTGTTGATATATCTGCTAAACCTGATACTCCTGTCCTAGCTGATACATCTGTATGATCTGATACATCTGTCTTAGTTGATACATTTATCTTAACTGATATATCTGTCTTAGCTGATAAATCTGTCATAGTTGATACATCTGTCTTAGTTGATACATCTGTCTTAGCTGTTACATCTGTTTTAGTTGATACTACATATGCCTTAGTTGATACATCTATCTTAGCTGATACATCTGTCTTAGTTGATACATCTATCTTAGTTGATACATCTATCTTAGCTGATACATCTGTCTTAGTTGATACATCTATCTTAGTTGATACATCTATCTTAGTTGATACATCTATCTTAGCTGATACATCTGTCTTAGCTGATACATCTATCTTAGTTGATACATCTGTCTTAGTTGATACATCTGTCTTAGCTGATACATCTGTCTTAGTTGATACATCTGTCTTAGTTGATACTACATATGTCTTAGTTGATACATCTGTCTTGTAAAGAACAGAGGGTGGCCTCCTGCCTGTCTGCTTCAGTCAAACAGATGAAAATTAGTACACGATACTTTGTATTTGGGATCAAAGATAGTCAAGTCTCAGAGTAAGACTGATCGCCTTTAGATGATGAGCTCTTCAGAGGTAAGAGCTCCAACAAATGGGCACGTCGTTCTATGATATGTAACATGTTGGGGGGAGCATTTATTGTGATTAAATGAATTGTGTTGCTCTGTTTCGATAGGGCTCAGCCCAGAGTTTCCGTCTTCCTCTGGCTGTTCCCCAGTCTTCTTGCAAGGTAGCGGGTTGATGCCTTTTCCTGGTCTGTTTCTTGCCCTATTACCTGCCAGGCTTTGGAGACCCGACATAGTTCTTGAGGCCATTCGAAAACGCAAGGTCTTCCATAACAACAGAGTGGAAAAACCTACTGGATTCATTAAACTTAAGAGTAGTACACACATAAAGAGGACGCAAGCAAGCAACATATTTTCTGATGAAATTTTTACTCCGCATAACCATGCATCGCGACTTTTGTTATCAGGGTAAGAGAAGGGCACTAAAAGTTCACTTGAAATCGATCCACAGTATCACAGACAATAAAACTTGTGAACTAACTTTCACAGCCTTGCTCGACAGCCGGATGTCACGTGACTCCGCTAACTAAGCAAGGACGCTAACCCGCAAGTTCCTTCTAATTTTCGTCAAACAAAGGAATGTGATATTATATTTAATTTTCCCATAATGCTAGCGTTAAAAATTACCAAGTTAAACTGCTATTCTGGTTCGTGTACAGTGTTTATGTGAGTCATCTAAGCAAATCCAATACACTTTTTAGTGACATGTGTTTCATGTAACAAGATCGCTCAAAAGCAATTAATATTTCAATTTTAAAAAACCCTAAATTCCGACACAAATCTTGGACATCCAATACACATTTTTTTTGTGAGAATAATTGGGCAGATTTTTAGAAAATTCGCTAAACAATAATTTCAATCACGAAGTTTTTAACCTAGAAAAACATACTATCCGCCATAGCCCCTAATTTGACAGCAACCAAGTGTGGTATAAAGAAATGAAAGGATAATAATTAATAATTTGTTTTAATCTAAAGAGAGGCCTAAGCAGATACAGCTGCTCAAAGACACATAGGGAGAGAGAGAGAGAGAGAGAGAGAGAGAGAGTGAGAGATCTTGACACAGAGAAGGTGAGAGAGAAACCATGTTGGATTCGGAGAGGGCCAGACGTAGCCTGATTTACAGTGCAATTCACTTGAACGTCTAAGCACGATCACGCTGACTTAGACAATGACAGCGATAATACAATAAATGTCCAAGTCTAGCTAAGATATTAAATAAGAATGTGAGAAGTTATCAAGTACTGAATCTCACGACCAAAGTCGCTAGTGTATGATAGCCTTTGATTAAATGGGCAAGTAGAATCCTACATTTCCGTTTGGTCCCAATTTTTCTTTTTAAAGAAATCCTTCAAAAGAAGCAAAGGAAATGATGAGGCTTGACCCTGAAAATGAGCAAGATGGGGCTTACGACGAGAAAATATGTCGGCACGGCGAGGAGCACAGGATTTCACTGTGATGTCGGAACAATATGTTATCATGCAAAGTGCTGTTCCACGGATAAAGGGACATCGCCAGCATCAGGAGCAGATGAGTGCGAAAGAGGTCGACAGAAAGTCATTTTGTCATGACCCATGCCTGCTCTCTCTCTGTATATATATATATATGTTTGTGTGTGTGTGTATATATACATATATATATATATATGTGTATATATACATATATATATGCCCCGTGTGGTACCCGGGATCTGCAAAGAATAGGACCACTGTACCCTACCACGCATGATCGTAAAAGGCGACTAAGGAGGGTTCAGCATAGGGCCAGCAACCCTATCTGGTAAAAAAACTATCAGACTGCTACAGACACGGAAGCAAGGGAAAAAACAAATGCAGGTGGAAGGAGAAATGCGTATCAGGAAACTGAGCCCATGAAGGTTGTGGATGAAAGCCAGCCATTGGAAGTCCCCAGCCCGACTGCAGACCTCCTGGAACCTAGACACAAGATGCAAATAGCCAGCTGGAATGTAAGAACACTAAACCAGACTGGAAAACTAGCACAAACCATCAAGGAAATGCAGATACAAACTAGACACACTAGGAATACAAGAAGCAAGATGGACAGGACAAGGCAGAAGGAAATTAACAACACAGCACACAGAAGATACAATAATATGGTCAGGTAAAGAAGATCTTCATGAAGGAGGAGTAGCATTGATTATAACAAAAGAAGCGTCAAGAGCATTGCTGAAATGGACCCCAATAAATGAGAGATTATTATATGCACGGTTCAACTCAAGATTCACGAAGCTGTCTATTATAGTTTGTTATGCACCAACAGAAGCAGCTGAAGAGGAATTAAAAGAAGATTTTTACAACAGCCTCCAAGCAACAGTAGAAACAATACCCAAGCATGATATGCTACTCATCTTGGGTGACTCCAATGCAAAAGTAGGTGAAGGAAATGAAGATAGAAGAAGAATCATGGGAAGAGAAGGAATCGGAGAAATAAATGAAAATGGAGAAAGACTGTGCAGTTTCTGTGAAGAAAACATGATGACCATCGGAGGGACAATTTTCCAACACAAAAACATCCATAAGGTGACTTGGAGGTCACCAGATAAAACCACAGAAAACCAAATCGATCACATACTAATAAACAACAAATGGAAACGGTCACTACAAGATGTGCGAGCAAGGAAAGGAGCAGATGTAGGAAGTGATCACAACCTTCTGGTAGCAAAAAAAAAAAATTAAATTAAGGAAAGCCAAAATCGGAGAACACAGAAAGATACATTTTGATACAAGAAAACTGATAGACCAGCAAACAAGAAATGAATTCTCAATAGTACTTAAGAACCGCTTCAGTGTCCTACAAGACGAAGCAGAAATGTCCATATTAGAGTTCAATAAAACACTACAGGAAACAGCAAAAGAGGTGCTGGGATATCGGACAAGGAGAAAAGAGGAATGGATAAGCGAGACCACATGGGAAAAGATAGAGCAAAGAAAATAAATCAAGAAAAAATTACTGAACACCAAATCACAACGGCTTAAAGAACGAGTTTTAAGTAATTATGCACAAAAAGACAAAGAAGTGAAGGAATCATGCCGTCAAGATAAACGTCAATATTATGACAACTTAGCAGAAACAGCAGAGAAAGCAGCATATACAAATGACATGAAAACCATATATAAAATCACAAAGCAGATGACAGGTAACTTCAACACAAGATGTGAAAGTGCAGTAAGAACACAAAATGGACAACTGGTCAGTGGAGAAAGAGAAAAAATTGAAAGATGGAGGGAACACTTTAACACCCTACTAAACAGAACATAAGCAACACAAACAATAGACATACCTGAAGCAAAAACGGAACTAAACATCAATACAGGACCAATAACAATAAATGAAGTAAAGGAGGCGATAAAGAAGCTAAAATCAGACAGGGCACCAGATGAAGATGAAGTGACTGCGGAGATGTTGAAAGCAGAAGAAACAGAAACACCAAAACAACTTTGCCGGATATTACAACAAATTTGGGATCTAGAAAAAGCCCCAGAGGAGTGGAAAACTGGTCTTATAGTAAAACTACCAAAGAAGGGTGACCTCAGAGATTGCGGGAACTGGAGAGGCATTACCCTTCTGCTACTCACCAGTAAAGTATTTTGCAGAATAATCATCAACAGAATTGTACCAACACTTGAGGAAAAACTTCGGAAAGAGCAGGCAGGATTTAGGAAAGGAAGATCATGCATAGACCACATATTTGTACTTAGACAAATATTAGAACAGGCAAATGAGTGGCATAGCACAACATATGCATTATTCATAGATTTTGAGAAAGCCTTTGACAGTGTCAACAGAGATGCACTGTGGAAAATCCTAAGATGGCATGGCCTCCCCCACAAGATACTAAATGTAATCAAAGCCCTATACGAGGGTTTTCAGTGCAAAGTTGTCTGTGGAGAACATACCTCCAGCAGCTTTATGGTACAAACAGGAGTGAAACAGGGATGTGTACTATCACCAACATTATTTATCTTGGCAGTAGACTGGTTAATGAAGGAGGCAACATCAGACAAACGCAGAGGATTACAATGGACCCTTGACACAGTGCTGGAGGACCTTGACTTTGCGGACGACATTTGTCTATTATCAAGCAGTCACAAAGATATGCAAGATAAAATAAACAAGCTAATTCAGAATGCAAACAACATAGGACTAAAGATCAACGTAGGAAAGACAAAGTTAATGAAGCAAAATGTGAACAACAGAAATGTACTCAGAGTAGATAACAAGTTAGTGGAGGAGGTCAGCGAATTTGTATACCTTGGCAGCAGAGTAGTAGAAAATGGAGACAGCACAGAGGACATCAACAACAGACTTATTAGAGCAAACCAGGCTTTTGCAATGCTGCAGACTATATGGAAATTTAAAAAAAACTAAGCATAAATATGAAAATCAGGATATTTAAGAGTAATGTTCTAAGTGTACTACTCTATGGAAGTGAATGCTGGAAAATCACCAAAACCATAGAAAACAAGTTGAATTCTTTCCAAACTAAATGTTTACGAAGAATTAGAAAAATATTTTGGCCAAACACCATAAGAAATAACATCTTATTAACAGAAATGCAGATGAAACCACTGACAACAAAGGAAAGACGCTGGCGATGGTTGGGACATGTGCTCCGAATGACTGACAACTCACTACCAAAAATAGCATAGACATGGAGAAGAACAACAGAAAGTATGTTGAGCAATAGAGGGCTCACCTGGGCAAGAGCAGAAAAAAAGGCGAAGGACAGGCATTTGTGGAAAACCCTTGCGGAAGCCCCATATGCCCTGGGCACTTAAGGTTCATATATATATATATGCCTCCCTAAGCATAGTCTAGAGTAGTTTACAGTATGGCTTGAATCATGTAATTTTTTTATATGCTGCTTTTCTAAAAATATGTCAGTTTTGAATGAAAAAAGAATACAAGTTTATTTCATGTTGTTGCATAAATCTGAGTGTAGAGTGTACAGACAAAAGATAGGTTTATTATTTATTTATGTAATCATTTAATTGTGTCTTCATGATTAATATGCACATTAACAAATGTTGAATGACTGTGACTGAGTGAAAGCTGTATGATGAAGAGCAGTATGTTAGACGGGCCTGCGTGCCCAATTCTTAATCCTTTGAAAATAAAATATGTTCGTTCTCTCTCTCACTCTCTCTCTCTCTCTCTGTTCCTTGCCAATCAGGCGTTGGTCATAACTGGTATCCAGAACCCTCTATCCTTTCCTCTTTCTATAAGAATGTGTTGGCAGTGCTCCATGACACTCTTTTAGTCCACCAGGTATCTTGTTTCTTTGTCTTCCTCTGCCCCTCCAGTTTTCCCCGTTGTCAATAGGTGTTCCAATCTCTTCTCAAAACATGTCCTACAGATGTGGATTGTCCTATTTTCAATTTTGCCATAATTTCTCTCTTTTGCCAAGGCTCACTTAGAAACTCTTCATTTGTTTTCTTGGCTCAGCAATAACTGAATGAAAAATCAGGCACAACCTGTTTCATAGAAAACAAAAGAAAAACAAAACAAAGAAAAAACATTTGTTTTCTCGAAACAAGGGTATCGGATCGTAAATTGTTCTAACGAGGCTTAATACATTTTTTTTTTTAATTTTTGGGCTCGCAGAGCGGGTAAATCATGACACCAGTAAGAATTTAATAGATCATTTCTGCCTCGCTTAAGATCAGATTTTTTTAATATATTGAGCTCACAGACGAAAACCTCGTTTCCATATTCCGAGGTGAAATAACACATTTTTCAGACCAGCCGTCCAATTTTGTTTTCTTCTTTGATTCTGTTTTGTTTCCGCCGTATGTGTCAAGCGACGAAAGTAACATGATTTTGCTCCTCAAATTCCGTTGATAGTACCAGACAACAGATCCCGATGCATGAAATCTATTTTATTCAATCATGACGGCTCCGGACTGATCAGTACTCTAATAATCTGTCTGTCTGTCTCTCTCTCTCTCTCTCTCTCTCTCTCTCGTTTCCTTAAATTTACAATAGCTGTGATCATCATTTTCGCGTTCCAAATAGGTCCGGCCAGAAAGTGCTCCGATCTCCGCCTCAATGCATCACTCAGAGTGCAGTGACATTTTATGTTTCAGTGTATTACAGGGCAAATGTGAAAATGTCACACAGAATATTACCTGTTGGCAGGAGAATTTCCAGGGCAGGAGAAGGAAAACACAGCGTCATGGATCATCAGAAGCTGTAAGCTCATTACTGAACAGACAGATATTTATCTTCTTTCAGTTCCTGGCATTTGTGTGCAGTGGGCGGAATTACTGATGTTTTTAATGCCTGTCAGTCCACACGTAGATAGAAAGAAAGAAAGAAAGAAAGAAGAAGAAAGAAAGAAGAAAGGAAGAAAGAAAGAAGAAAGAAAGAAAGAAAGAAGAAAGAAAGAAAGAAAGAAAGAACCCCTTATAGCTTCCAGTCCCATCAACCGTCACCCTGGGGTCCAGGCCTGGTGTGTGGGCGGGGGGGGGGGGTGGTGGGTGGGGGGAAGACGACTTGGAGGTCATGTCCCCCCCCCCCCCATTTTCTTACTACAAAAAAAATTCAAGAAAACACTACGTAACATTCCTCATATGAAGGAGAATCGCGAAATAGCGCACGTACTCTGTAGCACCTAAGAATGTTCTGAAGAATGGAAGTGGCGGAAAACCGGGACAAAGTTATTCATTGGCTTCCATCCGAGAAGGCTGGTCGCTTTTGGTTCAGTCGGTGGTTCTCTTTGTGAGCGATGGCTTGGAGTTCTTTCTGGCTAATGCTGCGGTGATGTTTAGAGACACTGGTGCTGACGGCCACAAGCGCTGATTTCTGCTGGTCATTCAGAGAAATAGGCAGTGGGTTTTTTTTTTAATGGCATTGTGAGATATAGACAGTGGTATTTGGTGGCATTTTGAGAGATGAAGACGCAAGTGATGAAGACGTGGTTGTTTGGTGGCACTATGAGACATGGACTGTGGTTTTTGTGAAATTTTGAGAAAAGGACAGTGGTTTTTGGTGACACTGTGGGAGATGGACAGTAGTTTTTGAAGACATTTTTGCACATGGATAGTGGTTTTCACCGAAATTGCTGAAGACGGAGAGTGGTTTATTTTTGGTATCTTCCTTAGCTCTCGCAGGAGACTTAAGAAACTGGTCTCTCATTAGAGGTCTTTCACCCTCTCTGTGTGCGGGTTGGGGTATGTGGGGGGGGGAGGGAGAGGAGAAGAAGAATGTTCAGAAGGGGAGTGAGAGAGGGAGAAAGAAGTGGAACCAGGTCGATCTGACAGCCGTTGGGGAAATAAGAAATAAAGCAACAACTTGTTTTTCGGCGAGTAAGCCAATGATCTATTTCAGATACGAGTCTGATATGTCAGTCACTTCTCTGGCTCAGTATGTCTTACTCCTGCACTCTTCTCTTGCTTGTTTTCCTCTTGCATGCAGCTCCTCTTTTCTTCTCGTCAGTCACCTCTATTTATCATCTCTATGAAACCTTAAATTAAAGATTAATAAAAAAAAGGTAAAGATTAATAAAAGAGAAATGCACAGAATTTAATGTGAATCTACATTTATCTTTTATTGACAATTCAAAGGCATTTGATTGTGTACAGCGCCAGAAACTTTAGGAAACAGTGGAAAAAAATGGGATTTCCAACACATTTGATACTATTAACATCACTGCTGTATCTAGACCAAAAGCCAGCAATAAGAATAAATACCGAAACAAGGACTTAGTTTGACATTAAACAAGGTGCATACTGTCGCCTTACTTATTAAACCAGTATACTGAAAATATAATGAGGAATGTTAGAGAAGATGTAGACAAAGATTATTACGATGCCATAACAATTGGAGGTTATGAAATACCAGAGATTAGATATGCTGATGACACAGTGTTACTGTCCACATAAGCAAAAAGGAATGGAAAAACTAATTATGTCAGTCCTTAAGAATAGTGAAGAGTGTATATTAATGCGAAGAAAACTAAATTGATGACAACGGACAAAACAAATAAAGCAGCTGATATATGTGTCAATGAGGAAAAACTGGAAGAAGTGGAGAGTTTTGACTATCTTGGATCATTACTAACTAATAATGGGGATATAATGAGGGAAGTTAAAAAGAGGACATATATCGCTCTTCAGAAAGTAAGACAAATAAATACGCTGTGGAGAGGAACAGACAGAACTACAAAAATAAAATTTTTAAGGCCATGCATCTTTCCCATCGCAACATATGCCTGGGTGACAGGGACACTTAACAAAACAGCTGAGAAACACATAAATGCCTTTGCTATAGAAGAGTTCATCAAATATCGTGGACACAAGAAAGAGCAAATATATCCATACTACAGGAATTTAATATTGAAGAAGGTTGCCTGGTAAAGATTGAACAGAGAAAACTGAAATTTTTTGGACACATTAAACGTCATGAGAATTTAGAGAAGGCCGTCTTGGAAATGTACATAATGGGGAAAAGAAAAAGAAGAAGACCAAGGCGAAGATGGCTGCAAGACATTGTTGATTATCTGCAAATGGACGCATCAGCAGCAGGGCATCTTGCTTATAACCGAGAGACCTGCAAGAGAGCTATTATGGAGGCAAAATTCGTCAAGGGACATCCTAATGGCTGATGAAACCTCTGATGAAACCTTACGTTTTTTACTTTCTTAATACCTTAAAAAGGTAAAGGTAGTCAATAGCAAATGCCGTAGGGAATGAAGTGCTAGAGACCTCATTATGCCGGGGCATCAGCGCATAAGGTAGAGTGGCTAGTTCTTTTCCTCGCTGCCTTTCCTTCCAAGATTTTCTCTAGTACCCATTTTACTAGGTTGGGTCGACCTTGGGGCCATATTGGTCAGAAAAAATCCTGCTCAGCTGGGGATTCGGACCCTCAACCACTCGATTGCTAGAAGAGTTTTCTAACCACTATGCTAGCCGCCTCCCCTCCCCCGCCTAATGCCTTACCTTTAGAATACTATAAGGTTATATAAATGTGGTTATTTATTAAAGTATTGTTCTTTCAATATATGTTTTCCCACTTCAAACTTGCTCTTTTCTTTGCTTTCTTTTTCTATCATTCCTTATCACTCCTTCACTTTCTTATTTCACTCTTTTTATTATTATTTGTACAAGAGTTCAATGAACGACTTTGAAGTACAAAGAAAGAGCCCCCCCCCCCTTGCCCCTTCCCCACGCCAGATTAGTTCAATCTATTCACAAAGATATCTCTATAGCTGTTCTCAGTGTTAATATGGAAAACAATCACTTTTGTCTGCCTATCCTCTTTTTTTAACGTATAATCTCCCCACACACAACGCAAAGAAACAGTTCAGGTGGTAAACTTTCCGAGTTCTTCACACGATAACACGTACTTTTCAATCTCTTTTTTCAATCGGGGCTCCCTTCTTCTCGTTTATCAGATAATTATTTCCACTATCTCATGATGTTGCGACGCAGGGAAAACACTTAAGGTTGCCCTCGTAATCCTCTGGGAGGAATTTGAAACAGAAATTGTTCTGGTTTACACCTCGATTACAACATAGCTTTATGTGCATTTCGTTCCTTTCCATTTCATGGCATCAAGAAACAGCTCTATCAAACCCAGGTTTTGTGTGTTTTCCTTTTCTGGTGCATTTCTACGAGCTGGGTAAGCCTGTAATGTTCTCTCATTTATGGCACGCTGGTTTCTCAAGAAATACACTTACTTTCGCTTCTGTTTCTCCCCATGTATGTCTGGCGGCAGCTTTTCTGTTATCGTGTCTAGAAGTTTAACATAATGTTTTATTTTCAGCATGTTTTCCGTCTCAATTTTTGTATAAATTCATTCCGGCCAATGAAAATCTACGATTACGTTTGTGCTATTACTTTCACGCTTGCTTGCAAGGACCAGAAGAGTCTCTGTGCATGTTCATAGGAATGAGTGCAAGAGGAGATAAGCGTAACAGTGCAAGAAACTGAAGTTTTACGTAACAATTTTATTGCCGTGAGAACACATCGTTCATTCTTTGATTTTCACAGAAAACACTTTATTCTTGTTTGTTAATCTTTTCTTCTCCCAGTTAAGTAATGTAAATAGCGTCAAATTTTGCCTTATTTTTGGGACAAACAACGTTTCTCTGAATTAAAAATCAAATAAAAATGTTATAAAGTACCCCTTTAGAAAGGAAAACCTTGATTTTAAAACATGACAAAATATGCCTGTAAAATGTGTTATTTTAAAAGTCTTAATATCAGTCTGTGTACCTTCTTCTAAACCGGAAGTTCCGGCAGGGTTTGTTTCATGGAATTGTGAGTTCAGAGTTTGTGTTTAGTTTTCTCTTTAGAACCCCCATGTCTCGATTTTTTGAAACACCTGGAAGAATGGCAAGCAATGTTGGCCGTGCTATCTCCAACGATGTGATTATTTCTTTGCGTGCTTGTGGCTGTGAAGTCTAGAACCGATATATCGCTGCCGAGGAGCTGATGAAACTTTCATTGTGAAAAGGTTGCCAATCTTGACGCCGTGGATTTATAACCATGACGAAGCCACCCAAGACATAAAGCGTCCTCTTTGATGATAAATATAGAGGGATATAAATGTTGCATGCCAGATTGTGGCAGTCTTTTATGTTTTCTTTCGTGACACATAAATAGATATGAGAAGGGAATGTTAGAGGTGATCAAATTAGAACTCATTTTACAGATGTTTTATCCTCTTCGTTAAGAATTGTATCAGAAGCTACCTATATATGTAGCGTTTAAAACCTGTTATAGAACGAGCAGAATCGTGGAACAAAGACCTTCAGAGGTATAGGGAACTCACCAGCATCTCACAAGAAACAGTGTGAAATCATAATTTTTTTTTCTTTTACTTTACGGAACGATTCACTCTATACGGAGTATCGGCGGCAAGAGAGTCTGGATGGATTCCGTTTTTGCTGATAAAAGCCCTTTATAAACAGCTTTCAAATACCCTAACACACACAGTCATGAAGGAACGAACAAACTCTGACATATCAATTCAACTTATTAACTATTAACAGAAAGGAAGTCACTCTGATTAGTCCGTCAGTCAGTTAGTCAGTCATTTGCATGTCCTTGCGGAACTTTGCCTCCCTAACAGCTCTCCTGTAGGCCTCTCGGTTGTAAGCAAGATGCCCTGCTGCTGATGCATCCATTTGCAGATTATCAACGATGTCTTGCAGCCATCTTCGCCTTAGTCTTCCTCTCTTTCTTTTCCCCATTATGTATCCTTCCAAGACGATCTCTTCTAAATTCTCATGATGTTTAGTGTGTCAAAAATGTTTTAAGCTTTCTCTGTTTAATCATCTTTCTAGCCAGCCTTCATCAATATTAAATTCTTGTTTTAATATGAATATATCTGTTCTTTTTTGTGTCCATGATATTTGAAGAACTCTTCTGTAGCATTTACATTCAAAAGCATTTGTGTCTTTTCTCAGCTGTTTTGTTAAGTGTCCAGGTCTCGCAGACATATGTTGTGATAGGAAAAATGCATACTCTTAAAAATCTTATTTTTTTGGTAGTTCTGTCTGTTCCTCTCCATAGCTTATTCAGCTTATTTGTTTGTATTTGTTTTACGTTTTGAAGAGCGATAGATGCCCTCCATTTAATTTCCCCTCATTGTATCTCCATTATTAGTTAGTAATGATCCAAGATGTTCAAAACTCTCTACCTCTTCCAGTTTTTCCTCATTGATACATATTTCAGCTTCCTTATTTGTTTCTTTCAGTTGTGAATATTTGAGTTTTCTTCGCATTAAGATAGAGGTTTTGCTCTTCACTATTCTTACAGACTGACATAATTAGTTTTTTCCATTCCTTTTTGTGCCGCGGACAGTAATATTGTGTCATCATCTTATCTAATCTCTGGTATTTCATAACCGCCAACTTTTATGGCATCGTAATATTCTTTGTCTACATCCTCTCTAACATCCTCATTATAGACACTCTATAGTCTAAAAATATGGATTGGGTCAGAAATGTGCTTCTTGTCATGTTATTTAGACTTTCCTTAAATATCTCTCTGACCAGTGATTCGTATGGGGGTGTGCAAGATAACCAGTAGTGCTAGCGTTTTTTTTTTTTACACTGAAAGAATTAGCAGTAAGGTGTGGGTGTGTGTGTGTGTGTGTGTGTTTTAAGATTTCTATGTATCAGAAACAAAAACTCATTTATTTAAACAGTATGAGAACTGGTTTTCCCACAGTTCATTTGGTTGTCTTGCATGCTTGAAAAGAAACTGCAGGACAGCTCAAAATGAAAAGTACAGTTAAAGCATACCGAAACATAAAACCGGGCAGACTAGAAAGATCTTTGCTAACATAGAAAGATCTTTGCTAACATGGAAAAATCATTCCTGCTCCTCGTTCACCACATGGCGTGCCTCTGAGTTCATTAATCGATAGAAAAATAACAACAGAAAGAAAAAAGAATTATAACATTACGTGTTACTTAGTTACACCCAGACATTTAATTACATACAAAAATGTTAGGTAATTTTTAAAGATAAAACTTTCACGAAGACATCTGCTTTACTACTAGAAGATAAAAATCTCTTCAAACGATATTTCTTTTTTGCTTCTGGGTTACATATAATCATGATTTAGCAAACATCTTTCGCGGTAATCTTTGGCGCCAACGTGTAGAATAAAAAAAAATGTAGTCACATGAATGTTAATGTGAAGTCTCCAGGTAAATAAGTTCCATACCTTGCACACAAAAAAAACATCTTTAAACATTGATATGGTTGTTCCACTTATTCTGGGCCCGGCTCTGATTTCTGTATCGATGTTCCAGTTGCTAGTGTCAGAGGTTGGGTAACTTGGAGTGCAGAGAATTATAAAAGAGAGAAAAGTATATTATTGAAATTATATAATATGAACTTTTTACTCTTTTTGAAATGTGTTCTTTATTTCTCAAGGAACATTTTACAGTTTTATCCACCTTTTGTGTTTCGTTGTTAGCCCTAATATTTGTAACTACACTTGCTTTCTTCCTCCTATGTTTCGTTGTTAGCTCTAATATTTGTAACTACACTTGCTTTCTTCCTCCTATGTTTCGTTGTTAGCTCTAATATTTGTAACTACACTTGCTTTCTTCCTCCTATGTTTCGCTATTAGTTCTAATATTTGTAACTACACTTGCTTTCTTCCTCCTATGTTTCGCTATTAGTTATAATATTTGTAACTACACTTACTTTCTTCCTCCTATATTTCGCTATTAGTTATAATATTTGTAACTACACTTACTTTCTTCCTCCTATGTTTCGCTATTAGTTATAATATTTGTAACTACACTTACTTTCTTCCTCCTATGTTTCGCTATTAGTTATAATATTTGTTTTGTTTTTTTAAATCAGACTCAATGACTGGTCTGTCAAGACCTTACACTGTGCAAACTGGGAAACTCGTGTGAGTGGTCTCTGTTGCTGTCATCATGTTGTTCCCTTTTTTTTTTAAATATTTTTTTTTAAACCGGGAACTTTTTTTTTTAACAAAATTCAAATGAAAAGGGGTTTTAATATTTCTCTAACTGTCAGAGATTCATTTTATACTCTTTCTCTCCCTTTTTCACTCACTCTCTCCCATAGTCATCTTTCTCTCTGTTGATGTACATAATTCTTTCTTGGCAAAGCCTTCTCTTTCACTCTTGGGATGTACATGAGTTTTTGAATTTAAATTTTACTCTCTCTTACTTCTTTCTTTCTCCTTCTCTCTCATTCCATTATTTTGCTCGCTCTTTGCTGGACCAGTCCCGAAAAAGTGGCAGGACTAAACGTGCAGAAATGAAAACGAGCCCTATTTCTGCACGTCCACACCAAATACCTGAAATCCGCGAGCAGGACCAGTAACCTGGTGTGTGTGTCCGCCTGAGTTTTAGGGATTGTGTTCAACATTATAGCTCTATAGATGTCTGCTTGTTGTGCCGTGTATGTTTCTATTGTATTCTGTATTGTTCTTATGGCGGTTGCCACTGTTTTGCATTCGTATAAAATGTGTTCTTCTGTTTCTAGTACGTTCCTCCTGCACATGTAACATCGTCTTTTGTTTCTGTGTTTTTCTCCGTGTCTCGTGGGTGTCATATTGTATATGAGCCTGAAAGTGATTTCTCGAGCTTTTGGTGTAATGTTTTTGAGATGGAGGTTTTTGAAAGTGTCGGTGTAGTCTAATATGGGGTATCTAAGTCCTCTCTTGATCCTAAGGTGTAATGGTGGTGCTTGCTCTCTGACCAAATGTTTGTATATGTGGTTTGTTTTGTGTTGGATGAGTGTCTCGTGTCCTTGAATTGCTTGTATGCAATTTTTGTAGAAAGGTGGTAGTGTGCCAAAATGGTGTGCCTGCGAGTTGTTTGGTCTGACTAGGTTTGATAGTCTCAGTCGCTGTCTTGCTTCAGGATAGTCCGTAGTCGTCTGGTCCCATGGATAGGCTCTGCTGTCCCATATTCACTCTGGGCCATCTCCGCCCAGGATCGGGCTTCCTGGAAGTTCGTAGTTGTGTCTGTGTCACTGTCATCTTGGTCTGATCTTTCATCTATGATCAGCGGTCGAGGCTCCGGCGTAGGCGGTTCTTGTTTGTCCGCCGTAGGTGGCGGTGGTGTCACCGGTGCTGGTTGTGCTGGCGCGGGAGGTTTTGGACTTATACTATTTTTCCTGGCTCTTTTCCCATATAGCCTGAATCCGTCAGCAGTAAGCCATCCTTCGTTTGTTTTGGGTTGAGCTGTTTCCGACTCTGGTTTGCCTTGTGTAGGCGGTCTTGATGTCGTGTTGACTGATGTGGTTGTGGGAGCTTCCTGCACAGTGTTCTTTCTCTTTTCTGGGCACTGACTCGCCCAGTGATCATCCTTGCCACACCTCGGGCAAGGGGTTTTCCTCCCTGGTAGAGAGACCCACAGTTTGTGGGGTTTCAGGCTCTCCGTCGCAGGCCGGAGGGTTATATAGTGAGGAATTGGTTTCCTCGGACGGCACAGAAAGTTCCACTTGTCCAGCGCCACTTCCGCCCTGAAAACCTCTGGCTCGGGGTCTCCGGTCACTTGTTGCACTATCCTTCTGATGCCTTCCGGTTTGATAGTCGGGGGTACCCAGTGTACCGTACCCTTCTGGCGTTCCTTGTCCAGGTGTTCCACGGTTATTGTGGTTCTGTGTTGAACGGACTCAAAGGTTCGCCCGTGCAACTTGTCATAATGGACCACGTGTGCCGCCGTGGTTAACTTGGCATACCATCGGGTTTGGTCCTGGAAATGGTACAGGCCAGCCATCCCGTTGGCTCCCACTCCTAAAGGGCCAGCAATTACTTCCATCAGGTAGGTGTAAGAGACTTTTGTTATCTCTGGACCTGTCAAAGTTATTAACAGGGTCCCTTGTTGGTGATATGTTTCAGACTCTAGGTCTTCCATTTTGAGATCGTAGCTCTAATATTTGTAACTACACTTGCTTTCTTCCTTTTTTATGTTTCGCTATTAGCTCTAATATTTGTAACTACACTTGCTTTCTTCCTTTTTTATGTTTCGCTATTAGCTCTAATATTTGTAACTACACTTGCCTTCTTCCTTTTTTATGTTTCGCTATTAGCTCTAATATTTGTAACTACACTTGCTTTCTTCCTTTTTTATGTTTCGCTATTAGCTCTAATATTTGTAACTACACTTGCCTTCTTCCTTTTTTATGTTTCGCTATTAGCTCTAATATTTGTAACTACACTTGCTTTCTTCCTTTTTTATGTTTCGCTATTAGCTCTAATATTTGTAACTACACTTGCTTTCTTCTTTTTTTATGTTTCGCTATTAGCTCTAATATTTGTAACTACACTTGCTTTCTTCCTTATATAGTTCGCTATTAGCTCTGATATTTGTAACCACACTTGCCTTCTTCCTTTTTATGTTTCATTATTAGCTCTAATATTTGTAACTACACTTGCTTTCTTCCTTCTGTGTTTCGATATTATCTCTAATATTTATAACTACACTTGCTTTCTTCCTTCAGTGTTTCACTATTAGCTCTAATATTTGTAACTACATTTGTTATCTTCCTTTTATGTTTCATTATTAGCTCTAATATTTGTAACCACACTTGCTTTCTTCCTTTTTATTTTTCATTATTAGCTCTAATATTTGTAACCACACTTGCCTTCTTCCTTTTTATGTTTCACTATTAGCTCTAATATTTGCAACCACACTTGCTTTGGAGGAAAGTTGTTCCTTAAACTATCAGGAATCGTTAACTATTTCACTCCCAAATTAACTCCCATGCCGTGACATAAAACATTTTGGTGAAAAATGTTGGTGGAAGAAAATTGGAAGGAAGCTACTCTGTAACTTAAAAATATGGATTGGGTTATTAATGTGCTGCTTTTCATTTTGTATTTAGATTGTGCCTAAATCTCTGAGCATTGATCTGCGTGGACGTGTAAGATCTACCGACACTGCCAGCGTTGTTTTGAAGTGGAAGAGTTAATAATCTTCAGACCTGGAAATCGCATGAAAAATGCCGATAGAAATGTTATAACACATCATCATCATCATCATCATCAGGTGCCGTGCCGACTGGCGTTGGCTATTATGCTTCTCCAGAGTACCCGATCCTTCATGCAGGCCATCGGTTCAGTTGGTGATCTCCTCTCACATCATCCCGTCAGACTGTCCAGTATCATTTCTCTTGGTCTTCCTCTGGATCTTCTTCCTTCTATTTTTCCTGTTGTTATAATATTTTCAATGCCCCCTCTTCTCATTGCATGTCCTATGAAAGTACATTGTCTCTTTCTTATCTTTCTGACAAGGTTTTTTGTCTCTCCAGCTCTTCTCATACATTTTTCATTAGTTATTTCTGCTGTCCAGGGAATTCGCAACACAAGCCTTGCAAAATATTAAGCTCGTACCACATTACATCGCAGAATGAGTTAATGTTTGTGATTCCATGTTTCAAGACTCAGATGTTATATACGATATGCCCACTTCATCTTCTCTTTCCTTTCCACTTACAAATCAGAAAGCATTAGTATAGCAGCTTGATTCTCTGAACCAGGTTCTAACCATCTTCTCATGTTTTTTTCCCGTCCCAGCAAATCCTGGGAAGGCAGCTCGTCTAAACACTGCTCTGCTCCTTACAGTTCTTTAAATAAAACACATAGTTTATTGCTCGGTTACTACATGGTGTTGAACAAATGTTGAGCTCGTGAATTTCAAGTTCAAAAATTCCTATCAAATCTGGCCGTTAAGATCCCAGTGCATGTGTTTTCTGTGTTCTCGCGGATTTCTCCGGTCTCTATCAAGATTTCGTTCGATGATCAAAAAAATTTTGATTGCTTTTTCCATATGCCTTTTTTTTTGTGTTTCACATTTCTGTAAATATCTTTGTGACGTTTCTCTTGTTCTTTCTTTCTTTTTTTTTCTTTTTTGTTACTCTTGTCGTTAAGAATGATGCATTTTCCTCAATCACCATATTCAGAATGTCAGAATGTTATACTTTCCTTAAAAAACGTCATATTCTATAGTTCATTCAGTTTTTTCTTGTTTGTTTATTGTCAGCGTCTTATAAGCATGAAAGTAATGCCTGCTCTGTATAGAACTGCAGTACTCTTTATTTAACTTCTAAGGATATCCTTCTTTATGAAAGTAATGTCTGCTCTCTATAGAACTGCATTACTCTTTATTTCATTTCTAAAGATATCCTTCCTTATGACGAGAGAAAATACTCATGCCTTCTGTAGTGTGTGCACTTATGGTCTGTAGTTACAGTCGCTACGAAATAATTGAATTATACTTGTGTCAGTTGCCTTCCATTTTCATGGATGCATAGAAAAAGGTGTCATGCAGGAATGTTTTAACAGCAATGTAGGCCCTGGGCAAACCAATGTACTGGGACCCCTACCCACACTGACCACACAGAGAAGAGTTAGAATGATAATATTTGAGTCGTGAGGCCACTGTGCAATTGCCCAGTGTACCCCATACGTTAAGACGGTGCTGGGGTAAAGGTAACTGTCTTGTGATAGAGGCATCTACAGGATGTGACGGAGGCATCTAGGGGTGTGACGGAGGCATCTACAGGATATGACGGAGGCGTCTAGGGGTGTGATAGAGGCATCTACAGGATATGACAGAGGCATCTAGGGGTGTGATGGAGGCATCTACGGGATATGATGGTGGCATCTAGGGGTGTGATGGAGGCATCTGCGGGATATGACAGAGGCATCTAGGGGTGTGTTAGAGGCATCTAACTAGTGGTGTGATAGAGACCATTTACGGGATATGCTAGAGACCTCTACGGGATATGGTAGCAGCATCCACGAGATATGGTGTTAGTACCCATATTTCCCTTGAGACATTAGAGGGAGATATGGTCCAGCGTCATGCCTGACTGCCTTTACCTCCTCGTCTCTAAGAGGAGACGAGGTATTTATTTCTACAGCGGTCCCTCAAGCCGGACTTGAACCACGGACCTCTCAGTGGACTTTTTCCATGAGAGACTAGTGTTCTAACCACTCCGCTACTCATGTTTTTACCCCCCCCCCCCCCCCGAGAGCTGAAAAATGAATGATCTTGTAGTCGCCATGTTATTGAAAATGAAAATTCTTTCTGTTGTTCCTTATTTCTGTATCGTCTCTTGTCTTCCGTGTATTTTTTTCCTTTCTCTTTTATTTTTGTATGTACTGCTTTTCTATAAATTTTTTAGTTTTGAATGAATGTAAGAATGTAATTAAGTTTATTTCACGTATAAATCAGAGTGTGGAGTGTATGGACGGGGAATGATTATTATTTGTTTTTGTAATCATTTAATTGCTTCTTTATGCTTATTATTCTCGTAAACAAAAGCTGAATGACTGTGACTGAGTGAAAGCTGTATGATGGAAGGCAGAATGTTAGACGGGCCTGCGTGCCCAATTCTTAACACTTTGAAAATCATGTATGTTCGTTAGTTCGTTCGTTCCTCGAAGAACTTGGTCTTCTCTTTACAAATTTGAAATAATGGCGTATTCAGCCAATAGCTTTTGATGTATTTACTGACTCTCAAATTAGGGAGATTAAGATAGCTGTGCTTGAGTCATGTCACGTGCCAGGGTGAAGATCAGTCCCATCTCTTCCGTTGGAGTTTCAGTTAGTAAACGTAGACAGAGATGTACGGTCCAGTTTTGCCGAAAGATACAAAGAATGAGGAAAATAGCCAGGAACTAGAGTGGCAGAAAGTAATATACAAAGAATGAGGAAAGTGGGCAAGAACTAGACTGGCAGAAAGTAAGATACAAAGAATGAGAAAAGTGGGCAGGGACTAGAGTGACAGAAAGTAAGATACAAAGAATGAGGAAAGTGGGCAGGAACTAGAGTGACTGAAATAGGATGACCATGTAAAAAAGCTATGTTTAAAAGAAAAACATATAAGAATCCAATATTTCGGCAAATTCCCTTTTCAAGGACCACGTACAAAACATAACATATAAAAATAAAAAAACAAAACAAAACAAAACAAAAAAAACAGATGCAGAATGAAACACTTAGGTCTTCTGGTATTCTAGTAAAAAAAAGATGGGCACACAATGCGCCCAGACAGGAATGTGTAACCACAAAGTAGAAGCAGGCAACTGACTGATAAATGAGATAAAGAATCAATGACTAAGGGTACCAGATGGCAGACAACATGATATAACGTCCCAATTGACACCAGCTTGCTCCCGTAGGATAACTTTGGCCTAAACCTCCCTCTCCCAACCCAAGATGGCTCATATAATAAAAGTGAGAAAGCAATATGAAGAGAACTGGATGAATAAAGGTTTTAATAGAGAATACAGAAAAGAAAAGACTGCTCGCATAAGTTGCCAAGAAAAGGAAGCTATCAAAGCCCTCTGGCTGATAGAGAATAAAGATAAAAAAAGTCTGGAAAATTAACCTCAGTTCGCCTGTGGCAAGAATGAGAAAATTACAGAGAAGTGAGTGAGGCTAAGACAAAGATCCAACTGGCCAACACGGCAAGAATCGCCATGTGGAATCTGCTGGGAAGTGTTGCATCTTCTCCTGAGTATCACTCCAGATTTGCAGGCTAGCAGCCGTTACCCATTCCCTCACTCGAAACTATACTACAGACCTTCACAATTTCATCTGCAGAAACAATATTGATTGATTGATCTTTATTTCAAAAGGGTTAATATTTAGGCACGCAGGCCCGTCTGACATTCTGCCCTTTATCATACATCTTTCACTCTATTCCAGACATTCTACAAATATGCTGTTCATGTAGCAAACATAATTAACATTGAAGCTGAGAGACATAAAATAAAATATAACATATACGTTTCGCTCTTAAACATTCACTCAGTACAGAAGTAACTACATACATTATAAATGACTATCTACTAAACAAAATTTTCGGGACTATTCAGAAAACAATTAATTGTATTCGGTGTCTGTAAGAGCAGTTTAAGATAACTTTTAAGTTTTATAATTCATGGAGGCATGTAGTCGACGTCAAATAGATATTGAGAAAGCTTGTAGTTGTAGGAAGGAGTATAATTTATATTTTTTATACAGGATGGGAGGGTATTCCAAAGATGAGCAGCAGAATAACTAAAGCTTTTCTTGTAAAGATCAAGTCTAGGTTTTGGAAGACATATGTTGTTCAAGCGTTGGCTGCACTTTGAGCTAAATTTAAACAGGTTCCATAGATAAGAACTGATCCAGTTCTAGAGAAATAAAATAAAGTACAAGAACAATGATTAGTAATACTCAGACATTCAACGTACGATCTTTGTGATATAAATCAAACTCTTTTTTTTTTCACAAGCCATCAATGTCTAGTGACTGCATATCTGCTGCATGTCTGTTACGAGATAATCATATTCTGCCCAGCTGGTTCATACTCACCAAGTACCTTTAAGTCAATGTGCTTATATTTGTTTTTAAAAATCATTATTTCTAAGTTCGTCGACGGCTACCTGTCGATGGCTACTATGTCAAGGTTAAACATTTTAGTGAATACTGAATGTTCAGATAAACATGTTACATCAGGACCCATGGTTGCATGTAAACAAAACGCGAAAGAAGACTCCTAAACAAGATATACTCACATATTTTTTAAAAAAAACCAAAAAAGATATAGAATGGCAAAGTCGCCTTCAGTTTTGTACTAGGTCATGCTGGCGTACGGGACAATAAAAGGGCTGATAGACTGACTGGTCTGGCCACCGTAGACGATGACCAGCCGATGGATCATGCTGACTTTGTTAATGCCCTCAGAGGGCTTGGAAGAGCTGAGGGCTTAGAGCGAGGTGACTTGACATGGCTGCCTCGGATGTACGAGTTGAGAGTGAAGAATGGCATCGCAAGGTCTGGCCCGGCTTCTCAGCGCGTGGTTGGAATCGTCAATCAACAGCTAACAAACCGGCACACTTAGCCGCTGTACGCTGAGGGATTTGGTGAGGAGAAGATCCGAGAACGTACCGTAAAGTAAGAGAACAAATTTTGTAGGATTAGACCTTGAAACAAAATCTCTAATCCTACAAAATTTGTTCTCTTACTTTACCGTACCAAAGCCTCGTAGTTTCCTATTTATATAAACAGTTGTTCCCGAGAACGTATGGAGGAGTCCCGAGCGCAATGATGACGATTCGTCTATAACATACGAGTCGTCTACAACATACGATTCGTCTATAACATACGATTCATCTATAACATACGATTCATCTATAACATACGAGTCGTCTACAACATACGATTCGTCTATAACATACGATTCATCTATAACATACGATTCATCTATAACATACGAGTCGTCTACAACATACGATTCGTCTATAACATACGATTCATCTATAACATACGATTCATCTATAACATACGATTCGTCTACAACATACGATTCGTCTATAACATACGATTCATCTATAACATACGATTCGTCTATAACATACGATTCGTCTATAACATACGATTCGTCTATAACATACGATTCATCTATAACATACGATTCGTCTATAACGTAAGGCAGAAAAAGATTTTGAGCTCTTAAAAATGCTAAATGAAGAATGTATTTTATTTGTTGAATATCACCTGCACCTGAAGTTATAGAAGCTGGACAATCACAGAACATTACTCAGTCAAATAATGGTTTCAAGATTTAGCTAGTAATAAAACTATGACGAAATATTTCATAATCCATCAGTGTCTAGTGACTGCATATCTGCTGCATGTCTGTTATGAGATAATCGTATTCTGCCCAGCTGGTTCATACTCACCAAGTACCTTTAAGTCAATGTGCTTATATTTGTTTTTAAAAATCATTATTTCTAAGTTCGTCGACGGCTACCTGTCGATGGCTACTATGTCAAGGTTAAACATTTTAGTGAATACTGAATGTTCAGATAAACATGTTACATCAGGACCCATGGTTGCATGTAAACAAAACGCGAAAGAAGACTCCTAAACAAGATATACTCACATATTTTAAAAAAAACAAAAAAGATATAGAATGGCAAAGTCGCCTTCAGTTTTGTACTAGGTCATGCTGGCGTACGGGACAATAAAAGGGCTCATAGACTGACTGGTCTGGCCACCGTAGACGATGACCAGCCGATGGATCATGCTGACTTTGTTAATGCCCTCAGAGGGCTTGGAAGAGCTGAGGGCTTAGAGCGAGGTGACTTGACATGGCTGCCTCGGATGTACGAGTTGAGAGTGAAGAATGGCATCGCAAGGTCTGGCCCGGCTTCCCAGCGCGTGGTTGGAATCGTCAATCAACAGCTAACAAACCGGCACACTTAGCCGCTGTACGCTGAGGGATTTGGTGAGGAGAAGATCCGAGAACGTACCGTAAAGTAAGAGAACAAATTTTGTAGGATTAGACCTTGAAACAAAATCTCTAATCCTACAAAATTTGTTCTCTTACTTTACCGTACCAAAGCCTCGTAGTTTCCTATTTATATAAACAGTTGTTCCCGAGAACGTATGGAGGAGTCCCGAGCGCAATGATGACGATTCGTCTATAACATACGAGTCGTCTACAACATACGATTCGTCTATAACATACGATTCATCTATAACATACGATTCATCTATAACATACGAGTCGTCTACAACATACGATTCGTCTATAACATACGATTCATCTATAACATACGATTCATCTATAACATACGAGTCGTCTACAACATACGATTCGTCTATAACATACGATTCATCTATAACATACGATTCATCTATAACATACGAGTCGTCTACAACATACGATTCGTCTATAACATACGATTCATCTATAACATACGATTCGTCTATAACATACGATTCGTCTATAACATACGATTCGTCTATAACATACGATTCATCTATAACATACGATTCGTCTATAACGTAAGGCAGAAAAAGATTTTGAGCTCTTAAAAATGCTAAATGAAGAATGTATTTTATTTGTTGAATATCACCTGCACCTGAAGTTATAGAAGCTGGACAATCACAGAACATTACTCAGTCAAATAATGGTTTCAAGATTTAGCTAGTAATAAAACTATGACGAAATATTTCATAATCCAGTCTTCGTCAGGCAAGAAAAGTTTTTGTTTTTTTTAAAGAAAAGAAATTAATACTATTAGTAAATTTTGGAAGTTAAAAATTTTAAAGTAAGAAAATATTTGCTTTCCGAGTTTCCAAATGTTCTAATTACTGACGATGTCTAAACTGGAACTAACTGTTTTATTTTGTACCTCCAGACTGCCATGAATCGTTTCTCTCATGTAAGTAAAGACCTCGAACCTGAAGAAAACACCTGCAATGCTTAGATGTGAAGATATAATCAGTCATAAATATAGAAAAATTACCTGGAAAAAGTATGCCAGTTCACTTACTTGGGATATCTCATAAATGACCATCTACCCGGGAAACTGTTTGATAACTGCATTGGTAGAGCTGCGTCCATCTTTGCCATTTTCATCAAATATTTTATGACAAATCTCAAGCGCTTCCTAAAGAGAACTCATTCTACATTCAGTAAGTAAAACAAATCACCTTACTTTCTCGTAGACACTCCATCCTTTCATAAGAAAATCGCCTCACTTTCTCGTAGGCACTCTATGCTTTCATTAAAAAAATCGCCTCACTTTCTCGTAGGAACTCTATGCTTTCATTAAAAAAATCGCCTAATTTTCTCGTAGACACTCCATGCTTTCATAAAAAAAATCGGCTCACTTTCTCGTAGACACTCCATGCTTTCATTTTAAAAAATCGCCTAACTTTCTCGTAGACACTCTATGCTTTCATTTAAAAATCGCCTAATTTTCTCGTAGAAACCCCATGCTTTCACAGAACAAAAATCGACTCACTTTCTCGTAGACACTCCATGCTTTCATTAAAAAAAAAAAAAAAGAATCGTCTAACTTTATCGTAGACATTCTATGCTTTCATAAAAAAAAAAATCGGCTCACTTTCTCGTAGACACTCCATGCTTTCATAAAAAAATCGCCTCACTTTCTCGTAGAAACTCCATGCTTTCATAAAAAAATCGCCTCACTTTCTCGTAGAAACTCCATGATTTCATAAAAAAACCGCCTAATGTTCTCGTAGAAACTCCATGATTTCATTTTTAAAAAATCGGCTCACTTTCTCGTAGACACTCCATGATTTCATTTAAAAAAAATCGCCTCACTTTCTCGTTGAAACTCCATGATTTCATTTTTAAAAAATCGCCTCACTTTCTCGTAGAAACTCCATGATTTCATTTAAAAAAATCGCCTCACTTTCTCGTAGAAACTCCATGATTTCATTAAAAAACCGCCTAATGTTCTCGTAGAAACTCCATGATTTCATTTTAAAAAATCGCCTCACTTTCTCGTAGAAACTCCATGATTTCATTTTTAAAAAATCGCCTCACTTTCTCGTAGAAACTCCATGATTTCATAAAAAAAAATCGCCTCACTTTCTCGTAGACACTCCATGCTTTCATAAAAAAATCGCCTAACTTTCTCGTAGACACTCCATGCTTTCATTAAAAAATCGCCTAATTTTCTCGTAGAAACCCCATGTTTTCACAGAAAAAAATCGACTCACTTTCTCGTAGGCACTCCGTGCTTTCATAAGAAAATCGACTCACTTTCTCGTAGGCACTCCGTGCTTTCATAAGAAAATCGACTCACTTTCTCGTAGACACTCCATGCTTTCATAAAAAAATCGCCTAACTTTCTCGTAGACACTCCATGCTTTCATAAGACTGCTTGACTGACTCTAGCGCACAGATTATTTTCTCCTGGTTGCTTGCGTGGACAGCCCTCGAATTTTTGTCTTCCAACCAGCTGCCCTTGGAAACAGAGATAGATAATTGCGTCGTCAGAGCAGCGTCCACTTTTGCCTCCCACGCCAGACGCATTTCCATTCTGCTCAAACTTGTTGTAAAGCCTGCTATTTAGATCTTAAGCTGTTGTTTATATTGCTTCATTCATCAGCATATGGTGGTGAGATATGGCCCACCTATGCCAGACAGGAACAAAAAATAAACACATTTCACATGCAGCTTCTACTATCTATGATCAGCTGTTTACAGAAAGAGAAGCCAAATACAGGAGTGTCTATGATGCGTAAACCTTTTTAGCGTCTACAATCTGCTTAGACAGGCTAGCTACTTTGACGTGGGTTTGACCACCGGAAAAGAGGATGTAAATTTCCTTACTGATATCTTTACTGACAGCTAACAAACGGCAAAGGAAAGATTAGATGTATAAAAGAAGCTCAGTGGTCAAATATGAGCTCTAACGTGACGTGAACGCGTTGGATAAAGAAACAGCATCTTTGGAAAAGTTGTGGATTCTTCCAGGTGCAGATGAGTTCGATATTTTAAAGTAAGAAAATATTTGCTTTCCGAGTTTCCAAATGTTCTAATAACACCTGCAATGCTTAGATGTGAAGACATAATCAGTCATAAATATAGAAAAATTACCTGGAAAAAGTATGCCAGTTCACTTACTTGGGATATCTCATAAATGACCATCTACCTGGGAAACAGTTTGATAACTGCAGTGGTAGAGCTGGGTCCATCTTTGCCATTTTCATCAAATATTTTATGACAAATCTCAAGCGTTTCCTAAAGAGAACTCATTCTACATTCAGTAAGTAAAACAAATCACCTTACTTTCTCGTAGACACTCCATCCTTTCATAAGAAAATCGCCTCACTTTCTCGTAAGCACTCTATGCTTTCATTAAAAAAATCGCCTCACTTTCTCGTAGACACTCCATGCTTTCATTTTAAAAAATCGCCTAACTTTCTCGTAGACACTCTATGCTTTCATTAAAAAATCGCCTAATTTTCTCGTAGAAACCCCATGTTTTCACAGAAAAAAATCGACTCACTTTCTCGTAGGCACTCCGTGCTTTCATAAGAAAATCGACTCACTTTCTCGTAGGCACTCCGTGCTTTCATAAGAAAATCGACTCACTTTCTCGTAGACACTCCATGCTTTCATAAAAAAATCGCCTAACTTCCTCGTAGACACTCCATGCTTTCATAAGACTGCTTGACTGACTCTAGCGCACAGATTATTTTCTCCTGGTTGCTTGCGTGGACAGCCCTCGAGTTTTTGTCTTCCAACCAGCTGCCCTTGGAAACAGAGATAGATAATTGCGTCGTCAGAGCAGCGTCCACTTTTGCCTCCCACGCCAGACGCATTTCCATTCTGCTCAAACTTGTTGTAAAGCCTGCTATTTAGATCTTAAACTGTTGTTTATATTGCTTCATTCATCAGCATATGGTGGTGAGATATGGCCCACCTATGCCAGACAGGAACAAAAAATAAACACATTTCACATGCAGCTTCTACTATCTATGATCAGCTGTTTACAGAAAGAGAAGCCAAATACAGGAGTGTCTATGATGCGTAAACCTTTTTAGCGTCTAGAATCTGCTTAGACAGGCTAGCTACTTTGACGTGGGTTTGACCACCGGAAAAGAGGATGTAAATTTCCTTACTGATATCTTTACTGACAGCTAACAAACGGCAAAGGAAAGATTAGATGTATAAAAGAAGCTCAGTGGTCAAATATGAGCTCTAACGTGACGTGAACGCGTTGGATACAGAAACAGCATCTTTGGAAAAGTTGTGGATTCTTCCAGGTGCAGATGAGTTCGATATTATCAAAGTAGGAACGATGAAGATACAGTTATGTATCAATCAGAATCCATGTACAAGTGAGAATCAGTTACCTACCTGACTGTTCTGTATAAAAGAGTTAGGGGATGAGATGTGGCTTATATATCAAGCAGAATCCATGTACAAGTGAGAATCAGTTACCTACAAACAGAATCCATGTACAAGTGAGAATCAGTTACCTACCTGATTGTTCTGTATAAAAGAGTTAGGGGATGAGATGTGGCTTATATATCAAACAGAATCCATGTACAAGTGAGAATCAGTTACCTACAAACAGAATCCATGTACAAGTGAGAATCAGTTACCTACCTGACTGTTCTCTATAAAAGAGTTAGGGGATGAGATGTGGCTTATATATCAAACAGAATCCATGTACAAGTGAGAATCAGTTACCTAACAGACTGTTCTCTATAAAAGCGTTAGGGGATGAGATGTGGCTTATATATCAAACAGAATCCATGTACAAGTGAGAATCAGTTACCTACCTGACTGTTCTGTATAAAAGAGTTAGGGGATGAGATGTGGCTTATATATCAAGCAGAATCCATGTACAAGTGAGAATCAGTTACCTATAAGACTGTTCTGTATAAAAGAGTTAGGGGATGAGATGTGGCTTATATATCAAGCAGAATCCATGTACAAGTGAGAATCAGTTACCTATAAGACTGTTCTGTATAAAAGAGTTAGGGGATGAGATGTGGCTTATATATCAAGCAGAATCCATGTACAAGTGAGAATCAGTTACCTACAAACAGAATCCATGTACAAGTGAGAATCAGTTACCTACCTGATTGTTCTGTATAAAAGAGTTAGGGGATGAGATGTGGCTTATATATCAAACAGAATCCATGTACAAGTGAGAATCAGTTACCTACAAACAGAATCCATGTACAAGTGAGAATCAGTTACCTACCTGACTGTTCTCTATAAAAGAGTTAGGGGATGAGATGTGGAACTGGCACACATGGCTATAGCATTTTGTCTAAAAACTCTTACCAGGAGTTGAATCGACCGAGCTTTGAGCTTGAATGAGTTTAAAACCCACAATCTGAACTCAACAGATTCTGGCAACAGAAAAGACACCCCCCCCCCCCCCCAAAAAAAAAAACTAGATCTATGTATAGATTAAACCAAATGCCAAATGGACAGCGGCCGCTAGAATGCCACCTAGTTCAACAGCGCTAGTTCACATCAAGGGCAATAACCTTCACAATCCTCGCGATTCCCGGTGCAGAGCGGTTTAAAGAAAAGACGTCTCTCTCAAAAGGAGCAATAGAAGGTTGCGAAGCTGTTTTGTCTCACCTCTCAGAGACGAGAAAACCATACATTCAATGCAGAGTTATCTTTCTTATAAAGAATTCCAAAAAGGGAAAATTCATTCGTAGAACGAATAGGTTTAATGTATTTGTTTTTCTTCATAGACATGTTTCCAGCTTCTTGTTTTTTTTTTCTTTCAAAGTGTGAAATTCTGTCTAAACAAAGAGGATATCTTGTAACCAACGTCCCGCATGTACGGCCACTTTTTTTTTGGGTCCATTATATTATTTAAAAGCGTCCATGCCTCCATCAATATTGCATAGAAGTTCATTGGGTTTTCGCAAAAAGAAAAAAAATTCTTTTTTGAGCTGCTAGAGTGAATTAACATCAAATAAATGAAAACAAAAAAACCCAAACAAACTCGATTTAAAACTTTTGTTTCTCGAAACTAGCCTTGTCATATCATGCAGAAAAGTTTCTGAAGTGATAATAATGGTCAGCGTTATTTTGACGTTTTATTGACAGTTTTAATCTTGACCACTGTTTCCTGTTTTCACAGAATGATGACCCACGACTTGGCGGACTAATTGGAAGGAAGGGTTATCCAAAAAATTCCGGGGTCCAAGTTTTCCAAATAAATCGTATAGTAACCATAGGTACTACCCACAAAATTCACATTTATATGTATATATATATATATATATATGTAACATATATTACGTGTGATATGTGCATGTGTACACTTTATAACAACAAGTATGCCATAACAAATAAATAAACTGACGGACATCCCATGAAATTCCACCCATGTGCACAAAATGATGGTTTTATATTGATTATCCAGAATTTTGTGCGGAAAATATCGAATTTCTGAAAAATTGAGTATCCGCTCAATAGAGAAATATCAAGTTTCCTTTCTTGCATATATACTTTGTTTATATCAGTTTTCCTGCATTTTGTATTCAACATTTTTTTTGTGTAATACACTTTTCTACGAATGTTTCACGTGCCTGTTCTGTCGCTTGTATATTTTGTATGGCTTCTATGGGCTGTTGTTGGGTTTTATTGAAGCCACTCTTTCCTCCACAAAAACTATCAATGCACATGCTTGGAGACAGTGTGGCACTAGAGCCAGCTGTCTTGACTACATGGTGACCTTCCGGCAGTACTTGTTTTTTCGTTCAAATTATCGCAGTAGACGTTTATAGTAATGTCACTTCATGTTTACCTCTTCAAGTTTTTCATAATTTCTCATAATGTAAAATACTGAGTTCATTTCAGAGGCTGGCATTCTAAGACAACAGTCATCATCATCATCATATGCCGTGCCGACTGGCTTTGGCTATTATGCTTCTCCAGAGTACACGATCCTTCATGCGTGCCATCAGCTCAGTTGGTGATCTCCTCTCACACCATCCCGTCAGACTGTCCAGTATCATTTCTCTTGGTCTTCCTCTGGATCTTCTTCCTTCTATTTTTCCTGTTGTTATAATATTTTCAATGCCCCCTCTTCTCATTGCATGTCCTATGAAAGTACATTGTCTCTCTCTTATCTTTTTGACAAGGTTTTTTGTCTCTCCAGCTCTTCTCCTACATTCTTCATTAGTTATTTTTGCTGTCCAGGGGATTCGCAACATTCTTCTAATAAACCACATTTCTGCTGACAACAGTGCTTGGAATTTATGCAGGTGTCACAGAACCATCAACAGCTGACCCTCAAATTTGTACCAAGCCACGCAGGCGTCAGGGGAATTGAAAAGCGCAGATCAGCTGATCGAAGAAGCTATCATGAAGGCAGGGCAAGGAATGAATCGAGCAGAGAAGCTAGCCTAACAAAGGACTTCACTGGCGACTGTGAATCGATGTCGTTGTCAAGACTTGAAGGGGATCGGGGTGAAACTTGGGATGGCAAAAAGTGAACGACTAATCTAGAACTCCAGGTGGATGATCAGCCGTCATTAAACGGGTTTACTGTACGCTGAAGGAGATACAGAAGACGAGATGGGAGCAACTATGAATGTGTCCGGAGTGCATGGATGATGGTCGTTTCTGACCAACTAATATAATCTATACATAATCCCTTGTGTATGAGAAATGTTCAAAACTTATGACCAAGCACAATCTGAGATAAATAATAAAAAAAAAAGATGGACATGAAAAATGGAAGGGCGATCAAATGGCCTTGGCCTGGAATCCACAACACTAAAGAAAGAGAAAGGACCAGGAGGTACGCGGAGACGGAACATTTCTAACAGATCTTCTAAGTGTGTGAACTATGACAGTCCCAGGACCAGGCTGGATGGAGTCTTTGTGGACTCGGCTCGGAGCTGGCAAAAGCACAGACAGCTCTTTTGGTTCTATATAGTTATGGGATAATATTGTTTGATGGTTGAAATCCGGCTGAGCCAGCGTAAACAAATTGTAATGTCTCATTATGCATACTCAGTTTTTATAAAATGTTCTTGTGGTTTTATTTCTAAGATAATTTCTACAAGACGGGCAGGCGGACAGATAGACAGACAGACAGACAGGCAGACAGACGGACAGAACGAACGAACGAACATACTTTATTTTCAAAAGGTTAAGAATTGGGCACCCAGGCCCGTCTAACATTCTGGCGGTCATCATACAGTTTTCACTCAGTCACAGTCATTCACCATTTTCTTCTTCTTCTTCGTTCGCTTCTACCACCAGGACCGCCCGGTGATCCTCCTGAATTTACTCCTGTGGTCCTCGATAGGTCCCGTGGTCCCCCTGTGGTCCCCGAAAGGATCACACGAGATCCACGAGAGGACCACAAGAGGTTCAGAGTATCGCAGGACTTGAGCCTGTATTTTTGGTGGGTATCAGAAGCGGGATTACGTGACACTGTGGTTTTCGTTGCACCAGTTTAATCTAGAGTTGGAATTTCTCACCGAAAACCTCGACGTGTTTTGGACATCAGTATATCCCCGCTGGGTGAGAGGTGGCTGCCCATCCAGCCTAGAGTTGGACTTTCTAATCGGAAAACCTCAGCGTGATTAGGATACGCATACATCCCCGCCAGGTGAGAGGTGGGTGCCTATTTAGACTGCCCTGGTCCAGTGTCTCCGATTTCAGCATTTTGTGGTCGTGGCTGCTCCCCTTCCTAGTTGTGACCAGGACGGAGCTTTTGTCCAGGATGACTAGTCCTCGCCACTAGTAAGTTTCACCCCTGGGTTGAGCCGGTTTAGGCATATTATCCCAGTATGGGCGTGTTTAGGACGTGACTGACCTCTAGAGCGGAGGTACTGTGACATGCGTAGCCATCAGGTTTCACCCCTGGGTTAAGCCGGTTTAGGCATATTTCACCAGCATATTTCACCGCGGCATCCGAAGAATCTCGCACATAGGACGTGGCCGACCTCCAGACCAGAGGTGCCGTGATTTGAGCAGTCCTGACCTCTTTCTTTCACCTTTTCCACAATGGCGCCGCGCGGCATCCCCATTTGCATCTTTCTTCACTGACCGAGAAGAGCCACACTCCACGCACGGCAGCTGCAGAATCTCGTAAGCAGCGGTAGATGAGCTACCAAACATGACTCTCATGTGCCCAAAGCGTTTTCAGGCGCCAGATATTCGCTTCGCTCTTTCTCCTGACAGTTTGAACAGTTCTGCCACGAGAAGGTCAGGAGCTGGACTTGACTGTCAGAGGCTATTTGAGACGCACGCCTTGGAGACATTTCATTAGAGTGGAGAGTGTATCCCCAACCCCATCTCCAGCTATAACAGTCCTTAGAACGATTCACCATTTATTAATTAGGATTAATAATCATGAAGACACATTTAAATGATTACATAAATAAATAATAAACTTATCTCTTGTCCCTACACTCCACACTCTGATTTATGCAACAGCATGAAATAAACTTGCATTCTTACATTCATTCAAAACTAAAATTTGTAGAAAAGCTGTTAACTATTAGAACAATCAAGTCATAGTTTAAACTACTTTAGACTATGCTTAGGGAGGCATATAGTCCATATCAAACAAATGTTGACAAAGTTTGAAGTTATAAGAACGAATATTATTTGTAAGTTTTACATAAGTTGGTAAGGCATTCCAAAGGTGGGCAGCTGAGTAAGAGAAGCTTTTTTTAAAAGATATTGAGTCTTGGTTTTGGGAGAATACAATTGCTTAAGCGTTGACTGTGTTTTGGGTTGGATTTGAACAACGACCACAGATAGGGTGGAGCATTGTGCGATAGAATTTTATGAATTAACTTGGCCTTGTTGAAAAGAAATTTCTTATTGAGGGCTAGAATATTACGATGTTTGTCCTTATTTGTAATATGTGCTACATGTTTGTCATCTATAAGCCTTACTGCTCGTTTTTTAAGTGAATAAAGTTTTTCATGTTTGACATTGAACAATCATCCCAGACTGTGGACAGTAGTCCAGGTGTGTTTGTGTCTGTGACATGTAATATATTCTTCTGGTGTCCATGTCAGAATGTTTAATTTTAGCAAATTGGTAAACTTTTTGTGCAGTGAATTTGGTTAGATTATCTACATGGTGGTTCCAGCTGAGGTGGTGGTCAGACAGACAGGCAGAGAGACAGACAGACACCAAGACAGACTTACAGATGCTAACAGAAAACACAAAATGCATAATACCGGCTATGAAATATATCAAATATTTCATCGTTCAAACCGACCGAAAAATGAAATATCTCTCTTTACGCACCTATATCGTATGAAAAAGGATTGTAAAATGCTACAGCACACCTGTTTCAGTTATGATTTTTTAACAGAGCAAATATCGTAATTCTATAGGAATTTCTAACATGGATTCACCAAATTATTTTAGCATCTTCGATTCGATGGATAACAATTGGTCTGATATTATGGTTCAATAGCAGTTTAGAATTGAGCCTACTAAGATTGCAGGAAAAATACTGAACAGTATCGAAAATGTTAGATTTTATTGCTAATATCACTTCTTTCATGAAAACTGAACGAAAGGTTATCATAGATTTTTATTTGATTTGCATGAATGGCATTTGTTATTCTGATCTTTGATTTAAAAAAAAAAAGTAAGAGTTTTAAAGACGTTCCGGTCTCTTTGATTGGCCAGTGATGTCTTCAACTGTCCCTGAAATTTTGTATCTTTCACCCAAATGCTTCTGCCTTGTAAGACGGACTCGCCTTGCTAACGGTGATTCGTATTCGTTATGGGCTAAATCTGGTTATTCACTGTTAGGAACTAATCCATATTCACAGTCTACGTCACTATGTTCAGCGCGTTGGGCATTCTTTGAAAAGAGTAGACTTCCTTTTTTCTCGTTTCGTCACTTCAGGTAACACGGCTGCCACTCTAGAATTAAATGGAAACTATTCTTTCCTTATCAGTGTATGAATTTCTGATATCCGTGTTATTTCTATTGAAATTGTACGTGGGTTATTACTGAGCTAGCCGGTTTGTTTTGTACAAAGAGAAGACATGGACAAATTTTGATTTTCTATATACGACAGAAGTGCAGATGAAACAGATGACAGCAATTATTGAGGAAAGACGTGTTCGGATGACTGACGGCTAATTACCAAAAGTAGCACTGAGATAGACACCACATGGAAACAGGAGTAAGGGTACACCACAGGAGATATGGAGAAGAACAGCAGAGATGATGTTTAGAGGGCTCACCTGGTCAAGAGCAGAAAAAGAGGCAAAGAACAGGTGTTTGTGGAAAACCCTTGCGGAAGTCCTATGTGCTTTGGGCACTTAAGGTAGAGAGAGAGAGAGAGAGAGAGTGGACAGACATCTTCTCTCCAGTAGATGTTAGCTGCAGAAGAGATTTCCGGCGTAGTCCAATTTTGTTATTGTAAGCGAACAAGCTGTCCTTTATCCACACTTTCAGATAGCCTTTAAATTTATGGTGTTGCCTCTCTACTACCGAAGCTTTCTGGTTGGAAAAAATCCTCTAAGTTTTCTTCTTCTTCTTCGTTAGCTCCCAGTTTGACATGTTTTCTAATCCAGACAAAGATACAAATTACCTTAATGAATCCCATCATCAGCAAGAAATTGCCAAAGCATGTCCTGCTGTTTTCCATTTCTGCTCTTCTCCTTTTCTAATGTTTTAAAATTGTATTTATTTATAATAATAATTCTCCATAAAAAACACTCCCTTTTTCTATTCATTAAGATATTCCAGTCGTAGTTTTTCTCGCGAACTTTTTTGTTTAAGCACTTTTTTGTTCTTTCTGTCCCATTAATCTTACATGACATGACCAGAGCCATTTATTCATTTATTTTGAACCTCGCCGACAGACGTTGATGATCATGCTTCTTCATTCTGTGGATCTTCTTCTTCTTCTTCGTTCACTTCTACCACCAAAAACCGCACTGTGAATCTACTGAATTCACGCATGTGGTCCTCGTTAGGTCCCGTGGTCCCCTGTGTGGTCCAAAATAGACCACACGAGTTCCACGAAAGGACCACAAGGGGTTCAGAGTATCACAGTGCTTTAGCCTGTATTCTTGGTGGGTCTCGGAAGCGGGATTGCGTGACACCGTGGTTTTCATTGCACCAGTTTGGTCTAGGGTTGGACTTTCTCACCGGAAGACCTCGACGTGTTTGGAATATCAGTGCATCCCCGCTGGGTGAGAGGCGTTAGCCCACCCAGGCCAGAGTTGGACTTTCTCACCGGAAAACCTCGACGTGTTTTGAGATACCCGTGTATCACCGCCGGGTGAGAGGTGGTTGCCCATCCAGTCCAGGGTTGGACTTTCTCACCGGAAAACCTCCGCGTGATTAGGATACGCAGACATCCCCGCCGGGTGAGAGGTGGTTGCCTATCTAGACTTCCCAGGTCCGGTGTCTCCGACTTCAGCATTTTGCGGTCGTGGCCGCTATCCTTCCTAGTTGTGACCAGGATGGAGCTTTTGTCCAGGAGGACGAATCCTCGCCACTAGTGACTTCTACCCCTGGGTTGAGCCGGTTTAGGCATTTCCCAGTATGGGCGTGTTTGGGACGGGGCCGACCTCTAGGGCAGAGGTACTGTGACATTCATAGCCTTCAAGATTCACCCCTGGTATGAGCCGGTTTAGGCAAAATTCACCAGTATGGGTGTTTATCAGGCGTTACTGACCTTTAGAGCGGAGGTGGCATGACATGTCTAGCCATCGAGTTCCACCCCTGGTGTGTGCCGGTTTAGGCATATTTCACCAGTGTAGGTGTATTTCGGACGTAGGCGGCCTCTAGAGCAGAGGTGCCGTGGTATAGCTCTCGTAGCGATACTACTGGACATACCAGGTTAAACTTCACTTTCCACCACCTTTTCCCATCGGCGCCGCACAGCAACCTTTATTTCCGCATTTACTTCCTTAACCGGGAGGAGCTTCACTCCACGCGCGGCATTTGAAAAGTCAAGCCAGCAGTGACTTAACCTCTGGGACAAGCTGGTTCATGCATTTCACCCGATATGACTGCACTCAGGACGTGGCCGACCTCCAGACCAGAGGCTGTTTGTGGCGCGTTTGCAGTCCTTAGAACCATTCTGTGGATAAAAGGATACTTGTAAAAGTCTTTCACGTTTTTTAGAATTTTTAGTTGTAATTATTATAAATTCAGTGCAGCTCGCGGTTTCTTCAGCTTTGGTGAACGTTACTTTACATCCGTTAAAAGCTGCAATAATTTGCGAAAGAATCACATAGGAAGTTCTCTAGGCGGAAAGGAGAAGGAGCGTTTTTGTTTGTTTTTTGTTTGTTTTTGTTTTTGTTTTTTTTTTTTTTTGTAAACGGGGGTTACTACGGCGTTTAGCTTCCATTGATTGGCTTGCAACATGCTTGTCTTCCGTAGCTCATGCTGAGAACTTTGCACGAGAACTGACAGTATTGATTTCCTGTTTTGTGCACGGTCAGAGACTTAGCATGCTACCATGTTGCAGTTCTTTATAGCTTGCCATCCATCATTCCACGTTTATCATCATTTTACACATTATCCCTTTCATTACAGACCCGCTGTTTGTTTCCGTGATACTGATTGATAGGGCCCCATGCTTTATATACGTTGTTGTGTTACACATGATGTGTTGATTTTGTTGCAGACGGTGAAGTTTTCAGCTGTCGGTTACGAACACGTGTCTGTCCATTTTCACAAAAAATATCTGGGGAGGAGGAGCGACCAAGAAGCGTCCAGTTTTGGACTGAAGGTGCTGGGTGACATCACCCGAGTCGTTAATTATTCTCCACGGTGCTGCGGAGTTCGTGCAACTGCTCCAAGCTCCTCCTTCCGAGAAAGTGACCGGAGCCTGTTCAGTTTCATCTGGACTGTAAGGATAGTGATTCTGACACATTTCAATTGTTTTAAAATATAAGGATTGAATTCATCAAGGCGTGTTGTTATTATTGCTAGCTCTCTATCTCTGAACTTTAAGTGCCCAGGGCACATGGGGCTTCCGTAAGGGTTTTCTACAAATGCCTGTCCTTTGCCTTTTTTTCTGCTATTGCCCAGGTGAGCCCTCTATTGCTTAACATCCTTTCTGTTGTTCTTCTCCATGTCTCTTTTGGTCTACCCTTACTTCTGTTCCTCTCTGGTGTCCATTTTAGTGCTATTTTTGGTAGTGAGTCGTCAGTCATTCGGAGCACATGTCACAACCATCGCCAGCGTCTTTCCTCGATAATTGCTGTCAGTGGCTTCATCTGCATTTCTGCCAACAAGATGTTGCTAGCCACAACATTTAAACTTACTATGATTTTGCTACTTACATCGTCACGTCATTGTAGCACTGAATGAAGTTACAAAACTAGGACCGAGAATATTTTATTTATCTTTTCTGGTGAATTTTTTTGTCTTCTTTTCTCTGCACCGCTAGTTATTCCACTTCATTGTTTTCATTTCTTTGATCCTTTGATTATTCCATTTTATTGTTGCTTTTTGTTTTTTTAATCACATTTTTGGAGTGTTTACAATCAGAAATAGAAACATTTTGAAACACACACGCAACAGTTTCAAGTCCTACGTCATTACCCCTTCACCAGAGTAAATCGTGAATTCCTTGACCAACATGAGACACAGTCAAGTTTTCTTGTTTTAATTCGACCTGATGCAGCCAACTCAGTTCAATTTGTCTTTGTCGGCTTCAGCCTTTTTGTCCATTTGCTTCCGTAGTTTTTCCTCAAACTCCGTGAATTTCCATTTTCATTTGTGGGCTTGCTAATTAATGCAACACTTGGCCCGCCGCTGCCATGGCGTTTCCATGGCGTTTCCATGGCGTTTCCATGGCAAGTCCCGGCTAATTCTATCTCCTCCTACAGATTTTGTCTAACATGACGCTGATTGCTGGTCCATTAGTAACTTGTCTGTTTGATTTTCTGTTCCTTGTTGGGTATCGAGGACTGTTCTTAGACCTCTCCATCCAGATCTTCTTACGCGATCATCTCTACTTTTTTTTAAAAAGTGTGTTCATCGCCTTTTCAAGTCATACATTAATCCAGACGTTGAAATTACTCCAGTAAAATGAGTAATATATACAGTCATGCGCTGAATTACGGCCCCATTTTGGACTAGCCATCAGGCCATACTATATCTTGGCCCTACGCCAGCCCTTATAAGGGAAGTTCAGACACTAAGTAAAGATGACAGCTATTATAAAATTTTACAAAATGAGCAGGGACACGTTTGCCATTACTTTAAAATACCAAAAATAAAATGCAAATTAGCGTAGTAACTGAGTGGAAATTAATCACAAAAAACGCACCACAATACATTAATTAAAGAATCATACTGTAAGAGCTTTCCAAGAATACATAAAAATTGTACATACAAACCCATGTACATACATACGGAGCACAGATTTATAACGTAGGATGTGTACAGAGTAACAGCGCTTGGTAGGCAACACCATTACAATTGATAAATATTGTGTACGGCCTCAGCGGCCTGTAGAGGCCAGGTTTGATGATTTCTAGAACATGTTGCGATGTTACAGAAGCTCGGCCGTAGTTACAAAGGGCAGTAACTCGGGGCATGACTGTAATATAGAGTTCACGCATTCAGACCAGTTATCTACTCCTTTAATCCAAGGCGGAAACGACACTGATTTTAGGACTCCCATATTCTGTAGTGATTCAAACACATTATTTCGCTTTTTTTTTTCTCTTCTAATCCACTAATGGCTATAGGGTCCATTTGTCTGTAGAATTCTACACGAGAATGTGTTATTAATGCTGTCATTCTCCATCATAATTTTTAAAAACTCGGATCTTTGTAAGCAAAAGTGAAGTATAGAAAGAACACGACGTTGCCTTTGTTGTTATTTAGCTTGTGGTAGTTCGTTCACCGCGCTCTTTGAAAAGATCGAACATCGTACCAGCTTTGGCACAACAAAAAAAAAACAAAAAACCTTGAATACAGATGCCAACATGCAGGTTTCCTGAATGGAGTTCCTCAAAATGACAATGCCACTTAGTCTCAGCCTCTCTTGTTTGAAAACTGTTCAAGAAAAATCACAATTAGACAAATTTAACGGAGGGGGGGGGGGAGGTATAATCCAACGGATGAAGACAGGAAAGCACTGATGAATTGTTAGATGTTTTCGTAGTAAAGGCGCATTTGGGGTATATGATTCGGTTAGAAAAAGATAGAAAGAGTGAGGAAAGTGAGCAGAAATAAGAATGACAGAAAGAAGGATGAGCACATATAAATGAAGAACATACGACAATCCAATATTGCCTTCTTCGGTGATCACATACAGGAACAAAACAACAGAAAGAAACAGGAAAATCAAATGAAAAATTAAACACTTTGTTTTTTAGTCTCATCTTTTTTAGAGAAAGACGGGCGAATGTATTCGTGGATCCGTGAGCAAGGGAGATAACCGGTACATAATGAGTGTTTGATCAGATACATCAAAAATATAATCCTTTGCAGTGTCATGAATTCTGATGATCAAATTATTGTTCTCTTTACGTTTAAATTAAACACTGTTTAGACTCATCGACTGTGGCTTCTGTGAGACAAATTAGTCATCATATATTACACTACGCCACGAGCAAACAAAAAATTTCTAAAGGACGTAATACTATGTTTCTCTTCGTGAAAGGATGGCTTCGGTAAAGAGAGAGAGAGAGAAAGAGAGAGGGAGAGAGAGAGAGCAAGCAAGCAAGCAGAACACCTGCTTTGAAACTGAATATCTTCGTCTGTGTCAGTTACAAGGAACGCAATAGGAAAATTCAAAAATGATCGTTAACCAAGTCATGTACAAAAGAAATCAACCAATGAGGAAACACTTTTTGTTGTTGCTTCCGTCACATTTTTTTCGAGTTTACAATCTCGAGTGCTTCATTCCTTTCTTGCCCAGTAATGATAATATTCTTCAAGACTTGGTGATTTTCTTCATGTCCTACAACATCGTATGTTGACTGGTACATGGCGCTCCCGTTAGATGCAATGACAGAAGCTCTCCCACAATGAGGCTCAGGCCAATCTCTGAATCGTGCATCAGGCACCTGTGAAGTATCCATGGATGCGATGCGAAAATAAAAGATAGGGTCTTAGCTTAATTTTCGTGTAGTGTAAAATTATATGACATTCATCTCCGTATTACTCCACTACCCGAAATCGACTGCCTTCCACGTGTTTTCTGCGTCCTTTCACTAATTTATTGCCCTAAAGTACCTCAACAATTTATTACGTCCTTATTTATTATCTCTTTACATTTTTTTTTCAATCAAACACACGTTTTTGAGCGACAGGTGCGTTTTGAGGCTGACTGAGTGCCTGTTGAAGATGACGAAAGTTCAGGGCGACCATTCACCAGCAAAACATCAGAAAATATGGAGGAAAGTGTGACCTTATCCGTAAGGACAGTCCCCGAAGAATCCCTCAACGCTTTCGCATGGAGTCTGCCAGGAGTTCCTCGCAGAAAACTTGAACAAGCTCTGGGTTAATGCTTATTGTGTTCCCCGACTCTTGAAACTCAATAAGAACCAGCAGCGTCTTGATGTTTGCACTGAGTTCTGTCAGGTGAAGCAGCGTTTTGATGTTTGCACTGAGTTCTGTCAGGTGAAGCAGCGTCTTGATGTGTGCACTGAGTTCTGTCAGGTGAAGCAGCGTCTTGATGTGTGCACTGAGTTCTGTCAGGTGAAGCAGCGTCTTGATGTGTGCACTGAGTTCTGTCAGGTGAAGCAGCGTCTTGATGTTTGCACTGAGTTCTGTCAGGTGAAGCAGCGTCTTGATGTTTGCACTGAGTTCTGTCAGGTGAAGCAGCGTCTTGATGTGTGCACTGAGTTCTGTCAGGTGAAGCAGCGTCTTCATGTATGCACTGAGCTCTGTCAAATGAAGCAGCGTCCTGAAGTGTGCACTGAGTTCTGTCAGGTGAAGCAGCGTCTTGAAGTGTGCATTGAGTTCTGTCAGATGAAAGTGCGTCTTGGAGTGTGCACTGAATTCTGTCAGATGAAGCTGCATCTTGAAGTGTGCACTGAGTTCTGTTAGATGAAGCTGCGTCTTGAAGTGTGCACTGAGTTCTGTCAGATGACAAACGACGAAGCTAAAAGGGAAGGGCTTAAATACCGTGGATGAAATCCAAATGTAGATGGTACTGGACGGTATTGGACAGCCTTCAGGAAAAGGACTTCCTTATCCATTTTAGGCATGATAAAAGAGCAGGAATCGCTGTGCACGGTCCCAAGGAGACCACTTCAAAGTGGATGTCCACCAAATTTAAATAAGATAAGCGTGTACTATTTTTTGTTGGACCAGTCAGCGAACTTTGCCACTCTATCTGTTAGGAATACATATTTTATATAAGCGCATTCCTGAGTACAGTAACACTAAAGTATTTCTATTATTTGTATGTTTGGTTATTCATTCTAGAAAAATGCCCGAGTCATGAAATGATGATACAGTAAATAAAGAAACATTATGACAACTTGAACTGAAACAGAAATACTGAAAAAAAAAACCAAAGAATCACCAAAAGAAATAATTGTATGTGTCATCATCATCATCATCATGTGCCGTGCCGACTGGGGTTGGCTATTATGCTTCTCCAGAGTACGCGATCTTCATGCAGGCCATCAGCTCAGTTGGTGATCTCCTCTCACACCATCCCATCAGACTGTCCAGTATCATTTCTCTTGGTCTTCCTCTTGATCTTCTTCCTTCTATTTTTCCTGTATGTGTCCAAAAAAAAAAAAGATACAGGAATACTCGATTGTATCGGATTTACGGACATTTTGAACAATCACTTTCCTAAAATTTGCTGTGATTGTTTCAGAGCTCCAGTCGATATTCCCTCCAGCTTCTAATGTTACTGTTTTCAAGCACCGCTTGTTTTGCACGTCTTTGTGTTACTATGCTGCGGTCATTTTTCTTTCAATGAAATACATACAATGATAACTGTGGAAAAGAATATAGGTCTTCGATATAACAGACATTTTCAAACTATGGCGTCAGTCTCTTAAAAGTCTGGGTTTTGCTTGTATTTCAGTACTGATAACAATATTGAGGGGGGAAAACCCCAGAGATAAAGTCGATATGATGACGACATTTCAAGTGATTGACAACGTTAAAATCTGAGCAGGAAACATCTTGACCAAGTTCATCTTGAAGGTCACAGACGTAATGGCTGAACCTCCTCCTACAGCCAGACTTCAGTTTGTGGATAAATAGAGAAGAACGTGATTATATGTGGCCCACTTATACATGTCTTCTTTCGATCCACAAACTTTCCCAACGGAATATATATATATATATATATATATATATATATATTATATATATATATATTGCTTTATCACAGGTCAACTTAATCCCATAAATAAAATGAAACAAAAGTTATGAATATTGTCATGAAAAGTGCATGAAATCAAATGCTAGTAAACTATTTGAAAGGATACTTGAACAGCAACAGAAGAAGATTCAGCTATCGACTGAGATATAATTCTCCCTTCTGTTAAATATCAAAAATATTAAGAAATCTTATACATACACATAATTTAATGGGGTTTTTTTCAATGTATGTAAATGGCTCATGTTTTCATGCGTTTGTGTTTTTTAAATTTATTTTTAGTTGCATATACTCCAAATAAACACAAGATGTTTCAGTAATAGTTCTGCTGACTCTGTGGAAATAAGAGTCATAAAGCGATTATTTTCACAACAATTTCATTCATTTTACCTGCAGTAGTCTCTAGTTTCTTACGTTCGTGCTTCAGAGTTTTTGTTCAGTTGTTTGTATTTCTAATTAGATCTGCTGCCTTTCTAGTCCTGTGTCACTTGGTCAGTTAGTTTCTTTCCTTCCCCTCCCCTCTCTATCTCCTTATCTATGGAACCTGTTTAAATTTAGCCAAAAGGGCAGCCAACGCTTGAACAACATATGTCTTCCAAAAGCTAGACTTGATCTTTACAAGAAAAGCTTTAGTTATTCTGCTGCTCATCTTTGGAATACCCTCCCATCCTGTATAAAAAATATAAATTATACTCCTTCCTACAACTACAAGCTTTCCCAATATCTATTTGATTTTTTGTCGACTACATGCCTTCATGAATTATAAAACTTAAAATTTGTCTTAAACTGCTCTTACAGACACCGAATACAATTAATTGTTTACTGAATAGTCCCGAAAATTTTGTTTAGTAGATAGTCATTTATAATGTATGTAGTTACTTCTGTACTGAGTGAATGTTTAAGAGCGAAACGTAAATGTTATATTTTATTTTATATCTCTCAGCTTCAATGTTAATTATGTTTGTTACGTGATCAGCATATTTGTAGAATGTCTGAAATAGAGTGAAAGATGTATGATAAAGGGCAGAATGTCAGACGGACCTGCGTGCCCAATTCTTAACACACTTTTGAAATAAAGATCAATCAATCAATCAATCAATCTCTCTCCCTCTCCCTCTCTCTTTCTCTCTCTCTCTCTGACTCTGATTATTTATTTTGAGTTTCCAGTGATTTTCAGGTTCTCTGACCTGTGTACTTTTATGATATTTACAAAGAATTTGCCTTCTTAGAGCAAGTACCTGTTTCGTTTTAAATATAAATTGTAAACTGAAAACTACAAATCTTGCTTATTTCTTTTCTTTCATTTCGTCTTTAGTTCTCTAGTCGATGTAATGCACAACTGATTTTCTTACATAAATATTAAAATTTTATATCTGAATTTTAAAACATTTAGGGCGTGGACCACTATTTCGTTCAAGGTCAGTAATTTACCTGCCTTTGTAACGAGGGTTGTGGAGTTAGTAGTCAAGTTTAGGTGGATTTAGGGTCAGTAGAAATCTACCATTTGTAATAGAATTGGAGTCAAGTGGTAAGCAGTAACAAAAGGAAGAAATAGATTCTGAGTTGAAGATTTAGCATTCGGAATCTATAGGCCGTCCTTTGGCATTATACTAAACTTACTTTAATGTCCTTTAAAACGTTTGAGCTACCCTCCTTTAGTACTAGATCCATCACAGAACGTGTATGACAGATCATTCGTCTATACTTCAGTGTAACAACCGTTCCTGTCACATTCAGCACAGAACTAAACAACGCAAGAATGATTTTCAAAGCATCATAATAACAAAGAGAGTACATCATATGAAATATATTAGATCGAAAAACAAGAGAAGATAATTGACAGCCTTCAGCAATGACGCTATACAAAATCTGCTATGTGGGTTGTATAGGCTTGTTTGAAAATAGAGGCGAAAGTTCGATCTTATGTTTTTTTTTCCCTGTGCTCTACATCAGTGGTTCCCAAGTGGTAGTCAGCGGCCCCTGCCACCGCCCCTTTTCCCCTGGGGTGGGGGGGGGGGGGGTCCGTGACAAAAACTGAATGTCCATTTTTTAAAATAAATGTTCACTGTGAGATGTTTAACAAGCGATGTTTCCTGTGTTGAGTTAAGAACTTGTCATGCTTTTCTGGTGCGCGTGGCCATGCAGCCTCGGTGACAAACTAATATGACCCCGTCCTACAGTCGAGCAGTTGTGAGAAGAACACCGAAGGATGGTAGAAAGGTCGTTTATGTTACTGGAACCTGAGGAAGCTTCAACAATGAAAATTTTACCAACTTTGTACCGTATTATTATTATTTTTTTTTTGGTAGTGTAACGTTCACTCATTAAAGTTTACCAACATTTTCTTTTTTCACACAGATGTAAGACTTTTCCAAGGGGGTCTGTGGCCTGGATTTTGAAACAGAAGCGGGTCCGAGGATTTTTGTTGTTTGGGAACCACTGCTCTGCATTGATTTTCGTGTGAAAAAAAAAATTCTGCTTGTCTTGAGAAATCTTTGCCTCTTTCTTTTAATTCACAGCCTTTTTCCACGTTTTCTCAGTGTAGCATTTTTTTAGTTCTTTTTTTTTACCAATTTAAATTCTCGCGAAATCAAATTACGACTTTTTGTAGCATTCAGTCGTCAAGAACCAAGCCCAGAGACACTGAACAAGCACTTGGATGCCGTCTTTATAGTTTTACGAGAGCCTTTTTCTTCCATCTTCCGGGTTGGTGAGGTAACCATCACATCCAGCGCCCAGGCAGAGATGTTTGTCACGAGCGTGAGTTTTCGCATCCGGAAACATCCGAGAACGCTTGTGCACGTGCGGTTGATGTGTTAAACAAATAGTTGCCCCCCCCCCCCACACACACGTTTTCCCGTCATCTTCTTCGGCAGATTTCCTGTCTCCTGCTACGTAACTTCAAGCTGCAAGAGTTAATGACCTTCCTGGAGCACACACTAAATGTGGCACAGGCGGTAGTGGTTGCCTTAGAGAACCTAAAATAAGCAGAAAGTCTAGCCCAACTAGGGGGTGGGGGGGGGGGGGGAAGAGAGGGAATAGCGTTGCTGAGCAAGAACATTTTGCGTATAGTCAAGTTGAAAAAAAAATGTGCAAAATAATTACGAAATAGGGAAACAAGAAGATATTAGTGTAGCTCCCGGTGATATCAAGATGTAGGGAGGACGGTGTAATTGATTACATGAGAGGATGGGAGGGAGAGAGGGAGTCGAGGTATAGAGAGAGAGCTATGGCATATGGAGTGACATGTATGTAAAAAGAGATTGATTAGAAAAGACAGTGTTTCACAGCTGAAGCTAGAAAAAGAAGAGAGAAGGAGAGAGAGAAAGAGAGAGAGAAAAAGAGAGAGAGAGGACGGCTTATGAGGAAATGAAAAGCAAAGGAAATTAACACAACGGATTTATGACAGCCAGATGGCAGCAGCGTACATCCAGAGGAGTAAAAAAATGGAGTAATTAAAAGTAAAAGGCTGAAAAGAAAACAAAATCTAAAGAAATGTCCGATCTACCCGCCACGGAGTTATTACGAATAATGATTAATCGCTTGGAAAGCCTCAGATGTGGTTTCTGTGTGATTTCTCACAGGCTGTGGCGTCTGCGTGCTGAATCATTTTGTATCACATTGTTATAGTACAGTTTGTAAAAATTATTCAGAGCAGTGATATTGGAAGGGGGGGGGGGGTGTCCTTAATACTTAAAATGTCTCAGTATCTTTATCACTGCAGTCCCTGTAAGTCTATAAATGCCCCAATCCTCTCCTTCGATGTATAGAATCTCAGCGTTAATGCAAGTACTCATTTAGCACCAGCGATGATCTTTGTTGACTCCAAGATAAGTGCTGTGGGGAATACAACCCACTTTCTTCAGTTTCGAGAACATAGATGACTACCGATTCAACCACTGTCACGACAGACTTGGAAGTTTTTTATGGCTGGAACTGCGAAACTTGTATGAAAGTTAGTGTGTGCTGTTACGGCTATGAAAGTTGGTATGTGCATAAACTATGAAAGTTAGTGTATGCTGCTACGGTTATGAAAGTTGATGTGTGCATAAACTATGAAAGTTAGTGTGTGCTGTTACGTCTATGAAAGTTAGTGTGTGTTGTTACGTCTATGAAAGTTAGTGTGTGCTTGTACGTCTATGAAAGTTAGTGTGTGCTTGTACGTCTATGAAAGTTAGTGTGTGTTGTTACGTCTATGAAATTTAGTGTGTGCTGTTACGTCTATGAATGTTAGTGTGTGCTTGTATGTCTATGAAATTTAGTGTATGCTGTTACGGCTATGAAAGTTAGTGTGTGCTGCTACGGCTATGAAAATTAGTATGTGCTGTTACGGCTATGAAAGTTAGTGTGTGCTGTTACGGCTATGAAAGTAGTGCATGTTGTTACGACATTTCTGGCTCTCCAGGGCAAACGTACACCAGCAGGTTTTCCTGGGAGATCAAGTCATCTCTACAAACACGCCGACCATCACCCGCTTGATCAGATTGTAGTGACACAGCCTTTCTTCTGGTAATGCCGCTGGGAGAATAGTCAAAGTACAGACCATTACTGACTTCTCTGATATGAAGACAATGTTTTAGCTTTCTGTTCTTGAATATTTTAGAACCTGACACTTAGCTCCTTTGATGAATTACGGCGACATTAATATTTTTACTGATATTTCACAGTATCTTGTCATCAATTCTGCCACTTCCCATGTCCTATATATGACAACAGATCGGCTCCCATGACAGGGAGCTAGAATGTAACACTTCTTACTAGGCTCCATCAAGATTGGAACTATAAAGACAAACATCTTCGCTCGCTGTCTCTAAACAGGGGTCCGTCCAGAAGATTTAATATTTTTTTTTACAACTTCACAACCACATTTTTGTCTGTTAAATACACTTTGAACAGCACCTGTCTGCTTTTAGCTCCATAAAATAAGTGAGTGACAACATTTAAACAGAGCACATTCGAAATAAACCGGACAAAAATTTACAGAAAAACGGAAAACTTACAACACACAAACTTATATTAAACTAAAATGTAGAATTTGACAATGGAACACTATTTATAGACACTAGTTAGACAACGGAAGATAGCACGCAGAAAATAAATATGGCCACTTTAGATTATAGACAGCAGAGCACAGAAGATACATGTAGCTAATTTAGAGAATGGGAGAAATAGAACAGTAATTGAATAAAATAGCACTGAAGACAGATATGCAAGTGATTAGTAAATCATCTTTCCATACCATGACAAAGAGCACACCAACTGGGTCAAGAGAAGACCTAATATTTATTTTTCCTCCAGATTGCCATTAGCAGCGCGTGCGCTTGAAATTTGACCTGGTAATTACAGCTCTTTAACATTATGCCACGCCAGCCCATCCTTTATAATCTCTTACCCAACCCCGAATTGAAAAAAAAAATCATGATTCAGGAAATCAACAAATTTATCAGCAGTTTTCTAGTTTTTCTTCTAAGTTGAAACAATGTATGGATTCTTATCTCGCTCCGCTTCTTTGTTGCTCGCTTTTGCTCCAAAACCTATGTTTGTCTTCTTCTTATCATACATATAATCGTATTTTGTTCTCTGGGCACGTAAAACAAATAATGAGGCTTATCTTAAAAGACGAGGAATAATCGTATTCATTAAACAGTGCACCCGTAATATTCCTCTAATGAATGATGCTACCGATTAAAAATAAATTGGTTCTTTGTGATCGGAGCATTACTTAGTGGCCTTGTTTGTTTTTATATAATTATTTGTATATGATTTTATTTCTATATAAATATATGTATATGATGTTTATTTTTATATAATTATCTATATATGATGTATCTAGACAAACAGGTGCCAATGAGAATAAATTGTGAAACAACAACTTAGTTTGACATAAAAAAGAGGGGAGAGGAACCGCCAGGGGTGCATACTGTCACCTGATTTATTTAACTTGTATACTGAAACACAAAGAATATTACGATGCCATAACAATTGGAGGTTATGAAATGCAAGATATTAGATATGCTGATGACACAGTATCACTGTCCACAACACAAAAAGGTATGGAAAAACTAATTATGTCAGTCTGTAAGAACAGCGAAGAGCAAAACCTCTATCTTAATGCGGAGAAAATTAAATTGATGGCAAATGACAAAACAAACAAGGCAGCTGAAATATCAATGAGGAAAAATTGGAAGAAATGCAAAGTTTTGAATATCTTGGGTCATTACTAACTAATAATAGAGATACAATGAGGGAAATTAAAAGGAGGACATCTATCGCTCTTCAGAAAGTAAAACAACTAAAGAATCTGTGGAGAGGAGCAGACAGAACTACAAAAATGAGATTTTGAAGGGCATGCATCTGTCCCATCACAACATATGCCTGTGAGACCTGGACACTTAACAAAACCGCTGAGAAACACATAAATGCCTTTGAGTGTAAATGCTACAGAAGAGTTCTTCAAATATCATGGACACAAAAAAAAAGAACAAATATATCCATACTACAAGAACTTAATATTGAAGAAGACTGGCTAGTAAAGAAGATTAAAGAGAGAAAACTTAAATATTTTGGACACATTAAACGTCATGATAATCTAGAGAATGGCACATGTCTTGGAATGGCACATAACGGGAAAAATAAAGAGAGGAAGACTAAGGCGAAGATGAATGCAAGACATCGTTGATAATCTGCAAAATGAATGCATCATCACCAGGACATCTTGCTTACAACCGAGAGGCCTACAGGAGAGCTGTTTTAGGGAGGCAATGTTCCACAAGGGACATGCAGATGACTGACTGACTGACTGACTGATATGAAGGTTCCTTTTATATAATTATCTGTATATGATTATACACTAAAACTGTACGTAGAAAACAGATCGCAAAGTATTTGTTGGTATCTATAGGCATATAACACAGATATCTGAGTATCGGGGGACGTGTAGTATCATGTGCAAACATATACATATATATCATGTTTAGTCATGTTTATAAAAATAGCGTTTTACAAGACTTCACAATATATTAAACACAGGTAACATTTTTTCTTATTTAAATAGATGCAAACTTCACTTTGTCCTTGCGTGTGACAAATGCTTCCAGTACAATTCACTGCCATTTTTTTCTACATCTAGATTACAAAAGAATCAAGGAAGCAACTTTTGTGTTTTGTTTGTCAGCGAGATGAATCATTGCTTATACTTGAAATACTCTGTGAGACAATCATATGGCGCCGTATAATTTACATGCCACGTTGATTATACCTTAAGCTCTGATATAGAGGCGGCAGCAAAATATCACGATGTGTCTTCCTGTATTATGGTAAATTAACTTGTCAGTCTACATTATAATGTTGACAACGTTTGAGAAATTAGACGATTCGCTTTATTGCTAGTCATTGTCATGTTTTGAGCCTACTCATCTTCCAGGTTGATGACAATTCATGTTTATGATTTATGACAATTTAGTTATCTATCTGACTGTTTTGTCAAACCTGACCTCGGTTTGTGTCATTCTTTGGATGAAATATTTGTCCATTCTTGTTACTAGTTATGCCAATTCAGTGTGTCCATATTTTGTTAACTTCTGTCACTAATTTGTGGCAATCTGTGCAATCAGGTTTAGCTCTGTCATTTCTAATTACGATCTACGTTTCTAAGTTTTTTAAAACTCTTATTACTAGTCTATGTCATTTTATGTATCACTGTTGTTTATATCATTGTGTATCAATGTTGTTTTGACTTAAGTTACTATTTTGTATCATTCCGTGTACCCAATTTTTGTTAGCTCATTTTTTAAAAATTAATTCGTTCCAACTGATGTTGAGGAAGGTCTTGAAGCATCAGCATCTTGACAGGGGTTATGATGACTTACTGGACAGCCAGGAGCGACCCCTACCCCGCTTCCCGAGCCCCTGCCCAACCACAGTATTAAAAAAATGCATTTGTCAACAAACCCGCCAAATAGACAACCTAGAGCAGTCGTTCTTAACCTGTGGTCCATGAACACAAGGGCGTCCACTAAAGGATGTCTGTGGATCCATGGGACAGCAAAAGGACTGGGTTCCAGTAAAACAAATCCTGGCCTCATTTCAGTTCTTTTTAACTGATTTATTTTTAATGAGGGCTCCATGGCGGTTCTCAGACGGAAAAATGCACCCACGGCAAAAAAAGAGGATTAATAATCACTAATCTAGATCTTTGTCTCGTTACGCAGCTGAGCCTGTTACTAGAATCAGCGAGGTGGGGAAAGAGAGGCGAGACAGAGTCCTTGGCCAGCTTTGACTGATGTTTGCTCTCCAGTGATGATGTTGGCGTGAGGAGTTTACAATGTAATGAGTGCTTTTTTAGCAGTGATCTCACAGGGTAGCAGTCACTAAGGTGAAGTCAGCACAAGCGTAAATTAAGAAGGCAGCCTTGGGGAACAAGTGGAGATCTTTCTTTGTATGTAGAGAATCCTCAACATCGTTGAGCTACTTGCGAAGTGAACCGGATCGAGTAGACTCGGCTGGCCTCGTTGCGTGCTCACGCAAGATTCAGTGATATATGTCATGTTGAGTGAGCACTTTCATCTTGCATGACTAGAATTTAGTAGCCAATGTGACGCTGTTGTTGACTGACAGATTATGAAAGAGCGATTCTGGGGCATGAACTTCGGAAGAAGGAATGATTCGTGTTTTGTACATACATTGTCGTTTTTCTCAATTTTCAGTGGAGTTACTTAGAAAGGAAGAGAGAGAGAGAGAGAGAAAAGAGACTGAGAGAGGGGGGGGGGAAGAGACTGAGAGACAGTGTAAACAAAAGAAGAAAGAAACTGAGAGACATTCTGAACAAGAGAAATACCGATATTTAAGAATCAGAATAAGAAAATATATACACACACAAACACAGAGGTTTACATAAATGAGAGTTAACAAATAAAACATATATGACAAGAATGAATATATGTATAACATGAAACTTAAAAAAGAAAAGAAATGAGTAAAAATAAACAAAGATAGGGAGAAGAAAAGAAGGGTGGAAGGTGTAATTAGAAGACAAAGAAAATATACCATCCGCACGAGTACTTAAAACAAAACGACCTCAGACATGTTTGAGAGCCACGATTTAGTGAACGAACGGGAAGTGTGAACTGACACATAATTTCTTCAACAACAGGAGCCGTGGCAGCCAAGGTCAGGCTTTCACAAACATACAAATATTAACGAAAACCAGAGATCCACAAAAGTCATCAAAGTGAAAGTAGAGAGAAAAAAAAAACATTCCTAAAGAGAAACTTCATAATTCATTTAGAACTAAAAATGTGGAATATTTATGACTACGAAACAAAATATGCTGCAAGGTACTCCTGGAAGGTTTATACCAGTGTTTCCCATAGTCGGCGATAACGCCTCCACCCCCGTAAGTGTTGGAAAGGACGAGGGGGCCGTGAAAGAAAAAGGGTCAGTTGGGGGGGGGGGGGGGGGGGGAAAGAGAAAAAGGAGGGGGGGGGGGGTGTTGAAGAAAAACGACGCAGCAGACAGGGGCAGTAATACCTTCCTTCTCAGCACTTTTCTACCTGATATTGAGAAACTTGTGTCCCAACATAAAACTCATCCATCACATTAAAAGCTGAGAGAAAATAATGCAGTAGGTGAGTTATAAATGTACTCCTTCATATTGTTAAATAAATAGGTGTGGTAGCTAATTGTGTAAAGCATATTCTAATTTAACAGGTCATTGTATGAGAGGTACATAAAATGAGGCGGGGGGAAGGGGTGTTGAGGATGTAGCTTATGAGAAAAGCAGGCAGCAGCCAGGACGAGCCTGGGAAACTGTTTTATGCGAAAGTCTGGAACATACACATACATCATCATCATCATCAGGTGCCGTGCCGACTGGCGTTGGCTATTATGCTTCTCCAGAGTACCCGATCCTTCATGCAGGCCATCAGTTCAGTTGGTGATCTCCTCTCACACCATCCCGTCAGACTGTCCAGTTTCATTTCTCTTGGTCTTCTTCTTCTTCTTCTTCTTCGTTCGCACTGTCTGTCTATATCTGCAGTCCTGTCTCTTGGATAAATTTCACTGTTTTTTGTAATTCATGTATGGAACCGTAGAGCTTATCTTCTTCAGTGGTTTCACTGGGCCAGTAATTATTTCTCAGTGTCTCATAGTTGATGCAGTTCTGGAGGATATGTTCCACAGTTTGGGGCACCTGGGCACATGTACACAGATTAGTAGTACCAACCTTAAACTTTGTATACATATGACTTCGGAGTCGGCTGTGTCCTGTTCGGAGACTGAAGATGGTGACTTGTTCCTTTCTGTTTAGCATGTGATAGTCATCATGTGGTGGTGTTTGTGTCTTCCTGTAGGTTTTTATCATGCTTTTCTTCTGATTATAAGTGATTGGTATGTCTCTTGGTCTTCCTCTTGATCTTCTTCCTTCTATTTTTCCTGTTGTTATAATATTTTCAATGCTCCCTCTTCTCATTGCATGTCCTATGAAAGTACATTGTCTCTCTCTTATCTTTCTGACAAGGTTTTTTGTCTCTCCAGCTCTTCTCATACATTCTTCATTAGTTATTTTTGCTGTCCAGGGGATTCGCAACATTCTTCTAATAAACCACATTTCTGCTGCTTCCAATGATTTTTGTGCAGACTTGCCTATTGTCCATGATTCACTTCCATATAACAAGATAGGTTCAATATAGCATTTTAGTACTCGTTTTCTAACATTCATTGATAAAGATGTGTTAGCTAATATGTTTCTCATTCTCTGAAATGCAGTCTTTGCTTGGCCTATTCTGTTCCTAATTTCTGTTTTGCATTTCCCATCTGAAGTTATTACTGCTCCAAGGTATTTGAATTTCTGCACCTGCTTTAGAATGGTTCCGTTTAATTTTATACTGCATGCTGGTGGATTCTGTTTCTTAGATATAACCATAGTCTCTGTCTTTTTGATGTTCAAAGTAAGGCCTTTCTGTTCACTTTCTTTGGTGACTTTATCCAAGAGATTTTGCAGGTCTTGTTGGTTCACAGCTATCAGTACTGTGTCGTCAGCATACCGAAGGTTGTTAATATTGTATCCTCCAATTGTTATACCTGGTTCTGTGATGATTGTTCTTAGAATATTCTCGCTGTGTAGAGAAAAAAGGTCTGGAGATAGTACACATCCTTGTCGCACCCCTTGTTTTATAGGTTGGTATTTTCCAATTCTATTTTCAACTAGAACTGCTGCTTCTTGCTGCCAGTATAGATGTTTTACAATCCTCAAGTCTTTGCCGTCTATATTGATGTCTTCAAGCATTTTAATAATTTCACTATGTTTCACCTTGTCAAATGCCTTGGTGTAATCAATGAAGCATAAGTAGGGATCTTTCTGTACTTCTAAAGCTCTTTCTGTTAGTGTTCGTAAAGCATACACATACACTGCATTCAAAAGAAGTGTTTTCTCATTCGCCTGTTTGACATCGCAGTATCCTGACCTATTCTGACACTCTGTTGCTATATCTAGTGTCCTCTTTGACTAAGCGTTTAGCTTTCCCATTCCCAACGAGTAGCAAGGTCAATTGGATGAAATCTAATTGAAGACATCTTTAAACTAGTTACGTAGCTTTGGATAGAGAATGTTCTAGCTCTGGCTGTTTTCTCTTGTCAAGTGATGCACATATTGATCTTGCCTGTGGAAGAAACACTTTGTGATGTATGTCAATATTAGAGCTCAAGAGTTTCACAGCTGTAGCAATAATTGCTTTAATGTCGGGGCTGTAATTTCTCTCAGTGTTTCTCGTTCTGTGAAATTGTGCCACTTCATTTTTTCCTGTTTATTCAGTGGATACTTTTCCCCGGCTGCTCTTCCTGGTATTTTACAAGAAATTACTTAGAGAACGAGAGACAATGAATGAATGAATGATCTTTATTTTTTAAGGGTAAAGAATTGGGCACTTTGGCCCGTCTTACATTCCGTCCTTGATCACCCCATCTTTCATTCTTCCCACACGTTCGATTTAATAAAAGTATACAGAGAGAGAGAGAGAGAGAGAGAGAGAGAGAGAGAGAGAGAGTAGACAGGAGAAGAATAGGCGGAGACCGTGTGAATAGGAGGCGAAAGCAGCACACGAATACACTGATCTTCGGGGCGTAACCGTCGCACGCTATAATTAATGTCTTAACGAAGTTCTTTAATTAATGCTCCACTTTTATTTCGACACCTGGCATCAATGTTATTGAACGGCTGCTACAGAGATCGTACTTCATTTCCTCCACTTAATCTCACGATACATCAAATATTATTTTAAATAAATCCAGGAGCAGCTTTATTGATTAACAAGCACACGGTCTCGGCTTTTTGGTTTTGCACTTTAATCATACGAAAAATCATACAGAACAAAGAAATAGGGAAGAAAAGAAAAATATAAATTCACGTGTGTGATATTGTAACAGATAAGAATGTAGAATATGAATAGGGGAAAAGGGGGGGGGGGGGCAGGTCGTTGTGACTTGTACGAAGCTGTGTCTGAGAACGCGCGTGGTGAAAGAAGGTGGATGTTTAAATGAAGACTTGTAGGATATGTATATTTATACACAGTCGAACCCACTTAATATCACATTGCTTTATGTCACCACCAGTATATTGTCACATAAATTTGTATCTCCATCCAACAACTCCCATAAGTAATTAATGGGTTTTACTCCCGTTAATATTACCCTGCTTACTGCCTCAAATCGGTAAATACCACGGTATTTTTGCACCAGGAGGAGCTAAAGACCCCGCTTTGTATCACAGACTGGCAAGTACAAGCTACAAACATCCCACAAAGCGATATCAGCTTCGCGATTCATCAAAGAAAGGGTGGGCCATTTTATCACGGAGTAATTGCTGCATCAACCTTTTGAACATGTAGGCATCGAAACTCACTTGGTGTGAATGAAAGGCTTACCACGGCCGCCCTTTCGTGATTAAAATCCGGCTTTTTCCGGTCATTGGCTTCTTTATCAAGTATTAAAATGGCAACGTGATGTGATAGTTAGTCAGACTCAAATAGTGTACTGTGAATCGTATAGCTGGGAACTTCTCTCTGGTTCTCGTTGTGATAGATAATGGCTACAAAACCCAAACGTGTTGATATGGATTTTAACAGTAAAATGGATATTCTGAAGCAAGTTGATGAAAAAGTTACAAGAAAGGACATAGCCGATAAATTTGAAATTGACGTTTCAACTGTATCGAAACTTGTTAAAAATTGAGACAGAATTGAACGAGACTTTCACTTGTCTTTAGCTAAGCGAAGGCTTGCGATTTTCCACGTGAATATTGACTGTGTTCTGCTGAAATGGTTCAAACAGACACGTTCTGCACAGTTGCCTGTGTGCGGTCCTATGCTAGCAGAAATCGCAGAACGTTTTGAGAAAGAAATGGATATGTCTGCCTGGAAGTGCTCGAATGGCTTTCTTGAGCGCTTTAAGAAACGCTACAACATAACATTTAAGGTCGCTTCAGGTGAAGTGGTCCAAGTTAACACCGATGTCGTTAATGATTGGATTTCTCACTTACCTAAATTTCTGAATGTGTACGGCCCAGATGACATTTTTAACATGGATGAAGCAGGCATGTTTTACAAAATGCTACCGAACAGGAAATTGTGCTTTCGTGATGAGAAGTGCCACGGTGGCAAACGTTCTAAAGGTCGCTTAACAGCTGTCGTGTGCTGTAGCATATCTGGCACTGAAAAGACTCCGCTCGTTATTATCAGAAAGCTACGAAATCCGCGGTGCTTCAAGAACGTAAAGAGACTGCCCGTCACTTACAAGGCCGACCAGCGTGCTTGGATGACAAGCGAACTGTTTGAGGACTAGGTCATTCCTTTCGACAGCAAAATGGACAGAATGAACAGAGAAGTTTTGTTGTTCGTTGACGACTGTCCGGCACACACTGTCGCCACCAATCTGATGTCTGTAAAGCTTGTTTTCCTACCACCTAACACAGTCAGCGTGCTGCAGCCTTGCGACCAAGGTATCATTTACGCTTTCAAGCAACAGTGCAGAAAGCGAATAGTGCGTCATCTGCTGTATGCTGTGGAACACGAACATGTCGCCGAGATGGACACCAAGCTAGCGATTAATCTTATGCATGCTGCATGGAATAGCGTCAGTCAACGATTGTGAACTGCTTTCGTAAATCGCAGTTTACTTTCTTTCCCAAGCTATTGATAAATATATATGCTGGATATGTTAGTGACGTTCCCCTGGACTTCATCACAGATGAAGAGTGGGCAGAAATTTCTGATGAAAGTGTCACATTTGATCAGTTCGTTTCAGTTGATGGCGGTTTGCTATCAACGGAAATGCATTCAGTCAAAGAGATCGTCGCTAGTTGCAGTAAAAGCAAAGTAGACAGCGACGCCGAGGTTAGTGCTGATGACGTCAGTGAGTCCAAGGACAAGACACCCAACAAAACTGTTTCTTTCGCTCAGTCTGTAAGCGCGTTCCAGACTATGCGCTCGTTCACTAACAGTATGCCTGACGTGGCGCAGGACGTTTTTAGTGCTCTATCGTGTTTTAATGACTTTTTATTAGTAGACCAGTTATCACTACACAACGCAAAATCACGCATTTTTTGGTATTACTGCTGACAAGTCAGATGCTGCTTAATTATAGTGTTTTCTATATTGTAAGACTTATTGTATTTTGTGATTAATATATTTTGTAACTAATATATTTTGTGATTAGTACATATTGTGTCCGATGATGATACCTTTGGCTGTTTGTTATGTATTTAATGTATGTGCAACTGTGGGATGGAAGGACGGACGGACACACACACACACTCACACATACTGGCACAGTTAAATCCTTTTTAATGGACTCCTGTTTAAGTCAATTCCGCTTATTGTCAACACATTTTGAGATCCCAGCGATATGACATTAAACGGGTTCGACTGCACTAAGCTTTATATTCTTATACCAAGAACCTTTTCTCATGATATATGCTGCGCCACATCAGCCTGAAAAACGAAGTAATGGCTGACATGAAATTATTGATATATCATCATCATCATCAATTTCAACTTCTCACCTAAAGAACTGGAAATTTCAACAATATGTGTATCTTAATACTCGTTTTATTTAGTTCAGTGTGTATTCTTTAACAACTGAAGGCTGCGTTGTTATGTTAGTGGACTGTGTATCTTTCTGTTATGTACTTAAATGTGGTGTGGTTGTGTCGGTGAATTCAGTGTCTTTCTGTGGTGCACTTATATTTTGTATGGTTGTGTCAAGGAACCGTGTGTTTTTCTGTGGTGTACTCCTCCTAAACTTTCCAGCAGATGACCCAGACTCCTGCTCCTAAACTTTCCAACAGATGACTCAGACTCCTGCTCCTAAACTTTCCAGCAGATGACTCAGACTCCTGCTCCTAAACTTTCCAACAGATGACTCAGACTCCTGCTCCTAAACTTTCCAACAGGCGACCGCTGCAAGTTGTTCCTTTACTGCTTCTTCGATTCTAAGAAGATTTTGAATCGTAATCTAAACTCTCTAATGTAGTTTTCAATGGCGCAACAAAATGATGGGCCATATTTCACGTACAATCTATAAAGTCTTGCTGACACATAACTCCAAGCATTCTTTCTTTGGCTCATGATTTTTCACTAAACTAGCTCATGCGGATGGTTAACTTTCCCAGGATTTTATTCTATGTTTTCTAATAGAACGCTTCGTGTCCAACTTTTTATTAAATGTGATTCAGATGAAAGAAAGCTGAGTTTCATTTACTTCCAGACTGTTTCCTTAACATTAGATTCTGTTTCCTGACATTTTATTGATATTTCAGTGTGAAAATAGTCATGAATGATTCTGTTCTGGTAGTACTTACATCTAGTTCCAGCCCCTTGTGTTTAAATGCTTTAAGCCTCTTTCGTGAAAGATTTTTTTTCTCCTTTTTATTTTTTTCTGGAATGTTGGACATTCAACTGAAATCTCTTATTTATGGCTCCGACATCCAACTGAAATCTCATATTTATGACTCCGACATCCACCTGAAATCTCTTATTTATGCTCTGACATCCAACTGAAATCTCTTATTTATGCTCCGACATCCAACTGAAATCTCTTATTTATGCTCCGACATCCAACTGAAATCTCTTATTTATGCTCCAACATCCAACTGAAATCTCTTCTTTATGCTCCGACATTCAACTGAAATCTCTTATTTATGCTCCGACATCCAACTGAAATCTCTTCTTTATGCTCCAACCTCCAACTGAAATCTCTTATTTATGCTCCGACATCCAACTGAAATCTCTTATTTATGCTCCGACATCCAACTGAAATCTCTTATTTATGCTCCAACCTCCAACTGAAATCTCTTCTTTATGCTCCGACATTCAACTGAAATCTCTTATTTATGCTCCGACATCCAACTGAAATCTCTTCTTTATGCTCCAACCTCCAACTGAAATCTCTTATTTATGCTCCGACATCCAACTGAAATCTCTTATTTATGACTCTGACATCCACCTGAAATCTCTTATTTATGCTCTGACATCCAACTGAAATCTCTTATTTATGCTCTGACATCCAACTGAAATCTCTTATTTATGCTCCGACATCCAACTGAAATCTCTTATTTATGCTCTGACATCCAACTGAAATCTCATATTTATGCTCCAACCTCCAACTGAAATCTCTTCTTTATACTCCGACATCCAACTGAAATCTCTTATTTATGCTCTGACATCCAACTGAAATCTCTTCTTTATGCTCCGACATCCAACTGAAATCTCTTATTTATGCTCCGACATCCAACTGAAATCTCTTATTTATGACTCTGACATCCAACTGAAATCTCTTATTTATGCTCCAACATCCAACTGAAATCTCTTCTTTATGCTCCGACATCCAACTGAAATCTCATATTTATGACTCCGACATCCACCTGAAATCTCTTATTTATGCTCTGACATCCAACTGAAATCTCTTATTTATGCTCCGACATCCAACTGAAATCTCTTATTTATGCTCTGACATCCAACTGAAATCTCTTGTTTATGCTCCGACATCCAACTGAAATCTCTTATTTATGGCTCCAACATCCAACCGAAATCTCTTACTCATTTTGTGCCCGTCTTTCTTACTAGAAGGGGACCCAAAAAAAGCTGGCTATATTTTCGTGTTTTTATCCGTTGTTATCGTTGTATGTTATCTTTGAAAAAGGCTTTTGCCGAAATATTGGATTGTTCTGTGTTTTTCATTTGTATGTGCTCGTCTTGCTTTCTGCCATTCTTGTTTCTGCCCACTTTCCTCACTGTTTCTATTTTTCTTTTCTGTAAAACTGAATTATACACCTCCATCTGCTTTCATTACTAGAACCAGTCTTACCGCAGTCGACATTTCTCTTATTCGTGGATCGGACATTCAGTTGATATATCTTATTCATAGGTCCAATATTCAACTGAAATATCTTATTCGTGGTCCGATGTTCAAGTGAAATATCTTGTTCATGCGTCGAACATTCAGCTACAGTCCTATTCTCCCGTCGTTGACGGACAGTCTTGTATTATTCTACCTAACTAATAATGGGGGAAAAGAAAGAGAGGAAGACCAAGGCGAAGACGGTTGCAAGACATCGTTGATGATCTGCAAATGGATGCATCAGCAGCAGGCCATCTTGCTCACAGCCGAGAGGCCTACAGGAGTGCTGTTAGGGAGGCAAAGTTCTGCAAGGGACATCCAAATGAATGAATGAATGATCTGTGAGCGTGGATTTCTTTTTCCTCCATAGCAAATGCAAAAATCAGATGGCAAAAAAAGATAAAAGTCCCTGCTTCCATGCCAATAAAATATACTTAGGGTACGGTCAGGCCCATATTTCCAATACCATCGACACATAAAAGTCTGATGTGGTCAGTATCATACCTTGGCGCATTTACCTTCCCAGATTACTCCGGTACCCATTTTTAGAGATTGAATGGACACCGCGGGCTTTTTGATATGATGGTATCAGAAAAAAAAAATCCCCACTGCTGGTAAAATTAGATAGCTCCAAACTTTTATATTCAGTGACCTGATCGAGGTAAAAGCGTCCATATTTGCCACAGTGCTATTTTTATTCTTATGTTATTTTGTTCGGTGGTTGTAAATCTAACATACAATGCGTAACTAACCTGAGAAACATGATAAAACTAAACATAAAGATAATATTTCTTTAACTGATTAATAAAAAAAATGTAATTTTTATTGAACTTTAAACAGTTAATTATATCGAAAAATGGCATGTCAGTGCACCTAAAACACAACGCAGTAGCGTTTGTACTCGGAATTACAGGTAGATAGAGGCGTTGGTTCAGCTTTACAAAAGGACAGAGGGAGTGAGAAAATAAGCATAAACGCAAATGGCAGAAAGTAAGAGGAGAACGTATAAATGAAGAACACAGAACGTCCAATATTTCGGCGTCAGCCTTTTTCAAGGATCACATACAAGAAGAACACAAATTGGAATTACTTGGAATTACGTATCTTCTGGCAGTTTACTTGAAGATGGTTTTAAATTTATTAACTGCAAACGAATGCAATAATGTACGCATATATTAACATATATTTTAACGCTGTATGTTTCATACGCGCACGTGTGTTTTGTGTTGAACACTGAATATTTCTTGTATGACTTCTTGTGTATACCACTGAATATTTCATGTATGATATTTTATGTACAATACTGAATATTTCATGTATGACGTTTTATGTACAATACTGAATATTTCCTGTATGACTTTTGTGCACAATAGTGAATATTTGATGTGTGACTTTTTCTGTATAACACTGAATGTTTCATGTGTGGTCTTTTGTGTTACAACACTGAATATTTCATGCAAGCAGTTTTCAGTTTTCTACAAGTACAGTAATTTGTATTTAAAGAAAAAGTGCCAACTGTGACCTGCACTTTTATCTGAAGACTTGAGTAAACCTCAGCCAGTCCTCTGCGGCCAAGCGTTCACTAATCTAGCGAACTTCAGCCTTGAGCCCACGAGCCTAGCGCTCTCTAATCTAGATTGTTGTGATATGAAGTACAGTAGATAGGAGAGACCGGTTTACGATTACAAGATTGTTTTCGTCAACATCTTAACGACATTTCCAAGAGGGCACGGACACCTGAGGCAAAACAGCTGAAGAAACCACCCAGGGAAAACAGGTCATTTCTGTTAGTGCAATCCGCTCTTGTTCTTCTGATGCAGATCTCGGAAGGCTCTAGAACAGCGCCTTATTTTCCAGGATGGCTGCCTCCACTCAGCTGGAATGAACAATAAATTCAGCTTCCTTTAAACTTCTTTAGATTTTCCCCCTACTTTCTGCTATTAATGCTCTACTTTCTTGTCTTAGAAGACATTTCGCTGCAGTTTTTTATTCATAAGTTTTAGCATTATCTCCCAGCCCTCCCCTTCTTCTCTAGCAGCCACGGGACATTTATAACTTCCTGGCCTCTTTCCTGGCCCTCCACCCCGCCACCTCACTTTGTTCTCTCTCGTTCTCACCTACACTCGGCGGACATCCGATTGGTCAAAGCTGTTTTTCTTTGTCGTTTTCTCCGTCTTTTAGGGCACATTTGTTTGATTCTGTAACAAGAGAGCATGCCACAAAGCTAATTCGATCGATTCATTTTCTTCTTTTTATTTATGTATTCTGTTGTTCTTGTATGTAATCCTTGAAAAAGGCTGACGCCGACATATTAGATGTTGTATGTTTTTCATTTACACATTCTCATCTTACTTTCGTACTCTCTGCCATTTGTGTGTGTGTTTTTTTTAAAATCATTTTCTTCTTTCCCTCTGTCGTTCTGTAAAACTGAACCAAGCACTCTCTAATCTAGTTCACTTCACCTTGGAGCTCTCTAATCTAGTTCACTTCAGCCTAGATCTTTCTAATCTTGTTCACTTCAGCCTAGAGCTCTCTAATCTAGTTCACTTCAGCCTAGAGCTCTCTAATCTTGTTCACTTCAGCCTAGAGCTCTCTAATATTGTTGACTTCATCCTAGAGCTCTCTAATCTTGTTCACTTCAGCCTAGAGCTCTCTAATCTAGTTCACTTCAGCCTAGAGCTCTCTAATCTAGTTCACTTCAGCCTAGAGCTCTCTAATCTAGTTCACTTCAGCCTAGAGCTCTCTAATCTTTTTCACCTCAGCCTAGAGCCCTCTAGCCTAGCGTTCTCTAATCTAGCGCTTCCATGCTAAGGCTTCTAGCCTGCTGCCTAACGTCCTACAGTCTAACGCTCTTTAACCTAGCGTCGTCTAGATTACTTTCCTCCACCCTAGTGCCTTCCAGCCTTAGCGCTCTTCATTCTAGAACTTTCTAGCCTACTGAACCCAAGCCTAGCACTCCATACCTACCCACCTACAAAAGAAAACGGGTACCTGACGAGCAGGTTATGGAGTAAACATCCCAAGATGGAGGATATTCTTCTGCATGACAAAGTGCACTGAGCTGCTAAGCATAGATGATGAAATAGTGTAGAAAATTACCAACAAGAACACGAAACAAACGTGTGTTCCTGTCATGTCATGAGGACACCCAGGAAGGTGGTGGAAGTATGCCTCTTCCTTGATTTTTAGACACGTTAGAGATTGATATGGCCAGTATCAGGTCTGGCAACCTTTCCTTTCCCAACTGCGATTGAGAGAGAGAGAGAGATAGGGGAAAAGAGAGAGACGGGAGAGAGCGAGAGGGGGAAGGAGAGAGAGCGAGAGGGGGAAAGAGAGAGAGAGAGGGGAAGAGAGAGAGTGGGAAAGAGAGAGAGGGGGAAAGAGAGAGAGTGGGAAAGAGAGAGGGGAAGAGAGAGAGAGAACGAGAGGGGGAAGGAGAGAGAGCGAGAGCGGGAAAGAGAGAGAGGGGGAAGAGATAGGGGGAAAGAGAGAGAGTAGGAGAGAGAGCGAGAGAGGGGGAAAGAGAGAGAGGGAGAAAAGAGAGAGCGAGGGGGGGGGAAGAGATTGATTGATTGATTGATTGATCTTTATTTCAACAGGGTTAACAATTGGGCACGCAGGCCCGTCTGACATTCTGCCCTTTATCATACATCTTTCACTCTATTCCAGACATTCTACAAATATGCTGTTCATATAACAAACATAACTAACATTGAAGCTGAGAGACATAAAATAAAATATAACATTTATGTTCCGCTCTTAAACATTCACTCAGTACAGAAGTAACTACATACATTATAAATGACTATCTACTAAACAAAATTTTCGGTACTATTCAGAAAACAATTAATTATATTCGGTGTCTGTAAGAGCAGCTTAAGATAACTTTTAAGTTTTATAATTCATGGAGGCATATAGTCGACATCAAATAGATATTGAGAAAGCTTGTAGTTGTAGAAAGGAGTATAATTTATATTTTTTATACAGGATGGGAGGGTATTCCAAAGATGAGCAGCAGAATAACTAAAGCTTTTCTTGTAAAGATCAAGTCTAGGTTTTGGAAGATATATGTTGTTCAAGCGTTGGCTGCACTTTGGGCTAAATTTAAACAGGTTCCATAAATAAGGCGGGGCATGCCGTGAAAGAATTGGATGTACTAACTTGGCTTTGTTAAAGAGGAACCTGTTCTTAAGAGGTAGTATTTTGATAAGTTTGTGATGATTAGTTGTTTGTGCATGATCTTTGTCACTAATAAGCTTTACTGCTCGCTTTTGGAGAGAGCAAAGCCTCTTTGTATTTGACACTGAGCAACCATCCCAAAATGTTAAGCAATAGTCTAAATGTGTTTGTACATGAGCTATGTAGTATGTCTTCCTAGTGTCTTGACCTATGAAGTGCTTAATTTTAGCTAATTGGTATACTTTTTGTGCGATGAGTTTTGTTAGACATTGCACATGAGAGTTCCAGTCAGATGTTGGTCAATAATAAGACCTAGTGTTTTGTGCTCGCTAACGTTTTCTATCTGTGATGTTTCTGTACAGAGCTGAAGTGTTGTTTTTGTTGCGTTTTGTAGTTTCTGTCTTGTTGTTATGAGCATTGATTTTGTTTTATCGGTGTTTATAATCATACCATTATTTTTGCTCCATCCAATTAAATTGTATAACTCGACCTGAAGAGTTGATTCTAGATTAATACAATCGTAGTCACTGGTGTAGACTGCAATCATCGGCAAAAAGATCACAAGAGGAGTGTTTAAGATGAAGTGGAAGATCATTGATATAGATAACAAAGAGCAACAGGCCTAGAATAGAACCTTGCGGAACACCAGCGTCAACTTTAGCAGAATTTGATAGAGAATTGTTGAAGAATACTACCTGTTGTCTGTCTGAAAGAAACGATGCAATTAATTTTATTAGATCAGGGTGCAGTCTATAAGTCTTTATTTTTCTTACAAGAATATCGTGGTCAGTCATATAAAATGCCTTTTTAAAGTCGACAAAGATGGCACCACATAGTCTGTCGTCATTTATGTTTACTAACCAGTTTTCTGTCATTTTGGTAAGAGCTGTGTGGCAGGAATGATTGGGTCTAAAGCCTGACTGACTGTCTATGAGTAAATTGTTCTCTTGCATGTGTCGTAGAGTTATTTTGTGTATGTGTTTTTCGAGTGGTTTTGATAATGACGATAATATGGATATTGGTCTATAGTTGGTAAGATTGTTGGATGAGCCAGATTTAAAGCGAGGATACACCTTAGCAGTTTTAAAAGCCTCAGGGAAATAACATTTTGCAATGCACTGATTGTAAATATATGTTAGTGTATGTGAAATGACAGGTGCAGCATAACGTAAGATTTTATTACTAATATCATCAAGCCCAGCTGTATTGTTGTTTTTTAAGGTTAAGAGATAACTGTGAACTTCACTGACTGTTAAGAATGGAATGTGTAACTGTTTAAAATCAGTACATCTGCTGTCCAGGAATGTTTGTAGTTCATGTAAGTCGCATACAGGAGCTGATATTGATGATTTAAGAGAGAGAGAGAGAGCGAGAGGGGGGAAAGAGAAAGAGAGAGAGAGCCAGAGGGGGAAAGAGAGAGAGAGAGAGGGAGATGATTTCTTCAAATTTCTTGGAGTTTAGGGTTTGTAAATTCCTGTTTTGTTTTTAATATTTGAAAACATTTGCGATAAAACTAATCGGTTAATGGTTTTATCTGTCCAGGAGAGTTCAAGGACATCTTCTTGACAACAACTGGGTATAGCTGTTTTGATTTAAAAGAGCGCAGCGTTGACCGAATCGATAGTGACGAGGTATCTCCCACTGAAAGCAGCGGGACAGACTCCGGGCAGTCGTCACCTTCAAGTTGATCTACGTGCACGAAAGGACATTTGCTGCGACTTGCTGAATAAAATCGCTCATGAACACGGAAGATACGAATATGCGTGAAATGTGAAGGCCAATGGATTACTACACTGCACACAATGGTGTCTGTGGATGAAGGCATACAAATGGGGTATGACGCATAATCACAGTGCCATAAAGTATGGGACTTCATTCGAGCCACAAATGATGGCCGCACACACAATTGTTATACAACGTCACTGAAAACATAGAAAAATGAGATATGAGCAGAAATTTAAGAAAGAAGCAAGTACATACAATACATTTTTTCTTGTTCTGTAAATGCACATATTGCAGAAGATTGATATCACAAGGCACGTACTGCAGAAGACTGATATCACAACAGCACGTACTGCAGAAGACTGATATCACAATCGCACGTACTGCAGAAGACTGATATCACAACAGCACGTACCGCAGAAGACTGATATCACAACGCACGTACCGCAGAAGACTGATATCACAACGCACATACAGCAGAAGACTGATATCACAACGCACGTACTGCAGAAGACTGATATCACACAACAGCACCAAATGTGAGACACGGAGAATGTAGTCAATAATCTCAGATTTCACTAAATTTGTTCGCGACTTGTACATTAAAATAACCGATGAAGAATTTTTTCCCCCTTCATTATGTAGCAATTGATCTTGGTTTGTTCATTATGTAGCACAGATCTTGATTCGCTCATAATGTAGCATAGATCTTGATTCACTGGAGGAAATTCACATATTCTCTTCTTGTTACTTTGTGATTGTTTACGAACATTCCAGTGAGTCAGTGGTTGAATGTTGTTCTCTTCATAGCAGCATTCTGAAGACTGTTCATTTTTTAAAATCTTTCTCCCTTGAAGTCAGTCTGACGAATGTTCATTTTTTTAATCTGTCTCCCTTGATGTCAGTTTCACGAGTGTCCATTTTTTTTTTAGCTTTTCTATCTTGGCTGCCAAGATTAAGATTGTCCATTTTTGAACGTTTCTTGACAGTCAGTCTGAAGAAAATCCATTTTCGACCTTTGTTTTCTCGACAATCAAACCGAAAATGTCTATTTTTAATGTTGCTGCCTTGACAGTCAACCTGAAGATTGTCACTTTTTAAACGTTTCTTGACAACCAGTCTGAAGAAAATTCATTTTTGAATATGACAGTAAATTGCCTTGAGAGTAAATATAAAATGTTAGCTGTTTAATGTAGCTCTCTTGATAGTAAATCTAAAAATGTCAGTTGTTTAATGTAGCTCTCTTGAAAGTCAGTTAGAGGAATATTTATGCTTTGAGCTTTCTTTCGTGACAGCTGGTGTAAAGATGTGTTATCCAGGATGTCTACTATTGCAAACTGTTTGATTTTTTTTTGTGGTAGCTTTTTTATCACTGCACAACAATCCAATAACAAGTCATAATAATCCCTGCAAGTCTTCGAGATTTGTAAAACAAAGATCTCATTTGTGACTCTGAAATTTTAGAACCGCGGTCGGTCGAGTTTCTGTGACCACTTGAATACCTGTTTCTCACCCTCTTCTTTTTAAACCAAGACAATTGTTTGACATGGTTGGATGAACTTCATGAAGGTCTTGTTAATCAGAGATTGAAGGGCTGTTCTTCGAGGAAGAAGGAAAAAAAAAACATTATAAATGCCCATACGATGTCACAAACATTCATCATTTTTTTTTCGGCGTAACAATCCCAGCTTTCGTCAAGTTTTTATTATTCTTTACATAATTACTAGTTAATTATTTTTCTATGTCGTTTATGCTATGTCTGATTCTCTTTGGTGAGATGCCAAAGTTTACCTTCTCTAATGGTTTATAGATTTTCGCATCTCCTGTTGATGCAATTTGTGTTTTCCTTTACGGCATATTTGATGGCCGCAGCATCTGTCAAGTGAGGTGCCAAAGATTTACCTAATAGTTCATAGTTTCTCGTTTCTACTAATAGTTCATAGTTTCTCGTTTCTACTAATATCAGTACTAATACATGCAAAATATGGGACTGAATTGTGTGGTAAAAGAGATATTTTATATCTGTCTGTCTGTCCGTCCGCCAGTCTATCTATCTATCTATCTATCTATCTATCTATCTATCTATCTATCTATCTATCTATATCTATCTATCTATCTATCTATCTATCTGTCTGTCTGTCTGTCTGTCTGTCCGTCTGTTTGTCTGTCTGTCTGTCTGTTCATTTATCATCCATACAATCATCCATCCGTCCGTTCGAGTGTCTACTTGTCTATCAGTCTATCTATTTATTTACATTTACTAGCAACTAATTCATGATAATCCATACTTCAGTATCAGTAATCCAGAAGTTCTTCAAATATTTCCAAGACGACGTAAGAAAATATCTGCAGAATAACGAGATGCATACCAAGCACTTACGTAGAGAAGTTTTTTTTTTAAAGTATAAAGGGCTTAAATCTCACTTCATATTTTGGTCCATATAAGAAACAAGAAATGTGTTTTAAAACCGCTGCGATACAGAAAAGCAGGTCTCCATCTTTTTTTATCCCTAATAATTTGGGGGGGGGGTAACTTTCTTCTGAAGAAGAAACACTTAGATCTTTACGCTTTTTCGGAATCGAAACCGAAAATGCCTGTTGTTTGACGGTGCTATTTTGACATTCGATATGAAAAATATCAGTTTTTTCAGTCTTTCTCTTTTGACTGTCTTTCTCTACATTTAAGCCAGTTTATAGAATCTAAAACTAAAACACGTCACACACAAAAACTCTGTTTTTTTTACCCAAGGCTTCGATATGAAAATAGTTAATTATGCCGTTATGTTTTAAAGAGATCGTTTTCTTTCAACAAACACGAAAATAAATTTGTATCCTGTTGAATTTAATCGTGAAAAGGCGTCTTTTGTCACAGCGAGTGTCTCCTTTTTTTACTTCATTTGTAACACAATGTCCTTGGAACAATATACCTAAATGTCACGTTGCTGCTTTCAATTGTCTGCTCTATATACTGTGTATTCTGGTGTGGCTCACTATGCAACAGATACTCTTTGCTTTCGTAATTAGATAACGCACTAGCTCCTAGCGTCAGTATATTCATTCGTATCTTCAAAATACTTCTCTAACCAGCGCTGTATTCTAGCAAGTAAGCGGACTTTCACCACCTCGCTCTGCTACTTATCATTGTAGCTTACAACAAGATAATAAGTTTCTAGAGTTGCTTTTTCCGTGACGAAAATGGACCAATCGTGTGCTAGTTTTCGTCTAATCGTCCAATAAATTAATCTTCTCATGCATTTATTTCATCGCGCTGATTGGGTAGTTGACAAACGTGTGTGTGTGTGTTTTTTTTGGGGGTATTTCAGAGAACGAATCTTATCCTTTTGTAATTCTAACTTTGAATCACCATAAAAATTTCTTCTGTTTCAAAAGTCACAATCTACGGTCGAATCAGCTATAACAAATGCATTAATACTAATATGAGGACGAACACGTGCATTTGAAAACTGAATATGTTTGATACATGATATCACGTAAAAATAACCAACAAAGCGAGGGGGCATAGTAGATCAAATTAGCCTGGAAGGTTTATGGAGTAAGCACTGGCTGGGGGTACGTGAGAGAAAGATAAATATTAAGAAAATTAACGGGAGCAGAACCTATGTCTCTAGCAGGTTGAGTAACAGCATAACCACGAGAGGACAAAGATTTACCCACATTGTCACGAAGCAGCCCTCCTTGTTTCCCTCGTTACTGTAAAACTCTGTAAGGACATCGGTAACGTGAATCTTGGACTTCGACCGACCCATTTTGAATCTCGGAAAGGACACCAAAAAAAAAAAGATTTCGGTGTTACGCCAGCAAAGAAATCCACAGGTTGTACAAAGAGTACCACCATGAATCAAGATGGCTTAGTCGTGTCGAAGAAATGCAAAAGTCGGGAAACAAAGATCGCTTGTATACAGGAAATGTAAGGAACGCCAAAGGAGAGGCCTTGGTAAAGATGAAGAGACAACGTGGGAGAAGCCCTAACAGAACTTGAAGCAAACAGATGGGAGAGAAGGGCAAGAAGAGAGATGATAAGTAGGGGCTGATTATTTCCCTAGTACTAACCTTATATCATTGGAGTGCTAATAAGAGAATGAGAACGAACGAACGAACGAAGATACTTTATTTTCAACAGTTAAGAATTGGGCACGTAGGCTCGTCTAACATTCTATCCTTCATCACACAGCTTTCACTCAGTCACAGTCATTCAGCATTTGTTAATGAGCATAATAATCATGAAGACACATTAAATGATTACATAAATAAATAATAAACTTATCTCATGTCCATACACTCTACACTCTGGTTTATGCAACAACATGAAATAAACTTGCATTCTTACATTCATTCAAAACTAACAAATTCATAGAAAAGTAGTGTTTAAAAAAAGATTACAACATTCAAGCCATACTTTAAACTATGCTTAAGGAGGAATATAGTCCATATCAAACAGATGTTGACAAAGTTTAAAGTTATAAGAACGAATATTACTTATAAGTTTTACATGAATTGGTAGGGCATTCCAAAGGTGGGCAGCTGAGTAAGAGAAGCTTTTTTAAACATTTCAATCCTTGGTTTTGGGAGAACACAATTGCTTAAGTCTTAACTGTGTTTTGAGTTGGATTTGAACAACGACCACAGATAGGATGGAGCATTGTGCAATAGAATTTTATGAATTAAATTAGCCTTGTTGAAAAGAAATCTCTTCTTGAGGGGTAGAATATCAAGATGTTTGTCCTTATTTGCAATACATGCTGCATGTTTGTCATCTATAAGCTTTACTGCTCGTTTTTGAAGTGAGTAAAGTCTTTTCATGTTTGACATGGAACAAACATCCCAGACTGTGAAGCAGTAGTCCAAGTGTGTTTATATCTGTGATATGTAGTATATTTTAGAAAGAGAGTGAGAGAGAGAGAGAGAGAGAGAGAGAGAGAGAATATTCCAGTATAAATAATTAAACAGAAATCTGACATTTTACGTGAAAGCTGTTTTCACCGTTATGTAGAAACGATAGAGATGGAGGCTGACATTTGTCACCATGCTCTAAGAGACAAAATTCATCCAGGAGGCAGATTCACGCCAAAGGAGGGCAAAATGTATAAACTAGGAAAAAAGTCGGAACAGCTTTATTATTTAACGATAACACACTAACACACTTGTGACGTTTTGGCGCCAGCCTTTGTCAAACAAAAACAAACAGGACGAAGAATCAGAGAGAGAAGACAAAGTACAGATCCACATTAAGAGAATGTTAATAAAACAATAAAAAATGAAAAAAAATAATAAAGAAAACTAGTAAATGACTTACCTCAGCTTCTGGAATAGCACAGAACCAAAATCGCTTGTATATCCTCGATAGGAGCACAATATACAATATACACTATAGCTTTGTGTATAGTTGTATGCCTATGCTCTGTGTATAGTTGTATGCTTATGCTTTTTGTATAGTTGTATGCCTATGCTTTGTGTATAGTTGTATGCCTATGCTTTTTGTATAGTTGTATGCCTATGCTTTGTGTATAGTTGTATGCCTGTGCTTTTTGTATAGTTGTATGCCTATACACTGATTAATGTGTTACAAACGAGGGCAAGTTCTACATGTTTCCACTTCTAGTTTTGTTTCTTCCCCCTAACCTGGAATTCAAACATTATATGTAAATCTACTTGTACTTGTACTTCCACGAACTCCCTGTAACTGCGAGTTGGTGTTCTTTGCAGCCGATGCTGTGAAGATGTTGAGGCACAACATCGTATCGGCGTGGGAGCGGGTTGTGGCAGCTAGTTTTTCAGTCCCGGGGTACAGCTAAAAAGCAGGGGGTGTGCACTGCTTCTTTAGCAGACTCCACCACCATGGGGACTGTGGCGATCCCTGCCCCGTTAGCCACACTGGACCTGTTACTGGGGGTACCACGGAGAGGTGGGGCAGGGTCTTGGTCAGCTATGGTTCGCTGACCTTGACGCTGGCATATCAATTACGATTCGCTGACCCTGATGCTGGCATATCAGCTGTGGTTCGCTAACCCTGACGCTGGCATATCAGCTATGAGTCGCTAACCCTGACGCTGGCATATCAGCTATGAGTCGCTAACCCTGACGCTGGCATAACAGCTATGAGTTGCTAACCCTGACGCTGCCATATCAGCTATGAGTCGCTAACCCTGACGCTGGCATATCAGCTATGATTCGCTAACCCTTACGCTGGCATATCAGCTATGAGTCGCTAACCCTGACGCTGGCATATCAATTATGATTCGCTAACCCTGGTATATCAGCTATGAGTCGCTGATTGCCCCATCGGACAAGCGTCTCCACCCCAAGCACAGAAAAACATAAATTTGTGTTTGGCAGTGTTTTCTTATACGTAAATCTAAAAATGAGTTATACAATATGTTTGTCAGTGTGTTGATCAGTTTTTTCTCATACGTAAATCCAAAAATGAGTTATACAATATGTTTGTCAGTGTGTTGATCAGTTTTTTTCTCATACGTAAATCCAAAAATGAGTTATACAATATGTTTGTCAGTGTGTTGATCAGTTTATTTTCTCATACGTAAATCCAAAAACGTGTTATACAACATCCTGTATTAACTGGAAAAGTTTAAATTCTGACGCAAATGAAACTTTTTTTACAGTTAGGAAAGAAAATACATGTAAAAAAATAATAATATTCCTTTTTTTTTAAACGCATGAGAAACTGGCCAGCTGCAATAATGTTTCAGGTTTCATATATACTCTAGACTTTATACAGTCTTTTCTTGGTGATGAATATTGGAAGATAAGTAAAATGACTTCATGACATTCTCTGCAAATGTACTTTCTCTCCATGTGGTATCAGGTCATTTTAAAAGATTTTCTACTAGTTATGTTATGCATAAAGATATTTCTTTAACACTTTTGTATACTGCAGCTTTGATTTATTTCTATGTTTTTTTTCTTGTCAGTATTCTCTCCCGGTTCTTTGGCTATTTGACGTGGTTATTGAAACTGACAGCTGCGCTACATGAAAAAAAAAAACTACGCTGTCAATCAAGCGAGACATTCAGGGTAAGCTCTTCCAGTTTTTTTTTTCATTCCTTCTCCTCTTCTCCTGTAAACCGACTTCGAAGCGCCTGGTAGAGTGATGACTTATAGAGGTAGTGACCCAGTGGGTGAAACAAAAGCTTGTTACGTTGTTTTTTTTTGGGGGGGGGCATGTGATAACTGTAGAGCTGTTAGCAAGTGATAGCTGTAGAACTGTTAGCACATGATAGCTGTAGAGCTATTAGAATGTGATAACTGTAGAGCTGTTGGCACATGATGGATGTAGAGCTATTAACACGTGATAGCTGTAAAGCTGTTAGCACGTTATAGCTGTAGAGCTGTTTGCCTGTTTCTCAGTTCTTCCATTGAGTGATTGTCACGGATCATTACCTTCGTTCTGTGACTAGAGGTATATTTGCGGAACCCTTAAATCCTTAAGCGGTTTGTGTGTGTGTGTGTGTGTTTGCTCACATAACATACCCTTCAGTATAGTTTAGTCTCTCGCTGGAGTTAATCGACTTATCTGTGAAATTTCATCTCATTAATGAATTTTTCTACCCGTTTCGCAGTTTTTCTCCAGACCTGACGCCTACAGCTGGTATAAATAACGCTTGCATATAACTATCGTCTTTATCATTTTACTTTTATTTATTTCATTAGTTTCCATCAGTGATTTTCTTCTGTTTTGTAGTTTTAGTCTTGTGACCTGCCGCTGAAATTCGTAGTTTATTGTCTTCTTATATTTCCAATGACCTTTCATTTCCACTGACGCTCAGACTTTCTTAGCATTTTATTCGTGTTCCATGTGAGGATAGCATAAGTGTGTGATCATTTTACAAGTATGACGGATTATGTGTTGTCTTTTAATTTAAAGGATATAATTGTCCTTGGATATTTCAATATTAATTACAGACAAACAGATGCTACATGGAATGATATTGTTTTATCATACAATTTATCCCGGATTATCACTAAACCTACCAGAGTAACTGAAACATCATTCACACTAACAGATCACATATCCAGAAAATCATCCAGAAAACATTATAGAATGTAAAAGTCCCTTACACATCAATGAGTGACCACTACCCGGTCTGTTTAACATGGACACGACATGGCTTGAAAATTCCCTAAAATAAACATACCAGTATTAAATTTAGAAGTTTTAACAAACTCCGCTTAGAATCATTTCTGAGAGAGTTACAAGCAGCACCTCTAGATCACGTGTACCAACTAACTGACCCTGATAAGGCCCTGGAATACTGGATAAAAACCTTCAGGGATATATTTGTTCCTATTAAAGAGGTGAGAGTTAAACATCAAGTGAAGTCCCCCTGGATAACACTTGAGATATTGCAAGTCATGAGGGAAAGGGATCAGGCCCACAAAATTAAGGAATTCACTAGCTACCGATTACTTAGAAATAGAGTTCGGTATTTAATTAGGCAAGAAAAGAGAAATACTTTAGGAACCTAGTTCAGAATAAATCAGACAGTAAGTCTGTCTGGAAAGCAATTAACATTCTTGCAAACAAGAGAAAGCAGTCTGACTTGTAGAGTTATAATCATGTTCCCACTTGAGAAGAGTTCAGCAATCACTTCAGAGAAGAAGTCAATATCTTAAAATCTTCACTACCAACCCCTACTTTTGATTTAAGCGAATTAAATAAATTTATAGGTAGCAAATGTGCAAATCTAAAGCAACCCAGTATTCCTTTCATGTCAGTTAGTGAAGTTTACAATTATCTTTCATCTTTAAAGAACAACAACATAGCAGGACTTGATGAAATCAGCAACATTATATTACTCTACTCTGCCCCAGTAATTACAGATACACTAACATACATTTACAATCAGTGCATTGCACATTGTCATTTTCCTCAGGCTTTTAAAATTGCAAAAATATATTCCCTTTTTAAATCTGGTTTGGAGAAAAATCCCTCAAGCTATAGACCAATTTCCATTCTATCGACTTTGTCAAAACCCCTAGAAAAACACATACAAAAAAACAACCTTACAACACATACAAGAAAATGATTTTATTGTTGACTGTCAGTCAGGTTTTAGGCCGAAACATTCCTGCCACACAGCTCTCACAAAGATGACAGGATGTTGGTTATCTAATATAAACGATGATAAATTATATGATGCTGTCTTTGTTGACTTTAAAAAGTGTTTGGCATTCCTGATCATGAAATCCTAGTTAGAATGCGTGAGACGTATAGATTACACCCTGACTTGACAAAATTTATTACATCTTTTCTTTCCAACAGACAACAGGTAGTTTGCCTCAAAAACTCTATGTCAAGTTCATCTGTGGTTGATAATGGTGTTCCACAGGGATCTATTCTTGGTCCTCTCCTGTTTACCATCTACATCAATGATCTTCCACTTCATCTGAAAAAAATCATCTTGTGACCTCTTTTCTGATGACTGCACAGTTTACACTAGTGACAATGACTGTATTAACCTTGAGTCAACTTTTCAAATTGAAATAAACAGTCTAATTAACTGGAGCAACAGAATGCTCATAAATACCAGCAAAACAAAATCCATGCTATCTAACCAAACTCACTGCACAAAAAGTTTACCAATTTGCTAAAATTAAACATTTTCTTGACACCAGAAAAATATACTACATATCACAGATACAAACACACTTGGACTACTGCTCCACAGTCTGGGATGGTTGTTCCATGTCAAATATCTTATCTTATATCTTATATCCTTCCCGTGCCGTTAGACGTCACATAGGGCTCGCAAAGTAGTTCGCCAATTTTTCCTGTCTTCGGCGAGTCTTTCAACCTCATCAAAGGATTTTATGCCTGTTAATTTGGCCTCTCTTAATAATGTCCTCTTCAGAGTTTCACGCGGTCTGCCCCTTTTTCTTCGGCCTGTTGTGTTCCACTTGATAGCTTGTTTTGGGATTCTCTGATCATTTCTTCTCATTAAGTGACCAACATATGTCCATCTCCTTTTCCTGATCACCCGTGAGACTGGTTGTTGTTCAGTCATCTGTCTTATCTCTGCATTGTTCTTGAATTCATTCCACTTGATGCCGAGTATTTTCCTTAGGCATTTGTTTTCAAAAGAGTCTAATTTCTTTTCTATTTCTTTAGTTGTTTTCCAGCTTTCGCATGCATAAATAAGGGTGGATATTACGTTTGAATTGAATAGTCTTAACTTGGTTTTTGTGCTTATAATTTTTGAATTCCATATGTTCTCAAGATTCTTGAAGATTGATGCTGCTTTTGCAATTCTGATCCTAACTTCCTTTCTAGTGTCACCATCCTGGTCTATGTAGCTGCCAAGGTATGCAAATTGATTGACTTCTTCAATATCTGTCCCTTCTATGTGTATTTTTCCATTTTGATTGATGGGAATTTTCATTATTTTTGTTTTGTCCTTGTTAATTTCAAGTCCTATCTTGCTAGCCAGTGAAGATAGGCTATCTGTTTTTTCTTGCATGGAATTCACAGTATTACTGATAAGAGTTATGTCATCAGCAAAATCAAGATCTTCTAGTTGGGTCCCATGTACCCAGTCAATACCTGTGTTACCTGTGCAGCATTTTGTCATTATGAAGTCTATTGTAATCCCAAAAAGTAAAGGAGACAGTATACATCCTTGTTTCAGCCTGTTTCAATCTGGAACCATTCACTCATCCCTTCTTCTGTCTTGACTGCACAACCATATCCATTGTATAAGTCCTTAATGATGTTGACAATTTTAGATGGTATTCCATATAGACATAAAATTCTCCATAATGAATCTCTGTGTATGCTATCAAATGCCTTCTTAAAATCTATGAAATTCAGTATTAATGGTTTCTGCTTTTCAATATTCTTCAAGTATTATTCTGAGAGTAAAGATCTGGTCGAGACAGCTTCTCCCTTTTCGAAATCCTGCTTGTTCTTCTCTCATTGCAGTATCCACTATATCTTTGAGTCTATTCAAAATGACCTTGCAAAATACTTTTGACACAACTGATATTAGGTTACTCCTCTCCAGTTGTTACAGTCACTAAGGTTGCCCTTTTTTGGTATTTTCACAATGATTCCCTTCTTCCAATTAGAAGGGACCTTTTCTTCTTTCCAAATCTTGTTAAACATTCTCTGTAGTTGTCTCATGTTGTCACTATTGATAGCTTTTAGCATCTCGGCTGTTATTTCATCTTCACCTGCAGCTTTGTTGTTAGCCATTAAATTCACTGCTGTTTCAATTTCATGCAATTTAATTTCATCTAGATTGACATTTAGTTCTGGGGCTGGTAAGTCAGTTTCAAGGTTTAACAATTCTTTTGGGTGTGGTCGATTGAGTATTTCTTGGAAGTGTTCAGCCCATCTTTGCTTTTGGTCTTTATTTGATGTTAAGTGTTCCAGTTTTGCTAAGGATTGGTCTTTCTTTAGATGTAATAGTACCTGTTAGCCTCTTTTGTATGTTTATAAAGTTTTGCTGTCTCCTGTTTTTGCTGCTTTTTCTGCCTCTTTCGCCATATTGTCTATGTATTCTCTTTTATCCCTTCTAGCTGAACTTTTTACTTTCTTGTCTATGTCTTTGTATTTTGCTTTTGCCGAATCTCTTTCATGATCTGCTTTTGCATTCAACATGTTTAATTTGACTGCTCGTCTTTCATGTATATACTTCCATGTTTTATCTGATATCCATGCTTTTCTATTTGGTTTTTCCAATCCAGCGCTTACTTTTGCTGCTGTGATTATTGCTGTGCTGTAAGAATTCCATAACTCATCTATACCTATCTCCTCAACTTCACTGGGTGTTTTGGAATGATTGGCAAGTTCCTGATTGAAATTAATGTTAGTATTTTCTTCTTGTAGGCTGTGGATGTTTATCTTTCTGTGTACTGATTTCTTGTGTTGACTTTTCACTTTTAGACACGACATGGCTTGAAAATTCCCTAAAATAAACATACCAGTATTAAATTTAGAAGTTTTAACAAACTCCGCTTAGAATCATTTCTGAAAGAGTTACAAGCAGCACATCTAGATCACGTGTACCAACTAACGGACACTGATAAGGCCCTGGAATACTGGATAAAAACCTTCAGGGATATTTTTGTTCCTATTAAAGAGGTGAGAGTTAAACATCAAGTTAAGTCCCCCTGGATAACACTTGAGATATTGCAAGTCATGAGGGAAAGGGATCAGGCCCACAAAATTAAGGAATTCACTAGCTACCGATTACTTAGAAATAGAGTTCGGTATTTAATTAGGCAAGAAAAGAGAAATACTTTAGGAACCTAGTTCAGAATAAATCAGACAGTAAGTCTGTCTGGAAAGCAATTAACATTCTTGCAAACAAGAGAAAGCAGTCTGACTTGTAGAGTTATAATCATGTTCCCACTTGAGAAGAGTTCAGCAATCACTTCAGAGAAGAAGTCAATATCTTAAAATCTTCACTACCAACCCCTACTTTTGATTTAAGCGAATTAAATAAATTTATAGGTAGCAAATGTGCAAATCTAAAGCAACCCAGTATTCCTTTCATGTCAGTTAGTGAAGTTTACAATTATCTTTCATCTTTAAAGAACAACAACATAGCAGGACTTGATGAAATCAGCAACATTATATTACTCTACTCTGCCCCAGTAATTACAGATACACTAACATACATTTACAATCAGTGCATTGCACATTGTCATTTTCCTCAGGCTTTTAAAATTGCAAAAATATATTCCCTTTTTAAATCTGGTTTGGAGAAAAATCCCTCAAGCTATAGACCAATTTCCATTCTATCGACTTTGTCAAAACCCCTAGAAAAACACATACAAAAAAACAACCTTACAACACATACAAGAAAATGATTTTATTGTTGACTGTCAGTCAGGTTTTAGGCCGAAACATTCCTGCCACACAGCTCTCACAAAGATGACAGGATGTTGGTTATCTAATATAAACGATGATAAATTATATGATGCTGTCTTTGTTGACTTTAAAAAGTGTTTGGCATTCCTGATCATGAAATCCTAGTTAGAATGCGTGAGACGTATAGATTACACCCTGACTTGACAAAATTTATTACATCTTTTCTTTCCAACAGACAACAGGTAGTTTGCCTCAAAAACTCTATGTCAAGTTCATCTGTGGTTGATAATGGTGTTCCACAGGGATCTATTCTTGGTCCTCTCCTGTTTACCATCTACATCAATGATCTTCCACTTCATCTGAAAAAAATCATCTTGTGACCTCTTTTCTGATGACTGCACAGTTTACACTAGTGACAATGACTGTATTAACCTTGAGTCAACTTTTCAAATTGAAATAAACAGTCTAATTAACTGGAGCAACAGAATGCTCATAAATACCAGCAAAACAAAATCCATGCTATCTAACCAAACTCACTGCACAAAAAGTTTACCAATTTGCTAAAATTAAACATTTTCTTGACACCAGAAAAATATACTACATATCACAGATACAAACACACTTGGACTACTGCTCCACAGTCTGGGATGGTTGTTCCATGTCAAACATGAAAAAACTTTACTCACTTCAGAAACGAGCAGTAAAGCTTATAAATGACAAAAATGCAGCACGTATTACAAATAAGGACAAACATCGTAATATTCTACCCCTCATGAAGAGATTTCTTTTCAACAAGGCTAATTTAATTCATAAAATTCTGTCGCACAATGCTCCACCCTATCTATGGTCGTTGTTCAAATCCAACTCAAAACACAGTCAATTCTTAAGCAATTGTATTCTCCCAAAACCAAGGACTGACATGTTTAAAAAAAAGCTTCTCATACTCAGCTGCCCACCTTTGGAATGCCCTACCAATTCATGTAAAACTTATAAGCAATATTCGTTCTTATAACTTTAAACTTTGTCAACATCTGTTTGGTATGGACTAAATGCCTCCCTAAGTATAGTTTAAAGTAGTTTAAAATGTTTGAGTGTTGCAACTTTTGTTAATACTGCTTTTTTATAATTTTTTTTTAGTTTTGAATGAATGTAAGAATGCAAGTTTATTTCATGTTGTTGCATAAATCAGAGTGTATGTACATGAGATAAGTTTATTATTTATTAATGTAATCATTTAATGTGTCTTCACGATTATTATGCTCATTAACAAATGCTGAATGACTATGACTGAGTGAAAGCTGTATGATGAAGGCAGAATGTCAGACGTGCCCAATTCTTAACCCTTTGAAAATAAAGTATGTTCGTTCCTTCGTTCTTTTGTTCTCCCCTTCTCTGTCTCCCTCTCTCTGTTTCTCCTCTCTGTCTCCCTCTCTCTTTCCTCTCTGTCTCCCTCTCTCTTTCTCTGTGTCTTTCCCCCTCTCTCTCTCCCTCTCTCTCTCTCTCTCTCTCTGTGTCTCTTTCTCACTCTTTCCCAAGCACAAGCACTCGCGTGTTGGAATACATATGTATAAGAAAAGAAAATTGAATGTTACAAAACTTGAATGCCTCATTACTTCATTTGAAAACATACAACACTTTGAATTAGTTCTTCGATTTTTTTTAAATGAAGAAAGCCGTCACTAAGAAAAATAATGAAAAAATATTATTGGGATGATAGGAAAACTTCAAAAGATATATCTTGAAAAAAAAAATCCTCCAACAATTTTCATAATCATTCACTGGTTGATATAAACATAATCAGAATAAACAAGGGTGTTCAAAAAATGTATTTCCCTGAAGCTTTCTCGTTTTGTTTTTTCAAGGAAAAATCATTAAACTTTTATGCAGATAAATGGAAGACTAGGAAATTGCTGTTGAAATTTATGCAAAGACTGGAATTTATACCGGAAGATGATAGCCCTGTGGAGTGTGAACACGGTGGGAAGATATTCATTGAACACTTCACCAGAGGCGTTAGTTTACGGTGTAGTCAAACACTTTTATCACTGCTAATGTAAGCGAGTGGGCAAGGAAATGGTTAACAAATTGTTTATGTAGAAGCGATTTCATGATACTGAATAATAATAACGCAAAAAAAAATCTTTTTGAAACATATTTAGATTTTACTTGTGTGTCTGCCTGTGCATTAAAGTGCGATAACATGACCTCAGGGTATATATATACATCATAGGAGAACGTGGTATTATGAAGCCTTAAACGTACATACGTTATAGGAGATCATAATATTATGAAGGCCTTAACGTATATACGTAGCAGGAGAACATGATTATGAAGGCCTCGGCGTAAGCTTTGGGAGAGATATCGAAGTCAGAGAAAATAATTCAAGCAGAATAAAATCACTGGGGCAGGGAAAAAATACATCAAATGTGATGAATTTTACTGAATTTCTGCTACAAATAAGTTTTTTTTCTCCCAGAATTCAATAGCCCAGAACGCACCGGTCCTTGGCCGTCCGTTGGAACTTATAATTCAAATCATTCTATTTTCGTCTGTGCTAATTCCTCTGATAATTGCTGTAGGTTCTTTGCAGTCTGTCTTCATTGCCTCTTCCCATTTATTCTTTTGTATTGCATTTGTTCTGTTATAATGATGCTCAGTGTAGACCTCCGCCAACTCATCAAGCGAACGTACTAACAGACAACAAGGCAAGCTTCTAGTGTCGGCATACAGGGGCAATTCAGACACCAATCTTCAGTCCAAGTACAACCCTGTCTGGTCCAAGTGTTTGCCTTCCTGGTACCCGATAGCTAGTACTATTGATCGTCACTAGCCGTGTATGTCTGTTTGTCTCTACACATTTTTCTCTCATCTTTGTCTTGTCTTTGAATCCTCATTTTCTGTGTCTTTCTGTTTCTTTCTTTCTACTTCTCTTAACTGCATTTCTTTCTGTATCATTCTCCTTGTCTTTCTGTTTATTTCTTTTTAACTTTTTAATCTGTTTTTCTTTGTGTATCATTCTCCTTGTCTTTTTTGTTTCTGGTCTGTTTCTTAATTTTTTTTTCTGTTTTTCCAAGCTAGCTTCAATATTTCTTCTCTCTTTCATCTCACACCCTCACTCTCTATCTCTCTCACTCTCTCTCTCATTCCCTATCTTACTCTCTCTCACTCTCTCCCACACTCCCTCTCCATTCTCTCTCACTCTCTCTCAATCTCTCTCACTCCCTCTCTTACTCTCTCTCGCTCTCTCTCTCACACTCCCTCTGCACTCTCTCTCACTCTCTCTCTTACTCTCTCTCACTCTCTCTCACACTCCCTCTCTATCTCTATCTCTCTCTATCTCTCTATTTCTATCTCACTCTCTCTCTCTCTTTTAGCTTCTTGTTTCTCCTCCTGTATCGCCATCTTTTTGCTTCTGTCTCTTTTTTTTTTACTTTTTATCTGTTTCTTTGCTTAACTTTCTCTTAAGAAAAATTTATTTTCTTTTCTTTATGTCATTTCTAAGACATTACTTTTTATGTTCATTAGCCACAGTTTGTGGCCATCATAAATCACAAATAAAAACTCATGCTTTTGCGAGCACCAAGAAACATTCAATACATTCCCACAAGATTGAGTAAATCAGTGGATTCAGAACTTGGAAGATCAGAGTCTGGCATCATCACATCCAGGACAGTCATGTAGATGTTCCGGCGCGCACCCCAGTGTTTGTCTTAACTCTTCAGTTGGATGCCGCTGTAGCGTCGACATCTGCGCGTGATCTCCTTAGCACCAGCGACGATTCTGTATGTGAAAAGATGAATCAGTGGGTGCACAGGCAGACGCACAGGGAGAAGAGAAGAGAAGAGAGCGGAGGGGAGGGAAGAAGAGAAGAGAAAGTACAATACCAAAATAAACTATTACACGTAAAGTATAGACATGAAACCGTCAAATACTACGGTAAATGTACAACAACAACAACAACAACAACAAAGTGAAGGTACATATTTTAAAAATTGTGTCCTTCGACATCACTATCATGTACCAGCTACACCTTAATTTACTCTGAACCGTGCCAACATGATATCAATACCTTCCCTCTTGTGGATGTACATCCTTCTTAGTTACTCACAGGATATCAATACCTTCCCTATTGTGGAGGTACCTTCATTTTAGTTACTCACAGGATACCAATACCTTCCCTCTTGTGGAGGTGTACCTTCTTCTTAGTTATTCACAGGATATCAATACCTTCCCTCTTGTGGAGGTACCTTCATCTTAGTTACTCACATGATATCTATACCTTCGATCTTGTGGAGGTACTTTCTTCTTAACTTGTCAAGAAATACTGTAGAAAGTCACCGTGGTCTTTTCCTCACTCAACTCGAAACTGCGACCTAGATTTACGCTGTTTCTTTAGTCTCTGCTGGCTTTCTCTACACCTTCTTCTTTTGCTTCAGAGAGCATCATTTAACGTCAAGTATCGACTGATCCTGGTTAATCATTATCTGTGGCTGTAATCCTTAGGCTGATTCAGACTTGAGTATCATGTTTGTAAAATTCCACACTCATAAAACACTGGATCGTTAAAGTGTCTGTGTTAAAGAGGTGCTAGACTGTATTACTTTTTGGGATTACAACAGACTTCATAATGAAAAAATCCTACACAGGTAACACAGGTATTGACTGGGTACATGGGACCCAAATAGAAGACCTTGATTTTGCTGATGACATAACTCTTATCAGTAATAATGTGAATTCCATGCAAGAAAAAACAGATAGCCTGTCTTCACTGGCTAGCAAAATAGGACTTGAAATTAACAAGGACAAAACAAAAATAATGAAAATTCCCCTAAATCAAAATGGAAAAATACACATAGAAGGGACAGATATTGAATAAGTCAATCAATTTGCATACCTTGGCAGCTACATAGACCAGGATGGTGACACTAGAAAGGAAGTTAGGATCAAAATTTCAAAAGCAGCATCAGTCTTCAAGAATCTTGAGAACATATGGAATTCAAAAGTTATAAGCACAAAAACCAAGTTAAAACTATTCAATTCAAACGTAATATCCACCCTCATTTATGCATGCGAAAGCTGGAAAACAACTAAAGAAATAGAAAAGAAATTAGACTCTTTTGAAAACAAATGCCTAAAGAAAATACTCGGCATCAAATGGAATGAATTCAAGAACAATGCAGAGATAAGACAGATGACTGAACAACAACCAGTCTCATGGGTGATCAAGAAAAGGAGATGGACATATGTTGGTCACTTGATGAGAAGAAATGATCAGAGAATCCCAAAACAAGCTATCAAGTGGAACACAACAGGCCAAAGAAAAAGAGGCAGACCGCGTGAAACTCTGAAGAGGACATTATTAAGAGAGGCCAAATTAACAGGCATAAAATCCTTTGATGAGGTTGAAAGACTCGCCGAAGACAGGAAAAATTGGCGAACTACTTTGCGAGCCCTATGTGACGGCATGGGAAGGATATAAGATATAAGAAGACTGTATTAACTCTTTCATTCCTGGATTAATTTTCGTGCTTTACCAGAATAAATTCTGTTCATAATTGTGTTGCTAATGAATGAATGAATGATCTTTATTTTCAGAGGGTGAAGAATTGCCACGCAAACCCGTCTTACATTCTGCCTTTTATCACTCTATCTTTCATAGAAACTTTTTAAGACACTGAAAGAAAGTTACTCTACACATTAAAAATATGGGTTTGGTTAAAAATGTCCTATATTTTATCACTATAAATATTTTGCCTACATATATTAGTCTGAGCATTGATTCACGTGGGTCTGCAAGATCTATCAACACTGCCAATATTGTTTCGCAATGAAAGAGTTAACCATCATTTACCCTACTGTAAAACTTGGTTGATGCAAGTTTACATGTTATCAATATTGGGAGGAATATTTTATCGAGATAGTTACAAACCAACGTTTCCCTTTTGGCATGTACTACAGTACTAGAGGCCAATGTAACTCCCTACCAACCCAGGTCCCTCTTCCTTAGCCTATTGTATTCTAATTAAGCATAAGCCCCCAAGTATTTAATCAATATACAATACATTGACATGCAGCACAAATCACCAAGTCTGGGATTACAGGACACAACATTTTAATCTAACTAGACGCCACAACAGCATATACAACTGACGCTAATATCAACATGACATCAAGACAGATGTCATCGTAATGGACGAACAGTTGGATGAACAATATTAATGCAGTGCAAAGTAATTAAGCATGGTAATCAGATGATGCTGACTTCTCATGTTGCATACTGAAAACCTAATGGACCTGAGGTCCCGGCTTTTGGCCCCACACGTAGCCTTCACTGCGAGTATAATGTGCAGTAGCACTTATTCCCCGCTGCTGTCGCTGCCATAACACGCCTCCATGTAACTGTGCTTCTGTACCACACGATCAGTCTACATGAAAAGCATAATAAACGAATCATACATGTTTCCCATCCAATATACCGATAAATCACACTGAAATTATACACAGAATCTCCATATCGATACGTAAATACAAGAAGCCTATATCACAGATTAATTCGCAACTACGTAATCTACACCACATGAGGTGGGCTCGGGCAGAATATACTAAACACGCACAATAATATAAGCACAACGAAGACACGACATCGCCGACCATATCCCCGATCTAATCTGAGGCAGGGCAATTGTTTCCATATCCTCCCCCCCCCCCCCCGAAACATCTATCAGATCACGTGAACGATGACGCCTCGGTTAAGATCGGACACCCCTCGACCCAAACGTGTATCGTCCATACTACCATCTAAACTGTACAAGGAAGTTGCATACCCTAGTGTAAAACTGGGGCATTGCTCTTCTGTAAAGAAAAATTTCCGAGAAAAATAAACAGAAGAGCTAATATAAACGTCACAAGATTCAGGCATCTTGAGTAACGCAGGGTTCGTTTAATAACTGACATTTCAAACCCAGACGTCAAAACTGAGAGAGTACGGTGACTTGACATTAGCTACGGGACACGCTGTGCTCCAGTCTTTGACTGAAAAACACTTCCTCTTCTAAAAAGGTTTGTGCTTACTATAGAAGTTTTAGCTGGTCTTTATGTTGCATTTATTCCTATTTTCTTGTCCCACACTTCCAGACTACATTGGAATTTAGATTAAAATAAAATAGTCCAAATGTGAATACACTGAAAATACTAAGACCTATTTTTAAAGTACAGATACTTGTTGTTTCTCGCAAGAGAGTATGACGCAAGAGAACACACACAAGAAATATCTCCAGACACTACATGACGTCATAATTAATGGTTCATACTTCGGAACTAGAGTCTTCTCCTGTTTTCTTCCTCGTATACAAGATGTTCGGAAAGTCTCTTGACAGTATCGAACTTTCGATTATGGCGTATTGTGTGCGGCGTAGTGACTACGATATATAGGCCATCTGCCTTTCAGTACTCAGGGGACAAACAGACATCTAGACAGGTCTCGGCAATCTGCTTCATATAATGGGATATTTAAGGTTTCTGCAATTTCCTCCCTCCATCTCTTGCATAGGTGGCCTCTTCTTTTGCTACCTACAAATTTTGGTCTGAATTATTTTTTTTCTTTTGTGGTATACTATCTGACAGTAGCCGTGTAATGTGACCAAACCGTTTGATATGCTGTTTCTGGATGTTGTATAATACCTGTGTTAACTCCAACCTTTTGCCGTGATGATGTCATGTTTTATTTGGTCTCTTATTATCACATCTGGTATTCTCCTTAAGCGTCTAATTTCTGCCTGATTATTTTCCTTTTGTTCTGAGCTGTTAGTGTCCATGTTTGACATTGATAGCATAGACCTAGGAGTACAATTTTGTTGTACAGTCTTCTTTCTGTTTCATTTGTAATGTATTTGCTTTAGGTAGAGATGTCATTTTGTCCAGTGACCTGATTCACTTTACTACATCTGGTTTCAGTCTCAGCGTCTCAGTTTCAAACTCTTGACGCTGAGATTGAAACTAGATATTAGTCAAAAATGAAATTCTACTTTATATGCAGAAATAACGTTAACGAAATTGAAACATACAATAGTATCTTCATGCAATAATATCTTCATATAATAACAACTTCATGGAATCGTAACTTCATAAATCGTAGCTTCATAAATCGTAGCTTCATACAGTCAAAACTTCACACAGGAGTAGCCTCATACAGTCGTAGCTTTATACAACTTTATACAGTCTTAGATTTATAACACTGTAGCCTCATAAATCATAGCTTCCAACAACTGTAGCTTCATTCAGTCGTAGCGTCTCATGCAGGTGTAGCCTCATAAATTGTGGCTTTATGTTATCGTAGCTTCAGAATTAGAAGAATTCAGATTTAGGAAAAAAAACAAAGCTATTTCCAGTCTATTTCTAACTTTCTTCCTCTCTTATAAAATCGTGACACGCAGAAAGGAAACTAGGCCATGTAACAGAAATTCTGCATCTTAGATTCAGTGTTTCGCTTGTACCAAACTTCAGACACAGACAGACACGTGGTTCCCTGCAAATGTGTAGTATTGTAGTACATACTGGACAACAATAACAACAGAAAAAGACATTTTTTGGAAAAAAATGGTAGTTTCTGGCACAAATTCCCCCCCCCCCAACGCCCTTTAAAATTGTTTTTCTTTTTTGATGATTTTCCATCAGACAAGCATTGGTGACTTAGCTATCTTCTTATATCTTATATCCTTCCCGTGCCGTTAAACGTCACATAGGGCTCGCAAAGTAGTTCACCAGTTTTTCCTGTCTTCGGCGAGTCTTTCAACCTCATCAAAGGATTTTATGTCTGTTATTTTGGCCTCTCTTAATAATGTCCTCTTCAGAGTTTCACGCGGTCTGTTTCTTTTCTTTGGCCTGTTGTGTTCCACTTTATAGCTTGTTTTTGGGATTCTCTGACTGTTTCTTCTCATCACGTGACCAACATATGTCCATCTCCTTTTCTTGATCACCCATGAGATTGGTTGTTGTTCAGTCATCTGTCTTATCTCTGCATTGTTCTTGAATTCGTTCCATTTGATGCCGAGTATTTTCTTCAGGAATTTGTTTTCAAAAGAGTCTAATTTTTGTCTATTTCTTTAGTTGTTTTCCAGCTTTCGCATGCATAAATGAGGGTGGATATTACATTTGAATTGAATAGTCTTAACTTGGTTTTTGTGCTTATAACTTTTGAATTCCATATGTTCTTAAGATTCTTGAAGATCGATGCTGCTTTTGCAATTCTGATTCTAACTTCCTTTCTGGTGTCACCATCCTGGTCTATGTAGCTGCCAACGTATGCACATTGATTGACTTCTTCAATATATGTCCCTTCTATGTGTATTTTTCCATTTTGATTGAGGGGAGTTTTCATTATTTTTGTTTTGTCCTTGTTAATTTCAAGTCCTATTTTGCTAGCCAGTGAAGACAGGCTGTCTGTTTTTTTCTTGCATGGAATTCACATTGTTACTGATAAGAATTGTGTCATCAGCAAAATCAGGATCTTCTAGTTGGGTCCCATGTACCCAGTCAATACCTGTGCTACCTGTGCAGCACTTTTTCATTATGAAGTCTATTGTAATCCCAAAAAGTAAAGGAGACAGTATACATCTTTGTTTCACGCATGTTTCAATCTGGAACCATTCACTCATCCCTTCGTCTGTCTGACTTAGCTATGAAACATCTTTTCGTGTGTGTGTGGGGGCGAGGGGGTGCTAGATTGCTAAAGGTTGGTTAGTGCGCTGTTCTGTCGTGGCTAGACAGTTTCTAGTCCTTCCAGAGTCCGTGGTTCAAGTCCCAGATAATTCCCTTGTCTGTCTTCTTTCTCCTATGTCTGAGAGTGCTTTTTAAAATTATTTTTTCAAGGTCTAAACCATACAGTGCTGTGCTCTTTATTTGACTGTGCCAAACCCTTAGGTCTGTTATTTTACTGTGCCAAAGTCTTAAGTCTGTTATTTTACTGTGCCAAACCCTTAGGTCTGTTATTTTACTGTGCCAAACCCTTAGGTCTGTTATTTTACTGTGCCAAACCCTTAGGTCTGTTATTTTACTGTGCCAAAGTCTTAATTATGTTATTTTACGGTGCGAAAGCCTTGTTTTCTATTTGGAAACTGAGTGCTGTTGTCTTTGTGCTCTCAATCACCGTTTTCATTTTCATTATCATTATTTTCTTTACCACCATCATTTCCCAAATTTCAAGCTACCGAGGAAAAGAAAGAGGAAAGTACTAGAATTTATGGTGAACCCACACTTTTGATATCACTAGAGAGCTGGGGACCGTTATAAAACTTATTTTATTTTTTTTAAAGTATTTATATAACGGGACTCCAGTTCTAAATTTTTTGGTAGGCAAGAGGAAAAACAACTTGAAAAGTTCTTTTTTGTACGGTTTCTTTCAGAAACGTTGAATCGGTTAATCGGTTTTACCACAGACGAGAGTATCATATAACAGGGGCGCCACGTTTATAGGCAATGTACATTTTTTGTTTATATTTATAGCAACAGTGTTTTGAAAATAATGATGATATACTGACTCTGAGATCTGTGGAAACTGCTAGAAATGAATACAGACTTACCCAAAAAAATGTGTAAGTATATATATATATATATTTGAGGCTGCTATTTGCTTTCGTGTTTTTATCTACCATCCATAAATACATCAGATCTGAGAGTGTTTAAGATGTCTGCTAGAGTATTACTTTTATTTAAAGCTTACAGTTCCGTGTAATCTTCTGTCAGCATCTTCTTTTTTTTTGTTGTTTGTTGTTGTTGTTGTTGTCTATTTCCCCAATGTTTCATCAATCTTATTTTTTTTTGGGGGGGGGGGGTCTCCTATCTTCAAGTGCAGTATAATCTTTTATAATCATCTTCTAGCACATGTTTCGTGATTTATAAGTTCTCTGTAAGACAGTTTCTTCTCTGACAATTTAAATTGCTTAATCAAAGCTATTTCGAAGCAGTTATCAGGCCATCATGCTCCGTACCAGTGGCATCCTGTATCATCCTGCACAAAGAATACTATCTAGCGACGTTGGGTGATTTTGTTCAACGGGTAATGGTGTAATATATGAATATGTGGTTGGAAGAATTGTTTCTCATTAGAAGGCAATGCTTAAATGATGTTTCATTGTGGTCTTTCATTCAGCCTAGCTGAAATACTGGATGCCTGAAGGGGGCGATGTTAAGACGGCAGATTCTAACATTGAATAAAATCTATCTGTAAGGCAAGTAACACCAGAACAAGCTGTCAGTTCATTAAGCGATTAGAAACTATTCATGTAAAGATATACGTGGCGTGAAATGAGACTAGTCCAGAATTCACAGCTTCCAATGGTATAAACTTTAGTAGAGTATGTGAATACGTATGTATATCTGCATACAAACAAAAAAGGCAAACAGACAGACAGAGGGAACTAACCACGACATTTATTTTCAAAAGGTGTCGAATCGGGCACACAGGCCTGTCTAATACTCTGCCCTTCATCACTCATTTTTCAAGCACTATCATTCAACGTCATTATTATATACGTATACAAATAATATACTATTTAAATTACACGTATTTTATAAAACATGAAGGTAGGCAAGCAGACAGACAGATAGGTAAACGGGCAAGTATGTAGGTAAATGAGTAGGAAGGTACACAGGTGGGTGGTTAGATAGGCAGGTAGGCAGTTAGGAAGGTAGGCAGAGACATTCATTCATTTGCATGTATCTTTCTGAACTTTGTTTCCCTAACAGCACTCCTGTAGGTCTATTGGTTGTAAGCAAGATGGCCTGCTGCTGATGCATCCATTTGCAGATCATCAACGATGTCTTGCAGCCATCTTCGCCTTAGTCTCCCTCTCTTTTTCCCATTATATACCCTTCCAAGACGGTCTTCTCTAAATTATCATGACGTTTAATGTGTTCAAAATATTTAAGTTTTCTTTGTTTAATCCTCGTTACTAGCCAACCTTCTTCAATATTAAATTCTTGTAGTGTAGATATATTTGTTCTTTTTTGTATCCATGGTATTTGAAGAACCCTTCTGTAGCATTTACATTCTACACAGTCAGGTATTTAAGTAGGTCGATTGGTAAATACGCAGGTTGATAAATAGGCAGGTTGGTAAGTAGGTAGGTGGGTAAATAGGTAGGTAGGTAAGTAGGTAGGTGGGCAGGTAGGTAGGTGGGTAGGTAGGTAGGTATGTAGGTAGGTAGGTAGGTAGGTAGGTATGTAGGTAGTTGGGTGGGTGGGTGGACAGGCAGGCAGTCAGGCAAGTATGTAGATTCTTCATGGCAAGAGACTCAGCAAACAGAAGACCAGTTACAGGCAACTTTCACTAAGAAACTGAAATGACTTGATAAATGCTTATTCCTATTTGTCTCAAAAGCGCATAGTTGCAAATGATATACACTACAACTAATATCCAAATAATATACACTAGTGCTAATACAACTATTAAACGTGACGTGGATAATACAAAAAAGCAGGGCATTTTTGGAGTGCTTTTCTCCCTTTAAGGCAACGGAATCTTGTTACACGTGCAGTAATCTCTCATTGGTCTGTTATCAGACTGACTAGAGATCACTTTAATCACAGTGCGGCAGACGCTGATACTGTCTCTCTTGTTTCTATAAAATACAGTGTAATTGTTTACTCACAGCCCATTGACAGGCTGTTATTACCAGATTGCTTGTTGAGACAGTAAGCAGAAATCATAATTTCTCACCCTAGCTGCTCAGTATAAGAGATTTTTGTCTATAGAATAGAAGGCTGGAGTCCATGTCTAGATCCCTTTTCTTCCTGGCGTTTGTAGCTGTTATTAAAGTTCTGAATCGCTAAGCAAATGTAATAAAGAATCTCATTGAACCAGTTATAGATAGCAACAGCAGCACGAGCGAGGCTGTGTAGATTTTAAAAATCCTTGGACCAGTCACGAAGACAAGACAGAAGACAGAAGACGGAAGGGCAAAGCGACTGGACTTTGGACTTTGCAGCATGAGTGATATATTTTCTTTAAAATGCTGTCAGTTGAGGAAGCGAGTCAAAAAGTACTGGCTAATCAAGGGACATAACCATTGAAATACAGTCATGCAAAGACTTACGGCCGAGGTCCCATACGACCGTTTAAAGTAGTGTGATTCATATTGTGATCACAAACATTTGCTGTTCTACATACACTGTAAATTCTCTACAAGACAAAAGGAGGAAACAAGCACGCTGCATCAGCGTTTGGTGAGTACAAAATGTATACATGTGAGTACTATGTACATTTTGGTGTCTCACTTTGTACAATATCTTCTTCTTCTTCTTCATTCAGTTTCGTATGTTCAGCTTTATAAACAGGGAGGTGGGTTGCATCCATGAATCCTGCCGTCAGCAGGAGGTTTTCGTATGAGCGTTTCTCTTCCGTGCTTTTCTCTCGGGAGGGCTTACTTTGACTCTGAGATCTCTGAATACTGTGCTGGTCTGTAGAATGTGCTCACGAGTCAAAGGGGGAGGGGGGAACTTACTTTGACTCTAAGGTCTGTGTATATGGTGCTGGTCTGTAGCATGTGTTCAGGAGTCAAAGGGGGCCGACTTACTTTGACTCTAAGGTCTATGGATATGGTGCTGGTCTGTAGCATGTGTTCAGGAGTCAAGGGGGGCCGACTTACTTTGACTCTAAGGTCTATGGATATGGTGCTGGTCTGTAGCATGTGTTCAGGAGTCAAGGGGGGCCGACTTACTTTGACTCTAAGGTCTATGGATATGGTGCTGGTCTGTAGCATGTGTTCAGGAGTCAAAGGGGGGCCGACTTACTTTGACTCTAAGGTCTATGTATATGGTGCTGGTCTGTAGCATGTGCTCAGGAGTCAGGGGGAGAGGGGGTTCTGGCACATGCACAGTGCTGGCGCAGCCTTTATCTTGTGTTTAGCGTTAAGTCTGCAGCGTCCGGTTCGTAACTTAAAGATTGTGGTTTATTGTTGTTTGTTTAGTCTTAGTATGAGGTCCTGTGAGCATCCACCTCCAGGTGTCGTGGGACAGGAGTGGATCAGAGAAAATGTCGCGAATGGCATAGAAACCCCTATTGGCATACAAACGTGAGCCAAACCTTAAGGACATCCTCATCCACAGCCACTTGAAGCGGAGCCTTACATATGTTGGTACCTGAAAATGTAACCGCCCCCGCTGCGTTACCTGCCCGGTAGTCTGGGAAACGAAAACAATCACCTTTCCCAAAACTATCCTCACTCTTCATGAGGGATTTACATGCGAGTCCCGTAATGTGATATTGTCATCGTATGCAAAAGATGCATGATAACGTATATTGGTGAGACTGGCCTCAGATTAGGGGATCGCATGCAGAAACATCTGCACGATATCATACACCATGCTTCGAAATCAGTCCCAAATCATTTCAATGAGTCCAACCACAGAGACAAATATGATTTTCTGGTAACAGCCATCAAGCAATGTCACACAGATGACACAAGCCGCCTAGGGCTTGTTCTTTTTTGTATCCATGGTATTTGAAGAACCCTTCTGTAGCATTTACATTCTACACAGTCAGGTATTTAAGTAGGTCGATTGGTAAATACGCAGGTTGATAAATAGGCAGGTTGGTAAGTAGGTAGGTGGGTAAATAGGTAGGTAGGTAAGTAGGTAGGTGGGCAGGTAGGTAGGTGGGTAGGTATGCAGGCAATGAGGTAGGTAGGTAGGTAGGTAGGTAGGTAGGTAGGTAGGTAGGTAGGTAGGTAGGTAGGTAGGTAGGTAGTTGGGTGGGTGGGTGGACGGGCAGGCAGTCAGGCAAGTATGTAGATTCTTCATGGCAAGAGACTCAGCAAACAGAAGACCAGTTACAAGCAACTTCCACTAAGAAACTGAAATGATTTGATAAATGCTTATTCCTATTTGTCTCAAAAGTGCATAGTTGCAAATGATATACAGTACAACTAATATCCAAATAATATACACTAGTGCTAATACAACTATTAAACGTGACGTGGATAATACAAAAAGCAGGGCATTTTTGGAGTGCTTTTCTCCCTTTAAGGCAACGGAATCTTGTTACACGTGCAGTAATCTCTCATTGGTCTGTTATCAGACTGACTAGAGATCACTTTAATCACAGTGTGGCAGACGCTGATACTGTCTCTCTTGTTTCTATAAAATACAGTGTAATTGTTTACTCACAGCCCATTGACAGGCTGTTATTACCAGATTGCTTGTTGAGACAGTAAGCAGAAATCATAATTTCTCACCCTAGCTGCTCAGTATAAGAGATTTTTGTCTATAGAATAGAAGGCTGGAGTCCATGTCTAGATCCCTTTTCTTCCTGGCGTTTGTAGCTGTTATTAAAGTTCTGAATCGCTAAGCAAATGTAATAAAGAATCTCATTGAACCAGTTATAGATAGCAACAGCAGCACGAGCGAGGCTGTGTAGATTTTAAAAATCCTTGGACCAGTCACGAAGACAAGACAGAAGACAGAAGACGGAAGGGCAAAGCGACTGGACTTTGGACTTTGCAGCATGAGTGATATATTTTCTTTAAAATGCTGTCAGTTGAGGAAGCGAGTCAAAAAGTACTGGCTAATCAAGGGACATAACCATTGAAATACAGTCATGCAAAGACTTACGGCCGAGGTCCCATACGACCGTTTAAAGTAGTGTGATTCATATTGTGATCACAAACATTTGCTGTTCTACATACACTGTAAATTCTCTACAAGACAAAAGGAGGAAACAAGCACGCTGCATCAGCGTTTGGTGAGTACAAAATGTATACATGTGAGTACTATGTACATTTTGGTGTCTCACTTTGTACAATATCTTCTTCTTCTTCTTCATTCAGTTTCGTATGTTCAGCTTTATAAACAGGGAGGTGGGTTGCATCCATGAATCCTGCCGTCAGCAGGAGGTTTTCGTATGAGCGTTTCTCTTCCGTGCTTTTCTCTCGGGAGGGCTTACTTTGACTCTGAGGTCTCTGAATACGGTGCTGGTCTGTAGAATAGTGCTCACGAGTCAAAGGGGGAGGGGGGAACTTACTTTGACTCTAAGGTCTGTGTATATGGTGCTGGTCTGTAGCATGTGTTCAGGAGTCAAGGGGGGCCGACTTACTTTGACTCTAAGGTCTATGGATATGGTGCTGGTCTGTAGCATGTGTTCAGGAGTCAAGGGGGGGGGGGCCGACTTACTTTGACTCTAAGGTCTATGGATATGGTGCTGGTCTGTAGCATATGTTCAGGAGTCAAGGGGGGCCGACTTACTTTGACTCTAAGGTCTATGGATATGGTGCTGGTCTGTAGCATATGTTCAGGAGTCAAGGGGGGGGGGGCCGACTTACTTTGACTCTAAGGTCTATGGATATGGTGCTGGTCTGTAGCATGTGTTCAGGAGTCAAGGGGGGCCGACTTACTTTGACTCTAAGGTCTATGTATATGGTGCTGGTCTGTAGCATGTGTTCAGGAGTCAAAGGGGGGCCGACTTACTTTGACTCTAAGGTCTATGGATATGGTGCTGGTCTGTAGCATGTGTTCAGGAGTCAAGGGGGGCCGACTTACTTTGACTCTAAGGTCTATGTATATGGTGCTGGTCTGTAGCATGTGTTCAGGAGTCAAGGGGGGGGGGGCCGACTTACTTTGACTCTAAGGTCTATGGATATGGTGCTGGTCTGTAGCATGTGTTCAGGAGTCAAGGGGGGCCGACTTACTTGACTCTAAGGTCTATGTATATGGTGCTGGTCTGTAGCATGTGTTCAGGAGTCAAGGGGGGCCGACTTACTTTGACTCTAAGGTCTATGGATATGGTGCTGGTCTGTAGCATGTGTTCAGGAGTCAAGGGGGGCCGACTTACTTTGACTCTAAGGTCTATGTATATGGTGCTGGTCTGTAGCATGTGTTCAGGAGTCAAGGGGGGCCGACTTACTTTGACTCTAAGGTCTATGGATATGGTGCTGGTCTGTAGCATGTGTTCAGGAGTCAAGGGGGGCCGACTTACTTTGACTCTAAGGTCTATGTATATGGTGCTGGTCTGTAGCATGTGTTCAGGAGTCAAGGGGGGCCGACTTACTTTGACTCTAAGGTCTATGGATATGGTGCTGGTCTGTAGCATGTGCTCAGGAGTCAGGGGGAGAGGGCGTTCTGGCACATGCACAGTGCTGGCGCAGCCTTTATCTTGTGTTGAGCGTTAAGTCTGCAGTGTCCGGTTCGTAACTTAAAGATTGTGGTTTATTGTTGTTTGTTTAGTCTTAGTATGAGGTCCTGTGAGCATCCACCTCCAGGTGTCGTGGGACAGGAGTGGATCAGAGAAAATGTCGCGAATGGCATAGAAACCCCTATTGGCATACAAACGTGATCCAAACCTTAAGGACATCCTCATCCACAGCCACTTGAAGCGGAGCCTTACATATGTTGGTACCTGAAAATGTAACCGCCCCCGCTGCGTTACCTGCCCGGTAGTCTGGGAAACGAAAACAATCACCTTTCCCAAAACTATCCTCACTCTTCATGAGGGATTTACATGCGAGTCCCGTAATGTGATATATGTCATCGTATGCAAAAGATGCATGATAACGTATATTGGTGAGACTGGCCTCAGATTAGGGGATCGCATGCAGAAACATCTGCACGATATCATACACCATGCTTCGAAATCAGTCCCAAATCATTTCAATGAGTCCAACCACAGAGACAAATATGATTTTCTGGTAACAGCCATCAAGCAATGTCACACAGATGACACAAGCCGCCTAGGGCTTGAGAACGGCTACATTCAGGATTATGGGACTCTGGAACCACACGGGTTAAACTCTTTATTCACCTACACCTAACATTCTCCTCTTCAACAATTATAATCCCTCTCCACCAAGCTCCACTCCCTTCTTACTTGTTACACATAGTTCAGAACCTCCTCACAGCATCACATTACAACCCCTCTACCCTAACTATAATCATCTATTTCACCTTCTCCTGGCTAGGTTAACACTGTACCACTCTCTCTCCCCTCCACGGTTCCCCACCCACCACCCCTATTTACGACCCACCGACCACACATCACAGGTCTCCATTTAAATAGTCTCTACGTCCTACAATGCTCATCTATGACACACAGCGTCGAACAAGCCACATCTTACAGTTACAGCTAAGTGCTCTATTCATTATTAATTTTTTTTTAAATAGCATTCATGTGAATCTATACTTTATCTCCTCTCTCTATTTCTTCGTCCTGTAAGTTTTTGTATGAATAAGGCTCACGCCGAAACGTCACAACTTTGTAATCGTTAAAGAATAAAGCTGCTCCTACTTTTTTTTCTAGTTTATACATTTTGGTATCACAGCTTTACTGCAGTGCTTAGTGTATAGTTGTATACTTATACACTAATTATTGTGTGTTAATACACTATGATTCTTCAAATAATGTGTTGGTGATTCGTGAAAGGTATAGTCCCATTTTCATGCTGTTAAGGCATATTGGGGATCCAGTGTTATGCCCGTATTTCCTCGATCTTCAGCACATGAAAGTCTGATATGGTCACTATCACGCCTGGCCCACATTTGTTTTCCCAGATTTGTCTGGTACCCATTTTTAGAGGCTGGGTGGACCAACGGGGGCCTTTTTTGCTGTGTACCAGAGAACCCCCCCCCCCCACTGCTTGGGCTTGAAGCAGGTACCCCCGGATTAGTAAACCGAGCGAGTTGGTGATTCATATTCATATTTCTATTACTGTGCTAATCTGCACTCTGTTAGCATCTTAAACCCATAGTGAACATGTCTATTCATCTTGTAACATGTTATAACAGAGAAATATGGCTCATGTCTGACTTCCTCTTATAATGACCGGCGTATGGCCAATTCGATTTACAGCAGCCACCCCCCCCCCGTCCCCCGTTCTCCCCACTCCCAGAGCGAAGCCTTAAGTCATCGCACGAATGTATACGAAAAGAGTTTTTGACTCGCCTTGAAGTCTTTTGATATATATATTTTTCAATGGTTACGTCCCTTGATATGTGGTTACCTTTCTGATGTATCTCTCTCTCTGAACCTTAAGTGCCCAGGGCACATGGGGCTTCCGCAAGGGTTTTCCACAAATGCCTGTCTTTCGCCTTTTTTTCTGCTCTTGCCCAGGTGAGCCCTCTATTGCTCAACATCCTTTCTGTTGTTCTTCTCCATGTCTCTTTTGGTCTACCCTTACTTCTGTTCCCCTGTGGTGTCCATCTTAGTGCTATTTTTGGTAGTGAGTTGTCAGTCATTCTGAGCACATGTCCCAACCATCGCCAGCGTCTTTCCTCAATAATTGTTGTCAGTGGTTTCATCTGCATTTCTGCCAATAAGATGTTATTTCTTATGGTGTTTGGCCAAAATTTTTTTTAATTCTACGTAAACATTTAGTCTGGAAAGAATTCAACTTGTTTTCTATGGTTTTGGTGATTTTCCAGCATTCACTACCATAGAGTAGTACACTTAGAACATTACTCTTAAATATCCTGATTTTCATATTTATGCTTAGTTTATTTGATTTCCATATATTCTGTAGCATTGCAAAAGCCTGGTTTGCTCTAGTAAGTCTGCTGTTGATGTCCTCTGTGCTGTCTCCATTTTCTACTACTCTGCTGCCAAGGTATACAAATTCGTTGACCTCCTCCACTAACTTGTTATCTACTCTGAGTACATTTCTGTTGTTCACATTTTGCTTCATTAATTTGTCTTTCCTACGTTGATCTTTAGTCCTATGTTGTTTGCATTCTGGGTTAACTTGTTTATTTTATCTTGCATATCTTTGTGACTGCTTGATAATAGACAAATGTCGTCCGCAAAGTCAAGGTCCTCCAGCACTGTGTCAAGGGTCCATTGTAATCCTCTGCGTTTGTCTGATGTTGCCTCCTTCATTAACCAGTCTACTGCCAAGATAAATAATGTTGGTGATAGTACACATCCCTGTTTCACTCCTGTTTGTACCCTAAAGCTGCTGGAGGTATGTTCTCCACAGATAACTTTGCACTGAAAACCCTCGTATAGGGCTTTGATTACATTAACTATTTTATGGGGGAGGCCATGCCATCTTAGGATTTTCCACAGTGCATCTCTGTTGACACTGTCAAAGGCTTTCTCAAAATCTATGAATAATGCATATGTTGTGCTATGCCATCATTTGCCTGTTCTAATATTTGTCTAAGTACAAATATATGGTCTATGCATGATCTTCCTTTCCTAAATCCTGCCTGCTCTTTCCGAAGTTTTTCCTCAAGTGTTGGTACAATTCTGTTGTTCACATTTTGCTTCATTAATTTGTCTTTCCTACGTTGATCTTTAGTCCTATGTTGTTTGCATTCTGGGTTAACTTGTTTATTTTATCTTGCATATCTTTGTGACTGCTTGATAATAGACAAATGTCGTCCGCAAAGTCAAGGTCCTCCAGCACTGTGTCAAGGGTCCATTGTAATCCTCTGCGTTTGTCTGATGTTGCCTCCTTCATTAACCAGTCTACTGCCAAGATAAATAATGTTGGTGATAGTACACATCCCTGTTTCACTCCTGTTTGTACCCTAAAGCTGCTGGAGGTATGTTCTCCACAGATAACTTTGCACTGAAAACCCTCGTATAGGGCTTTGATTACATTAACTATTTTATGGGGGAGGCCATGCCATCTTAGGATTTTCCACAGTGCATCTCTGTTGACACTGTCAAAGGCTTTCTCAAAATCTATGAATAATGCATATGTTGTGCTATGCCATTCATTTGCCTGTTCTAATATTTGTCTAAGTACAAATATATGGTCTATGCATGATCTTCCTTTCCTAAATCCTGCCTGCTCTTTCCGAAGTTTTTCCTCAAGTGTTGGTACAATTCTGTTGATGATTATTCTGCAAAATACTTTACTAGTGAGTGGCAGTAGGGTAATGCCTCTCCAGTTCCCGCAATCTCTGAGGTCACCCTTCTTTGGTAGTTTTACTATAAGACCAGTTTTCCACTCCTCTGGGGCTTTTTCTAAATCCCAAATTTGTTGTAATATCCGGCAAAGTTGTTTTGGTGTTTCTGTTTCTTCTGCTTTCAACATCTCAGCAGTCACTTCATCTTCACCTGGTGCCCTGTCTGATTTTAGCATCTTTATCGCCTCTTTTACTTCATTTATTGTTATTGGTCCTGTATTGATGTTTAGTTCCGCTTTTGCTTCAGGTATATCTATTGCTTGTGCTGCTTGTGTTCTGTTTAGTAGGGTGTTAAAGTGTTCCCTCCATCTTTCAATTTTTCTCTTTCTCCACTGACCAGTTGTCCATTTTGTGTTCTTACTGCACTTTCACATCTTGTATTGAAGTTACCTGTCATCTGCTTTGTGATTTTATATATGGTTTTCATGTCATTTGTATATGCTGCTTTCTCTGCTGTCTCTGCTAAGTTGTCATAATACTGACGTTTATCTTGACGGCATGATTCCTTCACTTCTTTGTCTTTTTGTGCATAATTACTTAAAACTCGTTCTTTAAGCCTTTGTGATTTGGTGTTCAGTAATTTTTCCTTGATTTCTTTTCTTTGCTCTATCTTTTCCCATGTGGTCTCACTTATCCATTCCTCTTTTCTCCTTTTCCGATATCCCAGCACCTCTTTTGCTGTTTCCTGTAGTGTTTTATTGAACTCTAATATGGACATTTCTGCTTCGTCTTGTAGGACACTGAAGCGGTTCTTAAGTATTATTGAGAATTCACTTCTTGTTTGCTGGTCTATCAGTTTTCTTGTATCAAAATGTATCTTTCTGTGTTCTCCGATTCTGGCTTTCCTTAATTTTAGTTTTATTTTTGCTACCAGAAGGTTGTGATCACTTCCTATATCTGCTCCTTTCCTTGCTCGCACATCTTGTAGTGACCGTTTCCACTTGTTGTTTATTAGTATGTGATCGATTTGGTTTTCTGTGGTTTTATCTGGTGACCTCCAAGTCACCTTATGGATGTTTTTGTGTTGGAAAATTGTCCCTCCGATGGTCATCATGTTTTCTTCACAGAAACTGCACAGTCTTTCTCCATTTTCATTTATTTCTCCGATTCCTTCTCTTCCCATGATTCTTCTTCTATCTTCATTCCTTCACCTACTTTTGCATTGAAGTCGCCCAAGATGAGTAGCATATCATGCTTGGGTATTGTTTCTACTGTGGCTTGGAGGCTGTTGTAAAAATCTTCTTTTAATTCCTCTTCAGCTGCTTCTGTTGGTGCATAACAAACTATAATAGACAGCTTCGTGAATCTTGAGTTGAACCGTGCATATAATAATCTCTCATTTATTGGGGTCCATTTCAGCAATGCTCTTGATGCTTCTTTTGTTATAATCAATGCTACTCCTCCTTCATGAAGATCTTCTTTACCTGACCATATTATTGTATCTTCTGTGTGCTGTGTTGTTAATTTCCTTCTGCCTTGTCCTGTCCATCTTGCTTCTTGTATTCCTAGTATGTCTAGTTTGTATCTGTGCATTTCCTTGATGGTTTGTATACATCAATAAAATTCTTGCGCAATGAATCATGAAAGAAGCTACTCGGCCAACTATGTTTTACAACTTCCACAAATACGATCGACCTGCTCCAAAACTATATCACAAAACTATACACAAAACGTGAGTCATTTGTAGGTTAATCAGCTGACCCAGTTCTGTTCCTGTGTGTAGTGACCCGTCCAGGTCGTCTGTAAAATATAAGATTTGTAGAGTTTCTTCCTCCAAGTGATGCCACGTTTTAAATGAGTTTCTAGGGTTTCTCGAGTTTCATTTTCTAAGAAAGATGTAAATAACAGGGGAAAGAAAGGTTCCCCACATCTCTGTCTGGCACTCGGTTAATTTCGAAATCAATCTCTTGAAACTAGTTAATTTTGAAATCAATCTCTTGAAATTAGTTAATTTCGAAATCAATCTCTTGATACTTACACACAAAGGTTTCCCTTTTCTCAAGGGACGGACTGTCTGGATCCTCTGTTCCCGCGATTGAACCCGCGAATATTTAACTCGCATCCCGTATCGTATTTAACGGATACTTAACCGTCCCTGACAGCACGTACAGGATTTTATTCAAATACACATTGCTATTAGTATGTAACAAACAAGCAAACAAAATGCATGAAAATGGAAACCAGTCATTGATTAAGACTTTTGTATCTGTCTCTTAACACTTTTTCGCGATGAATATTTTTTTATATCTTCTCAGTAGTCGTACTTTTAGATCAGAGTTCGGCAGCAAAGCTGCCGGTAGGTATATATCTTATATCTTATCTTATATCCTTCCCGTGCCGTTAAACGTCACATAGGGCTCGCAAAGTAGTTCGCCAATTTTTCCTGTCTTCAGCGAGTCTTTCAACCTCATCAAAGGATTCTATGCCTGTTAACTTGGTCTCAGGTATATATGGGCTATCAAAATTATAGAGGATCATTAAGTGACTGGACTTGCTTTAAAAGCATAGTTCAATCAATTCTAAATCCTGATTACCATGTGTCCGTGTATTCCTCTATTTGACTACATATATAAATAATATATATATATATATATATATATATATATATGATATACAGCCAGGCCACATGGGATGGGGAAGTAGCCGATGCATCACGTCTGGTTCCGGGATATTTTCTCTTTTGTAAAGGTGGTCCTACTTCAAGAAAGACGGTTTTGTTAGTTTAGAAGATTAAAAAGAGTAGACATATTAATCATCATGAGCGTTTGAAGAAGAAAGTCTTGGAAGGGTACGTAATGGAGAGGAAGACCAAGGCGAACATGGCTGCAAGACATCGTTGAAAATCTGCGAATGGGCGCATCAGCAGCAGGGCATTTTGCTTACAACTGAGAGGCCTACAGGAGAGCTGTTAGGGAGGCAAAGTTCCGCAAGGGACATGCAAATGAATGAATGAATGAATGAAAGATGGTCGTCGAGGGCTTCGGGGATGGGTGGAGAGGGGGGAGCCACAGTGAATGAACCAGGCTGGAGAAGGATGGGAGTGGGTGCTTGCAGCGACTTAACAATTTTTTTTTCTCTAAGGCTCATCATAAAGAACATGTAAATACCGAAGTGAACGTGGTGCTGATGACCTTGGGGAGAGGTAATAACAATAATATAGTAATAATAATACTAAGAAGAAAGGAGGAGGAGGAGGAAGAAGAAGAAGAAGATGATGATGATGATGATGGTGGTGGTGGTGGTGATGGTGGTGGTGGTAGTGGTGGTAGTGGTGTTGATGATGATTATGATGATGATGATGATGATGATGATGTACAAAACAATTTTTTAAAATCACTTCTCGTAAATGAAATTTTGCATTTTGAACCGAAAAACGTGCAGTCCCCTCCCGCTCCCTCAGTGTGGCACCTTTGACATGTTCTCCACCAGCTCAGATGTGATTACGCTCCTGTAAACATTGACTGACTCCCATGTCATCTCTACATTTCAACGTATAATCACTTTGCTAGAAGATTCTGTTCCTGTCTTAGGTATGAACGCAGGAACCATTTACTTTGCTGTCTTCAACATTCTTGCTTCTCCTTTTTTTTAAGGAACATTTTTCTTTTGAATTATTTTTGTTGCATTCTTTATTTTTAAATCTTAGACCATAAGTGCAACTAGTTCCGTACATAAGAGAAAGGCGATCAAAGTTTCTCGAACACATCAACTGACGTTGAGGTCTTGAAAAGTTGATCATGACTGGAGAGACAAATGGCAGACCATTTAGTCAGGACGGCCTGTTAGCATTGCTTGGCAGGAAAACAGCAATCGACTAGATTCGAGACACGGAGGATCGAGCGAAATGGAGAGAGATGACCGCCTACACCTATTGGCATGGCAGTGTCTGAACTAATCTGACGGAATCTAAGAAATGAAAGCTCTTCAGTTCTTTGCAGTTCATTACTCGAGACATGATAGTTTACAGAATTTGAAATGTTTTGCAGGCTTTGTAAATATTAATGAGTTCTTTCTGGAAAACTGCCTAAAAACTAACAGAACAAATGTGAGTACGTTCATTTCTCATTTTCTTAAACGTCAGCAGATTTTTTTGTTAATCGTACGGTTCAAGGAAAGAAAACATGGATAACTCTGAACATTTTTTAGGCCGTTGCTCTAAACCGGAAGTCTTTGGGGCTATAAAACCAGGCTTAAATCTCTGACCAGTAAACGGAGATATCCATTCCAGGGAAGAAACATTCTTATAATTTGCACCGACAGCAGACGGATCACTGAGTAGGCAGTGCACTTCATGTCCAGGCGGTGCACTTGAGTGCGCACGAACATGAAACGAACTTGACAAATGAAGGCCTAGAAATATGAGGAGAAAAGTACAGTTTCCCTCAACACACAGGAAATGATCAATTTGGCAATGAAGGGGTTACGAAGACTATAACGCGGTTAATTAATTCTCTTAGATCTTCAAGTGTTACTTCAGATTCTTCACTGACCCCGTTCTGCTGAATATAGCCAACCTAAGCCCCCACACGCCTATCACACAGTGTGAATTACCATTTGTGATATATATATATATATATATATATTTATATATATATATTGAAAACAAGTTGAATTCTTTCCAGACTAAATGTTTACGAAGAATTAGAAAAATATTTTGGCCAAACACCATAAGAAATAACATCTTATTAGCAGAAATGCAGATGAAGCCACTGACAACAATTATTGAGGAAAGACGCTGGCGATGGCTGGGACATGTGCTCCGAATGACTGACAACTCACTACCAAAAATAGCACTAAGATGGACACCACAGGGGAACAGAAGTAAGGGTAGACCAAAAGAGACATGCAGAAGAACAACAGAAAGGATGTTGAGCAATAGAGGGCTCACCTGGGCAAGAGCAGAAAAAAAGGCGAAGGACAGGCATTTGTGGAAAACCCTTGCGGAAGCCCCATGTGCCCTGGGCACTTAAGGTTCAGATATATATATATGGGATGTGATTTCTGGGAGATTCTGATGTGACATCTGTGGCTGGATGAAGGATGAGAACTAAGCACATTTTATTCTTCTGCGATTATCTGTGGAATGTCTCAGCCCCGTCTCAATATCAACATTCAACTCTGGAACAACGCTTTAAAAAGAACAAACGCAAACAACATGGTTGTCCAGCTATGTCGTTCTTTTTCTTTTCCTTATTTTTAAGGAACATTTTTCTTTTGAATTATTTTTGTTGCATTCTTTTATTTTTAAATCTTAGACCATAAGTGCAACTAGTTCCGTACATAAGAGAAAGGCGATCAAAGTTTCTCGAACACATCAACTGACGTTGAGGTCTTGAAAAGTTGATCATGACTGGAGAGACAAATGGCAGACCATTTAGTCAAGACGGCCTGTTAGCATTGCTTGGCAGGAAAACAGCAATCGACTAGATTCGAGACACGGAGGATCGAGAGAAATGGAGAGAGATGACCGCCTACATCTATTGGCATGGCAGTGTCTGAACTAATCTGACGGAATCTAAGAAATGAAAGCTCTTCAGTTCTTTGCAGTTCATTACTCGAGACATGATAGTTTACAGAATTTGAAATGTTTTGCAGGCTTTGTAAATATTAATGAGTTCTTTCTGGAAAACTGCCTAAAAACTAACAGAACAAATGTGAGTACGTTCATTTCTCATTTTCTTAAACGTCAGCAGATTTTTTTGTTAATCGTACGGTTCAAGGAAAGAAAACATGGATAACTCTGAACATTTTTTAGGCCGTTGCTCTAAACCGGAAGTCTTTGGGGCTATAAAACCAGGCTTAAATCTCTGACCAGTAAACGGAGATATCCATTCCAGGGAAGAAACATTCTTATAATTTGCACCGACAGCAGACGGATCACTGAGTAGGCAGTGCACTTCATGTCCAGGCGGTGCACTTGAGTGCGCACGAACATGAAACGAACTTGACAAATGAAGGCCTAGAAATATGAGGAGAAAAGTACAGTTTCCCTCAACACACAGGAAATGATCAATTTGGCAATGAAGGGGTTACGAAGACTATAACGCGGTTAATTAATTCTCTTAGATCTTCAAGTGTTACTTCAGATTCTTCACTGACCCCGTTCTGCTGAATATAGCCAACCTAAGCCCCCACACGCCTATCACACAGTGTGAATTACCATTTGTGATATATATATATATATATATATATTAATATATATATATTGAAAACAAGTTGAATTCTTTCCAGACTAAATGTTTACGAAGAATTAGAAAAATATTTTGGCCAAACACCATAAGAAATAACATCTTATTAGCAGAAATGCAGATGAAGCCACTGACAACAATTATTGAGGAAAGACGCTGGCGATGGCTGGGACATGTGCTCCGAATGACTGACAACTCACTACCAAAAATAGCACTAAGATGGACACCACAGGGGAACAGAAGTAAGGGTAGACCAAAAGAGACATGCAGAAGAACAACAGAAAGGATGTTGAGCAATAGAGGGCTCACCTGGGCAAGAGCAGAAAAAAAGGCGAAGGATGAGAATTATGCACACTTTATTCTTCTGCGATTATCTGTGGAATGTCTCAGCCCCGTCTCAATATCAACATTCAACTCTGGAACAATGCTTTAAAAAGAACAAACGCAAACAACATGGTTGTCCAGCTATGTCGTTCTTTTTCTTTTCCTTATTCCTGGCCGCATGTATCATTTTTCGTATGACTTTGCTGCTACACGTCTTTTGCTTTTTTTGTTCTCCACATTTTCCACCAAAAGAGTTAGAGATTTCAACTCAGTCTGTGGCACGGAGCTGTTCGGTTGTTGTGGTTACAGATTATTTTAGATGTGGAGAAGAGCACGTACAGGTGACTCTAAGCTGTATATTGATATCCCCTTTGTACAAGCATCTTTTGTTAAGAATGTAGCGTGATACAAAGGAACTGGAGATAAAGTTGCTGTTCAAAAGAGCTGAATGAACGCGTTCGTTTTGCTGCATTTGTACTGGGTAATACGACAGTGTTTCTAAATCTGTGTAATCTGGACCCTCTTATCTTCACCATGACAATGTTTGCAGATCGTTTGAAAATAGTGAAATTTAGAAACTAAAATATTTAAAATAAATGTTAAGCATTCTAGAACCCAGCTCCATAAATACATCACACCCAACAACCCAAGAAAAGAGTGAAATTTTTGTACGGCAGTTAAGCTAAAATAAATGCAACGTCAATTAATTTCTTTTTCATTTCTTCTTTAAATTCGAAATCAAAGTTATACAATATATACTTATGCTATTTTGATACTTTCGTGCTGAACAAAATATTTAAAATAATGGAATTTATTGTTCACTTGTATTTACTTAAAGAATCGCCTGCTTAGATTTCCTTTTTAGCGTTCTTGAACATAGGAAATGTTTTCTTACCTGTGTGATACGACAATTGATATAAAACACGAGTTTGAGACAGCAGCGCCTTTCTAGCTGTTTGTTGGGCAGCTAGATAATGTCAGGAATTTTGAAACAGGTATTGTTGTAGGTCGGTTTAATTTACTCTAACATTGAGAGTATACCTGGTCCGGCATCTATACATCATCATTTACCAAATCTAGTGTGGGTTGATGCAGACAACAAAACCCAGCTACAGAGATAAACGAAGAAAGCCATTAAAAAAAAAACGACCACGTTATAATATTATCCATAACAGCAGGCCTTCCTGGGCCGACACCAGTTAAATCACAAACTGGTAACTGTCAGCAGCGAAGATGCTCGCACACCACGTGCCCTTCGCTGGATATGCGCTCCGCTCGGACAAAGGATGCGGTCAAACCACAGGCCTCAGTTTAAGAGAAGATATATGATCTTGCTGTAAACCAGAGACGGCCGCCAGACTGCTGCGTTTTATGACGTCGATGCCTGAGCGAACGACAAATAAGAAATCTGATGTCCTCCATTTGTGCAGTAAATATTATCTTGATCACATGTCGCACTTAGCGCTTTGCTGGAAATATTAATTACCTTGCTCGCATATCACACTTCTCTTTACTGTATATGTTAATTACCTTGCTCGCATATCACACTTCTCTTTACTGTATATGTTAATTACCTTGCTCGCATATCACACTTCTTTTTTGCTGTATATGTTAATTACCTTGCTCGCATATCACACTTCTCTTTTGCTGTATATGTTAATTACCTTGCTCGCATATCACACTTCTCTTTTGCTGTATATGTTAATTACCTTGCTCGCATATCACACTTCTCTTTACTGTATATGTTAATTACCTTGCTCGCATATCACACTTCTCTTTTGCTGTATATATTAATTACCTTGCTCGCATATCACACTTCTCTTTTGCTGTATATGTTAATTACCTTGCTCGCATATCGCACTTCTCTTTACTGTATATGTTAATTACCTTGCTCGCATATCGCACTTCTCTTTGCTGTATATGTTAATTACCTTACTCTCATATCACGCTTCTTTTGGTTGTATATAGTAATTACCTTGCTAGCATACCGCACTTCTATTTACTGTAAATATTAATTGCTTTGCTCGCATATCACACTTCTAATTTTGGAAATACACTCTTGCTTGCAATACGTTCTTTCGCTTTTTTGCTGCAAATATTACCTTGCTCACACATCGCACTTCCTTTTTTTTTTGGTGTTGTTGCAAATATTAATTACCTTGCTCGCAAATCGCACTTCGCTCTTTTGCCGGAAATATTTATCATCTCCTGGGCCTCGTTTTTCTTCATTGCCTTTCTAAATTGTACAAATTTCACTCCGGGGCAGTTTCAGTTTCCCCTGACAATAATACGGGACGGCTATTTGTTCCGATCAACATTCTGGAATCTGAAGGAAATAAATATTGAAAAAAAAAAAAACACCTCCCTAGGACATATCAAATTATTCCGTGATCTGATTATGATCCTGAGAACTGAACGTTTTTTTTTTTTTAGATTTCCAGAAGAAGTCGTAAGATTGTTGAAATCTAATGTTAAGTTTCTAAATTTTGTAGATAAATCATACAAAGTTAACTTTCATAATCCGCTTACTGAGTCACTCAAGGATAAATAGATGTTTATACTCAGTGTTAAAGGACACGGGCAATACAAATTCCACGGATGCTGATGGAGATAGGCTTTATATCATAAATGCAATGGATTTAATTGTTCATTTTCTCCTCTTTCTTTTTCTTCTTCTTCTTCTTCGTTCGCTTCTACAACCAAGATCGCCCGGGTGATCCTGCTGAATTTACTTCTGTGGTCCTCGATGTATCCCGTGGGTCCCCCCCCCCCCCCGTAGTCCCCGAGAGGCCCACAAGAGATCCCCGAGAGGATCACAGTAGGTTCAGAGTATCGCGGGGCTTGGGCCTGAATTCTTGGTGGGTCGCAGAAGCAGGATTGCGTGACACCGTGGTTTTCGTTGCACTAGTTTAACCTAGAGTTGGACTTTCTCATCGGAAAACCTCGACTTGGTTTGGATATCACCATATCCCCGCCGGGTGAGAGGTTGTTGTCTATCCAGTCCAGCGTTGGACTTTCTCACCGGAAAACCTCAGCGTGATTAGGATACACATATATCCCAGTCGACTGAGAGGTGATTGCCTATCTAAACTGCACTGGTCCAGTGTCTCCGACTTCAACATTTTGTGGTCGTGGCCGCTACCCTTCCTAGTTGTGACCAGGACGGAGCTTTTGTCCAGGAGGTCGAATCCTCGCCATTAGTAAGTTTCACTCCTGGTTTGACCCGGTTTAGGCGTATTATCCCAGCAAGGGCGTGTTTAGGACGTGACCGACCTCTAGAGCAGAGGTACTGTGACATGAGTAAGTCATCAAGTTTCACCCCTGGGTTAAGCCGGTTTAGACATATTTCACCAGTGTGTGTGTGTATATCAGATGTGGCCGGCCTCTTGAGCAGAGGTGCCGTGGTATGAGTAGCTCTCACCACGAGACTACTGGATATAAGTTTCACTCCACGTGCGGCATCAAGAAGAATCTCGCCAGCAGTGTCTTAGCTTAACCCCTGGGTTAAGCCGATTTCGACAATCTGCCTCAATCTGGGTGTATATAGGACGTGGCCGGCCTCTAGAGCAGAAGTGCCGTGATTTGAGTAGTACTGACCTCGATACTACTGGTTACTTCACTTAATCCTTTCCTTCACCATTTCCACGGCGACTCTGCGCGGCAACCCTAGTCGCAGTTTTTTTCTTCATTGGCCGGGAGGAGTTTCCCCCACGCACGGCAGCTGAAGAATCTCGCCAGAATCGGGTTTTCGATGAACTACCAAACAAGACTCTCATCTACCCGAAACTTCTGGTTTTCAGGCGCCAGATATTCGCCTTCGCCCCTTCTCCTGTCAGTTTGAACAGTTCCGCCACGAGAAGGCCAGGAGCTGGACGTGGACATCAAAGACTATTTGAGACACACACCTTGGAGGCATTTAATTGGAGTGGAGAGCGTATTTCCCACTCCACCTCCGGCTATAACAGTCCTTAGAACCTTCTCCTCTTTGAATGTTCTAGTAGTCCTTTATGCTTTTGTTAATTTTTTTTTACGTTACGTTTTTGTGCTAATTTTTCTCTTAATTCACTAGCAGTCGAGTTAACAATATATTCTGGTGCGCCTAGACCTGCAGGAAGTCATTTCATACTTTTCAAGAGTTCGTCTGTCACAAGTGTATGTGCTATCTAGTTTGTCTGTCACAAGTGTATGTGCTATCTAGTTTGTCTATCACAAGTGTGTGTGCCATCTAGTTTGTCTATCACAAGTGTGTGTGCCATCTAGTTTGTCTATCACAAGTGTGTGTGCTATCTAGTTTGTCTATCACAAGTGTATGTGCCATCTAGTCTGTCTATAGCAAGTGTATGTGCCATATAGTTTGTCTATCACAAGTGTATGTGCCATATAGTTTGTCTATCACAAGTGTGTGCCATCTAGTTTGTCTGTCACAAGTATATGTGCCATCTAGTTTGTCTTTCACAAGTGTATGTCCCATCTAGTTTGTCTTTCACAAGTGTATGTGCCATCTAGTCTGTCTATAGCAAGTGTATGTGCCATCTAGTTGTCTATCACAAGTGTGTGCCATCTAGTTTGTTTGTCACAAGTGTATGTGCTATCTAATGTGTCTATCACAAGTGTATATGCCATCTAGTTTGTCTTTCACAAGTGTATGTGCCATCTAGTCTGTCTATAGCAAGTGTATGTGCCATCTAGTCTGTCTATAGCAAGTGTATGTGCTATATATTTTGTCTATCACAAGTGTGTGCCATCTAGTTGTCTATCACAAGTGTATGTGCTATCTAGTTTGTCTGTCACAAGTATATGTGCCATCTAGTTTGTCTATAACAAGTGTATGTGCCATCTAGTCTGTCTATCACAAGTGTATGTGCTATCTAGTTTGTCTGTCAGAAGTGTATGTGCCATATAGTTTGTCTATCACAAGTGTATGTCCCATCTAGTTTGTCTGTCACAAGTGTATGTGCTATCTAGTTTGTCTGTCACAAGTATATGTGCCATCTAGTTGTCTATCACAAGTGTGTGCCATCTAGTTTGTCTAACACAAATGTGTGTGCCATCTAGTTTGTCTGTCAGAAGTGTATGTGCCATCTAGTCTGTCTATAACAAGTGTATGTGCTATCTAGTTTGTCTTTCACAAGTGTATGTGCTATCTAGTCTGTCTATAGCAAGTGTATGTGCTATATATTTTGTCTATCACAAGTGTATGTGCTATATATTTTGTCTATCACAAGTGTGTGCCATCTAGTTTGTCTGTCACAAGTATATGTGCCATCTAGTCTGTCTATAGCAAGTGTATGTGCTATATATTTTGTCTATCACAAGTGTGTGCCATCTAGTCTGTCTATAACAAGTGTATGTGCTATCTAGTTTGTCTGTCACAAGTGTATGTGCTATCTAGTTTGTCTATCACAAGTGTGTGTGCCATCTAGTTTGTCTATCACAAGTGTGTGTGCCATCTAGTTTGTCTATCACAAGTGTGTGTGCTATCTAGTTTGTCTATCACAAGTGTGTGTGCCATCTAGTTTGTCTATCACAAGTGTGTGTGCCATCTAGTTTGTCTATCACAAGTGTATGTGCTATCTAGTTTGTCTAACACAAATGTGTGTGCCATCTAGTTTGTCTATCACAAGTGTATGTGCTATCTAGTTTGTCTATCACAAGTGTGTGTGCCATCTAGTTTGTCTATCACAAGTGTGTGTGCTATCTAGTTTGTCTATCACAAGTGTATGTGCTATCTAATGTGTCTATCACAAGTGTATATGCCATCTAGTTTGTCTGTCAGAAGTGTATGTGCCATCTAGTTTGTCTATCACAAGTGTATGTGCTATCTAGTTTGTCTTTCACAAGTGTATGTCCCATCTAGTTTGTCTATCACAAGTGTATGTGCTATCTAGTTTGTCTATCACAAGTGTATGTGCTATATATTTTGTCTATCACAAGTGTATGTGTCATCTAGTTTGTCTGTCACAAGTATATGTGCCATCTAGTTTGTCTGTCACAAGTGTATGTGCTATCTAGTTTGTCTATCACATGTGTATGTGCCATCTAGTTTGTCTATCACAAGTGTATGTGCCATCTAGTTTGTCTATCACATGTATATGTGCCATCTAGTTTGTCTGTCACAAGTGTATGTGCCATCTAGTTTGTCTATCACAAGTGTATGTGCCATATAGTTTGTCTATCACAAGTGTATGTGCCATCTAGTTTGTCTATCACAAGTGTATGTGCCATCTAGTTGTACAGACAGACTGCCAGGAAGGGGACAGCACTGTGATTAAAAAAATGATCACAGTGGGAAGAAAATGTAACTCCCTAGGTTTGTATAAATCCAGAACCCTGAACGACTTCACTTATTTGGCTTTCTTTCTGTCTTTCTTGTTTATTCCTCAAACCCAGTGTTTCCCAACGTGGGGTATATGCCCCACAGGGGGTCGGGGGTGGAGGGGAAGTAATTGGAATGTATTATAATTGTTCAGAACTTGGTTCACTATTGTTCTGTGGAACGAGACGCGGGAGATGGGGTGGGAAGACCGATTACACGGGTCGGGGGGGGGGGGGGGAACGGACGGACATCAGAATCTTTTCGGGCGTTCAGGCGGGGCATGATCCAAAAAAGGAAGGTTGGGAAACAATGCTCTAACCCTTTAAAGCTTATTACTACAGACGCAAATCTCTCCTTTTTTTGGCTCTCTCTCTCTCTCTCTCTTTCTCTCTATCTCTCTCTCTCTCTTTCTCTATCTATTTCTCTCTCTCTCTTTCTCTATCTATCTCTCTCTCTCTCTTTCTTTCATCAGTTGTTCTCCATAAATCTTCCAGCTCTGGCTTTGCCTTGGCTCTGCCTCCACCCCCCCCCCCCCTTGATTTATATTTCCATTCCAGAATTTGTATAAATACTAGCTTAATCTGATGACTATCTTTCATTCTTTGAGCGTGCTTTTTTCTCACATTATGATGTCTACTTCCAGAAGCAAAATTCCAAATCTTATTTGACCATTACAGGAACTCCAACATACATACATCGAATGAATTCCGACCTGATTTCTCATGACTTCAACATTATTTCCTTTTGACAATTTCCAGCCTCGATTTGTCCTGTGCTTAAGGCTTCAATTAATGGATTTCATTCAAAAGCATGTACATTTTGGTATTTCTGGCACCTCGTCTTGCTTTGCAAGAGAAATGCTTTGTATGACACGAATAGAATTATGGAGATTCTCAATTGACGCTTTACTTTCCTCACTCCGGATGCTACTTGCTTATGCATTAAACTCTGGAATATATTCCATGAAAACGACAGGGGAAATATCAGATAATTCGAGTTGTCCATTCTAGTTTATCTAATATAGAAAACATTTGGAAACGAGTGTTTTAAGAACAGTTGTGTGTGGTGTCTTTTTTTTCACAGTGTTTATCTTAAATCATTTCTTCGAAGTGGAGTTTCCGTATCTAAGTAAGTGTTATAAGGTAAAATTCCCGTTTCCGTACCATTAAGGCATATTGGGGAATACGATGTTAGGCCCGTATTTTCCATGACCTTCGGCACAGGAAAGTGTGACGTGGTCAGTACCACGCCTGGCCGCTTTACCTTCCCAGATTTCTCTGGTACCCACTTTTAGAGGCTGGGTCCAACCCGGGGCCTTTTTGGTGTGTACCAGAAAAGATCCCACTGTTGGGACTAACCCTGTACCACCAGATTAGCAAACTGAGAGTAGGTGTTATAGATATCAAAACTGGTTTTATCATTATGCTAGAGTTATAAATAATATTACTGACCGATGTAAGTTTTTTATGTCAGGTGCTTATTTTCTCTTATGGTCATGGCTCAGAATGCTAATTAAACTTTTCCCACTCCCCATCCTCCTTTTGTATGTCGTCGATTCCAAAAAAGAATGTGCTCAAACGTTTATATTTTCGTAAGTAAAATAAATGCACAAATGAACAACTATTCGCCATTGTCTTGAACGCATCGTGGCAACTTTTAAGGTATACTCCGTAGACTTTCTGCGTATATAAAGTAGAAATAGTCAGAGGTGTACAGTGAAGTTTTACAAATAAGACAGATAGAAGTAAATGTGAGAATTAATGCCAAGAACGATAGTGAGACGAGCACTTAAAAATCTATAACACATAGCGACGAAAATGTAACTCCCTAGGTTTGTATAAATCCAGAACCCTGAACGACTTCACTTATTTGGCTTTCTTTCTGTCTTTCTTGTTTATTCCTCAAACCCAGTGTTTCCCAACGTGGGGTATATGCCCCACAGGGGGTCGGGGGTGGAGGGGAAGTAATTGGAATGTATTATAATTGTTCAGAACTTGGTTCACTATTGTTCTGTGGAACGAGACGCGGGAGATGGGGGTGGGAAGACCGATTACACGGGTCGGGAGGGGGGGGGGACGGACGGACATCAGAATCTTTTCGGGCGTTCAGGCGGGGCATGATCCAAAAAGGGAAGGTTGGGAAACAATGCTCTAACCCTTTAAAGCTTATTACTACAGACGCAAATCTCTCCTTTTTTTGGCTCTCTCTCTCTCTCTCTTTCTCTATCTCTCTCTCTCTTTCTTTCATCAGTTGTTCTCCATAAATCTTCCAGCTCTGGCTTTGCCTTGGCTCTGCCTCCACCCCCCCCCCCTTGATTTATATTTCCATTCCAGAATTTGTATAAATACTAGCTTAATCTGATGACTATCTTTCATTCTTTGAGCGTGCTTTTTTCTCACATTATGATGTCTACTTCCAGAAGCAAAATTCCAAATCTTATTTGACCATTACAGGAACTCCAACATACATACATCGAATGAATTCCGACCTGATTTCTCATGACTTCAACATTATTTCCTTTTGACAATTTCCAGCCTCGATTTGTCCTATGCTTAAGGCTTCAATTAATGGATTTCATTCAAAAGCATGTACATTTTGGTATTTCTGGCACCTCGTCTTGCTTTGCAAGAGAAATGATTTGTATGACACGAATAGAATTATGGAGATTCTCAATTGACGCTTTACTTTCCTCACTCCGGATGCTACTTGCTTATGCATTAAACTCTGGAATATATTCCATGAAAACGACAGGGGAAATATCAGATAATTCGAGTTGTCCATTCTAGTTTATCTAATATAGAAAACATTTGGAAACGAGTGTTTTAAGAACAGTTGTGTGTGGTGTTTTTTTTCACAGTGTTTATCTTAAATCATTTCTTCGAAGTGGAGTTTCCGTATCTAAGTAAGTGTTATAAGGTAAAAGGTAAAATTCCCGTTTCCGTACCATTAAGGCATATTGGGGAATACGGTGTTAGGCCCGTATTTTCCATGACCTTCGGCACAGGAAAGTGTGGTGTGGTCAGTACCACGCCTGGCCGCTTTACCTTCCCAGATTTCTCTGGTACCCACTTTTAGAGGCTGGGTCCAACCCGGGGCCTTTTTGGTGTGTACTAGAAAAGATCCCACTGTTGGGACTAACCCTGTACCACCAGATTAGCACACTGAGAGTAGGTGTTATAGATATCAAAATTGGTTTTATCATTATGTTAGAATTATAAATAATATTACTGACCGATGTAAGTTTTTTATGTTAGGTGCTAATTTTCTCTTATGGTCATGGCTCAGAATGCTAATTAAACTTTTCCCACTCCCCATCCTCCTTTTGTATGTCGTCGATTCCAAAAAAAAGAATGTGCTCAAACGTTTATATTTTCGTAAGTAAAATAAATGCACAAATGAACCACTATTCGCCATTGTCTTGAACGCATCGTGGCAACTTTTAAGGTATACTCCATAGACTTTCTGCGTATATAAAGTAGAAATAGTCAGAGGTGTACAGTGAAGTTTTACAAATAAGACAGATAGAAGTAAATGTGAGAATTAATGCCAAGAACGATAGTGAGACGAGCACTTAAAAATCTATAACACATAGCGACGAACTAATATTTCGGCGATATCCCTTTATCAAGGACGAGAAAATAACGAAACAAATAAACACAAGATGGCACTTTCCTGATAGAGATCTTCATGGTTAGGACATCAACTCTCTATCTCTCTTTCGTACAGTACTCGTATTTTCCCCTTAACTCTTGATCAGACCTGTCACACGTACTGTCAGCCTAGTCATTAACTGCCACTTGTCACTCTCGGTATTTTTACTACATTACACTAACACTAGTTTAGTAATGCCAGCCAAACTAAGACATTAATAAAATGAAACTTATTTAAAAAATAGCAAGTTTTACATCGAATACAGAAGAAAACTAAAGACAGCTTGTTGAGAGAAATTCTTCTTATTCTTCTCTTCTTGGAAGTGCGAGCGCGGTTTTCTTTGGTGCTGATGCCGTGAAGATGTCGAAGCACAGCATCGTGTTGGCTGGGAGTGGGATATGGCGGCTTTTTCAGTTCTTGGTTGAAGCTATAAAAAAGGGAGAGGGGGTAAAGTAAAGATAGTCCCATAGCATTTCAAATGCCGTAGGGGGTGAAGCGTTAGAGACCTCATTATGCTGGGTCATCAGCGTGTGAGGTAGGGTGACCAGTTCCTTTCCTCGCTGCCTTTACTTCCCAGATTTTCTCTGGTACCCATTTTACGAGGCTGGGTCGACCTCAGGGCCGTATTGGTCGGAAAAAAAAATCCCGCTCAGCTGGGGATTCGAACCCTCGACCATTTGGTTGCTAGACGAGTGCTCTAACCACTACGCTAGCCGGCCCAAAGAGGGGGAGGGGTGTGAAATATTGCTTTAGCAAACTCCTCCTCCATGCGGGTTGTGGTGATCCCTGCCCCATTAGCCAGGCTGAGCCTGGAGGTGGCACAGAATCTTGGTTAGCTATGGTTCGCCAACCCTGACGCTAGCATATGAGCTATGGTTCCCCAACCATGACGCTATTATGTGAGTATGTGAGCTATGGTTCGCCAACCCTGAAGCTAACGTGAGCTATGGTTTGCCAACCTTGAAGCTAGCATGTGAGCTATGGTTCGCCAACCCTGAAGCTAGCATGTGAGCTATGGTTTGCCAACCCTAAAGTTAGCATGTGAGCTATGGTTCGCCAATCCTGAAGCTAGCATGTGAGCTATGGTTCGCCAACCCTGAAGCTAGCATGTGAGCTATGGTTTGCCAATCCTGAAGCTAGCATGTGAGCTATGGTTTGCCAACCCTGAAGCTAGTATGTGAGCTATGGTTCGCCAACCCTGAAACTAGCATGTGAGCTATGGTTTGCCAACCCTGAAGCTAGCATGTGAGCTATGGTTCGCCAACCCTGACGCTAGCATGTGAGCTATGGTTTGCCAACCCTGAAGCTAGCATGTGAGCTATGGTTTGCCAACCCTGAAGCTAGTATGTGAGCTATGGTTCGCCAACCCTGAAACTAGCATGTGAGCTATGGTTTGCCAACCCTGAAGCTAGCATGTCAGCCATGGTTCGCCAACCCTGACGCTAGCATGTGAGCTATGGTTCGCCAACCTTGACGCTAGCATGTGAGCTATAGTTCGCTGACTGCCAAATCGGACAGTGTTTTCGCCGCCATTGTTGAGAGATAAAACAAGAAATGAGAAAAAGTTGCTAAAATATTTGTACAGGAGCAGAGGTAAACTGTGTCAGGGTGAACAAAAAAATTATTAAAGTGACTGGCCTTTGTCCAGCGAGTACGCCTTGAAGCTACCGCAATGCGAGGATCGACAACGACAAAGTGTGTCACTGTAGAAAGAACATAACCTGTAAGAACACGGTTTCTCTACCTGCATGGTGTGGGGGGGGGGGGGGGCCTTCCCCAGAGATGGTGACTGAAAAAGACACTTCCTCTGGGTAAATCTGGATCTTAGCTACATGCTTTTGTTGTCCCCCCCCCCCCCCAGACAGCTTGGTTAACAATTCATTTTTAGTTCTACACATGAGACAGCAAACCCTACTCTTGCACATCACATATACCCAAGCTCTTGCACATCACATATACCCAAGCTCTTGCACATCACATATACCCAAGCTCTTGCACATCACATATACCCAAGCCTTACCTGATTAACATTTTGTATAATAAACTATGCGTTATTCTCCTTTTTGGCCTGTTGCGGCCTCTAGTGGATAAACTAGAAGGAAAATCAGTTTCTTTCTATCTGTATTAGTGAGTTCATTGGAACTGGCATATTTCATGGAGGTGGTTTGTGTGGTTTGGAGAGTGGGGATGTGTGAGGAATTGCGCGGGGAGGGGGGGGGGGAATTGAAGTGAAAAATGAGCGGTGGTAAATATTTTACTGCAAAGGGTTCCGCGGGGGCAGAAAAGGTTGAGACACTCTGTATAAGAGAATCAACAGAAAGGAATAAACGAACAGAGTAAATTGACACATGAAACAATTCCAGGCTGGAATTAGCGCGTGGTATTGAAAACTATATATATATATATATATATATATATATATATATATATATATATATATATGTTGGTCACATATATTGGTCACGTGATGACAAGAAACAGTCAGAGAATCCCAAAAACAAGTTATCAAGTGGAACACAACAGGCCAAAGAAAAAGAGGTCGTCCACGTGAAGCTCTAAAGAGGACATTGTTAAGAGAGGTCAAATTAGTAGGCATAAAATCCCTTGATGAGGTTCAAAAACTCGCCGAAAACAGGAAAACCTGGACAACTACCTTCCGAGCTCTATGTGATGTTTAACGGCACGGGAAGGATATAAGATTAGATAAGATTGAAAACAAATGACGAACCACGGCATCAACATATGATAAGCATGGGAAGAATGAAAGATGGACTGATAAAAGGTAGAATGTAAGACGGACCTGCGTCCAATTCTTCATCATTTTAAAATAAAGATCATTCATTCATTCATTCATTTATTTACGCATTTTCAGTTGAATGGAAAATAAATAACATATGAGTACACAACAGCGCCACTTTCAAAGATTATATCTTCTTCAGTTTATATCAGTTTTTACTTGTACTATATGTTACACTTTGATTAATGCACATATTTTTCAGTCTCTTTAAGTACTGTAGATTAGAAACGTACACGATATCGCCGTCAGTATATACTGGTCTAATCAACGCTGTATTTTTGTTGCTGTATGTGTCTATTTGTACCCTAAATATTTAAGAAGAATTAGAAATATTTTGGCCAAACACCATAAGAAATAACATCTTATTAGCAGAAATGCAGATGAAACCACTGACAACAATTATTGAGGAAAGACGCTGGCGATGGTTGGGACATGTGCTCCGAATGACTGACAACTCACTACCAAAAATAGCACTAAGATGGACACCACAGGGGAGCAGAAGTAAGGGTAGACCAAAAGAGACATGGAGAAGAACAACAGAAAGGATGTTGAGCAATAGAGGGCTCACCTGGGCAAGAACAGAAAAAAAGGCGAAGGACAGGCATTTGTGGAAAACCCTTGCGGAAGCCCCATGTGCCCTGGGCACTTAAGGTTCAGAGAGAGAGAGAGAGAGAGAGAGAGAGAGAGAGAGATGTCTATTTCTGTCACAGTTTATGTAATAGACTTTTCCTGTCTATGTTTATGCCCTTTTTACTACTTTTCTGTTTCCTTCCTGATCCTGCGGCTCTCTTCACTTCCATGTTTCCTGTTCAGCGTGATCGCTGATACAATGATGATACAATGATGATACAAGCATGGTTTTCTTTTATTTATATATTTTGTTTAGTTTTCTTTATGTGAGATTCCATCGCAGTTTTCAGTCTCTGTACTTGTTACAGGATCGGTTCTAGGCATTATTTTCCTTACATCATCATCATCATGTGTCGTTTCTCCGAGGTCCTTTGACCACAGTGGATCTTAAAAACCTGCCCCGGGTTTTTAATCTTTTCTTTTTTATTTGTCTTTTCATTTTTTTTATGAAGTACCGTTGGGCCATCTGTTTCGTGGCCACATCCTCACCGAAACTGACCGTGTTTTCCTTTGCCATCCTTATATTCGTGCTTATTTTTTTATTTAGTCGTTAACTCACACCTTCACTATTTTTGGAGGGGTTTTTTGCATATTTTTATTTTATTTTATAAATCTTTATACGGACTCTGATTCTTTCGCTGTCAAAATGGGACGTAGTTTATTGTATTTTTATTGTTTTGTTTCGCTATCAGTTGTTCACAAAATTATTAATTAGTATTCTTTTCTTTCAACGAATTACACAAAATTTGTATGAACTTATTTAGAATCACAGACGGAATTACCAGCATAGAGGCCATTGTGTCATTCTGACGGATTCATAGAGTATGCTCCGTAAGATTGGGAAGAATTTGCTTCGCAAAGAATGGGCTCAACTGTAACAGCCAGTCAGCTGTGACAAGCCTAACGTGGCTTTTCTGTCCAGACCACGCTGGCAATGATGTGGCAGACGGACTTGCTGGACAGGCTAAAGTAAACTGCAGACTGTCGGTGGACAGTCAAGTACGAGCATTGTGTCTGACGGGGAGTGGGTTGCGGTGACTTGATTGAAGATCCAGAGTGGACGCAATACACCACCGCCGTAGGAACCACCGCCGTAGGAACCACTGCCGTAGGAACCACCGCCGTAGGAACCACTGCCGTAGGAACCACCGCCGTAGGAACCACCGCCGTAGGAACCACTGCCGTAAGGATCATCGCAGTTGAAATCGCCGCCATAAAGACCACCACTATAGAGACCACCGTACATATAGATATCGGCAGCAATGACCACCGCTATAGAGACAACCGCCATAGGGACTACCGCTAAAGAGACCAGCGCCATAGGGACCACCGTTAAAAAAGGGATCACCGCCATAAGGACTACCGTTAAAGAGATCACCGCCATACAGATTACCGCTAAAGAGATCACCATCATAGGGAGCTCCGCTGTAGAGATCACCGCCATAGAAGCCACTGCTATAAGGACCACTGCTATAGTGACCACCGCCATGGAGACCACAGCCAATACTTTTCCCATTAGCCAAGCTACAAAAATGCACCAGCCATTCACAATTAATTCCACGAAGAGGTCTTAGTTACCTCTAACTTGGCGACCCTAATAACTGCGCTGTTGCTCTAAGAAAACCATCTTCGCTACCATAAGGCAAGATGGGCAGGTTCAAGAAATTCGCTAGAGTGAAGTTTGTACACACTCACCAGTCCCTGTTACACTGCCTGCACCAGCATCTACAAAATTTCCCTTGTAAATTAAGCCAAAGACTTCTTAACCTGCAGCAGTAAAAGGTTCAAGCTTTTGTTTGTACTTGTTTATGCCCACAAACTTTATAATTCAAAGTCACAAGTTAGAGAAAACGTAATAATATAATATAATATAATATAATATAATTCTTCAAATAATAATAAACAAGGTATGCTTCCCCCCCCCCCTTTTATGGTAGGCTAACCATACTTAAGATAGACTAGTTCCACAGTTGAACCTTTCCCATTGAACTCCAACTGTAAAGTCGCAACAGGGAAGCAGGGATATAAAATAAAGAAATTGGTTTTCTACATTCTGAAGTAAGGATACACTCCTCGAGAAGATCGATCCATCTTGAAGCGAGCTTCGTACATACACAAAAGGGCGTGAATTCACTGCACGTATCTTTGTGACGGCGCTTTTCGCTTTAAGATCCGAAAGTCTACAGCGGTCTGTGTTCATTTGGAGCGGGGGTTTTCTGTAGAGAAATCTGAGTATTTCATTTTGATGCCTGACTTCTCTCATCACGCCCGCACGCCTATGCGTGTCTGCCATGTTTGCGTTATTTTTCCTCACTGTTTTTATCACAGATGATAAACATTATCTTATTCTCCTTCATCCGTATAGTTTCGTAGTGTTTATTTAAGGTATAGTTATTTACATGTTTTAACTCCTCGTTTGATATTGATGTACACTGGTGAAAAAGCCACATATTTAGACATTTTTCATCTTCATTTGATGTATACGCAATCATCATCATAATCATCGTCATCATCATCATCAAGTGCCGTCCTTAGTGTGGTAATGAATATCCAGCCCCCTTGCTCCTTTACCTTGATGGTACATTTACCCAAGCTGTCTCCTGTCCATTCTCGTATGTTATCTTCCCATCTACACAACTGTCTACCTCTCGCTCGTTTTCCTTCCACATTTCCTTCTAGTATGGTCTTCGGAATATGCAGTAACTGGTCTGTTAAAGTCATGATTCGATCCTTCAAGTTAAATTCTGCAGTGACTGGAACTTGTCCAACCCAGAGCTATAGTCCTCTGTGGTACATCTTCCGTTTACGCAATGCTGGTATACCTTTTTCCAGTATAATACACCGTGTGTTTCGTGATAATAAATTTTTAATGCTATATTTTAAAAGTAAATCCACATTAACCTATATCTCTGTATAAATTTACATCTCTATAAAAAAAACGTACAAACTGAAGAACAGGATAATGAAATAAAATGTTCATTTAAAGCATGGTCACAAGAGAATTTGCAAAGAAGCACTAACAAACAAGATGCTAAAACATGGAAAGCAAGGATATATCAGTCTCTAATGGTCCAGGCAATACACGTAAGAAAGAAAAGAATGATATGAAAAAGAACACTCTTGTTACAATAAGTACATCATCCAAGAGAAAGTATACGTTTTGATGGATAAGTTAGTTTTAGATCACCGCCATACAGATTACCGCTAAAGAGATCACCGCCACACAGAATACCGCTAAAGAGATCACCGCCACACAGAATACCGCTAAAGAGATCACCGCCACACAGACTACCGCTAAAGAGATCACCGCCACACAGACTACCGCTAAAGAGATCACCGCCACACAGACTACCGCTAAAGAGATCACCGCCATACAGACTACCGCTAAAGAGATCACCGCCATACAGATTGCCGCTAAAGAGATCACCATCATAGGGAGCTCCGCTGTAGAGATCACCGCCATAGAAGCCACTGCTATAAGGACCACTGCTATAGTGTGACCACCGCCATGGAGACCACAGCCAATACTTTTCCCATTAGCCAAGCTACAAAAATGCACCAGCCATTCACAATTAATTCCACGAAGAGGTCTTAGTTACCTCTAACTTGGCGACCCTAATAACTGCGCTGTTGCTCTAAGAAAACCATCTTCGCTACCATAAGGCAAGATGGGCAGGTTCAAGAAATTCGCTAGAGTGAAGTTTGTACACACTCACCAGTCCCTGTTACACTGCCTGCACCAGCATCTACAAAATTTCCCTTGTAAATTAAGCCAAAGACTTCTTAACCTGCAGCAGTAAAAGGTTCAAGCTTTTGTTTGTACTTGTTTATGCCCACAAACTTTATAATTCAAAGTCACAAGTTAGAGAAAACGTAATAATATAATATAATATAATATAATATAATATAACATAATATAATATAATATAATATAATATAATATAATATAATATAATATAATATACTTCTTCAAATAATAATAAACAAGGTATGCTTCCCCTCCCCCCCCCCTTTTTTATGGTAGGCTAACCATACTTAAGATAGACTAGTTCCACAGTTGAACCTTTCCCATTGAACTCCAACTGTAAAGTCGCAACAGGGAAGCAGGGATATAAAATAAAGAAATTGGTTTTCTACATTCTGAAGTAAGGATACACTCCTCGAGAAGATCGATCCATCTTGAAGCGAGCTTCGTACATACACAAAAGGGCGTGAATTCACTGCACGTATCTTTGTGACGGCGCTTTTCGCTTTAAGATCCGAAAGTCTACAGCGGTCTGTGTTCATTTGGAGCGGGGGTTTTCTGTAGAGAAATCTGAGTATTTCATTTTGATGCCTGACTTCTCTCATCACGCCCGCACGCCCATGCGTGTCTGCCATGTTTGCGTTATTTTTCCTCACTGTTTTTATCACAGATGATAAACATTATCTTATTCTCCTTCATCCGTATAGTTTCGTAGTGTTTATTTAAGGTATAGTTATTTACATGTTTTAACTCCTCGTTTGATATTGATGTACACTGGTGAAAAAGCCACATATTTAGACATTTTTCATCTTCATTTGATGTATACGCAATCATCATCATAATCATCGTCATCATCATCATCAAGTGCCGTCCTTAGTGTGATAATGAATATCCAGCCCCCTTGCTCCTTTACCTTGATGGTACATTTACCCAAGCTGTCTCCTGTCCATTCTCGTATGTTATCTTCCCATCTACACAACTGTCTACCTCTCGCTCGTTTTCCTTCCACATTTCCTTCTAGTATGGTCTTCGGAATATGCAGTAACTGGTCTGTTAAAGACATGATTCGATCCTTCAAGTTAAATTCTGCAGTGACTGGAACTTGTCCAACCCAGAGCTATAGTCCTCTGTGGTACATCTTCCGTTTACGCAATGCTGGTATACCTTTTTCCAGTATAATACACCGTGTGTTTCGTGATAATAAATTTTTAATGCTATATTTTAAAAGTAAATCCACATTAACCTATATCTCTGTATAAATTTACATCTCTATAAAAAAAACGTACAAACTGAAGAACAGGATAATGAAATAAAATGTTCATTTAAAGCATGGTCACAAGAGAATTTACAAAGAAGCACTAACAAACAAGATGCTAAAACATGGAAAGCAAGGATATATCAGTCTCTAATGGTCCAGGCAATACACGTAAGAAAGAAAAGAATGATATGAAAAAGAACACTCTTGTTACAATAAGTACATCATCCAAGAGAAAGTATACGTTTTGATGGGTAAGTTAGTTTTAGAACGAAAAGTCTGTGTGACTGTCACATGAAGAATATTTAAACAGACTTCTTTGAAATGACAATATTCTGCCGATATTCTTTTAACCTGGGACAGCAACTGTTGTCCTTTAAAACTTTAATGGCTTGTGGGCAGGAGATTTCCTGCTGTAGAGAGCGAAACAACAGCACGGATGCTCAGAACGTCAAAAAAGTACATGCAAGCGTTTACATTTCTGACGCTCTAAGCATGGTAGATCAGTCTGGGTCTTCAAGGGGGATCTGTGAGTTATTGTTGGTTTATAATCGCTTCACGACGCTGAATCTGCTGCTCTCATGTTCACGTCTGTAACTTGGCAAAGTTCCCTGCTATTTGTTTCTGTGGACTGGATTTTATTCCTGAAAAGTAACGCAACCAAGTCCCGTCTTATCCCTTCCCGCGCCTCACGTGATGTCACCCTTGTTTCCCCCTAGTTCCCTAAAGCTGGAAAGATTGTTGTCTCACACTCTGATGGGGACCAAAAAGACGAACAACTCCTGCCACATTCAGACGGTACACAAAAGCATCTTTTAAGATATCCTTGGAGATAATCTTTACTTTTCGTTATCGGTAGCGTGAGACTCCATATAGAAGATCCTTCTTCGATAATTCTTATCCTTGCAAATCACTGGATGGCTGGGAAAATTCTGGTGTCGCTGCAGGTCTTTGGTGATAAAGACCTTGCGGTACTGAAAGAAATAACACTTGGGTACAGCGTGTTGTTGAGTATAATGAGGAGAATCGGACCCGACAAAAACGGCAAGAAAAGCTGGTAAGTTGCTGACTGAATGTCGAGTAGCTATTTTCGGTGTAGTGAAGAGGTTATAAACCAACAACTCAAACATCTCAGAGACTCCGGAGGGGGGGTCATGATCCATAGAGGTCCATTTCCCTTAGAGCGTTAAAAGTTCAAAGTATCGAAATGCTTGCCTGAATGTTGGGGGAAGGGGGGATATGTACCTTTCTGATGACTTTTCTTCTTGCTCTTCTGCCAACAAGTTTCCCGCGTGGGCAAGCTGATGTTCAAAAAAAAAAAAAAAAAAGACTCCTTGCCATAAAGAAGACCTCCAACGTCCAGGAAGACTTGGCAGAAGATGACAGACCTGTCCCCCCCCCCCCCAAAAGTCCAATCAATCTGTGCTTTTGCTCTAATCTTTGGAAAAACATAAAACTGTATCCCCAACAACATTTTTAAGATTTGCTTAAAGCGAGCAACAAATCATTTTGGGCTGAAGAGAAATCGATGAGTGCGTGCACATTAGAGAGTTAACCACATCAGAGATAATGGGTCGCCGAGCAGACCAAAAAAAACATGCATTTTCAAATTTGAAGAATTGGACCAAAAAAACATGGCAGGAAGACGAGGTCTGGCAAGATTTTATAACAACGGGTAAATCTCATTAACAAGGTTTTTGTTCCAAGCAGGGAAATCATCCGCGTGTTTTTATTACTGTTGTATATATGTGTATAAGCCAGTTGAATGAACGCGTGTACTCTTGTCTGTGTGAGATTGACCATAATAGAAGCAATCAGAAGCAGAGGACGCCGAAGAATAAGAAAAGATAGAAGGATTAAAGACTAGGGTTATAGCCTTTACTACGATGTTGTATACTTATATAAGCCAGCACTGTCTTAATGCGCGTACTTATATCTGTGTGGAATTGAAAGTTGTATCCTTACGCGTGACTATAAAACCTTCAATTTGCACGCGGGCCTTAACGTAAATTCCGTTTTAAAAATTCTTATAGATCCTCCCACAGACAGTCTTGCCACCCAGTTTTCTGCAACGCAAAATGAAGACAGGTGTCTGCAAAGTAGAGACTTTGACTGTAAGAAATTCACGACAAGAACTTGTAACATTAGTCTATAACATGTACGCGATTTCACAGTGTCTCAGGTTAGAAGACGGTTCTTAACCATTTTCTGTTTACAAAGGACCTTCTTTCCGGCCTGAAAACAGCTGTGGGCCCCCTTTCCGGTTTGAGAGCAGCTGTGAACCTCTTTCCGGCCTGAAAACAGCTGTGGGCCCCCTTTCCGGTTTGAGAGCAAATGTGAACGCCTTTCCGGCCTGAAAAAAGCTGTGGGCCCCCTTTCCGGTTTGAGAGCAGCTGTGAACTCCTTTTCGGCCTGAAAACAGCTGTGGGCCCCCTTTCCGGTTTGAGAGCAGCTGTGAACGCCTTTCCGGCCTGAAAACAGCTGTGGGCCCCCTTTCAGGTTTGAGAGCAGCTGTGAACCTCTTTCCGGCCTGAAAACAGCTGTGAACCTCTTTTCAGGCCTGAGAGCAGCCGTGAACCCCTTTCCGGGCTGAAAACAACTGTGGACCCACTTTCCGGTTTGAGAACAGCTGCATACCTCCTTTCCTTTCTGGCTTGAGAAAAACCTGTGAAACTCCTTTCCTGCCTGAGAGCAGCTGTGGACCTCCTTTCCTGCCTGAGAACAGCTGTGGACCTCCTTTCTGGTTTGAAAACACCTGTGGATCCCAGGCTGAGAACCACTGGGTTAGAGACTCTTTCTGTGGGAGTCGAGGATGTTACTTGAAGAGCAAGAAAAAAAACGCACTGTTATTTAAAGAAATTCACAACTCACCTGGGAACAAATTGAACCATCACAATGCTTTTACCGAAAAGCAAGAACTCAGCCTGACTGTCACAGAGAGAAGCTGATAAGCTTCTTATTTATACGACCTTTGTTCTACCAGTGCCAGACTTTGGGCTTGACAGTTAGAAAATAATAAGATCTGTGTTCAAGCGAGATGAGAAGAGTGAGACAGGTGCTCGCGTAGACCTTGCAAGAAATGACGAGACTCAAAACCCAGACGATCCAACACGATGAGAAGTAGAGCTCTAACTGAAAAAAAACACTCTCTTGGCTTCCAGCAAGTGGCTTTTTGTGGAGTATAGGTTTATCTATACCGTTACAGACCTTCTCAGGTATCTATCTATCTATCTATCTATCTATCTATCTATCTATCTATCTATCTATCTATCTATCTATCCGTCCGTCTGTCTGTCTGTGTCTGTCTGTTTGTTCATCCATATATATATATATATCGTTCTCGTCAGGTTAGTAGAAGGCTTGGTCCAGTAAGTCAGCATATAGGAAGAAAAACAAAATGGAGTAACGTGTTTTATAGTATATCCTTTGTCCACTTTATGAGATTCATGCAAACTTCCCACGCACTCTACAAGAGGGTTCAAAAGGCAGGTGTGTTATAAACTTTCAATCATTTTCTTGTAATATGAGCATTCGTCACACAACACTTCTTTCAAATTACTCTCTCTCTCTCTCTCTCTCTCTCTGTCAGTTAATTTCGGTCACGTGTTCTCTAATCAATTTGATGAGAATCCAAGAAAGAGCTAGCACAGAACTCTCCTGCTCGAGAAGTTGTTTTAGCTGCGAAGCTAGAATTCTGCTGTACGAGTCACGTGACGAAAACAGAGACCGTTTCTTAGCTACGGCTTCAATCTCAACCAGTCCAAAGATCAGCTTTACTCGGATCATGCCCATGTATTTCTGTGCGGTGAATCGCTTTCGTTTTTATCCCGTGCAGTTTTCCATAGTGCCAAGTACACGGGTTGCATTTAATCACAATAAGGCCGAATCAGTCAGCTCCAAGGGACTATGGGATTGTAATGAAGAGTTAAAGACAGCCAATGCATGTTAAATATCAGGCAACGCACTGAAAAGGTATGTGTTGTATTGAGTACTGGTGCTAAACATATATATTGACTGTGTCACATTGTGGTGTGACTAAGTTGCAGATATGAAGATTTCCTATAATGATATACTCTTCACGGGAAAACCCAGGACGTTCACAAACTGGGGCATGGGATTATCAATCAATACACATTATCTTGATGCATTATCTTAGCATTCACAACAGTTTACTACATGGAACACGATGATGATGAAGATAAAACGAGAAGACAAAATATATCAAGTGAGGTCTCCAACAATACAGAAATCCATCACGAGTAAGATTCTGGGCTGCCTGCTAGCTAATATTAGACTAAGTAAGCCCCATGAGAATCAAGTAACTTTCGTCTATCCACACATTTCAGACGTACACTAACTTGCACGATAATATTTCTAGCAAGACGACACTAGCACAACATACACGTTTCACAGTCAAACTCCGAATGATCTGAGCTGAAACTTTCGTCTCACTCCCAGACCACAAAATATAGTTTTCAAGAGCAAAGAATGAACTTGAAGTCATGGACAAAACAGTCTAGAAGATTCTACAAAACCATCATAGGCCTAACTCTGAGATATTGGTTCAGAGTTATATCAAGATTTAGACAGCCTTGACCAAACACTGTCACAACTCTACGCTTTAGGTCTGAGACACACCGTCACAAGCTGCAGAACTTCACGGCATCAGCAGCATAAATAAATAACTGTCAGAACATCTTCAGCCGCGCATGAAAAAATTGCAGGTTCCAGAATTCCGAATCCTGCATCATCGCATTCAGGAAACTTCCACACATGTTCTGCCGCTTACTCCAACATCCACCGAAGAGTCTGTCTACTGAAAGTTCTCGTCAAATGTTGGTACGTTTGCGCCCACTTAGTTCAGATTTTCTTCCAAGACTCCTGCTCTGTCCCAACTTCATCATCTGGAGAGAACAGAAAAATTAGGAAGCAAAGAACTCTGTTTGCTTAAAGAACAAATCCATATTAATCTCAATGCGACAGCCAAAACTACTTCTTCCTTTCATTATTATCTAAATGTTAGCATCGTTTTCCTTCATTTTCAATTACGTGGAAGTTTGTGGGCGGCGACTGAAACTCTTAAGTAATTCCCAGTTGGTTGTTCTATCTGTCAAACACGCATTACTCTGATCCTAGAGGTTGTTTGTGTGACAGGGCTTATGGGAGTTAGTTGCGAGATAAACTCTCGGTGCATTCGATTTTGGACAGTTAACTAAAAAGGTTGCTACAGCGTGAAAGACAAATAAATATACTGCTGGAAAATAAATAAATAACTGAGAAGGAAAGTCTGAGTACAGTTTACCGATTACTGTAAGAAAATAGACGTCAATGATCTTGAAAAACGAGACAATGTAATGCTTAGCTAAAGTCATTAGTTCTCAAAGTCTGCATTGCTGCCCCATTTCTATCCCCACCACCCAACCCCCGGAGGCATTTAAGAAGATACAGGAAGACGGTGAAAGAAAAAACTGGAGTGGCATGAGGCAGCAGAACCAAATGAGCTACACAAAAAATACAACTTTTTTTTTTTGGGGGGGGGGGGGGGGTAAGGAAATAACATGGGAAGCAAGGGAAGAGTAACATAAAAAAATGTAGAGAACCACTGTTTTGGTGGTATATCATTTTGTCAGACAAACGGAACTACGCAAAGGCATACAAATACAAGAATATCCAAAACAAAGCAGTGGAATAAATCAAATTAAAGACTTCATGAGGTGAGAGTGGAGAGATGAATAATGGTATATTAAAAGAAGGATGTCTCTGTTCCTTCAGCGTTTGAGATATAGAAGGGGAAATATAACTGGAAGTAGGGGGAAATTACCGGAAAGTAATGCGCCCAAATGGCTATCCATCTTTATAGAACATGGAGACAGGCGGACAATAATGGGAGATTCCCTAGTGTGTATGAGTTTTAGAAATGTGTGTATGCTATAGAGAGAAAGAGAGAGAGAGTGTGTGTGTGTGTTATAAAGGGAGAGTGTGTGTTATAAAGAGAGAGTGTGTTATAAAGATAGAGAATGCGTGTGTTATAAAGATAAAGAGTGTGTATGTGTGTTATAAAGAGATTGATTGATCTTTATTTCAAAAGGGTTAAGAATTGGGCACGCAGGCCTGTCTGACATTCTGCCCCTTATCATACAACTTTCACTCTATTCCAGACATTCTACAAATATGCTACTCAAATAACAAACATAATTAACAATGAAGTAACTACATAGGCATAAAATGACTACATACACATATAAATTACTGACTACATACACATATACATGACTACCTACATATGCATATAAATGACTATCTCTCTCTCTCTCTCTCTGAACCTTAAGTGCCCAGGGCACATGGGGCTTCCGCAAGGGTTTTCCACAAATGCCTGTCCTTCGCCTTTTTTCTGCTCTTGCCAAGGTGAGCCCTCTATTGCTCAACATCCTCAAACAGAACACAAGCAGCACAAACAATAGACATACCTGAAATGACTATCTACCAAACAAAAATTTCAATACTATTCAGAATAATGAGTTCGATGTCTGTAAGAGCAGTCTAAAATAACTTTTTAAGTTTTACTATTCATGGAGGCATGTAGTCGATATCAAATAGATACTGGAACAGTTTGTAGTTGTAAGAAGGAGTATAATTTATATTTTTTAATACAGGATGGGAGAGTATTCCAAAGATGAGCAACAGAATAAGTAAAGGTTTTCTTGTAAAGATCAAGTCTAGGTTTTGGAAGACTTATGTTGTTCAAGCGTTGGCTGCACTTTGGGCTAAATTTAAACAGGCTCCATAGATAAGGCGAAGCATGCCGTGAAAGAATTTGATGTACCAACTTGGCTTTGTTGAAAAGGAATCTGTTCTCAAGAGGCAGTATTTTGATACGTTTTTTGCTGGTTAGTTGTTTGTGCTTGATCTTTGTCGCTAATAAGCTTTACTGCTCGCTTTTGAAGTGAGTATAGCCTCTTTATATTTGACACTGAGCAACCATCCCAAACTGTTGAGCAATAGTCTAAATGTGTTTGCATATGTGATATGAAGTATGTCTTCCTTGTGTCTTGATCGATTAAGTGCTTGATTTTGGCTAACTCGTATACTTTTTGAGGGATGAGTTTTGTTAGACTTTCCACATGAGAGTTCCAGGTCAGATGTTGGTCAATAATAAGACCTAGTGTTTTCTGCTCGCTAACGTTTTCTGTATATGATATTTCAGTACAGAGCCGAAATGTTTTTGTCACGTTGTGTAGTTTCTGTCTTGTTGTTATAATCATTGATTTTGTTTTATCAGTATTTATAATCGTGCCATTGTTGTTGCTCCATCTAATTAGATTGTTTAACTCGACCTGAAGAGTTGATTCAAGGTTAATACGGTCGTAGTCACTGGTGTAGACTGTGCAATCATCAGCAAAAAGGTCACAAGAAGAGTGTTTAAGAAGTGGAAGATCATTGATATAGACAGCAAAGAGTAACGGGCCTAGAACAGAACCTTGCGGAACACCAGTCTCAGCTGTAGTAGAATTTGATAGAGAATTGTTGAAGAATATTACCTCTTGTCTGTCTGAAAGAAATGATGCAATTAATTTTATTAGTCTTATGTTTTTTACAGGAATATCATGGTCAGTCATGTCAAATGCTTTTTTGAAGTCGACAAAGATGACACCACATAGTCTGTTGTCATTTATGTTTACTAACCAGTTTTCTCTCATTTTGGTGAGAGCTGTGTGGCAGGAGTGATTGGGTCTAAGAGAGAGAGAGTGAGTGTATGTGTTATAAAGAGGGTGTGTGTGTGTCATAAAGAGAGAGTGTGTTTGTGTGTTATAAAGAGAGAGACTGTGTTATAAAGAGAGAGTGTGTGTGTTATAAAGAGAGAAAGTGTATGTGTTATAAAGAGAGAGTGTGTGTGTTATAAAGATATAGACTGTGTGTGTTATAAAGATAGACTGTGTGTTATAAAGAGAGAGTGTGTGTGTTATAAAGAGATAGTGTGTGTGTGATAAAGAGAGAGTGTGTGTGTTATAGAGAGAGAGGGGAGAGAGAGTACATGATTAAATAATTCTGATATATCCGCAAAAGGACCGGCTGAAGAACTGTGTAAAAAAAAAAAGACAGACAAGCAGGGAAAAATTCTTCCGGTGTGACGTGCAAGATGGCGGACGTTTTTTTTAACGCTCTCGCCGGGATGCAGAAATCAGTGAAATTCCGCTTGATCTGTCACATATCCTGTACCGGGAGTTGGGCATAAGGCTAACAACCTTATCCTGGGACCTATCTAGAGGCGACTCCAGATGGGGAAAAAATATATCGTTACGGAAACTCGCAGAGAAACCAACCGAGCATCAGGGATGCCAACTCCGAGGAGCTCATTCGTCGGCCCCAAGCATGTGACTCTTTTGAAAACAAATGGCTAAGGAAAATACTCGGCATCAAGTGGAACGAATTCAAGAACAATGCAGAGATAAGACAGAGTGAGGGAGGAAGTGAGCAAGGTGAGAAAAAAAAACGAATATAAAGTATGAGAATGTATAAATGAAAAACATTCAACATCCGATATTTCGGCGTGAGCCTTATTCGAGGATACATACAGAACGAAATACAAACATATATAACTTATCTGAAGTCTTGCTCCGAGTGAGAAGCTGAAATGTGTGTGGAAGAAGGAGGAGGAAAAAAAACCCCGCTGCCTACAGACAAAACATTCCCGATATAGCCAATCATAGCGAAGAAGCGGAGAGAGAGGAGGAGAACAAGTGGGAGAAAGGGGCTGGGGAAGGCAATAGAAACATGATAGCCGCTAGAGGTGTGGGGGGAGGGGAGAGAGGGGAGAGAAAAGGGGACGCGGAGAGATAATGAATGAAGAACTTAAACACCTACAGGGAGGAAATGTAGAAATGGTGAATAGATAAGACCAATATGTTGGCAGAGAAGGAAATAGGATGGTAGTAGGGAGGGGTAGCATAGAGAAAGAAAGTAGAGTATAAAAAAGGCCAGTGGAAAAATAAAGAAGTTACAGAAAGCTGAAGACATTGTTAATTCCAGCTGGGTGGAGACAGCCAGTCTGGAAAATAAGGCGCTGTTCTAGGACCCTCCGAGATCGTACATCTGCGGAACAAGAGCGGATCGCACTAACCGAAATGTCCTGTTTGCCCCTGTGATTACCAAGGCAAAAATGTTTAGCCACAGGTGTCCAGGCCCTCTTAGAAATATCATTGAGATGTTGGCGAAATCGATCTCCTAACCGTAAGCCAGTTTCCCCTATGTACTTCAAACCGCAACGTTTTTTTTCCTCCTCCTTCTTCCATACACATTTCAGCTTCTCACTCGGAGCAAGACTTCAGATAAGTTATATATGTTTGTATTTCGTTCTGTATGTATCCTCGAATAAGGCTCACGCCGAAATATCGGATGTTGTATGTTTTTCATTTATACATTCTCATACTTTATATTCGTTTTTTTTCCTCACCTTGCTCACTTCCTCCCTCACTTTGTAAAACTGCACCTTACACCTCTATCTACCTTATTTATATTAACCAGTTTTACTGCAATCGCCATCCCTTTTATCTGTTGCAGAGATAAGACAGATAACTGAACAACAACCAGTCTCATGGGTGATCAGGAAAAGGAGATGGACATATGTTGGTCACTTGATGAGAAGAAATGATTAGAGAATCCCAAAACAAGCTGTCAAGTGGAACACAACAGGCCAAAGAAAAAGAAGCAGACCGCGTGAAACTCTGAAGAGGACATTATTAAGAGAGGCCAAATTAACAGGCATAAAATCCTTTGATGAGGTTGAAAGACTCGCCGAAGACAGGAAAAATTTGGCGAAATACTTTGCGAGCCCTATGTGACGTTTAACGGCACGGGAAGGATATAAAATATAAGATATATAAGAAGGAAAAATAGTATCAGCTGCCTGGAAAAGCTGCAGGATACAAGACCATAAACAAGGAAACACCTTAAGCAAAGAAAGAAAGAAAGAAGGAAAGAAGAAAAAAGAAAGAAAGAAAGAAAGAAAGCAAGATAAATATAGATAGATAGACAGAACGAAAGAAGAAAAAACAAAGAAAGAAAGAAAGAAAGAAAGAAAGCAAGATATATATATATATATATATATATATATATATATATATATATATATATATATATAGACAGAAGGAAAGAACGAACGAACGTACTTTATTTTCAAAGGGTTAAGAATTTCGCACGGAGGCCCGTCTAAAACTCTGCCCTTCATTATACAGCTTTCACTCAGTCACAGTCATTCAGCATTTGTTAATGAACATAATAATCATGAAGACACAATTAAATGATTACATAAATAAATAATAAACTTATCTCTTGTCCATACACTCCACACTCTGATTTATGCTCAGACAGACAGGCAGACAGATAGATAAGAAAGAAAGCTAAAGAAACCTTTGTCTGCAAGTGAGTGAAAGAAAGGAAGAAAAAAAGAAAACTATGAGAAAAAAGGAAGTTATTATCTTCAAAGGGGCGAAATAAAATAAGAACGAAATGATGCAACCAAGAAAAAATATTGTGTATGTTTGAGTATTTAATTATGAAAGAAAGAAAACTATTGGGCATAGTGTAGTGGTGAATGTAAGAAAGAAAGAAAACTATTGGGTATGATGGGGTAGTGAATGTAAGAAAGAAAGAAAACTATTGGGAAAGGTGGAGTGGTGAATATAAGAAAGAAAAAAAACTATTGGGTATGGTGGAGTGGTGAATGTAAGAAAGACAAAAATTATTATGTATGATGGGGTAGTGTATGTAAGAAAGAAAGAAAACTATTACATATGGTCTAGTAATGAATCTAAGAAAGAAAACTATTATCTTTGTTGAAGTAGTGAATGTAAGAAAGAAATAGAACTGTTGTATTTTCTGGAGTAGTGCGTATAAGAAAGAATGAAAACTGCTGTGTATGTTGGAGTAGTGAATATAAGAAAGAAAGAAGATGCTGCGTATACTGGGGTAGGGAGTGTGAGAAAGAATTAAAACTACTAAGAAAGAAAAAAAAACAAACTATTGTCAACATTTGAGTGAAACAAAGTAACGAAGAAAGATAATAAGACAAGAGAGAAAAAGGGAGCTAATGTCGATGATGAAGTGATTATTGTGAGTACCACTCAGCACCAGAGATGCCTGGCTGTCGGAAGTAGAACTCCCAGGGGAATCTTACGCCTGTCAAACCCAGTTTTAACTAACAGACTTCAGCACGACCTCAACAGCCCGAGGCCGTCGGTCCTGCCGTCCCTTTGTTCCGGGACATAGCCAGCATATATTAAATTATTTGTCTTTCAGCTGTTGCCTTTGCATATTCTTATCACCTGCTCAGTTTCTTTGTTTTTCTACTTGTTATGTATTCCAGGTTGCTTGACATGTATAACTTTTGATAACCAGGTACCATATTCTAGGTGCTAGTAGAACAGTCAGTATGGTTAAACTGTTTTCTCAGACATTTCGTACAAGAAATAACTCTTTATGGTAATTTAATTTGCATCTGTCGTCCGTTAATGAATCTCCAAAGAACTTAAACCTATCTTGATCTGTATTTACAAAGTGAGGGAGAGAGAGAGAGAGAGAGAGAGAGAGAGAGAGAGAGAGAGGTTTGTCTTTAACTCTTGGTGCTTCAAAACTTCTTTATTTGCCTTCTTTATTGCCCTACTCTCAGGTCTTCCTTGCATGTGTAGGGGTTAAAGTTTCTCTTCCAGTTTTATATCACTCTGCTCCCTCTTCCCCAATCCTTAACCCCTCCAGATAGCTTAATATATACAACAAAATAAACAACCTAATTCTTATGACTTCTCTCCTTTGTTCTGACGTTGGACATTTTAAACTGCTATAAAAGTTAAAAATAGAAATGCGTCATTTTTTCCCCTCGGGAACAGAATTAAGGCGGCCGTGTTTATAATGAAGCTTTTCATGTGGACTTGGCTGTATTTGATATGGAGAGGTATAAGTTAATGCCCATGTCTAAGCGTGAGAATGTAAGTTTCTTACTGCTGAGACGGTTAAGAAGTGGTGAATCTCGGGTTTAACTTCTTTCATGTGCTGGTTGTACAAAGATAAGGAAGGTCCTCAACCTCCGTAAAAGTATATATATATATATATATCCACACCCCGCTCATTCGACCGCAACGAAACAGAGGCACTGGTGAATGGCGAAAATGTGCGAATTGCAAAGCGTAAGTTTTATTTATATTGCAAATGCGTTTTGGCTACCACAAAATATAAATAAGACACTGTGCTCGTATACCACTTGCAAGTGCTTGCACAAGCAAAATACACACAAATTAATAAAAGATTGTCTTTAAAAATAACAAGAAAACTATAATACTACAATCAGAACAAAAGTTTAGCTTGAAATATTTCGGAGAAAGAAGAAATGATGCCGTAATCTCCCGAGAAGGGGTTTCTGCTTCGACTTGACGATGAAAACTTCTAGAGGCCTTAACGGTGAAACATGACGAAATAGCGAACCACACGACGAATGACAGGAGGATGGTTATAATTTCCAAATTATAAAGCGCGTAGGTAGTGCTGTATTTCTACTGTTTTAGCTCCATTTCAGTTTCCAACAGCGGTTCAGTGTCCAGAATATATTAATTTTCATATCTGCTCCTTTTCTCGACATCTATTATTATTATTATTATTATTATTATTATCATCTTCTTCTTCTTCTTCGTTCGCTTCTACCACCAAGATTGCCCCGTGATCCTATTCAATGTACTCTTGTGGTCCTCGATAGTTCCTAGGGTCCCCGAAAGGACCACACGAGATCCCCGAGAGGACCATAGGAGGTTCAGAGTATCGCAGGGCTTGAGCCTGTATTCTTGGTGGGTCGCAGAAGTGGGATTTCGTGACACCGTGGTTTATCGTTGCACCAGTTTAATCTAGAGTTGAACTTTTTCACCGGAAAACATCGACGTTTTTTGGATATCATTATATCCCCGCAGGGTGAGAGGTGGTTGCCCATCACGCCTAGAGTTCGACTTTCTCACCGGAAAACCTCAACGTGTTCTGGGATACTCGTGTATCCCCGCCGGGTGAGAGGTGGTTGTCCATCCTGTCCAGCGTTAGACTTTCTCACCGGAAAGCCTCAGCGTGATTAGGATGCGCATACATCCCTGTCGGGTGAGAGGTGGTTGCCTATCTAGACTGCCCTGGTCCAGTGTTTCCGACTTCAGCATTTTATGGTCGTAGCCGCTACCCTTCCTAATTGTAACCAGGACGGAGCTTTCATCCAGGAGGACGAATCCTCGCCACTAGTTAGTTTCACCCCTGGGTTGAGCCGGTTTAGGCGTATTATCCCAGTATGGGCGTGTTTAGGACGTGACCGACCTCTAGAGCGGAGCTACCATGACATGCGTAGCCATCAGGTTTCACCCCTGGGTTAAGCCGGTTTAGGCATATTTCACCAGTAAGGATGTAAATCGGAAGTGGCTGGCCTCTAGAGCAGAGGTGTCGTTGTATGAGTAGCTCTTGCCGTGAGACTACTGGACATACCGATTAAGCTTCACGTTATCCTTTCCATCACCTTTTCACATCGGCGCCGCACGGCAACCCTAATTTCTTTTTCACATTTTCTTCACTCCACGCGCGGTATCTGAAGAATTTCGCCAGCAGTGTCTTAACCCCTGGGTTAAGCTGGTTCAGGCAATTCGCCTAGTAATAGTGCACATAGGACGTGGCCGACCTCCAGAGGTGCCGTGATTTGAGCAGTCCTGACCTCGAGACTATTGATTAGTTCTCTTAACCCTTTCTTTCACCTTTTCCACAGTGGCGCCGAGTGGCAACCCCATTCGCACCTTTCTTCACCGGCCTGGAGGAGCCCCACTCCACACATGGCAGCTATTATTATCTATATACCTTTAATTTACTTATAGTTTATCACTTGCTACATTGTGTTTTGGATACTGAATATTTTTTAAAATGTTCCCTTGTTTCTGTCCTGACTTTTACAACCTTTTAGTCATAGCCTCATTGTTATCTGCGTGTCTCAGATTATTAACTGTTCTTCATTTGAAACTTGGTTCGCAGCTGTAAGTTTTATACTCACATATAGAAACATAAAGAGTTAGAAAGGACACGAGAAAAGCATTTTAGAAGAACAAGTATTTAAAATCATCATATTAGATGACATTACCACAGAGAGACAACAATATTAAGAGACTGGCAAGTGACCATTTGAACTGCTGTACAATAAACGCGAGATTCAGTACAACATGGATTTCCTGATTTTCAGTCCGGCATGCACAAACCACATGATGATGATGGAGATGTTTGGGTTGAGGAAAGTTTATAACTTATATACGAAAATCTAAGAGAAAATATGGAATACCAACGCCTGAAATATGTAACCATCTTTTTCGACGTTTTCTTTACAGCCCACAGTCAGATCACTGCCCCGTCACATCTGCAATGTTGATTTGGCCTGGTTGATAGCCTTTTGATAGCTATTTATATGCCTCGATGGCCAATGGGGCAAACCCGTTAGCATATCTCATCTTTTTCGTACCAAAGCATTATGTAAACAGCGGCCTCCGATGTTTGTTCGTTCTCCATCTCATTCTCTTGTTTAACCCAGGCATCCTTGGAAATAGATCCTCTTGATACCAAGAAGTTACAGATTCACGAGAATTTACAAGTCTTATATTTCATTTCACATGCGAAGATCAAATGTCAAATGTTTATGTTTTGTACTATATGATATTCATGTAACTATGAAAATAGATTTTAGAGATTTTCTGTTTTCGGAAATGTTTTGTATGGCTTAATTTTAATTTAGTGTACACAAATACATTGTAGTAAATCTGGGGAAAGTAATACAAATAAAAGAATATTATGTGAGTAACAAAAATTCCAAAAGTAAAGCAGATCAAAACTTCGTTCTGTTTTAGTTAGTAAGTTGGCTTAACGGTTGAAAGTTACTGTGGTACTTGATAACATAAGTCTTTGTCGCTTTTTAACCTTGAGAACATAAGTCTTTGTCGCTTTTGAACCTACATGAAATAAAGCTCACGTGAATAACTGACAAGAAAACAAGAACTTCAAACAGCAATGAATTTAATGGCTAACAACAAAGCTGCAGGTGAAGATGGAATAACACCCGAAATGTTAAAAGCTATCAATAGTGACAACATGAGACAAATACAGAGAATGTTTAATAAGATTTGGAAAGAAGAAAAGGTCCCTTCTAAATGGAAAAAAGGAATCATTGTTAAAATATCAAAAAAGGCAACCTTAGTGACTGTAACAATTGGAGAGGAGTAATCTTAATATCAGTTGTGTCAAAAGTATTTTGCAAGGTCATTTTGAATAGACTTAAAGATATAGTGGATACTGCAATGAGAGAAGAACAAGCAGAATTTCGAAAAGGGAGAAACTGTCTCTACTCTAAGAATAATACTTGAAGAACATATTGAAAATCAGAAACCATTAATACTGAACTTCATAGACTTTAAAAAGGCATTTGAAAACATACACAAAGGTTCATTCAAAACAAGCTATCAAGTGGAACAAAACAGGCCAAGTAAAAAGAGGCAGACCACGTGAATCTCTGAAGAGGACATTGTTAAGAGAGGCCAAATTAATAGGCATAAAATCCCTTGATAAGATTGAAAGGCTTGCCGAAAACAGGAAAAATTGGCGAACTACTTTGCGACCCCTATGTGACGTTTAACGGCACGGGAAGGATATAAGATATAAGATAAGAACAATACTGCTTAAACTGACAAATGAGAGATTATGCTTGTTAAAAGCTAAAGCTTCTAGTTTCCATATGGAAATTATGAATCTTCACATTTTTTTTTCATCAGCTGTCATTTTACGAGTTTTATTGTCTTATTTCGTCAAACTGTCAAAGTGTCTGTTTGATTTATTTTCCAATAATGGGGAATTTTATTGTACAGATTGGTACAGAAAGAGCAGAAGACGAAGGATATGTTGTGAGGAAATTTATCATAGGACATAGAAATGACGCAGGTATTAATCTAATGCCAGTTTGCATGGAAAATGAGCTAATGATCGCTAACACACTGTTTAAACATCATCCAAGAAGACTTTACACATGGACATCACCTGATGAGAAAACCAAGAATCAAATAGACTACATTTTAGTGCAAAGAAGGTGGAGATCATCAGCAAAAACTTTACCAGGTGCTGATTGTGACACGGACCATGAGTTATTAATAGCAGACATGAAGATAAAGATAAAAAAAGACAGTTACGGGATCAAGACCACTCCGCTTTGATCTCACAAATGTACAAGAACAATATGGTATAGAAGTGAAGAACCGTTACAAAATCCTGATGGCTGTACAGGAGGAGATGACACCAGATGATTTTGCTACACAATCCAGAGATATCTTAATAAAAACAGCTAAAGACATTGTTCCAGTAAAGAAAACACAAAAGAATGGATGGATTACAGCAGGCACACTAGAACTGATAAAACTATGTAGAGAAATGAAGACGCAATGGAAAGTGACAAACAACAACAAAGAGGAGTATAAATCTTTAACAAAAGAAGTACGAAGAAACATAAGAAAAGACAAAAAACAATACATACAAGATTGTTGTGAAAGAATAGAAGGACATCAGAAGTGTGGAGATAGTGAAATGTTTTTAAAAAATGAAGACATTGACGAGAAATGTCAAACCTAAGCTAAATGTAATTTGTGACGAGATGGGGAATACCTTGACAGAGACAGAGGAAATTCTAGAAAGATGGAAGGAATATTGCAGAGGAATGTATGAAACAACCGACTGTGAAAGCAGAACCGACAATAGAAGAAGTTTTATTGGCAATAAAGAATCTGAAAAATGGTAAATCACCAGGATGTGATGAGATAACAGCTGAACTTATTAAAGCAGGAGGAAAGGAATGTGCAACAATTTATCATGCACTATGTAAAAGGATATGACATTCAGGTATTTGCCCAAAAGAATGGAAAAGAACTATATTCATATCACTGCCAAAAAGGGTAACCTGAAATTATGCAGAAACTACAGAACTGTTGCCCTGATTAGTCATGCCAATAAAATTCTGTTAAAAATCATAATGGGTAAACTTCGTAAGAAAATAGAAGAAGTCAGTATGGTCCAAGCTGGTTTCAGGCAAGGAAGAGGATCAAGAGATCATATATTCAATATAAGATTAATAATAGAGAAATGCAGAAAGTTTAATGTAAATCTATATTTATCTTTTATAGATTACTCAAAGCCATTTGATTGTGTACAACACCAGAAACTGTGGGAAATAATGGAAAAATGGGATTTCCAACACATTTGATGCAATTAATATCACTGCTTTGTCTAGACCAACAGGTAGCAGTAAGAATAAATGGTGAAACAACTTGGTTTGACATAAAACAAGGGGTCCGTCAGAGGTGCATATTGTCGCCTTACTTATTTAATTTATATACTGAAAATATAATGTGAAATGTTAGAGAAGATGTAGACAAAGAATATTACAATGCCATAACAATCGGAGGTTATGAAATACCAGAGATTAGATATGCTGATGGCACAGTATTACTGTCCACAACACAAAAAGAAATGGAAAAGCGAATTATGTCATTCCGTAAGAACAGCGAAAAGCAAAACCTCTATCTTAATGCGCAGAAAACTGATGACAACTGACAAAACAAACAAGGCAGCTGAAATATCAATGAGGAAAAATTGGAAGAAGTGGAGAGTTTTGAATAGCTTGGATCACTGCTAACTAATAATAGAGATACAATGAGAGAAATTAAAAGGAGAACATCTATCGCTCTACAGAAAGTAAAACAACTAAAGAATCTAAAGAAGAATTACATTTCTTCAGTATATACGCAAACGCGCGCGCGCGCGCGCGCGCACACACACACACACACAATTTAAGTTTGCAAGTAAGAAATCGAAACTTGCGAACACTAAAGTGATAGATCATATACTTTATGGCCAGCCTTATAAAAATAGTGGACAAAGTTCTTAGATGTGGGAGAAAGAAAACAAAATATAAGATAATGACCATAACTTGAACCATGGACCCCAGTAGAACAAGCAGCCGCCTAGCACTAGGGGACAGCGCACTATACACTCCAGACATCTAATTCTCTGACCGTTTTTCTTTCTCTCATACTTAAAGTTCTTTCATCTACTGTTTTTCTTTCTCTCATACTTAAAGTTCTTTCATCTACTGTTTTTCTTTTTCTCATACTTAAAGTTCTTTCATCTACTGTTTTTCTTTCTCTCATACTTAAAGTTCTTTCATCTACTGTTTTTCTTTCTCTCATACTTAAAGTTCTTTCATCTACTGTTTTTCTTTCTCTCATACTTAAAGTTCTTTCATCTACTGTTTTTCTTTCTCTCACTCCTGTAGTGCATTGTCTACTATATTTCTTTCTCTCGCGTCTAAAATGCCGTTGTCTACCGTTTTTCGTTCTCTCGCGTCTAAAATGCTTTCGTCTAGTATTTTTCCAAGACTAACCAGGCAACACTGTGATCTATTATGTCTTTAAACGCCACGGTTTATAGTGTTTATACTAATCTGTAAGGAGATGGTACGCTTGTCTATTGTGTAAATACTTCCAGACTTCCAGGATTGTTGCTTGCTTTTACGCGTATTTACGCTTTCTGGCATTGTATTTGACATATTGTACGAGGCAGAAGCGCATGCAGACTATGTTTCCTTTCAGTGTGCAATAATAGTGGATTAAGTAGATGATATCTGTGCAGCAGACACGGACAGGGCGTTCTAGAGGAACTTTGTAAGAATATTTCGCTTCCTCCCCGGTCCCACTTCCGTTTTTTCTGTTGATTAAATACCTATCCACTACGATTCTCTCCCCTCTTTAAAACAACCCTTTGGAGCGATGCACTGGCTGGAGCTCCTCTCTCTCGGTACTGAGAACATGGGTTCTTGACGAATTTCTGTGAGGTTCGTGAGGTACTGAGAACTTGAGTTCTTGACGAATTTCTGTGAGGTTCATGAGGTACGGAGACATATTACATTGGTTTGTTTTAAATCTTTACAACCTACAACAAATTTGAGCATAGTTAGATGGAAAGTTTGTCATTTTCTTCGTATCATTTATGTCTGCCCTACTCTCTTTCTCCTTGTAAGACTGTACAAGTCATTATTAGCTAGGATATCTATATCAGTGCATTGAAATTTAGGATGTAAGATAGATAATTCATCTGAGAATTGGAACATTTGTGTAAAATGAGTTATCTTCTAAAGTAATCAGCTGTTTGTGAGTAGAGTCCATCTGCTTTGTCTCGGATTGCACGAGGGTCACGGTTAAGGTATGACAGGAAAAATGTCGGATGAGAGAGTAATCATATGACTGAGGGACAGATATGTCTTATGTATCGTCTGAGATAGACGTAGATTAGTCTGTTAGAAATGTTGATGTTTAGTGAAACAGATGTAGAATAGAGTGTATTAGGATGTTCAGATGGCGACAGCAGTCTGCCGGAACATATATCGTGGAGATGTCCAGTCTTGTGTCCATGGATTTTGTTGACGCCTTTTGTCGTTCTCGTCATATCGCTCATCGACTCATCGTCACCCCGTGCATCATTAAAGTCATTTCAACTGTAAAGCTGCTGCTTCTGTATTACTATTTCCACTGAGAGAGGATGAACCTGGGAGCAAGTAAGTCTGTGAAGTGAATAACAAAACACGCAAAACGACGTAGAAGAGTCGTAGATTAAATTAGATAAAATATTAACAGTAATTGATGAAGTCAACACTTGTTGAAAACAGAAAGAACATTATTCCAGTGAACAATAGTGGAAATTTACAGAGAGATGAGCAACAAGTTAACATTCTACACTTACAAGACTGAATTACAGAGAATCAACAACATCGAGAAACTCCGAGTAATTCGGCTTCATATATCATCGTACAGAAAATGAGAACGTTAATATACAACGAGATCAGACAAACGTAAATAAGATAACACTAACGATCTGGAAATAGCAAGATAATATTGACAGGAGCTGATCACCTTTTCTTAGTAATACGTTAGTAACAAAAGACAAGACATGTCCTGCCTGGAATACGAGATAGTAAACCTCGATTCGTCCTGTATATCCCACTCACTTTATTCTTGAGAATGTTGTCGGGAAACAATTTCCGCAACCATAGCCAGACTCGCAGAGAAACCAACCGAGCATCAGGGATGTGAACTCCGAAGAGCTCATTCGTCGGCCCCAAACATGTGACAAAGATTGGATTCTGGAATGTGAGAACGATGGCAGCACCAACAAAAACTACTCAGGTCATCAGAGAAATGGAGAGATACCACCTAGACGTACTGGGCATCAGTGAAATGCGATGGCCAGAAGCAGATAAAAGATCGGCGGAAAACGGTAAGTTGATAATACATTCAGGCAGAAACGACGGTAAGCATCGAGAAGGGGTAGGTATTATTATGTCAGATGTAGCAGCAAATACCCTTATAGAATGGGAATCAGTGAACAGTCGTATAATAAGAGCACGATACAACCTAAGACACGGAAGAATGACAATAACACAGTGTTATGCGCCCACGAACTATACAAATGATGAGGTGAAAGACGATTTCTATCACCAATTGCAACAAAATCATCAACAAAGTCCCTAAACACGACATCCTAATTGCTATGGGGGACTTCAACGCTAAGGTATGGAAAGATAACACCGACGTTGAAAAAGTGATGAGGAAAGAAGGAATTAATATGATTAATCAGAACGGAGAAGGATTCATAGAAATATGTCTAACAGAGGGCATTGTCATTGGAGGCACAATATTTTCACACAAAGAGATACATAAAATAACCTGTTTATCTCCTGATGATAGAACTAGAAACCAGATAGATCATTTTTTGTATTAGAAAGCAATACAGAACATCTCTGACAGATGTAAGGGCATATAGGGATGCAGATGTTAACAGTGATCACAACCTGTGTATAGGGAAAATAAAACTAAAACTGAAAGTCCAACACAAGAAATCAATACACAGAAAGATAAACAGCCACAGCCTACAAGAAGAGAATACTAACAGTAATTATTTCAATCAGGAACTTGCCAATCATTCCACAACACCCAGTGAAGTAGAGGAGATAGGTATAGCTGAATTATGGAATTCTTACAGCACAGCCATAATCACAGCAGCAAAAGCAAGCGCCGGACTGAAAAAAAAAAACAAATAGAAAAGCATGAATATCAGAAAACACATGGAAGTACATACATGAAAGACGAGCAGCCAAATTAGACATACTGAATGTAAAGAGAGATCTTGGAAAAGATCTGGCGAAAGCAACATATAAAGAAATATACAAGAAAGTAAAAAGTTCAGCCAGAAGGGATAAAAGAGAATACACAGACAATATAGCGAAAGAAGCAGAGAAAGCAGCAAAAAAGGAGACAGCAAAACTTTATATAACATACAAAAGAGGCTACCAGGTACTATTACATCTAAAGAAAGACCAGTCCTTAGCAAAACTGGATCCTATTAACATCAAGTAAAGACCAAAAGTAAAGATGGGCTGAACACTTCCAAGAAATACTTAATGACGACACCCAAAAGAATTGTTAAAGTAAGAGAGCAAATTTTTAGGATTAGACCTCGAAACAATCGTAGACAAAGCACTTTAGTGAGACGTGAGAGAAAGAAAAATCACAAGAGAACTACCTGGGATTCGAACACGGACTCCGGTAGGACAAGCAGTCGTCTAGCCACGAGAGAACAGCGTACTATCGACTTAGCCAGCTTAGCTGAAGTCCGTGTTCGAATCCCAGGTAATTCTCTTGTGATTTTTCTTTCTCTCTACGATTTGTTCGAGGTCTAATCCTACAGAATGTGTTCTCTTACTTTACCGTACCAAAGTCTCGTAGTTTCCTATTTATAAAAAATTGTTCCTTAAAAGAATTGTTAAACCTTGAAACCGACTTACCAACCCCACAACTAAATGTCAGCCTACATGAAATTACATTGCATGAAATTGAAACAGCAGTGAATTTGATGGCTGATAACAAAGCTGCAGGTAAAGATGAAATAACACCCGAAATGTTAAAAGCTATCAATAGTGACAACATGAGACAACTACAGAGAATGTTTAATAAGATTTGGAAAGAAGAAAAGGTCCCTTCTAAATGGAAAAAAGGAATCACTGTTAAAATACCAAATAAAGGCAACCTTAGTGACTGTAATTTTGGACAGGAGTAACTTTAATATAAGTAGTGTCAAAAGTATTTTGCAAGGTCATTTTGAATACACTTAAAAGATATAGTGGGTACAAGAATGAGAGAAGAACAAGCAGGATTTCGAAAAGGAAGAAGCTGTTTCGACCAGATATTTACTCTAAGAATAATACCTGAAGAACATATTGAAAATCAGAAACCATTAATACTGAACTTCATAGACTTTAGAAAGGCATTTGATAGCATACGCAGAGATTCACTGTGGAGAATTTTAACTCTGTATGGAATACCATCTAAATTGTCAACATCATTAAAGACTTCTGTAATTGATATGTTAAATTAAAGAAAGAAAACTTAAATATTTTGGACACATTAAACGTCATGATAATCTAGAACAAACCGTCTTGGAAGGGTACATAATGGGAAAAAGAAAGATAGGAAGACCAAAGCGAAGATGGCTGCAAGACATCGTTGATAATCTGCACATGGATGCATCAGCAGCAGACCATCTTGCTCACAACCGAGAGGCCTACAGGAGTGCTGTTAGAGAGGCAAAGTTCCGCAAGAGACATCCAAATAAGTGAATAAATGAATGAACAATGTATATGTTTGTGCAGTCAAAACAGAAGAAGGGATGAGTGAATGGTTCCAGATTGAAACAGGTGTGAAACAAGGATGTATACTGTCTCCTTTGCTTTTTGAAATTACAGTAGACTTCATAACGAAAAAATGCTGCACAAGTAACACAGGTATTTACTTGGTACATGAGACCCAACTAGAAGATCTTGATTTTGCTGATGGCAAAACTCTTATCAGTAACAATGTGAATTCCATGTAAGAAAAAACAGATAACCTGGTTCACTGGCTAGCAAAATAGGACTTGAAATTAAAAAGGACAAAACAACAATAATGAAACTTACCGTTAATCAAAATGGAAAAATACATATAGAAGGGACAGATATTGAATAAGTTGATCAATTTGCATACCTTGGCAGCTACATAGATCAGGATGGTGATACCAGAAAGGAAGTTAGAATTGCAAAAGCAGCATCGATCTTCAAGAATCTTGAGAACATGGAATTCAAAAGTTATAAGCACAAAAACCAAGTTAAAACTATTCAATTCAAATGTAATATCCACCCTCATTTGTGCATGGGAAAGCTGGAAAACAACTAAAGAAATACACAAGAAATTAGAATCTTTTGAAAACAAATGCTTAAAGAAAATACTCGGCATCAAGTGGAACGAAATCAAGAACAATGCAGAGATAAGACAGATGACTGAACAACAACCAGTCTCATGGGTGATCAGGAAAAGGAGATGGACATATGTTGGTCACGTGATGAGAGGAACAGTCAGAGAATCTCAAAACAAGCTATCAAGTGGAACACAACAGGCCAAAGAAAAAGAGGCAGACCGCGTGAAGCTCTGAAGAGGACACTGTTAAGAAAGGCCAAATTAACAGGCACAAAATCCCGAGAGGCCTACAGGAGTGCTGTTATGGAGGCAAAGTTCCACATGGGACATGCAAATGAATGAATGAATGAATGAATGAATGAAAATCCCTTGATGAGGTTGAAAGACTCGCCGAAGACAGGAAAAATTGGCGAACTACCTTGCGAGCCCTATGTGACGTTTAACGGCACGGGAAGGATATAAGATAGCCAGGTCGACATGACACTTAAAGAAGTGGAGCTTACTGAGGAAAAAAAAAGAACTGCAACATCCAGTTTCCTTTTTAAATGTGAAGAGAAAAAAATTTAAAGCATGAAACCTGCTATCACCATCATCATCCCGATAATCACAGTCATTATCATCCCATCATTATGATCACTGAATTACATGAGTACTCCATTATTACATTGCGATCCCATTGTTAAACATCATAAGAAGAAAGTCGAGGTAAACCGAGAGAGATCATCGAAGGCATGGCGCTGATTGCGTGATGGAAAGACATAGGCCGAGCTGATATCGAGAACCAAGAACATCAACGCCTGTCAGCGTATCACGTGATAATGATGATGGCCACGCCGATGAATCCAACACACCATAAACGCACGTGAACACAAAGTAAAATTTAGTGAGCACTGCTTTCCTCCTCCTAAATCACCAGGCCATGATCTGAGAGTGGTCTCCGAAACCATTTCTCAGCTTCCTGCAACCTACACAGAGACAACATTTTTTTGGTGTTAATATTGACTGCGTGATGTCAAAGAACAACAAAAAATTCGCTAAAACCTAAGTCGTCTGAACGTGTTTAATCATTTCCTTGGGTTTAATTCCCAGCCAAAATGCTCCCCTGGCACGCACCATGTATTCCAGTACCGAGTGAGCTTCTTACATTTTGGAGATGGGATGCATCCGGACACTTATTGAAATTGATTTGAAAAGCTGTTATTTTGTGTGATTGAAGTGACTGCATAAAATTTGGAATCTCGGAGCTGATCAGCGGGACAAAGTGATAGAACTTCTGCTCGTCCGGGCTGGAATAATTTAAAGAGCAGTGATTCTGAAAATGTGGTCAGAGGATCACAGGCGATAAACATCGGTTCTAATGGTTTCTAGTAATGTAGAGTTGATTTCTAACGTCGACTTTTAACTTCTTTTTTTTTACTCGAGAACTGAAATGATTTGAGATAGGATTACTGCCGTTATTTCCTTTTGTAAGGGGTGAAGACTCTTGTCCGATGAGACGATCAGCGACCCATATCTGATATGCCAGCGTCAGGGTTAGCGAACCATAGCTGACTCTCCGTGGTACCCCCAGTAACAGGCCTAGCCTGCCTAACGGGGCAGGGATCGCCATAGTCCCCATGGTGGTGGAGTCTGCTAAAGAAGCAGTGCACACCCCCTGCTTTTTAGTTGTACTCCGGAACTTAAAAAGTAGCTGCCATAACTCGCTCCCACGCCGATACGATGCTGTGCCTCGACACCTCCACAGCATCGGCCGCAAAGAATACCAGCTCGCAGTTACTGGGAGTTCGTACAAATACAAGTATTTCGATTTGTAATTTCTGTCACTCTAGATTCCATAGAACACTGCTCTCGAAACTTCAGATCTCCATGGACACACGAGAAAAGTTCATCACATTTTTCATTTTCACAGAATTCTGCAGCTGGCTTTTGCATAGCCTTCGTCTAAAGTAATAGATGTGTTATGAGCATAGCAGATTTCACTTGATAAGGCTGATTTTAATTACGATTGTTGACCGAAAGTCATCTTTTTGCAGCGAAAGCGAGTTATCAAGTAACAGGTTGTCTATGGCGTGTAGATTGTTAGATCCGCTCATAGATCTGTTGCCTTGTTTTTGACATTTCTGCTTCCAGTGCATGCTAGTTTGAAATTGTTGGATTGAGTCCCATGGGCCGAGAAATATATCGATTCTCCTCAGCTTACAATCATCAGCACGCGAGCTGGAAGAAACTTTTCTGTGTTCTGTTGGAGATAACTAAAAGAGGCGTTTAATATCCTTTTTCTCCTCTTGAAAAAAAAGAGAAAATTCGAAATCTAAAATTCCTGATTGGGGGTGGGGGGAGGTCACACTTTGTGAATAGCCCCAGAACTCACATGCTCAGATTGCATCTGGGGTCAGTTCTCTGTCCCCGATGCATTCAGATCGATGCAATGAGCTTCAGATTTTGTTACTGGTGTACTCAGATCTCAGATTAATCCAATGGTTTCTTCTAGCAACTTCTGGTGTTTGTGACTTTTCGAGGCACACTGCAAACTCTACAAGACTAGCTACTTCTATTGGGAAGATGGACTTTTGATACTTCACCCATTTACCTCATGTTTGCTTCAGAAATGCTGCACAAAAACTGTGAAATTTGCATATTCTAAGTTCAGTATCTGGAAAAACTTGTTTTCATAAATTGTTTATTATAATTTATTATAATATAAATATTTAGATATTCTTTGAAATTTGTTTAATGATTAGATTTCTGTGTTCACGCTAAGAGAACAGCAGAGTCTTTGCATTCAAATCTAAGAGAAGATTATTTGACATAACTCTTGCCTGAATTGCTAATTTAAAAAAAAAACCTCCTAATTATTGTTTTTATATGATATCATAAATCCTCCATTCGATATTTATGACTCGGTACAATTTAACAAAATATACATTTTTTGTATGTTAGAATTTTTTTAGTATTTAGACTTTCATAGTGATAGTAAATATTTGTCACTTTAAATCAGCAAGAAATAGTTTCTCTTGAATGTAACATTCATGTATGATACCTGTCCCGAAACGGTCCAGGAGGTGGGAAATTGTTAGAACCATTGAAGAGGACAATCAAATCATTTGAGAGCGGATAGCGTGTTTGTTTCGTAACATATTTTTTTTATTGAAGTTTTCGAATGTTTGACAAGAATGAAAGAAACAGAATTAGAATTACAGTGGAGTGTCAGCATTAATGGAGTGTGTATTTGCAATATAAGAATGAGGTAGAGGTGGTGAGAATGATTTAGATGAAATAGCGAGAAAGGATTATCTGCCTTTTTCATTTCAAAGCCAAATTGTCAGTAAATAAGTTGTGATCACGCTTGTTTTTTTTTTTGTTGCAAGTTTTACTTGGCTTAGAACATTTTCAATACTACAAGTTTTACTTGGCCTAGAACATTTTCAATATTACAAGTTTTACTTGGCCTAGAACATTTTCAATATTACAAGTTTTACTTGGCTTAGACCATTTTCAATATTACAAGTTTTACTTGGCTTAGAACATTTTCAATATTACAAGTTTATCTTGACTGAGAACATTTTCAAAATTCCAAGTTTAACTTCACCTAAAATATTTCCAAAATTCCAAGATTTACTTCACCTAGAACATTTCCAGAATTGCAAGTTTTGCTTGACCTAGAACATTTTTAAAACATGCAGAAGTATCTCATTTATTTTTTAAAAGCAGATGTTTCTGTGCTTGTTATCATTGTATCCTGACGTCTGGATCGCGTGCACCTGGACGTGCAAATGTGTTTTTGTTTTCGTGATGAGTAATAAGATACAAGATGGATAATGAGATACATGATGAGTAATGAGATTGATTGATTGATTGATTGATCTTTATTTCAAAAGGGTTAAGAATTGGGCACGCAGGCCCGTCTGACATTCTGCCCTTTATCATACATCTTTCACTCTATTCCAGACATTCTACAAATATGCTGTTCATATAACAAACATAACTAACATTGAAGCTGAGAGACATAAAATAAAATATAACATTTACATTTCACTCTTAAACATTCATTCAGTATAGAAGTAACTACATACATTATAAATGACTATCTACTAAACAAAATTTTCGGGACTATACAGAAAACAATTAATTGTATTCGGTGTCTGTAAGAGCAGCTTAAGATAACTTTTAAGTTTTATAATTCATGGAGGCATGTAGTCGACATCAAATAGATACTGGGAAAGCTTGTAGTTGTAGGAAGGAGTATAATTTATATTTTTTATATAGGATAGAGGATATTCCAAAGATGAGCAGCAGAATAACTAAAGCTTTTCTTGTAAAGATCAAGTCTAGGTTTTGGAAGACATATGTTGTTCAAGCGTTGGCTGCACTTTGGGCTAAATTTAAACAGGTTCCATAGATAAAGCGGGGCATGCCGTGAAAGAATCTGATGTACTAACCTGGCTTTGTTGAAGAGGAACCTGTTCTTAAGGGGTAGTATTTTGATACGTTTGTGATGATTAGTTGTTTGTGCTTGATCTTTGTCACTAATGAGCTTTACTGCTCGCTTTTGGAGAGAGCAAAGCCTCTTTGTATTTGACACTGAGCAACCATCCCAAACTGTTGAGCAATTGTCTAAATGTGTTTGTATATGAGCTATGTAGTATGTCTTCCTAGTGTCTTGATCTATGAAGTGCTTAATTTTAGCTAATTGGTATACTTTTTGTGCGATGAGTTTTGTTAGACATTGCACATGAGAGTTCCAGGTCAGATGTTGGTCAATAATAAGACCTAGTGTTTTGTGCTCGCTAACGTTTTCTATCTGTGATGTTTCTGTACAGAGCTGAAGTGTTGTTTTTGTTGCGTTTTGTAGTTTCTGTCTTGTTGTTATGAGCATTGATTTTGTTTTATCGGTGTTTATAATCATGCCATTATTTTTGCTCCATCCAATTAAATTGTATAACTCGACCTGAAGAGTTGATTCTAGATTAACACAATCGTAGTCACTGGTGTAGACTGTGCAATCATCGGCAAAAAGGTCACAAGAAGAGTGTTTAAGATGAAGTGGAAGATCATTGATATAGATAGCAAAGAGCAACTATGAGATACATGATGGGTAATGAGATACATGATGGATAATGAGATACATGATGGGTAATGAGATACATGATTGGTAATATGAAATACATGCTGGATAATGAGATACGTGATGGATAATGAGATACATGATGGATAATGAAGTACATGCTGGATAATGAGGTACATGATGGGTAATTATCTACATGATGGATAATGAGATTCATGATGGGTAATGAGATACATGATGGATAATGAGATACATGATGGGTAATGAAATACATGCTGCATAATGAGATACATGATGGGTAATGAGATGCATGATGGGTAATGAGATACATGATGGGTAATGAAATACATGCTGCATAATGAGATACATGATGGGTAATGAAATACATGCTGCATAATGAGATACATGATGGGTAATGAGATACATGATGGGTAATGAATTACACAAGCCAAGTTGTATAAACGAGTATTTGGCCACTACTGGAGCTGTGGAATGAAGGTTGCGGTCAATGGAAATGCTGCTACACCATTCTCTAATGTCCGTAACAGATGAACGGAAATATGGACGCTAACATCATACCTTCTATTTGCCTCAATTGCAGGACATGATGCTGTTTGTATCAAATTTTAAAAATGATATTGCACAGCCGCACGTGTAATTTATTAATAAAATAAAAGCAGTTGAAGAATAAGAACCAAATTACTGTCTAACAAGGCGAGGGGAAAATAAATAAAATTACAATTCTGCAGAATGCATTCAAGGGAAGAGAATTCAGTTTTTAAAAACTACACAGACAACTCTTGATGGTTTATTTACGATATCGCCAAATCTTAATGTATTTGTAGAAAAAAATATAAATGTCCCTTGCATTTCTACCTGAGGCAATAACTAGTTACACCTGCAGACTAACCACTTTGTAACAGCCCATGGGATAAATGACATGTTAATATTTGTCTTTGAGACCAGTAGATTCCATGAGGAGATTCATTTTTTTATTATTTTGCAAAGGATTTGCAGGCTACGGATAAACCACCCAAAAATGTTTAAGAAACAAAACGCTTGAAAAAAAATAAAATAAATACCCAGCCTCTAAAAATAGGTACCACCGAAATCTGAAGAGGTAAGTTCGACCAAGCATGGCACTGATCATATCACACTTTCATGTGCCGATGGTCTTGGCCTAACATTCTAGTATCACAGCTTTACTGCAGTGCTTCGTGTATAGTTATATACTTATACACTAATATATTGTGTTATTGGCCTAACATCGTATCCCAAGTATGTCCTTTATGGCATAGGAACGAGGATGTTACATTATTTTTTAAAACTAGAAGTAAATGTGGTCATAGTGCAGCTGTCTACAAATAACTTAGTAATTTTCAAGAATATTTTTCGTGACTTTTTTAACATGCGTGTTACTTTTGTTTGAAGAAAAAATAACTTATTAAATGAGGACACCAAATAGTTATATTTGCCCCCTGTCCACCACTGTAGATTGTTATATTTGTCCACTCTCTATCATTGGCGATGTAGATTGTTATATTTGTCCACTCTCTACCATTGACGATGTAGATTGCTGTACTTGTATGTGTCCTTTCTCTACCATTGGCGATGTAGATTGTTATATTTGTCCCCTCTCTCCATTGACGATGTAGATTGTTATATTTGTCCCCTCTCTACCATTGACGATGTAGATTATTATTCTTGTATTTGTCCCCTCTCTACTACTGACGATGTAGATTGTTATATTTGTCTCCTCTCTCCATTGACGATGTAGATTGTTATATTTGTCCCCTCTCTACCATTGACGATGTAGATTGTTATATTTGTCCCCTCTCTACCATTGACGATGTAGATTGTTATATTTGTCTCCTCTCTGCCATTGACGATGTAGATTGTTATATTTGTCTCCTCTCTACCATTGACGATGTAGATTGTTATATTTGTCTCCTCTCTGCCATTGACGATGTAGATTGTTATATTTGTCTCCTCTCTACCATTGACGATGTAGATTGTTATACTTGTATTTGTCCCCTCTTTACCATCGACAGTTTTTTTTTTAAAAATCAGAAAATATTATAAGGCATCATTTCGTTTTTTATATATTTTTGAGATATAAATTTTAAATTATCTTTTAAGTTCATTATAGTATTTCACGTGTAAAAACAATGTTAGAAGTGGTTTTATAACATTTCTGTGTCATCTGGTGGCTTTTTTGGGAGGTGGGGGCGGGGTCTGTTAGTTTAGAGCTTTTCTTAGTTTGGTAATGCTGAGCTTTATTTAAACAAAGTTGATTGAAAGGTGCTTTAAAAAATACATATTTAAATCTAAATATTCTGATCACAGACTTCAAAGATATCTCTGTTATAGGGTTTTATTGTATGTGATTTCTGTTTATACATAGCGTTGTTGTTGTTGTTGTTGTTGTTGTTGTTGTTGTTGTTGTTGTTGTTGTTGAATAAGATAAATGGCGACTGCGGTAAAACTGGATGCTCATAATAAAAGTAGACAGAGGTGTATGGTTCAGTTTTACAAAAAAGACAGAAAAGATGAGGAAAGCGGGCAGAAACGAGAGTGGCAGAAAGTAAAAAATGAGCAAGCATAATCGAAGAACATGCTAGGATTCAATATTTAGGCAAATGCCTTTGTCAAGGACCACATTCAAAACCGACACCACAACAGATAAAAACGCGAGAAATAAAAAAAAGTTTAAACACCGAGTTCTTTGGTATTCTCCTCGTAAGAAAGACGGGCACAAAATGCGCCCAGATGCGTAGATAAGCACAAACCAGATGCAGGCAGTTACTGGCAAGGAAATGTTTTCTTATTCCTGTTATTGTTTATGTTCCGTCTCCCTGGAACTGCCAACAGAATTTTTCTTTCCTCTTTGCAGCCGATGCGGTGAACGTGTAAAACACATTTTTTATGTGCGTGCGTGCGTGCATGCGTGCGTGCGTGCGTGCGTGCGTGCGTGCGTGCGTGTGTGTGTGTGTGGGGGGGGGGGGGAATTAGTTAATTTTTTTAGACCCTGAGTTGAGCTAAAAAAGCAAGGAACAAGGAAAGTGCAGTGTTTCTTTAGCAGACTCCACCGCCATGGTGACTGTAGCGATCACTGCCCTGTTAGCCTGTCTCTGGGCGTACCAAACGAGAACTGGGAGTAAATCTTGATCGGCTGTTGCTCGTCAGTCCTGACCACAATAGTTATCTGTGGGCCGCTGATGGCTGTATTGGACAGTGTCTTCAGCGGTGTAATTAAAGAAAAACAGTTAATAGCATTTGGAAAAAAAATACAGAATCTATTCTCTTTCCGGCCAGTACCAGCAGGTCACAGCGTGTTTAGCACTTTAAGTCCGTATATAGAAAGACAGTAATCTTGAGAGTATGCATTTTTAGTGGCTCAGTGAACATGCTAAGAAAATTTCAAGCTGACTGTCCAAGGCAACAGTGGCTCGAAGCTGCACAGATATCACAAATCAGTCGACTAATCTTCATATTTGTACCAAGCCGCACAGATGTCCAAGGCAACAGTGGCTCGAAGCCCTGCAGATGTCACAAATCATTCGACTAATCTTCATATTTGTACCAAGCCGCACAGATGTCACAAATCAATCGACTAATCTTCATGTTTGTACCAAGCCGCAGAGATGTCAAAAATCAGTCGACTAATCTTCATGTTTGTACCAAGCCGCGCAGGCGTTAGGGGGAAATGAAAGACCTGACACGCTGGCCGGTCGCTCTGCAATCGTAGAGGCAGGACAAACAGTGGCTCAAGCCGACGTCATAATTACTATAAATGATGCAGACCCAACAAAAGATTTCACTGACAGCTGTGAATCAGCAGTCTTGTCAGGAATGAATGAACTAAGGCTGATATCTGGGGCTGATTAAAAGCACCGAAAGGACCGTCGGTCAACACGGAACTGGTTTTTATCAATTATTGTAGGCTGATGACTATTTTGAAGGGAAGCTTGTAGCACTTACTGGACGTGTCTGGAGTGCCAGAATGACAGTCATTTCTATTTATTTCATTTAGTTGGAAACAGTGGGCATAGTACACTATGAAACCAATGTAAACGCCATTCTTTCTCTCTCTCTCTTTCTCTCTCCCTCTTTCTCTCTCTCTCTCTCTCTCTCTCTCTCGCCCTCTGGTCCATGCCAGTCAGGCGTTGGTCGTCATTGATTTCCACAACCACCTGTCCTTCGCTCTTTCTGTAAGCTGTGTTTTGGACTGTGCTCTATGCCACTCATTTAGTCCGTCAAGTATCTTGTTTCTTTGTCTTCCTCTGTCATTTTTTTCTCAAATTGTCATTAAGTTCAGGCACGGAAGAGTTCTTCAAATATCATGGACACAAAAAAAGAACAAATATATCCATACTACAAGAACTTAATATTGAAGAAGGCTGGCTAGTAAAGAGTATTAAACAGAGAAAACCGTCTTGGAAGGGTACATAATGGGAAAAAGAAAGAGAGGAAGACCAAGGCGAAGATGGCTGCAAGACATCGTTGATGATCTGCAAATGGATGCATTAGCAGCAGGCCGTCTAGCTCACAACCGAGAGGCCTACAGGAGTGCTGTTAGGGAGGCAAAGTTCCATAAGGGAGATGCAAATGAATAAATGTCATTAAGTGTTAAATGCGATTACCCTGGGAAAACTGTGAACAAAGTCACAAGAGAAAGAACAGTGTGAGAACGACGAGCGATAGAACCCTGTGCTCTAGGACAGAGCAACAAACGCCTGGTCGCAAGAAAGTAATGCACCAAACACTCCGCGACAAAACACCCATAATTTTCTTCTCCGCCTTTGAAAATGCTTCGTCTATATTTTTGTAAAGGCTAATCCTATCTACTTTTCCCTCAGCACTGTGCTAAGTCAATACAGTTGTGTATTCCATGTTTTACAAGCCATTACACCGTGGTCCCGTGTATATAGCTTGTAGCTGAGTGTCTGTATTTGGAAATCTGAGGCACGACTGATAACATCAGTCCTATCTTCCAGTGAGTCGTCTTTGTTCTTCATCGTTTTATTGGCAGAGCTAAAAGGCATAATATGAGAAAAGTCTGTGAAAAAATATTTCTTTTCTTTTAGTCTTCTTCTGGACTTCTCTAGTCTTTTTCTGAATTTCTCTAGTCTTTTTCTGAACTTCTCTAGTCTTTTTGTGGATTTCTCTAGTCTTTTTCTGGACTTCTCTAGTTTTTTTCTGGACTTCTCTAGTCTTTTTCTGGACTTCTGTAGTCTTTTTCTGAAATTCTCTAGTCTTTTTCTGAACTTCTGTAGTCTTTTTGTGGATTTCTCTAGTCTTTTTCTGGACTTCTCTAATATTTTTGTGGATTTCTCTAGTCTTTTCTGGACTTCTCTAATCTTTTTGTGGATTTCTCTAGTCTTTTTCTGGACTTTTCTTTAATTTTTTGCTGGATTTATCTTGTTTTTTTCTGGACTTCTCTTATCTTTTTCTAAATTTCTCTTGTCTTTTTTATTGCTTTTTTCAATTTTTTTTTAATTTCTGTTTTCTTATATTTTATTTAATATTTGTGAACGTCTTTTCTTCCTAACACTTAAGTGATGAAGTATGGAGGAGGGAGACTGAATGTTACCTAGTAAAGTCTCTATCATAAAGATGGAACAGATAACCGCACGACTCAATAGATCATCAATAAATTATCTCCCCTCAAGAGAGTTTTCGAATCTAGAATTTCATCATCCTACAGGGGAGTTTTAGAGAGATTACTATAATATAATATTCAGGAATCTGTGGGTTATTGTTATCGCTCTTTCCAATAATGTTAATAATTTCAGGTTTGAGCATCAAGTGGGCGGGGGGGGGGGGGGGGGGGGAAGAGGTGACATTGTCTTCTGTTGTATATTAGATGTTTGTGTCCATCACCGCTTTAGCTTTTTCTTCTTCTTATCAAAGTTGACTTAGTGATGATGTGGTTAAATAGGGCGGCAAACAAGATTTCGCCATATTCATTACAGGCCGGTGTGTTAACTCTATCAGGGCTAACATAGATGGGCTTTGCCGTTGTCCTCATTACTTGGGGGAGGGGGGGGGGGAGGTGTCGGCTGCTGGTCAAAAGCAGGTCACCATAACCCAGTTTCTGTCAGAAATGATTTAAGTGCCTCAACACAGTCTCGGTACTGGCTGTAAAGAACAGTTATTGCAAGTTTAGAAAGAACAGTTCTTGTAAGATTAGAAAAAAAACAGTTCTTGTAAGATTAGAAAGAACAGTTCTTGTAAGATTAGAAAAAAAACAGTTCTTGTAAGATTAGAAAGAACAGTTCTTGTAAGATTAGAAAAAAAAACAATTCTTGTAAGATTAGAAAGAACAGTTCTTGTAAGATTAGAAAAAAAACAATTCTTGTAAGATTAGAAAGAACAGTTCTTGTAAGATTAGAAAAAACAGTTCTTGTAAGATTAGAAAAAACAGTTCTTGTAAGATTAGAAAGAACAGTTCTTGTAAGATTAGAAAAAACAGTTCTTGTAAAATTAGAAGAAACAGTCCTTGTAAGATTAGAAAAAAACAGTTTTTGTAAGATTAGAAAAAACAGTCCTTGTAAGATTAGAAAAAACAGTCCTTGTAAGATTAGAAAAACAGTCCTTGTAAGATTAGAAAAAACAGTTTTTGTAAGATTAGAAAAAACAGTCCTTGTAAGATTAGAAAAAAACAGTTTTTGTAAGATTAGAAAGAACAGTCCTTGTAAGATTAGAGAGAACAGTCCTTGTAAGATTAGAAAGAACAGTCCTTGTAAGATTGGAATATACGAACTTTCGTACACCGGCCTGTAATGAATATGGCGAAATCTTGTTTGCCGCCCTATTTAACCACATCATCACTAAGTCAACTTTGATAAGAAGAAGAAAAAGCTAAAGCGGTGATGGACACAAACATCTAATATACAACAGAAGACAATGTCCTCTTCCCCCCCCCCCCCCCCCCGCCCACTTGATGCTCAAACCTGAATATACGAACTTTCGTCCTCTTATAGGCCTTGTCATCCGGCGGGGTTTTTTCTTGCTCACTTTAATCATATTATTTGATTCTGGTTTTGCTCATCTACTTCTTCTGGACATCGTTTTCTGGTGGGGTTTTTTGTGCTCACTTTAATCATGTTACTTGATTCTGTTTTTGCTCACTTACATGCTCCTTCATCATCTGGACCTCATCATCTGCTCATTTGTCTTTGCTCACTTTCATCATGTTATCTGTTGTTACTTTGTTCGTTTACATGCTCCATCTATTTCAGACGTTCTCACTAGCTTATCTTTTGGGTACTCTCATATACTTTTTACATGTTCTGTTTAAGGTTCGTTCCAATGACTTGATCACAATAAAGCATACAGCATTTCTAGTTCATTTCAAACTTTTATCGCTGGGTACGTGTACAGAATGGAGTTTTATGGCGGGTTAATCAGCATTTTGTTGATGTGGGAACCAAACTTTTTTTTATATAATATTCTATATCTGAAAGAATTTTGTTATTTATAAAACTGCTGTTAGATTAGAATTTTATTTCAGCTATTCTGTTCCTAGTTAATCGTACGTGTTATATGAAGTAACACAAAGCTGTTGATATCTACTGAAGGATTGGTGATGATGATGATGATTTCTAATGTAGGGGGTATCATTTTCACTATCATCGTCATCATCGTCATCATCGTCATCATCATCATCATCCACAAATCTCGATCCTTGACATTTGTGAGTAACTACAATGTCAGGATTTCTGACATCTATTCCCTCGGTCGTCATCTGCCTCTTTCTGCCTTCAGTTTTGCCCTCAGTTATGATGTTTTTGCATTTTCTCCCTTCTCGTCACATGCCCCAAGAATGACGATTGTCTTTTTTTTCTTATCTTTGTTACTATATTACGTTTGTTTTTCATTAGCCTGTCTCAAACACTGCTGATTAGTAGTAGAAGTAGGAGGCATGGGGACATATAATGTACCCCACTGGGGGGGTCTGTAATCGCAATTGCTTAAGAACCCCTGGTGTACGCCATTCCTGTCACCAGATAGGGCAATTACAGTATCAGTGACACGTCTGTATCTTCTCACAAAGAATCAATATCTAAATTGCTTGAAAGTTCGATCGATCTATCTTTTTATCCGTCAATCAAGCGAACGCGAAATCGATGACACGTCGCAGCAGACAATGACTTCGTCACAATATGGTTAAACATTAAACTTTTTGAATCAGAAAATAGATAGCAAGGAAGTGTATACCAGTATGTGTCTATTATTAGCCCCCCTTGATTTTTGATGGCTTCACATTGGTTTAAATTTGTTTCTCGCAGTCGCGTTCCTAGTCGATAACAGGCAAGAGATGTTAGGAAAGATGGTGGTAGACTTGGCTAATTTTACCAGAAAACAGGCAACATATGTGCTACTACTATTATTACGTCGGGTGTGAGACACCCTTTTTCTTCATCACACTTATATGTAACGATCAGACGATATTAGTTTATAATCACTTCTTGCGTTATTTATTTAACTTATATCCTACTGGAGAAACACAAATCCCAGACCACATAAACAACTTTATAAGAAACACATCCGCTTTATTTTTTTTTCTGTCTGGAAATGACTCATAAAGTTAACCATAAAATGCATTTGAGGCATCTAGTGGGCATGATGTTGATGCCCATATCTTCCTTGATCTGTCAGTTCACGGCAGGGTGATGTGGTCAGCATCGGGCCTGAACGTCTTTACCTTCCTGTCTCCAAGAAGAGCCAGCTACAACTGGGTGACTGGGGCGCAACCCATCGGATTTTAACTACCATCTTTTCCATGGGAGACTAGTGCTCTAACTACTTTGCTACCCATGTCATGTATCGTGGTTTATAATTTGAATCGTCAAATAATGAAATGCTGTGTGGAAAAGAGGGCGGAGGGAAGGGTGTAATGTGTTATACAACGCCATCGGCGTAGACCAGGGTTGTGAACGCCATCGGCGTAAATCAGGGTTAGGAGAGGGTTAATTTTTGTTCATCTTGGTCCCTCATCTTCACATTACCGTTTCTAGCAACCCGATTCTCCGCTTCTGATTTCATTTCTCCTCGCTGTTGTTTTGAACGTTGACCTCTTCTATTCTTCTATTCCTTTATTTATTATGTGTTTTGTATGTGTATGATTATTAGTTATATGTTTGTTATGTGTACGACTATTATACGGTCAAGAGGCACACTAAAGTTTGTGCATTTTATCCTTTTTCTGCAGTTACTTTTGTTGTATTTATCCAAATGTGTTTTAGACAATCGAATTGTCGTGGACTACTTTTGGTCACATTACCACTTTCTGTTTTATTGTAAATTAGCCAGAAGACTTTTATTACGTTATATTTTGCGTTCTGTCTAATTTACAATAATCACTCCTTGCTTTATATGTCCTTACCTTTAACTCAAAAGAAAGATAAACCAGGTTAAGGGCACGAGTTCTTGTTGGCCGTATTGATCACCGATCAGCATTGTCCTCTTTACTGTCGCCGATCATTGCTTGCTACAGCTTCATCCACTGTCATTGATTGCTCTACTTCTTTATCAAAAAATCATTGCTTGCTACAGCTTCATCCACTCTCACTGCTTCCTCCACGTCTTTATCACAAAGTCATTGCTTGCTACAGCTTCATCCACTGTCATTGATTGCTCTACTTCTTTATCAAAAAATCACTGCTTGCTACAGCTTCATCCACTCTCACTGCTTCTCCACGTCTTTATCACAAAGTCATTGCTTGCTACAGCTTCATAGACTCTCATTGCTTGCTCTACATCTTTATCACAAAGTCACTGCTTGCTACAACTTCATAGACTGTCATTGCTTGCTACAACTTCATAGACTATCATTGCTTGCTACAGCTTCATAGACTGTCATTGCTTGCTACAGCTTCATAGACTGTCATTGCTTCCTACACCTTCATAGACAGTCATTGCTTGCTACACCTTCATAGACTGTCATTGCTTCCTACACCTTCATAGACAGTCATTGCTTGCTACAGCTTCATAGACTGTCATTGCTTGCTACAGCTTCATAGACTGTCATTGCTTGCTACACCTTCATAGACTGTCATTGCTTGCTACACTTTCATAAACAGTCATTGCTTGCTACATCTTCATAGACTGTCATTGCTTGCTACAGTTTCATAGACTGTCATTGCTTGCTACAGCTTCATAGACAATCATTGCTTGCTACAGCTTCATAGACTGTCATTGCTTGCTACAGCTTCATAGACTGTCATTGCTTGCTACAGTTTCATAGACTGTCATTGCTTGCTACAGCTTCATAGACAATTATTGCTTGCTACAGCTTCATAGACTGTCATTGCTTGCTACAGTTTCATAGACTGTCATTGCTTGCTACAGCTTCATAGACTGTCATTGCTTGCTACAGCTTCATAGACTGTCATTGCTTGCTACAGCTTCATAGACTGTCATTGCTTGCTACAGCTTCATAGACTGTCATTGCTTGCTACAGCTTCATAGACTGTCATTGCTTGCTACAGTTTCATAGACTGTCATTGCTTGCTACAGCTTCATAGACTGTCATTGCTTGCTACAGCTTCATAGACTGTCATTGCTTGCTACAGCTTCATAGACTGTCATTGCTTGCTACAGCTTCATAGACTGTCATTGCTTGCTACACCTTCATAGACTGTCATTGCTTGCTACAACTTCATAGACAGTCATTGCTTGTTACAACTTCATAGATTGTCATTGCTTCCTACACCTTCATAGACAGTCATTGCTTGCTACAGCTTCATAGACTGTCATTGCTTGCTACAGCTTCATAGACTGTCATTGCTTGCTACACCTTCATAGACTGTCATTGCTTGCTACACTTTCATAAACAGTCATTGCTTGCTACATCTTCATAGACTGTCATTGCTTGCTACAGCTTCATAGACAATCATTGCTTGCTACATCTTCATAGACTGTCATTGCTTGCTACAGCTTCATAGACTGTCATTGCTTGCTACAGTTTCATAGACTGTCATTGCTTGCTACAGCTTCATAGACTGTCATTGCTTGCTACAGCTTCATAGACTGTCATTGCTTGCTACAGTTTCATAGACTGTCATTGCTTGCTACAGCTTCATAGACTGTCATTGCTTGCTACAGCTTCATAGACTGTCATTGCTTGCTACAGCTTCATAGACTGTCATTGCTTGCTACAGTTCATAGACTGTCATGCTTGCTACAGCTTCATAGACAATCATTGCTTGCTACATCTTCATAGACTGTCATTGCTTGCTACAGCTTCATAGACAATCATTGCTTGCTACATCTTCATAGACTGTCATTGCTTGCTACAGCTTCATAGACTGTCATTGCTTGCTACAGTTTCATAGACTGTCATTGCTTGCTACAGTCATAGACTGTCATTGCTTGCTACAGCTTCATAGACTGTCATTGCTTGCTACAGTTTCATAGACTGTCATTGCTTGCTACAGCTTCATAGACTGTCATTGCTTGCTACAGCTTCATAGACTGTCATTGCTTGCTACAGCTTCATAGACTGTCATTGCTTGCTACAGCTTCATAGATTGTCATTGCTTGCTACAGCTTCATAGATTGTCATTGCTTGCTACAGCTTCATTGACTGTCATTGTTTGCTACAGCTTCATAGATTGTCATTGCTTGCTACAGCTTCATTGACTGTCATTGTTTGCTACAGCTTCATAGATTGTCATTGTTTGCTACAGCTTCATAGATTGTCATTGTTTGCTACAGCTTCATAGACTGCCATTGCTTGCTAAACTTCCAACACTTGTTATTGTTCCTCATACTGTAACAGCCAGTAACTGTTTCTTTACACACTGGTTTCACCACTTTTGTAGTGTATTGCATTTCTCTGATCCAGGTGTTCTTATGCTTTTTATCAATTGTGTGCCCCGTACAAATTGCTAGTGAATCCTTATTTACCTCTTATGGATTGCCTAGTAAATTCCTCTACCCCATATGGATTGCTCTATATTTTCCACACTTTCTATGAATTGCCCAATATGCCTCAATACACTTTATTAACTGCTCAATATATCCCCATACACTTTATAGATTGCTCAGTATGTCCCTATACAATTTATGGATTACCCAATATTTCACCAAACACCTTTAACCAGCAAGCCGAAATCATTATCATCTCTAGTCTTATTGTGTACTTTTAAAACTGTCAAAAGCTTGGTTTTACTTCGCATACAGAAAGATAGTAACATAAAATTCCAATCTAACAACGGTTATTTTTTTTAAATGTTCAGAGATGAAATCCTATCATTTGGTTCCCATACCCCGCCCCCCCCCCCTTCCAAAAAAAAGTGGTTTTTGTTTTTTTTTGCAAACACCAGCTTAAGAACCCCTGGACTAGTTGATCTTAATGATAATCTTGTACATGCTTGTCACTGAAATTCTTCATTCTTTTCGGTTTTTTCCCCAGATGCCGTGTCACAGAATGTACTAGCACTAACAGAGCCATGAAACTAAGAACTCCCCTTCTTCAGTCCAAAAGTTCTACTGAAGCGTAAGAAACGTGTCAAAGAGGAAGCCATCAGAGTGTTCCAGAATTTGAGAGATGCATTGGCTGAAGTTCATTACAGATTTACTTCAAGTATCTATAGGTGGAAATGATTGTCTCATCCACGCTTATAAAATAGAAGAACTGAATAATGAAAACTTGCAGTAGCTAAAGTGACCTGTTTACCAAGTGAAGTTCGTTTCTAACGTGTCTCAGTATCTTACATGCTGGTCTTACAAGAGCGAGCACAAGCGTGGGTTGTTAGCACAGTGTCTGTTCCTTCAGAGACCAGGAAGGTGGGTTGTTAGCACAGTGTCTGTTCCTTCAGAGACCAGGAAGGTGGATTGTTAGCACAGTGTCTGTTCTTTCAGAGACCAGGAAGGTGGATTGTTAGCACAGTGTCTGTTCCTTCAGAGACCAGGAAGGTGGATTGTTAGCACAGTGTCTGTTCTTTCAGAGACCAGGAAGGTGGATTGTTAGCACAGTGTCTGTTCCTTCAGAGACCAGGAAGGTGGATTGTTAGCACAGTGTCTGTTCTTTCAGAGACCAGGAAGGTGGATTGTTAGCACAGTGTCTGTTCCTTCAGAGACCAGGAAGGTGGATTGTTAGCACAGTGTCTGTTCCTTCAGACCAGGAAGGTGCTCAAGTGAACATCTGAAAAACCGTGATGTGTGATTACGGAGGTGAAGAATCCGTGAAAAAATCTGCATCACAAGGATGGCAGTTTGCAGAAAGATTGTTATAGTCAATGATAACAGGAGGCATGGAGCCAGTATAGAAAGTATACCAACAACCACAGTGTACAGGTGAACTTCTGCACATGGATAATGGACCTTAACTTGTCCAATCCGTCCTACATACTGACCTACATTACAAATGAGGTGGGCTCGTTCAATACGACTCTCCTTATTGCCGAGGATGTTGATGGTGACTTCAGCTTTCAGAACAGCTTGCCAAGAAAGATTGCTCTGGGCATACTCTTTGGGTTAACCATTCTGACGGCCATTGGGGGCAACCTACTCGTCTGTACCGCCGTCTTTACAGAACGGCGGCTGAAGAGAATCAAGAACAACTACTTTATTGTGTCACTGGCCGTTGCTGATCTTCTGGTGGCCGGAATAGTAATGATGTTTGCTACGGCCAACGACATTCAGCAACAATGGCTTTTCGGTGGAGTATTCTGCCGGATCTGGATCTCCTTCGATATCATGTGCTCCACAGCCTCCATCTTGAACCTGTGCGTCATCAGTTTCGACCGGTACAAGCATATACAGGACGCCATGTACTACGATGTGTGGATGACCACAAGAAAAGCACTGACTTTCATAGCTTCTGTCTGGTTCCTCTCCGCCCTCATTTCTTTCCTCCCCATCCACCTGGGCTGGCACCAGGGATCGGTGAGCCCTAACGAAACCTACAGCGCGGACGATCAGTGCATCATCAAGTTAAATTTTATCTACGCCATCGTTTCCTCCACCGTCAGTTTCTATGCCCCTTGTCTAGTGATGATGATACTTTACTTCAGACTCTTTTTGTTTGCAAGAAAGCACGCTATCAGTATAAGAAGCCAGAAGCGCCCTGTGATAACATCGTCCCCTGGAGACAGAGGGAAGAACATGAGCAACGGCTCAAACAGAAGCTCTCTCAAAGCGTCCGACCACAAAGCTGCCTTCACTCTCGGCGTCATCACTGGTGTGTTCCTCTGCTGCTGGCTTCCATTCTTCATCATTAACCCTATCAACGCCTACGACCCAACCCTAGTACACCCCGACGTGTTCTCCGTGTCTACCTGGCTGGGTTACGTCAACTCGTGTCTTAATCCAATCATCTACAGTATTTTTAACACAGAGTTCAGAGAAGCCTTCAAACGCATTCTCTGTCTCCGAACTTGTCGCAGAAACGACACTTCTTTTCCGTCTATGTCGAGGACAAGCAGTACAAGAAGCAAGATTAAGAAGTCAGATTACGAGACACAGCCGTCCACTGACATCGGCTCAATCATTCGTAAAACGAGTAGAGACCGTCTTTTCAACGAAAAAGTAACTCGTCTATGAGTGCACTGAAGCAGTACTGGATTCTGGCATACCATCTTATAACATGTACTGGCACTGTACTTCTCCGTGTAAGTGGACCTACATGGCACATGCAATAGACTGTTCCTGCTGCCACACTGAAATTCTGCATAAAACTCTACGCGTGTGATGCAAAGCTGGATGCGTATAGTAGTTCTCAGCACAATATTCTCAACGTACGGATAACGTATCTGGATAATGACAAAAATTGACGTGCCCTACTTTATCCACAACTCTTTTAATGTCTTTCTCATACAGATTTTTTAAAAAATTAACGTCAAGATAAAATGGCATGATCGTGAGACCTGTATATATTCTGCTTCATGTATTATTTATTAAATACCTATCCAGTTTCAATATCTTCTTAAGTTGCAACATGTACTATTTCTAAGCCAACCGCTCATAATGACCTATGCCGATTATTAGTAATATTTACTAGTTTTCAGCGAACGATAATAACAACAACAACAACATTGAGACCATCAGGATTACGAAAACAGGAAAGATAAGAAACCAAAGAAAGGTCAGTTTTAAAATAGCCTGACAGGAACTGTACCATACTTTGGTGATGGTATCGAAATCCTAGAAGAGGTAATTACACAGAGTTGGCCTCGTAAGTGAAAACTAAAACTACATCAAGTAATTTAAAGTGGCTTTTTAATGTATCGATCTTAGATTTTGCAATACGCAGTCGGTTCTAAGGTTTATGTACTGCCAACTCTTTTTATTCTTCGACAGCTAAACAGTTGAGTTAATGGAAGAAAATGTTACTCGATGTTTACTTTGATCTTGTATGTATGTAACCATTAAGTAGTAAGGTCTGTGTCACCAAGGACGTTACAGCAAGAAAAAAAGGAACCCCAGGCAGAGATTATATTGTCTGATAGTGTGTTACATGGTTGATAGATCTGACAACCTCGTGAACAAAGCAAACAAAAAAAAGAATACGTATTAATTGCTGCATTATATGCATGTTATGTGATGTCATGTAAGAGGAAATGTATGTGATTTAGTCTCAACACAGAACATACTATGTGACTGATTGTATCTCATAGAAACATCTTATACGAGTGATATGGTTTCATTACGAAAATTGTAGGTCTCAAATAATGTCCTGTCCTATGGCATCGTTGTTTCACACTGCCGAGTCGCAGGAGTTTGTAGACGAGTTCGTCCAACTTACAGCACATGTTCTGTTTGGGAGTGTTTTTGCTACTTACAGAACACATGCTACATCGGCAACCTACTGTAGAACACATTTGTGATAATTACTGCACGTCGCGTGTAGTATTGTCAAGAGCATGTCCTGTGATCCTACCCAGTTTTAGGATGTCCTTGTTTGATGTTACGTTATCTCATGTGTAATGTTACATTACCTCATCTGTGATATTGCCCTGACAACAGGATCTTTTCTAAAATGTGTGTTATGATATCAAATTACAGGATTTAATGTGTGAGGACACTCTTGTATGTGGCGCTGTTCGTGATACTGTCCTTATCTACGAGGTCTGTTCTTTGATGATGGCCAGTAGAAGGTCTTATGAGTGGATGGGTGGGTGGGGAGTGTTTTTCAGTTACTTAAGCCTGGGGAAACTCAACAAGGACCCAGGTGGCTCTCCCGGGGACGAATTTCAAGTCTAAGGCGAGGAAGAAAGAAAGTATAATGATGACAGCCCATTCCTGACGATGATTTAATATATAGTGTAAGATCCCCCGGGACTGCCTGGGGTACATTAAGGATGACTGGGGCCCGGGAAGTTTAGAAACACTGATTTAAAGAATTTCGTTTGTAATGTAGTTCATTTACATGGCATGGCAGAACCAGTCCATGATGATATTTACAAGAACCAGAACTCGCTTGTGAGCTGTCGTGTTACTGAATATACTCTGTAAAGATGTCCAGTCTCAGATATGGGGAAATAGCGAGAAAGGAAATATAGCTGGCTGCTCGCAGAAAAGAGGTAGCTAATGTGGGAGTAGGAAGACCTAGACTTACTTGGAGAAGAGAAATTATGACAGTGCTCAGAGACAAGGGATGCACGTGGAAGGAAGCAGAGAATAATTCCAAGAACAGGGATGACTGGAGAGGCTTTATCCGTGGCCTGTGCTTTCAAGGGAGTGAATGATGATGATGATGATGATGATGATGGTTGCACTTTGAACTTAAGTTTTGTGAAGATGGACTCACTGCTGGGTGACCGCCGTTCTAGGTTCAAAATATTGATTGCGATGACTACGCCTGAATCTAATCATTGTTCTCCTACGCTGCTGTTGATTTCTGTTTGTTGAGACCAGTATCGAACGTGGTTTTTTATCTCTATATTTTCTGTTTTGTGTTTCTGAGTCTTGCTAATAGCTTTTTCCCCAGTAATCGCATCCCATCTTGCTTGTACCGTGTCTTTGTTATTGTGTCTTTACTAATGCCCACGAAAAGAACGGAAAGCGGAAGGACTGTATAAATACTGAATTTGTCGGCTGTCTTCTTAGTTATAAATGAATCTCCAGATATTTCAGGATAGAGGCAATCGGATAAGTTAACTAGTTTGCCTAGGAGATTCTTGACTCTATCCCCGCTCGCTCATGTTTTCCATCTTACATACGGATATGAAATCTTGTGCTCTTGGTGCATATTACCAATTCTGATATTAAACTCTGCAAACATTTTTCTTATGGTTAATATTTCTGTTTTCTCTATATTTATCTTCATTCTTTGTTGTAGAAATAGGATATTAAGGCTATCTGTGGATAGCTGTACTTCCCTGCAGTCCCTATGGAATATGCGAGAGCGTCATAGTTTTACGAGACATAATCTTTACACGGAACATATATAAAGTTTGTTATGTGGACGATTCCAGCAAAGTCTTCGGAAATAAATCAAATGCTAAAGCAACAGCAGAGAGGGAAAAAGACCTGTCTTTCATCTGACACTGTATGTTAAGACGCTCAGCCTCGCAAAGGGAAATTTTTTAAACTTGTCATAGAATTATTGGGGGAATTCGTAATAAACAGCAACGAGCTAGCCAGAAACGTGACGTCCACAAACTGGACAGAAACGTGACGTCCACAAACTGGACAGAAACGTGACGTTCAAAAAAAGCTAAGCAGAAACATGACGCCCAAAAAGCTCAGCAGAGACGTGACGTCCACAAATGCGCTTTTAAAGATATCATTCTGACGCTTAATACTAATAATAATAATAAAATAGTAATACGTGTAGGCATTCTGTCACATTATTCTTATTCCCTGTCATTATTCTCCTGTCCAGAGTCTTGTATATCAAATTCATGTACGTTCACCACTCCGCTGTTTGCTTTACTTCCAGGCATGACCAAGCACTGGTTGCTGGCGTTATTAGGTCAGCGGTACAATGTGTGTTGACAGCCGAGGTAGTGCAGTGCTTAGTGCACTTGCTTGCCGACCAGAATGCCCTAGATTCAATTCTCCACTCGGGCAGAATTTTTCTTCCACCGAATGGGTCTAGAGTCAGCCCAGCTGCCCACCTCACCACGGTGTCCCTATAAATGTGCAACCACTAATACTTCAGACTTCCTACAACATACAAATATCACTGGACATACAGTAGTCCCTTTCTATCCGCGGACATTTGGTTCAACGGATGTCTGTAACCGCGGATATCATCACCATCATCATCATTATCATCATCATCAGGTGCCATGCTGATGAGCGTTGGCGGTCATGTTTCTCCACAGATCTCGTTCCTTGATCTTGTCCATCAGCTCAGTTAGGTGATCTTTTCGTTGTGTCATCGCGTTAGAGAGTCCATGATTTTTTTCCCCCTTTTGATCTTCCTCTGCATCTCTTCCCATTATCTTTCCTGTTGTTATGATGTTTCCAAACCTTCCTCATCTCATTTTATATTCAATGAATGATGACTGGCTTTTTTTCATGGATTTACTTAAGTTACTGCCCACGTTTGTTTTTGTTAGACATTCCTTGTCGTCACGCGTCAGCTGTCCATGGTGTTCTTAACATTCTTCTAATGAACCACTTCTCTGTTACCTCCAGTGATCTTTCCATCGATCTGTTGATTGACCATGACTCACTTCAACAGAGTACGGATAATACCAAACTCTGCATGACATACTCGCATGTTTTTGACATAAACAAAGGGCCTCAGAGAAACTTTGAAGCTGATGTAAAACTCCTCATTTATCTGTTTTCATCTACGACTGCCCCCCCCCCCGAAGCCCTCCAGGCCCCGAAACAATGCACTAGCTGGACCCCTTCACCTTCTAGGGCCTGTAATACAGTTTAATTTTAAAATTATTATCAGCCGGAGCAACATTCCTCTTCGAGACTGTTAACTAAGCTTATTCTGTATTCACTGAACACTCACCACGAACTTACGGGCGACAACTCTATCAGTTCTACGAGCGCGGGCAATCCCGGCATGAATTTCTGTTTTCCTATTTCACCACTTCACGGATAGATCACATGTTCCTGCTGTAAATCCTGGTAACTTCATCATCAGACTTTTCTTTCTTTCAATCAAAAGTACTAAAATCTTCTCACTTCAAGGAAGGACATCATAACTTCCCCTTGCCTTGGAAGTATTAAGGAAAGACATTATAACTTCTCCTTGCCTTGGAAGTATTACCAGCATAACTAATGTTTGGCATTGGGGTCATTTAACCCGAATGAATTTTATGAAATCACTGGACAACCATTATAGCGATTTCGAGAGTGAGGACATCGTTTATATAGTGGCTGTTGTAGCGCAACTGTGTGAGCGGGAGATTGTGAAAGGTAGGAAGGCAGGCGCGAGCGAAATTTATGAATTCTATTTATTTAATGTCTATTCTTTAGAGACTGATGTATTTTTAAGTATGCCCATAACATTATAAGCTGGTGTGTATTAAAGTTTTAATGTTCTCCACTGTTAACTCTGACATTGTCGGTATATCATATTCAGCTTATTATAACTAGAAAATATAGAACTGATCCTCCTACTGGAAAACAAAATAGAACTAGCCGTACTACAGGAAAACAAGACAGAACTAGCCGTACTGGAAAACATCGGATAACTGATCCCACTACTGGGGGGAATATCAAGTAACTGATGTTACTACTGGCAAAAAGTCAGATAACTGGTCTTACCACTGGGGAAACATCAGATAACTGGTCTTACCACTGGGGAAACATCAGATAACTGGTCTTACCACTGGGGAAACATCAGATAGCTGGTCTTACAACTGGGGAAACATCAGATAGCTGGTCTTACAACTGGGGAAACATCAGATAGCTGGTCTTACAACTGGAAAAAACGTCAGATAACTGGTCTTACAACTGGGGAAACATCAGATAGCTGGTCTTACAACTGGGGAAACATCAGATAGCTGGTCTTACAACTGGAAAAAACGTCAGATAACTGGTCTTACAACTGGGGAAACATCAGATAGCTGGTCTTACAACTGGGGAAACATCAGATAGCTGGTCTTACAACTGGGGAAACATCAGATAGCTGGTCTTACAACTGGGGAAACATCAGATAGCTGGTCTTACAACTGGGGAAACATCAGATAGCTGGTCTTACCACTGGGGAAACATCAGATAGCTGGTCTTACAACTGGAAAAAACGTCAGATAACTGGTCTTACAACTGGGGAAACATCAGATAGCTGGTCTTACAACTGGGGAAACATCAGATAGCTGGTCTTACAACTGGAAAAAACGTCAGATAACTGGTCTTACAACTGGGGAAACATCAGATAGCTGGTCTTACAACTGGGGAAACATCAGATAGCTGGTCTTACAACTGGAAAAAACGTCAGATAACTGGTCTCGCTAATGGAAAAACATCAGACAACTGCTCCCATAACAGGCAATTACGAGTAAGATACTGAAACATCGCCCACGAGTTTCTGGTAACTGCGTGCTGTGACAGAGTAGGTTCATGTAGCAGGACAGTATTTCAGAACAAGACCTACAAAACTAAGCAACAAATTTGCACACAAATATCCTAACTGCTAATCTTCCCATTGCCATTATTTTACACTGTATTGTCTGCATGTTTGTACTGGCATATCATTGTAAATATTTAACTACTGTTTTCTATGTACTTCGTGAGTGAATATCTCTCCTCGAATCTTAATAAATTTACCTATAGTACGATTTTGTTAGCAACCCTGTAAATATTTACAGTAAATATTTCAGTTTATGGAGCCAGCATCGTACTGATGGTGACAATATCTTCGCAGATCTTTAAGACAGTATTAACAATATTAACAGCTGCAATAAATAACAACACGTTTTAACGACCTTTATATAGATTCCATTATTGAATTTATATGGATGTAGTTGTTCTTTGTAGTACAAAATTGTATGATCCATGGCATAGCTGTGGTTTTTCACTTCTGTGTGAGAGCTTTTAGAGACCAACAGAATGGAGCAAATTAAAAAAAGACTATTAAAACATCTTTCGTAAAAACTTCCAATACACAGAAGTAACTTTCACTTCTGGAATAGCTTCCATGCTATGGCTGAATAAAATAATTTTGATGAGAAATTTTGGTAGGAGGAAACTGGAAGAAATTTATTTTATAATTTATAGCGGCGGTTTGGGCTAGAAATCTGCTATTTTTCCTGTTACGTACACTTTGCCTAAATATCACTCTGAGCATTGATTGGCATAGCTGTACAAAAGTGTACCAACCCTACCAGTGTTATCACTCTGAGCATTGATTGGCATAGCTGTACAAAGATGTACCAACCCTACCAGTGTTATCACTCTGAGCATTGACTGGCATAGCTGTACAAAGATGTACCAAATCTGCCAGTGTTATCACTCTGAGCATTGATTGGCATAGCTGTACAAAGATGTACCAACCCTGCCAGTGTTATCACTCTGAGCATTGATTGGCATAGCTGTACAAAGATGTACCAACCCTGCCAGTGTTATCACTCTGAGCATTGATTGGCATAGCTGTACAAAGATGTACGAATCCTACCAGTGTTGTTCTAGAATCAAATAGTTAACAAGACTACTTTCAAAGGGTAAATTATCAGGCAAGCAGGTATTTCTGTCTTTTCTCCTTCTCTTCTCCCCATCATTCTTCTTCTTCTTCATCTTCCTACCTACCTACCTTGAACTAAGATTAATCACTTCTAGCTTTTTTGTCATATTTATTTAAAGACAGAAATGCGTGACCCTCTCCTTAACTTACAAACTTACCGGACATTGTGCAGTTACTAATAGGCTCAAATTGAATATAATAACAATGACAAGCTTGAAATACTGCGAAGAATTGTCATAATGCTGACACGAAACATGCAAATGTGGTCAACAAAATGGCGTCAATCAACTCGTATGAAGCAGAGGGTACATTTCGAAAACAATAAAGGTGAATGATTTGAAAAGCGCAGTATCCGGGAAACGCAATAAAGCGAGGTATGTCTACGGAAACATACTTCCTAAAGTCAGTTTCAAAAGAGGGCTCGTTTTCAATTATGGTGATATATTTTTAAAAAAAAACACTTGACAAGATATAAATATAAACATTGATAGATAACAGAGCTTCAGATATAAATTAAATACATTGGAAGCTCATGTGAGTTAAACGAATGCAGATTATTACGAATGGTGAGGAAACAGAAATCAGCGCCATTGCGCATGCTCCCCATGGAAGGGTTGATTGTGCAGTAATGTTAACCTTTCACTATTCAGAACCAGCTCATCAGACGATGAAAAAAAAAATTAAACAAAGGAGAGATTTGGAGAAAGAAACACTTTTAACTGAAATAGGCGAATTTTAGAATAAAAGATCATCATCATCACGTGCCATGCGGGACCGACGTGGGCGGTCATACTCCTCCACAGCACACGGCCCTTGATATATCTGAGTAACACTGCTGCCGATGTCTTTCCATTACACAATGTCAGGCATTCTAACTTCTGTTCCCTCTGTCGTCCTCTGCCTCTCTTGCCTTCAGTTTTGACCAATGTTATCATGTTTTCCAGTTTCTCTCTCTTCATCACATGCCCCAAGGATGATTTCCTTTTCCTTATCTTTGTTATTCCACAGCGTTTTTCGTTAACTTGTCTCAATAACTGCTCATTAGGTATCTTGGCTGTCTATGGGACAGAAGGCAAAATATTCCCGCCTTCTCCTTCAGTCAAGATGAACTTCGCCGTGAATGTGAAGTTCACAGAAATGAACTTGGTAGTATCCACTATCATCACCGATAGTATCTAAGCTATTGTTCGTCCACAAAAGCTTCATCAGTGAGAGAGGACTTTTAAAAAACTATACCTTCCTTGTTCTAGTTTGGGCTGCTGTCACTCCTGACGTAGTTCAATACACAAGGAACTGATCTTTAAGTCAGTATTCCACTTTCATTTACCACAGTAACTAGTGTGCCTCCCCTTTCAAGGGGGGGGGGGGGGGGGGGGGGATTTGCCTGCTTCCGGGCAGACATCAGATATCACTGACCAAGAATCTGGGGACTCAGAGAATCTACGTCGCTTGTCATCCTGGGCTAACAGTTAAATCACTGAGCAACACACAGTCTTCACAAATAATGTCAGAAGAGTGAACTGTGGCCTCGTGCAGTATCAGAGCTGTAAAACGTTTGAAGAGGCGTCACTGTAGCAGGATTTGGTCCGTAATTCACAGTACAGTATCAGACCTATAGAATGTATTAAGGGATGGCACTGTAGCAGGATTTGGTCCGTAATTCACAGTATAGTATCAGACCTATAGAATGTATTAAGGGATGGCACGGTAGCAGGATTTGGTCCGTAATTCACAGTATAGTATCAGACCTATAGAATGTATTAAGGGATGGCACTGTAGCAGGATTTGGTCCGTAATTCACAGTACACACTGTCCAGTCTTTAACAGTTGTGGGTGTGGCAGTGGATAATGCTGCCATAGTTACTTATACAGAGAGAGATAAATACAGAGAGAGGGAGAGAGAGTGATACAGAGAGACAGACAGAACCAGAAAGAGACAGATAACACAGAGACAGAAAGGGGGGGGGGGTCATAGACAGAGAGGGAGAGACAGGTACATAGAAAGAGGCAAAGACAAAGGTGGAGAGAGAGAAAGCGGCGGAAACAGAGAGAGAGAGGTAGAGACATACACAGAGAGACACAGAAACACAGAGAGAAAGAGGTAGAGACATACGCAGAGAGACACAGAAACAGAGAGAGAGAGAGGTAGAGACATACACAGAGAGACACAGAAACACAGAGAGAAAGAGGTAGAGACATACGCAGAGAGACACAGAAACAGAGAGAGAGAGAGGTAGAGACATACACAGAGAGACACAGAAACAGAGAGAGAGAGAGGTAGAGACATACACAGAGAGACACAGAAACAGAGAGAGAGAGGTAGAGACATACACAGAGAGACACAGATACAGAGAGAGATTTATGTAGAAATACACAGATACAGATAGAGAGGAGATACAGAAAGGCAGAAACAGAAAGATACAGAGAGAGAGGCAGAGACATATACAGAGAGACAGATACAGAGAGAGATAGATGCAGAAATACACAGATACAGATAGAGAGGAGATACAGAAAGGCAAGAAACGGAGAAAGATACAGAGAGAGAGGCAGATAAAGAGAGACAGAATTAGAGGGAGAGAGAGAACAACACAGAGAGAGAGAGAGAGAGATAAAGACAGACAGAGACAGGAAGTTATAAATAAGTCTCTGAATTCATCATAAAAGACGTAGAATCCCATACAAATATTACGTCTTTCATAGACAGTCGATGAAAAAAAATTTCCCAGACTCGTGTAAGAATTACATCCCAAGTCTCAGGGGTTCCTATTCAAGAATAAAGTTCTATTATATTTGTGTGCATGTCAGTGAACATAGCAAGGACGCGACAGACCAATGAATGTGTTGTGTGATTCAATTCGTTTCATTAAAAAGTGTTAGCTAACAGTGATTCATCAATGGTTTTGAGATAAATCTGGAATCAGCGTTTTGTTTCTCTAAACAAAAATGATATAACGTATGTCAACCCTCTCTGTCTTTCTTCCTCTTTCTCTCTCTCTCTTTCTCTCTCTGTCTCTTTCTCTCTCTCTTTCTCTCTCCCTCTCTTTTTCTCTCTCTCTCCCACTCCCAATATGAAGACATACAAGAAAATAACTTAGTCACATTTGGAAAACTCTGAAAATGTCGTTGCAACAGCAATAGAAAAATGGGATTTTCTACGAGGTTCTGCATATATATATATATATAGCTGTTAAAAAAACGCAACATGTCTGTACTCGTAATGGACACCAAATTCCAAACTTGTATCAAAATTTTATTTTTGCCGAGTTCATGTTTCAATCTTGGCATGAAGAAACTTTAAGACGTTAGCAATGAAATAATGTTCATTAAAATTGATTTGGACTTTTATTCTTTGCGATTGAGGCCTCTGTTTCAGTAAGGTGTACGGCCTCTTCTTGCATCTGTCAGAGACGACATCTCCTTGACTTGGATACGATTAGCTTCGGATATGTTGTTGTGGGATGGCTGCCCACTCTTCCTGCAGTGCATGAGACAACTGTCGGAAATTGGTTGGCGCTACGTTTCGCTGGAGGACTTGTTTGTTGAGTTCATCCCATAAGTCTTCTATTGTATTCATATCTGATGACATGGATGGCCACGGAATGGTCTGGACATTGTTGTCAGCGAGGAACTGTGTGGTGAGTTGTGCCACATGCTGTCGAGCGTTATCCTGATGAAAAATCGACCCAGAAGTGGAAGGACGTGAGGACCAAGATTTTCAGCGACGTATCGTTGTGCATTCAGGCGTCCTTCAATTTGCGCCAGGTCACTTCTTCCCATGAAGTTGATCGTCCCCCACACCAGTACACTTCCACTACCATGTGGAGGAGCCTTATCCACACAGTTCTGGGCGTAGCGCTCATGGACTCTGCAGTAAACTCTTCTCCGTCTATCGTGTCGCTGGAGCAGACAGAATGATTCATCACTAAACCAAATCATTCACAACGGTTCATTGACGATGCTGGTTCGTCCACCTGCAGTCGGTTCTGGCGATGTTGGTCCGTAAGAACAGGACCCATGTAAGGTCTTCTAGTCCAAAGACCAGCGTCGTGCAGCCGGTTCCTGACCGTTTGATCTGAAATTCGACGAGCTGCTGTCATTGACTGGAGTGTTCAGGACGTAGATGCAAATCGATTCCTGAGGTGACGCAGCCGTATGAAGCGGTCTTCGGCAGAAGTTGTGACAATGGGTCTATCACTGCGCGGCCTGTCCGCAACTGAGTCAGTTTCTTGAAATCGTCTACAAAGGCGACTAATGGTACTGCTAACCATATTAAGTTGTCTGGCCACTACACTTTGTGACTGTCCAGTCTGTAAATATCCAGTGATGATGAGTTGTTGATCTGTAGTGAGATGAGCCATACTTGCGTACCGAATTTTCAAATGAATTGATTCGAGGAGCGTCAATCTTTTATAAGCATTCAATAACATGGTCAGTGAGTTTTGTGTAAGTTTCACGGGATTCTCGTGAACCGGTCATGAGTTATTGTCAAAAAAGCTGTTTTGACTAGTGTCGATTTCTGTGCTCATGAATCATCTGCTGAGTACAATTCAGGTCAGCACGAGAAGTTGATGTTCAGGTAAACGTTTCAGGCCATTTGCCCTTGACTGATCAGCAGAGTTTAGTTTAAATCCCAAAATCGTATTTGTTGCGTCTCTTTTTTTAACAGTAATATATATATATATATATATATATATATAATATATAATATATATTATATATATTATATATATATATCTGAACCTTAAGTGCCCAGGGCACATGGGGCTTCCGCAAGGGTTTTCCACAAATGCCTGTCCTTCGCCTTTTTTTCTGCTCTTGCCCAGGTGAGCCCTCTATTGCTCAACATCCTTTCTGTTGTTCTTCTCCATGTCTCTTTTGGTCTACCCTTACTTCTGCTCCCCTGTGGTGTCCATCTTAGTGCTATTTTTGGTAGTGAGTTGTCAGTCATTCGGAGCACATGTCCCAACCATCGCCAGCGTCTTTCCTCAATAATTCAGTGGTTTCATCTGCATTTCTGCTAATAAGATGTTATTTCTTATGGTGTTTGGCCAAAACAGTTATATATATAATATATATATATGTTGCCTGAAAGCATTCGTTGACCAAATAATATAAAAGAACTGATGAACTGATGTCATTAAAACATACTTATTGCAACGAATCTGTAGCAGTTCGACCTCAGTGTCTAAGCTTGAAATAGAATATGCATAAGACACTCACGTTATTTGCTACATCTATATGCACTAAAAAAAATAAGTTATTTGTTATGTTTAAACACACAAAGTCAAGTTATTTGCCATATTTAAAGCATGATAGATATTGCCTGTGGAAAGCATTTTAACTAGTATCATAGTTGTCGCTACAGATAACATTTTAACTAACATCACAGATATTGCCTATGGATAAAAAATGTTAACTAACATCACATATGTTTCTGCTGCAAGATCTTCTCTCAGGCGATGTACCTCAGTTCTTGGCAGGTGATGCTATGCTGAGTGTCTCCAGAACAGACAACACACAGAAAGGATGGCAATCACTTTCCTAACTTTCTTGAAAAGACCTACCAGACACTCTACCCATTAGGTTCCACTACCTCAGAAAATATGTTTATACCTTCCACATCGGCCATCTGAAATAATATAACATTTTATGCCCTTGAGCACCCGCGAGGTGGAGGGATGGTTGGATATCGTATTCAAAGTCCGGGCTTCGGTTCACTAACCCAGGCATTTCTACAATTTTCCACGCATCCATCTTTACCTCTGCAAAATAATAAACAATTTATTCTAATTTACATAAATGTCAAAACTGAAACCGACACACATCAAAAAGCAAAGATTCTACTATTGATGCTACAAGAGAGAACAGTTTCTGAGGGCGGTTGAAAGACTCGACTTACTCGACTTTTCGTACGAATTCTCATTTATTTGTTCAAAAACTGAAATCCATTTTAACATTTACTTGTTTAGACAAGATAACAGAAATCAATTTTAACATTTTACTTGTTTAGACAAGATAACAGAAATCAATTTTAACATTTACTTGTTTAGACAAGATAACAGAAATCAATTTTAACATTTTACTTGTTTAGAAAGTTGAAGTAGCTAAACAAAATTTAGTAAAATAAGAAGGTTTGGTACAAGGGGATGTTGCGTTTGCTCAACAACACAAAAAATAATAATAATAATAATACATTTTTCGAATATCGTATTATTTTTTTACAGTAAATATTAAAATAAATAAAATATTAAATTTAAGAACGGAAAGCGTGGAGTTTAAGAGAGGTTTGAGACGCAGCTTGGAGAATATTTACGAAACTCTTATATTACTGTAACAAAGATTATTACCCAGATTCTGTAGGAAGGCATTTATTTCATAAACATTAGGGCACTATTTTTCACACAGTGTGCCGCAGTACCCTGGTGTTCCGCAAAAGAGTCTGAGGTGTGCCGCCAAATTTAAATAGTTAAAGATAATTTTGTCGAAATCACTGTGCACTTATATTTATTCAGATCAATTATTTCTGTACAAAAACTTTTTCCTTGGCATAAGATTTATGTAAGAATTACCCGGTCCTATACTAATCCCTGAATAAAGAAGTTCTTTTGTTTAATAACATTTAAAGACTCTCTAAAATTGTTCATTTCCCATGCCATACTATAAAAAAAATACTTTTTGTAATAGAACTTGAATATAGTCAGTGTCGTGTGAAATATAAACTTGAATATAGTCAATGTCATGTGAAATATAAAGTACCGTGCATTTCTGTTAACCACACAACATTCCAGAATTAATAATACGGAAATTTGACATCGCAAAGTTTGGCACGATCGGTAGAATTTTGGGAACCACTGCATTAGGTGTGTCATATCATCAGTCACTATGTCTCATATCATTTTCCTAGACGCCTCCAAACTTTTCTATTCCCGAATTTATACGTCAAGACTAGCTAACAAAAAAAAAAAAACGCCACTAAATCATGCGAGAATTTCACAAGAAATACCAAAAAGAAATTACGAAAAAATAAACCAACAAGACAAAAAATACAGAATTACTTTTGAAGTCTGAAATTAATTCTCAGTACCCAAGCGACAAAACAGTATCAGTTTACCAGTAGTTCTAATGTACTTCTTTCTCCGGCCGTAGCAAAGCATCGCTGTTCAAGGCTCAAATAATTCTCTCTCAAATTCACTTGGTGCTTTTAAAACATTCTTTACCTAGAACTCTAATTTAGTTGGATAACAGAAGGTAAACACATAGTTAGATTGGAGACGATGTTTTTAAAGGGTTGATGTATTCACAGTATATATCAGGAGTGTCATGAAATAAGCTAAAACAAGAGACGATGACTTCGTATGAGAAAGAAGTACGTTTATTAACCCCTTGTCGGCGACGCTCTGGCGCGAGGAAATCAGTTTTTCCCAAACGACGGAGACAGTTGTTTGACGGGGAAATTATCACCAGCATCAAAGACTCCTGTAAATTACTCAAAGATCTGTCCTGTACGTGGAAATGTTACGTCGATATGTCATGAAAAACAATCACAGAACTCGGTTATCCCGGGAATAGATTAGACTTTTGTCGCTCTCATTTTCTTGTGAACTTAACCCTTGATCGCTGAAATTCGATTTTGTAACGTTTTGATAGATCGTTTAACTCGACAGAAGGAAACGTTTTTTAAAAGTGCAAAATATTTCTAGGATAATTCTGATCCCCGGCACGATCATTTTCATCACATTCACAACCGTACTTGCCGACTGACAAAAATAATAAACAGGGGGAAGCTTGATCCTGTATCACAGAAAGTGAATATGTATTACATATTGGCGTATATATTACGTAGATATGTAAACACGTACAAAAACACACTTGTCGTCCGTAGTATCGACTGGTTTGTATGGATTGGTACTCTCCACCGTTTGTTTATAAGCTGTTCTTATACTACACTCTGTATATTACAACATCTAAAGTGATGGTTTGTGGAGCCAGCGACAAACATGAGAATAATTTCTTCTGACGGTCTTCAAGAAGTCATTCATACTTTATGATTAAATGTTAAAATATGAAATATGAACATGTTAAATAACGTGGTAAAGTATTGTTGTCACGACTATACTCAAGAAAAATCCCATGAGTAGTCAGTCTCTTTCACGGAAAGAGGAGCCAAGTAGAACAGGTCAGAACGCTGACGAGTAGAAATGGCGACTGCAACGAGGCCAGAACCGCCACCCATCAATCAAAAAAATGAAGACAGCTACTATTTTAATCTCCGTGTCCCTTGTAAACTGAGTTTTGTTTATTTTCGTAAGTCCCTATTTATGTGATTAACTGATCGTCTATATTGTTCGAAAAAAGAACTGCAACAAATGCGATGTTGAGATTTAAACTGAAGTTTGCTGATCAGACAAAGGCTAATTGCCTGAAATGTTCACGTCACATGCTGATCTGAATTGTATTCAACAGATGATTCATGAGCATAGAAAATCGACACTAGTCAAAACAGCATTTTTTGACAATAACTTATGATAGGTTCACGAGAATCCCGTGAAACTTACTGAACACAAAACTCACTGACCATGTTATTGAATGCTTATAAAAGATTGACGCTCCTCGAATCAATTCATTTGAATATTCAATGCTTAAGTATAGCTCATCTCCCTACAAAACAACGACTCATCATCATTAGACGTTTACAGACTGGACAGTCACAAAGTGTAGTGGCTAGACAATTTAATGTGGTTCATTCATTCCTTTGCTTGTCCCTTGCGGAACTTTGCCTCCCAAACAGCACTCCTGTAGGCCTCTCGGTTGTGAGCAAGATGGCCTGCTGCTGCTGCATCCATTTCCAGATCATCAACGATGTCCTGCAGCCATCTTCGTCTCGGTCTTCCTCTTTTTCTTTTTCCCACCATGTATCCTTCCAATACGGTCCTCTCCAAAGTATCATGACGTTTAATGTGGCCAAAATATTTAAGTTTTCTCTCTTTAATCCTCTTCACTAGCCAGCCTTCTTCAATATTAAGCTCCTGTAGTATAGATATATTTGTTCTTTTTTGTGTCCACGATATTTGGAGAACTCTTCTATAGCATTTACATTCAAAGGCATTTATGTGCTTCTCAGCTGTTTTGTTAAGTGTCTAGGTCTCACAGGCATATGTTGCGATGGGAAAGATGCATGCCCTTAAAAATCTTATTTTTGTGGTTCTGTCTGCTCCTCTCCACAGATTCTTTATTTGTTTTACTTTCTGAAGAGCAATAGATGTCCTCCTTTTAATTTCCCGCATTGTATCTCCATTATTAGTTAGTAGTGATCCAAGATATTCAAAACTCTCCACTTCTTCCAGTTTTTCCCCACTGATACATATTTCAGTTGCCTTGTCTGTTTTGTCAGTTGTCATCACTTTAGTTTTCTTTGCATTAAGATAGAGGTTCTGCTCTTCGCTGTTCTTGCGGACTGACATAATTAGTTTTTTCCATTCCTTCTTGTGTTGTGGACAGCAATACTGTGTCATCAGCATATCTAATCTCTGGTATTTCATAACCTCCAACTGTTATGGCATCGTAATATTCTTTGTCTACATCTTCTCTAACATTCCTCATTATATTTTCAGTATACAAGTTAAATAAGTAGGGTGACAATATGCACCCCTGACGGACCCCTTGTTTTATGTCAAACCAAGTTGTTGTTTCACCATTTATTCTTACTGCTGCTTGTTGGTCTAGATACAGCAGTGATGTTAATTGTATCAAATGTGGTTAGAAGCACCATTAGTCGCCTTTGTAGACGATTTCAAGAAACTGGCTCAGTTGCAGACCGGACGCACAGTGGAAGGCCCATAGTCACAACTTCTGCCGAAGACCGCTTCATACGGCTGCGTCACCTCAGGAATCGATTTGCATCTACGTCCTGAACACTCCAGTCAATGACAGCAGCTCGTCGAATTTCAGATCATACGACTAGGAACCGGCTGCACGACGCTGGACTTTGGACTAGAAGACCCTACAGAGGTCCTGTTCTTACGGACCAACATCGCCAGAACCGACTGAAGTGGGCGAACCAGCAGTGTCAATGGACCGTTGTGAATGATTGGAGCAGGGTTTAGTTTAGTGATGAATCATTCTGTCTGCTCCAGCGACACGATAGACGGAGAAGAGTTTACTGCAGAGTCCATGAGAAACGATACGCTCAGAACTCCGTGGATAAGGCTCCTCCACGTGGTGGTGGGGGTGTACTGGTGTAGGGGACGATCAACTTCATGGTGACCTGGTGCAAATTGATGGGCGCCTGAATGGCCAACGATACGTCGCTGAAATTTTTCGTCCTCACGTCCTTCCACTTCTGGCTGCACCAGGGTCGATTTTTATCAGGATAACGCTCGACCTCATGTGGCACAACTCACCACCCAATTCCTCGCTGACAACAACGTCCAGACCATTTCGTGGTCATCCATGTCATCAGATATGAACTTAATAGAACATTTATAGTATGAACTCAACAGACAAATCCGCCAGCGAGACGTGGCGCCAACCATTCTCCGATAATTGTCTCTTACACTGCGGGAAGAGTGGGCAACCATCCCACAACAACAGATCCGAAGGCTAATCGGACCTATATCAAGGAGATGTCATTCTCCGATAAAGGCCAGAAGAGGCCATACACCTTAATGAAACGGAAGCCTCAGCAGCAAAGAATAAAAGTCCAAACCAATTTTAATAAAATCACTTCATTGCTAACGTCTTAAAGTTTCTTCATGCCAAGACTGAAACATTAATTCTGTAAAATAAAATTTGGATACAAGTTTGAAGTTTGGTGTCAGTTACGACTACAGTAGTTTTGAACAGTATATATACATTTCATTTCATTTCTCCGATACAGCAGCCATTTGAGCTTGTGCTTTTCTTTAATTGTATGAGTTTGTATATCATGTATCTTCAATATCTGTATGTTCAGGCAGATATTCCTGCGGTAAATCTATGAGTGCTGGATATTCTAGAAGACGGTGTGTGACTGTTTCTTGGTTATTATCACACAGTGAGCATTTTGACGTTTCATCAGGCTCTATCTGGTGAATGTATACTTTCAGGGGGGGATGTACTTTGTTCTTAATTGAAAAATTGAAAACAAATGGTGGTCTACTCCCGAATGTTTAGTATGTTTGTGGCATCTTTCACATTCGGGGTGGTCATTTATTGGAAAACTACTCTGCCTGTGTTTCCCAGTGCCCAGTCATTCAGCCATTCCTCCCTTTTTTTTTTGGTTATTGCTTATTATTTCTTTTACTGTTTGTATTGAGACTGGATTATTGGGCTGTTGCGCCTTTTTTTTTTTGCCAGCTCTCTCATTTCCTTGAATGTTGATATGTCCTGGTATCCACTGTAGTATTACTTTAATATTGTGTGTTTCTGTTAAGGAGCTGATCTTATATCCTACTGGTTGATATTCTTGTTTTTCCAGTTTGAGTGATCTAATGCTTCCAATAACTGATTTAGCCTCGGTGAAGATGGCAGTGTTCTTGGCTCTTTGAGGATTTTCTATTAAAAAGAAAAATGTCCACATGTTCAGCAGCTGACTCTATGGCACTGTCCTCTACCTCACAGTTTGTCACCCCTTTCCTCATGTAGTTCTTCACATTCTCCCTCTCTCTCTCTCTCTCTCTCTCTATATATATATATATATATATATATATATATATATATCTGTCTGTCTGTGTATATATTCTATGCCAGAAAGAGGTAGCTCTGTCATTTTTCTCTAGCCGCAAACGCCTTAAGGGAGGAGGGTATGGAGGGTATGCTGAATAACCTTTTTTTTCACTTTATTTTCTCATCTGTTCAGGACACCAAAAGGTCAAATATTTTCAGAAAACTGAAACATATACAAAACATTCTTTTTCCTTTCTCTATAAGAACACATGGACAAAGCTAGGGGCAGATATAGTCCTCTTCCTCTTTTCTCTACAAGAACACGTGGGCAAGGATGAGAAAGCTAGAGGCAGATATAGTCCTCTCCCTCTTTTCTCTACAAGAACACGTGGACAAGGATGAGAAAGCTAGAGACAGATACAATCCTCTTCCTCTTTTATCTACAAGAACACGTGGACAAGGATGAGAAAGCTAGAGGCAGATATAGTCCTGGGAGCAGCCAAGCTTCTTGTGAAGAGACATTTGTGATGATAAAACTTGACCCGGCAAAATATTGAGTTGAAACAGCCGTCGAGTAGTTAAAAATCTTCTTTTCTCTCCGGTAATGCTAGGAAGCCACAGCTGTTGAGCATTCGCCTCTCATGCGAAGGTCGATGTTTCGAGTCCGCGCGAAGAATCTCCAGTATCCCAGCTGTATAAAAGCAGACCCGGCTTCTTCTGGGGCTGATGATAGAGAAGCGCGCTGCTGAGCACATGGCCCTCTAGTGAACCGTCAGAAAGAGAAAATATAAGAATTAACACCATATCCCTAATTGCCTACATGGCATGACTACAAGTGCTGACTTTCAACTCGAATCCGCCCTTGTATTTCTGCAGTGGCCGCAAAGACTTCACATTTGTTTGTTAAGGGGAGATAATCAACGAACTAGCCGCACAAAAAATACAAGAAAAAAAATGATTCCGAAGAACCTAACGTGTAATAAAAACCCAATATTATATATCGCTCGCCAACTGCCTCTTCAAACTTGTATCTCCATTTTCCTATAACTGTACCCGTATTCCCTCTAAGTACCCGGTAAATTTCTCCCCCTCCACTAATATGACCCGCAGCGGGAAGACGAACCCCCTAATAAAAGCCCTCCTGCTAAATTCATCAAGCATCTTTTCATAACGTCTAGATCAATTTTCATCTTCCTTTTGCCTTTGAACATGCTTCCTCACTGTAGTGGTCCGAACTGTGTCTCTGAACTGTTCAGTCTAGTCTGCCACATTTCTCAGCTACTCCTTTTACTTATAGTAATGCAAATATGAGCGAGCTGTTTTATTTTAATCTTTCCAGTTCTTTTTTTCCGCCAGTTGAAAGTAAATACAATGCTCACAGTCATGTATTTGTTAGAGTCTGTCTCTTTGTCTGTTTGTCTGTCTGTCTTAAACTTCGTATTTCAACATTATTTCACCAGTGCACTCTCAATTACAAATTCAGTCTTTCCTGAAAACAAATCCCGTATATGGTCTAACTGTTTTCTGCAGTTCACGTCCTGTTTTGTTCTGAATCTGAACTTTCTAATACGTCGGCACGTACTTCCAAATGCTTGGCGCTCTAAAATATTAGTAACTGTTTACACATGCAGACTGAAAATAAGAAAAGACTTTTGTGAGTCATATTCTTGGTAAATTTATTTTCAACTTCCTAGTGCCATCAGTCATACTTCTCTCTCTCTCTCTCTCCTCTCTCTCTCTCTCTCTCTCTCTCTCTCTCTCTCTCTCGCTGGTGGTATCTGTTTACTATGGAAGACATGCAAATCACTTTATCAGATTTCTGCTTGTTTATTTCTTAAATGAAGAATTCTGTGTCAGAGTGAACTGACAATCTACGGAAATAAGTGATGACTACGAAATAAAGTTGGGACACGTCTTTTAAATGAGATAACTAAAGAACATTAATAAACTGAAGTGTACACAGCTTTAGGCTTTCTGTTTAGCACTATGTCTTTAGTCTTCGTTTATTTTGTAACATATTTTTAAACTTTGTTCATTTAGAAGCATATCTTTAAACTTTGTTTATTTAGTAACATATTTTAAAACTTTGTTTATTTAGTAACATATCTTTAAACTTTGTTTATTTAGTAACATATTTTAAAACTTTGTTTATTTAGTAACATATCTTTAAACTTTGTTTATTTAGTAGCATATCTTTAAACTTTGTTTATTTAGTAACATATTTTAAAACTTTGTTTATTTAGTAACATATCTTTAAACTTTGTTTATTTAGTAACATATTTTAAAACTTTGTTTATTTAGTAACATATCTTTAAACTTTGTTTATTTAGTAGCATATCTTCAGCTTCATATCTTTAGGACGAAACTTTAAGATCGTGTCTTTAGGACCGTATCTTAAGTTCCACATCTTTAAGACCATATCTTCTGGATGCCGTGTCTTCTTCCAAACAAAAGGCAGCCTTAGTGATTGTAACAATTAGAGAGGAATAATTTTAATATCAGTTGTGTCAAAAGTATTTTGCAAGGTCATTTTGAATAGACTTAAAGATATAGTGGATACTGCAATGAGAGAAGAACAAGCAGGATTTCGAAAAGGGAGAAGCTGTCTCGACCAGATCTTTACTCTCAGAATAATACTTGAAGAACATATTGAAAATCAGAAACCATTAATACTGAACTTCATAGACTTTAAAAAGGAATTTGATAGCATACACAGAGATTCATTATGGAGAATTTTAAATCTATATGGAATACTATCTAAAATTGTCAACATCATTAAAGACTTTTACAATGGATATGTTTGTGCAGTCAAAACAGAAGAAGGGATGAGTGAATGGTTCCAGATTGAAACAGGTGTGAAACAAGGATGTATACTGTCTTCTTTACTTTTTGGAATTACAATAGACTTCATAATGAAAAAATGCAGCACAGGTAACATAGGTATTGACTGGGTACGAGGGACCCAACTAGAAGATCTTGATTTTGCTGATGACATAACTCTTATCAGTGACAATGTGAATTCCATGCAAGAAAAAACAGATAGCCTGTCTTCACTGGCTAACAAAATAGGACTTGAAATTAACAAGGACAAAACAAAAATAATGAAAATTCCCCTTAATCAAAATGGAAAAAATATAGAAGGGACGGATATTGAAGAAGTCAATCAATTTGCATACCTTGGCAGCTACATAGACCAGGATGGTAACACTAGAAAGGAAGTTAGAGTCATAATTGCAAAAGCAGCATCAATCTTCAAGAATCTTGAGAACATATGGAATTCAAAAGTTATAAGCACAAAAACCAAGTTAAGACTGTTCAATTCAAATGTAATATGCACCCTCATTTATGCATGCGAAAGCTGGAAAACAACTAAAGAAACAGAAAAGAAATTAGACTCTTTTGAAAACAAATGCCTAAGGAAAATACTCGGCATCAAGTGGAACGAATACAAGAACAGTGCAGAGATAAGACAGATGACTGAACAACAACCAGTCTCATGGGTGATCAGGAGAAGGAGATGGACATATGTTGGTCACATGATGAGAAGAAATGATCAGAGAATCCCAAAAGAAGCTATCAAGTGGAACACAACAGGCCAAAGAAAAAGAGGCAGACCGCATGAAACTCTGAAGAGGACATTGTTAAGAGAGGCCAAATTAACAGGCATAAAATCCTTTGATGAGATTGAAAGACTCGCCGAAGACAGGAAAAATTGGCGAACTACCTTGCGAGCCCTATGTGACGTTTAACGGCACGGGAAGGATATAAGATATAAGATATCTTCTGGACGATATCTTTAGTTCCATATCTCTAGACATCGCATAGTTGGTATCATCTAAAGAAGCAAGGTTTACATTAAGATTCCATTTTCTCGATATTTCTCCGGAGATTGTTTTTTCATTACAAGAAATTGATCCCACACGTCACGTCGGACGTGGAGTAGTATCCATCACGTTTTCGGCATTTCAGTCACGCTATTGTCTAGCTGGATATTGGAAGTGAACCAGAAGGGCAAGCAGGTTCATGAAGTGGAGTGGGAGAGTATAAATGGTTCTTTAAAAAACGTTATGTGGAAAGAAGAAGAAGAAGAAGAAGGAGCAGGTGGAGGAGGAAGAAGAAAAAGGAGGAGGAAGAAGAAGAAAAAGAGGAGGAAGAAGAAAGGAGGAGGAGGAAGAAGAAGGAGGAGGAAGAAGAAGAAGAAAGAGGAGAAGGAGGAGGAAGAAGGAGAAGAAAAAGGAGGAGGAAGAAGAAGAACACAAAGAAAAAAAAGAATGATAAAGAGGAGGAAGAAGAAGGAAGAGGAAGAAGAAGAAGGAGGAAGAGGAGGAAGAAGAAGGAGGAGGAGGAGAAGAAGAAGAAGAAGGAGGAGGAAGAAGAAGAGGAGGAGGAGAGGAGGAAGAAAAAAGAAGAAGGAAGGAGGGGAGGAAGAAGAACAAGAAAAAAGAAGAACAAGAAAGAAGAAAGAATGAAGAAGAAGAAGGAAAAAGGAGGAAAGGAGAAGGAGTAGAGGGAGGAACTAACTACAACTAAAAAAAAAACAATAATTTTGCAAGTGAGTAATCTTGCCACATCCCGGCGTCTACGGGTTTTTCCCAGGGCTTATTATTGGCAGCAATGATGAAGATGAAGCAACAATCTTAATAGAATTGGAATGCTCAAAACGTGTAATCTCCAGACTGAGTTTCCTTATCTTGGCCCGCCCGTGCAAAGGAATAGCATGGTTCAGATTACAGGTGAACCAGGCTGATGAGGGACACGAGATATTCAATCTCATTAGAGACCAGTTTCCCCTCCCTCCCTCCCCCCTCCCCCCCCCCCCCACCAAACACCAGCCAGAAGTGCTGTGGTCTATGACAAGACTTCACTCGCTGGCACTTTTTTTTTAATGATTTCTAGGTAGAATGGTGACACTAGAAAAAAAAGTTAGAATTCGAACTGCAAAAGCAGCATTGGCATTCAAGAATCTTGAGAACATATGGCATTAAAAAAGTTATAAGCACAAAAACCAAGTTAAGATATTTCAATTCAAATGTCTTCTTCTTCTTCTTCGTTCACTTCTACCACCAAAAACAGCACTGTGAACCTACTGAATTCACGCATGTGGTCCTCGTTAGGTCCCGTGGTCCCCTGTGTGGTCCAAAATAGACCACACGAGTTCCACGAAAGGACCACAAGGGGTTCAGAGTATCACAGTGCTTTAGCCTGTATTCTTGGTGGGTCTCAGAAGCGGGATTGCGTGACACCGTGGTTTTCATTGCACCAGTTTGGTCTAGGGTTGGACTTTCTCACCGGAAGACCTCGACGTGTTTGGAATATCAGTGCATCCCCGCTGGGTGAGAGGCGTTAGCCCACCCAGGTCAGAGTTGGACTTTCTCACCGGAAAACCTCGACGTGTTTTGAGATACCCGTGTATCACCGCCGGGTGAGAGGTGGTCGCCCATCCAGTCCAGGGTTGGACTTTCTCACTGGAAAACCTCAGCGTGATTAGGATACGCAGACATCCCCGCCGGGTGAGAGGTGGTTGCCTATCTAGACTTCCCTAGTCCAGTGTCTCCGACTTCAGCATTTTGCAGTCGTGGCCGCTACCCTTCCTAGTTGTGCCCAGGATGGAGCTTTTGTCCAGGAGGATGAATCCTCGCCACTAGTGACTTCTACCCCTGGGTTGAGCCGGTTTAGGCATTATCCCAGTATGGGCGTGTTTGGGACGGGGCGGACCTCTAGGGCAGAGGTACTGTGACATTCATAGCCTTCAAGATTCACCCCTGGTATGAGCCGGTTTAGGCAAAATTCACCAGTATGGGTGGTTATCAGGCGTTACCGACCTCTAGAGCGGAGGTGGCATGACATGTCTAGCCATCGAGTTCGACCCCTGGTGTGTGCCGGTTTAGGCATATTTCACCAGTGTAGGTGTATTTCGGACGTAGGCGGCCTCTAGAGCAGAGGTGCCGTGGTATAGCTCTCGTAGCGATACTACTGGACGTACCAGGTTAAACTTCACTTTTCCACCACCTTTTCCCATCGGCGCCGCACAGCAACCTTTATTTCCGCATTTACTTCCTTAACCGGGAGGAGCTTCACTCCACGCGCGACATTTGAAAAGTTAAGCCAGCAGTGACTTAACCTCTGGGACAAGCTGGTTCATGCATTTCACCCGATATGACTGCACTCAGGACGTGGCTGACCTCCAGACCAGAGGTGCCGTGATTTGACTGTTTGCTTCGCTTTATTCTTTCAATCACCTTTTCCGCAGTGATGCTGCGCGGCAACCTCATCTGCAAATTTCTTCATTGGCCGGGAAGAGCACCGCTCCACGCACGGCAGCTGAAGATCTCGCCAACAGCGGCAGATGAGCTACCAAACGTGACACTCATCTGCCCTAAGTAACTGGTTTTCAGGCGCCAGATATTCGCCCTCGCCCCTTCTCCTGTCAGTTTAAAACAGTTCTGCCACGGGAAGGCCAGGAGCTGGACTTGACTGCCAGAGGCTGTTTGTGGCGCGTTTGCAGTCCTTAGAACCAATTCAAATGTAATATCCACACTAATTTATGCATGTGAAAGCTGGAAAACAACTAAGGAAATGGACAAGAAATTAGACTCTTTCGAAAACAAATGCCTAAGGAAAATACTCGGTATCAGGTGGAATGAAGTCAAGAACAATGCAGAGATCAGACAGATGAACAATCAACAACCTGTCTCATGGTTGATCAGTCAGAAAATGAAGATGGACATATCTCGGTCATGTGATGAGAAGAAACAATCAGAGAATCTCCAAACAAGCTATCAAGTGGAACACAATAGGCCGAAGAAAAAGAGGTCGACCATGTGAAACTCTAAAGAGGACATTGTTAAGAGAGGCCAGTTCAGTGGGAATAACATCCCTTGATGAGAATGAAAAACTAGCCGAAGACAAGACATCTTGGCAACTACCATGCTGGCCCTATGTGACGTTTAACGGCATGGGAAGGGTGTAAGATGTAAGAAGAAGGTAGGAGTTGCTATCGTTGCAATATTTTTAGTTATTCATTCATTCATTTGCATGTCCCCTGCGGAACTTTGCCTCCCAAACAGCACTCCTGTAGGCCTCTCAGTTGTGAGCAAGATGGCCTGCTGCTGATGCATCCATTTGCAGATTATCAACGATGTCTTGCAACCATCTTCGTTTTGGTCTTCCTCTTTTTCTTTTTCCCGTGATGTATCCTTCCAATACGGTCTTCTCTAAATTATCATGACGTTTAATGTGTCCAGAATATTTAAGTTTTCTCTCTTTAATCTTCTTTACTAGCCAGCCTTCTTCAATATTAAGCTCTTGTAGTATAGATACATTTGTTCTTTTTTGTGTCCACGATATTTGAAGAACTCTTCTGTAGCATTTACATTCAAAAGGGATTTATGTGTTTCTCAACTGTTTTGTTAATTGTCCAGGTCTCACAGGCATTTGTTCTGATGGGAAAGATGCATGGCCTTAAAAATCTTATTTTTGTACTTCTGTCTGCTCCTCTCCACAGATTCTTTATTTGTTTTACTTTCTAAAGAGCGATAGATGTCCTCCTTTTATATTTCCCTCATTGTATCTCCATTATTAGTTAGTAGTGATCCAAGATATTCAAAACTCTCCACTTCTTCCAATTTTTCCTCATTGATATATATTTCAACTGCCTTGTTTGTTTTGTCAGTTGTCATCAATTTAGTTTTCTTTGCATTAAGATAGAGGTTCTGCTCTTCGCTGTTCTTACGGACTGACATAATTAGTTTTTCCATTCCTTTTTCTGTTGTGGACAGTAACACTGTGTCATCAGCATATCTAATCTCTGGTATTTCATAACCTCCAATTGTTATGGCATCGTAATATTCTTTGTCTACATCTTCTCTAACATTCCTCATTATATTTTCAGTATACAAGTTAAATAAATAGGGTGACAATATGCACCCCTGACGGACCCCTTGTTTTATGTCAAACCAAGTTGTTGTTTCACCAATTTATTCTTACTGCTGCTTAAGTTTTAAATTCATTTTTAGTTATAGAAGAGTTAAATACTAATTATGAAATGAATGTATTTGTTTAGAGGCATTTACTGGAAACTTCATTACATATACAGAGCGAATACAGTCACTGTTACATGCTGCTTCGCTGTACACACTTTTATAGCGTAAACACACACACTAAAAGTATTGTCTTCGCGGACTGCCTGTTCCATTGACTGCATGAAAGTGAGGTCCAGTTTTAAAACTCTTTGCTATTCGACGACATATTTGGAATCTGATTTACGATATAGCTTACAATACGTCCTACAGGCTTTCACAAAAATAAAGTTGAAAAACCGCCCACATCAAATAAGCTGAAGTGAACGGGAAAGCTTTGAAAGAATATACGTTAATAATAAGTGAATGGGTAAGCTTTGAAACAATATACGTTAATAAGTGAATGGGAAAGGTTTGAGAGAATATATTTTAATAAGTGAACGGGAAAGCTTTGAAAGAATATACGTTAACGCGGAGATTAATGAGGCACCTTATGAAGGATTCACTCAAAGGAACCAAATTTGTTCAAAAACGAAAAATGGACGTTAAAGAATTTCAGAACTGTTTTCGTCTTTTTTTTTAATAAACAAAAAAGGAAGGTGGGGGGGGGGGGGGGGCGCGTCCAGGTCAGGTAAGGATCCCGTAGGATTGTGCCCGTAACAAGAAACCTGATTGGCTTAGAACGAGAGAGAGAGAGAGAGAGAGAGAGAGAGAGAGGAGAGAAAATAGAGAGTAATAGAAGGAAACGCCGAGTGGTATTCTGGGATTCACTGATGAATACGGCAAACACAATGGCTATGGTTACGTCACGTCTCTAGCTGATTCTGTTTCATGTAGCGGGTAAGATTGCGGACTCCGTGGATTTGCTGACAACAGCCGTCACTGGACCCCTTTCCGCGGGGTTTCTGCTGGTCGGACTTTGGGGGAGGGAGGAGGGGTTGGGGAGGGGGAATTTCTTTCCCTCTATATTTCTAACCATTAAATAAATTTTAAAACTTAAAGTACATACCTGGATTGTTTGTTACTGAATATATATTTAGAAAATACGATTTGAAAATACGAGCATATGTAGCTAGCTATACGCTGCATTAAAAAAAAACTTCCCTTCATCAAAAAGCACACGTTTCAAACACCAAAACTCTTATATAATGTCTCACATGCTGGATATTGATTTTACATGATTGTCCTGGCGATATACTCATCTCTGAGAACAGGAGCATCTGGGATTGTCAAAATAGTACCTCATTTTTCTCAGTGCTCTTTGATGAAAAGAGGATGTTTCTCCACACAAGGGCCAGTAAAGGTAGAAATGCTATGAAATCTACATTCTTCTTCTTCTTCTCTGGAACTGCGAGCATGATGTTCTTTGGAGCCGATGCGTTGAAGGTTTTGAAGCACAGCACCGTATTGGATGGGGAGTGGGCTATAGAGGTTGTTTTTATCAGCCCTGCTAATTATCAGGAGGTTTGCAATACTTCTTTGGCAGACTCAACCGCCATGGGGACTATGGCGATCCCTGCCCCCAGTAGTCCTGCTAGGCCTGCTACTGGACGTACCAGTGGAGAGGAGGGATAGGGTCTTGATCAGCTATGGTTCGCCAGGTCTGATGCTAGGAGTATTCGCCCCTTGTGGAATCTAGCAAGATGAACTTCTGCAAAGATGTTCTAGAAAGATGAACCTCTGCAAAGATGTTCTAGAAAGATGAACCTCTGCAAAGATGTTCTAGAAAGATGAACCTCTGCAAAGATGTTCTAGAAAGATGAACCTCTGCAAAGATGTTCTATGGCTCTGAGAAACTAAAGTTCGAGGAAACCCTGAATTGAGAAAATATTTATCTAACCAGAAAAAAAAAATCCCGCGAAAGCTGGATATTTTTTAATCCATTATCCACAATCTAATTCTTACCATAAGATAACCCGTTTTAACTTTATTTTAACATTTTTAAAGTACTGTAATTATGAAGATTTGTTTCATAGTGTGGAATGCGTAATTTTATACTGCTGTAAATACTGAAAATGGATAAGACGTCATTTCCTGCTTAAACAACGTGGTCCAGAATTAATAATAAACAAAAATATTCGTAGGTCATGTCTTTTTAGTTAAGACCTAAGTTGTGAAAATGATAAAGCGTTATTTTAAGAAACCAGGGGACAACAAAGGCAAAAATTATTCTTTAAATGATCTCTCTCTCTCTCTCTATCTCTCTCTCTCTCTCTCTCTCTCTCTCTCTTCACAACAGAAAGCGTCAAAATGAGTTTGTTTTTTTAAATCATGTAATATTTTTAATTGCTCAGTGATGGCGCTAGGATTTTTCCAAACCGGTACAACTGTACTCGTCTTTCACTCTACGTAAAAAGCTTCCCCATATACTGGTCTTGTCAGTACAAGATTCGGTACCTTATACTTTCTTTACGTCAAATTATACACACTTTACAAACATCAAAGGGAAGTAAGTGTTCGTATGAAGCTTTTCTTACCTTACTTGAGACGAGAGTTCCTGTTAACAAAATTCTGACATGATGAACCAAAGTCAAAACTGACTGATTCTCCTCCTTAGAAATGCGCATCATCATCATCCTACTGGACTGATTATCCGCCAACAGATTCCCCTGATTGCCTATTATTAGGTTTTTGATAACATAAACCAGTTACAGTAAACGACAATCTTCCAAACTTTCAGTTTTTCTCCTTTTGTTTTTTTTAATCAGTAATTTCTGTTTAAAATTGAAGAAAGAACTGAAGACACACAAAAAGATTTCACATTTTTATTAGTTACTTTATTATCACTGCAGTATGTCGAATTAACACTTTGTGAATCTAACAGCAAGTTTCATATATTACTGCAACTCAAACGCGATCTGAAAACTACATTCATTCATTCATTTGTATGTCCCTTGCGGAACTTTGCCTCCCTAACAGCACTCCTGTAGGCCTCTAGGTTGTAAGCAAGATGTCCTGCTGCTGATGCATCCATTTGGAGATCATCAACAATGTCTTGCTACCATCTTCGCCTTGGTCTTCCTCTCATTCTTTTTCCAATTATGTAACCTTCCAAGACGGTTTTCTCTAGATTATCATGACGTTTATGTGCCCAAAATATTTAAGTTTTCTCTCTTTAATCCTCTTTACTAGCCAGCCTTCTTCAATATTAAGTTCTTGTAGTATAGATATATTTGTTCTTTTTTTTGTGTCCATGATATTTGAAGAAGTCTTCTGTAGAATTTACATTCAAAGGCATTTATGTGTTTCTCAACTGTTTTGTTAAGTGCCCAGGTCTCACAGGCATATGTTGGCATAGGAAAGATGCATGGCCTTAAAAATCTTATTTTTGTAGTTTTGTCTGCTCCTCTCCACAGATTCTTTAGTTGTTTTACTTTCTGAAGAGCGATAGATGTCCTCCTACATACTGTATCATAAAAAGCCAGTTTAATTCTGTGCAGTAATCTTAACCGCCAAATACCGGTAAATTACCGATTAAAAAAAAACAGAGAGAGAGAAAAACCGAAACTTTTAGAAGCTGTCGGTTACCGCAACCAGTTTATATTACCAGTGAAACTGGTTGGCGGTTAATCAGGCCAGTTGGATGATGATGATGCTCAGTTTCGTGGAGGAGAATCAGCCAGTTTTGAATTTGGTCCATCATGTGAGCATTTTGTAAAGATAAAACCTCGCCACAAATAAAAGTTCGCACGAACATTTCCTTTCCTCTGATGATAACTCCCTGAAGATAAACTGTCTTTAATTTTACATTTGTAAAATGCCGTAAAGTACAGAATTTTGTACTGAGGAAAAACCAGTGTTTCTGAAAAAAAACATCAAGCAAGGAGAAAGGCGGGTACAGTTATACTGGTTTCGAAAAACCTTTTGCTCCATCACTGCTTCACCGTAAGCTACTACTAATATTAATACACTGCGACATATACTCGCAGAATAATGCTCTGTTTGTTAAATAGTTACTCAGCATTCTATTGAATAAAATGAAGGCAATAAGAAGTCGTACCGACTCGATGAGTTGTCTTTATCATTAGAATCTTCGTTGGACATTTCGTGCATAAAACAGACCACGAATAAACCATCTTTTCTAATAATGAGGCAATTGTGGCTGCCACGTTATTAGATAGCCTGGCTTTTTCTATAATTGCGAAACTGTGTCGTTTCCAGCCGGTACAGTGATGAAGGTTTTAGCGGCTACGACATCAGATGACAGTAAGATGACAGGAATGCAGGTCAAAGTATCATCAGAATGACAATTTGCATTAAAAATTCAAGTTATTGACTACTTCTGCAACAGTACACAAGACACAACACAACGATACATAATCTATGGAAGGCAATGTTTAACAACATGCAGTTCTCTTTCTGTCCTGTGTGTATTTAAGACGAATGAATGTAAGTGTCAGTAATTCGGGTAAAAACATATACAGTACATACTTGAGACGAGTGAATGTAAGAGTCAGTAATTCATGTAAAAACATATACGTACTTGAGACGAGTGAATGTAAGAGTCAGTAATTCATGTAAAAACATACATGTGCTTGAGACGAGTGAATATAAGAGTCAGTATTCAGGTAAAAACATTTATCTACTTGAGACGAATAAATGTAAGAGTCAGTAATTCAGGTAAAAAAAAAACTCTTCTCAGTTTATTGTTATTTGCTAACAACACAGTGAAATGCAAAACATAATAAATATCTAAACGTTCCACTCTTGTTACACAGTTCACATTAGGTAGTTGATACTGAAACGAGGTGACCTACATTCGTCTGTTTTCTAATGACCACCCCCAAAATAGCTTATTAGATTCCACCAGCTCACTTTCTCTTGGTATAACCACTCACCGAGGACAGAAAAACAGGTGTAGGAGTAGGTGGAGACATCACTGAAATTATTGGTAATAGGTTCAACACTGGAAGCTTCGTTGATGGCGTTGAATTCTGTAAATACAGTTCACAACCGTCATACAAAATAGCCAGCCGGCTTCCTCTAACTCGGCATCATCCTTCCCAGTAGACTTCTCATAATTTACATACATGATTCATCTCTCTCCCGATTCTTCCCCTTACAAGGTGATTTACTTGGATCTATGGAGTAGATTCATGAAGTTGTCTTTGTCGTGAAGTACGGGACTTTCTTAATTTGCGTAGATTCTTACTACTGTCTCAGGCACAGTTTTCCGGTTGTAAATGGGACGTTGTACACTAAAGCTAATCCATTGGAATAGTCTCCAGCTCTTGTAAAATTCATAAACAATACCATTTCCTATAACTTCAGACTTTGTCAGTATCTGTTTGAGTTTGATTATATGCTTGTCTAATATGTATGCTCTTATGTGTTTGTGTGTACGCATGTATTACTTGTATGAATATGTGTACGTGTGTCCATATATGTATATGTATGGAGTGTGTCTATGTGTGTATATACATCTGAATGTATGTGCATATACATGTATATTTGTATGTATGCATGTCGTATGTATACGCATGTATGTATATGTGTATGCGTGTGTGTAAATATATGTATCTGTATGTATTTGTGTATATGGAAAATATAGTTATACGTATCGCCGAAGTCTAATTTAGCTTAACTTAAAGAATAGATTGATTGTTGTATTTCATATACTGCTTTTATATAAACATGTTAGTTTCTGAGGATGTTAGTCTATAACAAACATGAGAATGTAGCATAAGCTAATTTCATATATATATATATATATATATATATATATATATATATATGAACCTTAAGTGCCCAGGGCACATTGGGCGTCTGCAAGGGTTTTCCACAAATACTTGTCCTTTGCCTTTTTTCCGCTCTTGCCTAGGTGAGCCATCTATTGCTCAACATCCTGGATGTTGGAAAGACAAAAAATCTTGTCAAAAGAATAAGAGAGAGACAATGTACTTTCATAGGACATGCAATGAGAAGAGGGGGCAATGAAAATATTATAACAACAGGAAAATTAGAGGGAAGAAGATCAAGAGGAAGACCAAGAGAAATGATACTGGACAGTCTGACGGGATGGTGTGAGAGGAGATCACCAACTGAGCTGATGGCTTGCATGAAGGATCGTACTCTGGAGAAGCATAATAGCCAACGCCAATCGGCACGACACCTAATGATGATGATGATGATGATGATGATGACGATGACGATGACGATGATGATGATGATGATGATGATGATGATGATGATGAGTGCATGATAGATTGTAGCACATTCTTTTCCTCCTGCTTTAATAAGTTCTGCTGTTATCTCATCACATCCTGGTGATTTATCATTTTTCAGATTCTTTATTGCCCATAAAACTTCTTCTATTGTCGGTTCGGGTTCTTTCTCCTCCAATAATAATTCACGCTGTTGATTTCTGCTTTCACAGTTAGTTGTTTCATACACTCCTCTGCAATATTCCTTCCATCTTTGTAGAATTTCCTCTGTCTCTGTCAAGGTCTTTCCCATCTCGTCACAAATGACATTTAGCTTAGGGGGAAAAATGGAAAAATACACGTAGAAGGGACAGATATTGAAGAAGTCAATCAATTTGCATACCTTGGAAGCTACATAAACTAGGATGGCGACACTAGAAAGGAAATTAGAATTGCAAAAGCAGCATCGATCTTCAAGAATCTTGAAAACATATGGCATTCAAATGTTATAAGCACAAAAACCAAGTTAAGACTATTCAATTCAAATATAATATCCACCCTCATTTATGCATGCGGAGCTGGAAAACAACTAAAGAAATAGATAAGAAATTAGACTCTTTTGAAAACAAATACCTAAGGAAAATACTCGGCATAAGTGGAACGAATTCAAGAACAGTGAAGAGATAAGACAGATGACTGAACAGCAACCAGTCTCATGGGTGATGAGGAAAAGGAGATGGACATATGTTGGTCACGTGATGAGAAGAAACAGTCAGAGAATCCCAAAACAAGCTATAAAGTGGAACAAAACAGGCAAAGAAAAAGAGGCAGACCACGTGAAACTCTGAAGAGGACATTGTTAAGAGAGGCCAAATTAACAGGCATAAAACCCTTGATGAGGTTGAAAGACTCGCCGAAGACAGGAAAAATTGGTGAACTACCTTGCGGGCCCTATGTGACGTTTAATGGCACGGGAAGGATATAAGATAAGATAGGTGTGACATTTCTCGTCAGTGTCTTCATTCCTTTAAACATTTCACTATCTCTTCCACACTTCTCATGTCCTTCTTATTCTTTCACAACTATCCTGTATGTATTGGTTTTTTTTCTTATGTTTCTTCGTACTTCACTCCTCTTTGTTGTTATTTGTCACTTTCCGTTTCGTCTTCATTTCTCTATGTTGTTTAACCGCTCTAGTGTGCCTGTTGTAAAATCATTCATTATGAAGAAGACATGGTTTAATCATTTATTTATTCATGTTTTTTCTCTTATTCGTCGTGCTTGTTATGTTAAATAACAAGTGTCGAATGATTGTGACTGAGTGAAAGCTGTATCATGAAGGGCAGAATGTTAGACGGGCCAGCGTGGCCAATTCTTAACCCTTTGAAAATAAAGTTCGTTCATTCGTTCTTTCGTTCGTTCGTTCTACATCATCTGAAGGCCAGATCTCACTCGGACAAACCGACATTCAGTACACAGCTTGAATCTAGCGAAAAAATAGCATTCATGGAAAATCGTGGATTCGTGCACGAAACGATCTTTCTAAAATGCGTGCACACTTGCAGATCTGTAAGCAAGGCAGAACATGTCACAATTTTTTTTTATATCGCTGTTTAAATTTTTATAGTTCTAACATTTGTATTCTTGGAAGTATTGTACATCAAATGTTTTGTTAAGTACATAAGGCAAAAATTCGCACTTAATCTTTTATAACTACAGATCCTGTGAAATAATCATATTGTTTCATCTATTTCTCTGAACCTTAAGTCCCCAAGGCACATGGGGCTTCCGCAAAGGTTTTCCACAAACGCCCGTCCTTTGCCTTTATTTCCGCTCTTGCCCAGCTGAGTCCTCTATTCCTCAACATCCTCTCTTTTATTCTTCTTCATGTCACCTTTGGTCTACCCTTACCTCTGATCCCCTGTGGTGTCCATCTTGGTGCTATTTTTAGGAGAGAGTTGTCAGTCATTCGGAGCACATATTATTTCATACTGATACATCATCATCATCAGGTGCCATGCCAACTGGCGTTGGATATTATGCTTCTCCAGAGTACACGATCCTTCATGCAGGCCATCAGTTCAGTTGGTGATCTCCTCTCACACCATCCCGTCAGACTGTCCAGTATCATTTCTCTTGGTCTTCCTCTTGATCTTCTTCCTTCTATTTTTCCTGTTGTTATAATATTTTCAATGCCCCCTCTTCTCATTGCATGTCCTATGAAAGTACATTGTCTCTCTCTCTTATCTTTTTGACAAGGTTTTTTTTTGTCTCTCCAGCTCTTCTCATACATTCGTCATTAGTTATTTTTGCTGTCCAGGGGATTCGCAACATTCTTCTAATAAACCACATTTCTGCTGCTTCCAATGATTTTTGTGCAGACCTGCCTATTGTCCATGATTCACTTCCATATAACAAGATAGGTTCAATATAGCATTTTAGGACTCGTTTTCTAACATTCATTGGTAAGGATGTGTTGGATAATATGTTTCTCATTCTCTGAAATGCAGTCTTTGCTTGGCCTATTCTACTGATACATAAATCCTATATTTACAATATTATAAAATTTGCATCATTTTCACTACCATATCAATGTTTTGTTTCACTTAATAATTTAATCTTCATTCAATATTTACTTCTAAAATCTGTTCTTTTTTTATCTTCCTATGGCGATTTACAGACAATACAAATCTGTAATTTAATGAACCAGAGGTATATCGCTGCCTTTGTTACATTATGACCTCTTTTATCCGGCAGAATTGTTAGTCCGGCAAGGCTTTATAGTCAACGATGTTGGAATTTCAGTGATGTTCCTGCGCCAATTTCACATGGAGATCATAAGAAAAGCAGTAAACATAATTGAAGCTTATGGACTGTGTGGCTGAACATGGGAGAGATTGGTAATATGAAACAAATAAGATAATGTATGAAATAAATAAGATAACTTATGAAACAAATAAGATAACTTATGAAAAATTTTGTATTTACGAGTGCCTCAGTAAACGTGCTAGAAACGTGCAAAAGTAGGAAAATATAAGACATACACGAGAGGACCAAAATAAAAGAGAACCGTCATTAAACAGCAGTCAACATTAGATCAGTAAGACAGTATTACTGGATAAATTCAGTTTTTTTTTGTGTTAAAAAAAATGAAAAAAAAACTGACAAAATATCCTAATGACAATAAAGTCAAGAACATGAAAGGCAAATGTTATTTGTAGGACATACAATAAAAATTCATTTATAAGAGAATCCTCTAATGCAACTAGGTTGTAAAAAGAAAAATGAGTGCCGCGGAGTAATACAGTGATAGAGACTACTTTACGAGGGCTCAGCTACTATAAAAGGGACATGGCTCTTTATCACGTCGCTTATATTCCCTTACACAAGAATGGAGTACCAATTTCCTGCCAGCCTGTCAAGTAATGGGCGGAAGCCAGGCAGCAGCACGGTTATAGAAAGCCTGCATTATTCTACGCTCTTGAGACATGAATAGTTAACTTGCATGTAAACATCAATTAAAATTAGCAGAAATGTGATCTTGTTATGAGAGAGATTGAAGATGTACTACTGGTATAACAAAATGATGAGGTTCTCAGAGAAACTCCAGAACATTCTGAACCGTTAACACGCTAAGGAGAACACATTTTTTCTGCTTGGCGCCACTCGTCTAGCAACCGAACGGACGAGGGTTCGAATCCCCAGCTTAGCGGGATTTTTTTTCCGACCAATGCGGCCCCAAGATCGACCCAGCCTCATAAAATGATTACCAGAGAAAATCTTGGAAGGAAAGGCAGCGAGGAAAGGAACTGGCCACCCTACCTCATACGCATAATGAGGCCTATAACGCTTTACCCCCTACGGAATTTGCTATGGGACTCTCTTTACCTTTACCTTTGCCAGAAGAGTTAAGATGTTTGATAATCGCTGGAAATTCTTCTTCTTCGTTGTTCGCTAACACATCGACACCAGTCTCTCTCACAAGTATGGCACTCCGTCTCAGATTCTCAACATCACCGTCGAGCTTCTTTTGTGGGGTTTTTTTTTTTTTGGGGGGGGGGGGAAGGCTGGTCTAGCCAGGTCCTTTTAGTGGGTAGGGTTAGCTGACAACTCTGGAGGATGTGATGTGGTGTCTGTTTGCTCTTTGCCGCAGGCATGTAGGTCTGTTTGGTCATTTTTCAGCTGCCGGTATAGATGGTGCCTCAGTCTGCAAAATTCTATTCTCGGTCGGGAGATTATCACTTGGTCGTTTCTTGAAAGTTTATAATCCTCGTAATCTATCTTTGCCTTGCGATGTTGTTTTATCCATTTGTCTTTATACACGGCTTTTAGTCTGTTCTTTGTTTCTTAGTATGTTGTGCGCTAGAAGTTCAAGATGAAATAGAAGATGAAGATGGCTGTGAGACACGAGCTCAGACCTGTTGACCTGACGGCAATGGAGATAAGGCTGGCGACAAGTCTAATTTATGACAAATAAAATCATAAACATGAAAGAAATATGGTCGCCCTCGCTTATCGGTCCAGAACTTGAATTTGATAGTGGATATGATGATGTGAACACTGTTTTAAAAAAATAATGTAATAACAAGAAAATAAACTAGGAACAATTTATAGTACATATTTACACTTTCATCGACTCCTTATTGCGATGAAAGCAGTGATAAAAAAAATTGCCTTGTTCACTCCAACTTTTATCTGTCATCTTTCCATAGCTGATCTCCAAATCTCCCTCAGATTTCCTTTCCTTTTGTCTTCTTTCGCTATCCATTGGATGGAAGCTATGTGGAAATCCATATTTAGACATTACGCGAGTGTCTTAATGCTCTCATGTCGTGTCTAGTCAAGTCTATCTCTTCCTCCTGATTTCCTCAATGATATTACCTATTCTTATTCTGATGTCAGGTTCTTTTTACCGTTTGTTGCCTCTTGCTCCTGTAGGATTTCCAATTTACAATCGCTTGTGAATTGTGTAAAAAAAAATGTGTTATATTCTTGTCTTGTCCACACTTCCGACATTTACTCTTATGTGCATGTTGGATTTCCATAATCCCAGCATTGCCTTTGTCCTGCATGGTGAGATTTACGAGATCTTGCTCTACCTATCTATCTATCTATCTATCTATCTATCTATCTATCTATCTCCAGAAAAATTGCGTAACTAAAGTCTTGCTATAAGATTGTGGATGGAAAATTACCAAAGCCGACTACAAACGGATGAGGCTCTGGAGATGGATTGTAGGAATTATTACGTTTTAAAATGGGGTTTATAATTGTCTGAAATTTCCATGATGTTATATTGTATTTTTATTGTTGGTATCTTATCTTTATAGGTACATGAAGAATGAAGATTGCACGGACTAACACATTCACACATTACACCAATGAAAGACAACAAACACAGTCAATACTACTTCTTCAAATAATCATAAACTTATAATGTTATTAAAGCATCTGTTTACATAGTTATCAAAATCAATTAAAGAATTTAATTTTATATGTTGCTATTCATCATTTTACAGTATATTATTAACAAAATTATTGAAACAATTTCCTTTGAATATTTAGGTTCGATTCAGAATGCAACAAACGTAACAAACTGGCAAGAATGTATTCACATGCATATGCATAAATTCCGTAATACAAAATCAAATGCACATATAAAACATCTCTTCCACATTACAAAACAGAATATCAAAATCTTACATAGAACAAATACACCTCCACTGGGTTGTGATTATTCATTACAATTCGTTACCATTCACTAACAAAAATGTTTACCTAAGTGGATCAGGATTGATCGGAGGAGTCGAGTGCACAGCTCGCATGCATCCACATTACAGAGTATAAAACAATACTAACCTACACATACATTGGTTCTCGTTCAACGAATAAACATTCTCATTCGCGCTTGGATAAAAACATGACTCCCCCGATCCGCTGGCCTCCTACGTGCTCGGCTCACAAATCCCGACCTATTAAAATGCTATCATATTTTCTTTATATGCTGAGTCAGGGACTGATTTTCCCTCAGAGTTGCGCACCTCTGAAAACTGGCCGGTAACTGATCCATTATTTCCTCGCTAGGGTTGCCAACCAACCTAAGTAACTAGTTCTGTTCTGCCCATCTTACAGGATGGTTGCTTGCTTGAACCAAAAACTCGACTTCCTGGTTTCCTGCTACCTAATGATCGTGCTGAGAGTTTTAGAACAGAGATGTTAAGCCATGTGGACCGATGGGATCTTGTGGCTTTAATTCCAGGAGCTAGCCAAGGAAGGAAGGTTCACATCGGCCTTTATTTCCAAGAGTTACTTTGTATAAGCAGGTTAAGACTTTGCTCTTGTATGGATCGTTGATCTGAATAAATGCGCTATTTAGATTTTTTCTATGGATATGGATAGTATGCCAAGTTAACAGGCATAAAATCCTTTGATGAGGTTGAAAGACTCGCCGAAGACAGGAAAAATTGGCGAACTACTTTGCTAGCCCTATGTGACGTCTAACGGCACGGGGAGGATATAAGATATAAGATATGGATAAGCTACAGGATACATCACAATTAAATGGTTTGTCCTTCACACATAATTCTTATTAGAATCGTTCTGGCGGACAGATTATATCTATGTTTGGATAAATTGTCTCTGTGGATTGATGTACGACTGAAGCAGCAGTTTTGGTATCCATTTTGTTACGAACACACTTTTGTAATAATCAATAAAATGGAAAAGTACGGAAACGTATGCTGACATGTAAGGGAGAATTAGGCGATGTAAAACAGACACCGAAAACATAGAGAGAGCTGGAGAAACTGTCTCTTCACAAAATGTGCTTTGTTACTGTCGAAAGTTGCTCTTACTTGTAAAAAAAGAAATATTAGCTGTTCGTTATCACAGGTTTACAGCAGTTTGTTAGTGTAAATTATATACTTAAGTCATTGTAATTGTAATTGTACGAAAGGGGGTTAGCTCTCTTCTTGGTCTTGTGGGGCAGCCTAATTACACGCTGGGCATGCCCATACATGTTCGGCCTTTGACATCAGGGATGTCCTTCAGTGTTTTTAGAGAAATGGCTCCAATGTTGTGTTGGCTGTGTACTGCACGTGATCTAGCATTTATCTGGGATTTTGCATCCACTACCCTTGTCTACATGTAACTCAGTGAGTCGTCCGCGGCAGGTGCTCTGGAGGAAATTACTTTGCGGCTGTTCCTCGAGTTATTGTTGTTGTTGTTGCTGTTGTTGCTGCTGCTGTTGTTGGATTAGTGTAAACCCGATCTGTCCATTTTGATGCTTTGGCTCTTGCTGCTAGTTGGTCCGCCTTGTTGCTTCTGTCGACTCCGGCATGACTAGGACAATATATCCATTTGATGTTTTTTAATGGGGATTTATCACTTACTCCCAGCCATTCACTTCTTATGGTCTTTGTGTTCTGCCTTTCTCAGTAAGCGTTGATAATCGGTAATGACGATTCTGTGCGTTTTCTGTACCACCACCCATTTTAGTGCTGGTGTGATGGTCTCTATTTCCATCCGCATACTCGAGTATGTGTTTGTGTATGCATGTGTTCACCAGGAACATCAAGTGCACTTTTCAACAGAACGGTAGCACTAAAATGGACATCCCAACCAACCCAATATATACCCTGGGCTACCCCAGGGGTCTTCATTCTCTACAATATTATTTCACACACACACACACACACACCCACACCCACACGGCAGGCCTTGCAAAGCTACGTAAACCAACATACAAACTATTAAATTTTGTGGATGATGTTTTTTTTAACACGCACGTGGCACAAACAGACAAACCATCATAAATAAAATCTAAAATAACGTCACAAAACGGTGCAAAGACCACCAGACGGCGCACAGACCACGAAGCATTAATAAACGCAGCGAAAGCAAAAGCCCTTTGGTGCTCACTAAGTAACAAAACAGTCAAAGAAATTATGCCAGAGATTTCTTATGGAAATACCCCCATTGAAAGATGCCATAACTCGAAATACCTATGAATTAACTTGGATAGAATCTTATCCTTCACCAACCATATTGAGAAAAAAAAGCGGCATTTAAGGCAAGGCAGGGGCTGGCTGCCATCAAAGCCATAGCATATCTACAACTTCCGCCATCTTGTCGTATTAATGAGAGTCTTGGTCCTATCTAAAATAGACTTCGACCTGGGTATTCTAACGCTGTCAAAAACTCAAATAACCAAATCTGAACGAGTAATAAAACGAGGTGATGAGATATATTCTAGACTATAGTAAAAATATACAAACGGCGACAATAAGATACATACTGAATCTTCCTGATACACAAACCCGCCACAAATGTGCACAAGTAAAAAAACATACCTCAAAATCAGTAACAATAAAACAGACCCACTCCATAATAAGTTTCACATGGTCAACGGCTCAAGAATAAAAAGAAACAGATTCTGGATGACTGAAGCGGAAGACTCGTTAAGTATAATTTCTGATCCACAACATATATCAACCGAGCCTGAATGGATTACTTGCAGCGAGGCCCACCAGAATCTCAAGTAACCCTTACAAGAAATATACTTAGGTATACACAAATATGTAAGTAAAGAAGAATGGCATAGCTTTCACGTATTCATTAAGAGAATTTAAGAGAAAATAAAAGCACTATATTCACTTCAATAAATAACACCCTCTTGTCCTTATGATAGATACTTTGTGCTTTGACATCACGTTATTGACAATGTTATTGACAAGCTCATAAATGGCTGCAGCTGCCAAAGTATGCCAAGATGTAAAATCAAGTCTTTTACCAACGAAAGGCAGTCTACTGTTAGTGAATCAACAGTGACAATAATTGTCCTCATTAACAGTCTAGAAACGCCTACACGTCTTTGATTCATGGACTAAGTACCAATTTGAAGTCTGTGTGTTGGTGAGACTGTCTGGTGTGATGCTAAAAACTGCGCCACATTCTTGAAACTTGTGGGTTGCATACTCACTTTCGACTTTTCTGAAGATTCCCTTGCTTGTTTCTGGAATGTCACCTTGTCCGCCGTGGACTATAATTGCCTGCCTAACTGACTCGTCAATCAACTTTTCTATATTCCTGGTCTGCCGGACAACTGAGAGAACTTTAGTTTTGACAGCTTATTAAGTACTGGCACTCCGCGACTAAAAATAGTCTCTCACTATAAACATGTGCCCGTTTGTTTCTTGGTTTGTTCGTTATTTCATTCTGTCTCCCAGGAAGTGTGAACAGGGTGTTCTTTGCAAAACAAACTAGAATCCACCTGGGGAAGAAAAACAAATACTTAAGACTTTCATATACCACTCAGCCATTTGTTAAAGTTATCGTTTCTCACCACAGAATTCTTCCTCAAGGTCAAGTTTTCCTTCTCCATTGTTGTCCGCCGTTTCTTCTCATAACCGCGGGTACCATGTACACTGGGAAGGGAAATTTCCACTTCATCGATTATAACTGGCTGATACCATCCAGTCAGCGGTATTGTAATAATACAAGCATCTATCTATCTATCTATCTATCTATCTATCTATCTATCTATCTATCTATCTATCTATCTATCTATCTATTTGAAGGGCAGAGTGTAAGACGGGCCTGCATGCCCAATTCTTTACCGTTTGAAAATAAAATCGATCTATCTATCTATCTATCTATCTATCTATCTATCTATCTATCTATCTATCTATCTATCTATCTATCTATCTATCTGTCTGTCTGTCTATCTGTCTGTCTCTCTGTCTATCTGTCTGTCTGTCTGCCTGTCTGTCTGTCTATCTATCTATCTGTCTGTCTGTCTATCTGTCTGTCTCTCTGTCTGTCTGTTTATCTGCCTGTCTGTCTGTCTCTCTGTCTATCTGTCTGTTTATCTACCTGCCTGTCTGTCTGTCTATCTGTCTGTTTATCTGCCTGTCTGTCTGTCTGTCTATCTGTCTGTCTCTCTGTCTATCTGTCTGTCTCTCTGCCTGCCTGTCTGTCTGTCTGTCTATCTATCTATCTATCTGTCTGTCTCTCTGTCTATCTGTCTGTTTATCTGCCTGCCTGTCTGTCTGTCTGTCTCTCTGTCTATATGTCTGTTTATCTGCCTGCTTGTCTGTCTGTCTGTCTGTTTATCTGCCTGCCTGCCTGTCTGTCTGTCTATCGATTCAATTTTGTTCTCTTTATACACATTCTGTCGGGGGATGAAGACGCTGTCCAATTAGCTGATACGCTAGTGTCAGGATTAGCGAACCATAGCTGATCAAGACCCTATTCCACCACTCCGTTTGTACCCCTAGTAACAGGCCCAGCCTGGCTAACGGGGCAAAGATCGCCATAGTCCCCATGGTGGTAGAGTCTGCTAAAGAACCATTGCACACCCCCTGCTTTTTAGCTGTACAACGAGACTGAAAACGTAGCTGCTATAACCCGCTCCCATTCCGAGACCATGATGTACCCCAACACCTCCACGGCATCGGCTGCAAAAGAACACCAGCTCGCAGTTACAGGGAGGTAGCATAAGACACAAGATAAGACACATTCCGCCCCAAGTTTATACTGTTAACGCGTTTCGCTATCCTCTGAAATGTTCAAATCCACGAGTATAGCGCTGAAAAGGAGCACAATGGGTTAAATCAAGTTTATTTTGCTAGTTGGTTTATCTCACATCAATGTAGCTAAGAGATTGATTACATCCGGACAGTAATCAGGGTCTTCATCGACCTAGGCTGGATTTGTAGTGTACGGCTTTGAACTTCCAAATGCGATTTGAATTGCCTACTGATACGGAATGGATTCGTAACGATACGATTTCGATGTGTGATGACACGGTTTAGATTTGTGATGACACGATTTGGATTTGTTATGACACGGTTTAGATTTGTTATGACATGGTTTAGATTTGTTATGACATGGTTTAGATTTGTTATGACACGATTTGGATTTGTGATGATAGGATTTAGATTTGTGATGACACGATTTAGATTTGTTATGACACGGTTTAGATTTGTGATGATAGGGTTTAGATTTGTGATGATAGGGTTTAGATTTGTGATGACACGATTTGGATTTGTTATGACACGGCTTGAATTTGGTATGACACGGTTTAGATTTGTGATGACACGGTTTAGATTTGTGATGACACGGTTTAGATTTGTGATGACACGGTTTAGATTTGTGATGACAGAGTTTAGATTTGTGATGACAGGGTTTAGATTTGTGATGACAGGGTTTAGATTTGTGATGACATGGTTTAGATTTGCCATGACGATGTTTAGATTTGTGACGAGATGGTCTAGATGTATTATGACACGGTTTAGATTTGCGGTGATGCAGTTTGAATTTGTTGTGACACCGTTTAGATTTGTTGGTCATACGGATTAGATTTGTGATGATACGGTTTAGATTTGTGATGATACGGTTTAGATTTGTGATGATACGGTTTAGATTTGTGATGATACGGTTTAGATTTGTGATGATACGGTGTGAATCAGTACTTCATTAGCAATATAAAATGAAGTCTGATATTAATATTAAAACAGTAAAGTACTCACTCTCTCTCTCTCTCTCACACTCTCTTTCTTGTGTGTTTGTGTATGCGTGTTAAGAATGAAAGATGAGCGATGATGGCTAATATTGTCAGATGGGCCTTGCGTACCCAGTTTTCCATCTTTCAGAAATAAAGATTGCACTTTCATTCCTTATATCTAAAAATCTCTCACTTCTTTCTTTGAAAATAAAGTTTGTTCAGTGATTTAACTTTCTGTCTGTCTATCTATCTGTCTATCTATCTATCTATCTATCTATCTATCTATCTATCTATCTATCTATCTATCTATCTTGAAAAAAATGGTTATAAATAAGGAAGATGTGTCTGAAGTTCCATCTGATTTTTATGTTTTTAACATTGAATATAAACGAATTAAATGAGATGAGTTTGGTTATGTGTGTGTTTACATTCAGTGGTAATTATGTCTTTGACTAACCCACGGCACTGTTTCGAAATACAATTAAATGTGGTCGGAATTCTCCCTGATGTTTGGCATTATAAAAGTTTTGAAAAAAGCGATTTCAGGTAATCGGATATTCTCAGAGTAAGACTTAACTATCACTTTTCTGTATTAATACGAAGAGATCCGTCTAAGGTCAGGTTAGAATCTAGGTCAAGTTTTTTTTTGTGTACAAAGATAGTAGGTCTTGGGCTAGTTTAATTTTATCTGACGACTATTTCTTTCATGAAAACAATTAATGAAGTGATGATGATGATGATGATGACGATGATGATGATGATGATGATGATGATGAACTATGTAAAGCCTCTCCTGTGGAACTATTTCTCTGTGTTTATGTAATACTTACATCTGTAACACACATATTTGTGTTACAACAATCAACCATCCATCATTTTAATTCTACCTTGCACATAATTTAGTGACAGTCAACAACTAACAATTTAATTCTGTCTTGTACATAACTGAGTTGCAGCCAACCATCCAACATTTTAATTCTATCTCTTATATATATTTTAGTGAAAGTCAACACGCCAACATTTTCATTACATAGCATGCTCGCATGCAGCAGTCGACCATCCAACATTTTAACCTGATATCCAAGTTTTATTTTCTTAACTATAAAAATATTTTTTATAGAAATCATCTTTCATCTTCTGAGCTTCTGTAGCTGGTGCAAGTTGTATATATCATCCATGTTGGAATGAATACTGCACTTTCATTCCGTGGCTAAGCGCTACTTGTCCTTTCGATGTCCGTGGTTCGAATCTTGGTGGCTCTCGTACCATTTTTCATTCTCTTGCGTCTCAAAATGCTTTGTCTGCTATTTTGGTCTGTCACTGTACTGTGCGCTAACCTCGTTGCTTCTTATCTAATAAGTTTGTGCTCAGATAATCATCCATACACAGCTGACCAGTCCTTAGATGCTCCAACCGCATTCTTAATATCTCTCTCAAAGTACAACAACTGATCACGCCAGATCTATATTGATTTACAAGTGTCCCTTATGCCCTTTACGTAATTGTTTGCGTGTGGCATCACGACACTTCTACTCTCCATATCTACACTCCATATCTATTCCTCATATCTACTCTCCATATCTACATTCCATATCTACACTCCATATCTACTCTCCATATCTACTCTCCATATCTACATTCCATATCTACTCTTCATATCTACATTCCATATCTACTCTCCATATCTACACTCCATATCTATTCTCCATATCTATTCTCCATATCTACTCTCCATATCTATTCTCCATATCTACTCTCCATATCTACTCTCCATATCTACATTCCATATCTACTCTCCATATCTACACTCCATATCTACTCTCCGCATCTACACTCCATATCTACTCTCCATATCTACTATCCATATCTACATTCCATATCTACTCTCCATATTTATATTCCATATCTACTCTCCATATCTACACTCCATATCTACTCTCCATATCTACTTTCCATATCTACTCTCCATATCTACATTCCATATCTACTCTCCATATCTACTCTCCATATCTACATTCCATATCTACTCCCCATATCTACACTCCATATCTACTCTCCATATCTACATTCCATATCTACTCTCCATATCTACACTCCATATCTACTCTCCATATCTACACTCCATATCTACTCTCTATATCTATTCACCATACATAATTTTAAGAATAGGAAGTATTTTATCCTGTATCTCAAACATAGTCTGTCAATGGTCGAAAACTTAAGACTTGTATTCAAGCAATACAAACTGTTTGACAGCAGTCAGTCATTAAAGATGTTATGCTGTGAACCTTTTCTTTTTTAAGAGATATCATTTTCTATCAAAGTCTGAAGTCATTATCTCGCCTTTTTGTCCCCACTGCCATATTCGGCGAAGAAGCACAGAAAAACTTTGGTTTGGGGAGGGGGGTGTGAAGGGGGCGTGCTTCAGAATTTGCTGAACGTGAATTCTGATAAAGCAGAAATAACTTAATAATAAGGCTCTCAGTTGCTCCTACCAGACTGTCAATATAGTTTGGTCCAAAAATAACACAGAATAATTGGATTATTCCTAGTTTTGTGAGTCCTTTTTTTTTAATGCAGTTATTTTTTTGTTATTTGTTGGTGTATGCCTGTGTGCACTTACCTTTACCGCCCTGGTTAGTTCTTTCTATGTTAACCCTTTTGTATCCTGAATTAATTTCCCTGTAACTTTTTCATTATTTTTTTATGTTATACGGTAGTTTTTTGTGAGCTATGAACATAGAAGGAAAGAAATCAATTTTTATTAATAGTTTCATGTTTTTTTAAGGATGGAATTTACAAGTACAACGAAGAAAAAAAACTCAGGTTTCCTGAAAAATTGGCCAATTTTGTTTGACACGACAGAAAAAACAAGTACACTCTGCACAATGAAGAGCAAAATATCAGAGTGCTGGCCCTTTACTGGGTGTTTGAAAGAAGGCTGTTATACATATTCCTTTGAGTATCATCAAGAATGATGTTTGCATTTATGAAACACTACAGTTTAAACAAAGAGGTACTTGTGAGGACCGTCAGTGTAAAAAGGGTTAAATAACCCGTTGTCACTGAATGTGAACAAGAAAGAATTAACAGTGCTATGTTGAAGCTATTTTTGCTATACGAATACGAATCATGGACTGTTGGCTAGCAAATGAGTAGATCATTTGAGGAAACACAGATGTGGTTCATGAGAAAAGTGGGCAGCCACGGTGACTAATGAGCAGTGTTTAAATGAAGCTAACGGAAAACGTAGTATAATAACAAAGATAAGAAAGAAAACCAAATCATCATTCTTGAGGGTATGTGATGAGAAGAGATAAACTGGAAAACATCATAACAAAGGGGCAAAACTGAAGGCAGGAGAGGCAGAGTACACCATCGTGGCACTGTTTCTCTGCGTGTAACTTTAACCTATCACTCCTGAATATTAACTTCCATGATCTACCAAATTAAATTTTGATGAGAAAGTTTGATAGAAAGAAATTGAAAGGGGTCATTCTATAATTAAAAAACATGAGCTACTTTTCATTTTATTTAGACTTTGCCTACATATCGCTCTCACCATTTAGTCGCATAGTGTGTAAGATCTACCAGCGCTGGCAATGGAGGTTTTGTAGTGAAAGAGTTAACTGGTTCATGTGCTCAGAAAGAACCAGCCATTGAGATCAGGTTAAATGCTTTAAGTTTTAACATTGTTTGTCACTGTTTATAACTCTTTCTCTCATTCTCTCGCTCTCTTTCACTCTCACCCTCTCGCTCTCTCTCACTCTCTCTCATTATCATTCTCTCTCACTCTCTCTCACTGTCTAACTGTCACTCTCTCTTACTCACTCTCTCATTGTCATTCTCTCTCACTCTCTCTCTCTCACTGTCACTCTCCCTCACACTGTCACTCTCTCTCTCTCACACTGCCACTCTCTCTCTCACTGTCATTCTCTCTCACTCTCTCTCACTGTCACTCTCTCTCTCTCACACTGCCACTCTCTCTCACTGTCACTCTCTCTCACTGTCACTCTCTCTCTCACACTGCCACTCTCTCTCACTCTCTCACTGTCACTCTCTCTCTCACACTGCCACTCTTTCTCACTCTCTCACTGTCACTCTCTCTCTCTCACTCTCTCACTGTCACTCTCTCTCACACTGCCACTCTCTCTCACTGTCACTCTCTCTCTCACTCTCTCACTGTCACTCTCTCTCTCACTGCCACTCTCTCTCACTCTCTCATTGTCACTCTCTCTCACACTGTCACTCTCCCTCGCTCTCTCACTGTCACTCTCTCTCTCACACTGCCACTCTCTCTCTCACTGTCACTCTCTCTCACACTGTCACTCTCTCTCTCACACTGTCACTCTCTCTCTCACACTGTCACTCTCGCTCTCACACTGTCACTCTCTCTCTCACACTGTCACTCTCGCTCTCACACTGTCACTCTCTCTCTCACACTGTCACTCTCTCTCTCACACTGTCACTCTCTCTCTCACACTGTCACTCTCTCTCTCACACTGTCACTCTCTCTCTCTCACTGCCACTCTCTCTCTCACTGTCACTCTCTCTCTCACACTGTCACTCTCTCTCACTCTCTCACTGTCACTCTCTCTCTCACTCTCTCATTGTCACTCTCTCTCACACTGTCACTCTCTCTCACTCTCTCACTGTCACTCTCCCTCGCTCTCTCACTGCCACTCTCTCTCTAACACTGTCTCTCTCATTCGTCAATCTCTCTCTCCCTGTCACTCTCTCTCTCACTGTCACTCTCTCACTGTCACTCTCTGCCACTCTCTCTCACTGTCATTCTGTCTCTCACTCTCTCTCTCTCACTCTCTCCCTTTCACTCACTCACTCACTCTCTCTCTTCCTCTCTCGTCCCTCCGTCCTCGTTTTAACCACAGTTGTAGAATACCCTGTATCGACCGTCTCATTACTCTATAACAGAGCTCACCAAACAGCGGCTCGTGGACCACATGAGGCTCTCCTTGACACATAATGTTCAGCCCTCGGAAATATGTTTACTCAGCTTATTTTTATACCACAGTAAATACAAAAGGTATTTTTTGTAAAAAAAAAAAAAACAAAACCTCTCAAGCTTTATAATTATTTACCGAGTATAAACTGAAACACTGACGGATTACGACGACGTTTCATGTTCATAGTGGGCAATATGTTTAAGAATTCAAATGTTGATGTTAATCCTAGGTTTGAGTCAGCGATTAGAGAAATTTTGAAAAGCCTTGATTTACAGAAGAATTGTACTGAGGAAACAGTAACCCTAACAACCAATGCCGACAACGAATAAACATTATTATGTGCGGGAGATTTAATGAAATGGTTGTAATAAAATGTGTATGGAACAATACAAAAAAGTGCGCCTTGTTAACGTCTTTGGCTCCCCAACATCTGAGATTTTTCATACATGGCTCTCACTTTAAGCAAATCTGGCCGCCCTAGGTCAACAGAAGCTGCAGAGAGGGAGTGTTTGTGATTTGTTTTCTTCTAATTCTTACTGTCTATCTATCTATCTATCTATCTATCTATCTATCTATCTATCTATCTATCTATCTATCTATCTATCTATCTATCTATCTGTCTGTCTATAACTGTCTCACACACACGTTTATACCTACAAAGGTGTATGTTCAAGGAGTGTACTCCTTGTTGCTAAGCAACAACTGCTGCATCCAGAAGCACACGTTACTGCGCTGCTGGTGACAAACCACCATCAGAACCAAACAAACAGAGCAGACTAACACCCTATACCACCTCTTTCTGATGCTCCTAGGAACAGACACTGACACTTCCTCAATAGGACTGAGACGGTGAGAATCTTCTTATTCTGAGTTCTTCCTAAAAAAACAAAAAGACCGATGGTTGGGTTATATCATGGATGCTAGGCTGCTATATCTGCATATTTCGTCCCGACGCATCCTTTTTTGGCATAGCTTATTATTTTAGAAATGAACCAAAATTCTCCAATGGCTCTGGAGTCTATAGAGAACAGCTCTCCCTTGAGTCTAGTCTGAAATTAAAGCAAAATACTTTACCCCATCCGGTTCATATGACATGATTCACAATCTTCACCAAGACACGGAACTGCCTAGAGCTCAGATTAGCAGTTAAAGTAGCCCTCCTGTACCTCAACTCTAGTCTCTGCGTATTCACGACATTTTGTCGCGATGTTTATCTTTGGAAGCTGGTGATAAAAAAAAACACACCATTAAAACCTGCGACCTAAAAGATGATGGGTTTGTGTGATTTATTTCAGCAGCAAGACCTCCCTGCTCCATCATTTTGGGGTGTTTTTTTTTACACTTATTTTATTTTTGCGTCAAAGTTTTTGACGGAGTAGACTGTAGCGTGGGCGTAGTTTGCAATTATAACCAGGAAGTTTTATCAGAGAGTTTACCTGAAGGATACATTTCTGAAGGTTATGAAACACCGAGTCTTGGTTTGTTGTGCATCATGCGTTGCAGTTTCTTCTTACGTCGTACTCAGTTTTTACCTCGTAAACAACCATCTTTGTATCATAATACACGGACAGACATATATAATGTAACTGCTACACTTTAACATGCAGTCAGAAGTACTCAGATTTCTGAGGCACTTTTCCTAAGGTACCAATTTTAAAACTGGTTTTGATTTTGAGTGTGCCAAAGGTCAATCTATAGTCTACTCCTTCTTCGTACAAGTTCCGCTGAAGATTAATGTAGTAGTTATTAACCCGATGTTGCACGGACACGTTATAAAACTGGAATAGGACCAGAAGCCGGGACCGATGTATTGATGCGCCAAATCTTCAGTTTCCACTCTAACTGTCCACACTATCTGACATCAATTCTTTGACTGCAAATCCTCTAACTGTCCACACTATCTGACATCAACTCTTTGACTGCAAATCCTCTAACTGTCCACACTATCTAACATCAACTCTTTGATTGGAACTCTTCTAACTGTCCACTATCTAACATCAAATCTTTGACTGCAACTCCTCTAACTGTCCACACTATCTGACATCAACTCTTTGACTGCAAATCCTCTAACTGTCCACACTATCTGACATCAACTCTTTGACTGCAACTCTTCTAACTGCCCACACTATCTGACATCAACTCTTTGACTACAAATCCTCTAGCTGTCCACTACCTGACGTCGACTCAGTGACTGCAACTCTTTTAACCGTCCACACTATCTGACATCAACTCTTTGACTGCAAATCCTCTAACTGTCCACTATCTGACATCAACTCTTTGACTGCAACTATTCTAACTGCCCACACTATCTGACATCAACTCTTTGACTACAAATCATCTAACTGTCCACTATCTGACATAAACTCTTAATTCCAAATCATCTAACTGTCCACTATCTGACATCAACTCTTAACTCCAAATGTTCTAACTGTCCACTATCTGACATCAAGTCTTTGACTGCAAATCCTCTAGCTGTCCACTACCTGACATGGACTCTTTGACTGCAACTCATCTAACTGCCCACACTATCTGACATCAACTCTTTTGCTGCAAATCCTCTAACTGTCCACATTATCTGACATCAACTCTTTGACTGCAACTCTTCTAACTGTCAACACTATCTGACATCAACTCTTTGACTGCGACTCTTCTTACTGTCCACACTATTTGACATCAACTCTTAACTGCAAATCCTCTAACTGTGCACTCTCTAACATCGACTCTTAACTGAAACTCTCCATCTCATGTATAAATAGTCCAGGTTTGTACCAAGCGAATCTTTGAAATTAATATATATATTTTTTTTCTGTGTTCTCCAATTTTGGCTTTCCTTAATTTTAGTTTTATTTTTGCTACCAGAAGATTGTGACCACTTCCTACATCTGCTCCTTTCCTTGCTCGCACATCTCTTTCATCCATAACCTTCATGGGCTCAGTTTCCTGATACGCATTTCTCCTTCCACCTGCATTTGTTTTTTCCCTTGCTTCCGTTTCTGTAGCAGTCTGATAGTTTTTTTACGAGATAGGGTTGCTGGCCCTATGCCGAACCCTCCTTAGTCGCCTTTTACGATCATGCGTGGTAGGGTACAGTGGTCCTATTCTTTGCAGATCCCGGGTACCACACGGGTTCACCTGGGCAAGAGCAGAAAAAAGGCAAAGAACAGGCATTTGTGGAAAACCCTTGCGGAAGCCCCATGTGCCCTGGGCACTTAAGGTTCAGATATATATATATATGACTTCAGATTCTTAATAAATGATGCATTTATGTAGATTTAAAATCCACAACTTCAAAACTGACTTTACAGTCTAGTTAACGGGACAGACTATAATTCATTTAAGAGAAACATTATTACTGAATAAGCCGTGAAATCTCTAATACTTTTCCACAGTAATGAGAAATGTTTCATCACTTTGTTTTCCTATGTCTTGTCCAGCTAAGAGTGATTTCATTCATGTGATTTATTTGTCACTCAATCATTTGCACTCCCTTGCGGAACTTTGCCTCCGTAACAGCTCTGCTGTAGGCCTCTCGGTTGTAAGCAAGATGCCCTGTTACTGATACATCCATTTGCAGATTATCAACGATGTCTTGCAGCCATTTTCACCTTGGTCTTCCCCTCTTTCTTTTTCCTGTTATGTACTCTTCCAAGACTGTCTTCTCTAGATTATCATGACGTTTAATATGTCCAAAATATTTAGGTTTTCTCATTTTACTCCTCTTTACCAGCCAACCTTCTTCAACATTAATATTTTTCACTACCAAGACAAATTAACCCTTTCTCTTTGATGTCGTGACAAGATATTGTCGTCATTTCTTGTTCTTGTTTAAACTCGTTGCTTCTCTGGAGCTGTGAGCAAGACGTTCTTGGCACTCGATTGTGTCGGATAGAGAGCAGGTTTACCGGGGACCAGCTCGTACACTCGGGAATTAGCTAAAAAAGCTGGAGAAGATGCAGTGTTTCTCGTCATATACACCCATCTCCAAGGAAACTATCGTCATCATGTGGCATCTCCAAGGGAATTATCATCATCATGTGGCATCTCCAAGGGAACTATCATCATCATGTGGCATCATCAGAGCGAAGGCTGGTGGTAATGAATCTCCATTTTCCCCTCTCCTTCGCCTTGAAGGTGCACCCTCAGCCAGGTTGTGGCCTGTTCAACTCTCGTATGTTATTTTCTCATTTACAAGTATATCTCTGTCTACCTTTCGCATTTGTTTTCTTTTTACCTTTCCTTCTAGTATGGTCGTCAGTATATTAGCTTGTCTTTTGATATGGCCAAAGTATTTGGGTTTTTTTTTCATCCGTACTTCTTTTGGGAGTTCACATTGCACTTGAAGCTGTTCTAAAACGTGTGTATTTGTTCCTTTCATTCTCCATGTTATATGACCTAAAGTTCTGTAGATCCATATTTCTGATGTGTTTATTCTTCTCTTCGACTTTTGAGTCCAGGTTTCTGCTCAATATAGCAATACGGAAAAGATATAGCATTTTATAACTCTCAGTTTTTTTTTTTGCTTTTATAGGCAGGCTCCTGGTTAAGAGTGCTGTCTTCATGGTGTTGAATGTTTGTTTTGTCATCGCTATTCTTTTCTTTATCTCTGGAAATTTTCCTCGTGGCTTTTCCCCTGTTATTGAGAGAGTGATCTATATTTTTATTAAACGATCTTTTTCTTCTCTCTCGTCGACACATTTACGCCACATATTTAATCATCTAAATAGTGCAAATGATCTTGTAATTGTGGAACAATATTTACATCTTTTTTTTCAGTCTTCGTTATTTCATAGAATTTCTAAGTTTTATATTATTCACGTGACCCTTGGAGAACTATGACCTTCCTGTATCACTACTACACTGCCATGTGATACCAAAAGAAAACACTGACTAGAGTTTATAGTTCACTTTATCAGCTACACGAGAGATAGCGACTAAAAAAAAGTGCACGCACTCACAGAAACAAGTTATCATTTTCTACTCAGACGACAACTGTCATTTACTACCGGTTTACGATAGCTACAACTTACAGATCAGTCTAACGTCTCGTGAGCTGCAGATTTAATTATTTTCGTGCGCTGAGTTCCATGGGACCTGAAAAATTATGCCAAGAACTAAGGTTAAATAAAGACGGTTCACAAAGACTTTTCTATAGATACTGTGTTGGGCAATAACGAAAGTCTATTGTTTAGATATAAAGCACTACTGTGTTGGGCAATAACGAAAGTCTATTGTTTAGATATAAAGCACTACTGTGTTGGGCAATAACGAAAGTCTATTGTTTAGATATAAAGCACTACTGTGTTGGGCCATAACGAAAGTCTATTGTTTAGATATAAAGCACTACTGTGTTGGGCAATAACGAAAGTCTATTGTTTAGATATAAAGCACTACTGTGTTGGGCAATAACGAAAGTCTATTGTTTAGATATAAAGCACTACTGTGTTGGGCAATAACGAAAATCTGATGTTTAGATATAAAGCACTACTACGTTGGGCGATAACGGAAGACTGATCAACAAGTGTAAAGGAGACCACTACTGTGCTGGACTATAACAGAAGACTGATCTATAGATATAAAAGATAACACTAATGTCTTGCCCAATAACAGAAGACTGATCTATAGATGTAAAGGATAAAACTAATGTCTTGCCCAATAACAGAAGACTGATCTATAGATGTAAAGGATAACACTAATGTCCAATAACAGAAGACTGATCTGTAGATGTAAAGGATAACACTAATGTCTTGCCCAATAACAGAAGACTGATCTATAGATGTAAAGGATAACACTAATGTCCTGCCCGGTAACGGAAGACTAATCTATAAAGTATAACTCAGTAATTGCATTAACCTGCGATTAAGGGTAAACTACCGATTAAGAGAGAGACAGAGACAGAGACAGAGAAACTTTTGAAGGTCGTTGGTTACTGTAACTGGTTTAGATTATCAAAACACACCACCTTTTACCAGCAAATGAAAGTTTCCAATAAAACAAAAAAAAATCTGCTGACGTTACAGTAATTAAAAATGCTTTCGCGGTGAGAAATTTCTAAGTGTAGTCCAGGGTTGCGCAACCCTTTTCGTGTTGTTCTCCAGAAGTCCTGATAGCTCGACAAATGTCTTTCCTGTGTAATTTGATCTCTGGGCCGCAGTTTGTCGGTATCAGCTTAAGGTAACGATGACTGGCGGGGCTAGCATTGAAATTCATTAGAAGGTCTGTTAGTCCCATGGATTTTTTTTCAAAAGAGCTTTGTTTTCACAGACGAAAGTCCATACTTTGTTTCCGCTACCCAGGAATTAAAGGAGTACAAATGATTTTGATGAAGGAAATAGTGATGAAGATGACGATGACTACAAAGATGAAGAAAATGATAACGAAGACAATAAAAACGACGACAAAGGTGATAATGAAGATAATGATAATGGCCATTACAGCAATGATGATGATTATGAGTTACAAAGCCGAACGAAGCTGGTAAATAACCAAAACAGAAGTAACATTGTTATTATTTGTTATTTATGTTCTGAAATAGAAAACAAGAAGAAAGGAAATTATGAAAGTGCTCGGAGACAAAACACACACACACGCACACACACGCAGAGAGAGAGAGAGAGAGAACAAATCCAAGAACAGATGATTGAAGAGCCTTTATTCGTGCCATATGCTCTCAAAGGAGTGACAGGCAATGACGATGATGACGAAAGGTGAAGCACTGAATTCTTCTCCTTCTTCAGTCTTCTTGGAACTGTGAACTTGGTGCTCTCTGCAGCCATTGTGTGATTACGTTTGATGTTTCGGACTGAGAGTGGGTCATGTGAACTTGGTGCTCTCTGCAGCCATTGTGTGATTACGTTTGATGTTTCGGACTGAGAGTGGGTCATGTGAACTTGGTGCTCTCTGCAGCCATTGTGTGATTACGTTTGATGTTTCGGACTGAGAGTGGGTCATGTGAACTTGGTGCTCTCTGCAGCCATTGTGTGAGTATGTTTGATGTTTCGGATTGAGAGCGGGTCATAACAGCATTGTCTTTCAGTCCCTGCTTGGAGCTAACAAGCAGAGGATGTACTTCTGCAGCAGACTCCACCACCACGGGGACTATGGCGATCCCTGCCACGTTAGCCAGGCTAGGCCTGTTACTGGGATAACGAACAGAAAGGAGTGGCAGGGTCTTATCAGCTGTGGTTGTCCAGCCCTGATGCTAGCATGTCAGCTATGATTCTCCAGCCCTGATGCTAGCATGTCAGCTATAGTTCTCTAGCCCTGATGCTAGCATGTCAGCTATGGTTCTCCAGCCCTGATGCTAGCATGTCAACTATGGTTGTCCAGCCCTGACGCTAGCATGTCAACTATGGTTGTCCAGCCCTGACGCTAGCATGTCAACTATGGTTGTCCAGCCCTGACGCTAGCATGTCAACTATGGTTGTCCAGCCCTGACGCTAGCATGTCAACTATGGTTGTCCAGCCCTGACGCTAGCATGTCAACTATGGTTGTCCAGCCCTGACGCTAGCATGTCAGCTATGGTTGTCCAGCCCTGACGCTAGCATGTCAGCTATGGTTGTCCAGCCCTGACGCTAGCATGTCAGCTATGGTTGTCCAGCCCTGACGCTAGCATGTCAGCTATGGTTGTCCAGCCCGGACGCTAGCATGTCAACTATGGTTGTCCAACCCTGACGCTAGCATGTCAGCTATGGGTCGCTGATTGTCCAAACAGACGGCCCTTTCACTCCCTCAAACGCCCCTGAAACGCTGAATAAAGTAAATAATAACTATAGGTATAACTGATTATTACAACTTTTATATTGACGGCTGTGATTTTGACTATGATGATGACGACATGGATAATTGTGATCACAACAATATAATTATGAAAATGCTAATTATGATAATGACAACAACGATAATGGTAATGAAGATGATGTTGACAATAATAATAACAAGTGGACACAGGCTAATATATTTTAAAAAACTAAAATTAATGTTTCTTTTTTCATACGATAAAGAAATGTCAAATACTGAGGGGGAAAGCAGTGAAGAAGAAAATGGTAATAACGATAATGCTGATGATGAAAGCAGTGATAATGACGATATGTTGTCACCTATAGCGCTGAGAATGTTTAAATGGAGACTTGAAATATGGCTGAGACAATCTGAGGGGGGAGGGTTCATAAAAGACTGTGGAACTGCCGAATGTGCTTTCCATCAGCTGGTACAAGTAATGAAATTTTAAAAAACAGACAGGTAGATGGACACTGGCAGCCGAAGACAATGATATGACCGGCAGGTATGCAGTGGTCGCCGTCCACGTTACTGTACTTGAGTCTAGTGAATGTGCACTGTGAAACCCGACGTGTGGGTGTCGCAGTCCATGTTACTGTACTTGAGTCTAGTGAATGTGCACTGTGAAACCCGACGTGTGGGTGTCGCAGTCCATGTTACTGTACTTGAGTCTAGTGAATGTGCACTGTGAAACCCGACGTGTGGGGGTCGCCGTCCACGTTACTGTACTTGAGTCTAGTGAATGTGCACTGTGAAACCCGTCGTGTCGGTGTCGCCGTCCACGTTACTGTACTTGAGTCTAGTGAATGTGCGCTGTGAAACCCGTTGTGTCGGTGCTAGCAACTGAAAGTGCTACTTCTGAAAAAGACTCGATGGTTGATTATCAGTTGTGCTTGCAAGAAATCTTTAAGCTTTACCGATCTTTTGGAGATAGCACCCATCGATTAAAAGAAATATGCTCTCAGTGACACTGACTATCTTTCACTTAGACATCCATTTAGTATTCGATGGTTAAGTTTTGGCTGTTGCTTGTTCGCGCCGTACAAAATGTGTACAAGGGAATAGTGGTTGGCTGCACTAGAAGAAGAGTTCTTAAGAAATAATCAAGAGGCTGCAGTATTATTGCTACGTAAATAAACAATGTATTCATTTGTTTCTATGACATATATGCTTTCTTGTGGCATTCCCGCGGTAGAGAAACTCAATTTGACGTTTCAGATAGGCTCGATGAACACATCAACAGTGGAACTTATGATAAACAGTACTAAAAGTGCGCCCCATGCTTTACTGATAAATCCTGATTCAAAAGAAAAGGAGTTAGCTGAAAAACTGTATAATGATGTTACCGTTTTTTTTTTATGTTGTCACATTGAGAAATTTAAATACTCGACAAACATTTATAAAAGAGTGAGACAAAAATGTTATTCAAGAAACAACTGACTCCTTAAGAGCATGGTTTCCTACTGAGCAAATTACTATCAATTCTTCTCTGCCAAAACTGTTTATGTTGAACGATACCATCCTGTCAGAGATGAACTTGATCGGTTTGCGACAATCGAGTTTTAATGAGTTGAGAAGTTATTATGTCGCAGTCATCAACGGGCCCAGAATCTTGCAAGATTTCCAGCACAGTTTAAACAGAAGTTGCTGGGGTACGGGTTAAACAACTTTAACACGACGTGTGCAGCTGTACTAAAAAAAAAAGTTTAGCTATACTAGTGGTTCTCAACCCATAGGCCGAGCCTAAAGGTGGACCGTGCAGCAAAAGGGTCTGAGAACCGCTGAGCTATACTGTTTCCAGACTTTGCAATATTAGCCCCGACAGCACTGGTTACTCCTGTGTCTGGTCTTCCTATTGGGAGAGGCACCTACTTATATGCAACCTAGTATCTGGTCTTCCTATTGGGAGAGGCACCTACTTATATGCAACCTAGTATCTGGTCTTCCTATTGGGAGAGGCACCTACTTATATGCAACCTAGTAAAAAAGCAGCCAGAGGCATAGGTTGGAGAATAATGAAACCGGTACACTGATGACGATGCTCAATTTGCATGGAGGAGAATCAGCCAGTTTTGATTTTGATTCAGCATGTGAGAATTTTGTAAAAGTTAGATCTTGTTCAAGTAACGAATGTTGTAATGAGAAAACCGGTATTTCCGAAAGTGCTTCATGCTAAATAAAAGACAGGTACAACTGTACCGGCTTCAAAAAATCCTAGCGCGATCACTGCAGTGTAATACTACTAGTTGTACGTTAACAGTAGACTGATCTATAGATATAAAGTATAACACTACTGGTTGGACGTTAACAGTAGACTGATCTATAGATATGAAGTATAACACTACTGGTTGTACGTTAACAGTAGACTGATCTATAGATATAAAGTATAACACTACTGGTTGGACGTTAACAGTAGACTGATCTATAGATATAAAGTATAACACTACTGGTTGGACGTTAACAGTAGACTGATCTATAGATATAAAGTATAACACTACTAGTTGTACGTTAACAGTACACTGATCTATAGATATAAAGTATAACACTACTGGTTGTACGTTAACAGTACACTGATCTATAGATATAAAGTATAACACTACTGGTTGGACTATAACGATGGATTGATCTATAGATATAAAGTATAACACTACTGGTTGTACGTTAACAGTACACTGATCTATAGATATAAAGTATAACACTACTGGTTGGACGATAATAGTAGACTGATCTATAGATATAAAGTATAAGATTTGTACTTGTATAAATATACAGAAATCTTCAAGCCAAAGCATTCTATGCATGTTCTTAAAAAGATAATATCATACATAGAAATTCTGAACAGTTTGTAATGAAAGAAGACAACACAACAGAGTAATCCTTTTTAAAAGCAACAGCTTTTACGAACGTATACAAGCGAAGCCGCAAAGATAAATCAAATTCAAAAATGGATCACAGGGAAACCAAAACATGTTGAGGAATAATGGTGTATTCAGTCGTGTCCAGACATTCATAGGACTTGTGTCGTTTCATGGTGTTCAGGAATTGACATCTGTCAGAAACCATAGTTTTGAAACTCCGCTTATGTCGCTTTTTTTCCTAATAGAATACATGAAGCAAGCAAACAGTGCAAGTTTTCTGTTTCCATTCATTTCATACCCTTATTATTGTTGCTTTTAGTGTTTGCCTGCTCTGCGTGGACAAAAACTTTTTTTCGTGTTATGAGCCGCATAAATATTTTACTCGTAAACGTTCGCTACTTATTTAGAACATTCGGTCCGATTGTCTGGTTTTTATTGATGTTATATTATTATTATTATATTATATACTGTTATATATTATTATTACTATATTATTGTTATTATTTAGAAATTAGACTGTTTTGAAAACAAATGCCTAAGGAAAATACTCGTTATCAAGTGGAACGAATTCAAGAACAATGCAGAGATAAGACAGATGACTGAACAACAGCCAGTCTCATGGGCCATCAGGAAAAGGAGATGGACATATGTTGGTCATTTGATGAGAAGAAATGATCAGAGAATCCCAAAAAAAACTGTCAAGTGGAACACAACAGGCCAAAGAAAAAGAGGCAGACCGCGTGAAACTCTGAAGAGGACATTATTAAGAGAGGCCAAATTAACAGGCATAAAATCCCTTGATGAGGTTGAAAGACTCGCCGAAGACAGTAAAAACTGGCCAACTATTTTGCGAGCCCTATGTGACGTTTAACGGCACGGGAAGGATATAAGATATAAGAAGATTACGCGCTGTGACGGATAGCGCTGCGATCTTGCTTCAAAATCCTATGCTGTCCTTGGTGCTTCCGATTATTTCATATCCTGTTCTTTTTTTCCATGTCACTTGGTCAGTCCATTGGGATATTTTTCCTTTTACCCTTGTTCTTCCTCTCTTCCTTTTTCCCTTGAATTTTCCTGTCAGTACTAGGTTCTCCAACTTCCGTCTTCTCATGACAAGTCCAAGAAATTTTGACTGTCTTTTTTTTCGTATGGTCTGAACTAGGTTTCCTTGTTCTGAATCTTCTTTCAGTGTATCTTCTTTTATTTTTCTCTCTTTCTTGGGTATTTGTTCCATCTTTCGCCAAAAAAATCACTTCTCTCTTGCTCCCACTTTCCTTATCATCTTTTTGTCGATTCAAAAATGTTCACAACAATATAGCTTCTTCTTCTTCTTCGTTCGCACTGTCTGTCTATATCTGCAGTCCTGTCTCTTGGATAAATTTCACTGTTTTTTGTAATTCATGTATGGAACCATAGAGCTTATCTTCTTTAGTGGTTTCACTGGGCCAGTAATTATTTCTCAGTGACTCGTAGTTGATGCAGTTCTGGAGGATATGTTCCACAGTTTGGGGCACCTGGGCACATGTACATAGATTAGTAGTACCAACCTTAAACTTTGTATACATATGACTTCGGAGTCGGCTGTGTCCTGTTCGGAGACGGAAGATGGTGACTTGTTCCTTTCTGTTTAGCATGTGATAGTCATCATGTGGTGGTGTTTGTGGCTTCCTGTAGGTTTTTATCATGCTTTTCTTCTGATTATAAGTGATTGGTATGTCTGGTTGCTCCATTTCAGTGCCCTCTTGGCCAGATGGTCAGCTTTCTCATTGCCTGGTATCCCACAGTGGGAGGGAATCCATTGCAAAGTGACTCCATGTTGTAAGCCAATTTTTGACAAGGCATCCTTAAGGTCTGGTAGTTTGTTGCACTGAAGAGCCTCCAGTACTGATCTCGCATCTGTGAGAATTACTACAGGACATGTATCAATTCTGGAGTCTGATAGTTTTTCAACTGCAGCAATAATTGCCCTAACTTCTGCATCAAAGTTGTTGCAGTATTTACCAGTGGGTATGGAAATCTTGTCAATGGTGTTGTTTGGATATTCAATATATGCTCCTGCCCCTCCATTCTTTATGGCATTATGTGCAGATCCATCTGTATACACACGTATCCAGGTGTCACATGGATATTTGTCATCTAGAACACTAAGTGTGGCTGTTGATCTTACAAGACTGCTCTGCATCTCACCATTCTGCACACCTTTCACTTCAGTCTGAATAGATATCTGTGTATAATCTGCTTCTTTCCATGGTGTATACTCTGGTACAGATGATAATGGAGCGACTACAGTTGGAAGGTCAGGTATCAGCTTACGCATACGCTTGGCCTGATGGATGAAGCTGCTTCTTTTAAGCCGTCCTAATGCCAAGTTATTGAATCTCTCCTTCAGGGGATGGCTTACAGAGCTAAGGAATTTTTCTCCCATGGTCATGACCTTTGTGTCTCTACGTTCCTTTAGCGCTTGAACACCAACTATTTTCTGCATTTCTACTATTGGTGTGGACCTCATGGCACCTGTGATAATCCGTAGTGACTGATTTTGAACCTTGTCTAGATTATGCAGCGTAGTGTTTGATGCTGTGCACCAAGATGTTGAGCCATATTCTAAATGTGGTAGAATACTTTGCTGATATACATTCTTGAGGATTCTTTCACTAGCTCCCCATGTGGTTAAACTCAATTTTCTTAATATGGCTAGTTTTCTTCTGGCTTTTGCTTCTGCACTGTTGATGTGTTGCTTCCACGTCAGTTTTGAGTCAAGAGTCACTCCTAAGTAAGTGGGTTGGTTGTCCATCCTTAAGGGTATTTCATTTACAAAGATCTTACCTGCTTTCTGTTTAGATGAGAGGGTGAACAGAGTGGTACTTGATTTCTCTGTGTTGATACTTACACACCATTTGTTTGTCCATGATGTCAAGATGTCTGCTGCTCTTTGGAGTCTCTGTGTAGCAACTGTCGCATATTCATCTGTACACCACATGACCAGATCATCTGCATACAGTGCCGCTTTGATTCCATAGGGAAGTTCCTTGACCAGGTCATTAATGAATACAAGGAATAGTGTAGGCGAAAGGACTCCTCCTTGTGGTACACCGTGTCGCAGAAGTACTTTCTGGCTGTTGTGTCTATCTATTACTACTCTAGCTCTTCTATTGTGTAAATAGGACTTTATCCAGTTGTACAGTCTTCCATTCACATTGCAGTTTCTTAGTTTCCACAGCAGACCTTTTTTCCATACTTTATCAAAGGCTTTCTTTAGGTCTATCCACGCTGCTAGCACAAGGTTTTTCTCTTGGAATGCATCCTCAATCTCTTGAGAGAGATAGGTCACTTGATCTTCCGTACTGTAGTACTGCCTAAATCCTGCTTGTTGTGGAACGAGAAGGTTTTCACTTTCTAGGTACCATTTTAGCCTCAGGTCAATGATGCGTTCCATCGTTTTGCATAGGCAGCTAGTGAGACTGATTGGCCTGTAGCTGGAGGCAGTATCACTGTTTTTCCCTGGTTTTAGCAGTGGTACCATGCTTGCTTCCTTCCAGATTTGAGGTAACTTACCTGTGCTCCAGCACATATTGAAAATATCCAACAGCTTTCCCATTGCTGCCATTCCCAGGTTCTTGATCATTTCATTGGACACTCCATCTGGTCCTGGTGATTTCCTTGGTTTCAGTTTACTAATTGCTAGGTCTAACTCACTGCGTGTGATTGGTGCATCCATGACCTCCACTTTTCTGACTTGTTCCTCCTCTTTCTGTGGCTCGATGCGCACTGTACGCTCCTTCTCTGGATGGATATCAATGTTGCAGTCCTGTGCAAAAATGCGAGCAAAGTGATCTGCTACCTGCTTACCTGTAAGAGTTTTCCCATCCTCTATTAGTGTAACCTTTGTACTTCTTCCAGTACTCTCATCATTTAACTGTTTGATTAGTTTCCACAGTTTCCTTCCGTCCTTTTCAAAGTTTAGGGACTCTGTTTTCTCTCTCCAACTTTCCCGTCTGGCTTGCAGCTTTGCTCTCTGAAATTTAGCCTTAGAACGTTGGTAATTATTGTGGTGTTCTTGGCATGGTCTATTTTCTGCTTGCTTTCGAGCTGCTTCCACGTCATCATGGAGTTTTCCCAGCTCACTAGACCAGTATGGTTTATAGTCCCTGCGAGCTCCTCTGGGAATGGTTTCACGAGCGGCCTGAAGGATACAAGCATTGAATTCCTTCACTATGCTGTTAATATCCTTACCTTCTATGGACAGCTGTCCCACCAGGGTACCTGTACGATGTCTGTACATTGTCCAGTTTGCTTTTTTATAGTTCCATCTGGGGAGAGGGTTACTGGTGTTAAGGAGTTCATTTTCTATTGTCAGGAAGACTGGTCGATGGTCGCTAACTCCAAGTTGTTTTCCAACTTCACGTGTAATGTTCCACTTCAGATCTGGAGAGTGGAATGCCAGATCTGGTGTTGATTTTGTATGCCATGCCCTTGAGTAAAATGTTGGGGCATCCATTGGCTGGTTGATCAGGAGAAGTCCATTATCATCCTGCCAGTTCTCAACTTCCTCTCCTCTCTTGTCTATGTGGTCATAGCCCCAGCTCTGGGAATGACTGTTAAAATCACCACAGACCATCAGTCTCTCTTTGTGTGGGATTGTTTCTAAAGCAAGTGGGCGGTCATTAGGACAGTAATAGTTAAGGAGGTGGAAATCTGTATTACTACTTTTTAGATGGATCATCTGGTATTCGGCTCCTTCCATGTACACTCCCACCTGACATGCGCTGATGTTATTCTTAACAAGTGTGAGTACTCCTCCTTTTCTTCTGTCCTGTCGGTCTGATCTAAAGCACTGGTAGCCTCTGATTTTAAAGGCGGCATCTTTGGTTAGGTGTGTCTCCTGTATGCAGCATATACTTACCTGCTCTGCAAAAAGTATGTTCTCTAGTTCAACCTTTTTGCTATAGCCATCTCTAACACTGCTGACACCCTCAGCATTCCACTGCATTATTTTAAGTTCTTGCTTTTTGGCTATTTTCTTCTGTTGTATTTTTTGGCCAGTAGCTCTACTCTCATGTCTCCTGACTCCACAAGACGAACTGAGAGGACCTCCAGTAGCATTGGGTGGACCCTTTCGAGGCAGGGGGCCCGGCACTGCACCTGCCTGGTTAGTCTTCACAGGGCGAGCACCATGTTTGAAAACTGCAGATAGAGACACTTCATTAGCGATAATGCGTGTTACCCTGATTTTTGCGATGCGCCTTTTGGCTGGGCAACTCCGACTTCAGCACCTTTCCTTGCTAGGGCAGACTGTGGTCTTGCTCGGACTGCCATGAAGACAGTGTGGCTGGCCTGGCCAAAACTTTGTTTTCCAGCCCCCGGTGGCTGTACTTAAGCGCCTTCTCCATATCAGATGGTTTGAGACAGTTCCATAAAGACACTGACTTTGAGATGAGGAATCTGATGAGTGCTTCAACGATATCCATTCCCCGCCACCCATAGTCTACTGGCTCTGTTTTGTTTGCATCATTCTGATAGCCATTGTTGTAAAGACCCATAGGCTTGTCACGTCCTGGATTCATTGGTTTCACACCAGACTTCCCTCATCCCCGCCAGAGATCTCCATGTCCCCATCTGTCCACCAACCTGACATTACATTTTGCAAAAATAACAATTACAATTAGTGTTGATTGCTACAAGTTTCTGGGCTACAGAGGTAGGTCAGAGTTTTTAAGCAAACAGATCTATGTTCCCTGTCTCACAAACACTATGTTAAGATAAGTGTGCTCTTAACACAGTTGTTCCCAGGGGGAACAATATAGCAATATTGGCTCTTTGTAATATTTTTTTCTTCATTTTTATGGACATTATCTTATTTGTTAGGATCTTCTTTATTTTATTATATGCTGCCTTTGCCTCATACGCTGTTGTTGTTGTTCCAAGGTAATTGAGTTTATTTACCTATGTCATTGTCTTTTCCATTGAAAGAATGTTACACTTTGATATGTTTATTCTTTTCGATGTTACCATTGTTTCTATCTTGTTGCTCTTTAGCTGTAGCCCTCTTTTATTGCTCTGCTCAATAATCGTATTCACAAATTTCTACAAACTACTTTCGCTTTCTGCTATGAATGGTGTCATCCGCGTATCTCAGGTTATAGATATTATGGCATCCTATTTTAATTCCTTTCACATTTGTAATGCCTCTCGTGGTGTTTTCGCTGTGTGATGAGAATAGATCAGGTGACGGTGCGTACCCTTGTCTTACTCTTCGTTTTAATACCCTGATGGTTCTAAGGACTGTTATAGCCGGAGGTGGGGTGGGGGAATACGCTCTCCACTCCAATTAAATGCCTCCAATGGCGTGCGACTCAATTAGCCTCTGACAGTCCACGTCCAGCTCCTGGTCTTCTCGTTGCAGAACTGTTCAAACTGACAGGAGAAGGGGCGAAGGCGAATATCTGGCGCCTGAAAACCAGACGCCTCGGGTAGATGAAAGTCTTGTTTGGTAGCTCATTTAGGAGAAGGAAAACTGATTTAAAACCCGCTGCTGGCGAGATTCTTCAGCTGCCGTACGTGGGGTGAAACTCCTCCCGGCCAATGAAGAAAAATGCAATTAAGGTTGCAGCAGCGCCGTCGTCGATGAGGTGAAGGATTAAGTGAAGTGACCAGTAATCTCGAGATCAGGACTACTCAAATCACGGCACCTCTGCTCTAGAGGCCGGCCACGTCCTATATACACCCATACTGGGGCAGATTGCCTAAACCGGCTTAACCCAGGGTTTAAACTAAGACATTGCTGGCGAAATTCTTCGGCTGTCGCGTGTGGAGCTAAACTCCTCCCGGCCAAAGAAGAAAATGCGAATAGAGTTGCCGAGTGCCGTCGCTGTGAAAAGGTGATGGAAATGATAAAGTGAAGTTTAATCGGTATGTCCAGTAGTCTCACGGCGAGAGCTACTCATACCACGGCACCTCTGCTCTAGAGCCCGGACACGTCCGATATACACCCATATTGGTGAAATATGCCTAAACCGGCTTAAACCAGGGGTGAAACTTAATAACAACTCATGACACGGCACCTCCGCTCTAGAGGTCGGTCACGTCATAAACACACCCATACTGGGATAATACGCCTAAACTGGCTCAACCCAGGGGGGTGAAACTTACATGTGGCGAGGATTCATCCACCTGGACAAAAGCTTCATCCTGGTCACAACTAGGAAGGGTAGCGGCCACGACCACAAAATGCTGAAGTCGGAGACACTGGACCAGTGCAGTCTAGATAGGCAACCACCTCTCACCCGACGGGGATGTATGTGTATCCTAATCACGCTGAGGTTTTCCGGTCAGAAAGTCCAACACTGGATGGACAACCACCTCTCACCCGGCGGTGATACACGGGTATCCCAAAACATGTCGGGGTTTTCCAATGAGAAAGTTCAACTCTAGCCCGGATTGGCAACCACCTCTCACCCAGCGGGGATATACTGATATCCAAACCACATCGAGGTTTTCCGGTGGGAAAATCCAACTCTAGATTAAACTGGTGCAACGAAAACCACAGTGTCACGCAATCCCGCTTCTGAGACCCACCGAGAATACAGGCTCAAGCATTGCGATACACTGAACCTCTTGTGGTTCTCTCGGGGATCTCGTGCAGTCCTTTCGGGGACCACGGGGGGATCATGGGATCTATCGAGGACCACAGGAGTAAATTCAGTAGGATCACGGTGTGGTCTTGGTGGTAGAAGCGAACGAAGAAGAGGAAGAAGACCCTGATACTCACCTATGAAATTGTTCACCCTTATTGCCGCTCTTGTTTCTTTATTTTTCTCTGTCCTTTTGTTCCTCGAGTTTTCCTGTTGTCACTAAGTGTTACAGTTTGCCTCTTCTCAACACAATGTCCTACAAATCACAAAGACTAATGACAACCAAACTTTCCACAAATGGAATGTAATCAAAATCATCGTACATCCTTCCCGGGCCGTTAAACGTCACATAGGGCCCACAGTGTAGTTCGCCAAGATGTCCTGTCTCGGCGAGTTTTTCAGTCTCATCAAGGGATGTTATGCCCACTGAATTGGCTTCTCTTAACAATGTCCTCTTTAGAGTTTCACTTGGTCGACCTCTTTTTCTTCGGCCTGTTGTGTTCCATTTGATAGTTTGTTTAGGGATTCTCTGATTGTTTCTTCTCATCATATGATCGACATATGTCCATCTTTTTTTTCTAATCAACCATGAGACAGGTTGTTGTTATTTGTTCATCTGTCTGATCTCTGCGTTGTTCTTGAATTCATTCCACTTTATACCTAGTGTTTTCCTCAGGCATTTGTTTTCGAAAAAGTCTAATTTCTTATCTCTTTCTTTACCTGTTTTCCAGCTTTCACATGCATAAATGAGGGTGGATATTACATTTGAATTGAATAATCTTAACTTGTTTTTGTACTTATAACTTTTGAATGACATATGTTCTCGAGATTTTTTAAAGTCAATGCTGCTTTGACAATTCGATAACTTCTTTTCTGGTGTCACCATTGTGGTCTATATACCTGTCGAGATATGCAAAATGGTTTAATTCTTCAACAGCTGCTCCTTCAATGTATATTTGTCCTTCGTCTTTAATGAGAACCTTCATTATTTTTCTTTTATCCATGTTAATTCCAAGTCCTATTTTACTAGTCATTGAAGACAGGCTATCTGTTTTTATTTGCATTGATTTCACATTGTCGCTGATAAGAGCTATGTCATCTGCAAAATAAAGATCTTCCAATCAACGCTTCAGAAGACTAACATTAAGATTAAATATGTAAGAGATTACATGTATGTTAACTGCTTTACGGCAAGAGAAATAAAGTGGCCTGACTTTTGTTTACAACAGAAAACCTTTAGCTTTTCTATTTCTTGTACTCTCTGAAGTCTGATTCTGTCGGAGCTTAAAATTTGTTCTAATCTTCTTGTTGCCATTTCGACATCATATCCCTTCTCCCGTTTTGCATAAGCCTTGCTTTGTCTCGTTTAATCTTCTTGTAAGATCCTTTCAAATTATGGCAAGCTTTTTACGTGAATAAATTTTCTGCTTCTGGAGGAACTTAATTCAGGTTTAGGAATCATTCACGCCAAAACCTACAGCACGAAGACATAGGAGACGAAGGGAAGGCTAAATTTACACATATGATGAAGAACAAATATGAATGGGGAAAAAAAAAAGAGTTACTTATTGTTGTGACGTGTATGAATAAAAGTTTTTGTCTTCACTTATCATTTGTTATACTTCAAACATGTAAATTTAGAAGTTTTCTTATTGTTGTATTTCTTCGTCTTAAAATGTTCTCATATAAATAACGGACAACCCGAAACGCTAGATCTGTCTGATCCGTCAGTAAATAAAACTGTTCCTACTTTTAAAACTAAGTCGAATTATTTGTTATTACATCTTTACGACAGTGGTTTTGTGTGTAGTTATACACGTAGTTTGTTTCAATATACTAATACACAAAACATTTTACAAGAAGATTAAACGAAACGAAACAAAGCAAAGTTTACGCAAAATAGGAAAAACTAATGCACAGAATCCCCAGCTGAGAGGGATTTTTTCCGCCCATTACGGCCCCGAGGTGGACCCAGCCTTGTAAAATGGGTACCTGAGAAAAGGAAAGGCAGGAAAGAAAGGAACTGGCCACCCTAACTCATACGCTGATGGCCCAGCATAGTGAGGTCTCTAGTGTTTCAACCCCTACGGCATTTTCTGTGGGACTACCTTTACCTTTTTAAAACCTTTGTTTCACAAAATATATGTCTGGTCAGGAAGGTTCAGTTATGAGTGCCTATTGCTATTTATCTTGCTTTTTTTAAAATTTATATTTATCCATCCATCTTAAAATTAGACAGTGGTAGTTTTAAGCTGCGTTCTGCCAAGTCTATAAAACAATACATACAAATCAAGTGCTGTCCCACGTATTAAAGTACCTCCAAATCTTATGCTTCCACACCTTAAAAAGATCTGCAAAAATTATGCTTTTATATCTATAAAAAAATACCTGTAAATCTTATGCTTCCACACCTATGAAAATACCTCCAAATCTTATGCTTCCATGCCTATAAAAATACATTCAAATCTTATGCTTCCACATCTATAAAATACCTCCAAATCTTATTCCATATCTATAAAAATATCTCCAAATCTTATGCTTCCACATCTATAAAAATATCTACAAATCGCATGCTTCCATATCTATAAAAATTACCTCCACATCTTATGCTTCCACATCTATAAAAATACCTCCCTATCTTATGCTTCCACATCTTTAAAAATTACCTCCAAATCTTATGCTTCCACACCTATAAAAATACCTCCACATCTTATGCTTCCACATCTATAAAAATACCTCCAATCTTATGCTTCCACACCTATAAAAATACCTCCACATCTTATGCTTCCACGTCTATAAAAATACCTCCAAATCTTATGCTTCCACGCCTATAAAAATACCTCCAAATCTTATGCTTCCATATCTATAAAAATACCTCCACATCTTATGCTTCCACGCCTATAAAAATACCTCCAAATCTTATGCTTCCAGGCCTATAAAAATACCTCCAAATCTTATGCTTCCATATCTATAAAAATACCTCCAAATCTTATGCTTCCACGCCTATAAAAATACCTCCAAATCTTATGCTTCCACGCCTATCGAAATACCTCCAAATCCTATGCTTCCATATCTATAACAATGCCTCCAAATCTTATGTTTCTACATCTATAAAAAATATCTGCAAATCTATGGCTATAAAATTACCTACGAGTGTTCTGTTGTAACACCTATGAAAACAGACATAAATCTTGAAATCTGACTAATTTAAAGATGTTAATGAAGCGAGAATTGTTGCCAAATAAATTCTGTTTTAGCCACTTCAGTTGCATCAGGTTTTGTTGAAGCGCATATTATTTGAATCGAGTTGGAACAAGTGGCGAAAGAAAACTATAGCGGAAGAAATTATTATGTTGCCAAATCAGTGGTGAGTACGTGCTGTACAGTGATGACTTCATTTGTAGCTAATTTGATGTAACCAGTTTCGTCATCACAGCCTCATCAGTACCGTCATGTTCCATCTCCCAAAGGAAGGTTGACTGCAGTGACTCTTCAACATACTCTGTCATTTGCTTTCGCTGCATCCAGTTCGCCTTATTCCAGTCCATTTTTTTTTTGCTGTTTGCCAACCCTCTGACTCTTTTTCCCTCTTCTTTTTCCCTCTGACATGGTACCTACTATTGGATTACGTCTCTTGAAATGTATCTGGTTCTTTTGTAAAGTTTCATTGTTATACGTGCATTATTTGTGATGAGTTTGTAACATGTAACGAGTCTGTAACATGTAGCGAGTTTGTAACATGCATTGAATTTTATGGATCCCCGCGGAGACATAAATCAGTGGAGATTGAAATTTTGAGAAGAATATGCGTATATTTCGTATTCACAGCCCAGAAAGCCTCGCTCAGAAATACATACTACACACGCCTCAATGGCTTACATGTAATCAGAGGAAGTGGAACAAGAGAAATTTACAACCAACGCAACGCAGTATTGGAATTACATCAGCAGAAACATCCTGATGTCGAATGTAGAACACTTATTGGGGGGGGGGTGCCCCGAGTGTAATGAAGCAGCCCCTCGGGACCAGAAACCGAACTAGGTCTTATCCAGTATCCAGTATGTCTCTCAGTATTCTGCTAACTCTTACAGTGGTATAGTTAACTTTGAAATATAAATGGAGTAATTTTCAGTATTCAGTATTAGGATTTCAGTATCATCGTTAACGAGATACGTTCTACTGCATGCGCTAGTGCATCTTCGGTGCTCCTTCACATCAGTCCCTGATGACGAGTCACCCAGTGAGAACATCATTTTAAAAACTACAGCAGTTCAGAAGCGAAACTAGTCAGCGTCACTCTCGGCACGAACTCCGTAGCTAAGGCGCCAAGCCGAACCAGGACACACAAAGACCATCACAGTTCACCATTAGCCAAGTAGACATAACGAAGTTTCACCAATGCCGTCTATGCGAAGTTTACTGCTCACAGTGGTGCCATATCACTAAGCTCAGTAGCTCGGAACACAGAACCGGCCCCCATCTTGAAAGCATGGCGACACTATAGCTCATTTGACACGTTTGTTCGTTTCTATTTGCACCACACTCAGTCAGCCAACGAGGAGCCACAGCAGGACACAAGCACTTCCAACCACAGCGCATAAATCCAACTCCACATCAAATATAGCAATCGGAATGTCGTTTTTTGAGAGCATGAGACGGTCAAATACGACACATCACCTTTGCAGAACCGGAACAAACGGAATAAAAATCAAGGAAAAATTTTAAACGAAGACAAATAAGACTTTTGATGGTTCATTAGCTTCAAACCATCCTGTAACGTTAAATAAGCACTGGTATAGAGGGAAATATTTCTAGCTGCCCATAGACAGGACCGAATACTAGGGGAATCTGATGCCTACCATATTCCCTGCTGACCACAAGTATGATGAAATGGTTTCATCTGGGTTTGGTTGTTTCATGGATGGTATGATATTGGTGAAATCGGTCAATCAGACAAAGGTCTGGTTTCATTAAGTTATGTTTGAGGCACTATTCACATATAAAGAAGACTTTTATGTGCAGGTGACAAAAGATGTGTTAAAAGAAAGAAAGAAAGAAAGAAAGAGTAATGAAAAACGGCGCATATTACCTGATACAAGAATGGATTTAAAAACAAAAGGAGGTTACAATCATTCAACAAAGTCTTTCAGTGAAAGGATTAATTCTCACCGAGTTTGTTAGCGTCCTGTACGACCCTACACGATTTTCATCATCTTTATAGCTGCAGGAAGCCGCCAGTTTTGTAAATTGAATGGCCGAAGGAGGATGAGAAAGTGTTATAGAGGAAATTTAAGAACGAGAGTGTAGTAGTCCAAAAGAATGTTTCCTGATTTATGAGTCTCGTTCATGCTGTTATGGCAATTGAATCACTTCTGCTGGCGCAAATTGATAAGCAAATGCACTCTTTTTTGGATAATCTCATACATAACGATCTGTATCTGAGTTTATTTTTTTTACACGAGATTAATTTATCTTTTGTTATCATTGAATCAATGTGCTGTTAAGTCTTCTTCCTTCTTTCCTACAGGATTTATTCTTTTAAAATTTTATTTCGGTTTTTATAGTTTCATCATAGATGCAGAAAATTTTCTTCTCACCACTTTCTTGCAGGTTTCTTTTGGTTTTCAAGGAGATATTTGGTTTCTCCATTTTTGAAATCTTTGTTGGGATTTAGCTTTTCTGTTCTGAAATCTCTGTTGGGATCTGGCTTCTCCGTTCTGAAATCTCTGTTGGGATCTGGCTTCTGAAATCTCCCCCTCCCCCCCCTGTAGTTACAGGGGCCCCTGGAGAGAAAAGAATAGAACCACTGCCACCTTCCACGCATGTAGTAAGATGCGACTATGGAGGTTGGGAGATAGGCCAACGACCTGTTCTCTGTAAACAACAAAAAAAAAACCTGGAGCGTTACATAAACACGGAGAGGAAAACCAGGAAACTTTGTCTTGGAAAAGGAAGGGACTCTGATAACAGAGCGCGTGACGTTTGCAGTCAAAACCGACAGGAAGCTGCAGAACCGACATCCCAACTGAGTACCAGGACACCTTTTACCATTGCATGTTGGAATGTTAGAACAATGTATGAAAGTGGAAACGCTGCCATGATAGTGAGAGAAATGACTAGGTGTAAAGACTCTGGGGCTGAGCGAAACACATTGGACAGGAACAGGTGAGCTTTGACTAGCAGCAGGGGGAACAATCCTATTTTCAGGTCAGATATAACTAGATTACAACACACTCTGAGGGCGTGGCACTAATGCCATCCAGAGAGTCCCAGGGAGCATTGATGAGCTGGGAGGTAGTTAGCTCAAGGATAATTACAGCCTGCGTCTCAACAAAGAAGGATAGCAAGTTGAATATCATCCAGGTATACGCGCCTACAAATGATACAGAAGAGGTAGTAAAGGACGAATTCTACAACACATTGCAGGAAATCCTAGACCAACAAGGAAACAAACACAAAGCAGTTCTAATGGGGGATATCACTGCAAAGGTAGGTAAGATCAACACAGGTTATGAGAAAGTAATGGGTCAAAATGGATTAGGAATAATGAACTAAAATGGAGAAATGCTAGCAGATCTATGCATGCTCAACAACCTTGTCACTAGAGGAAGTATATTTCCACATAAAACTATACACAAAGCCACGTGGGTATCACCAGATCATGTCACTGAGTACCAGACAGACCATATTTGTATCAGTAGAAGTTTTCGCAGAACATTGTAAGATGGCAGAGTCGAGGTGCAGATGTAGCTTCTGATCACCACATAATGATAGCTAAACTGAGAATGAAACTAAAGAAACACATCAAGACAGGCCTGGCAAGTAAAAGATATAACATGGTACTGTTGGCAGACCCAGAAATCGCAAAGAACTTTAAAACTGAGAAACAAATTTCAGGTTCTGCAGGAGTTATACGAAGAAGATACACCAAATGTGAACACTGTGTGGAATAGTGCTAAAGAAATGTGAAGAGAAATTCAATCAATCAAGTGCCGTTCCGCATGGCGTAGGCGATCATTTCTCTCCACAATTCCCTGTCTTTAGATTTGATTATGAGATCCGCCGGTGACTTTCTTCCTAGCCACACAGACATCCCATCCAGTAACTTCTCTCTCTGTCTTCCTCTGTCTCTTCTTCCCTCAATTTTTCCAGTTGCCACAATGTGTTCCAATTTTCCTCTTCTCAGAAAATGTCCTACAAATCTCGCTTGTCTGCCTCTGATCTTTGCTGTAATTTGCCTTTTAACTCCAGCCTCTCTTAAGACTTCTTCCTTGGTTTTCTTGGCTGTCCATGGTACCTTCAACATCCTTCTTGTGAACCACATTTCCATGGCCTCCATTTCTCGCTGCACACTCTTATTCATGGACCATGTTTCACATCCATAAAACAAAATTGGCTCGATGTAACATTTAAATACTCGGAATCATGTTTCCGTCGATATAGATCTGTTGCACAAGATGTTTCTCCTTTTCTAGAATGCTGTCTTGGCCTGAACACGTCTGCTTTTTATTTCGTTCTGACATTTCCCATCAGTTGTTATAATCGTTCCTAAGTACTTGAATCTATCAACCTGTTTCAGTTCTGTGCCATCAATGGTAATGCTACATTTTAGTGATATTCTTTTCTTTGAGATTACCATCACTTCAGTCTTCTTTTTCTTCAGGCTGAGACCTTTACTTTTACTTTCACGAACCACGATGTCCAGAAGAGCCTGTAGCTCCCCTTCACTTTTAGCAATCAGGACTGTGTCGTCTGTATATCTTAAGTTGTTAAGGTTGTACCCGCCAATTGATATTCCTGGCATGTTCTCTATGTTTCTCATTATGTTCTCGCTGTACAAGGAAAAGAGGTCAGGAGACAGAACACATCCCTGTCTCACTCCCAGTTTTATGTATTGGAATGCTCCTATTTGGTTCTCAACCTTCATTGCTGCTGATTGCTGTCAATATATGTTTGTGATAAGTTTCAGACCTTTCCATCTATATTGATGTCTTCCAGCATTCTTATAATTTCTGTGTGTCTTACTTTATCGAATGCTTTACAGTAGTCTATGAAGCATAAGTATAGTTCCATCTTTACTTCTATTGATCTTTCCATCAGTTTTATATATATATATATATATATATATATATATATATATATATATATATATTGCATTACTTGTGCCTTTTAGTCGACGAAGCTGCACTGTTCTTCAGCTATTTCTGGTTTTATTTTGCGCCTGACTCTTCTCATAAAAATTCGAAGCAGGATTTTGGTAACATGGCTCATAAGACTAATAGTTCGATGGTCTTCACATTCAACTGCACCTTGTTTCTTTGGTAGGGCAATGAAAACTGATTGCAAAAGGTCTGATGGGACATAGTTACTTTGTAGATGTCATTGAGCAATCTGGTAATTATTTCTAGGCCAAGCTCTCCTAATGCTTCCAATTCTTCCTTTTTATCTGGTCCTGGTGCTTTGTTGTTCTTCATGTATTTGATGGCTTCTTCCACTTCTGGTTTTAATATGTGAGGCCCTTCATTATTATTTCGTATATCTATTTAGTTTCTTTATTTCTCTTCAGAAAGTAAAACAACCAAAGAATCTGTGGAAAGGAACAGACAGAACTACAAAAATAAGATTTTTAAGAGCATGCATTTTACCCATCGCGACATATGCCTGTGAGACCTGGACACTTAACAAAACAGCTGAGAAACACATAAACGCCTTTGAATGTAAATGCTGCAGAAGAGTTCTTCAAATATCATGGACACAGAAAAGAATAAATATATCCATACTACAAGAACTTAATATTGAAGAAGGCCGGCTAGTAAAGAGGATTAAACAAAGAAAACTTAAATATTCTGGACACATTAAATGTCATGATAATCTATAGAAGACCGTCTTGGAAGGGTGCATAATGGGAGAAAGAAAGAGAGGAAGACCAAGGCGAAGATGGCTGCAAGACGTCGTTGATGATCTGCAAGTGGATGCATCAGCAGCAGGCCATCTTGCTCACAACTGAGAGGCCTATAGGAGTGCTGTTAGGGAAGCAAAGTTCCGCAAGAAACATGCAAATGAATGAATGAATGAATGTCTTCATAGAGTTCTCTAATGTAATCGCACCATCGTGCCAATATTTCATTTATGTTCATTATTGTATGCCCCTCCTTTGACTTTAGGCAACATACTTGCGGTATGCCCTTTTGTTTGTTAACTTCTTTATTTGTTTGTACATATCTCTTTCGTTTCCATGATAGTGTCTCTATTTTTTTTCTTATTTAGCCACTCTTATTTAGCTTTATTTCATTTGTGTCCTATTTCTTTATTTATTTTGTCATGTTCATCTTTATCTTCCTTAAGACTTCTTCTCCGATCCATTAGTTGCAAAATGTCTTTTGTCATCCACCCCTGTTTAGCGTGTCGTTTATTTGGAGGTAGGATTTCGATAGATGTTTGCTGAAGAGAGTCCTGTACGTTTTGTCTGTGAAGAGACAGTGGGATTTAAGAAACCTCAGCACAAGGAGTGGATTATACTGGAAACACTGAAGAAGATAGACAGAAGGACAGAAATGAAAGCAAAAATAAATGACAGTAAAACAAGAGCAGCAAAGGTCTCATCTCAGATAGAAAACAATTTGACACATAAAGAGGTTAGGAAAAGCGTAAAGAAAGACAGACAGGCCTGTTTTGATCATATGGCAGGAAAGGCAGAAGAGGCAGCTGGTAAAAATAATATGAGAGCTCTGTACGAAACCACCAAGAAGTTGGCAAATAGACCATGTAGGATAGAAAAGCCCATCAAAAACAAGGAAGGTAAGGTAGTAACATCAGAAGAAGAGCTGAAGCAAAGGTGGGTGGAATACTTCAGCTGAATCCAAAATAGGCCAGCACCAACAGAAACAGAGTAGATACCAGCAGCAGAAAATACTCTAGACATCAATATAGAGCCACCCAGCAAGGCTGAAACTGAACACACTATCTCAGAGTTGAAGAGAAACAAGGCACCGGGTCCAGATGGAATTGTAGCAGAAGTGCTCTTAGCGAACAAAGAAATAACAACAGAAATACTACTCTTACTATTTAGCAGGATTTGGGGAGAAGAGAAGGTCCCAGAGGATTGGAAGGAGGCACATCTTATGAAACTCCCTAAGAAAGAAGATCTATTAGAATGTAAGAACTATAGAGGCATCTCCCTGCTCTCAGTACCCACCAAGGTCTTCAGCAGGATTTTGCTAAATAGAATTAAAAGATCAGTAGATAGTAAATTAAGAGAAAAGCAAGCAAGTTTCAGGCAAGGAAGATCCTGTACTGATCACATTGCTACAGTGCGAATAATAGTAGAACAGTCAATGGAGTAGAATTCTTCACTATTAGTTACATTCATTGATTATGAGAAGGCATTTGATAGTTTAGATAGTAGAATGCTATGGAAACTACTGGAACACTATGGTATCCCAGCCAAGATAACAAAGCTTATATAGACCTTATATGAAGTAACAACTTGCAGAATTGTGCACGGAGGAACACTCACAGAAAGTTTTAAAGTGGAAACAGGCGTGCAGCAGAGATGTATGCTTTCACCATTCCTATTTCTTCTGGCAATTGGTTGGATCATGAAAACTACCACATAAATAAAAGGAAATGGGATACAATGGACATTGTGGAACCAATTGGAAGATTTTGACTTTACAGATGATGTGGCACTTCTGGCACACAACCACTTATAAATACAAGAGAAACTTCAGATCTTGAGCAAGAATTCAGCTAAACTGGGACTATATATTAACAGACAAAAATCAAAGATAATTAAACAATAGTGCAAGCAGTAGCTTCATTGTACCTGAGGGAGTACCAATTGAGGAAGTAGAGTATTTCACATATTTAGGCAGCATAGTGGATAAATATGGGGGAACGGAAAAGGATGTTAAAGTTAGAATAACGAAGGCCAGGGCAGTATTTATCTAACTTAGCAAAATATGGTCATCTAAGAACATCAAAACAAGAACCAAACGTAGGCTTTTCAATACAAAGACTGTCCTACTATATGGTTCAGAGACATGGGTTATGACCAAGACAATACAACAGAGGATACAAACATTCATGAACTACTGTTTGAGGAGAATTTTAAACATTAAATGGCAGGACAAGATCAGAAACAAGGAGATCTGGGAAAGGGCAGGACAAGAACCTATGAACCTACAAATCATGTCTAGGAAGTGGAGGTGGACTGGCCACACTCTAAGGAAACCCGACACCAACATAGCGAGACAGGCACTGACATGGAATCCTCAAGGAAATAGAAAACGAGGAAGACCTAGACTTACTATGAGAAGAGAAATTATGACAATGCTCAGAGACAAGGGATATACATGGAAGGAAGCAGAGAATAATTCCAAAAACAAGGATGAGTGGAGAGCCTTTATCCGTGGCCTATATTCTCTCAAGGGAGTGAAAGCCAATGATGATGATTCTGAAATCTCTGACAGGATTTGACTACTCCGTTCTGAAATCTTCGTTGGGTTTTGCAACCATTACATTGTTAATATGTGCTCAGTAATTATTATTAATAATGTCGCGTTGTTTATTTTATTTAGAATTAGCATGTTGCTCGTTCTGTGTCATTTATTGTGCATCTTTGATAAGGTAATATCTTTTTCAATTATGGAACAGAACTCAAAAAAATGAGGAATAAATCTATTGGATGTATAGCTTGCTGCCTCTTATTTTGATTGTAACACCGGACCAGCTGTCTGCTGTATATTATTGATGCTGCCTGCCATTTTGTGCCGTTGTCGTTCATCATCATCATCATCATCATCACTGACTGTAAAGGCTGTCTTTCATCCTTCTTCATTTTATTTAATCCTTCCTATTTGTGATAAGATCTAGTGGTTTTCTTTTCTTCCTGTGCCACGAAGCCAGTGTTTCAGATATGTCAGTCTCAGTCATCCGTGTTTCTGTGTGCTTTAATTTTTGTTACTGATTACCAGTTTCTCTGACTTTAGTTTTCTCATGGTAAGTAAAGGCAATCCTGTCATGCCTTAGAGGCATATAGGGGTATTGTGTTAGTGGCCATATTTTTTTTGACCTGTCAGCACACTAGAGGGCGATATGGTCAGCATCATGCCTAGATGCCTTTCCTTCCCCAACTCCAGAGGAAGTCGGGTACCCATTTCTACAGCCTGTGTGACTGGTGGGCCTCCGGCCGGATTCGAACCTCCGATCTTCGCCATGAAAGACCAGTGCACTAACCACTTCGCTATTCAGACACCCTAGTGTTCTCATAACCGGTATAAAAATGCTGACTGCCCTCTCTTGCATAATTTTAGTTTTCAGCTGTCTCTAGCTCCTCTATGAAATTCCTTTTTTTCTGATTGTCAAAAGTATCTTTCTCCACAAACACATCTACGTTTCTTGCAGTTTCACATTCATTAGTTTATTGTTCATATCCCATAGGCATATTGTAATAATTACTCCAGATGGTCATTGTAACTGTCTTTATCTCTTTATTCAGACATTTCTCGCATTTATTTTCTACATGTAAAAATATAATGCCTTGGAGAACATATTCTGCAGCACAGCCCAACATACAAAGTGCAGATAAAGCAGATTTAGATAACGTATACATCAGTTCAAGAGAACGAACGCAGGAACGAACTTTATTTTCCAAGAGTTAAGAATTGGGCACACAGGCCCGTCTAACATTTTACCTGCCTTTCATAATATAACTTTCACTCTGTCATAATATAACTTTCACTCTGTCATAATATAACTTTCACTCTGTCATAATATAACTTTCACTCTGTCACAGACATTTCTGAATGGAAAGCTGAAAAGAGATGTGCACCAACTCAGCTGTAATCAGACTAACTTCAAAAGTTTGTATCTGAGATGTGTCCAAAAAAAAAAGTATACTGCGTTTGAGTTCCTTTTCCTTATTTGATTTATGTTGTGCATTTGCTATAGTTTTTGTTGTTATTTCAAAATTATACACTTCCTTTCAGCGTCTGTTCATCCACTTGAATATTTCTCTGTGTCATTTTTTTTTAAATTTGATATTTCCATGGTTTATATCTTATATAGTTTAGCTGAATTATTGGTTACTGCTGTCTTTCCAAAGCCTTGTTCACTAGATTTTATAAACTGCTTTCACTTCCTGCTGTCAGCACCGCATTCTTCTCATATCTCATGTTCTTAATATTATGACTTTTTATTCTCACAGCTTTCGAGCTTTAAGGCTCCCATGGACAGGGAGAAAAGTTCGGAAAATAATATAAATCTTTGTCTAAAACGTATATTATTTCTTGATATTTTCCACTAGTTTCCTTTTTTTAAGCTATTCTCTCGTGACTGATTCAACTTATTCGGTCCACAGCAAGGAAAAATCATATTCATCTTGTAAAGCACAGTCTCTTTATTCTTGCGTCTTATTTTATCAGTTTTGGTCCTCTGAAAGGTTTATAAATACTGTGGGAGTTTGGGGTGGGGGGGGGGGGGGGGGCTTAATTTCTGAGGACTTTTTCTTCTTTTAGCCAAAGGTCTCATATTGAATTTGACACCCTTTCTTATTTTGCTATAAATCCAGATCATTGTTCAGTGGTTTCGTTTCATCACTTTAGAATCTACATCTTTTTGTCACGTGGATCTCTCCGTACACCGCGTTACTCGACTCCACTGTATTCCCTTCAGTTTGATATATAATTATTATTAGCTTACCATGAAATAGTTCCATAACGAAAAATATATAAAGAAAAAAGAAGAAAAGACGACGCCTCTTCCAGTCATTTTAGTCGGACTCAGTTGTGTCAGAACGGGGAAACCAGTTCCGTAGAGAACAGTTAACAGGTTAGAGAAATCCCCAGAAGCCCACACAGCTAAGAAGAAAGAGGAAGACTATACTATCAAAAATTCGCATTCGAAAATGTTTGGCGACAGTGTGCTTTTATCTTTCCTGTCTGTAACAATCAAGTCTATCAATTTTTGCTTTCATATAAATTGGGCGCCATTTATAGAATTATGAATTTGAAGATGCAAAAGTTAAATAGAAGTTAAGGACGGATGAAGAAATATGAGATTGTAATCTGCTGTACAGGAATTCAGTTTTCATTCATTTAATTTATGACTCGCGTACAGCCGCCAAGATGGCGCAGTCCGCCCTTTAACGCTAGCATCCCGGCAGAGAAATATTCATCCGCCTGTTGTTCGATCGTTACAGGATTTAGACGGTAACACATGAAGACGCATTCAAGCTTTCCCTTCTAGCACATCTGAAACGGACAGCCAGAAGCGTGCGTTATTTGCTTCATTACACGTGGATCAGCGCGCATTAAGCGCTTGGTCGGAGCTTTAACAGGGACTTTTTTTTTCTAGTGGGTGAGAACATTCGTCAAACATAGCGGTCTCACTTCCTGTTTTTCTTATGGCGACAGGAAATGTTATCTTTCCACTCGGAAAGACCTTTGATACTTTCTTTGTGTAGGAGGGCATTTCAGTTCTATTACCGGGGCATCAAAACATTGAAGAGTTGAAAGACCATCTCTAGATAGCAGACAGCTGTGCGGTGTCCGATAAGATTTCGACGAAGGAAGCTGATGAAACAAATTTTTAGACGGCTTGCGAGTCTTAATGAGTATTAACGAAGACGTGTGACTGGAAGATTGGGAAAAAAAAATGTCAGAAAAAGTCACTTGTGACACGTCACAGTATCATAAACTTTAGTGGGATGATTGTAAATGTACTGTGACATGTCACCTGAAATCAAACGCAAACAAACGATTTCTATATCACTTGGACATTGACACTTTATCCTTCAAAACAAAAGCCAAAAAGTTGTCTGTATAACGTCAGTGGTTAATTACTACGGGAATTTATGTATCTGGAGTAAGAGATCCAACTGCGCAAAACTGGTAATTTTTTAATATGCGTATGGTCCACCGCATACAACAAGAAAAGGTCCCACAGAGTTCGGAGAAAATCGAGCCTCTTCTTTTTTTCCCCGCACTGCATTTTTCATAGCTAAGATCTTAGGCTAACTGTAAGTGTGAATGCGTAACTGAAAGTATAATCCTTTTCTGTAAACCATAGGAATATATTGGACATTCATTCTTCGTGATAAAAAGAGTTAATATGAATCAGTCTGTATTCTGCTTATTACTTTAATACTAAGCAGTGCACTAGTGATATTCTCTGTCGTAAAGGCAGTGGCGGGGTATCAGTAAGGCTGAACGGGCTTCGGTCTAGAGGCCCGAGAGGAAAGAGGGCCCAGCGTGAAGATAGAAAAAGCTCTGCAAGCACTGATTACTGTTTTTATGAATTTCTTCTCAGGAGGTTAACGGTATAGGTCGGGATGGGCCAGGGCCCTTATTAGGTTAACCCCCAGGGACCTGGATGGTGGCTAGTCCGCCTCTGGATACAAGAAACGGTCCTTCTCGTTAACATTAACTATTTCACTCCGCAGATATTTTGCACCCTGTGCCAGAACAAATTCTGATAAGAAATTTTGTAGAAGCAAACAGGTAAGAATTACCTAATAATTTTAAAGCGCGGGTTCGGTTAGAAAATTGGTATTTTTACATTCTATGTACAGTCTGCCTAAATATCTTTCTGCGCATGGGAGTGCACGATGTTCCAGCTCTGCCAACGATGTTTTGAAGCGAAAGAATCACGTAAGATCTACTTCATATCGGGATAATCTAACAGGTAGGTCAGAGAGTACACTACAAGCCCAGGAGCGGTGGCGATAGGAGTGCAGCACCACATGCAAAACAAATCAGCAGCTACAGACCTTCATTAGGGAAATAATAATAATAACGTAATAAAAGTTGAAACGAGAGTAATAGTGACCGAAACTACAGAGATGCAGCTTATTGGGCTAGAGATAGCGAGTCAGATTTCCACTGCTCTCAACTTACCGTCGATATAGTTGCTTTTTCTATCCCCTTGGAGCTGCTAGACCAATGTTGTTTTGCAACCAACACATATACGTGTTGAGGCACAACATCGTGTCGGACTGGGAGTGGGATACGACGGCTTGCTTCCAGACCGCGAGTGGATCTAAAGGGCAAGAAGTGCAATCCTTCTTTATCAGACTCCACCCCCGTGGGGACCATAATGATCCCTGCTCCGACAACTAGGCAGAGCCTGTTGCTATGCACTGAGTCAAACTGTACTAAAGGAGAGGTGGTACAGGGTCTTGATCAGCTGTGGTTCAACAACCCTGGCACAGGCATGACAGATATGAATCAGTGATCGTTAAATCGGACAGCGCATTCACCCCCCGCCCCCGGCATGGCTGTAAAAAGTGGATATTTGGCCTTCTGTACTGATTAAGCACTGCCGCTGAAAACGGAGAATATCTACCTGTATAAAGAGACAAGACGCGCTCGATTACACCTCACGCAGGTCTCTATGTTTAAAAAGTGGAGGGAAAAAAACCAGTATACTATACAACTCAGTTACACCCATGTGGAATTTAGATGCACATATCAGTGAACAGATAAAAAAGAAATTAACCCAAACATCTTCTATCAGATGGAAATAACCATTAAATATCTACTCATTATTTTGTTCAGTTATTAGAGATGCCCTTCATCGGACGGTGAGTACTGTTTTGTTTTCCTCTACGCATTGTTTACCCTCCTCTTGATGCGCTTCTAGTAATTCGTTTCTTCTTCTAAAAATGATTGACAGTAAAAACTTCTAAGAGCTTTAGGAAACACTTTATAAAGTGGCAAAAGCCCATGGACGAGTAGGTAAAGGTAGAACTTCAATCCCACTCAGATTTTTGTTTTTTGTTCTTTTGGTTAGATGATGTTTCCGTAGTTAAAAGTGAAAATCATGTAGTCCCTGTATCACACGTGACAGAAGATATGCTCTCTGACATTTTGCACGGTATAAAAACAAAATGTAACATTCTCCACAAAGCAAGGAAGAGATATACTGACACGACTTCACACCAGGCTTACAGAAGTTAAGATTTTAAACGAGAATACCAGAAACGTCAAGAAAGAAAGAGCCAACTAATAAAACACAATAAAACAGACTATAAAAATAAGATTTATGCATCAACAAAGAAGAAAAACATATATATCATTAGGGCACAATGGAAAAGTAATAATTAAACGAGAAAGTCGCTTTCTCTTTAAGAGACCCACATAAAAAAAAACAAAACATACGCCCAGTTTGGGAACACTGACAGTAATGGTCAGATTATAGCGACCAAAAAAAGTATAGTTTTAAGCTCAACGACAACCGTTGCAAAACTTTCTGTTTAAAACTCGGCGTTTGGGATGTAGATTATTATGGAAATGTCGACAGCTAGAAGTCGTTTTCCACTTTTGCCAATGAATAAATCAGTGCGACCTATTAGAAGACTCGACAGCTATCCTCGGGGATTAAACCGCGCAGCGTAAATGTTATTACTTCAAATTCTCTCCCTGTGTAAAACTCTTGCCTCCAGGGGATTCATTACGTGTCCCATTTTGCACTTTATCCTGCCCAGCTAAGAGAAAATAAATTAGCTAACCCAGTTAAACAATACACTTGTCCCAGGTTTGATAACATCAGTAGATGGCATTCGACTTGGACGCCGTGTGTTCCATGAATCTGATGCAAAAGGGGAAGAAAAAAGCCAGTGCGGAATAGTTTTTGCTTCAATTCGGGGGAAAAAAACCCAGTAATTTCCTGCTTGTGTTTCTTCTCTTATCGTCTTTAAATTGCCTGCTAGATGATATAGGCGATCATATTTCACGACAAGGTCCAGTCCTCTGTCGCTCTGTGGGTACTGGAAGCTATTTTACAGGAATATCCACTTGCACTGACATCGTTAAAAAAAAAAAAATAATAACAATAATAATAACAATGAAATTGTGATTGGTATCTGGGCAGGAATGGATCATTGTCGTCATCGCCATTATCGTTATCAGTCCTCGCCAGGCAATGTGGCCCAGCAATAACAACAATACCAAGTCTCCATACATTTTGAATAAGTTTCTTATTCTGTGTCCTCTCCTATGGCGTCCTGATTTTGCTAGATACGTAGTTCCTGTTTGTGTCGTTGTACAAAGAGATCGCGTTAACCGGCAGTTACTGGTAAATTACTGACCTAAAAAAAAAAAAGAGAGGAAAAAGTGAAACTTCTGAAGATCGTCGGCTACCGTAGCGGGGGGGGGGGGGGGGGGGGGGGGTGTGTTAAAGACGACTGTCTGCTGATGCAATCAGCGACCCATAGGTGATATGCTAGTGTCAGGGTTAGCGAACCATACGTGACCAAGACCCTGTCCCACCTCTCCGTGGCACCCCCAGTAACAGGCCTAGCCTGGCTAACGGGGCAGGGATTATCATAGTCCCTATGGTGGTGGAGTCTGCTAAAGAAGCACTGTACACCCCCTGCTATTTTAATTGTACTCCGGGACCGAAAAAAATATCTGCCATAACCTGCTCCCACGCCGATACAATGCTGTACCTCAACACCTCTACATCATCGACTGTAAAGAGCAACAGCTCGCAGTTACAGGGAGTTCGTGTAAGTACAATTATCGTAGCAGGTTTATAATATCAAAAACCCCGTTAACATCAAGCGAAACCGGTTGAAAGATAATCAGGCAAGTAGATTGATGATGATGATGATGATGATGATGATGATGATGATGATGATGATGATGATGATGATGATGATGATGATGATGATGATTAATGTACATGGAGAAGAATCTGCCAGTTTTTACATTAGTTCAGCATGTGAGAATTTTGTAAAAAAATTAAATCTCGCTGACGATAGCATAAAAAAAAGCACACGAACATTTAAGTGTCGGTGATGTTTGCAAAGTACGTGTAAATTTACGTTTCACATAAAAGCATAAAGTACCGAATGTTGTGCTGAGAAAAACGGTATTTCAGAAAGTACTTCATGGCAGGTAAACGCAAATACAACTGTAGTTTTTAAAAAAAAAATCCTAGAGCGACCACTGGTCGTACGACGTGAAAAAAAAACCCAGCAGAATCGCGTAACTGTTTCAACAAGGGCTATTTCCATCCACTATGAAGCCGTTATTTTATTGCTGTAAAAATGTAACATTATTAGCTGTAAAAAACGGAGCCTAGCTCTTTTGCTTGGTCCCGTAAAGTGGCTGCATTTACATTCCAGGGTATGTCCATACGTGTTCGGCCTTTGACATCAGGATCCCCTTGTGGTCCTCTCGTGGATCTCGTGTGGTCCTTTCGGGGACCACACAGGAAACCACGGGACCTAACGAGGACCACAGGCGTAAATTCAGTAGGATCACAGTGTGGGTTTTGGTGGTAGAAGCGAACGAAGAAGAAGAAGAAGACATCAGGATTTCCTTCAGTGTTTTTAGAGAGAGATGACTCCAATGTTGTGTTGACTGTGTGTTGCCCTTGATCTAGCATTTAGTTTGGATTTCCTACTACTGCCACTGGCTACGTGTAATGCACTGAGTCGAATGTGATAGGTACTTTGGAGGACTCGGTAGTTTTTTTTTTCTTTCTCGTTGTCTGGGTATTTGTGTCATTACATTGTAATTTCTGCGTATCACGCGAATTGCTGTTGTTTCTTACGTTGGTTGCTGTTTGATTTGATCCTGCTTTCGTGATTACTTCCGCTGCACGTTCCTCGTAGCGCGAAAAATTCTGCCTTGCTACTTCCTTTAGTTGGGTTGTCCTTTTCATGACACAGGGAGTTGCCCTATCACTGTTTTGCTGACTGTGTCATTGTGGATTTGTTGTTAGTGTTTTTTGTGGCTATTTAGATGGTGTTTTCTGTTTCAACGTGAAGAAATTCTTGATAAATCCGTATGGAATCACACAAACCACAAAGCAACACATATATTCACCTTTCAAATTAAGAAAACACCGTTCGCACATAAGGCATGACCTATCTACCCGCCACTTTTAACCGGAAGCCAATCTTTTATGAACTTCAGGAAGAACTACTAACTACCGGATTCATGGAGCCAGCCTGTCTTATTAATCACCTGAATGAACACATGAAGCTGAACTAAGACGTTCTGTATTAGAAAATCAGTTCCAAAGATCATCAAGTTCATATTTAGATGTGTTATCTCGATAAATGCATGAACTTCATGCTTTTTGCAGCTGATATCCTAAGTGATGAAGCTGGTAGTTTCACTTTCCTTCTCCAATTATTGACCGCCTTGTTCTCACGGAACTAGGGAAAAATTAGCATAGATTTTTTTTTTCCTTTCTGTTTTTTTTCTTTAATCAGGACCATCAGCAGTTAAAATGTGGAAGCTTGCCGTTTCCAAAAACCTGTTTCTTAACATCCTCTGGATTAAAAACTAAGGAGGTGCTAGCATCTCATTTTCGCCATGCGCTAATTTCAGAAGTGTGAGGGAACGAAATATTTACTTCCTCCTCAAAAAAAAAGGGGGGAGGGGGGGGGACATAAAAAGGATCTTCAAACTACTATTCCTGGACAAAGTCGCTAAAGGTTTTTTGTCTCCTGTTTTTGAAGGCAGTTCCCTTCATTTCTTTTGTAATAAAACTGCTAGATACTTGTGAACAGCCATTCTTGTCTTGTCTTGTCTTGTCTTGTCTTGTCTTGTGCTATCTCCCTGTAACTGCAGGCTAGTGTTCTTTGTAGCCGATGCTGTATAAGTGTTGAGACGCAGCATCATATCGGCGTGGGAGCGGGTTATGGCAGCTACTTTTTCAGTTCCGGAGTACAGCTAAAAAGCAGGGGGTGTGCAATGCCATGGGGGACTATGACGATCCCTGCCTCGTTAGCCAGGTTAGGCCTGTTACTGGGGGTATCAACGGAGACCTAAGACAAGGTCCTGGTCAGCTATGGTTCGCTAACCCTGACGCTACCATATCAGCTATAGGTATCTGATTGACAGCATCTTCAAGTGAACAGCCATTAAAATATTACTTTGTTCGGCCAACTAATGCCAAAGCTGCCTAATTCCAATCAATTTAGCACTCTAAAAACCAGAATAAAAGTAGTACGACTCATGACTACAGGTGGGTTTACGCCCATGACATCCCTCAGTTATCAGTGCCCTTGGCATTTTTTTTAGAGTAACCACCGCTAGTTTAACATTTCACAGTGCAACTCACTTGTCGTTGGACTTTTTATCTCAGTCGGCGAAATCTGACCAACAGCGGAAAAGTTAACAGCAGAGGTCTGCGCATGCGTTTTTTTTTTGAGGGGGGTGGGGGGGAACCAGCGTGGACTGTAATAGTCGGTAATTTATCTTCATCTTCGTGGCATCAGTCATTTGGGGCTCTCTTGTTTCCGTCCAATGACCTTTAACTGCGCACGGTGAGCGTTTATTGTCTGGTGAATGTTTTCGCCAACCTTTCCGTTATCATATTTATAGACACTCTCTATTTCAAAACTCACAGAAAACCTGAGTTGATCTATGTTTATTTTTACACTAATTTGAATCAACGTTCTGAGATATATATCATTACATATTCAAATCTTCCGTCTTTTGGAAAATGTTCCTTCCCTCCCCCCCTCGCCTCCACTTTGAGCCTGTGTAGTTCTTGTGCCACAAATAAGCATATCATTATTCTTGTCAGCATCTACTTGTTTTCTGTTTTGAAATAGTTGTGAAATATCTTTATAATATAGACCTTCACACAGCGGATAAGTTTCATGTCGCCACGTAGAAGAGAAAATGGTAGAAAAGCGGAATATAGCCTTTATTACTAGTTCGAGTATATAATCACAAAAAGACATGTTTATACTATCATATACAAGGGTTACTTCAAAATAAAGATCAGATTGACTGCTAATATATATATATATATATATATTATATATATATAACACTGTTCAAGAAAAAATAAACGCAACAAATACGATGTTTCGATTTAAACTGAAGTTTACTGATCAAACAAGGGCAAATTGCCTGAAACGTTTACCTGAACATCAACTTCACGTGGTGATCTAAATTGTACTCAGCAGGTGATTCATGAGCACAGAAAAGCGACACTAGTCAAAACACCATTTTTGACAATGACTCATGACAGGTTCACGAGAATCCCATGAAAAGTACTGAACACAAAACTCACTGACCATGTTATTGAAAGCTTATAAAAGATTGACGCTCCTCGAATCAATTCATTTAAAAATTCAATGCGCAAATATGGCTCATCTCACTACAGAACAACGACTCATCATCTTTGGACGTTTACAGATTGGACAGTTAAAAAGTGTAGTGGCCAGACAATTTAATGTGGTTAGAAGCACCATTAGTCGTCTTTGGAGATGATTTCAAGAAACTGGCTCAGTTGCAGACCGGCCGCGCAGTGGAAGACCCATAGTCACAACTCCTGCCGAAGACTGCTTCGTACGGCTGCGTCACCTCAGGAGTCGATTTGCATTTGCTTTCTCAACAGTCCAGTCAATGACAGGAGCTCGTGGAATTTCAGATAAAACGGTCAGGAACCGGTTGCACGACGCTGGTCTTTGGGCTAGAAGACCATACACAGGTCCTGTTCTTGCCGACCGGCATCATCAGAACCGACAGCAGTGGACGAATCAGCAGTGTCAATGTACCGTTGCGAATGATTGGAGAAGGGTTTGGTTTAGTGATGAATCATTCTTTCTGCTCCAGCGACACGATAGACGGAGAAGAGTTTACCTCAGTGTCCATGAGCGCTACGCCCAGAACTGTGTGGATGAGGCTCCTCCATTTGGTGGTGAAGGTGTACTTGGTGTGGGGGACGATCAACTTCATGGGAAGAAGTGACCTGGTACAAATTGAAAGACGCCTCAATGGCCAACGATACGTCGCTGAAATTCTTAGTCCTCACGTCCCTCCACTTCTGGCTGCACAAGGGTCGATTTTTCATCAGAATAACGCTCGGCCTTACGTGGCACAACTTACCACCTAGTTCCTCGCTAACAACAACGTCCAGACCATACCTTGGCCATCTATGTCATCAGACATGAACCCAATAGAACACTTATGGTATGAACTCAACAAACAAGTCCGTCGGCGAGATGTGGCGCCAACCAATCTCCGACAGCTGCGGGAAGAGTGGACAGCCATCCTACACCAACAGATCCAACGGCTAATCGGACCCATGTAAAGGAGATGTCGTTCTCTGATACAGGCCAGAGGAGGCCATACACCTTACTGAAACGGAGGCCTCAGTCGCAAAGGATGAAAGTCCAAACCAAATTTAATGAACATCATTTCACTGTTAAAGTCTTAAAGTCTCTTCATTCGAAGATTGAAACATTAATTCCGTAAAATAAAATTTTGATACAAGTTTGAAAATTGGTGTCCACTACGACTACAGTAGTGTTGCGTTTCTTTTTTTTTTTTGAACTGTATATATATATTTAGGGTGAAAAAAATTATATACAAAACACAAAACTTAAATATAAAATTGCATAACTTTTCCAAAAAGTCGCCACCTAAAAGCAGACCCTTCTTTTTCAGCATCAGTTTTTCCTCGCCAAGGTATCCAACCCTTTTTTACTCCATCCATGAGTTGCTCTTTGGTTTCGAAGCACTGGGTAACCAGCCTGACCTTCACCTTGCTGAAGAAATGATAATCGCTTGGCGAAAATAACGGGCTCAAAGTAGAATGGTCCAAAATCTCCCAGATGAACTCCTCGAGTCACATTGTCTTGCAGGAGAATGCGTCCTTGGTTAACTTCCACGCATATTATTTTGAATGGATCTTTGAAACTATTCACATTAAAACTCTGGCATTTTGTGGTACCTGGTTTGGTGAATTCTGTCCAAAAAAAAAAAAACCCAAACAAGCAACAACAAAAAACCCCATTGCAGTCTCAGAACACAATTTCCTTTCCTTATTTTTTTTATTTCCTAGGCTTGTATGGATATTCGAGTGTGCATCTGATTTGGACTGTCCCTCGTCTCTGCTTTCACCCAAGTCTCGTCCTCAGTCGAGATTATGCCTAGAAATTAACTCCCTCTTTCCGTGGACGCTGAGTGCATCAGTCATTTGTTTTGGTGCACATCGTGCACAGAATTTGCGGTACCCCAGTCTCCCTCTCTGTGATAATACGAAACAGACTAGTCCTGGCAAGTTGAGGAAATTCATCCAAACAGATCTGAAATCCTGAAACAACCTTTCTCCACTCGCGTCATGGAGGACTTTCTCAGCAACACCATCAGTCACAACTGAATGTCCTCCTTATCCCCACTTTCGTCATGCATGTCTATGCGCCCATCTTTAATTCTTTCCACCAGTCCTTCACAAAACTGGCATTCATAACGTTATCATCATACACAACATATAATCGACGACAAATCGTGGCTTTCTTCTTGTAGGAAACGAATCACACCATGGGCCTCACAGCCGGGGGGGGGGGGGGGGGTGGGAATGGCGATTATAGTGTCCATGTTTGCTCGGTCCCTTCTGGTGCACAAATAAACAAAATGGACTGTGTGTAGGCATTTAAAGAGATTAATACTTTAATATACACTAAGATGCATGTTACTATAGGAAATGCGCCCTGTCGCTGTAGCAGTCGGGTTATTTTTACCAGCCAATAGGAGGTTGGTTGTGGAATCCCCATGTATTGAGGGTAACAAAACCCGTCAATTTTTTAAAAGTTACAAAAGAAAAAAATGAGTACACAGTACACACTTCACTTATCTTAAAATATTTTTTATTATTTAGCTTTTAGTCAGTATACATGCTTTTACTATCAGATAAAGAGAAGTATAAAGGAGGTGGCACATTTTTATCTTCAGACTCTACAGATAAACTCACTCATGTTGGTCTATGTCGCTGATGAACTTAAGAATATTCTGTTCTTGTTGCTGAAAGTCGCGATGACACTTTGTTAAAGCAAGTGAAGAACAAACTTTTTCTAACGAATTACTGCAACGTTTTCAAAAGTAAAAAAAAAAAAGAAAACATTTTATGATAAATCATCTACAGGGTATTTAGAATTATATTTCGAACAAAAATTATGTTATAGAATGTTTAAAAATTACCATCTGCAGTAAAAAAAAGTAACAGTTTAAAACCCTCAAAACAACTAAAGAAATAGAAAAGAAATTAGACTCTTTTGAAAACAAATGCCTAAGGAAAATACTCGGCATCAAGTGGAACGAATTCAAGAACAATGCAGAGATAAGACAGATGACTGAACAACAACCAGTCTCACGGGTGATCAGGAAAAGGAGATGGACATATGTTGGCCACTTGATGAGAAGAAATGAGCAGAGAATCCCAAAACAAGCTATCAAGTGGAACACAACAGGCCGAAGAAAAAGGGGCAGACCGCGTGAAACTCTGAAGAGAACATTATTAAGAGAGGCCAAGTTAACAGGCATAAAATCCTTTGATGAGGTTGAAAGACTCGCCGAAGACAGGAAAAATTGGCGAACTACTTTGCGAGCCCTATGTGACGTTTAACGGCATGGGAAGGATATAAGATAAGATATAAGATTAAAACCCCCAGAGCTAGTTTTATTTCACGAAGTCTAACTTAAACACGAGCATACAGTAAAGGTATAGTATATCATTAAACGTTAAGTTTAACAATCGTCCCACGTAAGAAAAAAAATAACCCAGTTTTCATAGCTTGACAAAGTTTTGATACCAGATAGAAGACCGCACACATGTAATGATACATATTGTTACGCCCAATTTTTAAGAAATAGTGTAAAAAAACTAATTTTCCTTACGCTTTGAATTTTTATTCAACAGCATCCTTGAGGGCAATCTACATAGAACTTTTTGTTCCGAAACAGTTGCCGCCATATCTTTTTGTTCATGATTTGTCTCACTGGAAGCGCGGACAGGATTTTTCTTTGCAGCCGATGCAGTGGGAATGTTGAAGTGCAAGCATCTTATCGAAATGTGGGGTAGGTTACAGAAGCCACCTAGTGCTCGAGGGCCGCTGCATACTGGAATATGCGACACTGGAACCAGAAGGTCTGAACTTGAAAATCAGCTATACTTAACCTTTCCTTTGTCCATGGTCATATGCCCTGGCTTGTAAGCTCCGATATACTCTTTCCTCAGCTGCATCTGATAATCTAGGACCTTCACTGCACTATATTACAAACATTCTACCCCAACCACATTAATCTGTTCTGTCCACCCTTTTCTCGTCTTGACAACCATTTTATCCCTCTTTCTCTCTCTCTCTCTCTCTCTCTCTCTCTCTCTCTCTCTTTCTCCACCTCCTCTTTAGTGCCAACCAGTCAGACCGGCATCACATCTCCCATGTCTTCACTCAGTTATGCACAATAATTTTCCACGCACACTCTCACACGCAGCTTCTTGCAAGCACAGCTAAGTGCTCCCTGTTTTCCTGTTATTTTTTGCCACTCTTATGTTATAAATCATTGATGTGACTTTATAGTTTCTCTTCTCCTATCTCTTTGTCCTGTTGTATGACTATGGTGTAAACGGTACCGTAATACTCCAAGCGTATACCCGTTCATTAATAAAATTGTTTCTACTTTTTTATTTTAATAGTTTTAAATCTTGTTATCGCAGCTTACTGTAGTGACTTTGTGTATATTTATATGTTTAGTTTTACATGTACTCCGGCTCAAAGGATAGATTATGGTGGCAGCTTGAAGTCTCCCAGTGAAGCTAAGCAACAGGAATGGGTGCAGGTTTTTCTAGCCACATTCCACCGCAACGAAAACCGTAGCCATCCCTGTCCCCTTTATCCAGACTGACCTTGCTACTGTGAGCACCAAATGACAATTAGTATCCAGACTTACCTTGCTACTGTGAGCGCCGAATGAGAATTAGTATCCAGACTGACCCTGCTACTGTGAGCACCGAATGAGAATTAGTATCTAGACTGACCCTGCTACTGTGAGCACCAAATGAGAATTAGAACAAGATCTTGGCCAGTTTTAGTTCACTACCCAGTGACAACTATGCCATCAGCCTGGGACGGTCATATTCACTCCCCAAACAGTTGAAATAATTTCAAAGAAGCATTCAAAACTTATTACGGCAATTCTGATTTAAAATTCGATCACGCTTCTAATAAAATCGTTACCATTTCTCGCCTCATACTTCCTGCTAGTACTGCTTCTGCGAAATCTTGGACGAATTAAGAAACATTTCGCAACCTGCGGCCTACACTAGAAAACTGAGTAAATTCAATGAATTTTTAAAATAAGAGGATTGAGAGAGGCGCCAAAGAGTTAAAGCTTCCTTGTATTATCAAAGGCCTACTTTTTTATAGCATAAATTAAATTTATGGCAATTTCAGTTTACTAATACAGCTTATTATCTATAATATTTGTGTAGTTTTGTTGAAAGCCAGTTCTGGTGCTATTTACGTCATAATTTTTAGAACGTGTAGTAAGCTGCAGACAGGCATAACAGTATTGATACATTCAATAACAATGTGGCAGCAAGTAAGTGGGTAGTAAATGAAGCAGAGGAAGACAGAAAGATAGTATACCGAACGAAATGGGGGAGACAATAGAGAGATAAGAAGAACAAATAGTGTGAACAAGCCAGTGATTTGTGACCATGGAAAGATTTGCAGAGGTCGTGTTGCTGCATCACGCGGGAAGATTGAAGATGTCGCCTTGCATCATGTGGGAAGATTTGGAGAGGTCTCCTGACATCGCGTGAGAAGATTTGGAGAGGTCGTCTTGCATCACGTGGGAAGATTTGGAGAGGTCGTCTTGCATCACGTGGGAAGATTTGGAGAAGTCTCCATGCGTCACGTGGGAAGATTTGGAGAGGTTTATTTTTATCACGTGAGAAGATTTGGAAATGTCACCTTGCATCACGTGGGAAGATTTGGGGAGATCGTCTTGTATCACGTGAGAAGATTTGGAGAGGCTTCTTTGTATCACGTGAGAAGATTTGGAGAGGTCACCTTACATCACAAAATATAAACAAATTTAAAAAATGATGAGACAAGTTTTAAAATATTTTATTCTTTCAACAGTTGTGTTAAAGAAATGATCAGATTTTTTAACATGCTTGTTGTTGGCTGTTTTGTTTGATCAACTTTGCTGCAGATCGCATTTCACCTGCAAATTTAATCGGCAAATGTCAATATAGATTGCAAGAATTAAAGTACCAAGCCAGAAATCTAATCTCATTTCATTTTGTATATTTTTTAGTTACGCACAAAAACAAGGCAACAAATGTCAAAATAAAATCAGTTTAACGTAGTCAAAACTTCGAAAATTGATTTAACACTTGATCCTGTACTTGGTGAAATTCTACTCATACAGATAAATTCCACTTGGCGTAATATTAGGTTTATACAATTTCATCTAATACAAACAGTAAGAAAGGCTATATTAACAATTCAAAACTATTGGAATAATTTATGTCAGTCATTTTTCCTTTACATGCCTCCGCCTCTTTTTGGCATTTCCTACATCTCACGCAGTCGCGCTCTCACTTACCTTTCACAGCTAGTCAAGTTTAATGCTTCTCTATCATGCTATAGTTTGATAAATACCTTTTGCTGAAATATTGTGCAGAAATTCAAATACCTTGGAGCAGTAATAACTTCAGATGGGAATTGCAGAACAGAAATTAGGAACAGAATAAGCCAAGCAAAGACTGCTTTTCAGAGAATGAGAAACATATTAGCCAACACATCTTTATCAGTGAATGTTAGAAAACGAGTCCTAAAATGCTATATTGAACCTATCTTGTTATATGGAAGTGAATCATGGACAATAGGCAAGTCTGCACAAAAATCATTGGAAGCAGCAGAAATGTGGTTTATTAGAAGAATGTTGCAAATCCCCTGGACAGCAAAAATAACTAATGAAGAATGTATGAGAAGAGCTGGAGAGACAAAAAACCTTGTCAAAAAGATAAGAGAGAGACAATATACTTTCATAGGACATACAATGAGAAGAGGGGGCATTGAAAATATTATAACAACAGGAAAAATAGAAAGAAGAAGATCAAGAGGAAGACCAAGAGAAATGATGCTGGACAGTCTGACGGGATAGTGTGAGAGGAGATCACCAACTGAACTGATGGCCTGCGTGAAGGATCGGGTACTCTGGAGAAGCATAATAGTCAACGCCAGTCGGCACGGCACCTGATGATGATGATGATGATGAAATATTGTTCTAGTGTCGGGACATCTCTGAGTTTAGTCTTCGACGGAAGGAATCACTGAGGCTATTAGCGTGACCATAGGAAAAAAACGTGAATTTAAATGAAAAAAAAACATTTCGCTATTAAAATAAAATTATAAATATGAAATTCCCGAACCATATTTGACAATAACTCCAAACTGTCGTCTCTTATTTACAAGGGTAAATACCATTACGAAGAATGATGCCTGTGTCAATCAGCGTTTAAAAACAAGACCTGCGGCTTTGTTCAGTCAACATTGATAATATAACGGCTATCCTGTTTACCTAATGAAATGTGTAAATAATGTTTGTGTTCACAGACGCCTCTCACCAGATCTAACGATAATTCAAACGTAGATTAGAAGTATTTGCACAGACATAATACGAAAATATCCAAAGGCTCCTAGACCGGCATTACTGTAGATATAGTCATGAACAATTTGTAGATACTTTCTCTGAACAAATATACTGGAACTGAAATGAATGATCCAGGGCTTGTCTAGTGTGTTGTTGTGCTGTAATTGTTTCGACAGTACAATATACAAGATTAGATGAAGTTCTCTCAGGCGATGCTTTCTGCAGTCAGTGAGTAGATCTTTTTACTTACATAACTCAGTTCCAAGTTAATCTGTCTATTGATGGTTTGCAAGTAATTAATCTGTCTATTGATGGTTTGCAAGTAACAAACAACTTTCTCCCGCGTGTAAATAAACTTGATGTTCATGGTCAGAAATTAAATTGTTTAGCTAATCGTGCGGGAGGGAGGGGGGACCCTCAGATAACGTCAAAAAGATATTTAATTATATATTACCACTTGTAAATATTTCGTAAATTATGTTATTGAAAGTCAGTCAACGTTTGGTTTATATAAAGAGAGTGGGACAGGACATTGCCTGTTTTTATAATGAATTATTTCCATTGAAAACGATGTGCTAATATCGAGGAGAAAATGAAAGTGGATTTATATACAGTATCTCGTTTACCGTTTGTTATTGGATGATTAACTCTTTCGCCTTTCAACGCCAAGTTTATGGAGAGAAAAATCACACAGACAAAGCGAGAAAAGAAAAGAAACTGAAAAGAGAGTGGAATGTAACTTTGTGAACTCATTAACGTTCTGGACCTCCGGTTTTCTTCATAAATATCTTTAGCCGACCTTTAGAAAATGACTTTCAGTAGTTTGAAGACAGTCTTATGACGGAGTTCGCACTGCTCGTGCCAGCTGTTACTTCATAATATAAGACTATCGTTTTTTTTTTTACTTTAAGGTTTGCATCTGATTCATATCAGTACACAAGTGTTCAGGATTTCCATCTGATTCATATCACTACTCAAGCAGCCTTTTCTCCATTAAAAACTATCACCATCTTCGCTCGATGTTCCAACCATGAATATTCTCTTTCTCGTCCCTTCAGTGCCGAAGATAGTACAGAGTTGCTGGAAGCAAGAGATCTCCACTGTTTGTTTCGGACATTCGTTATCTTCTGGATCGCCTCCTATGTTTGTTCTTTGTTTTAACAGCATTAAAATGTTTTTTTTCTGCTGTACGTCCTGATCATGCACATTGGTCGCAGAAAATAATGTTAATTCTGACCCTACACAAGACCTGCGTCACCAACAGTTTTATGCATTTGCATCGAAAGACGCTGTCCACTTCGACGATTTTATGTCCGTCTTTCTTGCAAGGATACAAAAAAAAAAAAGCGATGCATTTAATTTTTCATTTAATTTATACGTGCTCAGCTTACTTTCTGCCATTCTTGTTCCTACCCACTTTTCTCACTCTTTCTTTTTGTAAAACGGAACCATACACCTCTATCTAGTTTATTACTAGAGCCAGTTTTACCGCAGTCATCATCTCTCTGAATAATTTTAGTTTAAACTTGACGGTGTGAATAATTTTAGTTTAAACTTGACGGTGTGAATGATTTTAGTTTAAACTTGACAATGTGAATGATTTTAGTTTAAACTTGACAGTGTGAATGATTTTAGTTTAAACTTGACAGTGTGAATGATTTTAGTTTAAACTTGACAGTGTGAATAATTTTAGTTTAAACTTGACAGTGTGAATAATTTTAGTTTAAACTTGACAGTGTGAATGATTTTTAGCTTAAGATTGGACGAAGACGCTTCTGATAAATCAGTATAGATTGCTGTTGTCCAAAGCAGAAGCAACGGTATTAATTAAAGGTATAGACTTAAGGGCATTAATCTTTCCCGTCCCAACATATGCCTGTAATACCTGGACACTTAACAAAACAGCTGAGAAACACATAAATGTCTTTGAAGTAAATGCTACAGAAGAGTTCTTCAAATATCATGGACACAAAAAAGAACAAATCCATACTACAAAAACATAATATTGAAGAAGGTTGGCTATTAAAGATGATTAAATAAAGAAAACTTAAATATTTTGGACACATTAAACGTCATGATAGTTTTAGAGAAGACCGTCTTGGAAGGGCACATAATGGGAAAAAGAAAGAGAGGAAGACCAAAATGAAGATGGCTGCAAGACATCGTTGATAATCTGAAATGGATGCACCAGCAGCAGGCCCTAGTGCTTATAACCGAGAGGCCTACAGGATAGCTGTTAGGGGTGGAAAAGGTCCTCAAGGGACATGCAAATGACTGACTGATAGACTTAATAGAATCTACATTAAACAATGAAGCTTACTTAATATTTTGTGTGTGTCCAATATGTATGCAGTTGGTTCCTGCACGTCTATTTCATTCCGAAAACCCATTCTGATTACCTTTTAATAATCCAGAAGATATTTTATAATTTTACGGCTGCAAAAATCAGTTATTCTTGTTCTGCGCTTTGTCCTAAAAGAAAATAACAACGGAGCTCGTTTGTGCAGAATTTTCTCATCTCTGATATCTCTGCTTCATTATCTCATTTATTTTTCCACCACGCTAACATAATAATAAAAGAGGGAAATCAATGTCACTCAGTATATTAAGAAAACAGAGTCCTATCTCCAGAGACAACAGTTAGTGAATGGGACAGGAAGACAGACTTCAAGGAAAAAAATGGCTGAATAAAGCATCCAAAAGGATATCATGTATAGTGGGAAAATGGCGCTAAGACAAGCTAAATATTTATTTTTCTTTGGGGGGTTGGGGGGGGGGGGGGGTTGACAAAGTTAATCAGATGATTAAGAAGCTAAAAAAAATATTAGAGAAACATGAAGCTCGCGGAGAAGAGCCTAAACACTTTCTGAAGAAAAAAAAAAGAGCTAATATTTAATGTATGAATTGTAGAGAGTATTTCCTCAGTCTACATGCACTTGTGTCTGTTGAGCACGGGAGGAGGGCATATTTATTTGTACAGAGATTGCTTATCCCCAAGAAAATTGGCAAAACTTTGTGTAATCAACGTCCAGGGTTGGATCGCTACATTTGGATAGTTGCTCAACTCCTTCAAACACTTCCTGAAAAAGGGGGCTGGAACGGGACAAAGGATCTTGACCGCCAACTGAAAGCTAGCACTTTCCAGCAGCCTGCACAGATCACAGGAAATCAATTCTAAATGATATTAATATCAAACACGGGAAGGAAAAGAATTTTTTGTTCCTTTGAAAGGCTGGAAGAGCATGTTGATTTTTGCTCCCTATGAGGTTGGCACCAGGCCATAGAACAGGGTCACGTGTGAGTATGTGTGTGTTTTTTAATAACTTCTATGTGTGTAAGTGAGCTTGGGTGTGAAGAACTCGTTTTTATTTTAAAGAAAAAGGCTGAAAAAAAGTTCTTTAAAATCAGTACTTGTGCAGTCATTAAAATGTGCTTCCAAGACTGTCACGTGGTGGGGGCGTCTTGTCCTGGCGTGACAGCTTGCCTACCCTGACCACCCCCAAAGTTATATCAACGGAAGTTTTACTCCTGGCAGGTCCAGCCAACCTGGGAAGGTCTGGGTGGGTAGGGATCAGACGAAACTTGCACCCTGGTCCTCTAGATTGGGGGTTGGAGCATGGGGGCAACGACCCCATCTCCGTAAAAAAAAATAGTTACGGAACAGACAGAAAAGCTTCGAAATTGGACGGATAACAATGGATTAAGAACTGGAGAGAGAAGATTAGGAACAGAGAGGAATGGAGACGAACTTCATCTGCAGCAATGAGCCTTAATGGCTCGGAAAGCTGAAGAAGAAGAAGAAATTGGCTTTGAATATGGACACAGCACCAGTAGTGTCTCGTTAGCCGAGAAGATGCTTGCTTCACACAGGATATACCACGAACAGGTTTAAAATGGACTCCTCGAGGTAAAAGATGCATGAGACGACCTGAAGAGACTTTCAAACATACAGCCAGAGAAAATACCACTAAACAAAGGACTGACGTGGGAGACAACAAAGAAGACAGCAACTAACCGATAAAAATGCAGAACTATTGTTACCAGCAGCCCCATGTGTCTCGGCCACTGAAGAGACAGAAGGGAGAGAATCCGGCTAATCATTTACAGACTATTTGTGGGTTAGGTTCAGACATGGAGGGCAGTACCAATAATAAAGACGGGATGTAAGGAGAGACAGGGAAGAGAATTATTATGCAGACATCAGCAGGAATTCAGAATCTGATGCTTGGATGTAAGAAATATTTGTGAACGTGGGAAACTAGATCATTTAGAGGGGGGAAAGTTTAAGGAAAAGGATGACTAAATTATTAGCGAATTAGTTTGTGATAAGATTAATTTCCCATTAAATAAATAGTTGATTTAATAGTTTCACGAAGCTATGTTTATAGTTTATCACTATAAACTAACATATACATATATAGAGAGAGAGGCAGGCAGGCAGCCAGATAGACAGACAGACAGATAGATGGACGGACGGACCGACCGACAGACAGATAGATGTATGTATGTGTGTACGTACACAAAAACGCAAGAAAGAATACTTGACAGAAAAACGTTACTTTTACAGACACCCAGTAACAGCATTCAACCCAAGTGAGAACTACACAGTTCACACAACAGCAAAACGAAGGTAACATGAATGACTGAACAGTCACAAGGGATTCAGCAGTCTAATCAATCAATCAACAGTACTGACAGAAAAAAAAACGTTGATGTAATCACCAGGCTAAGTCAGCAGTTACCAATATCCTTTAACACATTTAATATGAGAAAGCAATGTCGATAGAATCCTGATGAATGAAGGAAGATGAATTATCAATACACGACATGAAGAATCAACAATACAATAAAAGAAAAACATTCCGACGAACATGAATTCGCCATAGGAATATACACGTAACCAAAATAACATATTAACCTCATATCGAGAGTTCATCCAATCTGAAAAACTCTACACAATATGTCTAACAATCTCTTATCTGTGTCCCCCTCTACACAGTATGTCTAACAATCTCTTATCTGTGTCCCCCTCTACACAGTATGTCTAACAATCTCTTATCTGTGTCCCCCTCTACACAGTATGTCTAACAATCTCTTATCTGTGTCCCCCTCTACACAGTATGTCTAACAATCTCTTATCTGTGTCCCCCTCTACACAATATGTCTAACAATCTCTTATCTGTGTCCCCCTCTACACAGTATGTCTAACAATCTCTTATCTGTGTCCCCCTCTACACAGTATGTCTAACAATCTCTTATCTGTGTCCCCCTCTACACAATATGTCTAACAATCTGTAAACAGTATGTCTAACATATCTGTGCCCCCCTCTACATAATATGTCTAACAATCTCTTATCTGTGTCCCAAAAAAAGGACAAGCAGACAACTATTCTTAAATCCTAACAACGCTACAATCCAATCACTCTAAGCTGGCACAACAACAAAAACTACACGAAAGTAACCCATCTACTCCCGACCACAGCTCACGGTCTTCGGTTCTCTCATATCCCAAAAATCTCGTGACCTACTCGTAGTATCAGCCGGACGAAAGAATACCCAATCATCACGCAGCTTCAATTAAATGCAGGCCTGTCCAGTCAAAGGCATTACTCTGACTACAAACGTGAGCAAGGCCAATTCTTTGCATTCTCCCTTATATTATATACTGGGAAATGTGGCGTTAGGCTCGTATTTTCCTTTTCTTCGGCACATGAAAATGTGATGTGGTCAATATCACGCCTGGCCGCTTTACTTACCCAGATTTCTCTGCTACCCAGTTTTACAGGCTGAGTGAACTCTTGGGCCTTTTTCGGTGTATACCAGAAAAAAAAAAATCCAACTGCTAAGACTGAACCCGCTACCACTGGATTGGTAAACCGAGCGATACAAGAATTCATTGTGAAAGAAAGCCAGCTCAGAGACCAATTACTGAGGGTCCGTGGACTCCAGGTAACAAGCAGAATGGCGTAGGATTCGAGAAAATGTTGTTCGCTGGGCGAAGGGTAAGCGCAAGGAGATAAACTGTCATGTAGCACACATGAGGGACACAAAAACCACACTTTTTTTTTTATCTCATCGTGCTCCGAAATAAAACAGCCCATAAAGGTTCCATGTATAGATAATGCTAAAAGTCATCTTAGCACTGGTTGCTAAGGAGAAGAATGCCGAACAGCTGTAACTAACTACCATGACAACATTGTATTACTGCGGTCGGATAGAAGGGAAACTAAGAAGAGAGATAATCCCCGTCAAATGGCAGATTGCTAAAAAAATATTTACAATCTAATAACACTAAAACACAATAATTTATGCCAACGGCTTAATGAGTAGTATTTCTCAGAAGAGATGCCTGATTAAGTGGAAAATAGCTGGGAAAGTAAGAAAAAGTGGCCAGAGTACTTTGTTATCAGCCATTTTTACGGCGAAAAATAATGTCGGATTCACAAGATGTGTTTGTTTAACTTCCATTCTGTGTGCTCATTTATATTTTCTATAAATAAACTTTATTAATTTATAAGGCTGATACGTTCTTACGGGGCTGTTTGTTATTTTTAATGTTTCTACTGTACAACGCACCATTCTTTTCCACGTTTTGTTTCAAACATATAAATCCATGTCCCGTAACTGTGTTAATTCTACAGAAAACGTTTCTTGGCATTCACAATGATTACTTCCCCTCGCGTGATAAATTCTATTATCATTCACACTGCTATTATTGCACTTTATTACGCTGCTGTTACTGATAAGACTGGAACAAATAATGGGAAAATACATTTTTAAAATTAACAAATTAAAGAAATCACGTCTCAAACTTCACCTCTTGGATACATAACAACGGGTGGTAGAAAATATGATTAGAAATCAGCGTAACAAATGCTCAAATGAGTGAGATAATGCCCTTACGTTCATACGTACAACACAGTGGTTAAAGCTACAAACAGTTAACATTATTCTATGGGTAACTTCACCCTTGTGTCTGTCTTGGCTACTTTCTCCATCTTCATAGTTGGAGGATGTCTGACAGCTATGCTCCCAGTTTCACATGTATTTATTAGTTGCTGTGCCATATATGTCACCTTTGACAAAGGAATTTTGCCAAAATATTGGTTGGTTGTTTTTCATGTCCACTGCTCATTTTATTGTTTACTCCTTGTTTTTTTTTAAAACTTAACCACATACCTCTGTCTACTTCTTCTCCACAAGGTCCAGTTTCACCTCACTCATCATGACACGTATCTTTAATGCACAGAACTTGATCAAGCTTTTCTCAAAACCATTGTTTTTACTCAAGTTTTATGTCATTTACTCTGATAAGTTCCTGGATTTCCATGCTCTTTAGTTTACCTTCCCAAGTTATTCCATATATTTGAATACAAATTCAGATTTGAATGGTTGTTCACGACAAGTGGTCACTCTAAGCAGCCATTTGACTGCTCATGGTTTGGTATGACAGACAGACACACAAGAATTAACACTTCAAGAACCAAGCCAAGAGAAGATAGAAGCATCCAAAATAAAAAAAAAAACCAGGCTTAGAATTTACTTAAATAAGCCACCACAAAGAGGAATAGAAAAACTAATTATGTCAGTCCGTAAGAACAGCGAAGAGCAGAACCTCTATCTTAATGCAAAGAAAACTAAATTGATGACAAATGACAAAACAAACAAGGCAGCTGAAATATATATCAGTAAGGAAAAATTGGAAGAAGTGGAGAGTTTTGAATATCTTGGATCACTACTAACTAATAATGGAGATACAATGAGGGAAATTAAAAGAAGAACATCTACTGCTCTTCAGAAAGTAAAACAAATAAAGAATCTGTGGAGAGGAGCAGACAGAACTACAAAAATAAGATTTTTAAGGGCATGCATCTTTCCCATTGCAACATATGTCTGTGAGACCTGGACACTTAACAAAACAGCTGAGAAACACATAAATGCCTTTGAATGTAAATGCTACAGAAGAGTTCTCCAAATATCGTGGACACAAAAAAGAACAAATATATCTATACTACAAGAGCTTAATATTGAAGAAGGCTGGCTAGTAAAGAGGATTAAAGAGAGAAACTTAAATATTCTGGACATATTAAACATCATGATAATTTAGAGAAGACCATATTGGAAGGATACATAATGGGAAAAAGAAAAAGAGGAAGACCAAAATGAAGATGGCTGCAAGACATCATTGACGATCTGCAAATGGATGCCGCAGCAGCAGGCCATCTTGCTCACAACCGAGAGGCCTACAGGAGTGCTATTTTGGAGGCAAAGTTCCACAAAGGACATGCAAATGAATGAATGAATGAAGTCACCACATGAAGAAATAAGGTAGGGACGATAACATATGAAAAGTCAACACAGTAACTTTTCATTTCAATATAACATAGACTTTTGTCTACCATAAATTGTATGTATTTCTGTTACCAAAATAATGCAGAGAACTGCTGAGTTACCCAGTGGGAGTAACCAGAAAAATGATTGCATGACAATATGGTAGACTATCATGGGATATATTCATTTAAGAATATATTCTTCATTATATAACTGAAAAAATAACTGTTAAATCACAGAGCATAAAAAAGGTAAGAAAAAAACATATGAATCTGAAGAATCAATTATTATGCTAATGCAAAATGCCATACACATTGTCAATGAGTATTTTGTAAAAGAGCTTCTTCTTCTTCTTCTTCATTCGCATTGTCTGTCTATACCTGCAGTCCTGTCTCTTGGATAAATTTCACTGTTTTTTGTAATTCATGTATGGAACCACAGAGCTTATCTTCTTTAGTGGTTTCACTGGGCCAGTAATTATTTCTCAGTGTCTCATAGTTGGTGCAGTTCTGGATATGTTCCAGTTTGGGGCACCTGGGCACATGTACATAGATTAGTAGTACCAACCTTAAACTTTGTATACATATGACTTCGGAGTCGGCTGTGTCCTGTTCGGAGACGGAAGATGGTGACTTGTTCCTTTCTGTTTAGCATGTGATAGTCATCATGTGGTGGTGTTTGTGGCTTCCTGTAGGTTTTTATCATGCTTTTCTTCTGATTATAGGTGATTGGTATGTCTGGTTGCTCCATTTCAGTGCCCTCTTTGGCCAGATGGTCAGCTTTCTCATTGCCTGGTATCCCACAGTGGGAGGGAATCCATTGCAAAGTGACTCCATGTTGTAAGCCAATTTTTGACAAGGCATCCTTAAGGTCTGGTAGTTTGTTGCACTGAAGAGCTTCCAATACTGATCTCGCATCTGTGAGAATTACTACAGGACATGTATCAATTCTGGAGTCTGATAGTTTTTCAACTGCAGCAATAATTGCCCTAACTTCTGCATCAAAGTTGTTGCAGTATTTTCCAGTGGGTATGGAAATCTTGTCAGAGGTGTTGTTTGGATATTCATTATGTGCTCCTGCCCCTCCATTCTTTATGGCATTGTGTGCAGATCCGTCTGCATACACACGTATCCAGGTGTCACATGGATATTTGTCATCTAGCACACTAAGTGTGGCTGTTGACCTTACAAGGCTGCTTTGCATCTCACCATTCTGCACACCTTTCACTTCAGTCTGAATAGTTATTTGTGTATAATCTGCTTCTTTCCATGGTGTATGCTCTGGTACAGATGATAATGGAGCGACTACAGTTGGAAGGTCAGGTATCAGCTTACGCATATGCTTGGCCTGGTGAATGAAGCTGCTTCTTTTAAGCCGTCTTAATGCCAAGTTATTGAATCTCTCCTTCAGGGGATGGCTTACAGAGCTAAGGAATTTCTCTCCCATGGTCATGACCTTTGTGTCTCTACGTTCCTTTAGCGCTTGAACACCAACAATTTTCTGCATTTCTACTATTGGTGTGGACCTCATGGCACCTGTGATAATCGCCACAGACCATCAGTCTCTCTTTGTGTGGGATTGTTTCTAAAGCAAGTGGGCGGTCATTAGGACAGTAATAGTTAAGGAGGTGGAAATCTGTATTACTACTTTTTAGATGGATCATCTGATATTCGGCTCCTTCCATGAACACTCCCACCTGACATGCGCTGATGTTATTCTTAACAAGTGTGAGTACTCCTCCTTTTCTTCTGTCCTGTCAGTCTGATCTAAAACACTGGTATCCTCCGATTTTAAAGGCGGCATCTTTGGTTAGGTGTGTCTCCTGTATGCAGCATATACTTACCTGCTCTGCAAAAAGTATGTTCTCTAGTTCCACCTTTTTGCTATAGCTTGTAAAAGAGCAAAATACATTTTAAAAATATCAGTTTTTAAATAAACATTTGTCTGATGGGACCTACAGTATTTTAGTAAAGTATTGCAGCCCTGACTTCATGAGGCTAAACGTCTAGAGATGAAGTACCCTCTCTCAGTATCACTACCTTGTTCCTTATAACAACTGCCACGTCCATTTTCAGCTGAGCTTGCTGAAACATTCTGGACCCAAGATTATGATCCATTCACTTTATTAAGCATTATTATCATCCTCTGCCACCTTCACAATAAAGGCTGGCTGCAATGGAACCCCACTCTCTGACATGATCCCAGCGTCCACAGAACACTTGGCCAGGTTGCCCCCTTTGTCTTCCTGTCTATATCAGTGTCTGTCACCTTTACTCTTTTCTCATCCACTTTGATTTTCTAGACCTGATATCAGCTAATGCTTTGCCTCCTTCAACCAGCAGCAACAAACTGACATCTATCCTAGGTCTGTGTGACAGTATTTGGTCAAGGATATAACTCTTTATTATTTCAGAGTTAGGCCCACGAGTATTCATGCGTGCAGAATTTTCTAGTCTGCAGAGTCCATGATTTTCAAGCTCATTTCTTGCTCATGGAAAGTATATTTTGTGGTCTGGGTGTGAGATGAAAGTTTCAGCTCAGATCATTCATATTTTGACTGTTGAGTGAGAATGTAGTGTAGTCGTGTGGGTGTTAGAAATGTAGTCGTGTTAAGTATGTTATAGTTGTTAGTCTGTTTGAATTCTTATGGCGCTATCTCGGTAACTTAGCTAGATATCAACCTGGAATTATATTGTGTGAGTATGCATGTTGTTGATAAATCATCTTGATATATTTTCATCGTCAACTATCATCATCATCATTATGTTCATGTAATAAACAGATGTGAGTGCCAGGGTAATGCTGTCTTGACAGATGTCCAGTGTGCCAGTTTGTGATCATCCTGGGTGTGCTGTAAAGAGTATATCATTGCAAGGAGTGTTTCATCATCTTGTGTCTGCATATGTGCAACACAATCAGCACAACTGACAAACAACAGCAGCATACAAGCAGAAGCAATACAAGTCAGAAAGAAATAAACCTTTACTGTGTGCCAGCATACAAAACTGTTTCACCCTGCCTGTAAATTTCTCTATTCACCATTATTATTTCTACTGTTTCTTTGACTTCCTCTCACCCCTCCTCTCACTGTGGGTCTGTGTAAGGCTTCCAATGCAGGGCCAGACAAACTAAGTGACAAACTACTTGTACTAATGCACACAAAATGATCTTCTTCTTCTTCGTTTGCACTGTCTGTCTATATCTGCAGTCCTGTCTCTTGGATAAATTTCACAGTTTTTTGTAATTCATGTATGGAACCATAGAGCTTATCTTCTTTAGTGGTTTCACTGGGCCAGTAATTATTTCTCAGTGTCTCGTAGTTGATGCAGTTCTGGAGGATATGTTCCACAGTTTGGGGCACCTGGGCACATGTACATAGATTAGTAGTACCAACCTTAAACTTTGTATACATATGACTTCGGAGTCGGCTGTGTCCTGTTCGGAGACGGAAGATGGTGACTTGTTCCTTTCTGTTTAAAATGTGATAGTCATCATGTGGTGGTGTTTGTGGCTTCCTGTAGGTTTTTATCATGCTTTTCTTCTGATTATAAGTGATTGGTATGTCTGGTTGCTCCATTTCAGTGCCCTCTTTGGCCAGTTGGTCAGCTTTCTCATTGCCTGGTATCCCACAGTGGGAGGGAATCCATTGCAAAGTGACTCCATGTTGTAAGCCAATTTTTGACAAGGCATCCTTAAGGTCTGGTAGTTTGTTGCACTGAAGAGCCTCCAGTACTGATCTTGCATCTGTGAGAATTACTACAGGACATGTATCAATTCTGGAGTCTGATAGTTTTTCAACTGCAGCAATAACTGCCCTAACTTCTGCATCAAAGTTGTTGCAGTATTTTCCAGTGGGTATGGAAATCTTGTCAATGGTGTTGTTTGGATATTCAATATATGCTCCTGCCCCTCCATTCTTTATGGCATTATGTGCAGATCCATCTGTATACACACGTATCCAGGTGTCACATGGATATTTATCATCTAGAACACTAAGTGTGGCTGTTGATCTTACAAGACTGCTTTGCATCTCACCATTCTGCACACCTTTCACTTCAGTCTGAATAGTTATTTGTGTATAATCTGCTTCTTTCCATGGTGTATGCTCTGGTACAGATGATAATGGAGCGACTACAGTTGGAAGGTCAGGTATCAGCTTACGCATACGCTTGGCCTGATGAATGAAGCTGCTTCTTTTAAGCCGTCCTAATGCCATGTTATTGAATCTCTCCTTCAGGGGATGGCTTACAGAACTAAGGAATTTTTCTCCCAAGGTCATGACCTTTGTGTCTCTATGTTCCTTTAGCGGTTGAACACTAACTATTTTCTGCATTTCTACTATTGGTGTGGACCTCATGGCACCTGTGATAATCCGTAGTGACTGATTTTGAACCTTGTCTAGATTATGCAGCGTAGTGTTTGATGCTGTGCACCAAGATGTTGAGCCATATTCTAAATGTGGTAGAATACTTTGCTGATATACATTCTTGAGGATTCTTTCACTAGCTCCCCATGTGGTTCCACTTAATTTTCTTAATATGGCTAGTTTTCTTCTGGCTTTTGCTTCTGCACTGTTGATGTGTTGCTTCCACGTCAGTTTTGAGTCAAGAGTCACTCCTAAGTAAGTGGGTTGGTTGTCCATCCTTAAGGGTATTTCATTTACAAAGATCTTACCTGCTTTCTGTTTAGATGAGAGGGTGAACAGAGTGGTACTTGATTTCTCTGTGTTGATACTTACACACCATTTGTTTGTCCATGATGTCAAGATGTCTGCTGCTCTTTGGAGTCTCTGTGTAGCAACTGTCACATATTCATCTGTACACCACATGACCAGATCATCTGCATACAGTGCCGCTTTGATTCCATAGGGAAGTTCCTTGACCAGGTCATTAATGAATACAAGGAATAGTGTAGGCGAAAGGACTCCTCCTTGTGGTACACCGTGTCGCAGAAGTACTTTCTGGCTTTTGTGTCCATCCATTACTACTCTAGCTCTTCTATTGTGTAAATAGGACTTTATCCAGTTGTACAGTCTTCCATTCACATTGCAGTTTCTTAGTTTCCACAGCAGACCTTTTTTCCATACTTTATCAAAGGCTTTCTTTAGGTCTATCCACGCTGCTAGTACAAGGTTTTTCTCTTGGAATGCATCCTCAATCTCTTGAGAGAGATAGGTCACTTGATCTTCTGTACTGTAGTACTGCCTAAATCCTGCTTGTTGTGGAACGAGAAGGTTTTCACTTTCTAGGTACCATTTTAGCCTCAGGTCAATGATGCGTTCCATCGTTTTGCATAGGCAGCTAGTGAGACTGATTGGCCTGTAGCTGGAGGCAGTATCACTGTTTTTCCCTGGTTTTAGCAGTGGTACCATGCTTGCTTCACACAAAGTGATAAACTAGTGTATATAAATATTAAGAGTACAGAATTTCATTGTTTAAAAAAAAAAAAAGGAACTTTAGCATTTATTTCACATGAGTAAACGCAGACTCCTATCATCTATAAAAGCCACACTGTGGGCGTTAAATCTGCTTTCTGCCTACTGTACAAACTTAAGCTCTTCCTAGCCTTGTTCTTTAGTTAATTAAACTATGGCTTCCTTACTTTATGATCAAAGTATCTTTACTTCACGCATTTTATTTAGAAATATTGACATAATGAAGGAAATCTAGAACCCAGCTGAGCAGACTGGTCATCATAACTAGGCCTAATAAGAGAAAAGTAACCTCAGAATTCACTTAGGAGAAAGTGATAAGTCCAAAGATTTTTTGGGGAGGGGACTTTCATCTGCTATAGAATGGGGGTACAATTATTTTTTAATGTATGGCCAGACACTCACATTAAACACCAGTTTCCCTTGATTCTCTAACATCTATGTGTGGATGTGAAAGCTAATTTTATTTGTCCTGCAAGTCAGATATTTTTTTCCCATTTCTCAAAGACTATTTTTAAAGAGCATTAGAGTATGTTTGTGTGTGGGGGGAGTTGGAAGAAGAGTGTCCACATACATGTGTGTGCACACTTTAAGCTGTGTATAGTAAATGGCTCAGACAGAGCTATACAAACCTTAACCTTCTAAGGAAAAGGCTGATCACTAAAGTCTACCCTAAAGATCCCACTTTTTAGTTTCTTTATCTGCATGTCACCTAAACATAATCACTATTTAAAAATATTTTCAAATGCATGGCCTAAATAAAGAAATACAAGAATAGAAATCTTCACAAATTAACAATGTGCAAACAAAAAATATTTACAATCTTTAAAGCTCGATATCATGGAATTAAATTACGTTTGCAGATTCAATGGACTTCTGCTGACAAGACGCAATCACTCTGAAGACAGATGGTCAAAGCTTGACAAAGATGTGTTCTATATGCTAATCTTAACAAACTCCAAAGTCTCTTTCACAATGCTTCTTGTAGAGGTCCCACACCTCCTGAACATCATCCCTGGAACCCATGAAGATGGGAGTTCTCTCATGAATGTTTGTAGGAACTATTTCTAAAATTCTCTGCTTTCCATTTATTGCCATTCCACCTGCCTGCTCTACAATGTAAGCCATAGGGTTTCCTTCATACATTAGTCGAAGCTGGAACAGGATGGAAAAGTAAAGAGAAATTAGAACAATGAATGAAATTCTACGGCCTAAGACACTAAGAAAAACCCCTATAAGTAATACATGAATAATTAGTGCACAGATATATAAAACTAAATATACGACTACACAAGTAGCCACTGCAGTAAAGCTGTGATAACAAAAACTATTTAAGAAAAAAAGTAGGAACAGCTTTATTAATTAACGAGCACACAGCTGTGACATTTCAGTTTACACCTTAGCCATACAAAAACATACAGGACGTAGAAACAGGGAAAGAAGACAAAATATAAATTCATATTTATCATTTTCCCCACCCCCTTTTACCACCAACCTATCACATCTCACAAAACTTTACTGAAACATTTACAAAATTCAAATGCACACACTTGCTGCTCAAGCTTCTTACGAGTCACAGCTGAGTGCTCCCCCTTTTTTTCTATTTTTTTTTCATTCTTATTTGTTATATATCACTCATGTGAATTTATATTTTCTTTGTCCTATATGTTTTTGTACGATTAAGGTGCACAGTGAAATGCCACAACTGTGTGTTCATTAATTAAGCTGTTCCTACTTTTTTCTTAAATACTTTTACATCTTACATCCTTCCCGTGCCGTTAAATGTCACATAGGGCCCACATGGTAGTTTGCCAGGGTGTCCTGTCTTCGGCGAGTTTTTCAATCTCATCAAGGGAAATCATATTTGAAACTCACATCAAATTCAAATAGTTTTAAGACAAGTAATATTTCCATCACATTCACCAGTGTTGAGTAACAAAATGTGGAACCATTTTTCTCTTTCACCTTGATTAACAGTTCAAATAATATGAAAATGTTTAAGGCCTTACTTTAAACATCAAAAAGACAGAGACTATGGTTATATCTAAGAAACAGAATCCACCAACATGCAGTATAAAATTAAACAGAACTATTCTAAAGTAGGTGCAGAAATTCAAATACCATGGAGCAGTAATAACTTCGGATGAGAAATGCAGAACAGAAATTAGGAACAGAATAAGCCAAGCAAAGACTGCATTTTAGAGAATGAGAAACATATTATCCAACACATCCTTATCAATGAATGTTAGAAAACGAGTCCTAAAATGCTATATTGAACCTATCTTGTTATATGGAAGTGAATCATGGACAACAGGCATATCTGCACAAAAATCATTGGAAGCAGCAGAAATGTGGTTTATTAGAAGAATGTTGTGAATCCCCTGGACAGCAAAAATAACTAATGAAGAATGTATGAGAAGAGATGGAGAGACAAACAATCTTGTAAAAAAAAATAAGAGAGAGACAATGTACAGGACATGCAATGAGAAGAGGAGGCATTGAAAATATTATAACAACAGGAAAAATAGAGGGAAGAATATCAAGAGGAAGACCAAGAGAAATGATACTGGACAGTCTGACGGGATGGTGTGAGAGGAGATCACCAACTGAGCTGATGGCCTGCATGAAGGATCATGTACTCTGGAGATGCATAACAGCCAACGCCAGTCGGCTCGGCTCGGCACGGCACCTGATGATGATATGCTATGGTCTGCTTTTGTATATCCTGTTACTATTTACTGTAAAGGGACAAGTAAGATTTGCTAATAATAGTTATAAACAGGTAGCAGAATGAAAAAGACTTAGAAGAATATTTTGGCCAAACACCATAAGAAACAACATCTTGTTGGCAGAAATGCAGATGAAGCCACAGACAGCAATTATTGAGGAAAGTCGCTGGTGATGTTTGGGACATGTGCTCCAAATGACTGACAACTCACTACCAAAAATAGCACTAAGATGGACACCACAGGGGAACAGAAGTAAGGGCAGGCCAAGAGAGACATGGAGAAGAACAAAAGAAGAGGATGCTGAGCAACAGAGGGCTCACCTGGGCAAGATGGTGAAAAAGGCAAAGGACAGGCATTTGTGGAAAATCCTTATGGAAGCCCCATACGCACTGGGCACGTTCAGAGAGAGAGAGAGACAGCAGAAAGAAAGGAGCTACATGAATAATTTTACCTTCCCTTTTGGTGCTTCTGTTGTTGCTGGATACAAGAAAATTCCCCCATAAACAATAGTTCGGTGCACATCAGCTACCATGGATCCAATGTATCGAGCTGCATATGGTTTACCACTCTGTAGATGCATGTAAATTCATCCTGGCATAAAACTACTCTCAGAATCTCAAAATAGCTTTAATTATTATGTGCATAAATAAGGTACAAGAACATTTTTAGTGAAAACTGTTGCATCACAGCAGAACAATCCCAGTAGTATTGAGACAGAATGATATGACACTGTGTTGGCCTCCATGTTGCTGCTAGACATCCTTAGGAATTATTGCAATGAAAATGATTGGAATATAAAACAACATATCATCTTTTTTTTTTTTTTGCTGCATTCAAATACTCAGTCATGCTACATCTGCAGTCAGGTAAATGTGCTACAAGAAAACTTCTGCTGAATCATGGTGGTATGGTCTAGTGGTACTGAGGAGGTGTAATATGACACCCATTAGACTGGCCTCCATGTTGCTCCATATCATCATTCCTTTTCTGAATTCAAGTGCTAGGCCATGCTAAATCTAGAATCTGGTCACCAGGATGAGGCCCACAGTTCTCTCCAGATTTTCACAACAGCCCCATAGCTCCTGCCTCTGATCTAGACCTCTGTGGGCTGTCTCGTTGTGTAGGTCTCCAAACATACCTCTGAGCACACATTCTGAAATCAACATTCACAAGAGCTGTCATTAGCTTTCCTTACTTTCTTCTATAAAGGTCTAAGATGAGGGCATCTTACAAACTCCAGAGACATGAGGAACTTCAACAACAGAAGCACCAAAAGGGAATGTTAATCCATACCATGTCAGTGAGCTGTAATATCACAACAGCTTATTACCATGTTAGTGAGCTGTAATATCACAACAGCTTATTACCATGTTAGTGAGCTGTAATATCACAACAACTTATTACCAAAATGACTTCTCATGGTGAAATTAGGCTTTGATCTTTTTTGTTTTGTTTTGTTTTCTTTTTTGTATCAGTCCCTGATAGCATAACTACTTCTGATCCCAGTATGATATCTTGTACATACTAATACTTAAGGAAACAATTAGATGTAAGAATATTGAACTCAGAAAAGCTGTAACTGCAAACCAATCCACAACTCTCTAATTTAATTACAGATAAGGACTTGAGGGCAGTCATTTGCATGTCCCTTGTGGAACTTTGCCTCCCTAACAGTTCTCCTGTAGGCCTCTCGTTTGTAAGCAAGATGGCTGCTGATGATGCATCTATTTGCAGATTATCAACAATGTCTTGCAGCCATCTTTGCCTTGGTCTTCCTCTTTTTCTTTTTCCCATTATGTACCCTTCCAAGATGGTCTTCTCCAAATTCTCATGATGTTTAATGTGTCCAAAATATTTAAGTTTCTTTAATTAATTCTCTTTACTAGCCAACCTTCTTCAATATTAAGTTCTCATAGTATGGATATATTTGTTCTTTTTTGTGTCCATGATATTTGAAGAACTCTTGTGTAGCATTTACATTAAAAGGCATTTATGTGTTTCTCAGCTGTTTTGTTAAGTGTCCAGGTCTCACGGGCATATGTTGCAATGGGAAAGACGCATGCACTTAAAAATCTTATTTTTGTCATTCTGTCTTGAGGCATCAGAGTTTAAATCTACATAACTAAAAACCAAACTGTAAAAATAAAATCTGGGTCCACCTCTAATTGAAACAGAAGATAAACTGATTCAATAACTTATGAAATACACATTAAAATCATTTTTAAAAATAATTAATAATGATAAACTGATTCAATAACTCAGAAATATACATTAAAATCATTTTTTTAAAATAATAAATAATGTATAATGTAAAATAAATAATGTAAAAAATAATTTACTCCTGTAAAAAACAGCATGCTGAGAATACTTCGTGCCTGAAAAAAAAAAAAAAAAAGTTATAAGCAATGCAAAAGAAACTATAGACTTCATTAGTACAATGTTACCTTAACAATATCTTAAGAAACTATATCCTTACAGCAGGTCTTTTCTTGCTGTTAATGTACTCCCTTATGACATCATCCCAATAGATTTCATATCCTTCATTCAGAGAGTATATCTTGCCTCTTGGCTTGATTTGCATGTTCCTTTCTGTTAACAAGAACTCACCTATGGACTGTTATGAATGAAACTTTATTAACATTATCAGTTCATTTGCAAGTGAAATAAATGACCTTAATATGGCAGAAAGAATGGAAAACAACAAGGAATTTTGAAATTAATATGAAAATTATCCTATAGGGAGTTCTCATTTTTCAAAATGTTCATTTAGTGAACATTTACTTATAATGAACATAATAACAAACATACATGAACAATTCATAAATGGAATTTATTAGTTCTGTTTTAAACTAGACAACAGAATGTAGAATTCTGCATTTATACTGCATTAAAAATATTTTATAAAGGTTTTATATACTGCATAAATCTGCAAACATAACAGAAAAATAATCTGCTTCATGCATATATAAAAATATATATATATTTCAGAACATTTATTACAACATATCAAAACCAGGACAAACTCACAGGATCAAGCATGAATCCATTGACACCTTGACCTAAAGAGAGCACAACCATTGTGGCACTGCCATATAAGGCATAGCCAGCACATACTAGGTTACTCCCAGGCTGATAAACATCTTGAACTGTGCACGAACCCTCTACCTATGAGATCAAGAAGAAGAAAAAAATGCCTTTGGTCTACTTTGTAGGCATGGCAGTTTAAATATACTCTAACCAGAGACTTGACATAAAATACAAACAGTTCTATCAGCACTGAATACTAGATTTGAAACTGTATGATATACTCGTAGAAAGGATCTAATCTAATCTAAGTGCCATGCCACGTGGCGTAGGCGATCATTTCTCTCCACAATTCCCTGTCTTTTGCATTGATTATGAGATCTGCCAGTGACTTTCTTCCTAGCCACACTGACAGCCCATCCAGTAACTTCTCTCTCTGTCTCTTCTTCCCTCAATTTTTCCAGTTGCTACAGTGTGTTCCAATTTTCCTATTATCAGGAAATGTCCTATAAATCTCTCTTGTCTGCCTCTGATCTTTGCTACAATTTGCTTTTTAACTCCAGTCTCTCTTAAGACTTCTTCATTGGTTTTCTTAGCTGTTCATGGTACCTTCAACATCTTCTTATAAACCACATTTCCATAGCCTCCATTTCTCACTCTACTCTCTTATTCATAGACCATACTTCACACCTATAAAACAAAACTGGCTCCTTGTAACATTTAAGTACTCAGAATCTTGTTTCCATTGATATGGATCTGTTGCACAAGATGTGTCTCATTGTCTGGAATGCTGATTTGGCCTGAGCACATCTGCTTTTTATTTCATTGTGACATTTCCTATCAGCTGAATTGATGCAGAAGAACTAAATGAAGAAATCAGAAGTAAATGTGCATTAGTCTAACAATGGTTTCAATAAATATTACTAAGCAATCTATAATGTGTGGGTCACAACACAGCACATGTGACAGAGGTTGTCTGGATAAAACATAAGAAAGGTATTCTCTAGAAATGACATACCGAGGAACATTTTATATAACAGGAGTCCTAAAATGTGATCCCTCGTTAAACATGCCTTATTTAAACAGCAACAGCTTAAAATTTCACCACAGAGGTTAAGGGTTTAAATGACAGATGAGCTGATGACTGTGTAAAACTGGTTATAGGAGTATAGAGATCGTCAGTGGTGTATGATGCAGTTTTACTAAAAAAAAACAAAAAAACGCAGGCTGGCAGGCAGACACAGAGAAAGTATAAAGAAGTATACGGGAGAAGGAATTGGAAAAGAGCCAATGAGATGAGCATGTAGAAATGTAAAACAAACAGTAATATCAGTCATCTTGGCCCTTTATTTCATTTGTATCAGTCTTCTAAGACAAGATCTGTACTTACTATGGCACTACGTTCTTGTTTCATTTGTGGTCATTTTAACTCTTACATTACCAAATGACATCCACAAAAAAAATAATGGTGCCATATTTTACCAGGAAATGGTGTGATACCTATTTTTAGCATTTTGACTACATAACGACAGATTAAGACTGAATTTTGTGTTAACTTTTTAATTTTTGTAAACAAATTATGATAAATTTAATAAATTTTTGACAGGATAAAAGTTCAAGATCTGTCAACAAACACAGAGTGTGAGTTATCAATTCAGAATTCTCTTTTATGTCAATTTTATGATGTTAGATGTTGCTGGTCCTTCTGAAATCTTGTAGACTCATGCACTAAAGTGCACATATTTTCCTTAAAAAAAAAAAAAAGAGGAGTGAAGAAGTGAGGGGAAAATGTAACAGACAAAATACTAAGGAACTGAAAATGGCAAGAAATAAAAAAAAAGAAGATGTCAAAAAAAAGATATTTTACCTTTCTGTATATGCCAAATATTGATCCAATGGAAACTAGACAATCAATGTTTGAGGATCCATCCAGTGGATCAAAGCACACAATATACTTCCCCTTAAAACAAAAAAAAGAAGACAATGAAGCAAACAATTCTGAGTGTAATTAACAAGACAACTAAAATATTCTGTGCAGTGAAATAAAAGACGGATAAATGAAGTTAATTACCATCCATGCTGACTTACAAAGTGCATTTTTTTTTTCGCAAAAATTTACCTGATATTGATATGTGGTTGATAATGATATGTGGTTTAAACATTTGAAGCTCAAATTTTAGACAGAATTTTGATTGGTCAAAGTCTGCTGGTCTGTGTTTATAATACAAGCACTACGTGCATTTACCACCTGTTTGTCATACAGTGATTGCAACTGAACCTATTTCTACAATCTTTCTTCATTATCAATTGAGGACTTCTCCAGTTATATACATATTTAAGAAGATGAGTAGGGCCTTTTATTGTAACTAAAGTTAACAATTTCTCCTTGACTGATTTTTCTTTCTATGTCAATTCCCTGATAATTACTTCACATTTTTAAAAAATAAATACATGATGAGATGTACTAAAATGATTTTTTTTAAAATTTATGTAGATAACAACATATACCTTCTATGCCAGTTCATTTTATAGACTGGTAAATATGGTAAATGTAACACAGCTGTAATCACACTGTTTGTTATATGTGTGCAAAACTGATAAATAACAGAAGTGATGCTAATTTATCATCTCGTTGGCATTAATCACTTGTTTTTCATAATTAGACCTTCAGACTCTCACTGAACAGAATAAAAAAACAACAACATATGTGCCACATGAAGCCATACAAATACATGACACCATAACAACATTTCAAAGATGTGAAAAGTTACAATAAGTAATAATTTTCATTTCCAACAGCCATTCTTGTATCACTTTGTTAACTAAACTTGAACTCTGCTTAATAAATCTAATGACTTCTATATCAAACTGCTCTCTTAACAATCTAACTTCTTTTTTTAAAATTTATTATAAACCTCATGAAATAAAATTTAACTTTTTCTGCACTGAAATATGAAGCACAAATTTCCTATCAATAAATCGCCTAACAACTGAAGACTCAACCATGTATCACAGGATGGTACTTACTTTGTACTTGTCTTCAATTTCAATGATTTGTTCATTTTCCTCTGAGATTAACATACAGCAGGTGTATGATGATTTTAACATATTAATAAACAGATCATTTGCCAGTACATCAAGCTTCTTGACCACATCCCCAGTAGCATTGGAGGAACCAGAGATACCATAGCTTAAGTGAAAAGAAACAAAGTTTGCACTGAGACTTTTCAATACTTTTATTGCATAATTAACAGTTGAAAGCTGTTTTATGTTTTTAATGGATGTCCAAATAAGTCTGGAACCAACTGCAATTCTTTTTCTTTGTGAAAATGATGTTGGCACTAGATGGAAAAAATGGAGGTAGTGCTTCTTTATGACAATCACAAGAAAATCACTCTAGTGACGTGGCGGAGTTTAATGCCAGGCAATCTGAAAGGAATCCAGTAACTTACAAAGTAACTGATAAATTTGGTGAAAAAAAAAACTGATAGAGATAGATACTATCAATGACTAGCCTTGGTATGCTCACCCTTCTTTAAGGGAGAACACTCAAACTGGAGTGAATGCTATGTTTCTTGCTGGGCACAAAAATCTATTAAATGGACCAATGGCAAATAATTTAAATTTCATTGATTCCAGACTTTTCTGACATCCTGTATATATGGTGTCAACTTACTGTAATCAAGTACTGACTGCTTCTTACTGAAGTCTCAGATTGGGAAAGTGTACTGTAAGAATGAAAAGACCTTTGGAAACTGAGAAAAATACTTGGCTAAGTTCTCCAGTTGTGAAAAAAAAAAAAACTGTGGAGTTCAACCACCCTGCTCCAGCATTCACTGAAACTGTGGACTTCACTGGCCTTGCTGGAGAAGACATTGAAACTGTGGACTTCACTGGTCTTGCTGGAGCATACACTGAAACTGTGGACTTCACTGGCCTTGCTGGAGCAGACATTTAAACTGTGGACTTCACTGGCCTTGCTGGAGCAGACACTGAAACTGTGGACTTCACTGGCCTTGCTGGAGCAGACACTGAAACTGTGGACTTCACTGGCCTTGCTGGAGCAGACACTGAAACTGTGGACTTCACTGGCCTTGCTGGAGCAGACACTGAAACTGTGGACTTCACTGGCCTTGCTGGAGCAGACATTGAAACTGTGGACTTCACTGGTCTTGCTGGAGCATACACTGAAACTGTGGCCTTGCTGGAGCAGACACTGAAACTGTGGACTTCACTGGAACTTGCTGGAGCAGACATTGAAACTGTGGACTTCACTGGCCTTGCTGGAGCAGACATTGAAACTGTGGACTTCACTGGCCTTGCTGGAGCAGACACTGAAACTGTGGACTTCACTGGCCTTGCTGGAGCAGACACTGAAACTGTGGACTTCACTGGCCTTGCTGGAGCAGACATTGAAACTGTGGACTTCACTGGCCTTGCTGGAGCAGACATTGAAACTGTGGACTTCACTGGCCTTGCTGGAGCAGACATTGAAACTGTGGACTTCACTGGCCCTGCTGGAGCAGACATTGAAACTGTGGACTTCACTGGCCTTGCTGGAGCAGACATTGAAACTGTGGACTTCACTAGCCTTGCTGGAGCAGACACTGAAACTGTGGACTTCACTGGCCTTGCTGGAGCAGACACTGAAACTGTGGACTTCACTGGCCTTGCTGGAGCAGACATTGAAACTGTGGACTTCACTGGCCTTGCTGGAGCAGACATTGAAACTGTGGACTTCACTGGCCTTGCTGGAGCAGACATTGAAACTGTGGACTTCATTGGCCCTGCTGGAGCAGACATTGAAACTGTGGACTTCACTGGCCTTGCTGGAGCAGACATTGAAACTGTGGACTTCACTGGCCTTGCTGGAGCAGACATTGAAACTGTGGACTTCACTAGCCTTGCTGGAGCAGACACTGAAACTGTGGACTTCACTGGCCTTGCTGGAGCAGACACTGAAACTGTGGACTTCACTGGCCTTGCTGGAGCAGACATTGAAACTGTGGACTTCGCTGGCCTTGCTGGAGCAGACACTGAAACTGCTCTGTTGCAGAAGGCATTTTATTAACAATCAAAAAAAAGGGAGACACATGAAATATGGTGAAAGTTGTGTTAGAATTACTGCTTTTAACTTTTAACACTTTTTAATATGAATAAAATATTTTCAGTGAAATAGCCATCATAAAATATATAATATTGTTTGTACTACAAAAACACAAAATCTGCATAAAATATAAGAAATTTTCGAGTAAGTTAGCATTTTGCTCAGATTTCATTTTTTTCCCCCTCCCCTACTAAAAACTGCACATACAAAAAAAAAAAAAAAACTCAAGAGGATGGACATGCGAATGACATTTGTTACCAATACCATAGCTGCTGGTATGTGTTTATACAAAAACACATCTTACATCCTTCCTGTGCCGTTAAACGTCACATAGTGCTCGCATGGTAGTTCGCAAAGTTTTTTCTGTTTTCGGCAAGCTTTACAACCTCAAGAAGGGATGTTATGCCTACTAATTTGGCCTCTCTTGACAATGTCCTGTTTAGAGTTTCAACTGGTCGACCTCTTTTTTTTCGGCCTGTTGTGTTCCAACTGATTGCCTGTTTTTGGGATTCTGTTTTTGTCTCATCACGTGAACGACATGTCCACCTCCTTTTTCTGATCACCCATGAGACACGTTATTGTTCGCTCATCTGCCTTATCTCTGCGTTGTTCTTGAATTCGTTCTACTTTATAGCGAAGTTTTCAAAAGAGTCTTAATTTGTCAATTTCTTTAGTTGTTTTCCAGCTTTCGCGTGCATAAATGAGGGTGGATATTACATTTGAATTGAATAGTCTTAGCTTGGTTTTTGTGCTGACAACTTCTGAGTGTCATATGCTCTCAAGATTCTTTAAGATCAATGGTGCTTTTGCAATTCTAACTTCCTTTCTGGTTACAAAAATACAGGATATGTGTAAAATGATGCATGAGTTATTGAGATACTTCTATGCTTTTTTTTCAAAATTATTTCTACTCAGTAATCTATGCGTAACGAACTGTCTAAAACAAATGTCTTGACCACCATTCTTTAGTTCTGAAAAAACACTACACACAAACACCTGCATTAAGACAGGAACGCCATCATCTTTTAAATCTTTAGTTTTGAGAAAAATTGTTCCAGAACTACGTACTCATCTTCTTTTACTCACAGGTTATGAATCCCTGCTTTCCGAACGGCCGATGAAATAGCTTTTATTGCGGTGAGAATGGCGTTCAACAACTGAGTAAGGTCGCCTGTAGCACTGGGGTACTTTCTCTGTTCCTTCAAGACAAATCGGGTCAGAGTCATGCAGTCTGTATCAATACTTTGGCCACCAGACATTGCTTGTTCTATAAGATTCTGCGTCGAAAAAAAAATGGCTCTAATAACTTTCAAAAGCAGTAGGTATGTACAGGATAAACAGTAAAGATCAACGCAGCAGACGTAACCTCTGAACTCTCTTGTAGCCTTGAACTCGTAGCGGCGCAATTGTTTGCTGTGGAACTATTTTGCCGCTTTCGTGAAGTGTAAAGAAAGTAAAGAAAAGAACGCCTCCTTGTATTGCAAGGGGGGGGGGGGGGAGAGAGAGATTAAAATGTCTGTTACATTTTTTGGAATTTGGCTGACTATTATTCTGCGCGCTTATATATAAAAAAAATCTTTGAGGCGTTATGGTTGGGCATGATCCAAAAAATGTCGAGAAACGCTGCTGTTTAGTCGGTCTTTCGTAAAGCAGGGCAGTATAGGACATTCTTTTGTTTCTTTGTTCCTGCGCTCATTGTCACATGTCAATAGCACATTATATCTTGTCGTTGCTAAAACTATTCAAGTATTACTACCGTGATTCTGTGAGATTTCTAATGTACCTTGTTGTCGCAACACTGTACACAGAAATCACGACGCAACAGAATTAACAGCTATTACTAGAGAACAGACTTGAGGAAATACAACTCGATACCATGGCGAAGTGCGCGCCCCAGTAGATCCAAAAGACGAGCTTATCCGCTAGTAATTGTGATGACGGACAAAATCCTGACGGTGTTACCAAGGAAAACCCCTGTATCAAACTAAAAAGAAAAATAAGAGTAGGAACATGGAATGTAAGAAGTATGTATGAGGGAAAATATCAAGTAATATGTGACGAGATGAAAAGAACGCGGATACACATTTTGGGAATCTGCGAACATCGATGGAAAGGATCAGGACACTTTAAGAGCGAGAATGATAATATATTTATATATTCTGGCGGAGAAGTAGGAGGAAAGAATGGAGTGGCTTTTTATTTGGACAAATCAACATCAAAAGCATTACTAGGCTACAATCCAGTAAGTGATAGAATCCTAACAATCAGACTTAAGGGCATTCCCAGAAATGTAACAGTCATCCAGGTATATGCACCTACATCAGCAGCAGAAGAAGATGAAGTAGAACATTTTTATAACACACTGCAGACGACAATGGACCAGGTACGGAAAAATGATATTGTATTTATAATGGGTGATTTTAATGCAAAAATTGGTACAGAAAGAGCAGAAGATGAAGGACAAGTTGTAGGGAAATTTAGCATAGGACACAGAAATGAGGCAGGTGACAATCTAATGGCGTTTTGTATGGAAAATGAGCTAATGATCGCTAACACACTTTTTAAACAACATCCAAGAAGACTTTACACATGGACATCACCTGATGGGAAAACCAGGAATCAAATAGATTACATTTTAGTGCAGAGAAGGTGGAGGTCAAGCATAACATCAGCAAAAACTTTACCAAGTGCTTATTGTGACACGGACCATGAGTTATTAATAGCAGACATGAAGATAAAGATAAAAAAGATAGTTATGGGATCAAGACCACTCCGCTTTGACCTTACAAATATACCAGAACAATACGGTATAGAAGTGAAGAACCGTTTCGAAATCCTGATGGCTGTACAGGAAGAGATGACACCAGATGAATTGGCTACGCAGGCCAAAGATATCTTAGTAACAACAGCTAAAGACATGGTTCCAGTAAAGAAAACACAAAAGAATAAATGGATCACAACAGGTACACTAGAACTGATAAAACAATGTAGAGAAATGAAGACGCAATGGAGAGTGACAAACAACAACAAAGATAAATATAAAACTTTAACAAAAGAAGTACGAAGAAACATAAGAAAAGACAAAAAACAATACATACAAGATTGTTGTGAAAGAATAGAAGAACATCAGAGGTGTGGAAGAGATAGTGAAATGTTTAAAGAAATGAAGACATTGACGAGAAATGTCACACCTAAGCTAAATGTAATTTGTGATGAGATGGGGAATACCCTGACAGAGACAGAGGAAATTCTGGAAAGATGGAAGGAATATTGCAAAAGAATGTATGAAACAACCGACTGTGGAAGCAGAAATCAACAGTGTGAATTATTATTGGAGGAGAAAGAACCCGAGCCGACAATGGAAGAAGTTTTATGGGCAATAAAGAGTCTGAAAAATGGTAAATCACCAGGATGTGATGAGATAACCGCTGAATTTATTAAAGCAGGAGGAAAGGAGTGTGCAACAATCTATCATGCACTATGTAAAAAGATATGGCATTCAGGTATTTGGCCAAAAGAATGGAAAAGAACTGTATTCATACCACTGCCAAAAAAGGGTAACCTGAAATTATGCACCAACTACAGAACTGTTGCCCTGATTAGTCGTGCCAGTAAAATTCTGTTAAAAATCATAATGGGTAGACTTCGAAAGAAAATAGAAGAAGAAGTCAATATGGTCCAAGCTGGCTTCAGGCAAGGAAGAGGATCAAGAGATCATATATTCAATCTAAGATTAATAATAGAGAAATGCAGGGAGTTTAATGTGAATCTATATTTATCCTTTATAGACTACTCAAAGGCATTTGATTGTGTACAACACCAGAAACTTTGGGAAATAATGGAAAAAATGGGATTTCCAACACATTTGATACAATTAACATCACTGCTGTATTTAGACCAACAAGCAGCAGTAAGAATAAATGGTGAAACAACAACTTGGTTTGACATAAAACAAGGGGTCCGTCTGGGGTGCATATTGTCACCCTACTTATTTAACTTGTATACTGAAAATATAATGAGGAATGTTAGAGAAGATGTAGACAAAGAATATTACGATGCCATAACAGTTGGAGGTTATGAAATACCAGAGATTAGATATGCTGATGACACAGTATTGCTGTCCACAACACAAGAAGGAATGGAAAAACTAATTATGTCAGTCCGCAAGAACAGCGAAGAGCAGAACCTCTATCTTAATGCAAAGAAAACTAAAGTGATGACAACTGACAAAACAAACAAGGCAACTGAAATATGTATCAGTGAGGAAAAACTGGAAGAAGTGGAGAGTCTTGAATATCTTGGATCACTACTAACTAATAATGGAGATACAATGCGGGAAATTAAAAGGAGGACATCTATTGCTCTTCAGAAAGTAAAACAAATAAAGAATCTGTGGAGAGGAGCAGACAGAACCACAAAAATAAGATTTTTAAGGGCATGCATCTTTCCCATCGCAACATATGCCTGTGAGACCTGGACACTTAACAAAACAGCTGAGAAGCACATAAATGCCTTTGAATGTAAATGCTATAGAAGAGTTCTCCAAATATCGTGGACACAAAAAAGAACAAATATATCTATACTACAAGAGCTTAATATTGAAGAAGGCTGGCTAGTAAAGAGGATTAAAGAGAGAAAACTTAAATATTTTGGCCACATTAAACGTCATGATAATTTAGAGAAGACCGTATTGGAAGGATACATAATGGGAAAAAGAAAAAGAGGAAGACCAAAACGAAGATGGCTGCAAGACATCGTTGATGATCTGGAAATGGATGCAGCAGCAGCAGGCCATCTTGCTCACAACCGAGAGGCCTACAGGAGTGCTGTTTGGGAGGCAAAGTTCCGCAAGGGACATGCAAAGGAATGAATGAATGAATCCGCAGACTGCACCACGTTCATGGCATACACGACGAACCTTACCCCAGTAGCGAGACCGAGTCTGTTAATAGAAGCACCGACCTACCAGTTCTGGTTCACCAGCTGTGACGCCACTCTTGCAGTCATCCGATGTTTATTCGTACCCCTAACAGTTAAACAAAGAGTGCATAAATGCATGTGTATAAACTAGAACCATGGAAATGTTCATGACTATAATGAATGTCAAAGATGCCAGTTTTTAACCCTCCCTCCATGTTGAATTAGTTGCCGACTTGTCTCCTTCCTCATATATCTTTCGGCGTTTAGGGGACAAATAGACGTCTTGATAGGCCTCGACGATTTGCTTCATATAATGAGAATGCTTATAAATTACTAGCTTGATTTCTATTTACAGTCAGATGCATCTTTTATCTTTCCTGTCAGCAAATTATTAGAGAGGCAGCCTATTCAGAACTCTCACTCTTTCTCCTCCAGGCTGTCTTCAGCAAGCATAAGCTCTTCTCTTCTAGCACCAGTCATTTGGGCATCAAGCTTAACTGCAGCCACAGATAAATGGTCTGTGTTAATTCATCTTCTAATGTGTTGGCAACCTTCTTTTTAGTCCTTTTTTGGTTTGCACAAAACTAAAACACTGGCATCAACATGCATGTGGAAAGGCTGGACAAGATGTGTCATCTCTTCAACAAAGCTATCTTCACTTTCTGCTCCATATGGATCAAGTGAACATTCCATCTTAAATGTAATTTTTAAAAAAATAATAAAAGGACAATTTGTCTTTCAAACAACACTGAATGCCACAGACTGCTTAGATTATTTTTTATTACAAATACATAATTACAAGTTGATGGGGAGAAATAAAAGAACACACATAACAAATGACTATTCATTACAGTATACAATGAGTTTATCTTTCATTAAATGCACAAAATTATATGAAAACAAAAATGATGCAAATAGGCATGAAAAGTGTGAACAGTATATATTCCACTAACAGTCATTCAGCTAATAAATAACACAAAATGTTCACCACAATCTTTTCCACACTGAAAATAAAGAGTGTGTTAACTAATAGTTATAATGATGAGATCTATTTAGTTTTAAAAAGCAAACATTAATGCACATAATATGACCGTTCGTAAGTATTTGTAAGTACAGTATATAAAACTCAAATTCTGAGGAGAAAATAAATCCTTTCTTCCGTGAAACAGAAAGAAGAGAGACCCAGGACAGAATATCTGTTTCTGCTCTAAGCACCTCTGAGTATGATAATGACTGATGATGCAGTGTGCTGCAGACCTAACATTTCCTGCTTTATTTAGACCAAAAAAAAAGTAATATAAACTAAAATTCTCTCATAAGAACTGGCAAATTCCAGAAGCTTAGAAAACCATTTCCAGATACAATGATTTGATTGCTTTTTTTTTTTGGGGGGGGGGGGGGGGGGGGAGAAGAGAGAAGGTAAGAGATAGCAAACTATTGGATTAAAAGTAAACCCAGTTAAATTCAGAGCAACAATGCCACCTAGCATGAAACAAAATAGTAAATATTGCTCCTACACCCACCCATTCAACTGAATTACAATGTAAATAAAACCACAAACAACAAAGTCATGTAAGTTATATATAAAGATATACATGGACTAAGATCTCAGTAATATAAACATTAGAAACATTATAAAGAAACCAAATACATTATAAAAACCCCACAAAGTTTCTTTTTCATGACATCTCCACTGGGAAATGTTTTAATGTGGCACTGATAAAATATCTTGCATCTTATTGCACAAATATTAAATACCATTTATAATGCAGTAACTGCATAGAAAGAATAAATGCAACTATCAAAGAGAAGAAAAACAAAAAAATTTACATAGCTATATAACAAAGGTGGTAAAAAAAAATTGTTGGAAATAAAAATCAGCCTTATTTTCAAAATGATTTTCACATTTAATCTGTAAGTGGACATTTCCATCTGTATGGATAGTTGGGGGGGGGGGGGGAGAGAAAGAAGAACTGCAGCAGTTCTCATACCTCACAGCAAATATAACAACTGGCAGATGTGTTATTCCATAACATGACCAATGCCATTTTCATAGTCACATTTAGGAATTCTGGGTAGGGCACAAAGCATTAATACTGCTTCACAACAGATAATGAAGGATTGCAGAGGTAAGTCTGACTGTTTCAGATACCAGACACACAGATGTGTTGATGAAAAGCTACTTCCTATCAACCTGCAACATGTTTCTTCAGCTTCTGTTCAAATTATAGACAGCTTACATCCTTTCCGTGCTGCTAAATGTCACATAGGGCCTGCACGGTAGTTCACCAAGATTTCCAGTCTTCTGTGAGTTTTTCAACTTCATCAAGGGATTTTATGCCCACTGAACTGGCCTCTCTTAACAATGTCCTCTTTAGAGTTTCATGTGGTCAACCTCTTTTTCTTCGGCCTGTTGTGTTCCACTTGATAGCTTGTTTGGGGATCCTCTGATTGTTTCTTCTCATCACATGACCAACATATGTCCATCTTCTTTTTCTGATCACCCATGAGATGGGTTGTTGTTTGCTCTAAAGAACTACAACAGCAAAATTCATGGATGAACTTTAGCATGTTAAGATAATGTGAAGTTGAAAGTTACAGTCATGCTTTATGCAAGAAAAAAAATATATATATATACACACACACATACAGAGAAAACAGCACCTAGAAGACCACATGCAATACCAATACTTCCAAGCATGAAAACCTGCTCCTCCATTGTGAAGATTAAAAGTCCAGGAACCTTTTGTAGGGCCAATAAATAATCCTTTTCAATGTAACAGTTAAATACCTGGTATCTGAATCTGAGCTGCAAAATATTTCCCATACATTTCAACACTGAAACCAGCCTCAGGCATTGTAGAGAAGGTTCAAGTGTGAAATTTATTACAAATATTTATCAAAATGGGACAGCACTCTAACACAGCATCATGCTTGTAAACAAATAAAGGCATTCAAGTGTAAGCTCATATGTATATAATTATAGTATGACTGAAAAAATTCACCCAGTATGAGAAACATGTGAAAAAGACAATGGGCTTCAGAGTCAGTCAGTGGTAGTTTTTTCACACTGTCAAGTGTGTGGATGTGGTGTTATGTTGCATGACATATTACCACATAAATTTTCTGTGTCAAAACAAAGCAAAGAAAAGTTCTTCAGATTGAAACACAACAACAAAATAAATGGAAGTAATTAAATGCCATAAACACAGTCACAGAAACTATAAAACTGTTGAACCGTGTCATTTTCAGAATGTTTCAATGAATATTTCCACCGGGCTAAAACCAGTTACTATATTTTACATTTAATTATAGCTTCAATTAGGTGCAATCACTATCACAGGATCAACTGCTTGCATGAACTGAACACCACCTATAGTGCGCCACTCAAGCATGAGTACTTGTAACCACTTATAACACCAGCATGCTATCTGTGTAGTGAAGTGATTAGTATCCTCATCCCTCATAGTCAAGATCAATTATGTAAACCTGGCTGAAAGTGCCCCAGTCATCCAGCCATAGAAATAGGTACCTGAATCTTCATGGAACTCTAAGGAAGTAAAGGCAGACACTCTCTAGTGTGCCAAAAGCCCAAGGAAAACATGGCCATCAACGTATATCTCCTGGGTGTCTTTGTGGCATGATAAGACTATATTTACTTTCATATCAGCAGTTCTTAGAAGCAGACAGTGTTTTGAAATGACATTTACTAGTTAAAAACAAAGAAATAAATAATGAAATGCCTTCAGTTCTGTATATAACTTAACAAAATCAAAAATAATGTTCATGTCCCAAACAGCTGGAAAAGCAAAAATCATGCATTTCAATTTCTTTACCAATAACATTGTTCACAAACAAACGTTTTAAGACAGTCCCTGTAACAGTTACTCCCAAACAAATAAAGAAATGGGGACAGGTATCTTTTATGTTACCTATCTCCTCTTCCCCCCCCCCCTGACTTATTAACTGTATGTATAGATGGCACTCACTCTGCTTTTTCCCTATCATTTTTTTTTTTAAAATGAAGGTTTTTTTTTTCTTTCAGGAGATATCACCCTATTCAACTATATGATAAACCTATATCACGGTGATAAACCTGCTGACTGCATGTGAACCCTCACTGCTATCTCTATTGCTGTAGTTCACGCTATGTTATGGATGTGAGAGCCCAATGTTCACAAGTTGAAATTCAAAGCAGGTATTGTTTCTGATAAAGTAAAAAGTTCAGCTAGAAGGGATAAAAGAGAATACATAGACAATATGGCGAAAGAGGCAGAAAAAGCAGCAAAAACAGGAGACAGCAAAACTTTATATAACATACAAAAGAGGCTAACAGGTACTATTACATCTAAAGAAAGACCAATCCTTAGCAAAACTGGAACACTATTAACATCAAATAAAGACCAAAAGCAAAGATGGGCTGAACACTTCCAAGAAATACTCAATCGACCACATCCAAAAGAATTGTTAAACCTTGAAACTGACTTACCAGCCCCACAACTAAATGTCAATCTAGATGAAATTGAATTGCATGAAATTGAAACAGCAGTGAATTTAATGGCTAACAACAAAGCTGCAGGTGAAGATGGAATAACAGCCGAGATGCTAAAAGCTATCAATAGTGACAACATGAGACAACTACAGAGAATGTTTAACAAGATTTGGAAAGAAGAAAAGGTCCCTTCTAATTGGAAGAAGGGAATCATTGTTAAAATACCAAAAAAGGGCAACCTTAGTGACTGTAACAACTGGAGAGGAGTAACCTTAATATCAGTTGTGTCAAAAGTATTTTGCAAGGTCATTTTGAATAGACTCAAAGATATAGTGGATACTGCAATGAGAGAAGAACAAGCAGGATTTCGAAAAGGGAGAAGCTGTCTCGACCAGATCTTTACTCTCAGAATAATACTTGAAGAACATATTGAAAAGCAAAAACCATTAATACTGAATTTCATAGATTTTAAGAAGGCATTTGATAGCATACACAGAGATTCATTATGGAGAATTTTATGTCTATATGGAATACCATCTAAAATTGTCAACATCATTAAGGACTTATACAATGGATATGGTTGTGCAGTCAAGACAGAAGAAGGGATGAGTGAATGGTTCCAGATTGAAACAGGCATGAAACAAGGATGTATACTGTCTCCTTTACTTTTTGGGATTACAATAGACTTCATAATGAAAAAATGCTGCACAGGTAACACAGGTATTGACTGGGTACATGGGACCCAACTAGAAGATCTTGATTTTGCTGATGACATAACTCTTATCAGTAATAATGTGAATTCCATGCAAGAAAAAACAGATAGCCTATCTTCACTGGCTAGCAAAATAGGACTTGAAATTAACAAGGACAAAACAAAAATAATGAAAATTCCCATCAATCAAAATGGAAAAATACACATAGAAGGGACAGATATTGAAGAAGTCAATCAATTTGCATACCTTGGCAGCTACATAGACCAGGATGGTGACACTAGAAAGGAAGTTAGGATCAGAATTGCAAAAGCAGCATCAATCTTCAAGAATCTCGAGAACATATGGAATTCAAAAGTTATAAGCACAAAAACCAAGTTAAGACTATTCAATTCAAATGTAATATCCACCCTCATTTATGCATGCGAAAGCTGGAAAACAACTAAAGAAATAGAAAAGAAATTAGACTCTTTTGAAAACAAATGCCTAAGGAAAATACTCGGCATCAAGTGGAATGAATTCAAGAACAATGCAGAGATAAGACAGATGACTGAACAACAACCAGTCTCACAGGTGATCAGGAAAAGGAGATGGACATATGTTGGTCACTTGATGAGAAGAAATGAGCAGAGAATCCCAAAACAAGCTATCAAGTGGAACACAACAGGCCGAAGAAAAAGGGGCAACACTAAAGAAATACAGAATAGTAAAAGGTACAAATATAATTACTTCCTCAGACAGCTGCCTTCTAAAGCTTCTTGTGTATGATAGTCTATTTAATGTTCTACTGCATGTAACTGTTTTAACTATCAATATCTGCCACCTTTATGATGCACTGTGTTAACAAATGCATAAGGAAATGAAAAGGAGGTGACTAAAATGAGTGATGTAGCATGTAGGTGACATTACATTCAAATCATTACAACACTGATATAAATTAACATAAAATCTACAATAAATGTAATCATGGATATACATCTACTTCTTCTGATAAAATGAAAGAACTGCTATTCTACTAAAATCTGATTTACAAAACACTACCACTGGTAAACAACATTTGACTCAAGACTTGTTACTATTATCCAAATGGATCTCCTGTATAAATATTTCTACCAAATCCAACTATCACCAAAAAGTGCTTTTGATTTCCCACTGCACTCACAAAGACTGTTGGTTAATGTGAATTTTTTTTTCTTTCCCCAAGGGTTTGTACAAGAAGACAGTTTATTGGCCACCTGCCCTGCTACAATGTCCAGCTTATCCATAAGCTCCACCATAAAAAGGATCACATCAATCTGTTGATCAACCTGTTCATCAATCTATTATGACACATCCTGCAAACTTACAAATCCTCATGGTAATAAATTCAGATCTTGAATGGCTATGGTTAAAAAATCTTTGGCAAATTCTACGTGAAAATCTCACCTTAGCAAACCAAAATGAGGTCCTCATGACAATCAAAATAACTATTTTGATTGTTCCATCCGAGCTCTCAATTTTATCTTTAAAAAAAAACTTGAGAAACCTGAGACAATGTGATCATATAATTCTAGTTAATGTTTTTAAAATATATTCAGTAATAAGTCTCAGCAAACATACAGAATAATGAGCAGAGTATAATATTCACATAATAAACGAAGTAATGACTAGCATCACTGAGAGCTTCTGTCACAGAACCTACAAAGTAGAGGTAACAGTGAATGAAAACCAGACAAAATGCACAAGCCAAGAGGCCAGTGTCTCATAATGACTCAAAAACTACCTTGGATTAACATGAGACACCTTCAGTCTGCTGTCTAGTCACTAGAAGGTACTATTATGCTGGATACTTAGTATACATCCAGTTTAATCCTATGATTAAATTCAGTAATAATCCAGTAATAATTCAGGACATGACTTAAAGCAGCCCATGCAGCTCTATGATTTGCATCACAACCTGGACTGAAATTCAATGTTTCAGGGGAAAAAAAAAAAGTTTATTAAAAAGCACAAATACTACTGCCCTTATACACATCTGTCTGTTATGAAAAAATAGTTATACAGGGTGTTTTTAAAGTCTCGCTACACTTTCTATGAAAAAAAAAACAAACTGAAAAATGAAGTAAATGACGTCATCACAAAATGTGCTAAAAAAAGTCATTTAATTAGTTACAATAGTGACTGCAATGATACAACACTGTTTTGGGTTAGCTGGAATGTACCACTGAAATATTCATTAAAACAGGTGTTGGAAATGTCCAAAAGGGCTTCAAGACATGACTATACACGTCCCTTCATACTGTCAAATACCTTGTGTAACGTGTCTGTTGTTATTTCTTGAATGGCAATTCTGATTGCTTCTTTCAGGTCCTCAATTGTTCATACATTATTTTTGTAAACACTTCCTTTCAAGACACCCCACAGATAATAATCTAATGGATTTAGATCTGGAGAACGAGCAGGCCAAATTCCACAAGATATTATATGATTTGCGAAAATTTCTTCACTTACAACCGTGTGTTGCTCTAGCTGTGTATGCAGCTGCACCATCTTGCTGGAACCAGGCTTCTTCAATTTCACGTTCATTCAGCTGTTCTAAAAAAAAAAGGTTCCAGAATGTCGGTATGGTACCAATCGGCATTTACAGTGTTGAAGAAAATTGGTCTAATTAAACGTTTTCTACTGATGGCACACCATACCCCAATTTTCGCATTGTGTAGCGGCGCTTTATGAAATGCATTGGGATTAACACTGCTCCAAATACGATTATTCTGGCTATTAACGCATCCAGATAGATGAAACCATGCCTCATCAGAGAAGAATGTTAGATCGAGAATTGACTCCTCTTCTTCAGCTAAAAATGTTTGAAACCACTTGGAGCAGTTGACTCTGGATTGACTGTCACACTCTTTTAGTTCAGACACAATAGAAATCTTGTATGGATGAAAATTTAACCGATGTTTAAGAATTTTGTGCACTGTGCTCAGTGATACGTTCACTTTTTGTGACATTTTCCTTAAGGACTTGCATGGACTTTTCAGGATTCTGTCTTGGATATCTAGACATTTTTCTTCAGACACAGCAGGCCTACCAGATATAGAAGCATCTTCCACAGTTCCTGTATCACAAAACTTATTCAACAAATTTCTAACCGTAGTGCAATGAGGAGGCTGTTTATCAGAAAATTTTGCTATAAATCTTTGAACAACCATCCATGTGTATCGACTGCCATTTCGAAACACTTGTTCAATCAAAAAAATTATTTCTTCCATTGATAACATCATTCTGTTTTAGTGCAAAAAATTACTCCAGCAGATGGCAACCCTTCACTGCATTTTTCTTCACGACTGACTGTGCAGCACATTTTTTAATGACGTCATTTTCTTCATTTTTACATAGAAAGTGTAGTGACTTTAAAAACACCCTGTATAACTTAAAACAGTCTTCAGTGAAGTTACAGAACAGTGAAAGCTAGTTAAAATGATGAGAAAAAAATTTGTCAAAATTTCTTCGACATGTCATATGAGACAACAGAAGTTGGAAAACTTAGTAACGACTAGAATACTCAAGGGGAAAAAAAGAAATAAAGGAAGGCTAAGAAAAAAATATCTCAGTGGAATGAATAAGTGCTACGGAAAAAGAAAAGCATCTAAACAAATCAGAAACACCAAGGACAACGTAAGATGGGGGAGCAGGACTGCCAGTGCTATCCAGTACGGCACATAAATAATAATATTTAACTTATATTAAATGGTATGCATATTTACATCACTTAAAGAATAAGATTAATAACATTAAATACAAGACTAAAATGTTCAAATATTAGTGTATAAATTTATATAATAAAGATCCACTCAATAATAATAATAACACAAGAGTTACTCAGCAGGACAGAGTAACAATCAGTTACTCCACAGAACAAAATAATTCAGCTACTGGCCTACTGTGGGATTCAGCTGTGGATTTATTAATCATATTCATAATAATGAGTGTTTAAGTTATATGGATCCCATGACTAGAATGTGCAGAATGAGGTCATGCATTTGTGTCACTTTACTTGACAACATTATATAAAGTTGTTATCTTTGGTACAAATCATGACACCTTTAACCACCAGCATTAAAACTTTGATTATCATCAAGTTTATACATTATATTGATTTATGTTGTGTCTCTTTTCTTTATTGGAGAAGGGTGGCTAGTAAAGAAGATTAAATAAAGAAAACTTAAATATTTTGGGCACATTAAACGTCATGATAATCTAGAGAAGACCGTCTTGGAAGGGTACATAAAGGGAAAAAGAAAGAGAGGGAGACCACGGCAAAGATGGCTGCAAGACAACACTGATGACCTGCAAATGGATGCATCAGCAGCAGGCCATCTTGCTCACAACTGAGAGGCCTACAGGAGTGCTGTTAGGGGTGCAAAGTTCCACAAGGAACATGCAAATGAATGAATGTGTCTCTTTGTATAGCAATCAACAGTTTCTAAAAATGCACTTGCAGTTGTCAACTTTGTCAGGAATGAGCAAGGAGACTGACAGATGGAGTTTGGCAGTCAGAGGAAAAAGGCCCTCTGATATCCTCTGATCTCAGATAAAACCTATCTAATGAAGCTACCTGATGTTATAGTGGACTGGAAATAAAGACCAGGGTGAATCTAAAGAAGACATCTGATTGGTCAATGAGTCAGCAAGAACAGAGCAAATCTAAGGAAAGCACCTGAATGGTCAATCTGACACAGCAAGACCAGGGTGAATCTAAAGAAGGCATCTGATTGGTCAGTGTGAGTCAGTGGAAAACAACTGAATGGTTAATCTGACACAGCAAGACCAGGGTGAATCTAAAGAAGGGATCTGATTGGTTAGTATGAGTCAGCAAGACCAGGATGAATCTAAAGGCACCTGACTGCTAAATCTGTCATTTGATTATTCACTCATTTAAAAAAAAAAAACAAAAACTGTGATTACAACTCTGGGTTGGATTAGGAGTTAGTAGTCCATAATGAAAAACTGAGTTATGAGATGGATGGTTAGAAGGTTATAATAAATTTGTGGCACCTAGCACAGAAAGAAAAGAAGTATGGAAATAAATACATCTCAGTTAACTTCAGCAACTGTTTACACAGCCTCTTTCTAGAGTTCAGGTCAACATATTATAATTTCACTTGGAATAAGTGCATGAAAACTAGCAGAGAAGTATCTTCTATATGCTAAATGAAACCCTCAATGAATTATCCACCTGATCATACATCTTAACTGTTTGCTACTGCTACCCACAACCAAGAGAAAGAGCAAACAAAAAGCTGACAGCAGATATATTTATATAACAACAAATAACAACAAACTATGAACTTTTAGTATTTATCAATAACATTATACAGCAAAAAGAGCAGTGGGAAATATATGCATTTATATGACATAAAAGTGGCTCACCTTTCCTTTCATTAATTTCAAATACATAATTAACAGATTAAAATCCCACTTATTTCCAAACTCATCATGGGATAATGGTATAAATACAGTGAAAACCATATCACAACACTGATGAATTATAAATATATTCATTTCTTCATCTGTTCACAACACAAGCACTATTTCCCAGAGGACACTGGCAGCATACAACACAGGCCTTGTGTTATAAATGTTAGCATGTCTTGCATGCACACAAGAAAATTTGCTCTCAGCAGTAATGAAACATTTACTTCCAGACACTATTCTAATTTCCATCACATAAAATTTAAGAAAAAAAAAATATGCTGGATGCAACTCTTCACATTATTAAAAAAAAAAAAAAAAGTAACTGAGATTGTGTCCTACTGTAACCCTGTCCTTTCTATTCTCAAAATGTAAAGTTGTGGCTGAATTCAATGTTATTTCCTGCTTAATTTTAAACATTCTGTTGCTTCCTATATTCTGACTGCTGAGTAAAACTGAGATAATTTAATAAACAAGCTTAAATTTGAACCTAATTATTTATTTCCCCCCTTTCTACCTCTACAAAATTAATAATAAAATTCATTTCTGAGAGAGGCTACTTGTCCTCTGACAAGGAAATAAAACTCAATCAAGATCAGAATGCCCAAAGCGGTCTAAATAAGCTTTGACAAAGTAATGACAGTTTACAGAGAGCCGTGCACAGAACCACAGGTGGTAGGATCAAAGACTAAGCAGGGAAACATGTGAGACCTAAACTTCTCTTTATATATCTGAAGATGTGTTTTGTTATAAAAAATGACTTTCACGGGTCTCTAACTTTTTTTTTTGAGGGGGGGGGGGCGGCTTTCCTGCATTAAGAAAAAAGAGAACAATATTCCAAACTCTGCTCAGAAAAAAAAACAACAAAAAAACTTTATTATTCCATCCAGTACAGTACACTACATTACATACTGCACCCACACACTTACAGTGTAATTCTGGAGTAAATTCAACAGTACAATATTGCCAGTTTCTGAAAGAGATTAAAACGTAAAAGGAAAAAAAAAAAAAAAAGGCTTTGCTGGTTGTTACAGTACATTTCACTGAAAACCATATACTAGAATAAAACATTATAGATGTATAAATCTTAAACAGAAACACAAAAATAGATTTTCACTTGGCAAAGAAAAAAAAAAAAAAACACCACCAGCCAAAGTCTAAAATGATAAAATGTGCTATTGTTCTTTTATTATATGCACATGAAATTACTCTGAAAATTTGCTTCTGATAATGAAAATATGTCTGGCACTTTCTCTATCAAATGCAACTGATACCAAAAAAAGATGGCTGGCATCTTCAGTCATTAAGATATGCTGTAGCTCACCGAAGAATAGTCCCCTTAAAATTGTTCTAAATTGGACAAGACTGTGTTGTTGACTGAACAGCCTTTATAAAACTATGATATGGCATGGTTTACTCTCAAACCTTCCCTGCTAACACACTACTATCAAGTCAGCAATGTCATTATATAGCCAGTACTTCTTAGAAGGAATCACTAACTGGAACCTAAATGTGCCTCATTTAATTCACAACACTATATATATGCCATCACAGCAGTAAGCAGTAAATAGTTTTAAAACACAAAAACTAGTTTCACTCACCAAAAAAAAAAAAAAAATTTGTTTAAAATGACAGTGTTGAGGGTGGCAATAAATATGCATCCTACATAATGAAGAAAGCTCCAAAACTCTAACTATGTAACACATTACATGACACGGCACTTGTCTTTGTCTTGAAGCTGCGGAGGAAGCAGAGAGTACTGTTACACATCACCTTAAAAAAAGTCTTAAGCACGTAAACATACATTTACATCTTCAAAATCTCCAGGAATCAAATTAATTTTTTTGTAATCTACATAGTATCTGACCATATTAGTCAACTAACTTGTTTTTGTCCTTTACTCTTTTTTTTTAAACATATTTTTCAGGCATTAATATGAATATAGGCAATGTAGAGAAACATTTACGCATGTGAAAGCTTGAAAATAACTAAAGAAATAGACAAGAAATTAGACTCTTTCGAAAATAAATGCCTAAGGAATATACTCGATATAAAGTGGAACGAATTCAAGAACAACGCAGAGATCAGACAGATGAGCAAACAACAACCTGTCTCATGGGTGATCAGAAAAAGATGGACATATGTCGGTCATGTGATGAGAAGAAACAATCACAGGATCCCCAAGCAGGCTATCAAGTGGAACACAACAGATTGAAGAAAAAGAGGTCGACCATGTGAAACTCTAAAGAGGACATTGTTAAGAGAGGCCAGTTCAGTGGGCATAGCATCCCTTGACGAGATTGAAAAACTCACAGAAGATAGGAAATCTTGGCCGTTGTTGGCGAGATCTTCAGCTGCCGTGCGTGGAGCAGTGCTCTTCCCAGCCAAAGAAGAAATTTGCAAATGAGGTTGCCGCGCAGCATCACTGCGGAAAAGGTGGTTGAAAGAATAAAGCGAAGCAAACAGTCAAATCACGGCACCTCTGGTCTGGAGGTCGGCCACGTCCTGAGTGCAGTCATATCGGGTGAAATGCATGAACCGGCTTGTCCCAGAGGTTAAGTCACTGCTGGCTTGACTTTTCAAAGGCCGCGCGTGGAGTGAAGCTCCTCCCGGTTAAGGAAGTAAATGCGGAAATAAAGGTTGCTGTGCGGCGCCGATGGGAAAAGGTGGTGGAAAGTGAAGTTTAACCTGGTATGTCCAGTAGTATCACTACGAGAGCTATACCACGGCACCTCTGCTCTAGAGGCCGCCTACGTCCGAAATACACCTACACTGGTGAAATATGCCTAAACCGGCACACACCAGGGGTGGAACTCGATGGCTAGACATGTCATGCCACCTCCGCTCTAGAGGTCGGTAACGCCTGATAAACACCCATACTGGTGAATTTTGCCTAAACCGGCTCATACCAGGGGTGAATCTTGAAGGCCATGAATGTCACAGTACCTCTGCCCTAGAGGTTGGTCCCGTCTCAAACATGCCCATACTGGGAAATGCCTAAACCGGCTCAACCCAGGGGTAGAAGTCACTAGTGGCGAGGATTCGTCCTCCTGGACAAAAGCTCCATCCTGGTCACAACTAGGAAGGGTAGCGGCCACGACCGCAAAATGCTGAAGTCGGAGACACTGGACCAGGGAAGTCTAGATAGGCAACCACCTCTCACCCGGCGGGGATGTCTGCGTATCCTAATCACGCTGAGGTTTTCCGGTGAGAAAGTCTAACCCTGGACTGGATGGGCAACCACCTCTCACCCGGCGGTGATACACGGGTATCTCAAAACACGTCGAGGTTTTCCGGTGAGAAAGTCCAACTCTGGCCTGGGTGGGTTACCGCCTCTCACCCAGCGGGGATGCACTGATATTCCAAACACGTCGAGGTCTTCCGGTGAGAAAGTCCAACCCTAGACTAAACTGGTGCAATGAAAACCACGGTGTCACGCAATCCCGCTTCCGAGACCCACCAAGAATACAGGCTAAAGCACTGTGATACTCTGAACCTCTTGTGGTCCTTTCGTGGAACTTGTGTGGTCTATTTTGGACCACACAGGGGACCACGGGACCTAACGAGGACCACATGCGTGAATTCAGTAGGTTCACAGTGCGGTTTTTGGTGGTAGAAGTGAACGAAGAAGAAGAAGAAGGAAATCTTGGCAAACTACCATGCAACGTTTAGCAGCACAGGAAAGATGTAATATGCAACTTCAAATGTGAACAAGACCTAAAAAAAAAAGAGGGTGAGTATTTCTTGAGTGTTTAAGACAAACAAACATATACACATGCATAAAACTCTACCAATGATACTATTAAGTAATGCTAAAATCTCAATTTCCATGCCATCAAGGCAAATTGAGAATAGTGTTAGGCCTGTATATCCAAGATCATCGGCACATGAAAGTGTGATGTACTCAGCATCATGTCTGGCCACATATACCTTCCCAGATTTCTCTAGTACCCATTATTATAGACTGGGTAGACACAAGGACATTTCTGGTGTGCTGGTACCATAAAAAAAATCCCCACTGCTGGCATTTGAACGGAGTACCACCAGATTAATAAACCAATGCCAACAAGGAGTACTCATTATTTATGTTCTCTGATACATGCAACTCTCTCCTCTGGGTCTCACTCATCTCTCTAATTTTTCTCTAAGATGACTTGGTGGGACCAACACACTCAACTGTCTCACTCATCTCTCTAAGATGACTTGGTGTCACCAACACACCCAAATGGCTTCTCTTATGTGGCATCTGGCACTTATGGACTATCTGTCTTCATATATGGCATATGCTAATTTCTTTTTATCTGATTAACACTGGTTGTTTCAGTATATAATCACTGGCTGTCAGCCTGTGAACACAACAAATGTAACATGCTTTAACTGCGGACAGTATGTTTTATTCCTGCAATTTTATTCTCATTAATGGATTGCCTCAAATATTACAAACTACAACAATGTAGTGTCATCATCTAAAGTTTATCTCTGTTTCAACTTACATCTGAATCTGAAACATCCCTAGCTCCTGCTCTTCTCTGGCTGTAGGAGGACACACTCCTGATATTTTTGTTCAATGTGCAGGATGCTACTTCCTGTAGAAGTAAAATGTATATTTTGTCAATGTAATCAGACAGCATAGCTCTTTTACTCATGTCAACTGGTCAGATCATACTCAAATATGCAATGTTAAATCTTAAGACTACTGAACAACATGATACACAAACATTTTTTTTATCATTCTTCATGGACACAACATTCTACCAGAAAAATGATGCGATGTCTATTTTTAGCATTTACTTAATGGATAAAAATATTAATACTTTTTTTTTAATTTAAAAAAACTGCTCAAGGCATCCTAAATGTTTACAAAAACAAAAACACCAAAAAAAGTAGGAAAGAATGTTTCACATACTGTCTCATCCTGATCTAGAAGTGCTGTGGTCATATCACTGCCAACAAACCATCTCTTTCCTCTGAGCACCAAGTCATGAGGTGGACTGTGTGTCTGCTCTGTGTCTGAACTCCAAAGCTAATGGGGGGAGGATGAATAGGAGGAGGATGAGGAGAAAAAAGAGAAATACACTGAGATGAAACTATAAAACTACATTGAAAACTAAGTTTGAAGCACACTTAACCCCTGCTCCATTCATACAAGACAATGAAGCACTCATCTACTCTCTCTCTCTCCAGAATTCTTAGTCCTCACAGCTCATTACTGCAGATATATAATCAATCTCCCATTCATCATCTCTGTTCTTAGCTTTCTGCCTTCAATTATTTACTCTTATATTCCCTTAAGTCCCTTTTCACATCTCTTTTCTTTGACTTGGTATGGCATTTTGGTGTTGTCTCTTCTGTCTCCTATATATACATCCAATTTTGATCTGACATATCTTTATCAATGACCCATCTATCATAATTTGTGAGCTTTCATTGTAAAGGTAATTAGCAGTTATGACTATCCAGATTCCATCCACTTCCATTTATAAATATGTTTGGGCCACATTTTGAAAGTCTAAACCTTCAGGAAAGTTAGAAAAAAAAATATGCTCAAGGAGAGCATGGAACTTGAAACAACAATTGCTTTGGTGTTCTTAAAAGATTGAAAGAAAGGTTTTCCAAGCATTAAAAAAAATAATAATAATGTCCTAGAAAACTAGAATAATTCTAGAAATATTAGAATTCTTGGGAACGGTCAGCAAACAATGTAATTATGAGATGTAGCAACAACGATTACATCAATGTTTCAGCAAAAAGTACATCACAAATTTGTCTAGTACACTTTATCCAAACTTTTTTAAAACAAGATTTATATTCCTCAAAGTATTTCATCAACACATGTACAAAACATGTGTCAACTTGGTCATTACTAAGAGTGTACTTTTATGTTGCATCACTGATTTTCTAAAGAGGGCATTTTTCTGAGCCCACATAGACTTTTCATGATGCTTGAAATACAATTCTGATTTTTTTCTAACTTTCAAACTAAAAATTTATACCAATCAACATACTCTTCCATTTATATATCTTACATCTTTCCTACATCATCATGCATCACATACGGCTCACAGTGTGTCTCACCACAAGTCCTGCAGGTTCCCATAACAATTAGGTTTTCATCACTCAGAGTCACCTCTAGATAGGACCCAGAGTGAGGCTGCTGACCCCACGCCCAACCTCCTTACTTGGAGGACTGGTGTGTAAGAACTTAATCTAGCCCTCCCCCAACAGACCTGTCCAGTTTGGTTGAAACTGCCAGGGGCACTGGCACAGCTCTTAGGATCATAAGGGTATGCAAGCCACCCTGGCACTTGTACGTAGTTATATGTTTATAAAATAGGTGTTATATTTATATAACATTTATATACATTATAAAATGGAAAAAAAAAAAAGACAAGACTATCTCATTCTTTTTTTTTTTTTAATTCACAAGCATGTAGTGAAAACTTTACACATGAGGGTCATACCGAAAGTCGTGAGCAAAATTTTTTTTAAAATCAGAGTTTATAGATAGAGATAATATAAATGTATCACCTTAACTGCAGCCTTTGCATTTCATGTAGAGGTAACATGACATCACCATCATGTGTCACATGACCACGCAGAGCATAAACAAAATGGCAGGTGCTGACTTTTCATTTTGTCAGCGTGTTGTTGAGTTCCTCATTAAAGAGGAAATTCCCGCTGTTGAAATTCACCAAAGACTTCAACTTGCTTATGGAGATGTGTGTATGGGTGCTAGCAGTGTTAGGAGGTGGGTGAAACATTTCAAAGATGGAAACACAAGCATCCAAGATATGCCTCTTGGCAGTTGCCCTCGAACTGCCTCCGCTGAACGCATCATGAAAAGGGTTGATGACATCATGAAAGAAAACAGACTGTCACAGTATCTGAAATCACTGTAAATCTTGGAATAGGACACAATGCAGTACAGGAAATGATTGAAACCCTAGGCTATAGAAAAGTTTGTGCCAGCTGGGTACCACAGGAGAGAACATCCAGAAAGCAGTGTCTGTGCCATCGGTCAGCTGGAAAGAAATTCTACCGGGAGGATATTTTCAAACTTGCAGAGTGATGGGAAAAAATGTGTGCAAATAAATGGAGATTATGTTTAAAAGTGAAGAAAAGGATGCAGACTGAGGTGATACATTTATATTTTCTCTATCTATAAATTCTGATTTTTAAAAAATGTTTGCTCACAAAATGTATGACCCTTGTACATTCTGCATTCTTGTGATTTGACTTGTATTGTGTGAAAATATGCAGTTGTTCCTCAAGTCAATATTCCACTGTCCACATCTCCTTTCTCACAAAGTTCTACATAAAAACTTACAGTAATAGACTGTCCAGCCTTAATGACATTTTTCCCAAACTTGTGCCTTGTTTCATCCTCTCCAGCCACATGTCTCACTTGCCAGTGATTCAGGGGAATATCCTGGGTAAGAATGAAACAAAATGTATTTACGATCATTTTGCTCCAGTTTGTAATAGACTGGGGGAAAAAAAAAAAACTGAAACAATGCTTATATAAAAAAAAACATGCTTGTTGTTATTCATATTTGCTTTTAAGCAGAATGAAAGCCTTTAGCTAATTCTCTGGGGTGCCTTACATCTTGAGATGTTTTCTTTAGTTATTCTGATATGTCTGCAATTCTTTGTTAAATCTGTGTTTATTTCATCTGGTCCTTGAATTCCGGTTTTAAGTCTGCTCTGTATTTCCACTGATTGTGGATCTTTTCCTCATCTGATCATCATTCTTTATCATACACTTTTTAAATTCTGCTTTCAGCCTTCTCAGCCAGTTCCATTAACTGTGTCAGAATAGCTTAGCCACAATGTGCAACAGCAGCCTTGTCATAATAAAACAATGATGTGGAAAGATGAAAAAAAAAAATGTTTAAAAAACATAAAATGAAGACAGAGAGAGAGAGAGCATGGGAGAACAAGCTGCACTGGGCTAAGCTTTTGTAATCTTCACTGCCTATGGAGTTAAGATCGCACCACAGTACTATATGCAAGAACATGCTTACAAAAATTTCCTTTACTGATCCCATAAAGAAAAGTGTCCTCAGCCTCTATAGTTTTATGAGTTGTGTTTAGAACATGTATAGAAACTCAACCATCACATCCTGGACAGCTACAAGTTTTAATTTTGTGCAAAGAAGCCTTAAACTGGCAAAGCTCCACTCTAGCTTTCCTTATTTCTCAAAATATGAAACAGCAAAGAAAGTCTGACATAAGCAATTAATACTAAAATATGAATCATCTGAACTGAAACCTTCATAAAATGAATATTTTACATAATATACAAATCATTTAATAACATCTGCAAAATAAATGCTAATTATACAACACAGAAGAAAGCTCTTCTCTGCATTAAAATAAGGCTTGAAAAAAATTATCTTTGTATCAGTATCAAATAAAGGACAAGCTCCACCAGATAAATAAGTGGCAAAAACTGTGGTTCATCTGATCTGCTGTAGTAGACAGTATGGTTTCTACAGCAAGCACATGTCATGGCATAAAGTGCAATTTGGAAAAATATACCTTGTCTGTGGTGTTGGTTAGTTTGATAAATTTCCCATCCACGTCAACTTCTGATATATCAATTCCACAGGTAGATGTGGCAGAACGAGTGAAGCCGCTAGATGAGCTTTGCTGTGAGAACTCCTCCAATGGCTGACCAACATCTGCTCTGCGTCTCTTTTTGGCTCCACTAGATGAGGCTGGACTGGTTTTGTCAGAGGCAGCCGCTGATAAATTTAATCTAAGGGAGAAAAAAAAAAAAAGATGACTGTACTGATCACTAAACAACCAAATATTTAAAACACCAACAAACATGCACATATAAAAACTGGCTACATTATGGTTGTAAAAAGACTATAATCAAATTAGCATAATAATCAAAACAGGTTTTCTTGTAATAAAGAACAATAAATATCTACTCATTTTACCTTACTCACATTATATACACTAACAACTAAGACTAAACGACTATGACCCCAATATTTTTGTATTTACATTCAAGTGCCTTTAATACTATTAATTCAAACACAAACAGGCAAATAAATCTGTTCTATTTCTTGAAAAACTGTTATATCAAGGAACACAGAATCAACTTAAGTCACCCATACTGCTGCCTTCTACCAATTGGCAAACTCTGATTCAGAATATTCATTCTGATATGGAAGTTGAAATAATAAGGCTTATTTCTTTTGTGCCCATCTCTGAGAATGCTTAAGATTTCACCTGAAATTAGAATGTCTGTGTTAAATAGATTAAATTTTTTTCTAGAGTTTGCTTGAATTAAAACTTGCGTGAATCTATACGTAAGAGATCTAGACTCAGGCTCATCGCTTTAAAGACCTGAACATGGACTTGGCCTCAGCATGACTTTGTTGAATAGTGACTCCGATTTTGATTTATGACTTCAAATTCTCCAACTGACTCAACAATTTTACTACACTTCTTGTATGTTTCAGTGACATGATTTGTGTGCTGTCAGACATATGTACTCTGAATGTACCGTTTGTTTATCTGATGCACGACACTACGCAATAATTCACTCGATCTAGACAAAGTAATGAAACTTCTTATTATATGCAGGTAATATGAAACAATTAGGTGCCATAAAAGTGAAGGATTTATATCACCAGTCTCTGAGACGTCTCTGTCATGCTTGTATTATCATACGTGTCTTTGCAGACAAAGATGTGGGATTCAGGGGAGATAATTCAGGCCTGGGTCTGTGCAAAACCTTTCAAAATATAGGAGGGGTGCCCAGGTGCTTTTATGTGACATTACTATCTATACTGAAGAGTTAACTTGATGTGAGATCCACTGCCCAGAATTTGCCAGTAACAGGACCTTTTTTTTTCTGTACTAAAATCGGATGTATATTAGATGAATATGATTTTTAATTGTTTGCCATGTATTTTGTTAGAGGACACATTATCCGTATTTTTACTAGAGATCTTCCAGCCAGGAAGACTTAAGTTCATTTCACTGTCGCCATTTCCGTATGTATATTACTTGCTGCTCAAACTTAAATAATATTTTTTGCACTCTTTCACTGCATACAGTGTTAGCTGTATATGTTAACCATTTCCACTTTTAGTGGACTACCTTTTTTTCAGAAGCTTGCCATCTTAACTCAAAGCTGTAAATAGGTAGTTCATTCCATGGTGCTAATGTATGAAAAGCTATTATCAGCCTTTATTGTCCAAAACCTCTGGGTCTGTGTTCCTAATATGTTTTAATTCTGTGTAAAATAAAAATGAACAAGTGACTGCTGGACGCTTCATATAGTGGTAAATAAAGTACGTAGAGCTTATATAATAAATCACTTTTAGTAATGCTGATCTAAATGAAAACCAACAGTAATTTTTTTTAACTGTTTGATTTACAGACTTGAGAACTGAAGATGCTTGCAAGTACCTGAGACTTGAAGCTGCTTGCAAGTACCTGAGACTTGAAGCTGCTTGCAAGTACCTGAGACTTGAAGCTGCTTGCAAGTACCTGAGACTTGAAGCTGCTTGCAAGTACTTGAGACTTGAAGCTGCTTGCAAGTACTTGAGACTTGAAGCTGCTTGCAAGTACTTGAGACTCAACTTGAAGCTGACTGCAGGGACTTGAGATTTGTCATAAAGGATCTGAAGATATCTGTTATATATGCAATATTGTTAACATGAAAGCATACCTTGTTTCCTCTGACTCAAGCAGCTTTCTGTATGCTTCAATTTCTCTGTCTAGTTTGATTTTGATCTCCAACAGGCTAGCATATTCTATTTCAAGGTCTTCAATCTGAGTTCTCAGATCAGCAATCTCTGCGTCACGTTGCTGTAACCTACTACGAAAGTCATCACGCTCTCTGGCTAGCTGTTTCTCAAGGTCACGGATGCGGGCATCGTAACCTGCATACTAAGATAACGTAGATACTAATCAGGCATCCAGGAAACCACAATCTGATAAACATTCATTATAACATAAGTCAACAGAGAATCAGATTTTCAGGAGCATACAGCATGCTTCAGTAAAACAAATCAACCAACATGTATCATTATGCATCACATTCCTGTTCCAAAACACTGACAATCTCTGTACAATGTTTCAACACAGACTGTTACAGAAAGCAGAGATTTCTTGCTAGCATCCTCATTCTGAGAAGATAAGTCATTACACCAATCAGAGAATGTAGACTAAAAAATGCACAAACTCATCATTTTGGTGGACAGAATTATTGATGAAATCAACTTCTCCAGGTCACTCAAGCTATTATGAAACACACACAATACAACAAATAATCTCTAACAGAATTTTCAAAGTTTCTGTATGAATCTGTAAGAAAGCAGGTTTTATGAGACCAACCTCTGACTTGAGTTTGCTAAGTTCAGACTGCAGATCATCAATTGTCTTGCGAGCAACTGTCAGTTCTTCCCATGCTGCACTTGATGAGGAGTTACTTCTAGCAGCCTGGGCTCTCAGATCTTCAATCTAAAATGAAAACAACAAAAATCTATCACTTTATAGCACATGCACGGGGATGAAGATGCTGTCCAATACGACAGTCAGTGACCCAGTGAAGGCATTTTCTGCTTATAACAGAGCCCAATAAATAAATGAATGGTGTAATCTTCTAGCTGACTTCTTCTGCTGGTTGTCTATTGGGCTGCTGAGGTACTGATAGAAGATGATGAAACACTCCCTGCAAAGATATACACTTTCCAGGACAATCACATACTGGCACACTGGATATATCTATCAAGACTGCATTACCTTGGTGCTCACACCTGATTTATTGTGTGAACGTGATGATGATGGCCAACGATGAAAATATATGGAATGATTTCTCCAAACATGCATACTCCAACACAAATAGCTCCAAGCTACTATCTAGCCAAGTTACTAGGAGCGCCATAAGAAATCAAGCTGGCTAATAACTATCACATACTAAACATGACTACATTTCTCAACCAGACTGGACTACACATTCTGGTATCAGGGTTGACAAACCATAGATGATCAAGACCCTGTCCCACCTCTCTACTGTAATCAAAAAAAAAAACAGACCTAGCCTGGCTAATGGGGCAGGAATCACCATAGTTCCCATAGCTGTGGAGTCTGCTAAAGAGGCATTGCACACCCTCTACTTTTTTTTAGCCCCACTAAGGATCCAAAAAAGCAGCCCCATAACTCACTCTAAAACACAGTCTAAAACCAATCTTCTTCCAGAAACAAAACCAGCAAACTTAAAATAAGGTCTGCAGCAGATGGAAGTGTCAACAAAGTATTAATAAAACAAACAAAAAAATTGCAAAAAGACATGGAGAATTACAGCAAGCAGCTCATGACAAGAACTCAATTAATTTTAGAGTATTTGTTGACAGCCTCTGTTTGGTATGTGCCGAATTTCAAGTAATAATTATTTTGTGCTTCATATATTGCAATAACACCCCCACTTTCAACTTAGTTCATTCAACTTCAGAAAGGTTTAGAGCAGCTTTAAACAGCAGCAAGAAAATTTCACAAATATCAGTGACCTCAACTACAACAACTCAATTAAAATCCCTTGACTGTAATGATTGTTTAATTTCCAAATTCATATACCTGCTGCCCTCAGATTACCATTCTTGTCTCCCTAGTCTGTGGTTACAACTTTAGCTGTTCCATATACATAGCACTATACCATCTATTTATACTGCTGATGAATAAATGTTACTGAAAATGCATAAATTAGATCATTTGGTTCCATCTTGTTTCCTAATACTATAGGATTTGTTTTGTAAGCCTGACTCACCCGTTAATAAAAATGCACAGGCTAAAAGATGGGAAATATAGAGGCTCAGTACTGGGTTGGATGGATTTTTTTTTTTTTTTGGTTTCAGAACATGTTCCATTAAAAGTCAACCCTACTGTACATGTTCTTTAACTACACAGTAAACTTTCATGTTAAAAAAAAAAAACAGCTATTGAATCAAATATCAACTCACCACCATGTTTTTTTCTAAGATCTCAGCACTATGTTTTTACTAAGATCTCAGCATTATGTTTTTACTAAGATCTCAGCACTATGTTTTTACTAAGATCTGACCTTTCTTACCTTACTCTCATACAATGTTTCCAATTCCACCTTCACAGTTTGCAGGTCATAATCATGCTGGGCTCTGATCTCACGCAGCGCATCCTGTAGGCGAGCTTCATATTCTTGTTCAATCCTGCCATCGACTTCTTCCAGCTGAGCTGTGGTTCGGATGCGTGACTCTTCCAATTCCTGTGAACATTAAAAAATATATTCCACATTGTACTAATATTTAAAATATACCAAATGATGTTTTTAATACATTTGATTTATAATTTCTTCCCTTGCTATCACATCACAATGCATCTTCAGTCAAGTCCTAACAGATGCATTTCTTTATTTGATTTGTATTCTATTTTTTTTTCCTCCAGATTTCTCTTTCTGATATTCAGCTTTAACTGTATGTAAATTTACAAAACTAACTACTACTACATTTTTTTTTATCCTAATACTACATACGACAGACATAACATCTATGACTTCACCACAAAACTTCCTGTACATATCTCTTCCTCTCTTCTCTCCAGTACTTTCTTTCCTTCCTTTTAAAAAAAAAAAGGGGGGGGGTGTGAAGACACCATCCAATTAGGCAATCAGCAACCCATAGCTGATATGCTAGCATCAGAATAGTGAACCACAGCTGACCAAGACCCTGTCCCATCTCTCTGTAGGTACCCCCAGTAACAGGCCTAGCCTGGCTAACGGGGCAGGGATCGCCATAGTCTCCATGGTGGTGGAGTCTGCTAAAGAAATATTGCACACCCCCTGCTTTTTAGCTGTACTTTGGAACTGAAAAAAATAGCTGCCATAACCTAATTCCAAGCCAATATGATTCAGTGCCTCAATACCCTCATAGAATCGGCTGCAAAGAACACCAGCTCATAGGTACAGGGAGATAGTACAAGGCAAGACAAGACCTCCTTTTAAAATGACTTTTTCTTCCTGTATGCTGTTTACTTTTCTGTCTACCCCAGCAATCATACTGCATGTAAGCCTGACACTTGGCTAATATGACATTATGCAGACTTCTGAACTGAATAACAAACAGCACTAGACAATTTATTTCAACAATGTATTACTCTTTCACACTCTAGATTTTTTTTCTAAGCTGAATGCAACATTACATGCTCACAAGAAAGACAGTTAAACCGGATTTTGCACAACACTAGACTTTTGAACTGAATATCACAGTTTACACGCTCACAAAATTGACAGTTAAACCAGATCTTGCACACTAGGACTTTTGAACTGAACATGACAGTACCTGCTCACACTCTAAACAGTATGACAGTACTACTCACATTACACTTTTGACACATGACATTTGCCTAGATTTTTTTAAACAAACGATGACACTACCTGCTCATACACTTGACTTTTGAAGTGAAGATCTTCCTTCAGTGTTTTCACTCTGTTCTCCAAATCAACCCTCAGAAGTGTCTCATCTTCTAACTGCTTCTTGATGGCTGCCAGGAGATTCTCTAATCTTGCCAGTTCATTCTTAAGATTCTGTTTACACACACAAATGAGATTAAGTTGGTAATGCTGCCTGGATGAATCAAAGAATTTACAGTCTGCACTGTAAAAAACAAATGCCTAAGGAAAATACTTGGTATAAAGTGGAATGAATTCAAGAACAATGCAGAGATAAGACAGATGAGCAAACAACAACCTGTCTCATGGATGATTAGAAAAAGAAGATGGACATATGTAGGCCATGTGATGAGAAGAAACAATCAGAGAATACCAAACAAGCTATCAAGTGGAGCACAACAGGATGAATATATATAAAATAAATATATGTGGCTTGTCCGATGCTTTTCTAAAAGGAAGTCTTTTCTAAAAGACAAGCCACAGCTTCTTACAAGTTACATTTTTTTTAACATAGCATTCATGTGAATTTATACTTTATCTCCTCTATTTCTTCACCCTGTGTGTTTTTTTTTTTGTGATTAAGGCTCACACAAAACTTCACAACTGTGTACTGGTTAAGTAATAAAGTTGTCCTTACTTTTTTCCTAATTTATACATTTCAGTTTTACTGCATTTCTCTTTTTAATTTATATCAAGCTAACACTCCTCTCCTCCCTAGCAACTTAATTTTTTTTTTTAGTTCTTTTTATTAGAGTAATGTACCTTTTTAAAAAGGAGTTTCTGCATAGTTGTTTGTTGGCCAAATTCCATACACTGATAGAAAATAAAAGACTTCTCAATGTGATGAAGTGCTGTTACAAGACATGACAGTTGTAGGAGATATTTTGTTGTGCTGAATTAATCAATACATTCTTCTTTGAGCAGCTGCTCAATTTAGCAGCTTTCTGAACCATGAGGCTCATTGCTGCAGACAAGACACGCCTCCTCTGTTCCTGGCCTTTTCTTGCCATCTGTCGATTCCAAAAGCGTGTATATCTTCTTCTAGGTTGTCTCACCATCGTTTCTAGGTCTACCTCCTGGTCTGTCCCCTTTCATTACTATTATGTATATATTACATAGAATATCGGGCATCTTGTCTATCCTGCTCCATTCTCTCTAAATACCCAAGCCACCTCTGTCTGTTGCTTTTCATAATGTATGTTATAAATGGAGAGTTAAACAATGTGTTATAGGGTCTCTAACTGATCCATAAATTCTTCTCAAGATTCTATTCTCAAATGCCTGTATTTGGTTTTGATATTGTTTAGCTAATGTTAGAGAAGATGCAGACAGAGAATATTATGTCACAGTAACTGGAGATTTATGAAATACCAGAGATTAGATATGCTGATGATACAGTATTGCTGTCCACAACACAAAAAATGAATGGATAAACTAATTATGTCAGTCCGTAAGAACAGTGAAGAGCAAAACCTCTATCTTAATGCGAAGAAAACTAAATTGAAGACAACTGACAAAAATAAGGCAGCTGAAATATGTATCAATGAGGGTTCCATACATGAATTACAAAAAAACAGTGAAATTTGTCCAAGAGACAGGACTGCAGATATAGACAGACAGTGCAAATGAAGAAGAAGTATCAATGAGGAAAAATTGGAAGAAGTGGAGAGTTTTGAATATCTTGGATCACTACTAATAATGGAGATACAATGAGGGAAATTAAAAGTAGGACATCTATTGCTCTTCAGAAAGTAAACCAACTAAAGAATCTATGGAGATGAACAGACAGAACTACAAAAATAAGATTTTTAAGGGCATGCATCCTTCCCATCGCAACATATGCCTGTGAGACCTGCATACTTAACAAAACAGCTGAAAAACATGTAAATGCCTTTTAATGTAAATGCTACAGAAGAGTTCTTCAAATATCATGGACACAAAAAAAGAAAAAATATATCTATACTACAATAACTTAATACTGAAGAAGGCTGGCTAGTAGAGGATTAAAGAGAGAAAACTTAAATATTTTGGACACATTAAATGTCATGATAATCTAGAGAAGATCGTCGTGGAAGGGTACATAATGGGAAAAAGAAAGAGAGGAAGACCAAGGTGAAGATGGATGCAAGACATAGTTGATGATCTGCAAATGGATGCATCAGCAGCAGGCCATCTTGCTCACAACCGAGGGGCCTACAGGAGTGCTGTTAGGGAGGCAAAGTTCCCCAAGGGACATGCAAATGAATGGTTTAGCCATGCTTCATGTTTTATGACCATATAATCAACACATATGACCTAAATATGTTACTTTAAATCAATCAAAATGGATTACCTTCAAAATGATGCAAAAGAGTCAATAAAACCATACTAATCACCACTACTGGAACTCTGTTTATCTTGCTGACATGCAAGTCCCACGATAATTAACAAAGCCAGTCACCAATTCAATCTCCAAATTGAACATTTTATTGTGTTCAGTACCCCCAACTCCCTCAAAGTTATCAGCTGAAGTGCTCCTGTTTAATTAATCATAAGATGACTATGTCAGAAAACATCTCGCAGTAACTACCCCCCATCACCACATTAGCAATCCCCTAGTTTGATTTCACTCACTAGCCCAATTTTAAAATGTGAAGGCTCCATGAGATTCCCCTACCCACCAAGAGGTTTGCATGCAAAACATTAATCAAGAGAGCACCTGATCATCTATTCCTCAAATTACACAGACCAACACCAAATTTACTTTATCCAAAAACTACTAGCATATATGAAAGTATTATTACTCATGCAGGCATTCTTTTACTGTCATTTTCAAAACCTCCTGTGCCCTAATCTTTTTCCACATATAACCTAATAGTTTCTCCATCATACAACTTAAAAAAGATAGAGAGGGGGGTGGATGTGGAAAGAGGTGGAAGTGGAAAGAGAGGCAGAGGTGTAGGTGGAGAGAAAGGTAGAGGTGGAAGGAGGTGGGAAGAGGTGGAGAGAGAGAGACCACACTTTCTGCCTGAAGCCACTGGCAGTTACTAGAAAACTTCTTCCAGAATTTCATTTACAAGTTTCAGTGATCCATTCAGATGATATTTGCTCAACAAAATTAATACAATGAAAGGAGAGAGAGAGAGACACAGAGAGAGAGAGAGAGAGAGCATAAACGTATATGATCCTGCTTCAAGATTAGCACAATCACTACATAAACTCACAAACTGCTGAAGGTTATTACAGGAAGAAGAATTCCTGAAATGTTCCCTGGCATGGCATAAAGCACTGAGATCAGTGTTTGGAATCTCATGAGGAATAGTGAATAGTTGTAATTTACAAACTTTTCACTGTCCCTTGTAAACAATAAAATGTTCATAGAAAACCAAAAAGGACTTGCAAACCTAAGCAATAACTATTTTAACAACTATTAAAAATTACTTCAATGTCTCAAATTTCCCATACTCTTAAGAGTATTTTTGTGAGCTTATCTAAATGAAGTCCCCTATTTATGGGACAGACACTCACTTTATATGCCTGTTCACTGACGGTCAACACAATTATAATTTTGCTTGCAACTCTATAAATTCTTTTTTTTTTAATCTTATCTTTTTTTTTCTCCTTCATTTTCAGCAATCAGAACTGGAAAAAAAAAAAGTGATGGGGAGCTACAGGCTCTTCTGGACATCATGGTTCGTGAAAGTAAAAGTAAAGGTCTCAGTCTGAATAAAAAGAAGACTGAAGTGGTGGTTATCTCAAAGAAAAGAATACCACCAAAATGTAACATTACCATCGATGGCACAGACCTGAAACAAGTTGATAGATTCAAGTACTTAGGAACAATTATAACAGCTGATGGGAATTGTCACAATGAAACAAAAAGCAGACATGCTCAGGCCAAGTCAGCATTCCAGAAAATAAGAAACATCTTGTGTAACAGATCCATATCAACAGAAACAAGATTCCGAGTACTTAAATGTTACATCGAGCCAATTTTGTTTTATGTATGTGAAATATGGTCCATGAATAAGAGAGTACAGAAAGAAATGGAAGCCATGGAAATGTGGTTCATAAGAAGGATGTTGAAGGTACCATGGACAGCTAAGAAAACCAATGAAGAAGTCTTAAGAGAGGCTGGAGTTAAAAGGCAAATTACAGCAAAGATCAGAGGCAGACAAGCAAGATTTGTAGGACATTTTCTGAGAAGAGTAAAATTGGAACACATTGTGGCAACTGGAAAAACTGAGGGAAGGAAGACAGAGAGAGAAGTTACTGGATGGGCTGTCAGTGTGGCTATGAAGAAAGTCACAGGCGGATCTCATAATCAAGTCTAAAGACGGGGAATTGTGAAGAGAAATGGTCGCCTATGACACACGGCACTTGATTGATTTTTTGTTAAAAATTCAAGTTCACATTTTGTTTAAACTGACTCGTTCAATTATACATTAGCATTACTGAACGAATAAAAATGCTAATCCACCCCTTATGTCTTTATGCACTGATATTAGAATGTGTTCACAATTTTACACATTTGTAGTGAATATCTGCAACAAAATCAACAAATTACATTTTTCACAGCTCTTTCGAATACAATACTGATCACTGAATACCTGATTCTCTTTCTCCAATTCTCGTGCCTGGGTTTCTGCCAACTGCCTCTCCAGAAGCTGTATGCGCCTTTCAAGTCCAGCAGCTTCACGATCTCGTTTGTTATATCTGAAAAAAAAAAAAAATTGTTCACATGTCAAGTTCAAGGCATTTCAGAACAGTTAACTCCTAGCCTACCATAAGCCAAATTGCTTTTAAAAAATTATAAAAAGAAAAAAAAAACTTGACTAGTCATATAGTTTTGTTCCTTAATTGAGAGTTTGTAATTTTAAATGACTAGAAACACTAAAATTAGGTATCTCATCAATTCCAAGTAAAACATCACTGCGGCGATTTAAAAAAAAAATTAAACAAAATGTTTGTGCGTCATGGGTGTCTGATCAGATGAGTGGTTAGGCCGCTCAGTCTACTAATCCGGTGATCATCATCATCATCAGGTGCCGTGCTGACTGGCATTCGCTATTATGCTTCTCCAGAGTACACAATCCTTCATGCAGGCCAGCAGCTCAGTTGGTGATCTCCTTTCACACCATCCCGTCAGACTGTCCAGTATCATTTCTCTTGGTCTTCCTCTTGATCTTCTTCCTTCTATTTTTCCTGTTGTTATAATATTTTCAATGCCCCCTCTTCTCATTGCATGTCCTATGAAAGTACATTGTCTCTCTTTTATTTTTTTTTTTTGACAAGATTGTGTCTCTCTAGCTCTTCTCTTACATTCTTCATTAGTTATTTTTGCTTTCCAGGGGATTCGCAACATTCTTCTAATAAAACACATTTCTGCTGCTTCCAATCATTTTTTTGAAGACCTGCCTATTGTCCATGATTCACTTCCATATAACAAGATAGGTTCAATATAGCATTTTAGGACTCATTTTCTAACATTCACTGATAAGGATGTGTTGGCTAATATGTTTCTCATTCTCTGAAATGCAGTCTTTGTTTGGCCTATTCTGTTCCTAATTTCTGTTCTGCATTTCCCATCTGAAGTTATTACTGCTCCAATGTATTTGAATTTCTGCACCTGCTTTAGAATAGTTCCGTTTAATTTTATACTGCATGGTAGTGGACTCTGTTTCTTAGATATAACCATAGTTTCTGTCTTTTTGATGTTCAAAGTAAAGCCTTTCTGTTCACTTTCTTTGGCCACTTTATCCAAGATATTTTGCAGGTCTTGTTGGTTCTCAGCTATCAGTACTGTGTCGTCAGTATACCGAAGGTTGTTAATATTGTATCCTCCAATTTTTATGCCTGGTTCTGTGGTGACCGTTCTTAGAATATTCTCGCTGTACAGAGAAAAAAAGTCTGGAGATAGTACACATCCTTGTCGCACCCCTTGTTTTATAGGTTGATATTTTCCAGTTCTATTTTCAATTCGAATTGCTGCTTCTTGCTGCCAGTATAGATGTTTTACAATCCTCAGGTCTTTGCCATCTATACTGATGTCTTCAAGCATTTTAATAATTTCATTATGTTTCACTTTGTCGAATGCCTTGGTGTAATCAATGAAGCACAGGCAGAGATCTTTCTGTACTTCTAAAGCTCAATCTGTTAGTGTTCGTAAAGCATAAATGGCATTGTGTGTTCCCGTTCCTTCAACAAATCCAAACTGTTCATCTGCTATTTCCATTTTTTATCTTTTTCCTTGTTCTTCTCATAATGATTCTCAGAAGTAGATTCATTATGTGACATGAGAGGCTGATAGTCCGGCGGTCATCACATTCCTTTGTACCTGGTTTCTTTGGTAGTGCTACAGACGTAGATTTAATCAGGTCACTGGGAATATAACCACTATTATAAATGTCATTTAGTAACTTGGTTATCTCCGGTGATACAGTGGGATTTTTTTTTTTTTGGGTACCACCACACCAAAAAGACTCTAGCTTTCACCCAGCCTCTAAAAATGGATACCAGATAAATCTCTGGATGTAATACGTGCAGCCAGATGTGATACTGACCATATCACACTTTCATGTGTTGGTGGTTTTAGAAATACAGACCTAACACTGTATTCCCAATATGCTTTAATGGCATGGAAACAGAGAGTTTACCTGTCACCTTATTTTTCATCTTCATTGGCTCCCAATCATGATTTTTGTTCAGGAAAGTATAAAAGAGAAACTATCTTCCTGTGGACATGTCACAGCGGGCACTAAAGGGACATTTTATCTATTACACTATAGCAATGTTGATGATCTGTTCTTACATTCAAAGCCATAGGAGAGCTGACAATGATTCTGAACCAAATGGAACTAAAATTGTGGACTTTCATTCTGCAGGTTACAATTGTGGAAATTCTATAGACTCCTCAATAAGCACTGATCACACACACACACACACAAAACAGCAAATGATTCAGCACAGGCTGCAAAAAGAACTAAAAACATTTGTTTCTTATGGATGAATTTTTTTTTCTGTTGCTTAAATTGTAACTGTAACACATATCACTTCTAATATCTAGCATGATGAGAAATTTTAACTGACCATAGCAGAAAAGAAAGATATTGTCCTTAGTTCTTCACTTTATGACTGTATATCTGTCATGTGTTTTGAGTATCCATAATAGCCTGAATCTGGTATTTCTTATCTGTTATTATTATCAGCCAATTAAAACGTTAACTAAAAAAAAAAAAAAACTACAAGGAGAATGATGGTTACCAAAACATTTCCTCATGGCCTACATGTGTGAACCCCTAAAACAGACATCTTTGTGATAGTGTTACTCTGTTCTATTTCACATCATTTGAATAAATATTATGCATAAAATCTATTGTTTTTTTTCTACTTCTTAAAGCCATTGACACAGCAATAAATTGTTCTAGCTTCCATCATGAAACCAGACCAATACTAAGACCACTGGTGGCAAAACAGATATGGTTTCTTCGAAGCAACAGATACAATTTATTTAAAAAAAAAAAAAACAGCAAAAGACGGGATTTGATTAAAGACAAAAAAAAAAGGAACTTCACTGAACCAAAAGAAACAAACTTGGAAATATAAGGAAAAATGGGCTGACTTGACAACATCATCATCATCCTTTGGCTCATTTGGTGAATTTTTTAATCACACTAGACTGTCTATATTTTTTTTCTCCTGGTCTTCCTCTGCCTCTCTTCTCATTTATTTGTCCTTTTCTTGTGATGTTTTCAAGTCCTCCTCTTCTTATGTATAACAAATGATGACTGTTTTTTTATCAATTTAATTAGATACTTAATAATAATTTAATACTTGCTTACAAATATATCCATACCACAAGAACTTAATATTGAAGAAGGCTGGCTAGTAAAGAGGATTACACAAAGAAAACTTAAATATTCTGGACACAATAAATGTCATGATAATCTAGAGAAGACTGTCTTGGAAGGGTACATAATGGGAAAAGGAAAGAGAGGAAGACCAAAATGAAGATGGCTGCAAGACATCGTTGGTGATCTGCAAATGGATGCATCAGCAGCAGGCCATCTTGCTCACAACCGAGAGGCCTACAGGAGTGCTGTTAGGGAGGCAAAGTTACGCAAGGGACATGCAAATGAATGAATGATACTTGCTTTTCTTTTATTTCCCTATTTATCACATTACCTGTCCATAGAATTCTTAACATTATTCTAATAAACCACATCTCTGTTGCCTCTAATGAAATCTGCATCAATCTGTTGAATGTCCATGATCATTTTCATAGAGCAGGATAGGTTCAATGTATCAATGTAGCATTTTAGTACTTACTCTCTAGAGTTCAGTAATAAAAATCCACCGCAGATGCTTTTTTTCTTTTAGCATATCTATTCTTGATTTCTGAGGTGCATTTTCTGTTTGATATTACTCGAGTGGGCAGATATTTAAATGCATGTACTAACATCATCATAAACAGGAAAAAAAATTAATGAGAACTCTGGCAGAGGAAAGGTGACAGAGAAGTTCACTAACAGCATAAAGTGAATGGCATTATAGAGAAGTCAACTAACTGAGCTATGACAAATATCAAGAATCGAGATCTATATAGAAGAATGATCCCAAATGTTTTTGCATATCTGATAATAGATTCCATCATCAGTGTGAAAAAGAACTTAAAATAATGCAGTGGAATGCTGAAGGTATCAGCAGTGTTAGAGATGGCTATAGTAAAGAGGTGGAACTAGAGAACATACTTTTTGCAGAGCAGGTAAGTATATGCTGCATACAGGAGACACGCCTAACCAAAGATGCCGCCTTTAAAATCAGAGGCTACCAGTGTTTTAGATCAGACCGACAGGACAGAAGAAAAGGAGGAGTACTCACACTTGTTAAGAATAACATCAGCGCATGTCAGGTGGGAGTGTACATGGAAGGAGCTGAATACCAGATGATCCATCTAAAAAGTAGTAATACAGATTTCCACCTCCTTAACTATTACTGTCCTAATGACCGCCCACTTGCTTTAGAAACAATCCCACACAAAGAGAGACTGATGGTCTGTGGCGATTTTAACAGCCATTCCCAGAGCTGGGGCTATGACCACATAGACAAGAGAGGAGAGGAAGTTGAGAGCTGGCAGGATGATAATGGACTTATCCTGATCAACCAGCCAATGGATTCCCCAACATTTTACTCAAGGGCTTGGCATACAACCTCAACACCAGATCTGGCATTCCACTCTCTAGACCTGAAGTGGAATATTACACGCGAAGTTGGAAAACAACTTGGAGGTAGCGACCATCGACCAGTCTTCCTGACAATAGAAAATGAACTTCTTAACACCAGTAGCCCTCTCCCCAGACGGAACTATAAAAAAGCAAACTGGACAATGTACAGACATTGTACAGGTATCCTGGTGGGACAGCTGTCCATAGAAGGTAAGGATATTAACAGCATAGTGAAGGAATTCAATGCTTGTATCCTTCAGGCCGCCTGTGAAACCATTCCCAGAGGAGCTCATAGGGACTATAAACCATACTGGTCTAGTGAGCTGGGAAAACTCCATGATGATGTGGAAGCAGCTCGAAAGCAAGCAGAAAATAGACCATGCCAAGAACACCACAATAATTACCAACATTCTAAGGCCAAATTTCAGAAAGCCAAGCTGCAAGCCAGATGGGAAAGTTGGAGAGAGAAAACAGAGTCCCTAAGCTTTGAAAAGGATGGAAGGAAACTGATCAAACAGTTAAAAGATGAAAGTACTGGAAGAAGTACAAATATTACACTAATAGAGGACGGGAAAACTCTTACAGGTAAGCAGGTAGCAGATCACTTTGCTCGCATGTTTGCACAGGACTGCAACATAGATGTCCATCCAGAGAAAGAGCATACAGTGCGCACTGACCCACAGAAAGAAGAGGACCAAGTCAGAAAAGTGGAGGTCATGGATGCATCAATCACACGCAGCGAGTTAAACCTAGCAGTCAGTAAATTGAAACCAAGGAAATCACCAGGACCAGATGGAGTGTCCAATGAAATGATCAAGAACCTGGGAATGGCAGCAATGGGAAAGCTGTTGGATATTTTCAATATGTGCTGGAGCACAGGTAAGTTACCTCAAATCTGGAAGGAAGCAAGCATGGTACCACTGCTAAAGCCAGGGAAAAACAGTGATACTGCCTCCAGCTACAGGCCAATCAGTCTCACTAGCTGCCTATGCAAAACAATGGAACGCATCATTGATCTGAGGCTAAAATGGTATCTAGAAAGTGAAAACCTTCTCGTTCCACAACAAGCAGGATTTAGGCAGTACTACAGTACAGAAGATCAAGTGACCTATCCCTCTCAAGAGATTGAATATGCATTCCAAGAGAAAAACCTTGTACTAGCAGCGTGGTAGACCTGAAGAAAGCCTTTGATAAAGTATGGAAAAAAGGTCTGCTGTGGAAACTAAGAAACTGCAATGTGAATGGAAGACTGTACAACTGGATAAAGTCCTATTTACACAATAGAAGAGCTAGAGTAGTAATGGATGGACACAAAAGCCAGAAAGTACTTCTGCGACACGGTGTACCACAAGGAGGAGTCCTTTCGCCTACACTATTCCTTGTATTCATTAATGACCTGGTCAAGGAACTTCCCTATGGAATCAAAGCAGCACTGTATGCAGATGATCTAGTCATGTGGTGTACAGATGAATATGCGACAGTTGCTACACAGAGACTCCAAAGAGCAGCAGACATCTCGACATCATGGACAAACAAATGGTGTGTAAGTATCAACACAGAGAAATCAAGTACCACTCTGTTCACTCTCTCATCTAAACAGAAAGCAGGTAAGATCTTTGTAAATGAAACATCCTTAAGGATGGACAACCAACCCACTTACTTAGGAGTGACTCTTGACTCAAAACTGACGTGGAAGCAACACATCAACAGTGCAGAAGCAAAAGCCAGAAGAAAACTAGCCATATTAAGAAAATTGAGTGGAACCACATGGGGAGCTAGTGAAAGAATCCTCAAGAATGTATATCAGCAAAGTATTCTACCACATTTAGAATATGGCTCAACATCTTGGTGCACAGCATCAAACACTACGCTGCATAATCTAGACAAGGTTCAAAATCAGTCACTACGGATTATCATAGGTGCCATGAGGTCCACACCAATAGTAGAAATGCAGAAAATGGTGTTCAAGTGCTGAAGGAACGTAGAGACACAAAGGTCATGACCATTGGAGAGAAATTCCTCAGCTCTGTAAGCCATCCCCTGAAGGAGAGATTCAATAACTTGGCACTAAGATGGCTTAAAAGAAGCAGCTTCATTCATCAGGCTAAGCGTATGCGTAAGCTGATACCTGACCTTCCAACTGTAGTCACTCCATTATCATCTGTACCAGAGCATACACCATGGAAATAAGCAGATTATACACAAATAACTATTCAGACTGAAGTGAAAGGTGTGCAGAATGGTGAGATGCAGAGCAGTCTTGTAAGATCAACAGCCACACTTAGTGTTCTAGATGATAAATATCCATGTGACACCTGGATACGTGTGTATACAGACGGATCTGCACATAATGCCATAAAGAATGGAGGGGCAGGAGCACATATTGAATATCCAAACAACACAACTGACAAGATTTCCATACCCACTGGTAAATACTGCAACAACTATGATGCAGAAGTCAGGGTAATTATTGCTGCAGTTGAAAAACTATTAGACTCCAGAATTGATACATGTCCCATAGTAATTCTCACAGATGCAAGATCAGTATTGGAAGCTCTTCAGTGCAACAAACTACCAGACCTTAAGGATGCCTTGTCAAAAATTGGCTTACAACATGGAGTCACTTTGCAGTGGATTCCCTCCCACTGTGGGATACTAGGCAATGAGAAAGCTGACCGTCTGGCCAAAGAGGGCACTGAAATGGAGCAACCAGACATACCAATCACCTATAATCAGAAGAAAAGCATGATAAAAACCTACAGGACGCCACAAACACCACCACATGATGACTATCACATGCTAAACAGAAAGGAACAAGTCACCATCTTCCGTCTCCGAACAGGACACAGCCGACTCCAAAGTCATATGTATACAAAGTTTAAGGTTGGTACTACTAATCTATGTACATGTGCCCAGGTGCCCCAAACTGTGGAACATATCCTCCAAAACTGTACCAGCTATGAGACACTGAGAAATAATTACTGGCCCAATGAAATCACTCTAGAAGATAAGCTCTATGGTTCCATACATGAATTACAAAAAACAGTGAAATCTGTTCAAGAGACAGGACTGCAGATATTGACAAGACAATGCGAACGAAGAAGAAGAACAGCGTGAAACACAAAACGTACATACACAATCAATGATTACTTCTGATTCTCCAAATGGAGACAGTGGATCAAAGCATACAAGAATAAACTAGTATTTTGAAAAATGTTTCAAACTTACTTTCCCAAGAGATCATCATACTCCGCCTTGTACTTGTTCGCTTCTATTTGCAGACGCGCTTTCTCTTTGGCAGTCTCATCTAGCAGTTTTCTAAGCTCCGATAGCTCCGACTCGTAAAGGGTTTTAACACTAGTTACTTCTCTCCTGATGACCTCTTCGGTTGACTTCACCTGTAAAGCAAGACGGTTGTTTTCTGCTTCTAGACTTCTTACTTTGTCAATGTACGCTGCCAAACGGTCATTCAATCCTTGAAGTTCTTCTTGTTCTTGCATTCGAGACAGCCTCGCCGGTGATGGCTGCCTGCCTGATCGGCGACTTGATGACGAACTAAAGCTTGTGCTTGCTCCTCCTTCACCAGAGTAAGTTGCCGATGTGACGGTCCTTCTGATTTGCTTGGTCGTCATGTTTTTATTAGTCTTCCTTCTAGCGCGGTACCTTTCTGTGTTTACAAACAGTTTTTTTCTCCAATGAGCAAGCACAATCGTTCACACTACGTATACAAATGGCGGGCCGGTACCACGTGCTTTGATCACGTGACGGTACTATGTAGGTGATGGCTGCTACCTTCTGCGAGATGTAAACATAAACTGCCTAGCAAAAGCTACTTTAGCTTGTCAACAAAAAAAGAAAAGAAAACACATTAATCGTCCTAACATTTGTCAGAGATTTCACAAACAAATTTTGCTACTCCAGTTCTGTGTTAGAGTTTTCTTAGAAAACTGATATTATCTGGAACTTATTGAATATATACAAGAAAATAAATAAATAACGCTTTCGCGCAAATATCAGTACATGAATATATTTATCTCATATAAATATCATATAATAATCAGATTTCAAGGAAAGCGAACAAACTACTATCCAAATAAAACAAAACTGGCAAATGAGAAAAGCTGTAACAAAATTGAATTAAATGCTTTTTTTAACAGAAAAGAGAGGCTAAAATGATGTACGACGGAGAGCAATGATCGTTATTTTGTTGAATTCATTTTGTTATATAACTTACACTAGCATACATCTATAATAAATAAATCAAAACTTTGCGGAAGTGTTTATTTTTTAAATGTTGCCACTACTTGAAATTATAATTTCATTTTAATGCACGGATACTGATTATCGCTATTGCTACCAGTTCATGAAAATAACGAATACATACTTGTATATAGCATATGCCTGTAACCAAGGTGATATTTTGTGCTTCAGGCAAGGAAAGCCATCTAATATGAGTAAAACTTCTCCTCGGAGGTCAACATTGTACCCTAAAGTAAGATAACAAATATTGTAGGATTAAACCTCGAAAAAAATCGTAGACAAAGCACTTTAGTGAGACGTGAGAGACGTAAAATCACAAGAGAATTACCTGGGATTCGAACACGGACTCCGGTAGGACGAGCAGCCGTCTAGCCACGAGAGAACAGCGTACTATCGACTTAGCCAACTAGCACCCCATAAAAAGGTGTTTTGTTGACATAGTCTTTAGCAACTGGTCAGCAGACATGAGAGATCGTGACACCCGGAAAGAAACGAGGTCGTGACACACAGAAATTCCGTAGCTTAGATTCATTCTCTCTAGCAGGTACCAACTAGACAAACATACACACGGTCTCCTGCCATGTCTGGTGCATACTTGAACAACAATAACAAACGAACGAATACTTATTACATTGTACCCTAGGCAGCTGCCTGTTTGGCTTATAATGGTTGCAGGCCCTCCATATAACACAGTGGGACGTTTCAATTAAAATAATAAGTTTCAATCACTGTTTACAACATAGATTTCACAACATCAAAAATAAGTCATTTATCTTCCACATCGTGATGGGTGTGTGCAATATTCAGTCCACAAAAAGAAAACTGAATTAATGAACAATATAAATGCAGAAATACATTAATAGAATTACATGGCATTCATAGCTGGTAGCTCATTTATTTTCAGCAATGTTTTTTAAGAACAAAACACGTGAGCATAAATAAATTTTTAAAAAAGTAATACGATGAAATTAAGATCCCATTTCCATACGCCAAATGGGAAATTCTCAGTGGGATACCTCTTCAGAAAATCGATATAAAAATAATTTTTAAAAAGGTGTCGGTGTCACCATCAAATAAAATAGCCTTAATTTGTGAGGCCACTCTTGCTAACAAATTTATTTCATTTCGTTCAGTGCCATCTAAAACATTCACGTTTAATGAGGATTGGTGCTGAGTGAGTTAACGGTCTGTAATGTTAACCAGCGCTTTTACGAGACCCGTTTCTATAACCATGTTTTCATGCGATTAGAACAGTGTAAAGATCCTTGTACAGTACAATATATCACTTACCCATTATAGTTAAGATATTGAATATTCTTTCATGAATTATTATCGCTTGCTTATATAAAGCAAATAAATGGTTAATCACTATAACACAGTTTTGTTTTTTTTTTCCTTTCAGACTTGCCAAAGCAAATTTCTATCGCGGCATACATGTGTTCGAAACGGTATATTACAGTGTATCAGTGATTCTCAACATTTTTTTTTTTGCCCCATGCTCCCTTTTCACCATATGTCAGAGTGTCATTTCTCCTTCCTCCCAGCCAAGATTGACTCAAAAGGGTGCGTTTCAAATAATAGGCATATGCGTGTAATATACGAACAATTTAAGTCGTCAGTCTCGTTCCCCCTCCCCCACCCCAACCACCTTAAAATTCCTCTCGGGCTTCAATTCATCATTAGTTTACATTATTATACTGAGTGCACTGCACTTTTAACGGAACTATTTTTTTTTAAATATCAGAATTTGGCAGCACGCCTCCACCTCCCTTGCTACATGTCATTTGCAAAACATGTCTTTACATGCTGCGACGTTTATTATTTCTCTTTCAGCTTGCCTGCAGGTTTTTGGTATTGTCAGTAAACGCACTTTTTAAAAGAAATGTAGCTTTTATAACTCATGCACCTGATCGCACACATGCAATAATCACCATTATCCCTGGCATTACCACCCCCTCTTTTTTTATAGTGCAAGACTTCTGTTTATTTCTTTAACTGTGCTCCTTGCAGCGTGCTTTAAAATTTCTATTTGGAGACCAGTATAAGACATGGCATATTTTCATTTTCCTTTAAAGATGTTTCCCCACGCCCTTAATCATTTTCTTCTGGCCTATTTTTAAAAAAAATTGTTCCTCAAGAATCTGTTATCAGATCTACTGCATTTATACTGTGTAGGAATGAGGCTAATTCTCACAATGTTCACTCACCCGTGTCTATTGTCAGTGATTGACCGAGTAATCCTCATCCTGTATACCTTGTGTCTTACAGGGCAGCAACAAATTCTCTCCAATTCTCATGGTCTGTATCCAGAATTTGTATAGTGCTCCAGGTATGTAGCATGCTACTCATCTCTGCTTCTAGTTTTTTGCCAAGCTGTCTTCAGTTATTTCCGGTGTCAATCTCATGGCCGTTTTATTGATGTTGCTGGAGTTGCATCGAAGCACATGAACAATTCATTTCCAGCATCATTTTGCTACAATTATGTGTCTTACAATGTATTCAAATGTTACTACACTGTTATCTTTTTTTTTTTTTTTACCAGTAATGACAAGATCACAAGAGGCCGTCAACTGAGTCACTGCAGTTCTTCTATCTTCAAGAAACTGCAAGTTGGTATTCTTTGCCGTTTGTGCACTGAAGATGATGTACAAAATCATAATGGCTTTGAAGCAGGTTACGGCAGCTATTTTTTTTTTCAGACCCTTAGTGGAGCTAAAGTGTGGGGAGGAGGGGGGTGTACTCCCTGTCTTGTTAGCCCGCAAAGGCCTGTTACTGGTGGTATTGATGAAGAAACGGGACAGGGTCTTGATCAGATATTGTTCACCAGCCCTGATGCTAGCATGTCAGCTATGGGTCACTGATTATCAAAACAGACTTTGCCCCCAGTTGTGGCAATATGGAAGTGACCTGATGTCGGATTTGGTGATCTTGCTTCAGCTTCATTTTATGAATGGTGACTCTTATGTATGTGGATTTAGCAGTACCTTCAATTAAATATAACAAATATGAGTGAGAATACATGTTTCAATTACTGAGGTTTGTGTTTTTTTGTTAGAAAGGTCTAATTTCTGCTAAATTTTTTTATATGGCTCTTGTGAATCTCTTCTAATTGAGTGTAATTTTTCTACAAGTGATATTTAAGTACTCCATTCGCTGTGAACCAGGCATAAAAACACAATATTATTTTGATACAGTATTAACAACCTTTGGTATGCTGACGACACAGTACTGATAGCTGAGAACCAACAAGACCTGCAAAATCTCTTGGATAAAGTCACTAAAGGAAGTGAACAGAAAGCCCTTACTTTAAACATCAAAAAGATAGAGACTATGGTTATATCTAAGAAACAGAATCCACCAACATGCAGTATAAAATTAAACAGAACTATTCTAAAGCAATTTAAATACCTTGGAGCAGTAATAACTTCAGATGGGAAATGCAGAACAGAAATCAGGAACAGAATAGGCCAAGCAAAGACTGCATTTCAGATAATGAGAAACATAATAGGCAACATATCCTTATCAATGAATGTTAGAAAATGAGTCCTAAAATGCTATATTGAACCTATCTTGTTATATGGAAGTGAATCATGGACAATAGGCAGGTCTGCACAAAAATCATTGGAAGCAGTAGAAATGTGGTTTATTAGAAGAATGTTGCGAATCTCCTGGGCAGCAAAAATGACTAATGAAGAATGTATGAGAAGAGCTGGAGAGACAAAAAAATCGTGTCAAAAAAGTAAGAGAGAGACAATGTACTTTCATAGGACATGCAATGAGAAAAGGGGGCATTGAAAATATTATAACAACAGGAAAAATAGAGGGAAGAAGATCAAGAGGAAGACCAAGAGAAATGATATTAGACAGTCTGATGGGATGGCGTGAGAGGAGATCACCAACTGAACTGATGGCCTGCATGAAGGATCGTGTACTCTGGAGGAGCATAATAGCCAACGCCAGTTGGCACGGCACCTGATGATGATTCTCCATGATACAAATCATGTACAATCTATTGTCCCATAAGAATCTTCAGAGGCACATTAATGATGCTTAAATAAACTCTGATTATCTCCTAATTTTTATTTTTTATAAATCATAATTTAATATTATCATTTAATATATATATATATCAGTGTATGACAACCATGACTCTCCATGCTGTTCACATTTTTTATTGCTGTATCAAATCATTACTGCTTTGATGATCTGTACAGCTTGTACTGTAAAACTGACTTCTGAATTGATTATCCACCCCTTTCACAAGGAAATTCTTGGTCTTGAATGATGAATCTGTTCTACACAGTCTGTTCTTGCATACACCAATTTGACCTTTCTGAACCTCCTTCACAATAAAATTCTCAACTACAGCACAAAAATTAGAACAAGAACTTTGTAAAAAAAAACATCATGAATGTTCTGGTTTATTTGCAACACAAATAAAAAATGAATTCCATTGGCCAGCATATATTCTGACACACATGCTTCTAACTGCAACTACTTCGGTGAACTGGTCCTGGTTTTTTGTGTCCCCTAAACCTAGCTGACCATAGGCATTCCATCCACAAGCAAAGACCCTGGAATCTTCTGGGATAAAAATAAACCAGAAAGAAATAAGTACACATATAAAACACCAGACATACATATTATATATTTTCTATGTCTAGTGTTTCATTTCACATGCATTATTTCGCATGAATAGTTTCATGTGCAGTACTTGGGTCTCTAAAAGAAATACTAAATTTTGAATCAGTGTTACTCACTACTGGGGCAAACAGAAAGTGAAAAAAAAAACCCACTTATACCAAGACCATATTAACGTTACATGAGATAATATTAAGAGAGACACTCTAATATTTTCAATGCAAAAATATCAGAAAATTTTACTTGACAGAGAATGAACAAGTGAACTTTAGCTGCAACTAGAAGATCTTTGTAGCTGATGTTATGTTGAAGTTCTAGGAACAGAAGATTTTTGCAGCCTATGCTATGTTGAAGTTCTAGGGACAGGAGATCTTTGCAGTTTTTGCTATACTAAAGCATCTTTTCCATCGCAACATATGCCTGTGAGACCTGGACACTTAACAGCTGAGAAACACATAAATGCCTTTGAATGTAAATGCTACAGAAGAGTTCTCCAAATATTGTGGACACAAAAAAGAACAAATATATCTATACTACAAGAGCTTAAAATTGAAGAAGGCTGGCTAGTAAAGAGGATTAAAGAGAGAAAACTTAAATATTTTGGACACATTAAACGTCATGATAATTTAGAGAAGACCATATTGGAAGGATACATAATGGGAAAAAGAAAGAGAGGAAGACCAAAACGAAGATGGCTGCAAGACATCATTGACGATCTGCGGCAGGCCATCTTGCTCACAACTGAGAGGCCTACAGAGGTGCTGTTTGGGAGGCAAAGTTCCACAAGGGACATGCAAGGAAGTAATGAAGTTTTTGGTATACAGATATTCAGTGAGATGGAGAACTGGCAGCAGAGGCTTTCCTTACTCTCTAGAGCAAACATAAGAGGCAAGTGTTTTCACCAACATGACATACCACATGAATCCCTAAATGGATTGTAGTATCTGTTCACTACCATGAACACTGCATGGGGGGGGGGGGGGGAATTGGGTCTTGATTAACTTTATGGTTTGCTAGTCCTGTTGACACCTTCAGAACAAAGGTTGGAGTATTACACACACCAATATTACACACATCCAGAAACAGCAAGTCAAATGATTTGGCCATGTTACACAGTTTCCACCAGACAGTATGGCACAAAAAGCATTCAGATTAAGATCTGTAGGTAACAGAGGAAAAGGCAGCCCATGCAAGAGATGGCGGGAGGAAGGTACAGAAACCTTAAATATCCCATTATATGAAGCAAACTGCCAGACCCTATCAAGACATTTATTTCTCCTCTCAACACGAAAGACATATGAGGAAAGAGAAGACAAAACAAAATTCTGATGACAGAGCCAAATTTGACATAGTCCTTTTAGTCCCATATGATTAACATGCTTTTAAAATTCTAGAAATCAAACACTAGATCATAAAATTTACATGAGTTTATGGACACGATGGAGTAAAAAAGAGATAAAAGGAACTAACCAGTGAGAAATATGGTGTGCCTAGAGCCACAAGCAACAGCAGAAACACTGAGCTCATCAGGCAGTGTAACACATGAAGGCTCTGATTGTATGCCAACACATTCTGTCACTTCAGTGGAGGAAGAGAGATTTCTGTCTCGTGATAGTGAGGGTATTCCCAGCTGTCCACTTTCGTTCCAGCCCCACATATAAAGATCTCCATATTCTACATAAAGGAAAACAATAATCTCTTCACAATCTTAAAATAATAATGGTGGATGGGAGTGACATGATGCTGGCCCCTTCTGTAAATCCAGCTGTAAAAATTAGTACTTAACACATCTGTGTTGGGACAACTGACCTTGAAAATGGTGAGTATCTGCCTTTTTAACACATCTGTGTTGGGACAACTGACCTTGAAATTGGTGAATACCTGCCTTTTTAACACATCTGTGTTGGGACAACTGACCTTGAAATTGGTGAATATCTGCCTACAAGGTGAGACAGACTGGTTTACATTGCAGAATATTACATAAAAATCATTTTTATGAATCTAGGACTACATTCAAGTCTACAGATAGTGAATAGGAACAAACAAAAAACAAATAAATGCAAGTCTGAATATACTTATAAATATGATAAATTTAAAGAAATGATGCAAATGTCTGAAAACATCTATAAATGCCCCCAAAAAAATTGAAAAAAAAAAAATGCTCATGTAGTCCACAATGTCATAATGCTAAAACTTCAAATGTACGATTACTGTAAGAAATGATGACAATAAATTAAAAACTAAATGAGGAATTTATAACATCATAAGTGACATCAAATGAATGTTGATAAAAATGTCTTAAAAAGGTATAATTAAAATTAATAATATAGATCAACATCAACAGAAGAACCTGATACAGCAGCAGAATGCCAGCCACCAGCAACAATGCTTTTCATGCGGACTCCCTCCAGAGCTGTTAGCAGCCTAAGAGAGGACTCTGGCTCCACAGTGCCATGGCCAAGCTGTCCTCGACTGGGATGAAAATTTGATCATACTCAGTTCTGTCTCAGTTTTTACTGAGCAATAACAACTAATGATGCACTAATATGAGGCTATTTCACTTACCTAAGCTCAGAAAATGCAGGCAGTTCTTCCAATGATACATTTATTTTATTGTCTCAAATTGTATGATAAGAACTGGAAGCAGGCAAGTCTTGGCTATATTTTTTTAAGGCAAGGAACTATTATACATACAATGTGTTGCAAAAGTTCCTTTACACTTTCCAGAGGCCATTATAGGAAGACAAATGCAGCTACATGGAGAAAGTGTTTTTTTATTTTATTCTGTTCAGAAATTTTCAAAGACATACATAATGGACTCAATGTGAGCCCCCCCCCCCCCCACCTCCCTCCCCTTGACATCATTTGACATGATATAAGTCAAATGTCATAATCAAGTTCCTCCCAGATTTTATGTAGCATATCTGAAATAAACAATGTGATGACATTTGTGATTCGCTGCTTCAGAATGTACAGATCCTGCAGAAGTAGGGATGTTTTTAATATGCTCCCGCAAGAAAAAGTCACAAAGTGTGACTGCATGTCCTGCATTTTCTCTGGAAAGCATAAAGAAACTTTCTGAACACCCTGTAGTATATTCTGAAGAAAGAATCCACAAAAGTGGAGTATGGTATGGCACAACCTACTGAAAAATACAGAAGATGATGCTGTTAGAAAAACATAAAATACAAAATCACATAGTAAAACTGTGTATTCTAACAGATGATACATACTTCATGAGGTGAATAATAAATGATGTTGATGAATATGATGATGACGATATATAATACGAGGGGCTTTCAGAAAGTAATGCACCACGTTCTTTTCTTCAGCTAATAATGAAGATAGAAGCATGAAATTTTGCACACTTTAAATATGGCATGTGTCGATTGTGTGAACCAAATTGCACAGCAACCGGCCAAAGAATATGGCTGCCCTAACCGTTGAAATGGAGTGTGTTAGCAAGCTGAAGTATAAGCAGCGAATTGTGATAGAATTTCTCTTTGCAGAGAAGGAAACTGTTGTGAACATTCATAAGCATCTATGTGATGTGTATGGAAGTTCTGCAGTCGACAGGTGTACAGTCATTCGCTGGGTTCAGAGAATCAAAGAATCAATAAATGGAGATAAGGAGTTGCATGACTGGCCACACTGTGGACGTCCTGCCACAGCCACCAAGGCAGAAATGTTGAAATGCGTTAAGGGTATTATTCTTACTGATAGGAGAGACAATCAATTCGCAAGCTTACATTAAGACATTGAAAAAATTCAATCAACGTTTTCGCAGAGTTTGGCCCCAGAAAAATCCAGCAGACCTGCTTCTCCTTCACGACAATGCATGCCCTAACACAAGTCTGGCAACACGGGAAGCAATCGTCAAATTGGGTTGGACTGTACTACCCCATCCACTCTATAGTCCCGATTTGGCACTCTCTGATTTCCATCTGTTTGGTCCACTTAAAGATGCATTCTGTGTGATGATTTGAAGATGATGAAGGAATGATTCATGCAGTGAAGAAATGGCTATATAATCAAGAGAAAATCTGGTACAGGCTAGGAATACGTGCACTTGTTTCACACTTGCGTAAAGCCAAACAAATTGATGGGGATTATGTTGAATAATACCGATGTTTACATGACATATCCATGTATATTGTGTATAAATTTAATGCTTTTTTAATAAACAGCTTCTGAGAAAAATGATGTGATGCATTACTTTCTGAACGCCCCTGGTAGAACTATGATGAATGTACAGCATATTAATATGGCAACAAGGTGAGGCAGCAATCTTCAAACAGAAAAAAAAAAAAAAAGTTTTTTGACAAGTCACGCTGGTACACTCATCACTAACTTGAAATCTAGTACTAGTTTCTTTTTTTATCTCTATATCTCTCTCTGAACCTTAAGTGCCCAGGGCACATGGGGCTTCCGCAAGGGTTTTCCACAAATGCCTGTCCTTCGCCTTTTTTTATGCTCTTGCCCAGGTGAGCCCTCTATTGCTCAACATCCTTTCTGTTGTTCTTCTCCATGTCTCTTTTGGTCTACCCTTACTTCTGCTCCCCTGTGGTGTCCATCTTAGTGCTATTTTTGGTAGTGAGTTGTCAGTCATTCGGAGCACATGTCCCAACCATCGCCAGCGTCTTTCCTCAATATACACACCCAAAAATATTAATCTAGTTGCTGCTGGGTTGTCAACTTGAAACTTTCAAAAACTGCTATTCATGTTAAAAGGAATCCTGTCTTCTTATTTTACATTCAATAAATGATGCATACAATGGTTGTTAAAAACACCATAGATATCAAAAGAATACATTCAGTATCTCACAGAAGCATTCCATGGCACAAAAAGTAGGAAATAATTAAGCTATAAAATTCTGCTCAAAGAAGTCCAATACACCAAGCAATAAGAATCTTCAAACAAAAATGAAATTTATAAACAACATAAGAGACTGAACACCCACACTTTACACTGTTATCTGAGCTAGTTTTTTTTGTAGATAGTCTGCAGAACCAATCTAATGGTATGGAATAAGACTTTTCTACATGGAATAAAAGACACAAAATTCCTGGGTGGCTGTAGTTGCCAATGTTTGCTATGGTACCACATAATGCCAAAAACAAAGACCTATAGCTATGTGATATTCATTTGTTTTTCAGTCATTTTTCAAACTGAACATGCCAAGTACCTTCCCAGTCCATAAGTGTAAACAGTTCCTGACTGACTCAAAAGTAGTATGTGCTCCTTTCCACAGCTTGCTTCTTTTATCTGGACACCTGAATCAACAGGACAAAATTTATAGTACAGCACCACTTTTCCCTCACTCTCCTTTGGATCTTTCTCATTTTCAGCACTGCCATCTGAAATACACAGCTTTCCAAAGGTCATGGAGTCTGAAATGACACAAAGATAAAAACTGTATTTTAAAAAAAAATGTTACAGAAAGAGCTTTCGGAATGCAAACGACACAGCACTGATAGCTGAAAACCAACAAGACCTGTAAACTCTTTTGGATAAAGTCACTAAAGGAAGTAAACACAAAAGGCCTTACTTTAAACATAAAAAAGACAGAGACTATGGTTATATCTAAGAAACAGAATCCACCAGCATGCAGTATAAAATTAAACGGAACTATTCTAAAGCAGGTGCAGAAATTCAAATACATTGGAGCAGTAATAACTTCAGATAGGAAATGCAGAACAGAAATTAGGAACAGAACAGGCCAAGCAAAGGCTGCATTTCAGAGAATGAGAAACATATTAGCCAACACATCCTTATCAATGAATGTTAGAAAATATGTCCTAAAATGTTATATTGAACCTATCTTGTTATATGGAAGTGAATCATGGACAATAGGCAAGTTTGCAGAAAAATCATTGGAAGCAATTGGTCCCGAAACTTCTTGGAGCTGATCACAAACGATAGCTTCTCAACATGTCAAGAGACAATCTTGGCCATTTTTCTGTAGATCCTGAAAATTTTCTTCAGCAATTTGTGACTATGGATGAGATTTGGTTTCATCATTTTCAACCAGAAACCAAAGAACAGTCAAAGCAGTGGATACATCACGGATCCCCACCTCCAAAGAAAGCAAGGGTGGTTCTGTTTGCCTGCAAAGTGATGGCTTCCATCTTTTGGGATTCAGAAGGTGTGCTATTGGTAGACTATCTTCAAAAGGGCAGAATGGTCACTGGGGCCTATTATGCTAATCTTGTGAAGCAACTGCGGGTCAAATTGAAGGAAAAGCGTCAAGGGAAATTGACGAGAGGAGTCATCTTTCGTCAAGACAATGCTCCAGTTCACAAGTCGGCGGTGGCAATGGCTGCCATTCATGAATGCGTCTTCCAGCTTCTTGAACATCCTCCTTATTCCCCAGATTTGGCCCCTTCGGACTATTACCTGTTTACCAAACTCAAAAAGGAGCTTAGTTGTCGCAAATTTGCTTCAGATGATGTCATTCATGCTGTAGACCACTTTCTACTGACACAAAATGCTGACTTTTACAAAGAAGGGATCCATATGCTCCAGGATGGCTGAACTAAGTGCATAAACTTACTTATGTTGAGTAATAACCAAAAAAAAGTTGTCCACAAATAATCCATTGTACCTTAGGCCAAGAACTTATCAATCACCCCTCGTGTTTTCAATGAATTCTTCATAATTTCAATGAATTCTTCCCCAAATCTACATATTATTAGAAGTAGTATCTAATTTTGTTTTAATAAAACCCCTCATTAATCATCAACCATCATGCTGCATAAGTGTTACTAACGCTGTACTCTCACAAAACACCAAAACAAAGAGAATTAACTCAAAATGATCAAGTGATGCTACACACCATACACCGAGAAAAAATCTTTGTGACCTCCACAAACCATCTGCACCGTTGTAGTCTCACTTGGTAAACAGATGGATACAGGCTGAGGTTCTGTGCTCTTTTCAAACAGAATTTTGTTAGGGATAACATCATCAGATTCACAGAAAAGAATGTCTGTATCTGTTGATGCTTCAGCAATGTTCCCGTTCAGGACAGTTGGCTTTGCACAGTTATTAGCTGTGTCATTTTTGCTCATGTTTGTGAATCCAGTTATGAAAGTTGTGCAGCCATAAACACCTAAGAAAAAAAAACCAAAATACATTACATGCAATTTTGCAAAAAATAAATTACTCACGCATTTCAGAAAATGTTCATAATTTTAAAATTTACAATAATGATAAAGCGTTCACAAATACAAACTGCATATGTCATCTGCAACATTGCTCGTGTGGTCACTGGGGCTCAGATCTAAGTCTGAGGAGAAAAGAATAGGAACACTGCTACCTGCCAAGTATGCTGTAAGAGGTCAGGGATAGGCCAATGACCTGTTCCTTTAAAAAAAAAAAATTGCAATATCACAGAAACACAGACAGGAAAACCATAAAACTTTGTGAAAATGAAGGGACTCTGATAACACTGCACATAAAATTATGCAGTCAAAGCTGAAAGAAAGCTGCAAAACTGAAACCTCAACTGAGCACCAGACAGTGCTTAGGGACAAGGGTTATACATGGAAGGAAGCAGAGAATAAATCCAAGAAAAAAGAATGACTAGAGAACCTGTATATGTGGACTATGCTCCCAAGGCAGTGAAAGCCAATGGTGATGATGATTTACAACATAGAAGGAAAGTGTCTCTCAAAATACAGATATTTCAAAGCATTGATAAAAAAAACAAAACAACAACAACAAATAGGGCGCCTGTGGGGCAAAGTGGGTTTGGACAATTGTTTTTCACGGAAATAGTCAGTAGTTCAAATCTGGCCGGAGGTGCACCAGTCATTCATTTTCACACCCAAATTAAAAAATATTCAAGATAAAACAGAAAAAAGTTTCATGGTAAATCAATAAATTCATCTGAAACCTACCTCACTCAATCACAAAACTTCATGAGGATTCCATAACAACACAGAGACGTATAACTTCAAGAGAATTCCAAACAACACAAACTGGTCACACAAACTGTTAATGGCAAGTTACCTCTCTTAAAAGTAGCAGCAACTCGAGACCAAGTAAACATCAGCCTGCTCATGTCATATTCATCTGTGAATCTAACAAGCAATTCTGGCAACATCACTTTGTTTTGTTTCTCTGTTCTGATCTGGCTGTAATCCATATTTGAAACCGCTAGACGTATGCCATCAAAACTCAGTGACTTGAAACCATCAAGCTGTGAGAATCCATTATGGCCACAACCATAAACTGATGTCAGCATTTTTTCCTGCAATTCAGAGACTATTTAAAGAACTGTTTCTTTATATCTATATATATATAACAATAGAAGAAATAGAGGCACTAGAGGAGACAGGAATAAAAATAATAACCAAGTTACTGAATGACATTTACAACAGTGGTTATATTCCCAGTGACCTGATTAAATCCACGTTTATAGCACTACCAAAGAAACCAGGTGCAAAGGAATGTGACGACCACCGGACTATCAGCCTCTCATGTCACATAACGAAGCTACTTCTGAGAATAATTATGAGAAGAACAAGGAAAAAGATAAAAATGGAAATAGCAGATGAACAGTTTGGATTTGTTGAAGGAAAGGGAACACACAATGCCATTTATGCTTTACGAACACTAACAGAAAGAGCTTTAGAAGTACAGAAAGATCTCTACTTATGCTTCATTGATTACACCAAGGCATTTGACAAGGTGAAACATAATGAAATTATTAAAATGCTTGAAGACGTCAATATAGACGGCAAAGACCTGAGGATTGTAAAACATCTATACTGGCAGCAAGAAGCAGCAGTTCGAGTTGAAAATAGAATTGGAAAATATCAACCTATAAAACAAGGGGTGCGACAAGGATGTGTACTATCTCCAGACTTTTTTTCTCTGTATAGCGAGAATATTCTAAGAACAATCATCACAGAACCAGGCATAAAAATTGGAGGATACAATATTAACAACCTTCGGTATGCTGACGACACAGTACTGATAGCTGAGAACCAACAAGACCTGCAAAATCTCATGAATAAAGTCGCCAAAGAAAGTGAACAGAAAGGCCTTACTTTGAACATCAAAAAGACAGAGACTATGGTTATATCTAAGAAACAGAATCCACCAGCATGCAGTATTAAATTAAACGGAACTGTTCTAAAGCAGGTGCAGAAATTCAAATACCTTGGAGCAGTAATAACTTCAGATGGGAAATGCAGAACAGAAATTAGGAACAGAATAGGCCAAGCAAAGACTGCATTTCAGAGAATGAGAAACATATTGACCAACACATCCTTATCAATGAATGTTAGAAAACGAGTCCTAAAATGCTATATTGAACCTATCTTGTTATATGGAAGTGAATCATGGACAATAGGCAAGTCTGCACAAAAATCATTGGAAGCAGCAGAAATGTGGTTTATTAGAAGAATGTTGCGAATCCCCTGGACAGCAAAAATAACTAATGAAGAATGTAGGAGAAGAGCTGGAGAGACAAAAAACCTTGTCAAAAAGATAAGAGAGAGACAATGTACTTTCATAGGACATGCAATGAGAAGAGGGGGCATTGAAAATATTATAACAACAGGAAAAATAGAAGGAAGAAGATCAATAGGAAGACCAAGAGAAATGATACTGGACAGTCTGACGGGATGGTGTGAGAGGAGATCACCAACTGAGCTGATGGCCTGCATGAAGGATCGTGTACTCTGGAGAAGCATAATAGCCAACGCCAGTCGGCACGGCACATGATGATGATGATTCTTTATATCTACAGAAGGTACTGAAGCAGAAGAGGTTGGCTACTGCTTCACATGGTATAGCAATATAAACGGAGAATTTTGATCATGTTGTATAAATCTCTTTTTGACCGTGTTGATTAATAATAATCTAATATTTGAATTTTCAAAGTCTGCCTATTGGGCTGTAGTCTTGACTGTATTACATTATGAAAAGGTGAAGGAAAAGGTCGGTGTGTGAGTTCATGTAGATTCTTTTGCCAAAGTGTAAGCTTTTACAGAGGCATGAGATTAGCAGGAGTAAAAAAAAATGTGTCAATGAATTTTTAGAATTAATAATAACTTATGTGGTACTGGTTGGTTTTTTGATCAGGCAAAAATTTCTGTGATTTCTAGGATTATTGATATTGTTGTCAGGAGATGATAAAATCATAAGTTTCAAAAAAGTAACTAATAAGAATGATATTTTTTTTCATTCTATCTAGTATAATTTTTGTTTTACACTTTAGATGTTGTGATAATAGCAATAAGACACAGTATTGCAATAAGCAAAATTTGACTGACATGAGAAATCATCCAAAATAAGATAATACTATACCATTATAAACAATACATTCAACTCTTTACACGTGAACAACTACATGCTTTTATATTTTGCAGAATGTATGGAAGCTGAAAAACAAATCCATCATGGGAAATAAATATAAAAAAAAAAAAAAAATTACCATAGTTTGCCCCACGTCCAATATGATGCACGAGTTACAGGATATTCATTACAGCAAGAACTGTCAAGAAATTCTGGTTCATGGCTACGAGAAGATATAACAACAATAAATTATTTTATATTTGATCCTAAATTGTTCAGACATATCTAAGACTTGTGATAAAATATGTTGCATTTTTTAAAAAAAATGTACCCAAAATGTCAATTTAGTTATAAAAAAATAGAATATAAAGAATAAAATTCTTGTAACAAAACCACTGACAAAGAATACATAAAAGATGAAAGAAGTAAAAAAAAAAAACTGATGATTTTGCTATCACGTTCCTGGTGGCTTATGATGCGGTGAAGACCTTGGAATAAACCGATGATGTACTGACAATCGTGGAGTAAAAGGAATTCAGCTGAGTTACTGAAGGCAGGCTTTAGGAGAATACTTCACAACAAGCTCCACCAGCACTTTGATCCCTGTCATGTAGGAAGATATTACAATGCCCTGTGATAAGGCATTCTGCAATAGTCAGCCCTATCGGGGGGAGAGGGATAGGGAGGGGTGGGTAACCTGTGCATCGCTCCAAAACCCCGAAGGTTATCCTTGTTTTAAGGGTGGGTTGCGTCGGAAGTGAGGGGAGGGGGCTGTAATGGATTAAAAACAGATGAGAAAGGGGGTGGTGGGTCCGGCATACAAAATCTGAGACCCTGATCAGTAGAATGCACACCACCTCTGTCACAATCATCTCGGCTCCCAACGGATAAGGCAGAATATATGATAAAGAACTGAACATTGTTGCTTATTTTTAAAAATCACTAAGCTATTTCCATATATCCATAGTCAGAGAACAAATGGGAGAAGAGTGAAAAGAGAAGGCTCGGATGGATGTAGACAGATAACGACCGAACATCAGTTTTGAAAAATCTGTGACCCGTCTTAATCAAATTTTCTTGGTTATTAATCACACTTAGTAAAAATAACTATAAACATGCAGAAAATCCACTAAACAGATTTTCTCTCATCATGCGACTAACCTGTTTACTGATCGAGTATAATATCTTGTCTCATATTGCCGAGATCCCTTTCCGAAAGAATAAGCGAAAAGTTTCGTAATTTAGACTTTTCCTTGAAATCTATTTGTACCTCGTGTGTGTGTACAATATGAGTTTTAATACTGAAACGTAGGACAAAACCGTTGAACACCAAGTGTAAGAAAACACTATTTGAAAGAAATGTGGAGTTAGTCATATCACCTACATCTAAAAATAAATAAATAAAAACACTATGCAATTAAAATGTAATAAACATGTCTGAATGTGCCTTCTTTTTAAAAAAAAGTACAAAGTTGCAGGCGGAAACAAAACTATGAGCGTAAAAATAAATTACAATAAATACATAACTTCAGACGTTTTGACTGATGAGACTCATAACAAACAGACGAAATAATTTCATCCAGCGGTTAGACTTTTCTAGCCTAATCCAAAATACTAATAGTGCTAGATGAATGCTTGGTTTTGTGGAAAATGATTCAAAAGAATTTATAAACTTGAAAAATGAGAATATGATTTTAAATTGAAATGTAAATATTTTGTGTTACTTATTATAAATCTTATGCATGTAAAGCGTCCAAAAATGACTGTTTGAAAATATATCATACTGGCATTTTGCAAAAATATTACTAAGTGTTAAAAATAATCGGACACTTGTTTTACCCGAAGAAAAAAAATGTAATCAGAGTCCAGCAAGTCTGCCAAATGTCTTTTATAAGGATTTGTTGCTTGCGCTTTCTTTTTTAAAGTCAACAAGATTTTTTTCTTTTGAAGAATGTTTCATTCATTAAAACTTTCTAACTGCATTCTCTATATTACTTTCGTTTGAGCTTTTTTTATAAAAATTATTTTTTGCGCAAGTAAATGTTATGTAAAATATATAGGCGTGGAAAGGGCCCAAGGATAGCAATCGTAATTTCAACACCTCATATCAATTCTCACTTTTTACTAGTCTCTTAAGCAAGGTGTAAATTTTAGTGCGAGTGCGCAACCACTTACCAATGGGGTTGTTAAAACGCAGAGAGAAAAGGACATGCATGGAGGAAAGGATGCATAGGTTATTCTTGAAATGCTTAACGTTGACGGTAAGATAACTAGCAAATTTCTCGTCGTGGAGTGACGTCATTAGGTTAAATTCTAGAAACAAAATGGCGGAAGCTACAGTAGAACGTCCTGCTGCTATATTTTTCTGTCACGAATGCATGAGGGAAGTTCAGCCGAACATCCCGGTAATATTTTTTTCATTGAATATAGAATTTTATTGATCAAATATGTGTTCAATGTCGTGAAGTTGTTCCTTTGACCGTGAAGCTAATTCTCGGGCCTGAATTGTTCGAGCGAAAGGAAAATTTTGAAGACGTAGAATTGGGCTCAATAGCTACTAATTGTTTGTAAGACTTTCTTGTTCATTTTTTGAAGTTTGATGATGATCAGTATAAACGAATAAATACATTTCACCACATTTGTAACGTAACAGGATGAAAAATCTGTAACATTGAAGGCAAAATTTATTTTTTAAAAAGCTCGAGCCACTTCTAATGTTATGGGGATTCCCATCTCAAACTATTGTTATGGGGATTCCCATCTCATGCAATGTTCCCTCTTATGCTAAAGATTTAGATTACACTCTGTAATTTGGTGTTATGATGCATGCTTGCACAAGGGTTGAAAATATTGCACACAGAAGGTACAATCTTAGAGGGCACGTTCTCAAGCCTTCTATTCCTAAATGGTAAGGACTTTTCACTTCCATATAGCACTTAAGAAAATTTGCTTCTCTGAGCAGTAGAGAGTGACTGAGTCTGCTGCCAGTATGTAATGTATTTATGCATGTAACATCTAGTTTATAGATTCCCATATGTCTCAGATCAGATAACTTTTTGCAGAAAATGTTTAAGATTTTCAATATAATTTGTCATAGTCTAGGAATGTTTGGGCACCATGTTGTCACTTGTCTTCAACAAGGCAAAGACAATATAGTGGAACTGTTTAGAGTTGGAAGAAATTGTGAGTCGAGTCAAAATAGGCAGAAACCTTCAATTTTCACAGTCAGAAAGTAGAAAAATGTTGAAGTTGGAGCGCATAAGTTTGGCCCCCCACAACCCTAGTCATCAGCACCAGTGAACACATCTAGTCAGAATAATTTCCCCTGTGAAGCGTTCTGACTCTGTATCATGATTGAAAGAGATCATTGTAGTGGAACCTATCAAAATGTTTGCTTCTTTGATGCTGTGGAAAGTAACGAAAGTAATCATAACACTCTTTGTCTTTTTCTTCAGCATTCCTCCCCCGGAAGTGATGTTGGTTGTGTTGTGCTGTTTGTGCCTGTCACATATGACATTTTTTTTTATACTCATCCCTATTCACTTGGCCAGACTACTGTCTGTTCCCGGTGGGGGGGGGGGCACTGCTGAGAGGTGGAATAGGTTCTTGGTTGAATATTGTTTACTAACCCAGACACAAGCAGTAAGGTTTTGGTCCCTGAAAACTCTCATTCAGCTTGAACCCCCCTCCCTGACACTTTTACTCACCATAACAAATTTGTATCACAGCATCAGCTCACAGGAAATTGTAGTCTGCAGTTTCAGGGATACCCTATGGTGCATTGTACTTTTTTTTTTTTCAAACATTCTCAGACGTGAAGTTGGATATCTTTTAAAAAATAACAGGGCAGTTTTGCAGGATATGTTGGCTACCACCTTTATGGTGTCATTGGTGCATGCATTGGTCAGCTTGTTATACCTGTGATATTTCAGTAATTTGTGGCCTGTGTTGAATCAGGTCACAGTACACTAAAACTGATTATTTCTCCCACTCCAAGGATATTTCAGAGAACAATCAGTTCAACACTTGAAACAGTTCTGCTTGTGAATGTTATGCTGTGTAGAAGAAGATACAAATGATGCCAGAAGGAGATAAAATGATCCATCATCATCAGTTCCTTGTCATAACATAGAGCACAAAAGGCAGAAAGGAGAAATTTCAGTTTAAAAATGTGAACTCCTTTAGCTGTTTCTCATGTCTTTTTTTGCACGTTGGAGTTCTCTGTGAAAAGTCTTACTTTCTCATATGGGTAATGGTTTGGACTTCACCGGGAGAAATAAGATGCCATGTTGAGATTTATAACAAAAGCATAGCCTTGAATACTTTCAAGGTATATGTTAAAAATATATGGGCTAATTGACCAGTGTGCAGTGAGAATGATCCATCAACTAACTAACATTTTATAAAGTTTATTGGTCAATGAACTTCAGTTTATATCTGATTACTTTTGTGTTAATGTCAATAACAGTTATGGAGTTGACAGAAAAGAAAAGATTTTTCTTGTGGCCTACTGGAAATGCAGTGTAAATGAATTTATATTTCATAGTATAGTCTAGCCTGATAAGAACAGCTGTGTCATCATCATCATCATCATGTGCCATCTCCTCAGGGAAGGTTGGCTTGTATATCTGATGTTAAAAAAAAAACGAAAAAAAAAGCTTTATTGTTTCATGTGTAACTGAGTGGACAGCATTGATGATATCACAGTGCGTGAAAAAAAAGCACTATTATGGGTTAACAGTAACACAGAGGGTAACTGTCATTATTCAGACAAGTGTAAACACTTTTTCAGACTTGAAACAAAAGAACCTGGCCAAAGTCCATCAAGTACACAGAAAAACTGAGAAAATCAGGCCGTGGGGAATTTTTAGAGTAGCACAAGTTGCTGTGTAATAAACACTAAAGAAGGAAAACATCCTTATTCAGATATTTGATAATGTAGATATAGAATTTATGATAGCCTTGATGTGATAACATAGATATAGAGGGATTAATTGTAGTCTTAATATGGTGAAGATATAGAGGAGTTAATTGCAGTCTTAATATGGTAACATAGATATAGAGGGGTTAATTGTAGTCTTAATATGGTGACATAGATATAGAGGGGTTAATGGTAGTCTTAATATGGTGACATAGATATAGAGTGGTTAATTGCAGTCTTAATATGGTAACATAGATATAGAGGGGTTAATTGTAGTCTTAATATGGTGACATAGATATAGAGGGGTTAATTGTAGTCTTAATATGGTAACATAGATATAGAGGGGTTAATTGTAGTCTTAATATGGTGACAGATATAGAGGAGTTAATTGCAGTCTTAATATGGTAACATAGATATAGAGGGGTTAATTGTAGTCTTAATATGGTAACATAGATATAGAGGGGTTAATTGTAGTCTTAATATGGTGACAGATATAGAGGAGTTAATTGCAGTCTTAATATGGTAACATAGATATAGAGGGGTTAATTGTAGTCTTAATATGGTAACATAGATATAGAGTGGTTAATTGTAGTCTTAATATGGTAACAGATATAGAGGGGTTAATTGTAGTCTTAATATGGTGACATAGATATAGAGGGGTTAATTGCAGTCTTAATATGGTAACATAGATATAGAGGGGTTAATTGTAGTCTTAATATGGTAACGTAGATGAGTTAATGGTAGTCTTAATATGGTAACGTAGATATAGAGGGGTTAATTATATTCTTAATATGGTAGCATAAATATAGAGGAGTTAATGGTAGTCTTAATGTTGTAACAGATATGGAGGAGTTATTGATGGTCTTGATGTGATAATGTAGGTATAGATGAGTTAAAGGTAGTCTTAATGTGATAACGTAGATATAGAAGAGTTGTGGATAGTTTTGATGAGATAACAGATACAAAGAAGTTACTGATAGTCCTGCTGTAATGTCTCTTGTTTGTTCTGTACAGACTTATCACCTAATCTTACTATTTTCAGGCTTTCACATGCTCAAGATGCAACAGTGGTTTCATAGAAGAAATGGAAAGGTAAGTTTGCTGTTTGTTCGTTCAGGGAGCAAACGTGGCTGTGCTAGTGTGACGGCACAGTGTTATCAGGGTCATTGAACCGGAGGTGACCTAGACCTTGTCCCAGCTCTCTGTTGGTGTTTATAGAACCAGGTTCGGGCTGTCTTATAGGACAGGGCTTGCGTGGTCAAGGAGTTGTGTTTTTTTTTTTGTTTTTTTGTTCACACTGAATCATCATCTAGCATCTGTAATGCACTCCTGGTTCAACATGACGTCATAGTGTGATGTGGTAAAATAGTTAAAAAGAGTGTTCAGGCTTTGGTCAGAGAGTTGATGTTGTTCTTGGGGGGGGGGGGGGGGTTAAATTTTATAGTAAAACATATTTTCATTTCTTCTCCCATCTATTTTAGTGAGTTATAGTTTGCATTTTAAAAAATTCAGAAAATGAATTTTTTTTTTTTTAATACCCATCTCATCAGATTGGGAGGATACCCATGAATTGAGAGCTGGCCTGAAACCCATGAATTGAGAGCTGGCCTGAAAATCCAAGTTCGGAACCCTTGGTATCAGTTATGGATTTCGAGGCGGAATAGTTGGTGGCGCCACCATCCGTATTAAGTGCTAAAATGTTTGGAGTGACTGTTAGGCAAATGGAAGGCATTTTAAAACCTAGAAGTCCCAGTGGCCTTCTTGGGTAAGTCACATTTCGAAAAAGAAACTTAGCAAAGAGACTGCATAGACTGATGGGGAAAACCAGTGTCAGACTTCCTTAGAAAAGTCTTTGAAACACGTAGACAGAAAACCACAGAGTAAATGGGGAATCGTCAGAGAGTAAGTTCTGTGGTGAGGCATGATTGCATGGCACTAGATAATGATGGTATGTTATTACAGTACAGCTAAAAATATTGTTTTGAGATATTTATGAACTTCTTCAAGGCTTTTGTCAATAGGATCATTCATATGAGTAGAAAATCTGCTTTTCAGAAATGTGACCCTTCATTGTGGAATAGTAGAAAGATTTACCTGCAATTTAAAAAAAAATTTTCTCAGCAGACCAGCTTCCTCCACACAGTCATCTGCTGATGCTCGTGTCATAGATCCTGCTGCACAGTTTGCTGATTCTCGTGTCATAGATCCTGCTGCACATTTTGCTGATGTGAGTTTTTGTTTTTTTTAAAAATTGCTTTAAGACAACACCTTATCCAGCATTTTGCAACAGTCAGCTTTCTGCCAAAATAACTTAGAATGCTTCATTAACAATGTAGCTTTTCTAAAGTAGAAATGAGGATTTGGCTTAGAAATGTTTGTCAGCTCATTGGAATTACAAGTAAGATTAACTCTTTCCAGTCTGGAGACAAAAATGCTGAAGTTCCAGTTCTGTGAGATTAAAAGCGCAGGTCTTGATATTTATAGTGGCTGCAGTTGTAAAAGTGAATGTAACAAAGTATTTCCATGTTAAAAGTATACTTATTATGCATCAAAATAACTGTAAATGTATTAAGATTCTATAAATGCAGAGATTTTTTTTAGGAAAAAAAGAAGTGGTGTGACAGTAGGAGAACATTTTTAGCGGCAACAACAACAAACAAACATGATGATTGTGTCCAGCTTACCATCGGCTAAGTCTAGATGTAGTTGTAGATCTGTACAATCTCATTTTGTGATGATATGTGGCATGCTCACTAAAATAATGTCTGAAATAACCGTCTAACTATTTCTCCAGTCCATCTATTAGGTCTAGATCTACTTGGGGTACATTCAGGAACAGTGGTCTGGTCATAGGTATGTCCGAATGCCTGCGTACATCACAAAAAAGTGAAAATCCTCGATTGAAACTTCGAATTTCACACACGTTGCTAATGACACTTTAACTCTTTCCGTGCGTATGGTCGATATAGTGACGCCGGAAGTGTCCCTAAACTACCGTATGGTCGCTTTAGTGACATTATTTGTTTCATTAAAACAAGCGGTGTAACATTCAGATTGTACATATTTCGTCCACGATTCCGGTGACACTTTCAAAATGGAGAATGCGTGCCTAGTTACGAGCGATGCCGAGCGAGAAAAAGGATGTGAAGCATGGAAATTTTTCAATTTTTGACGATGTAGATAGGGGTATGGACATAGCCTATGGCCACCCCGCTGCTCTTGAATGTTTTCTGAGTAGATCTAGACATATTTAGATGACTGGAGAAGTAGTTAGGAGTAGTTAGGAGGTTAGCTCAGACATTCATTCAGCGAGAATGCAATACGGAGTCACAATACGAGATCGACAAGTAGATCTACACATCTCAGATGGTAAGTAGCGCGAATCTAGACCTAGCTGATGGTGAGCTGGCCACAATCAGTGTCTAAAAACATCACATTACTTCTTTTTTCCTAAAAAAACTCTGCATTTATGAAATTTTCATTCATTTAGCTATACTTTGAAACATATTAAGTATACGGAAGTACATGGAACTACTGTTTTCCATTCCATTTTACAACTAGACCCCCTTACAGACAAGACCCGCGTTTTTACTCCCGCACCCCACGACATGTCCATGTTTCTTCTAACACACGGAAAGAGTTAATGAGGATGAAAAGGGTCACTGGACATGCACAAATAAAACATTTACAATAAAAAGTTAACACCGGTTTTTAATGAAACAAAACATGAGCCAGTATATGGCACTGAGCATAGCACGCGTATACCAGAATTGGCAGTATACTGGCGTAAAGCCTGGAAAGAGTTAAGAGATGTTAGCGCAGAATGTAAAGATGTAGTCTTAAGGAATATGTAAGTTTTCTCAAGATCTACAAATCCAATCCAAAATGTAAGAAGCAGAAACTCAGCATTCATTACGAAAGTAAGAAAAAAAAAGTTTATTGGATGAAAATGTGAAAGTACCCCAATTTATCCCTTTCTCCTGTAATAATTTAACTCATTTTTTTTTAATTCGTCTGCAGTTCTCTTCATTCATTTGCATGTCCCTTGTGGAACTTTGCCTCCCTAACAGCACTCCTGTAGACCTCTCGGTTGTATTTGCAGATCATCAACGATATCTTGCAGCCATCTTCGCCTTGGTCTTCCTCTCTCTCTTTTTCCCATTATGTACCCTTCCAAGACGGATTTCTCTAGATATCATGATGTTTAATGTGTCCAAAATATTTAAAGTTTTCTCTCTTTACTACTGTTTAATACTCTTTACTAGCCAGCCTTCTTCAGTATTAAGTTTTTGTAGTATGGATATATTTGTTCTTTTTTGTGTCCAGGATATTTGAAGAACTCTTCTGAAGCATTTACATTCAGAGGCATTTATTTGTTTCTCAGCTGTTTTGTTAAATGTTCAGGTCTCACAGGCATATGTTGCGATGGGAAAAATGTATGCCCTTAAAAATCTTATTTTTGTAGTTCTGTCTGTTCCTCTCCACAGATTCTTTAGTTGTTTTACTTTCTGAAGAGCGATAGATGTCCTCCTTTTAATTTCCCTCATTGTATCTCCATTATTAGTGCTCCACCTATCTGTGGTTGTTGTTCAAATCCAACCCAAAACACAGTTAATGCTTAAGCAATTGTATTCTCCCAAAACCAAAGCTTGACATGTTTAAAAAAAGCTTCTCTTACTCATCTGACCACCTTTGGAACGTCCTACCAATTCACGTAAAACTTATAAGTAATATTCGTTCTTATAACTTTAAACTTTGTCAACATCTGTATGATATGGACTATATGCCTCCCAAAGCATAGTTTAAAGTAGTTGAAAGTATTGCTTGAGTGTTGTAATTTTTTTTTTAAATACTGCTTTTCTATAAATTTGTTAGTTTTGAATGAATGTAAGAATGCAAGTTTATTTAATGTTGTTGCATAAATCAGGGTGTAGAGTGTATGGACATGAGATAAGTTTATTAAGTATGTAATCATTTAATGTGTCTTCATGATTATTATGCTCATTAACAAATGCTGAATAACTGACTGAGTGAAAGCTGTATGATGAAGGGCAGAATGTTAGATGGGCCTGCATGCCCAATTCTTAACCCTTTGAAAATAAAGTATGTTTGTTCGTTCGTTCTGCAGTTTTGGGAGGATGTGTTCTACTGTTTGGGGCACTAGGCACATGTACAAAGAGGAGAATTGCCAGCCTTAAATTTTGCATGCATGTGACTTTCTTGGTATGTGATAGCTGTCTTCCCAGAAACCTAGCTACAACCTGCTTTAATACTTTTGGGCTCTTTTAAAATGATCTGTAAGAAAATGCATGACTTTACAGCTCCTGAGTACCTCCATCTTTGACTTGATGAGGACCAGTGGGGTTCAGCAGGGACGCCGTCACAGGTACAACACTCGCTTAGCAGCTCAGTTTGATGACACAGAGAGTGAAGATGAAGAGAGGAGAGGTCTGGCTCCTAGTGCTGTGTTTCATTTCAGTTCAGGAGACCCTGAGCAGCCAGGTCAAGCCTTCCATGGGTAAATAAATGTGTATTTTTTTAATGTATAAAAATTTTTTTTAATATACTACATTTTGATAGTTAATTCCTGTATAATACAAATTTAAATACTTTTCTTTGCCTGGCCAGACTTCACAACTGTGCGGAAAAACTCTGGGGCTAAGATGGTGGGATCTATAGTGCTAGCACAGATTGTTACATGATAAGGAAATGAACACACAGAAGTTCATTAGTTATTTGATTGGTTGCTAGATGATCCTTGTGTAAATGTGAGCTTGAGATCTTTGAAGTTAGCCCCTTGGTGTAAACCTGAAAACTCTGGCATGAAGTCATTGGGCAGTGCTTACAGAGGCTTTCTTGAATTCCTAGAGTGGCCCACAAACAAAGCAGGGATTCCCGGCAGACTACACAATCACCACAGGGAAAAAGGTCTCCGCCTTAACTCACCAGACCTTCTGAAGCAGCACAACAGGAGCTCTGACGAGGAGATAAGATTCAGTTTCAATGTTAGATTCTCTGCCAATGAGATGCTCCCATAATCACTCCACCGCCTGTGCCAGTGAGTGGCACACAGAGTGTTCATAGATTTTGCATTGAGCCACCCAGTGAGAATGCCATTTTTGGAACTACAACAGTCCAAGTGCAGAACTAGTCGGCATTGTTTTTGGCACGAACTCCGCAGCAAGCCAAATCAGGGCACACAAAAGACCACCACAGTTCACCATTAGCCGAGTAGACATAACAAGGAGTCATCAGTGCTTTCTGTGCGAAGTTCACAGCTCACAGCGATGCCACAGCAGTAAGCCCAGTAGCTCGGCACACAGAACTGACCTCTATTTTGAGCAGTGATGGCACTTTTGCTCATATGACACGTTTGTGTGTTTCTGTTTGCACCACACTCAGACAGACAGCAGAGAGCTGCAACAGAAACACAAGCACTTCCAGCCGGCAGAGCAGAAGTCCAGCTCCACCTTCAGATATAGCAATCAGAGCATCACTTGCGGGAGCGTGAAATGGTCAGTGTGACCTACCACCATTGCTTAACTGAAAGTCCAAGATATGATATTGCCCTGCTCTGATATGCTGGTTCTGAAAAGTTTTCAGACATCCTCGCTTGCTCTCTTACCAGAACTTTTACAGGTTTTTTTTTTTTAACAAAAAAATTACAGAGTTATCTGTATATTTTCGTTATCCAACTTTTTTCTACAAATAAATGTGAAAAAGCTGTGACCCAAATTTCAGACTGAAGTAATGAGATAGTGAAGAGGAAACAGATGAATATCTCTATGAAAGATACCCAGAAATAAACTGTGAGTAAAACTATTTTCAAAACTAAACTATAAATAAAATTACTTCCATACTAAAATGCCCAAAACTGAACTGCGAATAAAATTGTTTCCAAAATATCCCTAAATTCCAAACTGCTTATATTCCAAACTGAACAAATTGTAGAGCTGTGTAAGTAAAGTATGCGTCTTTCTTGTGTAAGAGAATGATAGTTGGTATATTCTCTTGGGTTTTTAAAGTTGTAAAATGTTGTTACCGCTGATCTGTAGAGCAATTTGTGAAGTGGTGTATATTAGAGCTTATGTCAGAATCATAGAGTCTTAAGGCAGAAGCAATTTTAGGTGATATCAGAGTCAGTAGAGATGTACCATTAATAGAGGAGTTGGACAGTAGAAATATAGGGGACTTTGAGTCAAATGGTTTATAGTCTCCACAGCCCTGATGTCTACGTAATATTTTAATGTTAAAAAAAAAAATATATATATATTCATGTAGTTTGTATTATTTCAGAATAATAAGTTACATGCTGCAACGCCTTGGCGGTGATCTGGGAGGAGGTCGTAACCCATTGTAAGTGTCTGTATAAAATCAAATTCTTCTGTTGTATTTGACATGTGTGATATAGCTTATATATTTTTGCATGCGCGCAAGCAAATATATTATTCTTTAATCTCGCAATAACTGCAGGCTGGTGTTCTTTGCAACTAGAGCTGTGGAGATGTTGAGGCACGGCTTCATGCTGGATTGGGAGTGGGTCGTGGCAGCTGTATTTTCAGTCCCAGAGTGCATCAAAGATGCAGGGGGTGTGCGGTGCTTTTTAGCAGACTGCACAATGACGGGTACTACGTCGATCTCTGCCCCATTAGCCAGGCTAGGGCTAGTTGCTGGGGGTACCACCAGAGAAGTGACACAGGGTCTTGGTCAGTATGTTTGCCAACCCCGACTGAGCATGTTAGTTATGGTCACTGATTGTCAAAACAGGGTATTCCCCCCCCCCACACACACCACCACCACCCCCACCCCCGAGTAAATATTCAGGGCCATTATTTACTCTTAGATAATATTTACTTATAGTACCCTTCCTCAACATCATCATCAGAGGTGTACCTGCAGTCGTGTAGAGGCTCGTTATTTGGGCCAAAAATATTGCAGTGACATGGCAGCAAATTAAGGCTGTAAGGGGGGGAGGGGGTGAGGAAGACTACAGTTGTTGCTGTGCTGTAAGTGTTTAAGCTGCTGCCTAGGAATGTGCATTGCCATGGTGCAACAATACTTTGACAGCATTTGTCTTCTTTTGCAGGCTTCAGTTTCTTTCTAAGCATAGCACAGTATGTTGCACTGGTCATTGTTTGTCTGTTATCCTGAAAATGTGCCCAGAGTGGGATCCTTTATGCCCTAAGAGGTCAGCATGATTTTCATGGTGGAGGGCCATTTGAATTTCTTCTTTACTAGTGATGATGGGTATTTCCACTGCATTCTCTGTCTCGTGCATTCAGGTCCACAGTGATGAGACCCAACTTGCTAAAAAACGTTTTGATCTTCATGACATTTCAGGAATTGGGTTGCAGCGTCCACATACTATTGTGCAGATCAGTAAAGCTGTTTGGGTACCCATCTTGCACAAAATTTACAGTATCTCAAATCATCATACGTAATAGCTTGCATGGATCCATGATAGCCGAATGTACAGTAACAGCAGACAGCAAATTCATCGGTCCTCTCTAATCAAGGCTTTTCCCCATTGATGTGGACTTGTGTCCAGAATGTCGAGCTTCATTGGTTACAGTTGTTCTTCCTGTTCAAACCTTTCCGCTCGTTCATAAACTTTTCATTGAGTCAGTTTGTTTTCACTTCCATACTGAGCCAACACCCTGCGATGAATTTCAACAGGTTTCACTCCTTCTGCCCAAAGAAATCTCACCGTGGCTTGTTCTTAAATAATGGTGCAATCCTACAGTGTAGCATTCACATTTATTTGACCTTATCTTCAACTAGACTAAGAACAGAACACAGTACTGCACATTTGTACTACCCATCAGTGATCGTGAACATGTATTGCATCAGCTTCTACGTGTTTTTGGTTACTGCATAATTTTCAAATTGCCTTTACCTTTTTTTTATTCTCCTTCATAATTGTTCCTAGTTTAAATTATACGCTGGAAGATTTTTTTTTTTTTTTGTGGTCATTATGAGAGCAAGAAGAATTTTTTTTCATGACTAGTTTTTTTTTAAAAAAAATACGGGGAGCATTAATGATGAGTTTGTTAGATGAGGGAAACGTGTTTATTGAATACAGGGAAATTATGAGGTTGATTTATATGGGGAAGATAAGTTTGTTAAATTTGGGGAACAAAGTGAGTTTGTTGGATCTTAGGAACATGGTGAATTTATTTTGTGTGAGGGATATGGTGAATTGATATGAGGAATATGATGAGATTTTGTGGTGTGGGGGATGAGTTGTGTGAGATGAGGGTGAGTTTTGATTTTGTGGTGTGGGGGATGAGTTGTGTGAGATGAGGATGAGTTTTGATTTTGTGGTGTTGGGGATGAGTTGTGTGAGATGAGGATGAGTTTTGATTTTGTGGTGTTGGGGATGAGTTGTGTGAAATGAGGATGAGTTTTGATTTTGTGATTAATGGATCAGAAATAGAATGTTTGTAGGAACTTCTTGTGACATTGGAAAAACTGTTTTATTCAGAATGTCCTTGTTGATATCTGAAGGTGTGCAAAGATGTCACAGGAAGTTTCTTGAGCTGATAGTCTTGAATGTAGATGTATGAAAATTAAACTTTGGAATATGAAGTATCACTTGTTTTGTATACAGAGATTTAAGATTCTTGTTTGTCTCCTGCCACCACATTCATGTAATGTGCATTTTGTATTGTCTGATTCTATCTGCAGCTTTTGAATCATTTAGAAGGAACAGGTGCGCCGCCAGCACAGAAAGACAAAATAGATAACTTGCCAAGGGTTATAATTGAGCAGAGCCATGTTGGTGAGTTTGGGGTGGTAAACAGTTCATTTATTGAAATGTTTACATCTCTCCTACCCATTTTAATCAAGGAGAAAGATCACTTGTAGAATACAGTTCTCTTACAGCTTCATTAACTAACATTGTTTTGTTAAAATGTATTTTTACACTTTGAACGCGAGCTGATAATGAAACTGAGTAATCCATGAAGTTAATTGGAAAGTGAACAGAGATTAAATGGAAGTAAGTTGCTGTGTAAGTGGTAAAAAGAAAATGGAGTTCCACACATGAGAAGAAAGACGTACGTAAATGGGAGTTTCGAATGTTAACAGGAGAGAAAGGAGGATGTATTTAAATGTAAAATTGCAGTAGTTATAGTGTATCATACATTGTACTAAAAAAATTACTATTGAAATTTAGCAGCCGGAGAGTCTAGATTTTGCCACACAAAATTATAAAGAAAAAAGATGCAGGGATCAGATTGATGCTCCTCCCCCCAAAAAAAATCTCCCAACACCATCACTGCTAAAACCCAGCATGGACATCTGAGAGAAAAGTAAAATGAGGTTGACCAGTGACAACTTGTTGAAGAAATGTGTAAGTCAAGAAATTCAGTATGCAGCACTGCTTATAACAACATAAAAGGGTTGGCTGCAGACCGTGAGAAGTGAAGAGTTTGTTGGTGCTCGAAAAATGCCATAATCGATAATAGTCCAAGGATATGTGCGTATGGACTGATGGACCGTGATTTGCTGGAAAACGGTGAACTGTTTCAAGATAACTTTGTAGCTAGCATGACTGTTCTAGAGTTACATAACAGTTACCAGGTTCAGTGAACCAGAGTTGGCCAAGACCCTATTGCCCTCATGTACTGCCAGTTTTCTACACAATTTATTTATTTTTTTTTGCTGCAATCGTTACTGTTAATTTTCTGGTTCAATTTCTTTGCTGCTGTCAACTCATCAATATTATGATTCTTTTTTTTTTGATTTTTTTTTTTTTTTTTGTGTAAATAGAAATTGGCAGATCCATTTCTTCCATGTACTTTGTTAATGTAGTCATATACCACAAAGGCAGGCAGAGCCATTTCTTCCATGTACTTTGTTAACATAGTCATGTACCACAAAGGCAGGCAGAGCAATTTCTTCCATGTACTTTGTTAACATAGTCATGTACCACAAAGGCAGGCAGAGCCATTTCTTCCATGTACTTTGTTAACATAGTCATGTACCACAAAGGCAGGCAGAGCAATTTCTTCCATGTACTTTGTTAACATAGTCATGTACCACGAAGGCAGGTAGAGGAATTTCTTCCATGTACACTGTTAATGTAGTCCAATCATACCATAGAGACACTTGGAGATAATAGTGTTAGTGTTCATATTTCCTTTGACCTAATAGCACACTAGAGGGTGATACAGGTACCACAATATCTGACTATCTTTCCTACCATAACTCCAGAAGGAACCAGGTACCACATATCTGACTACCTTTCCTACCATAACTCCAGAAGGAACGAGGTACCACTACTACAACTGGGGGTGACTGGCCCAACATGAGCCACCAGTTGTCATGTGAGAGATGAGCACTAATTCCTACACCACTCAGACCCCTAAATACTTTGTTAATCACACCAAATTTTCACCAATCTTCAGCTGTTCTTGATCATACTCTGTACCTGCCTCACAGATAACACTCTCCAGTGCTCTATATGCATGGATGATTTTGAGCTGGCTACTGAAGTAAGGAAACTACCCTGTGATCATCTGTACCATTCAGACTGCATTGTCAAGTGGTTGGAAATGGTATGTACATAGTGTGCAGGTTGCTACAGTCACAGAAAGTGAAAAAAATTGGTCAGTGGGATCTGACTGCATCTGTAAAATATAAAAAATGTAATGCTGCAGTTTGCTTCATTGTCTTTTGTGAACCTCCTTATTACTCACATTAAATAAGGTAAATTGACTGTATAGTGTTGGCCTCACTCACAAAAGTACTGGTTTGTATATATCTATGCAACACATAGTGAAAAATAGAATTCGTACTATTTAAAATGTGGACACTGCAGACTTCAAAGTGTGGTCCTCCACCAAATAATAAATGTCTGAACAGAGAATCATAGATGTACATAACTCCCTCAGGCAAAGGACCTGGCCAGACCCCAGTCCTCACAAGAGAAGCTCTATAGTGATGCAGAAAACCTGAGACAAACTGCTGCATTTGTAAGAGAGAGATTGGTGTTGATGTCTGAGCAGATGGTGAAGAAGAAGTTGTAGATTATGAGAAAGAGATTTGTGTGTTGATGTTTGAGCAGATGGTGAAGAAGAAGTTGTAGATTATGAGAAAGAGATTTGTGTGTTGATGTTTGAGCAGATGGTGAAGAAGTTGTAGATTGTGAGAGAGAGAGAGATTGGTGTTGATGTCTGAGCAGGTGGTGAAGAAGTTGTAGATTGTGAGAGAGAGAGAGAGATTAGTGTTGATGTCTGAGCAGATGGTGATGAAGAAGTTGTAGATTATGAGAGAGAGATTTGTGTGTTGATGTCTGAGCAGATGGTGAAGAAGTTGTAGATTGTGAGAGAGAGAGATTGGTGTTGATGTCTGAGCAGATGGTGAAGAAGTTGTAGATTGTGAGAGAGAGAGAGAGATTGGTGTTGATGTCTGAGAATATGGCAAAGAAGAAGTTGTAGATGTACTGTTGACCAAAATTTAACAGTTTTAAAATCAAATCTAGAAAATTTAAGATAATCATGGCATGTAGGCATATTCTTTATGAGACAAGTCGAAACTTGGCTTTTGTAAATGTGAAGTACATGCAAGTGATTCACTGCCAGATGGCAATAAAAGATTCTAGATATTGACAGTGACAGTTGAGTACTATGCTTTCATGCACATAATGTGCAAAACTCCACATTCATGTATAATGTGCAAGCATGCTTTGTGGAACTTTGTGGTCACCCTGATTGAATGCAGAAACAGCTTCTGGATCCAAAACTCTACTTTCAAACCCAAAAATATCTGATTACAAAATGGTTTGAAAAAGGATGTCTAAAGTTGAAGGGAGTCACAAGCCATGGAGAAAGTATGATATATTTGAACTCGTCTAGTGATTGTCCAAAAAAGATGGCCAGTGCATTTTTTAGCAGGTGATAATATACCTTCAACACCATATGGGAATCACATGCTTGTCACATTTGAGGGCGATCAAAAGTTGCATCAGTTCTGCAGTACTTTTGTGAATGTTTTTTTTTTTTTCATTTTCTGAGTGTGTAGTCTAGCCTATTTATATGTATTTGGCATTCTTGTGAGTTTTATTTGGATTATGTGTATGCATTATTAAAGCAACCCATCCAGTTGATATTCAGAGATATTACATTTTTCAGCATGTGGTAATGTACCTTTGATGCCAAATGGGAATCATGTGTTTATCATGTTTGAGGTTGCTAAAAAATTTGATCAGTTCTGTAGTTTTTTTTTTTAGTTTTTTTTTTGTTGTGGGGGGGGGGGGTGGGGGAAGTGTCATTTTTCTGAGTTTGTGTTCTCCATATTCTACAATTTTGTGAGTTTTGTTTGGGTTATGTGCATGCATATAAAAGTGAGAAATCAAATTTATTTACTGATTGTATAAGACAGGTAGAATACAAAAAAAAAAGATGGTAAGAAATTTTCATGAAAAAGTGTATTTTGACATCTGTTTCATAATTATTTGTTTGTTCATTCTCTGTAGGAGCATCCTCTATTTTATGTTTTCTACTGAAGTTTTTGCTGCCTGTAAAAAATTCTATGCTTAATGTATACAGTGGATCCCATAGTCAGTGTAAATCATGCATACATGCTTGTCATATGGCAGGAATACTGTAATTCTCACATTGGAACTTCAAAAAAGGACACTAGCACTTGGAGATGCTTTTCACCTAACAGAAAAACTCAGTGCTCAAAGGATTAAGCAAGGAGCAAGTATATTTCAAATGGGAATGGCATTTCAACAGAATCCAGCCACCGATTGTAAAGAAATCACACGTGGTTATGTGATTCTGTTTGGTAATTGATTAGCTCACTTTCTGATAGATTAGACTAAGCAGGTCTGAAATACTTTAGGCCAGTGGCTCTCAGTTGTTTCAGGTCCTATATCCCTGAAGCCAGTGAAAATTGACCGTGGTCACCCCACTTTGTATTAAATAAAAAATGTTCACTCTTGTCTAGTGTTATATGTAATCTGTTCTTGCTGCGTGGGTGCTAGCTTTTGCATGTTAAACCTCCCAACTCTCTGTAAACATAAAATTTTAAAAAAAATATTCTGCAGCGTTATCCATGCTTTGAAGTAATGTCTTTATCTTCATGCTGAATGTTGAAGTTTTTTCCCCTCAGTTTGATACATCTGTATATTATCATGACCTAATTTTCTTCATCCTTCTGTGTCAAACCTGCAGCATGGGACATGTCCAGTGTGTAGAAAGGACCTGAATGGAGAGGACACTTCAACAAATGATGCAGACTTCTCTCCTGCCTTCCATCAATCCACCGGTGGTGGAAACGACATGGCTTCCTCTTCAAACTCATCGACTTCCATGGGACCTTCCACTTCCTCATCCTTTTCTGATATGTGGAGGAACTGAAGTTGGATGCATGGAAGGAACAAACAGGAACATGTAAAAAACAAAACAAAACAAAAAAAAATGAAAAATACTGTTTTTCACCAAGCAGGAGGTGGCTTCCTCTGTCACATTTACCATGAGAGCTTTTCTGTGAATGTCCTTGTGATGTGGTTCAAATGCTGATTTGAAAGTGTATGTACATGTTTTTCCCTTCAGAGAATATAACTGAAACATATATGTTAATTACCATATGAGCAGACCAGGTGATTTCTGGCATCATGTGCTGAAATCTTTAGTTCTGTAAGTGAACAAAAATATTTGACTCAGTCTCATGGGTTTGGTTATACTTTGCCAGGGTAAATTTAGACATGGTATATAACCTTTTTTATATTCTATTAGCATGTGTAACTAAGAGATGAAACATAACATTTCATTTGTTAGCATTTTTAAGTAGGACACAGTGCATAACCTTCATTTTGTTAGCATGTTTATTTAGAACACAGTGCATAACCTTCCCTTTGTTAACATGTTTAATTAGGACACAGTGCATAATCTTCCTTTTGTTAACATGTTTAATTAGGACAGAGTGAATAACCTTCCTTTTGTTAACATATTTAATTAGGGCAAGGTGAATAACTTTCCTTTTTTTAACATTTAATTAGGACTAAGTGAATAACCGTCCTTTTGTTAACATATTTAATTAGGGCAAAGTGAATAATCTTCCTTTTGTTAACATTTAGGACTAAGTGAATAACCTTCCTTTTGTTAACATATTTAATTAAGGCCTTTTTTTTTTTTTTGTTAGATTGATTAAAATTATGATCCAGCATGCAACCTTCTTGCTGTTTAACTTAACTAGGTCTTCTGTTTTTGACCCTTGAATACAAAAATTGCAGATTTTTTTTTTTACAACTCCCATTATAGGAGACACTAGAAAATGGAATATTATATGTAGTAGAGTTATTGATAACTTGAATCTGCTGAATATATGTTTAAAAAAACTGAGAGACATTTGAAATTATTTTTGCATAACAGGCATAAAATAGTGGAGATAAAAAATGTTTAGCAGCCCACGCAGATAGAACACTGTGGCAGGAGGCAGATGTCAAGTAACTAAAGATAAACCTGTAAGCCATGCAGGCATCTAGGAGATACAGTGTTAGTGTCCATATTTTCCTTGACCTGGTGGCACACTAGAGGATGATGATGTCAGGATCACGCCTGGCTGCCTTGCCTTCCCCAGCACTAGAAGCCAGGTACGAGGGTTGATTGATAAGTTCTCTGCATAAGGTACAAATGCTTGAAACACACGGTTGATATTAAGTGCATTTGTAGATCAGGTTAATGTAAGATTAAACACCAAGTTTCAAGAAATTAACTGCAACCAATTTTTTTTTTTTTACAGGCTACTGAAGTGGTAAGCTGGCAGAAATTGAGAAAATGGATACATTTCTCATCGAGTAGTTAATTTGAGGCCAAATTAACAGGCATAAAATCCTTTGATGAGGTTGAAAGACTCGCCGAAGACAGGAAAAATTGGCGAACTACTTTGCGAGCCCTATGTGACGTTTAACAGCACGGGAAGGATATAAGATATAAGTCATTCGCTACCTCTGCATCAATGGGTTTATCATTGAAGGAGATCCATGAGCATATGGTGGAGACTAAGGGAGAGTGCTCCTTCTTACAGCCCAGTGAAGAAATGGGCAGCTCAATTCAAACATGGAAGGGAGAGTCTGGAAGATGATCCCTATCCAGGAAGACCAAGAACTGTAACCACCAATGAAACCACCAGCAGAATACATGACACGATTGACTGAACGGTATATTGCTACTGAGTTGGTCATCTCCCAGGAACGTGTTCATGCCATTGTTCACAATGATCTTCAAATGACAAAGGTCTCTGCTTGATGGATCCCGAAACTTCTTGGAGCTGATCATAAACGAAAGCGTCTCAACATGTCAAGAGACAATTTTGGCCATTTTTCTGCAGATCCTGAAAAGTTTCTTCAGCAATTTGTGATTATGGATGAGACTTGGGTTTATCATTTTCACCAGAAACCAAAGAACAATCAAATCAGTGGCAACATCATGGATCCCCACCTCCAAAGAAAGCAAGGGTGGTTCTGTCTGAAGTCAAAGTGATGGCTTTCATCTTTTGGGATTCAGAAGGTGTGCTATTGGTAGACTATCTTCAAAAGGGCAGAACGGTCACTGGAGACTAATACACTAATCTTGTGAAGCAACTGCAGGTCAAACTGAAGGAAAAATGTCGAGGGAAATTGACGAGAGGAGTCATCTTTCGTCAAGACAATGCCTCAGTTCACAAGTCGGCGGTGGCAATGGCTGTCATTCATGAATGCGGCTTTCAACTTCTTGAACATCCTCTTTAGTCCCCAGATTTGGCCCCTTCGGACTATTACCTGTTTACCAAACTCAAAAAGGAGCTAAGTGGTCACAAATTTGCTTCAGATGATGTCATTCATACTGTAGACCACTTTCTACTGGCACAAGATGCTGACCTTTACAAAGAAGGGATCCGTATGCTCCAGGATCGCTGGACTAAGTGCATAAACTTGCAAGGGACCATTTTGAGAAATAACCCAAAAAAGTTGTCCACGAAGTTGTACCTTGTGCTGAGAACTTATCAATCAACCCTCGTATCAGTTTTCACAGCAGGGTGACTGGGGCACTTCCTGCCAGATTTTAAACACTAACCTTTGTCGTGAGAGACCAGCACACTGGTGCCCTACATGGCAGTTGTAACCAGAAACTAATAGTATCAGAGGCAGTGCCTTCTGAAGGCACCTGTTTTCCAGTATAAGATTGTGTCAGAAAATGTTATGTTACTGGGAAATGTCATTTCCATTGCTTGCTTCAGAAAAAATTTGTCAAAGATTTGCTAATTTTTAGATTTATTCCTTGTGTGTGCTTTATAGACAGTATTTCTGATATTTATTTTTTTAAATAGACACATACACACATCTATAGATGTATGTTTTTTTTTTGAATGCTAATTTACAGTTTTATTTTCAGGCACTTTGTACAGAATGCACATACATTTTAGTTTTTTTTTTTCCTTTAACAGTAGTCACAGATAAGGTTATTTCCTTTCTAAGTCTTTATATGTAGGGCAGGCAGATTTGTAAAACTCTGGGGCTGGGCAGAACAAAAGTGGAAAAATAATCTGTTTTCTAGAAACTGAATCTCTTAGCAGAGGATTCTTTTGCTACATAGGCAGGAGAGCAAGCTGTTATTTTGCTACATAGGAAGAAGAGCAAGCTGTTATTTTGCTACATAGGCAGGAGATCAAGCTGTTATTTTGCTACATAGGCAGGAGAGCGAGCTGTTATTTTGCTACATAGGCAGGAGAGCATGCTGTTATTTTGCTACATAGGCAGGAGAACGAGCTGTTATTTTGCTACATAGGCAGGAGAGCATGCTGTTATTTTGCTACATAGGAAGAAGAGCAAGCTGTTATTTTGCTACATAGGCAGGAGAGCAAGCTGTTATTTTGCTACATAGGCAGGAGAGCATGCTGTTATTTTGCTACATAGGCAGGAGAACGAGCTGTTATTTTGCTACATAGGCAGGAGAGCATGCTGTGCTTTAGTTGCTTCACTGTACATAGGATGGACAAGCTTAACCCTGTAATGAAACAGTTATGTAATATCTAGACATTTGCCTTCATCAGACTGGAAGAACAGTTTTAAAAGCATGAACATGGGAGAAAGATCAGTGTAGTTGCCTCTTGGTTCACCTTAAATATCTGTACTTTTATAGGGCAGTCTTTGACATTCTTGTGTCAGAGTCTAATTCTGTGCTCAAGGTGAAAGGAGAACCTGTCACATCGTCATCATCATCATCCTGTACTGAGTAACACACTTTTCACTGATCAGTTTTTGACTTGTTTTATGTTGTAATATCCACTTGTTATATATTGTTGTCACATGAACTCAAGAATCACATCTGCATTATCATTTTCTGATCACCACAGCCTTGTTTATAATGTAAATTTGACTCATGGTACTGTATATATCCTATAATAGGTTTATTGGCCTTTTCAACTGATATTTCTTATTCGGCAGTTTGTGATCTTGTGCTAAATCTAAAATCTAAGTCCCATGGCATTAGCATGCCGTAGGGGTGTGAAAATGTTAGTGCTTTCACATTTCTAGACCACTACGGAATTTGAGGTGAGAATGCCACCACCTTGTCCACCTTGTACCTCTGGTACTCATTTTTTGAGTCTGGGTTGACCCCGGTGGCACATGGTCTGAAAAATTTTGACAGTGTGAAATTGAACCAGGGACCCTCTGATCGGCAGGCAGGTGCACTCACCACTACACCACTGTGACACAGTCTTTAGCTGACCTACTTTAAATTAGAAAACAGACACTACTGCTGTCATTTGCCCTGAATTTTGCTGTGTAGTTTGACTGACTCGAACTCTTGGCCAGTCTTGATAGAGAACTGGTGCTCCTAGAATGTGAACATGCAGAGAAGTGGGAATATGTCGTGCACCGACTTTTTGAGTTTGGGGGTCTTACTGTATGTCAGTCACTGCAGGGGGAAGGGGGTCCGACTGTGTGTCAGTCATTGCAGGGGGAAGGGGGTCCGACTGTGTGTCAGTCACTGCAGGGGGAGGGGTTCTGACTGTGTGTCAGTCACTGCAGGGGGAAGGGGGTCTGACTGTCTGTCAGTCACTGCAGGGGGAAGAGGGTCTGACTGTGTGTCAGTCATTGCAGGGGGAAGGGGGTCTGACTGTGTGTCAGTCATTGCAGGGGGAAGGAGGTCTGACTGTGTGTCAGTCATTGCAGGGGGAAGGTCAGACGTTATGTACAGTTCACTACCATGACTTGTTTTAAGATGAATAGACATGTCTACCATCACTTTTAAATTACTAACAGAATGTAGATTCACTCATTTGTTATTGAATATAATAAGCATGATGACTGGAAAAAAAAAAGAATAAATAAACCATCTCCTGTCCATACACCCCACACTCCAATTTATTTGTAACTACATTCAGTCAGCCTAGCCAGGAATATAACATGATGGTGGTGGTACTGCATGAACCCAAGTTTATATTTAAATTTATTAGTCAAATAATAATCAAGTAAGAGGTTATTGCTGAAGATATCTGAACTTTAGTGGGCTTCTTTTAAATTATTAAAAACTTCAGTACAAGAGCTGTCTTTGGGTGCATGTGTCTACATGAGTATGTTTATTGAGCTGGACATGTTTTTCAAAAAGCTTTCACTTACATGTACACATATGTCATTTATATGACCTGTGATTTGAAATATGAAATGATGATTGTTTCTATTTTTCTTGAAGTAATGATTGTTACAGCTTTTGTTTTCATTTGGAAGTGTTACCTGCTGATAGAGTTGAGTCATATTTAACTGGATGCAGTGTATTTTTAGCACATAAAAAGTGTTGTAATCCAGGTAATGAGCATGACAGTACAGGTAAGAATTGTGATGGTCCAGGTATTAAGCTTGGTAATACAGGTAAGAATTGTGATGTTCCAATCGGTGGGCATGATGGGACAAATAAGAATTGTGATGGCATATGGTACAAATAATAAGTGCAGAAATCAAGAGGCTATTTGGTGGAGAATACTCCCTTTTTTTTTTTTTTTTGAGAATAAGATTGAATATATTACAAAGCTGACATAGAGAGTACCATGTGAATGTAGTCAGTACATCCCATCTGGTTCAAAGATTTTGATATCCAACAGCACTTTTGCTTGTCTTCCTGATGTTTATTTGCTTCCATTGGGTGAGCGGAACTCGTGATATTAAATTTTATGTTTATATTCATGCGCCTTCACAACACTGGCGGGCTGTTCTAAAATCAAGTGTTTATTTCATTTTTATATTAGACTTCCTGCTCTGATATATGGATTCCTGATTTATGATTATTTAACTTTCAGTCCTGTTAACACAAATTCTAAATGTATCCTCATTTCCTTTCTGTCCCAGTATGTGGATTCTGAATTTATATTCCTTTTCATGTTGTGCGTTTACCAGCAGTGAACAGTGGTTGATGGAACAGACTTGTAAATTAATATCCCATTTTCTCCACATTCCCAGACATCAGTGAGTACAGTATGCTCTGGTGCTCATTGTTTTCAGGGATGGCTTTTCACCAGCCTGATCAGCTGGAGTATCTGGTGGGTCTCTGGCCTATAAGGCCTCACACGAGATGATGAACTTGCTCAAAAATTGTTCCAAGGTGTGCTTTCTGCATCAGTGTTAGTCTGGTCTGGTTATCTCTGCTGTGGCCCAAATAGCACTTTCAGCCTAGTCAGACAAGACTATGTAAACTCGCTTATTTCTTAACTTGCAGTTTTTTTTTTCCTTTAAATCTTTACTAAACCTGTGTTTATTTAGATGGAAAGTTCTGTCTGTGTTGTAGAAAATGATAATCCATCACCTCATATTCATCTCACTGTCCCATTTGTTAGATTTATGTACCTTTTGTGTGTGTGTCCCCTCTATATTTTTGCATATCCTAGCTTTGCTATCCCATCATGGGTCCTGGATGATAACCTCTGCTGTTAAAGTAGTATAAATGCAGGTGTTTCTGTCAGTAGAGCTAGTATCACCTTACCAGACTTTTAGTTTGTTTGTACTTGGGAGACTTTATGTCAGTTTTTTAAGTCCTCTAGACTGATATCAAGATTAGTTTGGCCCTGTCACTTGAAGAAAATCGATGCACCTGTGGTTGGTAACATGGCCTGTGTGCTTTTGTAAATAACACTATCCAGTGTTTTAAAATCTTATAATGTTCTGTAATGTAATACTTATATTAATAATGAATGCTGTAACAATTTTCTGATGTTTACCATTGATTATATTATTATTATTATCAGTGATGATTTTGCTACTGTTTAACAGTTTTTTGTTTTTTTACAAGTAGAGAGTTGTCTCCTGATAGGGGCCTGAATGAGTGTTTTTTTTTCCCCTGATTCAAACCCAGTAGACATGCTAGGTATAGATACAAATATACCTTGTAGACCTAGGTGGTATGACAAAACTGATGAGTACATTTTATAAATTAGCCTTTTTTTTTGTGGGTAGAGATTAAATCATTGTACTTCTTTTTTTTTGAAAGTCTAATGCCTGAACCATGCTCACTGAAAGCTGTTGTTTTCTTGGATCTGTTAGTGTGAATTCTGCTTGGTTTTTATAACAGTCGTACCAGAACAGAAACACTGAAGCCACAGTGACTGTTGTTGAAGTTCTCTTGGGCTGAGAACAGCCACCAGGGAAAACAAATCATAATGTACTTCAGGGTTCGGAAAACAGACTCCAGGAGTTGAAGCGCATGTAATTAAGGAGCATGCACCATCTTTTCTGCATTCGAACGGCAGAGCGCTACAAGATGAGAGTTTGCTCAACACAGACTGAAGATAAGCAGATTCTCCAGACAACAACTGTAGGATTGTCCCCGCAGATTTCTGTTAATGTTCAGAATAAATGTATGAATATGTCTAAATAAAGCAGATTTATCTGGAAAGTTCCTTGGTAAAGTTTTATGGAAGCTGTTTGTACATTTTATGGAGCTTGGGCCAACACACATCTTACAGAAAGAGCAGTAGATAGATGGTTGTGGGAATCAGTGATGACCAGGCCTGGAATGGACCAGAGAGAGAGATGTACATGTTGAGACAAGTCCTGGGGAAGATGATGATGATGTGGAGCTAGGGATCATCAAGGCTTGAATTTGTCTAGTATTTTCTGGAAAATCTACAAACTGATAGGACTATTCTGATTCATGACTAATACTTTAGCAAGATTGGAAGTTTGTGCCTAATATTTTAGTGAGATTAGATGCTTAAAAAGTATATGAAGAGGTAGGTATATGTAAAATTTCAGTTAGTTCTGATTACATATACGAGGTATGAACAGTGATTGATAAAAAGCAGATGTCTTCCTTGCCGTCTATTTCGTATTTAAACTTTGTTCTGTCTTTTTTTTTTTTAATGGCTCGGCTTAATAGAATCTTTGAGCTGGGATGGTGTGAAAGTGATCATTTTCTTTATAGCTATTTGAAGGAGAGGCTGTAGATGAAAGTGTTTAAATGATCATTTTCTTTATAGCTATTTGAAGGAGAGGCTGTAGATGAAAGTGTTTAAATGATCATTTTCTTTATAGCTATTTGAAGGAGAGGCTGTAGATGAAAGTGTTTAAATGATCATTTTCTTTATAGCTATTTGAAGGAGAGGCTGTAGATGAAAGTGTTTCATGTGACTTGGAAATAGTGTGAGAACGTACTGTGAGCTAAAGGTGGAAATCATGAGAATGTGTACTGTGAGCTAAGGGTGGAAATCAAAGTTACAACATCAAGGCCTTTAATTTATTACAGAAATTGAATGTGTCACCTCAGTTATTATCTCTGTCAGCCATTTTTTTCTTATCTTTGTATTAAACAATGTATTGTATTTTTTGCAAAGAATAAACATTCTATAAAAATTTAAAGAAGGAAAAAAAAAAAACCAGAGCTCTGTGAAATTTAAATGAGTTGTACAGGGGTTCTTAAACAAGGGTATGGGAACCACACGAATTATGGAACTCAGTTTCTGAAGTTATTTTTTTTTTGGAATAATTAGATTTGAATTCTCTTTTAGCTATTTTGTTAATAGTTATCTGTATGTGAAGAGCAAGCTGCTGACATGTTTTTTTAATTCATACTAGTAGCTAAAAAGATTGGTGATGATTTCAACAGTCTGGTGAATGAGAATGTGCGGGTCTATAAATAGGAAGATACCTCGGGTAAGTGTCAAACAATGGCTAAAGCTTTGATTATAACAAATTTCTGTTTGCAATGTCTGAACCATCAAAAACAGTTTGTTGTGGAAAAAAAAAAAATAAGAATGCTGCTTCGTTAAATTTCCTTGAATGATTCTGTGCGAGTTGGTATTTTTACATCATGTATTCTGTGACTTAGAGAGTCATTTAAAACACTTATATTTCTATGTATTCTTAAATTTATGTACAGGACTGACTTAAAAAGTGGTTTTGAGACAGCCATTTTGAATTTCTAGTCCTCGTTAGGAGAGGATGTGAATTTCAGAACTAGGGTATAGCTGGATGAGGCTCTAAAGAGAGGGTTACCAACTTCCAAGAATGTAGACATTGTCCTTTCAGCCTCTGTATAACGATGGAAAACTAACTTGCTGTATTTCAGAAATAAAGTCATTTGCCATGTGTTTGTCATTTGTTTAGTCTGTTTTATGACTTGTGATTGTATCAGAAGAATGCTGTTCTGCCTTAAGATCCTTCTTGCATTGTGAGAAGTCCTGGAGTTCAAGGAGAATGCTCCATAAGATCTGTATATAACCAGACAAACTCTCACCTGGAATCCCCATGGAAAGAGGAAACAAGGATAACGTAGAAACATACGGCGAAGGAATGCTGAAGTAGAGATAAAAAAAAAATTACAACATGTTAGGATATTTCACTGTTTTGGTACAATATCTTACATTGTGCTAGGTTCTAAGGACTGCAAACGCGCCACAAACAGCCTCTGGCAGTCAAGTCCAGCTCCTGGCCTTCCCGTGGCAGAACTGTTTAAACTGACAGGAGAAGGGGCGAGGGCGAATATCTGGCGCCTGAAAACCAGTTACTTAGGGTAGATGAGAGGCACGTTTGGTAGCTCATCTGCCGCTGTTGGCGAGATCTTCAGCTGCTGTGCGTGGAGCGGTGCTCCTCCCGGCCAATGAAGAAATTTGCAAATGAGGTTGTCGCGCAGCATCACTGCGGAAAAGGTGGTAGAAAGGATAAAGCGAAGCAAACAGTCAAATCACGGCACCTCTGGTCTGGAGGTCGGCCACGTCCTGAGTGCAGTCATATCGGGTGAAATGCATGAACCGGCTTGTCCCAGAGGTTAAGACACTGCTGGCGAGACTCTTCAAATGCTGCGCGTGGAGTGAAGCTCCTCCCGGTTAAGGAAGTAAATGCGGAAAAGAAATAAAGGTTGCTGTGCGGTGCCGATGGGAAAAGGTGGTGGAAAGTGAAGTTTAACAGGTATGTCCAGTAGTATCGCTACGAGAGCTATACCATGGCACCTCTGCTCTAGAGGCTGCCCACGTCCGAAATACACCTACACTGGTGAAATATGCCTAAACCGGCACACACCAGGGGTGGAACTTGATGGCTAGACATGTCATGCCACCTCCGCTATAGAGGTCGGTAACGCCTGATAAACACCCATACTGGTGAATTTTGCCTAAACCGGCTCATACCAGGGGTGAATCTTGAAGGCTATGCATGTCACAGTACCTCTGCCCTAGAGGTCGGTCCCGTCCAAAACACGCCCACACTGGGATAATGCCTAAACCGGCTCAACCCAGGGGTAGAAGTCACTAGTGGCGAGGATTCGTCCTCCTGGACAAAAGCTCCATCCTGGTCACAACTAGGAAGGGTAGCGGCCACAACCGCAAAATGCTGAAGTCCGAGACACTGGACCAGGGAAGTCTAGATAGGCAACCACCTCTCACCCAGCGGGGATGTTTGCGTATCCTAATCACGCTGAGGTTTTCCTGTGAGAAAGTCCAATCCTGGACTGGATGGGCAACCACCTCTCACCCGGCGGTGATACACAGGTATCTCAAAACATGTCAAGGTTTTCCTGTGAGAAAGTCCAACTCTGGCCTGGGTGAGCTACCGCCTCTCACCCAGCGGGGATGCACTGATATCCTAAACACGTCGAGGTCTTCCGGTGAGAAAGTCCAACCCTAGACTAAACTGGTGCAATGAAAACCACGGTGTCACGCAATCCCGCTTCCGAGACCCACCAAGAATACAGGCTAAAGCACTGTGACACTCTGAACCCCTTGTGGTCCTCTCCTGGATCTCGTGTGGTCTATTTGGATCACACAGGGGACCACGGGACCTAACGAGGACCACAGGCGTGAATTCAGTAGGTTCACAGTGCGGTTTTTGGTCGTAGAAGTGAACGAAGAAGAAGAAGAAGACATTGTGCTAGGATATTTAACTGTTTTTGGTACATTACCTTACAGTATGCTAGATATTTCACAGAGAGAGCATATTTGAGATAGATATAAAGTATAACAGGGAATCTGTACCAAGCAGATTACAGAAAGTGGGGGGAAGGCATGGCAGATTATCACTGCCTTCTGAGGGTCAATGTACTGAAAATGGTTGAGAACCACTGTGATAATGTCACAGACATGGCACTGTATTACGCGACCAAATGGGATATTATGAAAATGTGGCCAGTATTTGTGAGGTAGCACATGAAAGTAAGCAAATAAGGTTACAATTAAAAAAAAAAAGAACCCATGAAAGCACATATTATACAATAGTAAACATATGGATAAAGAAACCCATGGATGATTTAATATGTACATGCATATTACTTCCAGTTTGTTAAACTAAAAAAAAAAAATAAAAAGACAATGGTCTTGCTATAACATTACACATTTATGTATAAGGTTTTAATTCCATATATTTCAGAAAGCAGAAACAAGCATCTTTGACTAAATCTGGAGATAATACATTGGCACATCAACACTGACTATGCTATCAAATAAATTGACTAAAATTTTAAAATCTTTAGTCTCTTTTTTCAGAAAATTTGATGAATATAAGAGGCTGCCTTAGTTCTAATATAAAAAGGTAACTGTGTACATGATTTCCCTTAAGATATATGTCACAGGGAAAATGGGAAGTGTTCTTCACTTTTTTTTTTCTTTTTTTAAAAAAGGACAATCTACTTTTGACAGAATAATCAAAAACAGATTTCTTAAACTTCACTACAGTTGACAGGAACCAGGTCATAAGATTCTTGACGATGTATAGCAACAGAACCGCAACGGCATGAACCAGCTATAAACGGTGATTTTCAATCCTGTCTGGGTGCTGCCTCCTTGCCTCTCATGCCAAATCTCAGCACTTTCATGGGTGCAGTACAGGGCCATTTTGGAAATCATTAGGACAAAATGTTTTTAAAAAAAATCTGGTTCCCCGACAGCCAATTCCACAAATCACCCGTAAATCTTAAATAGCATTTTAGTATGTATGCTTCAAACTAGGACTAACAAAATCATATTTACCCTCAACAGTACTTACAAAAACAGTAATAACTACTTTATACATGAACAAAACAATACAAATAATGAAAACACAATGACATGAAAAAATGATCATTTAAATGCATGACCAACAAATGTTACACAAACATTTTGCAGTTGGTCAAGAGTGGCTTGTGTCAAATAAGATCATTTCTACAAAAATAAATGTATATAATATGAACTGAAATAATTTTTTAAAAAATTATTAGATTAATTCAGGTTTATGTCTATATTGAAATATTTTTGGGACAAGCAAATATTTTTTAGCATTTCACATCTCCTTCAAGTTATCTTTCCCCCCAGCATTTTCCATCTTCATACAGGCTGCTCTGTTCATGCATACATTTTTTTTTATTGTTATTGCTTTTCTTGAATGTAATAACCACAAACCAGTATTACTCATTATCATGGACCTGCTGTATTTAAACCTCATAAAGTGGCACAGCCTTCTCCAGTGATGTCACTCAACTGTCTCCCTCAGACTTGTTTCATAATCTCTTTCCTCATCTCCCCAAAAGACATGATTGAATCTCTCGAGTTCTCTGCTCACATGATTCAAAACAACCTGCAGCACTGGAATCAGGTGGTCATTTACATGCACCACAAAGTCAAGAACAAAAATCTGCTCCTCAGATTGATAAACCAAAAGTATCATAAAATGAGTACCAATCTAGAGCAACCTATATTTCCCCACATTGTTGTGCAGAGCAAATCATGATTTTTTTTTTCCCTAAGCAAGAGCTGGTCACCTCAAGCACAAATATAGAATCTCTTTTAGGCTCCAAACTGCTTCATCTGTACTCATCCTAATTATAATATTTGTTCAGAAGCATCCTGGTCAGAGAAATGATGTCACTCAGTAGCGACTAAGCACATGCAAGAATCTTCGATCTGGTCAAGGCTGTAAAACAGTTCCTCTAGTTTTTTTTTTTAAAAATGCCATTCACAATAACAAAACAGGACTTTACAAAGACAGTCTGAAAAAGTATTTTCTCTGAATAATAATGAATGATAAATGGTGTTCACTTCCACTAGGATATAAGGTGATACAACACTAACATTAACAATGCAGAGAAAAAAAAAATTGATCCCAAATTTCACGGATACTGTTAAACTAGGGTAAAACTGAAAAGCCTGGGTGACTTATCTTTCAAATGCTCTGATGGAACAATTAACTAGACACTGAGCAAGTTACTAACACTGATTATATGTAGAATAATATAACCAACCGTGGTGAGTTCTGTGATGTCACATAAGACTAATATTGCATCAACACACAATGTCTGGTCATTTTATCATAGACAAAACTGGATCAAATTCTAAACCAGAGCACTTATTTATCCAGGTTATTGAAAATGAAATCAAAGTACTCCATACTCATGTGCGCACCAGGAACCAAAACTTGAACTCTTTGACTCCTCAGTTTTTCCACTGACCATTTCCAACTGCTCCACAAGTGGTACATTTCTACAGACTCCAAATACTTCATAAATGGTACATTTCTACAGATTCCAAATACTTCATAAATGATACATTTCTACAGACTCTAAATGCTTCTAAATGGTACATTTCTACGGACTCCCAACTGCTTCATAAATGGTATATTTCTATACTCCAACTGTTTCATAAATGGTACATTTCTACAGATTCCAACTGCTTCATAAAGAGTACATTTCTATACTCCAAGTGTTTCATAAATGGTACATTTCTACAGACTCCAAATGGTTCATAAATGGTACATTTATATGGACTCTGAACGGTTCATAAATGGTACATTTCTATACTCCAACTGCTTCACAAATGGTACATTTCTACAGACTCCAACTGCTTCATAAATGGTACATTTCTATGGACTCCAAATGCTTCATAAATGGTACATTACTACGGACTCAAACTACTTCATAAATGGCACATTACTACAGACTCCAACTGCTTCATAAATGGTACATTACTACAGACTCCAACTGCTTCATAAATGGTACACTCGGGCCTGATGAGTTGGGGAAGGAGGAGGTAACCCTGTTTTCCCTTATTTTCTTATTAGAGACAAAATTCATTGAAAAAAAAACAAAACAATAGAATGTTTCCCCTAGTTTTCTGTATTTTTTTTCCCTGCTACTCTGACTATGGGCATCTGAGCAGCAAAGTGGTTAGTGCACTAGTCTCTCATGCCAAATGTCAGGGATTCAAATCCAGCCAGAGATGCCTCAGTCACCCAGCTGTAGAAATGGGTACTCGACTTCTTTTGGATTTGGGGAAGGAAAGACGGCCAGGCATGATGCTGACCACATCACCCTCTCATGTGATGGCAGGTCAAGGAAAGTATGGGCACTAACACCATATCCCTATGTGCCTCTAAGGCACTCTCTGGCTATAATAGCAATGTGTGCACGGGAAGAGGTTCCCTGGGTAGCAGATGAAAGGGTTACACCAGATGGCTGAGAGTTCTCCCAGACAAGCATGCAGGAAATGTTTGAATAATCCCTCACAACTGCTCAGGCTCTCTGGTTTCAGTTCAACAACGTTGGTTCCTCGGTTAAAATTCAACAACGTTGGTTCCTTGGTTAAAATTCAACAACGTTGGTTCCTCGGTTAAAATTCAACAGCGTTGGTTCCTCGGTTAAAATTCAACAATGTTGGTTCCTTGGTTAAAATTCAACAATGTTGTATCCTCGGTTAAAATTCAACAATGTTGGTTCCTTCGGTAGTTATTAAGTTGTGGCTCTAAGGATGTGATTCCCAGATTGTGCTTGTAGACAAAATTCAGTAACAAATCACAGTGAATGTGAAGACGACGATTATTTTACTGTATACAACACAACTGAACTTTGCTAGGGTACTCTTATTATACTAACTGTAATTAACTTGATAAATAAAAGATACATTTATTATGTAGTGTGCATGTCGATTATGAATGCAATAACAAAATTTCTTCGAAATGTTTAAATGGGTTTACAAATACTTTGTAGAAAATCCAAATTTTGAGGTAATATTCTACTAATATGTGCTTGACTGTGTTATAATTTTTTAAAACTGACACCACCAGATCTCTAGGGCTATGTATGTCTATGATTATCCTTCACTTTATATCATCATCTGTATTAAATATTCTGTATTTTCAGTTTTTTTCTGTGTGTGACAAATTGGCCTCTTGTCACAAGCCAGGAGCTAAACAAAGCGAGAAGGAAGGGAGACAAACCTGTAAAGAAAGGGTCAAACTATTTGAAAGAATCTTTATCAGAAGTTCTACTAGGCAAAAAGCAGAAAACAATGACATCAAATGTGATTTACCACAAGCTGAATGTGCTGATTCTTCTATGATGGCACAAGTTATTCTGGAAGATAACATGAATAATGTTAAAACATCTAATGTGCAAGCAGATCATGAACATCACCCTAATTCATGAAAACAAGACTTTGTCAGTGATTCTGTAAAAACTTTGATACCGGTAAATCAGAAAACTTGAGTCCATCAAATTATGACAATCAGGAAGCGGGTCTCAGGGTTCCATCTTTCATCCTTGCAAATTTCCAGTGTTTAGTTGTAATTTTCCTCGTTAGGCTCTCAAGTTCACATAAAAAAACAGAGAGTGCATAGGTAAGGACTGGCTGGGGGAGGGAGAGGGGGTAGAAGCACAAACAAACAAAATACAAGGACTGGCATTTAGCAAGATGACACTTTACTGGCTGCTACAGGAAATGCACAATTTTGCTATTTTTACCAGCAACTCTGAGGTTGATTACGGACTAGCCTTCATATCTTAAAACCTTCTCAATTTATTATTATTTGAGTTAGTAAACTGTTTAGCATAAAACAAAACCAAAAAAAAAAAAGTGCTGATGCTGATGTATATGAGAGTTCATTCCCTTCCCTGTTATTCTTCCTTCAGTTTGTACATTTATTTCAGATTTCTGAACATAACGCAGGAAATATTGGACAGAAACCCAAAGTTAGAGCCACCAAACGGGCAAGCCTAAACCACAGAACTAAATTCTGTACAAGTTAGCAAAGATGAAGCAATCCAGCCAAGACAAAAGAACCAGAAAAACCTAACATTTCTCAACCCTTAGAGAACTGATGAACCACATGCGTTATAATTTTGTCTCAACATTCTAAATTTGTATATACAAAGTATAAAATCTCTGGTAAACAAAATCTTTTGTTGTTTTTTTTTTCGTGGGAAAAAAAATGTCAGACATTCTAATAAATATTCTACAACACACAAATTTCTCATGAACACTCACTGTCTACAAAAAATTTCATGAATTTTAATCACAATGTTTTCAAGAATATCCAGTCACATATACCGTAACTCTCCATAAATATTCTATCATATACAATGTGGTTCAACAGCAATGATGAAAAAAAACACAAAAATCATTAATGTTGGCGGACAAAAGTGTGAACATGTTTAAATCCATTGTCAATGCTCAATTTACAAATCAAACAAATATACAGGTAAATCTATGAAATGTCTAGAGGACTAAAGAAAATATTACAGTAAAATATTGTATTTCTGACTACATGCTTACTATATGCAAGTTTTAGGCTTGATATGTAGGTAAAGGACATGGACAGTGTGATTTACTGATTTAGTTCATCTTATGTAAGTAAAGGACAAGAACACTGCTTTCACGTACTGAACTAGTTCATCTTATGTAAGTAAAGGACAAGAACACTGCTTTCACATACTGAATTAGTTCATCTTATGTAAGTAAAGGACAAGAACACTGCTTTCACATACTGAATCAGTTCATCTTATGTAAGTAAAGGACAAGAACACTGCTTTCACATACTGAATTAGTTCATCTTATGTAAGTAAAGGACAAGAACACTGCTTTCACATACTGAACTAGCTCATCTTATGTAAGTAAAAGACAAGAACACTGCTTTCACATACTGAATTAGTTCATCTTACGTAGGTCAAGGACAAGAACACTGCTTTCACATACTGAACTAGTTCATGTGATGAAAACTCTGTCTTGGGTTATCATAGAGAATTTTTTAAAAACCTGCATATAATAATCTGATAAATGAACAAAAACTGAGACACAGAGACAATTCTTTCTTTAATCCTTGCTTTAGATTTAGAATATTCACTGCATAAATGAAGCCATGGTCCAGCCAAGAGGCATGAGAAATCTGGTAACTCCAAAATGAAAGGACAAACAGATCTTGGTAGTTTCTTTGATTGACATTCATGTACATATAACACAGTTGCTGGTAGGATTCTGTTAACACAGAAGATTACAACAAATAATGAACAAACAAAAATAAGAGAAAAGCTGTTATAAATCTTTTCTATGCTGGGTATAAATATTTTCTAATCTAAATTACAAATGTCTGCCAGCTGAACTGCTTTATACTTCTGGTAAGTTTCAAAGTATCTTTTTCTTCTTCCTCAGCTTTTCAACCTATTAACTCTTTCCATGCGTATGGCCGAATTTTCGACACTTCCGGTGGTCCCCAGCGTGCGTATGGTCGAAAATTCGACATTGTTTGTTCCATTAAAACAAGCGGTGTAACATTTACATTGTATATATTTGTCTGCGACTCCGGTGACATTTTCAAAATGGAGAATGCGTGCCTAGTTACGAGTGATGCCGAGCAAGAACAAGGACGCGAAGCATGGAAATTTTTCAATTTTTGACGATGTAGGTAGGGGTATGGACATAGCCTATGGCCACGCTGCTGCTCTTGAATGTTTTCTAAGTAGATTTAGACATATTTAGATGACTTTAGTAGTTAGGAGGTTATTTCAGACATTCATTCAGCGGAAATGCAATACGGAGTCACAATACGAGATCGACAAGTAGATCTACACATCTTAGATGGTAAGTAGGGGTAAGTAACGCGAATCTAGACCTAGCTGATGGTGAGCTGGCCACAATCAGTGTCTAAAAACATCATATTACTTCTTTTTTTCCTAAAAAACTCTGCATTTATGAAATTTTCATTCATTTAGCTACACTTTGACACATATTACGTATACGGAAGTACATGGAAATACTGTTTTCCATTCCATTTTACAACTATACCCCCTTACAGTTCAAGACCCGCATTTTACTCCCGCACGCCATGACACGTCCGTGTTTCTTCTGCCGCACGGAAAGAGTTAAGGCTGCAGATAAAGTTCGCCTCTGCTCCTCCCTATTCCTCTCTCCTGTTGGTGATACCAATACTCTTCTGTATATCCTCTTCTGTATTGTCTCTCCATGGGTTCAAGCTATAGCTATTTTAAAACTATTATTATCTTTTAAGAGGCTATGCACAAATCCATTCGCATCACATACAGATGTGATCTAATGACATAATTTTCTTTATCTGTGCATCTACACTCATTTCTAATTGGAATTTAGTGGAATGTGCTTCTACAATGAAGATTACACCATGTTCATTTTGTTGAGCCATTTTTCGTTATTTGTTGTGCACAGGTTTTGAGTCAAGTGAGTCCATAATTTTAATTAAAGACATAGCTGTCTATAAATTACATACGATACAGCAACACAGAGACAGCCCTAACAGTTGTGAAAAAATTTCATTTTTTTCCTCTCATCATTTTTAACTGATTACTTCTAAGGCCCTTCCTGTTCCAAGACAATGTGGCACTAGCTTATGAGCACTGCAAGGAAGTGAGCTCCTTTAACATTATAACAGGTCTTGAAAATCCAGAGAAGAAAATTTCACCCTGTCTAAACCACACAAGGTTATTTCAAGGTAAATCACAAACCCAAGCCCAACAGTACGATAATGCCAGTGGTGTGAGGATGACAAAAGTATGTACAATTTCATACATAAGAAGGACACAGATAATTTAAATTTACATTGTTAATATAAGTTTTCAGTGAAATTTCCCAATAATTAAACATTTCTTTACACGATATTTTTCAAGATCAGTAATACATTTTCCTACAATTTACAATAAACTGATTAACTCTTTCCATGCGTATGGTCGAATTTTCTACATTTCCGGTGGTCCCAAGCTACCGTATAGTCGAAAATTCGACAATTGTTTGTTTCATTAAAACAAACGGTGTAACATTTAGACTGTACATACTTCGTCCGCGATTCCAGTGACACTTTCAAAATGGAGAATGCGTGCCTAGTTACGAGCGATGTTGAGCGAGAACAAGGACGCGAAGCATGGAAATTTTTCAATTTTTGACGATGTAGATATGGATATGGACATAGCCTATGGCCACCCTGCTGCTCTTGAATGTTTTCTAAGTAGATCTAGACATATTTAGATGACTGGAGAAGTAGTTAGGAGGTTAGTTCAGACATTCATTCAGCGAGAATGCAATACGGAGTCACAATACGAGATCGACAAGTAGATCTACACATCTCAGATGGTAAGTAGTGGTAAGTAGCGCGAATCTAGACTTAGCCGATGGTGAGCTGGCCACAATCAGTGTCTAAAAACATCACATTACTTCTTTTTTCCTAAAAAACTCTGCATTTATGAAATTTTCATTCATTTAGCTATACTTCGAAACATATTAAGTATATGGAAGTACATGGAACTACTGTTTTCCATTCTATTTTACAACTAGACCCCCTTACAGACCAAGACCCGCGTTTTTACTCCTGCACCCCACGACACGTCCGTGTTTCTTCTCCCGCACGGAAAGAGTTAAACTTTCCTACAATTTACATTTAAATGATCATTTAACCGTTTGAACCTACCAACATGCCTGATGATGAATGACAAAATCACAAACTCATAAAATCACATCAATGATTCGAAGTTTACATTTTCTTGAAACTGGTATTTAAAAAACACGTGTAAACTGTGGGAAAGTAACATAGCTGTGAAATAAACCATGCTGGAACTGTTGTTCATAAAACTAACTGTATGCTGTGGCTCTTTTGATTATGATGTGACGATAAATCTAAACTAGTTACAGGGTAAGGTAAGGTCAAATCCCCGTTTCCATGCCATTAAGGCATTATTGGGGAATACCTACAGGGAGCATCGTGGAACTACGAGATTCACAAATTCTTCTTGTTAAATTTACAACTAAGTTATAATTATTTTAATAAATGTAAAAATTACCCTAACAAACTTAAAAAAAAAATCAAGCCACTGCTCAGCAACATTTATGAATTAACATGGCAATGAAGCGCTGAAACTAGTCTTTTCTGAAAAGTACTCCCCCCCCTCCCCTCCCAATACAATTTTTAAAAAAATATGGCAGAAGCAGTTTTGTCTAGCGTATAGACACAAAATATTTCATATGGTGCACTCCATGAATTTAACATATTCTGTAAATTATATTTAAACTGTATAAAAATAAACACTTGGGCTGAAAAAAAAATATTGTTTAAAAATGCATATACCCTACACATAAAACCTTTCATTCTAAGTGTATTTTAAAAGCATAAACATTTTGTAAAAGAAAAAGGAAGGAAAACAGAAATGTTCCGACCTAGAAATATGTCCCATATTTTCAAAAGATCTATGTTGGTGATGTCAGCACACATCAAAAATATCTCTGGATGTCCATACAAAGAGATTTCAGCATGTCAAATATCATTTAGTATCCCTCCTTGTTATCTTACATAATCTTACATCAAAAAAGCATTGAAATAATTACAAAGTGACTGATTTTGCATGGCAGTATAACAATCATGAAAAGAAAAAAAAACATACAGATAAAACCATGAAAAAAAAATCTTCTATAAGATGATTTAAAACATTTTGGAAATAAGGAGCTGAACTGAAACTCATGCTCTGATTAAATAATCTGCCACCTTCCATGGTTCTACGTTGACTACTGGCATCAACATGTCACTGATTTTATATTGCTCAATACTTAGATAAGAGAATGATCATAAAGGTGCCATTATTTTAAATGTACTTCTGTGCATTACTCATATCATGTACTATCACTAATGTGATACTGAATGTGTGCCACTGTGTCAAAGCTGAAAGGTTTTAAGTGTTAACGGTCTGACAAGTCAACGAGTTCAAATCCTGACACTTCAAAAAAAAAAAAAAGTTCCTTGGTCATCGCTTACTGGTGCACATATTTCACTGTATATTATACATTGCTGACTAAGCAAAAATCCTTTCTTAACTGCATGCCCACACATACTCACACACAGAAGGAGAGAGGGAGGGAGAGAAAGACAATGAATGAATGAATAATCTTTATTTTTCAAGGGTAAAGAATTGGGCACGCAGGCCTGTCTTACAATCTGCCCTTCACCACTCCATCTTTCATTCTTCCCATGAGGGAGAGAGAGAGAGAGACAGACATACAGAAAGAGATTTAAGTACCTCAGATTGCTATATATGTGAATGTCATACGATGCTCGAAGATTAAGCTGGTGCTGAGGGGGAAAAAAAAGATTTAAAAAAAAAAAAAAACAATCCACTTTCTGAGATGTATACAAAAACACCTACTATTTACAAATATCACTTGCCACAAAACACAAGAGCCAGCCAAGCTCAAATACTTACATGCTAAAATAACAACATATAAGAGAGGATTATTTTCTGCAGTGGTCAAAAGTATAACCTGTGTGGTGGGAAAAAAAAATATTCATTTAATAACAATATTTGCAGTGCTATCACCACTGTCTAACACAGCAGATAATGACACGCAGCACTGCAATGAAATCAAGACTCGAAATACCTAACACAACAACGGCTGGACAGGTAAAACAAACTAACAACTACAGTTTGTACAGAGCTCTCCCCCACACAGCCATGACGGTTGGAGCACCTGGCTCTCCCAGACTGTTATGCCTCTCCCCTGCCACCAGCAGGCTGTTGTTTTCAGTGATCTTCACACTGCAAGCAGAGTACTGCTATTTTATGTCACAGGGCCAGGGTGGCTACATCCCAAAGCTGACAGTCCTTGGCCTGTATCAAAACACACTTACTTCTAGCACGTGAGATTTTGAAGCCTAGGCTAAGGTACACTACGAACGCTAACAAATTCTCAAGCGTCTCGGTAGCACATCAGTTTTCAAACTTCAGTTTCCCTCACTTGTTTATTAATATTTCACATGGACTGACAACTTATAACTAACTCAGATAAAGTTCTCATGATTCCTTGCAGTCCTCCCTGCCTCCCAACTGCTGGATTTTATGCAAGACAACGATAAATTTCAATATCCCAATAACTCATATATCAAGAACAGTAAATTTCTCTCTCTCTCTCTCTCTTCGCTTCTTCCTCTCCAATTCATGAACATGTAAGTGGACGTAAATACTACAGCTACAAAAATTATTCATTACATGGCAAAAATTAATGCAGATTATCACCTCTTTTTTGTTGTTGTTGTTGTTGCTGACCACAATGTTCTTACAACAATCACTAATATCCATATCACCATATGCTGTGTTGTTCTACGCCTTGCAGGTCACCAGAGAGGTTATGTGCATGGCTGAGTATGTTATCACATGGGCTACAGTTAGATTCACTTCATGACAAAAACTTAGACTGAAGTTCCAGATTTTGCAGCTTCACGTTTCTTCTCCAACAGCCTGTTTGCTACTGCAGCAACCAGAGCTGCTCCCTTTCCACTACCATCATGTGACAACATTAGCTTGAACTGGAAAGAAACAGGGAAATAAATTTGGTGAGAAATGTAATAAATGACTCACTGGTAATGAATGGCTATGCTGTATGGTACAGACTGATAATGAAAATAAAAAACTATCAATTAAATAGAATAAGTTGCATGAAGTAGTTACACATACAAAAATATGTAATGAAGATCAAGAAAACTGGTAGTATTTTGGTCTAATTAAGGGAATTAACATCAGTTCAATAGGGCTAGCAGTCTGCCAAGAGGACTTTTTCTTTTCTAAAGTCAGCCTCCATGAATTAGCCCACTGCAGCCATTCTTCATCTGACTTTAAGCCTGGATTTCAAACTTCAACAATAGCTGCAAATAATTTATATTTGTTGCTGAAGGGAGATCATCAACCAACCAATGAAATGTATGCCATGATTACATTCTTAGATCACGCCTATGGAGAGGAGATGTTAAAGGACACCCCTTTGCATATCCTGGAAGGGTAAGTGGAGCATCTCAGAAGAAATAAAGCGGATGAAAAGTTTACTTCTCAGTTCTATTTTTAAAAAAAACAAAAAGTAAAATGTAATATTTATTTTTACGTATGAAACAACACAGTGGCTTAGAACGAACAATAATAGAGGGTATATATGGTTTTGTGCAAAATGATACAGGGTGCAAGTCTGGGATATCACTGAAATTCTAAATACCACACTCAATGAAGCAAGTATCCTGACTAACTGATATATTTTCATACTGACTATCAACAGTCATGGACATGCCATATGAAGAAGATACATAGGCCGATATTTTCTCTGAACATATCTAAGCATGACAAAAGTAAAATGTATATGAACATGGTATATAACACTGGGCACAATACAGAATGTGACAAATGTAAAATGTATATGAACATGGTATATAACTACTTCTTTTTCAGCTTTCTGATCTGATAAGGCTCATTGCTGCAGATAAAGTTCGCCTCCATTCCTCTCTATTCCTAATCTTCTCTCTCCAGTTGGTGACACCAATTTCTTTTATATCTTCTTCTATGTTGTCTTTCCATCTCTGTCTTGGTCTACCCCTTGGTCTTGTTTCCCTCATCTCTTGTGCATACATAATTTTCATTTGTCTGTTCTCTTCCATTCTTTCTACATGCCCCAGTCTGTTCAATTTCAAGACATTTATAATTCATTGGGATTTAAAGAAGCTATTCAGTTCAGTGTTATTCCTAGCTCTCCATTCTCCACTGTTGATATCCTTTGTGGGGCCAAAGATTCTTCTCAGGATCTTGTTCTCAAAGATCTGCAATTGTTGTTCATCTTCATTTAACACTGGGCACAGTATCGAGTGTGACAAATGTAAAATGTATATGACATGGTGTATAATACTGGGCATATACAGAGTGTGACAAATCTAATGAGAGGGAAACATAACTCACATGCAAGCCTGGTTTTATCAAAGCCTTCGTTTTCTCCATCATCAGATCATGGAAAAACGGGTGGAAGCGGTACAGGGAACCATCAACACCCACTGTTGCTTCCTTCCTGTTCATTCTGTTCAGAAGACAGGCTATACCTGAGGAGCAGGTTAGAGAAGTATCTTAATTATTAGCTGCTCTACTGTTAGCTTTTTTTGCAAGCCTTCTTCAGCTTTTATTTTGGTTTCAGTTTGCCACCAACTGCTTTTGTCATTTCTCTAAAAAAAAACAAAAAACAAAGAGTTTCTTGACTGTGCTCAAAGGTTTCTGTTAAAATATATCAATATTTCTTTCTCATTTCATTTTGTTTTTGTTGTTAGATTTTGTTAAACATTCCTCAATCAATTTTTAAAAAAGGGAATTTAATAACAATATAAAGGGACTTAAACCAACATTCATCAGGCAAGTGATTGAATGCATGGATTTGAAAAAACTACATCATTAGAACAGTAAAGATAAAATGCAACATAGACAGAGGAAGGCTAGGAAGCAAGATAATGGATAGGCTGATGCAATTTACGTCCTGTAGCATCTACATGCCACAGGATGTGAAGTGTTAGTGCCTTCACATTTCTAGGCCATTACAACATTTGAAGTAAAGATTTTCTTTCCTAGAGAAACCCCAGGTACCATATTTTGAGGCTGGGTTGACCCTGGTACTGGTCAATCCGAAAAAAAAATTCCACCCCACTGCAAAATTGAATCAGGGACCTTCTGACATTAACCACTATACCACCATGGTACCACTGATGCGACAGCATACTTTTTTTTATGACATAGCATAACATTTTTTTAAAAAATTGTCACAAGTACCAACAAAAGAAAACAAAAATCAAAATTTGTAGAATGGCATAATCATTCATGTCACTAAGCACAACAGTTGATGATGATGGTGATGAATATTAACTCTTCCCGTGGCACAGGAAGAAATGCGGACGTTCAATTGGTGCCGGAATAAAAGCGCAGGTCCTGATCTGTATAGGGGGTATAGTTGTAAAACAGAATGGAAAACAGTATTTCCATGTACTTCTGTGTACTTATTATGTTTCAAAGTATAACTAAATGTATGAAAATTTCATAAATGCAGAGTTTTTTAGGAAAAAAGAAGTAATGTGATGTTTTTAGACAATGATTGTGCCCAGCTCACCAACAGCTAGGTTCAGATCTACACTACTTACTATCTGAGATGTCTAGATCTACTTGTCAATCTCGTATTGTGATTCTATGTTGCATTCTCGCTAAACTAATGTCTGAAATAACCTCCTAACTACTTTTCCAGTCGTCTAAATATGTCTAGATCTACTTGGGATACATTCAAGAGCAGTGGGGTGGTCACAGGCCATGTCCATACCCCTATCTACATCATCAAAATTTTTTATGTTTCTCTTCCTTTTACTCACTCGGCATCGCTCGTAACTAAGGACTCTTTCACCATTTTGAAAAGTGTCACCGGAAACGCGGACGAAATATGTATAATCTAAATATTACACTGGTTGTTTTATTGAAACAAATGAATTAGTCATTATAACGACTATGGCATGCAACTCAGTAACCGGAAGTTAGCTCTATAGCGACGATGGCACAGGATGAGTTAAGAAGATCAGGCTAATTAAGATGAACTGAAACGGGGGAAAAAAAACCAAAGCACCTTTAGAATAATACTGCTATTATAGAAATCATTGGGATGAAGATAAGAGCAAGTACAGTTGTCACTGAACAACAGTGGATTGCTTATACCAAAGCTGGCACATCATAGCTGAGCAAGACCCTGTTCCACCTTTGTATTAGTGTGCCTAGTAATAGGCTCAACCTGGCTAATGTGGCATGACCGCACCTGTCCCATGGTAGTGAAGTCGCTTATCACTGCGCCATTTCCGGTCGTTAGCTCTGCTCCTGGTCTATAAAAATAGCCACCTTAACCTATCCACCATACAACATGATGCTCTGCAGCTCTATGGAGAAAGAACAGGAACAAGAACAGAAAACACTGTGATGTTATCAAGCATTCTGACACTACCTGCTGATGCCAAGTAAGCAGCCCTCTTGGAGACAAGACTGCATACGTGTCTGACCAGTCGGTAATCCTGCTCGCTGTGGGTCACCAACTCCAGCTCATCAAAGATTTGCTTCGTCACCGTGAAATTGTTAATGTCATCTCTGCGCAGACATGATTTCAAATGTTAAAGCCTTCTTGAAATATTTTCTAAAGTAATGAACTTTTTCAGAATTCTGTTTTTGTTTTGCCTTTATCCATAAAATTAAAGCCATATATATATGTTTTTACTTGAGCATCTATTTTCCCTTAATACACTGACAACTATGTGTAATGTATTATGGTATATGTTGTATTGTCTGCAGATTATTATATTTTCTGTGGTAGGCATCTATTTCCTAAACCAAGAAACCAGGACTGGCACAGCCCTACTCAGAGAACCAGAGGCAAAAAAAAAAAAATGAAAAAAATAAATTTTGTGAACATTTTAGAAAAAACATTTCTGTGATTTCTATGTAATCCAACAATTCATTAGTGGCAATTTTCAATTTGCATTCTGAAATATTTCAAATCAAATTTATTCATGTATGGCGCATGTGTATAACTTTCTATATGTTATTTAGAATATGAATAACTTTTAAAAAATAATGTAAATGAAAATGAACTGAGCAACAAGAAGAATTCATAAGTGATACAAAAAAGTGTGAGTGATCACTCGCGCATTCAACTTAGAGGGAACATTGTTGCCAGGGCTAGCAAACCGTAACAAGCCATAATTCCCCAAACTGTGGTCAGGAAATAGGTTATGTCACACCAATCTGGCAAGTGAAGCAGGAACTTGTGACTTCTGTCATACTGAGAAGTCATACTAAAAAGTCTGGACAAGAGCATCAGTCCATCACTTCCTACGTATGCTCTGGGATATCAGGAGGCAGTCTGGAAGCCACCATTGTTATCACAATAACATCATCAAAATCAGAGGGTCATCAAGTGAGCCACTTGATGTTCCTACAGTATTCAGAACCAGAACAAAATAATAAGCATATCACAACAACTACGGTAAAACAGCAAGATTGACTGGTGAACGTACCCCTCAATTTCTGAGACGTATTTTGTGTAGAATCTTCCTCTTGTTGATAAATGATACGAGCCCTCCCCATCAAACAGGAGATTGCTTTTTCTCAGTCTTTCAATGGCCAGACGGGCAATCTCCCCCATATACATACCTGAGATCATCTTCTCATAGCTGAAAGTAGCACACACAAATATTAAACAAATACTGATGCAATAAATTTGACTCATCTGAATCATTTAGAAAAAAAAAAGCAAGAAGAAAAAATATGCACAAGAAAAACACAGAAAAGTGAGTCAACATTATCAGAAGATTGTTTCTTCTGGTAACAACAAATTCTGCTGAAATCACCAAATATGTAAGCCCCCAAAAAATGCGGACCCTGATTCTCTCATTTTCTTTATAGCAAGACTTTTAGCCTGTGACAAATGATGGCAATCATCTGAATACAATTATGATCATTCAGTCTTGTCGATCCAGATTTCAAATACACACACCACTTTTTTTAAGTGCTTGCTCACTTTATCTGAAAGGCCAAATCTTATAAACACTTCTTTTTTCTCTATCAATTTCCAGCCTCTATCTAATGTGAAACATGAGCACTAACAAATCACTAGAAAAGAGAATAACCGTCTTAGAAATGAAATTTATAGAAGGGCACTTAGAATATCATGGATAGAAAGAAAATCAAATAAAGAGATATTGATGGGATTAGGCGTCTAGAAAACTGGCTTGTAAACACCACAAAAGTTAAAAAGATGAGATACTTCGGCCATATCGAGAGACATAATGGTTTGGAGAAGTTGACAGCAGAAGGCACAGTGCCCAGCAAAAGGAAAAGGAGTGACCTCACTGCAGGTGGACTCAGGACATCACGGAAAGTCTGAATATGTCATTGGGAGATGCTGGTCAACTGGCTAAAGACCGCACTGCATTCAGGATGGCAGCAAGAGGGTCAACGATCTGGAAAGGACACATCACACGACAAATGTGACTAATCCACAAAACTACCGCCTTGTGGAACATTACAACAGGATTATTATAATACAATTCCTATGCACTTTTCTCAGACAAGAGAAATATTTTTCCATAATTCACAACATAAACGTTCTTGGCATTTTGTTTCAGGACACTTTTAATCAAATGGAAATTTCTTCCAGTCTGGCCATTTCTTCCAAGCACATGAGCTGTGTCCAGGATTTGTTGGACAGAATAATTTCAGGCATTTACTGTCAAATTGACCTCAAACGTGTATTTGCATAAGCTGTGCTGCATTAGAATCAAATTTCCTGGGGTTGTTTCTCCACCTTCCACAAAACGTTGCTTCACTTCTCAGACCCAATGTTACTCTACAGTCGGTTAGGACTGTAAATTTTGATCTAGACAAACACATGGACATATGTTCAACACACAGATCAACAAATGCACATAACATATGTGAGTATGAGTGTTGTGTGAGAGAGAGACTTTATTTTAAAAAGACAAAGAAATTAGAATATCCTATTATATGAGAAAACCATTGAGCCCTTTCAAGAAATCCATTTGCCCCCTCAACAGTGAAAGGTATATGAGGAAGACTACAGGATAAGACAAGACAAACAAAACTTTATCACACAAGCTGAATGAATCTTTCTTTCTGCTTTCATGCTGTAGGATGAATTGAACAAATTCTGAAGTAGATGAGAAAATTGCCCTATATTCTATATGATCCCTTACTGATGATCTCTATATTTTATACAACATGACATATGCAATTACTGTTAAATTTGTAAGAAAAAGTTTAATCAGTGATTAGTGATATTTGCATCCTTTTATCCATACACTCAACAGCAACAGAGAGCTTAGAGAATTATGCTAAAAAAAAAACAGATGAACTTATGTGTCACTCATCCTTTGATTTTATTAATATCTAAAACACGTTAAAGTCCTCAAACACATACATACACACAAATATACATCCAATTCACATGAAACAGTCAAGAAATTCTCCGCTGTAGAGAACAAAACAACACAACTCCTCAGATAATCAGTAAGTAAAAATCATAAACGCTGGTAATCATAAAACCAACATTTCTAGTTTTCTGTAAGAAGTCCCAACAGTCCAAACTTACATTTGTTTTCCTGGGTTGATGGAATGCTTGTCAATAGATCTATCAAAGTCTGTCAAGATAAAATCCAAGCACCCATCATTGCCAAATGCTCCCCATTCTGTATTTATGAGAACCTGAAAAATCAAATAAGACAGCATCAAATAAATATTTTCTCGGGATTTAGAAAAACCTAACTTTTATATAGTTCACACTGCAAAATCATCAAATGTATATCAAGATTTAGAAAAACCTAACTTTTATATAGTTCACACTGCAAAATCATCAAATGTATATCAAGATTTAGAAAAACCTAACTTTTATATAGTTCACACTGTAAAATCATCAAATGTATATCAAGATTTAGAAAAACTTAATTTTTATATAGTTCACACTGCAAAACCATCAAATGTATGTCAAGATTTAGAAAAACTTAACTTTTATATAGTTCACACTGCAAAACCATCAAATGTATATCAAGATTTAGAAAAACTTAACTTTTACATAGTTCACACTGCAAAACCATCAAATGTATATCAAGATTTAGAAAAACCTAACTTTTAAATAATCCACACTGCACAATAAAGAAATACTAAACATCTTTTAAATAATTTCATGAGAATGAATGGAAAATTGCAGCAACAATGAAGAACTCCTGCTGAAGCTGGGATTCATGAAGGTAACCTGTCTCCTGGTTTAGACAGTCAAACAAAAGAAACTCAACACACACACACACACAAAAAGGACTAATTTTATTGTCCTCCTCTCCTGTATTCTAATAATGTGAAGCATGACAAGGAGCATTTGTCACATTTTCAGTTCCTGCTTACTAAGAGAGAGTAAGCACACTCTCGAGAGCACAATCTTAACTGAAGCAAGATCTCTTTGTGAAAAATGTCACGTAGCATAAGTGGATCTCCGGATATCTGGCTGGATGATAATGTCCAACAGGCCCAAAGAAAGAAACCATTAATGGCGCTCTCTGCAACATTTCCACATCCTAGAGCAGATGACAAGTACACAAAGCAAGAACATAAAGAGGGGGTAGCATTTTTTAACATTTTCAGCAAAACTTTACTGCTTTCTGAACACTTGTTTGTTTCTTCAGTTTTCTCTTTCAAATGTCAAAAGTTGTAGCTGCAAGTTATCAAACAGCACTTCTTTTCTCCTTGGACAGCAGTTTTAAAATCTGCCCTCTTCTGCAAACATTTCCATAAGTCAGTTTGTGTATGTTTAAAAAAAAAAATGTTGTTAAACTACTTCAACAGGCCCTGAACTTTACCTATGGCCTGCAAATGTCTAGGACTTCACCTGCAGTCTGCACAAGCTCTGAACTTTACCTATGACCTGCACAGGCCCTTGACTTTGTCCAAGGTCTGCACAGACCTTGAATTTTACCCATGATCTGCATAGGTCTTGGACTCTACCAGTGGTCTATACTGAAACTAACCTGTTTGGGATCATCATGGTCTCCATCCCATGTCTTCACATTGTCCAGGTCATCAATGTAGCAAGCATTTGTTCCAGTACCTACAGAGCAGACACAGAAAGAAAAAAAAACTATTGACCCTGGAAGTCTTTAGGAATAATCATTCTGTATAACAAATTGTTATTTATTACAACACACTGACTCTTTTGAAAACAAATACCTAAGGAAAATACTCTGTATAAAGTGGAACAAATTCAAGAACAACGCAGAGATAAGACAGATGAGTGAAAAACAACATGTCTCACTGATGATCAGAAAAAAGGAGACTGGCATATATGTCAGTAATGTGATGAGAAGAAACAGAAAATCCCAAAAGAAGCTATCAAGAGGAACACAACAGGCTGAAGAAAAAGAAGTTGACCACGTGAAACTTTAAAGAGGACATTGTTAAGAGGTGCCAAATTAGTAGGCATAAAATCCCTTGATGAGCTTGAAAAGTTCGCAGAAAACAGGACAACATGGCAAATTACCATGCGAGCCCTATGTGATGTTTAATGGCAAGGGAAGGATGTTAGATAACAAATCTTAAGATTGATTTGAGCTGTGAAGCAGGCATAATGCACAATAACATTTACTAGGCAGCAGTTAATGATTGCATGATTGTAGGAATTTGCTGTGAAATTCATAAACTTGAGCAGGAAAGTGAAATAATCAGGCAGTAACCATGCCAACAAGTAACCTATATAAAACTGAGATGAAAAGTTCCTAAGTGATGAAATGAAGGGATGGTAGAAACATGCATGACAATTGGTCCATTTAGATCATGCCACTTGGTGTTGAAAATTACTTGAGAACATTAAGAAAAAAAATCAACCGATCGAGGCAAAAAAAAAAAAAACCCAAAAAATGAATAAGGCTTTTCATTTCTTAAATACCATCAATCCATTACATTATTTATATAATCAACAAGGTTTTTTTCATCACTTGTTACATACCATCAATCCATTATGCTCTTTAAAGTATTATAAACCTACTGTTGTTATATTCTTCTATAAAGAATTATTTTTCAATATTTCTTTGTTGGTGATAAAATAAAACTCTTTTTTGTCTTATGTTATTTGATGATAATTATTCTGGTCAGTTAGTCTTCACGTTATCATCTTTCTGCTGATGATGGCTGCAAGAAAGAGGATAACACATGATGATGATTGCCTAGGCTGATAATAAATGAATGTGATGAGAGATGAAGATGACAAAGAAAAAAAAGTCCTGACAATGGCTGTCTCTTTCTCTCTCTGAACCTTAAGTGCCCAGGGCACATTGGGTTTCTGCAAGGGTTGTCCACAAATGCCCGCTCTTGCCTAGGTGAGCCCTCTTTTGCTCAACATCCTCTCTGTTGTTCTTCTCCATGTCTCTTTTGATCTACCCTTACTTCTGTTCCCCTGTGGTGTTCATCTTAGTGCTATTTTTGGTAGTGAGTCATCAGTCACTTGGAGCACATGTCCCAACCATCGCCAGCGTCTTTCCTCAATAACTGCTGTCAGTGACTTCATCTGCATTTCTGCCAACAAGATGTTATTTCTTATGGTGTTTGGCTAAAATATTTTTCTAATTCTTTGTAAGCATTTAGCCTGGAGAGAATTCAGCATGTTTTCTATGGTTTTGGTGATTTTCCAGCATTTACTTCCCATCTGTGGGCTAAAAGAACAAGTTTTAAATAATTATACACAAAAAGACAAAGAAGTGAAGGATCATATGAGAATCACAGAAGCATGACCACAGTTATTTCACAGCTTTACCTAGGATAAGACCGACAGCACACTGTCGGTCACTGTGAGCGCATGACATGAGAGCACCCACTGTGTCATTGATGACTGCCAAACACTTGACATTGTGCATATCCTTAAAATAAAAACAAAGAAAATCTTTCATTAAGACTTCTAAGAGGCAGTCCTCCAACATCCTAGATAAATATCCTTAGTCATTAAGAACATTCTACACAATATCCTGCTGATCCTGTGTCAGCTAGTACATCCTGTAGAAACATACTGATTATGTCTGTTCAGAAATCTGTCAAAATTTATGGCACATATTAAATCATGTATTGTCTATCAAAGACATTATTAAGTTCTGTCCAAAGTTAGGAATCGGTGAATCTATGCTTGCGGAGAGTCATGACACCACAGTTTTACATCTGACAAAACCGGAGCCTGCACTGAAATTACCTTCACCTGACATGCTCTTCTACACACACAATTTTATCATCTTTTCACATTTTTAAGTAGGTGAAACTTGGGGCGAACATGCCATCCACTTTGGCCATCAGTGACCCATAGATGACATGTCAGAGTCAAGGTTGGTGAACCACTGCTGACCAAGACTCCGTTCCACCTCTCCGCTGGTACCCCAGTAGCAGTTCTAGCTTGGACAGTGGAGCAGGGATCTATGTGGTCCCTGCGGCAGTGGAGTCTACTAAAGAAGTACTTCACACCCTCTGCTTTTAGCTGCACTCCAGAACTGCACACACAAAAAATAGCTGCCATAACCTGCTCCCACACTGACATGATGTTGTGCCTCAACATCTTAACAGGATTAGCTGCAAAGAACACCAGCTCACAGTTCCAGGGAGAGAAAGGACAAGACAAGACAAGCAGGTGAAAATAAAAACAGAAAGAAAAATGAGCGGACATAAATATTACATAAATATTTCAAAGAGGCAAGACGTCAAGAAAACAGTAGCTCATTTCTGAACTTAATTTGACTTTATGCCTCTGCAATCATCATGCCACGTTTAAACTTTCCTAGTCTTGTTATCTCAGTTTTATCTCACACCTTTACACTATAACACGCAAAATGAATAAAACCTTCCATTCTTACCCCTCGTCGAGCAATAGCTTCATGTAGTAACTGTACAATATCATGTCCCTCCACTCCCTCACACTTAAAACCCTTCGTCCATGTAGTAAGAATAGCCTTATCCAAGCCCTCCTGGCGACAAGGGAAGGAAAAGGTAAAACCCAGAGGTAGATGACGATCCTGCAGCTTGTGGTCTGTCATGAATTTGTAGATGCAGTCTGCGATATGGTCAAACAGCTGCCAAAATAAAACAAATGAAAATGATCATTAAAAAAAAAGGTTGTGAGCAGTAGTGTATTAACTATCACCCAGGCAGAGAGACTGCATTCAGTATACCTCAGTACATCAGACCTCAACATGATATACCTTAGATCCTAACATGACATATCCAAGTACAACAGATCCTAAGATGATATACTATAACATAACAACAACATACCTGGACACCAGATCCTAACATGATATGCTAGAACATAACAACAACATACCTGGACACCAGATCCTAACATGATATACTATAGCATAACAACAACATACCTGGACACCAGATCCTAACATGATATACTATAGCATAACAACAACATACCTGGACACCAGATCCTAACATGATATATTATAGCATAACAACATACCTGGACACCAGATCCTAACATGATATACTATAGCATAACAACAACATACCTGGACACCAGATCCTAACATGATATACTATAGCATAACAACAACATACCTTGACACCAGATCCTAACATGATATGCTATAACATAACAACATACCTTGACACCAGATCCTAACATGATATGCTATAACATAACAACATACCTGGACACCAGATCCTAACATGATATGCTATAACATAACAACAACAACATACCTTGACACCAGATCCTAATATGATATGCTATAACATAACAACATACCTTGACACCAGATCCTAACATGATATGCTATAACATAACAACATACCTGGACACCAGATCCTAACATGATATGCTATAACATAACAACATACCTTGACACCAGATCCTAACATGATATACTATAGCATAACAACAACATACCTGGACACCAGATCCTAACATGATATGCTATAACATAACAACATACCTTGACACCAGATCCTAACATGATATGCTATAACATAACAACATACCTTGACACCAGATCCTAACATGATATGCTATAACATAACAACATACCTGGACACCAGATCCTAACATGATATGCTATAACATAACAACATACCTTGACACCAGATCCTAACATGATATGCTATAACATAACAACATACCTGGACACAAGATCCTAACATGATATACTATAGCATAACAACAACATACCTGGACACCAGATCCTAACATGATATACTATAGCATAACAACAACATACCTGGACACCAGATCCTAACATGATATGCTATAACATACCAACATACCTGGACACCAGATCCTAACATGATATACTATAGCATAACAACAACATACCTGGACACCAGATCCTAACATGATATACTATAGCATAACAACAACATACCTGGACACCAGATCCTAACATGATATACTATAGCATAACAACAACATACCTGACACCAGATCCTAATATGATATGCTATAACATAACAACATACCTTGACACCAGATCCTAACATGATATACTATAACATAACAACAACATACCTGGACACCAGATCCTAACATGATATGCTGTGGTATAATAAATATTTTGCTCTCCATCTTCACCTCCTGCCCATTAAGATTGATTAAGAGGACCCTGAAGTTTGTTCCACCCAGATCAAGAGCAAGGAAATCTCCATTTTCTGGCATAAATAAAAAAAAAAAATTTTTTCCTGTGCAAAAACAGAAATCTACACACAATATTTCCTATAGCTTGTATCTTATATCCTTCCCGTGCCGTTAAACGTAACATTTGGCTCGCAAGGTAGTTAGCCAATTTTTTCCTGTCCTCGGCGAGCTTTTCAACTTCATCGAGGGATTTTATGCCTATTAGTTTAGCCTCTTTTAACAATGTCCTCTTTAGAGTTTCACGCGGTTCTAAGGACTGTCATAGTTGGAGGTGGGGTGGAGGATACGCTCTCCACTCCAATTAAATGTCTCCAAGGCATGCATCTCAAACAGCCTCTGACAGTCAAATCCAGCTCCTGGCCTTCTCATGGTGGAACTGTTCAAACTAACAGGAGAAAGGGGCGAAGGCGAATATCCGGCGCCTGAAAACCAGATGCTTTGGGTAGATGAGAGTCTTGTTTGGTAGCTCATATGAGAGAAAGAAAACTCTGATTTAAAACCTGCTGCTGGCGAGATTCTTCAGCTGCCGTGTGTGGAGTGGGGCTCCTCCCGGCCAGTGAAGAAAGGTGCAAATGGGGTTGCCACGTGGCGCCACCATGGAAAAGGTGAAAGAAAGGATTAAGTGAAGTAATCAGTAGTCTCGAGGTCAGGACTGCTCAAATCACGGCACCTCTGCTCTGGAGGTCGACCACATCCTATGTGCACCCATGCCGTGCGAAATGTCTGAACCGGCTTAACCCAGGGGTTAAACTAAGACACTGCTGGCGAGATCCTTCGTCTGCCGTGCGTGGGATGAAACTCCTCCCTGCCAATGAAGGAAATGCGAATAGGGTTGCCGAGCGGCGCCGGTCTGAAAAAGTGAAGGAAAGGATAAAGTGAAGATTAATCGAGACGAGAGCTACTCATACCACGGCACCTCTGCTCTTGAGGCCGGCCACGTCCGATATACACCCATACTAGTGAAATATGCATAAACCGGCTTAACCCAGGGGTGAAACTTGATGACTACTCATGTCATGATACCTCCGCTCTAGAGGCCGAACACGTCCTAAACGCGTCCATACTAGGATAATACACCTAAACCGGCTTAACCCAGGGGTGAAACTTACTAGTGGCGAGGATTCGTCGTCCTGGACAAAAGCTCAGTCCTGTTCACAACTAGGAAGAGTAGTGGTCACGACCACAAAACGCTAAAGTCGGAGACACTGGACAAGTGCAGTCTAAACAGGCAACCACCTCTCACCCGACGGGGATATATGCGTATCCTAATCACGCTGAGGTTTTCCAGTGAGAAAGTCCAACGCTGGACTAGTTGGGAAACTACCTCTCACCCGGCGGGGATATACAGGCATCCAAAACACGTCGAGGTTTTCTGGTGAGAAAGTCCAACTTTGGACTGGATGGGCTGCCACCTCTCATCCGGCGGGAATATATTGATATTACAAAACACGTCGAGGTTTTCTGGTGAGGAAGTCCAACTCTAAACTGGTGCAACGAAAACCACGGTGTCACGCAATCCTGCTTCTGCGACCCACCGAGAATACAGGCCCAACCCCCGCGATACTCTGAACTCATGTGGTCCTCTCGGGGATCTCTTGTGGTCCTCTCGGGGACCACAGGACCAAAGGTGTAAATTCAGTAGGATTACGGGGCGATCTTAGTAGTAGAAGCGAACGAAGAAGAAGAGTTTCACGCGGTCTGCCTCTTTCTCTTCGGCCTGTTGTGTTCCACTTGATAGCTTGTTCTGGGATTCTCTGATCATTTCTTCCACCCAGATCAAGAGCAAGGAAATCTCCATTTTCTGGCATAAATAAAAAAAAAAAAATTTTTTCCTGTGCAAAAACAGAAATCTACACACAATATTTCCTATAGCTTGTATCTTATATCCTTCCCGTGCCGTTAAACGTAACATTTGGCTCGCAAGGTAGTTAGCCAATTTTTTCCTGTCCTCGGCGAGCTTTTCAACTTCATCGAGGGATTTTATGCCTATTAGTTTAGCCTCTTTTAACAATGTCCTCTTTAGAGTTTCACGCGGTTCTAAGGACTGTCATAGTTGGAGGTGGGGTGGAGGATACGCTCTCCACTCCAATTAAATGTCTCCAAGGCATGCATCTCAAACAGCCTCTGACAGTCAAATCCAGCTCCTGGCCTTCTCATGGTGGAACTGTTCAAACTAACAGGAGAAAGGGGCGAAGGCGAATATCCGGCGCCTAAAAACCAGATGCTTTGGGTAGATGAGAGTCTTGTTTGGTAGCTCATATGAGAGAAAGAAAACTCTGATTTAAAACCTGCTGCTGGCGAGATTCTTCAGCTGCCGTGTGTGGAGTGGGGCTCCTCCCGGCCAGTGAAGAAAGGTGCAAATGGGGTTGCCACGTGGCGCCACCATGGAAAAGGTGAAAGAAAGGATTAAGTGAAGTAATCAGTAGTCTCGAGGTCAGGACTGCTCAAATCACGGCACCTCTGCTCTGGAGGTCGACCACATCCTATGTGCACCCATGCCGTGCGAAATGTCTGAACCGGCTTAACCCAGGGGTTAAACTAAGACACTGCTGGCGAGATCCTTCGTCTGCCGTGCGTGGGATGAAACTCCTCCCTGCCAATGAAGGAAATGCGAATAGGGTTGCCGAGCGGCGCCGGTCTGAAAAAGTGAAGGAAAGGATAAAGTGAAGATTAATCGAGACGAGAGCTACTCATACCACGGCACCTCTGCTCTTGAGGCCGGCCACGTCCGATATACACCCATACTAGTGAAATATGCATAAACCGGCTTAACCCAGGGGTGAAACTTGATGACTACTCATGTCATGATACCTCCGCTCTAGAGGCCGAACACGTCCTAAACGCGTCCATACTAGGATAATACACCTAAACCGGCTTAACCCAGGGGTGAAACTTACTAGTGGCGAGGATTCGTCGTCCTGGACAAAAGCTCAGTCCTGTTCACAACTAGGAAGAGTAGTGGTCACGACCACAAAACGCTAAAGTCGGAGACACTGGACAAGTGCAGTCTAAACAGGCAACCACCTCTCACCCGACGGGGATATATGCGTATCCTAATCACGCTGAGGTTTTCCAGTGAGAAAGTCCAACGCTGGACTAGTTGGGAAACTACCTCTCACCCGGCGGGGATATACAGGCATCCAAAACACGTCGAGGTTTTCTGGTGAGAAAGTCCAACTTTGGACTGGATGGGCTGCCACCTCTCATCCGGCGGGAATATATTGATATTACAAAACACGTCGAGGTTTTCTGGTGAGGAAGTCCAACTCTAAACTGGTGCAACGAAAACCACGGTGTCACGCAATCCCGCTTCTGCGACCCACCGAGAATACAGGCCCAACCCCCGCGATACTCTGAACTCATGTGGTCCTCTCGGGGATCTCTTGTGGTCCTCTCGGGGACCACAGGACCAAAGGTGTAAATTCAGTAGGATTACGGGGCGATCTTAGTAGTAGAAGCGAACGAAGAAGAAGAGTTTCACGCGGTCTGCCTCTTTCTCTTCGGCCTGTTGTGTTCCACTTGATAGCTTGTTCTGGGATTCTCTGATCATTTCTTCTCATCAAGTGACCAACATATGTCCATCTCCTTTTCCTGATCACCCATGAGATTGGTTGTTGTTCAGTCATCTGTCTTATCTCTGCATTGTTCTTGAATTCGTTCCACTTGATGCCGAGTATTTTCCTTAGTGATTTGTTTTCAAAAGAGTCTAATTTCTTGTCTTTTTCTTTAGTTGTTTTCCAGCTTTCGCATGCATAAATGAGGGTGGATATTACATTTGAACTGAATAGTCTTAACTTGGTTTTTGTGCTTATAACTTTTGAATGCCATATGTATTATGGCAATATTTAGCAACGTGAATATTTAGAAACATGAAAAAATACACCATCAGTGGCTGATAACAAATACAAAATTTAATGTCTGAAACTTCAAACTGGCAACTCACATCGTTGATGTATATTCAATACAAAGCCAAGCATATATTCTTCTGTTCAATATTTTGGTATTCTTTGTTATCCAGTTAAGTATGACGTTTTCATTTATATTTTTATCTGATCACTTTCTGGGGAGACATAAGATGACTGGGCTAATGGTGGTAAATGTAGTGCCAGTTTTTAAATACACTTTGCAATCAAAACCATCTAAACTTGAATCAGCGATATACCATGATACCATCAAATCAAGTTAAAGTTTATCATGAAGATGAGTTGTCCGTGTCATACTTATGCTCATTTAAACAGTGCACAGTCAGCATCTAAACTGTGTGCAATTAGTATGTAAATGCACTATCTGTATAACCCTCAGGGCTTGGGTATTCTTCTTCTTCTTCTTCGTTCGCTTCTACCACCAAGACTGCCCTGTGATCCTACTGAATTTACGCCTGTGGTCCTCGTTAAGTCCCATGGTCCCCCGTTTGGTCCTCGAAAAGACCACACGAGATCCCCGAGAGGACCACAAGAGGTTCAGAGTATCGCAGGGCTTGAGCCTGTATTCTTGGTGGGTCTCGGAAGCGGGATTGCGTGAAGGCATGGGTATGAATTTGTATGAATGATATGTCTGAAAAACTGAAGACATGAAAGGAAAAATTCTTTGTATAAAATATATTCATGAAAAAAATGTTTAGAGTACTCTTTAAGAAGAACCTATCATAAGTACCAGCCATGCTCTTTCCTTCACCTGGAACCAAATTGGAATTCAGGCATGTTTGTTCTTCACTCCCGTCTCCACAAATGACATGGCTTACCTGTTCCGTCTGGTACAGTTCGGACATAGGTTGGGAAACACTTGATATTTGCTGTGGCATGTGTTTCGGGATTCATTCCCTTGTTGATGTCATTTGTCATCAAATCCATGACCTTTCTGTAGTGGTCATCTGTCAACTCTAGTGGCCTGAGTATATTCTCCACCTGATAAATTAAAAATATACCGCTCACATATAACCAGGTAAACTGTAGAACTGTATATAGAATGTTTATGTGTTATGTGGCAAACTTAACACAGAATGTTTATATGTAACCTGGTAAACTTAATATAGAATGTTTATCTGTAACCTGGTAAACTGAAAATAGAATGTTTATGTGTATCTTGGTAAACTTAATATAGAATGTTTATGTGTATCCTGGTAAACTGAATATAGAATGGTTATGTCTTATGTGTAAACTGAATACAGATTGTTTATATGTGTGGTCTGATAAAGTGAATACAAACTGTGTAGCCTGGTGAATCAAGATGACTTCCTAGTTAGGTCAGTCTTTAAATAGAGATTATTCACAGCAGTACTGATATTATACATTTATCATAGCGTCTACATGCAGCCAGGGGGCAAGGCAGGAATGTGATATATGTTACAAAACCGGATTCTCTGGCACAAGTGCAGTCATGTTTCATCCACAGTAAATCAAATTCAAGTTTTAAAAGGTCAGAATGTCTCCGAAGCGAGACGGTAAATATTTACACAGTTTCTCCCAGGCAAGTGGCTCTGCTTTTGTTTGGCTATCTCAAACCATTCCCATTAGTCTCTGTCCAAGTGAAGTATATGTATGTATACATATATAAAACAAAGAGTATAAAAGATGAAGAAATGAAAGTCATTATATCAGAATTATGTGTACAACAATATGTGGTGGAGTAGAATAACGTAATAGTTCACATTAAAAGCCCACATTTAAAGGTACGGCATTGTATGGATGGATGGATGGATGGACGGACGGACGGACGGATGGATGGATGGATGGATGGACGGACGGACGGACGGACGGACGGACGGATGGATGGATGGACGGACGGACGGATGGATGGAATCTCTGTCCCTCTCTCTCTGTCCCCCTCTCTCTCTTTCTCTCACTGATGACTTATAACTTATAACGCATGTCATTCCAGTTGACTGGCAGGGGTCACCTAACCTAATTGAGGAAAGTAACAAAACCCTCGCAGCTCGTCACCTCCAATACGTCAAGGCAATGCGCAACAACCTTCCTCTTTTGGAACCCTTTTCATTTGAATCAAGCCCAAAACCACTATTAACAATCCAGCCAACTTTACAGCCAATCTCCAACAAGCCAACCAACTTTGCAGCCAATCTCCAACAAGCCAACCAACTCTGCAGCCAATCCTCCACCACCTGACACAAGCACAATGACACCTTCAGAATCTTCTACTTGACTTGTGTACGGTCTTTTTCCGGCACGTCTGTTTAATGTTTTTTATGGCCTTCGTTTTCATATATATATATATATATAGGTCCTTTTTCAGTCTGGTTCAAAATTACCCAAGTTTCTCGTGGCTGTGTGGGTCCGAAAGAGTTTGTCGACGATTCTATGTCGAAATACCTGTTTACGGGTGGGGCAGGGTACTTTACATGAATGTATGGAAAGCTGTGTGCTTGTTTTATTGTCCCAGTTTCCTGTATGTGTCGTTTGTGGGTGGGTGTGTGTGTGTGTGTTCTGTAGTAGTTTCCTGATTTTTTGTGGTCTTGTCTTGAGCTACTCTTAGCGTGTCTTACAGGGTGTACTTGACACGCACGTCCACACAAACTCTTGTCCATGTGATAACCACATCCACACAAACTCTTGTCCATGTGATAACCACATCCACACAAACTCTTGTCCAATGTGATAACCACATCCACACAAACTCTTGTCCATGTGATAACCAGATCCACACAAACTCTTGTCCAATGTGACAACCACATCCACACAAACTCTTGTCCATGTGATAACCACATCCACACAAACTCTTGTCCAATGTGATAACCACATCCACACAAACTCTTGTCCATGTGATAACCACATCCACACAAACTCTTGTCCATGTGATAACCACATCCACACAAACTCTTGTCCATGTGATAAACACATCCACACAAACTCTTGTCCATGTGATAACCACATCCACACAAACTCTTGTCCATGTGATAACCACATCCACACAAACTCTTGTCCATGTGATAACCACATCCACACAAACTCTTGTCCATGTGATAACCACATCCACACAAACTCTTGTCCAATGTGATAACCACATCCACACAAACTCTTGTCCAATGTGATAACCATATCCACACAAACTCTTGTCCATGTGATAACCACATCCACACAAACTCTTGTCCATGTGATAACCACATCCACACAAACTCTTGTCCATTTGGTGAGCATAATCAAACAAGATCTTGTCAGTTTGCTTATTCCGTGCCCTAATCATGCTAATCACATGCCTTTGAATGTAAATGCTACAGAAGAGTCCTTCAAATATCATGGACACAAAAAAAAAAGAACAAATCTATCCATACTACAAGAACTTAATATTGAAGGCTGGCTAGTAAGGAAGATTAAACAGAGAAAACTGAAATATTTTGGACATATTAAACGACATGAGAACTTAGAGAAGACGATCTTGGAAGGGTGCATAATGGGAAAAAGAAAGAGAAGAAGACCAAGGACAAGATGATCTGCGAATGGACGCATCGGCAGCAGGGCATTTTGCTCACAACCGAGAGGCCTACAGGAGACCAGTTAGGGAGGCAAAGTTCCGCAAGAGACTTGCAAATGACTGACTGAATCATGCTAAACAAAACATAGCAGTCTTTCCTACATAATTCGCACTCAAGACGCAGTCATGTTAAAAAAAAATAAAACAAAAATGTGACTTTTCTGTATTCTTTACCGCTTCTTAAATTATTATGGTCTCTGATTAGTTCACGACCAATGCAAAAAACAAATGCTCAGTTCTGTCTCTGCAGCAAAGTTTTAATTGAGTCACTCCATGCATAAGCAACCTTCTCTCCCCCACCCTCTCTCTCTCTCTCTCTCTAGCATCTCCAAACTTGTTTTCCTCGAACTTTTGACATTTGCTGGGGCAGAATAGCGGAGAAAGGCGGTGTGACATTTGTTAAGCTATTTTGGGCCGGTCACGGATAATCTCTTTGCTGCTGTTTTGTTTGTTTTTTTCCCTTCGAGATAACATTCCCCCCCCCCCAAATGTATTTATTTATTAAACAAGGAACATTAAAAATTACTGGAAAAGGACTGGCTGATACTTGCTATATTTTTCATGGTAGAGAAAGGAAAATGACCCAGATATATACACGGTTATCGTTCTTGTCAACGCGAGGCAGGCACAAGCAGGGCTGATGAATTAAACCGAACTCAGCTGCTAGCTAGCGCTTCCATGTATGGAGTACGTGTGTTTAAATAAAAAAAATTGGAGAACTATTATCTTTTATGAAGTTCTACTTACGTAATGGATAATTTAGTGAAAATTAACAATGCCTTATTTTTGTGTTGGCTTTCAAATCATATACGGCAGATCTCAAGTTAGCAGCAAGTCACTGACTTCAAGTCTAGACTAGGATCGGCAAGTCACTGACTTCAAGTCAAGACTATGATCCAGCAAGCCTCACTGACTTCAAGTCTAGACTAGGATCTAGCAAGCCTCACTGACTTCAAGTCAAGACTATGATCCAGCAAGCCTCACTGACTTCAAGTCAAGACTAGGATCCAGCAAGCCTCACTGACTTCAAGTCAAGACTATTATCCGGCAAGTCACTGACTTCAGGTCAAGACTAGGATCCAAGTAACTTATCTTCCAGAGTCCCGAGCTGAGATTTCACCATGACTTCAGTCCAAGTCAGTTGACTCACATGACTTCAGTCCAAGTCAGTTGACTCACATGACTTCATTCCAAGTCAGCTGACTCAATGACTTCAGTCCAAGTCAGTTGACTCACATGACTTCAGTCCAAGTCAGTTGACTCACATGACTACAGTCCAGGTCAGTTGACTGAGTCCACAAAAATGTTTTTTAAAAGTTGAAATTATAATTGTTGTTATAATTTTAACACAAACACCAAATACTAGTAACTCGCAACGAAAAGTCAAATTATCACTTGCTTTTGGATGAATGGACGGGTTGACGGAAGACAGACAGAAACCAATCGACAGCAGTTGTACATGACATCCAAACTACACACACGCTTACCAATTTCAATTCTGTTTCCGCCATGCCATTCAAGTGTGTACAAATCTGAGTTTTCATTTTTCCTTCCTCGCTGGAATCGTCACAATCCGTGAACAAACCTGAGCTACTAGTTTACAATCCAATGAACCTTTTCCTTGTCCTCAAACAACAGAATACGCTGGGTCTCCTCTGAACTAGCCCCCAGTCACAACTACCGAGTCTGGTCAAAGCCTTAGTCCATTTAAAATAGTTAAAGCGTTTTAAAACTCGCTGAAAGCGGAACTTTAAACTAAAATGACTGTTTAAACAATAATTCACCGAAGCAGAGAGATGAAGATGGGCTAAAACACTTGCAATTTAAATAAAAACTGAGTGGCCAGTGACCATAATGTGACAAGTTCGAAACAATTAGGCAACTGTTATATACGTTTGTTGTTGGTGTTTTAAAGGCCGGTTATTTTCATAATAAAGTTTAACACTTTTCTTTCGTTAACGCGTGTTAGAGTAAGTTATGGTCCCCCCACATTCGAGCGTTTGCTTTTAATAAACAGGCTTGACGCGAGAATCAATAAGGATACGGACGCTCCGTGATGTGATGTGAACACACTCTTTTGCGACGCACAACACAAAGTTACTGTTGTCAGATCCGGGACCTAGTTTTGCTTTTTTCCTGAAAAATGCTGCTTCTTAGCTCTTTCCACCACCCAGCGTGATCTTTCTTTGTTCATACAACAAGTAGTGAGGGAATGTCTCCTGTACAAGGACACAATGCGCTCTGAAAAGCTAACGGAGAAGGATGAAGTGTGTAGGAGTGTCTATTTTCTCATCTGACGAGCTGAATTACAACGTGTAGAGCGATGTTCATTTCAGGCCTGTTAGAACATAATGTTCTCTTCATATACAATCAGGACGTAAAGAGTAAAATCACATAGAGAAGGTTACAACGACAGAATGATGTTCCTTTCAGACCCGTTAGAAGCGTTGTCCTCTTGCAACAGTTGTACAGGCTGAATATGTTTTGTCTATTTTTTTTCATGACTTACGAACAGAATTACACAGAACAAGTTCTATATTTTTCATATTTTTAGCTTGTTTCTACAGCAGCTGTGCAGGCTGTATACGTTTTCTATATATTCACTCTTCTCCGCGCATTCTCAGGGGATGTAAACGTGCTGGTATCAAAGAATGCACCATAATCTAACCAAACATACATGCTCAGTGTACTGTACAGTGCATGTATGACCGCATACGTGAGCGTGGTGGTACCATCTTGTGCCATCTCCTCAACAAAGCTTGGCTGCACCAAGTCTCCAACTTGCTCTCAATGTGCACCAGACCAAGCTGATTTATCTCGTATCTCTCGGTGTTATTCACCCACCTACGACGTTGTATTTTTCATTCAACTTTTCATCAAATCATGTTTACGTTATCATTCAAAAAATGAACAATAATCACACCAAGTTCAAAAATAAACCCGCACATTTACAAGAAAGGGACTGCGCGTTCATTAGACCCCCCTCAACTATTACTAAAATGGATTAAAACGGCTCCTACAATGCTATACTGAGCCAATCTTAGCAGATGACAATGGAAAGGGGGGGGGGTGTTGATGTGGCTGTATTGGACAAATTCCAGGAAAATGGAGAGCAGGAATGGAAGAACAATGTAGCTGTGAAGAGAATGCTGGAGCTAGGACAAATCAGAGGTGTTAGCAGGAAATACGAACTGTGTGGCAGAAAACGCGTCGTAAACAACCAACTATAAGCAAACACACTCTTGGAGGCTGCGGAAGGCGGCGGAGCATATACGGGGTTGTCCCGAATGCAGTGAAGCCGGAGTCTGAATTTTTGAACTCTGAACTTTAGCGGATGGACGTGAATTAAGGGCATTAGGCAGGTCCATATAAAGATCACTGGAAGCAGTACACTGTGGTTTATCAGAAGGATGTTGCCAATTTCCCGGACAGCACAGACTACTAATGAAGAATGTATGAGAACAGCATCACACACACACACACACACACACACACACAATCTTGTCGAAAAATACAAGGGAGAGAATGTACTCTCACAGGCATGCAATAAGAAGAGGGGGCACTGAACATATTGTAACAACATGAAGGAAAAAAAAAACAGAGGGAAGAAAATGTAGGGGAAGACCAAGAAAATGATACTGGATAGTCTGGCGAGATGATGTGAGAGGAGATCATCAACTGCGCTGACGGCCCGCTTGACAATGGACGCCAGACGGCACGGCACATGATGATGGTGACTTCAAGTCAAGGCTGGCAACCCCAGAATCACTAACACAATATTCCCTGACAAATGAAGGTAGAAATAATAATAAATAATTCTTCTTGCTCTTTTGCCATTCCTAAACATTCAAACTTTTCTATTTTAAATTCATCAACAAATGTGTATCTCCCACGGTCTGGTGTTTTCAAAATGTTTGTCTACGCTTCACATTTTCCACATCCCCCCGCCACAACAACGTGTCCATCCCATTTTAATTTTCCAGTTAAAATATTTTGACTCTAGCAACGGCTTTCCCGTACAACAGTTGTACAGGCTGAATGTGTTTTGTCTATTTTTTTCATGACTTACGAACAGAATTACACAGAACAAGTTCTATATTTTTCATATTTTTAGCTTGTTTCTACAGCAGCTGTGCAGGCTGTATACGTTTTCTATACATTCACTCTTCTCCGCGCATTCTCAGGGGATGTAAACGTGCTGGTATCAAAGAATGCACCATAATCTAACCAAACATACATGCTCAGTGTACTGTACAGTGCATGTATGACCGCATACGTGAGCGTGGTGGTACCATCTTGTGCCATCTCCTCAACAAAGCTTGGCTGCACCAAGTCTCCAACTTGCTCTCAATGTGCACCAGACCAAGCTGATTTATCTCGTATCTCTCGGTGTTATTCACCCACCTACGACGTTGTATTTTTCATTCAACTTTTCATCAAATCATGTTTACGTTATCATTCAAAAAATGAACAATAATCACACCAAGTTCAAAATTAAACCCGCACATTTACAAGAAAGGGACTGCGCGTTCATTAGACCCCCCTCAACTATTACTAAAATGGATTAAAACGGCTCCTACAATGCTATACTGAGCCAATCTTAGCAGATGACAATGGAAAGGGGGGGGGGTGTTGATGTGGCTGTATTGGACAAATTCCAGGAAAATGGAGAGCAGGAATGGAAGAACAATGTAGCTGTGAAGAGAATGCTGGAGCTAGGACAAATCAGAGGTGTTAGCAGGAAATACGAACTGTGTGGCAGAAAACGCGTCGTAAACAACCAACTATAAGCAAACACACTCTTGGAGGCTGCGGAAGGCGGCGGAGCATATACGGGGTTGTCCCGAATGCAGTGAAGCCGGAGTCTGAATTTTTGAACTCTGAACTTTAGCGGATGGACGTGAATTAAGGGCATTAGGCAGGTCCATATAAAGATCACTGGAAGCAGTACACTGTGGTTTATCAGAAGGATGTTGCCAATTTCCCGGACAGCACAGACTACTAATGAAGAATGTATGAGAACAGCATCACACACACACACACACACACACACACAATCTTGTCGAAAAATACAAGGGAGAGAATGTACTCTCACAGGCATGCAATAAGAAGAGGGGGCACTGAACATATTGTAACAACATGAAGGAAAAAAAAAACAGAGGGAAGAAAATGTAGGGGAAGACCAAGAAAATGATACTGGATAGTCTGGCGAGATGATGTGAGAGGAGATCATCAACTGCGCTGACGGCCCGCTTGACAATGGACGCCAGACGGCACGGCACATGATGATGGTGACTTCAAGTCAAGGCTGGCAACCCCAGAATCACTAACACAATATTCCCTGACAAATGAAGGTAGAAATAATAATAAATAATTCTTCTTGCTCTTTTGCCATTCCTAAACATTCAAACTTTTCTATTTTAAATTCATCAACAAATGTGTATCTCCCACGGTCTGGTGTTTTCAAAATGTTTGTCTACGCTTCACATTTTCCACATCCCCCCGCCACAACAACGTGTCCATCCCATTTTAATTTTCCAGTTAAAATATTTTGACTCTAGCAACGGCTTTCCCGTACAACTCAAGTCAGGACTTCCGAAATGAAGTCTGGTTGTTTCTCGCGGACAATCACGCAGCCGACGAGAAAGACGGGTCAAGGTTTTAAAGTGGAGGTTTGGGGGTGGGGGTGGGGGGGGGGTGGAGTAGGGTTGAGGTGCTGGGAGAAGTGGAGGCGGTGACAGGAGGATGTGAAGGAGTTCCTGGTGAATGGTACTAGTGTGTACTGTGTTAAGACACAAGACACACAATCGCCGCTTTAGTAAGGTTATTACAGTAACTGTGACTGAGTTCCTTGCTGCTGACGCACTGGAGATCTTGAAAGCATGCGGCCTGACGGAACAGTTAAGATCTTGAAAACAACCAACATGACGGAACAGTTAAGATCTTGAAAACAACCAACATGACGGAACAGTGAAGATCTTGAAAACAACCAACATGACGGAATAGTTGAGATCTTGAAAACAACCAACATGACGGAACAGTTAAGATCTTGCAAAACAACCAAAATGACGGAACAGTTAAGATCTTGAAAACAACCAACATGACGGAACAGTTAAGATCTTGAAAACAACCAACATAACGGAACAGTTAAGATCTTGCAAAACAACCAACATGACGGAACAGTTAAGATCTTGAAATAAACCAACATGACGGAACAGTTAAGATCTTGAAAACAACCAACATGACGGAACAGTGAAGATCTTGAAAACAACCAACATGACGGAATAGTGAAGATCTTGAAAACAACCAACATGACGGAATAGTGAAGATCTTGAAAACAACCAACATGACGGAATAGTAAAAATCTTGAAAACAACCAACATGACGGAACAGTTAAGATCTTGAAAGTGAGCAGCATGACGGAATAGTGAAGATCTTGAAAGTGAGCAGCATGACGGAATAGTGAAGATCTTGAAAGTGAGCAGCATGACGGAATAGTGAAGATCTTGAAAGTGAGCAGCATGACGGAATAGTGAAGATCTTGAAAGTGAGCAGCATGACGGAATAGTGAAGATCTTGAAAGTGAGCAGCATGACGGAATAGTGAAGATCTTGAAAACCAACATGATGGAACAGTGAAGATCTTGAAAACAACCAACATGACGGAATAGTAAAGATCTTGAAAACAACCAACATGACGGAATAGTAAAGATCTTGAAAACAACCAACATGACGGAATAGTAGAGATCTTGAAAACAACCAGCATGACGGAATAGTGAAGATCTTGAAAACAACCAGCATGACGGAATAGTGAAGATCTTGAAAACAACCAACATGACGGAATAGTAAAGATCTTGAAAACAACCAACATGACGGAATTGTGAAGATCTTGAAAACAACCAGCATGACGGAATAGTGAAGATCTTGAAAGTGAGCAGCATGACGGAATAGTGAAGATCTTGAAAACAACCAGCATGACGGAATAGTGAAGATCTTGAAAGTGAGCAGCATGACGGAATAATAAATATCTTGAAAACAACTAACATGACGGAATAGTGAAGATCTTGAAAACAAGCAAACATATTCATGCAGTGCATTTTCTAAATACCCTTTGCGAATCTATAAAACTGGCTTATCAACACAGTCCACCGAGGCAGGAAATACATCTGTCTCCAGGCGCACAAGTAACTGAACTCAAGTAACACACCCGTCTGTTTCCAGATGTATCCACATCAGAGAGATAGGGCAGGACTTCGGCTTCTTATGAGTGGATAATCCATGACTATATGTCTATCGTTCACATTCGCTCCATATTCACGTTTGTGTTGAGCGAATCCTCTACAACGCTTGGAAACAAAGCAACGGGGTGGGCGTGGGGTGAATGGGGAGGGCATGCACGAAGGTCTCGAATGGCAAAAGACAGAGGCAGGAGAAAAGAGAGAGAGAGAGGGAGAGGGAGAAAACAGAAATACCTGGATGACCTGGCTGCATGGTTTAGCCGGAAAACAACTGGCTTGATTCGAGACACGGAAGATCGAGCGAGATAGGGAGAGGTGACCGCCTACGCCTATCGGCAAGGCATTAGATGATGATGATGATGGGAGAAAGGTGAGGAGAAGAGATAAGACTTACTTTTCTTTTTTCAAACATACATTCTGAATGACTTGCTGGATCAGATAAATGTCTATAAACTTAGAAGGACAGTACAAGACTTACTGTGTTAGAAAAATGTTTATAAACTTAGAATGACAGTACAAGACTTACTAGGTCAGAAACATATCTGTGTTCCATTAAGTAATTGTGTACTAACCCAGTATCGATTCCGGCATCGTAGTGATATCTTAATGTCTGCGGTATCTAGTCACATCTACCTGCCGCAGTCATTAAAATATCACTACGATACCGAAATCGATACTGGGTTAGTGTACAGTTATTTTCCGAACGCACTGTATAAGACTTGCTTGAGAAATGTCTATAAACTTAGTATAAGACTTGCTTGAGAAATGTCTACAAACTTAGTATAAGACTTGCTTGAGAAATGTCTATAAACTTAGTATAAGACTTGCTTGAGAAATGTCTATAAACTTAGTATAAGACTTGCTTGAGAAATGTCTATAAACTTAGTATAAGACTTGCTTGAGAAATGTCTACAAACTTAGTATAAGACTTGCTTGAGAAATGTCTACAAACTTAGTATAAGACTTGCTTGAGAAATGTCTACAAACTTAATATAAGACTTGCTTCAGAAATGTCTATAAACTTAGTATAAGACTTGCTTGAGAAATGTCTACAAACTTAGTATAAGACTTGCTTGAGAAATGTCTACAAACTTAGTATAAGACTTGCTTGAGAAATTTCTACAAACTTAGTATAAGACTTGCCTGAGAAATGTCTACAAACTTTGTATAAGACTTGCTTGAGAAATGTCTACAAACTTAGTATAAGACTTGTTTGAGAAATGTCTATAAACCTAACAAGGCGTGCTGAATTGGAGTGTCCAATTTCAGCGGCCCAAGGGCCATAACTGTACGTGGAAATCGAGTGGCGAGTCTCAACTAAATCAGCTAGTTTTTGCCAACTTGCAGAAAAAAGTGACAGTTATGCAATATAGTTATTTTAGTTAGTTTTCAGGTTTTCTCAAATGTTTTCACGCGTTCTGAAGGGAAAAAAAACGTGAATTTTATTCAAATAAATTACATTTTCATCATAACCTCGCGGGCCTACTAAAAGGTCTCGCGGGCCGCCAGTTGGACATGCCTGTGCTAGAGAAAGTCCAGCTCAAGAAAAACAGAAAATTCAAGTAAATCTTCGCCTAGGAAGTTGTGTGAGAACACCGTAAATTTTAAGACGGCGACTTGCTGCTACAGAAAATATGCCCCCCCCCCCCCCCGAAAGATATGTAGGCCAATAATTTACCGCCCAAACCACAAAGCAATAAGCTGTTCTGGGCGACTCAGAAGCGAAGTAACCAAGTGCAAACAACTGCGTGGTCCTCCAATCCTACGTTCACTCACTAGAACCGCTCCTAAATTCGAGGTATCTGTGGCTCGCAGCACGTACGACGTTCGGTCCATGGCGAGTGGTATCTGCCTGGTGTGACTACAAGCACGTAAAGTCAGTCACTTTTCGATATCTCTGCCAACTTCCTGCCCTAAAATCAGTCCTTAAATCTATTTACCAGAAAAATGCTACAATAATGTACGTGTTATGTGGTTTTTTAAATTACATATCCCGTTGAATATGTAAATCATCATCATGGCGTCCAGCCGCTCTTACCGATAAGTACAAGCTTATCATAAATGACTGATCAATGTTTTCACTATCCGACTTGTCACTCTTTCCCTTTGCCAACTTCTTTCTAGTTCTCCTCTTTCATCCTTTTATTTTCCAGTAACTGAAACTGCTATCTTCTTACATAAGAACTATTAGTGCCTTTCCCCCTTCTATTCATATCATATGCTTTTATTTATATCAGAGGTTCCTAAAATTTCTTGGGCCGACGCCCCTTGCCTTCTTAGACCACATCCCTAGAGCTCTCTAAAAACTATTTTCATTGACCTGGTTCTGGTGCGAGCCTTCTTAGACCACATCCCTAGAACTCTCTAAAAACTATTTTCATTAAGTTAGTTTTGGTGCCCCTTGCCTTCTTAGACCACATCCCTAGAACTCTCTAAAAACTATTTTCATTAAGTTAGTTTTGGTGCCCCTTGCCTTCTTAGACCACATCCCTAGAACTCTCTAAAAACTATTTTCATTAAGTTAGTTTTGGTGCCCCTTGCCTTCTTAGACCACATCCCTAGAGCTCCCTAAAAACTATTTTCACTGAGCTGGTTCTGGCGCCCCTTACCACTATCTTTTCCATTACTGCTCCCCTTCCTGAATATTTCAGCCTTCCCAGGAGAGGGAGACTGAGGGGGGGGGGGGAGAGAGAGAGAGAGAGAAGAAAAGATCGTCCATTAAAAAAAAAAAAATCAATGATGTTAAATTGTCAAGTTCACTAACAGTTCTGTAAACGCGTTAACACACGAATAGTTTGGGGGTATAAGATAAGGTGTATATAAGACTAAATGTATATAAATATACACAAAGCCACTGCAGTAAAGCTGTGATAACAAAATATTAAAACTATTTAAAACAAAAACAGGAACACCTTCACTACTGTCAGTTCCGACTGATACTTTAATGCCTAAATACGAGGGACTTTAATGCCTAAACGAGGGATTCACATGCGAGTCCCGCAAACGTAACATATGCCACTATATGCAGAAACTGTAGGATAACTTATAATGGGCATATCGGGTTCAGATTAGATGACCGCCCGCAGAAACATTTTTATACCATCGCCCACTATGCTTCTATGCAAGTCTCTACTAATCATTTCAGCGGCCCCGACCACATAAGCACGTCTGATTTTCTAGTAACAACTATTAAACTATGTTCGTTTGGTGACAAAAGACGCCTGACCATCGAGAACCGCTACATACAGGAATATGGGACACTGGAACCACACGGTTTTAACTCGAAATTCAGCTGTACCTAATATTTCCTTTCTCCATAGTCATATTCACTCGCTGCTTAAGTTTTATTCTTTCCTTGCCTGTAACTTACAAGTATATTTCAGAACCCACACTGTACTAGACTACAAACCCTCTACCTTAACCACATTCATCTATTCCACCCACCCTTTTCTCAGCTTGATTACCATTGTATTCCTCTTTCTCTCCTTTCCGCTGTCTTCGTGTCCTCTTTACTACCAATCCATCACACCTCACAAATCTTCATTAAACATTCACAATACTCCTCCACGCGCACTCCTGGGGCAGCTTCTCAAATGCCACAACTAAGTACTCCTCCTTTTTTTTATACCAGTTGTTTCCTTTCTTATGTGTTGTATATTGATCATGTAAGCTGATATTTTATCTTCTTTCCCTACTTCTTTGTTGTGTATGTTTTTGTATGACTAATGTGCAAATGAAACGTTACATCTGTGTGCTCGTCAATTAATAAAACCGTTCCTACTTTTGTTTCAGTTTTAACATTGCGAACTTGGTAGGTCTTATAGCCCAATTGACATTAGCTCGATGCCCCCTTCCCCCCCCCCCCCCCAGCCACTTCTTCTTCAAAATTATTTTTTCACTTATTAAGTTACTATCAGTCTAACTAACAGTCCTGGGACTGCCATAGTACCACAAAGAAAGAGGAATGTGATAGTCAAAATCATAATGGCTCTTTCTGACTAAGAGGACAGTAGTGAACCCTGTACATGGTTCTGTACATGGTTCTGTACATGGTTCTGAATGCTACTGAGCAGTTTCCTCACATATCTCGTTCTACCAACATATGACTTGCTTACTGACCACTTAAACTACATATGTGCGCTGAACCTTCTGTCTTAATTTTTTGCTATATTTACCTCTTCTTCCATTATGGTATTATCACCACACACTTCGACGGACGCACAAAGCAATTGTATATTACACAACAACATGGCCTCATCAAGGCACATTTTTCTCTGGCCTGTCTCTTTTTTATTAAGTATTTACAAGTGTAGCCATACACTTGCCGCCCATTTGTGTCCATACCCCCTACCTTTCACCGCTACACCCACGATCAACTGCAACAACACTAACCACGACAGCTGTTTACAACAGCATCAGCACTTTTAATATTCACAAAGCCAAAATGGCAAGGTTCGAGTTCCCAGACAACTCCCTAGCCTACGTTGTAAATGGCAGACTACCATATCGTCGTCCTGGCTATTTCTGCAAAACTCGTGGACAGGTTACGTCAATAATAAATACGCATGTGAGATTTTTTTTTCTGATCTGTGAGTCAGTTTATTGCGTAACAGACATGGACACTTCACAGCTCATCTCCAAACGTTCAAATGTATTAGATCTTTTTACAAAAATGAAACATGCCGACAGTCACACAGTTAAAAATAAAATAAAATATCTTCTAATAGTCAAACATGACAACTAAACTATCTTCTAACAGTCAAACATAACATTAAACTATCTTCTAACAGTCAAACATGACACTAAACTATCTTCTAACAGTCAAACATGACACTAAACTATCTTCTAACAGTCAAACATAACATTAAACTATCTTCTAATAGTCAAACATAACATTAAACTATCTTCTAACAGTCAAACATGACACTAAACTATCTTCTAACAGTCAAACATGACACTAAACTATCTTCTAATAGTCAAACATGACACTAAACTATCTTCAACAGTAAACATGGCACTAAACTATCTTCTAATAGTCAAACATGACACTAAACTATCTTCTAACAGTCAAACATAACATTAAACTATCTTCTAACAGTCAAACATAACATTAAACTATCTTCTAACAGTCAAACATAACATTAAACTATCTTCTAACAGTCAAACATAACATTAAACTATCTTCTAACAGTCAAACATGACACTAAACTATCTTCTAACAGTCAAACATGACACTAAACTATCTTCTAACAGTCAAACATGACACTAAACTATCTTCTAATAGTCAAACATGACACTAAACTATCTTCTAACAGTCAAACATAACATTAAACTATCTTCTAACAGTCAAACATAACATTAAACTATCTTCTAACAGTCAAACATAACATTAAACTATCTTCTAACAGTCAAACATAACATTAAACTATCTTCTAACAGTCAAACATAACATTAAACTATCTTCTAACAGTCAAACATGACACTAAACTATCTTCTAACAGTCAAACATGACACTAAACTATCTTCTAACAGTCAAACATGACACTAAACTATCTTCTAATAGTCAAACATGACACTAAACTATCTTCAACAGTCAAACATGGCACTAAACTATCTTCTAATAGTCAAACATGACACTAAACTATCTTCTAATAGTCAAACATGACACTAAACTATCTTCTAACAGTCAAACATGACACTAAACTATCTTCAACAGTCAAACATGGCACTAAACTATCTTCTAATAGTCAAACATGACACTAAACTATCTTCAACAGTCAAACATGGCACTAAACTATCTTCTAATAGTCAAACATGACATTAAACTATCTTCTAACAGTCAAACATGACACTAAACTATCTTCTAATAGTCAAACATGACACTAAACTATCTTCAACAGTCAAACATGGCATTAAACTATCTCCAAACCGTCAGCACTGTCAGTAAATTATTTTAAAACATCCAAAAGTATCAATAAATAATATTCACACAGCCGAACACGCTTCCAAATTATTCTTAAACTGCCAAAAGAGCCAACAAATTAACTTCCCAACAAGCCGGGTGCGTCATTTAAATTATCGTCTAACAAACTGAGCGCATTAAGGTCATCAATATGTCCAAGCATCAACGGATTCATTTTTTTTTTTTTTGGTAAGTTAGCAAAAACGGGCTTCCATATTTTTTTAAAATGTCACTTGTAGTAAATTACTTCTACTTCTTGAGCCTCATTAAGTTCCTCTACACGACATGTAAATGTTATGTACCACAGGAGCTCTCCTGCTGCTTTCACGGTAGGAAAAAAAAACTATGACGTATCTAAGGATCATGTTTTATAAGATGCCGCTAGCAACAAGCGCTTCAACCTGTGTACTTTTCTACTTACAAAGAGAACGGTAAAGCTCTTGCAATCAGCCGAGCATTCAGCCAACAACAACAACAACAAAAAGAGCCATAGTACTTTTCAATGTGATGCAAGGACGCAACAAACTCTCGTCAGCACCTGTTGCTCCTGCTAATGATGCAAGCTGTAAGATATACGCCATCATCATTTGGGCCACCAGTAATGCCCACTTTGATATGATAATTGATCAGTAGGTAACAGCTGCTGTTGTTAACGTGCTCATCTTTCACTTCTTTTTAAAATCTAATTTAATTAGGCCCTTGTCGGGAGTACATTTCACAACATGGAATCGATAAGGAGATTAGCAGAAAGACGCAAGCCAGAAGGAAGGGAAGTCAATCATCCGACGCTGTCAGTAAAGCACTTAATAAAGCAAACAAGTCATCGTTGAAAGTTTTCATTACATTTCTCATCCATCAACAATTACATTTTGTTTTCTTAACAATTCACTCTATGCTCTCTGCATCAGGGACTTGGGGCCGGCGAACAGGTAGAGTTGTCGGTAGAGTTCTCTGTTTCCTGTGAGGTCAAAATCAGGGCTCAGATTGGAACTTCTTCCCCTGCTGGGTCCAGATTGGAACTTCTTCCCCTGCTGGGTCCAGATTGGAACTTCTTCCCCTGCTGGGTCCAGATTGGAACTTCTTCCCCTGCTGGGTCCAGATTGGAACTTCTTCCCCTGCTGGGTCCAGATTGGAACTTCTTCCTCTGCTGGGTCCAGATTGGAACTTCTTCCCCTGCTGGGTCCAGATTGGAACTTCTTCCCCTGCTGGGTCCAGATTGGAACTTCTTCCCCTGCTGGGTCCAGATTGGAACTTCTTCCCCTGCTGGGCCCAGATTGGAACTTCTTCCCCTGCTGACTCTAGAACTGTGCTTTTTACCCAGGTTGGTCACAAGCAGTTTATACTCAAAGAAGCAACACTTATCACAGGTCAGTAATAACCCCTTCCCTCTCCTCCTTTCTTTCTTCCTCACTCCCTTTTTCACACTTTACTCCCCTCACCCCCCCCCCCGTCTGCCTTTCTGAACAGTCAGATGTTCTATAGAGAGTCCTCCCCCCTCCACCAAAAAAAAAAAATACGGGTGGAAAAACTGGGGGAGAGGGGAAGGGGGCACATGAAGAACTCCTGCTAACGGTGAGATTCATAAAGGCAACCAGTCTCCTTGTCCAGACGGCCGAGCATATGAAACTGATTGAAGAAGAATTCGACAAAACCTTCATTTCTTCGCATCTGATGTCGAGACATCCAGTGAGATATAGAGGGGAGATCAAAATGTTTTCCTGGCATAAAAGACACATGTTTATCACGTCATATTTAGGCCACGACGTTGTCCGATTTGTCAGTCAGGGATCTATAGTTGACATGCTAGCGTCAGGGTTGGCCAACCATAGACGACCAAGACCCTGTCCCACCTTTCCCCTAGTACCACCAGTAACAGGACTAGCCTGGCTTACGGGGCCGGAATCGCCATAGTCCCCACAGCGGTGGAGTATTCTAAAGAAGCAATGCGCGCGTGTGTGTACGCACCCACACACACACACACTCTCTCTCTCGTTTTTTAGCCCCATTCATGGGCTGAAAAAAATAGCCACCATTACCCGCACGCATTGTGTCTCAATATCTTCACTGCATCGGTCACATAGAACACCAGCTCTTAGTCCCAGGGAGACAGACGAAAAAGCAAAAGAATCACGTTGTATCTCTTCAACATTATGCTCTGGTAACAAGGCTCTTCAAGATTAGACGCGCATTTCACTTGCTTGTTTCAGTCATTCAAGAAGTCAATTCTTATTGGAACACTTGTGAGGCACCTCGGGGTTTGGTGGCACATTACACCCACTTCAAAGACCACGTTCTACAGCGCTCAAACATCAGCAGACTCGTTACAGTTTGGTTAACAAGACGGAGATAAACATGTTCCTCGATATGATTGGATCTTTCTAAGAGGTAGCTGTAGCTACCTTCAACTGTCCAGATGATTGGTAAGTAGATTAGAAAAGTTATAGAAACTTTACACTTGAAAGAAAAAAAAACCAATGAAACCATATAGTCTGATTCTTCAGAATCCAGTCCAGTCCAAAAATCTGATGTTTTAAGAAACTATTTTAAAACCCGGATTGCAAAAAAATATATATATATATATTAAAAGTGCACATAAACGTAGCTGGCGGACAGCTTTAAAAGCAAGTCACAGCTCTGAACACGAAATATATACTGTTCCAACAAATACGATGTTGAGATTTAAACTGAAGTTTGCTGATCAGACAAGGGCAAATTGCATGAAACGTTTACTTTGACATCAACTTCACGTGCTGACCTGAATTCTGCTTAGCAGATGATTCATGGGCACAGAAAAGCGACACTAGTCAAAACAGCATTTTTGACAATAAATTATGACAGGTTCACGAGAATCCCGTGAAACTTACTGAACACAAAAACTCACTGACAGGTGTACTGATTGTGGGGGACGATAAACTTCATGGGTGGGAAGAAGTGGCATGGTGCAAATTGAAGGACGCCTGAATGCCCAGCGATACGTCACTGAAATTCTTCGTCCTTACGTCCTTCCACTTCTGGCTGCAGCAGGGTCGATTTTTCAGCAGGGTAACACTCGACTTCATGTGGCACAACCCAGTTCCTCGCTGACAACAACGTTCAGACCATTCCATGGCCATCCATATCATCAGACATTAACCTAATAGAACACTTATGGAATGAACTCAGCAGACAAGTCCACCAGCGAGATGTGGCGCCAACCAATCTCCGACAGTTGTCTCTTGCACTGCGGGGAGAATGGACAGCCATTGCACAACAGATCCAACGGCTAACCGGACCCATGTCAAGGAGATGTCGTCCTCTGATACAGGCCAAAGAATGCCATACGCCTTACTGAAACGGAGGCCTCAGTCGCAAAGAATAAAAGTCCAAACCAAATTTAATGAACATCATTTCATTGTTAATGTCTTAAAGTTTTTTCACGCCAAGATTGAAACATTAATTCCATAAAATAAAATGTTGATACAAGTTTCAAATTTGGTTTCCATTACGACTACAGTAGTGTTGCGAACAATATTTTTTAACAATATAATATCGCAGGAATTGTGAAGATACTTGGGTCGTAATGGCAAGGGGAAAAAAGCTCACATTCACTGGATATGACGCAACTCTTGTCTAAATCCAGCAGGCGAATATAACGGTCAAGCAAAGAAATACGCACTGCAATAAATAAACACGGTGGTTCTAAAAATATGTTTTATGTAGGCGTCTTTCATAGGAGAAGTCTAAGAATAGAGAGGAATGGAGGCACAAAGTCTTGTCTGCAGCAATCAGCCGCAATGGCTCGGAAAGCTGAATGAATGAAGGTGTCTTCTATGGTAAAAGAAGTATACGGCGCTCCTCTGAATATTACAAAATGTAAAAGTTACAGAGAAGCATAACGTATGTACCAGCATGCTTTTCTCAGTGCAGAAGTATACCGTAACTATAGCATTTTTCAAAGAGGTATAGAGTCATTATTTCTCAGTGCAGAAGTATACCATAACTACAGCATTTTTCAAATAAGTATAGAGTCACTATTTCTCAGTGCAGAAGTATACCGTAACTACAGCATTTTTCAAAGAAGTATAGAGTCACTATTTTTCAGCGGAGAATCATACAACACTTTTCAAAGAACCATAGTGTAACATTTCTCAACACAGACGCACTGTGTCCCTATACTATTTCTTAACGGAGAAGCATAGAGCAGCTACAGTGTTTCTCAACGGAGAAGCATAGAGCAGCTACAGTGTTTCTCAACGGAGAAGCATAGAGCAGCTACAGTGTTTCTCAACGGAGAAGCGTAGTGTGACGCTATTATTTTCCAACGAAGAAGTATATTGCAGCTAGGATGTTTCTCAGTTCTTCTAAACGGTAAAGTTGCATAACAACACGAGAAACACAACATGGCTTACATTGTGTTATGTTATTATATCTCGGGCCCTATCCCCACATTCTGCTATTTATCATATTTCATCCCCACATTATTCGTTAGTATATCTCGACCTCCACATTCTGTTATTTGTTAGTGTATCTCCCTCCTCCAACTGCTATTTGTTGTTATATCCCGACCCATCTGGCTTGCTTTAACTTCTGTCTCTTTTATTACATCATTAAAATCAATACTTAAACAGAACCTGTGGGCATACGTGTTAGCCAGGCATATAAACGCAATTCATCAGAAGCTATAAATAACCCATAGCGGCTGTACTGGGCCATAACTCTAAACGCTCCTTCTTTCAATACAAGCATTGAACGGCCCACTGTTTTTTTCCTCCTCGGGTCTGACGCAATCACCTTTGCCTGGCCGGAGCCCAGTTGGCGGTCTGCCAGCCCCCAGCTGTACACATCACCAGCACTTTATGGCAACAAGGTCAACAACTACCGGGGCAGGGAGGAACCGGTGGTGGTGGTGGTGGTGGTTCTTCTGTGTAAATCGATTTCAGTTCGCGGTGGACTCGTCTCGAGACGGGGTGTGGCTATGCGTGCCGAGCTGCGATTGGTCCCCGCTGGCGCATATTAAATGAGCTAGGTCACAAACTCAACTATGTGATGTTAATGGCGGTGCTCGTGAACCGAAAACCTGGAGCAGCCGCTGCGCACGGCCCGCTGATGTAATCTCCGGGTCGATTTATAAACAAAATACCGGCGCGGTGATGAAACACTTGTTTACATTACATGTATAGAAGGAGACGTCTGCCCGTGGTATCTTCCATTATGAACCGACGCATGAAGCTTTTTATTCCCAATCATGCCCCGTCTTTCTGTATTCCTTTCAGTGTCGCAGATTAATCTCCCTTCATTGTCACAGATCAGCTTTCAATTTTCTGTCCTCATATTTGTAGGGCCAGTCTCACACATATACACACATAGGGTTTCTCACTATCGTAACTCTACACATTTATGTAAAAACAAAGACTGTATTGTATTCCAGTGGGTGTTGTGTACACTATTTCCTTCTGAGATCAGCAAATTTCTAGAGAAAACATAAATCATATTTAAATTTGCAGCATATGAGCTGCTCTTTTTTTTTAGTTTGTTTTTCCTCTGAAGAACATTCTGCTGAAACAATATGCGTTTATTTCTTTTGTGCTTCGTCATAAAAGTTAGTCGTAACTTTTCTTCTAACATTAAGATTATCTTGAAGCCTTGGTTTACACAAGAAAAGCTGTATGAGGATGTACACAAACCCCAGCTGACAACTGATTACTTCAAAAGAAAGAAAGACAGAAAAAAGAAAGAAGAGATAACAAAGAAAGGAGCAAACAAAGAAGATGGAGGAGCAGGAAGACTGCAGACATGAAAGAAAAAAAATAATTAAAATTATGACAAGGAACAGAACCCCGAACTCCTGCAAGAGGAGCAACCGCCCAGCCAGGGGATGACAGCGGTAATGTGAAGTGCGCTAATTATTTTAGCAAGATATAGACGGTTTAAAGTGGCATATGTACTTCACTGAAGCATGCAAGAAGCAGCCATCGTGCTAGACGTTGCTCTGTGTCTCTTAGGTGTGACAAGTGACAGCACGAGCACATTTCTAAGCTACAGAACTGTGGAGGTGCTAGGGCCAGTCCTTCTCCTCACTGTGTTTACTTGCCTAGGGAAACCTCTGGTGACATTTTCTTGAGTGAGTCTGGGCAGACCATGGCGCTAGATGTCTGAGATGAACTCCGTTCTAACGGTGAACCGGATCCAGATAAGCAAGCGAAGCGCTAACTAAATATGCCACGCAGGCACAGGGCCAAGTGGTACTACCAGATAAAAGTGTTTTTCCAAGGAAAGTTCTGATGACTTTTTTTCTTGTTAATGCTGACGTTCTATATTTATCGATATTACAAAAGACAACTTCATGTAAACAGCCAACCCTGACTGCCAATGGTTATTCATTGGCCCATCTCTGACAGGCACTGTCGCCCATTCATGAGTCCATCCTTGATAGGCACTGTCATTCAATCATTAGCCCAACCCTGACAAGCAGTAACTCATTCGTTAACCCATCCTTAACAGGTACTCGCTTATTAGTACATCTTTGATAGATACTATCACTGTCCTGACAGGCACTGCTTTTCAATCTTGACAGGCACTGTCATTCATTCATTGGCCCAACCCTGAGAGGCACTGTCACTCATTCATTGGCCCTACCCCGAGAGGCACTGTCACTCATTCATTGGCCGAACCCTGAGAGCCACTGTCACTCATTCATTAAATGCTATTATGTATTGCAGACCAAAAATAGCACTAAGATGGACACCACAGGGGAGCAGAAGTAAGGGTAGACCAAAAGAGACATGGAGAAGAACAACAGAAAGGATGTTGAGCAATAGAGGGCTCACCTGGGCAAGAGCAGAAAAAAAGGCGAAAGACAGGCATTTGTGGAAAACCCTTGCGGAAGCCCCATGTGCCCTGGGCACTTAAGGTTCAGAGAGAGAGAGAGATGTATTGCAGAAATCATTTAAACTGCTTCAACTGGAGATGACCAAATGTATACTCAACAAAATGACAAAAACAAACAAAATCTTGTTCTGAAGCATACAGTACAGCAGCTAAAGCTGTGGTCCTCAAGTGCCATGTGTTTCACACTGTTCCAGCACCTGCCATTTTGTTTCTACTCCGCGTGGTCATGTTACACATGATGGTGACGTCATGTGACCTCTACATAAAGTGCAAAGGATGCAGTTGAAGGTGACACGTTTATATTTTTTCTATCTATAATTTTTTTTAAATTTGCTTACGACTTTCGGTATGACCCTCATAATGCAATAATGAAAAGAACAGAAAAGTAGAAGGGAAAAAGAGAACTCGGATGACAGTACAGACTGGCGGGCTGCACAAAAATGAACTCTATTCAGCTTGGCCTGGGTGCACTGTGAAAACACAGAAGAGAGAAAGCTTGAGGAACACTGCAGCCAACCTTCCCCGTGGAGAGAGCACAGAATGAATGAATGAACAGGTGTCAATCAATGAACAGTCGTTAAAAACTGTGTTGGGTGGTCGGACGAAAGGCATGCAGGTCGTTCCGGTAAACATGGCGAGCGTGGTGTGTTGTAGTGTCTGTAACATCCACCCATACAGAGTTACGAAAAGTCACCCTGGAAATATCGACCATTTCTGCTCCTTGGCAATCGTCCCAAAATCGACGGTATTGACGTCAAAGACATTCTTGGAATGGGGGGGGGGGGGCAGTGTTAGTAACAATGGTCTGTTGGTTTGGAACAGAGAGCATACAGTACAGGTGCTGATGCAAGAGACTCCATAAAGGTTAAAATACATATCTCAATTGGCGCACTATGTAGCATGACGAGAACTTTTTCAAACTGTCACGCGTTCATTTTCTCCAGCGCCTGTTCACGCAGCATGTTACAACACACCGCACTATCCACTGGCATCTTTTACTCTATTCAAAGTTCGCTCTATTGTCTCTACTTTTTTTTTTCTCTTTACCCAAACACGATTAGGAGGGGTGGGGGGGGGACCACAAGCAAGGGCATCATTCCGTGTGCGAGTTAAACCAACACTGGGAGGACTATTTTCAGCCGATATTTCCACGTTAACTACTGCCTAGTTTCGGAGTTTAGACAAACCGCGGGTGGGCGGAAATCGTTCTACGCATGTTTTTCTCATTACCAGATCGCGGTCTCGTATTTTATTGATCTGATTGAAAACGAATGGCCTGTCGTTCATCAAACGTTCAGTCTTTCTATATTCATACCCTGTGTCCAACTTCAAAAACCCGCACCAGTAAAATGACTCCGAAGAATCTATACCATAAGTCTTACTGATTGTTTGCGGGGGAGTACAGTCGAAAACTACCATAAACTCACAACGCTGGACTTAAATAATGACACAACCATGGCTTGGAATAAATAATTCGACTATTAAGTAACACTGAAACGCAAGTAGACGAGAAGTGAGAGAAGGAACCCATATACAAAGCACATTAAACATAAAACTGTTAGATCTGCATTCTTGATTGCGTACTGGGTTATTTACTGAATTAGGGCGTATTGACAAAATAAAACACTGTGCTAAATCCCCCCCACCTCCTCTATAATTCCATAACAGTCACGTATCGTGATAGGCATGTGCATCACTGATGAAGTGTTGCAACGTTACATAGCTACTGTATTTTCCTGATGGAAGATATCAAGGAACGAAACCTGGGAGAGAGCCGTGACCGCCAATGCCTTACCGGCATGGCACATGATGATGATCGTGATAGTTCTATATCAGCCATGTATTGTGAAGAGTGTGTGCGTCATTTATGAAGTGTTTCGGCTTTAAATAACTCTTGTGTTGGGGAGCAGGCGATAGCATATCGTCATTAGATAGATCTATTGAATGCTATATAAAGTTCTACAATGTGACTCCAGGAAATTGTTTCAATACAATGTGTCTTTTAAAATCTCAGCTTTTTGTAACTCTGGTTCACAAAAAATAAAGTATACAACTTTAAAGAGTTTAAAAAACCGCTCAAAAATAGTTTCTTAAAAGGATGTTGTCGTCATGGTTGAGTGCGAAGACGCTGCTCTGTTTGGCACCCAGCGACCCAGAGCTGAATGCTAGCGTCAGGGTTGGTGAACCACAGCTGACCAAGACCCTGTCCTACCTCTCCGTTGGTACCCCCCCCCCCCCTCAGTAAGGGGCCTGGCAGAATCGACATAGTCACCCACTGCGGTGATGTCTGCTAAAGAAACGTCGTAAACTCCCTTGTTTTGTAGCTACACGCGGGGACTGAAGGAAAACAGTCGCCCTAATCCCTTCCCTAGCCCATACGATGTGCTGTCTCAACATCTTCACAGCACCGGCTGCAAAAGAAAACCACACACACACACACACACCACTTCTGTTGGAGACAGATGAAGAAGTCATTGTGCTTAGTTTATGAAAACGTCGATAATGTCGTATGTGAATGAGCACTGAATACTTTCATTTTAATTAAGGATACGAGTATAAACTTACCAAATACATGTGAGTAAACACTGTATTTCCATGGACCACACGTAGTTATAAACATATACGTATAAACTCACCACATACAAAGATGTATGTAATAAACTTACCGTCTTCTCCCCACTGAGGCGACGCCTTCGACGCCTATATTTTCCTACCCTGGGCGCAGCGGCCTGAACCTCTGTGGTTTTGTTCGTTGGCGGCATTGTCAGGGGTTAAAAGATATGTCCGAAATACCCAAAAAAATCCTCTTCTAATTATCAGTTTGGAGATATAAATCGTTCTCACTTTGTTTCTTTTTTTCACAGTCCTTTCAGATACATCCTTTGAAATGATCTCTCCTGTCTCTTCTCACTTAAAGCATCAAAAACAATATGTTTATGTTAACTTACTGAACAGTCTGTAAAAGAAGGCCGTACGAAACTTAAGCTACCACTTCTTATGAATATACAGTAAATATTCTAGTATCAGTTAATTACGTTCTCTCGTAACACGAACATTTATAAAGCTGATTCTGCGCTGGCACGCTTCCTACAAACCACAGCGGTTGAAGATCACAAGGAAATAAACGTACGCAAATATTCTAGTACTAATTAGCTGCAAACGAAGCTGGCGTTTGGCCAGAGTGATCAAACGACACCCCCGTAAGACTGCCCAATAAACCTAAGCAACTGTAAACCAGAAAGCTAAACGGATCTAAAGGCCCCCTGCCCCCCTACAAATGAACATTATCTCACTGGTCTGACTTGTCCGCTGAACCGAAACACCAGCACGGCTAAATTTATGCCTCACTGGCGACATGAAACTCGAACAAACGCTGCCCTTGGTACACGAGACTCGCTACTCCAGTCCACAGACTGGTAGCCCGCAAGGAAACACTCTAGCAACACCAACAGTAAAATGCGTCGCAGCATTTAAACCAAACAAGGAGGCACATCGTATCAATTAACTGTGGGTGAGAACCGTGAGGTGTGTACCGACAGCTCCTAGCCAGACCTGACGCGGATGGAATGTGCTTAGATAGTTCGAAATGTGCGGTATGAAACCTCCAGCAATGGCAGCCCAAAGTCTGAGCCTGGGATGTGAAACCATCTACAGATCGATGTGCAAGAGTGGAATCGACATTTCTGCGGATGTCATGAGCGCAGTGTGCCGGTGGTGGTGGTATTGATTGGAGGACGCCGCCAGAACGCGGTAGAAAGGATTAGCTGAAAGGGACACCCAAACGTTGTGAGTGTATGGAATGTGGGAAACACTGCGCAACTACTCTCTGGAAACAGTGCGCGCGCACACACACACACACACACATATATATATATATATATACATAATCAATTACTCTCTGGAAACAGTGCGCATATATATATATATATATATATATATATATATATATATATAATCAGCTACTCTCTGGTATTCATGTGTGTCAAACTGTTAGGTATAATGTGGGTCCTCAGAGATACATGTTCTTGGTGGAAAACTAAAGATAAATTCAATATGAAAAGACACATCTAAAAACTCTACAGATAAGATGAAAAAAAAACATGTTCAAAACACAGTAAACAGATAGAAACAGCCCAGCTCTCTATCAGATGCTTGGGGAAGACGAAATCAGAAAAAAAAAACGCAGGGAGGAAACACTTAATTTTACCTCCATACAGACACCGACAACAGTCAGCCAACGAGCAATTCATTCATTCATTCATTCATTTGCATGTCCCTTGCGGAACTTTGCCTCCCAAACAGAACTCCTGTTTACAATTCGCTGTTTACATATTTCCTTTCACAATGATGAACATAAATGTGTACAGTTTTTAACAACGACATCGAATGGAACTGATTATTTTAATAACAACAATCTGACATCAGTGGAACTCTGGCCACGATATAAAAAAAGCAGCGCTTTCACTTTTCTGATGATGCAAATCTTCAGCTTCAGCAAAATCAATAACAAAAAAGAACATTTACAGTGGCAGCGTTTCCCCCTTCCCAAACAAAGCAAAAGTAATGAAACTGACCGCTGTGCGACGATATAACTGATAGAGGTTTTCTGAACTGGAAGGAAATTCATTCGCTGAAAGCATTGCTAGAAGGCAGACAGTGACATTTTTATAACTTGAGTCCGACCACACAGCTAAACTTTTATTATACTACAAGCCCGATGGCAGATTTTCATTTGGACCAATAAGATGGCGTCGTGAAATTGGTTTTCACACTTGTACAGGTGAAAAAAAAAAAAAGGTCTCGGTGTTTAAATCTTCCCACGCCCGTACTTCTTTTTAAACTCATATCCTTCCTCCCATCTTTTTGATCTCACTCGCCATCTCCCTTTTATGTCTATTATTATTTTTTTCACTCTTATTTGTTATATATCACTAATATGAACTTATATATATATATGCCCTTCTACTTCTACCTGCGACACGTTTTTGTGTGTTTACGTTGTAAACCTTACAGCTGCGTGCTTGTTATTTAATAAAGATGTTCCTGCTTTTCCTTTCAATAGTCTTAACATCTTGCCATCCATCATCATCATTCTAGGCATAGAACTCCTCTCTCCAGCTGCACAAAGACAGCTCGAGTGTATGAAAACAGTGAACGCCACCAGTAAGCAACAGACCACGGTGTTATATGGTCAGAGCCGGAGAAAAATCCTGCACAGAATACTCTGTCTATGATTTTTTTCCCCCTAGGTTTGACTGTATAACACTGTGCTCTTTTACTTTATTGTAGGAAACGCTCGTTGTTTTCCATTTCTAAACAAAAGTACAATATCTGTATAAATCACTGGGGACGACCCCAGATTCCAAACTATACGCATCCACTTGCAGCGAAATAAAAGTCTGAGATATTAACAACACTGGAGGTGGGCTGGAAGAATAACATCGGAGGCAGTGCATGCATGCCTATTTCTAGTTAGTGTCAGTTATAAAAATAAACAAACAGAAGCCAGACCACGGAGATTCCTCGCCTTAAAAAAGATACTACCCCACTGATAACACAAAATGTCTTCAAACTGTCCGAATTATCATCTTCATCAGTTTTGTCAGTTAACCACATGACTTCAAAAGATATTATTTTACATAACAGCTGAAAGAAAATTATAATTTAATTTTTTTTTAAATTCAGAGATTAAGTCCCACAGCTTCATCATTTGTTTCAAATCAAGTCCCACAACCCCAAAATCTGGTTTTAGATCAAGTCTCACAACCCCAAAATCTGGTTTTAGATCAAGTCTCACAACCCCATCATTCGGTTTTAGATCAAGTCTCACAACCCCATAATTCGGTTTTAGATCAAGTCCCACAACCCCATAATTCGGTTTTAGATCAAGTCCCACAACCCCATAATTCGGTTTTAGATCAAGTCCCACAACACCATCATTCGGTTTTACGAGGGGAAGTCACTAAGTAACTCGCAAATGCTTGTTACAAAAACAAACTAAATGCGACAGTAATTTGAAAACTTTAAATTTCTGAACCTACATTACTCTCCTATTTCTCAACGTAATCGCCACCAACACCGATACATTTGTTACATCGTGTAATAAGTGATGCAATACCTATGGCGTAAAAATCGTGAGTCCGATTTCTGAACTTTTTTCTTACTTCTGTTTCCACCTCTTTGTCACTTGAGAATCTTCTCCTGCCAAGGTTTTTTCAATGGACCAAACAGGTGAAAATCACTTGGAGCTAAGACAGGACTATAGGGTGGACGTTCAAGAACTTCCCAACCCAAATGGCTAATTTTCTCTTGGGTTAACCGAGCCGTATATGGTCTGGCATTGTCATGAAGGACAAGCACACCTCTAGTCAGAAAATTCAATTGCTCATGCATTATTCTGTAGGCTAAGCCATGTGAACATCCGATTGCTCTTGCTACACTGTCTATCGTTACTGTCAGCTCTAATAATCTCATTCACACGTTGCAAGTCGCTTCTGTTGCAATCTGAATAGGACGGCCAAGTCGGACTTCGTCAACAATTTCGGTGCGTCCCTGAGAAAAATCTTTTACCCAGTTATAGACCGCTTTACGTGATAAACATTTTTCAGCATAAACTGTAATCATTTCCTTATGAATGTCCTCAACTGAATGTTCTTTAGCCCACAAAAATCGCACTCACTTCTCTGTTCTTCTTTGGTACACACTAACAGTTGGGTAGTCATTTTATTATTGCTTTGCGCATGCGCACGTAACTCCCAGCACTCCCTACATACAGCTATTATAAAGTTGGATGATGGTACTAACTAAGGATATATTTAAATACTACCTGATAACTGCCACTGATAAAATATTTCAATTTTCGAGTTACTTAGTGACTTCCCCTCGTAGATCAAGCCTCACAACTCTATCATTCGATTTTAGATCAAGTCCCACAACCCCATCATTTGGTTTTAGATCAAGTCCCACAACCCCATCATTTGGTTTTAGATCAAGTCCCACAACCCCATCATTTGGTTTTAGATCAAGTCCCACAACCCCATCATATGGTTTTAGATCAAGTCCCACAAACCCATCATATAGTTCTAGATCATGTTCCACAACGTCATCATTAGGTTTCAGGCCAGGTCCCACAGCCCAAATACTTGGCTTTCATTTTCCCAAGGGGTGTAGCATGGCCTTGTAAGTAATTATTATTATTATTATTAATTAACGTGATTATGAATATGATATGAATATATTGTAGGCATAATAGTAACATCTAATAGCAACAGAAAAGTAAATAGGACAATTAGAGCAAGGTAGAAAAACAAACTTCCATGACACTGTATGACTGAACGCTGACACGAGTAAACAGAATAGAAAAGACGAATAGAAAAGGCAGACACAATGAAAAGCGAGGACATACTAAAACCTCCGACATGAAAGAGCAAGATAATGACTTAGGTAAATGACAACTGTATAGACGGAATTGATGCAGACTAACACGCATGACGCCTACTAGCGCAGTTTTTTAAAATAAAAGAGTGACCAACTCGGCCAGCTGACCAATTAAATATTTAGAGGCGTGGCCTATTGGACAACTGACTTACGATACATAAGTCACGGGGCAGTTGGAGAGGACAGAGCCCGAAGACAGAGGAACAAGGATGGTCAGTGAATAGAGACCGGTCCAGACGTCAAAGTAAGCAGCACGAGAAGGAAGGAGACCCCAATAAGAGGAAGTCCAGAGGCTAGCGGACAAGTGAGGGGGATCGTCAGAAGTAGACAGAGAAGAGAAGAACAGCAGATGCAGAATCAGGGACAATCAGGCGATCAGAGAAGAAAAGCAGACAGAGAGGGACGATCGAGTGGGGGATCGTCCGACCAAAGATGGTCAGTAAGCGAAGGCCGATTCAGACGGCTGAGGAAGACTGTTAGAGAGAATCAAACAGACAAGAGAACGATCGGAGAAGAACAGAAGAACAAGAAAGAGAACGAGACGCTATAGAATCAGAACTAGTGTTAGACTGAAGTTGTGATTCAAGTGATTAAGAAGATTTGATACTTTTGGAGCTTCGAGTAAAGTGATTTTAGACGAGAAACTAGTTGACCGCGTGTTGCAGATCTAATAGAAAACAGAGTTTAGAATTGTCCTCGTATCATGTGAAGAGTATTTTGAAGTTGAAAACATTGACGAAATGCAGCACGTAGAATACGATGGAGTGTGATATTGTGAACAAATGATTAAGTGATTAAATCCAAGTGATGTTGTAGACAATACATCTTGATCTTATTAGTCAGAATTAAATAATGCAATGAACTTTTCATCAGGCTTGCCCTGATCTAGTGAATGTGATAATGCGTGTGAGACCTCGATGTGTTATGACCAAAAGAAAAACTTAATCATCTTCAATCTTCATCAATAATATGATAGTTCAGAGCTTTACAATATTATAGGGGCATGGATATCCCTCCTCTCCTCTCCTTTTTTTTTTTTTTACAAAGAGCCTCTGACCTAGATGAACTTATTTTATGCAAACTGTGTGGAAGATAAAAGCCAAACCAATGTGAATATATAGTAAAATCTCACAGAAGTGAAGACTCGCTAATGATGCTTTCACATTAAATCCCTCTAATCAAAGTGAGATAGAAGAACCAAAGAGACAGATCTGAAGAAAACCAGTAACGATAAATTAGAAATATATACACACACAATGACGGAAAGAGAACTTAGAATTATCTGAAATAGTTGGCTCTAGAGAGAGGTTTGAATATATATTGTTCCAAAAAAAAAAACAGAAACGAAACACTACTGCAGTCGTAATGACACCAAATTTGAAACTTGTATCAAAATTTTATTTTACGGAATTAATGTTTCAATCTTGGCATGAAAAACTTTAAGATTTTAACAATGAAATGATGTTCATTATATTTGGTTTGTACTTTTACTCTTTGCGACTGAGGCCTTCGTTTCAGTAAGGTGTATGGCCTCCTCTGGCCTGTATCAGAGAACGACATCTCCTTGACGTGGATCCGATTAGCCGTTGGATCTGTTGTGAGATAGCTGCCCACTTTTCCCGCTGTGCAAGAGACAACTGTCGGAGATTGATTGGTGCCACGTCTCGCTGGCGGACTTGTCTGATGAGTTCATCCCATAAGTGTTCTATTGGGTTCATGTCTGATGACATGGATGGCCATGGAATTGTCCGAACGATGTTGTCAGCGAGGAACTGGGTTGTGCCATATGAGGTCGAGCGTTATCCTGCTTAAAAATCGACCCTGGTGCAGCCAGAAGTGGAAGGACGTGAGGATGAAGAATTTCAGCGACGTATCATTGGGCATTCAGACGTCCTTCAATTTTAACCAGGTCACTTCTTCCCATCCATGAAGTTGATCGTCCCTCACACCAGTACACCATCACCATGTGGAGAAGCCTCATCCACGCATTTCTGGGCGTAGCGCTCATGGACTCTGCGGTAAACTCTTCTCCGTCTATCGTATCGCTGGAGCAGAAAGAATGATTCATCATTAAACCAAACCTTTCTTCAATCATTCGCAACGGTCCACTGACGATACTGGTTCGCCCACAGCAGTCGGTTCTGGCGACGCCTGTCTATAAGAGCAGTAAGGTCTTCTAGCCCAAAGACCAGCGTCGTGCAGCCGGTTCCTGGCCGTTTCATCTGAAATTCGACGAGCTGCTGTCATTGACTGGACTATTGAGGACGCAGATTCAAATCGATTCCTGAGGTGACGCAGCGGTCTTCGGCGAGAGTTGTGACTATGGATCTTCCACTGTGCGGCCAGTCTGCAACTGAGCCAGTTTCTTTAAATCATCTCCAAAAGCGACTAATATTGCTTCTAACCATATTAAATTGTCTGGCCACTACACTTTGTGACTATCCAGTCTGTAAACCTCCAATGATGATGAGTCGTTGTTCTGTAGTGAGATGAGTCATATTTGTGCACTGAAGTTTCAAATGAATTGATTCGAAGAGCGCCAATCTTTTATAGGCATTAAATAACATGGTCAGTGAGTTTTGTGTTCAGTAAGTTTTATGCACTGTTATTGCCGGAGGTGGGGTGGAGAATTTCGCTCTCCGCTCCAACGGCATGCGTCTCAAATAGCCTCTGGCAGTCAAGTCCAGCTCCTGGCCTTCTCGTGGCAGAACTGTTTCAACTGATAGGAGAAGGGGCGAAGGCAAATATCTGGCGCCTGAAAACCAGACACTTAGGGTAGATGAGAAGCATGTTTGGTAGCTCATCTACTGTTGCTGGCGAGATTCTTCAGCTGCCGTGAGTGGAGCGGTGCTCTTCTCGGCCAGTGAAGAAAGGTGCAAATGGGGTTGCCGCGCGGCACTACTGCAAAAAAGGTGGTAAAGAGGATATAAAGCGAAGCAAACAGTCAAATCACGGCACCTCTGGTCTGGAGGTCGGCCACGTCCTAAGTGCACTCATATCGGGTGAAATGCCTGAACCGGCTTAATCCAGAGGTTAAGACGCTGCTGGCGAGATTCTTCGGATGACGCGTGTGGAGTGAAGCTCCTCCCGGTCAAGGAAGAAAATGCGGAAAAGAACTAAGAACTGTTGCGCGGCGCCGATGTGAAAAGGTGAAGGAAAGGATAAAGTGAAGTTTAATCGATATGTCCAGTAGTATCGCTGTGAGAGCTACAATACCACGGCGCCTCTGCTCTAGAGGCCGGCCACGTCCGAAATACACCTACACTGGTGAAATATGTCAAAACCAGCATACACCAGGGGTGAAACTTGAAGGTACATATGTCACGGTACCTCTGCTCTAGAGGTCGGTCACGTCCTAAACACGCACATACTGGGATAATATGCCTAAACCAGCTCAACCCAGGGGTGGAAGTCAGTAGTGGCGAGGATTCATCTCCTGGACAAAAGCTCCTTCCTGGTAACAACTAGGAAGGGTAGCGGCCACGACTATAAAATGCTGAAGTCGGAGACACTGGAATAGGGCAGTCTAGATAGGCAATCACCTCTCACCCGGTGGGGATATATGCGTATCCTAATCACGCTGAGGTTTTCCGGTGAGAAAGTCTTACATTGGACTGGATGGGCAACCACCTCTCACCTGGCGGCGATACACGAGTATCTCAAAACACGTCGAGGTTTTCCTGTGAGAAAGTCCAACTCTGGCCTTGGTGGGCAACCACCTCTCACCCAGCAGGGATATACTGATATCCAAAACACGTCGAGGTTTTCCGGTGAGAAAGTCCAACTCTAGACTAAACTGGTGCAACGAAAACCACGGTGTCACGCAATCCCGCTTCTGATTCCCACCAAGAATACAGGCTCAAGCCCTACGATACTCTGAACCTCTTGTGGTCCTCTCGGGGATCTCGTGCGGTCCTTTCGGGGACCACATGGGGGACCACGAGACTTAACGAGGACCACAGGCGTAAATTCAGTGGGATCACAGGGCGGTCTTGATGGTTGAAGCGAACGAAGAAAAAGAAGAGAAGTTTCATGGGATTCTAATTAACCTGTTATAAGTTACTGTCAAAAATGCTGTTTTGACTAGTGTCGCCTTTCTGTGCTCATGAATCATCTGCTGAATACAATTCAGGTCAGCACGTGAAGTTAAGTCCAAGTGAACGTTTCAGGCAATTTGCCCTTGTCTGATCAACAAACTTCAGTTTAAATCGCAACATCATTTTTGTTGCTTTTCTTTCTTTGAACAGTATAGAAAGTTTGCTCACTCAGTACAAAGAGTTAAACAGAAAGACAGGCACGTACTAAAATATGTGGTGATCACCTCCCCACGCCATCTTACTGCTATCAGATTTACAACACAAACTAAAGAAGAGCTCTAAGCTTCAATACTTCAAGGTCCCTAACATGGAGCCACCTAGGGTATATGGTGTTAACTCCCAAATCTTTCTTGGCTTATGCCACAGATCTTTCTTAGCCTATGTCACTGATCTTTCTTGGCTTATGCCACGGATCATTCTTGGCTTATGCCACACGTATTTTTTGGCTTATACCACAGATCTTTCTTGGCCTATGCCACAGATCTTTCTTGGCTTATGCCACGGATCTTTCTTGGCTTATGCCACAGATCTTTCTTGGCTTATGCCACGGATCTTTCTTGGCTTATGCCACAATATCTTTTTTGGCTTGTGCCACAAATCTTTCTTGGCTTATGCCACGGATCTTTCTTGGCTTATGTCACTGATCTTTCTTGGCTTATGTCACTGATCTTTCTTGGCTTGTGCCACAGATCTTTCTTGGCTTATGCCACAGAAGCACCTATGGAGCACGATGTTGGTGCCCATATTATCCTTGACTAGTCGGCACATTGGAGTTCTATGTGGTCAGAATCACGCCTGAACACATGTTTCTCATCAGCTCCAGTAAGAAAATATGCATCTATTTCTACAGCTAAATAACTGGGGCGTCTCCGGTGGGATTCGAATCACCGACCTTCCTTATGAGAGATAAGAGCACTAACCACTTCGCTACTCAAGCGCCATATCTTGAATCAAGCAAAATATATGACAAACAAAAGCATTAGTGGAAACGTAAATACAAGTAATAATCATTTCATCAACATATTTCATATATTCCACAATCAATCAATCACTCAATCAATCAACCGATCAACCATTAAAAAAAAAAGAAACTGTGAACGTAAGTGTATGCAGACAGTGTACATTTAGCTTTCACAATGTAAAATACCTCTAATGCAGCGGCAATTCTGTCGCTGGACTTAAATGAAGACTTGCGTTTCCGTGCCCTGGTGTCTGGAACAAGAGAAAGGGGCAGCGTTCGAACCAACAACCCGAAAACCTTGAAGACATACTGTCGAAGCCTGTAATACGTTAACTTTAAAAATTTCATGTCTGGGTGGGAAAGCTTGGCTGCGATCTGAGACAAAATGAACAGAGCCTTGCGTCACTCCTGTAATTACAAATGAAGATCCTCAGGTAGTAAGTCACTGATTGCTAGATCAGTTTACAATATGTCCATCAACTTCTCCAACGCTGCTAGTGGCTTATATGCAGTTTGTGAACCGGAGAGCCAAACTGCTCAAAGAAGACACAACGAAGACGTCTTAGAGCAGTCTTTTTTTTCAGTGCAAAATTGCAATATTTTCTGTCAAATCCACCACGTTTTCTCTCTGAAGCACTTAACATCATCTACCGTCCAACATCCCGAACAAATGGCACACATCGAAAACTCAGAAACTGGAACGCTCGTCCACGAGTCTCGTAAGACGATCGGTTTGTTACACTCCAAAGCTTGCAACAGCTCTAACTAAACCTTGCCAGAAAGAGAAGATTGAATCGATCTCTTTTTTTTTTCGACTGAGAACAGAACGTAACAACAGCATAAAGAAACTGCGTCTTGCGGAGTTATTGTACGATCGATGCTCGTTTCACCCAACAGAGAGATCTTTATACACGCGTACCTCACAAAATAATGACAGAGTTACTGCAAAAAAGCTTACAAGCCACCACGTTTATAACAAATACTTTGATATGTAGACAAGGAAATAAGTAAATAAGAAAATACAGCAGCAAGACAAGACGCCTAACAAGAAAGGTCTTTCGGTAGAGTCTGTATTAGAAGTACTCGAACAAAAATGGAGGGATGAATGCATCGATAAATAAAGAGTTACGTTCCCCTTGAAATTTGATGTACATATTTCTTACGGGGAACAGTGGGGTGGAACCTGAAACACAAGTTTTCTGGAGAACGGGCTATGAGGTGGAACCTGAAACACAAGTCGGCTGGAAAAAGGGCTGCGGGTAGAACCCGAAACACAGGTCTGTTTGAGAATGGGTGGCAGGGTGGAACCTGAAACACAGGTCTGTTTGAGAATGAGCGGCAGGGTGGAACCTGAAACACAGGTCTGCTTGAGAATGGGCGGCAGGGTGAAACCTGAAACACAGGTCTGCTTGAGAATGGGCGGCAGGGTGGAACCTGAAACACAGGTCTGCTTGAGAATGGGCGGCAGGGTGAAACCTGAAACACAGGTCTGCTTGAGAATGGGCGGCAGGGTGGAACCTGAAACACAAGCCTAATGGAGAATGGGCCGCAGGTTGGAACCTGAAACACAAGCCTAATGGAGAATGGGCCGCAAGTTGGAACCTGAAACACAAGCCTAATGGAGAATGGGCCGCAAGTTGGAACCTGAAACACAAGCCTAATGGAGAATGGGCCGCAAGTTGGAACCTGAAACACAAGCCTAATGGAGAATGGGCCGCAAGTTGGAACCTGAAACACAAGCCTAATGGAGAATGGGCCGCAAGTTGGAACCTGAAACACAAGCCTAATGGAGAATGGGCCGCAAGTTGGAACCTGAAACACAAGCCTAATGGAGAATGGGCCGCAAGTTGGAACCTGAAACACAAGCCTAATGGAGAATGGGCCGCAAGTTGGAACCTGAAACACAAGCCTAATGGGTAATGGGCCGCAGGGTGGAATCTGAAACACAAGTCTGCTTGAGAATGGGCCGCAATGTGGAACCTGAAGCGCAAGCCTAACGGAGAATAGGCCGCAGGGTGGAACCTGAAGTGCAAGCCTAACGGAGAATAGGCCGCAGGGTGGAACCTGAAACAAAATCCTAATGGAGAATGGGCCGCAGGGTGGAACCTGAAACAAAATCCTAATGGATAATGGGCCGCTGGATGGAACCTGAAGTGCAAGCCTAACGGAGAATGGGCCGCAGGATGGAACCTGAAACACAAGTCTGTTGGAGAATGGGCCCAGGGTGGAACCCGAAACACAAGTCTTTTGGAGAATGGGCCGCAGGATGGAATCTGAAACACAAGTTTGTTGGAGAATGGGCCCAGGGTGGAACCTGAAACACAAGTCTGTTGGAAAATGGGCCCAGGGTGGAACCCGAAACACAAGTCTGTTGGAGAATGGGCCGCAGGGTGGAACCTGAAACACAAGCCTAATGGAGAATCGGCCGCAGGGTGGAACCCGAAACACAAGTCTGTTGGAGAATAGGCCGCAGGGTGGAACCCGAAACACAAGTCTGTTGGAGAATGGGCCGTAGGGTGGAACCCGAAACACAAGTCTGTTGGAGAATGGGCCGCAGGGTGGAACCCGAAACACAAGTCTATTGGAGAATGGGCCGCAGGGTGGAACCCGAAACACAAGTCTGTTGGAGAACAGGCCGCAGGGTGGAACCCGAAATACAAGTCTGTTGGAGAACAGGCCGCAGGAATAACACTGACTTCTAATGTAAAACTGAAGCCGGTCAACAGCAGGACCACGACAAGAAAGAAGGATAGGATACTGGCCAGCACTTATTCGCGAGCCTTGATAATTGCATTGTTTGCCTACCATACAGACGGATGTCACATTTTGTTCTCAACCAACTAAATGAAAGCAAAAATGTCTAACTTTAATATTTCTGAAGGGGGCCGATCGTCGGCCCATTTTACGCTGTGTTCTTTTTTCTTCAAGCTCTCTGGAACTATGAGCTGGTGTTATCTGCAGCCAATGCTGTGGAGATGTTGAGGTCCAGCATTGTGTCGGATTAGGAATGGGTAATGGCAGCTATTTTTGTTTCTTTATTTCAGTCCCTGGGGGAGTTAGAAAACAATGGGTGTGCGATATTTGTTCAGCAAGCTTTTCCACCATGAGAACTATGGCACTCACTGCCCCATTAGCCAGGCTAGGCCACAAAGAAGTGGGACAGGGTCTTGGTCAGCTACGGTTCGCCGACGCCAGCAAGCCAAATATGGGTTGCTGGTTACCACAATGGACTGCAGACACAAAACAAAAACTTATGTAATAATCTTCAGAACTGTAGTATAATGACCCAACATTAAACGTAACACAAGTATTATATAGGCCGATGTTTACGGAAAGTTTGTGTTTGGACACCTACGGAAATATGTAAATTTGTTTCACACGTGTGTAATGCTATTGATTTCAAACCCCATACAACCCGTGGGCGTGAGTCTGACTAATATATCGCTCCATTTTAGAAGTAGAAAAAAAAATCGTGGGCGTTGTTTCTCCAATACTGTATAAAAATAAACGTGCATATGTGACTGCATGTATTACTGGATAAACAGATCAAAACCTAGCCAATTATGTATGCAGAACACTTTATTACAGCGGTTCCCAAACTCTGGTCAACCCTGAGGTAGGGTTCTTCTTCCTCGTTCGCTTCTACCACCAAGACCGCCCTGTGATCCTACTGAATTTACTCCTGTGGTCCTCGATAGATCCCGTGGTCCCCGATAGGACCACACGAGATCCCCGAGAGGACCACAAGAGGTTCAGAGTATCGCAGAGCTTGAGCCTGTATTCTTGGTGGGTCTCAGAAGCGGGATTGCGTGACACTGTGGTTTTCGTTGCACCAGTTTAATCTAGATTTGGACTTTCTCACTGGAAAACCTCGACGTGTTTTGGATATCAGTATATCCCTGCTGGGTGAGATGTGGTTGCCCCTCCAGGCTAGAGTTTGACTTTTTCACCAGAAAACCTCAACGTGATTTGGGATACCCGTGTATCGCCGCCGGGTGAGAGATGGTTGCCCAGTGTTGGACTTTCTCACAGGAAAACCCCAGCGCGATTAGGATACGCATACACCCCCGCCGGGTGAGAGGTAGTTGCCTATCTAGACTGCCCTGGTCCAGTGTCTACTTCAGCATTTTGTGGTCGTGGCCACTACCCTTCCTAGTTTTGACCAGGAAGGACCTTTTGTCCAGGAGGAAGAATCCTCGCCACTAGTAAGTTTCACACCTGGGTTGAGCCGGTTTAGGCGTATTATCTCAGTATGGGCGTGTTTTGGACGTGACCAACCTCTAGAACGGAGGTACCGTGACATGCGTAGCCATAAAGTTTCACCCCTGGTTTAAGCCTGTTTAGGCATATTTCACCAGCAGGGGTGTACATTTGTTTTTTGAGCAGAGGTGTCGTTGTATGAGTAGCTCTCGCCGCGATACTACTGGACACACCGAGTAAGCTTCACTTTATCCTTTCCATCACCTTTTCACATCGGCGCCGCACGGCAACCCTAATTGCTTTTTCGCATTTTCTTTATTGGCTGGGAAGACTTTCACTCCACGCGCGGCATCCGAAGAATCCCGCCGCCGTGAGGTAGGGTTCAGAGAAGACATTATGATAAATGTTGGATTATTATGAAGTGACATTTATACACAGTTTTAAGTGATTAGCATATTAAAAGACACTGAAGCAGCATTTTATTACATATTAATATTTTTAAACTCTTTTTTTCATGAATCGTAGATCACCCAATTCTGCTGGTTTCGGGTTGCGCTACAAAATTTTAAAAACAAGGTTGTGAACAACCCTGAGACCTGAAGAAACTTTGTCACATGACTCAGGAAGAGGGAGAAAAAAAACTCTGCTATCTCTTTATTTACAAACAGGAGTGAAACAGGGATGTGTACTATCACCAACATTATTTATCTTGGCAGTAGACTGGTTAATGAAGGAGGCAACATCAGACAAACGCAGAGGATTACAATGGACCCTTAACACAGTGCTGGAGGACCTTGACTTTGCGGACGACATTTGTCTATTATCAAGCAGTCACAAAGATATGCAAGATAAAATAAACAAGTTAACCCAGAATGCAAACAACATAGGACTAAAGATCAACGTAGGAAAGACAAAGTTAATGAAGCAAAATGTGAACAACAGAAATGTACTCAGAGTAGATAACAAGTTAGTGGAGGAGGTCAACGAATTTGTATACCTTGGCAGCAGAGTAGTAGAAAATGGAGACAGCACAGAGGACATCAACAGCAGACTTACTAGAGCAAACCAGGCTTTTGCAATGCTACAGAATATATGGAAATCAAATAAACTAAACATAAATATGAAAATCAGGATATTTAAGAGTAATGTTCTAAGTGTACTACTCTATGGAAGTGAATGCTGGAAAATCACCAAAACCTTAGAAAACAAGTTGAATTCTTTCCAGACTAAATGCTTACGAAGAATTAGAAAAATATTTTGGGCAAACACTATAAGAAATAACATCTTGTTGGCAGAAATGCAGATGAAGCCACTAACAGCAGTTATTGAGGAAAGACGCTGGCGATGGTTGGGACATGTGCTCCGAATGACTGACAACTCACTACCAAAAATAGCACTAAGATGGACACCACAGGGGAGCAGAAGTAAGGGTAGACCAAAAGAGACATGGAGAAGAACAACAGAAAGGATGTTGAGCAATAGAGGGCTCACCTGGGCAAGAGCAGAAAAAAAGGCGAAAGACAGGCATTTGTGGAAAACCCTTGCGGAAGCCCCATGTGCCCTGGGCACTTAAGGTTCAGAGAGAGAGAGATCTCTTTATTCCAAACACCTAAATATTTTTTTCAAGGTTTTTCAGTGGTCCGGCTCCTCCTCCTCCTACTTCTTCTTCTTCTTCTTCGTCTTCTTCAATCTCCCTGGCCTTGCGAACTGGTGTTCTTTGCAGCCGATGAGGTGAAGATGTGGAGGCACAGTAACGTGTCGGATTGGGAGCAGGTTGTGGCGGATACTTTTTTTTAAACCTCCCTTAATGGAGCTAGAAAGCACGGGGTGTGCAGTGTTTCGTGAGCAAAAACTCCCCTGCATGGGGACTATGGCGACTCCTCCACCGTTAGCCAGGCTATGCCTGCTACTGAGGGTGGAGAAGCGGGAAGGGTCTTGATCTGCTTTTCTTGCAATGAATAGGCTACTCACTTCGTAAAACACAGAAACAAACAAACAAACAAAGTTTAGACCCATGCTGAGTAGCTCGTGACCGTATAAAAAAAATTTCAGAAGAGATCTCAGCAAATCAGAAGAGCTACTCTCTCTCTCTCCTCTCTCTCTCTCTCTCTCTCTCTCTCTCTCTCTCTGAACCTTAAGTGCCCAGGCACATGGGGCTTCCGCAAGGGTTTTCCACAAATGCATGCCTGTCCTTTGCCTTTTTTTCTGCTCTTGCCCAGGTGAGCCCTCTATCGCTCAACATCTTTTCTATTGTTCTTCTCCACGTCTCTTTTGGTCTACCCTTATTTCTGTCTCCCTGTGTTGTCCATCTTAGTGCTATTTTTGGTAGTGAGTTGTCAGTCATTCGGAGCACATGTCCCAACCATCGCCAGCGTCTTTCCTCAATAACTGCTGTTAGTGGCTTCATCTGCATTTCTGCCAACAAGATGTTATTTCTTATAGTGTTTGCCCAAAATATTTTTCTAATTCTTCGTAAGCATTTAGTCTGGAAAGAATTCAACTTGTTTTCTATGGTGTTGGTGATTTTCCAGCATTCACTTCCATAGAGTAGTACACTTAGAACATTACTCTTAAATATCCTGATTTTCATATTTATGCTTAGTTTTTTAGATTTCCATATAGTCTGCAGCACTGCAAAAGCCTGGTTTGCTCTAGTAAGTCTGCGGTTGATGTCTTCTGTGCTGTCTCCATTTTCTACTACTCTACTGCCAAGGTATACAAATTCATTGACCTCCTCCACTAACTTGCTATCAACTCTGATTACATTTCTGTTGTTCAAATTTTGCTTCCTACGTTGATCTTTAGTCCTATGTTGTTTGGATTCTGAGTTAGCTTGTTTATTTTATCTTATATATCTCTGTGGCTGTTTGATAGTAGACAAATGCCGTCCGCAAAGTCAAGGTACTCCGGCACTATGTCAAGGGTCCATTGTAATCCTCTGCGTTTGTCTGATGTTGCCTCCTTCATTAACCAGTCTATTGCCAAGATAAATAATGTTGGTGATAGTATACATCCCTGCTTCACTCCTGTTTGTACCCTAAAGCTGCTGGAGGTATGTTCTCCACATATCACTTTGCACTGAAAACCCTCGTATAGGGCTTTGATTACATTCACTATCTTATGGGGGAGGTCATGCCATCGTAGGATTTTCCACAGTGCATCTCTGTTGACACTGTCAAAAGCTTTCTCAAAATCTATAAACAATGCATATGTTGTGCTATGCCACTCATTTGCCTGTTCTAATATTTGTCTAAGTACAAATATGTGGTCTATGCATGATCTTCCTTTCCTAAATCCTGCCTGCTCTTTCCGAAGTTTTCCTTCAAATGCTGGTACAATTCTGTTGATGATTATTCTGCAAAATACTTTACTGGTGAGTGGCAGTAGGGTAATGCCTCTCCAGTTCCCGAAATCTCTGAGGTCACCCTTCTTTGGTAGTTTTACTATAAGCCCAGTTTTTCACTCCTCTGGGGCTTTTTCTAGATCCCAAATTTGTTGTAATATCCGGCAAAGTTGTTTTGGTGTTTTTGTTTCTTCTGCTTTCAACATCTCAGTATTCACTTCATCTTCACCTGGTGCCCTGTCTGATCTTAGCTTCTTTATCGCCTCCTTTACTTCATTTATTGTTATTGGTCCTGTATTGATGTTTAGTTCCGTGTTTGCTTCAGGTATGTCTATTGTTTGTGCTGCTTGTGTTCTGTTTAGTAGGGTGTTAAAGTGTTCCCTCCATCTTTCAAGTTTTTCTCTTTCTCCACTGACCAGTTGTCCCTTATGCGTCCTTACTGCACTCTCACATATTGTGCTGAAGTTACCTGTCATCTGCTTTGTGATTTTGTATATGGTTTTCATGTCATTTGCAGCTGTTATCTGATCACATCCTGGTGATTTACCATTTTTCAAATTCTGTATTGCCCATAAAACTACTTTTAATGTCGGTTCGGATCCTTTCCTCTCCAATAATAATTCGCACATTGATTTCTGCTTTCACAGTCTGTTGATTCATACATTCCTCTGTAATATTCCTTCCATCTTTCTAGAATTTCCTCTGTCTCTCTCAAGGTATTCTCCATCTCGTCACAAATTACATTTAGCTTAGGTGTGACATTTCTCGTCAATGCCTTTATTTCTTTAAATGGTGTTCTCTGCTGGCGATGCGATGAAGATGTGGAGGCACAGTAACGTGTCGGATTGGGAGCAGGTTGTGGAGGATACTTTTTTTTATTAAATCATCAGCGAAATGAAGTGAATTTCTAACAGTATTCTCCTGTAAATGGCAGCTGGGTCAGCTTATCGCTCTATACAGAACTGTTTCCACTTACAACTGGTATAACTACGAGTTACACCTAGAGTTTTGCATATCTTTCTATTTAGAATTTAAAATATTTTCCTAAGTTGTATAAACGTGTTTGTGTTTCTAAAGAAGTGCAACGCAAACACAAAAAATGGTCAACCCCCCACAAAATATAGCGGGGATGAGGGAAACAGATGGCCGGGACAGGCAGCTAAAAATAGTTTAGATGATTTTTAAGAGAGAGAGAGAGAGAGGGAGAGAGAGAGGGAGGGTGGGAGAGAGAGAGAGAGAGAGAGAGAGAGAAGTAAGAATGCTCAGATGGAAGAACAGAAGAATGATTTATCAGACTTCATTATTGTATACGGCGGTATTCAGCGGAAGCTCACGTCGAAGTCACGTCTGTTGGGGAGTCTTCGTTTCTCTAGCCAGTTTATGATTATCCATCGGGCAACTGATGTTCAAACCCTGTATAGTCAATGAGCACAGCTTCTCCAAGAACTTTATTTCCTGTTTCTGGTATATTCTTCTTTCTCTAAGTCCACATCTCGTGCTGGGGATGCCTACAACTTCTTACGTTAAGTCCCAATATCTTCTCAAACATTCAATGTTACATTAATTCTCATTTCCGGCAGAATAACTATCAGAACATACAAACTAGTGATTTCTGTAGAACTCCTTATTTTTTTAATTATTACACCTCCCTGGAACAGCGAGCAAGGTGTTCTTTGCTGCTCGTGCAGTGAAGATGCTGAAGTACAAGTTTCGCCTTGAATTGTTGAATGAATATATGAGAAAAGTTTTTAAAAGCGATTGACGGACTTGGGGGTTTTAAACTGGGCGCATCAAAGGAGAGGCTGGGCAGAGTCACGGCCCCCTGACAGCTGTGTCGTCAGTTCAGTACAGGCATCCAGGAACTCTCCACGAAAAAATGTCCACAACATTTCATGGGCGGTATCATGTTCCAGCACGGCTACATGAACCAGGAACTAACTTCATGCACAGAGAAACAGTCACACCGGAAAGTTAGATTGTCCCGCTATGTCAGACCAACGGTAGCGTTAAACTAGTGCTTCTCACGGTTGGGCATTCGCTCTACTAGGCGTGGTGTTTGGGGAGGGGGAGGGGGAGAGAGAATTACAATACATATATTTATTGTATACTTTTTCAGAACTTTCTTGACTATTATGACGGACGGACGGACGGACGGACGGACGGACGGACGGACGGACGGACGGACGGACGGACGGACGGACGGACGGACGGACGGACGGACGGACGGACGGACGGACGGACGGACGGACGGACGGACGGACGGACGGACGGACGGACGGACGGACGGACAGACAGACAGACAGACAGACAGACAGACAGACAGACAGACAGACAGACAGACAGACAGACAGACAGACAGACAGACAGACAGACAGACAGACAGACAGACAGACAGACAGACAGACAGACAGACAGACAGACAGACAGACAGACAGACAGACAGATAGATTAGAAGGGGGCATCAGAACCTGTGTTGAGCTGGTGTTGAAGTGGAATATGATTCAGAAAAAAGTTGGGAAACAATGCGTTAAACAATTAGTTTCCCAACGCAGGAGTTTAGAAGATCGAGGGATTGACTGACTGATCTTTATTTCAAAAGGGTTAAGAATTGGACACGCAGGCCCGTCTAACATTCTACGCTTTATCATACAGCTTTTACTCTGTTCTAGACATTTTACAAATATTCTGCTCGTATAGCAAACATAATTTACAATAAAGTAACTACATACACATAAAATGACTAACTACATACACATAAATGACTGACTACATACATATATAAATGACTACCTACATACATATATAAATGACTATCTACCAAACAAACTTTTCATTACTATTCAGAATAATGAGTTCGGTGTCTGTAAGAGCAGTGTAAAATAACTTTTTAAGTTTTACGATTTATGGAGGCATGTGGTCGACATCAAACAGATATTGGAAAAGTTTGTAGTTGTAGGAAAGAGCATAGTTTATATTTTTTTATACAGGATGGGAGGGTGTTCCAAAGATGAGCAGCAGAATAACTAGAGCTTTTCTTCTAAAGGTCGAGTCTAGGTTTTGGAAGACTTATGTTATTCAAGCATGGAGTGAAACAGGGATGTGTACTTTCACCAACATTATTTATCTTAGCAGTAGACTGGTTAATGAGGGAGGCAGCATCAGACAAACGCAGAGGATTACAATGGACCCTTGACATAGTGCTGGAGGACCTTGACTTTGCGGACGACATTTGTCTATTATCAAGGAGTCACAAAGATATGCAAGATAAAATAAACAAGCTAACTCAGAATGCAAACAACATAGCACTAAAGATCAACGTAGGAAAGTTAATGAAGCAAAATGTGAACAACAGAAATATACTCAGAGTAGATAACAAGTTAGTGGAGGAGGTCAAAGAATTTGTATACATTGGCAGTAGAGTAGTAGAAAATGGAGACAGCACAGAAGACATCAACAGCAGACTTACTAGAGCAAACCAGGCTTTTGCAGTGCTGCAGACTATATGGAAATCTAAAAAAACTAAGCATAAATGCGAAAATCAGGATATTTAAGAGTAATGTTCTAAGTGTACTACTCTATGGAAGTGAATGCTGGAAAATCACCAAAACCATAGAAAACAAGTTGAATTCTTTCCAGACTAAATGTTTACGAAGAATTAGGAAAATATTTTGGCCAAACACCATAAGAAATAACATCTTACTGACAGAAATGCAGATGAAGCCACTGACAATTATTGAGGAAAGACGCTGGCAATGGTTGGGACATGTGCTCCGAATGACTAACAACTGACTACCAAAAATAGCACTAAGATGGACACCACAGGGGAACAGAAGTAAGGGTAGACCAAAAGAGACATGGAGAAGAACAACAGAAAGGATGTTGAGCAATAGAGGGCTCACCTGGGCAAGAGCAGAAAAAAAGGCGAAGGACAGGCATTTGTGGAAAACCCTTGCGGAAGCCCCATGTGCCCTGTGCACTTAAGGTTCGGAGAGAGAGAGAGAGAGAGAGAGAGAGAGAGAGAGAGAGAGATGTTATTCAAGCGCTGGCTGCACTTTGGGCTGTTAAAATTAACAGTGAGGATAGGAGAGACGCAGCAAGAGTCACAACTATCTCAAACGCGTGTTTGTACGTGTGCATCTAATGGGGGAAAACGGTGGGGGGGGGGGGGGCGCTGGGAACCAAGGTGGCGGCTGTCTGAACAAAGTCTGGGAACCACTGAACTGAACAAACACCGACCATAAAGATCCTGGTCACTAATCTGCTCGAGAACCGATCGTTGCATGCTCCAGAACAAAATGGCAAGACAAATCGTGAGATTAAAATTCTGCTTTCAACAAACCGCACAGCACGATTAGTAAATAGATCTGACTACACAGTTCTCTGAATTATGCCCCGTTGCTTACACATGCTAATAAATTCACATGGCTACGCTGACACTTTAATATGTCGCAACCAGCCAATGTTCTGCTGAATTAGTCACACTTTCAGTCCTGGCCATTACACGTTCGTTTATTAGACTTCCATGACACATTTCAAATGCGCCAATCACAATCAAGTTCTGTTCGTATGAAACGCGTTTCCAAGAAACAAATGCAAGGGAGATAACGCGCGATAGATACAAAAACTACTGCACGTCACAAGTTATCTTCTCATGTTTTCTCCACCGTGCCTGATAATTGCGTTTCCTTCTTCGCCGTTGGCTCAGACATCGAGGACAATCTCTCTCACATAAGCCACAGTTCGTTTCTAGTTTTCCGTATAACCATTAACTCCTGCAGGAAGTTGAGGTCTAGCCAGCTCCTTTTCCTGAGTGAGTTGCGTAGCTGGCATCTCCAGATTATATAATGTGCTGTCTGTGCACATACGCCTGTTGAGCTAACTTTCAGCGTGTGGTATAGATGATATCTCAGCCTGCAATGTCTTGTTCTCAGTCGGAAGTTTCTAGTGCAGTTCTAGGCGTTTAGTATATTATCTGATAGGCGGACGCGGAGGGAGAAACTGATAAACAATAATCTATCGTGTATGTTCAAGCTAAAGTAATGAACACACGTGCAATTTATATGCGCTGGTATTTACAGTTGAGGCGATTATGCAAACCCAACGTTGGTAGAGTCTGCTATGAGAAGAGATTATCAGGAAGATAATGCTTGGTAAAACCCACAACAGCTTATAGCTTGTACCTGTCTGCTTCAAAATCGTCTCTTGAAATGACCAGAGTGCCAGCGGATAACAGTACATGTCGTACTCGAACATCTGTGCTATTAAACTGAACAAGAGACAAGCCGACCGAGTATCTCGTGATATCTACATGCCATACCTTCACCATTACTTCATAACGTTGACCTATCTGCACCACTGTCGGTTTCTCGTTTCTTCACTCTTAATTAATATAAAGGACTACTGAACGCCTAAAACAGAAGTCGGCAAACAACGGCACGTGGGACAAATTCAACCCCCCATGACACTGTACAGCCCGCTGACGCAACAGAATATGTTTGATTACAGGAAGCACACATTTTGAATAAGAGTTTGGCTTAATTTACCACATCAAAAAAAAAAAAGTTCTCACTGATTCTTCATAACACCATCACCATAACTAACAACTGTACTGAAGTTCGTATATGATGGTCAGACGAATACGCGACAGTTGCTACACAGAGACTCCAAAGAGCAGCAGACATCTTGACATCATGGACAAACAAATGGTGTGTAAGTATAAACACAGAGAAATCAAGTACCACTCTGTTCACTCTCTCATCTAAACAGAAAGCAGGTAAGATCTTTGTAAATGAAATATCCTTAAGGATGGACATCCAACCCACGTACTTAGGAGTGACTCTTGACTCAAAACTGACTTGGAAGCAACACATCAACAGTGCAGAAGCAAAAGCCAGAAGAAAACTAGCCATATTAAGAAAATTGAGTGGAACCACATGGGGAGCTAGTGAAAGAATCCTCAAGAATGTATATCAGCAAAGTATTCTACCACATTTAGAATATGGCTCAACATCTTGGTGCACAGCATCAAACACTACGCTGCATAATCTAGACAAGGTTCAAAAGCAGTCACTACGGATTATCACAGGTGCCATGAGGTCCACACCAATAGTAGAAATGCAGAAAATAGTTGGTGTTCAAGCGCTAAAGGAACGTAGAGACACAAAGGTCATGACCATGGGAGAGAAATTCCTTAGCTCTGTAAGCCATCCCCTGAATGAGAGATTCAATAACTTGGCATTAAGCCGGCTTAAAAGAAGCAGCTTCATTCACCAGGCCAAGCGTATGCGTAAGCTGATACCTGACCTTCCAACTGTAGTCGCTCCATTATCATCTGTACCAGAGCATACACCATGGAAAGAAGCAGATTATACACAAATAACTATTCAGACATGAAGTGAAAGGTGTGCAGAATGGTGAGATGCAGAGCAGCCTTGTAAGATCAACAGCCACACTTAGTGTGCTAGATGACAAATATCCATGTGACACCTGGATACGTGTGTATACAGACGGATCTGCATACAATGCCATAAAGAATGGAGGGACAGGAGCACATATTGAATATCCAAACAACACCACTGACAAGATTTCCATACCCACTGGAAAATACTGCAACAACTTTGATGCAGAAGTTAGGGCAATTATTGCTGCAGTTGAAAAACTATCAGACTCCAGAACTGATACATGTCCTGTAGTAATTCTCACAGATGCAATATTAGTACTGGAAGCTCTTCAGTGCAACAAACTACCAGACCTTAAGGATGCCTTGTCAAAAATTGGCTTACAACATGGAGTCACTTTGCAATGGATTCCCTCCAACTGTGGGATACCAGGCAATGAGAAAGCTGGCCATCTGGCCAAAGAGGGCACTGAAATGGAGCAACCAGATATACCAATCACCTATAATCAGAAGAAAAGCATGATAAAAACCTACAGGAAGCCACAAACACCACCACATGATGACTATCACATGCTAAACAGAAAGGAACAAGTCACCATCTTCCGTCTCCGAACAGGACACACCCGACTCCGAAGTCATATGCATACAAAGTTTAAGGTTGGTACTACTAATCTATGTACATGTGCCCAGGTGCCCCAAACTGTGGAACATATCCTCCAGAACTGCACCAACTATGAAACACTGAGAAATAATTACTGGCCCAGTGAAACCACTAAAGAAGATAAGCTCTACGGTTCCATACATGAATTACAAAAAAACAGTGAAATTTATCCAAGAGACAGGACTGCAGGTATAGACAGACAATGCGAACGAAGAAGAAGAAGTATATCATGGTAATGGAAAGTATTAAATGACTGAAAATTAGGCTTTTTTTTCTTTTTTACTTCTATGTATTCGTGTTTTTACTTTGTGTTTTACTTAGCCAACAAGCTCTAAAAACAGCCCTAGCCAGATCCGCCTCGAAACGAGTTTTCTGTCCTCTGGTTTATAAGACGGGAAGACAAAGAAATGAAAACGCACGCTGAATAAATTAAGAGACACCACACAAACAAGCAGGAACACCATGCAAAAAAAGAAGGGACACCAAACAAGTCAGCCAATGTGGCACTAGAATAAATAAACAAGTGTGACACAGAAAAATACAAACGTGACACAGAAAACAAATAAACAAGCGTATCATACAAACAAATAACAAATGGGACTCAAAAACAAATGTGACCCAAAAGTAAATAAAGAATTATGACACGGTAATGAATAAACAAGTGCGACAGAAACAAATAAGCGTGAGACAGAAATAAATAAACAAGTGTAACACAGAAACAAACAAACAAACAAAACCAAGTGTACGACACGGAAACAAGTAAATGTGACACGGAAACAAACAAGCGAGACTGAATCATGAAAGCCAAGCTGTATCAATGAGATAACCTCTTCATTTTTTAAAGAGGTTTGGGGGGGGGGGGGGGGGGGAGAGATTCAAATGAAAGGACAAAATAAACTACACATCTGCAAAAAGCTTTTCAACACAGGAAAATCCTATCTGGCCTCTAGAATTGGCACTAAAAAGGTTCAAGGTGAACTATATGCAAACAAAGGTTAAAAAGAACGGCAGTGACCAAAAAAAAAAAATAATTTTCAAAAGAAATAAATAACAACTTCATAAGAAAGAGAACAGACAGTACGTGAACAAGCACTGCTGTAACACCCATAAAGCCAGGGAAGCGTGACCTACATACTGAAATTATTTGCCCCCACTTCCACCCCCACCCGCAGAAAACGTCTCTCAACCTTTTTTTTTCTGTGCGGAACTACCAACAGTGATTAAATGTTTCGCAGAATCCTAGCGAATAGTACATTCAATGACCACTGACGAAGGCAATGAAAGTATTCCTTTCGCTGTGACTACAGTCTGTTTCAGAAATGTTGTTTATGTCAGAGGGATTTAATGTATTTTTCAAATAACACTTGTACTTCGAAACATGTTGTTGCGGTAGTAAACTGGGCTGTACCAAAAAAAACAGCTCTTTTGTTGGCAATAAGGATCTAGTGTTGCGTGCACAGATTTTAAGACCTCGAGCGTTCTATGGCCCTTTATTTTTAAAACATCAGAAAGCTATTAGACAGAGATTGTGGGATTAAATCCCATTTATATCTTAAGCCTTATCTTTTCTTTCTGGTTCAAAGCACACTGGTTGCATTCAACTACTGTGGGAAATGTTCAAGGGAAAAAAAAGGAGCATCTTTATTACTTAACGAGCACACGGTTATATATACACTAATCTGTGGGAGAAAGTTACGCATTCAGCTACTATAGTACTTTCTTCAGCATGACCAGAAGTTTATATACTGTTACTTTTCTTTGCAGTGATCCAAGAGACCAGATGAATGGCTCTGAGGCGCCATGTGTGATAGAAATATATAAATAACCCACCAGAATAGCTCTTTCACTACCCATTACATGTGAGAAACTGTGAAACAAAGAGTTTAATACTTATATCATTCACGATATTTCTGAAAACCTCTGCTAAACCCTTGTGGAGCATGTGTTGAGAAACCCTGTACCAGCAATTAACTCCTTTCTGGTTTCTAAAGCAAGCACATTATTTATACTGGGCACAGTTAACTTCTGCTGCGTTACCTTTATCTCTCCCCGGTGGACTACGCCCTGAATTATGCTTTGGATGCCCTTTACTGGTACGGAACTAAGCGCTATATATGCCCTTTCTCGGAGTATAATAATTAAAAAAAAACAGGTGTTATAATCATCAGTCTGCACTGACCGAGACGCGACTTCAAGGTGAACGCAGATGAGGGTAACAGAAGGAGAAACTTGGTGAATAAATGTGGAAGATTCAGCAAAACAAACTACACAACAACTAAGCAAATCTCTGTCAGTCTTTCAGCTTGGAAGAAGGAATATGGCCGCTGTAACCGTCTGATTACGTTTAAAGAGCAGATCAAAGAGAGGCTCTTCAAGTGATAAGCCGCTGATAATCGATAAAACAGCGGAAGTGAAGTCCTCAACGTATTCACAAGACAGTCTTACTGTAAGCCACATGTGCACTTGCAATGCCTTTTGTCCACTTAGCTTTGTTGACATAAGGAGCCGCTAGTTCAACTGCCCTTGTGAATAATTTAGTTTAAGTTATATATGAGTCTGTTTTGTTTGAGTGACTACTATCTATGAATGGATTTATTCTGCCTATCGTATGCCTCTGCTTTTACAACGAACCTAACATACAGAATAAAAGTAGTAGAAGTAGTAGTAGTAGTAGTAGTAGTAGTAGCGGCACCAGTAGTAGTAGTAGTAGTAGTAGTAGTAGTAGTAGTAGTAGTAGTAGCAGACACAGTAGTAGTAGCAGAGGCAGTGGTAGTAAACGTTAGTATTAAGTATCAGTAGCAATAATTATTCTGTTTTTAATGAAGCCACTTCAGGCACAAGATATTAATAATGATTTTCTCAATTCCAAATGTACTGACTCTGGTTGCAATACTTCGCATAATGATTTCACTGGTAAAAGCAAGATAATGTGGGCATACATTATATATTACTTATACAAATAGAAAGCACACTCAGAAGTTTTGATGGCAAAGTAATGAGAACAACTTGGGACCACAAAGTAAAGAAGACTGAAGCACAAGATTGTATCAGAATACACCAACATATGCCTTGAGATGCAGCAAAGAAGATGGAACTGGGCTGCACATGAATAAAATTTAGATCTGGGGTTCTCAGCCAGTGAGGAATTTGGGGGGGGGGGGGGAGGGGGTGTGCAGGCACAGAGAAACTGATATTGAAAAGCTCAAACTGCTGAAATATTAAATGCATAGTATTCTGAATGCTCCTTTTGAGTCGGGCAATCTTTGAGATGTGATGCATGAATATGTGTGTGTGTACGTGCGCTGGAAGGGGGGGGGGGCAGAATAAAGTGGCATTCTGACATTGTGAAAATGGTGCATGGGCCAAAAAAAGAATGAGAACCACTGATCCTCATGACCACAGAAAGCAATGGGTTGAACTTACAGAAAAAAAAAATGGGATAGTCAGACCCTGAGACACACAGAGATGTGCCTTTTAAATGAAACATTGAAGTGCTAAGACAATAACATGTAAAACTGAAAGAACCAGGTGGAATGGTGAGTTTTCATTGCTGTCTTATGTGGTACTGGGTGTTAAGATGGATGGCAGTTAAACTAAGTGTTTTGACTGTTTTCCTGCTTTCAGTTGATTCTTTTGATGTTGAAAATCCACAGTAAAGTTTTAGCAAACTCATTTTGTTCTGCATGTATCAGCTGCATGGATGAACTGCATAAACGTTTTTATGTCTTTTAGTTTTGTTTTACAAGCCATAGTAATTCTAAATACTGGCATATTATCTATTTTCATTTAAAATCTAGTCATGATAAGTTATGAGGTCTCATTATCACTGGAAAGTTAATGGAAAATGAAAGAATGGAAGACTAAGTGAAGAATATCTGAACAAGATGACCAAGTGACACAGGTAAAACAAAGCATTAGTTCTCAGAAGGATGCTAACTAGATTGTGTCATGATTTGCAGACAGGCAAATATCTGTGATATCTGTGTCTTTTGGCCTAATATATCCATCTTTGACAGGGTTTATTTTTGGGACCGGGTTTGCTTTCCCATTCAATCCCGTTCATCATCATTTCGTGCCGTCTCCTCACAGAAGACTGGATGCAATGCATTTCCACTCTGCCCTGTTTCTTGTCTTTGTAAAACACTCGGCCAGGCTTGTCCCTCTCCATCTCTTGATGTTATCCACCCATCTGTATTGCTGCCATCCTCTTGTTCTTTTCCTTTCAATCCTGTCTTCAAGAAGGGTCTTCAATATAGAACTGTACCTCTTGACATGACCAAAGTATCTTAGCTGTCTTGTTTTTATGATTTTCAATATCTCTCTTTTCATTTCTATTTGGTTTAGCACTTCGCTGTTTTTTTTCTGTCCATGGGATACACCCTATTCTTCTGTATATCCACATTTCAAGAGGATACGCCCTATTCTTCTGTATATCCACATTTCAAGGGGATACGCCCTATTCTTCTGTATGTCCACATTTCAAGGGGGTACGGCCTATGTTATACGGCCTATTCTTTTGTATATTCACATTTCAAGGGCCTCAGTTTCCTTTTCTGTTGTCTTATTCAAGGTCCAGGCTTTTACACCATAAAGGAATATTGAATCTATGTTGCATTTACAATATTTAATCTCAGTTGCTGTGATATTTGTTCTGATGTAAGGATCTTACTCATTCTGCTGAAGGTGTTTTTTTGGCAAACCTATTTTTTTTTTAAATTTCTGTTTCACATTTTCCATCCTCTGTTATCATGGGCCCCAGATACCTGAAGCTTTTCACCTGTTTCAGTGTATTTTTATATTTACTGCCTGCTGGCTTTCTTTCTTCTGCTGATTACCATGCCATTTGTCTTTCTGAAATCTCTGTTCACTCAGGCAGAAAGTGGTCTGTTTCCAGGCGGAACCACCAGAAGATAGAATAATGTCTTGGTCTGCCATCCCTGGCTTAGCATTCAGTCACGGATCACTGACCATTATCTCATTCAGCTTAAGTCCTGTGTCGCTGGCACAACCATTCCCCCAGATGAACCAACGGATATTGTTTAGAAATTCCAAGGACAGCATAAAATAGACAAACATGATCACTAAATACAAAGTGGCATGCCCTATGTGTTTTTGGTTTCTTGGTTTTCTAAGATGATCTTTGTATTGCCTTTTTTTTTTAACGGAACTAGAAGACAAGACTATTTTGCTGATTAAAAACAATGAATGCCTGCACAGATAATGAAATCATATATTCTTCTCTTAATTTAATTTTCTCTCTTCTCCTCTTCATTTTCCAGTGATTTATGAGCTTCTGTAACTTCTTGTGATAAGTCAGTGATGTTAAAAATGAGTTCTGGACAGCCTTAACATCTCAGTGTACAGACTGTAGTTCTTTTACATTATTGCAAACATCATGATATCAACTTGAATATCAGTCAGTCAGTCATTTGCATGTCCCCTGCGGAACTTTGCCTCCCTAACAGCTCTCCTATAGGCCTCTCGGTTGTAAGCAAGATGCCCTGCTGCTTATGCATCCATTTGCAGATTATCAACAATGTCTTGCAGCCATCTTCACCTTATGTACCCTTCCAAGATGTCTTATCTAGATTATCATGAACATGCAGTTTTAAATTACATAAAGTCAACATTTGTGATGCTATAAATGTCTCCTTTTTCATACTACATATAAAAATACATATTTACAATAATTACTTTAAATTGTAACATGAATGTTCAGCTTTTATAAATAAAATGTTACATAATCTAACATGGACACAATAAAACAGCTGAGAAACACATAAATGCCTTTGAATGTAAATGCTACAGAAGAGTTCTTCAAATATCGTGGACACAAAAAAGAACAAATATATCTATACTACAAGAGCTTAATATTGAAGAAGGCTGGCTAGTAAAAAGGATTAAAGAGAGAAAACTTAAATATTTTGGACACATTAAGCATCATGATGGGGCCGGCTAGCGTAGTGGTTAGAGCACTCGTCTAGCAACCAAATGGTCGAGGGTTCGAATCCCCAGCTGAGCGGGATTTTTTTTCCGACCAATACGGCCCTGAGGTCGACCCAGCCTCGTAAAATGGGTACCAGAGAAAATCTGGGAAGTAAAGGCAGCGAGGAAAGGAACTGGTCACCCTACCTCATACGCTGATGACCCAGCATAATGAGGTCTCTAACGCTTCACCCCCTACGGCATTTGAAATGCTATGGGACTATCTTTACTTTTTAAGCATCATGATAATTTAAAGAAGACCATATTGGAAGGATATATAATGGGAAAAAGAAAAAGAGGAAGACCAAAACGAAAATGGCTGCAAGAAATCATTGACGATCTGCAAATGGACGCAGCAGCAGCAGGCCATCTTGCTCACAACCGAGAGGCCTACAGGAGTGCTGTTTGGGAGGCAAAGTTCCGCAAGGGACATGCAAATGAATGAATGAATGAATCTAACATGTAAGGATTATTTTTAAAGATAAGCTGACATTGTCTTCTTCCTCATATTCCTTTAAATGTTGAGGGGATAAATAGACATCATGGCAGGACTCACATTTTGTTCCATATAATGGGATATTTAAGCTCATAAACTGGCTATAATTTGAAACATTTACAATTTTAAACAGCATGGAAAAAAAAACTGAGAAAAAAAAATGTTTCATGAGAAACAGATGTTTCTATATACATCAGAATATCATTAACTGGTATGATACTAACTTTGAAATGTGTTAAAAAAATAATAATAATAATAATTAAGCTTATTTCTTGACATTAATGTTCAGTATGTGCTGATGAAGTGCGTGTTAACATTAACAATGATATAGTTGGCATAGTCCAAATCATCAAGCATGCACAATGCTGACCAAATTCCTCTCTGGAAGAACTTTTTTTTTTTTCATCATCGTCTAAATCTTTCTCTCACTGAATACCAATGCTCATGCACACTGCTTTCATTACTTATGTGATTCTGCATTACCCCAGAAATCTGTACAATCATTTATTATCATTTCATATCATCCTCTCTTTAACCTGTACAATTGTCCACGGCTGCACTGTCTTGACAAGAAGTAGGCATAACAACATTTCAAGAATAATCTATTCATGGAATTGAAGCTATAATTAAACATATATATATGCAGCAGTGGCAGGCCATCTTGCTCACAACTGAGAGGCCTACAAGAGTGCTGTTTGGGAGGCAAAGTTCTGCAAGGGACATGCAAATGAATGAATGAATTATATATATATATATATATATATATATATATATATATATATATATATATATATATATGTTAGAGAACTTGATTTCTTAAAAGTTGTTCATAGAACTAATGAATAAAATGTAATCCATGCCAACGAAGCCCGAGAGAACTGGTGAAAGATCTACCACATGAAGAACAACTCTGCTCAAGAATTTTTCTCTATTCGAAGATGGAGCGAGGGCCAAAATTGAAAGCAGAAAAACGAAAACGTAGACAGCATCACAAATATGGTGCGTTGCTACAGCGGCCGATTATGCCAATCAAATACAGGTAGGATGAGCAATGACAGGAGTTGCTCTGCAAAACCATATAGGCAATTTCCATACACAGCTGACGTTTTCTTGTTTCAAAACCATCTTGCAACACTAACAAGAACCATTAATTAATTAATTATCCAGCCTAATGAAATGAGCCATTCATTCTTCAAAGTACTGAAGAGCGAAGTCTCCACTGCCTGTCTTTCTCCACTCTTTTAAGAGCTTTTTAATGAAATTTTTTTCAAAGGAACTGAGTCTTACCTGTGACCTGTCGATTGGTTCCATAAAAACCTTCTTCGGCCTGCGGGACCATGGTCTTTCAGCTCCTTGAAACAACATTTTGAAATTATTGTCTTCTTTACCTTCACTGCGGCCTTCAGCCCTGACCGGAATGAAAACACAAAGCCGGAAATGGTACTCAAGGTCACTCGGTCACAGGAAAATGAGTCAAAAAATCTTGAATGGCGGGTTAGGGTACTGATAGCAATGTCGATTTCATCGTCCATTTTCAAATCCAAAACCATTCATATTTTCAAAACGTTACTCCTTTATAAATTTTGAAATCCCTTCTATGTGGCATATGTTACATAATGGTTGCTTTCGCCATTTTTGAAGCAGATGTTAGCTGCATGATGGAACTGCTATGTATATGATCTGATTAGAGGGTCTACCAAAAGTTCATCGGCATAATCAACCAATATAATAGCAAATATGTTGTAAAGTCCAATGTCTTTGTGTCATCTATCCACAGTTTGGGCCCTCGTTTTGTCTTCAAAAGACCATCTTTTTTTTAAGTTGAAATACATGACATTCAGTTAAAATGAACTTAACCCAAGCTTAATCAATGGGCTAGGTTCATAACTTTACTTACAAATATGCTAACCAGGCCTAGGTGTACTTCTCTACATAGTGAATTTTCTTCAAAATATTTTCACTAACATAATTTTTAAATATCTGGGTATTTTAGAACATGCTGCGATCAAAGATGGTTTGTTTGTTTGTTTGTTTGTTTGTTTGTTTGTTTTTGAGTTAAGGGGGATATTTAGACGTCCCGATCAAAGTAATACGATTCCTGTGGCAAGTCCTTAATATACGGGACGGTTAGTCACTTTCTCTTCAAATGATACAGTGCCCCTATACCAATTGCTCATTTTGCAACTGTCCTTTGTTAGTAAGTTATTCTTAATCCTGGTGATAAATGGGAAAATCTTTATTGATACCTTATAAATATCCTTATAAGTCAGTTTTGGTCCACCTCGGGACAATCCCTCGCTCCAGGAGCTGCTTGTACAATATTTAAAGTTCCATAAAGTTTCTTGTAATTAAAATGTAAGAAGTATTTATAGTTAGCTCCATTTTATTATATGCAGCTGAAACATAAAGAACCAGTCAGAGAATCGAAAGCAGACTGAGAGGATTTGAAGGAAGATGCTTCAGGAAAAGCTTAAGAATACACTGGGAAGATTGTGTGACAAATGAGGAAATAATCAAACGAACAGAACAAGTATTGAGAACATTACTAAAGAGGCCAAAACACGAAGAACGAAGACAGAAATGGCTTGGCCACATATTACGAATGGCATCCCTATACCGCCTTGACTTGGACACCTCAAGGGAAAAGAAAGAGGGGCAGGCCATTCGGGACATGGAGACGCACAATAGAGGAGGAGCTAAAGGAACCGGGAAAAACATGGTCTGAGGTACCCTATCTTGCCGTATGCTCCACTAGGAATACAGGGAACTGATGATGATGATGATGACTCTTACATTGTATTATATTTGTTGATTCAAAGCAATAGTTATGTTAGAGGACTTGATTTCTTTAAAATTGTTCATAGAACTAATGATGGAATAAAATGTAACCAAACTCCTTTTTAAAAATTAACAGAAAGAACAATGTGATTGTTATTGTTAACATCTATTCGTTCCTATTTATTTTGCACATTCCGTATTTCCTGTCTGTTTCGTGACTAGGGTCTAGTCTGTAGCTGTTCCCGCCAATTTTCAAATATTATCACCTTAAGCTTTTCTGTTTTATTGCACAGACACGGTTAAGTGTTCAGTTATTTGTGCATTAGTTCTGGTTTCTGGCGCAACAGAGTAAAGTGCATACTGTACATTCAAATCTGTATATTACACAGAGTTGCTCTGTAAAATGATGATCAGCAACTTTCGCTAACTGCTAATAGTCATCTGCTTCTACGGTGAAAATAGCCACATAGAGTTAGCATTTATAGCCGAAAATGAAAGTAGCTACAAAAATCTAGACTAAGATGATAGAAAATGAGAGTAGCTACAAAAATCTAGACTAAGATGATAGAAAATAAACAGCAAATAAAATTAGAGCCAGAGCCCCGTGAATTCATTTATTTTATTTCAGTCTTTTCATTCCGCATTGTTGACTACAGTTTGGTACTAGTCTTTCTTACAAGAATAATGCCTAAAGAGCTACGTTTTTTTTCATATTTTTTACGTTTTTTTAAAATCTACAATGTTGCTTTAGTAAGTGGTCACCGAAAATGGCATTTGCTGAGATATTATGCTAAAAATATTGAAGAAAAAAGGTAGCAACAGCTTTATTAATTAAAGAGCACACAGTTGTGACATTTTGGTTTTTAATCATACAAAAACATACAGGATGCAGAAATTGGGAAAGAAGATAAAATATAAACTCACAAGAATGCTACACAACAAAACAGAACTGGAAAAAAAGAATAAATGGAACTCTTAACCGTGAATTTTAAGAGCCTGCGTCCAGGAGTGGGCGTGGTAGAGTGTTGAGAATGTGTAAGTGGAAACTTACGATAGACAGTAGCGACGGTGTGTGGACTGCGGAAATGGGAGAGAATGAAGGTGAAGAAGGATTAGAACTTAATAGCCAGGGAATATGTTTGTGAAGAAATAAATGTTAAATGTAGCTGAACTTCGAGTTCAAACCATGTGGTTTCAGCGTCCCATATTCCTGAATATGGTTCTCAAACCCCAGGCGGCTTCTGCCATCAGAATGACATTTTTAATAGCTGTTACCTGAAAATCATATTTGCCTCTGTGGCTGAGGCCGTTAAAAAGATTAGGGACTGGCATAAAGCATGCTGGGTGATATCATACAGAGGTTTCTGCATGCGGTCACTTCATCTGAGATGAGTTTCATCGGTTTGGTGATGTAGGAAAGAGTTAGGTATGGGCTTTCCATTTGGTTAGAACAAAATGTCTCTATAATGAAACTTGGCTACATGATCTTAAAAAGGTAACGATATTGGAACGCTGTGATCATTAAAGGACATGTAGAAGAATTTTTATCAGACGTATCGTGTAATGAACATTCCCTAGAGTTAGCTAACTCGGAGGAGTGATATGGGCTGGTAAAAGTGTGAGAGCTCTCCTGCGTTAAGATTTTATTTCCAGTCACAATCAATATGGCAGCAGGCGTGAATCAAAAATAAAATACGGCTCACTTATACATATTTGTCACACAGTTAGCTATGTACACGTTTAGTTAGGATATTCAATCATGTTGGTGTACTTAGATGGCTCCACATTATCAGCATTGCTGTTTAGCCATTTAAACAGCAATGGTAGTCAGGTAAGTGATTCCAGCCAGCGGAATAATTATTGACAGGAAAATCGTATCAGTCAGAATCGTATCTCACCGATCGAAATTTAAATGTTGAAAGGGAACATGAGATGATATGGTGGTCGTATTAAAACAAAATAGTTTTCCATTTTCTTGAAAAAAAGTTTCGTTACACGATAATTTATTCACGATAATATACTTTAAAGACGTGTAATGCAACATAAATAGTCATATGCACGCACTGTTTCGCAAGAAAACTGATTAAGATAGATCTCGAAAATGTTGCACATCGAACACATCTTCAAGCTGATACAGTTATCTCATGTTACGTCCTCGTATTTTTTTTTTTTTTGTTTTTTGTTAAAAAGTATTATTTTACATTTTTTTCCTCCTTCAGATAGTTAAAAAAATTTTTTTTTAATGTATTTATTTTATGGACTTTCATATATGCATCCATGTTCATGGACGGTGATCGATTGAGCAGTCGTCGCGTAGTACGCTTTGTGTCATCTTGCAAGGCAGCAGTGATGTCTCTGTTTCTCGCTGTCTCCAGTCAATCTTTTTTAAATGGTGTTTCAGCTGTGCTGTATACTGTTCTTCTTGACTTCTACAGTTCTTCATCAGGTTGTCTTTAGTCTGTTTCTCTCCCCCCAACCCAACCCCCCCCCCCTTCCAGTATCCATCACATGTCTGTTTTAGCAGTGTTGCAGGATTCCCTTCTGAGCTTATGATCATTTCACTTGCAGCATTTTTGTCTTTTTCTGTAATTATATCCATGTTTTCTAGTTCACCACTCCGAGCAAGTAGGCCTCTTGCTTATGACCTGTGGGCAGAAAATATTTAAAATGTTTCTCAAATAGATGTGAGAGATGAGGATAATTGTGAAATGAAGATAATGTGGCCAGCATTCTGGTCTATAGTGAAGTATAGATAACATGGCGCTTTGCTACAGTTTTATTTTGGTTATTGGATTGTACTGGGGAGACTTCAGGACATTTCAGGACTAATAAAAACAGTTCTGGCTTTATTTATTCTACTCTTTATGTCTTTTGTTGGTTTCTCCGTATGTCTCATGCTGTCAAGGTATGGGAGGATAACTGTCTGTGCAAGATTTTGGACATTAAGTTTAAGTGCTGTTTGGTTGTCACAGTTCATTTTCATAATTTCTGTCTTTTTTTTTTCTTTTCTTTTTAGATTGATATTCAGTCTGTCATGTTTTCTAAATGTAATTAAAATGTATATTTTTACCTATATATATTGTAATTAGAATGTATTTTTTAATAATATGTGCGGGTGAATGTATACCAGTAGTGCTACATAGTGGACATAGTCCAGATTCTCAGGCATGCACAACACTGCCCATCTAATTCCTCTTTGAGAGAACTCTGTCATTTGTTTCAATGACTGAGGTGGTGGCTAGTAGAGAACATCCTTGTAAACCCCATTTTTTTTTTTTAACCTCAGAAGTTGTGTGATTTTGACCTTTACAAGTGAAATTGGCAAGGAAACATTTGTTGTACTGTGTCAGGGTTGTTTTAATAGGCTTAGTGTGTCCAGCATAAGTTGATTTCAGCAACAGTGATCAGATATTTACATACGTAGATATTCTTGTCAGATTTTGTGTCGACTGATGTATATTCCATATTTCTACATGTGAACATAAATAGGACTATAATGTTGTTTTAGTCTTCTCTTAAATGCCTTGGAGTCTGTGCCAGAAAGCAGTGCAGGACACAGATAATTACTGATAACTTGAGACCTCTATAAAACTCTAAAATAAATCTTCATTTGCTATAATTTATGTCTGTTCTTTTCTCTTTTACTGTTCTCCCATTCACATACTAGTTGAAATAATTTGCCAGAGACAGCACAGTAATCAAGACCAACAAGCCACAATCTATTCCACCTTGAAGATGCTCTCCCGACAGGGCTGTGGAATAGGATAAGGAAGCAGTTTTGGATGGGATCAGAAATAATGTGCCATCCACGCTGTTGGCGATATTCTTCGGCTACCGTGCATGGAGCAGTGCTCCTCCCGGCCAACGAAGAAAAGTGCAAATGGGGTTGCCGCGCAGCATCACTGCGGAAAAGGTGGTAGAAAGGATAAAACGAAGCAAACAGTCAAATCACGGCACCTCTGGTCTGGAGGTCGGCCACGTCCTGAGTGCAGTCCTATCGGGTGAAATGCATGAACCGGCTTGTCCCAGAGGTTAAGACACTGCTGGCAAGACTCTTCGAATGCCGCGCGTGGAGTGAAGCTCCTCCAGGTCAAGGAAGAAAATGCGGAAAAGAAATAAAGGTTGCTGTGCGGTGCCAATGTGAAAAGGTGGTGGAAAGGATAAAGTGAAGTTTAATCGGTATGTCCAATAGTATCGCTGACATACCATGGCACCTCTGCTCTAGAGGCCGGCCACGTCCGAAATACACCTACACTGGTGAAATATGCCTAAACCGGCACACACCAGGGGTGGAACTTGATGGCTAGACATGTCATGCCACCTCCGCTCTAGAGGTCAGTCACACTTGATGTACACCCATACTGGTGAATTTTGCCTAAACCAGCTCACACCAGGGGTGAATCTTGAAGGCTATGCATGTCACAGTACCTCTGCTCTAGAGGTCAGTCACGTCCCAAACACGCCCATACTGGGATAATATGCCTAAACTGGCTCAACCCAGGGGTGGAAGTCACTAGTGGCGAGGATTTGTCCTCCTGGACAAAAGCTCCATCCTGGTCACAACTAGGAAGGGTAGCGGCCACGACCGCAAAATGCTGTGAAGTCGGAGACACTGGACCAGGGCAGTCTAGATAGGCAACCACCTCTCACCCGGCGGGGATGTTTGCGTATCCTAATCACGCTGGGGTTTTCCGGTGAGAAAGTCCAACTCTGGACTGGATGGGCGACCATCTCTCACCCGGCGGTGATACACGGGTATCTCAAAACACGTCAAGGTTTTCCGGTGAGAAGGTCCAACTCTGGCCTGGGTGGGCTACCGCCCCTCACCCAGCGGGGATGCACTGATATCCTAAACACGTGGAGGTCTTCCGGTGAGAAAGTCCAACTCTAGACTAAACTGGTGCAACGAAAACCACGATGTCATGCAATCCGCTTCAGAGACCCACCAAGAATACAGGCTAAAGCCCTGCGATACTCTGAACCCCTTGTGGTCCTCTCATGAATCTCATGTGGTCCTTTCGGGGACCACACACGAGACCACCGGACCTAACGAGGACCACAGGCGTAAATTCAGTAGGATCACAGTGCGGTTTTGGTGGTAGAAGCGAACAAAGAAGAAGAAGAAGAATGTGCCATCCACAAGGAGTCAGAGTTGGCCAGTAGAAAAATAAAGGAGTGAGGTGTCAGAAGTAATTTTTGATGAAGTTGGAATTGATAGAAATGTACTGTTAATGGAGTCACAGTCAGACAGCAGAAGAATTTAGGATTATAGGAGTCAGATATTTGCCTTAAAGTCTTCCTGGTTTCTAGGATCAGTCTTTTGTGATATAATGCCTGATTGACAAGACAGAAACACTGTGTTCTCGACGGTAGCCTTCTGAGGCACCTCTTATCAAGAAAATATGGAAAATGACCAGCTTTATTAATCTATTCAGTATCTTTATACCAATATTTTCACACTGCTATTTGCCATTAGTGCGCAGGTCTCCACTACTTCAGCTCTGTCCACAATTTCAGCTCTCTTCACCATTTCATCAACTGCTGCAATCTTCTTCACAGCATCAACGGCCAGGATGATCACACAACTTCATCTTCCGAGAATTTTCGCGTTGGAAAAGACTAGAAGATTTTGCAACATTAATTAATGACTGTTTCTGTTGGCATAGATTTTTTTTTTTTTTTTAGAATTGCAGTTTGTGGAGTAGTGTTTGCTCATTTCTATTTTTAACCGGCCTAATTAATGTTTTTTCTTTAGCTGTAACAGACTGTAACCATGACTTTCTTGTGTCAACAGTATGGATTTCTTATAGGAGAGATGATTGAAAATGTGGAGGACAGAATGAGTGATTCTCAAGTTCATAACTTTGATGTGAATTCTTATGTTCGTGAGTATGATGTTTCTCTTTGGTTCTCTTTTCTCTGCATCTCTCTAGAAGCTTTACTTTCACATTCATTCACACGAAACAGTTATGCTAGAATTATTAAAAACCACCAGAAGTGAGCAAACTTTGCAAGGGAAAAAAAAGACCACTAAAACTTAACTAATCCCATCAGAGCTTAATTAATCTAGTCAGAGCTTAGGCCATTGGTTGTCAGTGTTCTAGGTCCCAGTTCTCTCCCCTCAACCCAGACTGCCCCAGATTCTCCCCTATTTATTAAATCATCATCCAGAAATAATTTTTACAGTTACACATTCTTTTATTGTGGTAATTATTGAAATGTAGTGATTTTCCCTTGGAAAAAACAATTTCCACCTGAAATTTTTCCTCAAGGAGCCACCTGCCGTCTCATTGAGAATCACTGCCTGAGTCTGATCCCATCAGAGTTTAACTGTTTCTCAAGATTAGTGACAGTGACCCTGAGATGAGTACCCATAAGACAGCAAAATAGAATGGTGTAAGCACCTATTCAGCTGTGAAGAGATGAAAACAATTATGCAGAGTCACTAAAGACAGCAGCACTAAGAAAATGTTTTGGGTGTAGGAAGCGCTGTTTCAGATTATGATATCTCACATAAAGAAAACCAGAATCAAGTCAATAATAGATAGGGGGAAAAAAAAACAAACTTGTCAATGAAATTATGTAAGAGTAGAGATGACAGTGTCAGAGTGACAGCACAATCATCAGGCCAGCAATTGAGAGCTGGACAAGACTCTTTTGTCTCTTTGTTCGTCTCTTAGTAACAGATTCAGTCAAACTAATGGGGCAGGGCTGACTGTGGTCTTTGGGGTAGTGGAACCTGCTGAGAAGCTTGCTTTTTTTTTTTTGGGTCTGCTCCAGGTTTTCAAGCAAGTTGCCCCCATGATCCGCTCCCAGTCATACATGATGCTTGTGTTCCATTGTCTTCATGGCATTGGGTGTTAAAGAACTTCCTGCTAGAAGTTTGAAGGAGATAAAACTAGTAAAATAATGTTGCATTATTCATAAAACTTGCAGATACAGTGTTATTACATACTGTTATTTGATCTTGTTTTACATTGCAAGATATATCATCATTTGTGCCGTGGCCAAGTCAAGAATGTATTTACAGTCGAGGGGGACATATCAGTGAAGACTGGATGAAACGTTTCTTCACGAATCCAGAACAGGTAGTTCCATTATAATTGATATGCAGTTCATATTTTTTTTTTTTTTTTTGGCAAGAAGAAATTTACTGTAAAGGTGTTATGTATTATGTGCCTGTAGTGCAGAGGATGTGTGTGGATATTTCTGTGTCTTCATTTGATGGCGCAGTAAACTAGCAAACTTGTTCCTCTGCAAGTGATGTCAGTGATGTAGTTTTATGCTCCACTTGATCATCACGTGTTCCATGAAGTTTCTAGCAGTGAAAATGTTGAAAGACAAATTCTCTTATGTCTCACAATTACTGATGGGGGCCTAAAGCAGAAGGTATTAACATTTTTGGCACCTTCCCCCCCTCCCTCCCCCAACCCACCTTTACAGAACCCTTGGAATTTTTTTTTTTTTAATGGCCATGGAACCTCTGCTGAAACAACAACTTGGTTTGACATGAAACAATGGGTCCGTCAGGGGTGCATATTGTCACCTTACTTATTTAACTCTGAAAATATAATGAGAAATGTTAGAGAAGATGTAGACACAGAATATTACGATGCCATAACAATTGGAGGTTATGAAATACCAGAGATTAGATATGCTGATGACACAGTATTACTGTCCACAACACGAAAAAGGAATGGAAAAACTAATTATGTCAGTCTGTAAGAATAGTGAAGAGCAAAACCTCTATCTTAATGGGAAAAAAACTAAATTGATGACAACTGACAAAACAAATAAGGCAGCTGATATATGTGTCAATGGGGAAAACTGGAAGATGTGGAGAGTTTTGAATATCTTGGATCACTGCTAACTAATAATGGAGATACAATGAGGGATATTAAAAGTAGGACATCTATCACACTTCAGAAAGTAAAACAACTAAAGAATCTGTGGAGAGGAACAGACAGAACTACAAAAATAAGATTTTAAAAGGCATGCATCTTTCCCATCGCAACATATGCCTGTGAGACCTGGACACTTAACAAAACAGCTGAGAAACATATAAATACCTTTTAATGTAAATGCTACAGAAGAGTTCTTCAAATATCATGGACACAAAAAAGAACAAATATATCCATACTACAAGAACTTAATATTGAAGAAGGCTGGCTAGTAAAGAGGATTAAAGAGAGAAAACTTAAATATTTTGGACACATTAAACGTCATGATAATCTAGAGAAAACCGTCTTGGAAGGGTACATAATGGGAAAAAGAAAGAGAGGAAGACCAAGGCGAAGATGGCTGCAAGACACCGTTGATGATCTGTAAATGGATGCATCAGCAGCAGGCCATCTTGCTCACAACCGAGAGGCCTACAGGAGTGCGGCAAAGTTCCACAAGGGACATGCAAATGAATGAATGAATGGAACCTCTGCATTAAAGTATTTATGGTGCTCACTTTTAAACTTATTGAGAAATCCTATAGTCTGCCTTGACATTGTAACTGCTGCTCAATAACTGGTCAAGAACAAAACTTGATCTCTCTGAGAAAAAGGGTTTGTTACTGCATCCTGATCACAGATGTTTTTGAGCACTTCCTGACCTGTTTTTAGCATTCCTGATCTTGGGTTTTCAGATAACTGTCTAGCAAATCTATTGAGATCTCTTTAGAACTTTTTCTCTTGCATATCCAGTTTTCCATTTTGTTAGTGATGAAGATAAACAGAGTTTACCAAAAAGGGGGCTTGAATTTAATAAAAACAAGTAAATTTCCAAATGTTCACCTATATTCCATGCTGAGTTTGTAATTTACAAACATACATTTGTTTGTAATTTATGTACAGAAGAATTAACTTCAGTCTTTTATTCCCAAACCCCCCCCACACCCCAAGTTGATTTCATGAACACAAAAAAAAAAAAACTACAATATGAAACATAATTTAAATACAATTAAGCAAATTTTACATACTACAAAATTTTTAGTACTGTGCATTTGTAATTATTTATATCTCTCTCTGGTCCATGCCAATCAGGGTTGGTCGTCACTGATTTCTACAATCATCTATCCTTTGCTCTTTCTATAAGATGTGTTTTGGACTGTTCCATGCCACTCTTTTAGTCCATCAGGTATCTTGTTTCTTTGTCTTCCTCTGTCCCTCTTGCCCTCCAGTTTTCCTGCTGTCACTGGGTGTTCCAATTTGCCTCTTCTTAAAACATGTCCTACAAATCTGGACTGTTGTGTCCTGAATTTTGCCATAATTTCTTTCATTTGCCCAGCCTCACTAAGAACTTCTTCATATGTTTTCTTGGCTGCCCATGATATTCTCATCATTTTTCTTAGGAGCCGCGTCATTGCTGCTTCCATAGATTTTGAGTGCTCTTTGTTACTGCCCATGCATCACATCCATATAATAATATGGGTTCAATGTAACATTGAATAGTTCTCTTTCTGGTGTTCATCAACAGAGCTTTGTTGCACAGTATGTTTTTCATTTTCATTTTCATAAATGCTGACTTGGCCTGGGCTATTCTGCTCCTTATTTCGGTTTCACATCTTCTGTCTTGTGTTATTATTGTTTCTAAATGCTTGAATTTGTCCACTTGCTTTAATTATTTACACAGCACATATGAAGCTATCCTTTATTTATTTTTAAATCAGTAAGACACTCATCTTTTATTTTCTGCAGACTTTAGTTGGCTGGTACAGTTTTCGGCACAATACTGCCCCCAGACCATCTCTGAGAGAGACAACTCTTCACACCAGTTTGGCAACATCAGAAAAGTTTACTGGCCGACCTGAGGAGTTTCTTTTCTTCTTGTGCACATCTTCGTTCTCATCTAACATGTCCACACACACTAGTAGCCATGGGTTTATGCGCATGATTGATGGGTATGTAAGTACTAGTAGTGTCATATATGTGAATTAACAGTTACTGTGGCACATTGATATTAATCAAGAGGATGGTGGTAATGCAGTTGTAGTTTGTCCGGCTTCCAGTACAAAGGGAGTGGTTTCTTCACAAGGTACTATCATGCCAGCTGTTAAAGTTGATACTTGTGTTAGGAGGCTGTAAAATCAGAGAAAGTTTGCTTAATAGATAAAGACATCATGGAGGAAACTCTCCTACTGAGAATGAAATAGCTACATAATGTGCTAGGTTGTCAGGTTTACTAATAGATGTAACTTCTTTGGGCCAGTGATACTTTGCATGCTGAAAACATATGCTCCAAGGTATGCCTTTCATTACAGGATGGTCACTTAGAATTTTTGATACCCTCCATATCTATAGGTTTTGCTGCTGCAGTTGGAAGGTCATACACAACTCTGATGATGAAGCCAAGTCTCAGTGGTAGTATTTTCTAGATATTGTTCCATGCCAGTGAGTATTGGCCACATCAGTTTCAGAATCGGCATGAACTGAAGGCAGCCTATCTTAAATTTCCCCTCAACTCCCTTATATATAAATCATATTCCATTCTGTGCCATTTCAGTGGCCGGTTTCACAGTATTTGCATCTTTCATGAAAGCATTGTACACTCTGCATTGGTTCTTCACTGGTTTTTTGACTAATATGTGGGAGTCTCTGATTTGCCACAGTGTATGATATTTCTATCATTTTTTTTTTCCCCTTTATGAGTTACAGGCTTCTTGATTTCTTTGGTCATGATACGAAGCAGTAAGTCTGTCCGGTACATTCTAACATCCTTCACACTTACGCTTTATTTGTTCTTATTACCATTTTGTTGTTCATGAATGCCCTCGATGGTACCATCTGATATCAGTTTCTGAATCTTGGACTTTCTGTCATACTTTCTGCTGCTTCATTGCTAGTACAAACAGTACTGGGGGTACTGTATAGCCTGTTCAGTTCATACCAGCAATTGTATCAGTCTGTTTTGTATCCTGATGCGCTAGATTTCATGATAAACTCAGCAAAATACATTGCCAGTATTTTTGTGAGTTTTCCAGTCATGTGGCTCATTTATGGCTCTAGGTATATTATCTGATATAGTACTGAGCCATATGTGTTGGCTAGATCAAAGCGGTATTATACAGGTTATTGATTTTCAAACTTTGCTTGTTGGACAGCCTCCCTTGTTTATTGTTTTATTAATGACTCTGTATCCTGAATACTTCATGCATACTCAGCTCCTTATAGAAGATACATTTGGTTAAGGTTGATACAAAAAAGTATTTAAAAAATACTGAGCTATTGTAAAAGTTTCATGTAACACCTGTTTGCACTCTGAACTTTGAATTTGCTGATGAAATTTGCTTCCACAGACATTTTGATAGCATGCCCATGACAGTTATGAACTTAGGTGATACAACAAGGAAAGAGTACAGAAAGAGAAGCAATGCAGCCGTCTCCAGCAGGGTTTTTCAGAGGTCATTACATAACAACCAGTAAGAAAACTTCACTTTCTTCTCATTGTAATAATGAAAGAATGTATTAGGGAAGTGGAGATAGTGGGCTTCTGCTGATCTGAGGCAGCAGATAAGACAATGAGATTTTCCAGATAGCTAGGCAAGGTGGAAGTGTTGAAGCATTGTTTTGAATGAAGCTTGTAGATGTGGCATGAAGCTAAAAAGCAGGAGAAAGTATGCTTCTTAAAAGACTCCACCACTGTGGGAACTTCAGGCTAGGCAGAGCCTTGATACTTGAATGGAAACATCTGTGAAAAATGGAACATAGTTTAACCAGATGTGGTTCACTGGCCCTGACAATTGTGCTGTCACTCTAGTACAGTTGTCATCATTCTTGCTAGCAGTGAAAAAAAACACATAAACCAGCAGCAGGCAGAATGAACCAGCAGATATTCTTACATCCCTTAGTAAAAATCATGCTTTGCGGCATGTCATGATAAGACAGAAGCTAGAGAACTTAAACAGCACTCTAAAACTCAAGAGAAGGAGAGGGAGACTGAGAGAAAATTGTCAGAACTGCATTGGAACAGAAAGTTAACCAATCTGATTAGAAACATCAGGGACTAGACAAGATGGCATCAACACCACTGTCTGTTGACATGAAAGTTAAGAGTGAATTAATAAAAGTCTTACATTTATTTAACATCTGATTGATATAACAGTTTTTTCTTTAACTCTTCCCATGCCAGAGGAAGAAACGCGGACATTCAGATGGGTGCCAGAATAAAAGCGCAGGTCTTGATTTGTATAGGGGGTATAGTTGTAAAATGGAATGGAAAACAGTATTTCCATGTACTTCCGTGTACTTATTATGTTTCAAAGTATAACTAAATGTATGAAAATTTCATAAATGCAGAGTTTTTTAGGAAAAAAGAAGTAATGTGATGTTTTTAGACAATGACTGTGCCCAGCTCACCATCGGCTAGGTCTAGATCTACACTGCTTACCATCTGAGATGTCTAGATCTACTTGTCGATCTCGTATTGTGATTCTGTGTTGCATTCACGCTAAATTAATGTCTGAAATAACCTCTTAACTACTTCTCCAGTTGTCTAAATATGTCTAGGCCTACTTGGGATACATTCAAGAGCAGTAGGGTGGTCACATGCCATGTGCATACCCCTATCTACATGTTTCTCTTCCTTTTTCTCGCTCGGCATCGCTCGTAACTAAGGACTCTTTCACCATTTTGAAAAGTGTCACTGGAAACGCAGACAAAATATGTATAAACTAAATATTACACTGGTTGTTTTATTGAAACAAATGAATTAGTCACTATAACGACTATGGTACACAACTCAGTAACCAGAAGTTAGCACTATAGTGACAATGGCACAGGATGAGTTAAGTAGAGAAAAACCACATGCTGACATTTCAGGAAAATGTAGATACACTTGTAATATCTGACATGTGAAGAATGACAGTTTGTCAAAATTTTATTTTTTGATTAGAACATTAGTGAAGTAAAGACAACACATTTAGTAGTCAGTACAAAAAGAGTAGCTCCTAGACCAGCTCCATCATGCTACAGTCAACCCAGCATTAAAAAAATCAGATGCCTAATACTTTCGTTAAGGATACTGTCTCAGAAAACAGAAATTATGTGGATACAAATTTCAAGTCACAAGAGTACTTTGTGTTGTCATGATGGCTGTCATTGTATTTCCTGTATAGATATATTCTGAGGTCAGAAGCAGACAAATGAGGAGAAAGTAGATTTTTATATGAGGGTCATACCAAAAGTCATGAGCAAAATTTTTTTAAAAGTCAGAATTTATAGATAGAGAAAATATAAATGTATCACCTTAACTGCATCCTTTTCTTCACTTTTCAACGTAATCTCCATTTCACTGCACACATTTTTCCCATTGCTCTGCAAGTTTGAAAATACCCTCCCGGTAGAATTCCATTCCAGCTGACAGATGGCACAGACTCACTGCTTTCTGGACGTTCTCTCTTGTGGGACCCAGTGGGCACAAGCTTTTCTATAGCCTAGGGCTTCAATCATTCCCTGTATTGCGTTGTGTCATTTTCCAAGATTTACAGCGATTTCAGATACTGTGACACATCTGTCTTCTTTAATGATGTCGTCAACCCTTTCCATGTTGCATTCAGTGGAGGCAGTTCGAGGGCCACAGATGCGAGGCATATCTTAGATGCTCATGTTTCCATCTTTGAAATGTTTCACCCACCTCCTAACACTGCTAGCACCCGTACACACATCTCCATAAGCAAGTTGAAGTCTTTGGTGAATTTCAGCAGCGGGGATTTCCTCATTAATGAGGAACTCAGTAACAGCACATTGATGAAACAAAACATCAGCGCCCACCATTTTGTTTATGCTCTCTGTGGTCACATAACATATGATGGTGACGTCATATAACCTCTACATGAAGTGCAAAGGATACAGTTAAGGTGATACATTTATATTTTCTCTATCAATAAATTCTGATTTTTAAAAAATTTTTGCTCACGACTTTCGGTATGACTCTTGTATCTTCTTCTGCATTTGCCCTGAAAAGGGCATTGGCTGCATTATGTCATGATTTGCAGAGGCTGTTATATCTCAACCTTTTATCTTCACACGTTTGTCTTCAGCATGGCATATTTTTATGACTGGATTTGGCTTCTCTTTTCTAATTCAGTTTTACTTGGCCAGCCAAGTGTCTGTTACCAGAGGCACCATGCAGGGGTAGAATATGGTCTTGATCAGCTTTAGTTTGCTAACCTTGACACAAGCAGTAACTTAGCACTGTTTCATTCAGTACTGCATCGTCATTCCCGGATTAATTCTGTCTGTAGCAGTAATTTATCACTTCCTTCTTCAGAAAAAATTTCTTAAAGCCTACAGGAGAAATGGAGCAGATAAATAAAATGAACCAGCTTGCAACATCCATAAACAAGTCATTAATGGTGAGTGCGATGTTAACTGTCTTGTAATATAATAATATACTTTGTAACTTCCATGGTTTAGATGTATGCAGCATGCAAACATTGCAGCCATTTTTATTCTGGTTCAGTTTTCTCTTTGGTGCATCTGAAACTTATGAGTCAGTGATGAGTATATGCTTCTTCTTCTTCTTCTTCTTCTTCTTCTTCTTCTTCTTCTTCTTCTTCTTCTTCTTCTTCTTCTTCTTCTTCATTCACATATGAGGATATGCTGTACTTGAGATCTTTTTTTTTTCATTGCTTTTTTATTTGTTTCTTGGTTGCTCATTTGTCCTGTTGATTTCCAGTGTTTATTATAAAGTGTTCAAGATAAGTGACATTGTATTTGCTCTGACATGATATATGTTATTGTGATAAATTTTTGTTTCAGTTTTTGTTGTTGTTATTTGTGGTTCATGTTACCGGATAAAGGTGTGAGTTGTGAACCAACATCATTGCACACGGTCAGACCATACGTGCTCTGCTGCCTAGTCAGCACTTGGCCAGAAACCGCTGACTGGTGTTGCCATCAGCACAAACTCCGTAGCTAGTGGCGTCATTCCTCTTCCTTCCCAGATCTTTTAACTTGGCACACATTTTTTTCTTGAGGCTGAGTGAACCCTGGGAGTTTTTTGTGAGCCGCGTTCTGGCCGTCACTGTGGTGGGCAGAAATCGAAACCAGGCTTCCTGGTCAGCGAGTGAATGACTAATCAACTGCACTGACGTGGCTCCCATTACTGGATTTTCTTGTTTACAGCTAAAATATGCTGCCGAGCTTCTTTTGTTGTTTTATTTTATCACCATCTGCAGTGTGTCATTTTCATGTCAGGTTGTTGCATCAGTGGTTGTTGTATTCATTGTCTGATCTTGGCCTAGACATAGAGTGTCACATTACCTCATTCTGCATCTTGGTGCCTTAATACAAAGTTCTTCACCTGGCAGCACCTGCAGATAATATGAATTTTGCATTTTAAGTTGTTTGGTATATCTCTCTCTCTCTGAACCTTAAGTGCCCAGGGCACATGGGGCTTCCGCAAGGGTTTTCCACAAATGCCTGTCCTTCACCTTTTTTTCTGCTCTTGCCCAGGTGAGCCCTCTATTGCTCAACATCCTTTCTGTTGTTCTTCTCCATGTCTCTTTTGGTCTACCCTTACTTCTGTTCCCCTGTGGTGTCCATCTTAGTGCTATTTTTGTTTGGTATATAGTTAAATTTTATTGTATCTTACTATTTGATAATGTATTGCTTCCACACACTCCATCATTCATTTTTCATGATGCTTGAGATTTATGGTTTGACTGAAATATGACTTTCAGTTTCAGGAGCTATTAATATACAACCTCAGTTTCATTTCTTGAAATATTTTCATTAAAATTACTTTTTTTTTTTTTTTTTTAAATTTTCAGGCTGCCCACAGCAAAGTTTTTGAGAGTGAGGCTGCTTTGGGCCTTCTGGAGAGTGATGTTGATAGTCTTAGGCAGCGCCTTGAGCAGTTAGAACGAGAGGAAAGCAGAAAAGTGCTTGAAGTAGAGTCAGAAAGAAAGAGAAGAGAATTAGAAGAAGAAAGAAGAAAACATAATGAAGCAGAGGAGGCCAGAGAGCAAAAGCAGCAGGAGATGTTGCTGATAAATCTGGGGATGTCTTTTGATGATTGCCCTGGTGGTGGTGGTGGTGGTGGGCCATCATTATCATCAAGTGCAGTTTCTGGTCCCCCTCAGACATCACCATTCACATTTGAGAACAATTTTCTTGATCAGATTGTTGATAGAAGTGAAGCCATTAATTCAACCTTCTCACAGCCCACAAAGTTTGCCACTATGAGTAGTCAGGGCAGAAACAGGGACTGTAAATCAGGGAGCACATCAGCTGCTGCGGTGTCAGCTGATAGAAGGCAGGTGGGTTCTCTGCAGAGAAATGTCAGCAGAACAAAACACGACAGCCCTGGGGCCAAGAAGCCGCAAACGATGAAAGACAAAGTGTCAGAGGCCTTTTCCTTTCTTGACGAGGAGCTGAAGTTTAAAAAGGAAGGAGGTGCTGATCAGAGACGTTTACATTTGAACAAAAGTGTGGGCATGGCTAAAGTTAACAGTCCAGCCAGCGTTAGAAAGCTTGTGCCAAGCACCCATGAATTCAGAAAAAATAAAGGGGACGCTGATTAAATACCAGCAAAGGTTTTTATGAAAATGAACAGGGTGATCTGCAATAACATTCCTGATGCCTTGAATAGAATCCATGTAGGTGGCTGGATGATGGAAAGAAAGTTCCAGCTACATCATGGTAGAAGCCAAGCACATTCTTCTTCAGCTTTCAAACTCATCAGGTCCTCTATTCATATTTTCGGTGTCTGATTTTTTTCTGTCTTTCATGTTTGGCATCTTTAGTCATGCTAGATCTGCTGCTTCAAGTGCACAGTTTTGTCTAGCCTCATAGCTTTTTTTTTCCCCCCAGCTCATTTCCTTTAGGTCTGACATCACAGTTGGTCATGAGCCCAGTTCTGAAGAATGTGTTACAGCAGGAAGCCTTGAACTTTTTAGTGACTAATGACCCTTCTCCAAGTGGGTTGCCCACTGTCTCCATACAGCCTTTCCCATACTTCCAGAAACCATCATGGTCACCAGTTCTGTTATGATCTAGTATGATTTCAAAAGAGGTCAATAGCTTGGTTTTACTTTACATATTTATAGCTAGGAACAATATCATCATCATCATCGCCTTTCTCTTCCTTGAGAGCATAGGCTGCGGATAAAGGCTGTCCTGTCATCCCTGTTCTTGGAATTATTCTCTGCTTCCTTCCATGTGTATTTCTTGTCTCTGAGCACTTCATAATTTCTCTTTCCCAAGAAAGTCTAGGTCTTCCTCGTTTTCTATTACAGGAACAACATAGTTACAAGAAAATTCTAATCCAGCAACAGTTTTTTTTCTTACACAATTTTTCAGAGATCATATCCTGTGCCCTTATCATTTGGTTCCTACACCCCCTGGTTGAAGACCCTTATGTTAGATTCTGACTAGAAATGTTGTATTCTTTATACATGCACTCAGTAATAATTGTGCTAAGAAAGCAGAAGAAACAAAATGTTGAGTGATTAGAGAAAACTCTTCTCCAAATGTATGAGCGTCTCATGTAAGAAGTGTAATACAGCAGATCTAATTTTCCAGTATTTAGAAATGTGGACTGAAACTACAGTCATCTGGATCAAAATAACTCAGTATTAACACTTTCTGATGTAGCAGGACAATATTCTTTTACTGACAGCTGATCCAACAGTGCGTAAACTACCATGAGATTAATATCCATCAGTTATTGGTGAATGTTTCAGTGCATGTAATGCCGCTATCAATTTCAGGAATTTAACCCTTTCTAATCCTTTGTTGAAAAGTTCACAGACAAATCAGTTTTGCCATTCAAAGTCTTCTGTCAGATTTTGCATGGTTCATTAAAAAGAAATTATTTAGTTAGGTTAGTTAGAAGTTCATGTGTAAAATATTTAAAAAAAAAAAAAAAATTTCATGTAGTGACCAGACTATGAAGAGATCCCAAGAAAATAATGATGAATTTGTAGATAAAATGAGGTTTAAAACGTTTAGTTATGTTACGTAAAAACTTATTTTGAACACATTAAATGTCATGAGAATTTAGAGAAGATGGTCTTGGAAGGGTACATAATGAGAAAAAGAAAGAGGAAGACCAAGGCAAAGATGGCTGCAAGACATCGTTGATGATCTGCAAATGGATGCATCAGCAGCAGGGCATCTTGCTTACAACCGAGAGGCCTAAAGGAGAGCTGTTTGGGGGGCAAAGTTGCACAGAAGACATGCAAATGATAAAGTGACTGACTTAAAGGAAAGGACTAAAATATCTGGCAGTTGTCACTTGGGGAGGAGGGAAGGTAGATGTGGCAGTGAGGATGGTTTACCCTCTGATGATCTGAAGAGTTTTCAGAGAAAGTTCCCTGTCAGTTACATTCATGAACACCCCCCCCCCCCCCCCCCCCCTTCTCTCTCTCTGTCTTTGTCTTTCATCCTGTTGGTTTCTTGTATTTCAGATGTGTGTTGTCTGCAGTGTTATTATTATTTTTTTTTTTTTTCATTTCAAAGCATTGACTGCATTCACAGTTTCTGATAGGTTGTTTGCTATTGCTTATTCTGTCTTCTGCTGTATTCAGCGGAAAACAGTGACAATATTTTGTTACTTTATTTATCATTTTCTTTGGTGGAAGTGCAATTTATGAGACAGTAATGTTGTCTTATTTTAAGTTTTTTTAAAAAATAATTGTGTGATATGTAATATACTTATTACTTGGATATTTACTGTTTACAGTATGCTCTGCTTGTGTCCAAGTGATGGAAATAATTCAAGAAATTTGCGTGGAAAGTTAATTATGTATGAGTTTTTCCATGCGTGGTTTTCTTTCTTTGTCAATTTTAAATTGTTCATGATTTTCTTAGGTGTGTTAGACTTTAAAATGAAACTGTTTTTTGATAGCGTTTTTCTCATTTCAGAAAGATGAAACTATCTGTTATTTGTGATTTTGAACATTTGGAAGCAATATAGGAGTTCATGTTGAGAATACATTGGTTTTTTTTTTCCCTGTGATAGTCTGTTGCCAAAAGACAAACTGGAGCTACTTTGTATGTTTTACAAGTTTACAGTGTATATGATGTAAAATCAGTTGTTTTGTATATATTGATTTTTTTTTTTTTTTTCAGTTGTTGTTAGATATGAAATCAGTTACTTTGACAAGTATATGTTTTCATGGATTATGAAGCGTAAAATCAGTTTTTTTTTTTTTTTTGTATGTGTATATTTTGAGTTTCTTGCATGTGAAGTGTAAAATAATGATTTGTAAATTCTGAAGCAGATTATTTAGTCTGTATCTTATGAGATACACGATCAACGTTGCGGAATTTGCATTAAATTTGTTCTGTAAGGTAAAAAAAAAAAAAAAGGTAAAATTCCCATTTCTGTGCCATTAAGGCATATTTGGGATACTGTGTTAGGTCCATATTTCTAAGACTTTCATCACATGAAAGTGTGATGTGGCCAGCATCACGCCCGGCCGCATCTACCTCCCCAGATTTCTCTTCTACCCATTTTCAGAGGCTGGGTGGATTCCGGGGCCTTTTTTGGTATGGTGGTACCGGAAACAAATCCCCACTGATGGGACTTGAACCCATACCACTGGATTAGTATGCTAAACAAAATATGTTCTGTAGCCAGGGGTAAAGCCATTCATTTTGTTTTTTTTTTATTTTATGTAAAGCCAAGAATAAGTTTTTTTTTTTCTTTCAGATTTTTACTTTAAAGCACGTTTATTTAATATGTGTATTCTTTGCATCTGTCATGAAATGGTGGACAATAGAGAACATGATAATCAGTGGAAAACTTGAAGGAAAAAGAAAAGAGTGGCTATGAGAAAAATATTTTAGTAGCTGCCCAAACAGCACTAGAAAAATTAAGACGGCCAAAATGGCTGAAAGCACTTGGATGAAGAACCATGGTTGCCAATACTGAACAGCATACAGTGAGTGAGATGACTGATGTGCAAATAGGAGATCTTAATTTCTGGCGTCGTTCATCATCGAGATCATCATCATCATCTCCTGTGCTGTTTCCACAGAATGAAGTCGGATTTATAGCTTGCTCCATTACTTGCCTTGATGGCACATTCACCCACGTGCTGGCCTTGATGTTCGTCTCATTATAATTGTCTCTTTTGTATCAGTGTCATCTATTTTTTTCCCTGGAACTTCTCACCAGTATAGTTTTCAGTGTATTATTTTGTGGTGTGTTTTATTTCTGAAATACTTCAGAAATGTAATATTTTTTAATTTTTTCACTTTTCAGTTTCACTTGTAATATTTCTTTGTTTTATTTTCTGTCAGTGGTATAATTGTTCATGTGTATGTCCACATTTCTGAGATCTCATTTTTTTTATGTTCATGTTTAGCATGTTTATGCCATACAAAAAGTTTTGTTGAGAACACATGGCTTTTGATAGATTTTAGCTCAGATTTCTGTGCTGGGCTATTTGGAAATAAGTACTTGTCATATTCTTTCGAGAGATAAGAGAAATGATGACTGGTAAAACTGGTTCTAGTAATGAAGTAGATATAGGTGTATGGTTCAGTTTAAAAAAAAAAAAAGACAGAAAGAATGAGAAAAGAGGTAGAAACGGGAATAGCAGAAAGTAAGATGAACATGCATAAATGAAGAACATACAACAATCCAATATTTTGGCAAAAGCCTTTTTCAAAGATCACATACAAAAACAACACAATAGATAAAAACACCAGAAATGGTGTTCTTGGTATCCTTGTAAGAACAATTTTGTGCCCATCTTTCTTACATGGAGGATACCAAAAAAAAAAAAAAGCTAAGTGTTCAATTTTTTATCAGTTTCTGGTGTTTTTATCTATTGTGTTGTTTTTGTATGTGATCCTTGAAAAAGCCTTGTGCCAAAATATTGGACTGTTGTATGTTCTTTATTTATACATGCTCATCTTACTTTCTGCCTTTCTTGTTTCTACCCACTTTCCAAACTCTTTCTTTGCTTTTGAAAGTGCATTGAACCATCTTGACTGCCAATATTGATTTCCATTTTGTAGAGTCTTATGTGTTCAAGATATATGAAACTTTGTACTCTATATGACTGAATATTTACATATGATTTGTGTTGTTGAGTTACATGCTATGACTAATATAACTAATGTAAGCTGCTTTATATGAGGCAGTTTGTTGCTAATGACCTGCTAAGCTGAAAATGTTGTCAGTTCATGTCTTACCATATAACACAGGGGTCATATTTAAGCCAGGTCTTTAATCTGATCATCACCAGAGGCTACCTTCTTTTAAACAGAGCAGAGAAACATATTGATCAGTTTCAATACAGTTGTCTGGTCTATGCAGCTGATGGAGCCATGGTAATGGCTGTGAATGTTTTCAATGAAAATTTGTAGGCAAGAGTGTGTGTCTTGTAGAGGAAAAGTGCTTGGGATGGACTCTTATTGCTATTACTAGAATAGCCATGAGATGGATGGATGAAAGAAAGGGGAAGAGAGGCAGAGAAAGGACAGTATGATGTGGAGCTGAGATGGGCCGCATGCAGTCCAACTAGAGCACCATACAAAGGATGCTACAGACTAAGGAATTTGTTGTTGCCTGTATCTGTGTGCGGCTTGCATAGGGTGTACTTGGTATCCAGCATGGTAAAGATGTTGAAACATGAACATCTTACCAGATTAGGAGTGGATTACAGTGGTTGGCTTGAAGCGTTAGAATATACCCTAGAAGCCCCACCCCACTGGCCAGTCTGAGCCTTTTTGGGGGGGGGGTATAACAGAGAGACGGACAGAATCTTAGGCAACTGTAGTTTGCTCCCATTGATTAAGTTAGTTTGCCTGCATACCAACACAGTTATCTATACTCCAGTTGCCTGTAAGACACCACAAGGTATACTAGACAGTGATTGTTTCAGCAATCAGCATATGAGACATCACAAGGTGTCTTAGTGTATAAAGACATGGATGGAGGACAAATTTGACTTTTTTTGTTTTTTTTTTTAGGGAGGGTAGGAAACGACGGCTATTTTAGATCACAGGGTTGGAGAGCTGTACTTAGTAAACTAAATTTGTTCTAGGGCTGGAGTGGTGAACCCATGGCATGCATGCCAAAAGTGGAGCTCATGCACATGTTTTGGGTATGCAAAAGCCCAAATGTTTCTCCTTTCAAAATACACTAACAGTAACACATGAAGTAAATTTTAAAGAAAAAAATTGTAGTCAGTTGTAGCATGCACCTGCACAAAATAAGTTCACAACCCCAGTCCTAGAGCAAACCTTCATTTTCATTTTTTATAAGCATATAAGCATACATACACCTGTTCTCACATAATTTTGTGTACAGTCATTTTATATGATTTCTTGTGTCTTGTTTTAAGGGACTAAGCTGTTAATTCCTGTGTTGATTGTTTTCTCTCACTTGCAGTCCTGGAGTTAATTGGATGTGATGGCTGTTTTGTGGTCTGTTGCATTTGGTGGCTTTACTTTATTTCTTTGTTCTCACTGCATAAGGCCTTAATGGCCTAGTACTTATGTAGTGACATGTTTGATGTCTCTCTGTATGGTCTAATGCGTTTGCACTTTAAACCATGGGTCCTTTGTACTTTATGTTGTTCTCACTCTGTGTAGTCTAACACACTAGCACTTCAAACCATGGGTACTTTGTACTTTATGTTTGTCTCACTGTGTAGTCTAACACACTAGCACTTCAAACCATGGGTCCTTTGTACTTTATGTTTGTCTCACTGTGTAGTCTAACACACTTGCACTTCAAACCATGGGTCCTTTGTACTATATGTTCTCTCTCTAAGGTCTAATGCAGCTGTGCTTCATGTAATGACATAGTGCATTCATTCTTTATGTAACAACATATTTTTCTCACTCTGCGTGACCTAGAGCACTTGTAATTCATTTAAGCAGTGACATATTTTATGTCATTCTGTATGTGGTGACATTGTTCTCACTCTCTGCGTTTAGTGCACTTGCATTTCATGTGTAGTGTTCTCAGTATGAAAAATCTGCATGAATAAAACTTAGACCACAAAAAAATGAAGACTGCTGCTGACTGAGCAGAAAAGGTCAAGTGACAGGTCTTTCGACTCAAAACTTATTCCAACAAACACAGGGCAGGCCCAGCTATGTATGTCACCTACAGCAAATGGCTGCAGCTAAACTGATTGTCTGACATATATGGGACAAAGAAAGCATACTTTATTGATGGTTGTATTTGCCTGAAATGGCCTAAGAGGGAAGATCTTAACCATAAACCTGTCATTGTTTTTTCAAAAACCAAACTGGTATATGAAAATACTCAGAAAACACTGGCAACAAAAGTATATCAACATAATTATACGCTGATGGTATTCTGTTTCTTGCATCCCTCATGTATACATTCATTTCATTCTTGTGATAAACATTTCAGGTTTGGGCATCATACTTTGGACTCTGTATTATCTTTTTTCTACACACCGGAATAAGTATTAACTAACACATTGTGATTAAGAGTTTGATTACAAATTAAACTCTAAATGTTCTTTGTGCGATACTTTGTTGTTTTTTTGTTTTTTTTTTTACAAATATTACGGTTGTATTTATGCATGTTTTTTTTGTGTAATTATGTCTTCTGTGGCAGCAAAGAGCCATACGGAATGGGAACCAGTGAACAGTTGTATGATAAGAGCACGATACAAAATAAGGCACGAAAGAATGACAATCATACAATGCTGTGCGCCCACAAACGATACAGATGATGAAATAAAAGACGATTTCTATTACCAACTACAACAACTTATCAGCAAAGTACCTAAACACGACATCTCAATTGTCATGGGAGACTTCAGCGTCGAGGTAGGAAAAAATAGCACTGACATCGAAAAAGTAATGGGGAAAGAAGGAATTGATACAATAAATCAGAATGGAGAAAGATTAATTGAAATATGTCTAACAGAGGGCATGGTCATTGGAGGAACAATATTTCCACACAAAGAAATACACAAAACAACATGGATATCTCCAGATGATAAAACCAGAAACCAGATAGATCACTTTTGTATTAGAAAACAATTCAGACCATCTCTGATAGATGTAAGAGCATATAGGGGTGCAGATGTCAACAGTGATCACAACCTGTGTATAGGGAGGATAAGACTTAAACTGAAAAGCCAACACAAGAAATAGTACTCAGAAAGATAAACAGTCATAGCCTACAAGAAGAAAATATCAACAGTGATTTCAATCTGGAACTTACTAAACATTTCGTAGCACTCAAAGAGGTAGGCGAGACAGATACAGATGAATTATGGAATTCATACAGCACAGCCATAATCATGGCAGCAAAAGCAAGTGCTGGACTGCAATCAACAAGCATAAAAGCATGGATATCAGATAACACATGGAAATATACGTACATGAAAGAAGAGCAGCCAAATTAGCTTTCTTGGGAAAGTTTTGGCAAAAGCAACATACAAAGAACTAGAGAATAAAGTAAAAAGTTCAGCTAGAAGAGACAAAAGAGAATATATATATGGCAAAGGAAGCAGAAAATGCAGCAAAAACAGAAGACGGCAAAACTCTATATAACATACAGAAGAAGCTAACAGGTGCTATCACCTCCAGAGAAAGACCAGTCTTTAGCAAAACAGGCAACCTATTAACATCAAGTAAAGACCAAAAGCAAAAGATAGGCCAAACAGTTCCAAGAAATGCTTAATCGACCACATGCAAATGAATTAATAAATCTTGAAACCGATTTACCACAACTAACTGTCAACTTAGATGAAGTTACGCTGAACGAAATTGCAAATGAATCTAATGACTAATAACAAAGCTGCAGGTAAAGATGAAATAACAGTCGAAATGTTAAAAGCTATTAACAGTGACAACATGAGCCAACTACAAAGAATGTTTAATAAAATTTGGAAAGAAGAAAAGGTCCCTTCTAAATGGAAAAAGGGAATCATTGTTAAAATACCCCAAAAAAAAGGCAACCCGGTGACTGCAATAACTGGAGAGTTGTAACCTTACTATCAGTTGTGTCAAAGATGTTTTGTAAAGTGATTCTGAATAGAATTAAGGATGTAGTGGATACTTCAGTGAGAGAACAGGCAGGATTTCAAAAAGGGAGAAGCTGCCTTGACCAGATATTTAAGAATAATACTTGAAGAACATATTGAAAAGCAGAAACCATTAATCCTGAACTTCATAGACTTTAAAAAAGCATTTGATGGCACACACAGAGATTAATTGTGGAGAATTTTAAGACTATGGACTCATCATCATCATCATCAGGTGCCGTGCCGACTGGCGTTGGCTATTATGCTTCTCCAGAGTACACGATCCTTCATGCAGGCCATCAGCTCAGTTGGTGATCTCCTCTCACACCATCCCGTCAGACTGTCCAGTATCATTTCTCTTGGTCTTCCTCTTGATCTTCTTCCTTCTATTTTTCCTGTTGTTATAATATTTTCAATGCCCCCTCTTCTCATTGCATGTCCTATGAAAGTACATTGTCTCTCTCTTATCTTTTTGACAAGGTTTTTTTCTCTCCAGCTCTTCTCATACATTCTTCATTAGTTATTTTTGCTGTCCAGGGGATTCGCAACATTCTTCTAATAAACCACATTTCTGCTGCTTCCAATGATTTTTGTGCAGACTTGCCTATTGTCCATGATTCACTTCCATATAACAAGGTAAGTTCAATATAGCATTTTAGGACTCGTTTTCTAACATTCATTGATAAGGATGTGTTGGTTAATATGTTTCTCATTCTCTGAAATGCAGTCTTTGCTTGGCCTATTCTGTTCCTAATTTCTGTTCTGCATTTCCCATCTGAAGTTATTACTGCTCCAAGGTATTTGAATTTCTGCACCTGCTTTAGAATAGTTCCATTTAATTTTATACTGCATGCTGGTGGATTCTGTTTCTTAGATATAACCATAGTCTCTGTCTTTTTGATATTCAGAGTAAGCCCTTTCTGTTTACTTTCTATGGCGACTTTATCCAAGAGATTTTGCAGGTCTTGTTGGTTCTTAGCTATCACTGCTGTGTCGTCAGCATACTGAAGGTTGTTATTAATATTGTATCCTCCAATTTTTATGCCTGGTTCTGTGGTGATCATTCTTAGAATATTCTCGCTGTACAGAGAAAAAAGGTATGGAGATAGTACACATCCTTGTCGCACCCCTTGTTTTATAGGTTGATATTTTCCAGTTCTATTTTCAACTCGAACTGCTGCTTCTTGCTGCCAGTATAGATGTTTTACAATCCTCAGGTCTTTGCAGTCTATATCGATGTCTTCAAGCATTTTAATAATTTCGTTATGTTTCACCTTGTCGAATGCCTTGGTGTAATCATAAATCATAAGTAGAGATCTTTCTGTACTTCTAAAGCTCTTTCTGTTATGGAATACCATCTAAAATTGTCAACATCATTAGAGATCTCTACAACGAATATGTTCATGCAGTCAAGACAGAAGAAGGAATGAGCGAATTGGTTTCAGATTGAAACAGACGTGAAACAAGTATGTATATTATCTCCATTGCTTTTTGGAATTGCCATAAACTTTATAATGGAAAGATGCTGTACAGGTAAAACCGACACTGACTGGGTACATGGGATCCAAATAGAAGATCTTGATTTTGCATATGATATAATTCTTATCAGTGACAATGTGAAATCGATGCAGGAAAAAACAGATTCCCTGTCCTCCTTGGCTAGCAAAGTAGGTCTTGAAATTAACAAAGACAAAACAAAAATAATTAAACTTCTCATTAATCAAGAAGGAAAAATATATGTAGAAGGAAAAGTTGTTGATGAAGTAAACCAATCTGCATAGCTTGGCAGCTACATAACCAGGATGGTGACACCAAGAAGGAAGTTAGAATTCGAATTGCAAAAGCAGCATTGTCCTTCAAAAATCGTGAGAATATATGGAATTCAAAAGTTACAAGCACAAAAACCAAGTTAAAATTATTCAATTCAAATGTGATATCCACCCTCATTTATGCATGCAAAAGCTGGAAATCAACTAACGAAATATACAAGAAATTACTCTTTTAAAAACAAATGCCTAAGGAAAATACTTGGTATAAAGTGAAACGAATTCAAGAACAATGCAGAGATAAGACAGATGAGCAAACAACGACCTATCTCATGGGTGATCAGAAAAAGAAGATGGACATATGTAGGCCGTGTGATGAGAAGAAACAATCAGAGAATACCAAAACAGGCTGTCAAGTGGAGCACAACAGGATTATAAAAATGAGGTCAACCATGTGAAACTCTGAAGAGGACATTGTTAAGAGAAGCCAGTTTAGTGGGCATAACATTCCTTGATGAAGTAGAAAGACTCGCAGAGAACAGGAAAATTTGGCAAACATCTATGCGAGCCCTAAGTGACGTTTAACAGCACGGGAAGGATGCAAGATGTAAGATTTATGCATGTTATTAACAAGGTCAAGAGTGTTAGAATGTTGAATCTTTATAAGGCAGTGGCACAGCAGGACAGCAATCATCTTCCACTGCCTCTCTCTGTATTGTTTGATGGGAAAATATCTGCCACTGCCTCTCTCTATACTGTTTAATGGCAAAACATCTGCCACTGCCTCTCTCTGTACTGTTTAATGGCAAAATATCTGCCACTGCCTCTCTGCATTGTTTGAATGGAAAATATCTGCCACCGCCTCTCTCTGTACTGTTTAATGGCAAAATATCTGCCACTGCCTCTCTCTCTATTGTTTGATGCAAAATATCTACCACTGCCTCTCTCTTTGTTTGATGGTAAAATATCTGCACTGCCTCTTTGATATTAGTGTATTTTATTTCATCCATTACAAGTGGCAAGGAAAGAGAGGACTCATGCCTCTTTAAGAGGTTACTGAATATTTTCTGATGATTCTGATGATGATGATTTTGAAGAATCAAATGAAAGTGTAGACATGAGCACTGACATAGTGGCAGAGCAAAGGCAAAAATATTGCAAGGCTCTTACTCCATATAAAATGCCCAGACAAAGCACACTGGTTGAATCAGCCATGGCAGAAGCATGATGCTAGGCAAAGCCTACAATAGTTAACAACTACCAGTTTTAAAATGTGTTTTTTTTTAAGACAAAAAGTGTCTTTATTATATCTGCTACTATTACTTCACACATTCCCACAGAAAATATGTTTTTTTTAACTAAATATCACAAACTATCAGATATTTTAAAAAACAGACAAACAAAAATGAAATATTTAAGTGGCTGTTTATTTTAATTTAGGGCAGGCACTGTCATTCACAACTGAAAACATTCATGATCAACACTTTATAATGAACTAGTAACATTGCATTTAAGCACACAGGCGAGACTGTCTCTTCACAAGATGATAAAGAAAAAAGTGATGAAGCCAATGGCCAGTTGCAATATTTACACATCTACACTGCCTTATCATTCTTTCAGCACCAAACCTGTTCAAATTTCTTCCCATTTCAAAGTAACACCAATCACACTTTTCAAGTTTCTTACCACTTTAATGTAACATCAAGCACACTTTTCAAGTTTCTTCCCATTTTAAAGTAACATCAGGCACACTTTTCAAGTTTCTTCCCATTTTAAAGTAACACTAAACACACCATGGCTTTTCATTACCTGCAATTTGACGTAAAAGCAAAAAAATCGAGGTGCTTTTGCTTCATGTAATGAGTAAATTGTAGTTTATTTCTTCAATAATTACTGCTGAAGCAAACACCATATGCTGAATGGTCAATCAGTTCTTTGTGTTGAAGAGATATATATTTCAACGAAATGACTCGTGAATCAGTATAAACCTGACGGAAGATTACTGTTCCACATAATCACTGGTTAATCCACAGCCACAACCAAGAAAAACTAGGCATTATATAGCTTTATATGGAATGAAAAAAAAAAAACCAACATAGTTTTTTTACTTGTATCATCTTATGATACCTCTAATAGCACTATCCAGAGTTTTTCATAGCTTCTGAAGAACAAGAACAAATACAGCATGGGGTAACATCATAACACTTACTGCTTCAGTAACTGAATAAAGATATAAATAACAGCTGAAAATAAAATCTGAAATCAGTTTAAATAACAAAAAAGATGTCCCATTCACACAATTAGTAACACTATTATTATGTCTTGGCATTGTAAGCAACATGCTTCTGATTCATAGGGTTCTGAGGTGCCTTCATCCACTCTTTTTTTATCATCTGTTTCAGCTGAGACAAGCGCATGTTAGGATTTTCCCTCTTCAAGTCCTGTAGACGAGATTCCTCAAAATCTACATAGGCTGCCTTCATCCTCTTCTCTGGGTGTCTGTCAACTGGAAGTTCACCACCAACACTGCAACAAATTAAACAAAAAAAACAAAAAAACTGAACAACTTCTCAAGTTGATACATCATCTCTGCTTTGTGTCATAATGACAAAATGAACAAAAGAACCTCAATTCTTCTGTATTTTGTTTCACAGACAATATTTAAGTTGCTGCTTCTCTTCTACGTGTATTAAAATCACCATGACTTTGGTTGATTAGACCAGGGTTTCTCACCTGGAGCTGTGGGCCACCTTTAAGGACTGCACTAGACTGCTGGGCATTATTTCAAAAATACACGCACGTTTTTCTGTAGTACCAGCGCTAGAGGGTGTGTCACAAAGAAAAAAATTTTTTAAAAAAAGCTGTGAAATTCTGATGACAAAATAGCCCCAGGGCAATTTAGTTTTGATGTTTTTCCAGAAGCTTCTTGGTGACTTTCTATACTACCATCATATTAGTGCATCATTATTAATTCTCTTTGTCCTCCCTCTACAATACCATCATGTTAGTCCATACACTATTTACTGTCTTCCCTCTATAATACCATCAAGATGGTCTGCCCATTTCTATTCTCTGTCTTCCCTCTATAATACTATCAAGTCTGTCCATTATTTAGTTTTGTCTTTCTGCAGAAATACCATCATATTAATCTGCCTATTATTTATTCTCTTTATCTTCCCTCTATCACCTTTCTCATTTATCTTCTACTGTGTTTTATTGTTCATCTGCTTCCCTTCTCTTCATGTCATTCAATAAATGTGCGAATCTTATCATAGTTTTAATTCAATTTCTTTCTTTTTTCTTCTGGCTAGCTGAGTTCTGATTCCTCTCATGCTAATTTTACTGGCCTGGGAAAACAGATCTAACAAAAATAATCTCAAGATAATGAAAATAATTCACTGGGACTGTGGAGGGAGATAGGAAGGTAGAACAAATAAAAATTCTTGAAAATTACAATCTGAAAACAGATCCAATAAAATGTGATGATTAAAAGAGAAAATGACATGAAGCCATGGGCAATATTCAAAATATTGATTTCAAAATGGTAATATGTTATTTATTTAGGAACATATAATATCAATTCAGAAAACGTCAAGTGTACAAAATTTGAAAAGTGGACACTGTTTATAAAACTGTTGTTCTAATATGTCTTTTAGAAAAAAAAACGTATTAAGAAAATAGTAAACAATATTCATATGACAGGTTTTCTGCACTTTCAAATTTTAAGTTTCACATAATAAAATATCCAGCACTTTATAATCTGAAGTGGGAAAGTACATTACACCATAAAGCAAGATCTGCTGCTCATTTTTCATCACATCTTGAATGCTAAAAAAATAATACCACCACTGGATGAATTTACACTAAGCCGTAATCAAAGACCTATTACAAATAATCCCGTTTAACCTTTTCGCTGCTAAAGACGTGTTTACTTGTTTTATTAAGTCGTTGTTTAAGTACGAGTTAACACGTTCCTGTCATTTTGTCCCTCCAGTGCTAACGACGAGTAAACAGGTTTCAAATTTTCTTGATTGCTGCTGTAGACAGTTATTCTTGTTTAATATCTGGGAAATCACAGTAGCTATTTTTAGTTCTATGTGACCTATTTTCAAACAGGCTGTGCCCTGGAAATGTGTCGTTTTTAGAAGGTGAAGGAGGCTGGCCTATTATTCTATACGCATTGTGTGTGGGTGGTGTACACTCTAAAAAATACCCTTACACTGCTTCTTTTTGCATGTGTACATAGCATTTAGTATTCTGTACAAATTTCTTATTGTGATATTGGTGGACAGATCAGTGGTCCCAACTGGTGGTCTGCAGACCCCAGGATTTTGAAACAGCTGAGGGTCTGCGGACTTTTGTTAACTGGAAACAGTTGTGTAAGATTATACCCAAATTTTGAGACGGAAAAAAACAGCAGATCGTCTGTCATTGCTCTGTGCCATAATCATTTCCTCTATTTCCCAAACGTCCAATTTCTGGAGTTGATTTACTAAATGTTACAATGAGCGCTGAATGGGTAAATCGAACACGTGTTTGGTTAGGCGGAAGTGTTTTGTTTTTTACTCTATATAACAAACTTATGAAAAAATAAATGTGCTATGAGCTATATAGTGTGACTTAAATGAGACGAGAGTGGAAGAATCCAAGAGTTACAACACATTTACATTTTCTGATGATAAAAAAAAATGGTCAGCACCACCAATGCATCTTAGAGTTTGAGACGATAAAAAAAGAATTCAGCACTGGGTGAAAGTTGACCAGTGAAGTATTCAGCGCAGCAGTGATCGCTTCTTGAGCAGTACAGCTGCAAAAAGGTTAATATAAAATAACTAAAATAAAGAACATCTTCTTCTTCTTCTTCGTTCGCATTGTCTGTCTATACCTGCAGTCCTGTCTCTTGGATAAATTTCACTGTTTTTTGTAATTCATGTATGGAACCATAGAGCTTATCTTCTTTAGTGGTTTCACTGGGCCAGTAATTATTTCTCAGTGTTTCATAGTTGGTGCAGTTCTGGAGGATATGTTCCACAGTTTGGGGCACCTGGGCACATGTACAAAGATTAGTAGTACCAACCTTAAACTTTGTATACATATGACTTCGGAGTTGGCTGTGTCCTGTTTGGAGATGGAAGATAGTGACTTGTTCCTTTCTGTTTAGCATGTGATAGTCATCATGTGGTGGTGTTTGTGGCTTCCTGTAGGTTTTTATGCTTTTCTTCTGATTATAGGTGATTGGTATGCCTGGTTGCTCCATTTCAGTGCCCTCTTTGGCCAGATGGTCAGCTTTCTCATTGCCTGGTATCCCACAGTGGGAGGGAATCCATTGCAAAGTGACTCCATGTTGTAAGCCAATTTTTGACAAGGCATCCTTAAGGTCTGGTAGTTTGTTGCACTGAAGAGCTTCCAGTACTGATCTTGCGTCTGTGAGAATTACTACAGGACATGTATCAATTCTGGAGTCTGATAGTTTTTCAACCGCAGCAATAATTGCCCTAACTTCTGCATCAAAGTTGTTGCAGTATTTTCCAGTGGGTATGGAAATCTTGTCAGTGGTGTTGTTTGGATATTCAATATGTCCTCCTGCCCCTCCATTCTTTATGGCATTGTGTGCAGATCCGTCTGTATACACACGTATCCAGGTGTCACATGGATATTTGTCATCTAGCACACTAAGTGTGGCTGTTGATCTTACAAGGCTGCTTTGCTCACTTCAGTCTGAATAGTTATTTGTGTATAATCTGCTTCTTTCCATGGTGTATGCTCTGGTACAGATGATAATGGAGCGACTACAGTTGGAAGGTCAGGTATCAGCTTACGCATACGCTTGGCCTGGTGAATGAAGCTGCTTCTTTTAAGCCGTCTTAATGCCAAGTTATTGAATCTCTCCTTCAGGGGATGGCTTACAGTGCTAAGGAATTTCTCTCCCATGGTCATGACCTTTGTGTCTCTATGTTCCTTTAGCGCTTGAACACCAACTATTTTCTGCATTTCTACTATTGGTGTGGACCTCATGGCACCTGTGATAATCCGTAGTGACTGATTTTGAACCTTGTCTAGATTATGCAGCGTAGTGTTTGATGCTGTACACCAAGATGTTGAGCCATATTCTAAATGTGGTAGAATACTTTGCTGATATACATTCTTGAGGATTCTTCCACTAGCGCCCCATGTGGCTCCACTTAATTTTCTTAATATGGCTAATTTTCTTCTGGCTTTTGCTTCTGCACTGTTGATATGTTGCTTCCAAGTCATTTTGAGTCAAGAGTCACTCCTAAGTGGGTTGGTTGTCCATCCTTAAAGATATTTCATTTACAAAGATCTTACCTGCTTTCTGTTTAGATGAGAGAATGAACAGAGTGGTACTTGATTTCTCTGTGTTGATACTTACACACCATTTGTTTGTCCATGATGTCAAGATGTCTGCTGCTCTTTGGAGTCTCTGTGTAGCAACTGTCGCATATTCATCTGTACACCACATGACCAGATCATCTGCATACAGTGCCGCTTTGATTCCATAGGGAAGTTCCTTGACCAGTTCATTAATGAATACAAGGAATAGTGTAGGCAAAAGGACTCCTCCTTGTGGTACACCATGTCGCAGAAGTACTTTCTGGCTTTTGTGTCCATCCATTACTACTCTAGCTCTTCTATTGTGTAAATGGGACTTTATCCAGTTGTACAGTCTTCCATTCACATTGCAGTTTCTTAGTTTCCACAGCAGACCTTTTTTCCATACTTTATCAAAGGCTTTCTTTAGATCTATCCACGCTGCTAGTACAAGGTTTTTCTCTTGGAATGCATCCTCAATCTCTTGAGAGAGATAGGTCACTTGATCTTCTGTACTGTAGTACTGCCTAAATCCTGCTTGTTGTGGAACAAGAAGGTTTTCACTTTCTAGGTACCATTTTAGCCTCAGGTCAATGATACGTTCCATCATTTTGCATAGGCAGCTAGTGAGACTGATTGGCCTGTAGCTGGAGGTAGTATCACTGTTTTTCCCTGGCTTTAGCAGTGGTACCATGCTTGCTTCCTTCCAGATTTGAGGTAACTTACCTGTGCTCCAGCACATCTTGAAAATATCCAACAGCTTTCCCATTGCTGCCATTCCCAGGTTCTTGATCATTTCATTGGACACTCCATCTGGTCCTGGCAATTTCCTTGGTTTCAGTTTACTGACTGCTAGGTCTAACTCGCTGCGTGTGATTGGTGCATCCATGACCTCCACTTTTCTGACTCGTTCCTCTTCTTTCTGTGGGTCAATGCGCACTGCACGCCCCTTCTCTGGATGGATATCACTGTTGCAGTCCTGTGCAAACATGCGAGCAAAGTGATCTGCTACCTGCTTACCTGTAAGAGTTTTCCCATCCTCTATTAGTGTAATCTTTGTACTTCTTCCAGTACTCTCATCATTTAACTGTTTGATTAGTGTCCACAGTTTCCTTCCATCCTTTTCAAAGTTTAGGGACTCTGTTTTCTCTCTCCAACTTTCCCGTCTGGCTTGCAGCGTGGCTCTCTGAAATTTGGCCTTAGAATGTTGGTAATTATTGTGGTGTTCTTGGCATGGTCTATTTTCTGCTTGCTTTCAAGCTGCTTCCACATCATCATGGAGTTTCCCAGCTCACTAGACCAGTATGGTTTATAGTCCCTGCGAGCTCCTCTGGGACTGGTTTCACGAGCGGCCTGAAGGATACAAGCATTGAATTCCTTCACTATGCTGTTAATATCCTTACCTTCTATGGACAGCTGTCCCACCAGGATACCTGTACGATGTCTGTACATTGTCCAGTTTGCTTTTTTATAGTTCCATCTGGGAAGAGGGTTACTGGTGTTAAGGAGTTCATTTTCTATTGTCAGGAAGACCGGTCGATGGTCGCTACCTCCAAGTTGTTTTCCAACTTCGCGTGTAATGTTCCACTTCAGGTCTGGAGAGTGAAATGCCAGATCTGGTGTTGAGGTTGTACGCCAAGCCCTTGAGTAAAATGTTGGGGGATCCATTGGCTGGTTGATCAGGAGAAGTCCATTATCATCCTGCCAGCTCTCAACTTCCTCTCCTCTCTTGTCTATGTGGTCATAGCCCCAGCTCTGGGAATGGCTGTTAAAATCGCCACAGACCATCAGTCTCTCTTTGTGTGGGATTGTTTCTAAAGCAAGTGGGCGGTCATTAGGACAGTAATAGTTAAGGTGGAAATCTGTATTACTACTTTTTAGATAGATCATCTGGTATTCAGCTCCTTCCATGAACACACCCACCTGACATGCGCTGATGTTATTCTTAACAAGTGTGAGTACTCCTCCTTTTCTTCTGTCCTGTCGGTCTGATCTAAAACACTGGTATCCTCTGATTTTAAAGGCAGCATCTTTGGTTAGGTGAAATAAAGAACATGAAACATTCATATGTTTGGCAACAATATGAAATACACTGGCTCTGTGTCTAAAGTTACAAGGGGTGATTGATAAGTTCTTGGCATAAGGTACAAATACTTGAAACACACAGTTGATATTACGTGCATTTGTAGATCAGGTTAATGTAATTTCAAGAAATTAACTGCAACCAAATTTTTTTTACAGGCTTCTGAAGTGGTAAGGGGTGGTGGAAATTGACAAAATGGATAAATTTCTCATCGAGCAGTCATTCGCTACTCTACATCAAGGGTGTATCATCGAAGGAGATCCATGAGGACATGGTGGAGACTCTAGGGGAGAGTGCCCCTTCTTACAGCACAGTGAAGAAATGGGCAGCTCAATTCAAACATGGAAGGGGGAGTCTGGAAGATGATCCCCGTCCAGGAAGACCAAGAATGGTAACCACCAATGAAACTACTGGCAGAATCCATGACATAATAATGAAGGATCAATGACTAACTGAGCGGTACATTGCTATTGAGTTGAGCATCTCCCAGGAACGTGTTTATGCCATTATTTACAATGATCTTCAAATGACAAAGATCTCTGCTCGATGAGTCCTGGAACTTCTTGGAGCTGATCATAAATGACAGCATCTCAACATGTCAAGAGACAAACTTGGCCATTTTTCTGCAGATCCTGAAAAGTTTCTTCAGCAATTTGTGACTATGGATGAGACTTGGGTTCATCATTTTCAACCAGAAACCAAAGAACACTCAAAGTAGCTGAAACATCATGGATCCCCACCTCCAGAGAAAGCAAGGGTGGTTCTGTCTGCAGGCAAAGTGATGGTTTCCATCTTTTGGGATTCAGAAGGTGTGCTATTGGTAGACTATCTTCAATGGGATTCAGAAGGTGTGCTATTGGTCGACTATCTTCAAAAGGGCAGAACGGTCACCCGGGGCCTATTACGCTAATCTTTTGAAGCAACTACGGGTCAAAATGAAGGAAAAGCGTCCAGGGAAATTGATGAGAGGAGTCACCTTTCAGCAAGACAATGCTCCAGTTCACAGGTTGGCAGTGGCAATGGCTGCCATTCATGAATTCTAGCTTCTTGAACATCCTCCTTACTCCCCAGATTTGCCCCTTTCAGACTATTACCTGTTTACCAAACTCAAAAAGGAGCTCAGTGGTTGCAAATTTTCTTCAAATGATGAAGTCATTCATGCTGTAGACCACTTTCGACTGGCACAAGATGCCGACCTTTACAAAGAAGGAATCCATATGCTCCAGGATTGCTGACTAAGTGCATAAACTTGCAAGGGGACTATGTTGAGAAATAATCCAAAAAAGTTGTCTACAAATAATCCATTGTACCTTATGCCGAGAACTATCAATCACCCCTCGTATATTCACTGAAAGTGAAAAAAAAAAAAAAAAAAGTTAAATATCTACACAATTTGGCTAAAGCAGTGTCTCCCAATATGGGGCATATGTCCCACAAGGGGGGCAATTCTGAATATTTTGGGGAGGAATTAGAATATAAGAATATAGTTATATTATACTTTTTCAGAACATGGTTGGCTATTCTACGGGGGGGGGGGGGGGGGGGGGGGGGGAAGAACAACAGGGATTTTTTCAAAATCTTTGAGACACTGAATTAGGGCCATGATCCAAAAAAAAAAAAGGTCGAGAAACACTGGGCTACAAGCTTCTGCAAGAGGTTAACCATCAAGGACAGAACAAGTTCCTCACCTCAACAATGAGATTGCCTCTTCCACATTTCTAGCTTCCTCTCCATCCAAGTCCATCAAGTTGACATTCTCCTCTAATGGAACCTCAATATGAGTGAGCTTCTCTTTTGCTTTTGCCGCTGAATGTTCAACAGATGCATTAAAAGGGAAGAAAAAAATGAGTTCATCTCCATGACACGTTTGATAAATTTACTCAGGCACTAACTACAGTCCAGTAAAACATGATGGGAAAAGAAATGAAAATGTGAATTTTATCCCCACCAATTTCTTCCTCCAACATAAGAAAACAGATGACTGCCTAATTTCTCTTTACTCTCGAGTTAATCAACGCCTGTGCCTCAACATTATTTCCATAACAGCTAACAAAAAAGTTTTATCCTACTCTTGAGAACTTCATTAAAAAATTATGGCATCTTGAACAAAGAATGGAAGAGAGAACAGACAAACGAAAATTATGTATGCACAAGAGATGAGTGAAACAAGGCCAAGGGGTAGACCAAGACAGAAATGGAAAGACAACATAGAAGAGAATATAAAAGAAATTGGTGTCACCAACTGGAGAGAGAAGATTAAGAATGGAGGCGAACTTTATCTGCAGCAACGAGCCGTAATGGCTCAGAAAACTGAAGAAGAGCAAAACTGCACTTAAAAAAGAAATTTTACTTTTCTCTAGACCTGATCTTACAAGAAGATAAAAAATGAATCATTAAAAAAAAAATGGAAACTGTTCCAAAATTCACATTTGTGAGTTGTCATTTCACTGGTTGTTTCCAAAGAACCTGATACACCAGCCCATCTGACATTTGACCTCTAAACTTTCACCTTACTAAATGAGGGTAAGTTAAAAAAAAAAAAAAAATAACCTCAAATCAGGGGATGTAAGCACTGGAAGATATATGAAAAGACTCACCTTCAAGTCTTTTCATATGTGAGGGCAAATCAAAAAGCATTGAAAAAAAAATACACGAAAACATCAGAAGGTGAGTCAAAGTTTTTTCATATAGTTTTCAACAGTTGCATCCTCTTAGTTGCAGTTACTTGTTTATTCTCTTTTTAAAAAATGTTTTTCAATGGTTATGTCCCTTCATCTGTGGTTACTTTTTGACTCACCCTTTTACATTAATTAATACCGTTACTTGGCATTCATTCTGAAATTACAGAGAAAATATGTGGTCAACCTACCCTCAGCTGCTGCAGCCATTCTCTCCTGGTTCTCAATGATCTGCGCTCGAGTCAGTTTAGCTGCCTGAGATCTGGCTCCTTTAATGCTGTCCATTTCCTGTTCATGCAGCTGCTGCAGGGTCTTCTTGTGATCAAGCTGTTCTTGTCTTTTCTTTTCCTTTTCTTCCTGCAAGCAAAAGCTTTCACGATGTATTCTCTCATACCATACAAGGGACTGTAAATTATGCACATTAGATAGGTTGACAGTCCTAAGCAAGCTATAGCTAATCTGGGGTTCACAGGTCCATATATGAACTTTGTTGGGGGGGGGGGGGGGGTTCACAGACCAGTAAATGGTTTGGCTTAATTTCAGAATATGTTATATGCATCATCTGTATTCCATTTGTTGCTTTATTTTTAATGGCGGGTCCACAGCTGTTCTCATGCTGCTTTCCTTTTGGGAATCCACAGCTGTTTTCAGGTTGGAGTGGGGGTCCACAGCCAAAACAATGTTAAGAACCACTGGCTTATTCAAACTTTCATCTTCACAAAGTCTAAATCTGGTGCTGTGCACAAGCACACTCCTTCATATGAAGAAATAAGAAAAAAATTATCACACAAACAGTATGTGCAAGGGATGTGAAGCTGGAAGCAGTTCTGAGGGAGTCTTGACATCTTTGGGGATTATGGCTATTTCTCATCAAATTCTGACCACAGCTTTAGACTGCCCATGACTGATCCACCACATCTCTTCATTATTTCTGCATTACTTGTAATGTGAACTGATGACCTAGTGCAGAACATTTCTTTACTCACTCTTATGATGAAGTCTTCAGAAACTGCATCAGTTTGAAAATGGATTTAGAAAGAATTAAAAATGCAAGAAAATATAAAGTCCAACTTGCAGTCTTTGTCAGATAACAAATTCTGCACAACTAAATTTGGTAATTAGTATTCCATTTATTATTCTCAGATACTGAATTAACACAGCCTTATTTAAAAAAACAGAAAAATAAGCAAATGTTTCTAGAGCCTGGTCTACCTCACACAGATATGACAAGCCTTCTCTGGCACTTTTTGTCTAAGAACACAGCAGGCAGATTTCAACTGTAGTGGCTCCTCTCATGACTTTCATTCATTCAGCTTTTTCAGCCTTTGCAACTCACTGCTGCTGATAAGACTTCCTATCTGTCCTTAGTCTTCTCCTCCCAACTGTCCACTCTGATGGCTCGTAGGTCTTCTTTTAGGCTGTCATGCCACCATTGTCTTGGTCTCCAGCTTGGTCTGTCTCCATTTATCACTTCTGTTTGTGTTCTTTTTGTCTGTACTTCTGTTTGTGTTCTTTTTGTCTGTCTATTTCTGTCTGTGCTTTTTTTGTCTGTCTATTCTCATCCATTCTCTCCAAGTGTCCCAGCCACCTTATGACTGACTCTACCAATATTGGATTTACATAAATCAGCTACAGTGACAGCAAACAAAGTTCATGTTACAAGGTGTAGCTTCCTTCCACCTTTCCTCCCATCTGTGACCTTAAGCAAGGTTGCTCTCCATATAACTCAGTTTTTTCACAAGTTCTACCCATATTTCATGGCTGACGGTAAAGAAAAAAAAATCTTGCATTGATGACTTATAAAATACTTTTAATAACAGGTCTGCAAATTTGTAAAAATGTGATTAGTTAACAAGGTCAGGAGGAAAATTATAGTTCAATATTTGGGTTCATTAATTCTCACCAAAACCTAGCAATCAAATGATATAAGCTAAAAATAAGCTGGAGAACTATGGACCTTTCTCTGTTGTTTTCGGACAACATGCTTGTCATCATCTTTCCAGAGTGCATCTTCCTTTTCTTTCTCAACCCTTTCAACTTCAGCTAGCTTCACTGCATCTTTTCTGGCACGAGCCTCCGCAGCCTTCGAATTCTCTCCTTTAAATTTTTTTGGCATTGCTACTTCTAGGTGCTGTAAGAACTGCTCCCAAGTGCTGAAATTCAGTGAACAATATTGACTGTTAAGTATTTATTGCTAAATAGTTTTTAATGATGAATAAAATTAACTTAAATAGTGTCCTTCCATGCCACTAATGTAACAGCATACAATCATAATATACAGTAACGTACAATCACAACGTACAATCATAAATGGCTGACTCTAGAAAACTAGGTTTTGATCTAGAATCTTTTGAGACAGAAAACTGGGAAAGACTTTCAAATACAAGTTGGAGTGAAATGGAGGTAAAGCAAACCTGAATAGGACTGAAACAAGAATCATCATCATCATCATCAGGTGCTGTGCCGACTGGCATTGGCTATTATGCTTCTCCAGAGTACACAATCCTTCATGCAGGCCATCAGCTCAGTTGGTGATCTCCTCTCACGCCATCCTGTCAGACTGTCCAGTAACATTTGTCTTGGTCTTCCTCTTGATCTTCTTCCTTCTATTTTTCCTGTTGTTATAATATTTTCAATGCCCCCTCTTCTGATTTCATGTCCTGTGAAAGTACATTGTCTCTCTCTTATTTTTTTGACAAGATTTTTTGTCTCTCCATCTCTTCTCATACATTCTTCATTAGTTATTTTTGCTGTCCAGGGGATTCATAACATTCTTCTAATAAACCACATTTCTGCTGCTTCCAATGATTTTTGTGCAGACCTGCCTATTGTCCATGATTCACTTACATATAACAAGATAGGTTCAATATAGCATTTTAGGACTCGTTTTCTAACATTCATTGATAAGGATGTGTTGGATAATATGTTTCTCATTCTCTGAAATGCAGTCTCTGCTTGGCCTATTCTGTTCCTAATTTCTGTTCCTCATTTCCCATCTGCCTATTGTCCATGATTCACTTCCATATAACAAGATAGGTTCATTACAAGAATATCACAAAGAAATAATACTGTAACCAGGACTGACTCTGCCTAAGGAAAATACTCAGCATCAAGTGGAACAAATTTAGGAACAATGCAGAGATAAGACAGATGAGTCAACAACAACCAGTCTCATGGGTGGTCAGGAAAAGGAGATGGACATATGTTGGTCACGTCATGAGAAGAAACGATCAGAGAATCCCAAAACAAGCTATCAAGTGGAACACAACAGGCCTAAGAAAAAGTGGCAGACCGCGTGAAACTCTGAACAGGACATTGTTAAGAGAGGCCAAATTAACAGGCATAAAATCCCTTGATGAGGTTGAAAGGCTCGCCGAAGACAGGAAAAATTGGTGAACTACTTTGTGAGTCCTATGTGACATTTAACGGCACAGGAAGGATATAAGATATAAGAATCAGGACTGACTAAGAAGAGGACTACTTCAGGACAGAGAAAGAAAGATAATTAGGCCAGGAACGTTGAGTCATCAAGGATCGGAGAGAAAGATAAATATGATGGGAACGACAGTCAGCGTGGCAGAGAAAGACAGACAGGTTGGTCAAGAATGACGGCCATCAGGGTGGAAGAAAGGAAATGATGCTAGTGAAGCCTGCACAGAGGTTCATTTCTTAGGACCATGTCAGGGTGTAAGAAAAGCCACTGTAACACACTTCCCATCCAACATGATGCCTTACAAGCTTTACAGCTGATGGTCAGTGCTAAGAGCTGGTTCATGTGTACAGCCTAAAGACAAGTGCTATGGAGTCTGAGGTAATTTTGGTTGGAGTCGGAGTTAGTAAAAATACATCATTTTTGATGGAGTCAAAGAGTCAGTACAAAAAATACAAAACCCAAGCCTGAAAGTCATTTTGAGTGGAGTCAGCAGAAATATATCATTTATTTAGGAGCTTGAATCAGTCAGCAGAAGAAAAATATAAGAATCAGATTCAACTGAAATGTACAATTTTTGAAGGAACTGGAATCAGACAGTTGAAAAAAAAATAGGAGTAATAGATGAACTCACATACAGACTCCACTTTACTGCCTAAAGCAATAAGTCTTTGAAACACTTGTGCAGCTAAAGGTTGGATGGCTTGCCTGTTGTAAGCCTGCTCCAAGGAAAACTGGCAGGCAAACAACAAGAATGTATGTTATACCACACAGTGAATTATATAGCTACTAAAATTTAACAAAGCAAACTCCTTTGTTGGCATAAAACATGAACTTATATCACATTCCATCCATCCAAATACATGAATATATATTATAAATAATTTAATTCCGTTGTCTTAACAATGGTGAACAAAACAATGTCACAATTAAAAAAGTACATTTAGTCTGCTGTCTTTTCTGTCCATTTAAAAACTGTATTTTCTAAGTGACAGAAATTTTCATTGTCTCAATTGTTTTTTTTTCACTAGTAGCTATGTTGTATGTTCTGTGTTATGTGGTTTTTTTAAATTCAGTTTCTTCTTTTTTTTGTATAGTCTCTCTGGTGTTTCCAATCAATTTGGTTGCACTACTTTTCCCATATCACTTGGTTTGCCCATTCAGGATTTTTCTTTCAGTCTCTCTCATTATCTCCTTCCCCCTCCCCAAGTTTTCCAGTGACTTTCAGGTTTTTGAGCTTTTGTCTTCTCGTTAGATATTCAAAGAATCGTTACTGCCTTCAATTCACTGATTTAACCGGCTTAAGTTGTTCTCTTAGAACTTTGTTCTTCTGGACATACAATGTATTTGTTATTTCTTTATCCATAACTATATCATTTATTTCTTTCAGTTTTTCATCTGTTTGTTATTAAAAAGTCCTAGTGTTATACAGTTATGCAGTACTGAATTGTAGATCTTTTTCTAATTTTCAAGAGCATTCTTTTATCTGTTTGCATCTTATTCATGTTGTTAACAAAAACCAAAAAAAAATAATTCTGCCGTTTCTGTTCGTGACTTCACTTCATTGGTTACTACCGTCTGCCGTAGGACTGTATGAGCACTCAATGACTGGTCCTCATAAAGTATACATGTTCTAACATGCAACATACCTACAACAGCTGTGTACTAGTTTGTGTCCAAATATGAACATGCACATATAAAATAGATATGATGTAATATTCTCAATCGAACAAATCAAACTGACTGAATCATCGTTACAAAAATCACGCTTTATTTACTTCTCTGGGCTTATATTCAGTTCTGTTACACCGGAAGTATGCAACATCTGTAATCGGAAAACGCGATTACGATACCAAAACATAACTGTCGATTACAACACGGCTAGAAATACAGCACTGTTTATTTATTTATGTACATTATTTATGCACAATTTATTCCTGTTGTTGATTTCTTTACATATTCAGAATGTTAATTAAATTTAACATTTACGTTCTTTATTATCAGAGAAAAGAACCGACTTATGCACCATTAAAGTCTAAAATGGATCGTGAAAAAAGTATCGAGTCTCTTTGAGCCACAGTCGAAAAACCGGTTTTAAATCGACTGAAAACCGGCTAACTTTTGAGGAGAACGTATCTTTTTACCCACCGGTAAATGATGTTAATAGAAAAAGGCTGGGAATGGGTTAGACGAAACCAACTATTCCGTGGAACGAAAATATCATACCTGCATATCCATACACTTCGAGAGAAATGCATTCAAGTCCTTTACCGCAAGTCTGAAGTCAAGTCTCTAGTTACTACCTTCAGGCCTCAAGTCTTGAAACAAAAATGTCTTAATCAAGTCAAACTGATGATGTAACCATATTCTGCGGCAATGTTTTTACAAATTACTACGTAAACTGATTTACACACGCACAAACTTAAACTTAGAACATAATGTTATATTTAAAAAGATCATATATTACAATTTTTTATAAATAGGAAACTACGAGGTTTTGGTACGGTAAAGTAAGATAACAAATATTGTAGGATTAAACCTCGAAAAAATCGTAGACAAAGCACTTTAGTGAGACGTGAGAGAAAGAAAAATCACAAGAGAATTACCTGGGATTCGAACACGGACTCCGGTAGGACGAGCAGCCGTCTAGCCACGAGAGAACAGCGTACTATCGACTTAGCCAACTAGCACCCCAGAAAAGGTGTTTTGTTGACATAGTCTTTAGTAACTGCTCAGCAGACATGAGAGATCGTGACACCCGGAAAGAAACGAGGTCGTGACACACAGAAATTCCGTAGCTTAGACTCATTCTCTCTAGCAGGTACCAACTAGACAAACATACACACGGTCTCCTGCCATGTCTGGTGCAAACTTGAACAACAATAACAAACGAACGAATACTTATTACATGAAGTTAGTTTCAGGTATAGTTTTAAGGAACAATTTTTTATAAATAGGAAACTACGAGGTTTTGGTACGGTAAAGTAAGATAACAAATATTGTAGGATTAAACCTCGAAAAAATCGTAGACAAAGCACTTTAGTGAGACGTGAGAGAAAGAAAAATCACAAGATCTCTCATGTCTGCTGAGCGGTTACTAAAGACTATGTCAACAAAACACCTTTTTTGGGGTGCTAGTTGGCTAAGTCGATAGTACGCTGTTCTCTCGTGGCTAGACGGCTGCTCGTCCTACCGGAGTCCATGTTCGAATCCCAGGTAATTCTCTTGTGATTTTTCTTTCTCTCACGTCTCACTAAAGTGCTTTGTCTACGATTTTTTCGAGGTTTAATCCTACAGTATTTGTTATCTTACTTTAACATATATCACAATATCCACTATTTGCTAACACATCTCTTGTAAGAAATATATTGCCAATATTGTCTACAAAACAACAATACTAATTTCTTCATTCAAAATAAAATATAACTTTCATGCCATTTCTGGGACAACAAAGGCTTCTTGTTAACAGCTCTTTGTATTTAAGCACCGTAGAATGGCTTATAAAATTAGAAATACCTAATTACAGCTTTAAACTAAGATGCCTTATTAATATATATATATATATATATATATATATATATATATATATGGACTTGAGTAGCATATGGTGGCAAGTAATAAACACATGGAAACAGTGGCAATGCAATTCACTTAAAAAGTAAACTCTTGACTGGACAATTCTGTGGTTAAAAAAGGATAATGTGTTCTGAAACCAATCAGCATGCATATGGCTGACAGTAACAATCAAAGATTCACAACTCAGTTGTTTACAGCTAATTCCAGTGTAGAAAAACGGATCAGGAATATGGGACGCTGGAACCACACTGTCTGAACTCGAAATTCAGCTACATTTAACATTCCCCCTCTTTGCTAAGTTTACTCTTTCCTCACCTGTAACAGAGCCCTTTCACTGCATTAGATCACAAACCCTCTATCCCAACCACATTCATCTATTTCACCATTTTCTCAACCAGATTACAGTTCTCTCTCTCTCTCTCTCTCTCTCTCTCTCTCTCTCTCTGTTCCGCTCCCTCTACCCCCTCTTTACTACCAACCTATCACATATCCCAAGTGTTCATTTAAAACATTCACAATACTTTACCACACGCATTCTTGAACGCAACTTCTTACAAGTCACTACTAAACGCTCCATTTTTCTTTTCTAATCTTTTTTTTTTCATTCATGTTTGTTACACATCATTCATGTGAATTTATATTATATTTTTTCCCTGTTTCTTTGTCCTGTATTTTTTGTTTGTTTGTTTGTTTTGTTTTTTGTATGATTAAGGTTAAAATCGAAACGTCAAACTGCATGCTCGTTAACTAATAAAGCTGTTCTTACTTTTGTTTTAAATAGTTCAACACTGTGTTAGCACAGCTTTCCTGCAGTGGCTTTGTGTATACTTATATATTTAGCTTTGTATATACTTATACCTAAAAACTATTCATCGGAAAAGAGTCATGTTACTGGCAACTTCTAGACAGCGAACCTCTCACTAAGTTATCTGTTCAAAAGAGTATCGCTGGACAGAACCACGTGGACAACCCTACTATATTTTTAAAGTACAGACCTTGAACCTCACATCATTATATACAAGACTTGTCACAAAACGGGCATGCCAGCGAGGTTTTATTGGCTAGTGATTTAAATCGTTCCTGTTAAACCCCATCTGCTTCGCATTATCTGCTGTACAGGCGTTAATGACGACCCAGAGATCGTTAATCTGTCTAGAGCGAACGAATTATTACATGTCCTATTGGAAAAATAGAACAAAGAAGTGAAATCAAGGAAAAAAAAAACTGAGCACTAAATCACAAAGGCTGAAAGAATAAGTCTTAAATAATTATGCACATAAAGACAACGAGGTAAAGGAATTGTGCCGGCAAGATAAACGTCAGTACTACGACAACTTATCAGAAGCAGCAGAGAAAGCAGCGCATGAAAATGACATGAAAACCATCTATAAAATCACAAAGTAGATGATAGGTAACTTCAGCACGAGATGTGAATGTGCAATAAAGACACGCAAGGGACAGCTGATCAGTGGAGAAAGAGAAAAACATTGAAAGACGGAGGGAACACTTCAACACTCTACTAAACAGAACGCAAGCAGCACAAACAACAGACATACCTGAAGCAAAAACGAAACTAAACATCAATACATGACCAGTAACAATAAGTGAAGTAAAGGAGGCAATAAAGAAGCTAAAATTAGACAGGGCAACAGGCGAAGATAAAGTGACTGATGAGATGTTGAAAGCAGAAGAGATAGAAACACAAAAACAATTCCGCCGGATACTACAACAAATTTGAGATCTAGAAAAAGCTACAGAAGAGTGGAAAACTGCCCTTATCGTAAAACTACCAAAGAAAGGTCACCTCAGAGATTGCGGGAACTGGAGAGGCATTACTTTCCTGCCACTCGCCAGTAAAGTATTCTGCCACATAATCATTAACAGAATTGTACCAGCACTTGAAGGAAAACTTCGGAAAGAGCAGGCAGGATTTAGGAAAGGAAGATCATGCATAGACCACATATTTGTACTTAGACAAATATTAGAGCAGGCAAATGAGTGACATAGCACAATATACGTACTGTTTATAGATTTTGAGAAAGCTTTCAACAGTGTCAACAGAGATGCACTGTGGAAAATTCTAAGATGGCATGGCCTCCCTCAGAAGATAGTGAATGTCATCAAAGCCCTATACGAGGGTTTTCAGTGCAAAGTGATCTGTGGAGAACACACCTCCAGCAGCTTTAGGGTACAAACAAGAGTAAAGCAGGGATGTGTACTATCACCAACATTATTTATTTTAGCAGTAGACTGTTAATGAAGGAGGCAACATCAGATAAACGCAGAGGATTACAATGGACCCTCGACACAGTGCTGGAGGACCTTGATTTTGCCGACGACATTTGTCTACTGTCAAGTAGACATAAAGATATGCAAGATATAATAAACAAGCTAACTTAAAATGCTAACAATATAGGATTAAAATCAACGTAGGAAAGACAAAGGTAATGAAGCAAAATGTTAACAACAGAAATGTACTCAGAGTAGATAGAAAGTTAGTGGTGGAGGTCAACGAATTTGTTTATCTTGGCAACAGAGTAGCAGAAGATGGAGACAGCACAGAGGACATCAGCAGCAGACTTACTAGATCAAACCAGGCTTTTGTAATACTGCAGACTATATGGAAATAGAAAAAAAAAACTAAGCATGAGTACGAAAATCAGGATATTTAAGAGCAATGTTCTAAGTGTACTACTCTATGGAAGTGAATGCTGGAAAATCACCAAAACCATAGGAAATAAGCTGAATTATTTCCAGACTAAATGTTTACGAAGAATTAGAAGAATATAAGAAGTAACATCTTGTTGACAGAAATGCAGATGAAGACAATGCCAGCAATTATTGAGGAAAGAGGATGGCAATGGTTCAGGCATGTCCTGCGGAAGACCGACAACTCACGACCAAAAATAGCACTAAGATAGACACCACAGGGGAACAGACGTAAGAATAGACCAAAGGAGACATGGAGGAGGACAACAGAGAGGATGATGAGCAATGGAGGACTCACCTGGGCAAGAGTGGAAAAAAGTCAAAGGACAGGCGTCAAACTGGATATACTCGACGGCACACATGGGGACTGAAATCTTTGAAGTATGCAGCGTACTACTAATACACGAGATAAAATAAAGTCGTCGAGTCGACTGACTAAATATGTCAAATCGCACGTCCAGCCGAATCGCTGTCTACATTTTGAAGTCGAGTTTAAGTCGCTATTTAGGATGACTCGGGTCGGAGTAGATAGACTCGAGTCTACATTTCTACTATGAAAGCGGTTTACTTACCTGTCAGTCCATTGTATCTACATCACTACTATGAACGCTGTTTACTTACCTGTCAGTCCATTGCGATACCTGGATTGAAAAGTCCAGGACATATGGATCTTACTAACACACGATAAATAGTGTATAAGTATAAAACTAACACAAAGCACTGCAGTAAAGTAAAATAACTTCTTCTACTAAGTTATTTTCACTGCGACAAACGTTTTTGTACGTCTTAACTCTCTTTTGTTCTTCCAGTACACCTTTACTTTATCTCCGCTCTCTAATTCTTCGTCCTGTGTGTGTTTGTATGAATTCTTTCCGTGCCAGAAGGACAAAACGCGGAGGTTCATTTGAGTGCCAGAGTAAAAGCACGGGTCTTGATATGTATAGGGGTATATTTGTAACACAGCATTTCCTTGTACTTCCGTGTACTTTCAAAATATAACTAAATGTATGAAGATTTTATAAATGCAGAATTTTTTTTTTTAGGAAAAAGAAGTAGTGTGATTTTTTAGACAATAGTTGTGTCCTACTTACCATTGGGTACCTCTAGATCTAGAGTACTTACCATTTGAGATGTGTAGATATACCTGTTGACGTCGTATTATGATTCAGTGTTGCATTATCGGTAGAATAATGTCTGAAATAATATTCTAACTACTTCTCCAGTCGTCTAATATGTCTAGATCTACTTGGGATACATTCAAGAGAACAGTGGTCTGGTCACAGGCCATGTCCATACCCCTATCCACATCACCAAAAATTGAAATTTCTCGATGTTTCTCTTTGTTTTTCTCGCTCGATTCGGTCGTAACTAAGCACTCTTCCACCATTTTGTAAAGGGACATAAGCAGTTAACGTGCGAACCAAAATGAGAAATACAGTTATACGAAACGAAACATGTGGGAATAGAGGAACCAAAGGCATGAAAGTCAAAATCGACTTTGGGTTTTACATGAGCCAAAGGCACGTAAACGTTACGACTTTGTATTCGTTAAATAATAAAGCTGTTCCTACTTTTTCCCTAGTTTATACACATGGATCTTACATTCCACATGCCAAGTCTGGTGATCAATGAGACCTTTTTTTCCTGCTTTCAAGTTCGTCATTTTACAGGTACTTTTATAAAGTCGGTCTGTGCGATCGAAGAAGAATAAGAAGATAAAGTCGGTCTATCATGGTATACTCCATGTATATGTGTAGTAGTCAGATGTGGCGGGCCAAAACTATGCTATCTGAGCCCGTCATAAGGGCAGTAGATGACTAGTGTAACTAAATAACATCTTTCATCGTTGAAATCTATTCGCGGAGCCCTGGCAATGGCCAGTCTGAGAGGAAGTATACCCATTTTGGGCCATTACTTTCTCTTTCATGCTCAAGCTATACACACAGATGAAGTATGATCACTTAACTATGTTTCCTGCATTTCTTAAGAGCTACTGTAGTTTCTTCTTCTTCTTCTTCTTCTTCTTCTTCTTCTTCCTCCTCCTCCTCCTCCTGAGACTGCGAACTGGTGTTCTTTCCGGCTGATGCTGTGAAGGTGTTGAGGCACATCATCGTATCGGCGTGGGAGCTGGTTATGGCAACTAGTTTTTCAGTCCCAGAGTGCAGCTAAAAAGCAGGGGGTGTGTAATGCTTCTTTAGCAGACTCCACCACCATGGGGACTATGGGGATAACTGCCCCGTTAGCCGAACGAAGAGGTGGAACAGGGTCTTGGTCACTTATGGTTCGTTAACCCTGACGCTAGCATGTCAGTTATGCGTAGCTGATTGCCAAATCGGACTGTCCCCCCTCCTCTCCCACGTAGTATAGAAAATAACACTATCGCATATTCTACTGTAGTATAAAGAATTAACTGTACCCAAGCTGCAGTAATCCCCCTCTCATTTCTAACGATCAGTTGTCAATAGAACATTTTGCTTGTATTTTATATAGCAAAGTTCCAGGGGATGCCAGAATTTGGGGGGAAAAGAAATCTACTATAAACTGTTTAATTTTTATGGAAGTCTACCAAAACCCTTGGCCCTTTCGAAACACACAGAAGACAATGGGAGCTTCAGGTAGTACTTTTTTCTGCCATAACGCAACAGGTAAATCTGATCTGATATGTTACAGGATATTTAGTCAAATAGAGTGAAACAACCATACACCTGCTCTCATGTCACCAGAGATGTTTCCCAGTCTTCAAAAAATGTGTGTCGACTATTTAACGTTTAGTATACCAAACAACATTAGTGACATATGGAAGTTTCTTGTTACCAAGCATCACAGCAAGTCTTGTGACGGAAAATGGCATAATGCCTTTTTTTTTAACCCTTTACAGCAGGTTCAAATTATGAACTCCTACCTACTAACTACAGAATAATACCGTACGACTGTAGTTATTGTATTTTTATTTATTTATCTTGTTCTCCCTAAAAAAAACTGTTTAATAGTTCATGGTTAGCCAAGTGTTAACGCTTTTATCTCTTAAAAGGAGAAAAAATGTTGTAATCTCCTTAGTCATTATTCCTAAGCGTTCACAACTTGGTTTTTATTACTTTTCAAGGCTGGACACTACTGTTTTTATTTTAGATCCGTAACATTTTCATGCATATGTCAAATAATATCGGTGACAAAGGCATATGAACAATTCTTGATGCTAGAATACCTCGACCGTGTGATTTAAAAAAAATCCACACGAACAGATGACGTCAAAACATATGAAATCTGCACTCTCTGTTGTCTCGGGGGAGTGTCTAGTTGACGTAGCGAACTGACGTCAAGCAGCATTTGCATAGTAACCATCTTCCTTGTGTTCACAGCGATTGCACGAAAGGATGGTTGACCCGTATGTATGAAGTATTTTAAATAAGCTTGCCCTCATTGTACACGTCCAGATTTGCTTGTACAAATATTGCAAACTTTAACGGTAGGTCTAGTGCCAGGATAACAGGCCTGCTAGTATGCGCGAGGTTGTGTCTATCCATCTTGGTCAGGCAGGAGTCCAGATAGGTAACGCCTGTTGGGAACTCTACTGCCTGGAGCATGGCATTCAACCCGATGGACAAATGCCATCAGACAAGACGATTGGTGGTGGAGACGACTCATTCAACACATTTTTCAGCGAGACTGGATCTGGGAAACACGTTCCTCGAGCTGCGTTTCTAGATTTGGAACCAACAGTCGTGGACGAAGTGAGAACTGGGACTTACAGGCAGCTCTTTCACCCTGAGCAGTTGATATCAGGTCAGTAGCGCTTCGCTGTTGGTGACTGCTTTTATTGAATATGAACTCATTATTAAAGACTGGCTTGATTAGATATGAATTCGTTATTGGTGGCCTGATTGGGTGAGTGGTTAGGCGCTCGGTCTGTTATTCCGGTGGTACTGGGTTCAAGCCCTAGCAGTGAGGGTTTTTTTTTCTTTTTTTCTGGTACCACCACACCAAAAAGGGCCCCGGGGTCCACGTGGCCTCTAGAAATGGATACCGGAGAAATCTGGGAAGGCAAATGCGGCCAGGCGCGATAGTGACCACATCAGACTTTCATGTGTCGAAGGTCTTGGAAATACAGGCCCAATACCGTATTCCCAACGTGCCTTAATGGCGCGGAAACGAGGATTTTACCTTTTACATATTAATTCATTTATTAACGACTGCTTTGATCAAATATGAGTTCATTGTGAATGATTTGTTTGATCAAGCATGAACGAAACGTGTGTAACTTTTAGGCACGCAAAAAGGGTTCTAAATTGTACGTGTCGTTCTCAACTGGTGTTTAAGCATCTCGAAACACACACGACATTTAAATTCTTGTATTCCTAAACATCTAATAATAGCAGCAGTTGTCTTGAGTGTGGCAAAATATTTGTAGAATAGCAAATTACATTACCGATAATATTTCCATGTGAAAAAATACACGCCATTAGAGGCTGCCAGTTGACATCATCATCATTATCATCACCACCACCACCACCACCACCATCATCATCATCATCATCATCATCATCGTGTCTAGATGCACATAAAACAGAGACTAGAAGCTATCTTTCACTACGGATTATCACAGGTGCCATGAGGTCCACACCAATAGTAGAAATGCAGCAAATAGTTGGTGTTCAACCGCTAAAGGAACGTAGAGACACAAAGGTCATGACCATGGGAGAAAGAAAAATTCCTTAGCTCTGTAAGCCATCCCCTGAAGGAGAGATTCAATAACTTGGCATTAGGACGGCTTAAAAGAAGCAGCTTCATTCATCAGGCCAAGCGTATGCGTAAGCTGATACCTGACCTTCCAACTGTAGTCGCTCCATTATCATCTGTACCAGAGCATGCACCATGGAAAGAAGCAGATTATACACAAATAACTATTCAGACTGAAGTGAAAGGTGTGCAGAATGGTGAGATGCAAAGCAGCCTTGTAAGATCAACAGCCACACTTAGTGTGCTAGATGACAAATATCCATGTGACACCTGGATACGTGTGTATACAGACAGATCTGCACACAATGCCATAAAGAATGGAGGGGCAGGAGGACATATTGAATATTCAAACAACACAACTGACAAGATTTCCATACCCACTGGAAAATACTGCAACAACTTTGATGCAGAAGTTAGGGCAATTATTGCTGCGGTTGAAAAACTATCAGACTCCAGAATTGATACATGTCCTGTAGTAATTCTCACAGATGCAAGATCAGTACTGGAGGCTCTTCAGTGCAACAAACTACCAGACCTTAAGGATGCCTTGTCAAAAATTGGCTTACAACATGGAGTCACTTTGCAATGGATTCCCTCCCACTGTGGGATACCAGGCAATGAGAAAGCTGACCATCTGGCCAAAGAGGGCACTGAAATGGAGCAACCAGACATACCAATCACTTATAATCAGAAGAAAAACATGATAAAAACCTACAGGAAGCCACAAACACCACCACATGATGACTATCACATGCTAAACAGAAAGGAACAAGTCACCATCTTCCGTCTCCGAACAGGACACAGCCGACTCCGAAGTCATATGTATACAAAGTTTAAGGTTGGTACTACTAATCTATGTACATGTGCCCAGGTGCCCCAAACTGTGGAACATATCCTCCAGAACTGCATCAACTACGAGACACTGAGAAGTAATTACTGGCCCAGTGAAACCACTAAAGAAGATAAGCTCTACGGTTCCATACATGAATTACAAAAAACAGTGAAATTTATCCAAGAGACAGGACTGCAGATATAGACAGACAGTGCGAACGAAGAAGAAGAAGAAGCTATCTTTAGACAATCTTTGATATTTCCCATATTTTCTGCCCATTGAAACTTCATCAAAAGTACGTGTGTCATAGGGAGACGGATGGGGAGGTACAGGTTCAAGAGAAAGGGTGGGTTAGTGAAGAGAGAGAGAGAGAGAGAGAGAGAGAGAGAGAGAGGAATCTAAGCTGAAAAAAGGAAGAAAAAAGACCAAGAGGATGGCATTGTAAAAATGAGTAGACATCACTGAAGACAAGTAATTTGTGTACGTATGCCATCAGTACGAAAGATGAAACATCATAGGATGACAAGTAATTCATGTACGTATGCCATTAATACGAAAGATGAAATATGATGGGATGACAAGTAATTTATGTACATATGCCATTAGTACGAAAGATGAAATATGATGGGATGACAGTAATTTATGTATATATGCCATCACTACGAAAGATGAAATATGATGGGATGACAAGTAAATTATGTACGTATGCCATCAGTATGAAAGATGAAATATGATGGGATAACAAGTAATTTATGTACGTATGCCATTAGTTCGAAAGATGAAACATGATGGGATGACAAGTAATTTATGTACGTATGCCATTAGTACAAAAGATGAAACATGATGGGATGACAAGTAATTTATATACTTATGCCATTAGTACGAAAGATGAAACATGATGTGATGACAAGTAATTTATGTACGTATACTATCAGTACGAAAGATGAAACATAATGGGGTGACAAGTAATTTATGTACGTATGCCATCAGTACGAAAGATGGAACATGATGGGATGACGATTCCATGCTGCAACATCAAAGATGGCAGGGGCTAAATGAATGAAAAATGTACAAAGTTTTAAATATAATTTATAAAAATCCTCCGTAATAAAGTATCACATTCACCACCGCTTGCATGAACGATGACGATGATGATGCCAGTTCGTGGCATAAAAATGAAACATCACAGAAAACGCTACAATTACTTTTTTTTTAAAAGCGACTGATTTGAACCTTTTAACCTTTAAACGGCTTTTAACAAGACAAATAAAGAAAGTCTGATGTTTGTCATAGTCTTTTCATATGTCTTGTTAACAGTCGTTTACAAGGTAACATTAGTTTTAACCAGCAAGTTTTCTTCTTCTTCTTCTGCGTTCTCTCTCAAAAGGGCGATGGGCGATGGCTGCGTTGTGTCACTGTTATGTGCTTACAAAGTCCGACACATCCGTCTTCGTTTCAGTGTATTTTTCAGTACCGGGTTCGCCGTGTCCCACTGTGATCCCTGTTTATTCGGCCAGAATGTTGTCTGTTTCCAGTGTCACATTTAGGAGGTAGAAAAGAATCTTGGTCGGCTATAATTCGACATCCCTGATTGAAGGAATCGCATGCTGATGGTTGGGTACTATCTCTTCCAGGTTGAAAACTGCGTCTTCGCCTCATAATTATTTTGTTTAAACTTTGTTATGCTTGCATGTTTTCTTTTTCCCTTTTTATTTTAAACTTGCAGGGAAAGAGGATGCAGCAAACAACTACGCGAGGGGACATTACACAATTGGGAAAGAGGTGGTAGATCTTGTGTTAGACAGAATACGGAAACTAGCAGATCTTTGCACTGGTCTTCAGGGATTCTTTGTGTTCCACAGTTTCGGCGGAGGAACAGGCTCAGGGTTTACCTCGCTGCTCATGGAAAGATTGTCCGTTGACTACGGCAAGAAGTCTAAAATAGAATTTTCGATTTATCCAGCGCCACAGATATCCACAGCCATAGTAGAGCCGTACAACTCTATCCTTGTAACACACACGACTCTTGAGCATTCTGATGTCTCGTTTCTCGTCGATAATGAGGCAGTCTACGACGTTTGTAGACGCAATCTGGATATCGAAAGACCAACATATACAAATCTAAATCGATTAATTGCCCAAATTGTTTCGTCGATCACAGCTTCTTTACGATTTGACGGTGCTCTTAACGTTGACCTCTTAGAATTCCAGACAAACCTGGTTCCCTATCCCAGAATTCACTTTCCCCTAGTTAATCACTCACCAATTATCTCAGCGGAGAAGGCGTACCACGAGCAACTGAGCGTGGCAGAAATAACCAATGGATGTTTCGAGCCCGGCAATCAACTAGTGAAATGCGATCCCCGCCACGGCAAGTACATGTCCTGCATCCTCTTGTATAGAGGCGACGTCGTGCCGAAAGATGTCAATGCGGCTATTGCCACTATAAAAACTAAACGCACCATTCAGTTTGTTGACTGGTGCCCGACCGGCTTCAAGGTTGGCATCAACTACCAGCCCCCGACAGTAGTTCCCGGCGGTGACCTGGCGAAAGTTCAGAGAGCCGTGTGTATGCTGAGCAACACGACAGCGATATCCGAGGCTTGGGCACGGCTAGATCACAAATTTGACTTGCTTTACGCCAAGAGAGCATTCGTACATTGGTGAGTTTCAACAGCATATTTACCAAACATACATCAACAGATTTTTTTTCGCACTTTTTATTCTTTGTCCAAGTCATGTCATCTGACACCTATATTAATAGTCTTCCTCTTATTTCCATTCCATGCTGATCTCTGACACATCTAGTTTTTATATTCTTCGCTTTCTCATTGTCAGTTACTCTTCATTTCTTCACTGACATGGCGTTAATATACATACAAGGTGCGACAATTAAGTAATGAGACTAATTATATAAAAAATAAAATAACCAGCAGTTGAAGATATAACCTGTATATTTTATTCAAAGTAAGCCACTTGTGCATTGATACAGCGAGTGTCACGATCTAACAAACATTGGAACGACCTCTGCAGTTCTTCTGTTACGCCCCTTTGGGTGTCATCAGTATCGTCAAAGAATCGTTCTTTCAATGGTAACTTTAATTTTGGGAATAGAAAATAATCACAGGGAGACAAATCTAGGGAATAGGGTGGATGGTTGAGAACACACACACACACACACTTGTGTTTGGGCCCAAAAATTCATGTACAACTATCGTCCGGTGAGCCGGTGCATTATCATGAAGAAGGAAATAATTGCCAAGTGTTGAATACTCAGGTTGGACTTGGAGAATCCTTTTCAGTAGGAGTTTCAAAATGCTTAAATAAACTTTGGCAGTGACAGTCTGTCCCTCTGTAATAAATTCTTTGTGAATAGCTCCTTTGCTATGGTAGGAGCACATTGACATTGTCTTCACTTTTTTACTTTTGAAGACGAAATTTTGCCTTTCGGTGATGACGATGACTTCCACTGAGCACTTTATTGTTTAGTTGTGGAGTCATAGCGGAAAATCCATGTTTCATCCTCTGTAACAATCAAACTTAAGAATTTATTTCTGTGACTCATTTTGATGATGTCTTTTGCGTACTCAACACGCTGATGTTTTTGGTCATCAGACAACGAATGTGGTAGAAACCGGCAAGCAAATTTTTTCTTGCCCAAATCTTCCACTAAAATTTTACGAATGGTCTCTCGGTTAACACCAGATTCATCTGCCATCATCCTCACAGTAAAAAAAAAAAACGATCTTATTGTATCCGTTCTCTGACTTTTGCAATGAGTTCCTCATTACGAACAGAAATTGGGCGTCAATTACTAGTTGTATTAGTAATCGTTTCCACACCACTTTTGAATCGTGAATACCACCTGAATATCTGTGCACGAGATAAACAATTATCCCCATAAACTTGTCGCATCAATTCACCTGTCTCAGTGGCACTTTTTCCGAGTTTTAAACAAAATTTAATGTTAGCTTTTTGCTCCATGCTGATTACGTAACAATACATCTCTGACTAGGTCAACAAAATGGAGGCTTGTTTGTCGTCTGCTTATCGGGCGGCGATGAAAAGTTGTAATAACTTCAGATGGGAAATGCAGAACAGAAATTAGGAACAGAACAGGCCAAGCAAAGACTGCATTTCAGAGAATGAGAAACATATTAACCAACACATCCTTATCAATGAATGTTAGAAAACGAGTCCTAAAATGCTATATTGAACCTATCTTGTTATATGGAAGTGAATCATGGACAATAGGCAAGTCTGCACAAAAATCATTGGAAGCAACAGAAATGTGGTTTATTAGAAGAATGTTGCGAATCCCCTGGACAGCAAAAATAACTAATGAAGAATGTAGGAGAAGAGCTGGAGAGACAAAAAAACCTTGTCAAAAAGATAAGAGAGAGACAATGTACTTTCATAGGACATGCAATGAGAAGAGGGGGCATTGAAAAATATTATAACAACAGGAAAGATAGAAGGAAGAAGATTAAGAGGAAGACCAAGAGAAATGATACTGGACAGTCTGACGGGATGGTGTGAGAGGAGATCACCAACTGAGCTGATGGCCTGCATGAAGGATCGTGTACTCTGGAGAAGCATAATAGCCAACGCCAGTCGGCACGGCACATGATGATGATGAAAAGTTGCCAGATCATAGATGAAGGCTGCCTCTTTGGATTCCATGCTTTGCTTCATAGATGGCATTTTTGGCCATAATAAAATCAGTATCATTACTTAATTGTCGGACCTTGTAGTTCTCAGATATGCACTAGCTGGACCCCCCCCCCCCTTTTTTTTTTTAGAACCAGCTGTCCTCTGCTTGATCTCGCATTTGGTTTTTTTGTTTGTTTGGTTTTGTTTTGTGTTTTTAGTTAGATCACTATCACTGCGCCCTAGACAAATCCATAAGTGTTTTGTTGTTATCAATGTACAAAGGCGTACCACACCAGTTCTGTATCGATTTCCATTTCTTCAAGTAACCTTAGCACGATTTTGAGCCGAAATTCTTATACTTTTGCCACATGAAGAGAAATGACTATTTATCTGTGAAGCAACAGTTTATGAAAGTAAAAGATAAAGGTAATTTTGTCACGCCGTAGGTTCACTTAGGAGTTACAGTGTTAGTGTCCATATTTTCCAGTCGGCAGATTAGAAGGTGATGTGGTCAGCACAAATACGAGATAACTGGGAGCAAAGATTACTTTGCTGAAATAACAGAGCAATTATCAGGACAGGCGAGCCAATGCTGGTCAAAATCATATTCTGCCGCTTCGTTTTGCTCATGGTGACTCCTAACAACTAGCTGATGTGCTTCTTTAGCCAGGCTAAAAAAGCTCGCCTTGCCCCTACCTGGCGACAGAGTCTGGCGAGAAACTTGCTTCAAGAAAAGCACTGTCATCCATTCTCCGTGTGAAGTGATAGATATGCACCAGCGCCGCTCACCGAAGTAGCTCCAGTGGGATTATAATAACATCATGGCTCATTAGAAAAGCATTCCTAAAGGCCTCCCACCCCCCCCCCCCCCCGTCTCCCACACCACCTTGACCAAAAGAAATAAAAACAAAAGAGATAATGATTCATACTCTGGAACATAAAATTATACCAATGATGCCAGCTCCCAAGTTTTTTTTTGTCCTTGGTATTTGTAACGGATACCCAATTCTGTCAACAGCACTTACTCTACTACAGCTGCGCCTTTGCTCATTACTTTCATTACCATTATCTTTACTTTCACAACCAAAACTAGTAGCCGGTCAACATTACAACAGTGGGTTTGTAAATTGCGTCCATTGTCCATTATATTTACTTCCACACCAGCAACTTGTTGTAGCTAACCAACACTCTGTCCTTTGCCACAAGCACAACTTTCAGCTTGTTGTAGCTAACACTCTGTCCTTTGCCACAAACACAACTTTCAGGTACGTTGGCGAAGGCATGGAAGAAGGGGAGTTCTCAGAAGCTCGCGAAGATTTAGCTGCTCTGGAGAAAGATTACGAGGAAGTCGGCCTGGACTCGGTTGCCGAAGAGGGCGAAGGAGAGGGTGAAGAATATTAAAAGAAACTGTATGTAGCATGACTCATTCATCGCCAACCGCTCACCTACATCGGGGTTTAAGATTATGGTGCTACAGATCACACAACGACTGACGACAATGTATGTTTGTGTCCAAATTGGTCACTGTTTACAACACACCACAACGGTACAGCAAATTTCTGACATGACGACATTTGGTGTGCTGTGGATTTTTTTTTTTTTAAAGAAATCAGTCTAAAATGTGTTCTCTCGTTCGTGGTTTTATAAAATGCAATGTTCAGATTCTAAAAAGAATCTCGAGTATGGCAAGGGTGAATGCTGTCTATTGTGATTTCATTAAGTTTGAGTAGAACAGTAAATTTATACAGATTCACTCTATAGGGAGTAACCATTGACACTCAAACGAAAAAAAAAGGCGCGAAAGGGAGGGTTTTTTTTTTTTTGACAGAGTTGAATTTGTATAAATCTAATCATATTAGTCGCAGGATTTTTATTAGATTACTCATTCATTTATTACTTTGTACAACTTTAGTATTTAATATTCATAGATTTTATACATGGTATACGTACACCTTCAGTATATAATATTCATAGATTTTATACATGGTATACTATTTTGTAAACTGTATACCGCGCATATAAATTATAAATCAGGAACTAGTCCTCATGAACTTTTGCGAAACTGAATTAGGTGCATGTGTTTTGTTTCCTTTTTGAACTACCTAGAATATTTTATTTGTTAGAGTTTTGGTATTTTTATTCAGAGAATGAATGTAGCCATCTAGAGTGTCAGGACAGGACGCATGGTAGACGCTCGACCCAATCATCGATGTCCAATTACAATCCATTCAATCATATCATGTGACTGACTGACTGTGTAAGCAGTGATTACAGGGCCAGTGTTTTGCACTACACACCATCGTTTGTGGTGTGCTCTTGTGTTGAACGATAGTATGTGCTCTGCCTGATCGTAGGAGCGTGTGTTGAGTAATGTTGTTGGAATGCATGTAAGCATATTAAATAATAGTTTTGCAATACTTTTGTTGTTGTTATTATTATTTAGTTTTGATTTGTTGTTTTGTTAAACTTTAAAAGTGCTTTGGTTTCTTTAACCTAACCTTTTATTTATTTATTTTAAATGCTACTTAAAAGAAGTGAAAGTGATATAGCTCATTATTAGTGAACAAATGCAATATGGCACACGTCTCATATGCGATTATTTCCACAGTCCACACACAAGCTATACGGCGTTGAAACAGAAGCAATACACTAATTCTGTGGGATGGTCCTCTACTGCGCCACCAAACCTCAAACTGGTACAGTTAGTAGAGATACTCCTACAGGGGGTGGAGCAGATGTATCTCAGCTACTGCAATTTGGTTCCAATGAGCCATAGGACCTTCCTGTAAAATAGCGATTGTCTTTCTGTGCACTGTGAATGTGTAGGAAAAAGATTGAAAATAAACGGTGTTACTTGGTTTTAAATGATCGAATCTCCCATAAAAACCGATTGTGCAGCTTGGCATTTATTAGTCGTAGTATGGCATTTAGTTAAAAAAAAAGACTGAAAATTGCAGCTCTAAGGCATCGAGAGTCTGAGGATGGATATCGTAAACAATGTTCCATAACATGTCCCAAGCATGTTCATTTTTTTGGGGGGGGAGCTCAGGTGATATGTTTGATATTGCTGGCACCCAGATCATTGTTAATGTTTGCATTGGCATATCATACAGGAATATGAGATCGGCACACAACGGACTCATTGGAGGATTACGTGTAGTCCAGGTACGTGCATGCGTATGCATTGTATCAAGACAAGGAAGTAACGATTATTGATACTGAAAGTACGCCTTTTGCTGCATCATAGCTTGTCATGTTTTTACACAACAAAGTCCACAGACATCTGTTCCATTTGCACCGCACTCGCTGGCATCATTCATGGAAGTCTAAGCAAAATTTGGACTTACTATTGGATACAGCTTGAAGTCCATGTGCTGTGTTGACTTGCCCAAACCAGAGAGCATCCTTGGCATTGAGAAGGATCTGAAATCTGAGGATCTGGCAAAAGCCAGCCTAATGAAGACGGTTCTTTTTTAAGTGCAAGTTCGTGACATGGTAACTGCGTAGAGCTGATATTGCAGCATTTGTTCAATTAACAAATCGTTAATTTCTCGCAGAAACGACCAGGATTCTCTGGATTCTGATATCTAGTTAACCCTCTTTGGCAAAACATGATACTTCCCACTTTCACAGAACCATTGGAAGTCTGTGGTTGATTCTCTTGACACCCCCCCCCCCCCCACCAAAAGTCTAACAAAATCATAATAAGTTCCAGCCTGCAACATTGCAACTGGGCGAGCATCTTCATGTTTAGTCAGATAATGCCAAACTATCTTCATAAATCAACTCATCAACAAAAAATGAGGCTTGATTTGACTGTACTGATGTACATCAAATTTTCACTATTGATTTGTATCAGGTAACTGAATGAAAAGAAGAATGCATAACTTAATCCTGGAACTAATTTCTTGTGTTGTACGTGTGGTTTTTATATATATGTGTTCTCGCAGTTTGCGAGTCACAAAGGCTGTTTCATATATCTTACATCCTTCCTGTGCCGTTAAACGTCACATAGGGCTCACATGGTAGTTCGCCAAGTTTTCCTGTTTTCAGTGAGCTTTTCAACCTCAAGGGATTTTATGCCTGCTAAATTGCCCTTCTTTCTGTGAGCAGTGTTTTAATAGTGACAGCATGGCATTTCTTATATTCCTTGTCTTTTTTTTTTTTTTTTGTGAGCAGTGTTTGAAACTTGGCAAGACTTGACAGTCTTTATGTTGTGAATCTCAGTTTGTGAGCATTTTATAACACTGAACAAATGTGAAACTGGTAGAATAAAACACTTTACAAACCTTGCAGGATGTAGCACTTGGCAGATGTGCCAGATTGTAGATTATGACAAATGTAAGACTGGCAAAATATGTCTGTGTATGCTAGGCAGATACATCTCATGTGGACAGGTATGAAATATTTTAAAACATTGACTTTGCTGACTATGTGGCATAGCAGGACAGTTTCTTGTACCGTATCTCTACACCTTCACTTCACATAATTTTATCACAGCTCACACTGATTAAAAAAAAGACATGAAAAAAAAATAAAAAGAACACAAGCATAAAACGTCAGAGGGGGGTAAAATAACTGTATTTAAATGACAAATAAATGGCAGGGGATTTTTAATGGAATCAGCTGATGTTTTGCTTGTTCATTCACAGGCAAAACAAAACAAAAGAAATTATTATCACAAGAACTGTTGGTTTTTTTTTTTAAAGCTACTCTATACCAATAAACTATGTTACATTAATAAAATAAATGTAAAAACATATTAACTGTATTAAATGTGGTTTAGGTATCATTTGTACAATTAACAGAATTAAGAGTAATGTATGGATGATGTAAGATGAGTGAAAGGACAGATTTATCACACACAGGGGTATGGACATTGAATAAATTAAGATGATGATAATGTTAAAATTATAGTGTGTCCACAAGTGTTCAGAGCTGGAGTTGATTATGTGACATAAGAGAGAATGAGTAATTAGCTGAATTTATGCCATTAATATCTATTATGTATATACAGTAAACCTTGAGATATTACGCACAAACACATGCATACAGATATGAGGGAAGCCAATAAAAATTTAGGAAAAAAATTATTAGAGTTTGCCAAGTGGTCACTTGATCTGTGCTTCGAGACTGGGGACAGATTTAATTATTGTTGGAATTATGAGAGAGTATACAAGCAAAGATAAAATATGAATTATCGTAATTCCAGGGAGGATATGGAGGCAAAGATAAAAGATTTAATTACTGTTGCAATTTAAGAGAGAATATACTAAGCAAAGATAAAACAAAATTTAATTATTTTTCTAGTTTGAGAGAAAGTGTGCAGGCAAAGATAAAACAAAGAACAAAGCAAATATTCAGATATGCATACTGCAACAGGGGCTGCCTATCCAGAATGAGCTAGACAGTCATAGCAGAAACCTTCATATCTGTCAATAAGAAACAGCCTGTTGTAAATATATCAGTTTCTGGATGAATTGATGTGTTTTTTACAACTAACTGAATTTCATTTTTAAAACCCAAATGCATTTTGCATACAGAAGATCATGCTGGCACAACCAAAAGACAGAGTGCTTATTACTATTTATGCGTGTAATGTCTGTTGAAAAGCAGCTTTACATCTTTCCACATATAAATCTTCATATGAACATATGTAAAAAAAAAAAGGAAAGGCCAAAAGTTAGTATGGGATTATCATACCTACTTGAATTGTGTGATTTCAAAATCATTAATACTTCAATGCTTCAGTGCTAACAAATGCCTTCGGTTAAAACCATTTTACACATGATTCCACATAATGTGGACACTACTAAACTAAGTATATTTAGTACTGCCTTGCTAGTTAGTATATTAGATGGAGGTTTTCTCTGTGAAAAATTCAAGAACTTAAAAATCTATTCCATTTTATTCTTTCATTCATTCATTTGCATGTCCCTTGTGGAATTTTGCCTTCCTAACAGCACTCCTGTAGCCTCTCGGTTGTGAGCTAGATGGCCTGCTGCTGATGCATCCATTTGCAGATCATCAACTATGTCTTGCAGTCATCTTCGCCTTGGTCTTCCTCTCTTTCATTTTATAGAGTTGAAAAAAAAAAAAAAAAAAAACTGTTTCGATATGCATCACAAGGTCTGTTCACATCTGTATTAATATTGTACACAAAATTTTTAATTCTAAAAACATGAAGTCCTTGTGGAAAGAGCTTCCTCTTCTCAGGGTCCATTATGTTTTGAGATAAGAAAGTCTCTGCAACTTTTGTCTGGTCCTTGATTGTACATCATATGGTGTACTAGAACTGTGAATCCCAATATCTATTACTTCAGCTGTGAATTCTGTATCTATTACTTCAGCTGTGAATTCTGTATCTATTACTTCAGCTGTGAATTGTGTATGTATTACTTCAGCTGTCAATCCCATAACTGTTCTGTTTATATAAAAGTAAAATTCATGTTTCCATAAGGAAAAGTGGGGATATGGTGTTAGGCTCATATTTCAGTTTATATATATATATGTCTTAGAGGAAATAACCTATATAGATTGTTTATGAGATCCTCCTGAAGTAATTGCTATTATAGGCAAACAATGGTATCTTTCTGTGGAAATTACTACTATGGGCAGAGTGATCTTTCTGTGGAAATTACTCTAATGGACAAAAAAAAAATGGATCCTTTTGATGTAACTACAGTTATGGACAGAAAAAGCAATCCTTCTGAGGTACAGTATTTACCAATATGCCCTCATAAAGGAAATTGCCGATATGGGTTAACAAAGAGGATTCCTGCTTTCTTTGAAGAAGTTGGTAGAAGTATTGTGTGGCTAAACTGACTAAAATTATATTTGATGCTCAAGGATAAAATGATCATTAGACCATTAAGTTACACGCACAGACAACTCTTACAGAATGTTTATACCCACACAAACAATTTTGTCACTAAACAGTATTAACTGGAGAAGTTATCATCTAGCAGGTATTACAATATGTTCAGCTACATCAACAAACTGGAAGCCCTACTAGAGTTGATGAAAGAGTTTAGTCATGAAGACATGATGGCTTAATTTTTTTTTTTCAACTTCTTCACAGCAATCTTATTAAATTAAAAAGGTACACTTTGACAGTAATCACAGAGATAATCATCCAGTGTATAATTTTAAAAGCTTTAGAAAAGAAAATTTTTATTACAATTTACTTGTCTTTTGTTTCATCAACTTTCATAATTATTTGTATCATGATGACATACAGGAGCAAAGACCAGTATTCCAATGTTTCTTAGAACGACTGTTTACCCAACAGTGATGAATATCATTTGTTATTGTTTATTATTATTGAATATATTTAACACTTATAATAGATCCTGCCAATAGTTTTATATGTGAAGAATATTCTTAGTGATAGATTTTAAGAACTTGTGGATAAAATGCATTTATATTACAAACAATATCCACTTTCTATAAGGTAGACAAAAACATCAAAGTTTTGTTTCACAGAAAAACTAATGCATCCCTTCCTCCCTAAAGGTTTTCTTTTTTTAAATTTTCATTGCTACCTGACATACTTCTCAAGACTGCAGAATACTGAACACTGAGAGCTGTGATGACTGATAAAACTGAAAAAAAATATGACTATATATATTTATTTCTGCAGGAACTACATACAAGAACCACACAGTATTCTACAAATGAATATCATTCTTTCAACATGTACATCAGTGTTTCCCAGCCTTTTATGGATCATGCCCCATCTCAAAGATGCTCCCCCCCAGGTAGCATAATAGTCGACTAAGTTTTGAAAAAGTATAAATATAAATATATTCTAATCCCCCTTTCTCCCCCCCCCCCCCCCCCATTCAAACAGCTCCCCTGACATGCCCCATGTTGGGAAACACTGATATACACAATATATTTGTATACGAAGCATAGTTCTATGCTACTAAGATAAATAAGAAATGTGATGTTGACACATTGGTGACAAACTAGTTAGTGCCTTTGCTTCTCCAACTCCAGAGGTCTGATGCCTATTTTTACAGTTAATTAGACTGGTGTGATTCCAGTTTGGATTGAACTATAGACCACTGCTATGAGAGATGAATGCACTAATCATTTCACTATTTTGGTGCTCAGTCATGTGTATACAAATTTATAAATTCTCATACTAAAAACTAGTACCGAAAAGAAAAATGATTTTAATGGAAACTATCACTTTCAGTACCACTTTCTATAAAAATATATTACATGATTTCAAGTTAAAGGGAACACGATCATAATTTTCTTTGACCACAGAAAAGGAACGAATTAAGGAACTTCATTTTCACTGGATGAAGAACACAGGTCTGTCTGACATTCTGCCCTTCACCATTCAACTTTCACTTTCAAACATTCAGTTTACTGCAAACTTTTGTCACATGAACTGTCTGAAGATGCTGCATACAAACATAGATGCTCTAATGAGAGTAACACTCAGATTTATATGTGTTGTATTTACTTTCTTTAAGTAATTTATTAGAAAAGAAGTTTTTGTGAGTGGAGCTATGGTGGGGAAATAATTATTAGAAGTTCATTCATTTCAGACACAGAGGGCACTCTCTTCTAGATCTGATTGCAGAACATTTTTGATACATTTTATTTCAATGGAATTAAGTTTAAACGTGCACTGTCTTTCTTTAATGCACATATTTTCTCAGCTGTCACTCTCATTCCCTATGGCTTTCTTTCTTTTTTTCTTAATTTCTTTTTTTAGTACTGATATTAAATGATGTATTTTTTTACATCATGCTATGTTACATTCCTATGACTTTGTTAGATCATAATGTCAAAAAGTAATGTGTTTGTGAAAAATTCAGTAGGACAGTGCCCAGAATATAAAAAAATAGTTAAAATTGCAGTTAATAACTGTAGGAATTATTTTAAACTGCAGCTCAGTGGTAGGAAGACTTTCAAAATTTCGCATTTCTAAACTTCAGAAGAAGTGTCCAGAAAATCTTCATTATTTTAAGTATGCTATGTCAGTCGCTAATGAGCACTTTAAGCATTAAATCATAGCATAAAACCATAAGAAATTTCAGTGGTAATATTTGATCTACAATCTAAAACCCACAAAACAGTATTCTGGTCTGTCTGAACCGTTTTTCATCTGAACTAATGAATGGCACAAACTATTTCTGAACAATAAATAAAAGTTGTATTATGAATGGATGAAGAACAAGAATTTTAAAAACTTAAATTTAACAGAGAAATAATTGATGATTCCAGATTTGTCACACAAAGACACCAAGATAAAATTTAAAACACCATTAAAAAAAAATTAATACAGTGAATAGGACATTTGTTCACTGTAGCCATATGTCAGCATTGTTATTTATGTACTATCTTATTTACAACAGATACCCAAAAAGTACTAAAGAAAATCACAGAATATATTTGCAATAGGGGTAACATAATCACAGGTTGTGAATTAAAATACACATGAAAAAAATAAATTAAATTTTACAGATCAAAGTATATACATGAAAGGTAACAATAAAATGCCGAAATTGATGCCATTTTCATATACAAATGAAATACTCAGAAACGTCTTTCATAAAATTGTAACTTTACTGTTATTAAACTTTTATGTTTCATGCTTTTATTTGAAAAAAAAAACTAGATAATGCACTTTATAACTCCTACTGTCCCAAAATGCACAGCAAAAAATAATGTACATTTGTACTCCCTACTGTCTTAAGATGCAGAGCAAATAATATGCTTTTACTGACCATTCTAAACAAATGCAAATAAGATCTAAATATGCTTGTGAAACATCATCTATAAGTGTTTGGCTAGGTGGAGTGACTGTGCAGCTGATGATTTTAGAAAAAAATAACACTCTGCATGTGCTCAACGATTATACCTCATATTATCTTTTATCTGGCAAAAAAACTAAGCCTATTAAAAGACTGACGTTAATAAAAGATTGAGTGACTCTTTTCGCTTGAAAGTAATTTCATGGTTAGAGACCTTGTTCCCCCTTGCCATAAGATGCAACTGTGCTGATGTTTTTATTTTTTTTTTTAATGTGCTGTCATCATGGTATTGAATACTATAGATTTTCTATAAACTGACTTTAATTGTCTATCTTAACTACTGTGCCATTGCATTTTAAGATACATATATTCAAAGATTATTAGACTAACTTTTCTTAGACACAATTTTCTCTGAAAAAAAAAAAAATCTGCAGCCACATATGAATAAAAAAGAAAGAATACAGAAAGAAATTTTTTTCACAGATGAAGTATTTTATGTGAGTATATGGAAGTACTGTTAATACACAGATGAAGTGTGTTGCACAGTAATTATGGGGTATTTATTCAGTGAAACACATAAGTTCAGCAGCTATAGCCTTCAGCAAGTAGAACTTTAAATGTAACTGGTGACAGCTTAGAACGAGGTAGGAACAATGCTCATGGCATGACCTTGCATGTAGAAATGCTTCGGCTTCAAATCATCATCATCATTACCTTGCATTATCTTTGCAAATGAATGCTGGTATCAATGATTCTCCATTTTTGTTTTTTCCTCAAACATCATTGGAACTCTGGAAAAACCTGTTCATCTTTTGATACTGTCTGCCATCTGAATCACTGTTGTCTTTCCACTTTTTTGCTCTAAATCTTTGATTGCACTTCTGACAACTGCTCATTTTATCAAAATTACTCCATGATATATACCATCAACACAAATGGGGTAATAAATACATCATAAACAGCATTAACAATCACAAAAACTACTGCACATTCACACACATTTATGTATTGTCTGAAATTATGATGCTTACCAACACATAAGGATGAGAAGTAAACAAACACTGAATACAAAAATTGTATCAATTATCATCACAGAAGAGGACCTGCATATGATAGGAGATGTAATCTTCCTTGAGCTTAAAATGAAAAAAAAGAACAAAAGAAAAGGAAAAAAAACCTCAAAACAATTCAGCAGAAAGAGGAAACTATGACACAAGGTTCCTGATTTTAAATATGTTGATAATATCATTCACTCCTTGTTTATCAGGAGACAGGTGTTTCCTCAACATATTTAGAAAAAAAAACAAAAACAAAGAGCAAATACAACACCACAGAACTCTCACAACCTTGTCAAAAGCTGCTTCTGTGAGAGCAGCACAGCATTTCCTTAAATGGCCAGTCATTTCCCATACCTGACAGAAAGCTCATCCTTTAACAGCCAGTGGATGATGTCAGGTCTTAACCATACCATTCAAGAATATATTATAATCTTTTCCTGGCATCTTCGATGTCAGATTTCGTTGCAGCCATTGTAAATTTCATCTCATACTGTGGAAAGGTAGTCAAAGTTCAGCAAATAACCTAGAAACAAGGCTAACTGTTGTCCACCCCTTGAGAGGGGACTCTTTCTTTGTCTTTCAGTTCTTCTTGTGCCTTCCAGAAGTCATAATTCAGCTGAAGATGGGCCATCAACTCAGGAATATCACAGTACACTGTATGGAAGACAATTAAAAATGAAGAGATGGACATTGCCACAAAAAAAGAAATAATGGAAAAAAAAAAAAATAGCAAGAACCACTAAAATGGTATTTTGGATTTTTATCTGATGCACTTGCACTAGAAACTTGGTACTTATAATTTCAAATTCAGAAGGTTTAAAGGTGCAAGTTACAACAATCACTGAATACAAAAATTGTATCAATTATCATCACAGAAGAGGACCTGCATATGATAGGAGATGTAATCTTCCTTGAGCTTAAAATGAAAAAAAAGAACAAAAGAAAAGGAAAAAAAACCTCAAAACAATTCAGCAGAAAGAGGAAACTATGACACAAGGTTCCTGATTTTAAATATGTTGATAATATCATTCACTCCTTGTTTATCAGGAGACAGGTGTTTCCTCAACATATTTAGAAAAAAAAACAAAAACAAAGAGCAAATACAACACCACAGAACTCTCACAACCTTGTCAAAAGCTGCTTCTGTGAGAGCAGCACAGCATTTCCTTAAATGGCCAGTCATTTCCCATACCTGACAGAAAGCTCATCCTTTAACAGCCAGTGGATGATGTCAGGTCTTAACCATACCATTCAAGAATATATTATAATCTTTTCCTGGCATCTTCGATGTCAGATTTCGTTGCAGCCATTGTAAATTTCATCTCATACTGTGGAAAGGTAGTCAAAGTTCAGCAAATAACCTAGAAACAAGGCTAACTGTTGTCCACCCCTTGAGAGGGGACTCTTTCTTTGTCTTTCAGTTCTTCTTGTGCCTTCCAGAAGTCATAATTCAGCTGAAGATGGGCCATCAACTCAGGAATATCACAGTACACTGTATGGAAGACAATTAAAAATGAAGAGATGGACATTGCCACAAAAAAAGAAATAATGGAAAAAAAAAATAGCAAGAACCACTAAAATGGTATTTTGGATTTTTATCTGATGCACTTGCACTAGAAACTTGGTACTTATAATTTCAAATTCAGAAGGTTTAAAGGTGCAAGTTACAACAATCACTTACAACGTAAGAAACTTTTCACATTTCATTATGGTAATTTTTTTTAAAAAATGGCTTCCAGTCCTTCCAAACTACCAGTCTAAAAAAAAAGGGGGGAAAATATGAACAAGGCACAGTAAGAGTAAGTGACATTTCAGTGCAATGTTTTAAAAACATAAAATATGAAATAATTTTTTAAAACATTTTTGAGAAGAACAGTTTCATTTTCCAGAAAATGCAACATGTGCAAAGAGGCAGATTAATATTATGTGGTGAAATTCTAGAAAGCCAGAGACAAGAGGCAACTGTTAATTGTTTTACAAAAGGTAGGGCCAATTTTATTTGGTAACAAAGTACACAGATGATATATTGACTTGTGTTTTTCACTCAAAGAAAACCAGAAAGGAAGAGAAAAGATGCATTACATGTCAGAGAAAGACAACACACAAAACAGGAAAAATTCCTTAGCTTACAACTTGTGAGAGAAGAGACAGAACTCTAATATACAAGGTATCATTTACTGATTCTCTTGTCAAACATCAAAAACTGATGGAAAACTACCAAAAAACTAAATAGATAGCATAGTATGATGTATTTACATGCATATCTGTGCAAAGTATTACATGAAGTCACTAACATATGTAGGTAGTAACTGCATACAATCACTGCTTTGTCGTAAGAAGAAATGAGGATCACACTTTAAGCAGGGAATATAACTTCAAAGGGACTGGACCTTGCAAAATAAATATGACTTGTTACTTCTGTAGCACAACATGCCAATGAAAAACAGGAAACACCAGCCATAAAGAAAGTTTGATCAGAAGAATATTAAGGCTGGCTAGTAGAGAGGATTAAACAGAGAAAACTTAAATATTTTGAACACATTAAACATCATGATAATCTAGAGAAGACCGTCTTGGAAGGGTACATAATGGGAAAAAGAAAGAGAGGAAGACCAAGGCGAAGATGGCTGCAAGACATCGTTGATGATCTGCAAATGGATGTATCAGCGGCAGACCATCTTGCTCACAACCGAGAGGCCTACAGGAGTGCTGTTTGGGAGGCAAAGTTCCGCATGGGACATGCAAATGAACGAATGAATGAATGTTCATCAGCCTCAACGCTGTCTTAAAAGATGAAAAAAGTCATTTTTAGGTCACAATAAGGCAGTTAATTATACTCTATACTCCTCACACAAATAAGCTAAATTTGTGATAATAAAAATCATGCTCACCATCCCAAGCATCAAACATGCTGGTGATGAAAAGATTAATGAATGACAGCTGGCACTTTGGGATGTTGAGTGTTTTTCTGTCAAACTGTGCCATTACCACTGGAAGTCCTCGACTCTTTTCTTCGTCAGTCTGAGGGCAGATATAATAGATGAATTAGTTTTATTTGTACAAAAAAAGTACAACAGATGAAAGGCAAGATCTGAGTTATGTGATTTGAAAAGCACCTAATCAATATTTAATACAGGCTGTAATAAGAGACGTTTAACAGCACAGGTAAGATGTAAGATGTGTTAAGAGAAGCTGCAATGATTTGTGGAAAAACTGGGAAATAGTTGTGAAAATTTCATTTAATAATGATCATTTTCAGGTAAAATCCACATTGGTGCAAAATACTTTCTTTTTTTTTTTTTAGAGGCTATCACTTTTTCTACGGTAGCCATTCATTTTCCTATGCTATGAGATAGCATGGATTCTATCCAGAAAATAGTTTTGAACTGAAAACTTTCTCTCTCTCTCTCTCTGAGCCTTAAGTGGCCAAGGAACATGGGCCTTCTGCAAGGGTTTTCCACAAATGCCTGTCCTTTGCCTTTTTTTTTTCCGATCTTGCCCATGTGAGCCCTCTACTGCTGAACATCCTCTCTGTTGTTCTTCTCCATGTCTCCTTTGGTTTACTTTTACTTTTGTTTCCCTGTGGTGTTCATCTTAGCGCTATTTTTGGTAGTGAGCCGTCAGTCATCTGGAGCACATCCCAACCATCACCAGCGTCTTTCCTCAAAAATTGCTATCAGTGGTTTCATCTGCATTTCTGAAGAGTTTTACAACAGCCTCCAAGCCACAGTAGAAATAATACCCAAGCCGAGTGGTGAAGTGGTTAGTGCACTGGTCTCTCATGGCGAAGGTTGGGGGTTTGAATCTGGCCGGAGCCACCCCAGTCACCCAGCTGTTGAAATGGGTACCTGACTTCTTCTGGAGTTGGGGAAGGAAAGGCAGCCAGGTGTGATACTGACCATATCACCCTCTAGTGTGCTGAGAAGTTAAGGAAAATATGGGCACTAGCACCATATCCCTATGTGCCTCTAAGGCATGACAGGGTTGCCTTTACTTATGGATATGCTACTCATCTTGGGTGACTTCAATGAAAATGTAGGTGAGGGAAATGAAGATTGAAGAACTGAAAACTATTCTGTATTAAATCAAATAAAAATCGGAAACTTCATTTAGACTTACTTTATATATAATATTTTAGTGATGTCAGTAATGAATATTATATAAAAGGTAAAATTCCTGCTTCCATGCCATTAAGGCATACTGGGGAATATGATGTTAGGCCTGTATTTTCCATGACCTTTGGCACATGAAAGTGTGATATCATGCCTGGCCACTTTACCTTCCCAGATTTCTCTGGTACCCATTTTTAGAGGCTGGGTAAACCCCGGGGCCTTTTTGGTGTGTACTAGAAAAAAATCCCACAATGAATATTGTGTACACTTTTAAAATACATTTTAGAGTTTTCTGCCAGCTGTACTTTCTAATTTTACTTTACTGCATTGTGCTGTTTATGGTGCTGAAACTTGATAAAGTTGTTACTCTAAATGCCATATTTCATTCTTTTCTTCAGTTTCTACATTACCTGTTGACAATATTCCTCAGCAATTCTGTAGGCCCATTCTTTACATAGATTCAGAGGACGAAGGGGATTGCTTACATCGGCACACTTAATCATCATTCGCCTTATAAGGGTTTTATTCTCGTGAAGTGACAAATCAGCCAACACTGCATTCATATCAGCTTCATGGCCCTCCACCTGAAAATTACAGAAACACAGCTATTTATTAATTCTGAGATGAAATGTTTGAAAATTTTTTTAAAAAAAATTCCCTATTTTAACTTTCATTTCCCTCTTATCAAGTCTACTTTTTCCTTACCTTAACTAATATTAAAATTCATTATTTACAATCTGTAACACTTAATGTTGCAGATAAAACCATTGAAGCAAATATGAAGAGTCTCAAGAAAAGCATTAAAATATATTTTTGTACTTTACTAAAACAGTATTCATTACATATTTTTTTATATTTCTGGTAAATAGCATGCCTGTGGCCATTATGTTTTAACTGCATTAATATCTGGCATGTAATATTTTAAAGCTATCAAGTGGAACACAACAGGCCGAAGAAAAAGGGGCAGACCGCGTGAAACTCTGAAGAGAACATTATTAAGAGAGGCCAAGTTAACAGGCATAAAATCCTTTGTTGAGGTTGAAAGACTCGCCGAAGACAGGAAAAATTGGCGAACTACTTTGCGAGCCCTATGTGACATCTAACGGCATGGGAAGGATATAAGATATAAGATATAAGAATATTTTAAAATAATTTTAATAATGGTCACATTGTTTTATTGTTGTAAATTAAGTTAGATTACTTCAGGTCAAACAAGACTGTTTAACCTAGTTTAAAATTAAGATACTGAATCTCATCTTAACAAAGGCTGTCAGAGCTGATATCAGTTACAATCACAGGATTCAGAAATATCAATGACAGCTTAAATTATGTTCCTGGTTTTCTAAGCCGTTGTCCTCTATAATTACTTCTTGAAGACTAAGCTTCCTTCTCACTTTTTTTTTAAAGCACACAGTTGTTTCTTCTTTTTTTTTTCTTCTTGCCTGTTTCTACCAACAGTTTTTACAGAAACATTTCAACTTTATGAATGACAGAATTCATAGATATCATCCTGATTTTCTTAAAAATAAATATTTATCAGAGAAAAATGTTCTTTAAAAAATCTTATTTTATAAGGCATGAATATACATGAATATATGAGGATGATCCAGATGAAAATCTTAAAATTGCAATACTCTAAGCACTATCTCATCATCATGTAAGCAAAAAAGCTTCAAACTCATTTGATACCACACACCCATCTATGGTTGCTTCCAGTCTGCAAGTTCATACTGTACATCCATTCATGCCTGGGTGTTTTGTTTCATTGAATATTCAATGTAACTTTTCATGTAGCTAGTCAGAGCTCTTCTCAATCAAAAGTTTAACTTCCTGTCATGCCTGTTAATGGAGGCCATTATGAAATTCATCGATTCGAGTATAATTTTTAAAAGAGATAACGACTGAGGTAAAACTGGTTCTGGTAATAAAGGCAGACAGAGGTGTATGGTTCAGTTTTACAAAACAACAGAGGGAATGAACAAAATGAGAAAAGCAAATGGTAGAAAATAGGAAAGTAAGATGAGAATGTATAAATGTGTAATTTTTAAGTTTTTGAGATCGGTAAGCAAAATGGTCACACCCACTGACTCAACCAATCTTACTGTATGTACTTCTTGCAGTGACAGACCTGCAGACAATTTTAGGGTTTTTTTTCGGACATTATCTGACAAGCAGACCTCAGCCATTCTAGCAAGTAGAAATAGTAATAGTACACAGTTCGAGTGACAGTGGCACTGAAATTGGCAGTCGCCCTTCATGATTCTGTGTGATTCTATAGGTCTACGGAACTATTTGACTCCTGGATTTATTGGATATCAAAAATATTCCCAAATATTGTTGCAACAAGTGATTCTGATGGACATAATTTTATTTCTCAGCCAAAAAAATGTTGTTAGTGCTCAAAAATGTTTCTATTTTTCATACCAGTTTTTTTTAAAATGACAAATAACTTAATTTATGGAATCTTCATTCATTTCCACTTATTTTGATATATATATATATATGATGCATTTATGTTGAACATTGAATTAGTTTGTTACAATGACTTTTAGAAAGGGACTCCCAAATATCACAGCACCCACTCCATAACGTAATGTTCGCATCGGTACCAAAATAACATCTGCTTTTTTTTGAGCGGCATTGAATGAGGTCACTTGTAGGCTGCAGTATGGTGACAATGAGCTATATGATGTCACAGCAGCAGTGGAAAGATGGCCACTCCAGAAACATACATGAAAATGGAATAGCATTATCTGTTTTTTTGAGCAGTGATATTTAGAAAGTATCAAAATTCATCAGCAAATGAAGATTCAGTATGAAAACCAAATGACATGGACTTCAGACTATAATTGTCTTGTTGCAACATGACATTGTTCAGCTTCATACTGTCTGTGCAACAATTGAAACCATGTTGGACATGCACATGCATTACAGACCTGCACTTATTCACCAGATCTCAACCACTGTGACAGCCACATGTTTGGACCACAAAAAGAGGTGATGTGCATAAAGACTTTCAGGTCTGAAGAAGAGGTGCAACAGGTGATGCATGAGTGGCCATACACTCAACCAAAAGATTTTTGTTATACAAGAATCTATGCACTTTGTAAGTGCTGGAGGACTTGAATTAAATGTTATGGAGACTATAGAAAAATGATCCAGTTATATGACATTTTTGCGTCAATAAACTATGGGAAAGAAAATTCAAGGTGTTCATTTAAATCACCTTCATATATAACAGCTGATAGTTTCACCCAGTAGTCACTGGACAGAATAGGCATAAGCCTAGGAGGTCTGGATGGGAGACAGGACAGTGTCACTGAGAGAAAAAAAAAGCAAATGTAGATTATTGTTTAATGTAACAATCATTCGTAGCTATTATTGTTGCACAAGGACATTATTTTATCTAAAAAAACTGTGTAATAATAAGTCATATGGTAACATTAGAGATCATAATTTGAGAGAATCAAGCCACATATCAGAAGATAGATACTACAGGTTGTAAGGATGGGGGCCTTTACTGTGTACAGTCTAGGAGCCTGATTGGTGGTTATTTCATCATTAGTTTTACTTAAGCTGAACAAACATGTTTCCGATGTACTGTTTGCAACTTCTTGATGATTTATGAAAGTTAGTATAAGTCTAGTTTATTCATTTAAAAATCAGGAGGCTCAGATTTCATGACTTTTTCTTTGTAGTTACTCACATCTGTGTTGTCACCCTCTAGCTTTTGTAGGTGTTTTGTTATAGAGGTTGTGAATTTGGAGAGATGCTCGAAATGCTGCTTCATGTCTGTTGCCAACACTTGATCTATGATTGATTGTCGCATCACTTTGTAGTCCTCACTGAATGATGAGAAAAGTAATTTTTTTTTTTCTTGATTTTGAAGTGAAAAAAAAAAAGAACAATGGGTAAATCTCTGAATAGAAATGTTCTTTAGAGTTAAGAAACAATGGCCAAATCTAAGCAGAATGTATCATCATCATAGCCTTTCACTCCCTTGAGAGCATCATTATCATCAGGTGCCGTGCCGACAGGCGTTGGCTATTATGCTTCTCCAGAGTACACAATCCTTCATGCAGGCCATCAGCTCAGTTGGTGATCTCCTCTCACACTATCCCTCCAAACTGTCCAGTATCATTTCTCTTGATCTTCCTTTTGATCTTCTTCCCTCTATTTTTCCTGTTGTTATAATATTTTCAATGCCCCCTCTTCTCATTTCATGTCCTATGAAAGTACATTGTCTCTCTCTTATCTTTTTGACAAGATTTTTTTGTCTCTCCAGCTCTTCTCATACATTCTTCATTAGTTATTTTTACTGTCCAGGGGATTCGCAACATTCTTCTAATAAACCACATTTCTGCTGCTTTCAATGATTTTTGTGCAGACCTGCCTATTGTCCATGATTCACTTCCATATAACAAGATAAGTTCAATATAGCATTTTAGGACTCGTTTTCTAACATTCATTGATAAGGATGTGTTAGCTAATATGTTTCTCATTCACTTAAATACAGTCTTTGCTTGGCCTATTCTGTTTCTAATTTCTGTTCTGCATTTCCCATCTGAAGTTATTACTGCTCCAAGGTATTTGAATTTCTGCACCTGATTTAGAATAGTTTCATTTAATTTTATACTGCATGTTGGTGGATTCTGTCTTAGATATAACCATAGTCTCTGTCTTTTTGATGTTTAAAGTAAGGCCTTTCTGTTCACTTTCTTGGCAACTTTATCCAAGAGATTTTGCAGGTCTTGTTGGTTCTCAGCTATCAGTACTGTGTTGTCAGCATACCAAAGGTTGTTAATATTGTATCCTCCAATTGTTATGCCTGGTTCTGTGATGACCATTCTTAGAATATTCTCGCTGTACAGAGAAAAAAGGTATGGAGATAGTACCCACCCTTGTCGCACCCCTTGTTTTATAGGTTGATATTTTCCAGTTCTATTTTCAACTCGAATTGCTGCTTCTTGCTGCCAGTATAGATGTTTTACAATCATCAGGTCTTTGTCGTCTATATTCATGTCTTCAAGCATTTTAATAATTTCATTATGTTTCACCTTGTTGAATGTCTTGGTGTAATCAATGAAGCATAAGTAGAGATCTTTCTGTACTTCTAAAGCTCTTTCTGTTAGTGTTCGTAAAGCATAAATGGCATTGTGCGTTCCCTTTCCTTCAACAAATCTAAACTGTTCATCTGCTATTTTCATTTTTATCTTTTTCTTTGTTCTTCTCATAATGATTCTCAGAAGTAGCTTCGTTATGTGACATGAGAGGCTGATAGTCCGGTGGTCATCAGATTCCTTTGCACCTGGTTTCTTTGGTAGTGCTATAAACGTGGATGTAAGCAAATCACTGGGCATATAATCACTGCTGTAAATGTCATTCAGTAACTTGGTTATTATTTTTAATTCCTGTCTCCTCTAGTGCCTCTATTTCTTCTATTGTTATATTATCAGGCCCAGTCACTTTTCCTTTCTTCATATGTTTGATCTGCAAGTATTGGTGGCTCATCACAGTTTTCAGTATCTGGTGTTAATTCTGGTCTTTCTCCTCCATATAGCTCACCGATGTACTCTGTCCACCTGTCCACAATGTCTTCTTTCCCCATTAACATTTTACCTTCTTTTGATTTCAGACATCCTGTGGTATATTTTGTTTTCCTGCCTGTGATTCATTTGTGCATGTTTTTGCTGTCTTTATTATGAGAGTCCTCTATTTGTCTACATTGTTCATTTAATCACACTTCCTTTGCTTCTCTGCATTTGTGTCTTATTTCTTTATTTATATTGCTACATTTTTCTTGATTATTTTTACTCCTCCTCCTCCTCTTGTCCATCAGTCCTAAGATGTCATCTGTCATCCATTTATTTTTAGGGGCTTCTTTTTTCGGTGGTATTATCTCCTTAACAGTTTGGTGGATAGAATCTTTTAACATTGCCCATTGTTCATCTGTACTATTTATCTTTGCTATTGCATTTTATCTATTTGTTATAATAACTTTGTATTGTTCTCACAGTTCTTGGTCATTTTTAAGGAGTTCTGTATTCAGTTTGATGTTTCTCACTTTTCTGCATGCTTTCTTTAGCTTTAATTTAATTTTTCCACAGAGTGGGTCATGGTCACTATTGAAGTCGGCTCCTGGCATTGTTTTTGTTGTCAGTAATGCATTTCGGAATTGTTTGTTGATTAATATGTAGTCTGTCTGGTTAACAGTCTTTTTGTCTGGGCTGGACCACATTACCAATCTTCAGGGATGTTGTTTAAACCATGTGTTTCCTACAACCATGCTATGTATTCTCGCTCATTCAATTAATTTACTACCTCTACCATTCCTCTCCCTCAGTCCATAGTCACCAACGATGTCTGAAGTTCTTCCTTTACCAACTTTAGCATTAAAATCTCCCATGACTATAGTAACTTCATGTGACTTTGTGTGTTTTAGGGCTGTCTCTATGTCATTATAAAATAGCTGTACATCTTCTTCAGAACTTTCAGATGTTGGAGCGTACACTTGTATAATATTTATGTTTATTAGTCATCCTTTCAGTTGGGCTAGCAGGACTCGGTCTGAGATGTTTAAACATCCTACAACTGTCCTTGCTGTTTGTTCATCAAATATTATTCCAACTCCTCATTCATGTTTCTCACTTCTTGAATATATTATTGCATATTTATCAGAGTTTATCTTCCCTGCACCTGTCAATCTAACTTCACTCATTCCTAATATGTTGATCTTCATCCTTTCCATTTCCCTCTTTACATTTTCTCATTTTCCAGCCTGGAATAAAGTTCTAACATTTCATGTTGCTATTTTGAACTTATCAGATTTGCCACCAGTAGCTTGATGACGATCTGGCTCACCTGTGGCTCGTGAGCTATCCTACCGGACAAGGCTGTTCCAGAAGAACATCCATTAATGTCGTTCATGACAAATCTATTACTAAGCATAACTGTTCTTGGGAGCTACGTTGCCTTCTGCCGGTTTGTGTACAGACTTTCTGCTAGCCTTTGGACTCCCTGTCCTAACTGCAAGGCAGCGGAAGTGAGAGGTTTTAAGGCGTCTCTTACCCACCTTGTATTCCCTTCACTGAGCACCTGAGGCACTTTATAGGAGTAGTAGAGCCACCTACTACCCCACCTTATTCTCTGAGTCTACCACCAGTTGGTCTGCACCTGTTTATTTGGGTAAATCCTTATTCACAGAGATCCTCCATATCTGGAGGACTTTTACCATCCGCCACCTGTGATGTGCTTGGTTGGGGATGGTCGCCCCAGCTTTACCCAGCTTGAGAGCATAGGCCACAGAAAAAGGCTCTCCAGTCATCCCTGTTCTTGGAATTATTCTCTGTTTCCTTCCATGTGTATCCTTTGTCTCTAAGCACTGTTTTTTTACAAGGAACAGGTCGTTTGCCTATCCCCCAACCTCCATAGTCACCTCTTATGACATACTTGGAAGGTAGCAGTGGTCCTATTCTTTTCTCCCCAGATCTGGCCCCCAGTAACCACACAGGTGAAGCAGAATGTGTACTTTTAGATAAATATTTGTTTCAGTATACTGAAAGACAAAAACAATGTTCAGTTTTTACTTTCATCATCATCATCATCATCATCATCATTGGCTTTCACTCCCTTGAGAGCATAGGCCACAGATAAAGGCTCTTCAGTCATCCCTGTTCTTGGAATTATTCTCTACTTTCTTCCATGTGTATCCCTTGTCTCTGAGCACTGTCAGAATTTCTCTTCGCCAGGTAAGTCTAGGCCTTACTTGTTTTCTATTTCCTTGAGGATTCCATGTCAGTGCCTATCTTGCTATGCTGGTGTCGGGTTTCCTCAAAGTGTGGCCAATCTACCTTCATTTCCTAGACATGATTTTTTCACAGTATGAACCTCATAAAAATATAGTTTACATAAAAATGATTAAATGACAAAAGCTATTATTAAAAATGAAGAATGGACTGCACTTTCTGATAGTAAGGAGTACTATAATTACATTGTGAAAAGATACAGTAGTTAAAATCTTGTGAGACTACCAGTAGCATTTTCTTTCCACATATCTTATCTTATCTTATATCCTTCCCGTGCCGTTAAACATCACATAGGGCTCGCAAAGTAGTTCACCAATTTTTCCTGTCCTCGGTGAGTCTTTCAACCTCATCAAAGGATTTTATGCCTGTTAATTTGGCCTCTCTTAACAATGTCCTTTTCAGAGTTTCATGCAGTCTGCCTCTTTTCCTGATGCTCGGTTGGTTTCTCTGCGAGTTTCCATAACGATATCTTTTTTTCCCATCTGGAGTCGCCTCTAGATAGGTCCCAGGATAAGGTTGTTAGCCTTATGCCCAACTCCTGGTACACGATGTGTGACAGATCAAGCGGAATTCCGCTGATTTCTGCATGCCGGCGTGAGCGTTAAAAAAAACGTCTGCCATCTTGCGGATATTTATATTATTGTATATTAGCTGTGCTAAATACGTTACGTCATTGCTGAAAAGGTTTTTTTTTTGGCTGACACTTCTATCCATCTCAAATGTAAGTTCTGCCTTCTTGAATTTAATATTTGTATTCAGTCTCATTGCCTCCAGCAGATCTATTCATTTATTTGAACAATTTATATGCTATCGATGTCTAATGACATATGTTTGATGCTCGTACTAAACAGACATATATTAGGAAGTTCGTGTCAACCAACGATTAAAAAAATAACAGCATACATTTACATTATCTTCTATAACTTCATTTTTTTAAAACTGCCAAACTGCTGTTTAAACAACATCTCTGCAATTTACCTGTTCAAATTTTTAAATATGTCCACGCTCTGATCCTTATGGGTTAATCTGAAGCACATGCTAGCATGGTGGTTCTCTAGCACAGCCCTGAAAGCAATGAGTAGCCAGCAAAAAAATGAATATTTTGTTACCAAGAGAAGATAAGCAGAAAAAGTAACAAACATTAATGATAAGTTACACAATATATAATGACAAATAGAGAAGTGATTGCTATTTCCTTCTTAAGTGTGTATCGCTCTCTTTGCCTTTCTCCCTTTTTTCTGTCTGGTCTCAGATTTCAAGATTTCTTGTCATGAATGCATAAAATTATAACTCAGCATACAGAAAGGAGATGGACATATGTTGGTCACATGATGAGAAGAAACAGTCAGAGAATCCCAAAACAAGCTATCAAGTGGAACACAACAGGCCAAAGAAAAAGAGGCAGACCATGATAACTCTAAAGAGGACATTGTTAAGAGAGGCCAAATTAACAGTCATAAAATCCCTTGATGAGGTTTAAAGGCTCACAGAAGACAGGAAAAATTGGTGAACTACCTTGTGAGACCTATGTGACATTTAACGACACGGGAAGGATGTAAGATATAAGATATACCTGATACCAAGAAAAAAAAATGACAGCAGCACAGATAGAAAAACAAATCTCTGCCATTTAATTGAGTTTTTTAAATAAAATGATACAAAAATAAGAACAAAATTAAATGAAATCAAAAATGATACTCCACACTAGTCAGCAACTGCTGTAACAGACTAAACAAAAAATAATCAGTTATTATTCAGTCATAGCTAACTGATGGGTTCAAACAACTTCTGCATTTGCCCTCAAAAGGTCATTATGTCACTGGTTTGTGTTTTGTGGCCTGATATGTCTGACTTTTGGGCTTGACATATTTTTAGAACCTGGTTCACCTTGACATTGTGATCTCTATTTACTTGGCTGGACTGCTATCTGTTTCCAGGGACCACACTGGAAGGAAGTATAGGGTCTTGGTCAGATGTATTTCGCCAACCCTAACAAAAGCAGTTGGCTATGAGCTGCTCACTGCTTTCTCATTTAGCTTGAGTACTGCATCTTTGCCCTCAAATTCAAACTTTATACTTGCTATGAGACTTTTTCCACTCCTTCACATAGGTAAAACTATACATTTGTTTTTAATTGCACTAAAACTACTTTTTCATGAATTTCATATCAGATTTTGAAAGCAAATTTCTGAAATACATGAAACATTGGTAATTTTAAAAAGAGAACTAAATACTTCTAAAGAAAAGAAACTAAATAATTCTGTCTGTTTGTCCTCACGTTGTAGCCTTTCTACTCCAGGGTGCAAGCTTGTTCAGAATTATATGGAGAACATGCTTTTGCCCATGCATAATCCTCTACTCCACCAGACTATGAGAAGAATATAACACCTGCATTTTAATGCTGAGAGAACTACAGAAATTTCCAGAATAGTACTGAAGTCAGCAACAAAAAAATGCCTTCAGAAATCCAGCTCAATATCTTTCCTCATAATGTACTATAGTACTTGAACTGTTCAGCTTGTAACTGAAAGTAGCCTCATAATAAGTAGACAAGAAAAAAAATCAATAACTAAATACACACAGTGATAAACTCCATTATTAAATGTCCACTAATGAAATTCACAAAAACTACAGACAAAAAAAAATATGGCTTACTGATCATTGTAAAGGATGGCCAACTGATGCTTTTCATTAATCAAGAAAGCATTAGTTCTAGCAGGATGATCCACGTCATGAACTGCAGCAGCAATTAAACTTGCTATTTGGTCTTGCTGATCAAATATCTCCTAGAGTAAGAGAATTGAGCCATACATATCAACATGCCAATATTATCAGCACCAGCAGACTATTCTTTTATACATTTTGTTTGCAACAGATGAGAAAGAAACACAATACTTCTGATATCAGTCTTAAGTCTGTTCTGGCACTGGTGCTTGCAAACCATAACCGGGATAGATCCTGTCTCATTTCTTTGAAATGTTCCATGTCAGCAGATTGTGTTATTATAGCTCAGAGAATGAAAGAGTGCTTCACATGGTCTATATTATGGTGGAACTTAATGAGAAACTTGGTACTGTTTGGAGGGTATCAATCCAAATCTCTTATGAAAGTTTAAATAAATGAAGAAAGATGTGCCGCTCATGGCACATATACCATCGTCATCGTCATTATCGTCATTGTCATCATCATCATCATTGGGTAAATAAACAAAATGCTCCATTCAGCAGCATGTGGAAAAAAAGGCAAAAGCATCATTCTTTTCAAACCATAAAGTTCACATTCAGAAACAATAACTTTTGTGTACTTTTTCTATAATACTAATTCTGTACTGAAAGTGAATTATATGGAAACTAACAATGCAAGTGCAAAGAAATTTTCAACATTAAAACACTTAAAATGTGCAACTTGGTAGTACAAAAGTATGTATGCTGCTTCTTTCCCCCAAACCACATTTATGTTGCTTTCATCTTCCTTATTTGTCTTTGTTCGCTGCCGCATATACTGGCCTAAGTCTCACAAGCATAGAAAAAAAAAACTGGTAAAAATTATCTTGGTTTTAATTTTCTTGCTTTAATTTAATCTGGTAGTGCCTTCCCCTTTCAGTATGGCAAGTTGCTATGGTTTTCTGATTTCACAGAATGCAGTCTAAGAGGTAAGTTTCTCAAAGGGCATCACAGCTGCAGGAATACATTCAATCCTTGTCCTTTTGGTTAAGCCTGTTACCAGATGCACTGTTAGAAGTAGGATGTGTTCTTGACCAGTTCTGGTCCACCATCCTTGGAGACATCATCTTAGATCTCAACAACAAAATGAAAGGATAATAAAATTAACTCTCTTCTAATTCCAAGACTTTCCTGTCTTGCAAAGAATGATAAATGCTATCAGGTGTTACAGATGGCCATTTGTCTTAACAGAAACAAAAAGTATAATATCTAGAACTTGTGAAATGTGGTAAAAACCTGAGCATGAAACAAAGATTCGTGGCATGATCACATATTATGCTCACAGTTAAAGAATCAGGCTAACCTTTGATCTGTCCCTGTCAAGAAAATAAGCTGTTGCATGCATGACATCTGCAGCATGAGTGGAGTTGTGGTAGTGGTTCCTAGTATGGTAGTTGCTCTCTATCATCTGCAGCCAATTGATCAAACAAGTTTCACTAACGCTCAGAAACTCACAAGCTCCGAAACGAGAAAGCAGCTTAAGACCAAGATGAACCAAAGGCCTGTGAGTAAAATAAATAATAAAATTTATATATCCTGATAAAAATTGTTATCCTATGGTGCATTCTCATCAAATAAATCTGGCATGTTCTATCTCTTCATAGTACATCTATTCTGCTGTCTTCTTTCTCTTTTCCTAGTGAACATTTAACTCCTGCATGTTTTTCAGAACATTATGTTTCATTATTTGGTCAACATGACAGTAACAAAAATATACCTCTATGCTTATGTTCAGGTTATGATTAAAAGAAAATTAAGCTTGTGGTATAAGTAAATACAGTATTATGTTTTTAACTGTGATTATTAATTCCAATTCTTACTTAAGACAACATATTTAATTTCTGAATTTAGTTTTCATTAATACATAGATATATTTGTTTCATATTTCTTTTGCCTCAATATTATTTTATCTAGACCTATTATTTTGGTGTTCTGTATCTTTAAGTATACAAAATACAAGCAGCAAGAGTTCTGGCCTCTAAAAATGTATTTACTACTTTACTTTTTCTATGTACACTTTGAGATGTTATAGGGAAATCCAATAATCTGTGCGGTTATTTCAGCTGAAAATATGACAAAATTATCTGTTAAGGTCACCTTTTGTTTGTCAGTTTTTCAAGAGCAATGATATCGAAATCCCAGCTTGAGTCCAGATTTAGTATGTTCATTATGGGTTCTGGAATCTGGGAGACTGAGCAAGCAGGCGTGGACGGAATGTAGTGGTGACCATGGCCATGGTGAGCTGGTGGTGACAGGAAAGAAAGCCGATATCATATTATGTTACATAAATGGAAACGGTTATTCTCTCTTCAGAAGACCTCATTTGGTTCCAGGAATGTGCTCACTGGAACAAATATATGTTATATTTAAATATATTTTTCACCTGTATTATGTTCAAATCCTTCAGTAATCTATTCTTCAGTAATCTACTTCATATGAAAAAACGTATATAGTCATGGTCGATTTAATCAAAGACTCATTCATTGCTCTCTTTCCCCACCCCTGCCTTGCTTATACCTCCTTGAATGTAGAAAGTTAAAGTCATGATCACAATTCTCAAGTCATTCTGGTTTATTCTCTCTCCCTCTCTCTCTCTCTCTCTCTCTCTCTCTCTCTCTCTCTCAGTTTTGCTCACTCACTCTTACACACACCTTTTCATTGATATTATTCAAGAAAGAAAACAAGCTATTTGTTTTTTTCTAGTCAAGCTGTTTATCAACTCTGCCATATGCATAAGAAACATGAAGATTATGGTTAGGCATGTAAGTAAAACATAAAGCATTAAAAAAAATCTCAAGATCATGTTCTGTTGCTGGCTGCATTTAGAACACTGATTTAGTTAAGTTGCAGAGTTGAGTCAGGGCTTCATGCATTCCTTACTACAAAAGGTTACCATAGCAATTAAAACCTTTCTGATTTGCCAATTACCGTATTTCATACAAAAAGAAAACTAAACACGAAAATAGAAGAAAAAACTTTGGTCCTAGAAATGTAGATATACAGAAGAAAAAGACTAATCTGAATAGAGATAAGGAAGCACATGAAGAAGTAAAACTAATGAGATATATAAAAGTATAAACAAATACTAATGTTTTGGATATGTGAAAGGACATGAAAGCATAATGAAAAACTAAGAAACTCTGAGAAGAAAAACAAATTCCAAAGCAAATGGGAAGAGACTGACAATGGTATTGATGTAAAGAAGTGACTGACTCAGCAGCATGATCAAGGCAATACACAGAGCAAACTGAAGATCCACTGCTGTCAAACATCATAGCTGAGAAAGTACTGGATGTTGCTGATGATGATTTGGTAGGGGAAAAAAACTTAAAACAACTTTAGACTTTTTCAGCTTTGTCAGGTTTGCTAACAAAACTTTCAGAACTGGCCAATTTTCTGTCTGAAAAATATCATGTTTACCAGCATATGGAATTACATGTTGTTTTAGTAAATGAAAGCTGTGATACTTACATGCTCTTTGTATATCATGACCTGAGAGTTTTCTCTTAACATTGTGCTGTTGAAGTAAAAGTATTTATCTATTAAGTGACATTCTTATTTCTTTAAATGCTGACTACAAATCAATTGCTAAATAAGCTTCTAATCTGATAACTGAATTTATCACTATGCAACAACTAAAATGTTTTTATCAAATAAATAAATAAATAAATAAAACAATTAAAAACATTTCAACAACAATGTCGCTGTTGCATTCTTGACATTTCATAAAAGACTGAATGTCTAATGTGAAGCTGACTTTACAGGCAAATTTTTGAATCAAAAACATTTTGCTTAAACAACATATGCTAAACTGGCTTGGCCCTGTTCACCAAATGAAGGAATAACATATTTATAAAGACATTCTTTGCAGACAATTAGAAAATGACAAAAGACCAGATCCACGATAACAATTAAAGTATATGTGTAGATGATATATGAATACACTGGCAACAGATTCAACAAATGAGGAGGGCAGTGCTGATATCTGTGAAAGGATGAGTGAGTCTTCAGTTGAGAAGGTTGAAGAGAAATTTCTGCATCAGCTAGAATAGAAGAAGGTGTGAAAAAAAAGGAATTCCAGACAAAACATACATGAAAGAATAATCTGATATGAAAGAATACTTCAGACAAAACGTACATGAAAAAATACTCCAGACAAAACATACATGAAATAACACTCCAGACAAAACATGCATGAAAGAGTACACCAGACAAAACATACAAGAAAGAATACTCCAGACAAAACATGCATGAAAGAGTACACCAGACAAAACATACAAGAAAGAACACTCCAGACAAAACATACATGAAATAATACTCCAGACAAAACATGCATGAAAGAGTACACCAGACAAAACATACAAGAAAGAACACTCCAGACAAAACATGCATGAAAGAGTACACCAGACAAAACATACATGAAAGAACACTCCAGACAAAACATGCATGAAAGAGTACACCAGACAAAACATACATGAAATAACACTCCAGACAAAACTTGCATGAAAGAGTACACCAGACAAAACATACATGAAATAACACTCCAGACAAAACATACAAGAAAGAACACTTCAGACAAAACATACATGAAAGAGTACACCAGACAAAACATACAAGAAAGAATGCTCCAAGCAAAACATACAAGACAGAGTACTCCAGACAAAACATACAAGAAAGAATGCTCCAGACAAAACATACAAGACAGAGTACTCCAGACAAAACATACAAGACAGAGTACACCAGACAAAACAAACATGAAAGAACTCTCCAGACAAAACATACAAGACAGAGTACTCCAGACAAAACAAACATGAAAGAACACACCAGACAAAACATACAAGACAAAACATACAAGACAGAGTACTCCAAGGATGCATTATTGTCTTATTAGACGTAACTGAAGGAGGCATCTGCTACTGTAGACACACAACCACTATAATATTTCTGCTACTACTACTACTACTACTACTACTACTACTACTACTACTACTACTACTACTACTAACTGTTACCTCTACTACCACCTGTACTGCTACTACTGTTACTTATATTACTACTAACTAATACCACCAGTACTGCTTTTTTTTTTTTTAAACATGCACATTATGTAAGGAAGTTCCTATAAAAAAGTTCTGATATTTAAAAAAAATGGTCATCATTGTTAGCGGGGTAGGGGTATCCCCTATCAAAGGAGAAGTAAGACGCCTCCTTACCTCCGTCAGTCTACGGGACACCCTTGGGAAAGGTGGAGTACCCGTATAGCCCCCCGATCAGGGTGACGTGAAGCCATGGGAGCAGGTGGTGGATGGAATGGGAGAGCAGCTGACAGATAATGTTGGTTATGGTCACCATTCTATGATGGTAGGCAGATGATCTCAATGTAGGGACAATGGCTATGATCACTGACTAGTACAGTCACTGCCCGGAAGGAAAGCAATGGTAAACTACCTTCTGGAAACATACCAAGAAACCCAAGCAGCAATCATGGAAAGTCAAATAGGAAAAAGATCTAGTGGTGAGTCCCCCAGGCCAGATAGATCTAATTTTAACACTGGGGAAGAGTGTGAGGCAGAGGTCGGTACTAGTAATTGTGATGACGGACAAAATCCTGACGGTGTTACCAAGGAAAACCCCTGTATCAAACTAAAAAGAAAAATAAGAGTAGGAACATGGAATGTAAGAAGTATGTATGAGGGAAAATATCAAGTAATAAGTGACGAGATGAAAAGAACGCGGATACACATTTTGGGAATCTGCGAACATCGATGGAAAGGATCAGGACACTTTAAGAGCGAGAATGATAATATATTTATATATTCTGGCGGAGAAGTAGGAGGAAAGAATGGAGTGGCTTTTTATTTGGACAAATCAACATCAAAAGCATTACTAGGCTACAATCCAGTAAGTGATAGAATCCTCACAATCAGACTTAAGGGCATTCCTAGAAATGTAACAGTCATCCAGGTATATGCACCTACATCAGCAGCAGAAGAAGATGAAGTAGAACATTTTTATAACACACTGCAAACGACAATAGACCAGGTACGGAAAAATGATATTGTATTTATAATGGGTGATTTTAATGCAAAAATTGGTACAGAAAGAGCAGAAGATGAAGGACATGTTGTAGGGAAATTTAGCATAGGACACAGAAATGAGGCAGGTGACAATCTAATGGCGTTTTGCATGGAAAATGAGCTAATGATCGCTAACACACTTTTTAAACAACATCCAAGAAGACTTTACACATGGACATCACCTGATGGGAAAACCAGGAATCAAATAGATTACATTTTAGTGCAGAGAAGGTGGAGGTCAAGCATAACATCAGCAAAAACTTTACCAGGTGCTTATTGTGACACGGACCATGAGTTATTAATAGCAGACATGAAGATAAAGATAAAAAAGATAGTTATGGGATCAAGACCACTCCGCTTTGACCTTACAAATATACCAGAACAATACGGTATAGAAGTGAAGAACCGTTTCGAAATCCTGATGGCTGTACAGGAAGAGATGACACCAGATGAATTGGCTACGCAGGCCAAAGATATCTTAGTAACAACAGCTAAAGACATGGTTCCAGTAAAGAAAACACAAAAGAATAGATGGATCACAGCAGGTACACTAGAACTGATAAAACAATGTAGAGAAATGAAGACGCAATGGAGAGTGACAAACAACAACAAAGATAAATATAAAACTTTAATAAAAGAAGTACGAAGAAACATAAGAAAAGACAAAAAACAATACATACAAGATTGTTGTGAAAGAATAGAAGAACATCAGAGGTGTGGAAGAGATAGTGAAATGTTTAAAGAAATGAAGACATTGACGAGAAATGTCACACCTAAGCTAAATGTAATTTGTGATGAGATGGGGAATACCCTGACAGAGACAGAGGAAATTCTAGAAAGATGGAAGGCATATTGCAAAAGAATGTATGAAATAACCGACTGTGGAAGCAGAAATCAACAGTGTGAATTATTATTGGAGGAGAAAGAACCCGAACCGACAATGGAAGAAGTTTTATGGGCAATAAAGAATCTGAAAAATGGTAAATCACCAGGATGTGATGAGATAACCGCTGAATTTATTAAAGCAGGAGGAAAGGAGTGTGCAACAATCTATCATGCACTATGTAAAAAGATATGGCATTCAGGTATTTGGCCAAAAGAATGGAAAAGAACTGTATTCATACCACTGCCAAAAAAGGGTAACCTGAAATTATGCACCAACTACAGAACTGTTGCCCTGATTAGTCATGCCAGTAAAATTCTGTTAAAAATCATAATGGGTAGACTTCGAAAGAAAATAGAAGAAGAAGTCAATATGGTCCAAGCTGGCTTCAGGCAAGGAAGAGGATCAAGAGATCATATATTCAATCTAAGATTAATAATAGAGAAATGCAGGAAGTTTAATGTGAATCTATATTTATCCTTTATAGACTACTCAAAGGCATTTGACTGTGTACAACACCAGAGACTTTGGGAAATAATGGAAAAAATGGGATTTCCAACACATTTGATACAATTAACATCACTGCTGTATCTAGACCAACAAGCAGCAGTAAGAATAAATGGTGAAACAACAACTTGGTTTGACATAAAACAAGGGGTCCGTCAGGGGTGCATATTGTCACCCTACTTATTTAACTTGTATACTGAAAATATAATGAGGAATGTTAGAGAAGATGTAGACAAAGAATATTACGATGCCATAACAGTTGGAGGTTATGAAATACCAGAGATTAGATATGCTGATGACACAGTATTGCTGTCCACAACACAAGAAGGAATGGAAAAACTAATTATGTCAGTCCGCAAGAACAGCGAAGAGCAGAACCTCTATCTTAATGCAAAGAAAACTAAAGTGATGACAACTGACAAAACAAACAAGGCAACTGAAATGTGTATCAATGAGGAAAAACTGGAAGAAGTGGAGAGTTTTGAATATCTTGGATCACTACTAACTAATAATGGAGATACAATGAGGGAAATTAAAAGGAGGACATCTATTGCTCTTCAGAAAGTAAAACAAATAAAGAATCTGTGGAGAGGAGCAGACAGAACCACAAAAATAAGATTTTTAAGGGCATGCATCTTTCCCATCGCAACATATGCCTGTGAGACCTGGACACTTAACAAAACAGCTGAGAAACACATAAATGCCTTTGAATGTAAATGCTATAGAAGAGTTCTCCAAATATCGTGGACACAAAAAAGAACAAATATATCTATACTACAAGAGCTTAATATTGAAGAAGGCTGGCTAGTAAAGAGGATTAAAGAGAGAAAACTTAAATATTTTGGACACATTAAACGTCATGATAATTTAGAGAAGACCATATTGGAAGGATACATAATGGGAAAAAGAAAAAGAGGAAGACCGAAACGAAGATGGCTGCAAGACATCGTTGATGATCTGGAAATGGATGCAGCAGCAGCAGGCCATCTTGCTCACAACCGAGAGGCCTACAGGAGTGCTGTTTGGGAGGCAAAGTTCCGCAAGGGACATGCAAAGGAATGAATGAATGGTCATCAGTTGGTTCAGTTTTGTAATCAGCTTGCAGATATTAGTAAACACATCTGTATGATCACAAATTTAATTTTTAAAAAAATTTCAAACTATTATTTTTTACATGACATAGTTGAGATTTAACATTTGGTTTAAGAATTAGTCATTTTGTAACATCCTCGCAAAATGAGTAACTTGCTTTAATTAGTCTATTGTTTTGTAATCAGAGCTTTATTGTAATGGCTTTGTGTATATTTATATATTTAATTTTATATATATATTTATATCTAAAAACTATTCATGAATAATTTGTGGGAGTTTTCCAAGCATCAAAAAAAAAAAAAAATTTTTTTTAAAAAATACATATGTATAAAAATAAAAAAGGTGAAAATCAGTAGATAATATATATATATATAAATGGATGTGTATGTGTGTATATTTGTATGTATATTCCAACATCACTCTGGAATGCCTGTAGCAATTTCAACCAAACTTGGTACACATATGACTTATAATCTGGAAAAAAAGTACTGTGGGGGTAACACATCCCTAGCACTCCTAGGCGGGGCCTGGGGGTGGGGGTGGTTATGGGGGTGACATGTAAAAATCATCGAAAACAACCAATATTAGTGTCGAATCAATTGTTTTCAGGGTCACTGACGTGAATAGTAATACTTCCAATGCCGTTTAAGTCTAAATTCAGCCCCTATCGGGGGGGGGGGGGGGGGGGGAATGAGGGTGACATAAAAATAATCGAAAACGACCAATATTAGTGTTGAATCCATAGTTTTCAGGGTCTCTATGGTGAATAGTGACACTCCCGATGCCGTTTAAGTCTAAATTCAGCCCCTATCGGCGGGGGGGGGGGGGGGGCGGGCGGCTAAGGGTGGGGGTGAGATAGGGTCACATGTAAAAATATTCGAAAACGACCGACATTTGTGTTGAATCCATAGTTTTCAGGGTTGCTGAAATGAATAATGACACTCCAGATGCCGTTTAAGTACAAGTTCAGCCCAAATCGGCATAAGGGGCTCTAGGGGTGGGGGTGGAATGGGGGTAACATGTAAAAATAATTGAAAACGACCAATATTAGTTTCGAATCCGTAGTTTTTGGTGTCGCTGAGATGAATAGTGACATTCCCGATGCGATTAAAATCCAAGTTCAGCCCCACTCGGCATTGGGGGGGGGGGGGGGCTAGGGGTGAGGGTGGGATGGGGTCACATGTAAAAATAATCGAAAACGACCGATATTTGTGTTGAAGCCATAGTTTTGGGGGTCGCTGAGATGAATAGTGACACTCCCGATGGCGTTTAAGTCCAAGCTCAGTCCCAATCAGCATGGGGTCCTAGGGGTGGGGGTGCCGTTTAAATCCAAGTTCAGTCCCCAGTGGCATGGGGGGGGGGGGGTGAGAAGTGGTGAAAAATAAAATGTCCAAATTCACCGAGATTAGTGTCGACTCCACAGTGATCGGGATCGCGAAGCTGATTGGTGACAGTCCTGATGACAATTAAGCCCACGTTTAGTCGAATAGAACAAATAGAACTCTGTAGGACCATATAGACTCTGTAGAACCTTCTAGAAGGTTGTGGAAATGAATTGAACATTGTAGAACATTCTAGAAGATTGTAGAAGTGAACAGACCTCTGTAGAACGTTCTAGAACGTTGCAGAAATGAATAGAACTTTGTTGATTTGGATAAATAAATACCCGGACAACCCAGAATAGTATTCATATATTTCTTACATCTTACATCCTTCCCGCGCCGTTAAACATCACATAGGGCTTGCATAGTTGTTTGCCAAATTTTCATGTTCTCGGTGAGTCTTTCAACCTCATCAAGGGATTTTATGCATACTAATTTGGCCTCTCTTAACGGTGTCCTCTTTAGAGTTTCACGTGGCCGATTTCTTTTTCTTCGGCTTGTTGTGTTCCACTTGATAGCTTGTTTTGGGATTCTCTGACTATTTCTTCTCATCACGTGGCCGACATATGTTCATCTCCTTTTCCTGATCACCCATAAGACTGGTTGTTGTTCAGTCATCTGTCTTATCTCTGCATTGTTCTTGAATTCGCTCCACTTTATGTCGAGTATTTTCCTTAGGCATTTGTTTTCAAAAGAGTCTAATTTCAGGTCTATTTCTTTAGTTGCTTTCCAGCTTTCGTATTCGTAATTGAGAGTGGATTTTACATTTGAATTGAATAATCTTAACTTGGTTTTTGTGCTTATAACTTTTGAATGCCATATGTTCTCAAGATTCTTGAAGGTCAAAAAAATTCACACATTTAAATTCTACATTTAAAAAAAAATAACTAACATATTTTATAACAAAACATGAGTAGTAATACAAAGTTCTGAATTATCATTCAAAATAAACTTTATATATGGTAATGGCTATAGTAACAATGGTTCTAGTAGGCCAGAGTTAATGTGTATGGTCCAGTTTAAAAAAAAAATCCTTTGTCTAATTCTTCTCTAAATAAAATATAAAATCTACAATGAGCTACACTCCCATTGCTATGAAACGTAGTGTAAACTTAGAACTCCTAAGTGGCGTCTCTGTTATTGTTGAAGTTTTAAAAATTTATTTATTTCAGGAACATGCGGTTCATTATTATTATTGCTCTGCAGTTTAAATGAATATGGCAGGGATGAGAGTTTTCAAGTGCTAATTTATTTATAAAGATTAGGGGTAAATATTAACATGGATAATATCTTGTCAGGATTATGATTGAAGTCATGAAAAACATGGCAACATCTCTCTCTCTCTGAATCTTAAGTGCCCAAGGAACAGGGGGCTTCCGCAAGGGTTTTCCACAGATGCCTGTCCTTTGCCTTTTTTTCTGCTCTTGCCCAGGTTAGCCCTCTATTGCTCAACATCCTCTCTGTTGTTCTTCTCCATGTCTCTTTTGGTCTACCCTTCCATCTGTTCCCCTGTGGTGTTCATCTTTTTTGGTAGTGAGTCGTCAGTCATTTGGAGCACATGTCCCAACCATCGCCAGTGTCTTTCCTCAGGAATTGCTGTCAGTGGCTTCCTCTGCATTTCTGCCAACAACATGTTATTTCTTATGGTGTTTGGCTAAAATATTCTTATAATTCTTTGTAAACACTTAGTCTGGAAAGAATTCAGCAACATAGCCACAGAGTAAAGTATAAAATATGATGATATATATACAAGGATTATGATTATTAAAGGCCGTGATTTTTTTTTTTTTGACAAACACATTGACTTACAGACATGAGTCCCTCCACAAAATCAGAAGCCATAGGATCATCTTCAGTAGCAATATCTTGATGCTGGAAGGGGGAGTAAAGCTCACTTGTCTGAAGTATCTCAAGAACCTTGTCCAGGGCTTGAGCAACTGTCAGGGGTGAGTTCTCTTGAGCTGCATTTATTATGTTGATAACCTAATGAAGAAATAAGTGAACAAATCATACCAATTTCAGTTTTCAAATGAATTTTCATACCAGTTTAAAAAAACATGACAAATGTAAAGTATATTGATTGCAATGTGGGGACCATAGGGAGGTACTTTGAAACTGAGGGATTGTAGGCCTACCTACGTCTGGAAAAGGAGAGTGTTTTCAATGTCCTGTATTTTATAAAACAAAATACAGTTCTCAGCCAGTACCACCATATAGTATATAGATTATTAGGAAAAAAATTTTTTTTTAAATTTAATAATTTTTTTTTTACTTACTGTGGGATAGATTCAAAAGCTGATTTTCAAGAGATGTATAATGCTGATAAATGTAAAAACTGTACTATAGATATCAGAAAAAAAGTACAGAAATTTATCAAATTCTCAGCAGGTCTATCAGAGTTAAAATGTCCACATTAAGTACTGAAAAATTCATATACAGTATTTCACTCACCTAAAGTGACAAAAAACATAATGACAGAAATGAGACAAGCTTTTCAAATAAAATATATAAGAGTTATCAACAAAAAAAAAAAAATTAAGAAAATTTAAAACTTCATTTCATCATCAGCATGGAGTCTTGGCCATCTCGATGATGATTATCATCATTAAGAGGCCCAAAACACCTAATCTATCTTCCAGTGGTGCCCATGGAAGCGGACAGCAATCTGGCTGAGAGAATGGGGACTGCAATAGGAAGATGAACCCAGTCTCAACAAGGCATCAAGCTAAAGTTGGATGTGTTGGGCCTAAATAGGAAGATGAACCCAGTTTCAACAAGGCATCAAGCTAAAGTTGGATATGTTGGGCCTAAAGGCACATAACTGCAACACAACGCTACTAATGCCCTTTTGAGAGTGAACAAAGATTTATCATAATCAAAAAAAAAATGTACATGTATTCTTTGGCTAATTTTTTTGTGCCAAAGTCTTATCAGAAGTTTTACTGATTTTTACAATGTAAAGATATAAAATGTCCATTGACCTCAACTAGAACTTTTTAAAGAGAAAATCTGACTTAACTTTAACAATCTGAGAAAAATAAAAATTGTCAGTGATATGACAATATGTCCGTCGGAAAAAAAAAATGCACTGATTTGATTCAGATTTTTAAAAAACTGAAACAGCAAAAAAAAAAAAAAGAGACTTCAATGGTGATGTGCGCTACATCCCTAGCCCATGGAGGCCACACACAAGATGGAGAAGAATGATTGCCAACACTGCCTGGCATGGCACATAATAATAATAATAATAATAATGACAATAATAATAATAATAGGGCTTTGGTCATAGTCATATACTTACCTGCAGTTTAGCCCTGCCAATGTGATAGATTTTAATAAAAGTAATTCTGGCAATTATATATGAGTACTTTTTCCTTAATATCTAAATATTTACCTTTGTTATTGGTGCCTCTATTGTCATAGAATGTCCGCGGACCATGGATTCTCGTCGTTTAGAAAATGGCATCATGCTACCTACAGTTTGCAAGAACAGAAACAATGTTTCAACATATAGTCAGGATTCTGAATATTTATACCACACTTAAATTTCTGAAAGCAAATACTAATTTATTTTTTTTTCCATGTAGGGTATAAATAATATTTATAATATTTCATCACATTAATATTTATATTGCTATTATTTATCATAGTATGTTCTGATGAGATTTACTCTGCTACATCTCTCTGTGAACCTTAAGTGCCCAGGGCACATGGGGCTTCCACAAGGGTTTTCCACAAATGCCTGTCCTTCGCCTTTTTTTCTGCTCTTTCCCAGGTGAGCCCTCTATTGCTCAACATCTTTTCTGTTGTTCTTCTCCAGCTCTGCTACATATGCATGTTCAATATGTTTTTGCAATGGAAATGAAATATTGCTAAATATGTCAGTGTTTTTAAACTTCTGAAAACTAGTCTTCATTATTTGTAATGGAGGCTGAAATGATTTGTGTTTGGAATGGCACACAGTTAAACCACTAGGGAAGAGGTCAGAGTGTTCTTTTTTTGGTGATGGAGCTTCTAAAAGAAGTCTTAGGTAACCTCTAGGAAAAAAAAAAGCCAGCACATCCAACTCAGTATCTAATTGAATATATTTATTTTAAGTTCATCACCATGACATCCACCGTGAAGTCCATGGTTACAAAATACAATTTTGCAAGTACAATCCAATATTGTCAAACCAGTAATAATCACAAACATCCTCTGTTCTTGCCATTCTCAACATTTTTTTTAAAAACCCACAAATCCCTAAGCCAGTCATAATTTGCTCCCACTTCTACCACATTCTGTGCTCCCCTACCACTTGGTTCTTATTAAAGAAAGCTTCACACGTTTATAGTATTTTACATAATCTAGATGTGTTACTCAGGCCCTCCCACATGACTCTCAGCTTGATCTCAGGCTGTGAAATAATTGACTCATTAAATGTTAGAATGCCTACAGAAAGTTCACTTCTTTTCATATGTACTGGCTCTTCTCCTTGATGGCACCATTAAGAAAAAATGTGCATAATCTATTGTGCTGCCAAAAGGCAAAATTTAAAAGAGCATTTTATACACAAAATATAGCAGTGCATTTTATCATTAATATAGATATACACATCTTATACTTTTTTATTATTTTTTTTTAAAAGCTTTAAGGAATGCACTCAGAATCTAGCGTTTTCATGCTGTGAGAAGATCATAAACATGTGCCAGTTTAGGACAGGGGAAGAAAAATATCTGTCAAAATAATCTTACTGATAATGGAAACAGAAGCAGGGAAGGACTCACCATTCGCAACCTGGCTATAGCTATCTGCCGTGAGGCTCTTTACTGATACGTACTGAGATATGGACCTGAAATGAAAATGTGAACATATAAAAATCTATCACAACATTTGATGAAATCAAAATTTTGCACGGGTGTGCTCTTTAAAATTCTCATTAAATTGTTTGGAAAAATACGTGGGATATCCTTGTGCACAGTAATATTTTTAAAAAATGATCATAGGAATGATGTACTAAACTGAATGTCAGAGATTCTTGATAAATCATTTTTAAGGCTTTTTTTTTTTTTTTTAGAACAGTGGTTCCCTAACTCTTTTTTTGCTGCCACCCTATTTTCTTTCAAGCCACATCCCACCTTCTTGCCCAGACCTTTTTATTTTCGCTCAGATGGTTCTGATGTCCTGTTCCCTCACTGCCCCACCTGATCTTTCCAGTGTCCCTTGGGGAATGGTACTGCCTATTTGAGAATCACTGCTGTAGTAGATCATAGATTTTAGGGTTTAATGTATAAGATATTAGATAATAATAATATATTTTAAGGTTTAATGTACAAAATGTACAGGATATTAGATAAAAGATTTTAAGGTTTAATGTACAGGATATTAGATAATAGATTTTAAGGTCTGATGTACAATATATCAGATAATAGATTTTAATGTACAGGATATTAGATAACAGATTTTAAGGTTTAATGTACAAGATATTGGATAACACATTTTAAGGTTTAATGTACAAGATACTAGACAATAGATTTAATGTACGCTATATTAGATAATAGATTTTAAGGTTTAATGTACAAGATGTCAGATAATAGATTTTGAGGTTTCCTGAAAAAGATTCCAAATATTAAATTTAATTCTTTTCTGTACAAAGTTTTTGATAACAGATTTTGAAGTTTTATTCATGAAAACATTTTTAGACAAAGTAGAAAATAAAAGATAAGAAAAAAAATAATGTGTCAAAGAAGAATAAAAATAATAGTGTAGATGTCTAATTCATCACTACAACTGTAAGATTTTTGGGAAATTAGGTGTTACTATTTTATTTATCATCATTTGGTGTTGTGACAAAAGGAATTGAAGATAATATTTTTCCATATATCTGGATACTTGATAGTTTCCATTTTCGTGTGCAGATAATTTTATATTATAACATCATGTCAGAACATCTATTATTTTCTCATTCTGCCTCTTTCCCAGTTTATTTTCTAATGTGTATAATGGGTTTTTTAAAAATCATTCCATTATCATTACATGCTCAATGAATGTTTAATCTTTTTTGTTGCTTTTTTTGCTTTTAATTAAGTTCCTTTTATCACTGGCCATTGTCAGATATTTCTCATTAGCTGCCCGAGATGCTCTTGGCATCCTTCTGAGAAACCATATCTTTGTTGCCTCCAAAAATGTTTTTTCATTGATAGCATTTCGATGATCTTATTAATTAAGAACTAGAAACAAAAAAGGCTTGGCTATTTTTGTTGCTATGGTTGCAGCTGCCTACGGGCTCTTTGATACAATTCCATGGCAAAGAATAATATGGATTAAAAATACTGGGTGCAGTATGTATTTTTTTTTAAACAGGAAAATGTTGTATTCCTCTATAGGCAAAAAGCTGCCATTATCCGCTTCATGTGGCTCACTATCTGTCCCGGCACTTACCCACTAGGTCCAAGAATTGGTGTGACTCTGCAGAGGCAAGGGATATGATCTCCGCTCTTTCGTCTTGTGTAATACGTCCCCTCCCAGTGCTGCGAAGTAAAGACAAGACCTCTTAAACAGACAGTGCTCGGCGATAGTGTTAACCGACAATCACTGGTATTTTGATTTTATTTTCACTTTAAAAAAAAAAAAAAGAGAAAAACTGAAACTTTTAGAAGTCATCAGTTACAGTGACCAGTTTATATTATTAAAAAAAAAAAAAAACTAGTAAAATGCAACCAGTGAAATTGGTTGGAGAATAATCAGGCGAGTATGATGATGATGTTCAGCTTGCATGGAGGAAAATCAACCAGTTTTTATTTTGGTTCAGTATGTCACTATTTTGTACAGATTAAATCTCGTCTCTAATAAGATGTGAAAAAAAAAATTCACACGAACAATTTATTTTTCACTGATGCCTGTAAAATGTTTAATTTTTCATAAAAATATATAAAATACCGAATACTGTAATGAGAAAAACCGGTATATCGGAAAAGTACTTCATGTAAGACTGAAGACAAGTATAACTATACCAGTTTTTAAAAAAAACCTATCACAATTACAGACCCTAGTGGTCAGATTATTTTCTTGCTGCTACATGGCTACTTGTCCAACTGAAGTTTGGGCTTTTTCTCTACACTCTTTAAATCTACTTTGGTATTTAGTTGATGATCTAGTTGCAGTGAATGTTTTAGTTTCTTGAGCCCAACAAGGACAGAAAAAGAAACCAGCCTGATTATAAAAACCAGATACAAGAACAGTGTCAAGACATAGCAAGGAGCAGATATTAACTCAGATCTTAATCTTGTGGTAGGAAAAAATGAAAGTGAAGAGAAAGGAAAATTCAACCGCTCGGCACAGATGTCTTGAAGCGGCCAGGTCTGCAGGAGAAATATTTAATGGAGGTGAAAAACAAATATGAGTTTCTGTTAAATGAAGGCATAGAGCTGTACCGAAGAGAAGCTTCACAAAAGAGAACTATTGTAAAATGACAATGTCTAACACAAATGTAAACAACTTGCCAAGAGGGGAACAGCAACATGAAGCAGAGTTGGATGACAGAAGATATATTTACTCGCATTAGAGAAAGAAAGGAAGCTAAAAACTCACAAAATATGAAGAGATTAACAAGGAAATACGGCATATGTGCAGACAAAATGAAAGAAAAATGGATAGAGGAGAGCTGTACTGCCTTAGAAGAAATGATTAACACTCATAGTACAAAATGAGTGCATGAAGAAATAGCACTCATGTAAAATAAAGTATTTAACAAACAGCAGGGGATGTATCAAAAACATAACAGGGTAGTTAGTAATAGAAGAAAATAAAATAGCAAACAGATGGGCAGAATATATAACAGACATATCTGAAGATAACAGAGGCAAAAAAAAAAAAACCAGCCCTAAGAAACATTGATGGTCCACCAATAACGAGAGCAGAGGTTGAAAGAGCCATAAACAAGATGAAGGGAGATACAGCAGCTGGGCCAGACAGCATTACCATAGAAATGATAAAAAACACGGAAGGAATTTGGAGTTGACAAGATAACAGAAGTATGCAATAAAATATACGAACTGGGATTTATACCTGAAGAAATAAAACACTCATAGACTGGCATTATTCAAGAAAGCAAAAGCCAAAGATGTCTCTGATTTTAGAACTATAAGTCTGATAAGTCACGTGACTAAATCCCCCCCCCCCCCCCCGGTCATCCTTGGGAAAAAACAAACTGATAAAAAGTCAGTAAAGAAAAATTTGGTTTCAGGCAAAATAACACAAGATAGATGATTTTTTTTTTGCATAAGAAAGTTGATTGAGAAGTACATGGAAGTTCAGAAAGCTATATAAAAAGGAAAAAAAGGTAAAGGTAATCCTTAGAGGCACATAGGGATATGGTGTTAGTGCCCATACATTCACGCCTGTTTTATAGTTTATAAAGCAGTTGACAGAGTGAAGCATGATAAATTAATAAAATGTCTTTAGGAAGTCAGTCTTGATGGAAAAACATCCAGATTATAACAAATGTCTGCTGTGAACAGGATGCATTTGTTAGATAAGGCACAGTGACATAATAGTATAGGGGTTTTTCTTTTGTAGCTCAGATATTTAAAGGGATGTAATCAGTATTATTGCAGAGTTAGGTTCCTGATTAGTCTTGCCTGGGCACATGGTTTTTGAAATGGTGAAATGCTCATGGAAAGCTTTGGTCAAGAAACACGTGGAATCTTGAGGTACCCCGTCTTCATTGACTAAAGAGAGCAATTAAAAAATCAGCCTTGGGCTAAAATGGGATGACATATTTTCATAAATCAAGTAAAGTTGTAAAACATAAGTCAAGGAAAGTTGTAAAACATAAGTCAAGGAAAGTTGTAAAACATAAGTCAAGGAAAGTTGTAAAACATAAGTCAAGGAAAGTTGTAAAACATGGGATTTTTGCACGAGGCTTTGGTGTCTCATGGACTGAACTGATAAACTGGTTCACTGGTTTTTGAATAGTTTAGGGAATCATAATTGCAATAGCATCGAGAGGGAAAGGAACAGCAAGATATAGTTGTCTTGTAACTTGGCTAGGATGTGATCTAGCAGTTTTCTGTAGCTACATGTGATGTTACTGAGTTGCCTCATGTTTCCGTGAAGTGAGAATTGTAGAACTAAACATAGTTCTTTTTGCTAAGACCGGTGGGTCTCAAAATTTGTGATGTGAGTTTTGTGAAATTCAGTGAGGCATGCTCCTGAATCTGTAAGTAGTAATTTTTTGCTATTCAAGATGCATGTGTGATGTTTTGTTTGGGTGTGAAAGTTGCCACTCACTCCACATGTGGCGAAATGTGTTATCGCAGGGGGAGGGGGGTGGTGGAGTCTAAGTGTGTTATTTTGTCAACCTACTTCACGTCATCATTCACCTATTATCAGTTCTCATTAATAAAAAGTTGTTCTATGTACTCCACATCTTTTCAAGTTACTCCACACTGTTATGTGTTGGTATTGTGGAGAAAGTGTCAGAGGTTCTCATGTTATGTTGCTGTCGTTAGGTGGAGTCGAATGTCTGGGTTGTATTAGTTTCTCTGTGAATATCATAGAGACCAGTGATAATACTTTCTGATAACATCCAAACTGATACATCTTGCTCCACGTTACGCTTCCTAACAGCAGCATAAGCAACCTTCTTCAACACTTCACCTTTCAGCTAGAATTCAGACTCGGCTGAAACGAATACTATTTCAGTTAGTGCCGTTCATAAACTTCTTCCACGGGATACTATTTCAGCTGGCGCCGTGACCAGGCTTTTACCGCACAGTATTCGTCTTCTTCAGCTGCAGCTTCTTTCACGGTCAGCACAATCCCATTACAACATCAACAAACGTACACATAATGAGGGAAGTCGGGCAAGGGTGTGTTATGTCTCCTCCTTGTCTATTCTGCATGTACACAGAGAGCAGACTCACTCACTCACTCACTCACTCACTCACTCACTCACTCACTCACTCACTCACTCACTCACTCACTCACTCACTCACTCACTCACTCACTCACTCACTCACTCACTCACTCACTCACTCACTCACTCACTCACTCACTCACTCACTCACTCACTCACTCACTCACTCACTCACTCACTCACTCACTCACTCACTCACTCACTCACTCACTCACTCACTCACTCACTCACTCACTCACTCACTCACTCACTCACTCACTCACGCACTCACTCACTCACTCACTCACTCACTCACTCACTCACTCACTCACTCACTCACTCACTCACTCACTCACTCACTCACTCACTCACTCACTCACTCACTCACTCACTCACTCACTCACTCACTCACTCACTCACTCACTCACTCACTCACTCACTCACTCACTCACTAGCAATGTCAACAATTTAATGTTTGCAGCTGATATAGTCCTTCTAGCAGAGAATCCAAACAACCTACATAAGTTAATAGATAAGATAAACAACACAAGCCAAGAATGGGGTTAGAGATCAAAATCAAGAAGACTAAAGTAATGGTGCTCAAGATGAAAGACCAAAAGCCACACACCATAAACAAAGAAAAACTGGAAAAGTGACAAGCTCCAGCCACCTAGGGCATAGTCTAACTGACGATGAGAGATGTGAAAAGGAGACAAAGAAAAGAATAGGAATGGTAAAACATACATTCAACACCATGAAGACAGTGCTGTTATTAAGGAATCTGCCTGTACAAACACATATGACAGTTGTAAAATGTATCTATTTTGTATTATTGTATGGAGTGGAAACCTAGACTCTAGACAAAAAGTCAGATAGAAGGATTAATACAGCAAAAACGTGGATCTATAGAAAACTAGGTCGTATATCATGGAAAATGAAAAGAACAAATACATGAGTTTTAGAACAGCTTCAAGTGAAATGCGAACTTCTGAAAGAAAAAAGAATCAAGAAAACAAAATACTTTGGCCACGTCAAAAGACGCAAAAGTATACTGAAGAACGTACTTGAAGTAAAGGTGGAAGTGAAAGGTAAGACAGATGTATAGATGGGGTGACAACATTCGAGAGTGGACAAGACACAGCCTGGCTGAGTGCACCATCAAGGTGAGTGAGCGAGGAAACGTGAGATTCATTACCGCCAACCTTCGTTCTGGAGGTGGCACATGATGATGATGACTATGACGTATCCAAGAATACAGTGAGCAGGTGGTAATAAGGCCTTGGGCCAGTTGTATTCGCTGGTCCTAACAGCTATGCTGTCATTTTAGCACGACTGTCTTTGCTCCCTATATAGTTTTATCTGTTCGAAATGTCATTAACTTGCTAACCATTTCGTCGTGTTTACTCTTTTAAAACGCCCAGAAGAGCTCCCCGAACAAAACAAGCGTCTAACAACATCGAATGAACGAATCCGAAAAGGGCCAATAATTTGATGAATTTGTGAATTCTCATCGCGTGGCTGGTCGAGGGTGTGAGAGGAGAAACATTCCAAACAACAGGCCGATATAAATCAATAATGCAAACGCTGGCAGTCGTGACAATAGCAGTATAGTTAATAATGAAAATAGAAGCCCTGACAATGTAAGGAATATTGGATTTTGTACAGCCGACAGAGCCCGGATGTCTGAAGCTGTCAAAATGATATCTGACAACAAGCGAAATGTGAAATGTAAATAGGACAGCACTCAATGACACCTTATTTGGTAATAATATTGATGTTTGAAGCGAAAGTGAAAGCCAGAGAGAGAGAGAGAGAGAGTGTGTGTGTGAGAGAGAGAGAGAGTGAGAGAGAGAGAGAGAGGGAGAGTAAAAGGTCAATGGTAATCTTGAATATTTCTTAACCGGTACTGACTGGTTAAAGCAAAAACAAAGCCAGTCATTTCTGGGACACAGCAAACGTCTTTGGAAAACAAAACGTTTAAATCTTCTTATTTTCAAAGTCTCACCTTCAACAGGTGAGGGCTGCATGCAATATTTATATATGTATCTTTTTCATCATCTGTACGTGGAGGCCGCTAGGTGGTTTGTGGAAATACATTCCTGAATTTTTCGTCATAGCGTATATATGAAGCTTTAGTACTGTACATATCTTATAAGAAAAATGACAACTCTGGTAAAATTGATTCTAGTAATAAAGGCAGACACGGGTACATGGCTCAGTTTAAAAAAAAAAAGATAGAAAGAGTGAGGAAAGTGGGAAGTAATGAGAGCAGCAGACGAGTACGTATAAAACGAAGCCTCTAAAATGGGTAGCAGAGAAATCTGGGAATGTAAATGCGACCAAGCATGGTGATCACATCAGACTTTCATGTGCCGAAGGTAGTGGAGATACGGAAATATCGTGTCCCATGTCTGCCTTAATGGCATGGGACAGGGAATTTTACCTTTACCTTTATCGTGTAAATAAAGACCATACAACAATTCAATATTTTGACAACGACCACATACTAAAAACAATACAACAAATAAAAAAACACGAAAAATAGGAGAAAAACTTGGTTCGTTGGTATGGGGGGGGGGGGGTTGGTATGTTGTCCTTGAAAAAAGGCATCTGTCGAAATTTTGGATTATTGTATGTTCTTCATTTATGCATGGTCATCTTACTTTCTGCCATTGTCGTTCCTGCCCACTTTACATACTCTTTCTATCTTTTTGTAAAAGTGAACCATACACACCTGTCTACTTTTATTACAAATCCTATGACACATTCTTTTTATCTTTATATTTAATGTTTATGTCTGTCTCATCCTGTCATTTTTTCATTCCTTGCTTGTATTACATTATTACTTGATTCTGACAGCACACGATCGTTATTTTGTTCGCATTCCATCTTGTTCCGTTTAGTTTCCAACGCTTAACCATTTTGTAAAGTGATTGCGGCAGTGTTATTCTCATAAACAGGCGCTGATCAAAGCAGGCTACCTTGGTTTTCCTGATTTTGGCGATGAACACACAGGAGAATGAAACGCTGCCATTTTATCTAGTTATAATACCAGACTTCTCGTGAGCTCCACCACATTGGGTAGATGCCGTATCGACCTTTTCTCATTCGTCATATTTCCAGTGAGCACGCCAGTGAAGTGAGGTGGAGCCTTGGCTTGTTATAGTTCGTTAGTTTTGGCGTCTCGACCAAGACTTTAGAGTTTATCAGGTTTTTTTTCCCCTGCCCCTAAATCCACTGTAGGCATTTTTTTTTTTCGATCATGGCCGATAGAAATTCTGCGCGTTCTTACAGGAACCTTAGAGCTCCCGTTAAGAAACTCTTTTCATAAATATCCCCGTGCCCTCTGTGTACACACATTTCGCATCTCAAGTCAAGAACAGAATATGCCTATCAAACGGTTTTCAAACAAATTAGAAACGTCTTATGCAATGCATCTCTGTCACCGAATGTCAGAAAGGATTTTAAAATATTACACTGTGTCTTCCTTTCTCTATGGAAGTGAGTCATTGGCAATGAATAAATCGATGAGAAGATCGCTAGAGGCAACAGAAATGCGGTTTCTTAGAAGAATATTAAGATCTGCATGGACAGCTAAGATGACAAACATGGAGTGTCTAACAGAAGCAAATGTAGAAACGACGATCATCATTCATTTGGCAAATAATAAGAAAGAGAGGGGTTGAAAACATTATAAGAACATGAAAGATAAATGGAAAAAGAGGCTCAAAAGACCAAGTGAAGAAAAATCATGGACAGTCTAACAAATAATAAAAAGAAGTCATAAACTGACCTGATGGAAAATATCACGGACCGATATCTATGGAGAAGCGTGATCAGAAACGGTCACCAGCACGGTACCCGATGGCAACTGATCCAAGGCTGGTTTTCAAAAGGAGACTTACTCTGGTTTCACTTTTATTCAGTTATCCTATCGCACTTGCCAGTTTCCATACCGTAATAGAACTTTAGGGCAAGCAAGGCGTAAACATGATTTTCAACTTGCCGTATAGCAGATAATACTTACCTGTCGAGCGTCAGGGTAGGAGAACTTGCCGTATAGTGGATAATACTTACCCGTCGAGCGTCAGGGTAGGAGAACTTGCCTTATAGCGGATAATACTTACCTGTCGAGGGTCAGGTCGGAGAACTTGCCGTATAGCGGATAATACTTACCCGTCGAGCGGCAGGGTAGGAGAACTTGCCTTATAGCGGATAATACTTACCTGTCGAGCGTCAGGGTAGGAGAACTTGCCTTATAGCGGATAATACTTACCCGTCGAGCGGCAGGGTAGGAGAACTTGCCTTATAGCGGATAATACTTACCTGTCGAGCGTCAGGGTAGGAGAACTTGCCTTATAGCGGATAATACTTACCCGTCGAGCGGCAGGGTAGGAGAACTTGCCTTATAGCGGATAATACTTACCTGTCGAGCGTCAGGGTAGGAGAACTTGCCTTATAGCGGATAATACTTACCCGTCGAGCGGCAGGGTAGGAGAACTTGCCTTATAGCGGATAATACTTACCTGTCGAGCGTCAGGGTAGGAGAACTTGCCTTATAGCGGATAATACTTACCCGTCGAGCGGCAGGGTAGGAGAACTTGCCTTATAGCGGATAATACTTACCTGTCGAGCGTCAGGGTAGGAGAACTTGCCTTATAGCGGATAATACTTACCCGTCGAGCGGCAGGGTAGGAGAACTTGCCTTATAGCGGATAATACTTACCTGTCGAGCGTCAGGGTAGGAGAACTTGCCTTATAGCGGATAATACTTACCTGTCGAGCGGCAGGGTAGGAGAACTTGCCTTATAGCGGATAATACTTACCTGTCGAGCGTCAGGGTAGGAGAACTTGCCTTATAGCGGATAATACTTACCCGTCGAGCTTCAGGGTAGGAGAACTTGCCTTATAGCGGTAATACTTACCTGTCGAGCGGCAGGGTAGTAGCCAACCACACAATTCTGAGATAACTCATCCTAACACTAACATCCGAATTTTTTTTTTATTCAAAACACAGCAAACGTTAGGAATATATTAGCTTACGACAGAGCAGCCATACACTTAGGGGAAATGGGGTTGGTGTGCGTATTTCTTAGAACTGTCGGCACACTCATGATTGTTGTGGTCTCCCAAGAAGGACCCGAATGCTCATTCCTACAGCTGGGAGGTTAGTGAGCCACATGCCGGATTCAAACCATTGACGTTCGCCATGAAAGCCGAGTAGTGAAGAATGTACCAACCACTTCGCACCTCATACGCGTAGCACTAAGCTTCAAATACAGCTAAACTGGCATGAAGCTTGCTTTGAAATTGGCACAGACAAAAATTAAATGGAAAAAGTAAGCGATTGAAAAAATAGTAGAACTTCTTCCATCTCTCTGGAACTGTTCTTTACAACCGATGCTGTGAAGGTGCTGAAGCGCAACACCGTGTCGGTTTGGGAGCGGGTCATGAATGTAGTATTTCAGTACCCGTGTGCAGCTATAAAGCGCGGGGTCATGGAGTACTTTTTTAGCAAACTCCGCCACCACGAGAACTGGTGATTCCTCTCCTGTTAGTCAGGCTAGGCCTGTTACGGGGGAGGGGGGGAATACCAACTGAGAGGTGGGATAGGGTCTAGTTCAGCTATGGATCACCAACCCTGGAGCCAGCATGTCATCTATGGTTTACCAACCATGGAGCTAGCATGTCATCTATGGTTTACCAACCCTGGAGCTAGCATGTCATCTATGGTTTACCAACCCTGGAGCTAGCATGTCATCTATGGTTTACCAACCCTGGAGCTAGCATGTCATCTATGGTTTACCAACCCTGGAGCTAGCATGTCATCTATGGTTTACCAACCCTGGAGCTAGCATGTCATCTATGGTTTACCAACCCTGGAGCTAGCATGTCATCTATGGTTTACCAACCCTGGAGCTAGCATGTCATCTATGGTTTACCAACCCTGGAGCTAGCATGTCATCTATGGTTTACCAATCCTGGAGCTAGCATGTCATCTATGGTTTACCAACCCTGGAGCTAGCATGTCATCTATGGTTTACCAACCCTGGAGCCAGCATGTCATCTATGGTTTACCAACCCTGGAGCTAGCATGTCATCTATGGTTTACCAACCCTGGAGCTAGCATGTCATCTATGGTTTACCAACCATGGAGCTAGCATGTCATCTATGGTTTACCAACCATGGAGCTAGCATGTCATCTATGGTTTACCAACCCTGGAGCCAGCATGTCAGCTATGGTTTAACAACCATGGAGCCAGCATGTCAGCTATGGGTCGTTGACTGCTAAATCAGACAGCGTCTTCAAAACAAAAAAAAGGAGATAAATATATGTAGACTGTAGATGGTATATCAATCCAATCATTTTTAGATGTTGGATGAATAGTTTTGAGCATCTTCCAAGAAAGTACATTTATGGGAGAAGTTAATGTCTACTTCATGTGTGCTCTTCTTTAGCTTCTTTAACATATTTCATGCTAAGCAAACAGATGAAAGAAGAAAATGGAAGCAACAGAGATATGATTTTGGAGAGACCCACTGGACAGATGTTTTTTAAAAGTTCGCAAAGAAGCTTGAGACCAACGGAAACTAGTTAAAATCATAAAAATATATCAATATAAAAATCAATAAAAACTCCATGCACAAGTGATGAGAAGATAGAAATTGGAGAACTTGGTAATTACTAAAAAAAAAAAAACCTCAAGGGGAGAGACAGGAGAATAACGCCGAAAGAAAAAGATAACAGCCTAATCAAATGGCACGGGAAAAGTGCAGCTTGGCAATATGAAGATGCATGCTCATGCTCTGGCATGGCACATAATGAACGAATGAAACTACACATTTTTTTTAATATGTGCAATACTTCTTTAGCAGACTCAACTTTTTTAAAAGGTAGATCTTCAAACAATTTTTCTCATATAACGAGAACTATTATAGTAGATCTTCAAACAATATACTGTTATAGTAGATCTGCAAACAATATACTGCTATAGTAGATCTCCAAACAATATACTGTTATAGTAGATCTCCAACAATATGGTGTTATAGTAGATCTTCAAACAATATGCTGTTATAGTAGATCTTCAGAAAATATGCTGCTATAGTAGATCTCCAAACAATATGGTGTTATAGTAGATCTTCAGATAATATACTATTATAGTAGATCTTTAAACAATATGCTCTTATAGTAGATTTTCAGACAATATGCTGTTACAGCAGATCTTCAAACAATATACAGCACTGTTATAGTAGATCTTCAAAAATACGCTGTTATAGTAGATCTTCAAAAAATATACTGTCATTGTTGATTTTCAAATAATATAGTGGATCTTCAAAAAATATACTGTTATAGCAGATCTTCAAACGGTTAATGAATGAGGCAACTTCAGATAAACACAGAGGATTACAGTGGACACTCGACACGGTATTGAAATACCTTGACTTTGCCAACGACATTTGTCTACTTTCAAGCAGGCATAAAGATATGCAAAATAAAATGAACAAACTAACTCAAATTGCTAGCAAAATATGGTTTAAAGATCAACGTAGGAAAGACAAAGTTAATGAAGCAAAACGTTAACAATAGAAATGTACTGAGAGTAGATAGCAAGTTAGTGGAGGAGGTCAACGTATATCTTGGTAGAAGAGTAGTAGAAGATGGAGACAGAACAGAAGACATCAACAGCAGGCTTATTAGAGCAAACCAGGCTTTTGCTATGCTGCAGACTATATGGAAATCTAAAAAAAAAAACTAAGTATGAAGACGAAATCAGTATATTTAATGTTTTAAGTGTACTATTCTATGGAAGTGAATGCTGGAAAATCACCAAAACTATAGAAAAAAAAGCTGAATCCTTTCCAGACTAAATGTTTACGAAGAATTAGAAGAATATTTTGGCCAAACACCGTAAGAAGTAATATCTTATTGGCAGAAATGCAGATGCAACCACATACAGCAACTATTGAGAAAAGTCGCTGGCGATGGTTGGGACATGTGCTCCGGATGACTGATGACTCACTACCAAAAATAGCACTAAGATGGACACCACAGGGGAACAGAAATAAGGGTAGACCAAAGGAGACATGGAAAAGAACAACATCTGTATGTTGAGCAATAGAGGGCTCATCTGGGCAAGAGTGGAAAAAAGGCAAAGGACAGGCGAGCGTGGAAAACCCTTGCGGAAGCCCCACGCGCCTTAGGCACTTAAGGTTCAGAGAGAGAGAGAGAGAGAGAGAGAGAGAGAGAGAGAGAGCTATAGCTTCAAACAATATACTGTTATAATAGATCGTCCGGCAATATGTTGTTGTAATAAATCTTCAGATAATATATTGGAATAGTAGATTCTCAAACAGTACATTCGTAAGATGAAAAAGAAGGAAAATTGAGCTATGAAAAATGAACAATTATGGCATACATCTTTTGTGGAAGGTGATAAATAGTTTGTGTGTGTGTGTGTGTGTGTGTAAAATTGAAGATGATCAATGCCTTAAGATGATCAGCTCTTGAATTTGGAAAATCCACATTGCATATATATGCAGTACATTAACCGCATACACAACATTAGCAATAGCATCACAAACGGTTAGTCGGGAGTTTTCAAAAAGTATATAAACTAAGAAAAAAAGTAGAAACAGCTTTATTACTTAACGTTTACAATAAAGCTGTTCCTACTTTTCCCCCCTAGTTTATACATTTTGGTATCACAGCTTTATTGCAGTGCTTCGTGTATAGTTGTACGCTTATACACTAATTATTGCGTGCCAAAAAGTGTGTATGTGTAAACCAAAAAGTGTATATGTAAACCACCGTGGCTATCCCATGTTAAGAAATCTGTGCCAAGCATTAGCTGCTTGTTTTATAATAAAAGAAAAAAAAAAAAAGAAATATTTTACCTCGAACCGACAGCCCCACTTGGCTGTATGTAAGAGAACAATCCTTCAGAGTGTCCCTTGTGATCTGAGAGAAAGAAAAATTTGGCGCCGTCGAGTTTAATTAACAGCCCTGTCCCTCTTCCTCCATCGTCGTCCTTTGGTAATGATTTTCTGGGAGTCCCACATCCCAGAGTCAAACACGGCCACAACAGAACAAATATTGCTGTTTGCATGGCCAACTCAAACATGGCCAAAGAAAAAAAAATCAGCATAGGCAATGATAAGAGGACTGACCCTGAGAAGGAGGACAATGTCCTCAGAAAAACGCGACAAAAATTTTTTGGAAGTCCTTGAACTTTTGTCAGTCCTTGAAAACTCATAAATAGAATTAAAATGCAGCATTTGATGGAGAATATAAGCTTTTACTTACAGATGTGTTCTATGATATGTGTTGATTGAGAATATACGCTTTTACATACAGATATGTTCTGTGATATGTGCTCTTGATGATATGCACTTTAACTTGCAGATATGATCCATGATATGTGATAAGAGTTAAACGCTAGAAGCTTTCAAAGAAGTAGAATGTGTTTTTCTTGCGTAAATATATGCAAAGTTTTGATCCACGCAGCGTGGCATCATTCAATAGCTGATGTGGAGAACAAATCGCAAATGTAACATGTGTTTAACGTGCGCAAGAATATTCCATGATGATTAAATCGCTGAATATAATTAGTTTCAAAGAGAACGATATAGTATCTTGCCAGACAGAATGAAGAGCGCCGGCCAAATCAAAGCTCGACGGATGATGGAATAAGGGACGCAAATTTCATACAGCGTTATTCACAGCAGTTAAGTAACACTACTCAAAATCTATTAACTTGTATGTGATGTCGTATTTTCCCTTTACGCACCGAAGGCCGTGCATCAAATGTTAACCAGTGCCTTACATACTTCTTTCCTCGCATTTTTTGGTTTTTGTTTTTTAAATCCCTATCAGAGGTATAGGGCATAAACAAGGGCATTCTGTTTCTACCCTGGGCTGCTTCTTCTATTCGTCTTCGGGTATAGTCGATCTTTTTTTTTTCATCTCTGCTTCAAGACTCCTTCATCAGGTGTTTCTAGGTCTTCCTTGTTTCCTCTTACCCTGGGGATTCCAGGTGAGAGCCTGTCTGGTTATGTCCGTGTTAGGCTATCGAAGTGTATGTCTTATCCTTCTCCAGCGTCTTTTCACTGTCATTTCTTTGAGTGTGGATTGGTTCGTTTTCTGCCTTAGCTCTTCATTGCTGATGTTATCTGGCCGTCTAATCTGAAGGAACCTTTCTTGGGTCAGGTGTTAACAAAGGTCTGTAGTCTCTTGGTACTTTTGGCTGATGTTGTCCATGTTTCTGATCCGTACAGCAGGACCAATTTGACATTTGTGTTGAACAGTCTAAGTTTTGTTGTTAAGGATATTCCCTTGTCCTTCCATATGTGTCTCAGATGTAGAAATGCTACGCTAGCCTTCCCAATTTTTGCTGTAATATCTGCTTCTGTACCACCCTCTCTGTCTATAATGCAGCCGAGATATGTGTCTAACTTCTTCTAATTTCTTGGCTTCGAAAGTGATTGAATTTGTGTTTATTCTGAGAATTTTTGCTTTTCCTTCGTTTAATGTGTGCTTCACATGCAGATACGTGCTATTCGTGTAAGGGGGCAAATCGCCTCAACACAGTGCACTGAGTACCATGTTTTTTTTACAGTTGAGTCAACTGAAGGGCAGCGATCTCTGGGACAGATATCCACAGCTTTCAGTCCGAGAAACCGCGTCGCTATCGATTCGAGCACTCCCATCCTCTGAGAAACTAAAATGGCGGACATAATTACTTCCACAATTTTGTGAATCACGGACTTGTAAAAATCATTAGCGCCCCCCCCCCCAACCTCCCCATGCTTCCTTTCCACCCGCACCCCCTTTTTTTCCCTCTTCCACAAGCGAAAGTGTGAACACATGAACGCACTACGCGATGTTGCCTGGAAACGCAGAATATTGTGACAGGTTGTTAAAACAAAACAAAGCGGCAACAATGTTGCACTTAATATGTGTAATCACGTTACAACGAGCTAGCTAACTCCACACTTTTCTTTTTCCCCCTTAAAAAGCCACGCAAAGCAGGCTACAGTTGCTTAGATGTTGCTGTTGTTTTTTGTTGGTGGCTGCGACTGCCCCCGAAGCGGAAAGTTCGCTCTTCTGACTACTATCAAGGGAAGCCACCAGTGATGAGCAGGGATAAGTCGACTGACGCAAGGATTGCAGTACATAAACATGATACCTAAGTATCACTGTTTCACCCTTACTTCTAGGAAACTTGGAAGCGAAGTGGTTGGCACATTCGACTCTAACGGCGGGTCGAATCTGGCCGGATGCAACCAGCCGAAGAAATGGACGCCTGGTTTCTTTTGGAGATGGGGAAAGAAAGGTGCAGTCCAAATCACAGTCCAGTGGGCAGACAGGTGAAGGAAACTATACCCACTAACACAATACCCCTTAGGCGCCTCAATGGCATAAATGCCCAATAACTGCCACACGACAAAACAGCAGAGGATACAAACATTCATGAACTACTGCTTGAGGAGGATTTTAAACATTAAATGCAAGGACAAGATCAGGAATGAGGAGGTCTGGAAAAGGATAGGACTAGAATCTATGAACCTACAAATCATGTCTAGGAAGTGGAGGTGGACTGGCCACACTCCGATGAAACCCGAGACCAGCATAGCAAGACAGGCACTGACATGAAATCCACAAGGAAATAGAAAACGAGGAAGACATAGACTTACTTGGAAAAGAGAAATTATGACAGAGACATGGGATGCATATGGAAGGAAGCAGGGAATAATTCCAATAACAGGGATGACTGGAGAGACCGTGACCTATGCTCTCAAGGGAATGAAAGATGATGATGATGATGATGATGAAATGCCAAAATCTGGGTTCTGATCTTGTGGTCTAGTACTGAGCCAAGGGTCGTGGGTGTGCCGTAAAAAAGACATTAAAATAATAATAAAAATAAAAAGGGACTGAAAAAAAATTTAGACTTCAAGTTAATGACAGATCTAGCAGAATCCAAAACTTCAACGCTCAAGAATTCTGCATTCTGAAACGTCCAAAATTCAGCTGAAAATATCGCAGTGATTATACTAAGTTATTATACAAATAGTACAACAGGGTATTTACCAAGGAGCGTAAGTAAAGTCAATATATTTAAGAGGAGTTTCGAAGCTGATGTTTCTTTGTGACAAACTAACACAGTGTAGCAGTATTCGTGTAAAAACTGTTGGCTTTAGAGTTAAGGGCATTTCTCGCCTTATGAGGCTTTATTGTCAACGAGAAGGTCACGTGCTTTTGAGAAGCCCGTGACAGGGAATTGTGGGTGCAAGGCTGAATGCGTGGAGTTAGCCTGGTTCTGAACGTGTAACTGTGTGGTCGTTTTTGCTGTGTTATGTCTTAGAGGAACATATGAACGTTATAGTGTACTGCAGTTGTAAGTATGAATGGACTTGCCACATGGCAGGGCTAACTTGCCGGCAGTGGGATTTATTCTTGTTTTCATCAACATTATCATCATTCCATCAATAAACGTTCCAAGTCACCGTTACCCAGGATTTGCCTGTACCAGTTGTTGCCAACGTGAGGTCTAGAACGAGCCTGGATGAGAAGTATGTTTGGAACAGTATTTAACTGAAATTGGATGAGAAGTATGTCTGGAACAGTATTTAACTGAAATTGGATGAGAAGTATGTCTGGAACAGTATTTAACTGAAATTAACTCTCCAGGAAGTGAGAGTGAGAGCTGGAATTCTATGTATAACTAGTCCAGTAACCTCAACTCACGAATGTCAAGATGAAAGTCTAACTTGTAATTCACGTGCGTAACGTGAGCACAACGAAACGATATGGCCTAACGAAATGCTATCCTAAAGAAAAGTCCCAACTACACACAGAAAAAAGAAGACCACTAAAATCCTCTCATAACAGATTAGAGATACCAGAGAGAGTTTCTGACATGCAAAAGATCAAATAGTCTGAAGAGACTTTCAAGGATGAAAGTATGTCAGGAAAATGATTTTATAACAGCATGAAAGAAACAGAAAGAGAACGGGTCGCAGTAAAAGACTCACCGAGGAATGACAACCATCTTATAGAAATATACAACACGGCAACACATCAGACCTTGCATGACTGATTAACAGCACACAGTAAGTACTCTTCCGCCAAAGGGGGGTAATTACGAGTATATTATAAAAGCATAAAACAGGAGAAAATATTACGTACTTCGGATATCTTTTTTTGTGACAGTAAAATTACTAACACTCCAACACAATAGTAAGAGGTTTATGTCATGTGGGCGTAATGGTAGAGTTTACATTACGACACTTGGCTTTCGCTTACGTCAAAATTTCAGGCGATAAAAAATAAAATTTACGTTTAAAATCGAAATTATTTACAGTCCACCAAACTACATCATACCACGCCACGCATTGGCTTTTGAAATGAAAAAAGGGACCTCATTAGTGAAATATGAGATCCTGAGCTAGCAAAATCCCCAGGCATTATCTGTGATCTTTCAGTAAATGACTCTTATCTCGCCCACTATGGACGCCATAATCATGAATATTCATGTATTCACAACAGAAGTCCTTTCACCTACGATGTCTCCCTACTCATAATCATCATTAGTTGGCGGTTGTTACAGATAAATGCACGAATCTGGGAATATATGATTATATGGGGGGAAAAAATCAAGAGTTGTTTTAAAAAAAAAACACAAAGCAAACAAAATCGTAAAAAAGACAGAAAAAAACCGAATCACTTCTGCTACGACCGCAATAAAAATATTTTTAACATAAAACGAACATTAAAAGTGTAAGCAATCAGCTCTGCTTATCGAGGAGTGACCAACCGTAACTGATCTTTTCCACACACGTGGAGCTTATGGAAGTAGATGATATCTAGACTACGACAAACTGTTTTAAAAATTCATAAAATCATACAATTATTGAATGATGTTCATTATTTATCTTTTCATCACTATCATCACTGTCCGTCACTCCCTTGAGAGCACAGGCCACTGATAAAGTTTCTCCAGTCATCCATGTTCTTGGATTTGTTCTCTGCTTCCGTCCATGTGTATTCCTTGCCTCTGAGCACTTTCATAACTTCCCTTCTCCAAGTAGTTCTGGCCCTTCCTTGATTTATACTTCCATGGGGGTTCCAAGTTAATGCCTGCCTTGTTGGCCTGGTTTCCTCAGTGTGTGACACGATTTGCAGGTTCATAGCCTCGTGCCCTGCTCTTTCCCATACCTTCTCGTTCTTGGTCTTGTCCTGCCATCTGATGTTTAGAATCCTTCTCTGGCGGTAGTTCATGAATGTATCATCCACTGTATTGTCTTAGTCAACTCCCTTGTCTCTGAACTATATAGTAAGACAGTCTTTCCATTTGCATTAAAGAGCCTGGGTTAGGTTCATTCTTTTGATGTTCTTTGATGCCCATATTTTGTTTTAAGTTGGATAAATGCCGTCCTGGCCTTGGTTATTTGGTTTTAACACTTTTTTCCTGTCCCCCGTATTTATCAACTATGCTGCATACATTCTTCTTTTTCTTCTTTAACTTGCCGGGCCATTAAGGCTCATTGCTGCAGATAAATTTCGCTTCCATTCATCTATATTCCTAATGCTCTCTCTCCATCTGGTGACACAAATTTCTTATATATCCTCTTCCATGTTGTCTTTCCATCTTTGCCTGGTCTTGTTTCCCTCATCTCTTGTGCATATACCATTTTCGTTTGTCTGTTCTCTTCTATTCTTTGTACATGGCCCAGCCACCGTAGTCTGTTCAGTTTCAATACATTTATAATTCGTTGGGATTTAAATATGCAGTGTTCTTTCTAACTCTCCATTCTCCACTGCTGGTATCCTTTATCGGCCTAAATATTCTTCTTAGGATCTTGTTCTCAAAGATCTGCATTTGTTGTTCATCTTTCTTCGTTGTACTCCGTACATGACGGCTGGTCTTATTATAGTTTTGTAGATTGTTATTTTGGTGTTTTTGGGACAGGATTTTGGATTTTAACAGGTGTTTCAAGGCAAAGTATATTTTATTTCCTATCTGTGCCCTGATTTTAATTTCCTCGCTTATTGTGTTGCTTCTGTTGAAGGTTGTGCCTAGATATTGGTATGTTTCTGCTTTCCTAATAATCATCTCTCCGACATTTATATAATCTTGATCATTCTGCCTCTGGTCTCTTGAAATCTTCATATACTCTGTCTTATCTTGGTTAATGGTCAAGTCCACTTTTAGTGCTACATCTCTCAGGTGTATGCAGGTATTGTTGACTTCTTGCATAGTTTCCCCCACCAGGTCGATATCATCAGGGTATCCTTGTATTTTAGCTTGTTCTTCTGTACTGCTTTCTTCTTTCGCTTTTCTGATTACCTTTTCTATTCCTATGTTGAATAGTCGCATAAAAATGCTGCATAAATATGTGGAATAATCTACTTCCTTAACTGGCACTCCCTCAATTTCCACTGATTTATTGCCTGTGCTGTTGCTTTCCATTGTGTTTGTTTTATTTTTGTCTGTTTATGCGAGTAGTCATGCTTGAGCTGAATTCTTTTTGCTCAGGTTCTGAAGCTTCTCTTGCACTTGTGTGTGTGTGTGGCCGTGTGCCAGACGTGCCACATCATCTGCGAAGTCAGGGTCTCCCATTGGTTTCACAATGTCTCTGTATTCCAGTTCTTTTCCTTTGTGTGGTGGTCTTCATGATCCAGTCGACTGCCAGAAGAAATATGAAAGGTGACAGGACACATCTCTGCCGCACGCCTGTTTCTACACTAAAATATAATGTGAGAGTTCCCCAATGCACAATCCTACAGATTCTTCCTTCATACTGTTCAAAAAAAAGAAAAAAAAGAAAAGAAAAGAAATGCAACAAGTACGATGTTGCGATTTAAACTGAAGTTTGCTGATCAGACAAGGGCAAATTGCCTGAAACGTTCACTTGGACATCAACTTCATGTGCTGACCTGAACTGTACTCAGCAGATGATTCATGAGCACAGAAAATCGACACTAGTCAAAACATCATTTTTGACAATAACTCATGACAAGTTCACGAGAAATTTACTGACAAAAACACTAAACTCACTGACCATGTTATTGAATGCCTATAAAAGATTGACGCTCCTCGAATCAATTCATTTGAAAATTCAATGCGCAAGTATGGATCATCTCACTTACAGAACAACGACTCATCATCATCACTGGACGTTTACAGACTGGACAGTCACAAAGTGTAGTGGCCAGGCAATTTAATGTGGTTAGAAGTACCATTAGTCGCCTTTGGAGATGATTTCAAGAAACTGACAGTTGCAGACAGGCCACGCAGTGGAAGACCCATAGTCACAACTCCTAGCGAAGACCGCTTCACACGGCTGCGTCACCTCAGGAGTCGATTTGCATCAGCGTCCTCAACAGTCCAGTCAATGGCACCAGTTCGTCGAATTTCAGATCAAACTGCTAGGGACCGGCTGCACGACGCTCGTCTTTGGGCTAGAAGACCATACAGAAGTCCTGTTCTTACAGACCGGCATCGCCAGAACCGACTGTAGTGGGTGAACCAGCATCGTCAATGGACTGGTGCGAATGACTGGAGAAGGGTTTGGTTTAGTGATGAAACATTCTTTCTGCTCCAGCGACACAACAGACGGAGAAGAGTCTACCGCAGAGTCCATGAGCGCTACGCCCAGAACTACATGGATGAAGCTCCTCCACATGGTGGTGGAGGTGTACTGGTGTGGGGGACGATCAACTTCATGGGTGGGAAGAAGTGACCTGGTGCAAATTGAAGGCTGCCTGAATGGCCAACGATACGTCGCTGAAATTCTTCATCCTTACGTCCTTCCACTTCTGGCTGCACCAGGGTCAATTTTTCAGCAGGATAACGCTTAACTTCATGTGGCACAAATCACCACCCAGTTACTCGCAGACAACAACGTCCAGACCATTCCGTGGCCACCTATGTCATCAAACATGAACCCAATAGAACACTTATGGGATGGACTCAACAGACAAATCCGCCAGAGAGACGTGGCGCCAACCAATCTTCGACAGCTGTCTCTTGCAATGCGGGAAGAGTGTGCAGCCATGCCACAACAACAGATCCAACGGCTAATCGGATCCATGTCAAGGAGATGTCGTTGTCTGATACAGGCCAGAGGAGGCCATACACCTTACTGAAACGGAGGCCTCAGTCGCAAAGAATAAAAGTCCAAACTAAATTTAATGAACATCATTTCATTGTTAAAGTCTTAAAAGTTTCTTCATGCCAAGACTGAAACATTAATTCCGTAAAATAAAATTTTGATACAAGTTTGAAATTTGTTGTCCATTACGATTATAGTAGTGTTCCGTTTCTTTTGTTGAACAGTATATAAGGTCATTATAAGCTTTACTATATTGGCTGGGATTCCGTAATGTTGCAGTAGTTTCCACAACAGCATCCGACCTAAACTATAAAAAGCCTTCCCGCAATCGATAAATGTGAATGTGAATTCCGCTCCGTTCATTGTTCTACTTTGATTATCATCTTTTGAATAATTTTTAATTGTCCACATTTTGAATGAAAGCAATTACAAAACGTCTGAATAAAGTTAACTATTTAATTATTCAATGAGACTGATTATTTTACTTTTGAATGAAGATGATTAATAACTTTCTGAATAAGGTTAATTGTATAGCCTTCGAATGAGGTTTATTACTTTACTTTTGAGTAAGGTTAACAATCTATCTTTTGAATGAGACTGACTAGTTTACTTTTGAATGCGGGTAATTTATTAAACTTTTTAATGACGTTAATTATTAAAGTTTTGAACGAGATTAATTTATTCGGCGATTGAATGAGGTTCATTTCTTAAAGTATACTGAATGGGGTCAATTTCTTCAACTACCGAATGAGGTTAATTTATTCAGATATTTAATGAAGTTAATTTATTCAAATATCGAGTGAGATTAACCAGGATAAATGTTTGCATGCACTTTTGCTGAAGATTCGGAAGTGCTAAAACTAAAAATGTGAGAAAGTTTAATGTGAAATTTAACAATCCATTTCTTTTACCAGTTCCAGGAAAAAAGTCTGTTTTTCTAAGCTTGACCTCATTCTTCAGAATGGCGTGAATATTTCTGAGATCTGCATTTAAACTTTAAGCTGGACATGCTTTGGCTCTTGAACTAAAAGAGCAAAATACGACACTGGATAATCTTAAATTTCAGTCAAAATTTGAACACTCCTTCGCTTGCTTTTGTGGGTTTAGAGACTGCATGTCTAGAGCGATGAGAGAGAGAGAGAGAGAGAGACAGAGAGACAGAGAGAGAGAGAGAGAGACAGAGAGAGAGAGAGAGAGACAGAGACAGAGAGAGGGTTATACCGACTTAACAATATTTCTCTCATTCATTCTGTTCATCACAATTACCAGTTGGCAAACAGCTCTTTACTGAAATTTCAAACAGTCTCTAATTTCCCCATTTGTTTACATGATATTTGAATATCTCATTAACCAGTCTAATTCAGAAACGGGATTTCAGGATGTATGACACTGATAGGATGACAGGAGATAATAATTTCAGCAGGACACTGTTTATATGCATAGCTTGTATTTACGATTTAAAGGAAGTAACAAAGAAAACTTTACATCGTTTAACCCTCGGCTTTGTAGCTACCATTACGGAAACAAGACTGAGGTGCCCCTGGGCTTTTAGAGAGAATGGAGGAAGATGGACAATGATGGCCACACAGAAGTGATGAAATAGGATATAACTAGAGGTAGATATAGACAATGATGGTCATACAGAAGTGATGAAATAGGATATAACTAGAGGTAGATATAGACAATGATGGTCATACAGAAGTGATGAAATAGGATATAACTAGAGGTAGATATAGACAATGATGGTCATACAGAAGTGATTAAAAAAAGATATAACTAGAGGTAGATCTAGACAATGATGGCCATACAGAAGTGATAAAAAAAGATATAACTAGAGGTAGATCTAGACAATGATGGCCATACAGAAGTGATAAAAAAAGATATAACTAGAGGTAGATCTAGACAATGATGGCCATACAGAAGTGATGAAATAGGATATAACTAGAGGTAGATCTAGACAACGATGGCAGGACAACATAGAAGAAGATATACGCGCTCGTGGAATCGTCAAGTGGCAAAAAAAATGTTTTTTAAATCAGAGGAATGGAGTCGTGCCTTGTCTGCACCATTGAGCCTCAATGGCTCGGAAAGCTGTTGAACTCAGCAACTGCTTAAAGAAGAAGAAGATAGAAAATATGTATGATCTTCGTTTTAAGCGTTCTTAATGTTGAATTCTCCTGTGTTGTTGCTGGCAGTACATCAGTCACGAATATTGTCTCTATTGAAAAGAAATTACCGCTACAATAAACTAGAGCAAGCTCACTCTGTCAAGTGCTTCTCCAGTGGTTTATGTTGTCTGGTTATTGTCAGTTTGGATTATTTTCCATGGTTATTGTCTTGTCTTGTCGAAGGGTAGGATTGGCTGAATAGAACAGGCGCGGGGAATCTTCATCAGTTGCGGACTCAAAGAGCATAGGATTGAATCGCACCAATCACCTTCCATTCCTAAAGATTCTTGCCGACGCTATGGAGTGCGTGTACCTAGCAGGGATCCCCTCATGGGAGAGAGTGGGAGCGCTTAAGGATTTGTAGGACGCGTAGTGATGATAACTATTTCACTATTTCAACATTCTGTCTTGCCCAGGCTGACCTGCGATCAATTTTATTTCTTGTGGTTGTTTGTTGGTGGCGGGTTGGATGGATTACATGTTCTTCTCTCCCCAGTGTAGGTCAGCTATCGAAATTTGTGTTTCATCTCTATTACAGATTTTGATATTCATATAAAGAGCTGAGGCAAAGATGTCTAATGTTCTTTGTTGAACTTGGTCTCATGTAGGCAGCAGAAGGAGAAGGCTTTGATTTCACCCAAAGTGTGTCCACATCGCTAGAATAAAACTGCAGTGCTGCTGCTCTAGTTGTTTTAATTCTTCTTCTTCTTCTTCTCGAGCCATTAAGGCTCATTGCTGCAGATAAAGTTTGCTTCAAGTCCTCTCTATTCTTAATATTCTCACTTCAGTTGGTGACACCGATTTCTTTTATATCCTCTTCTATGTTGTCTTTCCATCTCTGTCTTGGTCTACCCCTTGGTCTTGTTTCCTTTATCTCTTGTGCATACATCATTTTCATTTGTCTGTTCTCTTCCATTCTTTCTACATGCCCCAACCAGCGTAGTCTTTTTCAGTTTCAAGGCATTTATAATTCGTTGGGATTTAAATAAGCTGTTCAGTTCAGTGTTCTTTCTAGCTCTCCATTCTCCACTGTTGGTATCCTTTATCGGCCCAAAGATTCTTCTTAGGATCTTGCTCTCAAAGATCTGCAATTGTTGTTCATCTGTCATTGTTGTACTACATGTTTCTGATCCATACATGATTGGTGGTCTGTTATAGTTATAGTTTCGTAGATTTTTATTTTTGGTCTTTTGGGACAGGATTTTGGATTTTAACAAGTGTTGCAAGGTGAAGTATATTTTATTCCCTATCTGTACTCTGATTTTAATTTCCTCGCTTACTGTGTTGCTTCTGTTGAAGGTTGTGCCTAGATATTTGTATGTTTCTGCTTTTCTAATAATCATCTCTCCAACATTTATATAACCTGGATCATTCTGTCTCTGGTCTCTTGAAATCTTCATATACTCTGTCTTATCTTGGTTAATGATGAAACCCGCTTTTAGTGCTACATACTGTAAATTATTACAAGGAAGCAAATGGGACTAGGAAGGCGCGCGACGCCCTGTGCAGCTGCGGCAAGGAAAAGATAACTCGGTCACAGCAGTGTACACTACGTGGAAATCGTTGACTTTGTCAAGTGTAACAGCGAGACTAAGACGGCCAGGGAGGTCCTTTAAGAAGCGACTTGAAGTTGTGTACCCAGCCTCGGAACCAACTCACACAATCACTCGCATTCATGACTCGGATGTACCCATTGCTTACAGCAGTGGTTACCAATCTGTTCACACCCAAGGACCACTTATTTTCAAATACGTACAATTTGCAGACCACGAATTTGTATACAATATCGTAATTGCATAAACTGTGAAAGTTTTGTACGCTACAGATAACACGCCAAACTAAATCAGTAACGCGGTAGTAGTTCACTTGACAATGCGACAAGGATCAAAGGTTGAGAACCTCTGTCATAGAGCTTCAGAATCAATCTGAAGTCTGAGCCGTTTGACTAAGGGTAGAGTGAAGAAAGGGGCGTGTGGGGGTGGGGGATGTGGGGAGGGGAGGAGTATTTCTTTGATAGGAGTTCTGTCGATTCGCTTTCGCTTCCAGCTTAAAGGGTCTCTGACATTTACGTTATAAGAATATACTGAAAACTATATGTTACAAGTATACGTTAAAACAACCTTAAGTATATTTAGACCCATTGTCCAAAAAAAGAACGAAACTCTTGAACTAAACAGATTGGAAATTCGGAAATGAAGATGAATAATTCTTGAAATAAGAAACTGATAATTTCAGACAACGCGTAACACAGCGATGATGCTCAGAAACTAGTATAAATACATCACAGAAACTTTTTTTAAAAAATCATAAATTTACAAATATTTAAAAGTACAAAAATATGGTAATTAATATACAGAATGTGGTGTATCAATTTTAATGATAGACAGCGAAACGTTGCATCAGTTTTAATGAAAACGGCGAAACGTTGTATCAGTTTTAATGATAAACGGCGAAACGTATCAGTTTTAATGATAAACGGCGAAACGTTGTATCAGTTTTAATGATAAACGGCGAAACGTTGTATCAGTTTTAATGATAAACAGCGAAACGTTGTACTAGTTTCAAAATTTCAGAAAAAAAGAGAGAAGATGGAAATTGTGAAATTGAGGCGAAATTGAAAATACGAAACGCACTTCCTCAACGAAACAAATAATAATCTCCCCACCCCCCTTCCAAAGCAAAATACTTCAAAATCTTTGCAGTAATAGCAACGTGGCCTAATGTGAAACAAAGGAATCTGATGAAAGCGTAAAAAAAGACAGCTAAAGTATTGTGATGTTATGAAGAAACATAAACATTTACTGAAAATCTTTTAAGAAACGAAAACAGTTCCTGGACAAAAGATAAAGAGGTCAACAATGACACATACAAGTAGATAATAGGGAAAAAAAAGAAATGGATCATGACCCTCCTTCTAAGGTATCGTCAAGTCAAGCGACTGTAGATTTGTTACAGCTGATCTTCATTAGAGAGATAGGACAAGATGATGATAATGATACTGTTGATGATGATGAAGACAGAATCATCTTTTTAAAAAAGCCATCACTTTAGCAAACGAGGGTTCCAAAAAACAAGTTTTCCCCTCTCTCCCATAGTCCCCCAGAAAGACACATTAACAGCGGATGGAAATATAAGCCCAGGATGGAGATAGCCTTTTAAGAACAGCTTAGATTGAATTATGACATAAGACTGATGTCGGGGGTAGCTTGAGTGGCTGATGGAGGTGAAGTCTTTGAGTAATAGCATGCTATCAACAATGCTTAAAACTTCTGCTAAATTGGGTCTCGCTCTAAGCTCGTGGAGAAAGATGTACGGCCTGATCGGAGATGGCTTCTTGACCATGATTTCTGGAGGAATACAGGATTTTTTTTAACAACATCGTTTTCACGCGTTTATTAGATCTTTTTAGCTTGTTACATACATCTAAATGAATTATGTTTGCTGCTTCTTTCTGTAGTTAAAACTCTATTTTAGCCAAATTATCTTCGTTGTATTCACACGATTTATCCTACCGTGAAGGCTGCTGGTTCTGAGCTTTCGGAGCGGCCGACCCGAAAGGTCAAAGTGCGCGCCTCGTAGTTGTCACGAGATCTACCAAGTGTGTATGTCCGGTCAGTGATGTTGATTTAATTCACTGGTATTTGTGCTGTTGTTGAGGTCCGGCCAGGAGGTGAGGGAGCGTGTTTTCGTAATTGTTTTACGGATGTGATATTTTGTAAGTTTGTCTCATGCAATGATTTCCACCTGCGCCCCCTCGTTTTTTTTCGTGAAATTTGTTTTGTAGTTTGATGTTATTTATGTGAGTTATTTGTACGTTTTTGTTACACAGTGAGTGGAACGTGATTTTGTATCGAAGATGAAGTTTTATGTGAAATGTCAATATTTCAATGTTACATATATGCATTAAGTGTGGGTCATTGATCACTACTATTGATATGCCATTTGCTATGTTGATTTCTGTGCTCATTGAAATTTATCCATTCGCTATATATTTTTTTTTCGCCAGGATTGCATTTTTAAGTCATCAGTGAGCTCACCAGTGATTATTATTCATGTATGCTGTTCAAATGTTCAAACGAGTTTTTGCACACTGAATTTCTGCATATATACGTTTTGTGCTGACGATTTGATGCACAGAAATATTTCACATGTTTTCATGGCCAGAGATGTCTTTGCGTATAAGTGTTGAAATACGTTTTCTCATTTCAGTTATTATCATTTCGTCAACAAGGAGCAGTTTTGTAACTGCGCGATTTTTCGTGACTCATATGACTGTGAATGTCCAGAAATGTTTGTGGAAGATAATGTTGAAGAATTAGTGTGACGTGCACTAGAACAACGGTTCATATGACTGTGGAAGTTCAGAAATGTTTGTGGAAGATAATGTTGAAGAATTAATGTGACGTGCACTAGAACAACGGTTCATATGACTGTGAATGCTCAGAAATGTTTGTGGAAGATAATGTTGAAGAATTAATGTGACGTGCACTAGAACAACGGTTGATATGACTGTGGAAGTTCAGAAATGTTTGTGGAAGATAATGTTGAAGAATTAGTGTGACGTGCACTAGAACAACGGTTCATATGATTGTGGAAGTTCAGAAATGTTTGTGGAAGATAATGTTGAAGAATTAGTGTGATAATGTTGAAGAATTAGTGTGACGTGCACTAGAACAACGGTTCATATGACTGTGGAAGTTCAGAAATGTCAGAGGAGGAAAATGTTTAAGATTTAGTGTCTTTCGCAGGAAGGTTTTTCTTGAGAAGGCCTTAGGTTAAAAAAGGGGGAGGGTTGGGGGCTAGTGAGTACTGTGAAGTGTAATATGAGCTTCACTATGAAGATGTTTATTGCTCGTGGATTTATTGATCATATATTGTCTCTGTATGTCTTTTGAATGTAAATGCTACAGAAGAGTTCTTCAAATATCATGGACACAAAAAGGAACAAATATATCCATACTACAAGAACTTAATATTGAAGAAGGCCGGCTAGTAAAGAGGATTAAACAGAGAAAACTTACATATTTTTGACACATTAAACGTCATGATAATCTAGAGAAGACCGTCTTGGAAGGATACATAATGGGAAAAAAAAGAGAGGAAGACCAAGGCGAAGATGGCTGCAAGACATCGTTGATGATCTGCAAATGGATGCATCAGCAGCAGGTCATCTCACAACCGAGAGGCCTACAGGAGTGCTGTTGGGGAGGCAAAGTTCCGCAAGGGACAAGCAAATGAATGAATGAATAGTGTCTATCTTTGGGGTTTGAACGTTTCTCCTTCTTGTAGCACGAGCAGCCGTCTATCCACGAGAGAACAGCGTGTATGTCCGGTCAGTGATGTTGATTTAATTCACTGGTATTTGTGCTGTTGTTGAGGTCCGGCCAGGAGGTGAGGGAGCGTGTTTTCGTAATTGTTTTACGGATGTGATATTTTGTAAGTTTGTCTCATGCAATGATTTCCACCTGCGCCCCCTCGTTTTTTTTCGTGAAATTTGTTTTGTAGTTTGATGTTATTTATGTGAGTTATTTGTACGTTTTTGTTACACAGTGAGTGGAACGTGATTTTGTATCGAAGATGAAGTTTTATGTGAAATGTCAATATTTCAATGTTACATATATGCATTAAGTGTGGGTCATTGATCACTACTATTGATATGCCATTTGCTATGTTGATTTCTGTGCTCATTGAAATTTATCCATTCGCTATATATTTTTTTTTCGCCAGGATTGCATTTTTAAGTCATCAGTGAGCTCACCAGTGATTATTATTCATGTATGCTGTTCAAATGTTCAAACGAGTTTTTGCACACTGAATTTCTGCATATATACGTTTTGTGCTGACGATTTGATGCACAGAAATATTTCACATGTTTTCATGGCCAGAGATGTCTTTGCGTATAAGTGTTGAAATACGTTTTCTCATTTCAGTTATTATCATTTCGTCAACAAGGAGCAGTTTTGTAACTGCGCGATTTTTCGTGACTCATATGACTGTGAATGTCCAGAAATGTTTGTGGAAGATAATGTTGAAGAATTAGTGTGACGTGCACTAGAACAACGGTTCATATGACTGTGGAAGTTCAGAAATGTTTGTGGAAGATAATGTTGAAGAATTAATGTGACGTGCACTAGAACAACGGTTCATATGACTGTGAATGCTCAGAAATGTTTGTGGAAGATAATGTTGAAGAATTAATGTGACGTGCACTAGAACAACGGTTGATATGACTGTGGAAGTTCAGAAATGTTTGTGGAAGATAATGTTGAAGAATTAGTGTGACGTGCACTAGAACAACGGTTCATATGATTGTGGAAGTTCAGAAATGTTTGTGGAAGATAATGTTGAAGAATTAGTGTGATAATGTTGAAGAATTAGTGTGACGTGCACTAGAACAACGGTTCATATGACTGTGGAAGTTCAGAAATGTCAGAGGAGGAAAATGTTTAAGATTTAGTGTCTTTCGCAGGAAGGTTTTTCTTGAGAAGGCCTTAGGTTAAAAAAAAGGGGGAGGGTTGGGGGCTAGTGAGTACTGTGAAGTGTAATATGAGCTTCACTATGAAGATGTTTATTGCTCGTGGATTTATTGATCATATATTGTCTCTGTATGTCTTTTGAATGTAAATGCTACAGAAGAGTTCTTCAATATCATGGACACAAAAAGGAACAAATATATCCATACTACAAGAACTTAATATTGAAGAAGGCCGGCTAGTAAAGAGGATTAAACAGAGAAAACTTACATATTTTTGACACATTAAACGTCATGATAATCTAGAGAAGACCGTCTTGGAAGGATACATAATGGGAAAAAAAGAGAGGAAGACCAAGGCGAAGATGGCTGCAAGACATCGTTGATGATCTGCAAATGGATGCATCAGCAGCAGGTCATCTTGCTCACAACCGAGAGGCCTACAGGAGTGCTGTTGGGGAGGCAAGTTCCGCAAGGGACAAGCAAATGAATGAATGAATAGTGTCTATCTTTGGGGTTTGAACGTTTCTCCTTCTTGTAGGACGAGCAGCCGTCTATCCACGAGAGAACAGCGTGCTATCCACTTAGCCGACGGCTGCTCATCCTACCGGAGTCCGTGTTCGAATCCCAGGTAATTCTCTTGTGATTTTTCTTTCTCTCATGTCTCACTAAAGTGCTTTGTCTACGATTTTTTCAAGGTCTAATCCTACAAAATTTGCTCTCTTACTTTACCGTACCAAAGCCTCGTAGTTTCCTATTTATAAAAAAAACTGCTCCTTCTTGTTGCACTGCGTTTTGTTATTCCCAGTCTTGAGTGACGTGCCCAGTCTTGTAATTATATATTACTTGACCCACGAGTAGTTGAAGCGTTTTATTACTCATGTTACATTGGAAATGTGCTGAATGTCAGGTGTTACTTCTTTTTACATTTAAAACTGACACTGGTAGCATACTAGAATCAATGAAAACCGAACCTGGGGGGGGGGGGGATTTATTAAAGAAGTGCTAATTTGTCCCATTAGTACGACTGTACACATAAAATGGGGAAATATATTTCATTGAAAATCTAGCACCAATTATTTATATTTTACACTATGCCCTGTCAGCAGACTTTTCCTCATATTTCTGTTATTGGTAGAACTCAAAGGACATGCTACGATTATTTTCTTTCTGTTCAGTGCGCATCTCTAACATTTAAAGCGCATCATTCAGTACAAGATCTTTACAGTTCAGTTCCGGGCATACACCAAAACCGTACTTACCTTCCCTTTTTTCATGTGTCCACTGATAGATTCGATGGTCTCCTTATTCTTGTCAGATCTGTGAAGTTCTGTGGAGTCCTTGCCTAGAAGCTCCTCGCATGTGTAGCCACATACTCGCTCATAGGCGTGGTTCACGTACTGAAAATGAACAAGATTGCGGTAAATGAACAGTTAATAACCATCAATGAAGATGAGGTTGCGAAGAAGAAAGATTATAAGCACACCAAAAAAAATGTGAACGTGTAAATAAAGGAGACAGTTTATTCCGTCTTGGTGCCGAATCTGAAAATACTCATCCATTCTCTTTCCCGTTTAGTTCCCCAAGGCTGGACTGAAGTAAGTTCTTGAGCCAGTAGTTAGAAGTTTTGAAAACGGACACCAGATGGAATTAAGGTACGGGGAACGGAGTGTTTTCCCACAGCATGATTCCCAGCTAGCTCCAACACCTTGGTGACCATGTCGATTTGTAACCATAACAAGCTTTTTTTTTTTAAATGAATACCACAACCTATGAGCCTGAATGTGTTCTTCATAGGCATCATGTTCGTTGGACATGGTTAGTGTTTCTAACACAGGTGGCTTGGCCTCCATTGACATGGTTACAGTGTTTCTAACACAGGTGGCTTGACCTCCAATGACATGGTTACAGTGTTTCTAACACAGGTGGCTTGACTTCCAATGACATGGTTACAGTGTTTCTAACACAGGTGGCTTGGCCTCCATTGACATGGTTACAGTGTTTCTAACACAGGTGGCTTGGCCTCCACTGACATGGTTACAGTGTTTCTAACACAGGTGGCTTGGTCTCCAATGACATGGTTACATTGTTTCTAACACAGGTGGCTTGGTCTCCACTGACATGATTACAGTGTTTCTAACATTGGTGGCTAGGCCTTCATTCCGAAGAGAGGAAATACAGCTCAATGGTAAGGAAGGCTAGCATTCATTACACGCAATGCGGATTTGAATAAAACGTAAGAATAATAAAACCTAAGGATAATAAAACCTTACCGAATGCTGAAGAAGCCGAGTATGACCTTGTACGACTATCAGTAGTGAAGGTAAGTAAAGGTAACCCCGTTATGCCGTGGAAGCACCTTACGGGCTGTAATGTTCGAGTCCACATTTTCCCTCGACCTGTCGGCACACTAGAGGGTGACGTGGTCTCAGCATCACACTTGGCGGCCTCTTCTCTCCCACCACCAGAATAAACCAGGTATCCACTCATACAGTTGAGTGGCCGGGGGGGGGGGCGGTGAGCGATTCAGGGGGATTTGAACCACGACCTTACATATGAGAGACTAGCTCACTAATCACTTCGGCACGGAGAATCCCAGTGGTGAAGGAGATATGAATAAATCGAAATGGACAACTCGCAGCACAGATGGGACACCGCGCGAAGAAGTTGACAGAACTTGTTGCTGTAATTCACGACTCCACGTGGCGCAAAGGAGCAGTGGCTACACAGTTATCAATGTCCAAGGATAGCGGTTTTATACACAAGATAGTGTTATTCATTTTCGCAATGGCTGGCAGATCACTCAAAATTATTTGGCAGCAAAGACAACTATAAAACAAGAGTACCCCCAGCAAACTACTGTCTCCTGGTAGGCAATAACCGCTTCAAGAGTCCACAGATTTCTTCGTCTAACGCCCTAGCCCATAAAAACAGCTAATCAGAGTTCAGATTCAATACAGCTCTACAGCAAAAACAGATCAGCTTTACTTTCAGCGATTCTCCTTTAAAACTTAGCACGGAATGATAAAGGAAAAAAGAAGCAACTGAAATAACATACCTCGGTTTCCAACAAACTACATTTTAAATCATCTGCAGATAGATTTGGCCACCAAGAAGCCCGAAATCTGCCTGCTGTTCTTAAATACCTGCCTACATAAGCACGTTTGCTAAATTTACCTCACTAGATAGGCAAGTAACGGGTGGCCAAGTTAAAAAAAATTAACAAAAATAAAACTGGCACCTGTAAAATTATGTATGCGCCCTCCTTGCGTCATACGCACGCACCCACTCATACAAAGCTACACGCACGCTCGTTTACACAAACATACACCCTCGAGCAAACATGCGCACTGTTTAGTGTGTTTGATGCATAAAGATCATCTGATGTCACTTGTGTGGGCAGTTGTGAAATATCCCAGTATGTCTCTCATCAAAAGCTACCCGTCCACTCGAGAAAGTGCGTCATAGATTAGCGTTTCAGTTGAACCTCAGTACTACAAATAACAGCTACCAGTGGAAATTATAATCGTATAGTAAGCAATCACTAAATCCTTAGCAACCGTGGGATTTATCTGGTACAAATTATCAACAAAAATTAAAATAAAAGAGGAAAATTCAGTCATTTGCACGCCCCTTGCGGAACTTTGCCTCTCTAACAGCTCTCCGTAGCCCTCTCTGCTGTAAGCGAGATGTCCTGTTGAAAAAAAGCAAATTACGTGTACATAAATCAGCGCAGCTTTTCGGATTATTATAATGTGACAACGATTTTCCTTCTTTAATCTACTTATCCCCTGTCCTGCTAATTCTGAGAACCCCCGTTCTCCAGCTTATCAAAAGAAATCAGCTTTTCTTTCTCATTTAAAACTGGACAAAACTAGTTTGGCGCTGGAAAATATGCTGTAATAAATCTGAGCGTTTTGTAACTCTTTTTCACATAATCTCTGATACTGTCCACCACGTACCAAATGAATTCCTTTTTATTTAGTTCTTGTGTAAACACTTTTTTGGGGGAAATACTGATTGTCTTTTCCTAACTTCACTAGTAAAATCTCCCAAAATCAGCGGTAATTTATAAAAATAATTTCTCATTATGCTGCAATGAACGGCTTTTTAACGTAGTCGCTACGTTTTAAAAATTGATCCATCATTTTCTATAACTGAAAAAAAAATCAAAATATTTGGAATTATTATTATTACAAATCCAGATTCTTATGGGTTTGTGTGTTTGCGTGTGGTTCTGTCTTATATGTCCTGTAGCATCTGCATGACGTAGGTGTGTGAAGTGTTAGCGCCTTCACATTTCTAGGCCACAGCAAAATTGAGGTGGGCGTGCACCTGTTCTCGCTGCCTTTGTTTTCCTAGGGAAACCCCAGGTACCAATTTTTTTAGGCTCGGGTAACCCCGGTGTCAGTCGGTCCGAAAAACATACCTCCCCAGAGCGAAATCGAACCAGTGACCTTCCGATCCGCAGGCGAGAGTATTAACCCCTATACCACCGCGGTATCGTCTCCCTGTCTTACTGATGTTTCAGAAGTAAGCTAGAAGCACTCACGTAACACTTTGAAGAGTTAGTGTCTTTGATTGTGCCTTTGTCTTGATACAGTAAAAAAAATATTCAGCACGATCTGGGAATCACGTGGCAGCTTAGTTGAAATGTCAAAAGTTAATTAGTTTCAAAAGTTTTCCAGTACAAAACAGCATGTAAACAAGCGACATTTGCTCTTTTCAAATGTGAATACTAGTGTTACACAATATATTGCCAAATATGACCAAAAAAAAAAAGCTAGAAATCAAAATCTAGTTATGTTGCGGTAACATAAAACCCACTTTGGTAGCCAAATACGGACACAATTTATCAAAAAAAGATTAGAGAACAGCGACAATAACATTTATAGATTTATTTTCCCGGGTTCACAGAAGTTCACACACGTAATGCCACAGAGTAGAGAGAGGACAGTGCGCACAGCGGAAGAGGCACAAGTGCCGTGAACGGCGAACATGAGCTGGCCAAGACGTTATCCTGAAATATATGAGCGTCATCAATAGTTTTCTGAAGCTCAGCTCTGCGAAGAAAAAATCATCGTAACACATTTCTGATTCCCGTTTGAGACCACCACGTTTCGTGCAAATAAATGAGAAGAGCCGGCAGCCAAGCCAACCATACCTTCACGAGCGGTCCAGCGAATGGATCCGGTGGTCGTATTACCACTAACATTACTATGGCAAATGGCGAATCCCTGCTACAACTAGACTACGGGTGAGGTAACCCTACAGAAACCTCTGACAGAGCAGGTCCTCAATTAGATGTGGCTGACGCAAGGCACACCGGCGTGTGGACATGCCCCGATCCCCACTAAGACCTCGCCGGGAGAGCATACCCCAGCCAAACAAACCAGAGAAGCGGCCACTCTAAAAACCTCCGATGTCTTGCGGGGCAGTGGACTGACGATAAAGAACATGGACAGACTCAATAAACTTCACCCCTCTAAAGACGGAACATGTCATTCTGCCTGGCGATGGTGCCCAACAATACAAATGGGACATATACGCACTATACAGATAATGAAGAAGAAGAAGATTTCTGTAGCACCTGGTGAGTGAAAAGATGGAATATTCCGGGTCCTTCCTAGTCCTGTAACATCGGTGGTCTTAAGATATCAGACACACCAAACAGTGAGCACTTGTGATATAGCGTAAACCTTCCCAGGCGAAGCGTGTGTAGTTTAAAAAAAAATGTTGTTTTATTTTTCGACACAGAAAACTGCCAAATATTTCTAGTTTCCTGCTACAGTAACATCCAAAAGCAACATCAAACAGACAAAGAAAGCCGTACATCAGTTTTAGGTGTTGGCAGGCAGTGACAGGTGTTCTGTAATACAGTGATATCCAATACAGAATATTTCACTGTGCAGATATCAATGTCATCAGCGTGTTCTGGGATTCGCCAAGCGAGCAAATCTATCCATCCATCCATCCATCCATGCACGCATCCATCCATCCATCCATGCATCCATCCATCCATCCATCCATCAAATGTTGAATGGTCTGGACTTTAAATGTGAAAAAAAAGAGAAAAGAACTGTAACCATGTCTACATTTCATGTACTTGAGGTGTACACCTGGTGTGTGCGCGCTCGTGTGTGTGTGTGCGTGCGTGCGTGCGTGCGTGCGTGTGTGTGTGTGTCTGACAGGGAGGGAGAGAGAGAGAGAGAGAGACTGGCGATACACATGTTTAGAGAAAAGAAATGGCCGTAAGACGGACTGCGCTGAATGTGTTCCCAATATTTTAAAGCGACTTCATCTTTTTACCGAATGCCCACATCGAAGTCAGGCAGTGTGTGAGTTACGGGCCCTTGAGTGCCCATGTCTTGTATTTCCTCGTCTTCTTGAGCAACCCCATTATCCCCAGCCCTCTCAAAGAATTACACATTCTTTCCTCGTGAATCCTGAAACCGTAAATGTTCTATGACAGATCAGAAATCATATCTCGTCTGTATCTCAAGTAGTTACTCCCCTTCTTTTAACTTTTTTTTTTTTCCTCGGGGGAAAAATATTCCATCTTCCATTTTCCCCTCTGGTCTTTAGCCGTTAGACGCCATTTTACCTGTATTTTTTTTTTCTTTGTAACGAATTACCATTTAAAAAATAATTTCTTGTCTTTTTCCCTAGTTTCTCTCTCTTTAAAAAAAAACGAATAGCTATTTGAGTTTGTTAAAAATGCTTTTAATCCACATCATATTCCATTAGCGTTATTCTTCTTTTGTGTGTGTATGTATGAATGAAACCGCGTGTTTCATCTGTGTTAGCTAATTCAATAGCATTTGCAGACATCATTTTGGCGATCTTCAAATACAGGCATCGAGCTGAATGGTAGCGACTGATTGTGATGGCTTGTTGTGATCCCAGGAGTTTGAAACAAGAATAAGGCTTTTTTAAAATGAGCTCCACCAAGAGAGTGTCGTGGAGGACTGCGTTTTGGTTGAAGACGCGTACGGCCATCAACTGGTGAGTAATCGTCCACTGGTTTGTAATGTGTTGTTCCGGGTGGTGGCATGTAATGTGTTGTTCCGGGTGGTGACGTGTGATGTGTTGTTCCGGGTGGTGGCGTGTGATGTGTTTTTCCGGGTGGTGGCGTGTGATGTGTTGTTCCGGGTAGGGATGTGTGATGTGTTGTTTCGGGTAGGGGGCGCGTGGTGTGTTGTTCCGGTGGCGACGTGTAATATGTTGTACCAGGTGTAATATGTTCATTGTGGTCATTCTTGAGATAAAAATGGCCGAGTGACAGAGAGCGCCTTTCGCTGAAAAAAAAAAATGGTCGGTAATTTGTGAAGTTTCTGGATATCTTTTTGTGTTGTAAATTGTTTGAGCTAGGTTCTGAACTCGCGCCTCCTCGGGTGATTTAAGTTTTGTTACGTATTAAATATATTTTTATTTGTATTAAACGCCAAAATGTTGTGCAGTAAATGTAAGTTAGTTGTTGGAGAGAGTTTTGCTGAGCAACTGCAATGACAGATCCTTTTATTCATCTATACAGTTAACGTAAGTTCAAGTCGAATCAAGGAAGGAAGTTCTGGAAAGATTCGTAAAACTAAATGAGCTGTTCAGTATGGTTGTACTTGTAAGTAGAAACTGACGAAGATTCATATGTACCACTCGGCGCGGTTTACAGTGGTTTGTCTGTCAGACTTTTATTACGACAGACTGCTAAAAAGAGAAGAGCATGGAGGCAGAACTGGAACACCCCCAGGCAAAAATGGAACACCCCCAGGCAAAAATGGAACAACCTCTCCCTCCCCCTTAGGCAGGACTGCAACACCCCCTGGCAGGAATGAAACACCCCCAGGCAGGAATAGAACACCCACAGGCAGGACTGCAACACCCCCAGGAAGGAATGGAGCACCCCCTCCCCCCAGGTAGCACTGCAACACTTGTGGCAGGAATGGAACACCCTCAGGAAGGACTGCAACACCCCAAGGCAGGAATGGAACACACCCTCCCCAGGCAGGAATGGAACACCCCTCCTCCCCAGGTAGGAATGGAACACCCCCTCCCCAGGCAGGAATGGAACACCCCCTCCCCAGGCAGGAATGGAACACCCCCTCCCCAGGCAGGAATAGAACACCCCCAGGCAGGAATGGAACACCCCTAGGCAGGAATGGAACCCCCCTCCCCAGGCAGGAATGGAACCCCCCTCCCCAGGCAGGAATGGAACACCCCCTCCCCAGGCAGGAATGGAACACCCGGAATAGTTTTAAGGAACAATATTTTATAAATAGGAAACTACGAGGTTTTGGTACGGTAAAGTAAGAGAACAAATATTGTAGGAGTAAACCTCGAAAAAAATCGTAGACAAAGCACTTTAGTGAGACGTGAGAGAAAGAAAAATCACAAGAGAATTACCTGGGATTCGAACACGGACTCCGGTAGGACGAGCAGCCGTCTAGCCACGAGAGGACAGCGTACTATCGACTTAGCCAACTAGCACCCCAAAAAAAGGTGTTTTGTTGACATAGTCTTTAGTAACTGCTCAGCAAACATGAGAGATCGTGACACCCGGAAAGAAACGAGGTCGTGACACACAGAAATTCCGTAGCTTAGATTCATTCTCTCTAGCAGGTACCAACTAGACAAACATACACACAGTTTCCTGCCATGTCTGGTGCAAACTTGAACAACAATAACAAACGAAGGAATACTTATTACAGGAAGTTAGTTGGTACCTGCTAGAGAGAATGAATCTAAGCTACGGAATTTCTGTGTGTCACGACCTCGTTTCTTTCCGGGTGTCACGATCTCTCATGTTTGTTGAGCAGTTACTAAAGACTATGTCAACAAAACACCTTTTTTTGGGGTGCTAGTTGGCTAAGTCGATAGTACGCTGTTCTCTCGTGGCTAGACGGCTGCTCGTCCTACCGGAGTCCGTGTTCGAATCCCAGGTAATTCTCTTGTGATTTTTCTTTCTCTCACGTCTCACTAAAGTGCTTTATCTACGATTTTTTCGAGGTTTAATCCTACAATATTTGTTCTCTTACTTTACCAGGCAGGAATAGAACACCCCAAGGCAGGAATAGAACACCCCCAGGCAGGAATAGAACACCCCCAGGCAGGAATAGAACACCCCCAGGCAGGAATAGAACACCCCCCCCCCCCAGGCAGGAATAGAACACCCCCCCCCAGGCAGGAATAGAACACCCCCAGGCAGGAATAGAACACCTCCAGGCAGGAATAGAACACTCCCAGGCAGGAATAGAACACTCCCAGGCAGGAATAGAACACTCCCAGGCAGGAATAGAACACTCCCAGGCAGGAATAGAACACCCCCAGGCAGGAATAGAACACCCCCAGGCAGGAATAGAACACCCCCAGGCAGGAATGCCCAACATATGAGGTGCAGAGAAAACAGATGTGGCCAACACTTATATCAGTTCAAGAGAAGCTTTATGGGGGTTGTGCGCCAACCCCAGCTGACCACGAATTACTTCAGAAGCATTACAAGTAGACGCCTGGGAATGATCGAAGAAGAAGAAGAAGAATAAAGACGTTCGCTGGCTCTGGTTGCCATGCCACACACGACAACAACCATCTCGGCTCCTGCTTTACTGGTTTGTGACAGGTTTTCTTCATTCATTCATTCATTTGCATGTCCCTTGCCGAACTTTGCCTCCCTAACAGCATTCCTGTAGGCCTCTCGGTTGTGAGCACGGTGACCTGCTGCTGATGCATCAATTTGCAGATCATCAACGATGTCTTGCAGCAGTCTTCGCCTTTGTCTTCCTCTCAGGTTTGCTTAAATTTTTTTAAATCCAGAACTCATTACGTTTGGTACGAGGGGAGAAACTACTACAAAAGGGCTGTATCTCTTGTCACTAGGCATTTCAATTATATATAATTAGTGTATACCGCTGTTTGAGGTTAAAAAAAAATCAGAAAATAACACGTTCCTTAAATTGAGAGCCAATTTTTTAGTCTTCAATAGTAGAATCCAAACTGATTTAATAATAATAATAATAATGACATATAACAACAACAACAACGGAAACCTTTTTTGAAAATCTGCCAGTATTCTCCAGGGACTGGTTTCTCATGATGACCTAGTTAGAATGTCTGTTACGGGACAGAAGTCGGCTCTGAGCTATATCTGATTTGTGGGACGCACCAAAGACAGGACTTTCTAGGGAAAGGTCAACGCGCGAAGTGGAACGGTCGGTTAAAGTTCTTTGGCTCCAAATGAAAATTATCTGAAGGTGAGCGGATGCAGTTTCACATGGAGGCGGGGGGGGGGGGGGGGGGGGGGGGGGGGAGAAAACTAAACTAAACTAAACAAACAAACAAACAAACAGTTTGTCCACAGCTCTAGAGCCTGTTCTCGGATTCTTTGCTTGGGAAGTTTGATATTTCTGTTATTGTGTGCTTAAGATGTTATTTATGATACCACGATAATATTTCCCTATCCTGCTGGCTATTCTTGCAGACTTCAATATTATTTACAATACAGCCTATAATATTATATATTTTATTATTCTATACTGATTATAGCCTACAATCAGGGCCGTCGTAACAGCATCGGGGGCCCCTGGGCAAAGTAATTCACTGGCCCCCGCCATTCTTCTCTGACATATGCAAGTAATGTTAGGAATTCGTGTATTTCCATGTGCTGGTTGGGCCCCATGCACTTGGGGCCCGTTGGCAGTGCCCACGTGGGCCCATGCGTTAAGATGGCACTGCCTACAGTATTATATATTTTGTCACTCTATACTGATTACATACTATTATATCTTTTGAAATTCTATTTTGATAGAAATCAAATCCTATCTTTTGTCATTCTTAACTGATTAGATGATTACAGATGATTATATCTTTTATCTTTTATCATGGAAAGGGGGGGGGGCGCCAGGGCGAAAAAGCTGTTCTATTTGGCAGTCACCGAACCCATAGCTGACACATTAGCCTCAGAGTTTGGCAAACCATAGCTGACACACTAGCCTCAGGGTTTGGCAAACCATAGCTGACCAAGACCCTGTCCTACCTCTGCGTTGGTGCCCCCAGTAGCATGCCTAACCAGGCTAACAGGGCAGGTACAGCCGTAGTCTCCAAGGTGGTGGAGTCAGCTAAAAAAACACAATGCACACCCTCTCCATTAGTAGCTCTAGTCAGGGACTGAAAAAAAAATAGCTGCCATATCCTGCTCCCAGTCCGACACCATGCTGTGGCCTCAGAATCGTCACCTTATCAGCTGCAAAGAACACTGGCTTTGCAGTTTCAGGAACATCTTTTATCATTCTGTAACGGTTATGGATTGTTATGCTACTTTACCTTTCTATTCTACTTGGGAATATTTTACCTTCCTGTAGCTTACATTGGATTTTTGTTGTCGTCTGTCTTAAGTTTAATGCGGAGAATATTTCCCTATGATCTAGGACAGCGCAAAGCTTTCATTTGTCTCTCGTAGTGCCTCGACACTGGATACTATGCAGTATTGAATATTAGCTTCATTTTTTCGCTTCGGCGCCGAATATAGATTAAATCAGTTATTCGCGTCCCGTCTAAAAGTGCTGAACTCTGTAGAGTGTGTCATCTCTTCTTCAGATTTACTCCGTTGCTAACGATGTGGTAATATTGCAACTGGTGCTTTTGTACTTTTAATTTGTTTATTACGTAGGTATTACAGAAACATCTTCTTCCTCTTTTTGAAATTGCGAGCATGATATTCTTTGCAGCTATGCGGTGAAAGTGCTGAAACGCAGCAGCATGTCGGATTGGGAGCGGGTTACGTCGGCTGTTCTGTCAGTCACTGAAATGAGCTAAAAAAAAAGCAGCACGGGAATGTGGAATATTTCTTTACCTGACTCCACCGCCATGGGGACTATGGTGACCCCAGACTCCACCGCCATGGGGATTATGGTGATCCCAGACTCCACCGCCATGGGGACTATGGCGATCCCTGTCCCTGCCAAGCCTGCCTCTAGGGGTACCAACGAAGAAGTGGTATAGGGTCTTGGTCGGCTATGGTTCGCCAACCATGACGCTAGAATGTTAGCTATGGTTCGCTAACCCTGACGCTAGAATGTTAGCTATGGTTCGCTAACCCTGACGCTAGCATGTTAGCTATGGTTCGCCAACCCTGATGCTAGCATGTTAGCTATGGTTCGCTAACCCTCACTCTAGCATGTTAGCTATGGGTCGCTGAAGGGAAGAACACTCTGATTTGAAAACTATAATAATTATAACATCATAAAACGGAATGAGCATTAAAAAAAATTCTACCCTAGTCTTTAGTTTCTAGAAGAGAATAAAGTACAATCCAGTGCCGAATTATGACCGTATTTAGAACCGGCCAACAAGACGTAAGTCAGTATGGCCGTATGTCGGACGTTATAGAGAAAGGTCAGACTCTATAAGCATAGTTCGCTGTTATAAAATAGTGATGTTTACCATCACTGTAAAATACTAACAAAATGCAATGTAGCACAGTAACTTTGTGGAGAATTAATCACAAGACGTTAAATAAAGAATCACACTGTAATATATTTTTTTCAGTTATACACGAAACTACGTGTACATTCTGTACTATTCATATGAGCATGTCTATGGGCCATGATGCTGTAGATTTTGATGAAACATGAAATAACACTCCACAATTTTACTATACACTATTATTTTTATTATTTCTTTCATAAAACATAAAATATGCCTGTGGATTCTCGACCGTAAATAGAAAAGACCTAGTCGTTCGTAAATCAGCGCTATGCAGTGAAGCCTTTTTTCTAGTTCACTGAATGCCATCTTTATTTCGTTCCTCTTTTCTTTTGTTCCTTCCATTCTCTGAATGTTCCCTCTCTTCTAAGCAGCGAGGCGAATGAAATTCCTCACTTTTACAAAATTAGTCCTTGTATCCGTAGTCTGTCTGTTCTCATCTTTTCCTGTAGATTTCACCAGAAATATCATTCACTTCAGTCGTTGCTCGGTTAATTTCTTGCTTTGTTGTCTGCTACTTCCGCTGAATTCTGAGAATTCTTCTCAGAACGTGACTGCCCTCCGATGCCTCATAAATGTTTGAGGCTTTAAAACAAATTATTTCCCTAGTTTCCTATCAGACATTGGGTAGGAACTGATAAAGTGTTAGCCCACAAGTTTCCTATCAGACATTGGGTAGGAACTGATACAGTGTTAGCCCCTCAGTTTTGTCCCACATATGTTTTCTGCCGATGTCTTTCGCTTCCGTTTTCTTTTCACTGCTCTTTATTTATTGAACGATTTATTAGTTTCTTTTTAGCATTTATCACCCGACCTTGAACTCTTGCAGATATTAATTATTTGTTTTTTTTATTTAGCTTCACTGTCTTTCTGTTTGATTTAGCTGTGCTTCTGTGACATTTTAATTTCGCTGTCTTTGTATTGAATCTAGATGTAGGTCTGTCGATATTAATTGTTAGCTCTCGTCCTTTCATTTGATGTATTTTTCTTATTTTAATAAAAAAATTGTTTTGTATGTGGATAGCGCAGTAGATATGAGAATGTCCTGACAGCGTTGACGATACCTCACGTGATCAAGCAATCTGTATGTGGTCAGGCAGCTTCATCTGTGTCTTCTTCTCTTCTTGTGAAATCTCGAACTTTCCATCACTTTCCATTCTCAGTTGTCCTTCACCTTGTTCCAGGACAATGAAGAACATAGGGCAGAAGTATCTTTTGGAGGGAGCGTCCCAGACGTGACCCAAAAAAAATGTTTCTCTCCTATCATTGTGATTTTGCGGAACGTATTATTATATGTTCCCATGGCAACATATGCCTGTGAGACCTGGGCACTTAACAGAACAGCTGAGAAATATATAAATGCCTTTGAATGTAAATGCTTCAGAAGAGTTCTTCAAATACCATGGACACAAAAAAGAACAAATATATCCATACTACAAGAACGTAATATTGAAGAAGGCTGGCTAGTAAAGAGGATTAAACAGAGAAAACTTAAATATTTTGGAGACATTAAACGTCATGATAATCTAGAGAAAACTGTCTTGGAAGGGTACATAATGGGAAAAAGAAAGAGAGGAAGACCAAGGCGAAGATGGCTGCAAGACATCGTTGATGATCTGCAAATGGATGCATCAGTAGCAGGTCATCTTACTCACAACCGAGAGGCCTACAGAAGTGCTGTTAGGGAGGCAAAGTTCCACAAGGGACATGCAAATGAATGAATGAATGAATTATTATACGTAGATTTTGGGTTGTCCAGCCCTCGTAAGATCTGCGAGCCGAGGGTTGGCTCGACTTCACAGAATGAGTGTCATGGTGATTGTGCTCATGTCTTTCCCTGACGTGTCCACTCACTGTTAGGGCGATACGCTCATCGTACCTCTCGGCCGCCTTACTTTCCCTAGCTTCTAAACGAGTCAGTTGACCGGGACGCCCTCCTCAGTGATCAGATATTCGTCGGTCAAGATGAGTTGCAGAACTCAGTACATCTTTGCTGAACGCCTGATCGCGCGCGGAATTAATCATGGCGCTGCCCACTGTGTCAAACAGTAGTAATTATTGTGCTGCCCACTGTGTCAAACAGTAGTAATTATCGATGCTGCCCACTGTGTCAAACAGTATTAATTATCGTGTTGCCCACTGTGTCAAACAGTAGTAATTATCGATGCTGCCCACTGTGTCAAACAGTATTAATTATCGATGCTGCCCACTGTGTCAAACAGTATTAATTATCGATGCTGCCCACTGTGTCAAAGAGTATTAATTATCGTGCTGCCCACTGTGTCAAAGAGTATTAATTATCGTGCTATATACATTTTCTACACGATAACGACATTGGTTATGGAGGCATATTTAACCAAGACGTTGTACAAAGTTGAATTCCGATGCTTCATCAACACAAAGAAAACATCCCATTATTCCCGCACCTTATAGGCAATACACAGAGAAAATAGCTAACAAAATGTATTTCACTTTGGGTCACATACGTAAGGAAAGTAATGAGAAATATTCTTCACAATCTTCCTTCTATAGCTCCTTCGTTATAATGTTTTATGCTTAATGGATAATTAGGCATAAAGATAGTTTCTTTCATTCGGCGCTCTATAACACTAGCCACAGGCATCAAAGTTTGCCTGAAGCCGGGCGTTACCTCGAGTGGGCTGGTGAGGATGACTTTATTTTAAGGTATCTGATTGGTTAGCTGGTCCCTGTGGCCCTTTTCTCGGAATGTAGGGCCCAATCGAAAAGTCCGCCTTACCCGTTCTCTATAGTATTACACCTCGCCTCTAAGGGTCTCTAAATTATTTTCCTTTCACTTTTTTTGTACGTGTTCCAGATGACTCCAGGACAAAGACTGGCTCATTACAACAGTGGATGACATTTCTGTTATGGAGTAACCTTCCACGCTTACAATGAGCACCATTTAAGACTGAAAACATTTATGAGAAGTTATACAACGCCACGCAGTACATGAACAGCGTAAAAAAAAAAGAACACAGTGAAACAAGAATGAATATGAGGATGATGTTGAGAACGAGTAAGATTTAAAGTCACAGCCAAGGTAACTGTCATTAGAGACAGTGAACTAAATGGTGTTAATGCCTGATGTTAATATCCAGTCACATTCTTTCAAAAGTCATTCTTTGGACTGGTATTCAGTAGAATTCAGTAGAATGATTAAAACATGTAAAGGGCAGAATGTTAAACAGAACTACGTGTCCAGTTCTTTGCCTTTTGACAGTAAAGTTAGTTTCAACAGCCCGACAATGTTACAGAAACAAGACGGGTCAAACGAGTAGTGTACTAGCTACCATTGGATAAGGTAAAGCTAACACTAGTACTTTTCTAATGCGATATGTATGTGCTAACTTTTCCTATACTTTACTAGTTGCCAAGATCTCGTAGCTTTTAGCTCCGGGAGACACAACAAAAAATACTTCTTTTGAAACAGGGAAATACTTCTGCGTACCTGTATTTCATGGTCGCTGTTGGTAATCTCCACAGCTTCCATCACATGTTCCAGCGCCATGAACAGTGCGTTGCAGGCCTGAAGTTTCAAGTTGTGGCGCACCTCCCCAAACTCTAATGTCTGCAGTTCGTTCTTACAGGAGGACTGAGTGCTGTTTTCCTGATATCTCTGCAGACAGAATAATCGATTTTATAACATGTAAGCATTCAGCAGAATGATGCATTACATCTAAGAGCTCAACATAATGATTTATTACGTCTAAAAAGCCTGAACAATAATTTATAACATGTACAGTACAAAGACAAATGGATTTATAATATGTAAGAATTCGAAGATCAATGAGTTTATAACATGTAAGAATTTCAAACAAAAACTTGGAAAGCCGCTAGCTATGAGAGATCAAACCACCAATTGTCAACACTGAAAAATAAATGAGTAAGTTTAGCCTTCTCTTAGTCAGAAAGTGGCTTGTTCATCATCATTATCAGTTTTAATTTTGGTTAATTATGTAGAAAAGAAATGCAGAGAACGCCTTCCGTAACATAGAACCAAAGCGTATAAGTAAAAAAGTAAAAAATAGTGCAGTTAAAAAAACAAAAAAAGAAAGAGAAACTGGAAAAAAAATAAGCAAGAACACATAAGCACAGTTATAATTAGTGTATAAGTATATAAAAATGGAAAGCACTACAGTAAAGATATGATACCAGAATGTATAAACTAGGAAAAAAGTAGGAACAGCTTTGTTACTTAACGAGCATACATACTTCCCCCCCCCCAGTTTATACATTCAGATAATAACAGTGAAATTCTGTTCTGGTGAAAATAATCTAATATTCTGGAAAACTGTCTTTATAAAGGACAACAGTTTTATATAGATGATATGCAGTAATATTCAGACTAAAATCCATATATCAATGCTAACTGGTCAATACATTTGTAGAAAAGGGCAAGAAGATGTGTTATGTGGTAAAGATGTGTTTATGTGGTGAAGATGTGTTTATGTGGTAAAGATGTGTTTATGTGGTAAAGATGTGTTTATATGGTGAAGACTTGTTTTTGCTTTTGTTTCGTTTTCTTGGAACTGCGATGCGACGAAGGGGCTGAAACATCGGGTTAAAGTGGATTACTGGGGCTGGCAGACCCACAGTGCAGCTAAGAAGAACAATACCACTCCCCAGACTTCGCCTCCAAGCGACCGATCACGATTTGTCCAGTTAGCCAGGCTGAACCTGTTACTGGAAGCACCAACAGAAAGGTGAGAGAAGGCTTGGCCAAATGTGGCTTGATGGACATGGCAATCGAGTTTTGACCCTAGAACAAGAATATGATAATGGAAGGAAAGTATCGGTTCTTTTAGAGACAGAAATGGGGGGAGGGGAGCCTTATATATTTAGAGACGGAAATGGGGGGGGGGGTAGGGCTTATATATTTAGAGACAGAAATAGAGTGGGTGTACGGCTCATATATTTAGAGACAGAAATAGAGCGAGTGTACGGCTCATATATTAAGAGACAGAAATAGAGCGAGTGTACGGCTCATATATTCAGAAACAGAAATAGAGTTAGTGTACGGCTCGTATATTTAGAGACAGAAATAGAGTGAGTGTACGGCTCGTATATTTAGAGACAGAAATAGAGCGGGTGTACGGCTCATATATTTAGAGACAGAAATTGAGTTGGTGTACGGCTCATATATTTAGAGACAAAAATAGAGTGGGGGTACGAGTGGGATAAGGCTTATATATTTAGAGACAGAAATATAATGGAGGTACGGCTTACACACTTAATGACAGAAACAGAGTGGGGTACAGCTTATACATGTCTCCGTAGCTTTATCATCATCATCAGGTGCCGTGCCGACTGGTGTTGGCTATTATGCTTCTCCAGAGTATCCGATCCTTCATGCAGGCCATCAGCTCAGTTGGTGATCTCCTCTCACACCATCCCGTCAGACTGTCCACTATCATTTCTCTTGGTCTTCCTCTTGATCTTCTTCCTTCTATTTTTCCTGTTGTTATAATATTTTCAATGCCCCCTCTTCTCATTGCATGTCCTATGAAAGTACATTGTCTCTCTCTTATCTTTTTGACAAGGTTTTTTTGTCTCTCCAGCTCTTCTCATACATTCTTCATTAGTTATTTTTGCTGTCCAGGGGATTCGCAACATTCTTCTAATAAACCACATTTCTGTTGCTTCCAATGATTTTTGTGCAGACTTGCCTATTGTCCATGATTCACTTCCATATAACAAGATAGGTTCAATATAGCATTTTAGGACTCGTTTTCTAGCATTCATTGATAAGGATGTGTTGGTTAATATGTTTCTCATTCTCTGAAATGCAGTCTTTGCTTGGCCTATTATGTTCCTAATTTCTGTTGTGCATTTCCCATCTGAAGTTATTACTGCTCCAAGGTATTTGAATTTCTGCACCTGCTTTAGAATAGTTCCGTTTAATTTTATACTGCATGCTGGTGGATTCTGTTTCTTAGACAGCTTTATACTAAGGAGAATAAGGTGCTTTACTACTTTCTGGGAGAAAGGAGACTTATTCAAACGTGAGCGTGTTATCTTCTTTTGGTGTCTCTGTTCATTATTTGGACTTTCAGCTGCTACACTGACTCTTCGTGTGTGATTTTCTGGTCTATGACAATCTCGCTTTCTCCTTGATATGTTATTGCAGCATTTGTATTCAGTGTGCAATTCCAGGTCTCATTCAACAACATATAGATACGAAACGAAAGGCGCGTTGAAGTATGTGCAAAAAGGGCTACCACGTGGTTATTAATTCACAACACACGTTATCCATATATCTAGGCATGTTTACTACTGGCTGGCTGTTAACAAGTGCAGCGTTCTTAAAAAATAAAAGACAAATATAGGTCACGTGTAGGAGATGAGTGAGCAAAGACCTCGTGTTCTAAGCGAGGAGCTGTTGGCTTGAATTCTAATAGGAATTAATTTCACTAGGTGATTTTTTTTTCTTTATGATGTCTTGTCTCTTATCTTCATACTTTGAGAGAATGAATGCCCGGCAGCTGATTAATCCACCAGCAAAACAAGCAAAGTGAAGTATATTAATGAGCTTGCCTTGGTATTAGATGAAAGGTGTACATTGATGTCTAAATCAATCTAAACCGAGTTGACGCAAGGGGAATATTAACAGCGAAATTAATTATTATTCTATTCACATCAAACACCAAGGACTTCAGAAAATAACTCCTGTTTGTCACTGCAGATAGGTAATATTTTACTTGAACAAACCCTTAGTGGCTAGACACGGAAACCTTGGCAGAATTAGAGAGAGAGAGAGAGAGAGAGAGAGAGAGAGAGAGTGATTGATTGATTGATTGATCTTTATTTCAAAAGGGTTACGAATTGGGCACGCAGGCCCGTCTGACATTCTGCCCTTTATCATACATCTTTCACTCTATTTCAGACATTCTACAAATATGCTGTTCATATAACAAACATAACTAACATTGAAGCTGAGAGACATAAAATAAAATATAACAGTTACTTTTCGCTCTTAAACATTCACTCCGAGAATTCACTCTCAGAGAGAGGAGGGGGGGGGGGGGAACGGTTCATTCATTTGTGGAATCTCAGCAACCGAAGCCCAGTAATGCACATTTATGTACGTCATCGCCTCCACGAGAACAGAAGTCTCAGGAAAACGTCCCTTCTTGGCGCAGTTTTTTTTGGCTTCGCATTGGACAAAGACTTTGACTTAATCGAGAAACAGGTGGTCTTGTCTAAGCTTTGGTAGAAATCGTGGGTTCATAACAATACTGCTAACGGCTGAATGAAATATAACAATACTGCTAACGGCTGAATGAAATAGAACAATACTGCTAAAAGCTGAATGAAACATAACAATACTGCTAACGGCTGAATGAAATAGAACAATACTGCTAAAAGCTGAATGAAACATAACAATACTGCTAACGGCTGAATGAAATAGAACAATACTGCTAAAAGCTGAATGAAACATAACAATACTGCTAACGGCTGAATGAAAAAAATCATATATATATATATATATAGGCTTCCGGTGTGACGTGCAAGATGGCGGACGTTTTTTTTTTTTAACGCTCTCGCCGGGATGCAGAAATTAGCGGAATTCCGCTTGATCTGTCACATATCCTGTACCGGGAGTTGAGCATAAGGCTAACAACCTTATCCTGGAACCTATCTAGAGGCAACTCCAGATGGGAAAAAAAGATATCGTTACGGAAACTCGCAGAGAAACCAACCGAGCATCAAGGATGCCAACTCCGAAGAGCTCATTCGTCGGCCCCAAACAAGTGACAAGGAAGTTAGAATTAGAATTGCAAAAGCAGCATCGATCTTCAAGAATCTTGAGAACATATGTCATTCAAAAGTTATAAGCACAAAAACCAAGTTAAGACTATTCGATTCAAATGTAATATCCACCCTCATTTATGCACGTGAAACCTGGAAAACAACTAAAGAAAGAGACAGGAAATTAGACTCTTTTGAAAACAAATGCCTAAGGAAAATACTTGGCATCAAGTGGAACGAATTCAAGAACAATGCAGAGATAAAACAGATGACTGAACAACAACCAGTCTCATGGGTGATCAGGAAAAGGAGATGGACATATGTTGGTCGCGTGATGAGAAGAAACGATCAGAGAATCCCAAAACAAGCTATCAAGTGGAACACAATAGGCCGAAGAAAAAGAGGCAGACCACGTGAAACTCTAAAGAGGACATTATTAAGAGAGGCCAAATTAATAGGCATAAAATCCCTAGATGAGGTTGAAAAGCTTGCTGAAAACAGGAAAAATAGGCGAACTACCTTGCGAGCCTTATGTGACTTTTAACGGCACGGGAAGGATATAAGATATAAGAAGATATATACTGTCAAAAAAAAAAAAAAGAAATGCATAGCTTATATAAGCTTCATTTTTATATGTTATGACAAAAATTATTTTCCCGGGTATCTCAAACCACACCAAAAATTGTCACCAAGATATCAGGCCCATGATTTAGCGTGAATTTTCCTATTCTCGTGTATAGTCAGAACGCAGTAGCTGTCCTTGCTAATTGCGCATTTTTTTACCATAATTCACGTTGCGTTTATGGATAAGTCGTGATTTTTGTGGTGAGCACAACTCACTTCCCACGCAAATAAAACCCTATAAAAGGATGAGACTACACAAACAAATTCAGGTAATTGTCAAGCAGACAATTATGGCGCGTCTATTGCAAAATTTACGAAACATTGCTATCGGTCGCCTGCAAGCAGGCGAAAGTCAAAGTAAAGTTGCCAGGCATTTAAACGTGCAGCAGAGTATCATCAGTCGACTCTGGCGCCGTTTCCAAGCCACTGGGTCAGCTGAAGACCGGCACCGCAGTGGACGACCCAGAATGACAACAGCAGATGATGATTACTTTATTCTGATTCATCACCTCAGAAACAGGTTTACAACAGCTTCCTCAAGCGTCCAGTCATTGCTTGCAGTGTGTCTGATCAAACTGTCCGGAATAGACTGCATGAAGCTAGACTGGTGGCACGACGACCTCACCGAGGTCCTGTCTTAACAAGACGCCATCGCCAAAATTGACTTGTTTGGGCCAACCAGCATCAGCCCTGGACAACTGACAATCAATGGAGAAGTGTCTGGTTTAGTGACGAATCTTCCTTTTTGTTGCACCGCCATGATATGCGGAGAAGGGTCTACAGTAGGCTAAATGAACGTTTTACCCAAAATTGAGTTGATGAAGCTCCGCCGCACTGTGGTGGAGGTGTAATGGTATGGGGAATGATCAATTTCAACGGACGGAGTCCAATGGTGCAGATTGAAGGAGGCTTGAACGCGCAACGATACGTCAATGAAATTCTTTGACCCCATGTCCTTACATTTTTGGCTGGACAAAGGTCTGTGTTTCAACAGGACAACGCAAGACACCATTCTGCACGGTTCACCACACAGTTCCTGACTGCCAACAATATTCTCACCCTTCCCTGGCCATCCCTGACTCCTTACATGAATCCGATCGAGCACCTATGGGATGAGCTGCAAAGACGTGTTTGTCCCCGAAAAGTTTCTCCAGCCAATCGTCCTGATCTGTGGCAGGCACTCAAGGAAATGTGGGCAGCCATCCCGGAGGCGCACATCAGACATCTGATGGCATCTATGCCCAGGAGATGCCAGTCGCTGATCTATGCAAGCCAGGGCCACACACCATACTAACTTGAGAACCCCTGGGACTAACAGATTCTCGTCATACAAGAAGCTGTTAAGTGAGTGTTTAAACACTTAGGTATTACTGTGTGCAATCTGAAAATTTTATTCATTCAATTTAAAAACCTGTAGAATATCAAAGTTCTGGCTAAAATTGGGTCATAAGTAGTTATGCGTTTCTTTTTTGGACAGTATATATATATATATATATATATATATATATATATATATATTCATCGCCTTTCACTCCATTGAGAGTATAGGCCACGGATAAAGGCTCTCTTGTTATCCCTGTTCTTGAAATTATTGTCTGCTTCCTTACAAGTGGATTCCTTGTCTCTGATCACTGTCATAATTGCTCTTCTCCAAGTAAGTCTAAATCTTCCTCGTTTTCTTTTTTCTGGAGGATTCCATGTTAGTGCCTATCTTGCTATGCTGGGGTCGGGTTTCCTCGGAGTGTGGCAAATCCACCTCCACTTCCTAGACATGATTTGTAGGTTCATAGGTTCTTGTCCTGCCCTTTCCCAGACCTCCCCGTTCCTGATCTTGTCCTGCCATTTAATGTTTAAAATCCTCCTCAAGCAGTAGTTTATGAATGTTTGTATCCTCTGTTGTACTGTGTTGGTCATAACTGATGCCTCCGAATCATATAGCAGGGCAGTCTTTACATTTGTATTGAAAAGTCTGTTTGGTTCTTGTTTTGATGTTCTTAGATGACCATATTTTGTTACGTTGGATAAATATTGTCCTGGCCTTGGTTATTTTAACATCCTTTTTCGTTCCCCCGAATTTATCCATTGTGCTGCCTAAATATGTGAAATACTTTACTTCCTCAACTGGCACTACCTCAACTTTCATGAGGCTTATATATATATATACACACACATACACACATACATATATATTTGGTTTAGTTGTGGTTTATATTCTGTGATGTGGTCGCATGCAAGCTGTGCTGTTGAATCCTCCGATCCATCCAGATCCACCCATGTATGGTGGATAGACGAATGAATAATCATAGATTATATACATATATATAAAAGTTCTGTGTAAGATCTGAGCTTTTTGATAAATGTGCATTGAGGATTTTATGTACACATAATTTTACGCATTACTGAATTTTATGTCTGTATGCATTTTGTTACGTTTTCTTGCCACTAGTTCTGTCTTTTAGACAAATAGTCACTAAGGAGGATAGTTATATGTATAGGAAAGCCTTTGCTTAAATCACACTAAACCTATATTTTACGTGCAAATGTTTTATTTCCATCATTCCATTTTTTTTGTACTCGTGTTTTATGAAAGGAAATACAAAATGTTAAGAAAATGGATAAGGTTTATTTTGTCGTTCATATCATAAATTTATGATCTTTCATAAAAATCGGTGTTGTGTTTTCTTCTCATTATTGTAATGTTTCGATGCGACGGAGTGAATGAGAGTTGGGAATTAAGTTCCGATCAGATCACAGTCCAGGCACAATATGATTAAGAACCATGTAATAACATTCAAACACCAGACCAGTCGTGCCTTAAAATATAAACAACATAAGTAAAATAAAAAATGTACTATATCCTGTTTCATCCCACACATCTCCTTCATGGGCGGTCTCTTCCTTTGCTTTCTACAATTATTAGCACGACTGTTTCTTGAGCGGTGGTCTTGTAGCATGGTCAAATTATTCGACTTCTTGTTTCTGGCCGTAGTGTAATACTGATGTTACCCAGGCGCCTTTGTCGTGATGACAATGATTTGAGATGCATTATATTTTAATCAAGGCATTGTTGGATACAACTGAGTGGAGCAGAGAACGTCGTGGAATCTTCAAGCCTGATTATTTCACAACAGAAAAGGTTTTATTGTATTTGTGTGCCGGTTTTATATAAATTTAAGACCGAAATTCCGGTGAGATTCCGCGAAAGTTTAGCGCTTATTTACACATGATCATTATTTGAAATATAATAATGATTTATTTATACAGGGATAATATAACTAACAAATAATCGTTATATTCAGTGAAGATAATTAGAAAGAGAACTGTAGAGCTAGTTTAAAAAGTGAGAAAAGAGACGTAAGTAATAAGACAGGAGACGTAAGTAATAAGACAGTGAACATTAATCAGGCATTACAAATAAAGGGTGGAATTTATATTATAACAACACGAGATAACAGACAGACAGACAGACAGACAGACAAGCAGGCAGTCATAGATAGATAGATAGATAGATAGATAGATAGATAGATAGATAGATAGATAGATAGATAGATAGATAGATAGATAGATAGATAGATAGATAGGCTGCAGACAGTCAAGCAGGCAGTCAGACAGACAGACAGACATGGATGGATGGATAAACAAGGAAAAAAGATTCAAAACAGTCTGATACAATATAAGACTAGAAAAGCTGCCATACTCTTAAGTAAAGGAACCGAGGAATGTGATCTATGGATAGGCATGGTTATTCATGCCATGGAGAACATCATAAGTTACGTTATATATAAAATATATTAATATATAAAAATCCTCATTTTATGACGGGTGAATGATTATGAACGTTGACACAGCCACGGAGAAGCTGTTTGAAGGCAGTATTAATAGTACTACACTGTAGAATTCTACGGTAGCGTTTGTACAGGAAAACAAAAACACATAATCAATATATGTCAGCTTGAATATCGTGAAAACAGAACGCGATTCTGGTTCTTACGGGCAAGAAACAGGAAGAGTGTTTTAATGACAGTTGTGAAAGAAATATTAACAGACAAAGATGTTTTCTTCGTGAACTAACTGTCGGTAACTTCTGTCGAGAAACAAACGAAATATCAAAGTGATCAAAGAAAGACAGACATTTTAATGTGCTCAGATTTCAAAAGAATGATGTAGTGGATCTCAGTTCGGTGCAACAGCAATAGGAATGAAGAGTCTGACAGATGACATAAAGAACGCGAAGGAAACAAACAACTTTCTGATCTGACAGTAAAATAAATGAAGAGTCTGACAAATAACATAAATAACGGGAAGGAAACAAACAACTTTCTGATCTGACAGTATGAAATAAATGAAGAGGCGCCGATGACGTCTTTTCTTTTAAAATGACATGCAGGAAAAGTCGGGCACCCATTTTTACAGCTGGGTGACTGGGACGCCTCCGGTTGGACTAGAACCCCCCCCCCCCCCGACCTTCGTCATGAGAGACTAGTGCACTAACAACTTCGCCATTTAGTCGCCCGAGGAGAGGAGAGGAGAAATTAGGTCTGAGCACAAAAAAAAAAAAAAAACAGCACCAGAGACAGTGAAGCAAAATTATCCACAGCAGAACTTCAGAAGGACTTTGGTACCAAGATATACAATGTTTCGTGTACTGAGAGGAAGTAAATGTTCTACTGAAATTGTCGCGTTATAGGGATTAATCAAACCAACGTAAGATAAACCCCACATGAGGTAATAAATAACGTTTTCTCTCTGCTCAGAGATTACGTCATTTCAGGCTGGGGGGAAAAAAATGGCAACAGCTAACTTTGGAATTATTAAATACTTCACCAAGAGATAAACAATGACGGAACAAAACCCTGCAAAACGCTTGGAAATCTAAATTCTGTAAATGTGCTAATTTACAGAGCTGTAACGATTTTTTTCGAAGGTCGTATACTAAAATTTTGATATAATGATCCACGATGACCAGTCGTCTTAGGTACTCGATTCTACAAGACAACCAGAATCATGATTCCTTAATTTGGTCACGAATGGAAAAGTCAGTTATTCTAGTCTTGAAAAAGATTATTTAAAATATTAAAAGCAAATAATGTATTAAAAAAAAAACAAGATATGAAAAACGTGCTGCTTCAGTGCCACAGTATTTCAAATTATAATGTCAACACCCCCCCCCCCCCCCAAAACACCAGCAAAGAAAAATAGTTCTTTACATTTTTCGTTTGGTCGTGGACCCTGTTTTCCTCTAGAGAACACCGCAGTAAGGTCAGGAATAAAATTGTAACAAACATATTGACATACACTTTCACATAAACGGGGAAAAAAGGAAATATGAGAACAAACTGGTTGCAACTATTTATAAATGCTAGAACAAATGAGGGCAGAAACGTTCTCTAAGACAAAATGAGTGCGGCAACTCCTGGTAAGGCAAAATGAGTGGGGAAACTCCTGGTAAGGCAAAATGAGTGGGGAAACTCCTGCTAAGGCAAAATGAGTGGGGAAACTCCTGGTAAGGCAAAATGAGTGGGGAAACTCCTGGTAAGGCAAAATGAGTGGGGAAACTCCTGGTAAGGCAAAATGAGTGGGGAAACTCCTGGTAAGGCAAAATGAGTGGGGAAACTCCTGGTAAGGCAAAATGAGTGGGGAAACTCCTGCTAAGACAAAATGAGTGGGGAAACTCCTGCTAAGACAAAATGAGTGGGGAAACTCCTGCTAAGACAAAACGAATGCGGAAACTCTTACTAAGGCAATGGGAGTAGAAACGTTATCTAAGACAAAATGACTGCAGAAACGTTCTCTAAGACAAAATGATTGCAGAAACGTTCTCTAACACAAAATGATTGTAGAAACGTTCCCTAACACAAAATGAGAGCAGAAACGTTCTCTAAGACAAAATGATTGCAGAAAGTTCTGTAAAATAATATGAGTGTAGAAACGTTCTCTAAGACAACATGAGTGCAGAAACGTTTTCTAAGACAAATTGAGTTCAGAAACGTCTTCTAAGAAATGAGCTTAAGAAATAGTTAAAAATCAGTACCCCTACATTCCCCCCCCCCTTTTTTTTTAGTCTAGCCTGAAGTCTGTAGCGCCAACTTTTTTATATATCGCCACACTATAGCTCTGGTCACATATGAGGCTCCACACTTCTGTATCCAACATCAATTTTGAAGAGACTAAAAACATCTCTGGTAAAAAATCTTTAACGAATGAACTGAATATCATACTCATATTCCATAAATTATTTAGTTTTCAATTATATTTGGTTCTCTTGAGACGCCCTTTACAACAAACATGCATTCATCTTCTTCGCTTAAACTCTTCACCTGTTTATTCTGAAGTTCTCGTATGTCTCTTTTCCACGTAGTCTGTCCATGTAATACTTGGCTGGGCCCTTCGTCTTGTCTCTTCTTTATATAACTCACAGATTTATCTTACAATTCTCTTCCATTTCTTATACGGTTGTTCTGTCATAATACCGCTGGAAACAAATTTCCGAATCGACCTATTATTAACGTAATCCATTTCTTGTGCAATGCGTCCCTATTAGGGGACATCAGAAGGAGAATTATTTTAAAATGCTGCTTTGAGCCCATCCTACTCTATGGAAATGAGTCATAGAAATCAACAGATCGATGGAAAGATCACAGAAATGTGGCTCATTAGAAAAGAGTTAGAGAAAAAAAAGCACGGACAGCTAAGATGACAAACTATGTCTAACAAAAAACAAGTGTAGATAGGAACCTAATTAAATCCATAAGAAAATGACAGTCATCATTCTCTGGACATATAATGAGAAGAGGAGGTCTTGAAAACATCATAACAACAGGAAAGGTAAATGGGAAGAGAGGCAGATGAAGGTAGGTAGGTAGGTAGTCCCATAGCAAATGCCGTAGGGGATGAAGCGTTAGAGACCTCATTATGCTGGGCCATCAGCGTGTGAGGTAGGGTGGCCAGTTCCTTTTCTCGCTGCCTTTCCTTCCCAGATTTTCTCTGGTACCCATTTTACGAGGCTAGTTCGACCTCGGGGCCCCATTGGTCAGAAACAAAAATCCCGCTCAGCTGGGGATTCGAACCTCGACCATTCGGTTGCTAGACGAGTGCTCTAACCACTACGCTAGTCGGTCCCCCCAAGAGAAGAAGTGAAGACGAAAAGAAAAAAATATCATGGAATCTAAAGCTTTGGCACCAAACAAAAATCACCAACTGAGCTGATGAAAAATATTAAGGGTTGAGGTCTGTGGAGATACATGATCGCCGAAGCCTACGGGATGGAACATGATGATCATGATGAACGTAGTCCATGGCTCGTGCATGTGGTTTTTTAGGATGGGACATGATGATCATGATGAACGTAGTCCATGGCTCGTGCATGTGGTTTTTTAGGATGGAACATGATGATCATGATGAACGCAGTCCATGGCTCGTGCATGTGGTTTTTTAGGATGGGACATGATGATCACGATGAACGTAGTCCATGGCTCGTGCATGTGGTTTTTTAGGATGGGACATGATGATCACGATGAACGCAGTCCATGGCTCGTGCATGTAGTTTTTTGGGATGGGACATGATGATCACGATGAACGTAGTCCATGGCTCGTGCATGTGGTTTTTTAAGGAAAATAATATAAAATATATAAAAATGTTCTCCGGGAAGATGCACGAGACAGACAGCAAATTAAAACAAGAAAAAGAAAAAAAGGCATTTTAAAAAAAACAACATACTACGATGACATGACATGAGAACTGACAATCACAGGAAAACTCAAGAGGAAAACAAAGAAATGGAAAGGAAAACTAATCGATTTGATCAGAAATGACCAAAAGCTACTCAAAATAGCCAAGCCATGTATGCCAACGCCTGCCATCACCACAGCTACTGAATGGCTGATACACGTGACCAAAATGAACAACCGAAAGCTGAATCTGAATTACTTTCACCATTTTCTTTATCTGAGCTCTATTTTCATATCAGCAAAATCTCAAGACCACAAGAAAAAAGAACTACACTTTTAAAAATTCATCATTAACACAAACTCCTTAGTTTTTTTTTTTACCAGCAAGTGATGCTAGATTTATTTGTAACTTTCAGAACAATTAAAAATGTCCCGCTCCAAACTAGGGACCAAGCCAGATATGTAGGCAGTTATTACACGTGTAAGTGCTTCTTGTAAAACAGTGTTGGTGGTTAGTGTAGAAAACCAGAAAACTCGGAACTGGTCAAGACCCTGTTCCACTTCTACAATATGTCCCTAGTCCACTCAGCCAGGCTGATGGTGTTGGGGCTTAGCTTGCTCGTCGCTGAGGTGAAGTCGGTGAGGTGAAGTCGGTGAGGTGAAGTCGGTGAGGTGAAGTCGGTGAGGTGAAGTCGCTGAGGTGAAGTCGGTGAGGTGAAGTCGCTGAGGTGAAGTCACAGAGGTGAAGTCGCTGAGGTGAAGTCGGTGAGGTGAAGTCGCTGAGGTATCAGTTTCATCGGCCTACTCGGAGCATTGAAGGAAAAAAAAACATCGTACCCAGTTTCTCATCCAGTTCGGCAGCTGCACTTCAAAATCTACTTGATCTTAACCGGAAAAGATGGGGGGGGGGGGGGGGTGAAGGCGCAGTCCGATCTGGCGATCAACACCCCATAGCTGACATGCCTCTGAAAGGAATGGCGAACCATAGCCGACCAAGACCTCGTTTCACATTTCCGTTAGTACAGCTAACAGCAGGCCCAACATGGCTAACGAGGCATTGGTCAATACAATCCTGGTGGTGGTGGATTCTGTTAAAGAAGTATTGCAATCCCTCTCTCTCTTCCACCCGCGTTCCACCCAGGGACTGAAAAAAATAGCAACTCTCTTTCCCTTTCGACACGATGCAGTGAGCAACGTCTTCACAGCATCGGCTGCAGAGAACATCGTGCTTGCAGGTCCAGGGAGATAGAATAGCAACAAGAACAACTGATAGCAACAACAACAACTGATAGCAACAACAACAACTGATAGCAACAACAACTGATATAAACAACAACAACAACAACTGATAGCAACAACAACAACTGATAGCAGCAACAACTTATATAAACAACAACAACAACTGATAGCAACAACAACAACTGATAGCAACAACAACAACTGATAGCAACAACAACAACAACAACAACAACAACAAAAACTGATAGCAACAACAACAAATGATAGCAGCAACAAATGATATAAACAACAACAACTGATAGCAACAACAACAACTGATAGCAACAACAACAACTGATAGCAACAACAACTGATATAAGCAAAAACAACAACTGATATAAACAACAACAACTGATAGCAACAACAACTGATAGCAACAACAACAAATAATAGCAACAACAACTGATATAAACAACAACAACAACTGATAGTAACAACAACAACACCTGCTGAAAAAAGACTCAAAAAGTTCCCGAGTTTCAGGGATAATCCTGCAGGGACAACAAGAGTTTAGGAAGAATCCTTTCCTAGTAAGAATCAAAAGATCTTCACAAAGAGCAACGATCACAGAAGTCTTCCCTCATAACCTTCCCCTACCTCTTCTTATCAGGCCATGAAAGACGGAAAACGTCAAATTTATCACAGACATTCGGAGGTTCTGTAATGAACTTACCCTCGTAAATCCTGCTCTTAATAGTGGCAGTATTGACGGCTCCTCTTCCATGTCTTCAGAGCTGAGGAAGTCAGAACATAAAGCAGATTAATGGCAACTAAAAGTAGGATTAGTATTATTCAATGAAAGTATGAAAGGGCATCTCAATGTCACTTGTTAGTTAGCACGAGCCATAATCTATCCATTCCGGAAACATCTATAGGCACTGAGAACTCTTCAGTATCTCCTTCGGTAAGCAATGAATGATTACACCTGGAACTTTTGATTAGTCGTTCATGCTCTCTAAGTTTCACCTATAGTTCTTTCATTCTTGATAACGACGCTGATTCACAATTGTCAGTGAAGTGTTTTGTCTGACTGGCCTCTCTTATAGTACCGATAGTGTCGGCTCTACCCACGTGTTACTCGTTAAAGACGGTGACAAACTATAAGGAGCCATTTACTATAAAAATGACCATTAGTTCATGTATCTGGTCAATAAGAGACAAAGTTCATGACACCAGATAATGGTGGGAGAGTAACAGTATTGGACAGTGACTCTCAGGACGCTTGAGTGGCGAAGTGGTTAGTGTACTATTCTCTCATGGCGAAGGTCTGTGGTTCGAATCCCGCCGAAGGCGTCTCAGCTTTTTGTTTGTAGAACTGAGTATCCGGCTTTTTCTTGAGATGGGGAAAGAATGGTGGCCAGGTTTGATAATGACCACATCATCCTCCGATGTGTCGACAGGTCAAGGAAAATATGGACACTGATATCATATTCCCAAGGTGCCTCCATGGCATCACATCTTCTTCTGCTTTACCTTTCTTACACCGACTCCCAGAAATGATTGGTTAATACAGCCACAAGAAACACATTATATGGTTAGATGATTATGGTCCATAATGGTAAATGGTGTATGGATATGATGACATTATTGAACACATGCCATGGAATGTTTGGAGGTTATGATAACCATACAAGTAACGGATAACAACCATGATGATTACAGGCGTGTAATAGTGCACAAGTGCGACACTGTAGCAGTGACAACGATAGATGGAGTACAATTTTCAACACACGTCTTTGAATTCAAGCCGAGAGGCTGGATGCAGATATGAGGGATGATGATAAGTACAGAAAATGAACTTCATTTACTACACTATTTTGTAGTACTTCAACCAATGAAACGTATTACTCTGTTTACTTTATACTGATAACACACGACAACTCTCTGTCTTTTACTGTACATGGTTTTATGGGATGAAAGCTAATTCTGTTCAATATTAAGGAATTGAATTCTCATGTATTCATAGACATACGAGGGGCGATTTATATGTTCTCGGCATAAAGTACAATAGATTATTTGTGGACAACTTTTTTGGGTTATTTCTCAACATAGTCCCTTTGCTTATATATCCATACCACAATAACTTAATATTGAAGAAGGCTGGCTAGTAAAGAGTATTAAACAGAGAAAACTTAAATATTTTGGACACATTAAACGTCATGATAATCTAGAGAAGACCGTCATGGAAGGCTACATAATAGAAAAAGAAAGAGAGGAAGACCAAGGCGAAGATGGCTGCAAGACATCGTTGATGATCTGGAAATGGATGCATCAGCAGCAGGCCATCTTGCTCACAACCGAGAGGCCTACAGGAGTGCTGTTAGGGAGGCAAAGTTCCACAAGGGACATACAAATGAATGAATGAATGTCCCCTTGCAAATTTATGCACTTAGTCCAACGATCCTGGAGCATACGGATCCCTTCTTTGTAAAAGTTAGCATCTTGTGCCAGTAGAAAGTGGGTCTACAGCATGAATGTCGTCATCATCTGAAGCAAATTTGCGACCACTGAGCTCCTTTTTGAGTTTGGTAAACAGGTAATAGTCTGAAGGGGCCAAATCTGGGGAATAAGGAGGATGTTCAAGAAGCTGGAAGCCGCATTCATGGATGGCAGCATTGCCACTGCCGACGCAAAGGAAAATTTTTCCCTTTTAAATCCCCCTCCCCCTAAAGGCTAGAAATTCCACCCCCGGAAAGTCACCTGCCTCCTGGTTGAGTATCATTGCTATGGAGGGGAAGTATTTTTTTAACTGGGGGTGGGGGGAGGTTATTACAAAACATTCAATAACTGTTTATGAAAGGATCGTACAGAAAGATCTGTTACCAATTTCCGTGTTAGGACTTTGCTTCTAATTTGAAAGCCAAATCTTGCGAAATCTGGACACTGAATAGAAAAGCGTTGTCCTTAATCCTTGTTCATCTCGGCTTCCCCGAATCTTCGCCAAAGAGGACTGAGATTTCCTTGAACTCACTATGTGAAATCTACCGTAGAATGAACGAGTAGCGCTGGTATATAGCCAGGAACCACTGTGAAGAAGGCAGCTGTATAATACAGCAGTGGTTATCAAAATAGCCAATTCAGGGTCCAGGAAATTGTTTCCGTCAGCGATAAAAAAAGCTAGTTAAGAAAGTGACAACCCAGGTTAGTTATAACAGGGAACTGTCAGCTAGAAAAGTGACAGAAGGGAACGATAGTTTAGAAAAGTGATAGCACGGAGTGACAGCTAGGAAAGTGAAGGCAGGTAACGCTAGCTAGAAAAGTGATACCAGGGAACGCTAACTAGAAAAGTGATAGCAGGGAGCGCTAGCTAGAAATATGATAGCAGGGAACGCTAGCTAGAAACGTGATAGCATGGAACTATAGCTAGAAAAGTGTTAAGAAGAAAAGACAGCTATAAAAATGTGATAGCAGGGAACTACAGCTAGGAAAGTGATAATAGGGAACGATAACTAGAAAAGTGATAATAGGGAACGATAACTAGAAAAGTGATAATAGGGAAAGATAGCTAGAAAAGTGGTAAGAAGAAACAATAGCTATAAAATTGTGATAGCAGGGAACGCTAGCTAGGTAAGCGTTTTCAAGGAATGCTAGCTAGGTAAGTGATAGTAGGAAACGCTAGTTATGTAAGTGACAGCAGTGAATGATGGTCGATAAAGTGATAACAGGAAATTATAGTTAGAAATGTGATAGCAGGAAACGCTGGCTAGAAAAATGATAGTAGTAAAAGATAGCTAGAAAAGTGATAGCAGGCACAGTTAGCTAGGTAAGTGTGACAGGGAACGCTAATTATAATAATGATAGCAGTAAACAATAGCTAAAAAAGTGATAGCAGGGACAGCTAGCTAGGTAAGTGATGGTAGAGAAAACTAGTTATAAAAATGATAGCTGTGAACGATAGTGATAGCAGCGAACAATAGATAGAAAAGTGATAACAGGGAACGATAGCCAGGAAAGTGATAGCAGGGAACGATAGCCAGGAACGTGATAGCAGGGAACGATAGCCAGGAAAGTGATAACAGGGAACGATAGCCAGGAAAGAGATAACAGGGAACGATAGCTAGGAAAGTGATAGCAGGGGACGATAGCCAGGAAAGAGATAACAGGGAACGATAGCTAGGAAAGTGATAGCAGGGAATGATAGCCAGGAAAGAGATAACAGGGAACGATAGCTAGGAAAGTGATAGCAGGGAATGATAGCTAGGAAAGTGATAGCAGGGAATGATAGCTAGGAAAGTGATAGCAGGGAACGATAGCCAGGAAAGTGATAGCAGAAAGCAAGCTCCGACAAACGAAAGTAGAGGGTGACAGGCTGTTTCAGTGAATTGTAGCAGCAAAAGTCAAGCAAATTTTATTTCACAAATGTACGAGGGGTGATTGATAAGTTCTAGACATCAGGTACTTGACACACACAGTTGATATTAGCCCCTGCATTTGTAGATCAGGTGAATGTAAGATTAAACACCAAGTTTCGAGAAATTAACTGCAGCCAATTTTTTTACAAGCTACTGAAGTGATAAGGGATGGCAGAAAATGAGAAGATGGATACAATTTCTCATCGAACAGTCATTCACTACCTCTGTATCAAGGGCTTATCATCGAAGGAGATCCATGAGGATATGGAAGAGACTCTAGGGGAGAGTGGCCCTTCTTACAGCACAGTGAAGAAATGGGCAGCTCAATTCAAACATGGAAGGGAGAGTCTGGAAGATGATCCCCGTCCAGTAATACCAAGAACGGTAACCACCGATGAAACCACAGGCAGAATCCATGACATGATAATGGAGGATCGACAACTCCAAAGAAAGCAAGGGTGGTTCTGTCTGCAGGCAAAGTGATGTCTTCCATCTTTTGGAATTCAGAAGGTGTGTTATTGGTAGACTATCTTCAAAACGGCAGAACGGTCACCGGGGCCTATTACGCTAATCTTATGAAGCAAGATCAAACTGCAGGAAAACCGCCGAGGGAAATTGACGAGAGGAGTCATCTTTCAGCAAGACAATGCTCCAGTTCACAAGTCGGCGGTGGCAATGGCTGCCATCCATGAATGCGGCTTCCAGCCTATTGAACATCCACCTTATTCCCCGGATTTGGCCCCTTCGGACTATTACTTGTTTACCAAACTCAAAAAGGACCTCAGTGGTCGCAAATTTGCTTCAGATAATGGCGTCATTATTGCTGTAGACCACTTTCTACTGGCACAAGATGCTGACTTTTATAAAGAAGGGACCCGTATGCTCCAGGATCGCTGGACTAATGTGCATAAACGTGCAAGGGGACTATGTTGAGAAATAACCCAAAAATGTTGTCCACAAACAATCCGTTGTACCTTATGCCGAGAACTTATCAATCACCCCTCGTACTGGTCTTAGTAATCCAATCCGTGCAGAACGTATGAAACTGTTTTGAGAATCACTGTATATTTTTCTACGATTGTCTTGATACTTTAAACTATACAGAAAAACATAGAGTTCTGATTTAAATTTTCGGTGTTATTTGGTTCCTCTTGTTGGTTATCATCTTTCCATCTTATAGAATCACCTGAATGACACCTGTATCCACGTGGCGTTCTTCGGGGAGCGTAGTTTTCGCCATAGCCACCTGTTTAGTGTCTTGTCGAAGAAGCAGTCTTCCGAAGCAAGTTCTATTTTTGACTGCGTAGTTTAGAAATGCACTGCGATTAACCATACATTTTCCCCTAGTTTAAATATGTACTGCACTTAGCCATACATTTTTCTCTGTAGTTTAAAAGTGGACTGCGATTAGCCATACATTTTCGTCTGTAGTTTAAATGTTTACTGCGATTAGCCACACATTCTCTTCTGTAGTTTAAAAGTGGACTGCGATTAGTCACACATTTTCGTTTTCTTTGTTCACAATCAGACACTGACTGATATTTGACCGATGCTTGATTGATACAGTATCAGTTATTATTACCTACTTTACACTAATATAACCTCTGATGTTATTATCGTCATAAGACTAACCTAATATCAGTTAAGTAGTACCTTTTCCGATTATACAATATTAGATGTCTCTGGAAATAAAGGTTTTCGCAGAAATGTGTGCTTAGTTATTGAAACCGTATTTAAACTGATTAACGTCAAGACAGTTACAATAAAACAAACTGTTGTATAAGAATGGCTTTTAACTGTTACAATTTTCTTTCAGATTAAAAATATCTCCATTTTATTTGTATAATTACGGTAATTATAAAACTGGTCGGAGATATACTTTTATCGTGTTACACGATATTAACCGAATTTTGGAACCGAATTATGTCAATCAAAAGGATAATTGATGCTTTATAAACATCCGTTTTGTGATCCAAATTGTTCAGCCAATAATATTTATTTAGCTGCTAGAATATTTATGATATCCTAGATGTACCAGATGGTTTGATTTCTTGAATTTGCATTCTCGTTACCGTTCAGAAAATGTTTTAATGATCTATCTTCGGAAGCGAAGCAGCCAAAAATAAAGCGGACTGGTGGTAATTGATTATAATTACGTTCATGAAACGTTCAGAAATAGTCGTTGTAGGAAAGGCAGACGAAAGTATTATCTAACTTTTGTGTTGATGAGCTGCATGAGAGAGATCCTTTATTTGCCCAGCAGCACGCATTTGCGAGATCAACTTTATCAGAACGTGTTTGTTCTCGCGCTTCATCTTCTCTCACCGACCCACACCTGTTGGGAGGAAAGGCCAGGTGAAATCTTCAAAGAGGTACAAAGTTTTTGAGGTTCTTTGAGAAAACGGATGCTTTGTGAGGTTCGGTCAGTCTATATCACCTTTGTTCGAATAGCTTAATGTTCTGTTCCGGATTTTTGTTTCCTGTTGCATTTTGAGCCATAAACGTTCAAAGAAACCTCTACAATGAATATTAAGAACAGCAGGAAAACTATTCTTTAAAAAAAAAACGAATGTATAGTTCACGTCTTTTGTACGTTTTTTTTTCCGTGGGCGCTGGCTTGCCAAGTGATTGCCCTTGCCACACCTCAGAAGCGGGGTTCTTCTCCTGGGAGGGCGACCCCTATCTTTCTATTCTTCTTTTCTTTGTTTCTCTATCTTCTTGTTCATCTCTCAAAACTGCATGCCTGGCTTATATATCGTAAGCCAGTTGTCCAATAGGACACACTCTAGATCTTTCTATTGGTCGTCTGGTTGACTACATACTGATTGGGCTTCGGGATAAGTCGGTCCACTCCCTTTGGTCATCGTACTGGTCCGCTGGACTATTCATTTATGCAAACTGTGTCCTAATATTAGCAAATATGCCTCACCTGTCAGTGAGTCTGTAGAGCCAAATCCGCCTATTCAATTTTACCGCGTTGGTAAACTCTTCTTATCCAGTATCATGTGTTTGTGATACCTGACAGGGGTTAGTCTAGATCTGTTTACGTAGTGTCCGCCTGTCTGTCTCCATATGTATTATTGTTACTTGAGTAAATCTTCCTAGTTCGTATGCTGGGTGTGTTTGCTTAATCCGTCCTATATTTCCGGCCTCCATCCTGTCCAGTATTTCTAAGTATCTACTTAATTCTATCGTAATACTACTAATACAACGGGAGTGTTCCTCTCCCAGCGGTTCTCAAATTTTCCATCGTTCCTTACCTCACATTCTACCTATCAATAATAATAGTAACTATAATAAAAATGCTGACAGTAATAACAACAACAACATTAATAATAAAAATAATATCCTAATATGCAAGACTATAATAATACTGCAATCATAACTTACAAGACACTATGTTACATTATGTACTGGTCCGTTTACAAACTAGGGTCGTATAGGAAAAGTTCGAAGCGACTATCACCACCATGGGGAGGGGCCTATGAAATGTCGTATAAGTGCTTTTATATGTACTTTTCCTGCAATCTTTAATAGCGCCCTTGCAATAGGAAAACTTTCCGCCAGTGGCTCCATTTTGCCATAAACAGATGCGGACTATTCGCCAGTATAATCTCATCTAAGGACGTGCTGCTGTACATCTGATGATATAAGCATATCTCTCTTCCTTAGTGCATGCTTCTAACGCAACAGCACGCTTTGATATGTATGTGTATTCATGTTCTTTCTCGTCTACATTCAAGTACTCAGCCATCTAGATAAGGAGATGGATTGACGCAATGCACTGATTCACCATCACGGGTTCTTCATCCGTTCTTCACATTTTTTTCCCTGATGATGGGCCATGTTTGGATTCTTAAGCTTTTGTAGAGAGTATAGCACGTGTCTGAAGGACGTGCTCTGAAGTCTAGAGACTGCGAATTTGACTGTGTTAAAAAAAAACGGACAATTTGAGAGAAATGCTAGCTTTGGTGTTCTTTTGGTTGCCCAGCCCTTGATACATTTCACTGGTTTATAACTCACAAGTTTACGGTACCGGGTGGGGGGGGGGGGAGGGGACTGAATCATTTACTTCGGTGGTTCCCATCCCCAGCCGCGGACCAGCTGACAAAGTGCCTTTGACCAGCTGACAACGTGCCTTTGACCAGCTGACAATGTGCCTTTGACCAGCTGACAACGTGCCTTTGACCAGCTGACAACGTGCCTTTGACCAGCTGACAATGTGCCTTTGACCAGCTGACAATGTGCCTTTGACCAGCTGACAACGTGCCTTTGACCAGCTGACAACGTGCCTTTGACCAGCTGACAATGTGCCTTTGACCAGCTGACAATGTGCCGTTGACCAGTTGATAATGTCACTAATCACATGTATTATCAATTGAGTATTATTAAGTAGCATCTACTGAATAAAAACCATTAAAGGTTTGTATGATATCGCGATTTTGCATATAAAGTGCTGCTCCGAAACTTATATTATTTTTTAAAGTGGTTTCTGGATGTAGAAAGCTTGGGAACCACCGATTTACATTAATAAACAGATTGTGACTGGTGCCAGTGATCTGCAGGCTACGGACGTAACGACCATCACAATGTATGACTATCACAGTGTAGGAGTATAACAGTGTAGGACTATCACAGTATGGGACTATCACAATATGGGACTATCACAGTGTAGGACTATCACAGTATAGGACTATCACAGTGTATGGCTATCACAGTGTATGGCTATCACAGTGTAGAACTATCACAGTATAGAACTTTCACAGTATAAGACTATCACAGTCTAGGACTATTTCACCAAGTAAAAAAAAAAAACAAAATGACTGGCAAACTAAGATGGAACAACACACACTGTCTGTGATGAAAAGTGTAAATAAAAATATACTTACTATCGTTTTGTTACAGCCACAAGTACCGTGTATTCGCTAGCTTTTGTGGCTTTTATAGATCTGAAAAGACAGACAAAACTCGATGAAGTTAAAACGTACAGGATATTACGACAAACTATTTTCCAGCATGCCCCTTGAAGACTACAAAGGATTGTGTATCATGACATTCCTTTCTCTAAAGAGAAGCGATTATATGACTTCATGATTGATCACTGAAAAATTAAAAAATATGAAAGGATTTCTGTATATTTATAGGCTTAATATACTTGGGTATATGTTGCAATAACTGTTCATATTTTAAACGGGAAAGTTATTAGAATAAGAAAGATACAGATAGCACAAGAAAAATGTGACGTGAGAAGAAAGAGTGGTCACAGAACTTGTGACAAGTTATGACAGGCAAATAATGATTACGATTATAGATTATCGATTATAGATACGTCTCAAAGATCAAGAAGGAGGAAGATATAAAGGAAACATATATATATATATATATATATATATATATATATATAAAGAGAAGACCAAGGCAAAGCAGACAAGTAGATATACAAACTCGCCACAGACAGACAAGACGGACAGATAATAGGAAAGCAGACAGATAGATAGACAGGCAAGTATACAGAGAGACAGGTAGGTAGGTAAGAAGATTGGTAGACACTATCAGTGCTGGATTTAGCAGTCAGTGGCACAAGCTTTTCATCATCACCAGCAATGTTGTGTTTGCTTTGGTATCGTACCGAAAACAGAGCCTACATAAAAAACGGAGTACCTGCACAGCGCTTCTGCATCAAAGGAGCTGCCACTGTTGTTCCTGGCATCTATAATGATGACGTCATGGTGATGGCTGAGGTAGTTTTCTAGAGCACTTTCTGGCGTCCTGGCTATTGTGCAACTGTAGCCCAGTTTCTCCGCCGCCCACCAGAACCCGTCCGACTGGCTGTCCTCTTTGCCGAAAACCAGCAGGATCTGAACATGAGAAAAGTAAAAAGTCATAGTTCTTCAGCGGGGCTATCTCACCCATCCAACCCTCAGACAACTAGTAACCAGAAAGAGATGCTAATGGAAGGAAATAACGTGTAGAGACCTAAACAGTCCTTGCGCTGGTTGTTGGGGAGGGAGGGGGAGGCAGTGTTGAGCCCTGTCTGTGGTGAATTCTTATGAAGTGCGTCACAGCGAGTTCTCCCCGATTCTAGACTAGAAGTAGTTCTCCCCGCTTCTAGATTAGAAGTAGTTCTCCCCGCTTCTAGATTAGAAGTAGTTCTCTCCCCTCTAGATTAGAAGTAGTCCTCCCTGCTTCTAGACTAGAAGCCCAGCAGGCCATATCCCGGGGGTACGGGGCCTCATTATAGTGAAATACAGGCTCTCTGCCTGGGTGATCCATAGGATATTTTTTTTTTTGTGGCTAATGTTCGCTCACACGAACCACCTATCAACAGTTACAAGGAATAAAGACAGGCGGCTCGAAGTCCTTGCTTCCAGAACAGTAATTCATTCACGAAAGGGCCTTTTCCCGACCCTTATCACTCCGTGGAAGATTTAGCTTTATTACACTACAATTTTTTTTATAAATAGGAAACTACGAGGCTTTCGTACGATAAAGTAAGATAACATAATTCTGTAGGATTAGACCTCGAAAAAAATCGTAGACAAAGCACTTTAATGAGACGTGAGAGAAAGAAAAATCACAAGAGAATTACATGGGATTCGAACCACGGACTCCGGTAGGACGAGCAGCCATCTAGCCACGAGACAACAGAGTACTATCGACAGCCAACTAGCACCCCCCCCCCCCAAAAAAAAAACGGTGTTTTGTTGACACAGTCTTTAGTAACTGCTCAGCCGACACGAGGGATCGTGACACTCGGAAAGAAACGAGGTCATGACACAGAAATTCCGTAGCTTAGATTCAGTCTTTCTAGCAGGTACCAACTTTTTCAGCCAAACATACACACGGTCTCCTGCCATATCTGGTGCAGACTTGAACAACAATAACAAACGAATGAACACTTATTACATGAAGTTAGTTTCAGAAATTCTGAGTCAAGACCTCGTTTCTTTCCGGGTGTCACGATCCCTCATATCTACTGAGCAGTTACTAAAGACTATGTCAATAAAACACCTTTTTTCGGGGGTGCTAGTTGGCTAAGTCGATACTACGCTATTGTCTCGTGGCTAGACGGCTGCTCGTCCTACTGGAGTCCGTGTTCGAATCCCAGGTAATTCTCTTGTGATTTTTCTTTCTCTCACGTCTCACTAAAGTGCTTTGTCTACGATTTTTTCAAGGTCTAATCCTACAAAATTGTGTTCTCTTACTTTACCGTACCAAAGCCTCGTAGTTCCCTATTTATAAAAAAAAAATGGTTCCTTCACCTGAAACTAACTTCATGTAATAAGTATTCGTTCGTTTCTTATTGTTGTTCAAGTCTGAGGCCGGCTTTCTGTGTCCCATTCATCCTATTATCTCCCTTCATTCTTTCCTAACATGTGGATTTAAGTAGAGATTTGAGACCCTCGTAGGTTCTCGGAAGATCAAAGATGTTTTGAGCTGACATCATACAGAGTGTTCCTTTATGACGGAATTATAAACCTTTGTGTCTCTGATTTAATGTAATTTTAATACTGGATTCTGCTTGTACTGAATGCTTTGGCAAATTAGTATTTGCAAAAAACTTCTTATCTTTATTTTATGAAAAAATTCTGCGATTTTTATTTTTTCATTAATATACCCACGATGGAGAGACACGAAGATGGCTGTGTAGTAATGACAACTAAGATGACTATAGTGGAGGGACAACTAAGATGACTATAGTGGAGGGACAACTAAGATGACTATAGTGGAGGGACAACTAAGATGGTTATGGCGGAGGGACAACTAAGATGATTATGGTAGAGGACGGATAACTAAGATGGTTATGGTGGAGGGACAACTAAGATGGTTATGGTGGAGAGACAACTAAGATGATTATAGTGGAGAGACAACTAAGATGATTATGGTGGAGAGACAACTAAGATGATTATGGTGGAGAGACAACTAAGATGATTATGATGGAGAGACAACTAAGATGATTATGGTGGAGGACGGATAACTAAGATGATTATGATGGAGGGACAACTAAGATGATTATGATGGAGAGACAACTAAGATGATTATGGTGGAGGACGGATAACTAAGATGGCTATGGTGAAGGGACAACTAAGATGATTATGGTGGAGATACAACTAAGATGACTATGGTGAAGGGACAACTAAGATGATTATGGTGGAGAGACAACTAAAATGGCTGGTGGAGGACGGATAACTAAGATGACTATGGTGGAGGACGGATAACTAAGATGACTATGGTGGAGGACGGATAACTAAGATGACTATGGTGGAGGACGGATAACTAAAACGACTATGGTGGAGGACGGATAACTAAGATGACTATGGTGGAGGACGGATAACTAAGATGACTATGGTGGAGGACGGATAACTAAGATGACTATGGTGGAGGACGGATAACTAAGATGACTATGGTGTAGGACGGATAACTAATATGACTATGGTGGAGGACGGATAACTAATATGGCTATGGTGGAGGACGGATAACTAAGATGGCTATGGTGGAGGACGGATAACTAAAATGACTATGGTAGATGGACAACTAAGATGATTATTATGGAGAGACAACTAAGATGGCTATGATGAAGGGACAACTAAGATGGCTATGATGGAGAGACAACTAAGATGGCTATGATGGATTAGGGATAACTAAGATTGCTATGGTAGAGGGACAACTAAGATTATTATGATGGAGAGACAATTAAGATGACTATGATGAAGGGACAACTAAGGAGGGACAGTTAGAATGACTATAGTGGAGGGGCAACGACGATGATTATGGTAGAGAGACAACCAAGATGATTATGGTGGAGGGGCAGCTAAGATGATTATGGTGAGGGGACAACTAAGATGATTATGATGAAGAGACAACTAAGAAAGCTATGATGAAGGGACAACTAAGATGATTATGGTGAAGGGGCAACTAAGATGATTATGGTTAGGGGACAACTAAGATGATTATGATGAAGAGACAACTAAGAAAGCTATGATGAAGGGATAACTAAGGAGGGACAGTTAGGATAACTATAGTTGAGGAGCAACAAAGATGATTATTGTGGAGGGACAACTAAGATGATTATTGTGGAGGGACAAATAAGATGGGAATGGTGGAGGGACACCTAAGATGGCAATGGTGGAGGGACAACTAAGATGGCTATGGTGGAGGGACAGCTAAGATAGGTATGGTGAAGAGACAGCTGAGGTGACTATTCTTGGAGGGGCAGCTAGGATGACTGCAGTGGAGGAGCAACGAAGATGATTATGATGGAGGGACAACGATGATGGCTACGGTAGGCAGATAGCGAAGATGACTATGTTGAAGGGACAAGGAATACAGCTATGATGAATATACAATGAAGATGGCAGTGATGGAGGGACAACGAAGATGGCAGTGGCAGATTGACAAGAAAGATGATAATGATGATAGAGGAACAACGAAGAAGGTTTTGGTGGAGAGAACGAGCAGTTATATGAAACAGCAAACCAAAGCTAATCACAGTCCTGTTCTGTCTCCCAGCGACGGCCATGTACTCAGGCTGTAACATTTTTAAAAATATGTGAAAATGTTACAGGACCACTATCACAGCAGTCTGGATCGCGATCCACAGACTTCTCTCCGTGAAGATGGATCTAAGGACAGGTCGCATATCCTTTAGCATAGGAATAACACTGACTAAAGGAGGAGACAACCTACAACCTACAACCTTCATTTCAAGAAGCTGCGTCGATACTGATTCGGGTTGTTCATGATCCCAAGCTGTGTTTGCCTCCGCCTAGTCAACAAACCACGGATTGATCGCTTTGAACAGACTACCAAGAAGCCTGCTTGTGTTCCTTGGATTTGCTCGGGGAAGTCTATAATCCTTTTAGTGTTTACTTATGCTAGAAAGTATGTAACAGAATGAAAGGCCTCACGAACTTTGCGTGAAATTCAACGCCGCCGGTTTGGAAAAAAAAACATGAACTAAATGACGTCATTAAAAGTTTGCTTAGATTTCCAAGAAGAGTCTTGGAGAGGCCGTGGTAGCGGCCGGTTGTGTGAGCCGTGGTAGCGGCCGGTCACGTGAGCCGTGGTAGCGGCCGGTCGTGTAAGCCGTTATAGGACGCAGTTTGTGTTTTCGTTGTCCCTGTTTGTTCTGCTAGCATGTAGAGACTGATGAGTCTCGATTCCTTGTGCTCTTCGCTCCTAGTGGAGGCCAGTTAGCCAAGATGGAATTGTACCATTTGATTATGTTTCATATTGTTTGGCTGCCTACCACTGACACGTTACTTAACGTACTTCAGCCATTATTCATCATCATCATCATCATCATCATCATCATCATCATCATAGTCATATATTAAACGCCTGATGTGTTCTTATGGATGGTATTGCTCAGCACTATTCTTCAGTTGTTCTACATTGACGTGAAATGACCTGGCTGGGTTCATGCGAACCGTTTACCTTTCAGGACTTGTGTGTTTTTGACTGTGACCTTGTGTAAGTACTAGAGAATCATCTGACGTGGAACGGGTAGAGGTACAGATAAATCATCAGTCAGACAGATAATGAGGGAGGGATAAATCATCAGTCAGACAGATAATGAAGGAGGGATAAATCATCAGTCAGATAGATGACAGAAAGAAGGAGGGATAAATCATCAGTCAGACAGATAATGAAGGAGGGATAAATCATCAGTCAGATAGATGACAGAATAAGGGAGGGATAAATCATCAGTCAGACAGATAACAGAATGAGGGAGGGATAAATCATCAGTCAGATAGATGACAGAATGAGGGAGGGATAAATCATCAGTCAGATAGATGACAGAACGAGGAAGAGATAAATCATCAGTCAGATAGATGACAGAACGAGAGAGGAAACACTATGCTTGCTCACATCGTTACAACACTGAAGACGTTAAAAAGAAAGAAACCTGACTGTGTCATGTGAAGCCGGTGAGATCTATCGATTTCTGATTGTCATTCTGTATTTACTGGAAGTAGAGAAATTAACTTTTTTTTTGGCTTTTAGATGTTCTCATCTGTGTGATAGTTGTCTTATTCTCTAAATTGCGGAGATTTGAAGCGCTGTAGAATTAGAGAAGGAGAAAGTAATAATATCTAATGCTGAGTGATACATTTCATATGAACACTAAATCATGAAGAAAACAGCATAGGTCAAACAACATTATGTGAATAACTATTCCATCAACCCTATTATGCTTACATACTTGTATGGACCAGATGTAAATGAATAGTTCCAGAACAGGATATAGCATAGTGTCTGTATGAAGTAGCCTTGGAAAAAAATCGTAGATAAACACGTTATACGTGACAGAAAGTAAACTAATACGAGAATCTCTCGAACGACAGACTCCCGTAGGACGAAGAGCATTCTAGCAACGTAAAGATAAAGCACTAATGCATTCGGCCATCTAACATATCCCTCCCCCCCCCCCCCAAAAAAAAAAAGATGCTCGATAGCATAGGCTTTAATGTGTGTCCGAAATCACAGACACCAGCAAAGGAAACGAGGTTATGACACAGAAATTCGTTCCTTAAATCCACACACTGGCAGGTGGTACTCAGTCTGAGACATAGACTTACACACAAGGTCTCTTGCAAATGTCTGGTTCCTACTAAACAATATCACAGTTTGCGCCTGAAACAATATTCTGAAACTGCCTGTGTGTGAAAAAAAAATGTTTATTTATTTGTTGTTATTGTTTCATGTTTGACAAATCTGTTTCTTAGACCAAGATACAGAACAATAATGGCATTTTGTGTCAAAGGAAAAAAGGCGCGAGTTAACATGTGTCATTATACTAGTATTTTTTTTTCTTGCAGAACTCAGTGTGCACTTCTATGAGACCATTTCTGTGACAATCTGATATCTTCAGGCTGAAATTATTCCGAGTTTTTAAGAGGTTCAATTCCATTATAATGGGTTGATGATATTCTAAAACGAAAATTATAATAACGGCATCATGTAATGCAATCATTCTTAATTCCATCGTCATCGTCATCGTCATCATCATCCTCATCATCATCATCATCATCATCATCATCATAAAACTCTTTTCGGTTCTGAAGCAGGTAGGCGTGAGTTGACTGAACGGTGACAAGCATCATTCTACCAAGAGAGAATCTTTCATGCCTGAGCTGAACCTAAACGTAAGTGATCGGCATAAACAGTCTTATTAACAACAAATTATACTCGTGTTACAAGTTTCCAATCTACTATGTTTGTGTTATAGGTTTCTAGTCTGTTATGTTTGTGTTACTGGTTTCCAATCTATTATATTTATGTTACAAGTTTCCAGTCTATTATATTTGTGTTACAAGTTTCCATTCTATTATATTTATGTTACAAGTTTCCAGTATATTATATTTATGTTACAAGTTTCCAGTCTATTATATTTATGTTACAAGTTTCCAGTCTATTATATTTGTGTTACAAGTTTCCAGTCTATTATATATGTGTTAAAAGTTTCCAGTCTATTATATTTGTGTTAAAAATCCCAGTCTATTATATTTGTGTTATAAATTCCCAGTCTATTATATTTGTGTTATAAGTTTCCAATTTATTATATTTATGTTATAAATTCCCAGTCTGTTATATTTGTGTTATAAATTCCTAGTCTATTATATTTATGTTATAAATTCCCAGTCTGTTATGTTTGTATTATAAATTCCCAGTCTATTATATTTGTGTTATAAATTCCCAGACTATTATATTTATGTTATAAATTCCCAGTCTGTTATATTTGTGTTATAAATTCCCGGTCTATTATGTTTGTGTTATAAATTCCCAGTCTACTATATTTGTGTTATAAATTCCCAGTCTGTTATGTTTGTGTTACAAGTTCCCAGTCTCTTCTCATTTGTATATTCTGTCGTTATAAATTCAGAATCACAATCAGCAACATTAACCACAGATGTAGTCACAAAGAGCAGCATTTTAACACTCACCGACATAGCCTTCTGATGTAGCAGCATGGATCCAAACTTGACTTCGTGCTCCAAAGTCTGTGAACAAATACAAATTGATCAGCAAATAACAGAGTGTTGTTAAAAAAAGTTTTCAACAAATACATACTGGTCAGTTGGTAACAGACAATGATTAGACAACTAAACACAAAGCACTGCAGTAAAGCTGTGATACCAAAATGCATAAACTTTACAATAATTAGTGAAAAGTTATAATGGTGTATATATATATATATATATATATATATATATGTTGGTAACAGATTTGTAAAAATTTACACAATGGTCATTAAGGTGAGTAACACGTTTTTTATGAATGAACACCTTATGAGCATAATACCAAAGTGAAGAATGTACAGCCATCAAGATGTAACAAGATCCGCAAATGAAAAAGTCCTCAAATTAAACTGCAGAACTACAAAAACTATTGAAATCATAAGGAAAAAAAAGGGTTAAAATTCCTTGGACATGTTAAGAGAACACAGAAGTTATTGAACCTGGTCACTAGAAAATTCAAAGAAAAATAAATCTCAGTAGTTTGGCACCCGAATATAACAGTCTTTGAACTCAAAGGAAACAACAAGGACCATGCAAGATGGAGGAGTGTGATTGACAACTCTATTCGGTGTAGCAGGTAATGAAAAAAAGGAGTATGCAAAAGAATGATTGACGCAAGAATGTCTCTTAAAAACCTCATATCAACATAAGTTATTTCCATAAAAACTAATCTTATCGTGAGTATATATATATCTGAGAGAGAGAGAGAGAGAGAGAGAGAGGGAGAGAGAGAGGGGGCTGATATGTTCTGCTCCCACTAAAATAGAAAATGAACGGGAATGTACTATAACTGTGGCAGAAGTATTTCTTTCCATCAAGTAAAAAAAAACAAACTGTGAAGTATATATTATGAAGTACGTATTTTCAGGTTTACACTTGTCTCAACATATATTCATTAGTGCTATAACAGTGCCAGAACTATTCTTCTATCAATGAATAACATTATGATGTATACCTTTTCAATTTCAGTCTTGTAATAAACACACGTTTACCAGTAGCACAACAGTGCTAAGACTATACCTTTTACCAATGAACGATGGTACGAAGCATATAGTTTCAACCGACGATAGAGCCCAGAGTTAAAACATCACAAACAAAAGTCGAAGGATATTAAAACAAAAAGTGATAAGAAAAAAATATTACTTTGAACCACAACGTAACAGCACAAATATATTCACATCGGAGTGGTAGTTAACTTTGGGTGAGATTTGCTAAAAATGAACTCGCAGCCTCCCATAGAAATGGAACGGGGATCTGAATTAACAGTGCTATCTGACTGGACAATAGGCAAGTCTGCACAAAAATCATTGGAAGCAGCAGAAATGTAGTTTATTAGAAGAATGTTGCGAATCCCCTGGACAGCAAAAATAACTAATGAAGAATGTAGGAGAAGAGCTGGAGAGACAAAAAAACCTTGTCAAAAAGATAAGAGAGAGACAATGTACTTTCATAGGACATGCAATGAGAAGAGGGGGCATTGAAAATATTATAACAACAGGAAAAATAGAAGGAAGAAGATCAAGAGGAAGACCAAGAGAAATGATAGTGGACAGTCTGACGGGATGGTGTGAGAGGAGATCACCAACTGAACTGATGGCCTGCATGAAGGATCGTGTACTCTGGAGAAGCATAATAGCCAACGCCAGTCGGCACGGCACATGATGATGATGATGATCTGACTGTTGCACTGTTTTCAGTTAACAGTACGTTTACGTTGTACTTTTGTCAGTTAATAGTACGCTTGCGTTGTTCTGTTATGCTGTTGTCAGTTATATAAGTTAGATTTACGTTGTTCCGTTGTGCTGTTATCATATGCAGGAGACTACTGCAGAGAGCGAAACAACACAACTCCCTAGATCATCAGAGCTTCAGACAAGTGTTTCGGCCCTATTAAACGCCTGACAACTCTTAAAACAAAAAAGGGAGGGGGTGGAAAGGCGGTGGGGGGGGGGGGGGGGCTAGATCATGACTCCCATTGGTCTGTGAGTTGTTTTTTGTTTCTTTTAAAAAATTACGCTGTTCCGTTGTGCTGTTGTCAGTTAATAGTACGTTAACATTGTTCCGTTGTGCTGTTGTCAGTTAATAGTACGTTAACATTGTTCCGTTGTGCTGTTGTCAGTTAATAGTACGTTAACATTGTTCCGTTGTGCTGTTGTCAGTTAATAGTACGTTAACATTGTTCCGTTGTATTGTCGCCATTTGTGGTCACCAAACATGCAGACTGTTCAGTAAGTAATAAAGTGTTGCCAACAAATTTCTCAGTAAGTGTTGGCAACAAATTTCTCAGTAAGTGTTGGCAACAAATTTCTCAGTAAGTGTTGGCAACAAATTTCTCAGTAAGTGTTGGCAACAAATTTCTCAGTAATGTTGCCAACAAATACACACCAGGTCAGAAAGTAACAGTATGGGTAACGTCTATTTACCAATGTACATATTTTTACTGTATGTACATAATTGTTTTTTTTGTGTTGTCTTGTGTTGTGTTATCTCCTTGCAGCTGCGAGCTGGTATTCTTTGCAGCCGATGCAGTGGAGGTATTGAGGCACAGCATGGTTTCGACGCGGGAGCCGGTTTTGGCAGCTATATTTTCAGCTCCCGGAGTGCAGCTAAAAAAAGCAGGGAGTGTGCGCTACTTCTTTAGCAGACTCCACCACCTTGGGAACTATGGCGATCCCTGCCCCGTTAGCCAGGCTAGGCCTAATACTGGGGGTGCCAACGGAGAGGTGGGACAGGATCTTGGGCAGCTATGGTTCGCTAATCCTGACATAGGACATCAGCAATCGGTCGCTGATTGCCTAATCGGACAGCCTATTCACCCCCTGTGTACATTACATCAATGTGAAAAAAAGTTAAACCACCAGTCTATGACTAAGTTTTCCCGTTGTACTGTTAACTGTTAAACAGTACATTTATTATGTTCCGTTGTACTGTTGTCGATTAACAGTACGTTTATCTTGTTTCAGGGTATTGTCATGAGACAAATGCTCACTATTTATTTTTTAATAAATCAGAAACCATAGCAACTATAGGAAATGGCAATGGCGCTGAACAAAAGCGAGAAGACCAGCCAGAGACAGACGAATATATCGACGAGGAAAATGGTAAATATATAAATAAATGATGAACTGGTGACGGATGGATGGTTAAAAGAAAGAGGAACAACAGAGAAACAGATATATAGACAGACAGACAGGCAGTCAGGTAGATAGATAGATAAACAGACAGACAGACAGATAGATAGATAGATAGATAGATAGATAGATAGATAGATAGATAGATAGATAGATAGAATGAATGAATGAATAATCTTTATTTTTCAAGGGTAAAGAATTGGGCACGCAGGCCCGTCTTACATTCTGCCCTTCATCACTCCATCTTTCATTCTTCCCACACACTTGATTTAGTACAAAAATACAAATTAAATTAGTAAAAACATATCAAAAGAGTGTAAGATTTAACTACTACATTCAAGGTAAAAGAGAAGAAGTAATTAACCTAATAAAACAGCACTCACGCACACATACACCCGCAGACATATACATAAATAAAAATACATTGTAAATACAGATCTTCTAACATATTTTTTTAAACAAACATTAAAATAATTTCTAACAATATCTAACAAGTTGCTTTTCTAACTATGTCACTGAAGTACTTGATGGTTTATGAGCCATGTGTTGAGAGAGTGCTGTCTATTTTATGGAGGCATATAATTACATGCAAGTAAATAATGAAACAGGTTTGAGTTAAAGGATGGAGTATTACCAATGGATTTTAAATTGTAGCGGAGGGTGTTCCAGAGCTGTACTGCAGAGTATGCAAGGCTTTTCTTGTACATATCAATTCTGGGTTTAGGAAGAAGACAGTTTTTTAAACGCTGGCTATGTTTAGTGTTATACGTAAACAGTGGCCACAAGTAAGGCGGAGCATTGTGCGACAGAATTCTGTGAACAAACTTAACTTTGTTAAAAATGATTCTATTTTTGAGGGGTAGAATTTTGAGTTGTTTATGTTGATCTACAGTCTGTACTGGGTGTTTATCACAAATAAGATTTAATGCTCGCTTGTGAAGTGAGTGGAGCCTTTTTGTGTTTGAGACTGAGCATCCATCCCAGATTGTGGAACAGTAATCTAAGTGTGTTTGTATGTGTGATATGTAGTATATTTTTCTTGTGTTTTTGTCGATAAAGTGTTTAATCTTGGCTAATTGGTAAACTTTCTGTGCAATCAAATTTGTTAGGTTATGTACGTGAGAATTCCAAGTTAAATGCTGATCAATGATGAGTCCTAGGATTTTATGTTCATGAACATTTTCTATTGACTTAGTCCCAGCACAAAGCTGTAGTGAAGTTTTAGTTGCATTTTGCAGTTTCTGTCTTGTAGTGATGAGCATGGATTTTGTTTTGTTGGTGTTTATCAACATACCATTTTTATTACTCCATTTAATCAAACTGTTTATATCATTTTGGAGCGTTGTCTGTAGGTTATTGATGTCATATTCACTATTGTAAACAGTACAGTCGTCAGCGAAAAGATCACATGAAAAGTGCTTTAAATGTAGTGGTAGGTCGTTAATATAGATAGCAAAGAGAAGAGGACCAAGAATGGAGCCTTGAGGAATACCGGTATCAACCACAGACGAGCCAGATATTTTGTTTCTAAAGCAAACTACTTGTTTTCTACCTGAGAGAAAAGATGTAATACATTTTGTTAGGTCAGGATGTAATCTATAGCCTTCCAGCTTTTTTGCAAGAATTTCATGATCAATCATATCGAAGGCTTTCTTAAAATCAACAAAGACAGCACCACACAATTTGTCATCATTTATATTAGACAGCGAGCTTTCTGTCATTTTAGTTAATGCTGTGTGGCAGGAGTAATTTGGTCTAAAATCTGACTGACTGTCTATTAGTAGACTGTTTTCTTGCATGTGGAGCAGAGTTAACTTTTGTATATGTTTTTCAAGAGGTTTAGATAGTGATGACAGAATAGATATGGGTCTATAGTTTGAGAGGTCACTAGTCTGTCCAGATTTAAAAAGAGGAAAAACTTTGGCGAGTTTAAAAGCGTCAGGGAAATATTTTTTGTCAATACACAAGTTGTATAAGTATGTTAGTGTGTCTGTGATAACTGGTGCAGCGTAGCGTAGTATCTTGTTACTAATGTCATCACATCCTGCTGAGTTAGTGTTCTTTAAGGACCGGATGTAGTTATAAACCTCACCGACTGTGAGGAAAGGAATATTAATTTGTTTTAGCTTTACACATTTACTGTCGCTGAAAGTTTTCAACACGCCCAGGTCGCAATTAGGGGTCGGTAATGAAGATTTTAGAATATTAATTTCTTCCTTAAAATGTTCACTGAAGTTAGTGCAAGTATGTTCACCATTAAGTGTCTGTGGGTCAGTTTGCTTCCTTTTATTTACAAGAGTATTAATCGCTTTCCAGATTGATTTACTATCAGTTTTGTCTTTCACTAAATTTCTGAAGTAATTTTTCTTTTCCTGCCTAATTAAATACTGCACCTTATTCCTAAGTGAACGATAGCTACTGAAATTTCTGCTTTTGTGAGCTTCATCCCGTTTCCTCATGAGTTGCAATATATCGGGAGTTATCCACGGGGATTTTGTTACGTGTTTTACTCTCATTTCTTTGATGGGGACATGCTTGTCAAAAATATTTCGAAATATCTTGATCCAGTATTCGATAGCCTCATCTGGATTTGTTAACTGAAAAACGTACGTAAGAGGCGAAGCTTTTAGATAGATAGATAGATAGATAGATAGATAGATAGATAGATAAACAGACAGATAGATAGATAGATAGATAGATAGATAGATAGATAGATAGATAGATAGATAGATAGATAGATAGATAGATAGATATCTCCTTTCAGAGTGTTTATCTTCTCCTGGCAGAGACTGACGTCACAGTAGTGCACGTGAAAGCCCCAGGGAGTAGGTCTTAGATGAAAGACCCGGAACGCTCTTAAGTTCCATGGGTCCTCGCGTCTCTCTGCCTGCCATTTACTTCCCAGGTTGATGGTTGTATGTCTGTACAGTCCCGGCGTGTTTCGGGTGCGTGAATAGCAAAGATCCAAGGCCATGTAGAGCTTTGCCGCCAGCAAGATGTGGCTACACAATCCCAGCTTGTTAGCGTTAAGATATTACAGCAAGATGTGGCTACATAATCCCAGCTTGTTAGCGTTAAGATATTACAGCAAGATGTGGCTACACAATCCCAGCTTGTTAGCGTTAAGATATTACAGCAAGATGTGGCTACACAATCCCAGCTTGTTAGCGTTAAGATATTACAGCAAGATGTGACTACACAATCCCAGCTTGTTAGCGTTAAGATATTACAGCAAGATGTGACTACACAATCCCAGCTTGTTAGTGTTAAGATATTACAACAAGATGTGGATACACAATCCCAGCTTATTAATGTTAAGATATTACAGCAAGATGTAACTACACAATCCCAGCTTGTTAGTGTTAAGATATTACAAACATTAAAATATCAAACTAGTTCACTGCATAAAGTACACTTACAAAAATGACGGAGAAAGGGCTAAAATGGCAAAGCAAGTGGTATGTGAAAATTACGGCCTCCGAACTGATTGGAAACACCAAGGATTGCGCACGAAAAAGCATGATCGGGCAGCTCTGTTCACCGTGGCACATAATGATTGAGTAAACGTGAAATGAGCCTTGCAGTACATAATGGTTTGTTATAATGGCTGATTACACCAACGAAATAGTGGTAAAAGTGGAGTTGATGGAAGTGGCTCAGATTTTATTCATTAGAAATCTTCATTCTTCAATACTTCCCTCAAAAGACCACTTGTTAGGGCTGGAATCTAATTAGGAAAGTTACATTATAAAATCAATAATAATGAATATTAAATTTAAGATTATGTTATTTTTTTTTTCAGGGGATTTCGACTTTATATAAGTACAGAGTCTCGGAGAGGAATTTTGGATGTAAAACTATCCTGCCTCTCTTTATCTCTCCCTCCCTCCCCCCCCCCCCAACTCTCCTCTTCCCTTCCACCACCCCCCTCCCCCCTTCCTTCAACTTATTGATTAGAAATCCAGTTTTCATCCTCTGGAGGGAGCCAGTTTAAAAACAGGGGATGACTTCCAGGTCACGTGTACTTTACAGCTGTTAAAAGGGAATTAGAAAACAGCTTCTCTCAGAGATAAACCACAGCAGCTGCGGAAGAAAGCGGAGTAATTCCATGTGTCTTGTTTCCTTCATTTATGGTCTCCCAGAGGTGTACTTTTTAGTAGATATTATGATACGGGGATATTTTTCTTTTTTTGTTATTGCTTTAGGTTTTGTCATGTTTTTCTTATAGGAGTATCGAAATGGGTCAAGTGTTAAGTTTCTCGAGGCAAATGGAGTCAGTTTAGTCCCTTCTGTTTACACGTTTCAGTCAACTCCGAGAAATGACCTGGCACGAGTGTGACAACTGTCACCTACATCTACTTCAGTCAACTCTGAGAAACGACCTGGCACGAATATGACAACTGTCACCTACATCTACTTCAGTCAACTCTGAGAAACGACCTGGCACGAGTGTGACAACTGTCACCTACATCTACTTCAGTCAACTCCGAGAAACGACCTGGCACGAATGTGAAAACTGTCACCTACATCTACTTCAGTCAACTCTGAGAAACGACCTGGCACGAGTGTGATAACTGTCATCTACATCTACTTCAGTCAACTCCGAGAAACGACCTGGCACGAATGTGACAACAATCACGTGAGGTATGGTACCAGCCATATCCTTGCATTTGACTTCTCTCTTGACCTCTCTGTTCTTCTTTTTCACTTATTTTAATGCTGTACTGGCTAGGTAGATAGTCACATAGCAAATGCCGTAGGGGATGAAGCGTTAGAGACCTCATTAAGTCGGGCCATCAGAGTATGAGGTAGGGTGGCCAGTTCCTTTCCTCGCTGCCTTTCCTCCCCAGATTTTCTCTGGCACCCATTTTACGAGGCTGGGTCGACCTCGGGGCCGTATTGGTCGGAAAAAAAAATCCCGCTCAGCTGGGGATTCGAACTCTTAACCATTCGGTAATGGCTACATTCCTGAAAATCACTTATTTACTTCAGTTTTCTTTCTGCGAAAAGAAAAAAAAATGGGGAGTCAGACCGTAGATGACAATTCTCTCATTGTATGTGAGGGAGTTTATTACAGCAAAAAGTAATTATTCAATTTTTTTTAAAAATCGACCTTTAATCCTCTAATTTAATTAAAAACAGTTTGTATACAACCATACATAAACATCAATTTACGTACATTTAGAAGGAAACGATAAAGATTATGTGTACAACAGGAATGTAGTCTTCTTACGTTACGAGGCAATGTAAGAAACACAACACTCATTCATAACAGTGCGGAGATGCTTGTTTAGTGGAGGACGAGTTTTCTAGATGTTTGCTTATCGATTTCTCCAGAAGTTCTATGCGCCTGTGTCTGGGGGGGGGGGGGAACTTGGAATTGTCAGATTAATAGGGTCGGTTGAAATTATACCAGGAATTTAGAAGGGGTGGCAGGCTGCGATAGTGGGGCTCGAAAATGAGGCTCCAAAATTCAATGCCGAATTTCCCTGGGTAAGTGGTCGGGGTGGGGGGTTGGGGGGGGGTAAAGCCTTGTGTCAATACGCTGGGAAATGGACCAGGGCTGGGGGTAATGAGATCGGTTTGTCATCAGCGAGGGTTCTTTTTCGAAGAGAGAATCCGGCGCCCGGACTTTGTGAAGAACACGGTAAACAGGTTATATGAGATGGCAGAAAGGTCAAGGGTGAGTTAGAGAGAGAGAGAGAGAGAGAGAGAGAGAGAGAGAAAGAGAGAGAGAAAACAACAAAGTTGTCAGTGATATCTCTGTCCTTTTTTATGTGTGTGGAGTTTCTTTAAAATTCCACTATAAATGCCACACGAAACGTATTATTGTGGACTTCTATGAAGTGTATTCACGATTTTCCTACAAACTGAAAAAAAAAACTTTGCTGTCTGTTCGTTAGTTAGATTTTAATATAATGCCCGAGGATGCCCTTACTGACTACTGCCACGATTTTTTTTTCGGGCAAGTACTATCATGTGATTGTTAGGACAGGAGATGATGAACTTGTAGAATTTGTAGAATGAATTTTGTAGATTTGTAGAAAAGAAAATCTTAATAAAAAATGATAAGAAGTAATTTGCTTCACGTTACAAAACAGAAAAAAAGACTAGATCAGTTCTAACAAAAACTAGTTCAGTCTATTTATTGTCGGTTAACTATACATTTACCTTATTGTAGGGGATTGTCATGTGACAAATGCTCATGATTCATTTTTAATAGATCAGAAACCATAACAAACATTGGAAATAGCAATGACACTGAACAGCAGCAAGAAAACCAGCCGAATGATAGATGAATATACCGACGAGAAAAATGGTAAATGTACAAATAAATGATGAACTGATGAAGACCCCAGAATTGCTTAGTTCTAAAAGAAAAATTCTTAAAAATGTTAATACTGGTTCCGAGTGATACATGGGATAGAAAGAATGGTTTAAAGAAGATTGAAAAGCAATGGCAGGCGCACTAGAGGTTTAAGTACAAGAAAATAAGCGATCGCTGGGCTGGTGATGTGATGTGTTTTTGCAACATAAAGACAAAAACATGGAGGAATGTTAAAACCCCAGTTTTCTTATATGAGAGACGACAATAACAACAATAATAACAACAAGAGCAGCAGCAACAACTATCACTACTACTGTTACTACTACTACTGCTACTACTACTACTACTACTACTACTACTACTACTACTACTACTACTACTACAGCTACTTCTGCTACAACTACTACTACTACTACTACTACTACTACTACTACTAGTAGTACTGCTGCTGCTGCTGCTGCTTTCCACAGTGTATTATGTTGTTTGTGAAAAATACTTAACAGAAACAGTGAAATAGTAGTAGTAATAGTAGTAGTAGTAGTAGTAGTAGTAGTAGTAGTAGTAGTAGTAGTAGTAGTAGGAACAACAGCAGAAGCTGCATCAACAACACAGACAGGGTAGACGCAGTAGCACAGAGACAACAGACGCAATAACACTATTGCCTGCATTACTTTCTTGTTTATACAGTTATATCCTGGGCTTAAACTTTATAACGTATTTCAGAATCCTGGACAAACTGTTGGAGAGATAGCTCACATTACCTGCTCTCTATCATGCAGTTTTACTTATATTCTCATCTCTTAGGTCTTATGTTTCTTATCACGTTTTCTGTAGCTTTCCCTTTTCATAAAATCCTTATATTTTAATACAACCTCATATTACAGCTATATCCGATCACGGTTGCAAATTCACTTCTACAAAAGCAAAAACAACCACCAAAACTATATTGAAATTCCCCTCATCAACCTTCCTTCTTTATTATTATTATCATCCCAGACCCGTTATGTAGACAGGCAAGTAGGGACTTCATTAACGAAGGAGTTGACACATCCGGTTCAAAGATAAAAGCAAACAAAACAGAGATGACCAATCAGATTCCAGTTTCGATTCGATCTGTACGTCTCCTTCCTCCTTCTCCACATTCTGTTGAAAGGTCAGGAAAATCGGAACGGAAACTGGCAGTCAAATGAGAATAGAGGACAAAAGGGGGTTAGCTGACACAGAACTAGGGGCTGCCAGAAAATGACAGTTCACCGGGTGGCAGATTTAGACGTTGCATATGTTAAATTTGGATGTTACCAAAGGTTCTTCTGCCTGTGATCTGTCAGAACTGCCCTTATAGAACTGATATGAAAGATATAAAAAGACACGAACATGTATACAAGTATGTAGGAAAGACAGACAGACAAACAACTAGACTATACTGACGGACAGACGGATGGACGGACGGATGGACGGACAGACAGACAGACAGACAGACAGACAGACAGATATAACCGTATGGCGGCTTTCCAAGAAAATATAAAAAATATGGCGAGCTGTAAAATAAAAAAAACATCTTTCACATATAGTTTATGTCAAACAAAACAATATTTATGTTTTCAGCTCCTAATATTCACAGGCAGGCAACATTCTGCGAGGAAAATGTTCAACAGTAAACTTCTGAATTACCTGTTTTCTCCTGCTTCATCAAGATGTTTTTCAACCCCCGAGATTTTGTTATTATTTTAGAGCAAAAAAAAATGATTCCCCCCAAAAAACAGTCGACATGTGATTTTCCAATCTTGTCTGCTTGTTTACGCTTGTCGGGTCCGCTTGCCTTGCTAAAATACGCCTTACCTGGATGAGAGCCGACTAGAAAGATCGACACAATCTCTAAACACACGACAGGTATAATTATTCCAAAGAGAATGAACTCGCTCCGTTGCTATTATTCATGTCTTTTCAAGTAAAAATGAAGGCGTTCATAAGTATCCCGCGGACTTATCACATGTAACTGACTATATGTATTTTTGTTTTCTTCTTTTTTATAATATGTATTATTATTCCTCCTCCTCCTCCTCCTCATCATCATCATCATCAACATCATCGCCGTTCACTCCACTGAGAGCATAGGCCACGGATAAAAGCTCTCCAGTCATCCCCGTTCTTGGAATTATTCTCCGCTTCCTTCCATGTGCATCCCTTTGTCTCTGAGCACTGTCATCATTTCTCTTCCCCAGGTAGGTCTAGGTCTTCCTCGTTTTCTTGGGGATTCCATGTCAGTGCCTGTCGTGCTATGCTGTTGTCGGATTTTCTCAGAGTGTGACCAATCCACCTCCATTTCCTAGACATGATTTGTAGCTTCATAGGTTCTTGTCATGCCTTTTCCCAGATCTCCTCCTTCCTGATCTTGTCCTGTCATTTAATGTTTTAAAACCCTTCACAAGCAGTAGTTCACGAATATTTGTATCCTCTGTTGTACTGTCTTGGTCATAACCCATGTCTCTGAACCATATAGTAGGGAGTATCATAACTAAGTGAATTAGCAATATGTTTGAGATATCGCTATGCTTGATTATAACATGTGGTTACAGAATAGCTGTCGTTTCATTATCAGATTTTATCACAAGTTTAAAAAAAAAGTCATTAAAAGCACGCGGCCTGGTTGGCTGCGAGGTAGGGGCTTGTTCTACTATAGTCTGGTGATACCGGGTTCTAGTCCCAGCAGTGGATTTTTTTTTTTTTACCAGAGAAATCTGGGAAGGTAGATTCGGTCAGGCGTGATGCTGACCACCTCACACTTTCATGTGCCGAAGGTCTTGAAAATACGGGCGTGACATCGTATCCCAAATATTTTACCTTTTACTTTTTTAAAACCGCTCATCAAACAAAAATCTAGATATATAAGAGGAAAACCATTAGGGAATCAATCTTATGTAATACATCAGTTAATTAATCAATGTCTTCCACTTATCAGTTAAGAAATTAGTCTCATTCAGTTCTCACCCGCTTATCAGTTAAGATAATTAGTCTCATCCACTTTTTCTGTTAAAAAGTTAATCTTACTCTTGGTTTAAGAAATTAATCTCATTCATTTATCAATTAAGAAATTAATTTCAATCAGTTAATAAATGGATCTCACCGAGTTCTTCAGGCTCCTGAGTTTAAACAAAATTGATCTCATCCATGTCTTTTTTTTTTCAAATTAAGACATTAGTGTCATTCTTTAAAAAAAAAGTTACTAATTTAAGGAGTTAATCCAGCCCAGTTTTTCCGGTTAAGAATTTAATATCATCCAGTTTTTCACGTTCCACGCACCTTTCCACGTTCCTGTATATGATCAAGGAAGTGCTATAAAAAAACAAATAGGCTGAAATGCCTGGACAAGAGCGGAAAAAGAAGGTGTTTATGGAAGGCCCTTGCGGAAGCCCTATGTGTCTTGAGTACTTAAAGGTTCAAAAAGAAAGAGAGAGAGAGAGAGAGAGAGAGAGAGAGAGATTGAAATGAGATCTAATAGAAGACTGAAACAATTTATCTTAACAATCTCGTTTATACGCGACAGATATATCAAAATCTGCCCTTATTTTTCTTTCTTTTTATTATACCAAGTTTCCTATTATTTATGAGCCTCATAATATTCTCGTACATTTCGCATATCGCAATTTTCCTTGATAACTTCTGATAACACTGAGTATAAACTGACTTTTGTTGGAGTCTGGAAAGTTTTACATCATGGTTATAAGACGGACAGATTTACGCCGAAGAAACGAGAGACTGTCAAGCACTGAAAACCATAGTTTTCGGCCACGAGAATGAGTTATAAAGAATTTTTAAAAATATATATAAGAATACAGCGTATGAGTGTTAATGGTTCAATTATGGGCCACATAAGACGAAGAAGGGTAGAGTGCGTTGAAGCAAAAAAAAAATATTCAAAAGGTGAAAAAAAGATTGGAAGGGATGCCGAATAGAGATAAGAGGAAGGTAAAGATTTCTATGGAAAAACCAACCAAAAAAAAAAAACGCGATTAACAGTAGAAGTGTCCAACATAGAAACAGTAACACGTGACCAACTGACATCACTGAATATACACACCGGCACCTAGTAACATCAAATTATTGGAAGCGCATTACATCGAGTAACATCAAATTATTGGAAATGCATTACATCGAACAGTACCAAATTAGTGGGGACAGAAGCAATTGTGGACGACTGCTTAGGCAAGTTCAAGCTGTTTAAAATAACAACAACAACAACAACAACAAAATATGCTCTACTTTATCGCAACATTTCATAATAAAAGCAGCAGTTTTCAGCTGTTTACAACCAGTATCCCAAATTAAAACAGTGAAGTCGTATAAAAAGTATCATTATTTCCAAATGTTTTCATTTGTTCTTATCTTTCATTTGCCCATTTGCTTCTATTGTTATCACGCACCCGTATGTACTCAAGTCGGTCTATTATTTGTGCAGGTTATTTGTATAAAAAAATCCAGACATCTTTTATCAGATTTATAATGCTCTTCACGGGTCTTAATTAATCCTTACCTTTCTATACCCCCAAAAGAGCTATAAAATAAAGGAAAAAGTAATGGGTGTTTTAAAGGGCAAGGAAAGATAAAATGCGCAAAAGTACACATGTAAGAGAAATATGACAGCGGTAAAATTGATTCTAGTAGTGAAAATAGATGAAGGTGTCTGGTTCAGTTTTATAAAAAGATAGAAAGAGTGAGGAAAGTAGGCAGAAACAAGAACGGCAGAAAGCAAGATAAACACATACAAATGAAGAACATACACCAATCCAATATTTCAGCAAAAGCATTTTTTTTTCAAAGATCACATACAAAAACAACACAACAGACAAAAACACACATAAAAAAATTATAGATTTAGCTTTAGTTTCCTTCTAGTAAGAAAGTCGGGTATAGAATGCGCCCAGATAGGCGAAGTAGAGCACAAAGTGGAAATCAGCGATTGGTTGAGAAATGATGTTAAAAGAGGATCATAAAGGGTACCACATGAAAAAATAACGTGGCGTTATTCCTCAAATGGAAAGCTTGGGCTGTCTGTATTTTTCATATATTTTTCGTGATTTTATCTGTTGTGTTTTTTTTTAATGTGATCCTTGAAAAGGCTTTTGCTGAAATATTGGAAAACCAAATGAAGAAGTTCTCAGAGAAGCTGCAAAACACTGAAAACCAGTTAAATTCAAAACAAAAAAAAAACAGTATAAATTCTTTGGTCATATCATGAAATGGCAGAGATCTGACAACCTGATAATCACTGGAAAACCCAAAGGAAAAAAGGAAGAAAATAAGGCCGAGAGAAAATTATCTACACAGGGGGAACAATTAGCATGGGGAAAATAAGGCATTTCTACTCATAGAAAAATACCAAGAACTGTATAAACGTGAGAACTATGGTCGCCAAAGATGTTCGTTACTGCAAGTAATGAGAGAATGAGTTAAGTGAACTTTTTAAAAAATTATTATTTTCATATTTTCTATGGAATCGAAGCCTCAACGATCTGTAAAGAGATACAAAATAGGCCGCAACCAGATGAAATGTGATTCTTAAGAAGAATGCTGAATCTACCAGGGACAGCGAGAAAATTGAACTAACAAGTTTTGATTGAGGCATAAGAGACGGTTGGCTGAGTGGTTAGGTGCTCGGTTTACTAGTCCTGTGGTGCCGGTTTCAGTCCCAGCAAGTGGAATTTTTTTCTGGTACACAGCGAAAAAAGCCCGGGGTCGATCCAGCCTCTATACATGGGCACAAGAGAAGTCTGGGAAGGTATTTACCTTTAATGTGCCGATGGTCGTGGAAATGTCTTTTATCTGGAGCTGGAGAAAGAAAGGTGGCCAGGCGTAACGCTGACAATGTCAGTTTCTGGTGTACCTACTGGGTCAAGGAAAAATATGGGTACTAACACCATAATATCTCTAGATTATGTAAGTGCTTCTAGTGATGTGCTAACTCATCATTTCTGAGATTAAAAACTTCACTGTAAATGTACAGTGAAGCCGGATATTCAGTTTTACAGCTGGGTAACTGGAGCGCCTCGGGGCGGATTGAAGTGTCTTGAGCATGTTGATAAAGGTTGGATGTAAACATTCTGATGTTTCAAATGTTGCTCATATCCCTTACGTATATATCATACTTCCACGAAAGGTGAAAAGCTAAAGTTCGTTTCCATGCCATTCTCTCTTGATTTAGTTACATTCTTTTGTGACCAAAAAAAAAAAAAGAAGCTAAGTCCACATTCTAAAGACGAGACCTGATGAAGAAAAAGCTTGAGTATTTAACAGAGAACAGCTGATGGCAAGAGCAAAAATATATTCCAAGAAACAGGCCGATGATGTGGCAGACTTTAAAAGATCTACTACATGGCAACCTGCCAGGCTTCTACACCAAACATTAATGTAGTCCCTCTTCTGCTCGTTATGGAGTTACCAGTCGAAAGAGTGAGTAAACATGCATCTATTTCTACATAGTATTTTCTTACTGTCTGAAACCATCATTTTATCATAAAGTGGAACAGGCAGCCTGTAAATTAATTTACTTGATGAATTATTGATTACTTATTTATTTTTCTTTTTGTGTGTTTTAAAAAAAAACTGTATTTGTACTTGTTGAGCACGCAGTTCTGAAGTTAAATTATGTCTAAGTTCCATCCTAGACCAGTGTTTTCAAATTAAAGGACGAATTTCATTGGTTGGTTGGCAGAGATTATGGACGAATTTCATTGGTTGGTTGGCAGAGATTATTCTACTCGTACGTTAGGTTGTGTAGATATTTATGTAACAGTACGTCAGGTTGTGTAGATATTTTTATAACAATACATCAGGTTGTGTAGATATTTATATAACAGTCCGTCAGGTTGTGTAAATATTTACATAACAGTGCGTCTGGTTGTGTAGATATTTATATAACAACACGTCAGGTTGTGTCGATATTTATACAGCAGCGTTGCTTCTCTCATAATGCTCATGAGCCATTCTGAGTAGGTAGTTACTATCGTGTTGTTCAACTTTAAAGGGAGAAAACCAACATGAACATTTCTGTGGTTATACTCACTCCCGTCATGCCGTTTCTTGCGCAGCACGTTCTTAGGAGAAATTAGCTGCCATAACTTTGTGTTAAATGAGTCCATTGTGAAGTTCACCTGAGCATTCTCTCTTGCAATTCGTTTTTTATTTTCTCCACGTCATCTAGTTTTCGTTCTCGTGGCTTGTCTGTGTTAGGAATTCAAGCCATTTCTGACGTGCCAATCTTTTTTTTTTTTTTTTCTTTCTTTAAACTCCACGCAGGAGCTGAGAATACCCGCCTTAACCCACTTCCTATCCGACATCATGCTGTATTTCAACACCTTCGCTGCATCGGCTGCAAATGGCATCCTGCTCGCACTTCTTGAGAGACAGAACAAGACGTTCCGGTTAAGCAAGGTCAACAAGACAAATGGAAACAGGCATGCGAAAAATAAGATGACACGAAAGAGGTGCTATGCCAAGCTCATAACTTTAATGCAGGAAAGAACTCTGTAATACGTACAAGAATGTTAGCATTTCTGTAAAGGAATATAACACAGTTTTGTATGTTTAATATAACACAGTTTTGTATGTTTAATATAACACAGTTTTGTATGGTTAATATAACACAGTTTTGTATGGTTAATATAACACAGTTTTGTATGGTTAATATAACACAGTTTTGTATGGTTAATATAACACAGTTTTGTATGGTTAATATAACACAGTTTTGTATGGTTAATATAACACAGTTTTGTATGGTTAGACTTGGGGAAAAATCATGAACAACGGACTTCAGACGTGAGAGAAAGAAAAGTGACAAGGGAATTACTTGGGATTTGAATCTTGAATCATGGACTGAGACAGGACGAGCAACGGTCTGGTCAAGAGAGAACAACTGAGGTAGGGCGAGAAACGGTCTAGTCAAGAGAGAACAACTGAGGTAGGGCGAAAAACGGTCTAGTCAAGAGAGAACAAATGAGGTAGGGCGAGAAACGGTCTAGTCAAGAGAGAACAACTGAGGTAGGGCGAGAAACGGGATAGTCAAGAGAGAACAAATGAGGCAGGGCGAGAAGCGGTCTAGTCAAGAGAGAACAACTGAGGTAGGGCGAGAAATGGTCTAGTCAAGAGAGAACAATTGAGGTAGGGCGAGCAACGGTCTAGTCAAGAGAGAACAACTGAAGTAGGGCGAGAAACGGTCTAGTCAAGAGAGAACAACTGAGGTAGGGTGAGAAACGGCCTAGTCAAGAGAGAACAACTGAGGTAGGGCGAGAAACGGTCTAGTCAAGAGAGAACAAATGAGGTAAGGGGAGCAACGGCCTAGTCAAGAGAGAACAAATGAGGTAAGGGGAGAAACGGTCTAGTCAAGAGAAAACAAATGATGTAGTGCGAGAAACGGTTCCATCCTAGACCAGTGTTTTCAAATTAAAGGACGAATTTCATTGGTTGGTTGGCAGAGATTATGGACGAATTTCATTGGTTGGTTGGCAGAGATTATTCTACTCGTACGTTAGGTTGTGTAGATATTTATGTAACAGTACGTCAGGTTGTGTAGATATTTTTATAACAATACATCAGGTTGTGTAGATATTTATATAACAGTCCGTCAGGTTGTGTAAATATTTACATAACAGTGCGTCTGGTTGTGTAGATATTTATATAACAACACGTCAGGTTGTGTCGATATTTATACAGCAGCGTTGCTTCTCTCATAATGCTCATGAGCCATTCTGAGTAGGTAGTTACTATCGTGTTGTTCAACTTTAAAGGGAGAAAACCAACATGAACATTTCTGTGGTTATACTCACTCCCGTCATGCCGTTTCTTGCGCAGCACGTTCTTAGGAGAAATTAGCTGCCATAACTTTGTGTTAAATGAGTCCATTGTGAAGTTCACCTGAGCATTCTCTCTTGCAATTCGTTTTTTATTTTCTCCACGTCATCTAGTTTTCGTTCTCGTGGCTTGTCTGTGTTAGGAATTCAAGCCATTTCTGACGTGCCAATCTCTTTTTTTTTTTTTTCTTTCTTTCTTTAAACTCCACGCAGGAGCTGAGAATACCCGCCTTAACCCACTTCCTATCCGACATCATGCTGTATTTCAACACCTTCGCTGCATCGGCTGCAAATGGCATCCTGCTCGCACTTCTTGAGAGACAGAGCAAGACGTTCCGGTTAAGCAAGGTCAACAAGACAAATGGAAACAGGCATGCGAAAAATAAGATGACATGAAAGAGGTGCTATGCCAAGCTCATAACTTTAATGCAGGAAAGAACTCTGTAATACGTACAAGAATGTTAGCATTTCTGTAAAGGAATATAACACAGTTTTGTATGTTTAATATAACACAGTTTTGTATGTTTAATATAACACAGTTTTGTATGGTTAATATAACACAGTTTTGTATGGTTAATATAACACAGTTTTGTATGGTTAATATAACACAGTTTTGTATGGTTAATATAACACAGTTTTGTATGGTTAATATAACACAGTTTTGTATGGTTAATATAACACAGTTTTGTATGGTTAGACTTGGGGAAAAATCATGAACAACGGACTTCAGACGTGAGAGAAAGAAAAGTGACAAGGGAATTACTTGGGATTTGAATCTTGAATCATGGACTGAGACAGGACGAGCAACGGTCTGGTCAAGAGAGAACAACTGAGGTAGGGCGAAAAACGGTCTAGTCAAGAGAGAACAAATGAGGTAGGGCGAGAAACGGTCTAGTCAAGAGAGAACAAATGAGGTAGGCGGAGCTTCGCTATCAAACATTTAACTTTTGGGCGTGAGATAGCAAGCTTATTAATAAGCTGTTCTGTCCTGGCTAGGCGGCTGCTCGTCCTATCGGAGTCTATTGTTCAAGTCCCTGGTCTGGTTTCTTTTCTTTCTCTCACGTGTAAAAGTGCTTTGCAGATGAGTCCGTCCCCCCCCCCCCCCCAGGCCTAGCCAGGCAACACCGTGTTCTATCACTTTACTTTGCGACAGCCAGGTGTTTCCTATTTGTAAAAATTTGTAACAATTTTGTAAAAGAGCCATCCATCCATCCTATGATTGAGTTCACAATGAGCAAAACGAAAAAAAATGGCGCTTCTTACAAATACAGAGTGTAGAATTCCACTTTAATGTAAAAAAAAATAGATTCACTCCTCCAGCTTTTAGACATACACTTGGTGTTCATAGCAAATGATCAACCTGCTCATCCCAGTTTTTTGTCACGTGCTGTGCACTGAGATGTCAGTGTAAGTGCAAAACTCTTATCTCTTTTCGCCAAGCAACCTCAGCTTCTACATGGAACAGATGAAGCCTACGGAATACAGTGCGTAGTTCAGAGAATAGAGCTATTATCTACCCTGAAAGGGACAGGAGAAGCGCCACCTCACCGCTGACGTCATCGCTGGGTTGAAGCGTTCCCATCTCTAACGATTGGTTATCGACCACTGAAAGCCAGAAAATGTGCACTTTTGCCGGAGATTTATACCGCCACAACCCATCAGTTCCGTCCATCATGTTCCCCATGAACTTGCGGACAAATAAATGTCTACTCTACTGAAGACCTCAAGCAAATACATTTTTGTTTTAAATAGGAGGGATTGGAGGAGGTGGGTGGGAGAGAGAGAGAGAGAGAGAGAGAGAGAACTGGCGAGTAGGGAAAATAAAAGGACAGACGACAGGAGAGTAAAGTCTGTTGAAAATGTTTTCGTTTTTCTTGTTATGCTATGGATGGATGGATGGATGGATGGATAGATAGATGGATGGATGGATGGATGGATGGATGAATAGATGGATGGATGGATGGATGGATAGTTGGATGGATGGATGCATGGATGGATAGATGGATAGATGGATGGATGGATGGATAGATGGATGGATGGATGGATGGATGGATAGATAGATAGATAGATAGATAGATAGATAGATAGATAGATAGATAGATAGATAGATAGATAGATAGATAGATAGATAGATAGATATTGCTGTCATTTTAATCACACTGTCTTCCACGCCGACAGAAAACCTATCACACAGAATCTGTCTTCCCAAAAGAGCTGCAGGAAAGAGACACAAAGCAAACACCACGCACGTTCTCACATGAAGAAGCTGATCGTGATCCAGTGGACCGCATCCACACCGTGGTCTGTTTAGGAAACGAAGAAGCTGCCTGACTTGTCAAATCTGGTAGCTGGCAACCTCAGCAACAACACCCCTTATCACAGAGAGACGCCAAAACAATAATTAAACACCAGAACAGAAGCTGTGAATTGACAAGCACAACCCACAGAAACTCCTCGTGCAAGAACAGACCAAACGAGACACTGTCGAGTGCTAGCACACCCGTATCGCTACGGGCCATCACCAAGAGACGCATAAGAAGAAGAACTGCCGCTTTTATCTTAAATAATACTTCAACTTTATAATGAAATCTCGTTTCCTCAGAGGTCGTATTTGTTGAATGTAATTATCTTAGGGCATATGAGGGTGCTCTCCCCTTTATCTTCAATTATTTCATGTTTCATCTTCATTTCTTTCTTGACGTGAAGTTCAATTTTCGAAACCTTTTAGAAATTATGAAAAGGAAAAGAAAATTATTATAGAAATTGCCTCTTGAATTTTTACTCGCATACGCTTCACCCTCTCAAAGTTCGTTTAGCGTTGTACAGTCTGTAGGTTTTAGCTCTCAATCTTCTTTCAGTATTTGACAATTTTGAAAATGTCTTAGCTCTCAGACCTTAGCTCTCAATTTTCTTTAAGTATTTGACAATCTGTAGGTCTTAGTTCTCTGATCTTAGCTCTCACATCTCTTTCAGTATTTGACAATTTGTAGATCTTAGTTATCAATTTATTCCAGTAGTGACAATCCCTAGGTCTTAGCTCTCAACCTTATTTCAGTATTTGAAGATCTGTAGGTCTTAGATATCTGACCTCAGCTTTCAAATCCTCTTTCAGTATTTGACAGTCTGCTTCGCTTTCCACTCACCGCAGAGACAGTCAAACCGTGGCTCGCAAAAAAAAAAAAAAACTCCCGATGCTCAACCTCAAGAAAAAATGGGTACCTGGGTTAACGCTCTGGGAAGGAAGAGGAATGACGCCGCTAGCTACGGAGTTCGTGCTGATGGCGACACTGGTCAGTAGTTTCTGGTCAACTGCTGGCTAGGCAGCAGAGCACTTATGGTTCGACCTTGTGCAATGACGCTGGTTCATAACTCACACCTTCACCGTGTACTAGATTTTAACACACATTATCACACCAGTTACGGCCTACATTTAGCCGGTGACTATTTCTCATAATATTATAGCGCTCAGTGTTACACGCTGATCTCTTATGACATCACAAAGAGTAGATAATGATCATAAAAAATATGCAGTAAAAATGTCAATCAGTTGCATTTATTGAAGTATTATTTAAGATAAAAAAAACGGCAGTTGTTCATCTTGCGGAACTTTGCCTACCTAACAGCTCTCCTGTGGCCTCTCGGTTGTAACCAAGATGATGCATCCATTCGGAGATCATGAACGATGTCTTGCAGCCACCTTCGCCTTGGTCTTCCTCTCTTTCTTTTTCCCATTATGCACCCTTCCAAGACTGTCTTCTCTAAATTCTCACAACGTTTAACATGTCCAAATTATTTAAGTTTTCTCTGTTTAATTTAGTAAAAATGAAAAGGGGGGAGAGAGAAAGGAAAATAAACAATCACTTTTCTTTGGAAACAAACAGGTCTTTAAATGAAAAGTGAAATCTTAAGTAAAAATTAATAGTCATTTAACGTACATTTTGACTATGTTATCGAGGTACCGGGCAAGATTAATCCGCGAAAACAGTGACAAGGGGAATCCCCGAAGAGCGCTAAACAAACTCCAGTAACTAAATAATCCCCAGCTTCCGCGGAGGAAAACGTCGCATTTGATTATCGTGTTGTCGTCACGGCAACGATAGCTTGTCTTTGCCTCGTTCTGGCGTCCCCAAAGACGGGTCTGATAGGAAGAGCGAGAACTGCTATCTTTCTAGAGAGTTACGGGTTTAGTTCTGTCCGTATATAAGAATGTATATTCCTCTCTGCCATTCTAAAGGTCTCCAATCCAAATATTCGTCAGAGAAACGATAAATTTGGAGTTAATTTTAGTGACATTTTAGGATTATTTTCACATTAAAAAAAATCCCATTAAAAAGCAAGTCAAAACGTCAGGAGATGGATAGAGTGCGCCTGTTAGTTTGATGAACTAATGGTCGACTAGTTCCCTGCAGGTGAATGATAAAATTAGTTTTTTTTCAATAGATAGAAGACGGAAGACTTCTTATCTTCTCTCCTTCCTCATATACCTTTCGGTGTTGAGGGGACAAATAGGCGTCTTGATAGGGCTTGAAGATTTGCTTCTTTTAATGGGATATTTAATGCTTCTGTAACTTCCTCTCTCTCTATCTCTTGCGTGGGCAGCCTCTTCCTTTGTTACATACAAATTTTCGTGTGAGTGTTTATGTGCTACACTGTCTGGTAGTAACCGTGTAATATGGCCAAAGCATTTGACTCCCTGTTTCTGGATATAATGTAATACTGGTGTTACTCCAACTTTTGACCTGGTAGTGTCATTTCTTATTCGGTCTATTTTTGTCACATTTAGTATTCTCCTTAAACATCTCATTTCTGTCCTGACGATTTTTCTTTTGTTCATGGCTGTTAGTGTCCGCGTTTGACACTGATAGTATAGAACAGAAGGAATACTTCTAATATGCGAACACTTAGAGAATAACTAATATATACCTGGAAGATTAGTTGGAAATATTTGGATGGCATAATAATTATTAACATGGGGTTAACAGACTATAAGAAATGTATTTTTCATTCTTTACTTATATGTCATAATTCTTGCTTTTTTTTCCTGCCATAAACTTTAGTTTTTCCTTTCCTTTTCTTCCATGTCCTTTTTTATTTTTGTGCGAATAATACAATATATATATATATATATATATATATATATATATATATGTATATGTATGTATAATATTTCACAGCTGTCCAACGAAACAAGGACAGAATCAATAAAATATTCCTTACAGGCGACTTGCATATGGCTGCGTGGAGGCCCGCAAACGCAAATGAAAGATGTGTTATGTATGTGATATAAAAACATTGGCCATATATCCAAAATGGCGGTTAGAGTTATCTTGGAGATCGTTTATGGTGAAGATTCAATCACCAGATGAGGAAAGGCAGAAGAAAGAAAGGGCATGTAGAGAGAAAGCATGAACGTGAAAGGGATGAAACCGCTATCATTCGTGGTCCAGTAGTTTGATAGAGAGAATCAAACCAAAGCGATCTCTACTACAATTTAAAAAATGGGCGTCTGAGTGGCGAAGTGGTTAGTGCACTGGTCTCTCATGATGAAGGTCGGGGGTTCGAATCCGGCCAGAGGCGCCCCAGTCACCCAGCTGTAGAAATGGGTACCCGACTTCTTCTGGGGTTAGGGAAGGAAAGGCGGCCAGGCGTGATACTGACCATATCACTCTCTAGTGTGCTGACAGGTCAAGGAAAATATGGGCACTGACACCATATCCCTATGTGCCTCTAAGGTATGACAGGATTACCTTTACTTTTTTTTTTTACACTCGTAAGATAGTTTTCTGTCACCAGTTTCTAAATATCAGCTGACCCAAGGAGTGTGGGGATGTGGGGGAGTGGGGTCCAGTTTGTGTATCGTTTAAAGGGGGGGGGCGGGGGCGTGGTGGATGAAAAAACTAATAGGGTAAGCAGGGGGGGGGGAACTGTGGCAGGAAAGATGATGCCATCATCTTACAGAACTCACAGGAAGACCACCACGAAAGAAAGAAAGGGTTACCCAATAACGGCGCTTGACGCAAAGGGTGTGTTCGCTTGCACTTTGTTGTACTCACTTGCACGTGTGATGTAGAAACGACAGAATTTCACTCTGTGCGTCAGCCTTCAGATTTCCGCGCCATATGCTTCCCTTACGTTGCGTATACTCAATTAAATCACTGTATTCGACTGACGCCCGCGAAATATAAATATTTAAATAAATCGGTTCGTTCACCGACACGTGGTAACAAAAGGGGAGGAGAGCTTTACGGACACACTAATCCAAGATTGAAGGGATTTGTCTTGCCTATTTCATAAATATATGGACGCAAGAGCCGAAACAAAGATTATATTCCACTCTAATAACAACTCAAATTATAACATTTTGCGGCCATCATTATCCCGTCACGTGATACTTGTAGCCAATTACGGAGGAGCTGTACCGGTTTCGTTCGCTGTGGATTTTTCTGGGAAATCCCCTGCACTGTGTTTCTGAAAATTTATTTCTACATGCACGGCGAGGCGTACTGAATCACTCCATTCTCGTGGCTGTTAGTCGATAAAAGAAAAGTGCGGTATCACGTAAACATCAGTCATAGGAGTGCTGTTCCAGGACAATATAATCGCGTCAGATAAACAACATATCGTTACAGATTCAATACTCCCCACATGGTTAAATTACTCTGCTGTCATGTCAACTGTAATTCAATTTGCAGTAACAACTGAGCGTTATTTTGCCAGTTATCAGTTTCTACCCTGGCAACCAGAGGCTCCAGCACACTTTATTAACGGGTAGCTCTACAGTTCACTTTTGCCACAACAAAAGAACTGACGACGCGTTAGGGGAAGTAATCAGGCAGAAGAATGAATTCAGAACCGGCCATTGTTTACGGATTGATTCGTGAAAGCCTGCATGATTTTAGTATGGCTGCAAAATCCATATGCATACCAAAGGCACTTTAGTACAGAACCGTACAAATACCTGGCCGAAAGACTGATTCAATAAATCTAACTTCGGAAGCAAAACACACACAGAAAGTGGAAAGTAAAGAAAACTTGATGAATTAAATTAGATTTCACTGCTTTACGACCAGACCAATAGTTGGAATTTGCTAATTTATAAAACCCAAGCCATTTATTACCATCTAATTTTTTTTTCATCAACAAAATATCTAATTTAAACAGCGGGAAAACGAAGGAGAATGCCTTCAATTTAATTTGTTATATAAATTTACAAGATTTATCTTCAGATAGTCTGACACGCCCCTTGCCCCGCCCTTTTCCAACACTTTGTTGTCTCATTCGCTTACCCTGCATCTGTTACGTACAGCTATAACCTCTGTCTTCATTTAGTGACTTGTCCATTCACTTTCACAACAGACATTGGTCAGATACGCTCACCGCTAACCAGACAGAACTCGGTGAAACTCAATGAAAGTCTATCAGTGTGTCACATTTGCCCTTCTGGGCACACTCGACACAAATTTATCCACTAACTTGTCACATTATCACCTTCAGAGACCTATCACACTGTGGCTTTACATCTGGTAACATGTTACATTTTCACATCCCCAAACCTGTTATATTTATCCATACTTTCAGTTACCTTTGTCACATTTAAAAATCCACAATTCCTACATCCACTAAACTGTCATATTCATCGCCACAGACGGTTCTGCCAGTCATTCAGTTCAGTTCACATACAGCTCACGAGACACATATTTCCCCCACACATGCCACTCTGTCACCTTTAAATTCATTCACTGCCACATTCGCATCCATTAATATGTCACATTCACCACACTCGCATCCGCTAATATGTCACATTCATCACATCTGCATACGCCAATATATCAATTTCATCACATTCGTATCCACTAATATGACACATTCATCGCGTTCGCCTCCACTGGTATATCACATCCATCACATTCGCTTCCACTAACATGTCACATTCACCACATTCACATCCACAACTACTTCAGTCTCTTAACACTTTCCGTAAACAAACTGCATCAGCTCTCATTGACACGCTTACCCACAATCCTGCCACACCCACCTCCACGCACCATCATCCTGCCATACCTTCACCTATCCGCCCACCTGCCAAACTCACCTGCACATATCAACCACACAATAAACTCCAGTCAACATTGTGCACCGGCTCGACGGCTGGGAGCTCCACTATTCCCGCACTAATTGTTTCCCAAATGCTAGTGGATGGATAATTCGTGTTTACGAAACCTCTAACCGTTGTAGTTTGGTTACGAAGAACTTGGTCTATCCACACATGAATTGACTGCAGTGTTTTAGATAATTTTTATAGCTGTATTGTTTGATATATATATTTTATAGTGTCCTCCACATTCGACTGAAGTGTTTTATGTATTTTTTATGGCGTCCTGTATATTTGATTGTAGTGTTTTAAAATATTTTTTATGGTATCCTCTTTATTTGACTGTAGTGTTTTATATACATTTTTATGATGTTCTGTATATTTGATTGTAGTGTTTTAAATATTTTTATGGTATCCTCTATATTTGAATGTAGTGTTTTATAGATTTTTATAGTGTCCTCTATAATTCTTTTTCTCGCTTTATATTTTTATTCTAGCGGGAGTTTATCATTATTTAAGTTTTAGCAAAAAGAAAAAAAAAGGAAATTTTAGGGTATAAATTTATAAATCTCGAATCCGACCGGAGGCACCCCAGCCACCCAGCTGTAGAAATGGGTACCCGACTTCTTCTGGAGTTGGGGAAGGAAAGGCGGCCAGGCGTGATACTGACCATATCACCCTCTAGTGTGCTGACAGGTCAAGGAAAATATGGGCACTAACACCATATCTCTATGTGCCTCTAAGGCATGACAGGATTACCTCTACCTTTTTTTTTAAAACTTATAAATTGTTCTAGACCAATGGTTCTAGCCTTTTCTTGGCAGTGGATCCTCTTTCTAGTTCGAAAACAGCTATGGATCCTTTTTCTAGTCTGAGAACAGCTGTAGGCTCTCTTTCTAGTCCGAAAAATGCTATGGATTCATGCAAACAGCTGTGGACTCTCTTTCTAGTCTGAGAACAGCTGTAGGCTCTCTTTCTAGTCCGAAAAATGCTATGGATTCTTTTTCTACTCTGAGAACAGCTGTGGACTCTCTTTCTAGTCCGAAAAATGCTATGGATTCCTGCGAACAGCTGTGGACTCTCTTTCTAATCTGAGAACAGTTGTGAACCCCTCATAAAAAATAAGGCAACAAAGAGAAGACGGATGATGTCAAATTTAAAAAAAAATTATTTTAATCGAACCAATTCATCTGCTGGTCCGTTCATTCATTCATTCATTTGCATGTCCCTTGCGGAACTTTGCCTCCCTAACAGCACTCCTGTAGTCCTCTCGGTTGTGAGCAAGATCGCCTGCTCCTGGTGCATCCATTTGCAGATTATCAACGATGTCTTGCAGCCATCTTCGCCTTGGTCTTCGTCTCTTTCTTTTTCCCATTATGTACCCTTCCAAGACGGTCTTCTCTAAATTATCATGACGTATAATGTGTCCAAAATATTTAAGTTTTCTTTGTTTTACTAGCCAGCCTTCTTCAATATTAAGTTCTTGCAGTATGGATATATATGTTCCTTTTTTATCCATGATATTTGAAGAACTCTTCTGCAGCATTTACATTCAAAGGCATTTATGTGTTTCTCAGCTGTTTTGTTAGGTGTCCAGGTCTCACAGGCATATGTTGCAATGGGAAAGATGCATGCAGTTAAAAATCTTATTTTTGTAGTTCTGTCTGCTCCTCTCCACAGATTCTTTAGTTGTTTTACTTTCTGAAGAGCGATATATGTCCCCCTTTTAATTTCCCTCATTGTATCTCCATTATTAACAGTGATCCAAGATATTCAAACCTCTCCACTTCTTCCAATTTTTCCTCATTGATATATATTTCAGCTGCCTTGTTTGTTTTGTCAGTTGTCATCAATTTAGTTTTCTTACCATTAAGATAGAGGTTTTGCTCTTTGCTGTTCTTGCGGACTGACATAAATAGTTTTTCCATTCCTTTTTGTGTTGTGGACAGTAATACTGTGTCATCAGCATATCTAATCTCTGGTATTTCATAACCTCCAATTGTTATGGCATCATAATATTCTTTGTCTACAGCTTCTCTAACATTCCTCATTATATTTTCAGTATACAAGTTAAATAAGTAAGGCGACAATATGCGCCCCTGACGGACCCCTTGCATTATGTCAAACCATGTTGTTGTTTCACCATTTATTCTTACTGTTGCCTGTTGGTCTAGATACAGCAGTGATGTTAATTGTATCAAATGTGTTGGAAATCCCATTTTTTCCACTATTTCCCAAAGTTTCTGGTGTTGTACACAATCAAATGCCTTTGAGTAGTCTATAAAAGATAAATATAGATTCACATTAAACTCTCTGCATTTCTCTATTATTAATCTTATATTGAATATATGATCTCTTGATCCTCTTCCTTGCCTGAAACCAGCTTGGACCATATTGACTTCTTCTTCTATTTTCTTACGATGTCTCTCTTTTATGATTTTTGACAGAATTTTACTGGCATGACTAATCAGGGAAACAGTTCTATAGTTTGTCCACAATTTCAGGTTATTCTTTTTGGCAGTGGTTTGAATACAGTTCTTTTCTATTCTTTTGGCCAAATACCTGAATGCCATATCTTTTTACATAGTGCATGATAGATTGTTGCATATTGTTGCTGGTCCGTGTACTCTCAAAGTTCCTTCCGTGGACAAACACTGTTCTAGACTATACAGCTCACTAGTTAGAATTCTAGTTTTCGGTGTATGCCCATACATGACACATAATCTCTCTAGAAATCTCTCTGTCTCCCCCCCCCCCCCCCCCCCAAAGTTACCCCTGTAGTTCTTTTCTCCTTCTAACTGAGTTTAATAGTTTTTTTTTCATCCTCAAGTAGTACTTTTTTCAGTAGATGCTAAAAAAAAATATGACATAAAATTTACTAAGTATCTCCTTATACATGGATGATTCATCGATTGTAAAAAAAAAAAAATAAGTTAACTACAAAGTGTCCTGCGTTTCTTAGCGAAACTTTCACAAGAAATCATGGTTTAGAACTAAAATAAAGATTCTTATAAAGAGATCCACAGGAAATATCAACTTTTAAAAACTCTATACAGCACTGACAAGTATTATTGGATTATAATGTCTACAAAGTAAAATCACGGTAAGTAGCATGAACTGCTTATTGCAAGGGTGTCTCTAGGAGCTGAAAATTTCAATCCAATACTTCCGAGAGAAAAGAAGTTGAGAAAGGCTGTACTGCAAAGCCCCATTCTTATATTCTGCCATACTCAATGTTCTACGATGAGTTTTCTTGTAAATTTTCAGGCAATACGAATGAGTATATTTTATTTCAGACAGTAAATCTACGCTTGAAGTAGGTGTTTTAAAGGCAAGATCAGCTCCGATAAATGAATAGTTTGACTGTAAGCAACAATGATGACTTTAAAAAAAATGTGTACTCAGACAGTTAAACTATTTCTCGTTGTAGCATAAAGGATATAAAAAATTATGTGTAAAGAATACTGTTCAAATTATGGAATATTTACAAATATTAATTTAAAAAAGAATCACACAAGACAGATAGCTAAATCTGTATATAAATACAGAGTAGATAACAAATGAAGAAGTAACCAAACGAATGGGCATTGAAAACATTACTAAAGAGATCAAAAGAAGAAGATGGAAAATGCCTGGGCCATACTCTCTCTCTCTCTCTCTCTCTCTCTCTCTCTCTCTGAACCTTAAGTGCCCAGGGCACATGGGGCTTCCGCAAGGGTTTTCCACAAATGCCTGTTCTTCGCCTTTTTTCTGCTCTTGCCCAAGTGAGCCCTCTATTGCTCAACATCCTTTCTGTTGTTCTTCTCCATGTCTCTTTTGGTCTACCCTTACTTCTGTTCCCCTGTGGTGTCCATCGTAGTGCTATTTTTGGTAGTGAGTTGTCAGTCATACTACGAATGGAAAAAAAAACCAAGACACCGCAATACTGTCTTGTCTTGGACACCCCAAGGGAAAGGAATGAAGGACAGGCCATTGGGGACATGGAGACGTCCAATACAAGAAGAACAAAAGAAAGCAGGAAAGACATGGTTTGAGGTATCCCGGCTTGCTCAAGACAGGATTGGCTGGAGAAACTTTGTTGATGCATTATGCTCCATTGGGAGTATAGAGGACTGATGATGAGATAATTGAATTTGGAATATGAGAAAAGGAAGCTATAAGCAAACAGAATTCGGCATTTGAGAAAGGAAACTACAGGCAACAGAACTGGACTAATAAAAGATTAAATAAAGTGAAGAAAAAGTGAAAAAGAAAGAAATGATAAGAACAGTGAGGAAAAATAATCCGTAAGAAAAAGTAAAATGAAAAAAATAATAAAGGTAAAAAAATATAATGAAATAAAATAAAGAGTAAGAGTCGGATTAAGAAGCACAGCCTGGAGTAAGGAAACGAAAACAATGAAACACTGCTAGACAACAAGAAAGGTGGGATAGTGAAATACTGTAGAACAAATTGAAGTGACTAAATTGTAACCATGAGGTTTAGTTTCTTATATCTTATATCTTATATCCTTCCCATGCCGTTAAACGTCACATAGGGCTCGCAAAGTAGTTAGCCAATTTTTCCTGTCTTCGGCGAGTCTTTCAACCTCATCAAAGGATTTTATGCGTGTTAATTTGGCCTCTCTTAATAATGTCCTCTTCAGAGTTTCACGGGGTCTGCCTCTTTTTCTTCGGCCTGTTGTGTTCCACTTGATAGCTTCTTTTGGGATTCTCTGATCATTTCTTCTCATCAAGTGACCAACATATGTCCATCTCCTTTTCCTGATCACCCATGAAACTGGTTGTTGTTCAGTCATCTGTCTTATCTCTGCATTGTTCTTGAATTCATTCCACTTGATGCCGAGTATTTTCCTTAGGCATTTGTTTTCAAAAGAGTCTAATTTCTTTTCTATTTCTTTAGTTGTTATCCAGCTTTCGCATGCATAAATGAGGGTGGATATTACATTTGAATTGAGTAGTCTTAACTTGGTTTTTGTGCTTATAGCTTTTGAATTCCATATGTTCTCAAGATTCTTGAAGATTGATGCTGCTTTTGCAGTTCTGATCCTAACTTCCTTTCTAGTGTCACCATCCTGGTCTATGTAGCTGCCAAGGTATGCAAATTGATTGACTTCTTCAATATCTGTCTCTTCTATGTGTATTTTTCCATTTTGATTGAGAGGAATTTTCATTATTTTTGTTTTGTCCTTGTTAATTTCAAGTCCTATTTTGCAAGCCAGTGAAGACAGGCTATCTGTTTTTTCTTGCATGGAATTCACATTATTACTGATAAGAGTTATGTCATCAGCAAAATCAAGATCTTCTAGTTGGGTCCCATGTACCCAGTCAATACCTGTGTTACCTGTGCAGCATTTTTTCATTATTAAGTCTATTGTAATCCCAAAAAGTAAAGGAGACAGTATACATCCTTGTTTCACACCTGTTTCAATCTGGAACCATTCACTCATCCCTTCTTCTGTCTTGACTGCACAAACATATCCATTGTATAAGTCCTTAATGATGTTTACAATTTTAGATGGTATTCCATATAGACATAAAATTCTCCATAATGAATCTCTGTGTATGCTATCAAATGCCTTTTTAAAATCTATGAAGTTCAGTATTAATGGTTTCTGCTTTTCAATATGTCCTTCAAGTATTATTCTGAGAGTAAAGATCTGGTCGAGACAGCTTCTCCCTTTTCGAAGTCCTGCTTGTTCTTCTCTCATTGCAGTATCCACTATATCTTTGAGTCTATTCAAAATGACCTTGCAAAATACTTTTGACACAACTGATATTAAGGTTACTCCTCTCCAGTTGTTACAGTCACTAAGGTTGCCCTTTTTTGGTATTTTAACAATGATTGTTTTCTTCCAATTAGAAGGGACCTTTTCTTCTTTCCAAATCTTGTTAAACATTCTCTGTAGTTGTCTCATGTTGTCACTATTGATAGCTTTTAGCATTTCGGCTGTTATTTCATCTTCACCTGCAGCTTTGTTGTTAGCCATTAAATTCACTGCTGTTTCAATTTCATGCAATTAAATTTCATCTAGGTTGAAATTTAGTTGTAGGGCTGGTAAGTCAGTTTCAAGGTTTAATAATTCTTTTGGGTGTGGTCGATTAAGTATTTCTTGGAAGTGTTCAGCCCATCTTTGCTTTTGGTCTTTATTTGATGTTAATAGTATTCCAGTTTTGCTAAAGATTGGTCTTTCTTTAGATGTAATAGTATCTGTTAGCCTCTTTTGTATGTTATATAAAGTTTTACTGTCTCCTGTTTTTGCTGCTTTTTCTGCCTGTTTCGCCATATTGTCTATGTATTCTCTTTTATCTCTTCTAGCTGAACTTTTTACTTTCTTGTCTATTTCTTTGTATTTTGCTTTTGCCAAATCTCCTTCATGATCTGTTTTTGCATTCAACATGTCTAATTTGACTGCTCGTCTTTCATGTATATACTTCCATGTTTTATCTGATAACCATGCTTTTCTATTTGTTTTTTTTTTTTGCAGTCCAGCGCTTACTTTTGCTGCTGTGATTATGGCTGTGCTGTAAGAATTCCATAACTCATCTATACCTATCTCCTCAACTTCACTGGGTGTTTTGGAATGATTGGCAAGTTTCTGATTGAAATTAATGTTAGTATTTTCTTCTTATAGGCTGTGGCTGTTTATCTTTCTGTGTACTGATTTCTTGTGTTGGCTTTTCAATTTTAGTTTTATTTTCCCTATGCACAGGTTGTGATCACTGTTGACATCTGCACCCCTATAAGCCCTTACATCCATGAGAGATGTTCTGTATTGCTTGAGGTTTAGTTTACAGCTCCCAAATTAAAATTGAGAGTTGTCAGGCGTTATTTTTATGGCCACCAAACGCTGAGAGTTGTCAGTCGTAATTTATACTCATCAAAAGCTGAGAGTTGTCAGCTGTTACACATAATCATCTGAACTGTACAAGGAAACACGAATATAAACAACATTTGAAACTGAAAATTGAAACACGTGAAACATGGATGCACAGGGACCTGGGACGTATTTCAAGGATAGCAAAAGATGACAGCCAGGATGAAAGACGTTTATTTATAACATGCGCTACCAACAGCAGACTACGTAGTCATGATTGCGGATTTTGAGGCGTCCTTGGTTACTCTGAACAGTTCACTTGTCTTTCTTTTTCTATGCCAGTTAGCCTTTACAAAAGTATTTCTGTCTGGACGCCTCGTGTTCTCTCCCACTCCCCAACCTCTTTATATTGCATGATTGTCACAGTGACATACAGTAACGAGGGATCGGAAGAAGTAATATTTAAAAAAATAGAAATAAGCGAAATACAAAAGCCGCGATGTGAAGTATTTTGAAAACGTAAAGAGACAGACAAACAAATATTACATCAATTGAGATTGCTTGTCGTAAGATGCAATATATATATATATATATATATATATATATATATATATATATATATATATATATATATATATATGAACCTTAAGTGACCAGGGCACATGGGGCTTCCGCAAGGGTTTTCCACAAATGCCTGTCCTTCGCCTTTTTTTCTGCTCTTGCCCAGGTGAGCCCTCTATTGCTCAACATCCTTTCTGTTGTTCTTCTCCATGTCTTTTTGGTCTACCCTTACTTCTGTTCCCCTGTAGTGTCCATCTTGTGCTATTTTTGATGCAATATATACTCGATATTATTTTATGGTGTAAAACTTTGGAGCTTCATTAAGAGAACAGAAAAGAAAACTGAGGTTATTGAAATGTGAATATACAAAAGAATAAGCGTATCTCGTGGACAGAAGAAAAGTGAAAAGCAGCTAGAAGTGAAAAGAGAAATATTGAAAATCATAAAAACAAGACAGCTAAGATAATTTGGGCGCGTCAAGAGGCATAACACTATGTTGAAGACCTTTCTTGAGAGCAAGATCGAAGAGAAGAGAACAAGAGGACGACATCAAGAGATGGACAGGGGCCAGCTTGGCCAAGTGCACTACGAAGACCCAGAAGCAGAGCAGAGTGGGGATTCATTGCAGTCAACCTTCCGTGGGGAGACAGCAAGATGATGATGATAATGATGATGATGACACAGAATAATGTAGTATAACTCTTTTTATGGAAGAGTCAAAAAGGGCAATAGCGGCTGGATAAAACCAGTGTAAATGGATGACTCATGCATAGACGGATAAGAAACACCATGAGAAGAAACACCATGGGAAGAAACACCATGGGAAGAAACACCATGAGAAGAAACACCATGAGAAGAAACATCATGGCAAGAAACACCATGAGAAGAAACACCATGGGAAGAAACACCATGGGAAGAAACACCATGAGAAGAAACACCATGAGAAGAAACATCATGGGAAGAAACACCATGAGAAGAAACACCATGAGAAGAAACATCATGGGAAGAAACGCCATGAGAAGAAACACCATGAGAAGACACATCATGGGAAGAAACACCATGAGAAGAACCATCATGGGAAGAAACACCACGAGAAGAAACATCATGGAAAGAAACACCACGAGAAGAAACCACTTTTATCCAAGTCTGTTGTCACGGTAAAAGCTGGAGCCATCTGGATATAAAAGTGCAATCACTGGTAAGACAGCACAAGATGATGCCTACTAACAATAAGCAGGGACTAGTTCGTGAACTACTGAAACTAGGCAGAATTCAACAAACTAATGCAAGTAACACAGAAAGAAGGCAACACAATCGTGTAAACAAAGGTACAGAGGATAAACTTGGTGCAGCCATGCAACTGAAATAGTTTCACTAACATGTGTCACTAAATGAGTAGACAGTTTTGCTTGTCAACATATTCTACCTACAAGAAAGAAAAATAAACGTAGTTTAGGTAGTAAAATCAAAATTATAATTATTTTAAAGCCATTTTTTTTTCCAGCTCTTCAAGTATTCAAGAATCTCCTTGTCGGATGCGTCCTGTCGGAATTCCATTATTTTCCCATACGTCCTTGTCTCAATTCCATTATGTTTCCAACAGTTACTCTCCCATACTTCAATCAGTTACTCCCGGCGTTATTGTAATTCCTTTCTTCTGGCCAACCTTCTCGTGTTTTGTCCCGGACTTGTAGTTCAATTTCTCTCTGTTGTAGCTACAGCCAGTATAAAGTATGAAATCTAGCTCCATGGATCTATTTACTGATGTCTATTTTCCCTTGAAATAGAATATTTTTTTAGGAAATGTGACTTCAAATTCATGCCAGGTAAAATTGCTTCGTTTCTAGAAGTCTCTGTAGGGTAAAATAAAACAAGACGAGAAACGAGTTATTGCCTAACAGTTTCTACCTCTCTGTTTTTTTTTCAAATGTCTGTCTACCCCAGTTGTCTAACTAGCAGGTCATCCAGTGTCACTTATTCTATCAGCCAACATCTTAATTCATCACCAAGGAAACAATACGCACACTCCGGATACCTGACATTTAAGTCTAAACATTATTTAACAACACAACACCCTGAGGCGGAAAGGAGGCATCTAATTTCCACGAAATTCCAAACAAATACCTGAAAATAGTTGTATACAGAAATGCCAACATCCGGGTTATGAATTTCTTTGCAGTACCAGAAGATAATACCAGTATAACTTCATGTTATGAACTCGAACGCATATAAGAAAGGATTTGTGTACAAGATAAAGTTATCTTTGTGGAATCGTTGAGCTGTCAGTATATCAATAAAAACCTTCTGAATGTAGGTTATTTTTGTGTTACGAGATTTGGTAAAAAATGTTGAATTCAGTCTCCCGTAGATAACAAACAGGGGAGGTAATCTGGTAGAATATGCTGCGACAAGGGTTGGGCGGGTGGTAGCCTAAACATAACATGCTGACAGTGTGATCGTCAGGTAGAACATGCTGTGGCAGGCAGTCATCTAGTAGAACATAATGTGACAGTGTGGTTAACCAGAAGAACTTGCTGGAACAAAGCCCTCTTAAGAAAGATATGAATCACGGTCAGTCATACGAAGGATAAGACAACAGGAAATATCTCTAAAAGTACAACGTTGTTTCCCTTGAACATGCTGTTGTCCATCAATTCTCTAATTCAGTTTTATTTTTCTTTCTATGTTTTTGCTCTGCTGTCACCAATCCCGTTATTCTTTCTGGTAGTTTCTGTTTACTGTACAGGCCACTTTTACTGACAAAAAAAAATAAAATAAGAAACTGTGGCAAACGATGGAAGCAGCTGCATCATTTCTGGTTACCATAGCACAGTAAACTCAACGGAAGGTAGCACTTAAGACTGATAGCGGGTTAAGTCTCTACCATGACAGAACCGCAAAGAAACCTGGTCAGGTAGGCACCAGTTTAAACTCTCTGTATGCACCAGTTTAAACTCTCTGTAGGCACCAGGATACTGTCTCTGTTAGCCCCGTCAAAAAAAAATCGTCATCGTTTTGTCCTCTATTTATCGCCCAATGATTTCCGAACAATAAGGACATGCATCTAGGACTGCGACTGGGCAAAAGAGTTAATCAGGTGGTCCCATGGCAATCCTCAAAGGTAGAACAAGACTATTAAAAAGTCAATTATATAGATATCGTTGGCGGATTTGATTTGAAAGAAAGAAATTGAGAAAAGAGCTAAGATACTTGTACAGTATGAAGGGAATAAACTATCAGTAAGATACATTATGGATGCATCAGCAACAGTCCATTTTGCTTACAACCGAGAGGCCTACAGGAGTGCTGTTAGGGAGGCAAAGTTCCGCAAGGTACATGCAAATGAATGAATGAAAGATACATTATGAAGGGAATAACCTATCAGTAATATACGCTATGAGAGGAATAAACCATCAATAATATACATTATGAGGGGATAAACTATCAGTCAGATACATTATGAAGGTAATAAATTATCAGTAAGATACATTATGAAGGGAATAAACTATCAATAAGATATATTACAGAAGGAATATAAACTATCAAAAATGTATGTTTTGTGGCATTTGCATGTTGTAGGGGCGTGAAGCATTAGTTCTTTCACATTTACAGGCCACTATAATATTTGAGGCAGCGATTCCAGCACCTGTCCTTGCTGCATTATTTTCCCTTGGAAATCCATTGAAACCCAGTTACCCAATTCTTTTGAGGCTGGATTCAATCTGGTGCCGGTCGGCCCGACAAAAAATGCGAATTTGAACCAGGTACCTTATGACTGGCAGGCGAATGCAATTGTAAGCAGCCTCCAGATTCCACAAGAATAATTAGTTTCAGAATTATGAGGGTCATACCGAAAGTCGTGAGCAAAATTTTTTTAAAAATCAGAATTTATAGATAGAGAAAATATAAATATATCACCTTAATATACATCCTTTTCTTCACTTTTCAACATAATCTCCATTTCTCTGCACACAGTTTCCCCATCGCCTTGCAAGTTTGAAAATACCCTCCCGGTAGAATTCCGTTACAGCTGACCGACGGCACAGACGCAATGCTTTCTGGATGTTCTCTCCTATGGGACGCAGCGGGCACAAACGTTTCTATAGCCTAGGGTTTCAATCATTTCCCGTACTGCATTGTTTCGTATTCCAAGACTTACAGCGATTTCAGATATTGTGACACGTCTGTCTTGTTTAATGATGTCGTCAATCCTTTCCACGTTGCGTTCAGTGGAGGCAGTTCGAGAGAGACCGCTGCGAGGCATATCTTGGATGCTCGTGTTTCCATCTTTGAAATGTTTCACCCACCTTCTAACACTGCTAGCACCCATACACACGTCTCCATAAGCACGTTGACGTCTTTGGTGAATTTCAGCATCGGGGATTTCCTCTTTAACGAGGAACTCAATAACCGCAAGTGGAGGAAATGAAACTTCAGCACCCGCCATTTTGTTTATGTTCCGCGTGGTCATGTGACATATGATGGTGACGTCTTGTGACCTCTACATGAAGTGCAAAGGATGCAAATTAAGGTGATACATTTATATTTTCTCTATCTATAAACTGTGATTTAAAAAAAACATTTTGCTCACGACTTTCAGTATGACCCTCATACATCTTAATTGTATCTTCTATATTAAGTATAAACACTCAGTTTACCTCTTGATCTCGGCGTGAAGAATCGAAGCAAGAAAATAAAATAGCAGTAGGCGAGGTTACAGGTAATAATCTGAAAATTTAACCGTAAACTTTAAACCGTAAGTGCAAGTGTTCTTTGTCAGGGAGTTTATAATACTGTTATGTTGCTAAATGTTTATGATTTTGTTATCAAATTTTGTCACACTTTAAATGTGGTCACACAGTAAACATAATGCACATACTGAGAACTTCACTGGTCCGGAATGAGAAATACACCTACCCACGAAGACAGAACCGTCTTACACAAATAGTAGGAACTCTTTCGGCCCGTTATGAAAATAACAAGTTTATCTACACAGAAGACTCTTGTAAACATGGATGCGGAATTTCCAACAATTCGGATGAAAAGTTATAAACAAAGAGTTACTAAATCTTAATAGGCATATAAACCTGGATTACACGAGCATAAGAAATAGTTTCTCTCTTTCTATCTCATGAAACATCAACAAACTCACTCTTACTAGACAGATTTGTCTGGTTTACCTGGAACCTGTTAAATAGTTCGTCTCTTTCTCTTTCAGGAACTATCAACAAACTAACTCTTACTAGGCAGATTTGTCTGGTTTACCTGTAACTTGTTAAATAGTTAAATAGTTCGTCTCTTTCTCTTTCATGAACCATCAACAAACTCAATCTTACTAGGCAGATTTGTCAGGTTTACCTGGAACTTGTTAAATATTTCATCTCTTTCTCTTCCACGAAGTATCAGCAAACTCAATCTTACTTGGCAGATTTGTCAGGTTTACCTGGAACTTGTTAAATAGTTCGTCTCTTTCTCTTCCACGAACTATCAGCGAAATGTAAGTCCAGATCGTTCAGGTTTCCTACTCACGGTATCGATATCTATTCACTAGCTCTCACAAGAGCCTGCATATCAAACTACCTCGTAGTTTCATCACATCCGCATGACTGTCCAATTCTATTTCGCAAGGTACACTTCTGCTATTCCTCCTACTATATCTATCTGTAGTTGTTTGTCTGTTTCTATCTGCACATCTATCTTGGTCTCGATCTACTTATCTCAGTCTCTGTCTGAGTGTCCGAGTTTCTTCGTCTCTGAGTACTTTGGTATCGGAGTTTTAGTTCTGCCCCCCGAGTCGTTGTGCATACCTCTCTGGGCATCTTTTCTCTCCTGCACCTCCTCTGCGCCTTTGCATCCCCCGTCACCTCTGCCTGTGCATGTGCATCTTCTCCATCTGGCTTCCACTACCCCTCTTTTTATTTTGAAGCCCAGCTTGATGGACTAGCCAATCGGTATTTCTGCTCCGTCCCTAGATGACCACTGGCTTCTATATGTGTCCCGTTTGGTTCTCTAACCTGTCAGGTTAGTGTTGTCGAATGTCTAGCCCTTTGCCCGTGGCACTTTCTAGCTGTACTTGTCTAACTGCTAGTCCGTTTCTTTACTGGTCGTGTCTAGTTCGCAGACTATTCGTCGCCAACAATACTTTTGGCTTTTCTTAAATCCGCCTCACATCACTGTCCAGTTTATCACCGCTGGCAAGTTGTTCTCGAGCGTTTGGGGTCTGTCGGCAATTAACTGTCTGTCATTCTATTCTGAGATTTCGTGTGCCTTTGCTTTGTCGTCATTAGTTATTTCACTTGCTGGATAGTTATGTCGGCCTATTTTACTTATGAGCGTCTTTCTTTTGTATGTATCTATCTCGGCATCATTGTGTCTGCCTTTTATATTCGCCTGTTTCTTCTGTTTACTCTTGTCAGCGTCCAGTCGTGATGGTCTTTCAATAGTATCGTGGGAACTGGTTTTCTACCTCGTTCTTCTAAGTTTCCTTCCTGACTTTCTGTTCTTATTTAATGGTAACTATTATAGAGAGAAAACTGAAATATTTTGGACACATTAAACGTCATGATAATTTACAGAAGACCGTATTGGAAGGATACATAATGGGAAAAAGAAAAAGAGGAAGACCAAGACGAAGATGGCTGCAAGACATCGTTGACGATCTGGAAATGGATGCAACAGCAGCAGGCCATCTTGCTCACAACCGAGAGGCCTACAGGAGTGCTGTTTGGGAGGCAAAGTTCCGCAAGGGACATGCAAATGAATGAATGAATTATAGCTAAAATATATTCATAATTATATTCATAATTCTCTGCTGTAAGTTTGAACATGAAAAAGTGACATATAAAATAAAAACAAATTATAATAGCTTTTGAGACCTACGTTATGAAAAGAACATGTAGTATACGTTTTAGCAGTAGTTGCAGAGTTGTAATAGTAGTAGTGTTGTAGTAGTAGTAGTAGTAGTAGTAGTAGTAGTAGTAGTAGTAGTAGTAGTAGTAGTAGTAGTAGTAGCGTAGCAGTAGTATTAGTATTAGTAGTAGAAGTAAAAGAAGACGATGAAGATGAAGAAGAAGTGTTGTTAGAAGAATAAACACTGAACAGTAGGAGAATATCCGAATAAATACCATAATGGAGGTGTGTTGGTTGTGTGGTTGTGGTTAAATAAAAGGCATAGATAGAGACAAGTCAAGGACTTGAAAGAAGAAAACAGTGTGAATCTAATGCCAGATTTAGATGAACTTCGTAAATTTAAGGGCAGATTAACATGAACCTAGTAAAAATTAGGGTCAATTGGCGTGAACCTCATAAACCTAATGGCACCTTAATATGGACCTTGAAAACCTAAGAACACATTGATATTGACGTCAAAGTTTTAAGGTATAGAAACGAACCATGCCAGAAGATACAGAAGAACATTCGCGATTACATCAAGAGGACAGTTTCATGCGCCAGTGTGTGTGTGTGTGTGTGGGAGTGTGAGAGAGACGAGGATTAATGATGATGCTGTTGATGATGATGATGAGCTGCCAATGGATTACTGTAGACAATGGTTTTCCAGTGAGCAGAAACAATCTTGGTTTTCAGTGTGGGATGCAGCTGAGCAATTCTAGGGAATATTTAACTGTGGTCAAGTATTCTTGAGCAACGGGGTAGCAAAACTGGTTTGTGGATTCTTCGTTCATGGCGGAGATGGGCTGTCCGATAACAGATCAAGGGGCCACACAGTCATCAAAGCTGTAGAAAGAGGTACCTGGTTGCTCCTGGGGCTTGGAAATGAAAGAAGGTCAGACCACATCACTCACTAACATGCCAACAGGTCAGGGAAATTATGAGGATAGAGGAAGCGACCACTGTAACAAGGATGGACGAAAAAAATACCATGGAAGTTTGACGCAGGACAGAGACAAAGAAAAGAAGATAAAAAGAAGGGACGAGAGTAATTGTCACAGAGAAAGAGAGTAGTTTCTAGGGATGTGGTAGCTAGATCTTTGACCGTCAGCGTCAGTCCAAGTAGAATGTCTGTAGGGTCTTCCTCAGAGATAACGCCTGCCGGACTGTTCACAGTATATTTATATTTTTTCATAGCTCGGAATCATTAAGGACATGGCCGAAGAGTGTGTATTGCACGGAATGGAGTCTTGGAAGGAAGAGACCTGTAACAACAAAGAAATAAACATCGACGAAGATTAACCTGTTGCTCACTATTTCAAATGTTGTGTCATCAGTTTCGATGGAGAACTGAGAAGCTAGAGATTTTCTTCAGTTTTCTTTTTTGGTTTGGTTGTTGTTAACTGACGTAAAACAGAAGATTTTTGGAGAAAAGGAGGAAAAAAAAAGATGGGTTACATGTATAATCCTGTAGGAGATTCTACGACGTCCATAGTTTCATCTTACTTTATGTCATGCATCTATGCAAGTAGCATATCTTTTGGCAAAGAAAGATCTTTACTGAGTAAATAGAGACTGTGGAAGTGTGCTAGATAAATAGGCTAGTTCATGAAAAGTATGATTGACTTTATATGGGGGGGGGGGGGGGCCCGGAGTGGGTGTGGGGGTGGGGTGGGTGGGGAGGATGCTGTCAGATTTGGCAAATCAGCGACCATAAGCTGGCATGCTAGTGTCAGGGCTGACCAACCTTAGATGACTAAGACTTTGCCTGATCTCTTCATTGGTAGCAACAAACCACGCTTGGCTAACTCGGCAAGGGTTGCCACAGCGAAGTCAACTAAAGAAGTTGCACAGCCCGTTTTTTTTTTTTTTTGGTTGTTGTTTGTTATTTAACCTTCCCTCAGGGACTGAAAAAAAAATAGTTGCCATAATCAATTCCCAAGCCGACATGAGCTGTGTTTCAACATCTTCACAGCATTGGCTGCAGAACCCCCCCCCCCCTCTCCTCCCCCCCCCAAAAAAAAAAGTTCGCAGTTCCAGTGACAAGACAAGACAAGACAAGACAAGACAAGACAAGACCTATATAAAGTGGCATTTACCTTCATGCTGTGTCGACTTGTCTGAGTTTCTGCTTCCGAAGAGCTGACAGTGAGACCTCCAAGATTGGAGCCCCCGCTACCCGACAGCCTCTTCCCATATTTACGACCAAACGATGAAGAGGACGACATGGAAGCCACAGCCACAGCGGAGGTAAAGCCAGGTGTTGTCGACGTCACAGCTACTGTGGTCAAAACACGGTCTTCGTCGGATAATCCAGCTCCCACCCCCGTGACAGGGGCGTCGCCCCGGATCACATGGGAGTGGCCTGAGTGGAAAGTGGCGTTGAGGGAGGATGGATGAGGTGAGTTTGAATCCTCGGACTCCCTGCAGTAGACCACCCCCGTCTGGCTTACATGGATGCTGGGCGTGCAGCCCATGTCAGCAGCGACACGCCCCTGAAGGCAGCCAATGGTTGCAACGTTGTTGGGGCAGCGCCCTCGATGTATACACAAACCCGAAAACACTCGCACAGAGGCCTATGTGTGGCACACCATTAGTCCAGCATAAAGGCAGAGTCAGCCGCTACATTGCCAGTTTGTATACAAACCAAACCGAGTATCTGCTATATAAATCAATAGTATCAAACTGCGTCATTCAATTATTGTTATTGATCCAGCGCCAGATATTTGACTGTCATATTCATATAGATTTAATCATTATAAGATCTACAAACAATTCCACGCACTCTCTTTGAAGTCTAGAACAAAACAGAAAACAAACCTTAAGTTTGAACTGTTTTTTTTTTTTTTTGTGAACAGATCTGAGGCTGTTCTCGTTGGAAGAGCCATGTCACTTGAGATAGGAGTGTTGGTTTTACTAGCAAATATTTGTAAATTAGTTAACAAGCGCAGATTATTAGGCAATTTAATGGAGGCGGACCAATGAAATTCATGCATTATATATATCTCTCTCTCTCTGTCTTTCTCGCTCTCTTTCTCTCTCTCTCTTTCTCTCTCTTTCTCTCTCTTTCTCTCCCTCTCTTTCTCTTTCTCTCTCTTTCTCTTTATCTCTCTCTCTCTTTCTCTCTCTCTCTTTCTCTTTCTCTCTCTTTCTCTCTCTCTTTCTCTCTCTCTCTTTCTCTTTCTCTCTCTCTTTCTCTTTCTCTCTCTCTTTCTCTCTCGCTTTCTCTCTCTCTCTTTCTCTCTCTCTCTCATCCCGGCGAGTCGTGATGTAATAATTTTAAACCGATAGAGACAAACCTAAGAGGGAAGGACCGGGCCGGGCCGGAAGAAGGGGGGGTGGGGTTGATTGGGGGATGGGGAAGAGAAGAAGGGGTTCTGATCCATGACTTGTGGGCTAAAATCAAATTCTTTGCATCAGAGCTTCTTATAAGCTGTCCCTACGAGTACAGATCCCTCCTCATGGATTGCCCACTATAAAACCCTTTCGTCATCATCATCATCATCATTATTAACATCACAAGCCTGACAGACAGCATTACAACTTCAAAAGATGGCTTTACTTTACAAATAGAAAACAAAGAACAGAACAACCGAAAGAAAACTCCAGCAAAAAAAAAAAATGTTTAAAAATTGTTCAAAGAACCAGCCCCATTTCCAAGTAACATGGTTGCCATAAACCCACAGTATCCCCCCACCCCACCCCCCAGTAACGGCGCATAGATGTCCCAGGTTAAGATCCTCTGCTTTGTAGAGTCATAAGAGTCTAAACCTGTCTTTGGGAAAAGAGCATGGATGAAAGACTACAGAATCAAGCACGATGATCTTCCTAAACCTATCTTTAGGAAAAGTGCATGGATGAAAGATTATAGAATCAAGCATGTTAAACTTCCTAAACCTGTCTTTAGAAAAGAGCATGGATGAAAGACTACAAAATCAAGCATGATGAACTTCCTAAACCTGTCTTCAGGAAAAGAGCATGGATGAAAGACTACAGAATCAAGCATGAGAAACTTCCTAAACTTGTCTTTAGGAAAAGAGCATGGATGAAAGACTACAGAATCAAGCATGAGAAACTTCCTAAACTTGTCTTTAGGAAAAAAGCATGGATGAAAGACTACAGAATCAAGCATGATGATCTTCCTAAACTTGTCTTTAGGAAAAGACCATAGATAAAGTGTATAGCAATAGTGGGTCAAACCGCAGCCCACGAACCACCTGCAGCTCTTTGACATGTAATGTGTGGCTCGAGGAAGTGTTTTGATTGGCAGTACTTTTTTATAGTCATGATGAATATAAAAGATATTGTTATTAATTATTAATGTATAATTGTTTATCAAGTATAAACTAAGAATTCAATCGATTAAAACTAAGTTTACTGTTCACGGTGAGAACATCTATTTAAGAAACTGACTGCTCATTTTAATGCCAGATTTTACTTAGTGATTAAAGAAATTTTGGACTATTAAGGATTACAGATTTTGGAAAACTAATCGTATAACCCGGTGCTGACAAAAATGTTTTTTTATTACGTACATGTTTTTCTTGATATTTTAGACATTTTTTGTAATAGTATATATGCGTGTAATAATAAAAATGTATTTATGTTCTATTTATTCATATCTAGTGGCTTTCAAACATCCTACCTTATGCAAGTTTTTCCATCCATGATGTAAAGGCTCCTACCTTAACGCAAGTTTTGCCATCCCTGATATAAAGACTCCTACCTTACGCAAGTTTTGCCATTCCTGATATAAAGGCTCCTACCTTACCCAAGTTTTTCCATCCTTGATATAAAGGCTCCTACCTTACCCAAGTTTTGCCATCCCTGATATAAAGGCTCCTACCTTACGCAAGTTTTTCCATCCCTGATACGTATATAGTAACAATATTCTCCAGCATTAATTATAAGATAAATAGCTAGCATGTCTCTAAAGATAAACATTAATGCACGGGTTAGGCATAGATTCTCTCTGTAAATATTAGAACAAATAAATACTACACTCTTCAAAACACTGATCTAGTCTAGGCTGCTTCGACATACGGGCTTCTTATGAAACTGGTGATACAATAGACACATGAGTATTATCCAGCTTGATACACTGGCTTCTTATGATACTGGTGATACAATAGACACATGAGTATTATCCAGCTTGATACACTGGCTTCTTATGAAACTGGTGATACAATAGACACATGAGTATTATCCAGCTTGATACACTGGCTTCTCATGAAACTGGTGATACAGTAGACACATTAAGTATTATCCAGCTTGATACATTGGCTTCTTATGATACTGGTGATACAATAGACACATGAGTATTATCCAGCGTGATACATTGGCTCTTTATGATACTGATAGACACATGAGTATTATCCAGCATGACACTTTGACTTCTTCTGTTACTGTAGACACCTGAGTACTATAAAACATGACATATAGGCTTATTCTTACACCAATGATACTATATAGATACTCAAGTACTATCAAACGTGACATATGGGCTTATCCTCACACCAATGATACTATATAGACACCCAATTACTATTAAACGTGACATATGGGCTTATACTCACACCAATGATACTATATAGACACCCGAGTACTATCAAACGTGACATATCGGCTTATTCTCACACCAATGATACTATATAGACACCCGAGTACTATCAAACGTGACATATGGGCTTATTCTCATATCACTGATAGACACCCGAGTACTATCACACGGTTTTAATGTCTGAAAGCAAAATAATAAAAGGCCCCTTCACTACAGAATGCATCTTTTTTAAAATGAATTTTTCAATACTTTATGCAGAAAATAATCACATCTTGGGACGTCATATCTTGAAAGTCGCACAACCTCTGCGTTTAAACGTGAACTAAGTCTTGTCTTGTGCTAGCAAAACCTATAAAACGTCAAAGTGTAGACAAATAACTAATAAAAATGCCATGCTAATCCCATGCTAAAGAGAAATATATGTTTGGGGAATATGACGTACTTGCAACAAAACACCGATACATTTTATCAGCGTGAAACTCGAACCAGGACGCCAGACTTTCGACTCCTACTCATCTGTTTTTCTACTGTTTCAGCCAAACTCTATAAATAACACATATCTACTGATTCCCAACTCCGAATTCGACTTCACAAGTAAATTTGCTTCTGATTCCGACTCCACAAATCCGATTACACAGCCCAGGTTAAAACTTTCGGTTTGTGTACCGGTATAATTAGACGGTAATTAGAAGTAATTTCGCCAAACGCGTAGATATTTTTACTACAATTATCCCTAATGTTATGTTAAGGATATATTTTTAACTGATTCCAGGAGAAATTGCAACAGAAATAGCAACTGTCATATTACAGGAAGAATAATTGATCTGGCAAGAAAGAAAAAAAACTGTTGAAAACATGTCATCAGTGTCTAAAAAAAAAACAACTGTCTTGGAAACCGAAATTAGCTTGGAAAGTTCTATTCCTATTACATTTACATTGCCGTTCTGCTCTAAGCTGAAGGTCTCGTAAACATCCGTATAACAAAGGCCAAAGCCATTACTACACAGCGAATGTCTCCGTAAACTTTTGTATGTAGATGAATCTACAAAACAAAAACAATGAGAAATGATATTATCATTAACATATTTTGTCCCCGATTGTTTCTCTATGCACTGGTGCCATTACTATACAAAACTAAATGCTGTATAAGTCTTTAATATTTTAATATATGAAAGTATGATGTATTGGTTAGTTATATTCGTGTACACAGAAGAGGGAAGATAAGACCCTTGTCCTTTTCAAATGTCTTTTACTGCTCATATGGTGTTTAACAATTTCTTTGCATTTTCCTGATGATGACGAGTCTTCATTATTACTTAGGATGATTCATTCATTCATTCATTCATTTGCATGTCCCTTGTGGAACTTTGCCTCCCTAACAGCACTCCTGTAGGCCTCTCGGTTGTAAGTAAGATGGCCTGCTGCTGATGCATCCACTTGCAGATCATCAACGATGTCTTGCAGCCATCTTCGCCTTGGTCTTCCTCTCTTTCTTTTTCCCATTATGTACTCTTCTAAGATGGTCTTCTCTAGATTATCATGACCTTTAATGTGTCCAAAATATTTAAGTTTTCTCTGTTTAGGATGATAGACTGCAAAATTATCTAGAATGTTTAATAATTTTATTGTTTACAAACAGTACAGACCATGACACTTCAAAGTTAAACAAATATGAGTCGGAGACAATGAACACTTGTTACAGACTTTAAACGTATTACAGATTTTACATATGTTACGAAGTATTGGGCCTGGTTTTGGCCTACTCAACTGTTAACGTGGGTGTAGATGTGTTACACACCAAGTTAACAAGTATTTGACTGCAGACTACTTCGCATTACAATTACAGAGCAGACACTGACTTACTAAATGACAAGAAAACGTTACATTGATATATACCGTGTAACAGGACAACAACTCAGGGCAAAACAGACCACTACATATCAATACTCGGACATGACCAGTTTACATGAGTAAAAACTCAACACTAGCACAACAGTTGGCACACTCAACATGAATTTTTAAAAAGTACAGTATTCAGCAGTTGCTAAAGATAACAAAAGTTTAGTGACGAAGTCCCCATTTGTAAATGAGTGCTGCAGATGGATGTGGAATGGAAACTGATGAAACAAATCACAAACTGTCCGGACGATTTAAGGGACACACACTCTAACACACAAGCGAAAACATGCTAACTACATATAAAATGAAACTCCAGCAACATACCTTTCCACCAAGAATCCATCCATGTCCAAAAGGGGACAATTCAAACAGACAACACTACTACATGATAACTGCGACAATTGTCTTAAAAAGGATAAATCCGTATACAAATACTACATACGAACTTTAACATACATTTGTCCTAACAAGAACAAGCAACCAAAAACTTACATTATGATTCAACCATCCTAGCCAACATCAGAACAAACTTACACACAACCTATCTCTACCACATCTAGAACAGAACTAGCTCATTCGTACATCCCGCCAGTCAGACCTCGTGACTGACTAGCCAATCAGAACATCGAGATCTCTCTTCCCCGTGCTCCAGTTAGACAGCTGAGCTGTCGTCAAGACTTTTGACCATAATAAGCGGGTGTCAATGGCCCAATAAATATTCTATTACGACAAAGATGATTATGAACAGATGTCTTTGCAGGTGTTTCTGAAAACTAAACACAAAATAGTCCACAGAGAATGTCCTTTCTACGATGCTCAGATTCAAAGAATATCTGGCGGTTATCAACATTTCAGGATGTTAACAAACAATTATACGACTGACAAACAGCTAAAATGATTGGGATGGGGGCATTAGTACAAACAGCTTACACAAAACCATCTTCAGAACTTTCAGATCCCTCCCTCTTTCGTCATGTCATAGGAAGACAGCGGTTAGTAGGCGTGTCGCGGATGTTCAGGCCTTACTGTAGCACATGTTTAAGCAAGTGATGGTGTTAACATTGGTTATTTGGTCACGTGGTTGAGTTGTAACTGAACTTGGTCAGTTGTAGGGTTGCGAGGATGGAAGCACTCGATATATCACATCTTACATCCTTCCCGTGCCGTTAAACGTCACATAGGGCCTGCATGGCAGTTCGCCAAGATGTCCTGTCTTCGGTGAGTTTTTCAATCTCATCAAGGGATGTTCTGCACACTGAAGTGGCTTCTCTTAACAATGTCCTCTTTAGAGTTTCATATGGTCGACCTCTTTTTCTTCGGCCTGTTATGTTCCATTTGACAGCTTATTTGGGGATTCTCTGACTGTTTCTACTCATCACGTGACCGACATATGTCCATCTTCATTTTCTGATCAGCCATGAGACATGTTGTTGTTTGCTCATCTGTCTGATCTCTGCGTTGTTCTTGAATTCACTCCACTTTATACCGAGTATTTTCCTTAGGCATTTGTTCTCAAAAGAGTCTAATTTCTTGTCCATTTCTTTGGTTGTTTTCCAGCTTCCACATGCATAAATGAGAGTGGATATTACATTTGAACTGAATAATCATAACTTGGTTTTTATGGTCATAACGTTTAAATGCCATATGTTCTCAAGATTCTTAAAGGTCAGTGCTGCTTTGGCAATTAGAATTCTAACCTCTTTTCTAGTGTCACCATTGTGGAATATATATATATATATATATGCAAACAACAACATGTCTCATGGTTGATCAGAAAAAGAAGATGGACATATGTCGGTCATTTGATGAGAAGAAACACTCAGAGGATCCCCAAACAAGCTATCAAGTGGAACACAACAGGCTGAAGAAAAAAAAGGTCGACCACGTGAAATTCTAAAGAGGACATTGTTAAGAGAGGCCAGTTCAGTGGGCATAATATCCCTTGATGAGATTGAAAAACTCGCCGAAGAGAGGAAATCTTAGCAAACTATCATGCGGGCCCTATGTGACGTTTAACGGCACGAGAAGGATGGAAGATGTATATGAGATCATAGAGTTGGACTCGTGCTTGGACCTGTTCTTCACTGAAGAGACCGTTACTGGGTCGCGGTCAGATTCGTTTGTTTGCATGTTGTTGTATGTTACAGCATGAGTCATCACACATACACTCATCCACCAATAGATCACGCCGTACACATAAGAGGGGCAAACGCGTACAATGTCTTCCTATCCATTATCTTTAGCAATGACCACAACGGCTACGCTGCTCACTAGATCTAGACAGTGGTTGTGTAAGAACGTGAGACGGGAGGCCAAAGGCGTCTTTTCTGTGTCTGTAGCAGGTGATCCACATCGGTTCTAAATCACTCCCATAGTTTTTTTTATATGAGAGATGAATTATAACGACAAGACAGAGAAAGCTGGAGAGCCATTCCAGCCAATCTTCCCAGGGAAGAAAGCACAGGGTGACGATAATAATAATGATGACGTGTCTGAGTGGCGAAGTGGTTAGTGCACTTGTCTCTCATGACGAAGGTCGGGGGTTCGAATCCGGCCTGAGGCACCCCAGTCACCCAGCTGTAGAAATGGGTACCCGACTTCTTCTGGAGTTGGAGAAGGAAAGGCGGCCAGGCGTGGTACTGACAATATCACCCTCTAGCGTGCTGAGAGGTCAAGGAAAATATGGGCACTAACACCATATATCTATGTGCCTCTAAGGTATGACAGGATTACCTTTTTTATACAAGCCTGAGAAGCAAGGGGCGTATCTCAACATGGTTCAAGTTGTGATCTTCATGAAAAAGGCAGTTAATAGGAGGCAGTGACCGCGCTATGATTTTATTTTTAAATCGGAACATCTGTACCTATCTTCCATCTTGCATGAAATACTTTCCGAAACACCGGGATATCAGTACAGTATTCGATACTTTATACTTGTGTTTTTTCAATGTAAAATTAAACACATTTTACAAAAATATCGCCGGAAAGTAAATGTTCGTGTGATTGTTTTTCTTACCTTATTTGCATCTTTAAAGAATCATTATAAGCTGAACGAACGTCAAAACGGCCAGATTCTCCTCCAAGCAAATTGAGGATCATCAATCTACTGGCCAACAGATTTCGCTGCTGCCTTTTTTTTTTAACTACGTTTTTGTTATTATAAATCGGTTACGCTAATCGACGCCCACCAAAAGTTTCGATTTTTATTTTTTTTAATCGGTAATTTACAGGCAACTGCCAGTTAACGCGATCTCTGGTAGGAGGCGTTTTTCTTCAAATCTGTAATCTCTATTAGAACCCTGGGGGCATGTTCTCTGCAGCGACCTTGTAAAGTTCTTGAAAGAAAGACAGATCTTACATGGGAAGTGATTACAATGTTCATTCATTCATTCATCCAAGTGACATGTGCTTTCCAGAAAGTTGTCTCTCTCACAGCCTCCCTGGATACAATAAGGTCTTGCGCAAGTTGACCGGCGTCTTGCAGTGACACATTCTTCAGACTTTCCTTGATGTCTTGAGTCCATCTGTGGCGATCTCGTCCCTTTTATCCTGTGATTACAATGGCTTTCTTGAAAATCAACAGAAAGGGGCTATTCAACACGCTTCATGGGGATATGGGGGGATCATCATCATCAGGTGCCGTGCCGACTGGCATTGGCTATTATGCTTCTCCAGAGTACACGATACTTCATGCAGGCCATCAGCTCAGCTGGTGATGATTTCCTCTCACATAATCCCATCAGGCTGTCTAGTATCATTTCTCTTGATCTTCCTCTTGATCTTCTTCCTTCTATTTTTCCTGTTGTTATAATATTTTCAATGCCCCCTCTTCTCATTGCATGTCCTATGAAAGTACATTGTCTCTCTCTCTTATCTTTTTGACAAGATTTTTTGTCTCTCCAGCTCATTCTCCATTAGTTATTTTTGCTGTCCAGGGGATTCGCAACATTCTTCTAATAAACCACATTTCTGCTGCTTCCAATGATTTTTGTACAGACTTGCCTATTGTCCATGATTCACTTCCATATAACAAGATAGGTTCAATATAGCATTTTAGAACTCGTTTTCTAACATTCATTGATAATGGTGTGTTGGATAATATGTTTTTCATTCTCTGAAATGCAGTATTTGCTTGGCCTATTCTGTTCTTAATTTCTGTTCTGCATTTCTCATCTGAAGTTATTACTGCTTCAAGGTATTTGAATTGATGCACCTGGTTTAGAATAGTTCCGTTTAATTTTATACTGCATGTTGGTGGACTCTGTTTCTTAGATATAACCATAGTCTCTGTCTTTTTGATGTTCAAAGTAAGGCCTTTCTATTCACTTTCTTTGGCCACTATATCCAGGAGATTTTTGCAGGTCTTGTTAGTTCTCAGCTATCAGTACTGTGTCGTCAGCATACCGAAGGTTGTTAATATTGTATCCTCCAATTTTTATGCCTGGTTCTGTGATGATAGTTCTTAGAATATTCTCGCTGTACAGAGAAAAAAGGTATAGAGATAGTACACATCTTTGTCGCACCCCTTGTTTTATAGGTTGATATTTTCCAGTTCTATTTTCAACTCGAATTGCTGCTTCTTGCTGCCAGTATAGATGTTTTACAATCCTCAGGTCTTTGTCGTCTATATTGATGTCTTCAAGCATTTTAATCATTTCATTATGTTTCACCTTGTCGAATGCCTTGGTGTAATCAATGAAACATAAGTAGAGATCTTTCTGTACTTCTAAAGCTCTTTCTGTTAGTGTTCGTAAAGCATAAATGGCATTGTGTGTTCCCTTTCCTTCAACAAATCCAAACTGTTCATCTGCTATTTCCATTTTTATCTTTTCCCTTGTTCTTCTCATAATGATTCTCAGAAGTAGCTTCGTTATGTGACATGAGAGCCTGATAGTCCGGTGGTCATCACATTCCTTTGCACCCGGTTTCTTTGTTAGTACGGTTGGATACTACACCAAAAAGAATCACAAAGAGTTCGTACATGAGATGTGTGCTGCAATGATTCGCCAGCTTTACCAACAGCTCAATTCCACTAGCACAAGATATTTTGTGCTCTGACCAACGAAAGTTTGTTAACATTCTCAAAAAGTTACATTATTGGATCCCTGGTTCTAACAAGCTGACACATTTCATAATCAGACTCTCTCGAGCTGCAGCAATTCATCACTGTATAGGTTCGCGCAGTCTACAGGGCGAGGCCACGTCGAGGTTTGCGTCGAGTCCTCTGTATCATTCATCACTTCGCGGTTATTTCATTCATCTGTTCACAATATGTGTATCCATTCACGTAAAGGTGCAGGTGAATAAAAAAACTACGTAAAATGTTAAAAAAAAACGTTGTGCACTAACAAACACATATACGGATATAGATTTGTACACACATAAAGAAACTGTATACACACAAACTGTACACATATACGGAAGAATACCAAGGGTTATTTTACACCCCCCCCCCCCCGGGGAAGCAGGTAAATGCGTCTCTGTTAGAGTACACATTTATTGAGAAGATAAATCAAATTAGGGGTCAGAACTGTACACACAGAACTACTACTGTCAGTTTAGAAGTGTCATTAAGAATTTGGGAACTCGCATACACTATATATATGTAGCAGGACTGGATAACAAATCCGTTTATCAAAGCCTTTGCTACAGAGCGAAGGAAACTGAGATACCAGGGCATTTGTAAGTTGTCCACAACAGCCAAGGCATTAGTGTACTGAACCTTCATTTGCAGAAAAATTTCGGTAAATTTCACGCCTCCACTGTTTAAAAATAAGGACGACAGTACGCCGTTCCTCTCTCGTGTATGTCTCTAGAGACGCGGCCATCTTTAAGCTGTATGACTTTGACGTCATGTAGCTCGTTGCCACGGTGCTGCCACCTGCAAGAAGTTCCTTACATAATTAGTAGCGATGCTATCAACTTATACAGCGACGGGAAAGTATTTAGAATTTCTGTCGCGGTTGTTTGGATCACTTTCAATACAATAAATGTTTCCACGAGAACTGGGAAGAATTGGCAAAGGACTGAGTTTTGTGTGTAAGCGATTCTGTGTGAGGTGCAGCGTGGTTTGACTAGGAAAACAGCCCAAACAGAACACAAAAGATGTAAGCGCATGAAGTAGGAACTCTCACTATAAATCGTGTTTGCTTTTGCTTTGGCCTACACTGAGAAGCCAGTATAGGTAGAAGCAGCAATGGAAGAAGTTTCTCAGCAAAACGACGCCCGGCAAGTTTCACTAAAGGTAACCTTTACCTGCTTCAAAATCGTATTCAAAGACGGAAAGTGTTATTGTTCTAGAACAGCGGTTCTTAAATTTTGTTTCGCTCGTGGACCCCTTTTCCTGTCTGAGAACAGCTGTGGACCCCCTTTCCCGTCTGAGAACAGCTGTGGACCCCCTTTCCCGTCTGAGAACAGCCGTGGACCCCGCTTTACAATAAGGCAATAAATAATATGGACATGGTGTTTAGATATTTTTAATGGAGCCAGTCTGTAGACCACCATAGTCCTTCTTTGGACTGCCTGAAGGTCCACAGACCCCAGAATAAGAACTACTGTTCTGGAATATGTTCCTTTAAAAATATGAAATTTAGGAATAAATTAAACACTCAGTAAATTAAATCATCTGCTTTGTTGTATAATAATTGCTTCATGCGTAGTCAAAAGAAAATAAAAACTAAACATACCATCCATCAGCTAAACATACCATACATCAGCTAAACGTACTATTCATCAGTTAAACACACGTTTGTTTCTAACAGAGATTTTCCACACCTGCAGAATAATCATTTACCTGAAGTAAATCAGTTTTCACAAGTTGTTCCAGGTAGATCATTTTATCCATGGTTACTTGTAGGTAGCCGAAGACTAAAGCCAGATTACAGGTTCTGACGCTGTCCTAACTCGCCCCCCCCCCTTCTGCGATGCCCATCCCCCCGCGGCCTCCTTTGGCGCACCACTGCAAGAACCACAATAATCCTCCGTTACATCAGAAACTGGGAGGGGAGGAGGAAGAACAGAAAAGAACACGAAATGAGAACTTAACGTTGTAACGCAGCAACAACAACGACAAAAAAAAAAACGCGTTTCCCTTTCAACTGACAGCCATGTCACGGAAAGTGCTTACTATACGTGAACCTCGTCTTTGGAACTAACACTCTGAACATCTTGCTCAAAGCCACTTCTCTATATTATTATTATTATTATCATTATTATTATTATTCAATGATAACTTCCTTGTTATTAAATAATAAGCCGTCGTTGGTTAACACATTCTTTGTGGACCAGCAACTTTACGACTCTAGCACCTCATACATAAATAATGTTCAGAACAAAGTTACACAGATTTGTTGTTGCGTTTTCTTTTATAGGATTATGCTGATGTGTCTTCCAATGAACAGCTGGAGGCCCGCAACATATGGCGTGTTTGTATAGTAAACAATATGCGTGTTTCTCACCTTCGTTTTCTCTGAGTTTACCAATGTATACTTGGGACCAAAATTCGACAGTTTTTTTCTGGTGTGGATGCTTTTAAACAGCAGCGTTGATATTTGTTTGCAAAGATAGTTAAAGCAGGTCTGCATCAATGATCTTACTTTACATCTGTCATTCTTTATAGTTGTTTGATAAAGGTAACGATTGAAATATCGCATTGCCTTGGTACTATACACAATGTTTGTCCACATTTTGTTACAGAGTAATTACTCATTGAAGTAGAACTTCATCAACAGGATATTTTTTTAGACCTGTTCCAGAAGTGAAAGAAAGCAGCAGCAAATAACTCCCTGCCTGATATGACGTCATTCTCACAGAGATCATCATCACGCCATCATCCACCAAGAGTTCCTAGTTCGCAGTGATCTAGAGAAGACCGTCTTGGAAGGGTACATAATGGGAAAAACGAAAGAGAGGAAGACCAAGGCGAAGATGGCTGCAAGACATCGTTGATGATCTGCAAATGGACGCATCGGCAGCTGGGCATCTTGCTTACAACCGAGAGGCCTACATGAGACCTGTTAGGGAGGAAAAGTTTCGCAGGGGACATGCAAATGACTGACTGACCTCACCTGAAATATTGCAAGAATAGTTGTCTATATAGCGGCGTAAATCAGTATTTCTCAGACTTTTTCCTGTTGTGGATCCCTGGAGCCAATGGTAGTTCAATGTGGTTTTCTTTTATTTCCCCCCCCCCCCCCACTACTTTGTTAACAAACTGAAAAATTCGGAATATTCGTACAAGCGCCCGCTGCTTATTCGACTACTCGGGGGAAAGAATACTATCGAACACCGGAGTTGATCAAAATGTGCTCGCAAATGCATTTTGGCCGCCGAAAAAAAAAACCCAAAAATACTCTATATCACAAGTGAATGCATGTGAAAGACAAATAAACAAAAATAAAATGTTCCGCTTTCTAATTACTTTAGTATGTACTGGCGTATAGTTTTAAAAAATATTTTTGTTTTGGCCTTTGCTTTAAGATTTTTACTACCTTGCGTCCTATGTGAGAACGGGACATGCCTTGGTCACTAAGTTTTATCAGTTCTAAGTTCTCTTGCAAACTGGCAACCTTACGGGTTCTTTTCGCTTTATGGCCACATATAGGAGACATTATGACTATTATAGACACAAATTATAAAAGTATTATAAGCCCAGCTATAAGAATATTATAAGCAGGAACAGAAGAGATAAAACTCTAGAATAACGCATGAAAAGAGGTTGAAGGCAGCGAGTTCAGTCTAATTCTACTCGTCTGTTTGATCAGAGCAGAACCGCGTGGAAGGTGATCGAAATCGGTCATATATCTGTATGTAGAACATACAGCCGAATGCGCAGATTCTGGCTATAACTGAGAATAGTCGAAAAAGTAGACGGTTTAAAAAACAAAGATTGGTTGGGGGGGGGGGGGGGGGTTAAAATCTAGACTCTGACCTTCACATAACCCATTCGAGACAATAGACTTAAAAGTGACACCATAAAAGAATCTGCGATATAAAGTGTTAGAACCCCTGTAACATAGAGGACTAACGCAAAAGGCGATTGAGTAAATTTGCTAGGTATTCCCATACAATGCCAATCCACATCATATTAATCTAGATGTGACCATGATTCGATCGACATACTCCCCATCTACTGATATATCCAATATTCGCGCTAGATATGATTAATATATTTTCTCCATGCCAGTGGTTCTCAGCAGGGAAGTATGTGGCTCCCTTCGGAAGAATTTTAAAGAGGAGGAATTCTACCATCGTAAAAGAATGTGTAATTGTGAAAATTCTTCCATGGTGATTTCACAGTGATGGATTTGGGGAAGCTTGGGTTGAAAAGGAAGGACTACGATCTGGGATGTTGAGATCCGCTGCTCCATGCACTAAGAAAACTAAGTCGCGTCAGTTAGTAGTAGATCTGCAGTTAGTAAATGTCAGTTAAAATCGAAGTGTTGGTAACGCAAATGTCAAAATGAAACTGTAACCAGATTCAGAATAACTGTCATTGAAAATCGAAGTGAAAAGTAGAACATAAACGTGGCTGGAGTCAAATTCGGTGTAAAATATAACGGTAATGAAAGTGTAGCTGAATTCCATAAATATTCGGGAAGTTATAATTGTATTGAAAGCAAAGCTCAAGCAAAATAAATCGTATGTCTCAAGCAACAGCGAGCATAACATCAGCATGGAGCTACCAAAAACGTTCTGAGGGCAAAACGATGAAGTAGGAGCCGAAAGTAAAGCTATGATACTATTTTGTACCAAAGCTCCGATTGTAAATCACGATGTTGTTAAGTAATGCAAATGTGCAGCCAGGATGTTAAAAGGTATATTCTCCTAGGGTAATGTTTACTGTATTGGCTGCACTTCATCAGTTACTTTCATGAAGAGGATGAAAATGTGGAAATAAAATGAGTACTCTTATTTTCTGTAATCTCGGCATCAGTGCAGGCAACAAATCAACTCAAGTGTTCAGGAAATTTAAACTGCACCACACGAGGGACTAGAAAACGCACAAGTTTCTGCTCTGACTTAAACAGAAAACTTATATTTCGTACAAAAGGAAACTTAAGTCTTTGACGAGAAAATATACACCCAGCGCAAAGAAGAAGAAAAAAACTTTCCTCTAAGGAAGAGACACAGAATAGCACTCAGAAGAACCAATCGATGACATTACTAAATCCCACGTTAGAAAGGAATCAATGATGGCGACAAAGACGAGTCCACACAGGTCGCTGGGATATCAGATCGTTTGGCCCAGCAGCGAGCAGAATGACAGTTTTCAGGGCGAGTTTCAGCACGTGTGGAAAATCAAACAAGCACAGCTTGTTTTTCTTTCCTGTAACTGAACTCCTGTTGAAGTTTCCTTGGCGAAAGATGCTCTGTTGAAGACCTTCTAACACAAGTATCGTATAGGATGATGAGCCGCAATCATAACATAGAAAGCAACTAATAAATCTATACAATAAACACATAGCAATCAACTAATAAATCTATACAATAAACACACAGCAATCAACTAATAAATCTATGTAGTAAACACTATTTCATGATGCCTGGGGTTATAACAGAGCAATCTACTAACAAAACCTATTCGGTAAACACTCTTTATTTCATAATGCCAGAGGTTATAACAGAGCAGTCAAAATCTTTACGGTAAGAACTAAATTTCATGACACCCGACATCATAACAAAATAATCTCTTTAACAAAATCTGCTCAACATTTCTTGAGAACCTAGATCATACCAACAAAACCAGCTATCTGATTCTACCCAGGGACAAAAGTAAGTTTTGCGAGACGTCGAAGTCATAAAGCCTCTCTTAGAGGCCTTAAGAGAGGCTGGAGTTAAAAGGCAAATTACAGCAAAGATCAGAGGCAGACAAGCGACATTTGTAGGACATTTTTAGAGAAGAGGAACATTGGAACACATTGTGGCAACTGGAAAAATTAAGGGAAGAAGAGACACAGGAAGACAGAGAGAAGTTACTGGATGGGCTGTCAGTGTGGCTAGGAAGAAAGTCACCGGCGGATCTCATAATCAAGTCTAAAGACAGGGAATTGTGGAGAGAAATGATCGCCTCCGCCACGAGGCATGGCACTTGATTAATTGATTGATTGATTGATTGAAGTCATAACGACGCACTCTACAAGCAGAATCTATCCAAAACTTAGAAAGTTATAAAAGATTTCACAGTACAAGCACTTTCCAGACGATTATTCTTGTCACATCTCAAGACAAAGTCCCAGGGTTTTATTCAGAATCTCTACAGCAGTCCTTCATGATCTGAATCGATTCCACTAAACTGCAGCTTCCTGTATATTCTTCCGCGCGTGTTAAGTAGATTTAGCTACAAATCTATATTCTTTCATATATATATATATTATATATATATATATATATATATATTCCGACGCGCGATAATGGCCCTTGACTTCTAAGAACGCTCACTTCCTGTTAGTTTTGCATCCAAAGTGGTAGAGAAATAAATGTCTGGGTTACGCCAGCACCAAAATGAGGCCGCTTTAACCCTCTCCTGCCCATTTTATTAAAGCCAAAACACACAAATCCATTTATATACACCTTTATTTGATTATCAGTTTTCTTCATATTGATGCTACCTTATGCTTACTTTATACTGATGTTATTTTACTTTTGCTTTATACGGATGTTATTTTGTTTTCATATTCACATTAAGTTATGTGAAATTATGCAGCCCACCTCAATACAAGAAAGAGATAAGAATATGACGATTAGAGAGGTGTTAAACTGTTATGTTTTAAGTTAAAGCTTAGGCTAAGTGTTAGAGGCAACAAAATGATGCTCGATAAGCTCTACAACCTTTACCAGCTAAACTCTCATGCTCCCAAAACAAAAACTGCAGGGTTGGTAGATCTTGCACACTTATGTAAATTAATGCTTAGAATGATATTTAGAAAAGTCTAAATAAAATGAAACAGCAACAATTCTAAAACAAACCATGGTTTTAAATTACATAGGAACTTTCTTCTAGGTCTCCTTCTACCAAAATTTATTGTCAGAATTTATTCTGGCAGGGCATGAAAAATAATTCCGGAACGAAAGAGTTAAAAAGTAAAACGTGTTACAAGACGAAAACCGCCGTTATTAAATCATTTCAACGCATAAACCTACAAAAATGCTTTGAGAACTTCACAGCCGCACGCTGTAGTAATAACCACAAGCACACAAGCGATAAACGCACGGAAAGATGGGAAATTTCCCAGCACATTGAAAAATCCTCAAAATACACAGCGGCTACACACACACACACACACACACACACACACAAAAACCCCACTAGCGTCTTATCTTCACCGAAGTGCACCAAACCAAGACTGACATTTGAAAAACCCACATAAAAGCACTGTCCACACGTTTATACGTTAATTTCGATTCAGTACCAGAAAAACTTCACGAAATAACGCAAGTTTTCTACCGCACAGAAACACACGTAGAGCAACTCGCTCACTCCTTAGCCGCCTACCCTTAGTAACCCCGAGACCAGTTTCCGTATAGTTTTACCCGAGTGATCAGCGTATAGGAGCTTTTCCCTATCCGAACCGAGGAAGTCGTCTACTTTCCAAATAATCGATATCTGACAAGCTTCTTACGTTCTTAAGGCACCGAGTTCAGGGTCATAGCATAGCGTGTGTGTGTGTGTGTGTGTGTGAGAGAGAGAGAGAGAGAGAGAGAGGCAAGGAGATGACATGGCCTATAAATTACTGAGTTTATTGCCAACAACATATTCCCAGGCCAAGCATGTAAGAATATTTAAACGCTTTAGTCAACTATTTAAAAGTTTTTCGTTTTTTTGTGCAAAATTTACGTCATGGCTTTGTGCTCCACTTTTAAGTGCTTTACTGTCATTATGGATAATTAACGGCCTTCCTTTGTCTGTTCCTCGATTTCAGCGACACAAATTTCCTTGTACATGATCTATGGGAAAGACATCAAAACGGCTGTTAATGCCCTCGAACAAACGCTCATTTGGCAGCAAAAAGCTCCATAAATAACGCACGAAAATTGAGAAATCATTACATTGTCTTCGCGGAGTTTTACTTAAGCTGCACTTCAGGGAATGCAAGAGAATTCGGTATGCGAGACCTTCTTGAACTGAATGTTTTGTATACGATACGTTTCCTCGATTTGCGATTCTTCACAAGAGACTTTTCGTTCTCAAAGCTGGAGTGGAGGAAGACAGAAAACCGTTTCTTACAAGGATGATTTTACTCGCATTTTTTAAGCAATTCAGAGGACTACAGTATAGTATTCATAGATGACAAGTTCAGTATATGAAAAAAAGACTAAAATATTAACTTCGCCAGATTACGAAGCACGAGAAAGATTTCCACCAGCCGTACTTGTAACAAGCTGATATGGCGTGAAGCGTTGCGTGGCTAACGAACCGATAAAGGCAAAGAGGACATGAAACGACCAAGATCATGAACCATAGCGGTGAGAAGACAACAGTTCATCCGAGACAGATTAAATAGGTGAGGTTTAGTCCCGTTCTTTCGCTACACTGAAAAGATTATTTCTGCATCAAAGGAGCGAAATTCAGAGAAGATTCAAGTTACTAAAAATGTGAAGAAGGAAAATCTAAATCACGGAGGAAAGATTATTTTCTTTTCATAAAGAATGAAATATAATCTAAAGAATAAGAAGAAAAGAGAGCAGGGAAAAAAATGAAGCAAAAAAAAAAAAAAACCAAACGAGGAACACAAACAAGAGTTCTGAAAAGATATCAAAGTAAAGAAATGAATAAGAAAAAATATAAAAAAAGACAGGATCTAAAGCGCATAGAAGAATACAAATGAAATAGAAATAATAAAGTAAGAAAGATCAATAATGGAAAGAAGTAAGAAATGAAAGAAGACAAAGAAACAATATATCTGACGGGCTAAAAGAGTTGCACAAGGCACGGTGCAACACACATCTTATGGAAAGAGCAAAAGACAGATGGCTGTGGAAATCAATGACAACCAACGCCTGATTGACATGAGTCAGAGAGAGAGAGAGAGAGAGAGAGAAATGAAAATAAAATATTTAATGAATGAAATACAAAGAAACAATTTTTTAAAATTTTCAGTTGCAAAACGGTGAGTACTAAACTAATGACAGCAACAGAGAAATCAAGAGGACTGATTTTACCAAAAGTAGCAAGATCAAGAAAAGACTGGACAAATGAAGAAAAGAACCTAATATATACTGGGTTTGACACTGATTTTACAATACGCTCGGTTTCTGGACGTTGCTAGGTAACTGAGATTACGAAAAGGTAAAGGAAAAAAATGGATAGTAGAAACTTTTAAAATTCTAAACTGCGTAAAAATAAGTACAAAATAGTGGACCTACGACCAAGAAATGCAGTGCACATAATTAAAATGCCATATTTGTGTGTGTTCATGCTGCACTCTCGACAGAAGCACCGCGTACACGGCATACAGCGTCATCTAGATACAGCGTCATCTAAATACAGCGTCATCTAGATACAGCGTCATCTAGATACAGCGTCATCTAAATACAGCGTCATCTAGATACTGCGTCATCTAGATACAGCGTCATCTAAATACAGCGTCATCTAGATATTGCGTCATCTATATACAGCGTCATCTAAATACAGTGTCATCTAGATGCAGTGTCATCTAAATACAGCGTCATCTACATACAGCGTCATCTAAATACAGCGTCATCTAGATACAGCATCATCTACATACAGCCTCATCTAGATACAGCGTAATCTAAATACAGCTTCATCTAGATACAGCGTCATCTAAATACAGCGTCATCTAGCTACAGTGTCATCTAGATACAGTGTCATCTAGATACACCGTCATCTAAATACAGCGTCATATAGATACAGCGTCATCTAAATACAGCGTCATCTAGATACAGTGTCATCTAGATACTGTGCCATCTAAATACAGCGTCATCTAGATACAGCATCATCTAGATACAGTGTCATCTATATACAGTGTCATCTATATACAGTGTCATCTAGATAAGCGTCATCTAAATACAGTCTAGATACATTGTCATCTAGAGACCACATTGTGACAACGACTCAGTTTTGTTCAGATTAAAACCATTTCATCCGTTTCAGATTTTAAAAAAAATCTAATCAGCCTGAATATAGCAAAAAATAAAGTAAGATTATTTTACATTAGAAAAACAAAAGATTGTGTGCAGAGCAATGGGAACGGGAAAGTATTCGAAACAAGCAGAAGAAATAATGTATATTCGAAAATAGAGAAAATAATTTGTATACAATAAGAAGGAAAGATTACATGAAAGAGAAGCAAGATATAAAATGTCAGTCAATCAATCAGTCAGTCAGTCATTTGCGTGTTCCTTGCGGAACTTTGCCTTCCTAACAGCTACCCTGTAGGCCTCTCGGTTGTGAGCAAGATGGCCTGCCGCTGATTCACCCATTTGCAGATCATCAACGATGTCTTGCAGCCATCTTCGCCTTGGTCTTCCTCTCTTTCTTTTTCCCGTTATGTATCCTTTCAGTGCGGTCTTCTCTAAATTCTTATGACATTTAATGTGTCCAAAATATTTACATTTTCTCTGTTTAGTCCTCTTTACTAGCCAACCTTCTTCAATATTAAGTTCTTGTAGATGGCTATATTTGTTCTTTTCTGTGTCCATGATATTTTAAGAATTCTTCTGTAGCATTTACATTCAGATGCATTTATGTGTTTCTCAGCTGTTTTGTTAAGTGTCCAGGTCTCACGGGCATATGTTGCAAAGGAAAAGATGCAAGCCCTTAAAAATCTTATATAAATATACGCTATAAATAGGACAGAAAAAAGGTAACTCATATGGAAAAGAAGAGAGACATGCATACAGATAAGAGTAAAATTAGACAGCACTGCAGGAAAAAAAAAGAGTAAAATTAGACAGCACTGCAGGAAAAAAAAAGAATAAAATTAGACAGCACTGCAGGGAAAAAGAGTAAAATTAGACAGCACTGCAGGAAAAAAGAGTAAAATTAGACAGCACTTCAAGGAGAAGAGTAGAAACAGATTGTACTTTAGGAAGAAGGGTAAAAATAGACCATTCTGTAATAAGAAAGGCAGAAATAGACTGTACTTCAGCAAGAAGAAATGCAAAGACTATATTTTAGGTTTAAAAAAAAGTGAAAAAGTGTTAGTGACATCAAAATAGACAAGTACAATGCTGTAAACAATTAAAAGAGAAAACAAAAAACGCGAACTAAAAGCTTGAGACGAAAAGCTTTTTACGAGCTGGTAAAATTCCGGAAACAAAATATATATCAGAAAGAATGATAACTGTCAAAATAAGAGAGAAATATGACAATTTATTTTCTAAATATACGCTGCTTGCAATGCACTAAACAACATACACAAAGAAGAAAATATTATAATCAGGTGGGGTGGGGGGAGAGGGCTTCAATGAATGACTGAGAACAAGTTAAAAAAAGAAGTAGCAGACCACACGGGAGCCATCAGTGACCAACGGTGCGTTGGAAATGAAAGTGGTAACAGACTTATAGAACTGTGCAGCCAGTAAGATTTTTTTTTTAATCACAAATATACTCTTTACCTCCGTTTCTTTTTTCCATTGTTTCTGTTTCTGTAGCAGTCTGATGGGTTTTTTTTTAACCGAATAGAGTTGCTGGCCCTATGCCGAATCCCCTTAGTCGCCTTTTACGATCATGCGTGATAGGGTACAGTGGTCCTATTCTTTGCTTCCCAGACATGTGCTCAGGTCCCGGGTACCATACGGGGGAATAGAAGTAAGGGTAGACCAAAGGAGACATGGAGAAGAACAACAGAGAGGATGCTGAACAATAGAGGGCTCACTTGGGCAGGAGTCGAAAAAAAAAAGGCAAAGGACAGGCGTTTGTGGAAAACCCTTGCAGAAGCCCCACGTGCCTTAGGCACTTAAGGTTGAGAGAGAGAGAGAGAGAGAGAGAGAGAGAGAGAGCTTCCTTACACAGAAAGTCTCATATGTATACCTGGTACAAGTGGAATGATCTGATTTGCAGAGGCCAAAATATCATACCAACAAGCAAAAACAAAAAAGGTCAATCATAGATACAAGATCAGTACCCCATAAAGCAGTAGAACTCATAAGAGGAAGACAAGGGAACGATCAAAATAAGCAATCTCGGAGAAGAGAATGTGAAAGAAGACTATGAAAAGAAAGTATGAGAAGAAAGTATGAGAAGAAACTATGAGAACTGTTCATAAACGAAATCAGTGGAAGAGAAATATTTAAAACCAGCATTTTGAAAGCAGCAAAGGAAACACGTGAAACTACGAAAAAAAAAAGAGAAATACAGAAATTAAAATAACAAAAATGATGGAATGATGAGGCCAAAGAAGCTGTAAAAGAAAAAGAAAAATACAGATGAAGAAAGGATGAGAAGTAAGCAGAAGCAAGACTATAATGATTATGAAATAGCAAGAAGACTCTTTAAGAGAATAATAAAACAAGCACAGATAAGTCATGGCAGGAATACGGGGAAGTATTAAGCAACGTTAGCTTTTACAGAAGCTACGACAATCTTTTTATAAAACATCAGGGCCATGAAAAAGAGCACAGAGTACTTCGACCCAACGGAGATTGTGAACAATGTTAACGGTAATCCAGTACGCGAACCAGATCGTGTACTAGAGAGGTGGAGATAATACTTCAACAATCTACTTGAAATGAGGCTCATCAGCACCATGATAACAACACAGTGGGCCCCACAGAACCCGAACCAGATTTACTACTAGCTGAAATAAGAAAAGTACTTAGAAAAGGCCCCATTGAAGAAAGCTCCAGGATGTGACAGAATGCCCACCGAGTTAACCAAATGTGTGAAGGAGGTTGGAATATCTTGGCTTCACAGACTCTGTAGCTTGGGGTGTGGGGAAAACTCTTCGCATAGGGAACATCACAGGGCAGGAGAGAAACGCTATAATTATTCTAATATAGAAGGAAAAAAAAAGCAGTAGTAGGGACTACAGTCAAACTAGAGGCATCTGACTACTAAACCGAACTGGGAAAATATTCTACAAGGTTCTGGAGAAAAGATTGCGGCCAATAATTGAACCAAAGAGAAATAAACCTCAGATGCAAATGAGGAAAAATAGATGCTGTCTTCTTCTTCTTTTTCTTCTTTTGGGTTCGAGGAGGTTGCCCACTTCAGATCCTGATCTATGTTGTCATGGCAAAAGCCTGCCGTCCTCTCCAGATCCTGATAGGAGCCCCAAACTTTTGGCCCAGGCTTATGTCTTTTGGCCATGTCTCTAGTCTCAGGTCCGCATAGTTTGGGCACCTTCGAGGATATGTTCTGGAGTCTGGACTCTACTGCCACATAGACACTCGTCTGTGCGAGACATTTTGAGTCAATGTAGGTGGCTTAGTAGTCTGCAGTGGCCTGTCCTTAGGCGAAAGAGGATGGTTTTCTTATGTCTTTATAGTTGGTGTGTTGCATCTGGTTCATTGTTGCATTTCAGTTGTTTCTTCCATTCAGATCTGCACTGGTTTGATTATAGTTTTCGCCCCTTGGTAGTTTAATGGACGATTTGTTTGATGTTGATTGTTGCCAGCTTTGGATAGGGTGTCAGCCGATTCAGTGCCAGCTACCACAGTGGGATGGCACCCATTGTAGGACCACAGTTGTTGATAGTATAAGGCGCTTCAATTCTGTTGTGATTTCCCGTATGTCTGCCTATGGGTTGCTTTAGTGATTCTAGAAGTGCCATGTAGTCTGTGAAGAAGGCTATTTGTGTGGTGGTTGCTGGTTTTCTGTTTTTAGTATTCTGAGGGCTTCAAGGAGGGCTGTTGTTTCTGCCCTGTAGTTGGAGGAAATCTTTCCCGTCGCGGTCTTTTTGGTTTGCCTCCCATCTGTGTATCTTATGTAATCACCCCTACCTCCATTGTTTACTGCTATTTCTGAAGACCCATCTGTGTAAAATGTGTCCATTCAGCTGGGTCGTATTTGCTGTCAATCAGCTCCTGGGTCAGTGTCTTCGTCTGAAGTGTTGTTAGCTAGTTCTTTTTTGCGTATGCCTGGCAAGTCTCCGAGGACTGTTAACTTTTCACAGTGACTGTGCTCCTCCACAATTTGGAGTGGTTCGATTTCCTCATGAGAGGTGGGAAGCAGATTTTTGTAGTGTTGTTGCAGTTGTGTTGTCATGTGGTTCAAGCTGGTTCTTTTCAATCTATTTTTGTGGATTCCTGAAATCTTTTTTGTTCGCATGGAGGGTTGTCAGGAGTATTAACTTTTGTTTGTGGATCGTTAGTTTTTCCTTGCGCCTGACCTCTAGATGTTGAATGTACGTGTATTTCTTCATCTCCGTGATGGGAGTGCTCTTCATTCCTCCTGTGATCAGCCGCAGGCCAATGTTTTGCACTTTTGTTAGGCGAGCGGTGTTTGTGTTGGAGGCTATGGCCCAGGCTGTCATGCCATATTCGAGTGTTGGCTTTATGGTGCCCGCATATGCTTTTTTTTAGTATGTTGCTGTTGGCTCCCCAGGTTGTGCCTGCCAGCTTTTTTTTTCTTTTTACCTCAGATAGCTTTTTAACTGGATTTGTTTTCTGTGTCTAGCATGTGTGACTTCCAGGTTAATCTCTTGTCCAGTTTCACGCCGAGGTATGTTGGCTGTTCTGTCTGTGTAAGCTCTCTTCCTTGTATTTCTAGTTTAAAGTTTTCTGTCTTGTTGGAGAGTGAAAAGCAGATAGCTGTGAACTTTGTTAGGTTTATTATCACTTCCCATTGTTGTGACCCAGTTTCCTATGGTATTTAGTGCTTCGTGTATTCTGTGTAATGTAAATGCTACAGAAAGTCTACAATAGTGCTGTTAGGGAGGCAAAGTTCCGCAAGGGACATGCAAATGAATGAATGAATTCTGTGGGTTGCTCTGGATGATGTTTTCCGCAGCGTTCCACATAGTGAGGTCATCTGCATGCAAGGCGTGTGAGATGCTGTTGGGCAGTTTATCTGTGATGTCATTTATGTATATCAGGAACAGAGTGGGAGAAATAACTCTTCCCCGAGGAACGCCTTGGCTCAGAGTGACTCTGTGGCTTAGTTTTCCATTCATTTTGACTCTGGCTGTTCTGTATCTCAAGAAATCTTGTATCCACCACAACGTTGTTCCTTCAAACTTGTTGTTGAGTAGTTTCAGGAGGAGACCTGTTCTCCATACTTTGTCAAATCCTTGTGTTAGGTCTTTAAAAGTGGCCAGAACTTTTTTTCTCCTGGAAAGTTTTCTATTTCTTGGGTTAGGTAGATGAGCTGGTCTTCTGTGCTGTGATGTTTCCTGTATGCTGACTGTGCACTGTTTATCAGGTGATTTTTTTTTCTAGGTGTTTTATGAGTTTGGCGTTGACCATCCTTTCCATCACTTTGCCCAAGCAGCTTAGGAGGCTGACAGGTCTGTAGCTGGATTTGTTGTGTTTGTTTTTTCCTGATGGGAGAGATGATGGCCTCTCTCCACTGTCAGGAAAGTTTCTAAACTCCAAGGCTGGATATAGATGTGAAAGAGGGATGTTTTTGCTGCTAGTACCATGTTCTTTATTATTTCATGTGTTATTTTATCTTTTCCTGGTGATTTCGTGTCTTTTAGTTTTGTATAGCCTTGCTGAGTTCTTCCATGGTGAATGTTGTCATCACGCATGGGTCTGGATCTTGCTGTTTAATCCTTTCTTTGAGTTCTGCCTTTACTTCCTGTGTGTGTCTTTTGGGGATTGTTGTGATGCTCTCATCTCTGTAGTGATCTGCCAGGATGTTTGCTGCCATTTTCCCACCATCATATTTTCCAGCTGGATGGCTTGGTGGTTTGTCTTCTTTTATGGATCTGATCAGGTTCCACAGTTTGTTAGTGTCTTTGTCCAGACTTAGGGAGCTAGTTTTTTCATTCCATGCTCTTTGACATTCAGCTATCTTCTTGTTGTTGAAGGCTTCTTTTGTGTTACTGAGTGTTCTGATGTTCTCAGTGGTTGGGTTACACTCCATCTTTTCTCTGCCCTCAGATAGGACATTGTGCTGTTTCTCCGGTTCTCTGCTCTAGTAGGGTTCTTAGTTACTTCTTCTGCCTCTGGGTATGTACTTCTTGACAGTTTCTCCAGCTCTCTGCTCTAGTAGGGTTTGTAGTTGTTTCTTCTGCCTCTGGGTATGTACTTCTTGGCAGCTTCTCCGGTTCTCTGCTCTAGTAGGGTTTGTAGTTGTTTCTTCTGACCCTGGGTATGTACTTTTTGGCAGCTTCTCCGGTTCTCTGCTCTAGTAGGGTTTGTAGGTGTTTCTTCTGCCTCTGGGTATGTACTTCTTGGCAGCTTCTCCGGCTCTCTGCTCTAGTATTAAGGAACAATTTTTTATAAATAGGAAACTACGAGGTTTTGGTACAGTAAAGTAAAAGTAAAAAAAAGTAAAGATAGTCCCATAGCATTTCAAATGCCGTAGGGGGTGAAGCGTTAGAGACCTCATTATGCTGGGTCATCAGCGTGTGAGGTAGGGTGACCAGTTCCTTTCCTCGCTTCCTTTACTTCCCAGATTTTCTCTGGTACCCATTTTACGAGGCTGGGTCGACCTCAGGGCCGTATTGGTCGGAAAAAAAATCCCGCTCAGCTGGGGATTCGAACCCTTGACCATTTGGTTGCTAGACGAGTGCTCTAACCACTACGCTAGCCGGCCCATACAGTAAAGTAAGAGAACAAATATTGTAGGATTAAACCTCGAAAAAATCGTAGGCAAAGCACTTTAGTGAGACGTGAGAGAAAGAAAAATCACAAGAGAATTGCCTGGGATTCGAACACGGACTCCGGTAGGACGAGCAGCCGTCTACGAGCAGCCGTCTAGCCACGAGAGAACAGCGTACTATCGACTTAGCCAACTAGCACCCCAAAAAAAAAAAAAGGTGTCTTGTTGACATAGTCTTTAGTAACTGCTCAGCAGACATGAGAGATCGTGACACCCGGAAAGAAACGAGGTCGTGACACACAGAAATTCCGTAGCTTAGATTCATTCTCTCTAGCAGGTACCAACTAGACAAACATACACACGGTCTCCTGCCATGTCTGGTGCAAACTTGAACAACAATAACAAACGAACGAATACTTATTACATGAAGTTAGTTTCAGGTATAGTTTTAAGGAACAATTTTTTATAAATAGGAAACTACGAGGTTTTGGTACGGTAAAGTAAGAGAACAAATATTGTAGGATTAAACCTCGAAAAAAAACCTGTTTGTCTAGTTGGTACCTGCTAGAGAGAATGAATCTAAGCTACAGAATTTCTGTGTGTCACGACCTCGTTTCTTTCCGGGTGTCACGATCTCTCATGTCTGCTGAGCAGTTACTAAAGACTATGTCAACAAAACACCTTTTTTGGGGTGCTAGTTGGCTAAGTCGATAGTACGCTGTTCTCTCGTGGCTAGACGGCTGCTCGTCCTACCGGAGTCCGTGTTCGAATCCCAGGTAATTCTCTTGTGATTTTTCTTTCTCTCACGTCTCACTAAAGTGCTTTGTCTACGATTTTTTCGAGGTTTATTCCTACAATATTTGTTCTCTTACTCTGCTCTAGTAGGGTTTGTAGTTGTTTCTTCTGCCTCTGGGTATGTACTTCTTAGCAGCTTCTCCAGCTCTCTGTTCTAGTAGGGTTTGTAGTTGTTTCTTCTGCCTCTGGGTATATACCTCTTGGCAGCTTCCAGGATTATGTTTGTTAGGACTGTAACATTGTGGTTTTTGTTGTTGGTCAGAGTGATTGTGCAGGCAATGCTGGTGTGTTTGCTCTCTGTATTGGTCCCAGTTTGCTTTTTTTTTAAGTTCCAGGAGTCTGCCATGTTAGGTTATTTTGGACACTCTTCCCCATAGATGTTGAGTGTGACTGACACATGGTCACTTCCCCTTAGTTGTGTGTTGACTGTTCTGACTGTAAGTCGATGTATGTCGTCTGTTGCTGCAGTGAGGTCAGGTGTGCTTGATTTTTTTCCATGCCCTAGAATAGAAGGTTGGTTTGTCTTTTGGTCGGTTTATGAGGGTTAGTTTGTTGTCTGTCATCCAGTCTTCCAGTTCTTTTTCTCTGTGGTTCAGTGTCTCGTAGCCCCACCTTGGGGAGTGGTTGTTAAAAGTCACCCCCCCCCCCCCAAATAAGGTGTTTTGTGCTTTCAACTTTTATTTTGTGGACTGTAGGGCTGTGGCAGAAGGGCTGTAACAATTAATATTCTGCAAGTGTTCACTGCTTAGGAGCAGTTTCACTGTTAGGTATTCTAGCTTAGAAGTTGTATAAACGCTATCTCCACATCTAAGACAACTAACAGAAAAATCAGTCATATACTGAACCTATGTAGATTAAGAAAAAAAAACATTCGACAGAGCAGATAGATATAAACTGTGGAAAATCTTACAGCATCATGGAGGTAGTACACAACTGATCAACCTATGCAAAAACCTATATGAAGACATTTAGTGTACAGTTAGAGCAAATGTGGGTCACTCTGAACCATTCATCATAAAATATGGAGTGAGTAAGGCAGGGCTGTGTGCTATCTCCCTTACTATTCATAATATACACTGACAACATCTGCAAAGTGTCTGATATATAGTTTTCACCAGAAAACTGTCTTTCATAAATAATGCAGATAAACTCACAATGCCCTTTAGAAAAATACCCAAACTATAAAGGAACTCCTTTTTGTTGACGATAAAGCACTTTCTTAGCTACATCAAAGAAAGACCAACAGCTGAACTTAGCAAAGGCATGCAAAAGCAACATGAAAATCAGTGCTGAAAAAAATACGAAAGTCATGACCTTAGTGAGAGAACACATCCCAGATAATCTTCCTGGACAACCAGCCCTTGAAACAGGTGAAGCATTTCAAGCACAGGGTGTTTCGAAAGTCACTTGTTAGTGTGAGTTTAGTGTGTAAAGGTCGACGGGTGGTCAGGTTACGCATGTCGGTCATCGTTACGTTAAATTATGCTCGCTCGGTCGTTAGCCTTGCTGAAACTGGCCATCGTAAATGTATGGCACGCGATAGGATCACCTATGATAAGAACAGATTAGCGGCATCTGAAGTGAAATTTTTTAGTTAGACCCTGCACAAGAGAAATTAAGTTCACACTTTCTTCTACTGTCTCTCACCGCCTAGATCTGTCTCTCACCGCCTAGATCTGTCTCTCACCACCTAGATCTGTCTCTCATCGCCCAGATTTATTGCATTATTGCTTTGGTCATTTGAATATTGTAGTTGAGACTCTTTTTACGTTCATTATGTTAGCAACTTTGCCCAGCGTAAGTAGCGGAATTCACTCATTCACTTAATTCAGTTCAATGTCTTATTATGTTTACATGACATGGTTTTTCTCACTTCAAGAGCGTGTTTTTGTTGTTGAAGATGTTTTTAGAGAAGGCGGGAAGTATACCAATAGAGTAAGGGAGCTTTTTTCCGTGAAATTTCCTGAGAAAACAGTGCCCAGTATTAATGCAGTGCAAAGTCTTAATGAGAAATTTCGGAGGATAGGATCAGTGCTAGATGCACAATGTAATGGTAGACCATCAAAAGTTGATGAAAAAAAAAACTACCGGATATTTCAACCTCTTTGAGTCGCAACCCATCAAAATCACTACGGAAACTGGCACAGGAGCGAGATACCAGCATTAAAGCTGCGCATACTGCAGTCCGAAAACGTTTGAAATTATTCCCAAACAAAAAATACAGAGGAGCAACAGTTGCAACCGTTGGATCATGAGAAACGACTCCGTTACTGCGAATGGTTTCAACACTACATTCGCGTGAAAGGCGTTGCCTTTACTTTTTTTTCACCGACGAAGCCTGGTTCAATTTTTCTGATCATGTGAACTCACAAAACTCACGCCCGTGGTCGTCGAGCAATCCTAATGTTCTACGAGAATTACCTCTACATGATCAGAGAGTTGGAGTGTGGGTGGCAATATCCCGTCGGTGTATTGTTGGTCCCATATTCTTTGCAGAAGCGGTGGATAATAAACGATATGGTTCAATATTCACGATTTTATTAGCCTTTTGGAAGAGGACGAAATAATGTATTCATGGTTTCAGCAAGACGGTGCTACCCCTCATACTACCACCAGTTATATGAAACGTTTGGAGGAATTTTTCTGTGAGCATATCATTTCTAAAAATGTATGGCCACCCAGATCGCTGGATCTAACTTTACTAAACTTTTATTTGTGGGGAGCAATAAAAGGAAAAGTGTATCGTGATCGCCCTCGCAAAACTAATGAATTAAAGTCGGCAATAACTACAAATATAAGTGACATCTCACAGGAAACTTTACAAAGAGTTTTTGATAACAAAATTAAACGTGTGTAAGCCAGAGCTGACGCACACGGATTTTATTTCGAACATTGCCTTTAAGGTAAGACAAATTTACGTGTACTAATTCTTTTCAATATTAAAATATTAATATACAATTGTAATTTTCGAAGACTTATGACATTATAATTTTATATTTTAATTATTTTTTAAAGTCATTTTTTAAACCTACGTCCACAGTCATTGCATACCAGAATTTTTACACACTACCAAGTGACTTTCGAAACACCCTGTAGCTAGGTAGTACAGTATCACCTCTGGGAAAATCAATGGTGAAAATGAGAAAAGACACAATAAACGAACCAAGTCATTGGACAAATGACGCATTTACAGAAAACTAACACATACGTGAAACAAAAAGAGCACTGTACAACACAATTTTTGTCTCCAACCCTATGCTATCAATATCGAACATGGACACTTACAGCCAAAAACAAAAAGGAAAATCATCACGACAGAAATGGAGATATCTAAGGAGAATACTATATGTGACAAGAAGAGACCAAATCAGAAATGACACCATCAGGACAAAAGATGGAATAACACCAGTACTACACAGGAACAAGTCAAATTGTTTGGTCACATTACACGACTACCACCAGATAGATTACCACAGAAAACATTCACACCAAGATCTGTAGATGGAGAGGCCGCCCACGCAAGAGATATAGAGGGGAAATTGCAGAAACCTTAAATATCCCATTATATGTACCACATTACAGAACCCTATCAAAACGTCTATCTTTCCCTCAACACTGAAGCGTATATGAAAAAGGAGATAAGACAAGACATACAATCTGTTATTATCCCAGTGTCAATCAAATATTATTGAAACATAGGAAGGTTATAAGCGTAAAAAAAAAAGAAAAACGATGCCCTACAGTATCCGTCATTGTTGCTATATCATCGTAAAGGACGGAAGGAGCTATATTTCGCGAGAAACAGATTGTATATAGTATAAGTATATAAACATGTTTTATATAGTGGAAGTTTATAATAATATTTTATATAGAGGAAGTATACAAGCATATTTTGTATACAGGAAGTATTCAGTTAGAATCCATATTGCATTGTTTCATCCCAAACAAAACCTAAGTTAAATGTACGGTAATGTCAGTCGTTACATTTAGGTCATGGAGATGGCGGAACTGAACAATGGATGCTTGTTTCAGAGATAACAACCGCACTGTCCCCGTAAAAGGCTGCTAGTAGCCATTAATTTGAGATTTAATTAAAACGTCACGCATGATTTGCTCTGAATCACAGAAACAAATCCAGATGAAAGGTTTTAAAACGAAGAGTACTTGGAAAAGTCAAGGCCAATAAAGAAAGCATTGATCGTTCCGAACGTGGCAGTAAAACACGGAAAAAAAATGATTGTATGGTACTTTAGAAACATGGCGAATGTAAAGCTAAAAGACATCCTGCAGGGGAGGCCATTGGCTTTTTTCTTGTGTCGTCTCTGCAGAGACGTTTGGCTGCCATGGATTTCCAGCTTTCTATGTCTTTTGTTTTCGTGAATGAAGAGAAGCATAATCCAGAGCTCATGTTTTGTGATGGCGGGAGGCAAAGATAACTGGGTCAAGAAACCAGTGTTAACGAATATCCTTGTCTATGACTTCCCAAGTTCCCTCCTGTTTGCTCCCCCCCCCCCCCAAAAAAAAAGAAAAACAGACTTGATGAGACTTAGCCTGGGCAGAGGGGTAAAGATCGAAGTGTTCCTAACAGTAACCGAGCCTGCCCTCATGAAGCATACTTTCGGATCTTCTAAGAGGATTGAAGTCAGCCATTGTACCCACTCCTGTATCCGATCTGGTACCTAAAGTAGCGGTCATCACCACCTTGTTGACTGTAAAGAACGAACTCAAGTTCTCACATAGAGAAGCAAACGATTAACCCCACAAGTGTCCATAATTAAAAATTGTCATCGTTAAGTTGTGCTGTTCTAAATGACACACTTTTGCGCATGTCAGGTACCTGACACGTCGTGTGTAAGGTGGCAAGACGTCTTAAAACAGCTACGCTAAGGAGTAGAACATGAGGACTCAGCTAGTGCAAACAGCAACATAAAAGCGTCAATGAGACTAAGATCTATTACGATTTCTAACAACAACACAAATCAGCATTTATTAAAATAATATATATATATATATATATAAAGTTGGTAATAATAATATCAGGTTCGACCGGGGGTTGGGGGGGGGGGGGGGGGCAAGATTGTACCTCAGAGGCCAGAGGTCTGGGCTGTTGAGGGGAGTCCAGCGACAGCATTTCTTTTCTTACTAGAGACACTTTCTGTGACTTGGATAGGGGGCTTGAAACTGAAACTCGGGGCTTAAGCTGGCTCTACACGGCCCTGAATAACGCTAATGATAACAACAACAACAACAACATTGATAATGAATAGTAACGAAGAGCAGTTTACGAGATAAACAATGCTTATCCTCACGAATGTTCTTTCACTACATGCAGACTAAGTTATAACGCTTTAAAACAAGAAAGAAAACTGTTCCGAGTTTTTATAGTAAAACGTTGATAACAGAAGAAAATCGCTCTTTAATAAATAACAGAGAAGAAATCATCGCTCTTTAATAAATAACAGAGAAGAAATCATCGCTCTTTAATAAATAACAGAGAAGAAATCATCGCTCTTTAATAAATAACAGAGAAGAAATCATCGCTCTTTAATAAATAACAAAGAAGAAATCATCGCTCTTTAATAAATAACAGAGAAGAAATCATCGCTCTTTAATAAATAACAGAGAAGAAATCATCGCTCTTTAATAAATAACAGAGAAGAAATCATCGCTCTTTAATAAATAACAGAGAAGAAATCATCGCTCTTTAATAAATAACAGAGAAGAAATCATCGCTCTTTAATAAATAACAAAGAAGAAAACCGCCCTTTAATAAATAAAAAACAAGAAAATCATTGCTCTTTAATAAATAACAAAGAAGAAATCATCGCTCTTTAATAAATAACAAACAAGAAAATCGCCCTTTCTCTCTCTCTCTCTCTGAACCTTAAGTGCCCAGGGCACATGGGGCTTCTGCAAGGGTTTTCCACAAATGCCTGTCTTTCGCCTTTTTTTCTGCTCTTGCCCAGGTGAGCCCTCTATTGCTCAACATCCTTTCTGTTGTTCTTCTCCATGTCTCTTTTGGTCTACCCTTACTTCTGCTCCCCTGTGGTGTCCATCTTAGTGCTATTTTTGGTAGTGAGTTGTCAGTCATTCGGAGCACATGTCCCAACCATCGCCAGCGTCTTTCCTCAATAATTGTTGTCAGTGGTTTCATCTGCATTTCTGCCAATAAAATGTTATTTCTTATGGTGTTTGGCCAAAATATTTTTTTAATTCTACGTAAACATTTAGTCTGGAAAGAATTCAACTTGTTTTCTATGGTTTTGGTGATTTTCCAGCATTCACTTCCATAGAGTAGTACACTTAGAACATTACTCTTAAATATCCTGATTTTCATATTTGTGCTTAGTTTATTTGATTTCCATATATTCTGTAGCATTGCAAAAGCCTGGTTTGCTCTAGTAAGTCTGCTGTTGATGTCCTCTGTGCTGTCTCCATTTTCTACTACTCTGCTGCCAAGGTATACAAATTCGTTGACCTCCTCCACTAACTTGTTATCTACTCTGAGTACATTTCTGTTGTTCACATACTATATAATAAATAAGAAAATCATCGCTCTTTAATAAATAATAAACAAGAAAATCGTTCTTTAATAAATGATTTTTGAAAAGAGTTCTCCTGACCAGACAGGAAGATATATATTCAAAACATTACAATAAACATTCCCAACATTATTTCGTTTAATTATTTATAATCTTGGTTTAGAAAATCCTCAAATTAACAAAATCGTTAGCGCGACATCTGATTCTATGCTGTAGAAGTTTCTGTGCTAGCTTTTATTGTTGGGCAAAAAATTCTTCCTAAACTAAAATACCTCTTTATTGTTTTACGCGTTCATAAATTTCACCTTATGATCTGGTCTAACAGACTACCACACATACGAATAAATCTTCGCCTGGATTGAACAAAAATAATAGGAGGACAGTTATAAGTAAAGTTACAAACGGTGGCAAAAAATACCTAATACTGAAGTACAAGAAAACTATTTAACTACAAGTATGGAATTATCCAACTGAGAATTTATAACACAACTCCCATAGTGGAAGACAAGAATAATATATTCTGTTGTTGAATAATATATTCTGTTATTGAATAATATATTCTGTTGTTGAATAATATATTCTGTTGTTGAATAATATATTCTGCTGTTGAATAGTATATTATGTTGTTGAATAGTATATTCTGTTGTTGAAAAATATATTTTGTTGTTAAATAATATATTCTGTTGTTGAATAATATATTCTGTTGTTGAATAATATATTTTGACCAAGTCCCCGAAATGGAATTTACGCTTTTTAAAATATAATTTTATTAGCACTGTTCTTTTTTGGCGCTACACGAGTAATTTCGGTGTATATATATATATATACATACACAAAAACACTACAGTAAAGCTGTGATAACAAAATGGTAAAACTATTTAAAGTAGGAACAGTTTTATTAATTAGCGACGTTTCGGCTTATACCTTTAAACATACAAAAACATACAGGACAAAAGTATAGGGAAAGAAGATTCATTCATTCATTTGCATGTCCCTTGCGGAACTTTGCCTTTCAAACAGCACTCCTGTAGGCCTCTCGGTTGTGAGCAAGATGGCCTGCTGCTGATGCATCCATTTGCAGATCATCAACAATGTCGTGCAGCCATTTTCACTTTGGTCTTCCTTTCTTTCTTATTCCCATTATGAACCCTTCCAAGACGGTTTTCTCTAGAAGACACAAACATAAATTCATGTGAACGCTATACAACAAGTAGCAATGGAAAAACGCAGAGAAAAATTAGAAAAAAAGGGAGCACTAAGCCGTGACTTGTAAGAAGCTGCGACCAGGAGTGCACATGGTAAAGTTTTATTGTTCTTAAATGGGAATTTGGGAACTGATAGCTTGGTAGTAAAGAAGGAGTGAGAAAAGCGGAAAGAATAGAGAGGAGTGAGGGGATACCCTGAGAGCGTAGAGTAGATGGATGTGGTTGGGGTAGAGGGTGTGTAATCTAGTATAGTGAGAGAGTTCTGGAATATAAATTACAGGTGAGGAAAGAGTAGATCTTAGTATAGAGGGAATATGACTGTAGAGAAAGGGAATGTTAAGCGTAGATGAGTTCTGAGTTCAAACCATTTGGTTCCAGAGTCCCATATTCCTGAATACAGAGGTTCTCAACCGCCAGGTGACTTCTGTCATTAGAATGATCGCAAATTAATAAAGCTGTTCTTACTTTAAATAGTCTTAACTCTTTTTTTTTTTTGGCGTTGGAACAGACTATTTATATTATTGTTCTTAGTTTCGCGCTTACTAGGAAACACAAGAAGTATCTAACCACACGTGAAATAAGATGTCTTAGAAAAGCAGTAAACATCACCAGGTTTGACAAGCTAAGACATGACACCATAAAACAGACAGTAGGAACCATGTCTAGGACACACAGAAAAGCAAAGAATCGAGTTGTTTGGCCATTTAATGAGAATGACACACTCACAGCCAGCCGCGAGAAACTTCAACCAGAAATAGGACAGAGCAAGAGGAAAACACAGAAAGAGATGAATAGATGGTATCAGAGAAACACTCGCTAATTATGACATGACAACCACCGAGGCCATCCATCTGGCGCCCAAAACCACCAGTTGCATCGCCCTTCGACATTTCACTGTGCAAGAGGAAGGATACATTAAAGTAAATTAAGTACGTACTACTTTCGCTGAGCACTGACTATATTTGGAAAGACAACTGGTAAGAGCACGATGATCAACTTTAAATCATAACAATTTGTTTATACTTGTTCAGGATATATTATTCAACAACATAACAATTTGTTTATACTTGTTCAGGATATATTATTCAACAACATAACAATTTGTTTATACTTGTTCAGGATATATTATTCAACAACATAACAATTTGTTTATACTTGTTCAGGATATATTATTCAACAACATAACAATTTGTTTATACTTGTTCAGCATGTATTATTCAATAACATAACAGATTGTGGGTTTTTCCGTTACTTGTAAACGAGTAGAACGTTTGCAGTCAAAGAAATAACATATGGCTAGAGGGCTGGGGGGGGGATGGAGAGCTAGAGAGCTGGAGGGTTAGAGGGCTAGAGGGCTGGAGGGCTAGAGGGCTGGAGGGTTAGAGGGCTAGAGGGCTGGGGGGAATGGAGAGCTAGAGAGCTGGAGGGCTAGAGGGCTAGAGGGCTGGAGGGCTAGAGGGCTAGAGGGCTGGAGGGTTAGAGGGCTGGAGGGTTAGAGGGCTAGAGGGCTGGAGGGCTAGAGGGCTGGAGGGCTAGAGGGCTGGAGGGCTAGAGGGCTGGAGGGCTAGAGGGCTAGAGGGCTGGAGGGCTAGAGGGCTAGAGGGCTAGAGGGCTGGAGGGCTAGAGGGTTAGAGGGCTGGAGGGTTAGAGGGCTGGAGGGCTAGAGGCTAGAGGGCTAGAGGGCTAGAGGGCTGGAGGGCTAGAGGGATGGGGGGGATTGATTGATTGATTGATTGATTGATCTTTATTTCAAAAGGGTTAAGAATTGGGCACGCAGGCCCGTCTGACATTCTGCCCTTTATCATACATCTTTCACTCTATTCCAGACATTCTACAAATATGCTGTTCATATAACAAACATAACTAACATTGAAGCTGAGAGACATAAAATAAAATATAACTTTTACGTTTCGCTCTTAAATATTCACTCAGTACAGAAGTAACTACATACATTATAAATGACTATCTACTAAACAACATTTTCGGGACTATTCAGAAAACAATTAATTGTATTCGGTGTCTGTAAGAGTAGCTTAAGATAACTTTTAAGTTTTATGATTCATGGAGGCATATAGTCGACATTACATAGATATTGGGAAAGCTTGTAGTTGTAGGAAGGAGTATAATTTATATTTTTTATACAGCACGGGAGGGTATTCCAAAGATGAGCAGCAGAATATGGATGCTAGGGATGGAGAGCTAGAGAGCTGGAGGGCTAGAGGGTTGGAGGGCTAGAGGGCTGGAAGACTGGAGGGCTTGAGGGCTGAGCCAAGATAATATTCCCGAGTGACGAAACCAACCTAACAATAAGGTTCAAAATGTTATTTAAATTCATATTACGACGTTTATTATCGGCTGACCAGGTGCAAACTGCCTGGCTACCCCTTGGCCCACTAGCACACTCAGATTACCTATTCTCATGGTGGGCCATCGTACCAAAACCATACGTGTGAACGTACTTCAGATCAGGCGCCATCAAAGTGTCTTTGTTCAACATTCAACTAATGACATGTGTCAGTCAGAGACACACCTGTTCATCGTCTTACCTTTTCCGAACCAACTTTCCCCCAGGGCAACGGAATAAATAAACCTGGTCTTCTTTTGCTATTTATAATATAGCGACGGATAAAGGTGAACTTGGAGGGAGAGAGAGAGAGAGAGAGAGAGAGAGAGAGAGAGAGAGATGAATAAAATCGAAGTTAGAAGTTTGGAGATATAAACTGTGTTTTTGAGAAATAATAGAGGATTATTAGAGCCAAAAGGGTTGCATGAAGACAAGTGAACAGGAGGCTGCCTCAAGGAACGAACAAACGAACGAACAGACTTTATTTTCAAAGGGTTAAGAAGTGGACACGCCGGCCCATCTAACATTCTGCCCTTCATCATACAGCTTTCACTCAGTCACAGTCATACAGCTTTTGTTAATGAGCATTAATAATCATGAAGACACAATTAAATGAATACATACATAAATAATAAACTTATCGCTTGTCCATATACTCCACACTCTGATTTATGCTACAGCATGAAATAAACTTGCATTCTTACATTCATTCAAAACGAAAATTGATAGAAAAGCTGTTAAAAATTACAACAATTAAGCCATACTTTAAACTACTTTAGACTATGCTTACGGAGGCATATAGTCCATATTAAACAGATGTTGACAAAGTTTGAAGCGAATATTACTTGTAAGTTTTACTTAAGTTGGCAGGGGATTCCAAAGGTGGGCAGCTGAGTAAGAGAAGCTTTTTTTAAACATGTCAAGCCTTGGTTTTGGGAAAATACAAGGAGCATAAATTTGGTTACTATGATGTATTGGAGTGGCGATGCAAGAAACCATATATGTGACTTCACAACAAATGCACGATGTGTGTACGTTACGTGTATGTGTGTGTGTGTGCATACGTTAGGAAAAAAAGAAGTAAAGTATCAGATAGTATAGGTAATTAATCTATTCAGAGATATGAGATTTTACAGCTTTAATATATGTTGTTAATTGATTCTATTTCCTCATATTAAATCATCTTTTGTTGGTTTCTTGTCCATATTCATTTGTCTTTTGTTAGTTTCTTGTCCATATTCATTTGTTTTTTGCTGGTTTCAGATCCATATGTTTTTTGCTGGTTTCGGGTCCATATTCATTTGTTTTTTGCTGGTTTCGGGTCTATATTCATTTGTTTTTTGTTGGTTTCGGGTCTATATTCATTTGTTTTTTGTTGGTTTCAGGTCAATATTCGTTTGTTTTTTTGCTGGTTTCGGGTCCATATTCATTTGTTTTTTGTTGGTTTCAGGTCAATATTCGTTTGTTTTTTTGCTGGTTTCGGGTCCATATTCATTTGTTTTTTTTTTTTTTTTGGTTTTAGATCCATATTCGTTTGTCTTGTGTTTGTTTCAGTGTTCTCGACAAGTTTAAAAAAAAGCTATAGAGCCAAATTAAATAAACGCCTGTACACACACCACACACAGAGACACACGCACCCCCACCCCACCCCCCCCCCCCCCCCCCCCCCCCGCAAACACGAGCAAAGAGATGAATAAGAATAAATAATTTAATTTGCTGCTCGCGATTTTGTCTGTTTTAAAAATGTGATTTTTCTTAGAAGATTGTTAATGAAACCGCGGACGGCAAGAAAATCAAATGAAAAAATCCTGACAGAGACCGACTCGAGAAGACAAATAAATTACAACAGTCAGGAAAAAGAGCTCTAAATTTATAGGACATATCATGAGAAAAGAAAAACTTATAACACATCGTGACAACAGGAAAGTTAGAGAGGAAAAGAGGCCGAGATAGACCAAGGAAGAAAATCCTTAATGGACTGGCCAGATGGCTTGAAAAGAGGACACCAGAACAACTCATACAGGCATCATAGAAAAGATAGTTGTAAACAGTTATGACCGCCAATGCCAGTAGAACGGCGCTTGATAGATAAATAGATTTTAATCTAATCGCTGGGTGCTAATGTAGGCGGTGTCGTTTTCAGAATGGTAGCCGTTGATCCCCGTGACTACTTCAAACAGAGAGATCACTGTAGCAATAATGTAGAAAAGCCATATGTTATGCTCCAGTGTAACGTAAAATAGTTTGGTATTAACGACAGTTCCAGCCGGGTTACTGTTCTAGCATGCGTGGCCCATATTATAAACACTGAACAGGCAAAGAACGAAAAATTAGAAAGATCTGGCCAGGAGATACGAACACAAAAAAAAACAAAAACAAAGAACAAGTTGTGTGATATTCTATCAACGCAAGAAGCACGCTTACATACGTTTATGTCGACAAAATAAAATACTACTTTACATCAAAATTGTCCCCTAATTAGTAAACTGAATTAAACAAGGAACAACTACATATACTCAGTAGTAAATGTATAGCTTAATCTATATTCCTATGTAACAGATAAAAGGTAAAGATAGTCCCATGACAAATGCCGTAGGGGGTGAAGCGTTAGAGACCTCATTATGCTGGGCCATCAGCGTATGAGGTAGGGTGGCCAGTTCCTTTCCTCGCTGATATTCCTATGTAAGAAAGGTTTTAAAAAAACTATACGTGAACACAGAACAACTAGAAAAGTCCAGATGATATTTCAAAAGTCTAATGCCTAGAAATTATCGAACAACTGAGTGATAACAGAGAGATCAATAGAATCAATGCACGAAATCAATGCGTGAATCAAATAAAGGGTTTTCGTGAACAATACAAATATATGCGCGTGACAGCTGATCAGGAAAATAACTGTTATGGAGAGGTATGTAGAGGTACCAAAATGTATTGGTGTATGATAACTTATCACTGTATGTAAGAAAACATCTTATTATCACTATACACCAGAAAACATCTTATTATCACTATACACCAGAAAACATCTTATTATCACTATACACCAGAAAACTCGCTCAGTTTGTGCCAAGTCCTTCTTAGAACATTATGTGGGACCCTCTAATACCGTAACAATTATTCTTTTGATGGCCAATTTGAAAACATCTTCCATGTTTGTCATTTTGATTTCTTGGTTGGATACGCTCGGAGGTTTGCTATTGGTTTCCTTTCAAAGAAAGTGAGAATACTTCTACTTGTACGAACTCCCTGTAACTGCGAGCTGTTGTTCTTTGCAGCCGATGCTGTTAAAGTGTTGAGGAACATCATCGCATCGGCATGGGAGCGGATTATGGCAGCTATTTTTTCAGTCCCGGGGTACAGCTGAAATGCAGGGGGGGGGTGTGCAATGCTTCTTTAGCAGACTCCACTACCATGGGGACTATGGCGATCCCTGCTCCGTTAGACAGGCTAGGCCTGTTACTGGGTGTACCATAGAACGAACGAACAGACTTTATTTTCAAAGGGTTAAGAATTGGACACGCAGCCCCGTCTAACATTCTACCCTTCATCATACAGCTTTCACTCAGCCACAGTCATTCATCATTTCTTAATGAGCATAATAATCATGAGGACACAATTAAATGATTACATAAATAAATAATAAACGTATCTCATACACTCTACACTCTGATTTATGGAACAACATGAAATAAACTTTCATTCATACATTCATTCAAAACTAACAAATTTATAGAAAAGCAGTATAAAAAAATTAAAACAATTAAGCCATACTTTAAACTACTTCAGACTATGCTTAGGGAGGCATGTAGTCCATATCAAACAGATGTTGACAAAGTTTGGAGTTATAAAAAGGAATATTACTTATACGTTTTTCATGAATGGTAGGGCATTCCAAAGGTGGGCAGCTGGGTAAGAGAAGCTTTTTTTATGTTAAGCCTTTGTTTTGGGAGAATTCAATTGCTTAAGCGTTGACTGTGTTTTGGGTTGGATTTGAACAACGACCACATATAGGGTGGAGCATTGTGCCTGTACGAGAAGTATCCTGTTTTCTCGCCTTCTCATACAGAGAAGTGGGGCATGGTCTTGGTCAGGTATGGTTCGCTAAACCTGATGCTAGCGTATCAGCTATGGGTCGCTAACAGCCTCATTGGACAGTCGTCTTCACCCCCAAGAAAGTGAGAATAAAAGAAAGAACATGTAGGGAGAAATGAAAGAAAGAAAGAAAGAAAGAAACTTAGTGAACTAATGTATTCTTGACCTGTCGCACGAGGACTTGACTATTTGAAATGAATGAAATGTAATCTTAGCTGTAATGATATATGCAGTCCCCCCCCCCATCCCCACACCCCCACCCCCACCCCCCTGGCTTCAGCAACACGGCAGTCACATTTCAACATAACTTAATGTGTGACTACAGACGACCTCTCCAGGTATGTTTATCGGTTTATCTGGAGCATTCCTGCAGCACTTAATCGGTCATTGGATGTGACATAAGGAGTCTCTAATCTTGTCCGTCCTCATTTATCATTTCTTTCTTTTTTTTTCTTTTCTAAATCTCTCTAAACTTCGCCATTGGGTTTTTAAAAAAAATATCTCCTTAACCTTCTTCACGGTTATCTATTCCTGTTCACTTTACCTGTCCTGTCTCATTCACTAAGTATTTTTTGTTCCATCTACCCCGTTTCTCGCATTCTCACGGTTCTCTCATCTGTCTTCTCGCTTACTAACAGTTCTCTACGATGCCTTCTCGCCTTCTCATAGTTCTATGTCCTATCTTCTCGTCATTTCCCCGTTCTCCATCCTGTCTTCTCGCCTTCTCTTACTTCTCTATCCTGTCTTCTCACCTTTTCATAGTTCTTTATCCTATCTTCTCGCCTTCTCATAGTTCTCTAACCTGTCTTCTCGCCGTCTCATAGTTCTCTAACCTGTCTTCTCGCCTTCTCATAGTTCTCTAACCTGTCTTCTCGCCGTCTCATAGTTCTCTAACCTGTCTTCTCGCCGTCTCATAGTTCTCTAACCTGTCTTCTCATAGTTCTCTATCCTATCTTCTCACCTTCTCATAGTTCTCTAACCTGTCTTCTCGCCGCTCATAGTTCTCTATCCTATCTTCTCGCCTTCTCATAGTTCTCTATCCTGTCTTCTAACCTTCTCATAGTTCTCTATCCTATCTTCTCACCTTCTCATAGTTCTCTAACCTGTCTTCTCGCCTTCTCCCGGTTAACATCCCTTAATAATGGGAGACTGCTAGAACAGATGTGGTTACTTTTTTTTTTTTGAGGACGTTAATAAGAGAGTAATGTAAATGCTTCCTTTATTACAGTTCTTGTATCTTCACTTTTAATTATATGTGTTACGTGCATGACATATTTATGCTGTTTGAAGTAGAAAGTCTGGACTAGAATGAAAGTTGTATGATAAAGGGAAGAATGTTTGATGGGCTTGCGTTGACTATTTTTCATCCTCTGAAGTTCTTTCGTTCATTCGTTCAATTTCCGTGTGTGTGTTTCGTCTTTTCTTGTGCATTTTTTCTCTATAGTTATCTAACTTTTTAAAAGTCTCTTGTAAATTAAATCTGTGTAAATAATCATTTTTGTAACTTCTGCGCAGTATTTGTTAGATTAAATGTATTTGTTTTCGTTATTGAACTACAGCTCTGTCCATATTTAACACCCAGTCAGTTCCGTTTCGTAGAATTCTCGCTTTATTATGCTAGCCTTTTTTCATAGTCTTTATGTAGTTCTCGCTTCACTATACTAGCCTTTCTCACAGTAATTTCCCTTATGTAGTTCTAGCTTTCTCTTTGACGTGAAACAAGGATGTATACTGTCTCCTTTACTTTTTGGGATTACAATAGACTCTTCATAATGAAAAAAATGCTGCACAGGTAACACAGGTATTGACTGGGTACATGGGACCCAACTAGAAGATCTTGATTTTGCTGATGACATAACTCTTATCAGTAATAATGTGAATTCCATGCAAGAAAAAACAGATAGCCTGTCTTCACTGGCTAGCAAAATAGGACTTGAAATTAACAAGGACAAAACAAAAATAATGAAAATTCCTCTCAATCAAAATGGAAAAATACACATAGAAGGGACAGATATTGAAGAAGTCAGTCAATTTGCATACCTTGGCAGCTACATAGACCAGGATGGTGACACCAGAAAGGAAGTTAGGATCAGAATTGCAAAAGCAGCATCAATCTTCAAGAATCTTGAGAACATATGGAATTCAAAAGTTATAAGCACAAAAACCAAGTTAAGACTATTCAATTCAAATGTAATATCCGCCCTCATTTATGCACGCGAAAGGCTGGAAAACAACTAAAGAAATAGAAAAGAAATTAGACTCTTTTGAAAACAAATGCCTAAGGAAAATACTCGGCATCAAGTGGAATGAATTCAAGAACAATGCAGAGATAAGACAGATGACTGAACAACAACCAGCGTCATGGGTGATCAGGAAACGGAGATGGACATATGTTGGTCACTTGATGAGAAGAAATGATCAGAGAATCCCAAAACAATCTATCAAGTGGAAGAAAAAGAGGCAGACCGCGTGAAACTCTGAAGAGGACATTGTTAAGGGAGGCCAAATTAACAGGCATAAAATCCTTTGATGAGGTTGAAAGACTCGCCGGAGACAGGAAAAATTGGCGAACTACTTTGCGAGCCCTATGTGACGTTTAACGGCACGGGAAGGATATAAGATATATAAGATAAAGCTTTATTATGCTAACCTTTCTCACAACCATTTCCCTTATGTAGTTATAGCTTTATTATGCTAGTCTTTCTTACAGTCAACTGCCTTAAGTATATTTTTCATTTCATTCGTCTTGCCTTCTCAAATCTATTCTACAATGTCTCTTACAGCTCAGAACTGGCCACGTGTTAAGTATGGACAGAGCGTAGTTAAATAACGAAAACAAATACATATAATCTAACAAATACTACATAGAAGTTACACAAAGCGTTATTTACGTAGATTTAATTTGCAGTAGAACAGAAAGAGACTTAAAAGGAGAAGTTCGATAATTATAGAAAAAATGCACAGAAAAGACGAAACACATACACGGAAATCGAACGAATGAACGAAAGAACTTTATTTTCAGAGGATGAAAACAAAGTGCACACATTGAACATTCTTCCCTTAATCATACAACTTTCATTCTGTCTCATACACCTGTCTCCTTGTCTGTCAGAAGAGTTCTTCAAATATCATGGACACAAAAAGGAACAAATATATCCAGACTACAAGAACTTCATATTGAAGAAGGCTGGCTAGTAAAGAGGATTAAATAGAGAAAATTTAAATATTCTGGATACATTAAACATCATGAGAATTTAGAGAAGATCATTTTGGAAGAGTCCATAATGGGAAAAAAAGAGAGGAAGACCAAGGTGAAGATGGTTCCAAGATATCGTTGATAATCTGCAAATGGATGCATCAGCAGCTGGGCATCTTGCTTACAACCGAGAGGCCTACAGGAGAGCTGTTAGGGAGCCAAAGTTCCGCAAGGGACATGAAAATAACCGACTTACTGACTCCTTGTCTGTATTCTCTGTGACCTTTTCGCAACTCCTGTGCCAGCAAGCTAGTTCATGCTCTCAGTTTTCAGTATCCTACGTTCGATGGTTCGCTCTTGTCTGTTCAAGCTGCAAGTGCATTTACTGGCTCTGGTTTGCTCTTGTCTGTTCAAACTACAAAAGCTCATTTACTGGCTCTGGTTTGCTCTTGTCTGTTCAAATTACAAAAGCTCATTTACTGGCTCTGGTTTGCTCTTGTCTGTTCAAATTACAAAAGCTCATTTACTGGCTCTGGTTTGCTCTTGTCTGTTAAAACTGGAAGCTCATTTACTGGCTCTGGTTTGCTCTTGCTTGTTCAAAGTGAAAGCTCATTTACTGGCTCTGGTTTGCTCTTGTCCGTTCAACTGCAAGCTCATTTACTGGCTCTGGTTTACTCTTGTCTGTTCAACTGCAAGCTCATTTACTGGCTCTTGTTTACTCTTGTCGGTGTACATATCGTGTCTCGACATTCATTCTTATCCAGTAGTTCCATACTTCCTCGTTTACAATGGTTTATAATGATAATAGTCCCTACATTTGAGCCACACTTCTTCGATTACAATGATTTGTAATGACAATAGTCTCTACCGTTGAGCCACACTTCTTCGATTACAATGATTTATAATGACAATAGTCTCTACCGTTGAGCCACACTTCTTCGTTTACAATGATATATAATGATAATAGTTCCTACCGTTGAGCCACACTTCTTCGTTTACAATGATATATAGTGATAATAGTCTCTACTGTTGAGCCATGCTGGAGGATTTCTCAGCCCTAGGTTTTTATCCCATTTCTTGCATACACTTCAAGACATAAGTAAAATCGTGGCATTCACCTGTCATAGTCATCTCTACCAAATACATCACAACCGAAACAAAAAGAAGCACTGTACAACACAATCTCCCTCTTAACCCTGTGTTTAGAATGTGAATGGGACACTAACGACGAAAGGAAAAGATAATCACGACAGAAATGAGATGTCTGAGGAGGAAACTAAACGAAACAAGAAGAGACAAAATCAGAAACGATACCAAAAGGGCAGGAGTTGGAGTAACACAATATTACGCTACATGCAGAAAACAAGTCAGATGCCGGTAGACAGTATGACACTGAACATATTCAATTGTAGGAAACAGAAGGAGAGGCCGTCTATGCATGAGGTAAGGTAAGGTAAGGTAAGGTAAGGTAAGGTAAGGTAAGCCCCGTTTCCGTGCCATTAAGGCATACTGGGGATACGGTGTTAGGCCCGCATTGCCACAACTTTCGACACCTGAAACAGTGATGTGGTCTGTATCACGCCTGGCCGAATTTACCTTCCCAGATTTCTCTGGTACTCATTTTTAGAGGTAAGGGGAAGAAATGGATACATAAATCTTAATATTCGGATACATGAAATAAACTGTCGATATCTATCAAGATATCTAATTCTCCCTCTCAGTACTGAAAGGTGTATGAAGAAGGAGGCAATTAAAAAGGTAATTTCTATCAGGATCATCTATCATAATCATCTATCATTGTTATCTTTTATGTACACCTGCCATAGCCGTGTATTATAACAATCATAGAGATTTACCGGTCATACAAGTGTAAGTGATAATAATCTGTCATTTGTCATCATTTACAATCATCTGTCATAATCACCTGTCATCTTCGTCTGTTATAAATCTGGCATAATCAGCAATCACCTTATTTGTATTTTTTCATCATTATCTTTATGAATCAGTAATACAAACATGGTTCTAAGGACTATAATAGCCGAAGAGGGGTGGAGGATAAGCTCTCCACTCCAATTAAATGTCTCCAAGGCGTGCGTCTCAAATAGCCTCTGACAGTCCAAGTCCAGCTCCTGGCCTTCTCGTGGCGGATTGTTTAAACTGACAGGAGAAGGGGCGAAAGGCGAGTATCTGGCGCCTGAAAACCAGACGCTTCGGGTAGATGAGACTCGTTATTCTTGGTTGGTAGCTCATCTAGGAGAAGGAAAACTCTGATTTCAAACGCCCTGCTGCCTTGTAGGATAGGCTCTGGCCAGAATCAAAGGCTAGTGGAATAAACCATAAACAAACCGGTGGAAGGCAAGGGGAAACCAACACTGTACATTCTCAAGAACAGTCATGACAATCCACAATTCTTTGCATCATAATGACGTTAATGGGGGTTCCACTGGAACCACCTCGTCTGGTAGGGACTATCAAGTGCGAAAGGTGATACCAGATCGTCATCCAACTACTGTACGCAAAGAAAACACAAGTAACACCACAGTAATTGCAACATGGAACATTAGAACACTAACAGAGCTTGGAAAACTGGAAAGCATCGAACAAGAAATTAAAAGAATGGAAATTAACATCCTTGGTTTATGTGAAATGAGATGGACTGGAGCAGGAAGCAGAGATCATAAAGACTTCAAAATAATATATTCCGGGGAAACCAGTGTAGGAATGGAGCTGGCATAATATTAGATAAGAAGACAGCAAGAACAGTGAAAGGTTTCTGGTGCATATCGGACAGAGTGTTAATGGTTAAATTACGGGGCCACCCAATAGACACAAATCGCATCCAAGTATACGCACCAACTTCAGAAAGCTCTGATGATGAGATAAAAGAATTTTACAACAATCTGGACATGGCAATGAAACAGTGCAAACCATGGGAAGTAAACTTTGTGCTTGGTTATTTAAATGCGAAAGTAGGGACTGAACAAGACAATGAAGCTACTGGCAAGTATGGACTATGTATCAGAAATACAAGAGGGGAGATGTTGAATGAATGGGCAGAAAAAATACAATGATAATAGGAAATACTTGGTTTTAACAACACCATACGCGACTATGGACATGGAAAAGCTCAAATAATAACATACGTAACCAAATAGATTACATTATGATCAACAGAAGATTCAAGAACTCACTAATATCCATGAAAACAAGACCAAGCACAGATTGCAACAGTGACCACATCCCAGTCGTAGGAAAATTGAGAATCAGGCTAAAGAGGTTAAAAGTAGCAGCTAAAAACAAAGAACTAGGTAGAGAGCTGTTACAGAAAGATAAGGCAATATAAGAATAATATAGGATCATAGTACATAATAGGTATAATGCTATAGAGAAGATTGAAACGATTGATGAACAATGGAATATGCTTAAAGACTCTTTTCAGGAAATATCTATCGAAATCCTACCTCCAAATAAACGACACGTTAAACAGGGGTGGTTGACAGACGAAATTTGCCTTTCCTTCCAAGATTTTCTATGGTACCCATTTTACGGGACTGGGTCGACCTCGGGGCCGTATTGGTCGGGAAAAATATCCCACTCAGCTGGGGATTCGAACCCTCGACCAAGAGATATGTAGAAACAAATAAAGGAGTAAACAAAGAAAAGGGCAACATCAAGACTAGTTGCCTGAAGTCAAAGGAGGGGCATACAATAATGGACATAGATGAAATAATTGCAAGATGGTACGAATGTGAAAACCATCGAACCATTAGTCTTATGACCCATGTTACCAAAATCCTACTTCATATTGTTATGAGAAGAGTCAGGGGCAAAATAAAACCAGAAATCTCTGAAGAATAGTGCGGCTTCGTCGAAGGAAAAGGCACAAGTGATGCCATATATATATATATATATCAATAGAAGTAAAGACGGAACTATACTTATGCTTCATAGATTACTGTAAAGCATTCGATAAAGTGAGACACACAGAAATTATACGAATGCTGGAAGACATCAACATAGACGGGAAAGATCTGAAACTCATCAAAAACATATATTGGCAGCAATGAAGGTTAAGAACCAAATAGGAGCATTCCAAGACATAAAATTGGGCGTAAGAGAAGGATGTGTTCTATCTCCTGACCTCTTCTCCTTGTACAGTGAAAACATAATGAGAAGCATAGAGAACATGCCAGGAATATCAGTTAACGGGTACAACCTTAACAACTTAAGATATGCAGACGACACAGTTCTGATTGCTAAAAGTGAAGGTAAACTACAGGCCCTTTTGGACATTGTGGTTCGTGAAAGTAAAAGTAAAGGTCTTAGCCTGAATAAAAAGAAGAAAGACTGAAGTGATGGTCATCTCAAAAAAAAGAATACCACCACAATGTAGCATTACCATCGATGGCACAGAACTGAAACAAGGTGATAGATTCAAGTACTTAGGAACAATTATAACAGCTGATAGGAAATGTCACAACAAAATAAAAAGTAGAAATGCTCAGGCTAAGTCAGCATTCCAGAAAATGAGAAACATCTTGTGCAACAGACCCATATCAATGGAAACAGGATTACGAGTACTTAAATGTTACATGGAGCCAATTTTGTTTTATAGATGTGAAACCATGGTCTATGAATAAGAGAGTACAGCGAGAAATGGAGGCCATAGAAATATGGTTCATAAGAAGGATGTTGAAGGTACCATGGACAACTAAGAAAACCAATGAAGAAGTCTTAAGAGAAGCTGGAGTTAAAAGGCAAATTACAGCAAAGATCAAAGGCAGACAAGCAAGATTTGTAGGAGATTTTCTGAGAAGAGGAAAATTGGAACATTGTGGCAACTGGAAAAATTGAGGGAAGAAGAGACAGAGGAAGAGAGAGAGAAATTACTGGATGGGCTGTCAGCGTGGCTAGGAAGAAAGTCACCGGCGGATCTCATAATGAAGTCTAAAGACAGGGAATTGTGGAGAGAAATGATCGCCTACGCCACGCGGCACGGCACTTGATTGGTTGAACACAAACATGTCCATCCAACAGCGTTCGAGATCATGAAATACGCCGCCGTATGTGAGAGGCATGTATGAGGTTTTTCTCGTGCAAACTCAAAACAGACGGAAATCACATCAGCGACATGGTCGCAGAAGCCAAGTTTATGCCCGTTCCTTTTCTTTCACGGTCAGCAGTAGGCCAGGTAGAAGTAAAGAGGTCATAAACTTTAAAAAATGGACATAACTGACTGTTCTATGTCTGCTGGAGCAATATTTGAAGAGGTCCTGGAGTACTCGCTCAGCACACAGGATTACCTTTATGAACCCTGAGGAGAAGTCTTCGAATTAATACCACGGTTGTCATAACTGTTGCTAATTGTTCAGTGAAAGCATACACTCACACGCCAGCTGCGAGCAACAAACTGCCATGCCCAAGGGCAGCCAAGATTTTCTTCTGGTTGATAAATCTACTGAACTTTTTCGAGGACATTTTAAAGCAGTACACTTACTTTTTCAATGCTTTTCACAAGAAGGGACATTTGTCTCTAGTAAGCTGTGCAAGTGAGGAGGTCTGAGAAAGGACAGGACAAAAACCTATGAAACTACAAATCGTGTTTAGGAAGTGGACTTGGATTGGCCACACTCTGAGGAAACCCGACACCAGCATAGCAAGACAGGTACTGACATGGAATATTCAAGGAAATAGAAAACGAGAAAGATCTAGACTTACTTGAAGAAGAGAAATTATGACAGTGGTCAGAGACAAGGGATACACAAGGAAGGAAGCAGAGAATAATTCCAAGAACAGGGAAGACTGGAGAGCCTTTATCCGTGGCCTATGATCTCAAGGGAGTGAAAAGCGATGATGTTGATGATGATGATGTGTTGACCTGTGACTAAACATGTGTAAAGATGACACTGTGACCTGTGCCTTGAGGTCAGGGTACGGTCTTAGAAGCCTACCAAATGGACGCGTCAGTGTACATGTCCACGTTAATCTGACAGCTGGAGACTTCCAAAGTTGTGAAATGAAGAAACCAATATATGGAATGTAGGATTTCCATTTTACTATCTTTCATTCATTACGCAGGCAGGAAACTCTGCGATAAACAGCGAAATAACCACACAACTTCCTAGCATTATCAGACTGAGAACATTTCATCCCAGAAAAGTGTTCACTCTTTTCCCGATTCCTGGTTGAGTAAGAGATCATCGAGGACATACTGAGCCCTTCCAAGCTTTTCTCTTTATTAAAACCCACTCATGCAAAACCCATCGTTTTGTATGGCTAACTAATACGAATATAATTTTTTAAATTGAATCCCTTGATATGTGGATGTACAGAAAAGTAGCATTTATTCACGGACATTAAAAAAATTAAGTATATAAAAAACAGGAATAATTTTCAAAAAGATGACAACGAGACGGTAAACGGCAAGGGCATCCGTGTTGTATCGTGGAGACACATGGGGAAACTTGTAATAGTGCTCACATTTTCCTTGACCTGTCGGCTCGTGGTCAGCATCACGCCTGGCACCCTTTCCTTCCACAGCTCTAGAAGAAGCCAGGTACATCGTCCTGCAGCTGGATGACTGGGATTCGAACCAGGTCCATCACCACGAGCAATTAGCACATATCACGAACATATTACATCAAAAGAAAACCATCCTAGAGGAAAAAAAAGCGCAAGACGGCGACAACCAAGCAATAAGAAAAAAAAAGATGAAGAGAAGAAGTATATTAAAAAAGAAAAAAAAACAACGGAAGGCGTTAAAAAGAGGAATAAAAAGAGAAGAGGAGAAACAAAGTAGATAGGAATCCATGGAGCAAACATGTCCTATAAATGGAATATACGACGAGACGATAAGAAAGAGGAAAGAAAAAGTCTGACGAAGAAAGAATGTGGGAAATAGTTGAGAATGAGGGACACGGGTACCATTAACAGATGGTAGATGAGAATGAGAAGAAGCAGAACTAAAAGAAGGTGGAGGAAAATGGAAAGAAGTAGAACTAAAGGAAGTTAGAGGAGAATAGGAAGAAGTTGAACTAAAGGAAGGTAAAGGAGAATATGAAGAAGTAGAACGAAAGAAAGGCAGTGGAGAATGGAAACAGGAAAGAATAAGAGAAGGAGAGAAACGCAGGAGTAAGACGCAGCCAAGAAAGTGCAGCTAATTCTTTGTCCAAAAGAAATGGAAAAGTCGAACACGTGGATTTATTTAAGTTTCTATTCCTAGCAACGTAATATCTACATGCTGGGCTAGGAAGAGACCGTTGTGAAGGAGACAGAAGAGAAGCATACAAACTTCTCAGGCGGGCGTCCAAAACAAACAAAGCTAACACGCCATTTAGCAAGCAGAAGTATGAAACGTATTGCTAAATGCTTGGCGCAGATTAGCCTAGGTAGAGCCAATTCACTCCCTTCGGTTCCGATTCATTACACCCATACTATAAACAAAGATTTCTTTTCTTAAAGCCAGAATCTGAGAACACACAGAAGTATAGGGAAAATCGCTTGAGTTAAAACTTGCGAGGACGTAATACCTACACCATTTGCGGAAATGGATACCGGATACAAGTTATTTTCATCAAAATGACCCAGTAACACCTGCTACACAATGCCGAGTTTCGAATAAGCGTATCAGTAACGTCAAAGATATATAGAGTAATTTTAATTCTGGCTGAAAATGTCTCTGGATGGAAGACTGACCGTGTTTTAAATGTGTGAATATGTTATTTATGGAAGTGAGTGCTGGAAAATCACCAAAACCATAGAAAACAAGTTGAATTCTTTCCAGACTAAATGTTTACGAAGAATTAGAAAAATATTTTGGCCAAACACCATAAGAAATAACATCTTATTAGCAGAAATGCAGATGAAACCACTGACAACAATTATTGAGGAAAGACGCTGGCGATGGTTGGGACATGTGCTCCGAATGATTGACAACTCACTACCAAAAATAGCACTAAGATGGACACCACAGGGGAACAGAAGTAAAGGTAGACCAAAAGAGACATGGAGAAGAACAACAGAAAGGATGTTGAGCAATAGAGGGCTCACCTGGGCAAGAGCAGAAAAAAAGGCGAAGGACAGGCATTTGTGGAAAACCCTTGCGGAAGCCCCATGTGCCCTGGGCACTTAAGGTTCAGAGAGAGAGAGAGAGAGAGAGAGAGAATATGTTATTTATTGATACGTCTTTGACTAATTCTGAGACCCCGCTTTAGCCCAAGAATTAGATGTTTAAATCCATGATTTAATGTATGTATTTACACCTGCCTATCATCTTGTGAAGTCTTATCAAATATGTCTAATCTTCTTTATCTGGCTCTGTTTTCACTCTATTAACTGAGCAGTTCTGCTCTGTTGTTTTCTGTCCAGTTATTTCGTGACGTAATTTTGTTTTCCTTCATATTCGCTTGTTTTCTGGAGACATGCCTCGAGCTGGACGACCAATGCTTTTCTTTAGAGAATGAAGATATCTCCTCCCTCAAAGTCCACCTGATCTCTGTAAATCTCTAGCCCTGCTTCAGTTATTTCCCAGGCCAGTGTGTACAACATCTGCGGCCTTCACCGATTGTTAAATCCGTTGTAATGTCAAACAGCGTAATGTAGTGGTATCATTACAATCTCTGTCTCATTAACACGCGGGAGTGCTTAATTCTCATAAAAGTTATCCACTAGGATAATTCCTGTTCTTAATTTCGCATATTTTTTTGGTATTTTGTTGCCTTCTACGCGTCTTTAAAAGATCAGAGGCAGGGTAGAATGAGTCTAGTGTAAAATATTGGTGCTTATCTGATGCTCTCTTTCTCTCTTAAGTTTTCTTACTTTAGTCTTAACTCTACTTCTGCAGTTCCTCTGTCTTTATCATTGCCATGGAGATTTCTCTGGTCAGCCTAATGTAATGAAGTAGTGCCCAATGAAGTACGGCTGTGGCTGGACCACTCTCCAGTACTGAGCTTCTCCGTACCCAAACTCGTTTGCCCTCCCAGTTGGTGTCTATATAAGCTCCCCTAAAGAAACTTTGTTGGCTGGAAAATAAATTATCATATCATTCATTCCCTAACTTCTCCAACAGTAAATAACTACCTAAAAGGCCTAAACTGATCCAGGGAAAAAAATAAAGGGTTGGTCTATTGACAACACCAGACGCCACATACGTTTACACCAGATAACATATAAACACATACAACAGGTATCTCCTCAGCAATTAACATCGCGCACGCCAAATATGAGCATGCCATGAATATCAGATTGACACAACCAGAGGCGTCACTCCAAGTGCCGCCTCTGCTTCTTTAACTTCTCTTACAATCTCTAGTCTTTTCTTTAACACATATTAATGCATATTCATTACTAATCAAGAGTTAGCCACACTCCCTTAACACAATGTAGGAGCAACTTGCCAACTCACATATATGACAGATATACACAGAATTCTGCCTGCGTTCAACATCTAACACTCAGAGTGCAATTATGAATGGTTCGATGACTCATTAATTAACCAATTGTGACTCATTGATGAGAACGAAAGATGAACATTATTAATTCAAATGCAATCGACACTAATCAGCATACACACGTGCGCGACACACGAAATGCATAGGACGTCATTTCAGTGTCTATAATTAAAAGGTGAAACATGAAAATATTACTGCATAGTATGTGAAATCTACAGTGATGAAAAATATACATTTCAGTTCTTAAATTACTGAACAAATCATTAAACACTTAACACTTAACACAGTTCACCTACAAAACTCCACATCTGATTATGAAAACTTACATATATCAACGTTACCAACATGGGGCGGCCTGGACAGCACCTGGGTTCATAACTTGACAATCCATTTATCCAACCTCAATGTACATATGAAAACTGCAGCAGGCACATCAGATATTCCACGACAACGGCTCACAAAATAACCGTGTGCTGCCCCGCCAAAAGGCCCCGTGAAGACTGAATTAACGAACAAATTACCTCTACCTGACCAACACATCACGTGACCAAGTAACCCAGAAAACCACGAGGTAGGTTGAGCCTTGACACTCCGAACGGCCGATTTCGAAGCACCAAGCCCAGTCCACCTCACACTAGCACACGTTTTAAAATTGATGAAGTGAAAGCAATTCAGAGAACGCATCAAGGAAATTGAAACACCTTTGAAACAGAAGTTTATTTCAACATGAAATAACTTAACAGAAGATGTCTTCTGTCTGGTTTGTTTTGTGGGCAGAGATGTGAGTAGCGGCGTATCTGACAGGGCAAAAGCCCTAGCTGATCCATTCATGGGTTTATTGGACAGTTACTGTCTTGCCTCAGTCTAGCTAGTGGTACAGATTCGGACTTGGTCATTATAAGTGATGTGGTCTGCCGGGAAACCTGATATCTAAGGACTCACTTCTTATCCGACACGGTGGTTGTGTCTGAAGATCATCACGGTGTCAGCAAGAGAGGTCAAAAGTTCGCAGTTCATGGAAATAAAAGAAGCAAATTTACATTCTGGATGGTAAAAGCAATTAAAATAAAACACTTTAAAGGAATGAAAACAATTAAAAGAGAGAAAGGAAAAACAGTTAAAAATTAGAGGGGGAAATGGAGGGAAAACAGTCTTCTTCTTCTTCTTCGTTCGCATTGTCTGTCCATACCTGCAGTCCTGTCTCTTGGATAAATTTCACTGTTTTTTTGTAATTCATGTATGGAACCGTAGAGCTTATCTTCTTTAGTGGTTTCACTGGGCCAGTAATTATTTCTCAGTGTCTCATAGTTGATGCAGTTCTGGAGGATATATTCCACAGTTTGGGGCACCTGGGCACATGTACATAGATTAGTAGTACCAACCTTAAACTTTGTATACATATGACTTCGGAGTCGGCTGTGTCCTGTTCGGAGATGGAAGATGGTGACTTGTTCCTTTCTGTTTAGCATGTGATAGTCATCATGTGGTGGTGTTTATGGCTTCCTGTAGGTTTTTATCATGCTTTTCTTCTGATTATAGGTGACTGGTATGTCTGGTTGCTCCATTTCAGTGCCCTCTTTGGCCAGATGGTCAGCTTACTCATTGCCTGGTATCCCACAGTGGAAGGGAATCCATTGCAAAGTGACTCCATGTTGTAAGCCAATTTTTGACAAGGCATCCTTAAGGTCTGGTAGTTTGTTGCACTGAAGAGCTTCCAGTACTGATCTTGCATCTGTGAGAATTATTACAGGTCATGTATCAATTCTGGAGTCTGATAGTTTTTCAACTGCAGCAATAATTGCCCTAACTTCTGCATCAAAGTTGTTGCAGTATTTTCCAGTGGGTATGGAAATCTTGTCAGAGGTGTTGTTTGGATATTCAATATATGCTCCTGCCCCTCCATTCTTTATGGCATTGTGTGCAGATCCGTCTGTATACACAGGGAAAAGAAGGAAAAAACTGGGAGAAACCAGTCAAAAGAGGAAAAAGACCGAAAAAACCAGTTGAAAAACAAAGGGGGGAAGAGAGATAATATGGTGTCACTAAAGATAGAGAAAAAAAAATAACAAAAATCTCATATTTCTACCAAAAAACGTGAGATAATCAATGAATTTTACAGGAACCACAAACCAAGAATCTCGGATTTCCTAAAAATATTAAGGAATACGAGTGTTTATCCACTTCCACTCTTAGAAAACACCAAAAGAGCAATAAAACATTTTTTTTTTCTAATTTTCGCTTTTAATGCAGCGTTTCCTTTATTTGCTTTTCATGGCGCTGAATATGGATTTCCAGGAATTATATGGCAACGCTATTATCCTTAATGGTTTTCTCGAAAAGAACATTCCAGATTGCTCGATTTTTGTGGTTCTTTTCTGTCAGGTTAAATTCTTCGCCTATTCATCATTTTAGAATGTTGAACATCGACTTCCTAATTTTATGTTAACAGTTTTTCATCATCATCATCATCATCATCATCATCGTCGTCGTCGTCGTCGTCGTATGCATTTTCATGTTAAATATATAGTTATTCTGAAGCACTAGTCCTCTCTGTCCCGCTTCTTGACTGATCCTGTCCGTCTTTTCACGTTGTATAACCATCTGTAACTCTGTCGTCCACTTGCTCCTTTATCCTTGGAATGTTTTCCTCCCGGACTGTGTTACCCGAATAGCTAAGCTTTCAGTACCCCCAAAATGATTCAGCCATCAGAACCAATATTTTTGTATGCAGGAAACTCTCTGCTGTAGAGAACGGAACAACAACACAACTCCTTCCGATCATCAGAGGAAGTAACCCCCCCCCCCCCTCAGATAAATGTTTCGGAGCTATGAAACTTCTGGCACACTGGGGGGGGGGGGGGTGACCCCCTCTGGGTCATGACTCCTAGTTATCGTATGAGTCTTTTTCTTTCTTTTTCCTTGTTCCGGGATAGAACCCACGATCTTCCGACTGGCGCTGCACATTGAAGTGCATCTTAGCGATTCAGCTACGGAGTACCGGTATTAGTTGTGGCAAACTAAATTATTTTAGTTATCAATGTTTGTTTCGCATGCTCCAAAGCAGCAAGAGGCCTTTTTTTCTGCTGTTTCTGAAAGGCTTTTCAACGCCTTTTCTCTTGCATCTCCCTATATGCCCAATTTCTTACACTTTCCGTAGTCCTTTAACTTGTTATTTTGTCTGACCGCAAGTCAGAATGCCCAGGTTTCACGGGCCCCAGGAAGTAATCATCTCTTCTCTTCACTTTCATCGATGTCGAGAGTGGAGACAGGCTGATTCTTAGATAGAACTCTGGATGAATGAGACGACTGTATTGAAAGTACAGCATTTATACTTTTGTGTCCCTGGAGCAGTGTAGTGTTTAGTTTACGTGTTAGTTTTCTGCTCTCAGTACTAATTGTGGACAGATAAAGACGTGTCTCAATTTGAAAAAGCATTTACCCATTCACAAAGTAACATTTTTTTAATACAAAAAGTTATTGGGTACACGTATAAAAAGGTAAAATCCCAGTTTCCATGCCAGTAATGCAAATTGAGGGTACGGTGTTAGGCCCGTATTTCCTAGACCTTCGGCGCATGAAAGTCTGGTGTGGTCAGCATCACGCCTGGCAGCATTTACCTTCCCAGATTTCTCTGGTACCCATTTTTAGAAGCAGGCTGGGTGGAACCCGTAGCCTTTCTGGTGTGGTGTTACCAGAAAAATTCCACGCTGCTGGAACTCGATCCTGCTACCAGCGAATTAACAGGCGATTATGTACAAGTATATAAAACAAAATATACACATAAAAAACAAAGTCTCTGCAGTAAATCTACGATAACAAATCATTAGACTATTGTTTTTTAAGGCGCAAAAAAAGCTTCATTCATTAACCTAAGTACACTTTTTTTTAAGCCATATCTGTGAGCTCCGCTAATGATTAAAGCTATTCCTAGCTTTAGACAAAAATAGTCCACCGTGACATTTGCTTGTATTTGTGCAAAATGGCAAATAGCTGTGCGTGGTAACTTTCACAAAGATATGGAAAACAATTTGAAAAGTAAAATGCGACAGGAGAAACATTTACTTATGTTTCTGGTGTTGATTTTCGTTCACACGTCTGAGATTTCTAAATCCAGTAGTAAAACACAATCCAGTACTGATCGATGTTTTTTTAAACTGTTCTACTCAGGTGATTATTTTACCAGATGTTACTCTTAATCGCAGCATGCTATAAATATGTTATAATAATGTTATAACAAACAGTAAGGATATTGTTCTATTGTTGTTGTTATATCTTTCTTGAAATGCCAACAGAGTGTTCTTAGCAGCAGAAGTTGTGAAGATGTTGAAACACAAGCATTTATTTCAACTGGCAGTGAGTTAAAGTGCTAATTACTTTGAAGATGCAAGGAGTGCACCCTTGTGAAACCAAGTAAGCTTCCCGAAAAGACTCCATCACAATAGCAATCTCGATCGGCCCTGCTCTCTCAGTCAGAGAGAGGCTTTTATTTGAGAAATCAAAGGAGAACCAGGATAGGATGGTGGTCTATTGGCCCTGATAACTTCCCTATCACACTAGCACCACGATCTCTATCCCCAGTGTGGGCGTTAACGATAACTATTTATACCAGCGGTTCTTAACCTTCGATTGAATGCCACCCTAAATCAGCAATGTTACGCGACCCGTCACTAAAGATCACCAATGTTACATGAACCGCCATCATGGATGTTACGTGGCCCGCCATCATGGATAAGAATTGTTACTTGACACGTCATCATGGACTAGTATTGTTACGTGACTCACCACAATAGATCAGCAACGGTGCGTGACCCGCGACCTAAATCACTAATGATAGGAGATACGCGACCATAAACAATGTTTGATGACCAATGAAAATATGTTTTAAAACATTGGCATTCAACAAAAATCAACTTATCACAATATCTTCTCGCATCCCTACGCCAAACCTCTGGTGACCAAACCTTTGGCCGATAACGGAAACTGAGAACCACTGACACACGATCTTTTAAATAAATCCAGGTCATAGCTCGTTACATGCACAGCACAGACTTTGATGCTCACACCAGACTATGACTAACGTCCCTACACTTCTAATGCATTAAAAGTGAAGTTAACCATTAACCAGGATAAGACAGAGTACATGAAGATATCAAGAGACCAGAGGCAGAATGATCTAGATTATATAAATGTTGGAGAGATGATTATTAGGAAAGCAGAAACATACAAATATCTAGGCACCACCTTCAACAGAAACCAAATAGTAAGCGAGAAAATTAAAATCAGAGTACAGATAGAGAATAAAATATTTCACCTTGCAACACCAATTAAAATCCAAAATCCTGTCCCAAAACACCAAAATAACAATCTACAAAACTATAATAAGACCAACTGTCATGTATGGATCAGAAACGTGAAGTACAACAAAGAAAGATGAACAACAATTGCAGATCTTTGAGAACAAGATCCTAAGAAGAATCTCTGGGCCGATAAAGGATACCAACAGTGGAGAATGGAGAGATAGGAAGAACACTGAACTGAACAGCTTATTTAAATCCCAACGAATTATAAATGTCTTTAAACTGAACAGACCACGCTGGCTGTGACATGTAGAAAGAATGGAGGAGAACAAACAAACGAAAATGATGTATGCACAAGAGATGAGGGAAACAAGACCAAGGGGTAGACCAAGACAGAGATGAAAAGACAACATAGAAGAGGATATAAAAGAAATTGGTGTCACCAACTGGAGAAAGAAGATTAGGAATAGAAAGGAATAGAGGCGAACTTTATCTGCAGCAATGAGCCTTAATGGCTCGGAAAGCTGAAGAAGAAGAAGAAGAAGAAGAAGGATATTTCAAATAAAATACTTCAACTAAAACAGACACTAAAGAAATGAGCCAGTCAGTTCACCTAATATGTACTCATGTAACATAAAATGGTTATGGCGGACAAACAAGAAGAATCTGTGAGAAATCTCAACGATGATCAAACGGTATATCATAGAACCCACTTTTAACAGAATTTAAAAAATATGTATATATTTGATTCGTTAAAGGAAATCGATGATGTTATTTGTATTTTTGCATGACAAAGTCATCATAAAAGCCAACCGAGTACATAAATATTTATTTAAATTTAAATGCAGCGTTTAGTTAAATGTTGAATATTTTTTTTCCGACTGTTTAAACAGAAATAAAGTGTTAATCTATCCCAAAGCATGCGGTTACCTAGTAACCGGTATGGTTTTAGACGGTTATCATAACATGAAACTAAGAAGCGATTCGATTGGTCAAACGCTGGAAATGAACTTTGAAATCTTATTCATTTCAGAAGTTTAGTTTTGTTTTTCTTAAATGAAATTAAAAAACACACCATTTCCGCGCGCATGCAGGCTGTTACAAGAGGAAAAACACATTTTTATTAAGATTTCTTTTCACGCCAGTTTTTTTTTTCTTTAGTGTTCGGTGGAACTCTATGGCGTAGTTTTAGTTTATGTCAGAGTAGTGTTAGAAGTGTATGGCGCAGTTTTAGTTTCAGAGTATTGTAAGAAGGAAGTGTATGGCGTAGTTTTACTTAGTTTATGTCAGAGTAGTGTTAGAAGGAAGTGTATGGCGTAGTTTTAGTTTATATCATAGTAGCGTTATAAGGAAGTGTATGGTGTAGTTTTAGTTTCAGAGTAGTGTTAGAAGGAAGTGTATGGCGTAGTTTTAGTTTATATCATAGTAGCGTTATAAGGAAGTGTATGGCGTAGTTTTAGTTTATGTCATAGTAGCGGTAGAAGGAAGTGTATGGCGTAGTTTTTCTTAGTTTATGTCGGCGTAATGTTAGAAGAAAGTATACGGCCTAGTGTTACATAGTTTATTTCAGAGTAGTTTTATAATGATTTGTATGGCGTAGTGTTACTTAGTTTATATCAGAGTGGTGTTTAAAGGAAGTGTATGTCGTAATTTTGCTTAGTTTATGAGGATTGTAACAGTCTGTTGCTATACGCTTTTATGTAGCTCTTAGAACGTATATCTTTGTCTCTAATTCATACGTTCAGTACGCAGAAGGGTCACTCTTAATAGTACAGTTTTTAAGATTATTTCGAATTCTGCGTTAGTTTTCACAAGCCACAAACTATGATAGTAATCAAAATGAAAGTTACACCTGTAAGTTGAAAATGACTTGTGAGATGATTCAAAACTATATCGGATGATTCGTTGCCAAGAATTTTGATTAAAATGCTAAAAACATCAGTTCTCTGCTAAACTTCTCACAGAGTTATCTGTAAAAATAAATTCAGCTCCTGGCACTTTGACTTCCCGCCAGCTGTCGCTAACATAACTTTCCTATTGTCAGAAACGTAAAATTCATAACATCTCTGTTGTAAGCAGAGAGAGAGAGAGAGAGAGAGAGAAAACAAACGGACGAACAGACTTTATTTCGAAGAGTTAAAGAATTGGGCACGCAGGCCGGTCTACCATTCTGCCTTTCATAATACAACTTTCATTCAGTCGCAGATATTCAAAGTTTGTTATTGAACATAATATGCATGAAAAAACATAACATGAATAAGTAAATAATTAATAAACTCTTTCTTTCCATAGAGAGAGAAAGAGACAGAGAAAGAGAGAGAGAAAGAAAGAGAGAAAGAAAGAGAGAGAGAGAAAGAAAGAAAGAGAGAGAGAAAGAGAGAGATGGAGAGTGAAAAAGAGAGAGATTAAAGTATTAAGTTATCAAACTAGGCTGTTGTTAAATTTACAATGTAGAATCAGCTGTTTTCAGCACATTATATGGCTGTTAAAGAAACCACCTAGACTGGCTGCGGGCCACAAAACAAAATGTTGCCGAGGGCGAGATGTGGCCCGCAGGGGCCTGTGATTGCCCATATGTGACTTATCTGCTAAGTTTTTAAAGCTTAATTAAAGAGCTTTGTTTTAATTTAAAAGTGAAAAACATATAATACGGGACTGTCCCGTATTTTAGGAAATGGTCCCGGGAATCGTAATACTTCAGTCAGGACGTGTAAACGTCCCCTATATTAAAATAAGTGCCCCATATTTTCCCCATATTCTCATCTTCTCATGTTCGGAAATGCCCAGAAAAGTTTGCAACCGTTACTCATTTTGTACACAGAGCTACTGAGTACAAAGACAAACGCTATTAGACAAGCAGAGACCCAACAATAGCGGAAATGCTTGACAGAAAGCGAATATCTGTGATTGATCACTGGGCCAATGATACAGACTAAATTGAAAGATTTTTTTAAAATGACGTCAAAATATTAATATTTTAAGCACTGTCAAAGAAAGAAAAAAAATCGTCTGAATATGCTGACTTCAAAACTATAAATCTAACGAGCCTTGTAATAAAAGTATTAACACAAAGTCATCAAAGAAAGAGGGGGGGGGACCAAAATAAATTAGGAAATTATCTCGCTTTCGGCTCTTTCTTTGATGACTTTGAATAAAGCCTTTGTCAACTGTTGAATATTAATAGGAAATATGCGTTCAAAAAGTATCGATGCAGGAAACATGACAGAATGCGGGAAACCGTATTTTATAGGATTAAGACAAATGAAATGTATGTGGACGTGGAAAGAAAGGACATCTCTGCTTTGCTTTATAGACTGCACAAAGGTTTGTTTCACTCTTATCATACTGTGGCACCGTTGCTATTACAAGTCAGATATAAGAAGCTAAATCAAATGGACGAAAGAGATTCATTTTGACGGAAGATGGATATTGAGTAAAAAGGCGATTAGCACTGAGAACAAACAGCGTTTATAAGATCTGACAAAAAATTATTCAACGCCTGATTAACATTTAAAAAAAAATAAAAGGTCGATGATATTTTAAAAAAAAGAGAGGGCAGACCAGGTTGTATGGAACTTAATAGAAGAATAGGTGTGGCCAGGTGGAAAGAATGAAAGAAAAAAAGTTTTTGCTTCGAAAAATCGGGGCAACTGAATAAGAGAATTGTCAGATTCTGTGTATACTCTACTCTCTTCTATGCTGTGTATACTCTACTTTCTTCTATGTATACTCCACTCTCTTCTACGATGTGTATACTCTACTCTCTTCTACTCTGTGTATGCTCTATTCTCTTCTACGTTATGTATACTCCACTCTCTTCTACGTTGTGTGTACTCCACTCTCTTCTACGCTGTGTATACTCTACTCTCTTCTACGCTATACTCCACTCTCTTCTACGCACGGGGCAGGGACGTCTAACAGGTGGTCGCCGAGATTATTATGAAAGTGTGATTTATTATTAACTCTTTCACTCAAAAACAACACTGACAGGGTTGCTAGATCTTGCACTTTTATGTGAATCAATACTCACGGTGGCATTTAGGCAAAATCTAAATAAAATGAAAAGTAGCATATTTCTAACACAACTCATATTTTTATATTAAGAGTAACTTCCAGTTTTTTTTCCTATCATAATTTATTCTAGCACTGCACGGGAATTAAGTCAGGTGTAAAAGAGTTAAGATTAATATTAATTTTCTTCAAAGCACGTAAGAAAACATTTTTAAAGTCCTTTACTATAAAACTGTCACGTATCCATATTTTTCTTTATGCAAGGTGGCGAAATCTAAATATGCTGGAAAGAAAATTAAGGGCCTTGAAATGCAGACTGAAATATGGATAAACACTGAAGAAGTCCATGGACAGAGAAGTAAACTAAGAAGTGATAAACATTTTTTTAAGATAACTAAAATATTTCTGTCTTTCGAAAAAGGTAAGGGCAAACCTGTTTGGTAATATAGTATTAGTGCCCATATTTTCTTTGATCTGCCGTCACATAAGAGAATGATGTAGTCAACGGCGCCATGCCTGGCCTGGCTTTCCTTTCTCAGCTCCAGAAGAAACCGGGTACCCAATTTTATGGTGACTGGGGCGTCTGCGATCGGATTCGAACCTCGGACTTTTCACCATAAGAGTCTAATGCAATAACTATTACCCCACTCAGAAGTCAAATTCTGAAAGGCATAATACATACTGAAAGCTGTACGTGAGGGAAAACTTGAAGAAAAAAGAGCAAAAAGACGACAAGGCGTTTAGATGATGGACAGTATCAAGAAATAGATTGGATTCATCTAGGTCGAGTGCACAGGGAAAATAAGGGGAGACAGCAGGTCGAATATTCATTCCAGACACCTTTGACGATGTGGTGCAAGATAGTAATGGAGAATCAAATGAAACCACTAAGAGCAGAATAAACCAGTTAAAACAATGACTCAGTGTGAGAACAAGCTACTAACAGTACAGTGACCTAGTGTGAGAACAAGGAACTAACAGTACAATGACCTAGTGTGAGAACAAGCAACTAACAGTACAATGACCCAATGTTGAGAACAAGCAACTAACAGTACAATGACCCAGTGTGAGAACAAGCTACTAACTAAAAGAAGCTAAAAACATCATGACGCAATAGTGGTTCTCTTCGTAGTATAAAAAACAGTCTCCAAGCCGGCAGATGTCAGTTGTTTCTGTTAGCTTACATGAACACTTTCGCTCAGCAACATTTCTTACGGCTGATTGTACCAGCACACCATTATAAAAACACACCAACAATACAGTCAACCAGAAAATTACCGCGGTCTCTCTGCGCACATTTCACTTTCCACATTCACATACGCTTACCAGTTCGGTTTGCTCATAAATTCACAAAAGCACTTTTTTTTGGCTCAACACACGCCGCGGTAGACATGACGCAAGTGCTCACGCACATCTCTCTTACCAAGAAACACACCCACATAAACATAAGATTATCAAACGCAGACAAGCAGACAACCAAGATAAAGCGCTAAACAAATTCACCCAGTTTTCTGATGGATCTCAAGAGAAAAAAAAGGGACACGAAAACACATTTATTAATATACTTCAGCTTGAAAGTACACATCTTGAGAATAAATTTCCTAAAAATGTCCATAATTTTCCTAAAAAAAAAAGTTTTATTTAGAAGTGCGTGCCTATTAAAATTCCTACGCATACTTGGTTATGTTTTGAGCGAAATTAGCAGTTGATTAGAGTGATTGGCTGAAATTATGATTAGTTAAAAGTTGAAAGTGTGATATTGACGTGAAAGGTAGGGCGGTGAGATATATGCTATGTTTTAAAACAAGTATTGTAGGTAACTACTTTTTATAAATGGGTAAGGTGTTAACATCCAGTTTCTAAAACTACAAAAATAAAATGTGTACGAATTACTTCTAAAACTGGGTAAAGTGTTCACAAGAGACTTCTACAATTAAGCAAATGAGCATAAATGAAATCTAAAAAGGTAAATTGAATACAACGTACTTTAAAAAATTGAGTAACGATCTATTTCTAAAACTGGGTAAATCAGGCACAAGTAGACTTCTAAGACTAAGTTAACTGTATATAAGTTTCTTCTAAAACTAGATTAAATGAGCACACATGACTTCTTCTTCTTCGTTCGCTTCTACCATCAAGATTGCCCCGTGATCCTACTGAACTTACTCCTGTGGCCCTTGATAGGACCACAAGAGGTCATATGGTCCCTGAGAGGGCCATAAGAAATCCCCGAGAGGACCACATGAGGTTCAGAGTATAGCGGGGCTTGGGCCTGTATTCTCGGTGGGTCGTAGAAGCGGAAATGCATGACACTGTGGTTTTCGTTGCACCAGTTTAATCTAGAGTTGGACTTTCTCACCGGAAAACCTCGACTTGGTTTGGATATCAGTATATACCAGCCGGGTGAGAGGTGGCTGCCCATCCAGCCTAGAGTTGGACTTTCTCACTGGAAAACCTCGGCGTGTTTTGGATATCAGTATATCCCGGCCGGGTGAGAGGTGGTTGCCCATCCAGTCCAGTGTTTGACTTTCTCATCGGAAAACCTCAGCGTGATTAGAATACACATACATCTCCGCCGGGTGAGAGATGGTTGCCTATCTAGACTGCACTGATCCAGTGTCTCCGACTTCAGCATTTTGTAGTCGTGGCCACTACCCTTCCTAGTTGTGACCAGGACGGAGCTTTTGTCCAGGATGACGAATCCTCGCCACTAGTAAGTTTCACCCCTGGGTTAAGCCGGTTTAGGCGTATTATCCAAGTATAGGCGTATTTAAGACGTGACCGACATCTAGAGCGGAGGTATTATAACATGAATAATCATCAAGTTTCACCTGTGAGTTAAGCCGGTTTAGGCATATTTCACCAGTATAGTTGTATATAGGACTTGGCCGGCCTCTAGAGCAGAGGTGCCGTGGTATGAGTAGCTCTCGCCATGAGACTACTGGACATACCGATTAAACTTAATTTTATCCTTTCCATCACCTTTTTTCACAGTGGCGCCGCACGGCAACCCTAATCGCACTTTCGCATTTTCTTCATTGGCCGGGAGGAGTTTCACCCCACGCGCGGCAGCCGAAGAGTCTCGCCAGCAGTGTCTTAGTTTAACCCTTGGGTTAAGCTGGTTTAGGCAATCTGCCCCAGTATGGGTGTATATAGGACGTGACCGGTCTCTAGAGCAGAGGTGCCGTGATTTGAGTAGCCCTGACCTCGAGACTACTGTTACTTCACTTAATCTTTTCCTTACCTTTTCCACGGCGGCGCCAGGCGGCAACCATAATCGCACTTCTCTTCATTGGTCGGGAGGAGTTTCACCCCACGCAGTTAAAGAATCTCGCCAGCAGCGGGGAATGACTTTTTAAATCGCGTAACGGAAATATCAGTCGTGATTAATAGGAACGATATAAATACCAGATTAATAAAAGTAATTAGGGTGAAATGTCTTACTTTTACGTGAAATGTCTTACTTATAAGAATGAATAATGTGAACTGTTTTACTTTTAAAAGTGAGTAATGTGAAACGTCTGATGTCTAAGAGTGAGTAATATGAAATGTCTTACTTCTAAGAGTTGGCACTGTTAAATGTCTTTTAGTCTAATAGTGAGTAATATGAAATGTCTTATTTCTAAAAGCGAGTAAAGTGAGATATTTTACTTCAAATAGTGACTAATGTGAAAAGTAATAGTCCTAAGACTAATGTTAAATGACTAACTTCGAAAAATGAGTAATATAACATTAATTACTTCTAAAAGTGAGTAATTTGAAACGTTTTACTTCTAAAAGTGCGTAATGTTAAACGCTTTACTTCTAAAAGTGAGTAATGTCAAATGAATTATTTCTAAAAGTGAGTAATTTGAAGCGTTTTATTTCTCAAAGAGAGTAATATGAAATGTTTTAAAGTGAGTAATGTGAAATGCTTTATTTCTAAAGGTGAGTAATGTGAAACGCTTTACTTCTAAAAGTGAGTAATATGTAATGTATTATTTATAAAAATAAACAATGTGAAATGTCATATTTCTAAAAGTCAGCAAGTGAATTTCTTCCTTTTTTTTAAAGAAAGAAAGATAGGAAGAAAGGAAAAAAAAAAGAAAGAAAGAATGCTCTTAAAACTGACTAGCGTGAACGTATCAGATCTAAAAGTGAATACATTGAACTCGTTACGTTCAAACGTGCTACTAACACGATCATATCGCTTCTAACAGCTAGTCTCAGTAGAATCAACTCTCGGCCACGCCAGTATCTGGATTCAGTACGTCTCCTGACACCTTGTGTTAGGATTCGTCAAACAGTACCCAAACCTCAGGAGCCGTCCGTCATTTTAAGTTAATTTTCAGACCCCGAAAAGGCCAAAGTAAAAGGACAAGGGATCACTGTCGGGCGGGTTTCACTCGGAACTAAATTTGACAAAGGAAAAATGAATGACCTGACTGCGTGTGGGTATCTGACTTTTAAAAGTCAGTAGCGTAAGTAACGGACTTGCTCATTAATTAAACTATGATTGAAATTATTCTTCCTGAAATTAAGGTCATCAACGTTCTTACTGTCATTAAGGACAGCAACGTTCTTCCTGTCATTAAGGACAACAACGTTCTTCCTGTCATTAAGGACAACAACGTTCTTACTGTTATTAAGGACAACAACGTTCTTACTGTCATTAAGGACAACAACGTTCTTACTGTTATTAAGGACAACAACGTTCTTACTGTTATTAAGGACAATAACGTTCTTACTGTCATTAAGAACAACAACGTTCTTCCTGCCTTTAAGGACAACAACGTTCTTCCTGCCTTTAAGGACAACAATGTTCTTCCTGTCATTAAGGACAAGAACGTTCTTACTGTTATTAAGGACAACAAGGTTTTTCCTGTTATTAAGGACAACAACGTTCTTACTGTTATTAAGGACAACAACGTTCTTCCTGTTATTAAGGACAACAACGTTCTTCCTGTTATTAAGGACAACAACGTTATTCCTGTTATTAAGGACAACAACGTTCTTCCTGTTATTAAGGACAACAACGTTCTTCCTGTCATTAAGAATAATAACGTTCTTCCTGTTATTAAGGACGACAACGTTCTTCCTGTCATTACGGGCAGAACAATCTTCCCATAAGGGACGACGGTGACCTAGAACACCTGCTCTTTGGGAGTGAGAACTTCTGTCCCTTGCAGCAAACGCCATGTTGACGTGGAGGAACAGGGAAGTGTCAGAGGAAGTAGATTACAACGGTTTAACTGAAGATCTGATCTGAGACCACTCAGCAGGTTCCACTACCGGCTGGCAGCGGCGATCCCTTGCTCCAGAAAGTGCGGCTGAAGGAGAACATATGACTGTTACAGAGGACGAAATAGAATCTAGGCTAGATCTAGCTTGCTGGCCCCACTAACTGTTTCATCACACTATACCTCTAAAAGACGAGATAGAATCTAGGCTAGATCTAGCTTGCTGGCCTCAATAACTGTTTCATCACACTATACCTCTAAAAGACGAGATAGAATCTAGGCTAGATCTAGCTTGCTGGCCTCAATAACTGTTTCATCACACTATACCTCTAAAAGACGAGATAGAATGTAGGCTAGATCTAACTTGCTGGCCTCAGTAACTGTTTCATCACACTATACCTCTAAAAGACGAGATAGAATGTAGGCTAGATCTACCTTGCTGGCCTCAGTAACTGTTTCATCATACTATACCTCTAAAAGACGAGATAGAATGTAGGCTAGATCTAACTTGCTGGCCTCAGTAACTGTTTCATCACACTATACCTCTAAAAGACGAGATAGAATCTAGGCTAGATCTAGCTCGCAGGCCCTAATAACTGTTTCATCACACTATACCTATAAAAGACGAGATAGAATCTAGGCTAGATCTAGCTCGCAGGCCCCAATAACTGTTTCATCACACTATACCTCTAAAAGACGAGATAGAATCTAGGCTAGATTAGGATCACTGGTCCCATTAAACGTGTCATCACACTATACCTCTAAAAGACGAGATAAAATCTAGTCCAGATTTTGACCTCAGTAACTGTTTCATGACACTATACTGCTTTGAAAAGCGAGATAGAATCCATGCTACATATTTCTGGCCCCAATAACCGTTCCATCACAATGTACCTCTAAAAGGTGAGACAAGATCTACGCTAAATCTAGCTCGCTGGCCTCAGAAACTGTTTCATCACTCTAGCAGAATCACTGGTGCTCTCATGACTAGATGTGGAAATGTACTTTCAGGCATTCTCATATGGGGAACAAAGTGTTAATAATGCTACAGAAGCAAGTGTTGCAGAAGAGGCCATCAGTTACCGACAAAGCAAAGAGCACCTTTGGCGACTGAGTGGCGAAGTGGTTAGTGCACTGGTCTTTCATGGGGAAGGTTGGGGATTCGAATCCAACTGGAGGCGACCAAATCACACTGCTATAAAAATTGGTACCCGACTTTTTTTGTAATAGGGGAAGGAAAGAAAGGCAGTCAGACGACCATGTCACCCTCCAGCGTGCTGACAGGTCAAGGGAAATATGGGCACTAACATCGTATCCCTATGTGCCTCTAAGGCATGACAGAGTTACCTTTATTACTTTACATAAACACTTTATTACTTTACATAAACACTTTGTGTGATATTGGTAGTGTAGTGTAGTAATGTAAACACGGAAAGTGATGGTATGAAAACTGAGAAACAATCTTGTCAGAGACAGAACTAGACAAGATTCTGCACAAATTTTACCTTAAATTCATCCGTTTCGTTATGAACTGAATTTCACAGACATTCACAGCAATTTTTCTGTTCCTTTTAACACAGTTCGGCGAGTCTGTGGGATAGGGACAGGATTTTTTAGTTTGATAGTGATGTATCATGAGGATCAGGATGGGGGGGGGGTGTTAATTAATCAGCGAAATGTGATATGTTTTTGTTTTATTTTTTTTAATCCTTTGGATGTGGACATGGGCTGGTGCAAAAAAAAGCACGCCCAGTTCGAACACTAAATTATCGTATTCGGCAGTCTGATGGCAGTAAACATGAAACCGAATAACTCGTTACATTTTTTGTTTCCTACAGACATTTGGCACTTCATTACTGCAGCGGCCCAGACATTAGATAATGAAAGAAACAATTCCAGTCAGGTCGGTTATGCACGGAATGAGTTAGAAGCTGTGCAAATGTTTATGCTTATATATATATATATATATATATATATATATATATATATATATATATATATGCGTGCGTGCGTGTGTGTGTGTGTGTGTTATTTCTGGGCATTCTTTTTTACGGTATGCGTTAATTAGACGCAGTTTTTGTACTTTTTAAAGTCCGCGCTTGCATCCAACAACTGCAACTATTACAGGAATTTCTTGTTCTGTGAGGTTGGTATATGGACTATGTGACTGTTCTAATACATATATTTTATGAGGGAGAGAGAGAGAGAGAGAGAGAGAGAGATACCTAACTGAACGAATGAACGATTTTTTATTTTAGAAGAATGAAGACTTGGGCAGTCACGCCTGACTTACTCGCGTTACTACTCTTTCACGCTTATTACACACTCGATTTAGTACAAGTATACAAATTATATATATATACTTTGAATGTAAATGCTACAGAAGAGTTCTCCAAATATCGTGGACACAAAAAAAGAACAAATATATCTATACTACAAGAGCTTAATATTGAAGAAGGCTGGCTAGTAAAGAGGATTAAAGAGAGAAAACTTAAATATTTTGGACACATTAAACGTCATGATAATTTAGAGAAGACCGTATTGGAAGGATACATAATTGAAAAAAGAAAGAGAGGAAGACCAAAACGAAGATGGCTGCAAGACATCGTTGACGATCTACAAATGGATGCATCAGCAGCAGGCCATCTTGCTCACAACCGAGAGGCCTACAGAAGTGCTGTTTGGGAGGCAAAGTTCCGCAAGGGACATGCAAATGATGAATGAATGAAAGAATGATATAAACTGCATAAAATCATATCTAAGAATGCAAAATGGAACTACTACATTCACAAATATAAGATAATAAACTATATAAGAAGCAACTAATGAAACAAGATAGCACATACACATACAAATACCTTTTCAATGCAGCTCTTGTCATATTACATTCTTTCACATTCAGTAATATCATTTATAAACAAGCTACGTATAGAACTGTTCTTTTCGAACAAAACTTGGAGGTTGGAGAGTCAACGGTGTGTGTGAGAGAGAGACAGAGAGAGAAAAGAGAGAGAGACAGAGAGAGAAAAGAGAGAGAGAGACAGAGAGAAAAGCTGTCTGTCTAAATCTAAACTAATTCCATTTCTAGTGAAGTCAAAACACTTTTCTGATACACAATATCTGTACAGTTAAATATCTTTGCCTAAAATGGGCTAAAAAAAATTCTTTTACTTTCAAGTATGCCAAAACAGTACTAGGACAGTACACAAATTGACAAACTTTAGATTAAAAGCAAATCTACCACAGCAAGAATATATGATGCGTAATCGGAATGCTACCCGTATAGCCCCCCGATCAGGGTGACGTGAAGCCATGGGAGCAGGTGGTGGATGGAATGGGAGAGCAGCTGACAGATAATGTTGGTTATGGTCACCATTCTATGATGGTAGGCAGATGATCTCAATGTAGGGACAATGGCTACGATCACTGACTAGTACAGTCACTGCCCGGAAGGAAAGCAATGGTAAACTACCTTCTGGAAACATACCAAGAAACCCAAGCAGCAATCATGGAAAGTCAAATGCAGCACATAAATGCCTTTGAATGTAAATGCTATAGAAGAGTTCTCCAAATATCGTGGACACAAAAAAGAACAAATATATCTATACTACAAGAGCTTAATATTGAAGAAGGCTGGCTAGTAAAGAGGATTAAAGAGAGAAAACTTAAATATTTTGGCCACATTAAACGTCATGATAATTTAGAGAAGACCGTATTGGAAGGATACATAATGGGAAAAAGAAAAAGAGGAAGACCGAAACGAAGATGGCTGCAAGACATCGTTGATGATCTGGAAATGGATGCAGCAGCAGCAGGCCATCTTGCTCACAACCGAGAGGCCTACAGGAGTGCTGTTTGGGATGCAAAGTTCCGCAAGGGACATGCAAAGGAATGAATGAATCGGAATGCTAAAAGCTATCAATAATGACAACATGAGACAACTACAGAGAATGTTTAACAAGATTTGGAAAGAAGAAAAGGTCCTTTCTAATTGGAAGAAAGGAATCATTGTTAAAATATCAAAAAAAGGCAACCTTAGTGATTGTAACAACTGGAGAGGAGTAACCTTAATATCAGTTGTGTCAAAAGTATTTTACGAGGTCATTTTGAATAGACTCAACAATATAGTGGATACTGCAATGAGAGAAGAACAAGCAGGATTTCGAAAAGGGAGAAGCTGTCTCGACCAGATCTTTACTCTCAGAATAATACTTGAAGAACATATTGAAAAGCAGAAACCATTAATACTGAACTTCATAGATTTTAAAAAGGCATTTGATAGCATACACAGAGATTCATTATGGAGAATTTTATGTCTATATGGAATACCATCTAAAATTGTCAACATCATTAAGGACTTATACAATGGATATGTTTGTGCAGTCAAGACAGAAGAAGGGATGAGTGAATGATTCCAGATTGAAACAGGTGTGAAACAAGGATGTATACTGTCTCCTTTACGTTTTGGGATTACAGTAGACTTCATAATGAAAAAATGCTGCACAGGCAACACAGGTATTGACTGGGTACATGGGAACCAACTAGAAGATCTTGATTTTGCTGATGACATAACTCTTATCAGTAATAATGTGAATTCCATGCAAGAAAAAACAGATAGCCTGTCTTCACTGGCTAGCAAAATAGGACTTGAAATTAACAAGGACAAAACAAAAATAATGAAAATTCCTCTCAATCAAAGTGGAAAAATACACATAGAAGAGACAGATATTGAAGAAGTCAATCAATTTGCATACCTTGGCAGCTACATAGACCAGGATGGTGACACTAGAAAGGAAGTTAGGATCAGAATTTCAAAAACAGCATCAATCTTCAAGAATCTTGAGAACATATGGAATTCAAAAGTTATAAGCACAAAAACCAAGTTAAGACTACTCAATTCAAATGTAATATCCACCCTCATTTATGCATGCGAAAGCTGGAAAACAACTAAAGAAATAGAAAAGAAACTAGACTCTTTTGAAAACAAATGCCTAAGGAAAATACTCGGCATCAAGTGGAATGAATTCAAGAACAACGCAGAGATAAGACAGATGACTGAACAACAATCAGTCTCATTGGTGATCAGGAAAAGGAGATGGACATATGTTGGTCACTTGATGAGAAGAAATGATCAGAGAATCCCAAAACAAGCTATCAAGTGGAACACAACAGGCCGAAGAAAAAGAGGCAGACCGCGTGAAACTCTGAAGAGGACATTGTTAAGGGAGGCCAAATTAACAGGCATAAAATCCTTTGATGAGGTTGAAAGACTCGCCGAAGACAGGAAAAATTGGCGAACTACTTTGCGAGCCCCATTTGACGTTTACCGGCACGGGAAGGATATAAGATATAAGATAAGAATCGCTTACCGGAGAGGATAGTATCTCGTCAGCATTTTCGAATTCTTCAGCTTTTTAAACAAACATGAGGAAATTATGGCACAGAAATGTGAGAAAAGCGTAGAAATGCTAATCTAAAAGGACAGTTTGAAGAGATCAATGAAGTTTAAAGAAAAATTTGGCAAGCACGCCAGTGAACTGGATGTCTACGCTTAAAATACAAGATATAACGAGCAGAATAAACCAGAAAGTGCTCATCATGATTATCGTGCATATTTGTAAGCAACATGATTAAAAGTACAGGAAATATTCTGTTCATGCGTACTGCTTACCTACCAACCAGCGCTTAAGACCACACGAACATTCTTGTCATCAAATAGCGTAGCCGACACGTTTTATTGAGAAATGATTTAACACCCCCCCCCCACACACACACACACCATTTTTTAACAGCTTTATAAAATTACAAATTTACTACTACGAAACAAAGTCATAATACTGCACTTGTTTTGTTATGATTATTATTTTAAAACCCGTTCTCAGCAGACACCGCTAGGACAAGAGCTAAAACGCTCTTGCGCCATTGCTTCATTCAGTGAAGTATGACGTGCTTGTCGCTGACAAGATAGTCGGAAACATGTCACGAATATGTTTATCTTATTGTTAGGAACCTACGCGCCTGTTAATGCACTACAGCACTTCTCTGGTCACCTTATTTTGTGACAAATATTTGCCAGTCCTCTCTCAAAGTAGACCCCCTCCCCCGACCCCCAAGAAAACTTCTTTTTTTTTTTAAGATCGTATTAATCGAGAGGCCTACAGGAGAGCTGTTAGAGAGGCAACCTTCTGCAAAGGACATACAAATGACTGACTGATTTATCTCAGCGTTGTTTTGTTCTGGAAAACACGAGAACAGAATTATTAACATTCGTCGATAAACAGCGATGATCTAGATATTTGTACGATACTTTGTCAGTGCTTGCCGCCCCCCCCCCCCCCCGCATCCTACAAGCCCCCACGCATATGAGAATTTCAAAGAAAGTTTGTAGCACACAGTTCACACTGTAAAGACAAGCACGGGACCAGAGAAGCAACGAAAGCGAGATCTACTTAGCAAAGTCTGGGCCACCCCTCTATCAGAATAATCATACACATATAGATCATAACGCTAGTTATTGGCTTTCTCTCATAGTGAATTTAACCGCCGTCTCCAATAACACACTCGGATCTTATAAACATAAAACTCTTTTAAATGAATAATTGTGTTTCATAAACATGGAACTTAAGGTTCTAATTTATTGCGGAAGTGCTTTTTTTAAAAAATATAAACTGACAGCCTTAAGACTTGCTTCCTTCCTCAGAATGTACGCGTCGAATAAAAACTTCAATCATTCAACGTCCTTTCAGAAATCACGTATCTCACAGGCACGAAAGTTGAATCTGTATAGTTTCTGACACAGTCAGACTTGATTGCTGTAGACCAAAACTGTTAAATACTGAAAGCAAGGAGCACATATCATCTTACCAACAAAAATAATCAGAACTACGCTCTATGTGAAAGTGATTTAAACTGTTTTTAAATAAACGAATTTTAATATTTACACAGATACTATCTACAAATGTGTGAATTCGTGTTATCAAAATGTTCTGTCTTCTGTAGCACAAACATAGGTTTGCTGTAAACAAGAGTACTTGTGCTTTATAAGTAAAAACAACTAAATTTACTGCAGAAAAATATACGAGTAGAAAACTAAGATAAATATAATTCAGAGAAAAGTTACTGCTCACCGCGGTTTTTGGTCTACTTACTAATGCCACCAATTTCCACCACTGTTCTAGTAAATTAGAATATCATCAACTTAAGCATGTAATCAATTATATCTTAGCAAACACGATATGCCCGGGCAGCGGCATATTCCTCTATACGGGAAGCGTCATCTGCACAACGAACTGCAGGAAATAGATCATGGAAATCGTGGTTGACATTACAGGTTTATCCAGACACAGAGCATCCACGAACAAGCCCTCCAACGAGCCTGCTTGGATAGAGGAGTCAGCAGTGAAGAATGACCCGACGATGTAGCCATACAACGCTGATAACAACACACTAACGTAGTCAGAAGTGGCGAAATTTGCCGAGTGCAACAAAAGGCTAGTTGTTGGTGCTGGAAAAAATAAACACGCTACCGGCTCGGACGAAGCAAACCGTTTGTCTGCAGTTTGGAAAACCCACGGTATGAGGCGGGGAGAGGACACGTGCCAAGCTCGCGCCCCAGTTCTGAATAACGAGCATGCACACCAGAATTTTTCAAGGAGGAGGGGAGGGACGAGTTACGAGTTCGGGGTGAGCAGTTCGTGATATATTGAGTAAAAGGGAGTTAAGCGCAGGGCGAAAACATGCTAGCTCTCTGCCTGTAATTCAGGTCTTCTGTTGAGAGAACTTAAGAATGAGAACTGATCTGAAAGTTTACCCAAGTTCGCGACCTTCCCTTCTTGAAATGAGCAGACATGCCTTCCATTTGCCGCTATCGTTTAATCTGGCCTGTTAATGCGCGTATGGTTTATGAGCACCTGTGTCAGTTATGTTGTACTGCACGTTCTAAACAAACTCACGCACACACAAACCTTTAGGGTTTTGTTTAAATTTAAGAGCAACACATGCTAGAATAGAGTTAGGGTTTTGTTTAAATTTAAGAGTAACACATGTTAGAGTAGTATTAGGCTGAGGTGTATGATGTAGTTAAAAAAAAATAGAAAGAGAAACGAAAAGAGGAAAATTTAGAAATGTAAGAGAGGAGTTATGAAATGATCACGAAAAGCTAAAAAAAAAAGCCACACACATACAAAAGCCAACTCAATATTTTCACAAAAATGTCTTTATCATGGATAACAAAGAAGACAAAACAAGCAGATAAACAGATAAAAAAAAACAACTTATCTGAGGGCCGCTCTCTTAGAAAATCAGGCACTCCGGTTGCTTTACAGACCAGGCCACAGATAAGGGCATGACTATTGAGAACAAGTTCTGGAAGAAAAAGACTGAACAAGGACACAAGTGAATGTGGAGAGACACAGCACGGGGTATGTCACGGTGCAGCCTGTCACGTTTTTTTTTGTTTTTGTTGTTGTTGAACATAACCAGCGACGTTTAAATACAAACACAAGGCGAGAATATGAATGAAATGATAGCAGAAACTTAATCACACCTACCGTCATGGCACCTGATGATGATGATGAAAAAAACCCCATGATTCATCGTTTTTCTTTGCGCCTACACTATCACATCATTCATATATCTGTCACATCTCATCTCTTACAATCTCCAGCAATCATCTTTAAGCTGTTTATAGCTTGCTGAATACGTATCTCTTGCTAGCTCTTTTGGAAGTTCAGACGAAACGGTTTTTTTTTTCTCTTCTCTTCAACGCGAAGAGAAAAGAGAATGAAGATACAACTTAGCATTTTCACATGTCACGTGATATTTGTAATGTGGTCTCATAATTTCCATAAAATTTCGCTTCATTTGCTTTGGGGTTGCTTTTAACCCTGAGGCTAAAATTCATGACATGAAAAGAATGTTGGAGCATGTGTACATGGGTTTATTTTTGCATTTCATTTTTCCAGACATTTTACGTCACTCAAAAAAGAAGTTGTAATTCTTTAACTGTGCAACACTGGGGCGTGGCCCTCAGGCAAGTCTCAGTTGTTAGAAACCTGCTTCATCTGCTGTTGGTCTTTATTACTTGAACCGAATCACGTTTTAAAATATTTATCAGTTCCCACTATTATCGACCGTTCTGAATCTGAGCATTTTAAGGGAGATTTCTATTATGTTTCCTGATACTGCAGACAGGCGGGAGTGGCCTACGGAAGGGGATACTGGGGCGCCGTTTTGGGGGTTGGGAACGGGGTACTAGACCCCCCCCCCCTCTCTCTCTCTCCACAAACTCACGCACACAAAGTCTTACTTTCGTAGCTTTTTTTTTTGCAAATTGTTATACATAACTGGCTATCCAGTAGAGGAGGGGGGTGAAAGTTGTGTGGCTCGCCCCAGGCTGCGACAACTATCAGTACCCCACTGTAGATATATCATATTAGTGGATTGCTCCTTCACTTCTCTGTAGATCCCCTATAACGCAAGAAAATCTCAGATTTCTTACCTGTATTCTTCAACTGTTCATCGAGCTCAAGTAGTTTGGTTAAAGACTTTCAGATATAACTAAGTAACAAAATTTTAGAGCATCCAGTTCTCATTTTTCTGAAACTGCTTTCCCGGTTTGTACAGACGCCTTCATTTGATACATGTTCAGTGTCTTAATGTATTTTTTTTATGCTCTGTTAAACTTTCATTTTGGTGCACGATAATGTTTTACGTCAAGTTGTATTGAAAGTTTTACCTGATCTCCACAAAACCTGCCCCAGGCAGCGATTTTCCACTGGTGTACCGCAGCACAACATGTCACAAAGAGTCAGCTGATATGCCTCGATAGTTTTGAGTTAACTCGTTTAATACCATTGTAGTTACCTTTAATACTATTGTAGTTCTGTTTAATTCCATTGTAGTTCTGTTGAATTCCATTGTAGTTACATTCAATACCACTGTAGTTACGTTTAATATCACTGTAGTTACATTCTGTACCACTGTAGTTACGTTTAATACCACTGTAGTTACATTCAATACCACTGTAGTTACATTTAATACCACTGTAGTTACATTTAATACCACTGTAGTTACATTTAATACCACTGTAGTTACATTTAATACCACTGTAGTTACATTCAATACCACTGTAGTTACGTTTAATATCACTGTAGTTACATTCTGTACCACTGTAGTTACATTTAATACCACTGTAGTTACATTTAATGCTACTGTAGCTACATTTAATACTACTGTAGCTACATTTAATACCATTGTAGCTACATTTAATACCACTGTAGTTACATTTATACTACTGTAGTTGTTATTATTACGAATTCATTTTTCGGCCGCTGGATCAGACTTGTGTCCTGCAAGGTTTACATTTTTTTTTATATCTATGAGGCATGATACGAAAAAAGTTTAGAACCGCTGGTTTAGGGCTACTGTTGTGAACTGCTTGTTTAGGGTTAATGATGAGAACCGCTGGTTTAGGGTTAACGATGTGAACTACTTGTTTAGTCTTTCTCTCCTTCCCCCCCCCCTCCCCCGACCAGTACCCACGGATTTCAGGTACCCATTTCTAATCATTGGAATCACTGGAAGCAGCAGAAATGTGGTTTATTAGAAGAATGTTGCGAATCCCCTGTACAGCAAAAATAACTAATGAAGAATGTATGAGAAGAGCTGGAGAGACAAAAAAAAATCTTGTCAAAAAAATAAGAGAGAGACAATGTACTTTCATAGGACATGCAATGAGAAGAGGGGGTATTGAAAATATTATAACAACAGGAAAAACAGAGGGAAGAAGATCAAGAGGAAGACTGAGAGAAATGATAGTGGACAGTCTGGCGAGATGGTGTGAGACTGAGCTGATGGCCTGCATGAAGGATCGTGCTCTCTGGAGAAGCATAATAGCCAACGCCAGTCGGCACGGCACCTGGTGATGATAATTTCTAATCTGGATTGACCATGAGGCCTACAACCAGGACAGAACATGCGTAGTAAGTTCCCTAACCACTTTGCTACTTCAGAGTTTCCATTAAGGAATGGGTACATTTTAAAATGTACAACACCACAGGACAACCTCCTGTCCTCTATGTATCAAAATATATTTTCACTTATGCATTATCAACACAAGGATTTTGTTTTAAGAACCAGCAGATGAATTTTTTTTGTCGCCAAAATGTCTAGAAAAGGGAAAGTAAATCTCTGTCGGTGTAACAAATTTCCACACACTGAATGTCATATACTGAACTGTGTTGTGTATATTCATTCAAAGAAAGATTTCTTTTTATCTCAGTCTTATTACTACTAGGAAATTTTAATAATCCTTTGCCCTGTGGAGGGTTATAAAAGGTTTTAACTATCGGAGTCCTCAACAAACAGAATTCACTGTCCGGGTTTTCGAAAGAAACTATTTGAAGGTCCATACAGAATGGCGTTGAGCGGGATTGTGAAATGAGATTTTATTGATCGGTGGCGATCGATTATGTGGGGTTTTTTTTTTCTGTTTTGTCTGTTCGAGGTGGCTATATGAAATGAAAATTGTTCAGTTTTCTGAAACGTGGAGCTAAACAAAAGCCTTTTTGTGTGTCCCAGGATACACCTGGCTCTAAATGAATGGTGTTTTTATCTATTTCCGAAAAGCTGAAAGAGTCTGTAGCAACCATTGTCCTGTTTCTTGATTCTATATTTCGTTGTCGGCTCAAAGCCTGATGTATATTCATATATATATATTTTTAAAAAACCAAATGTAATTAAATTTTGATTTGTAAATACATTCAAATTGTAAAGTTTATTGTTGTGTGTCAGATGCAGTCAGTATGTTCAAAGCCGTTAGATCAATAATTAAATATATTGGAAAGCCATATCTGAACTATATGATCATATATTTTGTTTCCATCTCAGTAGTTACAGTAAAAAAAAGAGTACAATGCACCGCTCCTAAATTCATGCTTGAATAAAGGAACATCCTGGTCTATATTTCAGTGTCAAAGTAGTATGTAAATTCCATGTAAACGTAGTCTGTAAGTTCAGTGTCAACGTAGTCTATAAGTTCAACATCAGAAATCAGATTGAGTGTTCTTTGGTATGTAAGAACCACGTGAGACGCTTCGATCACAAAAAGAAAAAAAACAAACTTGTAACATGATGTCTTTTCTTCATCGTCTTCATCCTCATCTACCTGTCTTCTCCGTTATCATTTTCTTATTCTGGGAAATTTTTTTTTTAAAAGGAACCATTATACCTGAAATATTTTTTACAAGACAAATTAATACGTTCATATAAAGACAAGCACGGAGGTCAGGAGAATTCAATACGTCACATTACGAAAACGAAACAAAATTTTAAAAAAAATTAAGTTATATGAATGTGATGATCAACCTACATTTAAACTACGTTATCACTCTCCATTCCTCGAATGTGTTTTATCACAATTGTCACGAAATGCCGGTTTTGTTACTGTTTTTTTCTTCATTCCTCAGCCAGTCGCCTGCTTCTGCTTTATGCGTACCTACATCTATCTGATCTATTGTGTCCGACTTTCTTACGAGGAGGTTATGAAAAAAAGTTGTTTTATTTATTAATTAGTTTTCGTGTATTTATGTTCTGTATGTTGTTCGTGTATTTGGTCCTTGACAAAGACATTTGTCCAAATATTAGATTGCGCAGTAGTTCTACATTTATAGGTGCTTATTTTACTTTCTTTTACTCTCGTTTCTTCTCACTTCTCTCCTGCTTTCTATATCTTTGTAAAATTGAATCATCTACTTTTATTACTAGTATCTGCTTTTATTACTAGTATCTACTTTTATTACTAGTATCCACTTTTATTACTAGTATCTGCTTTTATCTACTTTTTTAGATAGCAAGTTAGTGGAGGAAGTCAACGAATTTGTATACCTTGGCAGTAGAGTAGTAGAAAATGGAGACAGCACAGAGGATATCAACAGCAGACTTACTAGAGCAAACCAGGCTTTTGCAGTGCTGCAGACTATATGGAAATCTAAAAAACTAAGCATAAATATGAAAATCAGGATATTTAAGAGTAATGTTATAAGTGTACTACTCTATGGAAGTGAATGCTGGAAAATCACCAAAACCATAGAAAACAAGTTGAATTCTTTCCAGACTAAATGTTTACGAAGAATTAGAAAAATATTTTGGCCAAACACCATAAGAAATAACATCTTTTTGGCAAAAATGCAGATGAAGCCACTGACAGCAATTATTGAGGAAAAACGCTGGCGATGGTTGGGACATGTGCTCCGAATGACTGAAAACTCACTACCAACAATAGCACTAAGATGGACACCGCAGGGGAACAGAAGTAAGGGTAGACCAAAAGAGACATGGAGAAGAACAACAGAAAAGATGCTGAGCAATAGAGGGCTCACCTGTGCAAGAGCGGAAAAAAAGGCAAAGGACAGGCATTTGTGGAAAACCCTTGCGGAAGCCCCATGTGCCCTGAGGAATTAAGGTTCAGAGAGAGAGAGAGAGAGAGAGAGAGAGAGAGATCTACTTTTTATTACTAGTATCTGCTTTTATTACTAGTATCTACTTTTATTACTAGTATCTACTTATACGTACAACAGATAAGCATAAAAAAACCAAAAAGAATGACATGAAAAAACTTATTCTTCTATCTCCCCTCGAACTGTGACCTAGTGTTCTTTGCAACCGATGCAGTGAATATGTTCAGGTACAGTACCGTGTCGGATTGGGAGCGGGTTATGACTGCCATATTTTCACTTCCTGAGTGGTGCTAAAAAAAGATGGGTTTTGCAATGCTTCTTTAACAGATTCCACCACCATAGAGACTGTGGGGATCCTTGGCTCGTTAGCCATGCTGGGCTTGTTACTTGAGTTACTAACGGAGAGATGGGACAGGGTCTTGGTTGGCTATGGTTCACTAACTCTGACTCTAGCATGTCAGCCATGGATCATCATCATCATCATCATCATCATCATCATCTTTCACTCTCTTGGGAGCACAGGCCGCGGATAAAGGCTCTCCAGTCATCCCAGTTCTTGGAATTATTCTCTGCTGCCTTCCATGTGCACCCCTTGTCTCCGAGCACTGTCATAATTTTTCTTCTCCAAGTAAGTCTATGTCTTCCTCGTTTTCTATTTCCTTGAGGATTCCATGGATCGCTAGCTGCCAAATCGGATAGCGTCTTCACCTCTTCTCCCCCCCCCCCCCCCCCCCCCCCCAACCACAAAAAACCCACAAAACTAATGACAACTCTTTTGACTTCTCATGGAAAGACATACAAGTAAGTTAGAGAAACTGATAATCACTGGAAAACTGAATAGAAAAAGAAGCAGGGGCACGCTAGAAGGAAATATGTGAATGTGATGGCCGAGTGGCACTCGAAAGGGATGGTAAACACACACTGGACGGAGACGATAAAGAAGGCTGCAGGATGGAGATGCATTGTCTCCAACGCCTACAGTCACGGCACATAACGAATATGTGAAATAATATGAGAAATGAAAATAAGAGGAAAAGCAGTTAAGTCAAAAGTTACAAGAACAGCTAACATTCCGGCGGATATCAAGGACAATAAGAAAGACAGTCCTACAAACACAATTCCGTGAAGATATTGGATCTTTGAAAAACGGTATCAGCTGATGTCTGATTTTGCTGTCTTAAGTAGAGCAGCTCAACGCACATTAGACCATGTTTATTTTGAGACTGAGCATATAGGAAGAACGGACGCATACTATACAACGTTGAGGGTTTTAAGGTCACAGTTACCTGCAGGTTTACCACTATGATCTCCCTGCTGCAGTCCCCATGAGAGGTGGGTGTCCAGCTGATTTTATTAGTATATCTGTGTCCCAAGGCATTTGCGTGCCGTAATGGTGCGAAGCGTTGGTTCCTTCTCATTTCTAGGCCACTGTAACTTTTGAGGTAGGTATGCCAGCGCCTGTCCTCGCTGTCTTTGTTTTCCTAAGGAAACTTCAGGTGCCCATAATTTGAGGCTGTGTTGATCGCTATACAAACATTAAGACTGTCCTGCTATATGGTTCAGAGACATGGGTTATGGCCAACACAATACAGCAGAGGATACAAACATTCATGAACTACTGCTTGTGGAGGATTTTAGACATTAAATGGCAGGACAAGATCAGGAACGAGGAGGTCTGGGAAAGAGCAAGACAAGAAACTATGAATCTAAATTTCATGTCTAGGAAATGGAAGTGGACTGACAACACTCTGAGAAAACCCGACACCGGCATAGTAAGAAAGGCACTGACATGGAATCTTCAAGGGAACAGAAGACGATGAAGACCTAGACTTGGAGAAGAGAAAGTATAACAGTGCTCAGAGACAAGGGATACACGTGGAAGGAAGCGGTGAATAAATCAAAGAACAGGGACGACTGGAGAGCCTTTATCTGTGGCCTATGCTCTCAAGGGAGTGAAAGGCGATGATGATAATGATGATGATGATGATGACCACCGCTGTGCCGGTCGATCCGAAAATTTCCTCTCGAGTGTGAAATCGAACCATGGACCTTTTGATCGGCAGGCAAATGCATTAACCACTACACCACCCGGCTTCATAGTATAATAGTATATGCCGTGAGAAAAATAAAGATAGAACTCTCTTAGCAAATGAGCTTAAAAATAATAAAGGATGATATCATTTCTGGTACCGTGGAGAGAGAGAGAGACAGACGGGCAGAGATATGCCATAACTTACTTTTAAACTACATTAGTGATTTCTGTATAGCCACTCATTCTGTCTCTTTCAGTTTTGCACCGTATAATAAAAGTTCTCTCTGGAGTCCCAGTTTTGCACACCTCGCACCTCAACCCCGTCGGTACATCGATATCTCTAGCCGGGACAAATGTACAGTAATTAGATAACAACCAAAAGATGTTTCTGTTGTGCTATACAGTGCTCGCATGTTGGAATATATCCATTACACTCATTTAACAAGTCAGCAAGCGTTGGGAACAATTAACGACCGGTCAGTTTACCCACAAAGCCACTCGCTAACAACTGCACAACTCCCAACCTCTGGTTTTCCGTTAGAAAACTCTAGTTATTAAAACTCGATGGATTTCGGTCTACGGGAGGTAACAAAGAATAAATATAAACGCCAATTTCTTTAACAGGGCGTTGGCAAAAAGGTCAAGGGCTGATTTCCTTGATTCCTCCGCGTACACCATTTATAACACTTCTAAAACATTCACCATTAATTCAAACTTTCACACTAGCACCACTACTAATCAGCAGTTCTTGAAGCATTCACATCACTAGTGCCAACATTCACATACCATTCACATCATTATATTTCACGCCCTCGTTAGGAAAATATGGGCACTAACACCATATCCCTATCTGCCTCTAAGGCATGACAGGATTATCTTTACCTTTACCTTTTCTTTTACCTCATTAGTATTTATTAATATGTCCTATCTTACACTCATAAACAATTTATATCGTATACACAATTTTCTTAATTACTCCACAATGTTTTCTTAATGACTCCACACAGTTTTTAGTGACTCCACAATGTTTTCTTAATGACTCCACACAGCTTTTAGTGACTCCACAATGTTTTCTTAATGACTCCACGCAGTTTTTAGTGACTCCACACTGTTTTCTTAATGACTCCACACAGTTTTAAGTGACTCCACAATGTTTTCTTAATGACTCCACACAGCTTTTAGTGACTCCACAATGTTTTCTTAATGACTCCACGCAGTTTTTAGTAACTCCACACTGTTTTCTTAATGACTCCACACAGTTTTAAGTGACTCCACAATGTTTTCTTAATGACTGCATCACCCCATCCACGTTTCAGATTGCCTCATTTGCCTTTCGCGTTTACCGTCTCATCTACCTTTCACATAATTCCATCACCTTCAGCATCACAAATGCCTCTCGCATCTCTTCAATTTACTTTTTGTATCGACTCTTATGGCTTTCATTCATCTCATCAAATTTTCAAGCCACTTCATCCGTGTTTGACACCTCACTCACCTTTCACATTTTATAGTCTAGCTTTCATATCATCTTATCCACCTTTAACATAAAATTACCTGCTTTAGAATAGAGGAAAATCCTGAGAAAAATTACAAGAGGAAAAGCGATTTTAGTTCTTCATAAAGTTATGGTACTCTTCCCACTGTATGAAGCAAAAACCTTGTTTCTGTATGAGACAGCAATTTGCGATATTCTGCATCAACAAATTCGCAAGATTCCTTCTGGCGCTTCGTGCATTTGATATATATATATATATATATATATATATATGTATATATATATTTTGAACAGTTTAATTATTATAGTTTCCATATCTACAGTTAGAACATTAGTTCCTGCCTTTACCGCGTTATGAAGTATGTGGGTAGGGCATCCACACCAAGAAGGTTTTCTTGATTTCATTCTTCAGTTTTGTGAACGCCGTGTTCCTACCAGTTCATCCGTACTCCACCAAAATTCGTATTTGCAGTGTCGCCACAGAATTTCAGTCACTCATTCATTTGCATGTCCCTTGCAGAACTTTGCGTCCCTAACAGCACTCCTGTAGGCCTCTCGGTTGTGACCAAGATGGCCTGCTGCTGGTGCATCCATTTGCAGATTATCAACGATGTCTTGCAGCCATCTTCGCCTTGGTCTTCCTCTCTTTCTTTTTCCCATTATGTACCCTTACAAGACGGTCCTCTCTAGATTATCATGACGTTTAATGTGTCCAAAATATTTAAGTTTTCTCTCTTTAATCCTCTTTACTAGCCAACCTTCTTCAATATTAAGTTTTTTAACATTTTTATTAAACTTAATTAACAGAATTTACGTTTATCAATCATGCTCTCGTCTAAGCATTAACACAGTAACAGCTTATTTCAGAAGCAATTTCACTTTTTAAAGAAACCAGAATAAGCACTTTTATAGTCTTACCATTTCTAAAACTAAAGAACTCAGCAATCAACGGGAAAAGTTTCTCGGCATCGTGGTTACTACTAGCGTCGGTAGCAATATCAAAATAGTGGGCATTTGCTAAATCATCGCATGATTCTTTAGTAGTGTCGGGGGGGGGGGGTAAAGTGGTTTTAACTGTTGCTGTTGCTTTACTTCTCCCTAATGCCACCTTTTTTTTTTTTTTGGCTGCTTTGGAATCATTTAAAATTTTAGAGTTTAACTTGACAGCGCAGTCCACTGAACTGAACGAAATGTCTTGTCTTGTCCTTCCTCATTTAAGGGTAGGTATAGAGGTGAAGTGCAATTGTCTCCCAATGGCTCGCCTGTTGGCTTTGTACGTTGAGATTTTCAGGGACTCTGCTGCATCATCGGTCCATCGTTTGCATGGGCGGCCCCTTCCTCTGCCTTTGTGTGGTCTGTAAAACATTGCTCTCTTGTGGTACACGTTCTGTTGGTAGACGTAACACATGAACGAACCTTTTTATTTGCTGTTTTTGAATATAGTTCAGAACGGATTCAACTCCTACTTTATTTCTAGTGACATCATTTCTAATTCTGCCCATTCTTGATATTCCAAGAATTCTTCTCTAGAATCTCATTTCAGTTGTTGTAATTGTCCTTTTGTCTTTTGTTGTCAGCGTCCATGCCTGGCATTGGTAGCATAATTTGGTATAAAGATTGTCATAGATAGCTCTTTTGGTTTCTAGTGAGACATGCCTGTTGTTTAGTATGGGAGCCATTTGCCCGATAAATTGGTTCGCTTTGTTACATTTATTTTCGATCTTCATGTCTATTTTTCGCTTTGTTGAGAAAATGCTTCCGAGGATTGAACGAAATATGATGTTTAATTGTGTTACAGCGCATTGTCAGTTCTGCCGCTTGTACTGATCTTTGGTGTTCAGAAGATCTGGGCACAAAATAACTGTCCAGTCTTTTAGAAGTGCTTGCAGAATACATGCTTGCTACGTGCTCTTTTACATCCTCTCTTCCGTCATGCGCAATGGCGTCGTAACACTTACGCATTTTACATTTTGCTTCTTGATCTTTATCTCTCGTTTTACATTCCTATAAATATTTTCCCCGAAATGAACACTTTTTCTTAGGCATTTTAAAAACACATCTTGCAAATTACTATAAATAACATTGGTTTCTCTCAACACCGATAGTAGTGAAAAAGCAGTTATTTTTCTTTCTTTCGCTGGTCATACATCTCAAAGAGACGCCGCGTTATCGGTTTTCATGGCTATGACACGGATTGTGGTAAAATACATATTTTTCTCACCAAAGCGCGAACAATTTGCAGCGACGTTTTTGGAATTTTGCTTTTTGGAATCGCCATAGACTTTAAATGAAAAGATGCTGTACAGGTAAAATGGACATTGATTGAGTATATGGGACCCAGATAGAAGATCTTGAATTCACAGATGACATAACTCTTTTTTCAGTGACAATGTAAAATCGATGCAGGAAAAAACAGATTCCCTGTCTTCCTTGGCTAGCAAAATAAGTATTGAAATTAACAAAGACAAAAAGAACTAATGAAACTTCTCATTAATCAAGAAGGAAAAATACGTAGAAGGAACAGTTGTTGATGAAGTAAACCAATTTGCATAGCATGGCAGGTACATAGACCAGGATGGTGACACCAGGAAGGAAGTTAGAATTAGAATTGCAAAAGCAGCAATGCCTTTCAAACATCTTGAGAACATATAGAATTCAAAAGTTATAAGCACAAAAACCAAGTTAAGATTATACTATTCAAATATGATATCCACCCTCATTTATGCATGTGAAAGCTGGAAATCAACTAAAGAAATAAACAAGAAATTAGACTCTTTTGAAAATAAATGCCTAAAGAAAATACTCGGCATCAAGTGGACGAATTTAAGAACAACACATAGACAAAGATAAATGAGTAAACAACAACCTGTCTCATGGGTAATCAGAAAAATAAGATGGATATATTTAGGCCATGTGATGAAAAGAAATAATGAGAGAATACCAAAACAAGCTATCAAGTGGAGCACAACAGACCGAAGAAAAAAGAGGTCGACCACGTGAAACTCTAGAGAGGACATTGTTAAGAGAAGCCAGTTTAGTGGGCATACCATCCCTTGATGAAGTTGAAAAATTCTCTGAAAACAGGAAAACTTGGCAAACAACTATGCTAGCCCTATGTGACGTTTAACGGCACGGGAAGGATGTAAGATGTTGTCTCTAAAAACAAATAAACTATAAGACACTGGACAGGAAAGATGTCGCACCTTAACGGTTTTGCCATACAGATCCTCTTTTTCTTTTGGCGTGGAGCCATTGAAGAGACATGACTTCGCCAATAGAAAATGTTTCTCTCGTGAAGACAAAAGAATGGAACACGAAAAGACCCGAAATCCACCAATTCCACCAATTCCAATTCGGGACTATCATCATCATCATCAGGTGCCGTGCCGACTGGCGTTGGCTATTATGCTTCTCCAGAGTACCCGATCCTTCATGCAGGCCAACAGTTCAGTTGGTGATCTCCTCTCACACCATCCCGTCAGACTGTCCAGTATCATTTCTCTTGGTCTTCCTCTTGATCTTCTTCCTTCTATTTTTCTTGTTGTTATAATAATGCCCCCTTTTCTCATTGCATGTCCTATGAAAGTACATTGTCTCTCTCTTATCTTTCTGACAAGGTTTTTTGTCTCTCCAGCTCTTCTCATACATTCTTCATTAGTTATTTTTGCTGTCCAGGGGATTCGCAACATTCTTCTAATAAACCACATTTCTGCTGCTTCCAATGATTTTTGTGCAGACTTGCCTATTGTCCATGATTCACTTCCATATAACAAGATAGGTTCAATATAGCATTTTAGGACTCGTTTTCTAACATTCATTGATAAAGATGTGTTAGCTAATATGTTTCTCATTCTCTGAAATGCAGTCTTTGCTTGGCCTATTCTGTTCCTAATTTCTGTTTTGCATTTCCCATCTGAAGTTATTAATGCTCCAAGGTATTTGAATTTCTGCACCTACTTTAGAATGGTTCCGTTTAATTTAATACTGTATGCTGGTAGATTCTGTTTCTTAGATATAACCATAGTCTCTGTCTTTTTGATGTTCAAAGTAAGGCCTTTCTGTTCACTTTCTTTGGCGACTTTATCCAAGAGATTTTGCAGGTCTTGTTGGTTCTCCGCTATCAGTACTGTGTCGTCAGCATACCGAAGGTTGTTAATATTGTATTCAGGACTGAAATAACAAATTAATTTTCCACTGTTTCAAAATTTGTATAGCAGTTCTGTCAACCTGAAATCGTAGGGAGAGGAAGTATTGGAATGCAGAATTCTTTCATTTGAAAGGAAAAACAAAAACTGGGACAAATAGTATCCCGAAAGCATCTTTTTATTTCTAGAAAAATCGGGACTGTCCGAGAAAATCTGGCAACCCTAGCCATAGTGCATCTGCTTTTCGTCTTTCTCTGTTGTTGATGGGTTCGGGTGGTTCGAGTCACAGGGATTCTCATTCCGTGGTTCGAACTATGACAGTTCTCAGTCAGCGGTTTTAGTCACGACCATTCTCAGTCAGTGGTTCGAACTATGACAATTCTCAGTCAGTGGTTTTAGTTACGACCATTCTCAGTCTGTGGTTTTAGTCACGACCGTTCTCAGTCGGTGGTTTTAGTTACGACCATTCTCAGTCAGTGGTTTTAGTTACGATCATTCTCAGACAGTGGTTTTAGTTACGACCATTCTCAGTCTGTGGTTTTAGTTACGACCATTCTCAGTCAGTGGTTTTAGTCACGACCATTCTCAGTCTGTAGTTTTAGTCACGACCATTCTCAATCTATGCTTTCAGTCACGATCATTCTCAATCTGTGGTTTTAGTCACGATCATTCAAAGTCCAATGGTTTTAGTCACGACCATTCTTAGTCAGTGGTTTTTAGTTACGACCAGTATCAGAATTTACAGCCATTCTTATTTCGTGGTTGGAGTCACGGGCGGTTTAAGGTAGTGGATGGAGTCACCGGCAATTTTAAGTGGTGATTGGAGTCACGGGCAATTTAAGGTGGTGGTTTGAGTCACGAGCAATTGCATGTAGTGTTTGAGTCACAGGCAATTTTAGGTGGTGATTGGAGTCACGAGCATTCTGTTACTACTGTTCTTTCTTTTGCGTCTAAAGTGCTTTTGTTTACTATTTTTCTAAACCTAAACTACACTGTCTATTGATAGTAACTACACGTATAGTCCCCTGTCTATTGATAGTAACTACACGTATAGTGCCCTGTCTATTGATAGTAACTACATGTATAGTGCCTTGTCTATTGATGGTAACTACACCTATAGTGCCCTGTCTATTGATAGTAACTTCACATATAGTGCCCTGTCTATTGATAGTAACTACATGTATAGTGCCTTGTCTATTGATAGTAACTACACGAGCAGTGGCGTGTCTGTTAATAGCTATTACACGTATAGTGCCTTGTCTATTGATAGTAACTATAGTGCCTTGTCTATTAATGGTAACTACACGTATAGTGCCTTGTCTATTAATGGTAACTACACGCATAGTGCATTGTCTGTTAATGGTAACTACACGTATAGTGCATTGTCTATTGATGGTAACTACACGTATAGTGCCCTGTCTATTGATAGTAACTACACGTATAGTGCCTTGCCTATTGATGGTAACTACACGTACAGTGCGCTATATATTGATGGTAACTACAAGTACAGTGCCCTATATATTGATGGTAACTACACGTGCAGTGCCCTATCTATTGATGGTAACTACGCGTACAATGCCCTATCTATTGATGGTAACTACACGTACAGTGCTTTGTCTATTGATGGTAACTACACGTATAGTGCCTTGTCTATTGATAGTAACTACACGTATAGTGCCTTGTCTAATGATGGTAACTACACGTACAGTGCCTTGTCTATTGATGGTAACTACACGTATAGTGCCTTGTCTATTGATAGTAACTACACGTATAGTGCCTTGTCTATTGATGGTAACTACACGTACAGTGCCCTATATATTGATGGTAACTACAAATACAGTGCCCTATCTATTGATGGTAACTAAAAGTACAGTGCCCTATCTATTGATGGTAACTACACGTACAGTGCCCTATATATTGATGGTAACTACGCGTACAGTGCCCTATCTATTGATGGTAAGTACACGTATAGTGCCTTGTCTATTAATGGTAACTACACGTACAGTGCCCTGTCTATTGATGGGTTTGGATCGTCCTTTTGGGCCATTGTTTTTCATGCGCTCTTTATTTTTACCCTTTTCTAGTCGTTTGTACATCATTATGCCTGTTAGCATGCCAGTGATATTTTAACTGTCTAGTTATTAATATTGTTCCATTAAAGTATCTAAATCACAATATCTAAACAACTCTTTAATAAACACTGCTCTGTATATCTGTGTCACCTGGTTCCCGTATTGTTTGACCTCTTGTATGACCTACTCCTTTGTCCTAGAAATGCAATCTTCCTTAATCAGTTGTTCACACTGTACAGCTTATCTCCAACTACTACGCGATTCACGTCAGATGTCTTAAGTTTTAATCTTATAAAACACAGAAGTACACTCGTTCAAACAAGTATTTTGGCCATCTAAACGTGGACGCTCAAGTGGGGTATTCATGCGTTGTCATATGCACGATTGGGTAATGGCTTCCAGTGGTCAAAGAATTGTCAATCTTTCTATTGTTCATTGCGCTACAAATTTCATAATGGAACTACTGCCTCCTATGCCACATTAGATCTCTCAACGCTTCTTGGATATTCCACCAGAAAAAAAGATCTCGAAAGTAGCAATGTACGATAATGTAATGTGCGTATAATGTAATGTGCGTATAATGTAATGTAACAGATAAAAGGGATGGCGACTGCAGTAAAACTGGTTAATATAAATAAGGTAGATAGAGGTGTATGGTGCAGTTGTAATGTAATGTGCGTATATCTTATATCTTATATCCTTCCCGTGCCGTTAAACGGCGAGCTTCTCAACCTCATCAAGGGATTTTGTGCCTATTAATTTGGCCTCCCTTAACAATATCCTCTTTAGAGTTTCCTGTGGTCTGCCTCTTTTTCTTTGGCCTGTTGTGTTCCACTTGATAGCTTCTTTTGGGATTCTCTGATCGTTTCTTCTCATCACGTGACCAACATATGTCCATCTTATTTTTCTGATTACCCATGAGACTGGTTGTTGTTGTTCGCTCATCTGTTTTATCTCTGCATTGTTTTTGAATTCGTTCCACCTGATGCCGAGTATTTTCATTAGGCATTTGTTTTCAAAAGAGTCTATTTTCTTTTCTATTTCTTTAGTTGTTTTCCAGCTTTCGCATGCATAAATGAGGGTGGATATTATATTTGAATTGAATAGTCTTAACTTTATTTTTGTGCTTATAATTTTTGAATGCCATATGTTCTCAGGATTCTTGAAAATAGATGCTGCTTTTGTAGTTCTAATTTTAACTCTTTCTGGTGTCACCATCCTGGTCTATGTAGCTGCCAAGGTATGCAAATTGATTGACTTCTTCAACAGCGTGCCCTTCTACGTAATGTGCGTATAATGTATTCAAATTTAAATGTTCCATGCTGTGCCCTTTGACGACTGATTTGCTGACATAAGTTATAGGCTAATGTTGTCACAGATCCTTTAAGTCCCATTCCTGGAGCTGTTAATCTTGGTGTTAGTACATGACGGCTCCCTCAGTTGCTAGTCTGGCTGCTTGTATTTATAGCATTAAATAACCGCTGCTGTTTTCGCAAGTGTGTGGTCACAGAGTGCGGATGTTTGCTCCAGTACGCTCCTAATCTGGCCAAGAAACACCAAGCTTGAAACAGTTTCTATCTGTTTCTCGCCTTTCTTCAAATGTCAGAAAAAAATCTTTACATCTTTTCTTTCACAACAGAATTAGGTCATTCCAGACCTGGTCTGATCGTTACTGATTTTATCCAGGAAGGAAATGAGAAATGTCAACAGAGGGGGTCTCTCATCTGTCTGAAGGTTAAAGAGTTCAAATGTGGGATAAAAAGTCTTAGTAGTGTCGCACCAGCAGCTCCTATTCCAATTTCATCTGCGATCCAGATGCCCATTCTTTCCCATCTTAATCTCGTTTCTATGAATGAGAATCCACAGGAAACGGTAAATGACCAATCAATGACTGTGAAGCTTTGGCATTTTCCTGGGCCGATGGATTCAGCCGTAAACGAAGCGTGACCCCTCTGGGATAGCAGCATAATGAATTCTCAAGAACCGCTGTGTACTGTGACGTATTATATTGTATTTTCCAACACAAAATTGTCATCTAAATGTATAAACGTTTTTACCGTAGTCTTCTGTGTACGTTGCTACACTGCGTGTATTGTACTGCAATAATCGTACGTGTTCCACAGTGTTTATCTGCTTTACGTCAGTCATTTGCATGTCCCTTGTGGAACTTTGCTTCCCTAACAGCTCTCCTGTAGGCCTCTCGGTTGTAAGCAAGATGGCCTGCTGCTGATGCGTCCATTCGCAGATCATCAACGATGTCTTGCAGCCATCTTCGCCTGTGTCTTCCTCTCTTTCTTTTTCCCATTATGTACCCTTCCAAGACGGTTTTCTCTAGATTATCATGACGTGTAATGTGTCCAAAATATTTAAGTTTTCTCTTTAATCCTCTTTACTAGTCAGCCTTCTTCAATATTATGTTCTTGTTGTATGGATATATTTGTTCTTTTTTGTGTCCATGATATTTGAAGAACTCTTCTGTAGCATTTACATTCAAAGGCATTTATGTGTTTCTCAGCTGTTTTGATAAGTGTCAAGGTCTCACAGGCATATGTTGCGATGAGAAAGATGCATGCCTTAAAAATCTTATTTTTGTAGTTCTGTCTGTTCCTCTCCACAGATTTTTAAGGTGTTTTACTTCCTGATTAGCTATAGATTTAATTTCCTTTTAATTTCCCCTCATTGTATCTCCAGTATTAGTAGTTAACGATCCAAGATATTCAAAACTCTCCATCGCTTCCAATTTTTCATCATTGATACATATTTCAGCTGCCTTACCTGTTTTGTCAATGTCATCAATTTAGTTTTCTTTACATTAAAATAAAGGTTTAAATACGTCATGGTATCCAAATTTAGTAAGAAGTGTTCTATTATGCACTACTTTCTGTATTGTGTTGTATCAAACAGCTGCAGACTGTAATTAACTATACTATAATACCACAATATAATGTATTTTACTGTGTATTGCACTGGTGTTTGTTTTTTTTAATGAACTTTAATGCACTAGTTTTTTTTTGTTACAGTGCATTACAGTGTTCTGTTGTTTGATGTTGTTATATTTTCGAAGTGTTCTGTGTTTTCGATTTTCTTTGCGTCACACGGAGAAATATAAGTCTGTAACCTCGGTACATTCTTTGCGTCACACGGAGAATTATAAGTCTGTAACCTCGGTACATTCTTTGCGTCACACGGAGAAATATAAGTCTGTAACCTCGGTACATTCTTTGCGTCACATGGAGAATTATAAGTCTGTAACCTCGGTACATTCTTTGCGTCACATGGAGAAATATAAGTCTGTAACCTCGGTACATTCTTTGCGTCACACGGAGAAATATAAGTCTGTAACCTCGGTACATTCTTTGAACAAACACTGACAGCTGACATAAGAGTTGCTTGTGGGGTCGCTAGAGTCACGATACGCTTGACATACGCTGGGAGTGACACACTTGCTGATTTGACATTTGCTCTCTTTTTTTTTTAAACGTTAACAGCGGATACGTAGGCATAAAACAAACAGTGTTAAGTAGGTCACGTTTTGATGACAGCCACAAGATACAGAGAGCAGATCTACAGGCCTGTGGACCCTGATGACCCCATAGGGCGTACACTACATTTCTCAAAACATACTCTTAAAGTACGTTTAGATAGAAACAGCTTGGATAACTATTCCGGACGGAGGGAGCAGTTAAACATACTCTTAAAGTACGTTTAGATAGAAACAGCTTGGATAACTATTCCGGACGGAGGGAGCAGTTAAACATACTCTTAAAATACGTTTAGATAGAAACAGCTTGGATAACTACTCCGGACGGAGGGAGCAGTTAAACATACTCTTAAAATACGTTTAGATAGAAACAGCTTGGATAACTACTCCGGGCGGAGGGAGCAGTTAAACATACTCTTAAATTACGTTTAGATAGAAACAGCTTGGATAACTACTCCGGACGGAGGGAGCAGTTAAACATACTCTTAAATTACGTTTAGATAGAAACAGCTTGGATAACTACTCCGGACGGAGGGAGCAGTTAAACATACTCTTAAATTACGTTTAGATAGAAACATCTTGGATAACTACTCCGGACGGTGGGAGCAGTTAATGGCTGGGCCTGAGCTTGCCAGACCGTATACCACCTGTTGGAGGTGTTTGTCCTTCTACCTGTCTCCAGTGATTTGATTAAAAAAAAAAAAGCAAGGTCTGACGTGGTCGCCACGGTAACGAAGTCTGCCAACAAGCCCTTCTTCTTGGGTCTATTCCTGGTCTTAAAGAAGCCATTGCCAATCTGCCGTCCACTCCCTATCCGATATACGTAGTTCAATGTCAGCACTATTGCAAAGAATCCGGTTTGCAGAGAGACCAGGGGAGAAAAAACCACCAGAAGAGTCACATGAAACCTTTGTTCTGACACTTTCTTTTTTAGAATATCAACGTAAACAAAGCCCAGTAGCCACTTTGTCCGTTCGTGCATGACTGCCAAAGTTAACTACAGTAAATGCCAAAGTTAACTACAGTAAAAGCGTTTCTGCATGACTGCCAAATTTAACTACAGTAAAAGCGTTTGTGCATGACTGCCAAAGTTAACTACAGTAAATGCCAAAGTTAACTACAGTAAAAGCGTTTGTGCATGACTGCCAAAGTTAACTACAGTAAATGCCAAAGATAACTACAGCAAAACGTTTGTGCATGACTGCCAAAGTTAACTACAGTAAATGCCAAAGTTAACTACAGTAAAAGCGTTTCTGCATGACTGCCAAAGTTAACTACAGGAAAAAAAAACGTTTGTGCATGACTGCCAAAGTTAACTACAGTATAAGTGTTTGTTCATGACTTCCAAAGTTAACTACAGTAAAAACGTTTGTGCATGACTGCCAACGTTAATTACAGGAAAAAAACGTCTGTGCATGACTGCCAACATTAATTATAGGAAAAAAACCGTCTGTGCATGACTGCCACAGTTAATTACAGTAATAACGTCTGTGCATGACTGCCACAGTTAATTACAGTAATAACGTCTGTGCATGACTGCCACAGTTAATTACAGTAATAACGTCTGTGCATGATTGCCAATGTTAACTACAGTAAAAACGTAATGCGCTAATCACACGTTGTGAAATAGTTGTCAAGAAAGTTTTACCATCGAAAGGACAGGAGAGTGAATCTTGAGTTGATGGCCTTGATCAAACAGTTTAAAGGACTTTGTTAGGTCCAAAGAACGAAAGAATCGACAACGATAATGAAACATGGCCGCAGCTGCGTGGCTCATTTACATATTAAATGATGGTCAAACACAAAATTGCATCAGCAACAGGCCATCTTGCTCACAACAGAGAGGCCTACAGGAGTGCTGTTAGGGAGGCAAAGTTCCGCAAAGGACATGCAAATGAATGAATGAATGAATGAATGAATGAATGAATGAACCACAAAATTTCTCAACAATTTGATAGAGAGTACCTAACAACGTTTCTTCATGAGGAAAGAGGGTGAGGGAGGGAGAGAGGAGAGAGTGAATGAATGAATGAATTAATGAATAATCTTTATTTTTAAAGGGTAAAGAATTGGGCACGCAGGCCCGTCTTACATTCTGCCCTTCATCACTCCACCTTTCATTCTTCCCACATACTCGATTTAATACAAATATACAAATTAAATTAGGAAAAAACATAAAAGAGTGTAAGATGTAACTACTACATTCAAAGTAAAAGAGAAGAAGTAATTAACCTAATAAAATAGGACTCACGCACACATACACATGTAGACATATACATAAACAAAAATACATTGTAAATATATATCTTCTAACATGTTTTTTTAACAAACATTAAAATAATTTCTAACAATATCTAAGAAGTTGCTTTTCTAACTATGTCATTTTAGTACTTGATGGTTGGCGAGCCATGTGTTGAGAGAGTGCTGGTTATTCTATGGAGGCATATAATTACAAGCAAGTAAATAATGAAACAGGTTTGAGTTAAAGGATGAACTATTTCCAATGGGAGGAAGGAGAGGGAGAGATGAGAGAGAGAGAGCGAAGGAGACAAAGGGAGAGGAGAGAGAAAGAAAGAGAGGAGAGAGAAATAAAGAGAGAAAGAGAGAGGAGAAAGAGAGAGGAGAGAGGGAGAGAGGAGAAAGAGAAGAAGGGGGAGAGGGAGAGAGAGGAGAGATAGGGGAGAGGGAGAGAGAAGGAGGGAGGGATAGAGAGAGGGAGAAAGAGAGGAAAGAAGAGAGGAAATAGAGAGAGACTTTCCTCTACAAACTCAATTAATGCAGCTAACGGTGATTACAAATTTATCGAGTACAGAACGCTTGAAATCACTAAATTTTCTGGTGAATATATGAAAATAGGTCAAGCTCCGCGATTACTTCCTGCGAAAAAGTTTTGAAAATGAAAAAAAAACAAACTTCACTGTAGACAAGGTATGTCACTGAGTAGGTCATTGAAACAAACAACAACAAATAAAGTAATCTAGAAGTAGACTGGCAGTTGTACAGGCTGATGTCATGGGTCAAGGCAACATTCCGTGACAAGAAACCGTTTATTAACACATGTACAGGAAATGCAAGCCGCCACAATTTATTTTATGAATAAACCTGGCCAAACTATAACATTTTCATGCTTTAAGAATTTGTTACGTAACAGTGTGTAAGGCCGGCAGAAACTGGATTTTTAAGCGTAATGTACAGGGTGTTCCAAAAATTCCTTTACACTTTCCCGAGACCATTGTGAGAAGGCAAATGCAGCTACATGAAGAAAATGTGTGTTATGTTATAAAGAAAGCCCCACAGTTTTAGACATATCTTACAATGTGAGTCCCCCCTCCCCAAAGTTAAATAGCACGGCACTGCGATAATCAAGTTCCTTCCAGGTTTTATTATGCATATCTGGAGTAACAGATGTGACGACGTCCTTGACCGGCTGATTCAGAATGTTCAGATCCTTTTGAAGTAGGGATAGGTAAACACTGTCTTTAATGTACCCCTACAGGGAAAAGTCACAAGGTGTCAGATCAAAGAATGTAGGGGACCACGTAGATTGACCCCCTGAAAGTTTAAAGGAATTTTTGAAACACCCTCCGAAGTTGCACTGTTCTGCTATTTATGTGTTAAGAGTAAAACTTCTGTTTCTTAATTGTTATGCAATGTTTCTGAAAAGTCTCATCTAGAATGACATTGACTCGAACCCTGGGCTCCAGTATTGTCCTCTTGCAAAAAGAGGACAATGCTCTGTCAACTTGGCAACAAAACATTCATCTACTTAATGTATCTGCTCAGTCAGGTCTTGTAATTTTGCATTATTCAGGAGCTGAATACTTATCTGTTTCACAAAGGACGCCTCTATGCCTCTTTAACGCTGTAATGATAACGTCAAGGACTTCGAGAGGAATTTTGTAAACTGGTGCAAAAGCCTCTCTCTCTCTCTCTCTCTCTCTCTCTCTCTCTCTCTCTCAGCCTTAAGTGCCCAAGGCACGTGGGCATTCCGCAAGGGTTTTCCACAAAGGCTATCCTTTGCCTTTTTTTCCCCGCTCTTGCCCAGATGAGCCCCTTTGCTCAACATCCTCTCTGTTGTTCTTCTCCATGTCTCTTCTGGTCTACCCTTACTCCTGTTGGTGTCCATCTTAGTGCTACTTTTGATAGTGAGTCGTCAGTCATCCGGAGCACATGTCCCAACCATCGCTAGCGTCTTTTCTAATAATTGCGGTCAGTGGTGGCATCATCTGCATCTCTGCCAACAAGATGTTATTTCTTGCGGTGATTGGGCCAAAATATTCTTCTAATTCTTCGTAAACATTTAGTCTGGAAAGAATTCAGCTTGTTTCCTTTAGTTTCTTTCTCCCTCGCTCTTTCAGTTTTCACCAACAACCTCCGCCGCACCTTTTTTTTTTCTTTTTCTTTTAAATAGTGGAATCAGCTCAGGCCCGGGTCTACGTGCCCCACGGACCTCCTTCTCGAGGCCCTGCGTATAGGAAACAAGAATATACTGAAGTCAACTTTCAAACAGAAGACATGAAAGGAAAATCTTGCATACAACAGATTGGGTTTATCTCGCTGATACGGAAAACTATGAACCACATGAAGCAACAGTATTTAGTGATAACACTTCAGCAAGACCAAGTGAAGCAATAGTATTTAATGATAACACTGCAGCAAGACCTAGTAAAACAACAGTATTTAGTGATAACACTATAGTACGACCTAGTAAAATAACTGTATTTATTGATAACACTACAGCAAGACCAAGTAAAGTAACAGTATTTAGTGATAACACTACAGCAAGACCAAGTAAAGCAACAGTATTTAGTGATAACACTACAGCAAGACCAAGTGAAGCAACAGTATTTAGTGATAACACTACAGCAAGACCAAGTGAAGCAACAGTATTTAATGATAACACTACAGCAAGACCTAGTAAAACAACAGTATTTAGTGATAACACTACAGCAAGACCAAGTGAAGCAACAGTATTTAGTGATAACACTACAGCAAGACCAAGTGAAGCAACAGTATTTAATGATAACACTACAGCAAGACCTAGTAAAACAACAGTATTTAGTGATAACACTACAGCAAGACCAAGTGAAGCAACAGTATTTAGTGATAACACTACAGCAAGACCAAGTAAAGCAACAGTATTTAGTGATAACACTACAGCAAGACCAAGTGAAGCAACAGTATTTAGTGATAACACTACAACAAGACAAAGTGAAGCAACAGTATTTAGTGATAACACTACAGCAAGACCAAATGAAGATCCTATTTTGCTTCCACTCGGAGTCACGTGAATTCCACAACCTGAACACAACAGACAGTCCATGAAGAAGGCAGCAAAGCCCACTTCTTTGCTCACTCCGAGGAGTTAGACAAAAAAAAAGGCAAACATCCTAGTCGACTTCAAGTCGTTATGAAATTTTTCCTGTATGCTCGTTGAGAAACTTTTCCTTCATGCTGGATAACAATCCTCGCCGGAAAACGAAAAGAACGCAAATCGAAAAGAACGCAAAGCGAATTTCATAGAAATGAGTGTAAACTACTAAACTACTGCCAACAGTCAGGCATGGTTTAAAAGCTTAAAGAAACAACATAACGGTGACCTTATAATTTGTACACGGACTTAAAACTAAGTAGTTTTACATTAAATAAGTCCTGTACATTCTAAAAATATTTGTAAATTTGCAATAATAAGGCAATAGAGCGAAGGTAGGAAAAACGAATGTCGTAATGTGGGGGCTGTGTGTACTAGAGTTGCTATGTGAAGAAAAAAAATGACAGGAATATACCTATCTCCATAACTTAAAAGTTAAAACTGTTCCTAGACTGAGCGAAAAAAAATGTTGGAAGACACTTTGGAATATCATCTAGGGCAAAACTAATCAAGTACATGATTTTTTTTTTTAAGGGAAACATTCAAATAGTACAAAAAAGGGAGAGAACTGTGAAAGAATACAAGAATGACGCAGTAAGTTTTATTTATCATTACATCAGTGGTTCTCAGCCTGTTTTTTTCATGTCATGGATCCCCATTTTACATCCTTCCCGCGGCGTTAAACGTCACATAGGACTCGCGTGGTAGTTCGCCAAGTTTTCCTGTTTTCGGTGAGCTTTTCAACATCATCAAGGGATTTTGTGCCTACTAATTTGACCTCCACAGATTCTTTAGCATATTTAGTGGAGAGGAGCAGACAGAACCACAAAAATAAGATTTTTAAGGACATGCATCTTTCCCATCGCAACATATGCCTGTGAGACCTGGACACTTAACAAAACAGCTGAGAAACACATAAATACCTTTGAATGTAAATGCTACAGAAGAGTTCTTCAAATACCGTGGACACAAAAAAGAACTCATATATCTATACTACAAGAGCTTAATATTGAAGAAGGCTGGCTAGTAAAGAGGATTAAAGAGAGAAAACTTAAATATTTTGGACACATTAAACGTCATGATAATTTAGAGAAGACCATATTGGAAGGATACATAATGGGAAAAAGAAAAATAGGAAGACCAAAACGAAGATGGCTGCAAGACATCGTTGACGATCTGGAAATGGATGCAACAGCAGCAAGCCACCTTGCTCACAACCGAGAGGCCTACAGGAGTGCTGTTTGGGAGGCAAAGTTCCACAAGGGACATGCAAATGAATAAATGAATGAATGAATTTGACCTCTCTTAACAATATCCTCTTTGGAGTTTCACGTGGTCGACCTCTTTTTCTTCGGCCTGTTGTGTTCCAGTTGATAACTTGTTATGGGATTTTCTGATTGTTTCTTCTCATAACGTGACCGACATATGTCCCATCTTTTTTTTCTGATCACCCTTGAGACAGGTTGTTGTTGTTCACTCATCTGTCTTTCCACTTTATACCGAGTATTTTCCTTTATTTTGTCTTTTCAAAAGAGTCTAATTTCTTGTCTATTTCTTTGGTTGTTTTTATATGTACTGCCCGGACCTTCTTGGATCCATATAGACAGTGATAATTCACTACTTCTAATTTATATTACAGCTTTTTGAAAAACTAGCAGAGATGAATAGTGGTTTAGTATCGTAGTAGAAATGAATGGTGGTTTAGTATCGTAGAATGGATGAATGGAGGTTTAGTATCGTAGAAGAGATGAATGGAAGTTTAGTATCGTAGTAGAGATGAACGGAGGTTTAGTATCGTAGTAGAGTTGAATGGTGGTTTAGTATCACAGTAGAGATGAATGGTGGTTTAGTATCGTAGAAGAGATGAATGGTGGTTTAGTATCGAAGTAGAGATGAATGGTGGTTTAGTATCGTAGTAGAGATGAATGGTGGTTTAGCATCGTAGTAGAAATGAATGGTGGTTTAGTATCGTAGTAGAGATGAATGGTGGTTTAGTATCGTAGAAGGAATGAATGGTGGTTTAGTATCATAGTAGAGATGAATGGTGGTTTAGTATCGTAGAAGGGATGAATGGAGGTTTAGTATCGTAGAAGGGATGAATGGAGGTTTAGTATCATAGTAGAGATGAATGGTGGTTTAGTATCATAGTAGAGATGAATGGTGGTTTAGTATCACAGTAGAGATGAATGGTGGTTTAGTATCGTAGAAGGGATGAATGAAGGTTTAGTATCATAGTAGAGATGAATGGTGGTTTAGTATCATATTAGAGATGAATGGTGGTTTAGTATCGCAGTAGAGATGAATGGAGGTTTAGTATCATAGTAGAGATGAATGGTGGTTTAGTATCGCAAGTTGAAATCATTAAGTGATAGATATGACTCATGGTTTGGACTGCAGGTGTTGCACATCTCTCCACTGTGGTTGCTTCGCTCCCTCGCGGGCGAGTTTCACACCTTCGTGTATGTGCTCTTTGTTGTACTAAAATACAAGCTGTGGTAATTTGCCTACTCAAATACAACTTGCAGTAATTTGCCTACTTAAAATAACTCTTTTATTATCTAAATTTAGCACTTACAGATGTAGAAGTGAAAGTTACCCCAAGAGTGGCTGAAGATATTAATGTGGGTTTATAATTATGTCAAATATCAGCTTCAGGACAAGAGGAGGGGGGACGGTGACGACGCGGTCAGCCACCCACCGCTGACATGCATAAGACAGGGCTGGCGAACCACAGCTGACTAAGACCCTCTCCCACTCTTCCATAAGTACTCCCAGTAGCAGACCCAGCCTGATTAACGGAGAAAGAGATAGCTATGGCTCATGGCGGTGGAGTCTGTTAAAGAAGTATTGCACCCCCGTACTCCCCCCACCCTTTCTTTTGTAGTTCCAGTGGAGGACTGAACAAAAAAAAAACCTGCTGTATTCCTTTCTCCATTCTGTCCGACGCTGTGCTTCAACATCCTCACCACATCGATCACAGAGAACATCATGCTGTTAGTCTCAGGCAGACAAAACAAGAAGAGGAAGACACTGACCACTTGGTAACTAAGGAGCAGCTATGGCAAAAGGAGCAGGACAGCCATTTTTTTCTTAACAAATGACCACCCAACAATCCACGTCGCCAAGACTGTAAGCGGTATTTCATGTCGGTTTATTTCGGTTGCTCCGGAAACTTGGCGTGTTTTGTCTTGTTGTAAATGAGGTTGCTACATGAAAGCGGTTGCTTGTAAAAGCGAGAAGAGAAAAATGTACATTATTTACAAACAGGTCACGTGCCAGATTTATATAATGTTGGGCATTTGCGGGCATTTGAGGGCATGGGTTTTGGGGGGGGGGGGGCGGCCGCCGCATTGTTTTTTTTCCTGTTTGTGTTCTCTTTCTCCCAGCTAGTAAAGTTTTGTTACTTGGATCTTTGTTCATGTTTTTGTTACGTGTAAAATTCGGTCGTACTAATGTTAACAAGGTGAAAGTTCATAGAATGTCAAACTCAGGGCAGCCTAGAGCTTGAGCTTGGCCCCGGGATCGGTTACTCTCGGGCCCCGCGTACAAACACGGTAAGAAGCTGTAATATACGTTTATTTGAGTTATTTTTGTGTAACTATTCCTTCATTGTTTTATATACTTGAGCGTTGTGATGATTATGACACAGCTTTTTATAGCTTTTCTCGTAGGCGGATATTTTTTTCTCTCTCTGAATTCTGTCTTTAAAAGGGTGCGAATGAGAAGTTCTTAGCCCCTTTTGAAAATATAATTCGATATTTCATTCATTTGTTCTTTCACTCACTCACTCTCTCTCTCTCTCTCTCACATACACTCACCCACACACACCTACACACATACCACCTAGCAACAACATTTGTACACTTCACAGTCCGATAAAAACAGATTGGCATGTTTCTAACGAGCTCTGGTGTTGACAAGACGTTTTTAAGCTTCAGAGAAACGGAGAAAAAATAGTAAGCAGTTCATAATGTACAGAAGAAATGAGCAGAATAAATTTTGTTGTGCATTAAAATAGGTGGTGTAACCATTGTTCAGATGATTATGTGAACTGTAGAGGATCCTGCTCTTAGTTTGTTTCCTTAGTACAAACGTGCTAAGGATGTTCTTTGCAACCGATGCAGTGAAAGCTGTAAGTATTAGCATCGCGTCGGATGAGGAGTTGGTCACGGCGGCAGCTTGAAGACTCGAAGTGGAGCTTAAAAAAAAAAAGCAGGAATAGGTGCAATAATTCTTAGCAGGCTCCATCGCCTTGGGGACCATAGCGATCCCTGTTCCCCCCCCCCCCCCTCCTTTCCTCAGGCTGAGCCTGTTACTGGGAGCACCAAAAGAGAGGTGGGATATGTTCCCTACTCCTAACAACTGTGATGTCACTCTAAAGCGATCATTATCGCTCCCATGCCGTGGTGAAGAAAGTCAGACAGCTACAGCGCAGTCTTAATAACAGCCTATTATGTGTCCTTTGTGGTCCAAAATATCTTAATAAACACTGTGTAGCTAAGATTCTCTCTCTCTCTCTCTCTCGCTCTCTCTCTCTCTCTCTCTCTCTCTCTCTCGATCTCTAAGTGCTCGAGGAACATGGGGATTCCACAAGGGTTTTCCACCCACGTCTTTGCTTCGCCTCTTTTCGTGCTCTTGTCCATGTGAACACTCAGAGTGTTCTGGTGTTATTCTCCTCGTGTATCCTTCAGATATCCTTGCTCCTGTTTCCATTTCAGCGCTCTGCTTGGTAATGAGTTACCTACCAGTCATCGGTGGGTATGGTTGTGACCAAGTTTACAATAATAAAGTTACATTTTTAAAATTTACCAATCTTTTTGTTTGTTTGTTTGTTTGTTGTATCTTGTATTCACTTATTGTCTATGTTCTTCTATTTTTGCTTTTTTTTCTGTTATAGGATAGCGTGAACTGAAATACTACCTTGTTTGCTAGTTTAATCTTCACATAAATAAAGGCTAGGTAAAGGCAAGACTTATATGAATATATATATATATATATATATATATATATATATATATATATATATATATATATCGCAGCTCCAAAATACTAAAAAGATCAGTAATGGAATTATAATAAGGAACGTACATTGTCATTGTTATATACCTGTAACTATGATTTGGAGCTAAGTAAATCGCCACGTGTTAACAGAAAACAGATAATTTTAAGACAATAGCCAGTCGCCGAACTTATTTTCAAAGAGCAGGACTTGTAGCTAAAGATGTAACCGTGCTGGCTGTAGCTAAAGATGTAACTGTGCTGGTTGTAGCTAAAGATGTAACTGTGCTGGTTGTAGCTAAAGATGTAACCGTGCTGGTTGTAGCTAAATACACCGCACACCCCTAAATGTTTAGCTGACAAGTTAAATACCGTTGACCACACAGTTAGAGACTGTGGACACGTTTGGAAAGTTTCTGACAGCTGATAAGGACATTATGAAGCAAGAAAGACACAAAAATACGACATACATTAGGAAATGAGCAGATGAAATATTCACGGAAGGTCTGTCGCGTGCTAGAAGCCGCTGTTAACATTCTGAATAACGCGGACAGGGGATCACGTACCGTAATTTAAAACCTAATATTCGCTACATTAATAATATTTTTCGACACTTCCTGAATAAATTAATTTGAATTTAAATGCCACAGTGGAGGTGTGTGAGTGGGTGTGTGTGTGAGAGAAAGAGAGAGAGTGTGTGTGTGTGTGTGTTTGCTGTTCAGGTTCTGCTTGGAAAAAAGAAATATAATCAGAATGTATTCTAAACGTAGATATCAGTGTATTAATGGGCAAAACTGATGTTCTCATTAAAAAAAAAATACTCGCATAAATCCTTCATTACAGATGAGTTCTGTAACTTGTAAATAAAGAAAAAATGTTTGAATGCCTGAAAAATGTCGTCCGTTTTTAAAGCACTTCATTACTCTCGACCAAAATTGGTATACAAACCTAGCAAACACTGGAGATGTTGTGGGGGGGGGGGGGGAGGAGGAGGAGGAGGAAAGAAGAAAGAGAACAAAATTTGGCAAAAATAATGTGACTTGGAGTACTCACCTTTTGAATCTCCCCATTGGTAAGAGTCTTCTCACTGTTTGTCATGCTTGTTATGTTAATCATTGCCAGGTGAGCAGGAAGCGTCTCCGACCTACAAGATCTTTCAGATATCCCAAGTAAACTTTCCTTCTTATATCCACCGATCTGAAGACGTTGTCAGACTTCTTTCCAGTAATACAACAAATCCACAAGTCATTTTTAGGGGAAGAACACTTGTCATCTGATGTTTTAACTTCCTATTTTAATGACTTGGAATTATAAAAATAATTGACGCTTAGTTTGAAGTACGAAATGCCGGTAAGGACTCACTGACATATATATGACATATCCGGGGGCTGATGTTTGATGCTCACGATTAGCTGTTACCCGACACCACGATGTGCTCACGTCGAAGTTGCTACACTCAAGGCTAATGAGCAGGGCATGTGATCTGCAAAAGCTGATGGAGCGAGGTACCGTAAGACGGGAGGCGAATGAAGATACAAGCCAGACTGATCATCTTGAATTTGTAGAATATGAAAATTTGTCACTAGTATCAGACTGTTAAATGATGATCTGGATGCCTTGACTTGACCTTAATCCATCAGGTCTTGGTTCAAAGTTTCTTGAGCGAGTTCATGGAAGAAACCTAAAGGAGAAAGAAGGAGCATCATTTTACAAGATCTCACAATGTCTGTCTAGATCTTCCTGTAATGTATCTTGTGATATGAAGTAATAATAATAATCATAATAACTAAGACCGGAGAATAGAAATATTGATTTAAAAAATAAGGTAAGAGCAAAGCTTTATCCAGACATATGACAATGTGTTGCTGTTTTTCCTGTCATAAAACACTGTATTTCAATTGATTTAAACACAAACAATTGCATTCCAGCTTATCAAAACATAAAACATTGCCTTCCAGCGTATCAAAACATAAAACATTGCCCTCCAGCTTATCAAAACATAAAACATTACCTTCCAGCTTAGCAAAACACAAAACATTGCATTCCAGCTTCTCAATACATAAAACATTGCCTTCCAGCTTATCAAAACATAAAACATTACCTTTCAGCTTATCATAACATAAAACATTACCTTTCAGCTTATTAAAATATAAAACATAGCCTTCCAGCTTATCAAAACGTAACCTTCCAGCTTATCAAAAAGTAAAACATTACCTTCCAGCTTACCAAAATATAAAACATTACCTTCCAGCTTACCAAAACATAAAACATTACCTTTCAGCTTATCAAAACATAAAACATTACCTTTCAGCTTATTAAAATATAAAACATTGCCTTCCAGCTTATCAAAACGTAAAACATTACCTTCCAGCTTACCAAAACATAAAACATTACCTTCTAACTTATCAAAATATAAAACATTACCTTCTAACTTATCAAAACATAAAACATTACCTTCCAGCTTAACAAAACATAAAACATTACCTTCCAGCTTAACAAAACATAAAACATTACCTTCCAGCTTAACAAAACATAAAACATTACCTTCCAGCTTAACAAAACATAAAACATTACCTTCTAACTTAACAAAACATAAAACATTACCTTCCAGCTTAACAAAACATAAAACATTACCTTCTAACTTAACAAAACATAAAACATTACCTTCCAGCTTAACAAAACATAAAACATTACCTTCTAACTTAACAAAACATAAAACATTACCTTCCAGCTTAACAAAACATAAAACATTACCTTCCAGCTTAACAAAACATAAAACATTACCTTCCAGCTTAACAAAACATAAAACATTACCTTCTAACTTAACAAAACATAAAACATTACCTTCTAACTTAACAAAACATAAAACATTACCTTCTAACTTAACAAAACATAAAACATTACCTTCTAACTTAACAAAACATAAAACATTACCTTCCAGCTTAACAAAACATAAAACATTACCTTCCAGCTTAACAAAACATAAAACATTACCTTCCAGCTTAACAAAACATAAAACATTACCTTCCAGCTTAACAAAACATAAAACATTACCTTCTAACTTAACAAAACATAAAACATTACCTTCTAACTTAACAAAACATAAAACATTACCTTCTAACTTAACAAAACATAAAACATTACCTTCTAACTTAACAAAACATAAAACATTACCTTCTAACTTAACAAAACATAAAACATTACCTTCTAACTTAACAAAACATAAAACATTACCTTCTAACTTAACAAAACATAAAACATTACCTTCTAACTTAACAAAACATAAAACAACGGACTGCAACGGTTATAACCGCTATTTTTTGTCAGACAACAATAAATAAAAACGAGAAAACAAACAAACAAACAAACAAACAAACAAACAAACAAACAAACGAATAACTGGAGTAAAAAAAAAGTAAACATTTTAAAACTCACGAAGACGAAATGAAAACAAACATCCCAGAATGAAATCACTTCAAGAGCTTCTTTAGTGTTTTCTTTGCATGGACGATTAGAAATATATATTTTCTATTAAGGAAGTTTTTTTTTTTTTTTTTTAATGTGAAGATGGATTAACTACACGCGCTACTATATTGTAATTTCAGAAAACAAGCCCTAATCCTAGCCAACAGCGTTAAAAAAAATAGAACGCACACACACACACGCACATATACGCCATCATCACTTCCTTCCGGATGAAATCACGGTTTTTAATAAACCAACACACCAGGCTGAAGGGCGCCTGCAGTAAGCTGTACTGTACAGAACGGAACAAAGTGAAAGCGGAAACTTAATGCACGGCTGTAGATTTCGCCCGAGTCTCTCTCCCACCCCCTCCCCCCCGGGCCTGTCTACGGTCTCAACTTCAGCCACTTTAAAAACGTCACGCTGTGCCACACTCGAGAGTAATAGCAAAGACAGAAGAAAATAATATATATACACATTTGTCTACATTTCTACAGTATCAGCACGGCAACTCTACGTATAACAAAGGCGGAGCTTATTTTAAAGGTACATTTTACTCCTTTCACTGACTTGCATAAACAGAGAGCGCTGGAAGTGTATACAAGATATATAAGGGAAGATCTAGATACATGGAACTTCTCTCTCCTGTGGTTTTTCAGGTGCGTGAAAAGAGACAGTGTGCGCTTGTGTACCGGATATATGGGGCAGGGTGAGACTGTGAGTAAGAGGGTGTATGAAAGTGAAAGAGAGAGAGAGAGAGAGATGAGGGGGGAGAGGGAGGCAGAAGGAGATGAGAAATTGTATATTTAAATATAAAGCGGAGATGAACTAATATATTTATATAAAAAAATAGTACTTTTGAAATAATAAAGATAAAATTATATCATATGCGAGAGAGAGGGAGAGAGAGAGAGGGTCAGAGAGTATATGAAAGAGTTAGAGACACAGAGACTGAGAGAGAATGAGAGAAAAAGAATATGAGAGAAAGAGAGAGAGAAAAGAATAGAGAAAGAGAGAGTATGAAAGACAAAGAGAGAGTATATGAGAGAAGACGAAGACAGACACAGAGAGAGAGAAAGAGAGAGGGAGAGAGAGATAGGACAGATATAAGAAACAATGAATAGACAAAACGAACAGATGAACGAGCTTTATTTTAATTATAAAAAAACATGACTAAAAGTTAAATAATAAAACTGAAATAACAAAACACTTTGAAACTTCACTCTTATCAACATCTTCAGTGCAGGAAAAACCAAGGGTAAATGCTGTGTATGACATTCTTTCCAGCGAACCATTGTAACGGCAAGAAAAGAGAAGATATCAAGAATAAATGCATTTTAATATCTTTGTTCTTATCACATAACTATGTTTATTAGAACGAGAGAGGCAATATATGACTTAGAACAAGAACGTTTATGTGCTCTTATCACTCCACTTCGTTTATCTGGGAAGGGAGACTTAAGAGGCAAAGGCTTGTATATGGCAGAAATAAACCAGTTAATTAAGATGAGCCCTTCAATCTGGTTGGCTGAGTGGTTGGGGCTCGGTCTACTAATCCGGTGGTACCAGGTTGAAGACCCAGCAGTTGGGATTTTTTTTTCCTGTTTTTACTTGCCAGTTGTACTTATATGTTTAATTAGAGATATACATGTATGTTCCTGCAGGGGACATGTACATGAATGAATGAATGAATGAATGGTACGAATCAATCAATCATTTGCGTGTTCCTTGTGGAACTTTGCCTCCCTAACAGCTCTCCTGTAGGCCTCTCGGTTGTAAGCAAGATGCCCTACTACTGATCCATCCATTTCCAGATCGTCAACGATGTCTTGCAGCCATCTTCGCCTTGCTCTTCCTCTCTTTCTTTTTCCCATATGTACCCTTCCAAGACGGTCTTCTCTAAATTCTCATGAAGTTTAATTTGTTCAAAATATTTACATTTTCTCTATTTAATCCTCTTTACTAGTCAGCCTTCTTCAATATTAAGTTCGTGTAGTATGGATATATATATATATATGTTCTTTTTCGTGCCCATGATATTTGAAGAACTCTTCTGTAGCATTTACATTCAAAGGCATTTATGTGTTTCTCAGTTGGTTTGTTAAGTGTTCAGGTCTCACAGGCATATGTTTCGATGGGAAAGATGCATGCCCTTAAAAAGGTACCAACCTACCAAAAAAAGGCCCAGGGTTCACCCAACCTCTAAAAATGGATGCCAGAGAAATCTTGGAAGGTAAATGCGGTCAGGCGGGATACTGACCACGTCAGACTTTCGTGTGCTGAAGGTCTTGGAAATAACAGCTGTATTCCTAATTTGCTTTAATGGTATGGAAACTGTGATTTTATCTTTTTTACCAAGTACTTAAATGTTACATCAAGGCAATTTTATTTTATGGGCGTGAAGCATGGTCCATGAATAAAGAGAGTACAGCGAGAATCGGAGGCAATGAAAATATGGTTCATAAGAAGGATGTTGAAGGTACCAGGGACAGCTAAGAAAACCAACGCAGAAGTCTTAAGAGAGGCTGGATTTTAAATTGCAGCAAAGATCAGAGGCAGACAAGCGAGATTTGTAGGACATTTTCTGAGAAGAGGAAAACTGGAACACATTGCGGCAACATGAAAAACTGAGGGAAGAAGAAACAGAAGAAGACAGAGAGTGAAGTTACTGGATGGGGCTGTCAGTGTGGCTAGGAAGAAAGTCACCGGTGGATTTCATAATCAAGTCTAAAGACAGGGAATTGTGGAGAGAAATGATCGCCTACGCCACGCGGCACTTGATTGATTGACCTTTTTACCTACACCTTCAGTTCTCATGACAAAATTGAAGATGAGCGGTAAAGGTGCATAAACATAAAACGAACTTATTATTTACATCTTTTTTACCTGCAGTTAAACTTATTTGCTAGAAAGATGTTATATGTCCTCTCTCCCTTTTTTCAATATCTAAACAAAAACAATAACATCTATACTTTGAACAGCTATCCCATCTAGTTCACGCCTTCATGTGTTTGAATCCCCGCGTTGGTAACAGGTACCTTACTGTTTGCCATACTTGCAGGGTCAAGCTGCTTACGTCCGCACTTTTTCTCCGATGTCAGAACTTTTCTGACTACACATGGAATGGTAAACCCAGCCTCTAAATCGAAGGTCTTTTGAAAACACATAAGATACAATTGCTAGTGCTATTGTTCTTGTTGTTTAACATGATTCTTCAGGTTAATGTAACGAGTACCCATAGGTCCCCTCATGTTACCCTTAACTTCACTTATTATTTATAACGTAACCATTTTATGTTGCTCTATAGTACAGCTCTCCCTGTAACACACATAATTATGTGATAAGGTGTGCTTGGACACAGCTAATTTAACTAGAGTAGTATGTGTTGAAAGAAACAGTTTTGTTTCTTAATTTCCTGCTAAAAATATTCGTTCAAGTGTGCGTATTTGTGGGTTTTCAACAATTTATCGAATTTATTACAATTAAAAAAAAGTATCACCACTATCACTCTGTAATGTTACGCAATGGAGTTTTAGTAATTCCAGTACCCCACTTGTGTGATGTTTCAGACATTTCATTATGAAACATGGCTGACGTTTAAAACTGCCAAGAAGAAGAAGAACAATGGATGTAATGAAATATTACAGGGTGTGGTAGCAAGAACACTGACATACGACTTTGATCTCAGCTGAGATCTTTGACTCTCTGTGCCACACTGCTGTCCGACTGCATACTCTTGCTGACTGCATACTCTTGCTGACTGTATACTCTCGCATCATCATTACATCCGCAGCCTTAATTCGGAACAGAGATAGGAAAATACCTTTTGATTGGTCACTTTTACTCTCATGCCTTTAAACAAAAATTGTACCCGAATGCCTGGCTTGGGGTTGTAGCAGTCAACAGGCAGGTTGAATATTTTTTACTATTAAAACTTCTGTTCTGGTCATGAATCATAACTGACAGCTTTAAGGTCCTTTGACAAGTCAAATAACCTACAGCAAATGCAGTAGAATCAGATCAAAAGAGTTAAAGAAAACGTAGCGCTCCTGACTATACAATGTCAGTATTTACTGTATCAAAGAGCCACAGAAATGAAACCTTCAATGAGCTGAGAACAACAACATACCAGATATGTAAGCTTTTCCCAAGAGTAGTAACACAGTGGATTCCATGAGATATACCAAGTAACGAAACAGCCGACATTCAAGCAAAAGAAGGTGGTAAACTAGATACAAGCATGACAGATGAGGGAGCTAAATCTGTGATAAAAATAAACACTCAAAAGTAAATGGGCAAAAGAGCATCATGGCCATTAAAAAAAACGACTCAGCAGAGAGGGGCGAGAGATCATTCTTCGGCACCGCACCGGTCACAACAGACTGAACTACCACCTTCTCAACAGGGTCATGATGGTCTGACCGCCAGGTGCACATTTGGCACTTGTAAGATGACGGGAGAACATATTCTACAAGAGTACTCAATAATTAAGATGCAGATAAAAACAGGCGTGGTCAATACATATATCAGTTCAAGAGAAGCTATATGGGGATATACACCAAGTTCATCAACTCCAGCTGACCATCGACTACTTCAGGATGATGCAAGTTGACTTCTGGGAATGAAAGAAGAAGACGAAGGCTTGTATTTTCTGCAAGTTTCGATTAGAAAGTTGTTATAAGCGTTGCAGTACCCACCTGTTTCGTTCAATCAGAACGTCAGGTAAAATAAATAGGGTAAAATCCTAGCATACCTTGTCATATAATTATATGTGCTACAGGGAGAGTTACATTACATGATCTAGAACAAGAACTCCATGTTAAGTTAAATGTCAAGTTATAAATAATAAGTCTTGCTAAAGGCAACATTAGAGGACATATGAGTCTTAAATTAATCTGAAGAAGCATGTCAGTTAACAAGAACAATAAAAAAAAAACCAAACAATTTGCATCTTATTTGTCTTCAAAAGAATTTCGATTTAGAAGTTCGATATAATTCATCGTGTGATCAGAAATACTACATCGTTGTAGCAATAGTGCAGACGTAAATAACTTATCCAGAAGGCAACAAATAAAACAGAATAAATTGTTTATCTTCTCTAGAAAGAGAAAATCCCTCGCCTGATTCTTTAAACTTCAGGCTCTGTAAGGGATCAGACATGCAAAAGAAGTTGGTAGGAACTACGGACTGAAAACCTGCCTGCGCCTGACTGTTGCTATGTACACTTTGTTAGTTGTTAAACTGTGATGAATGCATGAACTGAACAAGTTTAACTCAGCAATGAAAATAAGAAAAGGAACTTTCTCTGCTGGCAAAAGATGAAAGCTTTAGACAAGTGATTCCTGACGACAAGGTAGATGACTCCATGGGGAGGAACCTCAAGTCCAAGGGAAAGGATTTCAAATATAAAAGATTTTATAGCCCGGGGAAAATCTTTCTGGATGATGATGTAGTGGATGGTTCGGGATTGAAAAGGAAGGACTGGCACCTGGTACGTTGAAAATCACTGATTTAGACGAACGTATAAAGATGCTGAAGATTAAAGAAATATGGACGGAAAGAAGGAGGAATCAAATGAACTATACTTGTCTTGTGTGTCAGGTCAGTTCCGCTTGCTGTCGTACCACAGGAAGTGGTAGCGACTGTGAATATGTGACTTGTGTATGGGAATAATCCATTTTAAATGTAAATCTATATAAATGTAAATATATATATGAGAGAGAGAGAGAGAGAGAGAGAGAGAGAGAGAGAGAGAGAGATAACGCTTTTTTAAAGTTTAAAATATCCTGTAGTTGTTTGCAGACATGTGGACCACATGTTGTTTTGGAGCTGATGGTCAGATTTGACAGGAGAAGTGGCCAAGTCACCTTGATCATGTCAGCAGCCCAGGCAGAGCAAGAGAGACACTCATCAAAATCGTATTCAGAAACTTTCACGAACTCCTGTCTCCCTGCTTGAAAACCGTCTAAAAAAAAAAAAAACCCGAGAAGAGCCATTATTTTAGTAGGCCATGCGTCATAGTAGTGTATGCGAGACGTAAAATATATGGCCTATCTATCTAACAGTGCGTGTAAATACATGCGCGGCTTCTATATAGCTCAATTCTAGTGCCTCAAGTACTAAGCTACATTCAAGTCGGCGGCGCGATGTTGTGCCAATGTAAACAACTATGGGGACCCGCTTCGCAGCTGTATGATTTATTATGCGTGCGCTTCTCTGTAATACTGACCTACACTGCAGACAGATACGCATGTGTCGTGTTGTCATCTAGGGCAATGTTTCTCATTCCTCCTTGCACGGAACCTTAGCTTTTGCCTCTTTATTATTAAGAAAGCTGAATCATAGTTTTACTTGCCAATTGTACTTATATGTTTAATTAGAGATATACATGTATGAATCTTATGGACAGGACGGATAAACTGAAGATGGTGACCGAGGAATTGAGACAGGAAGAGGAAAGGGCACGTGTTGATAATATATATCTAAGAGGATGAAGAACAGAGGTGTGAGGAGGAGGAGGAAGGGAGACTCGGTTCGCTCGCTGATAGGATTAAAGGTTGCTAGAACCAGTAGTTGACTGGCACAAATAATGCTCACACTCTGCGGTGGTTATTAAAACTGAGAGAGATGAGCCGCGTGTGCGGTGATGCTAATTTCTAGATTCGAGAAGAAAGAGTTTTTCAGTTTCTCTTGAATTCAGATTACTTTGTGAAATGTAGAAATCTAATGTTACTCATGAAACTGTTAGGCAATACGTAATTTTAATTAGTTAACCTTTTTTTGCAAATAATAATGAATATAATAAGTTTTGAACTTCAATACTGAACTGCAGCGCCAAGATTTGTGCAAGAAATCTTGGTGGAAAACAAAAACAGTAAGGAATGTATAACGGCACGTTCGTCCAAAAAGGTGGTTTTGAAGCAGACAGATATTTTCTGTTGTAGATTTTAACAAGAATAATTTTTTCTGAATATTTTTTCTCATGCATTGTTATACAATTGTTGGGTTGTATAATAGACCGCAGTAAGAACGGACAGTGTTTATGTTACAAGGAGCGGTTTCTCTGCGCTTCCGTCTTCCGCATTCAGATCCGGCCATCGTTTCCTTCTCGAATGAAACTGCGCTGTAAAGGCTGAAACTTCTCTCCATTTAATTCTATCTTTAGCCCTTACTTCTGAGACCTCGTGGTTGATTACATTTTTCTATCAGCCACAAGGTAAAGAATAATGTGGCCCAAAAAAAATCGTCGGAAGAGAAATCTTAGAAACAGTAACCCTTTTCTCTTATCTTTTCAGTTGCCGAGAAAGTCTAAATCAACGGATGAGCTGTCACGTCCAGTGTGAGGATAGGAGCATCTGAGTGGAGCCGTGGGTAGAGCGAGCATCTCTCGAGACGAGGGTCGGTGACTGAATCCTGCCTGAGGGCGTCCTAAATCCAGCTGTAGGAATGGATGCCTGACGCCTCCCGGGCTTTGGAAGAGAACATCAGTCCGTTATGATGCCGTATCTGTTAACAGGTTAGGAGCAATAGAGGTCTAAACATCACCTATAAGCTTTAATAGCACGAAGCAGGTTGAAGGTTAATATGGAAGCGTTATCTCCCAATATGTGTCAGTGGCATGACGAATTTGGTATTTTTACTTTCAACCTTGTGACGGTTGGATGTGAAAATGAAAACTTTCTCACCCTAAGTTTCTTGAAGCCGAAACACGAGCAGTTTTGGAGAATATAATGAGCAATTTCGAATGTCTGTCACGTCCATATGATTGAACCCTCAGTTACAATATAAACAAATAATAAAATAATTTAGTTCAATGTCTCTTGCTTCCAGATGAAAATAATTACCCGTTCCTTTCCTCGCAGAAGATGGTGGTAATTATGTACAACTTTTGTTCTCGCTGTTGTCTGCTATCCTCTATAATAGCTGACTTTTCATGTTTCTCTAATCAGCGCCATGAAGATACAGAATACACAGAAAACGAATCGGATAGGGAGTGATAGGACTTGTTAATCCCCGAACAGGATCTTTCTTCTGATTCCTCTGCGCTTGCCCTAAAAAGAGCATTGATTACGTTATGTCGCTGTTATATGCTTGCGGTCCGACACATCCTACTTCGGTTAGGGGTATTTTTGGAGCCGGATTCGTCTTCCCATTGCGATCCCTGTTCACTCGACGAGACTGTTGTCTGATTTCAGAGGCACAACTGGGAAATAATATATAGGGTCGTTTCGGTTATAGTTCGCCAACACTGACGAGTCACACAACGTCATCTCAGTTAGCTTAGGCACTGCATCTTCGCTCGCAGAGAGATTCAAGATTTAGATTCCTTAACAGATTCTACTGCCGTGAGCGGCCTGGTTGGCTGAGCCGTTTGGAACTCAGTCTACTAATCCGATGGTGTTCAAGTCCCAGCATTGGGGATTTTTTTTTTCTGGTATCACTACACCAAAAAGACCCCCGGGTGCACATACCCTCTTAAAATTGGTACCATAGAAATCTGGGAATGTAAATGCGGCCAGATGAGATACTGACCATATCACACTTTCATGTGCCGAAGGTCTTCGAAATACGGACCTAGCACCGTATTCCCAATACGGAAACGGAAATTTTACCTTCACCTTTTCCCACCATGACGAATAGTGTGTGAGCCCTAGCATGTTTGTTAGAATGGCGGCACATATCCAACTGTTTACTGCAGCACTGCGATGACACGTAACGTTCTGGACTGGCTTTAGCTCTCTAGCTTTTATAACCACTTCGCCGTCACCTCCAGCGCTATCATCCTTGCCATTCTAATAATTGTCTATTTTATGAAAAAAAAAGTTGAGAAACATTGATCAAAAGAACAGTCGTTCCCACATACACGAGTTAGGAATTTTCGAACGTCATTAAAACCAGCGTAACACTACATGGACGTTGAACAAAAGCCGTATTCAAATAGAATGAAAAAGAAAAAAATGATATCTCGCGGTTCGATTTATCTTTCAACTGCCAATGTGAATGAAATGTTCATCTATACAATAACCGCCATGAATGTGCTAGAGTCTTTGATCCATTCAAAGAAATCAAAGCGAACTGAACAACCAGTAACATCAAAATCGATTGATTCGTTTTATCTAATTTCAACTTCTGAAATGTAGAAAAGTTCTATTTCAGAAGGTTTGGGGTAACGAAAGTATGTAGAAATGTGTTTATAATCCCACGCGTTCGTCAGATGATTTTGAGCATACACAATAATCCAAACGAACTGATAAAGAAACCTGCCTTATGTCAGCTTCAAGTTCACATAGGTAAAGGAAAGTCGAATTATTCAGCCTTTGACAAAAATCGACCTGCCAATGTTGTTGTATTGTTCATTTCGATTTAATCTGCTCCATGTTATCATATTCGCCAGTGTGGTTACGGGGTCCCAGATCTGAGGAGAAAAGAATAGGACCACTGCCACCTTCCACGTTTGTCGTAAGAAGCGACTAAGGAGGTTGGGGAATAGGCCAACGACCTGTTCCCTGGAGTGTTACAGAAACAAGGAGAGGAAAACCAGGAAACTTTGTCTTGGAAAAGGAAGGGACTCTGTTAACAGAGCCGCATGACGTTGTGCAGTCAAAGCCGAACGGAAGCCGCGGAACCGACATCCCAGTGCTCAGAGACAAGGGATACACGTGGAAGGAACCAGAGAATAATTCCAAGAACAGGGATGACTGGAGAGCCTTTATCGGTGGCCTACGCTTTCAAGGGAGTGAAAGGCGATGATGATTATGTTTTCATATCATCGATTCATGTCCCCGCTGTTGGCAGCAGTTTTCTATGAACGTTATCTTTATTTTGACTTCCTCACTTCTCTTGTCTCTGACAATTTAATTACTTTTCTTTATATTCTGTTACGTTTATCAAGTCAAATTTTCATAAAATGGTTCAATTTCTTGGTTCTTTACATCTGTCATATACGTGGGGACGTATAAAAATAATTTAAAATAATGATTTTGTTCTATAAAATCTAAATCGAGCTGTAGACAGTTATTATACAGATATAACTATTTCACATCTCTCTAGATATGTGTGTCCGAATGTACGTTAGCCATTTAGGAAACATGACATCAGCAGGCCAGATGACAGATGGCTGTAAAGAAGTTCCGTAAAACCCAGTCTGCCGGAAAACTGATGTTCATACTCTTTTGGGACTGTGAAGGTACACAACATACTCAGAGGACCAACTGTCAACAGCGAAGCACACTGTGACCTGCTTGAGAACGGCTCAAAACCTGCAGTCAGGTCAAAACACCCTGGGTTTCCTCAGTTCTGGTGAGCTGTTACAGCACGATAAGGTGCTGTCTCACACAGCACATGCAACAGCTCAACAAAGTTCAAATTCGCCTTTGGAGTGTATTCCACATCCAGCATGCTCACCCGACCTTGCACTATGTGATTATCATGTGTTTGGACCCCTCAGGAAGACGCTAGATGGGAATAAATTCAGTACGGACGAAGAGACTAAAGATGCAGCGCACAGTTAACTACAGGGTCAATCAGAAGATCTTGTTTTTGTGGAGGAAATTAGTGAAGAGCTGGCAGACTTGCATTGAAAGTGGCTGGGACTATGTTGGAAGGTCATAAGGAGTCTTCAGTCATATGTGCATATTTTACTGAAATTAAAAAATAAAGGTTATTTTTTTTTTGTGGACTCACCCTCTTATTTATTATCGCTTTATGACAGTATACAAAGTACGGTTTAACAAAAAACTTTGTACAACAGCTCTGTACCTGGAGTGTGCAGTAATATGAGAGGGCTTATTGTAAGGGGAAAGGGGGGGAGAGGGTGAAGGAGGATTCCGAGCAATGCTCCCTTTAACGTCCGCTCATAAATTTTTCATGTCGCTCGGTTCATTTGTTACATTTACATTACTTTTCAGGTTATTCTGATCATAAATTGTCGGATCACATAAATTATGGCTCTTGGAATATTATTCATTCACATACGGGATTATTGTCTGGAGGGAACATTGACTCCAAGTAGGAAAACTAGATTAAGATAGAGTACTTGAAATGTGTGCTTCTTTTTTTTTTATTTAAATTTAATTCCAAGTGGTCTGAGAAATGGCGACATATCATTGGCTCCAGGAATCCTGGATCTGGACATAAAGATGTGAACCACTGGCTTGATACAACCAAATATTTACATGTAATCATGGTTTTGTATTATGGACACTTAGCAATTTAGAGTAATGTAGGCGAAACAGGAGTTGTAACCCGTTTTGAAAAAAAAAACACTTATAATCCGTGACCTTAAGGTCGAGAATAAAACAGTATTAAATTCATGTGCAGCCCGCCCTATATATCACTAGTTCATGACAAACTTTAGCATCAATGCATGACAAATGTATACTAGAATTCATGATAAGCTTTACTTACATCTCATGACAAATTTTTACCACGAGCTTAATATTCAAAACTTCTCTTAAGTGTATTCACTTTTCAGCAGGAGGAGGTTTTAGCTGTGTCAGTGTAAACTTTAGTTGGTTGAGAACTATTTCAAGAATTCTGACCTGACAACGACTGAACTTACCTAGGCGGCACTGCTATAGTATTAAACATTCCGCAATCTGAGTTTATTTATCTTGGCCGTCATTAAACTTGTCAATTGGTAACATGTTATTTCAAATAACTAGAGATAATGTTGCAGAAAGACCTTTTTCTGTTCGTGTTTTTTTTTCAGCGTTAGTTTGCTGGAATTCAGGCGAAGTCTTTGTTTTTTCTAGATTATTTTTGAATACTTGAAATATAAACTAGAAGTGATTTTCCAGTGGTATTCGGTGTTTCATTCAGCCACTGACACCCGTGCTTGCAGTGATGGTTTGAGACGGGTGTTATCAGTCACCGCAGGACTGTTTCGTTATCAGTCACTGGAGAACAGTTTTTGTTATCAGTCACTGGAGGACTGTTTTTGTTATAAATCACCGGAGTACCGTTTATGTTATCAGTCACTGGATGATTGTTTTTGTTATCAGTCACTGGAGGACTGTTTTTGTTATAAATCACCGGAGTACCGTTTATGTTATCAGTCACTGGATGACTGTTTTTGTTATCAGTCACTGGAGGACTGTTTTTGTTATAAATCACCGGAGTACCGTTTATGTTATCAACCACTGGAGGGCTGTTTTTGTTATCAGTCACTGGAGGACTGTTTCTGTTATCAATCACCGGAGTACCGTTTATGTTATCAGTCATTGGAGGACTGTTTTTGTTATCAGTCACTGGAGGGCTGTTTTTGTTATCAGTCACTGTAGGGCTGTTTTTGTTATCAGTCACTGGAGGGCTGTTTTTTTCAGTCACTGGAGGGCTGTTTTTTCCGTCACTGGAGGGCTATTTTTGTTATCAGTCACCGGAGGAATGTTTCTGTTATCAGTCACTGGAAGATTGTTTTTGTTATCAGTCACTGGAGGGCTGTTTTTGTTATCAGTCACTGGAGGGCTGTTTGTGTTATCAGTCACTGGAGGGCTGTTTTTGTTATCAGTCACTGGAGGACTATCTTCGTTATCAGTCACTGGGGGACTGTTTTTGGTATCAGTCACTGGAGGGCTGTTTTTGTTATCAGTCACTGGAGGACTGTTTCTGTTATCAGCCACTGGAGGGCTGTTTTTTGCTATCAATCACCGGAGGACTGTTTTTGTTATCAGTCACTGGAGGACAGTTTTTGTACCCGTACCTACCTACCGCTGGATATAAGCGCAGGCCGCCGGCTCTGAGTCGCACAAGCAAAACTTTTAGAGCAAGAAGTCAAGTCACTATCGACTAGCCATCTCCCGCTCCCCAGAAACTATGTACTTTTCACGAGGTTTAAATATTAATGATTGTAAGCAAAGCTTTTAACGAAGAGGCCTTTAAAGTTCCTCAGAGTAAAACCCTTCGTAAAGTAACCGTTTGAAGAGTCTGCAGTTTGATTTGTGTATCAGCTCTTTCACTCTTGAAGTAGTTTACATGCCGTACCAAAATAAAGTTTGATAATAAATTTTGGTAAAAAGAAACTGGAAGGAAGTTTCTGTGTGATTTATAAAATGGAATGGGTTAAGAATGTATAATTTTTCGTTTTATTTAGATTTCGCCTAATTATCTTCCTGAGCATTGGTTAGCATGGGTTTGCAAGATCTACCAACACCGCCAGTAGCGTTTTGGAGTGTTAAATTGTATCACTTAAATTTGAAAGTTTGCTTTGGGTTTCAGAGAATTCTCTTACAAGTTGCTAAATCCAGATTTTAAACTGACTACATAATATCAGGTGAATATAAAGTAAACAGATTACATAATATTAAGTGAATATACAAGACTTTCAACAGATTACATAATATCACGTGAATGTACAATCAAAATTTAAGAAAAAAATAACTTCTTTTATCTTCGGGTTTCTTTCTAATTTAATGAAAAGCCACATAAAACAAAGGGCACGGTTTTATGAGCAAGTTCTGCCTCTTTAACGTCAGACTGTCTTGAATAGAGTGACAGCTGTGTATTAAAGGACAGGTATGTGTGTCCAATTCTTGTCCGTGTCTAATTAAAAGCTCATTAGTTCGTTCTTTCTCTGCCAGTGTAATCAGACGGGGATACAGTCCTGGTTTTGGCATTTTAATATTGTTGATAATTTTAACTCGCAATACGTCATACATAAGCATGAACACAGTTGGCACCGGGACAAGAGATAACGACCAGACGTACTAGCAAACATTAACATTACATAAATATTATTTTGTAATAAATAACACGTAATCATCGGTGGTCTAATGGTAGAATGCTCGCCTGTCATGGGGATGACCCGAGTTAAGACTGCCGGTCGATGCAGCGTATTTTAGGGAACCGCGCTAGTATAGTAGATTAGACCCTCGCTTGCCGACCGGGCGACCTGGTTTCGATGTCCACTCACTCCCGTTGTTCACCCGACCTCAGGGAGAAAATGGATACCAGGGTTAACGCTCTGGGGAGGAAAAGAAATGCCACCCTTTAGCTACGGAGTTAGTGCTGACGGCAACACTAGTTGGGCGGTTTCTAGTCAACTGCTGACTGGGCAGCCGAGCACTTACGGTCTGACCGCGTGCGATGACTTTCGCTGACAGCGACTACCTGCAAATATCTTTACATGTGCCAGAAACTGGAAGTAAATAGAATCAGTATGTGTATGAAAGAGTTAGAGATAATAGTAATAATAATAATAATTGATGTGAAGGTTGACCGGTGCACACTGGAGTAAACAAGAGACTGAAAATCACGTGAGAGTTAAAAGAACAAGAAGACTTTTGAAAACTGAAAATGTGATCCGGAGTGTTGTAGGTCGATATAACTGTGCATCAGTTTTTCTCAGAATAGACGGTACCGCTCCATCCTCCCCCGCCCCCTACTTGAGGTGCTTTTTTTTTGGGGGGGGGAATCTAGGGAGCGGTAAGGAAGAGGAAAGCGGCAAAGTTGGGGAGAGGGGGGGGGGGAAACACGCTTAGGAAGCAGCGGGGGCGGCAGGCTGGAAAGTTCTGGAGCCATTGCTGTAGACAAACTCTACAACTGGTTTATTACACAGACAAACAATTAGAGAGAAGCTGGTTCTCTCTCCTATATAGGTACACACATGACAGAATCTTCAGCACCAAGAACACACGGAGCAATCGACTGCGCACGGGAAGAGACCGGAAGACACGACCCGGAATGTGGACAAAGTCGCCATAAGTTGACAAGCATAAGTTGTAGTAGCTTTCTGAAAAATGTGTCAAGGACAGAAAATAAGTGCAAATTTTGCCCTCTCTCTCTGTGTCGCTCTCTGTGTTTTTCTCTCTCTCTCTCTCTGTCTCTGTCTCTCTCTCCCTGCCTTTCTCTCTCTCTCTCTCTCACATACACAAAGAGCAAGACACTGAAACATCCATAACCAGAAAGAGCTATTAATATGTAGACATTATGAAACTCCCCAGCCTAAGCTTGTAATCTTTGTAAGCTTTTGTCGCTTTACAATTAATTATGGACGAATTCTTGCACAACAAAAAAACAAAACTTCCCGCCTGGAATTTAGAATTTAGGTAAATGTTGTTTTTTGCACTGTGTAAAACATTTCTATTGTTAGAACATTCTAAATACACTTACGTAGATGATATGGATCTGTGGTTTACGTGGAAATTCTCCCTACATTATGAGCACGTAAACAGCAACTCAGATAAAAACTTAGTGTCAAAGTGAGGTAATTTTCTGCAGTCTACGAGTATGTCTTCAAACGAGAATGAAGTACAAGTTGTGGTCAAACTTACAACAGATTTTCATTGTCACGATTATTCTTCTTTTTATTCTTCTTATTCTTCCTCTTATTCTTCCTCTTATTCTTCCTCTTATTCTTCTTCTTCTTCTTCTTCAGCTTTCCGAGCCATTAAGGCTCACTGCTGCAGATAAAGTTCGCCTCCATTCCTCTCTATTCCTAATCTTCTCTCTCCAGTTGATGACATCGATTTCTTTTACATCTGTTTCTGTGTTGTCTTTACATCTCTGTCTTAGTCTATCCCTTGGTCTTGTTTCCATATTTTTTCGATACATAATTTTCGTTTGCCTGTTCTCTTCTGTTCTTTCTACATGTCACAGCCAGCGTACTCTGTTCAGTTTCAAGACATTTATAATTCGTTGAGATTTAAATAAGCTGTTTAATTCAGTGTTCTTTCTAACTCTCCATTCTCCACTGTTGATATCCTTTATCGGCCCAAAGATTCTTCTTAGTATCTTGCTCTCAAAGATCTGCAATTGTTGTTCATCTTTCTTTGTTGTACTCCACGTTTCTGATCCATACGTGACAGTTGGTCTTATTATAGTTTTGTAGGATTTGGGACAGGATTTGGGATTTTAACAGATGACGCAAGGCGAAGTATATTTTATTCTCTATCTGTGCTCTGCTTTTAATTTCATAGCTTACTACGTTTCTTCTGTTTCTGTTGAAAGTTGTGCCTAGATGTTTGTGTGTTTCTGCTTTCCTAATGATCATCTCCAACATTTGTGCAATCTGGATCATTCTGCCTCTGGTCTCTTGATATCTTCCTATATTTTGTCTTATCTTGGTTATTGGTCAAGCCGACTTTTAATGCTACATCTTTCAGCTGTATGCAGGTATTGATGACTTCTTGCATAGTTTCCCCCAGTAGGTAGATGTCATCACCATATCCTAATATTTTAGCTTGTTATTATGAACTGCTTTTTTCTTTCACTTTTTCTGATTATATTTTCTAGTACTAGGTTGAAGAGCAATTGAGATAATTTATCACTTTGTTTTGAACCACTTCTTATATATAAGGATTCTGACTTTTTCCTTTATATATTACTATATTTTGTACATCTTCCATGCGTATTCTAGTCAAACTGATTAATTTATTAGGTATCTCAAATTCTTTCATCATTTTCAATAAGCAGCTCCTATCTATGCTGTCATAGGCTTTTTTTAAAAATCAATGAAAATATTATGTATTTCTTTTCCATATTTCCAGAACTTTTCTGCTCTTTGAGGTAGACAACATATTTGATCTACAGTTGATCTATTCTTTCTACAACCTGTTTGATAGTTCCCCAGTATGTTCTCGCTGTACTGTCAGAATTATAGTCACATAAAATGTTAGACAGTTACTTAGCAACAGTTTCAGTGTCAGAATTGTAGGAACACAAAATATAAGATATTTACTTAGCAAAATTTTCACTGTCAGAATTCTAGTCACACAAAATATAAAACATTTACTTAGCAACATTTTCATAGTCAGAATACTAGCAACATAAAATGTGAATATTTATTTTAACAATAGATTCATTGCCTATAAAGCCATTTGAGAGGAATGAGGATTATAAATTGAGGACAGATGTAAGGTCAAACATTCCCGACCTCCCAAAACAGACAGTTGCGTTACAATCGTGCAAATCCACTATATCTACAGTTAGTCGCGAGAGAAGCTGTTCAGTACAATGATGCTTTACGAGTTTCACACACACAAAGAAAACCTAACATCTACCAGCTTCAAACTTGTTTGTAAGAAAACTACTACTACTACTACTACTGCTGCTGCTGCTACTACTACTACTACTACTACTACTACTACTACTACTACTACTACTACTACTACTAATACTACTACTATTGCTGCTGCTGCAACTATTACTACTGCTACTACTACTACTACTAGTACTACTGCTGCTGCTACTACTTCTACTACTACTACTACTACTGCTGCTACTACTACTACTACTGCTACTACTACTACTACTGCTACTTCTACTACTACTGCTCCTGCTGCTGCTACTACTACTACCACTACTGCTGCTACTACTACTACTACTACTACTACTAATACTGCTACTACTACTGATGCTACTACTACTGCTGCTGCTGTTACTACTACTGCTCCTCCTACTGCTGCTGCTGCTACTACTACTACTACTACTACTACTACTACTACTACTACTACTACTACAGGGTTAAATGGTGGTAGTGAAGAAACATTTAATCATTTAATATGTCCATCAAAATGTATGCAAGTGTTCATTCCAGATATTACACATGTGTATGTGGAGACCGTGACGTGAATACGTTGACAGATCACGACACTTATTAGTTCATGTCCTCATTCAAGGCCAGCGCTACTGTTAGACTAACATACGCAGCTTATGGGGCACGCCTTAACGGGACTCTATACTGACCTTTGAGGGGGACTATATAGTTTTATACATGTTAGCTAGCCTTATCTATTTTGTATAATAATTTGACACAGGGTCTTGACCCTTACTCAGCACGATGTACTTAAAAAAAAACCATCTCTTTGTTCTGATGTAGAAGGTTCATCTATGTAGGCACAGAAAAGCATTGAAGACTATATGATGGCACAAAGAATTACAGCGGGCCAAGACCCTGTACCACCTCTCTGGTGTTTCCAGTAACAGCCTCACTCTGGCCAAAAAAAAAGGGGGGAAGAGTGGGAGGGGGAGGTGGAGAAGTAGAGGGAAGACGGAGAAATCTCTATGGTTCTCAAACAACGGAGTCTGTACAGTAATCTTGCCCTACAAACCTTCACGACATCGGCAGAAAAGAACATCCTCTCTCGTTTCCAAGAACATAGAGCAGGAATAAGAAGAACTGGGAACAGCGAGGTCACTTTCTATGAAAAGGGAAACTACCCGGTAGTGATTTTTTTTTTTCCTTTAAGCGTCTTCGTATTGTAGAAAACCTTACAAAAATGCAACGGCAAATTTTGTCGTCGAAAAACTGGCTGAGCGGTTCTTACATATTCTGGAAATAAAGGCTCAAATCTCTGACATAATTATTCGACTGTCCTTTAGTTCATTTTTGGTCTTAATTCTCGATAACTGTTCATGTTTGTCTCCTTTATTTATTATACCCTCAACAAATACATCCTTTATTTACTACCAGCAACAAGTACTTAATATTCTCCTTTATTTATTACCATCAATAAGTACTTAACATTCTCCTTTATTTCTTACCTTCAACAAGTACTTAACATTCTCCTTTATTTATTACCCTCAACAAGTACTTAACATTCTCCTTTATTTATTACCCTCAACAAATACTTAATATTCTCCTTTATTTATTACCCTCAACAAGTACTTAACATTCTCTTTTATTTATTACCTTCAACAAATACTTAATATTCTCTTTTATTTATTACCCTCAACAAGTACTTAACATTCTCTTTTATTTATTACCCTCAACAAATACTTAACCTTCTCCTTTATTTATTAACCTTAACAAATACTTAATATTTTCCTTTATTTATTACCTTCAACAAATACTTAATATTTTCCTTTATTTATTACCTTCAACAAATACTTAATATTTTTCTTTATTTATTACCTTCAACAAATACTTAATATTTTCCTTTATTTATTATCTTCAACAAGTACTTTAATATTCTCCTTTATTTATTGCCCTCAACAAATACTTCCTTTATTTATTACCTTGAACAAGTAATTAATATTCCCTTTTATTTTTTACCCTCAACAAGTACTTAACATCCAGAATGTCTTCACTGATTACAGTATTCTGGGTCGTTTGATTTCAACCTTCATCTAATTGTTTTATGGTGTGTATTCTAGGAATAGCCTCTAAAAATGGGTCCCAGAGAAATCTGGGGAGGCCTGATACTGACCACATCACACTTTCATGTGCTATTGGTCTTAGAAATACGAGCCTAACACCGCTTCCCCAATGTGGTTTCTTACATCTTACATCCTTCCCGCGCTGTTAAATGTCACATAGGGCTCGCATAGTTGTTTGCCAGGTTTTCCTGTTCTCGGCGAGTCTTTCAACTTCATCAAGGGATGTTATGCCCACTAAACTGGCTTCTCTTACAATGTCCTCTTTAGAGTTTCACGTGGTCGACCTCTTTTTCTTCGGCATGTTGTGGTCCACTTGATAGCTTGTTTTGGTATTATCTGATTGTTTCTTCTCATCACATGGCCTACACATGTCCATCTTCTTTTTCTGATCACCCAGGTTGTTGTTTGCTCATCTGTCTTATCTCTGCGTTGTTCTTGATTTTTCCTTAGGCATTTGTTTTCAAAAGAGTCTAATTTTTTGTCTATTTCTTTAGTTGTTTTCCAGCTTTCACATACATAAATGAGGGTGGATATTACATTTGAATTAAATAATCTTAATTTGGTTTTTGTGCTTATAACTTTTTAATTCCATATGTTCTCAAGAATTTTGAAGGACAATGCTGCTTTCGCAATTCTGTCTTCCTTCCTGGTGTCACCATCCTGGTCTATGTAGCTGTCAAGGTATGCAACTGGTTTACTTCATCAGTAACTGTTCCTTCTACATATATTTTTCCGTCTTGATTATTGAGAAGATTCATTATTTTTGTTGTGTCTTTGTTAATTTCAAGACCTACTTTGCTAGCCAAGGAAGACAGGGAATTTGTTTTCTTTTCCTGCATCGATTTCACATTGTCACTGATAAGAGTTATGTCATCTGCAAAATCAAGATCTTCTATCTTCAATGTCTTAATGGTATGAAAAAGGAGATTTTACCTACATATGTAACCAAACTTTCCGCAGAATTCATATCTGATAAAAGTTGTTATTGTACAAGGTATAATTAGAGATAGTACACGACCCTGTGGTAAGCACAAATTCACATTGTGCTGAGCACAGTCGTATGTCGAGAGTATTTTTAATACGGGTGTTCTTTTCCTTTTAAATCTGCAACAATTTTCAGTTTCATGTCTTTTAACTTTTACCAAGCCCAACGTGACAATAAAGTTTCTGTATGTTCGGATTAAAATTTTATGACATAATTATTAGATCAAGAGAGTAGTACTAGTGTAATGTTTCCTATTTACTCAAAATCGGAACGCGAATTAGAATTCATCGATAATGCTTAAGGCTTTCTTTGTTGTTGTTGTTGTTTTTTTTCATTTTCGTTTCACCCCCACCCCCACCTCATAGGAAAATAATAGTATATCACTTGATTAGAAATACTAATTAGAATCTAGCACGAAGTATCTAAACCAAGCTGCGGTTGAAATAATCTACATTGAGTAATAACAGGGAAAGATCTTGCTGGAATGTTTTTTTTTTAATTGAAATTAGAAATAACGGAAGAAAATTATTTCCGGATCTTCCGTACTGAAGACTTAGGTATTTAAATAGCTGATCGTTACATAAAAGCAAGCAAATCTTAATTACTAATCCTTGCCATAGAAAACATTATGTAACACTTACCGGCTTTGGACTCTGATAAACACACAGGAATTACTCATGATAATCCTCGTCCCCAAGAAGCACACGCTAGCTAACTCCTCGGCATAGAAAAACACCGCAGAAACAGCACGTGCTCTCTTCTTGCCGCGAAAGACGGGCAAATCAAACTCCTTAACAAGGACGGAAACAAAGCACTTCAACAAGAACATGGAGAAACACACTTTGAGTCCTAGTTTGAGGACTTGTTACTGCTGTACTGTGGCTGCCATCACGGACACACAAGTGTTCCAAAGCCTACAAACTTGTAACGAGTCCTGCTAGTGGGGCAAGCCACACTAACACTCATTGTATGAAATGCGGCCTGCGACCTAGGAAGTCCACAGGCCAGAGGTTTGGACAGGTTGCTTCTCAACCACTAACTTGCTTCTATAATGAGTTTCCTATTATGACGTATGTTCCAGGGGCGAAACCTGTCAAGGATATGTCACATTTTCAAACGTTAAGTAAAGGATTTCTTTTTTAGATTATAAAAGAAATTGGTGTCGCCAACTGAAGAGAGAAGATTAGGAATAAAGAGGAATGGAGGCGAACTTCATCTGCAGCAGTGAGCCTTAATGGTTTGGAAAGCTGAAGAAGAAGAAGATACAGGACCTATAAATGTGTTACTTTACCGCGGGACGGGAGTTCATCAGATTCATTGCTCGGAAGCCCAAAGTGTTTTCATTGTTTAAAGGGAGAGGCGAGGGGAGGCGGAGGGCTTACTCCATTCTCAAGGATGATAGAAAAAAAAAAAAAACAACACAGAAAATGAGAAAAAAAAGCCCACAAACAAATGAAAGCAGGAAAAATATTAATATCACTGTAAAACCTCGTTTTCATTAACTTTTTCACTCCATAATTAATTTATCCATTTTCTGTTTGAATAATTTTTGATGAGAAATTTTGGGAAGGAAACAAAACTGAAAGGAAGATACTCTATAATTTAAAAATATCGGCTGGGTTAGAAATGTTCAACTTGTACATTTTGTTTAGACTGTGTAAGTATTGCGCTCTGTGCACTGATTCCCATGCGCGTGCAAGATCACCTAACACTGCCAGCTTTATTCTGGAAAAAAAGGCTAATAAAGAAAAGGGATGAAATATAATAATAATTATTATAATAATAACAATAATAATAGTAATAAGTTAAACGGAAAGTGTTTATCAAGAGATTCAGCTCAAAGAATAAAAGGCACGATTATCATATCCCACCGCAGACACTAGTACCTAGTGTTTTTTTTAAAAATTAACTCTTTTGCTGACCTTCTCTCGTGTCATGCTCATTTGAATATATTTAGACCAGCGGTTTTTTAACCGTTTTCTGGCCGTGGACGCCTTTTCTGGCTTGAGAGGACATGTGAACACCTCACTTAAAAAAATAAAGCAATAAAAATAACTCAGATGATGCTATCTTTCTTTTAATGATTTGCTGGTCCGTAGATCACTAAAAAATCTTTCCGTGGACCCTCTCGGGGTTCATAGACCCCACGTTAAGAGCTATTGATTTAGACTTTTCATACCAGTTAAAAGGCACAGGAAAACGAAATTCCACTGACTTGGTAGAAAAACTTCCACAAACCTCTTATCCTTTAATATTGTAGTTAAAATATTGCTGTTAGTCACAAAACGAACATTTTGATATATAGAAAAGGAAGAAATATAGTTTAGAAATCAAGAAACTTCTTGCTTTTTTAAAAATTATTATTCTGACAGGAATGATTCTCTGCATGGTGATTAAGACAGCATAGTGTGGATGATCAGTGTCGAAAAATAAAAGACGAGAATGACCAGGACTCCATCCCCGAGCTCTAGGGGACGGGCAGATGTCTGGCCTCGACAGGACAACACTCTACCAACTCGGCCACCTTGCGTCTCAGCTGTAATCTCCGCAAGTATAAATAAATACAGAAATCAAGAACAGTTTTATTTCTTCCGAGCCTTGCCAAGTATGCGCCAGAACAGGTCTTATATATCAAAGGTGGCCAAACTCGGTTAAGGTAAGAACCACATGTGATAAACTTCGGATATCTGAGAGCCGCACGAGGTAAACAAATACGAGTATTACACAAACTTTTTGACTTGTTATATGCGTATTTTGTTAGTAAAAATTGTATATAAATATTAAGAAATACTTGCACGTAGTAATATTTCTTCGTTGTCAGCACCAGCTCGTACGATTACTGACTGACTCTCCAGCACAATTCCTCTGCAATCGTTGCTGATTGGAAGCCGCTGCCACAGAGTTAAAGGTTAAGGTAAAAAGGTAAAGGTAATCCTGTCATGCCTTAGAGGCACATAGGGATATGGTGTTAGTGTCCATATTTTCCTTGACCTGTCAGCACACTAGAAGGTGATATTGTCAGTATCACGCCTGGCCGCCTTTCCTTCCCCAACTCCCCACAGAGTTAAATTACCAGTTAAATCCTGAAATATATTTGCTGACCTTGAACATTAATTTTGCATTTTAATCCAGTGGACCCGGTAAATAACTGCTTCTTCTTCTTCTTCTTCTTCTTCTTTGAGCAGTTGCTAAATTAAGGAGCTTTTCAGGTCATTGAGGCTCATTTCTGCAGACAAGACACGTCTCCATTCCTCTCTGTTCTTGATGTTCTCTCGCCACTTGTCGACTCCAAGAACGCGTATATCTTCTTCTAGGTTGTCTCGCCATCTTTGTCCAGGTGCTGTCTCTTAGTTTGTCTCCTGTCATCAAGGCCAAAAGGGATGAGGGAGTGGAATGGGGGGGGGGGGGGTTGGTAAAATAACTATAAAGCATTTTTTTCTGTAACACACCTTTAAAAATAATTATGATGCAAAAAGGAGCTCAGGCAATATATTCCCCAGAGCCGCAAGATATACGTATAATATATATGTATAAGTATATACTTTATAAGTAAAACCACTGAGCTCAGTGCTGTCTGGTTAGCAGTTCTTTCACAAGAAGTTAAATTACATAAATCTTTATTTAGCCCATCTTTTAGTTAAATTACATAAATCTTTATTTCGCCCATCTTTTAGTAAATTACATAAATCTTTATTTCGCCCATCCTTTAGTTAAATTACGTAAGTCTTTATTTCGCCCATCTTTTAGTTAAATTACATAAATCTTATTTAGCCCATCTTTTAGTGAATTACACAAATCTTTATTTCGCCCATCTTTTTTAAATGGATGGTCAGAGGAAGATTCAGGTTGGAACGTCAAGTTTCATTTTAAAAGTTTTTAAAATTCTTGTTTTAATGCTCTAGGAAGCTAATCATATAATATTTTTGAAACTGATTTTCCAAAGAAGGCTCCGCGTATATCTGTATCATCATCACTCATCTTTCCGAGCCACTGCGGCTCTTTGCTGCAGACAAAACGTGTTTCCATTTCTCTCTGTCTGTAGTTTTCTCCTGCCGACTGTCCACTCCCGAGACCTCGTATGTTGGCACGCCATGGTTGTCTCTGTCTGCCTCTTGGTCTGTCTCCGTTAGTCATTTCTGTCTGTGTGTTGTCGTCCATCCCCTCCAAGTGCCCGAGCTATCTCAATCTATTGTTTTTTATAACGGTAGTTATATCATTATATCTGTACCTTATCTTATATATCTTATATCCTTCCCGTGCCGTTAAATGTCACATAAGGCTCGCAAAGTAGTTCGCCAATTTTTCCTGTCTCCGGCGAGTCTTTCAACCTCATCAAGGGATTTTATGCCTCTTAATTTGGCCTCACTTAACAATGTCCTCTTCAGAGTTTCACGCGGTCTGCCTCTTTTTCTTTGGCCTGTTGTGTTCCACTTGATAGCTTGTTTTGGGATTCTCTGATCATTTCTTCTCATCAAGTAATCAACATATGTCCATCTCCTTTTCCTGATCACCCATGAGACTGATTGTTGTTCTGTCTTATCTCTGTTCTTGAATTCGTTCCACTTGATGCCGAGTATTTTCCTTAGGCATTTGTTTTCAAAAGAGTCTAATTTCTTTTCTATTTTTTTAGTTGTTTTCCAGCTTTCTCATGCATAAATGAGGGTGGATATTACATTTGAATTGAATAGTCTTAACTTGGTTTTTGTGCTTATATCTGTATACCATTATACATCTATGGGCTGTTTCATGCCCAGTTTTTTTTTCCTCTTCTGGCAAATGTAAGCTTCAACGACTACGGGACTGATCGTCTTCTGCTGACCTGACGGTTCGCCCATGGAGATGTAAGAGAAAAAAAAACAAGCCTGTACTGATCCAGACTAATCTCAAGAGTCACAGACACAGCACGGATAGAAGATAACAGCGCTGTGTGTTTTAATAATGGACACGTGGTTCGAGTCATGACATATGTGCACCATGGTAAGAAGGTATATCAAAACTACCTGGGTTTGATAAACCTGAGCCACTGACGTGTACGAAATATCTGATATATATCTTGCTGACACGTCTGTGGGTATTCAAATGTGCGGAACGTACAGGGTGTTCCAAAAGTTCCTTTACACTTTCACGAGATCACTGTAGGAAAACAAATGCTGCTACACGGAGAAAGTGTGAGTTATTTTGTACACAATCTCTCAAAGTTTCAGGCGTATCTTTCATGAACTCAGTGTGGGCCCTTCACGGCACATGATAATCGAGTTCCTTCCAGTTTAGGTCCTGTAGAAGTGGGGTTACGTAAAGACTGTCTTCACTGTACTCCCACGAGAAAAATGTCACAAGGCTCCAGGTCAGGGCATTTAAGGGGCTCCTTCAGAAAGGATAAAAGAGATTTTTGAACACCCTGTATTTCGCAGTTGCTATCATACAATACATAGTTATCTCCCTTGTTGCCAGAATAAAACTAACATCAATGTATACAGAAATCATTACCTACGTTAACAGAGAATTTACGTCAACCCGAAACCGGACAAGATTCCGGAAATGAAAAGACAGTATTAGCTACGAATTAACATAGGATAATTAGCATCATCTCTAAACTTGAACTTTTAAGTCAAATATTTCATTTATTCACATGCCATCTTTTTAAAAATTACAGTTTATTTGCAAAAACGGTTCTGTGTGGCAAGCTACTGAGTTTAGTCTATGGCACCACTGTTGGCTGTGAACTTCGCATAGGCAGCATTGATAATTTTTCACTGTCTACTCGGCCACATTTAAACTGTGATGGTCTTTGTGTGGTCTTTGTGTGTCTTCGTTTGACTTGGCGCCTTAGCTATGGAGTTCATGCCGAGAGCGACGCTGACTAGTTTCGCGTTTGACTGTTTTAGTTCCTAAAATAGCGTCTTCACTGGGACCATCGATGAACATTCCGTCCGGTATTCACTAGAACAGGCGGTGGAGTGATTTGGGAGTATCTTGTTCGCGATGATATCGAGAACCTAAAACTGAAACTTAAACTAACAGAGGATAACTGAAAACAATTCTGTTATAAAAGCAAAGCAACTATAAAATTTAAAGATCATTAGGAAAAAAACCCTAAAAATCTCCTTCATCAACAGACAAGGGTATAGACCTTTCTATCGTCTCAGATTTTGAGTTAGGAGTTCTTTACCTTTTTACATTACACACCTTTTCTGGACTGTTTAGTATAACCCTATAGCATTTTCGGGAGACTGTCGAAATTATCATTATCATCATTATGGTCGGTCCCTTTAGTTACCATTACATCTTACATCTTACACCCTTCCAGCGCCGTTAAACTTCACGTAGGGTCCGCATTGTAGTTCGCCAAGATGTCCTGTCTTCGGCGAGTTTTTCAATCTCATAAGAGGATGTTATGCCCACTGAATTGGCTTCTTTTAACAATGTCCTCTTTAGAGTTTCACATGGTCGATCTCTTTTCCTTCGCCCTGTTGTGTTCCATTTGATAGCTTTTTTGGGGATTCTCTTATTTGTTTCTTCTCATCACATAATCGACATACGTCCATCTTCTTTTTCTGATCAACCTTGAGGCAGGTTGTTGTTTGCTTATTTGCCTTATCTCTGCGTTGTTCTTGAATTCATTCCACTTTATACCGATTGTTTTCCATAGGCATTTTTTTCGAAAGAGTCTAATTTCTTGTCTATTTCTTTATCTTATATCCTTCCCGTGCCGTTAAACGTCACATAGGGCTCGCAAAGTAGTTCGCCAATTTTTCCTGTCTTCGGCGAGTCTTTCAACCTCATCAAAGGATTTTATGCCTGTTAATTTGGCCTTTTACTTAAAGAAATTAAAGCTCATTGCTGCGATAAAATTCGTCTCCATTCCTCTCTATTCCTAATCTTCTCTGTCCAATTGGTGGCATCAGTTGTTGTATATCCTCTTCTATGTTATCTTTCAATCTCTGTCTTGGTCTACTCCTTGATTTGTTTCCCTCATCTCTTGTTCATACATAATTTTCGTTTGCCTGTTCTCTTCCATTCTTTCTAGATGGCCCAACCGGCGTAGTCTGTTCAGTTTCAAGACATTTATTCACTGGGATTTAAATAAGCTGTTCAGTTCAATGTTCTTTCTAGTCGACAGGCTGTTGGGTTTTTTTCCTTATCGATCTTGGATATATTAAATTCGCACTTAGACATATTAAACGTCATGAGAATTTAGAGAAAGCAGTCTCGGAAGGATACATAATAGGGAAAAGAAAGAGAGGAAGCACAAGGCGAACATGGCTGCAAGACGTCGTCGATGATCTGCGAATGGATGCATCAACAGCAGGGTATCTTGCTTACAACCGAGAGGCCTACAAGAGTGCTGTTAGGGAGGCAACGTTCCTCAAGAGACATGCAAATGACTGACTGACTGATCCATCTCGAATGGTGAGCATGACGAGCCCTGCCTGGTTGGGGGGGGGGGGAGAAAAAAAAAGGGGGGGGGTTGAAGATGCTGTCAGGTTTGGCAGTCAGCAACCCATAACTGACATGCTAGCGTCAGGGCTGGCGAACAATAGCCGACCAGGACCTTGTCCCACTTCTCCGTTGGTGTCCCCAGTAAAAAGTCCAGCTTGGCTAACTGGGCACAGATAATTATAAATCACCATGGCAGTGGACAGACTATTATAAATCATGGCAATAAAGTTTGTAAAATAAGTATAGTAAAACACCTGCTTTTTCAGTAAAAAGGGGGTAAAAAAATAGCCGCTGTAAGCCGCTCCCCCCCCCTCCCCCCCCCCCCCCCCCGTTCGACACAGTGCAGTGTCACAACAGCTTTACTACATCGAATATCGTGCTCGCAGGTCAAGCGAGATAAAGCAACAGAGAACGAACCCTGCCACTTTCAACTGTTGCTGATAACACCAACGGAAATGTAGAATGGGTGATGTAAGAAGAATATAGTAAATAGGCACAGTAGTAGACTGCCAAAGTTCACTAATCTGAGCAAAAGGCAGATTCATCACAGCTAACCTTCATAATCGTGTGAGAGGATGATGACGATAACGAAATCCCAGCCAGAAGGTAATCATTTAACATCAAGGAACTAATTACTGTAATACAGGTATGTTTGTGTCGTCAGAAGGTGAAAATATGTAGTCTCAGAACAGAAATATATTCATACACTTACGAAAATAACCTAAACGTCCTTGAAGGGTCACTTAACAGTAACCCCAGGTGTATGTACATGACGTCACTAAGACCTCACAGACAGAGACAATCATTTTTCAGAGACAGAGATGAATGTTGGTTATTGGAGCTGCGCTGAACAGGTCTTCTGGTAATGCTACCTGGGGTGTTAAAAGCTACGGCAGACATCGTAGAGGTATGTACAACCTTTACGTCTTTGCTGGTGATGATGTTAAGTTCTCGTTGTCAGTTTCATCGGGATATGTACATCACGTGGTCAAAATAATAGTAACGGTATGTAATATGTTGGAGACTGTAAGAACAATGGACAAGAATTTCTTGAGCAATCAAGAAAATTGAGAGATGTTTCTACATATTTACGCTGGTAACTTAGAAAAAATCTGTGTCAGTATCTTTTTTTTTTTAATCTGTGGACTAAAACTAAGTAGCAGAAGAGTGAGATGGCTGGAACATGTAACAAGAAAACGTGGTCGCCATACTCCTAAAACGTTTTGTATGGCGAACTCATGGAGGAAAGAACGCCGCATGGTAGTTGTGGACAGAAATATAAAAATATTTGTAAATCGTCAAATCGAGCCTTTTTTCTGTCAGCCGGAAGAACTTGAGAAAGATAGAGTCACGTGGAGAGTGTGGCCGTACAAGGGTGTGCATGTTTGCGTGTGTGGCCGTAATAGGTGTATAGTAATGTAAAGGTGTGAACTATCATATTATTGAAGATTGAAGATGATTAAGTTGTTTTTTTATCATAGCACATCGAGGTCTCACACGTATTACCACATTCACTAGATTAAGTCCGATGAAATGTTCACTGCATTATTTAATTCCGACAATTAAGTTCAAGATGTATTGTCGACAACATCACTTGGATTGAATCACTTAATCATTTGTTTAAAATCATCAGACTCTGTCATATTCTACACGCGGCATTTCGTCAATGTTCTCAACTTCAAGGTATTCTAAACTTGATACGAGAACATTTCCTAACTCAGTATTATATCAGATCTGCAATACGTGGTCAACTAGTTTCTCGTCTAAAATCACTTTACTCGAAGTTCCAAAAGTATCAAGTCTTCTTAATCATTTGAACCACATCTTCAGGCTAATACTACTACTGATTCTATAGCGTCTCGTTCTCTTTCTTGTTCTTCTGTGTTTCTGTCCTCTCCGCTCCACTGTTCTTCTGTTCTTTTTTCTGATCTGTGTTCCCCTTCTGCTGTTCTTATCTGATTCTCTTCTTGTCTGTCTGATCTCTGATCGTCTGTTCTTCCATCTGCGGTTCTTCTATTCTCTGTCTACTTCTGACGATCCCCCTCACTTATCCGCTAGTCTCTAGACTTCCTCTTCTTGGGGGCTCCTTCCTTCTCGTGCTCTTTACTTTGATATCTGAATAGGTCTCTATTCACTGACCGTCCTTGTTCCTCCGTCTTCGGGCCCGTCCTCTCCAACTGCCCCGTGACTTATATGTCGTAGGTCAATTGTCCAGTAGGCCACGCCTCTAATTATTTAATTGGTCAGCTGGCCGGGTTGGTCATTCCTTTATTTAAAAACAGTGTGCAATAGCGTCCTAAGATTAACAAACTAATACGTGTCAGTCTGCGTCAACTCCGTCTATACAATTGTCATTTACCTAAGTCATTATCTTGCTCTTTCATGACGGAGGTTTTATTGTGTCCTCGCTTTTCATTGTGTCTGCCTTTTCTATTCGTCTTTTCTATTCTGTTTACTCGTGTCAGCGTTCAGTCATACAGTGTCATGGAAGTTTGTTTTTTTCTTCCTTGCTCTAATTTTCCTTTTTACTTTTTCTGTTGCTATTAGATGCTACTATTATGCATACAGTATATTCATAATCATATTCATTAATAATAATAATAATAACAACAACAACTATAATCATTACTTACAAGGCAGTGCTACAGGTATTGATATGACCATATGAGGCGTATGTCAAACCCGCGACAATCCGAATGAAGAACATCAACTCTCTAACAACGATGATTCAAAGGAACGCGGCGGTAGTTCAGTTTGATGGCATTTTTATTTCCTGCGATATGACTCCTCCAAAAATAAGTCACTTGAGCAAAGTAATGCTAAATAACATGACTCTCTTCTTTAACGATGATGAGTCTCATCTTTTCTAACGGTGATGGGTCTCCTCTTCTCTAACCGTGATGGGTCTCCTCTTCTCTAACGGTGATGGGTCTCCTCTTCTCTAACGGTGATAGGTCTCCTCTTCTCTAACGGTGATGGGTCTCCTCTTCTCTAACGGTGATTGTTCCCCTCTTCTCTAACGGTGATGGGTCTCCTCTTCTCTAACGGTGATGGTTCCCCTATTCTCTAACGGTGATGGTTCCCCTCTTCTCTAACAGTGATTGTTCCCTTCTTCTCTAATGGTAATGATTCCCCTCTTCTCTAACATTGATGTTTCCCCTCTTCTCTAACGGTGATGGTTCCTTTTCCTTTCAAGAGGTGTCCCTTTTTTTAGTTTGTTTTTGTCTCCGCCCTACGTCAGTGTTCCCTAGCTACTGTGTCAGATACCACGTGTCTACTTCCGTAAGCCCAACCATTCTCCTTTGGTTTGAGATTACTCAGCGTCTTGTACTGCCACAGAGAGCAACTACAAGTGGGCATTGTCATTTGGAGAGATAGTGGAGACAAAATCTGAAGTCAGAAGATGCAACCACAAGAAACCTAACTTTGCCAGAGAAATATTTCTTGCTGACTTAACAGATCAACTACGGACTGGGAATAAGGGCAAGACTGACTATGAACACTGTCAATTGAATAAAATGACTTTCACCAATAAAATTGGAAGAAACAAAATGGAGTTGAAAACTAACTGTTGCCACTGGGCAGTCCTTGGTTGTGAGTCGTTGATTCGAGTTTGAACAGTTTGAGGGAGACCTACCCAACTCTGGGTTTGAGAGTGGCACGTGGCTGATACTGCAAATCCAGTTTCTGGGTCAGCCGTGAGAAGGGCTGCTCAGCAAGATGATGGTTGGCGAAACTCACAAGGGCCTGATATATGCCTGCTTTAAAACGGTCTCCTTACATGAGCAGTGCCAATGTATGGACTGATGAAGTATCCAAGTCCCTGCCTATTCTGAAGTCAAGAACATCAGGCTTATCACTTCTCGTAGCATTCAGAGAATGTAGGCAATGTTATTCTCTCATTGGCTTCACTATAGTGTTGGCAGAGAAGAAGATGATAGTCACGGGTAGATCTGTTAACCAATAACACTTCACCAATTTAATGCGTTTTTTTTACGTGTGTACACGGTAAACGGAGTTCTCTTGGTTTTGTCCCCTGTGTTCCTTTGAAAGCCATAGCTCTCATTTTTAGCTATAGCACCCGCATGTAAACATTTAGGATTGTGTCCCCTGCTTATTGATATACTCAGCAAACAAAAAAAACAAAGTAAGGAGTTGTTACTGCATCAGGACTTCATTACTAGCTAATAGCTTGTTATCTACTCGTATTAGTTACTGAAACTTTATTCTACGTTCTTTCTAAGTCCTTTCTGATCAATATATTCTGTCACGAAGATGTTTTTTGGTGTGTTTTTCTTCTGTTATAAAACATAATCCCTGTTTGATGGCTACACATGCTGGTCCTTTCTGTACTCCCAGAATAAACATGGCGTATACCCAACCATTCACCTGTAGCCAAGTGACTGCAACAAAACTACATAGTCTTTACCATATCGCACACATAAAAAATACGGAGAGAGAAATATAAAAGACTAAAGACTCATGCCAGCTATCGATTTGTAATGCGTATCTATACAAAGATCGCTCTTCAGTGTTTTACAGTATATAAGACTATCTGAATACAGTGTGGGAAACGTGAGATTCTTTTCCTGTGTAAATGTTTACTTCGAGTCTATGAAAGGATTTAGATATGGTGTTTATCGCTGCATACGGTGTTTAACTTTGTGTTGGTTAAAAAACTGTAATCCTCTAGCTTCCACTGGTTGCATATCTGTTTCTTTGTTTATCGCATTCATGCATTCACTCACTGTCTGTGAAGTGAACATGTCTGTTTTTGTCTAGCAACATTCTATTTATCGACGGACAATTATTTTATTTTATTTTATTGTAACTGTGAGTGTTGGAGAGATTGGGTAGAGTGAAAAGTGGGGAGAGTAAAGAAGCCCAGGGGGTGGGGATGTTGGGAGTGGAGATGGTGGGACGTGGTTTGATGTATAAATTCACTGCACAAAATTCTCCAGGTACTTCAAAGTAAACCAAAATTGAGAGGACCTGAATTTATTGCAAAAGAGAAAGCGAAAACTAGAGGGAGACGGAGAGAGAAAAGCGCTTGAACATGTGGCATGGGAAAAAAAAATATATCCGAGACATCCAAAATATAGATTATAGATAGCAAAAACCTAAAAGCATGGCAACTGCAGACTACTGTCCAACATTTCACTTTTCAGTAAGTCCATATATAGTCTGTTTCTAATGGAGATTGTCATGCATAAAATCGTATACTTAGAAGTTGGAAAATTAAATTGCATAGCCCTTACATTATCCACGCAAGAATTAAAGATACACATGAGCATCTTTATAATAAACGCATCCGCCATGTTTTTTTTTCCATCTGAAGTGACCAGATGGTAGTGTAAAATGTGACTATAAAAAAATCGAAATAAAAAAATTATAATACACAGTACTCATTTTATTTGGTTGTTTGTTTGTTTTTTTTTTACAAAGCTTTTTATGTGGCTAACAGGTAAGATAACATGTAAGGTAACATGTAAGATAAACTTTGGTTATCCTCCCGCTGAATACCAAAAAGAGAGTTATGCAGTAATCGAACCCGTGTTGTTATATAGACGCGAAGTATGGACAGGGATCTAGAGCGTTTAAAATCTACTGGAAGCAGCGTAGATGCTAAGAAGAATGATGAGAACACCAAGGACAACCAAGAAAACAGATGAAGTGAGGCTGGGCAAAAGAGAGAAAATATGGCAATATCAGAACACACATTCTAGGACTTGTTTTGAGAAAAGGCAAAATGGAGAAAGTAGTGGCAGTAGGAAAACTGGAGGGACAAAGGAACAGAAGAAGACAAAACGAAATACTTGACGGACTAAAAGAGTGGCACAGAGAACGGTCCAGTACATCTAATAGAAGGAACAAAGGACAGGTGGTTGTTGAAATCAGTGACGACCAACGTCTGATTGGCATGGACCTGAGAGTGAGAACCAGAGAGAGAACCAGAGAGAGAGAGAATCAGAGAGAGAGAACCAGAGAGAGAGAACCAGAGAGAGAGAGACAAAAGAGAGTGAGAGAGAACCAGAGAGAGAGAGAGACAAAAGAGAGTGAGAGAAAGAGAGGTGCTTCCATATAGTGTAACAGATCTAGCGGGAATCATCTACAAAATGAGATGAGTGACAAGTCAGGCAAAAGTCTAACACAAAACTACTCATTTAGAAGTAGAGTACATAATGATGTGGGCATAGTTAAGATAAAAGACAGAAATGATAATACACAATAGGCAATAAACCTGAGGATCGTCAAATATAAAGTTATAAACGCAAGAGGAAAAGCAGGTCACAAGTGACAAAGGTAATAGGTCATTTATAAGTAATATAGTTAGGTAAAAGTCAATCAGGCTATGCCTGAACAGAGGGAGAGGTCTTACTGATCTGCCTTATGTTGATCTCCTCCGAAAAAGGGCTGTCAATGAAAGAAATAAAAACAAGATATACTGTTAAAAAACAAAGAGAAACGCAACAAATACGATGTTGCGATTTAAACTAAAGTTTACTGATCAGACAAAGGCAAATTGCCTGAAACGTTCACTTAAACATCAACTTCACATGCTGACCTGAACTGTACTCAGCAGATGATTCATGAGCACAGAAAAGCGACACTAGTCAAAACACCATTTTTGACAATAACTCATGACAGGTTCATGAGAATCCCATGAAACGTATAGAACACAAAATTCATTGACCACGTTATTGAATGCCTATAAAATATTGACGCTCATCGAATCAATTCATTTGAAAATTCACCGCACAAACATGACTCATCTCACTTTACAGAACAACGACTCATCATCATTGGACGTTTACAGACTGGACAGTCACAAAGTGTAGTGGTAGACAATTTAATGTGGATAGAAGCACCATCAGTCGCCTTTGGAGATGATTTCAAGAAACTGGCTCAGCTGCAGACAGGCCGCGCAGTGGGAGACCCATAGTCACAATTCCTGCCGAAGACGGCTTCCCACGGCTGCGTCACCTCAGGAATCGATTTGCATCAGCGCCCTCAATAGTCCAGTCAATGAGAGCAGTTTGTCGAATTTCAGATCAAACAGGCAGAAACCGGCTGCACGACGCTAGTATTTAGGCTAGAAGACCCTACAGAGGTCCTGTTCTTACAGACCGGCATCGCCAGAACCGACTGCAGTGGGCGAATCAGCATCGTCAATGGACTGGTGTGAATGATTGGAGAAGGTTTTGGTTTAGTAGTGAATTATTCTTTCTTCTCCAGCGACACGATAGACGGAAAAGAGTTTACCGCAGAGGCCATGAGCGCTACGCCCAGAACTGCGTGGATGAGGCTCCTTCAGGTGGTGGTGGTGGTGTACTGGTGTGGGAGACGATCAACTTCAGGGATGGGAAGAAGTGGCATGGTGCAAATTGAAGGACGCCTGAATGCTCAACGATACGTCGCTGAAATTCTTCGTTCTCACGTCCTTCCACTTCTGGCTGCACCAGGGTCGATTTTTCAGCAGGATAACGCTCGACCTTATGTGGCACAACCCACCATCCAGTTCCTCGCTAACACCAGCGTCCATACCATTCCGTGGCCATTCATGTCATCAGACATTAACCCAATAGAACACTTATGTGATGAACTCAACAGACAAGTCCGCCAACGAAACGTGGCGCCAACCAATCTCCGACAGTTGTCTCTTGCACTGCGGGAAGAGTGGGCAGCCATGCCACGACACCAGATCCAACGGCTAATCGGATCCATACCAAGGAGATGTCTTTCTACGATACAGGCCAAAGGATGCCATAAACCTTACTGAAACGGAAGCCTCAGTCGCAAAGAATAAAAGTCCAAGCCAAATTTAATGAACATCATTTCATTGTTAAGGTCTTAAGGTTTCTTTATACCAAAATTGAAACATTAATTCCTTAAAATAAAAATTTGATACAAGTTTGAAATTTGGTGTCCATTACGACTACAGTAGTGTTGCTTTTCTTTTTATGAACAGAGTATAAAGCGGAGATCTGTCTTCCGGGTTAGACTTCATCGCACCAGCAAGCACAGTGGGTGAATGCTAAAACAGCGGCTGCATGTTAAAACAGTGTATGAATTCTAACACAGTGGGTGAATGCTAAAACAGTGAGTGAATGTTAAAACAGTGGGTGAATGATGAAACAGTGGGTGAATGCTAAACCAGTGGGTGAATGTTAAAACAGTGGGTGAATGCTAAACCACTGGGTGAATGCTAAAACAGCAGGTGAATTCTAAAACAGTGGGTGAATGTTAAAACAGTGTGTGAATTCTAAAACAGTGGGTGAATTCTAAAACAGTGGGTGAATGTTAAAACAGTGGGTGAATATTAAAACAGTGGGTGAATTCTAAAACAGCGGGTGAATGTTAAAACGGTGGGTGAATGCTAAAACAGTGGGTGAATGCTAAAACAGTAGTGAATGCTAAAACAGTGGGCGAATGCTAAAACAGAGGGTGAATGCTCAAACAGTGGGTGAATGCTAAAACAGTGGGCGAATGTTAAAACACTGGGTGAATATTAAAACACTGGGTGAATGTTAAAACAGTGAGTGAAAGTTAAAACAGTGGGTGGATGCTAAAACAGTGGGTGAATGCTCAAACAGTGGTGAATGCTAAAGCCGTGATGAATGCTAAAACATTGGGCGAATGCTAAAACAGAGGGTGAATGCTAAAACAGTGGGTGAATGTTAAAACAGTGGGTGAAGCTAAAAAAGTGGGTAAATACTAAACCAGTGGGTGAATGTTAAAATAGTGGTGAATGCTAAAAGAGTAGTGAATGCTAAAAGAGTGGTGAATGCTAAAACAGCGGGTGAATGTTAAAACAGTGAGTGAATGTTACAAAAGTGGTGAATGTTAAAATAGTGGGCGAATGTTGAAACAGTGGGTTAATGCTAAAACAGTGGGTGAATGTTAAACCATTGGGCGAATGCTAAAACAGTGGATGAATGTTAAAGCAGTGGGTGAAAGTTAAAACAGTGGTGAATGTTAAACCAGTGGGTGAATGTTAAAACAGTTGTGAATTCTAAAACAGTGGGTGAATATTAAAATAGTGGGCGAATTCTAAACCAGTGGGCGAATGTTAAAACAGTGGGTGAATGTTAAAACAGTGGGTGAATGCTAAACCAGTGGTTGAATGTTAAAACAATGGGTGAATGCTAAAACAGTGGTGAATGTTAAAAGAGTGGGCGAATGTTAAAACAGTGGGCGAATGTTACAACAGTATGTGAATATTATAACAGCGGGTGAGTGATAAAACAGTGGGTGAATGTTAAAACATTGGTGATTTCTAAAACAGTGGGTGAATGCTACAACAGTTAGTGAACACTAAAAGAGTGGTGAATTCTAAAACAGTGGGTGAATGCTAAAACAGTGGGTGAATATTAACACAGTGGGTGAGTGCTAAACCAGTGGGGAATGTTAAAACAATGGTGAATGTTAAAACAGTGGGTGAATGCTAAACCAGTGGGTGAATGCTGAAACAGTAGTGAATGCTAAAACAGTGGGTGAATGTTAAAACAGTGGTGAATGCTAAAACAGTGGGTGAATGCTAAACCAATCGGTGAATGCTAAAGCAGTGGTTAATACTAAAACAGTGGGTGAACGCTAAAACAGTGGGCTAAAACAGTGGGCGACCTTTCAATGTTTTCTTCAGATGTGGGAACAAGAAGAAGCCGCAGGAAGCAAGGTCAAGTGAGTATGGAGGGTACGGAAGCAACGGAATGTGCTGTTTCGAACAAAAATTCTTTTGTTTTGACTGATATGTGTGCAGGGGCATTGCCATGGTGAAAGATCCAATTGCCGGTACAGCACTTCTCAGGACAATGTCGGCGCAAAGGGTCGCTGAGGCACTATATGACTGCTGTGTAGAATTTTGTACTCACTATCTGCCATTTAAAGACATATTCATGATGAATTAGTCCACCGATGTCAAGGAACGCAATCAACATGATATTGACATAGGATTTCACCTGCAATGTCTTCTTTGGTCGAGGAGATGATGACGTTCTCTTTTGGGAAGATAATAACTTTGTTACCGGATCATACCCGTACATCACCAGTGATTATCGAGGGCTTGAAGGTTGGGGCCGTTTTCGGCTCGCTCATGGAGATCAGTGCAAACTGACACGCGATCTTCCTTTTGCTCCGCAGTGTCCTTGGGTTATTATTCTTTCACTGGTAGAGTCAGCCGTGAGAGAAGCTCCTCAACAAGATGATGCATAGCAAAGCCCACAACCGCAGCTGATACGTGCCTGCTTCAAAACTGTCTCCTTAGACGAACAGTGCCAATGTAATGATGCAATGAAGCATCCAAGTCCCCACCTATTCAAAGTCTGAATATCAGTTAGAAGGCTAAATAACGTCCGTATGCCTCTAAAAGAAATGTATTTTTAAATAGTTTTTATTTGGTACTGATCCATATAACATTCCTTTTTTAAACAATATTGTTCGATATTATGTTATTACGAGTTTTTCATACTTCATGGTTATTGTATACCCACACGCCCACTGTCTTTAACTCACTATTTCTGTCAAATAGTGATTGGTAGCATTAGCACTCGGAAGTCTGTTATGTCTTGTTTGTAAACCAAGTTTATTTATTCATCGGCCCGACAGACACCCGAGGACTGCATTTTATCTACATGGTTTCTGATTTACGCGTCGCTTACATATAGTGATTCCGAATCAGAACAGGACACGTTGAACGAACCATGAGAGAAGATGCTGCCCTGATGAACTAGCCGAGAAGTGTATTTTGTGAGGCGTAATTTAGAACTCCATAAAGTTTCCCAGTAGTTAGTTATATCCTTCTCTTTTCACCAGCTGCAAACCAGCTGCAACCAGATGCAACCACCTACAGAACCTCTCATAAATTCTTCAAAATTAACAGTTCTCTAATTACGGCCTAGTGAGGTTGATACAAAATAATACATGTGGTTGTACTCTTTAATCATTTAGCGTCACTACATATTAAATGATATATAGTAATCCTTTGCGAATGATGCACATTAATCCTCTTCTTATTAGTACACTCGCTCATACAGCACTGCTCGTACACACGCCACCAAAAGGAGAATTACTTTAAGCCCAGCCATCCATCACCAGAGATTTGTCAGAACAAGAGGAAACACTCACTTTGAGCAGGGAATCACTGGGCAAAAACAAAAACAAATAAGAAAACAGAATGTCATGTTTAGAATTTTTTTTTTAAAATAAACGAACTCATTTTGTTCCACGCAATGCATTATAGTCTAGAAAATTATTTCCGCAAACGTTAAACGCATTATATTCCCCCCCCCCCCCCCCCCCCCCCCCCCAGCCAGAGAGATGTTTTAACCCTACGCTTCGTTAATTAAAGGAAACCGTACGCTTCCCAAACAACTCGTCCAGACGTTTCTCCTGTACGTTTGCAGAAAACACAATTCTTCAAGTATCCCCATAAAAATGTACAGTATCTGTGACGCTGATGGATCTATAGAACTCAGTGCCCTCGGCGAGTCATGGTCTTTGGTCGCGATGTGTGACGCTGAGGATGATGTAAGCTGACAGAACTTAAATCTGCCGCGGTGTTTACGAAAATTTACCGTTTACTTATTCTTTGTGATAATTTGGCTGCTACATTTTCTCTTTTCTCCGCGTGTCGTTCTATCGGTTTCTTGCTGTAGCGTTCAGGTTTTCCATGGAGTTTAAATGACTGTATAAGAAAAATGACGCAGTCATGACTGCCAGGAAACCCTAACAGAGAAAGAATTTTGGAGAGACATAAAGTTAGCGTGACGTAAATGTTCGAATACTAAGTGCTCAGAAAAACACAGATTGGTTACTGTTTTTCGCTTTTTAATTCGAAGAATCGTTTCCTATTGATGATAATGATGGTGGTGGTGGTGGTGATGTCGATGATGAATTAGAAGAATTAGAAATCATGAAAAATAACTGAAGTTTGATAACCTCTTGTAGATATAACTCTTTACATCGATCTTGTTGGAAAGTTGCCGTTGACGAGGAAGCGATCACTTAAGTGAAACTACGTGAAGCAACATCAGGTAATGATAACATGTGTACACCAGATGGATACAGTACATGACGTTAATGTGATTCACAGCGTGTGTCAGCGATTGTTGATAAGCGTAATCACACGTATCTGCCCTTGTCAGTCAAGTTCAAGGTGAGACAGGTTATTGTGATGAAGATGATAGGTCATGCACCCCCTCCCATCCCCGTCCGCCCCCCCTCCCCGCCCACCGCCTACGCACCCCTCAAAGTCATCTATGAAATATTAGAGTTCCGTGGCTACGAACAGCAGATTGATAGTTTGAGCATTGACAGACAAACAGACAGACAGGTAGACATAAACAACGGGCAACATGCTGCTTTCTCTACGTTCATCTCTCAGTACACTGTCTAAGCCGTCTACTCTCAAGCAATCTTCCCTGGACACAGGTGTGAAGGCTTGAAAGGAGATAAAAAGGACGTCTGTGTATCTCTGTTTAATGCTCTGCTTCGACCAATTTTGTCAGTCAGGGTCCACTTTCACTGTACTGAAGGGCACATACTGAGTTCATGTAAGGTATGCCTGAAACTTTTGGCCTCCTCAGTCACATTGTTCCACTAGTAAACTATGGCAGTGCACCGTCATCTGTTCGACTTAGAATTACTGTATTAGGTTCTTTAATAATTATTTTTTCATACTCCTCTGCACGTGATTCTGCGAGAATTAAATACCAACAGTGTGATAATTAATTAGAAAATATGAATAACGACACATTAAATAAGGAATCACACTGCAATAACATTTTAATAACACACAAAAATGCAAACAGGCACATACATTTTCTATTCACCAAATGATGATACAGAATGTTTGTTTATTTCCTCCTCATGTCTTGTGGTGAATTTATAGTGTATGTAGAACACCAAATGTTTGACCATTCATCACGAAATGCATCACAACACATTAAATTCTCCGATGTTATCTCGGCCGTAGCGATCTCCTGATGTTAGTTGGTCGCTGGCAAGTCAGAGCAAGCTTGTACTTCACAGAAACTTGATGTAGTCTGTTGTGCTGGAAGAAAAATGTTAATTTAACTCGCGATATCCTCTAAAGAGTTGAAAGGTTATTTACTGCCTTCTCGCTTCTCAATTCTTGACTACATTAACTACTTCCGTTGAAATTTCTTATCAGCTTTTAATAGGCAAAACTGTTCATTTATCCTTTCTTACAAAATCCCTGTTGCTAATAAATGAATAAAAACGATCTATGTGTTCAGTACTATGCGAATCAGATAGTTTCATTAAGTTTAGAAATAAACTGTTTGCTTCATCAAATCAGAGAATATTGTTACATGCAATGGTACTCACTAACTTCTCGCAGTGAGCAAAGCTCCATTTCGGAGGTAAATTATCTCCCCCGATGAAGCGAGACGCAACATCATTGAAGACAAAGTCGTTGATGACATTAGGTCAAAATACAAATGCCACTAGTCTATTATTTAATTTTTACTATAGCCATGCTAACCTCCAAAATTTATGAGGTTTGTCCACTGAATGATACAAAATAATTTGTTTTTAACCCCCCCCCCCCAAAAAAAAAAAAAAAACTCTGATAGAATAATCCTTGAGTTTGTTTTGCTGAATGATCTCAATATTTTCTGTGCTCTTTATTTTTATGTGTAAGAAAATCAGTTCTAAACGTTTGTCAGAGAAAACAACTAAGAAAATTATGGGTCAAAAACAGAAAATACCCAAAAGGTAATGATTCTGGTAAACAAAATGATGTTATAAAGCATTTCCATTATGATTTCACACAGATAAATTGACAACAAGGGAAAGGAAGGTTAAACCGTGTGAAAATGAGAGATTCATAAGATTGTGTTAATTGCCTTATGACTTAAGAGGTGGCATAATACTCCCCATAATGCCCTATATTATTGGTGAGTTTTTAAAAACGATTAGATTCTTGCATGCATCACGTATGTTTCTAAGTTTCACATAAATCTAATCCTGACTTTCCACGGTTAATTTTTTCTAGGTAAAACTCAACAACTTTAATAAAAGTCATGAAAAAATCATGAAGTATCTTGGGACAAAAAAACAAACAAACTGGGGAAACTTTTTCAGATTCCCAACGTAAAAGAAATGTTTAAACTTGGGGAAAAGTAGGAACAGCTTTATTATTTAACGATTACACATTTGTGACGTTTCGGCGTGAGCTTTTATCAAACAAAAACAAACATGACTAAGAATCAGAGAGAGGAGACAAAGTAAAGATTGACATGAATTTTATGTTAACGAAGCAAAAAAAAAAAAATTAATGAAAAATTGCAAATGACTTATCTCAGCTCCTGGAAGAGGATAGTTTTAGGAAAGGTGATTGTTTTCGTTTCCCAAACTACAGGGCAGGTAACGCAGCGAGAGCGGTTACATTTTCTGGTTCCAACAAATGTAAGGTTCCGCTTTAAGTGGCTGTGGACGAGGATGTCCTTGAGATTTGGCTCACCCTTGTATGATAATAGGGGTGGATCAGAGAAGATGTCACGGGTGTCGGGATTAAGTTGGATTAAAGGCAGATGACGATAAAGAATTTTCTTAACCATCTGACCTTGCGGGTGGAAAGGCAGTTCTAACTTAAGTCAAATGGTTCTTTATCGTCATCTGCCACCTTTCCTAAAACTATCCTGACTCTCCATGAGGGATTTACATGTGAATCCCGCAATGTAATATATGTCATTGTATGCTAAAGATGCAGGAAACCTATATTGGTGAAACTGGCCTCAGACTAGGGGACAGCATACTGAAACATCTTTACAATATTACCCAGCATGCTTCGAAACCAGTCCCTAATCATTTCAATGGCCCCAACCATAGAGGCAAATCTGATTTTCTGGTAACAGCCATCAAACAATGTCACGCAGATAACACAACCCGCCTAGCGCTTGAGAACCGCTATATACAGGACTATGGGACATTTGAACCACAAGGTTTGAACTCGTTATTCAGCTACATATAATCTTCCAAAATCTTACTCATTCTCACTTGTTGCACATAGATTAGTACCCTCACGCATCATCACATTATTCTTCCTCTACCACAACCATAATCATTCATTTCACCATCTCCTAAATAGATTGCCATCCTTTCTTTACCATCATCTACTACCAAACATCACAAATCCTTATATCCTTATCCATTCACTACCATCATCATCATCATCATCATCATCATCATCATCACCGCCTTTCACTCTCTTAAGAGCACCGGCCATGGATAGGAGGTCTCCAGTCATCCCTGTTCTTTGAATAATTCTCCGCGCCTTCTGTGCGTTTCCTCGTCTCTTAACATTTTCTACACTCAGCCATGCACAATTTTGCACCTTTCAAAACGAACGCGATTGTGGTACTGTGCTGTTCCTGAAGCTAAGGTAAGTCATCTGCAATATTTCATTAATTTTTATCAATTTTGTTTTTGCTTCGTTAACATAAAATTCATGTCAATCTTTACTTTGCCTCCTCTCTCTGATTCTTAGTCCTGTTTGTTTTTGTTTGATAAAGGCTCTCGCCGAAACGTCAGAACTGTGGAATCGTTAAGTAAATAAGATGTTCCTACATTTTTCCTAGTTTATACATTTTGGTATCACAGCTTTACTGCAGCGCTTTGTGTATAGTTGTATACCTATACACTAATTATTGTGTGTAACATAACAGAAAGAACAACACAGGCAGTGAAATCGGCTCCCCCCCCCCCCTTCACTTTCTTGCTCGTATCTGGTTATATAGGCGCAATGAACTCAGACACACAATATGGCGCATTTCCGGACACATAACTTCAGTGTCATTAAAGAATGCCGGTCTTTTCAGTCTTATTAAGTTGTATGTAAGGGTACTTATATATATATATATATATATATATATATATTGGACTGACGTCTTGACTCCAGACCAACACCCCCCCCCCACCCCAAATCTCGGGGTGATTTTAACATATAGCAAGCTAGCAGAGCCATATGAAGAAACGCTAGATATAGTTTTATATACATACACTTTATTTTCAGGCAAAAAAAAAAATTAATGAAAAATTGCAAATGACTTATCTCAGCTCCTGGAAGAGGATAGTTTTAGGAAAGGTGATTGTTTTCGTTTCCCAAACTACAGGGCAGGTAACGCAGCGAGAGCGGTTACATTTTCTGGTTCCAACAAATGTAAGGTTCCGCTTTAAGTGGCTGTGGACGAGGATGTCCTTGAGATTTGGCTCACCCTTGTATGATAATAGGGGTGGATCAGAGAAGATGTCACGGGTGTCGGGATTAAGTTGGATTAAAGGCAGATGACGATAAAGAATTTTCTTAACCATCTGACCTTGCGGGTGGAAAGGCAGTTCTAACTTAAGTCAAATGGTTCTTTATCGTCATCTGCCACCTTTCCTAAAACTATCCTGACTCTCCATGAGGGATTTACATGTGAATCCCGCAATGTAATATATGTCATTGTATGCTAAAGATGCAGGAAAACCTATATTGGTGAAACTGGCCTCAGACTAGGGGACAGCATACTGAAACATATTTACAATATTACCCAGCATGCTTCGAAACCAGTCCCTAATCATTTCAATGGCCCCAACCATAGAGGAAAATCTGATTTTCTGGTAACAGCCATCAAACAATGTCACGCAGATAACACAACCCGCCTAGCGCTTGAGAACCGCTATATACAGGACTATGGGACATTTGAACCACAAGGTTTGAACTCGTTATTCAGCTACATATAATCTTCCAAAATCTTACTCATTCTCACTTGTTGCACATAGATTAGTACCCTCACGCATCATCACATTATTCTTCCTCTACCACAACTATAATCATTCATTTCACCATCTCCTAAATAGATTGCCATCCTTTCTTTACCATCATCTACTACCAAACATCACAAATCCTTATATCCTTATCCATTCACTACCATCATCATCATCATCATCATCATCATCATCATCATCACCGCCTTTCACTCTCTTAAGAGCACCGGCCATGGATAGGAGGTCTCCAGTCATCCTTGTTCTTTGAATAATTCTCCGCGCCTTCTGTGCGTTTCCTCGTCTCTTAACATTTTCTACACTCAACCATGCACAATTTTGCACCTTTCAAAACGAACGCGATTGTGGTACTGTGCTGTTCCTGAAGCTAAGGTAAGTCATCTGCAATATTTCATTAATTTTTATCATTTTTTTTTTGCTTCGTTAACATAAAATTCATGTCAATCTTTACTTTGCCTCCTCTCTCTGATTCTTAGTCCTGTTTGTTTTTGTTTGATAAAGGCTCTCGCCGAAACGTCAGAACTGTGGAATCGTTAAGTAAATAAGATGTTCCTACATTTTTCCTAGTTTATACATTTTGGTATCACAGCTTTACTGCAGCGCTTTGTGTATAGTTGTATACCTATACACTAATTATTGTGTGTAACATAACAGAAAGAACAACACAGGCAGTGAAATCGGCTCCCCCCCCCCCCTCACTTTCTTGCTCGTATCTGGTTATATAGGCGCAATGAACTCAGACACACAATATGGCGCATTTCCGGACACATAACTTCAGTGTCATTAAAGAATGCCGGTCTTTTCAGTCTTATTAAGTTGTATGTAAGGGTACTTATATATATATATATATATATATATATATATTGGACTGACGTCTTGACTCCAGACCAACACCCCCCCCCCCCCAAATCTCGGGGTGATTTTAACATATAGCAAGCTAGCAGAGCCATATGAAGAAACGCTAGATATAGTTTTATATACATACACTTTATTTTCAGGCACTCAGCAAGAAGAGATTAAAAACACCGAAGTCTCACATGAAAAGAAAAAGTCATAAATATCTGATTATGTTAACTTCACAAGCACATCTTAATTTTGTTTCATTAACCAAAACAGACCACCTTTTTATAAAAATTATACGACACAACACGGTTAACGTGGCCACTGTAAAGTATATGGCATACCACGGTTAACGTGGCCACTGTAAAGTATATGGCATACCACGGTTAACGTGGCCACTGTAAAGTATATGGCATACCACGGTTAACCTGGCCTCTGTAAAGTATATGTATATGGCATCCCAGGGTTAACTTGGTCACTGTAAAGTATATGGCATAAACATAGCTAACCTGGCGACTATGAAGTATATGGCACAACACAGTTAAACCGGCCGCTGTAAAGTACATGTATATGGCATACCACGGTTAACCTGGTCACTGTAAGGTATATGGCATACCACGGTTAACCTAACCACTGTAAAGTATATGGCATACCACGGTTAACATGGTCACTGTAATGTATATGGCATACCACGGTTAACATGGTCACTGTAAGGTATATGGCATACCACGGTTAACCTAACCACTGTAAAGTATATGGCATACCACGGTTAACCTGGCCACTGTAAAGTATATGGCATACCACGGTTAACCTGGCCACTGTAAAGTATATGGCATACCACGGTTAACCTGGTCACTGTAAAGTATATGGCACAACACAGGTAACCTACAACTGTAAAGTATATGACATAACCACAGTTAACGTGGTGACTGTAACAATTTCATACGCTTGTATGTAGGTAGACACTGAAAAGGGAAAACCACATATACATATACGTACTAGAGGGAGAATAAAAAAAAAGTAAAAGTAACAATCCTTTCATAGCGGTAACCGAGCAAAATAAATAACGATTGTACCACTTCTCCACATAATTCCTGCCTGCTGGCCGAAGCACTTGTTCTGCCTTCCCACTGGTTTTTTCATTCCTTGCCATAAGAGGGCACTTGAGTGAGGAAGTGGTTAGTCCACTAGTCTCTAACGGCGAAGGTTGATGGGTCAAATCTGGTTGAAGGTGCCCAAGTCATACAACTGTACAGATGAATGCCTTGTTTTTTTTTCTTTTTCCCGAGATTGGGAAGGAAGGACGGCCAGATGTGACGCTGACCACATCACCCTCTAGTGTGGTGACAGTTCAAGGAAAACATGGGCACTAACATCGTATCCCATTAGTGCTGCCATATCATAAAAGGGCCTCCTTCACCTTACTTGGTAGAAGTTTTTCAGCTGCTCCTATATCCAGGCTTGCATCGCTTCCCTAGCAACATCATCAGAGGTGAAACTGCGATCGCGTAGTCTCTTTAAGTGGGCCAATGACGTGATAGCCGAAAAAGTGCCAGGTCAGAACTGAAAGCAGGAAGAGGAAGATATTCACACTGCAGCTGTTGCATTGCCTACACCATTGCGGCCGTAGGGACGGGGCCGCTGTATTGCCACAGTGCGGGGATGTGTGGGAAAAAAAATGAAAGATGGAGTGATGAAGGGCAGAATGTAAGACCGGCCTGCGTGTCCAATTCTTTACCCTTTAAAAATAAAGATCATTCACTCATTCATTTATTCATCCAGTGCAGTAGGTTAAGCTTCGTAGGTTAAGCTTGGTCTGCCAGCTTTAAACCTTTCTACCCATTCATAAACTTTTCACCGAGTAACGCTAGTTTCACTTCTGTACAGAGCCCGCATCCCGCGGTAAATTTCAGCAGACTTCACTCCTTCTGTAGAAAGAAATCTCACTTGCTGCGTTGTTCAACAATGGTGCATTCATGCAACAGAACGTTCAAGTTTATTTGTCCTCGATTTCAACTAAACCGAAGGAACAGCGCTGCGCCGTGTGTGTTCGAACTATCCATCAGTCTTTATGAACGTGCTGATTGTGTCAAATTCTGTCCGTTGTTTGTGGGTAATTTTCAAACCGCCTTTACTTTCTGATTCTCCTTCGTATACTCTGAGAATTGTAATAACTGAAAAAGTAATAAAATTGTAAGGATAAAAAAGAGCAATTAAAAAATCAAACAAAGTTTTAACACAAATAATATTAGTATTTTTATATTTCCTTGTATAACAGAACAAAGAATAACATCTCATACAGTAAATTTTAGGATACATTTTATATTGTTATGCTGTAATTAAATAATATATTCTCAAGAAAGTGCATTTAGGAATTGAAATACATGTCTGCTTATTGGCCCGCATCGATAATGTGACCTGTTCGTTTGATGTTTCCATTTCATTTTTAGTTATGAACATAGCATTACAAGTGGCCAGATACCAGACCTGGATAAACGAAACTTTGATAGTAGAGACACTGTGATAATGTTGAGTTCAAATCCCAAGGAGGGGAAATAAGAAGAAAAAAAATGGAAGCCGGCTCAACAGTAAGGTTGTCTACCGCTGTCCATGTCTTTCGGCCGCAATACTGTGTAAAAATGAAGCAGGTGTCTCGATTGAAAAAAATAAAATAGATAACCCAGATAGACATCGTGTTTGATAATATTAGATTAAAGGAGATATAAAACAGCTCCATTTAGTTTAGTGAATTATGCAAGCGCTTCTGGGAAGAGAATTAAAAACTGTTGTGTCATCAGTCAACCATGAAGTAGTGCAAGGTTTTTTTTAAAATTAAAAATAAAATAACTATAGTTATGTGGTTTTGATCCGTAGTCAGGAGTTCATAATTTTAACTGCTGCAAACACTAAAATAGCCATTACATCATTTCCCAGCTAAACATCGTGGCAGTGATTTTTTATGATAAAAAAAAAAACGTTTGTGTGTCATGGTTGTTGTTTGGTATGTTAAGACTGAATTACTTTTACTTTTTCAGTTAATCTTGCTCGACATTGGTCAGACTTTGATCGTGGACGCTGCAGCGGAAACCTGCGCAAGCGAAGTAACGAAACTTTAGCACAACAGTCGTAAAGTGTTTAAGCAAAAGCGTGTATGACTTAACTCCTAGGATCTCAAGAATAGCTTGATGAATCAACACTCAGCGCAGTCCTATACTCTACATGGGTAGTCTTCCTCGTCCTGCTCGTTGATATAGTGCCTCTCCAGCTTTTTCAGCCTGATCTCCAGGTCCACATTGTCTTGGTTTCGTCTGTCCAGGGAAAAGCTGTTCATGACATTCCCGGGCCTGGATGTCATGGCAAGACACCGACCTGACATTTGGTCGGGCCCCATCCATCGCAACATGCGCGTCTTCAGACGCATAAACCACTCGACTTCCTTGACGTCGACGCTGTCCAGGCTGGAGAGACGAGTGGTTGTTCTCATTGGACGGCCAAAGTTCAAGGATGTCCGGCGGTGGTAGGTGTTTCTTCTGAAGGAAGACACAGCATGAGACCTGGTAACTCCGCTGTCCTTCCTCCAAGTTCGTCGGCGCCACCAGATTCTTTTAATCTCGCTGTGCACCTGGTGATCAATGAAGTATTCATTGGTAATTTCTAAAATAATACCCAGTCAGTCATAACATACGTATTGTGTCGCATCAATCAAAATATACTCATATATCGTAACATGAATAAATCCTTGTACTTTTAATTAACTTATATGTAACGCCAGTTGCTATTGCATCATCTTTATGTGCATATCTCTGTATGATTTCTTGAGCATTGGATTTCGGTACAGAGAAGGAAAAGAGTAAATCCCACCTTTTTATAATGCTATAAGAAGCGGTTCAGGGAAGGCTTCCACCCATTCTGATCAATAAGACGAGTCTCAACACCCAAGATGTGAAGAAAGAAACGAGCTTCAAACCTTCAGGGAGCACTGAGAACACAATGAAAGTATAGAACTAGAACTAAAATTAAATTACCCCAGATCTGTGGTCTATTCATATTACTCTACAGAGCAAAATGTTGGAGAACAACTGAAAAAGAAGTGGTCAATTTGTCCTCATTCTGTAAAACCTGCCGTTCATCTCTCTCTCTCTCTCTCTCTCTCTCTCTCTCTCTCTCTCTCTCTCTCCTTGAACAATAAGTCCCCAAGGCACATGGGGCTTCCACAAGGGTTTTCCACAAACTCCTGTCCTTTACCTTTCCTTCCGCTCTTGCCTAAGTGAGCTCTCTGTTGTTCAACATCCTGTCTGTTGTTCTTCTCCATGTCTCCTTTGGTCTACCCTTACTTCTGTTTCCCTGTGGTGTCCATCTTAGTGCTAGTTTTGGCAGTGAGTCGTCAGTCATCCGGAGCACATGTCCCAAAACCATCGCCAGCGTCTTTCCTCAACAATTGCTGTCAGTCTGCCTTTCATAGTTCTTGCATATCTTCTGGCTAGACATAAACAACAGAGACCTGATTGCCAGATGCGGTAAAGAAGGCATTCATATGATTATAGAAAAAGAAGCTGGAAATGTATTTGTCATGTGCTCCGAAACGACTACAACACCTTCGCTGAGACAACCACGTAATGAACACCTGAGGGAAGCAGACAGGCAGATAAAGTACAACCTGGCGATCAACTGTGGAAGCAGGTATGAACAGTCTGCAGAACGGCTAGGACACCAGACAGACTAAGGCTGGTTGCAGGCTGGGTGAGATGGTGAGAATCTATTACTGTGCAAAACGCCACAAGGCGTAGCCAGTAGTGAATGCTTCCTAACCCATAACTGTCCATGGTGCAAGATGGATGGGTGTACAGGCGGATAAAAAACACAATGTAACAAAATAAGAATACCAATAGTAAAATATGATGCTTTGAAAATGCCCGGGCACTGATACAGAACAGCAACAAACTTAACAATATTACTTAATAGCAATACATGTAATTAAATATACACATTTAAAATGCTTTACCGAGAGTTCTTTCTCACGGTCATTCTTCTGGTTTTTCTTAGAATCTCTACTTTTGGTTTTTCTTATAATCTCTACTTTTGGTTTTTCTTATAATCTCTACTTTTGGTTTTTCTTATAATCTTTACTTTTGGTTTTTCTCGTAATCTCTCTGTTTGAAAAAAAAAGTGATCATCAAAATGATACAGACAACCCCAAGCACATTCGAACCTCCACTTTTGAAGTAGAGATTCAACACTGTGCATGCACTTCTTAGAACTATCAAAAATCTACATCAACAGGAGGGCGGCAGTTACAGAAACAGAACTGACCGCCTGAGGTCCGAGAAGCTGATCATTTCCCCTCCTTAATGAGTGGGAAAATGAAACACAAAATCTGAGGTTTGCTAACCCCAGCAAGGTAGTGCCACTGAAGTCGGGACTTCCGCTGCCAGTTCTAGTAATCAACTTACAATGTGTGCGTGCGTGTGTGCGTGCGTGTGTGCGTGCGTGTGTGTGTGTGTGTGTGGTGAAGGTTTCTGTCGTGCTCTGATTGTGGGTCTGTCGCTCCTGTCCACAAAGGGCCCCAATCCTTCCCTCAGGCTGCCTCACCCTCAGTTCAGTAATGAATATCACCTGTTCCTTACCTCTTCGTTTAAGAAGCAGAACAGCAATGCCAGGAGAAATCCCTGTGGAAGCATCACAAGAATGAAGAAACTTCAGGTTTGGTTGAACAGACAGAAAAGAAGTGATGTATCGTTCTAAAAAGCTTAATGAAAGAATGAATTACTCATGCAATTGCCTGAATTACATGTCAGTAAATTATAAGAAATATGAAATGAATATAATTAGCAGAAATTAAGATATGTCGTGGGTGTGATAAATGATTAATATACATCTATATTTTTTAAAGTACGCAGTTCTTACATGAATGGATGAAACGTTGTAGTAACAGCATAATCAACAGAACAGTGACAGACATGGACGAAGAGAGAGAAAGAGAAAGAGAGAAACTCACAGTCTTGAAGTGAGTCAGATAGTATTTGACAACTAGACACTGAAAGACTTGGAGTGAGTCAAATAGTGGTTGTAATGTGGACTGAGATTTTTAAAAAATCTGATCCAGGCTTTCTGCATTACACAGATTAATGAGTATAAAGAGCAAGATGATTAAAGCGTAGCTTTTTTCTTATGGATATCACAAGAAAGATGGAAGACATCGTCGTAGATTGAGCTCCAAATGACTGAGTGAACGGCTAGCAAGTAACTGAATAATGGACAGTAACAGAATGGACGACAAATTAATAGATAACTGAATTAAGGAGAACAGATACAATTATTTCGGGCTGTGGTAATTTTTTTTCCTTAACGGTTTCCCATTTTTCCATTCAGAAAATAATGATTTTTTTAACTGAAAGAAATTTTGATAATTTTAAGTAGAAGACATGTTTTCATTTCTTCTTCAGCCAATTGTAATGGGGTTTTGCCTAGTAAATGAAGTGTTCCGCAGGTAAGTAACAAATCAGACATAAATAATAGACCCAATTGAGAAACACTAAATAAAGAGTCAATAATATGAGACCATAGTAATGAACTTCAGCCGTACCTGAAAGGCGTTGTAGGTTTGCTCCACATACATCTGCGTGAGGTCAAATCGGCTGGTGTAGCTCAGAGGGAAGGCCAGAGCAAGAACGATGTAGAAGACGCCAAAAAGAGGGATCAAGACAAGGATGAACTTGACCAGGTGCCTGAAGAAAGAGAAAAGACATTCTAAAGAGATGACAAATCCTATAAAGAAGAAATGGTGCATGAGGTAAGAAGATGTGAATGACTGGAATAAAAAAGGCAATAATACGAAGAAGAATAAACAAAAAAAAAAAGGGAATGTGAAGATTACGTGGTAACCACCGTGGATAGAAACAGACGCAGTAGAACACATTCACAATGGCTGATTGGTAATTCAAGCACGCCCAGCGCAGCGCTGTGTCCTTACTCTAGATGAAGTCAAGGTCAAATAAACATGGACGCTCCTCTGTAGAACACCGGCGCCGTGTTGAGACTTCCTTGGGCAGAGGGAGATAACCCTACTGAATTCTCTGTAAGATGTTGGCTTAGTACAGAAATTTTTTTTAAAAAAGCGTGACTCCACGAAAAGTTTAAGAACGAGTAGAAAAGTCGAAAGTTTTTTTTGGGGTTATTTTTTTATTTGTGCTGCCACATGCCGACGCACATCCCCATGCAGATGCCGCGGCAGTGAAGGCAATGCAGCAGGTAGGGTGTGGACTTCTTACTCATCTCCTTGATATGTAATTATCAAGACTTCTGTTCACTTAAAAGCGGCTTTACGCGACCGCAGGTTCATCTCTGATGATGAGGTTAAGGAAGCGTTACAGATCTGGATTCTGAAGCAGCTGAAAAGCTTCTTCTTCTTCTTCTTCTTCTTCTTCTTCTTCCAAGGAATGATAACGCTAGTGGAACGCTAGAAGATGTGCATCGACCTACAAGAGGGGGGGGGGGCGATGTGGAGAACTGATATAACCGTTATTGTTCATTTACTCAGATACCTTAGGGGTGGAAATGTTGCCTTTACGTTTTTTATTCTTCCTCGTTGAGAGATGAAATATAATAATAATAACATTTTTGAAATTAGCACAGTGTGTGTGACCGGACGCCTAAAGAAATAGTCAGATGACTTATATCTCTTTTGTGAAAGCTAAAACTGATGAATTTAACCAAATAATAGTTCTCACTCTCATAGCTCAATACACCTTTTAAAAACTCACAGAACCTCTGTTAGGAGTTTCTGGGAATTTGGATACTCTAAACTTCGTGCAGTTACTTCATTGATTACGCGTAGTCATGTTGATTTTATACGCGTCCACTGGGGTAGGTTGCATGACTGTTTCTTCCTTTATTTTCCTGTCTTCGGTTTCACATTATCGGCCATGTTAGATGAGTCGGCTCATGATGTGAGCCCCAGAGTTTTGCATCAATGCTCTCCCCTTTCTTGAGAACTTGCAGCTACTAATATGTGTGAAGGGGAGACAAATCATAAACTCAAGAAGCAAAACAAAACTTTTCCAAACACTGTTTTATCGTCATCACGTACCGGTAGGCGTTGGCAATAATGCTTCTCTATAGATCTCGGCCCTTGATATATTCTGCCAGCTCATTTGATGACTTTCTGTTGTGCTGTATTATTAAACGTTTTTTTTTTTTACTTTTGGTCTTTCTCTGCCTCTCTTCCTAACCACAATTTGAAATACTAGAAGTTATGTAGAGTTTCTTCAAAATGTGAGGAATTATTTTAAGATTCATGTATTTATTCTTTCATTACACGTCGTATCAGTGATTATTCGCGTTCATACTTTCTTTATTATCTTTAGTACCTTTTTTATGTTTTATCAGAATGATTATTTTAACTTTTCTATGGTCCTTGGTCACCTTTCTATGGACATTCTCTCTCTCTCTCTCTCTCTCTCTGTGTGTGTGTGTGTGTGTGCGTGAGTTATTTTATTAGGTTAATTACTTCTTCTCTTTTACTTTGAATGTAATAGTTAAATCTTACACTCTTTTGATATGTTTTTTCCTAATTTAATTTGTATATTTGTATTAAATCGAGTGTGTGGGAAGAATGAAAGATGGAGTGATGAAGGCCAGAATGTAAGACGGGCCTGCGTGCCCAATTCTTTACCCTTTAAAAATAAAGATTATTCATTCATTCATTCATTCACTCTCTCCTCTCTCCCTTCTCTCTCCCTCCCTCACCCTCTTTCCTCCTGAAGAAACGTTGTTAGGTACTCTCTATCAAATTATTGAGAAATTTTGTGGTTGATTGATTCATTCATTCATTCATTCATCCATTCTCTCTGTGTGTCCCTTTTCCCCCGTGAACGTTCCAGTGTTTATCAGAGTCTGTAATTTTCCATTTTTTTTTAACCATTTGTTCAAAGGACTGTGCCTGTGTTATGATTGTAACTATTTTTTGATCTTAGTTACTGGCCGTTCATGAGAATGTCTTCAATTGTTTTTTTCTTTTCTAATCGCCAATGCTGTGTGCTGCATTTTTCAAAACCACATCTCTGCTGCTTGTGATTTCCGTTTTATCTTCTCTGTATATTGTCCAGGTCTTACAGAATATAAAATAATATTAGCTTTCCACTAGAAATGAAAAATCGATTAGTATAGTATTTCCTTCAAATAAATGGGTTCAGAAACATTCAGTTCAAAAAAGAGTTAAAAAAATATGTGACCCCAAAGTAGCACAAGAAAAGTAATAATAAGTAATGCCAAAATAAATGTACAAGAACATGTTTAAATGAATTCATAACGAAGGCGCGAAAAAACGGGCTACTTTTTTTTTAAACCACAAAATAATAAAGAAGATTGAAAAGCCAGACATATCCAAGTGCATTTTAGAAAAGAAGCTCTGAACAAACATATAAAAGGCATAACATATGAAGAAATAAATTACAATAAATAATTTAATAGTAACGAAAGTGCACTTTCCATTTACAATTGTAAAAGAGCATTGAATGCGGAAACAACAGTAGAACCTTCAGAAGCGTTGGCTCCATAAGGGAAACAGATTGGAAACGTGAGCATTTTCATGAACACGAAAATTCATAGAGCACTTTTACTACCATTGTTGAGAGAAAAAAAAATGCTTAGCAACAAGAACAGCACAAGAACGTATGGATTAGCGCGTTCACATTCTGTTCTTTGTCTCCCAGTCTTTTACACTGTCGCCAACATTCAACTTTCCAACATGGAAATGTTTGGGGCCAAAAGATATAATTATATGGAAATTAAACAGAAATGAAATAAATAAATAAATAAATCATCGTCATCGTTATCATCATCATCATCATCACCATCATCATGTCAATATTGGCAGACTTTTCCACAAATCTTAATCTTGGATATTTTCCCCAACACCGCTAATGAGCAAACATCATGCCATTGCTTTTGGCTGTCCTTGATCTTCTCTCTTGGCATACAACAAAGTCTACCTGGATGGAATAAAAAACAAAAGACGTAGGCGATTGTTTTGACATGACAAGACTAGTGGACTCAGGTACTGGGAATATACCTGTACTTGCTTCTGCCCACGTGACGTTGACTTGACCTCAGACGGGTACACAATACTCGTGATATGTTCAGAAAGAAGACGAAATTCACCTGCGGAGACAGTGATCAGACATGGTTTGTGTCAATCTTTTGGCCTGATCTTTTCTCCTCTTAAAATAGCACTCTCTGTGTGTGTGTCTCTCTCTATCTCTCTCTTTGTCTCTTCTCTCTTTGTCTCTCTCTTTCTCCGTCTCTCTCTCCTTCTCACTCTGTCTGTCTGTCTCTCTCTTTCTCTGTCTCTCCCTCTTTCTCCCTTTGTCTCTCTGTCTCTCTCTTTCTGTCTCTGTCCCTCTGTGTCTTTCTCTCTCTCTCTCTTTCTGTCTGTCTCTTTTTCTTTCTGTCTCTTTCTCCCTCTCTCTTTCTCTCTCTCTTTCTCTCTGTGTCTCTCTTTCTATCTGTTTCTCTGTCTGTCTCTCTCTCTCTCTCTCTCTTTATCTCTCTCTGTCTCTCTCTTTCTCTCTCTGTGTTTCTCTCTCTCATTCTCTCTCTGTCTCTTTCTGTCTCTCTCTTTCTCTCTCTCACACACTTTTTTCTGCCATTTTGGCTATTTCTGTTTCAGCTGGTTTATCTGTTGCGTCATATAAGCTGAGATCTATCTGGGAAATACAGAAACCGCTTCTAGCAGTTAAACAAATATTTGAATGTGTCTTCTTGTAAAGCTAATGATTAAATACTTTCTTTCTTTTTTTTACACAAAACAGAATGCATTTGATATAATTTTTCTTGCTTCTTCTTTCATCCTACTTCTCTAGCCAGTGGTTCTTTACCTGAGGCCCATGGACCCTCATGGGGTCCGCGGAAGTATTTTTAGGTGTCCACAGACCAAGAAATAGAATGGATCGATCAGAAAAAAATCTCAGCAGCATCTTCGTACAGTTTATTGCATTATTTTTACTGAGGAGTCCACAGCTCTTCTCATGCCAGAAAGAAGGTCCACAGCTCTTGTCATGCCAGAAAGAAGGCCCAAAGCTGTTCTCAGGCCCGAAAGAAGGTACACAGCTCTTCTCAGGCCGGAAATAAGTTCCACAGCTCTTCTCAGGCCCTAAAGAAGGTCAACAGCTCTTCTCAGACCGGAAAGAAGGCCAACAGCTCTTCTCGGGCCGGAAAGAAGGTACACAGCTCTTCTCAGGCTGGAAATAAGTTCCACAGCTCTTCTCAGGCCCTAAAGAAGGTCAACAGCTCTTCTCAGGCCGGAATGAAGGTCCACAGCTCTTCTCAGGTCGGAAAGAGAGTCCACGAGATAAGAAAAAAGCCAAGAACCACTGGCACAGTCCATAGCAAACTGCACTAGAAGTAAAAGAGGTCTGATACTTCAGGGAGTTTGAAGAACATCGCCGCATGTCATCCAGGTATCCTCCTGTCTGATGTAATTTCTTTGTCTCAATCAAATCTTTTCCGTGTGACTTTCGAATCTGATGGTTGGTAGATTACCATAACCTTGAGTTTAATTCGCATGGAGTAATTTCTATGATGCTAAACATACACGACATGAACTGAATTAGACAAACGTAAATCTCTAATTCTTTAATCTGTTCATGTAATAACCATTACTCTGCATTGGTTAATTTGAGTAAACAGATCACTAAATACGCCCTTGTTCATCTCAGGAACACACTTAACTGACGGAGACAGAAAATGAAAGACGCATTTGTCGTAATACTTTCTTTTAGAGCTTATAAACGTACCAGAACAGTCGCAAGCATTGGTCCTTGCAGAATCCAGATGTAGAAAGGATTGGACGTTAAATTCCAGCAGCTGTCATAGGCAATGGGGGAATGGTGACAATTATAATGATGTCACATAAGTAAACGAGTGGTATAATGATGAGGGAGTGACTTATTTACACTGATGAAAATAATGAAATAGACAACAGCAAAGTATACATCTATTTTATAACAAAAATCGAAGTGTGTATGTAATCAAACTACATCACAGAATTAAAACTATATGCTTCCATATTCCAGCAGATCTTATAATGGAAATCGTAAACAATATGTTATCCTTAATTTAATTAATCGTTCCTCTTATCGTCATTTTTTATAGATCTTTTTTCTATATTCTTGTAAATGTTCATGCCAATGTTTTTCCTATTTTTCATTTTTCCACATTCTAGCAATGGTTCGGACCTCCCTTACTATAACAGTAGAACGAACAAATTTCGTTTTCAAAAGGTGAAAAACTGATCGTGCAATCAATCAATCTTCCCTCAATCTTTCAGCCTTCACTCTAAGCCATCCAAACATCGATATAGGAATAGTACTATTTTTAAATACATATATGGTGGCCTGGATGCTCGGCCTACTAGTCGGGTGGTACCGAGTTCAAGTCTCTGCAGTGGGGATTTTTTTTTCTGGTACCATCACACCAGAAAGCCCCAGGGTCCACCCAGCCTCTAAAGATGGGCACCAGAGGAACTTGTAAAGATAAATGCAGCAGGTGCGATACTGACTTCATCACGCTTTCATGTGCCGATGGTCTTGGAAATTCAGGCCTAACACCGTATCCCCAGTATTCGTTAACGCCATGAAACGAGGATTATACTTATTTTTTTACCTTTTATTATGTAGATACAGAGAACAATAATAAATCTGAAATGAAACTAGAGCCAGTGCTAGAACTAGGCTACATGGGCAGTTACATAGACAGCAGACCTCATAGGGACGCAATACTGACCCATTTGTTCTTAACCCATGTTATTTTATGACGCAAAACAACATCGGAGAACTCATGAACACAACAGACTATATTTGTACACAGCAGACCATCACAACAGTTACATCAAGATAACGGAAGATAGAACGTATCCTTGCCATGTCACATGGTCTACTTGGTAATATGGTATTGACGTTCATATTACCCTTTTCTTTGTTAGAGGCATATGTCTGACTGCCTTTCCTTCACCTGAACCAAACGAAGTCGAGTACCCATTTCTACAGCTGGATGACTCCTGCAAATTTATTAACTGTTTATTTTTTTCTTAAAGTGTCTTTTATATCGCTTGGAAGATTGTGCCTTGTCTTGTCTCTTTCCTTAAATACACTTCAGTGTTGAAGGGGCAAATAGACGTCTTGATAGGGCTGGGAAATTTGCTTTATATAATGGGATATTTTCTCTCTCCACTTCTTGCGTGGGCAATCTCCCCCTATAGGAAAAAGATAAAGGTAAAATTACCGTTTCCATGCCATTAAGGCATATTGGGGAATACGGTGTTAGGCCCGTATTTTCCATGACCTTCGGCACATGAAAGTGTGATGTGGTCAGTATCACTCCTGGCTGCTTTACCTTCCCAGATTTCTCTGGTACCCATTTTTAGAGGCTGGGTCAACTCCGGGGCCTTTTTGGTGTGTACCAGAAAAATCCCACTGCTGGGACTGAACCCGGTACCACTGGATTAGTAAACTGAGCGCCTAACCAATCAGCTAACGAGACCTCCCCCTCTGTTTCCTAGAATTCTTAGCGTGAATGTTTTCTGTGGAATTCTCTTTGGAGAAATGAAAAGCGAAACTAGTAGCCTATCGATATCCCATATACACACAGGACAAGCCCACATCCTCATCTGTAGGCTTGGGAACAGGGCTTTGACTCTCTCAAGGAGACGGTTTCATCATCATCATCATCAGGTGCCGTGCCGACTGGCGTTGGCTATTATTCTTCTCCAGAGTACACGATCCTTCATGCAGGCCATCAGCTCAGTTGGTGATCTCCTCTCACATCATCCCGTCAGACTATCCAGTATCATTTCTCTTGGTCTTCCTCTTGATCTTCTTACTTCTATTTTTACTGTTGTTATAATATTTTCAATGCCCCCTCTTCTCATTGCATGTCCTATGAAAGTACATTGTCTCTCTCTTTATCTTTTTGACAAGGTTTTTTTTTGTCTCTCCAGCTCTTCTCATACATTCTTCATTAGTTATTTTTGCTGTCCAGGGGATTCGCAACATTCTTCTAATAAACCACATTTCTGCTGCTTCCAATGATTTTTGTGCACACCTGCCTATTGTCCATGATTCACTTACATATAACAAGATAGGTTCAATATAGCTTTTTAGGACTCGTTTTCTAACACTCATTGATAACGATGTGTTGCTTAATATGTTTCTCATTCTCTGAAATGCAGTCTTTGCTTGGCCTATTCTGTTCCTAATTTCTGTTCTGCATTTCCCATCTGAAGTTATTATTGCTCCAAGATATTTGAATTTCTGCACCTGCTTTAGAATAGTTCCATTTAATTTTATACTGCATGTTGGTGGATTCTGTTTCTTAGATATAATATATATATTTTCCAATTCTATTTTCAACTCGAACTGCTGCTTCTTGCTGCCAGTATAGATGTTTTACAATCCTCAGGTCTTTGTCGTCTATATTGATGTCTTCAAGCATTTTAATAATTTCATTATGTTTCACCTTGTTGAATGCCTTGGTGTAATCAATGAAGCATAAGTAGAGATCTTTCTGTACTTCTAAAGCTCTTTCTGTTAGTGTTCGTAAAGCATAAATGGCATTGTGTGTTCCCTTTCCTTCAACAAATCCAAACTGTTCATCTGCTATTTCCATTTTTATCTTTTCCTTGTTCTTCTCATAATGATTCTCAGAAGTAGCTTCGTTATGTGACATGAGAGGCTGATAGTCCGGTGGTCATCACATTCCTTTCCACCTGGTGTCTTTGGTAGTGCTATAAACGTGGATTTAAGCAAGTTACTGGGAATATAACCATTGTTGTAAATGTCGTTCAGTAACTTAGTTATTATTTTTATTCCTGTCTCCTCTATTTCTTCTATTGTTATATTATCAGGCCCAGTCGCTTTTCCTTTCTTCATGTGTTTGATGGCATCTATGATTTAATCTTCAAGTATTGTTAGTCCATCACAGTTTTCAGTATCTGGTGTTAATTCTGGTCTTTCTCCTCCATATAGCTCACCGATATACTCTGTCCACCTGTCCACAATGTCTTTTTTTCCCATTAACATTTTACCTTCTTTCGATTTCAGGCATCCTGTGGTATATTTTGTTATCCTGCCTGTGAGTTCACTAATTCGTTTGTGTATGTTTTTGCTGTCTTTATTATGAAAGTCCTCTATCTGTCTGCACTGTTCATTTAACCACATTTCTTTTGCTTCTCTGAATTTGCGTCTTATTTTTTTTATTTATCTTGCTATATTTTTTCTCGTTATTTTTACTCCTCCTCCTCTTGTCCATCAGTCCTAAGATGTCGTCTATCATCCATTTATTTTTAGAGGCTTATTATTTTTAGACGGTTTCGCTTAGTTTAAATTCAGCCATTAAATATCGACTGGCCTATCAAGCCGACGGTGGATCTGTTTACCGCTCACAGAAAACACAGAAGAATAGATGGATTGAAGACTGTACCGGAAAGACAAAATGTACATTAAAAAAAACTGAGTATATAGAGCGATTGACAAGACTGTAGTGTTCTTTGTGCATGAAAAGTTGCTGTTGGACGTTTTAAAAATTTATCATTTTTTAGAATCTCTGCTAAAAATAAAAACAAAACAACAAATTGCAATTACGCGACATGGAGTTTGAAATTTTTCAGAAGGATAATTCTGTATCTAAGTTTTAAAGAAAATGAGGGGATTTTTTAAAAAAAATCAATGGTGATGGTAGCAGTTCACTTCACAGCACTGAGCTACTTACAACGTGTTGTCTGCTAGCATTTTAACAAAGACCCAGGGCGTCACAACAGCCAGCGGTAAGACTAAAACCAATAGAATCAACACTAACATTAAACTATAATACATCCAAGAAGTGTGGACTAAATCATTAACTACGAGCAGGTTATCATTATGAAAGATAGCAACACATGAACAAGGCTTTATGTGTAAATTTGTATCGTTGCAATACTTTCGATGAAATGGCGTATTAAAATAAACTTTACAAATGCAAGGCGAAACATGATTACAAAGAATTAGCCAGGAAAATACCAACACAGAACGTTCAAAATTAACTTGGCACGTGACAAGATGGAGGATTCCTTAACGTCCAAAAAAGAAATAAAAAAAGGAAACAGAAAAGTGGTGAGATTTATTCCCTACGTAAAATCACTGTATGTGACATAGTGAAAAAGCCATCTTTACATTTCACAGTTTTCTTATTTTTAAAGTTAGCCATCTTTACATTTCACTATATTATTATTTTTTAAGTTAGCCATCTTTATATTTCACTATTTTTTTTAAGTTAGCCACCTTTACATTTCACTACATTCTTACTTTTTAACTTAGCCATCTTTACATTTCACTAGGTTCCGACATGGCGGAAGGGCGAATGTGATCGTCGCTGACTGTACCTCTGCTTGCCTTTCTCTATGTCTTGTCTCCGCCAGTTTGGCTGTGTTGTGGGCTGGAAGTCCGGTCTGGTGCCCTGGCTACTGAGTTAAGTGCTCGAGGCGTCACCGTGACCTGTGGCTTTCAGTGGTGCATGGAATTCCCCGCAAGTGGTCGGTGATATAAACGTCATTGATAAATATTGCTGTGATCTATGGACGATTGCCGCCATATAGCAGCTGGAACAGCGGGCTGAGATGTCACTGTCACAGGCGGCGGGACAATTATGGGATACTCTCGTTTGCTGTAATGCCGAAACCGCTCTGAGCTAAACATTTCACTATATTCTTACTTAAATTAACTGCTAGCCTGTCATAAATATTACAATGGCCTTAAATGAATAAATAAAATGCAATACAATCGTCTGGTATTGCTTTGCAACTCTGCGTTTGTAATTTTAAACTGCTATAATTGTTAAAAATAGGCCATGCTTCATTTCCAGGTCAAAGGGTTTGGCCGTGAAGTTTGATTTTAAAAAAAAAAAGTGTTCTTGTGTTGTGGGTGTAGTTTGATAGAGTTAAGCTAAGACTAAGTGGATATAAAATGTCCATCCTAGCCTCTGTTTTGTATATTAAGTTCTCCACGTAACATATTTGACGAGTATTATAATATTATGTGTATATCATTACTTACTGAGACAGAGTTTACAACAACAACAACAACAACAACAACAAAAATCCACATGCTATTCCCGTCTCCACTACAGCTACTGTTGTGAAAAGCAACAGATTGAGATGGCTCGGACACTTGGAGAGGATGGACGAGAACAGACAGACAAAAGGGCTTTATACAGAAGCGACAAACGGAGACAGACAAAGAGGTAAACCAAAACGACGGCGGCATGACAGCCTGGAAGGATAGATACGAGCCCTCGGAGTGGACAGCGGGCAGGAGAAGAGTGAGAGAAGAGAGGAGCGGAGCCAAGTCGTATCTGCAACACTGAGCCCCAGCGGCTCGGAAAGCTGAGTGAACGAATGAATGAATATCATTACTTAAGAAATGAAACTGAATTGTTAATGTGGACGGAGATCTTCGGTGTTTATATCTGAACTGTTGATGGAGCTGGCATTATACATTAGCAGTTACGAATGTGAAGAATTCGTGCTACAGAATGGTGTCGTTTTCATAAAACGTCAATTTTATGAAACATAAGACAATAATAATGAGAAAATGAAACTCAAAAGGTATATGGGGGAAAAATATACAAACAACATCAATTTCCCTTCCGCGCCCCCATGCCTTTTCAGTTTCATTTTCTGATCACTGTTTTCTTACCTTTCATAAAATGGACGCTTTATGAAAACGACACCATTCTGTAAGATGAGTTCTCATATTCATAACTGCTCACGTTCAATGCCAGGTTCCATCAAGTCTCATTTACACCAGAGTAGTCTTCCCTACGTGCGGCCGACATCCGCCTAATTGTCTCATTTGCCCACAGTCACTTCCCATTCCTGTATACAGTGTTCTCTGGTGCATCTGGCTTTGCAGGGACATATTTTCTGCTCTTAGTTTGCTCAATATTCCCGCGCCAGGTACCCATTTCTGCAGTTAGAATGACTGGAGTGCGATGCCAGCAGGTCCGCGGTCAATTTCCTTAACATGGAGAATCTCGCTACTATTCCTGGCCATAAATTATGTATTAATCAGTATGTATTAACATAATAAGTCTAGTATGTATTAACATAATAAGTCTAGTATGCATTAACATAATAAGTCTAGTATGTATTAAGATAATAAGTCTAGTATGTATTAACATAATAAGTCTAGTATGTATTTTAGCACAATAAATTATACATTAATCAGTATGTATTAACATAATAATTATAGTATGTATTAACATAATAATTAGAGTATGTATTAACATAATAATTAGAGTATGTATTGACATAATAATTATAGTATGTTTTAACATAATAATTAGAGTATGTATAAACATAAGCATCAGTGTTTTGCAGCTCACCCCAGCCTAGAATGATGTAAGGCCTCGCCGTTTCTCTCAGTAGACCATGTCTTGTATATGAGCATGTGAAGGTAAAGTCCCTCCACAAAGATCCACATCTGGCTAGCGCAGATAGTGTACATGAAGATGGTCTGCAGGAGCCTACACTCCCAGTGCTGGGAATGACAGAAAATAGTAAGTAATGTGATTTTTTTAAAAAAATGTAAATTTGAAGCAAATTCCCCCACTGCACAATTCATACTTACATACATACTTTGGATGCTTTGTGAGGATACTTTGAGACTGGACGGTGGCCGCTTAGATAGAGTGGTGTTCATGAAGTGTACAGGCAGGGTTTATAATCTTGACCCCGACAGAAACCGTGGGGCCATACTGGGTGATTGAAACCGGTGTCTTACGAATGGGAAACTGGCGTTCAAAACTTAGGGTCATGCCAGTGCAAAATACAAATGATATTGCCGTTGTGAAACTTTTCACATGGAATTATGTGTTCTTGTATGTCCCTTGTCCCACTTCCCCAGCCCACTTGTCCCACTTCCCCAGCCCCCTTGTCCCACTTCCCCAAACCTAAAACCTGGGCCCCGCGACGCTCACTTAACTCTCCTGGAACAGTGATCGAGGAAACACGTGAGCAAATGTAAGAAAAATGTGTTAACAGAAATTGTTGACAGAAGATGCTTTATAACATTGTTAGAGTGTGTTTAATACGAAGGGGGCGGTGGTCGAATGGTTGTGCGAGAGGTAGTTTTTTTTTAAATTTACATCTACTCTTTGTTTATGATGATAAAGACAATGAAGTGGGTGTGAAACAAAATAGAAAATATAGTTGAGAGACAGATATACAGAGACAGACGGACGGACGGAAGGACAGAGACGGACAGACAGATAGATAGATAGATAGATAGATAGATAGATAGATAGATAGAGATAGATAGATAGATAGATAGATAGATAGATAGATAGATAGATAGATAGATAGATAGTTTTATTGGACAGGCAAGTAATTATGTACAAGGTATGGATTGATATTTATTTCCAAAAGGTTAAGAATTGGGGCCGCAGGCCCGTCTGACATTCTGCCCTTATCATACAACTTTCACTCTGCTCCAGACATTCTACAAATACGCTGATCATATAACCAACATAACTAACATTGGAAAGATGAGAGACATACAATAAAATAAAATATAACATTTACATTCGTCCTTATCCATGCACTCATTACAGAAAGTAACTACATACACATACAAATGACTGCCTAGGTAGGAGGCAGGTAGATACAAGATAAAATTTCAGTATGGTTTCCGAGAGAGAGAAAAAATTTTTTTTTAATTAAGAGCGAAACAGAACGTAACTGCTTTGACAGAAACTGAGTAAGACATTTATAACTTAAGTGTTTTTTATGTTCTAAAATATACAGTTTTCGTTACGAGATCCAAAAACCATGATCTAAGACGTATTATCGTCTCTTTTGTTTTAACTCTCTAGGTTTCAGTTTTACCTCCTAGTTTTCTATAAGCGAAGAATGTTTTAATATAGAAAATATAGAAATATGCAGGAAAACCCCACTTATTTCAGAAGTAATTCAGACACAGTATGTTCGCCATAAGAAGTGAAGAAAATCAGGGCCAATAACTCTGCGAGAAAGAAATACATTTAGCAAAAAAAACCCCAAAAAACACATGTTATATTATAAAATAACTGTTTTACTAGATATGGAAAAAAGGAGAGACACAATATACTTCCCAGGCAGTCCCACGTTGTCATGGAAATCAGAACTTTCCACGAAAACGCTGTCCGGTTTAGCAGTCAGTGACCCGTGTCCGACATGCTAACGTCAGGATTTGCGAACTACAGCCGGTCAAGACCGTGTCCTGCGTTTCCGTTGGCAATCCCAGTAACAGGTCTAGCCTGGCTAACAGGGCAGGGATCGCCATAGTCCCCATGGTGGTGGAGTCTGCTAAAGAAGTATTGGACACCCCTGCTTTTTATCCCCGCTCAGGGACAGATAAAATAACCGCCAGAACCCGCTCCCAATCCGATACAGTGGAGCACCTCAACATCTCACCGCAATGGCTGCAAATAATACCAGGTCGCAGTTCCGGGAATATAGAAGAAAAGAAGAAGAAATGGAGGAAGAAGAAGAAGAAGAAGAAGAAATCAAAACCATTGTGCCAAATCTTGCCCAGCCTCTGCTGAGAAGTCTGTAACAAGCTAGAATTTAAATTACAAATGTCTGGCACTTTGATGGCTGCTTTCTAACATTTTCTTCGCTTTAAATTACTTGCCTGGCATACACTTACTGTCCTTTCTGTCTCATGAGTTCCATAATCTGCTTATAACAGTCACTGCTTTTGTTTCCTCTCTGAGCAGTTAGTTAAAAACCAAATATGGGGGGTGGGTGGGTGGGTGTGAAAGTACCGGGGTTGTACCCCCCGAGGCCCAGGCTTTGAAAGGGCCCTACGGTCCTGCTTTTGACACAGTTTTCCTTACTTTCCGTGTTTAGATAAGGAGCCCTATAGTAAATGACCACGTGACTCCCTACGATCTTGGAAAAGTATCTTATACCATGTATGTGCGCCTGTATGAGTGCCTATACTGTTTATTTCCTACTTTGCATTTACGTAGTGTGTTCCTCTTTCTTTTAATAAACACCAAGGAGAATGGTGAGGAATGGAGGGCTCTAAACGTCTGTCACGACAAAATCCTAGGAATTGCTTGCCATTCACTGTAGCCGAAGAGTCAGTTCTAGACTTGAAGGTTTGGAGAAGATGATGCGGTCAGTTATTCCTCCCTAGATCCCTTCACCTCGGTCGACTTCCTGGACTTGAATTATCTGCTTATGGGCTGATGAGTTGATATGTCTTTGAAAGCTTTAAACATGCTTTACATGTATATCACTGCTGCTTTTACAGGTGTCAATCAAAGTAACATTTTAAATTTGATTTACTCTACAAGTTCATTTATAGCACGTTTCGCTGATAGGAAACTGGCTGTAATATTAATGTACTTCGCTCATGGTAAATTCACTGCGATATTATGGTGTTCATTCATGGTAATTTACCTAAATTTGATGTCATGGATGAATTCCTTTTTTTTGTTCGATGTTGTGTGCTGAGGAGTTTGAGACCAAAGATTTAAAGCTTATTTTGATTATAAAACAATGAAGTTTTTGATAAGTTAATGATGACTGCATGTAAAACTTGGACCACTTTTTTGCACACGTGTAGTCCTACGTGAACTTAAATAGCTAAGAAAAATGAGTATAGAGAAAAGGTGGACACACAATAAACTCCACCATTATTTCGGCAAAACGACTTTTTCAAGAACACCAGAAAAGACTTGCGAAGGAATATATGAAAGATGGGGGAAAAAACACTCTTGGCTGTTAAACGCCCATTTCTTTCTATCTTCTTTGATTTTATACCTTTCGTTAAACTTCAGAATACTTCTTCATCCGTGGCAATTTATGAGGTTTCTTCCGCTCTAGCAGTTGCCCGTATTCTATACTGTTATTTAAGACACATTCACTTGTCTACCAATACATACCAGGCCTTCGTGGATAAAAGTATATTTCCCATCGCTTTTCTTTTCAATGTCTTTCTGAAGACCAAGTCCGTTAACGAAAAGGACTTTGTGGGCAAAGGAGAAACTGGCACGGAGGATGAATGCCATAAATAGGTTCAAGTGTAGGGTGTTGCTCTTTGACTTGAGTCTGTGAGGGAAAAAAAAAAGGATTCAAGCGATGTTAGACGTCGAAACATTACATGGGTATCAATGTACTTCGGACACGTTCATAGGCTCCCCGATCTCTTCTTTGGAGGGAGGCTCCCAGTACGACTCATGAATTCCGTAGCGCCAATGACGATGAACTGAAGGGGAAGCAACTTGATATGTTACAGTCAGGTCTTGAAGATCCTTGTCACATGGTCAAAGTCATATAAAAGCATGTTAGAGTATCTGGATTCAGTCGTACTCCTTTCCATACAAAAACAACTCAACGACCATGTTGAATCTGTTTTATTTTGAAATATTTTTGTGGTTTTTTATTTACAACATACGCATGGTACAAGCCAAAGTTGTATCCCCTTAACTTACATATATAATTTAAATGAGGACCGGATTCCCATAATCCACGCGACAGAGAAACAAAATGAGCTGAGACTTGTTCGTTTGAAGAAGACCTCGGGCTACACAGTTGCCTGGTTGGACTTTTGCTCCTCACTACCGACATGACGAGAACGGAAGTGCGCTGGCGCTTCTATAAGTCGAAAAGTCGTCGAAATACACATCTAAACTTCTGCTCTTCAGCAGTGGCACACCGAAACAGAGATAGCGTCACTTAGCAGTCCAGACTTTTGCCCTGGAGGTCTCACTCAAGCATTTCCTTTCGGTGAATCGTTTTAGATTTCACCACGTGAAGATTTTCCGTGGTTCCAAGCAGTGCTACAGATACTCATTAAAGATATTTTCCTCTCTCAGACGAAGACAAACAAAAACTGAAGCCAGCCGTTGTATCAAATTTTAATGAGCCTTGTAACAATCAGCTGGAAAAAAAATGTATTTAGTAAGGTTAGAAAAATACAAAACATCACCAGTCGTGTACATTAGCCTGCAGGTATCATATGTCTAAGAAGACTCTGTTTTTAAAATTCCGACTTCTAAACTTCGAGACTGACGTTATTTAATACTGCTTTGTGTCACTCCATAGAAACAAACAGGCGGTAGCTCTGAAGTCTGTTTAAGATGTAGGTTTAAACAGAGAGTTAGTGAAATATATATGTTTAAAGAGAAGGTTAATTTAAGGTATGGTTTTAAACAGAAGGCTGGTTTAAGATATAGTTTTAAACAAAAGGGTAGTTAAAGATATAGGTTTAAAGAGAAGGTTAGCTTAAGATAAGGTTTAAACAAAAGGCTACTTTAAGATATAAGTTTAAACAAAAGGCTATGTAGATCTATGCGTGAAAATTACCTTGATAATTCTAACAGGGCAGCCAGCTTTTAAAAAAAATAACAATCGCAAGAGAATGACGGGGAACTGAACTAATTACTTTAGCAAACGCCAGCAGAGTGACGTCAGGGCATTTCTTGTTTCCCTGTTCTCAAATCTGAATTTTCTTCGTTTCCCTGTTCGTATTCTGTCCTCTAATTTCTTTCTACATGTAGTTTCTCTTGCTTGAAATGGGCTGGATTTATGCTTTACTTCTCTAAAAAAAAATCTTTACAACGTCAAAGAAGACCTACACATCTCACCAGATCCACGATAATCAAATCTCTTCCTGTTTCTGACATAGTTTCAGCTTTTTAGTTATTCAGATAGTCTCATCTCATTCTCTGAAGTCCAATTATCAGAGATGTTTCCAACAATTTCACCCGCACGTTCGACGTTTCATTAACTCTTTCACTACTGAATTATCTTCTGTGCTCTGTCAGAATAAATTTTAATGAGAAATTTTGATAAAAGGAAACAGAAAGAAGTTTACTCTATAATTTATAAATATGGGCTGGGTTAGAAATGTGCTGTTCCATCGTATCTAGACTTTGTCTAAATATCGCATTAATTCACATAGAGCTGCAAGATCTGTCAGCACTGTCTGTGTTGTTTTGGGATGATTGAGTTAATAAACTTTTCCATTGGTTATCTCTTATGTGTGACCTCAGCTTTTTGTAGCAAATTTGTCAAAGACGAACAACCAAGTTTTCGCTCTGTAAAGTGACAGAGAGCGGTGACAGAGATTAGCCTTTTGAAAAACACACATCACTTTTAGAGAAAGAAAAACAATAGAGTATCTGTGACTCGAACCACAGAACAGATGACTGAGAAGATAGTGCGGTGTTCTTTCGTAGCTATGTCGCTGCTTGTCCTACGAAAGTTCGTGGTTCAAGCCACAATAAATGTTGTATAATTGTTCTTTCTCTTATCCCTTAAGTGCTTTTTATTTTTCGAAGGCTATCTATAGACATTGTGCTCTAAGAGCGTATAAGATACGTTAAGAAATACAAAGACTGGCTTATTAGTTGATCTATGCAAAATATTTACCTCACAAATCTTTAAATGGAAGTTTTACAAGCTCTTTACCATAATATATAGCCTTATGTTTATTATCTAATATCTCTCTCTTGCCCCGTCAGTGCCAAAGACACATGGGTCTGCTGGTGACAAAGGATTTCCACCTTTGTGGGTCCTTCACTGTCTTGGCTATCATCTAATATAGTCCGCTTATTTCATGTAACTGGATGGACAACATTTCTGAAAGTTCAGAAAGGAAAACATTCTTACCTTGAGCAAACCATGAGCAGTACGGCTATGACGAGAGAACACAGACTGATGCCGTATCCTATTGTCTGTATGAGATTCAGTCTCTCTGCATGTTCCTGAAGAGAAAAAACCCTAGAAGAAGACACGCACGACTTTTGGTAATTGCTTAATCTACACTTATTTTAAATATCCACTCAGAGCCTCGACTTTCTGCCACACGAACACAAACCATTCTAAAAAGTTCAAAAAGTGAATGAATGTACTCTCAAGAGGTAAGACGGTGTTAAGAAAACAAAGTAATGGGATTCCTACAATAACATGTCAGTCTATTTAAATCTCTGCCACAAACGTTCATATTCTCACATCATCGCTTCCTTCTTCTTATATTATCTTCCTTGGCCAATGAGATTTCAAGTATCAGCCTTTTAAATATTGAAATACACATTTATCAGTAAATGAATGAAGATATCTCAGGAGGCGTTAATAAAGCAAATGTGGTCTCTCTCTAGCACTGTTTGAATAACATAGTAGCTTATTAACGTAGTACTAGCTGTAACATATGACTGTTGTTGGTATTACTATTATTAACTGAAACATATGAGTGTAGGTGGTATTCTCGACTTCTGATTAATAGTGGTAACCACGCTACTTACGGCCTGTTCGTGGAGGTTGTGTGCCAGATGGCAATTTGTGTAATTGGTCCAGGGTTTACTGGTTTGCGAAAGTCTGAACCATGTTCCATTTGGCGTGCAGTACTTGGTGGCATATTCTTGGCAAGAGGAGAGTGGTGCTGATTTAGTTTATGATAATGATGACGACGATGACGATGATGATGACGATGATAGCTTTAATAAAAGTTACAATAAAAAATAAAATTCACCGTGAATGTCTATACTGAGAACAGCCAGAAGCAATGTGATAAAATACTTTGTTTTTCAAATGAGAAATAAAGAAGCTCCCGTACAGCAAAGTGATAAGACATAGCCTTGTATGTTCAACACTGGAAAATATTACAGACAAAGCGCTTTTAGGCGTGAGGGTAGGGCGAGCAGCCTAGCCATGAGAAACAGATCACTATCCACTTTGCTGTCTAATATGTTGTTCTAGTTCCTAGTAATTCTCTCGTGTTTTTTTTCTTTCTCTCCTGTATAAAGTGCGTTGTCTATGAGTTGTCGAAATCTGACCATATAGTTTTGTGCTAAATCACTTTACTGTGATAAAATACTTTAAAGACATTGATAGCAATAGTCATGACAATAGGAGATCAACAATATCTCTTATCAACCATCAATATCTGTCTTGAAGCTATTGCAGAATTTGAAACAAAAACAGCAGTCTTTGAGAGAAAAAATAATAGCAAGATAATTAACCTCGAATAGTACCCGAGACTCTTGCAGGACGAGGAATCGACTAGCCCTTGGGAAAAACAATGAGTTAACCTCTCCTACAGAACTCCTAGCTTTCTCTCATACTATTTGCCGTACGCTTGTCTTTTTTTTTTCTATTCTCTGTTAATCTCCATATCAGGTTTCCATTGTCTGTTATCATGCGTTGTTCTTCCCTGCTGATTATCATATTCTTGGCTTATGTTATTTTTATATATGTCACAAGATTCTGTAAGTCATCTAGATGTTCTGCTAGTATCACTGTGTTATCTGTATATCTGATGCTACGTATTATTTCCATAAGTGATTAGTCCAGTCATCTCGCTAATATCTTTGAAGATTTATTCTCTGTGTACAGGTTAAACAAACCCAAGGAAAATAGATGGATGTATGGTTCGTTCAGTTTTACAAAAAGATAGAAAGAGTGACGAAAGTGGGTAGAAAGAAGAATGACAGAAAGCAAAATGAGTACATAAAAATGAACATACAACAATCCAATATTTCAGCAAAAAGCTTAATGACTACATAAAAATGAACATACAACAATCCAATATTTCAGCAAAAAGCTTTTTTCAAGGATCACATTAAAAAACAAGACAACAAATAAACAGTGCGAAAAATGAATGAAAAATATAGACTTAGATTTTTCGCCTCCTCCTAGTACGAAAGTAAGACACAAAATGCGCCCAGATAGACATAGTAGAGCACGAAGTGAAAGCCAGCGATTGGCTGAGAAATATTGTAAAGATATGATCACAAAGACTACCGTGTGGTAAACAACATGGCGTTATGTCACAACAGGCCATAGCTTGCCACCATAGGATACCGAAGAATCAGACAAGGCCGCCAAGATGGCGCAAATGATTTAAAAAAGTGAGAAGATAATAAGGGGAAGGATGGATGGAGGAAAACTGAGTGGACAATGCTGCTGGCTAGACATGCCTAAAAGGGAGCTAACAAAGCCTATTAGAAAGGATGAAAAATAAAACATAAATCTCCTCCGGCAAAAATGAGAAAATGCGAGGTGAGTAGGATTAAGACAAGAAACAGAAGACATTCATTGATAAGGATATATTGGCTAATATGTTTCTCATTCTCTGAAATGCAGTCTTTGCTCGGCCTATTCTGTTCTTAATTTCTGTTCTGCATTTCCCATCTGAAGTTATTACTGCTCCAAGGTATTTGAATTTCTGCACCTGCTTTAGAATAGTTCCGTTTATTTCTATACTTCATTTTGGATTCTGTTTCTTAGATATAACCATAATCTCTGTCTTTTTTATGTTTAAAGTAAGGCCTTTCTGTTCACTTTCTTTGGCAACTTTATCCAAGAGATTTTGCAGGTCTTGTTGGTTCTCAGCTATCAGTACTGTGTCGTCAGCATACCGAAGGTAGTTAATAGTGTATTCTCCTATTTTTATGCACAGTTTGCTTATCCTAATTAATCCTTTGTTCCCAGCACAGTTTGTTTATCCTAATTAATCTTTTGTTCCAAGCACAGTTTGTTTATCCTAATTAATATTTTGTTCCCAGCACAGTTTGCTTATCCTAATTAATATTTTGTTCCCATCACAGTTTGCTTATCCTAATTAATCCTTCGTTTCCAGCACAGTTTGCTTATCCTAATTAATCCTTTGTTTCCAGCACAGTTTGCTTATCCTAATTAATCCTCTGTTCCTATCACAGTTTGCTTATACTAATTAATCCTTTGTTCCTAGCACAGTTTGCTTATCCTAATTAATCCTTTGTTCCCATCACAGTTTGCTTATCCTAATTAATCCTCTGTTCCCATCACAGTTTGCTTATACTAATTAATCCTTTGTTCCTAGCACAGTTTGCTTATCCTAATTAATCCTTTGTTCCCAGCACTTTGCTTATCCTAATTAATCTCTATCAGACATTCAATTAGCGGTTTATGTTTTACCATGTCCAACAGTTTTTCTTCATTATTTATGACAGAAAACATTAATCTGTTTCTCAGATGAGTTTTAAAAGTTTATATCGATCATCTAAGGTCATCCTGACTCACCGCCATTGTTTGTCAGTTTTGTTTTGAAATTCCTGCTATACTACTCGTAGTTCACATTATTAGATACAGTCTCGCGGAGTCTTTGTTTGACACCGCATTATATTTCTTCTTTGAAAAAGCTCGTTTCTTTGTTGATTTTTTTTCATCATAAAATTAATAATGTGATTTGGGTGTTAACTCAGGAATTTGAACACATTGGCAGGTGTTATATTACAATATGGCGGGTGGTTCTGAATTATGTTCATTAAACTTCCGGAAAGAGATTCGAATCACGTGCTCGCATATATTAAAAGCATGTCGCGCATACTGGTTGTTGACGTACTCATAGTGCAATTAAAGTATCTGGCACAATAGCACTGTCTATGATTAATCTGCAATGTTATATCTTTCTCGTTCATGATTGTCCTTCTTTCATGCTCTCTCTCTCTCTCTCTCTCTCTCTTTTCGCTGGCTCATTCACACATACTCAAACACCCATCACACATACTCAAACACCCATCACACATACTCAAACACCCATAATGCCCTTTTTATGCTTCCTTTGTGGTCAGGTCATGTGACTGGGCAGTGTCTATTCAGTCCGTGGAGCCGGGAAAGGAAACAATATTTGGCTTGTTAGGTTTTCTTGTAGCTCTGTATGTCAGATCGTATATGTAACTGCCATAGCAGGCATTCCTTTCAACACATACAAGTTCTTCCTGTTTATTGTGTTCTTGTCGAAATATTGATTGTGCAGTTCGCATTTAAATTCCAGATTCCAATCTTTGTCACGTGTTTAGGGCCGACGAATTAGCTCTTCGGAGTTGGCATCCCTGATGCTCGGTTGGTTTCTTTGCGAGTTTCCATAAAGAGTTCTTTTTTTTCCCATTTAGAGTAGCCTCTAGATAGGTCCCAGGATATGACTGTTAGCCTTATGCCCAACTCTCAATACAGGATATGTGATAGAATCTTGAGAACATATGGCATTCAAAAGTTATAAGCACAAGAACCAAGTTAAGACTATTAAATTCAAATGTAATATCCACCCTCATTTATGCATGCGAAAATTGGAAAACAACTAAAGAAAAAGACAAGAAATTAGACTCTTTTGAAAACAAATGCCTACGAAAAATACTCGCATCAAGTGGAGCGAATTCAAGAACAATGTAGAGACAAGACAGATGACTGAACAACAACCAGTCTCATGGGTGATCAGGAAAAGGAGATGGACATATGTTGGTCACGTGATGAGAAGAAATTCCCAGAGAATCACAAAACAAGCTATCAAGTGGAACACAATAGGCCGAAGAAAAAGAGGCAGACCGCGTGAAACTCTAAAGATGACAGAGATGATTGAGAGGACAAATTAAAAGGCATAAAATCCCTTTGATGAGGTTGAAAAACTCGCTGAGGACAGGAAAAACTGGCGAACTACCTTGCGAGCCATATGTGACGTTTAATGGCACGGGAAGGATATAAGATATAAGATAAATTTGTTTTTGTTGCATTTTCAGCATTTGCTGTTGTTGTTTTTTTTACATTTCATTTTCCATTTTTCCTTCTCTTTCATCAATTTTTCAATTCAATTTTCAATTTTTCAATTCTTGTATGCAAACTTGCATCAAAATTAAGAGTGTACCCATCTACAAGAGCTTAATATTGAAGAAGGCTGGCTAGTAAAGAGGATTAAAGAGAGAAAACTTAAATATTTTGGCCACATTAAACGTCATGATAATTTAGAGAAGACCGTATTGGAAGGATACATAATGGGAAAAAGAAAAAGAGGAAGACCGAAACGAAGATGGCTGCAAGACATCGTTGATGATCTGGAAATGGATGCAGCAGCAGCAGGCCATCTTGCTCACAACCGAGAGGCCTACAGGAGTGCTGTTTGGGAGGCAAAGTTCCGCAAGGGACATGCAAAGGAATGAATGAATGAACCCATCTTTAGTTCAAGTAACCAATTTTTATTGACGCCTTCATTATTGTTACTAAATGCCAATATCTGAGACTGTAGGACTTATGTATTCTCTAGAAACCTCGTAATGGAACAGCAAAAACTATAAGTCCACGAATTTCAGAAATTTATTTGCAGATGAGAAATTTCAAATAATTATTTGCCACTAATATATGCCAGTGTGTTATGATCTACGTAGTCTGCCACGCTCTGCAGTAAATGCAGTATTGAGTGCCATATTGTTTTAGACAAACGATAAATGTGAGTTGAAAATGTGAACATTTTACGTAGTGGCAAAACTAACACAGATCTTTGCGGAGTTCACAGCACTGGTTACTCTGAATTCATAAAATAAGTCATAAAATGTTCACTTACATCTTCTTGACTATTCTGTAAGTTAAGTTAATGAAACAAAACAAGAGCAACTGTATTGAGAGTAGATAATACGTCAGTGGAAGAGAACAAGGAAGAATTTGCATATCTTGGCAGTAGAACAGCAGAAGACAGAGGCAATGAAGTGGACATCAACAACAGGATAACTAGAGCGAACTAGGCTTTCACAGCACTGCAGAATATATAGAAGTAAAAAAAAAACTGAACAAGGGAGCGAAAATCAGATACCTAAAAGTAATGTCCCGAGTGTGTTATTATACGGAAGTTAATGGTGAAAAAAACCACCAAAACAAAAGAAAACAAACTGAATTCCTTCCAGAATAAATGTTTGTGTGGGAGTAAACGAATGTTTTGGCCAAATAGCATAATAAATAACACGTTTCTGGCAGAAATGCAGATGAAGTCATTGATTTCGATTACCGAGGAAAGACGCTGGCGACTCCTGGAGCATATGTTCTGGACGACTGGTGACTCATTACCAAAGATAGCACTGCGATGGACACTTCAGTGGAGGAGAAAGAAGGGTAGATCAAATGAGGCAAGGAGGGAAAAAAAAACAACAGAGAGGATGTTGAGCAACAGAGGGCTCACCTGGGCAAGAGCGAAAAAAGGCCAATAACAAGCTTTCGTGGTAAACCTTTGCGGAAGTCCACACCTAAAGGCTCGGAGAGAGAGAGAGAGAGAGAGAGAGAGAGAGAGAGAGAGTTCTGTATCCGTGGTTTCTCAAGGGCTAAAAAGTCGTAAAGTCGTTTAGTTCTTGGTGTTCGTAAAAAAAAAACCGGGAGCCATATTATTTATAGCTTTTTGTAAATATAATTAAAATCTCATCTTCTTTTATAGCTTCTTTTTTTGTGGCATATGATGCTAAAAAATATGTTCATTTACAATCATTATAAAATAGACAATATCGCTCGATCCTAGGAAGAAGCCATATCAAGTCGCACATATTTTTATTTTCTGCACATAGAACACAGTTAAAACAAATATAGAGGGCGCAGTTTACGCTTATAGATTTGAAAGTAAACAAAGAATTGTAGTCAGAGACTAGCATCCCCGAACTCAGTGCATTCCCATAGAAGAGCGAGAGAGAGAGAGAGAGAGAGAGAATATCCTGTATCCGTGATTTCTCAATGGAACTAGGCTAAGAGTGGGTCAGTTCTTGGTAAAAGAACATCAAAATTTCTTGAGTGGAGACTGAATGTATAAGTCAATGACAGAAACAGGAATAAAGACCTACGAACATATGATCTCTGACATTATAAAAAGACCTACGAACATATGATCTCTGACATTATAAAAAGACCTACGAACATATGATCTCTGACATTATAAAATATTTACTTAATCGGCGCCGCTAGAAGGACATTGGTCATCGCACTTTGTGATTTTGGTATCATCTTTTGCATTTATAATGAGGATTCAAAGGTTAAAAATGAGACTCCGGCCTCATTGCATTCAGGACAGCCTCATATATACTCCGCCCCATGACGCAGCATCCATCCATAGAGTGTGTTTGCTAATAGTTCTCATCAAGTGTTGGTTTGCTTACGATGCGTTTCCCGCCACACAGTTCAGATTTCCTGCCAGCAGCCTTAATTTGTCCTAGCTCCAGTAATTCTTCACAAGTACATTGTTCTTCCATCCCTGCTCTTCATTTTCCCCGCAGTCTTTCCAGTACAACTTTGGTCACTGGTTTATAATTTACAGAACCGTCGCCGTTGAGACGGAGTTCGTGCACTGAGGTCAACGCCGTAGGAGCATCTAAATAAGGAGTTTAATAGACAGGGGGTGAAGAGGAAAAAGGAATTATCTTGGTGGGATTATAATGAAGATTGTTGGCCTTTATTACTCGTGCTGATTAGTCAATTCCTTTAGCTACTTTTGATTTTGTTTTCTTGGTACGTGAGTTTTCTGGTGGTTGTCTGTTCTCCTCACAAAGCAGCTGATAATTCTCATGATTTTAATTCTTATTCTCTTTACCTCGAGGTTTTAATTAGTTCTTTTTCTGCATCATTTACCGGAACTCCTTCTTATTGTTTTATTATTGGATGGCCACGCCTGTGATAATCTGTAATCTCGCTTGAAAACCTCACGTGTTGTAAAAGTGCACTGACAAAAATGAACAATTTAGTTTTAGAAAAATGAAACTTTTTTCATAGCTTCCGTAAATTATACAGCTGACGAAATATGAAGGTAAACACATTTTAAAAAAATATCACCCAGCTTTTAGTCATCATCACGTAGTGTTTTCAGTAGGAAGGCTGGCGATAACGAGCATCCAGCTTCCTCGCCTTGATGCTGCACTTATCCAGGCTGTATCCTGTCCTCTCCCGTATATTGTCCTCCCATCTGCATCTGTCTACTCTCGCTCTTTTTTTTTCTTCCATCTTCTTCTTCTTCTTCTGGTGTGGCCTTCAGTATAATATTACGACTGTTGACAATGACCAAAGTATTTTTTTTCCTTGATCTCTTTTCCCCCTAAAAAGTTGGGATTGCACTTGAAGTCGTTCTAATACTTGTACATTTGCTACCTTCATTTTCCATGATAAATGAATTACTTTCCTGTAGATTCATATTTTCGACTGAGTCTACCACTCTCTCTGACCTTTTATTTAGAATCTAGATTTGAGGTCCATACATTAGTCATGGAAAATAGATTACAGCATATTATAAATTTCGTTTTAGTTTTTTTTTTTTATGGACGGATTCCTGGATAACTGCAGTGTCTTCCTGGTGTTGAACACGTGTCTTGCACAGGAGACAAAGGTAGACAGAGAGAAAAGATGTTTGATGGTTTGGCATCATGGCACGGGAGATGCTCAGTGACAAGTCTGTTGAGTTGAGATCGATTCTTATCATATTATATGCCTTTAGTTAGTGACCTGAGAGAGAGAGAGAGAGAGAGAGAGAGAGAGAGGAGAGAGAGAGAGAGAGCGAGAAAACAAATTGATGTTTTCGGATTTATTGATCTTTACCTGTTTCAAATAAAAATTACGTTAATAATTTGTTTATTCTTAATGATCAATGACCACTGTTTTTATGTTATTTGTTGTGTACATTCATCATCATCATAAGGTGCCATGCCGACTAGCGTTGGCTATTATGCTTCTCCAGAGTACACGATCCTTCATGCAGGCCATCAGCTCAGTTGGTGATCTCCTCTCACACCATTCCGTCAGATTGTCCAGTATCATTTCTCTTGGCCTTCCTCTTGATCTTCTTCCTTCTATTTTTCCTGTTGTTATAATATTTTCAATGTGTACATCACGTGTTTCAAAAACTGCATTTTTTATAACTTCCTCTGTCCTTGTGAGAAAATGGCAATCACAAAATACGACATTCTTTATAATAAAGTTATTAAATTCTAATGTAAGACAGGAGACATATTCCTACGCAACACCTGGTATTACATTCACCCATCTAACAGGAAAAAAGTCCCACCGCCGGGAAATGCACGGAGTCATAATTTAAATGCAAAACAGCCAAGCCTGACCTGAAGACAGAAATGACCATGTTAGACAAAACTGACAATGAAGGTCATCAGTTTTATGGAAAAATATCTATATTCTTACGAATAACTCTGGAAAAAGCCATCCAATTTTCTACACGAGAACATATGCGGACACCATGCATAAGAATGCATGAATAAATTCTGCGAGGCCATGACATGACGAAGAGACGATGCGGAAACATATTCCGAATCTGTGCAAATTCTGATTAGCTGTCTCCTCCACTTGGCCGTGTGCATGCCGCATTGCACAATTCCCGGCATACATTGTCACGTTTTATATTACTTCCACAAGAAGAGAGCTAAGATTTTTATGGTTTTTTTTTCTCTCAACTTGAATGTACGGAATGAGGAGCTGTGAAGTCTTTACTTTCAAGCTGAATATGAGGAATAAGGAACAGTCAAGTTTCTACTCTGAAGCTGAATGTACGAGTGAGGAGCTGTCAAGTTTCTACTCTCAATCTCAATGTACGGAATGAGGAGCTGTCAAGTTTCTACTTTCAAGGTGATGTACGGAATGAGGAGCTGTCAAGTTTCTACTCTCAAACTGAATGTGGGGAATGATGAACAGTCAAGTTTTTACTGTCAACCTGAACGTACAGAACGAAAGATGGTATAGTTTTACTCTCAGCCTGAACGTACAGAACGAGAGATCGTCAAGTTTCTACTCTCAAACTGAATGTGGGAAATAATGAACAGGCAAGATTTTACTCTCAGCTTGCACGTACAGAACGAGAGATCGTCAAGTTTTTACTCTCAGCCTGAACGTACAGAACGAGAGATCGTCAAGTTTTTACTCTCAACCTGCACGTACAGAACGAGAGATCCACAAGTTTTTACTTTCAGCCTGAACGTACAGAACGAGAAATCGTCAAGTTTTTACTCTCAACCTGCACGTACAGAACGAGAGATCGTCAAATTTTTACTCTCAACCTGCACGCACAGAACGAGAGATCGTCAAGTTTTTACTCTCAGCTTGCACGTACAGAACGAGAGATCGTCAAGTTTTTACTCTCAACCTGCACGTACAGAACGAGAGATCGTCAAGTTTTTACTCTCAACCTGCACGTACAGAATGAGAGATCGTCAAGTTTTTACTCTCAACCTGCACGTACAGAACGAGAGATCGTCAATACAAAAGCGAGACCCTTTAATCTAGGAATGAAACAGTTTCTTTACCACACTGGCTTATTCAAATGAGGGCAGTATTGAAGGCAATTATGTATAGATTAAAGGATTGCATCAATCAAGATCACGACAATGAATCTAGTTAAATTAGACAACAGAATTCTTTATTTTTGTCTATTAAGCTGAAACATCACGTTTAAGCATATATGTCTTGTGCACATACGATATAAATATGACCACATTTCCACTACCATCATTACCACTACCATCATTTCCACTACCATCATTAACAAACATCTGTGGACCCCCCTGCTGGTTCAAAATCCAGCCCACGGACTCGCTTACTCTGGAAAGGTTCATATGTGTAGAGTAGCTATGTGCTTTAATGCCCGTCTGTCGAAAAAAAAGTTAGGTTGAACGGAAAAAAAAGTTAGGTTGCGAGTAAAAACTTGACGATCTCTCGTTCTGTACGTTCAGGCTGAGAGTAAAGGATTGCATCAATCACGGAGCTGATAGCTTCGACTTTGCAATAGACCAATGGTTCCCAACTGGTGGTCATCTGACTTCTCATGGATCCGCTGAACCTGCCTTGGTGGGTCCCTGACAGAATCTTAAGATCATTTTTAAAGAAATGTTTTTAAGAACCGCTGTTTCCTGTGTGGAGGAACTAACTTTTTTTTTCAAGTTTTTTTTTTTAATGCTCAGGGTTTTGCAACCTCGGTGACAAACTGAGATGACGGAGTCCAAAGGACGGGCATTAAAGCACATATGAACCTTTCAAGAGTAAGCGAGTCCGTGGGCTGGATTTTGAACCAGCAGGAGGTCCATGGATGTTTGTTAATTGGGAACCATTTCTATAGGTAATGCAGACAAGATATCTCACAGCTGTCTTGAAGATTAGTTTGGCATGAATTAATGTAATATGTTGTCAAACTAGTGGTAATAATGATTGAGATAACAGCGCTGTATGAATTAAAGAAGGAAAGAGTTAAACAAAAGTGATAGCCATTAGAGCCCTAGTGGAAACAGCAGAGTTTAGTAGAGGGTTTAACCTCTTAATTGTGTAAGAAGCTAAAATAGCAAGGGAGATCTAGGGCTTATGTGGAAAATGCAGAAACTGACTGAAAAAAAAGACTATGGTGACTGTGAAAGAAGGTCGAATGGCAATAAAACATCTATATCTAGATTTATAAGGTTGAATGGCAATAAAACATCTATATCTAGATTTATACGGTTGAATGGCAATAAAACATCTATATATAGATTTAGAAGGTCGGCTGGCAATGAAACATCTATATCTAGATTTAGAAGGTCGAGTGCCAATGAAACATCTATATCTAGATTTATTTATCACAAAGAGCCACAGCACTATTTAATCATAACAAATGCACTACAACTAAACCACGAAGGTTCGGTATAAACAATTCATGACAAAATACGGTTCGTCCCTCATTGCAAAGTACAGTGAGCCAAGCGCTAACAGTACCAAAAGCTCACAAACGATTAGCCCCAAACAAGCGACTCCGCGCGGTTCAACGACCTTGGGTTTAAATACACGCAAACTTTGTTAACTTGTTTTTGCATGACAGCATCAAAGACTAATTTAACAGATTTAATGGGACCAGCTCCGCAGAATTTGGTAAGCAAGTTTCTGTGCAAACTTTAGTTGTATTTAAACCCTAGATTTAGACAATGGAGCTGACATTCATTATGAGTGATAAGTGTCGGCACGGGTAGGGTGGTAGATAATGTTGTGTCTTCTCATTTGAAAAAAAAAACAACTGGTGGCTCCTGATCCACTTTCACTTTCTTTTAGTAAACCTATTTGTAACAGATAGTGTCCTGCCTTGTCACCTGAAAGATCTGTAGTTCGTGACCCGTGGTGGACCCATCTGTAGCAATAGTTTACCATCTTCTAACCTGGGAGACTTGTTTCATAATCCGCTACCGGCTTTTAAAAATAAATCCATCTGTAGTAGATTGCGGCCTGATTAATTAGCTAGAGGCTAGTTCCTCCTGGTTGTACGGCGTTCAAGTCTCAGAAGGGGATTTTTTTCTGGTACCACCACATCAGAAAAGCTCCCGGGTCCATCCAGCATCTGAAAATGGGTACCAGAGAAATCTGGGAAGGTAAATGCGTCCAGCCGTGACACTGATCACATCACGCTTTCATGTGCAAAAAGCCTTGGAAATACGGGCATATGCTTTAATAGGATGGAAACGGAGATTTTTACCTTTACTTTTTATCTGTGGAAGACAGTCATGTCTTATCAAACAGAATAGTGGTAGTTCGTGACCCGTTACACAGACAACATCTATAGACGCATCAGTTATGGACAAAACAGCCTCAGAAGACAAGACAATGCTTTCCTGCAGGGCGGGCAATTGCAAATTTCATAGCGCACATCCTCAATTAATGGAGAGAAACTAAGTCATCACTCAAAAGACGCTGCTGGCGTGATTCTTCGACTGCCGTGCGTGGGGTGAAACTCCTCCCAGCCAATGAAGAAAGATGCGATTAAGGTTGCCGCGCGGCACCACCGTGGAAAAGCTGATGGAAAGGAATAAGTGAAGTTTAATCTTTATTGTCAGTAGTCTCACGGTCAGGGCTTCTCATATCACGGCATCTCGGCTCTAGAGGCCGGCCACGTCCGATATACAGCCATACTATGGCAATATGCCTAAACCGGCTTAACCCAGGGGTAAAACTTGAGGGCTACTTATACCGCGCCACCTCTGCTCTAGAGCCCGCCACGTCCTATATACACCCATACTGGGATAATATGCCTAAACCGGCTTAACCCAGGGCTGAAACTTACTAGTGACGAAGATTCGTCCTCCTCGACAAAAGCTCCGTCCTGCCAACCACCAGGAAGAGTAGCGGTCACGACCACAAAATGCTGAAGTCGGAGACACTGGACCAGTGCAGTCTAAATAGGCACCAACTCTCACCCGACAGGGATATATTCATATCCAAACCACGTCGATGTTTTCCGGTGAGAAAGTCCAACTCTAGGCTAAACTGGTGCAACGAAAACCACAGTGTCACGCAATCCCGCTTCAGTGACCCACCGAGAATATAGGCCCAAGTCTCACGATACTCTGAACCTCTTGTGGTCCTCTCGAGGACCACAGGAGTAAATTCAGTAGGATCACGGGGCGATCTTGATGGTAGAAGCGTACGAAGCAGAAGAAGAAGAAGAAGATAACTCAAACGTTCAATCAGCCCTGCCATAATTTTTTTAAAACGTGACGAAAAAAGAGAGAAAGGGGAAAAACCCAGCTATTAAATATAATCGCTTCGGGTTTTCGCCTCCAAGTACAGCACTCAAGCCATGTAGCCTGTAAGACAGACATTAAGACTAAGTCAGAGCTCACCTCGTGGATCAAAGCCATTAATATAGTCAGGACAAAGTTGCTTCTGTAACGTCCCGGGTGCTGCCTCGTCCCAGCACAGAATATTGTCCCAGATCATATGACAGCCCTTGACAGACCCGTTGTCTGTGTGATGAATATTAAAATTTGTTAAATTTTAAAATAAATATAGTTAAAATCTCATGCGAATCTGCTTTTTTTAATATAAACCTAAAACGCGTGGTCTTATCATGAACAGTTGAGTAGACGTTTCGCAATCTGATTTTAAAAAATAATAATTTATGTTCTCCAATCTTAACATTATTCTTCGCTAGCATCACACAATAAGTTTGAATTAATCCTGTCTCTTTCTCTATGATTTCTTATCACTTGTTTCATTTATTTAAAAATTTACACATTTACGTAGTCATTTGCGGGACTTCACAGTTTACTCACTTACGACACAGTTTCTACTTTTAGATTGTCACAACGCCAGGTGAGGGCATGCACCATAGGGAGAAAATAAACCAGAAAGAAAGAAACCAGGAAGAAAGAAACCAGGAAGGTTTTCCTGTTTTGAACTTTTAAGCAAAAAAAAAAAAGTTGTGAAAATATTGGCAGCGGAAGAATGCGACGAACCCTCAAGAACTGTTGCTGATATGAATATAACTGTATAATTTAGTTATTTTTTTTTAATATACGTCTTTTTTTAAACTTACAGATCAGTGCCTTGCCATCTCCTCTAACGTTTTCTGACAGAAATAACGGTTTTTGACAAATGTTTCACGTTTGACAGGGCATAAAGATTTTAAGAGGTACAGAACTAAAGTCATTTCGTTGCGTCAGAAAACAGAAAACAGCGATATAAGAAAGTGAACAATAAACTTGAGTTTTCACGTTTATTTAATATGAAGCAACTTAATCCTGCAAAAACTGGAAATAAATAGAAACTGCTGCAAAAAAAAAAAATAAGTAGAAAATATGGATCGTTTTAAATTATCTCGTGCAAGAGATGACAAAGCAGTAACATCTTGGTATCAGGAAATGATTTTTCTACATGCTAGAAGCCAATGTTCTCTGTAAGCGGCGCGGCAACGAGCGTGAGCGCGCGCGTACACACACGCACATACACATACACACGCGAAATCTATGTCCTGCGCAACAAAAGAAACCATTTTTTTTTCCCTGCTTCCTTCGGACTTTAGTATTTTTCTATGAGAATTTTAAATAATACGTTGGAATTTAAGGTAATGACGCACATTTTAGTAAAAAAGAATTTTTAAAACAAAATATTCACTGGAAGGCGGAAGGGTGGAGACGCTATCCAATTTGTAATTAGTGACCCATAGATCACATGCTAGAGTTAGGATTGGCGAACCACATTTGATCAAGACCATGTTCCACCCGTCCATTGGCACCCTCAGTAACAGGGCTAGTCTGGCTAAGGGGGCAGGGATCGCCAAAGTCCTCATCACAGTGGCGTCTGCTAAAGGAGTGTTAAAAACCACTTACTCTTTACTTCTACTCGGGGGACTGAAAACAGTAGGCCACGTGACCGGCTCTTAATACGCCAGCTCACCGTTCCAGAGAAAGAAGAAGAAGAAGAAGATATTCGCACTTAATATGAAAATTCTGCACACGAACAACAAAACCCTCAAGGGCACACTGACCGGAACTTCTCCAGCCAGTGAGAGACTTGTCTGTAATAACCTAAACGCGAACTCGACGTATAGCGCGCTTTAAAATCTGATGAAAAACAAAACAAATATAACATAAAAACAACCATCCACCCAGATCGTTATTTCACAGCTATTTTTATTTTTAGTTATAAAGCAGGCACGAACTTAACCTCTTTTTTTTTTTCATCTGTAGCATGAGAGTTACATGTAGAGAGACCAGGGTGTTGTCGATAGCGCCAAGAAAATTGAAATCAGTTTTCGAGGTGTCTAAAGATATCACACATAAAAGTGCCATGTAAATTACACCGCGTTATCCTTATGTAAACCCAACGTGGCCTTTTTCTCAGTAAATTTATAGATGCTATCTGACGTTAACATGTGAAGAAGCTGTATGTTGCAAAAATATTGAAGGGAAAAAAAGGGAATGTCGCTTTCCCTTATGGACGGCCGTAGGATGAGGTACTTTTAAACAGAACAAGCTGCATGGCACAGGCAAAACCTATTGTGCACATCCTTTAAGAAAATATGAGAAAGTGTAAACTGCTTTCCAAATATTATCAGTAAAGACTGAAATTCTTAATGACGTTCTTTTCTGAAGACGTTACATACGAGACGATTTTTTTAAAGTTCTTGTTCAGTTAAAATTATTAATCACTTCTGTTTTAACAATGTCACAAAAATCGCATAACATTTTTTAATCTTAAAAAAAAACCTTAGTGAAATCTTATTATTACTTAATTTATAAAGTAGATAGAGGTGTATGGTTCAGTTTAACAAAATGATAGAAACACTGAGGAAAGTGGGTAGAAACAAAAATGACAGAAAGTAAGATGAGCTCGTATCAACGAAGAACATACAACAATCCAATGTTTCGGCAAGAGCCTCTTTCAACGATCACATAGAAAAATAAATAAACACACACAGTGGATAAAAACACATACCAAAAAAAAAAATAGATGAGAAATAAAACACTTCGCTTTTTTTTTATTCTGGTGTTTTTTATCAATTGTATTGTTTTTGTATGTGATCCTAGGAAAAGACTTTTGCCGAAATATTGGATTGTTGTATGTTCTACATTTATACGTGCTCACTTTACGTTCTGCCATTCTTGTTCCTATCCACTTTTCTCACTTTTTTTTGTGTGTAAAACTGAACCGCTCACCTCTGTCTACCTTCATTACTAGAACTACTTTTACCAGTGCTCATTTCTCTTCTTTAATTTATGGCACTTTTTTTGTGTGTCTGTGTTTTGTTCTTGTTTTTCCTATTATTATTATTATTATATTTATTATTGCAGCTGATTCTTACATCTGACTCCAGTAAATACATGATATTCCACATAACAAAATTCTGAAAATTGTCATATAATTGCTGTCATATCAGAATTCTCGCTGTACTGATTTCGTGGGAGGAAATTTGTTTGGAATTTTAAATATGAAAATTCTTTCTTGTTTTCTGAGTAAAACTAAAACATTCAAGTAAAGCAGCTACTGACTTGAAACATTTGTTTTTAATGCTGGCAATCTTTAATACAACGAAGTTTGTTTCAATTACCATGAGTGAAACATTTTTAAATAACTCAAAGGACGACATGATTTTGGAAGTAAGTTGCGGATAAGACATGAGATTAGCCGTTTGTCATTGTAAAACTCAAGGCAAAGAAAGGAGAAGGAGACCAATAGATTAAATAAGGACGATCGTGAGGTACCGGACTGAAGAACAATCGATCTCATTAATAATTGGACAGTCCTAAATGGCAAATGCCGGTTAGAGTGAATGAATGAATAAATGAATGAATGAAAAAAAACATATTTCGAGTCATGATTTTTGTTTTTCATGGTATAATCGTCATTTCCCTGATCGTATGGAAATGCGTTCAGAGAAAAAAAACAACTCTTTAATATGAGATAACGCTGTTCGATTTGAATGTTATAATTATGTTTGTATTTTTTTTTGTGTGGCTTTTCTTCATAATGCAGTAACGGTGAAACGATCGGGAAAAGCTAGTGAGTACTGCCGGACGCAGAGATATCGGACAACGTTCACAGCTAGTGCCGGGGGGGGGGGGGTGTGGGGGTGTTGGGGGGGGGGGGGAGTACATCTGGACGCAGGGACAGAAAAGTTGGCAACAGCTGGAGGAAAATACATCCTCGCGCAGACATAGGGAAAGACAGCCAGAGGCGGGGTGGAATATATCTGGGCGCAGACATAGGGAGAGACAGCCAGAGGCGGGGTGGAATATATATGGGCGCAGGCGGAGGAAAAGATTATCACAGTTGGAGATGCTCCGATAATTATGCAGATCAGGTGGCGTATTATCAGCCTTTGTCCCAGTTTACAGCGCTCCGCAGGGATTTCTGCTGTAGACGTTATGCATTACGAGCCAACAGTGGGCAGAAATATTTCGTCTTAAAGAAATCTGTTTTTTTTAAAATTAAATCTAGAATCTTATTCAGTTCGGTCCGCATTTTCAAGTTACATCAGAAATCTGAAACGGAACTAGCAACAGTTCCAGTGACAGGTGCGAAATCAGACTTCTTCTTTTTCTTCTTCTTCTTCCCTGAAACTGTGAGCTGGTGTACAGTGCAGCCGATGTGGTGGGGATGATGAGGCACACCATCTTGTTGGCCTGGGAGCGGGTACTGGCAGCTATTTTTTTCAGTTTCTCAGTGGAGCTATAAAGTAGGGGGTGTGCAGCAATACTTCTTTAGCAGACTCCACCACCCTGGGGACTATGGCAATTCCCGACAGCCTTTCTACTGGCGGAAGGGGAGAGAGAAAGAGAGAGAGAAGAGGTTGGACAGGGTATTAGTCAGCTATGGTTTGCTAAACCGTGATCTAGCATGTCAGCTATGGTTTGCAACTCTGATGTAGCATGTCAGCTATGGTTTGCAACTCTGATGTAGCATGTCAGCTATGGTTTGCAACCCTGATGTAACATGTCAGCTATGGTTTGCAACCCTGATGTAACATGTCAGCTATGGTTTGTCAACCTGATGTAGCATGTCAGCTATGGTTTGTCAACCCTGATGTAGCATGTCAGCTATGGTTTGCCAAGTCTGATCTAGCATGTCAGCTATGGTTTGCCAACCCTGATCCAGCATGTCAGCTATGGTTTGTCAACCCTGATCTAGCATGTCAGATATGGTTTGCCAACCCTGATCTAGCATGTCAGCTATGGTTTGCCAAGTCTGATCTAGCATGTCAGCTATGGTTTGCCAACCCTGATCTAGCATGTCAGCTATGGTTTGCCAACCCTGATCTAGCATATCAGCTATGGTTTGCCAACCCTGATCTAGCATGTCAGATATGGTTTGCCAACCCTGATCTAGCATGTCAGCTATGGTTTGCCAGCTCTGGTCTAGCATGTCTGCATGAGTCGCTGATTGCCACATCGCGCACACCCGACCCCGCCCCTATGCAACGTAGTAAAAAATACAACAGGAATAAATAAAATATTTTCATGATGTTTACTTATGTCAGGGCATCCGGAGGAATTTTATAAAGTGGTGTAAAACTCTCTTTCTCTTTCTCTCCTTCTCTCTCTCTCCTCTCTCTCTCTCTCTCTCCTTCACTCTCTTTCCTTCTCTCTCTCCTTCTCTCTCCCCTCTCTCTCCCTTTCCTTCTCTCTCTTTCCTTCTCTCTCTTTTCTTCTCTTTCTCCTTCTCTCTCTCTCTCTCTCTCTTATTCTCTCTCTCCTTAACCACATTGTGTTTTCCATCACTGCTGGCCCCTGTTAAACAGTTGACACCTGCCAGCCCCCCCAGAGAACCGGTTGGACCCCCCCCCCTCCTTTGGCTGCTCTTGAATACAGTTTGTACCTGTTTCTTACCATCGATTACCCAGCCCTCTCTATCCCCTCCCACAAAACATTACGGATATGACAAACACATAAGAGAAGACGCAGCTGATATGTAATGGTGGAGTTACTTGCCTGAATTTGATGAGTTCTGATACACAGACAATCGGAGCTGGCATTCCTCCCGAGCTTGTCCCAGTCGCTGTGTTTGCTCGTGTAAGTCCATGTTAACAAACTGTTAAACAAAGACAAATTACAATCATCGATCTTATCACATTAATTTGAGACAGTTCTAAACCCATTAACACGGAATAATTACTGCAATAAATGTTTCAGAAGAACACAAATAAATGCAACATTAAATAATTTCATTGAAAATATTTTATAATATAATCTATAAACGAAGATTTTTATATAAAACTCATAATAAATCGCGAACATTTTCCAGGTTAATTCACTCATTTAATACTCAAGGATTAACATGAGCAAGTCCCCTTCTTCCTTAATTATCTTCGGATCTATTCATAGCTTCATCCGCATTCTGAAAGTATGGCCTTAATTTCTGTGAACTAATATAGCAAGTTAGATTAACTCTGCTGCACTCTAATGATAAATGTTCCTGGTTTTCCATATTTGTAAAATATTAACTGAATACAACATATATGTGTAGGCAGTATAATTGGAGCAGTGTTTCCCAAACTGTTCTAAACTATGGCACACTTGATAATACACATTTCTATTGCCTGTTTTCTTAATACTGGACTCTCGTGCAGTTAACTATGCATTTCAAATAAGGTTCATTTATTACCTTATTACAAAAGTTATTACAAAGTACAAAGCACATAACAAATTTTAGGATTTTATTTAGAAATAAAAATTGTTCCAAATTGTTGCAGATCTTTTCAGTTCTGCGTGTAATGTTTCAACATAAAACTAATAGATCGGCTTCAACGTTAGACAGACAAATCCAAAAGCCCAAACCGCGGGAGAAGTAAAAAAGTTCATCATCATCATCATCATCATCATCGCCGTCGTCGTCTTCATCGCATTTCACTCCCTTGAGAGGCCACGGCTAAGGGATCTCCAATCTTCCATGTCCCTGGAGTTATACCCTGCTTCCTTCCATCTACATCCCTTCTCCCTGAGCACTGTCAGAATGTCTATTTTCCACGTAAGTTTATATAACAGTACAGGAGATTTCTGAAGTAGAAATTAGAGATAGAGAAAGGAAGTTAGACAACTCATCTTGGAATAGAAAAACTGGAAAAAACAAGGTTATGTCCCGCAGAATTTGGTAACTAATTGTTTACATTTCATTCCCCTTCTAGTCTGAGTCTTGCATATTTCGTGTCATCCATGCTTCACGAATAATTTATGAAAAAGAAAAGTCGTGAACCAGAAATAAGACTTTTCTAGTCAGTTAAAGTTAGGTTCTAAGGACTGCAAACGCGCCACAAACAGCCTCTGGCAGTCAAGTCCAGCTCCTGGCCTTCCCGTGGCAGAACTGTTTAAACTGACAGGAGAAGGGGCGAGGGCGAATATCTGGCGCCTGAAAACCAGTTACTTAGGGTAGATGAGTGTCACGTTTGGTAGCTCATCTGCCGCTGTTGGCGAGATCTTCAGCTGCCGTGCGTGGAGCGGTGCTCTTCCCGGCCAATGAAGAAATTTGCAAATGAGGTTGCCGAGCAGGATCACTGCGGAAAAGGTGGTTGAAAGAATAAAGCGAAGCAAACAGTCAAATCACGGCACCTCTGGTCTGGAGGTCGGCCACGTCCTGAGTGCAGTCATATCGGGTGAAATGCATGAACCGGCTTGTCCCAGTCGCTGTGTTTGCTCGTGTAAGTCCATGTTAACAAACTGTTAAACAAAGACAAATTACAATCATCGATCTTATCACATTAATTTGAGACAGTTCTAAACCCATTAACACGGAATAATTACTGCAATAAATGTTTCAGAAGAACACAAATAAATGCAACATTAAATAATTTCATTGAAAATATTTTATAATATAATCTATAAACGAAGATTTTTATATAAAACTCATAATAAATCGCGAACATTTTCCAGGTTAATTCACTCATTTAATACTCAAGGATTAACATGAGCAAGTCCCCTTCTTCCTTAATTATCTTCGGATCTATTCATAGCTTCATCCGCATTCTGAAAGTATGGCCTTAATTTCGGTGAACTAATATAGCAAGTTAGATTAACTCTGCTGCACTCTAATGATAAATGTTCCTGGCTTTCCATATTTGTAAAATATTAATTGAATACAACATATATGTGTAGGCAGCATAATTAGAGCAGTGTTTCCCAAACTGTTCTAAACTATGGCACACTTGATAATACACATTTCTATTGCCTGTTTTCTTAATACTGGACTCTCGTGCAGTTAACTATGCATTTCAAATAAGGTTCATTTATTACCTTATTACAAAAGTTATTACAAAGTACAAAGCACATAACAAATTTTAGGATTTTATTTAGAAATAAAAATTGTTCCAAATTGTTGCAGATCTTTTCAGTTCTGCGTGTAATGTTTCAACATAAAACTAATAGATCGGCTTCAACGTTAGACAGACAAATCCAAAAGCCCAAACCGCGGGAGAAGTAAAAAAGTTCATCATCATCATCGCCGTCGTCGTCTTCATCGCATTTCACTCCCTTGAGAGGCCACGGCTAAGGGATCTCCAATCTTCCATGTCCCTGGAGTTATACCCTGCTTCCTTCCATCTACATCCCTTCTCCCTGAGCACTGTCAGAATGTCTATTTTCCACGTAAGTTTATATAACAGTACAGGAGATTTCTGAAGTAGAAATTAGAGATAGAGAAAGGAAGTTAGACAACTCATCTTGGAATAGAAAAACTGGAAAAAACAAGGTTATGTCCCGCAGAATTTGGTAACTAATTGTTTACATTTCATTCCCCTTCTAGTCTGAGTCTTGCATATTTCGTGTCATCCATGCTTCACGAATAATTTATGAAAAAGAAAAGTCGTGAACCAGAAATAAGACTTTTCTAGTCAGTTAAAGTTAGGTTCTAAGGACTGCAAACGCGCCACAAACAGCCTCTGGCAGTCAAGTCCAGCTCCTGGCCTTCCCGTGGCAGAACTGTTTAAACTGACAGGAGAAGGGGCGAGGGCGAATATCTGGCGCCTGAAAACCAGTTACTTAGGGTAGATGAGTGTCACGTTTGGTAGCTCATCTGCCGCTGTTGGCGAGATCTTCAGCTGCCGTGCGTGGAGCGGTGCTCTTCCCGGCCAATGAAGAAATTTGCAAATGAGGTTGCCGAGCAGGATCACTGCGGAAAAGGTGGTTGAAAGAATAAAGCGAAGCAAACAGTCAAATCACGGCACCTCTGGTCTGGAGGTCGGCCACGTCCTGAGTGCAGTCATATCGGGTGAAATGCATGAACCGGCTTGTCCCAGAGGTTAAGTCACTGCTGGCTTGACTTTTCAAATGCCGCGCGTGGAGTGAAGCTCCTCCCGGTTAAGGAAGTAAATGCGGAAATAAAGGTTGCTGTGCGGCGCCGATGGGAAAAGGTGGTGGAAAGTGAAGTCTAACCTGGTATGTCCAGTAGTATCGCTACGAGAGCTATACCACGGCACCTCTGCTCTAGAGGCCGCCTACGTCCGAAATACACCTACACTGGTGAAATGTTCCTAAACCGACACACACCAGGGGTGGAACTCGATGGCTAGACATGTCATGCCACCTCCGCTCTAGAGGTCGGTAACGCCTGAAAAACACCCATACTGGTGAATTTTGCCTAAACCGGCTCATACCAGGGGTGAATCTTGAAGGCTATGAATGTCACAGTACCTCTGTCCTAGAGGTCGGTCCCGTCCCAAACATGCCCATACTGGGAAATGCCTAAACCGGCTCAACCCAGGGGTAGAAGTCACTAGTGGCGAGGATTCGTCCTCCTGGACAAAAGCTCCATCCTGGTCACAACTAGGAAGGGTAGCGGCCACGACCGCAAAATGCTGAAGTCGGAGACACTGGACCAGGGAAGTCTAGATAGGCAACCACCTCTCACCCGGCGGGGATGTCTGCGTATCCTAATCACGCTGAGGTTTTCCGGTGAGAAAGTCCAACCCTGGACTGGATGGGCAACCACCTCTCACCCGGCGGTGATACACGGGTATCTCAAAACACGTCGAGGTTTTCCGGTGAGAAAGTCCAACTCTGGCCTGGGTGGGCTAACGCCTCTCACCCAGCGGGGATGCACTGATATTCCAAACACGTCGAGGTCTTCCGGTGAGAAAGTCCAACCCTAGACCAAACTGGTGCAATGAAAACCACGGTGTCACGCAATCCCGCTTCCGAGACCCACCAAGAATACAGGCTAAAGCACTGTGATACTCTGAACCCCTTGTGGTCCTTTCGTGGAACTCGTGTGGTCTATTTTGGACCACACAGGGGACCACGGGACCTAACGAGGACCACATGCGTGAATTCAGTAGGTTCACAGTGCGGTTTTTGGTGGTAGAAGTGAACGAAGAAGAAGAAGAAGAAGTTAAAGTTAGACTTACGGATAGGGCAGTTCGTGTGTTAGTTGTGTCTGAGTAAATGTAGTTTTCTGTAGTGAATTCTTATCTTATATCTTATATCCTTCCCGTGACGTTAAACGTCACATAGGGCTCGCAAGGTAGTTCGCCAATTTTTCCTGTCTTCGGCGAGTCTTTCAAACTCATCAAGGATTTTATGCGTGTTAATTTGGCCACTCTTAACAATGTCCTCTTCAGAGTTTCACGCGGTCTCCATCTTTTTCTTCGGCCTGTTGTGTTCCACTTGATAGATTGTTTTGGGATTCTCTGATCATTTCTTCTCATCAAGTGACCAACATATGTCCATCTCCTTTTCTTGATCACCAATGAGACTGGTTGTTGTTCAGTCATCTGTCTTATCTCTGCATTGTTCTTGAATTCATTCCACTTGATGCCGAGTATTTTCCTTAGGCATTTGTTTTCAAAAGAGTCTAGTTTCTTTTCTATTCCTTTAGTTGTTTTCCAGCTTTCGCATGCATAAATGAGGGTGGATATTACATTTGAATTTAGTAGTTTTAACTTGGTTTTTGTGCTTATAACTTTTGAATTCCATATGCTCTCAAGGTTCTTGAAGATTGATGCTGCTTTTACAATTCTGATTCGAACTTCCTTTCTGGTGTCACCATCTTGGTCAATGTAGGTGCCAAGGTATGCAAATTGATTGACTTCTTCAATATCTGTCCCTTCTACGTGTATATTTCTATTTTGATGAATGGGAATTTTCATTATTTTTGTTTTGTCCTTGATCATTTCAAGTCCTTTTTTGCTAGCCAGTGAAGACAGGCTATCTGTTTTTTCTTGCATGGAATTCACATTGTTACTGATAAGAGTTATGTTAACAATAAAATCAAGATCTTCTAGTTGGGTCCCATGTACCCAGTCAATACCTGTGTTACCTGTGCAGCATTTTCTCATTATGAAGTCTATTGTAATTCCAAAAAGCAAAGGAGACAGTATACATCCTTGTTTCCCATCTGTTTCAATCTGGAACCATTCACTCATCCCTTCTTCTGTCTTGACTGCACAAACATATCCATTGTAAAAGTCCTTAATGATGTTGACAGTTTTAGATGGTATTCCATATAGACTTAAAATTTTCCGTAATGAATCCCTGTGTATGCTATCAAATGCCTTTTTAAAGTCTATGAAGTTCAGTATTAATGATTTCTGCTTTTCAATATGTTCTTCAAGTATTATTCTGAGAGTAAAGATCTGGTCGAGACAACTTCTCCCTTTTCTAAATCCTGCTTGTTCTTCTCTCATTGCAGTATCCACTATATCTGTAAGTCTGTTCAAAATGATCTTGCGAAACTCTTTTGACATAACTGATATTAAGGTTACTCCTCTCCAACTGTTACAGTCACTAAGGTTGGTTTTTTCGATATTTTAACAATGATTCCTTTTTCCATTTAGAAGGGACCTTTTCTTCTTTCTAAATCTTGTTAAACATTCTCTGTAGTTGTCTCATGTTGTCACTATTGATAGCTTTTAGCGTTTTGGGTGTTATTTCATCTTCACCTGCAGCTTTTTGCTAGCCATTAAATTCACTGCTGTTTCAATTCCATGCACTTTAATTTCATCTAGGTTGACATTTAGTTGTGGGATTGGTACGTCGATTTCAAGGTTTATCAATTATTTTGGTTGAGGTTGATTAAGTATTTCTTGGAAGTGTTCAGCCCGTCTTTGCTTTTGATCTTTACTTGATGTTAATAGGGTTCCAGTTTTGCTAAGGATTGGTCTTTCTTTAGATGTAATAGTACCTGTTAGCCTCTTTTGTATGTTATATAAAGTTTTCCTGTCTCCTGTTTTTGCTGCTTTTTCTGCCTCTTTTGCCATATTGTCTATGTATTCTCTTTTATCCCTTCTAGCTGAACTTTTTACTTTCTTGTTTATTTCTTTGCATGTTGCTTTTGCCAAATCTTTTCGAAGATCTGTTTTTACATTCAACATGTCTAATTTGACTGCTCGTCTTTCATGTATGTACTTCCATGTGTTTTCAGATATCCATGCTTTTCTATTGGTTTTTTCAGTCCAGCGCTTGCTTTTCCTGCTGTGATTATCGCTGTGCTGTAAGAATTCTATAATTCATCTATACCTATCTCCTCTACATCACTGGGTGTTTTGTAATGATTAGCAAGTTCCTGATCGAAATTACTGTTAGTATTCTCTTCTTGTAGGCTGTGGCTGTTTATCTTTCTGTGTATTGATTTCTTGTGTTGGCTTTTCAATTTTAGTTTTATTTTCCCTATACACAGGTTGTGATCACTGTTAACATCTGCACACCTATAAGCTCTTACATCTATTAGAGATGTTATGTATTGCTTTCTAATACAAAGATGATCTATCTGGTTTCTAGTTCTATCATCTGGAGATATCCACGTTGTTTTATGTATCTCTTTGTGTGGAAATATTGTGCCTCCAATGACCATGCCCTCTGTTAGACATATTTCAATTAATCTTTCTCCGTTCTGATTAACCATGTCAGCTCCTTCTTTCCCCATTACTTTTTCAACTTCGGTGTTATCTTTCCATACCTTAGCGTTGAAGTCCCCCATAGCAATTAGGATGTCGTGTTTAGGGACTTTGTTGATGACTTGCTGTAAATGGTGATAGAACTCGTCTTTCACCTCATCATCTGCATCGTTCGTGGGTGTATAACACTGTATTATTGTCATTCTTCCGTGGCTTAGGTTGTATCGTGCTCTTATTTTATTATACGACTATTCACTGGTTCCCATTCTACAAGGCTCTTTGCTGCTACATTTGACATAATAATATCTGCCCCATCTCGATGTTTACCTTCGTTTCTGCCTGAATGTATTATTAACTTACCGTTTTCCTCCGATCTTTTATCTGCTTCTGACCATTGCATTTCGATGATGCCCAGTACATCTAGATGGTATCTCTCCATTTCTTTCATGACCTGAGTAGCTTTTGTTGGTGCTGCCATCGTTCTTACATTCTAGAATCCAATCTTTGTCACATGTTTGGAGCCGACGAATGAGCTCCTTGGAGTTGGCATCCCTGATGCTCGGTTGGTTTCTCTGCGAGTTTCCGTAACGATATCTTTTTTCCCCATCTGGAGTCGCCTCTGGATAGGTCCCGGGATAAGGTAGTGAATTAGAGTCGTAAATTATAATGTTGTTAGAATTCTGTTGGCGACGAAGTCTTTGGACATCAGTAGTCGTTTGGAATTAAACTATGGTGTCTCGACCTGGGATTATCATCTTGTCATGTTTTTCTTGGATTTGTTACTGCCACAGTTATACCAGTAACATCGTTCATCGCCACTATCATCCCGTGTACTAATAAAGTCACTATAACTTAACATAGATGCTATTGTGCTATTTGCCACTGAAAGTATGATCGTTCGTGGGAAGTATGTCTGTGAAGCGTGCAGTAAACAGACGACAACAGAGATTACAGACGATGAAATGAAAGAGAAATAGTTCGTCTGTAATGGAGTAAAGTCAGTATTGACTAATAAACATAGAGAAGATCACATATCTTGAGAACAGAGGTAGTATCCAAAGTGTGAAAACCAACAAATTTCTAGTAGTCTTCATGTGGCACAGTCGAATTACATACTGCCTTATCTAGATCTTCCTCGATTTCTATTTCCCTAATGATTCCATGTCATTATCTGTCTTGTTATGCTGATGTCAGTTGCCACTGTGTGGCCATCGCGTAACGAAATGTCGTCTGTTATTGATTCTATCTAGTGCCCAAATTCAACAAGTTAAAACAGTATATGAGGAAGTGAAGAAATAGAAGTTGACTACAGCGAAATGGAATTATGGTTGCGTAGAATTAACCAGATTAATTAATACCTATAAAATCCCTTGATGAGGTTGAAAGGCTCGTCGAAGACATGAAAACTTGGTCAACTACCTTACGTGCCCTATGTGACGTTTAACGGCACGGAAATTATATAAGATAAGAAGAATTAACCAGATATTGATTGGCGTAACAGTTGTGCGTGCGTGCGTGCGTGCGTGCGTGCGTGCGTGCGTCCGTGCGTGCGTGCGTGTGTGTGTGTGTGTGTGTGTGTGTGTGTGTGTGTGTGTGTGTGTGGTGTGTGTGTGTGTGTGTGTGGTGTGTGTGTGTGTGTGTGGTGTGTGTGGTGTGTGTGTGTGTGTGTGTGTGTGTGTGTGTGTGTGTGTGTGTGTGTGTGTGTGTGTGTGTGTGTGTGTGTGTGTGTGTGTGTGTGTGTGTGTGTGTGTGTGTGTGTGTGTGTGTGTGTGTGTGTTGTGTGTGTGTGTGTGTGTTGTGTGTGTGTGTGTGTGTGTGTGTGTGTGTGTGTGTGTGTGTGTGTGTGTGTGTGTGTGTGTGTGTGTGTGTGTGTGTGTAATTCAGGTGACGAAATTTCATGGCACGTTTACAGTACAAGATTTTGTGGCACACTAAAATGCCACGGCAAAACCGTTTGAGAATCCCTGAATTACGGGAAAAGTTTTATTATTTTATATTTTAAGATATTACTGAATCGAGCGATAATGATAAAATTATATATCTCACTGTTGTTACACAGATCAAGCACAGACTGTGAAGCAATCACGATTTGAATTTGTGTGTAAACATATGACATATTCAAATAACTTTGCGGACAACATTTGGCAGCTATCAAGCAGACACAAGAACGTGCAAGACCAAACAAAACAAGTTAGCCAAAAATGCTATTAAAACAGGAGTACATGGGAAAGTCAAAGTTAATGAAACAAAATACGCTCAGAATAAATAACGAAACAGTGGAAGAAGTTGAGGAATTTGTATACCCTGTCAGTAGAGTAGCAGAAGATGGAGGCAACGAAAAGGAGATCAGCAACGTGCTCTCTAGAACAAACCAGACTTTCGTTGTCCTGGACAGTATATATATATATATATATATATATATATATATATATATATATATATATATGAACCTTAAGTCCCCAGGGCACATGGGGCTTCCGCAGGAGTTTTCCACAAATGCCTGTCCTTTGCCTTTTTTTCTGCTCTTGCTCAGGTGAGCCCTCTATTGCTCAACATCCTTTCTGTTGTTCTTCTCCATGTCTCTTTTGGTCTACCCTTAATTCTGTTCCCCTGTGGTGTCCATCTCAGTGCTTTTTTTTAGTGAGTTTTCAGTCATTCGGGGCACATGTCCCATCCATCGCCAGCGTCTTTCCTCAATAATTGCTGTCAGTGGCTTCATCTGCATTCCTGCCAACAAGATGTTATTTCTTATGGTGTTTGGTCAAAATATTTTTCTATGCAGTATATGGAAATCCAAAAATCCAAGGAGCGAAAACCAGGATATTCAAAAGCACAATGTTCTATGTGTGTTATTATACGAAAGTGAATGTTGAAAAACCATTAATACTATAGAAAACAAACTGAATTCCTCTCACACTAAATGTTCAAGAAGAATTAGACGAGAGTTTTGGTCAAATACCATAAGAAATAACACTCTGCTGGCAGAAACAGATGAAAACATTGACTTCGATTACTAAGGAGAAACGATGGCAATGGCTGGGGCATGTACTTCGAATGACTGGTGACTCACTACCAAAAAAAACGACAGTGAGACGGAGATCTCAGGAAAACAGGAGTAAAGGCAGACCAAAGAAGACATGGAGAAGAGCAAGAGAGAGGATATTACGTAACAGAGGGCTCACTTGAGAGGAAAAAGGGCGAAGGACAGGCGTTTATGGAAAACTCTTGCGGAAGTCACAAATGCCTTGGACACCTAAAGGTTCACACACACACAGAGAGAGAGAGAGAGAGAGAGAGAGAGAGAGAGAGAGAGGAGATTCATTCAACAATCATTTTAACATCAGAACATAATTGTGCATATTTTTTTAGCGAGAGAAAACAAGGCATATTGGAAAAAAGACTGTACCTAAAGCACAGGATCCACTGATACCACGCCAGAAATGAGAGTAAAAACTGTTTAATTTCCTTTCTGTCATAAATTAAATGTCATTTTCACCTGCTTTCAAGCCGCCCCCGGAGACCCGGTCCTTATTAAATATCACTTTCAGGGATTTTCCAACAAAGTTCAAGACAGTTCGGCAACACTTGTCATGTCTGAGGTGACCATCTGTTGTTCTACGTCCGGTCTATTCCCATGCTTTAGTGTATTCCCATGCTCCGGTTTATTCCCATGCTCCGGTGTATTCCCATGCTCAAGTTTATTCCCATGCTCCGGTGTATTCCCATGCTGTGGTGTATTCCCATGCTCCGGTGTATTCCCATGCTGTGGTGTATTCCCATGCTCCGGTGTATTCCCATGCTCCGGTGTATTCCCATGCTCCGGTGTATTCCCATGCTCCAGTTGTATTCCCATGCTCCGGTGTATTCCCATGCTCCGGTGTATTCCCATGCTCCAGTTTATTCCCATGCTCCGGTGTATTCCCATGCTCCGGTGTATTCCCATGCTCCGGTGTATTCCCATGCTCCAGTGTATTCCCATGCTCCGGTTTATTCACATGCTTCGATGCATTCCCATGCTCCGGTGTATTCCCATGCTCCGGTTTATTCCCATGCTCCGGTCTATTCCCATGCTCCGGTGTATTCCCATGCTCCGGTGTATTCCCATGCTCCAGTGTATTCCCATGCTCCGGTTTATTCACATGCTTCGATGCATTCCCATGCTCCGGTGTATTCCCATGCTCCGGTTTATTCCCATGCTCCGGTCTATTCCCATGCTCCGGTCTATTCCCATGCTCCGATATATTCCCATGCTCCGGTGTATTCCCATGCTCCGGTTTATTCCCATGCTCCGGTGTATTCCCATGCTCCGGTGTATTCGCATGCTCCGGTGTATTCCCATGCTCCGGTTTATTCGCATGCTCCGGTGTATTCCCATGCTCCGGTTTATTCGCATGCTCCGGTGTATTCCCTTGCTCTGGTATATTCCCATGCTCCGGTGTATTCCCATGCTCTGATCTATTCCCATGCTCAGGTATATTCCCATGCTCTGGTGTATTCCCATGCACTGGTCTATTCCCATGCTCTGGTGTATTCCCATGCTCCGGTATATTCTCATGCTCCGGTATATTCCCATGCTCCGGTATATTCTCATGCTCCGGTATTCCCATGCTCCGGTGTATTCCCATGCTCCGGTGTATTCCCATGCTCCAGTGTATTCCCATGCTCCGGTTTATTCACATGCTTCGATGCATTCCCATGCTCCGGTGTATTCCCATGCTCCGGTTTATTCCCATGCTCCGGTCTATTCCCATGCTCCGGTGTATTCCCATGCTCCGGTGTATTCCCATGCTCCAGTGTATTCCCATGCTCCGGTTTATTCACATGCTTCGATGCATTCCCATGCTCCGGTGTATTCCCATGCTCCGGTTTATTCCCATGCTCCGGTCTATTCCCATGCTCCGGTCTATTCTCATGCTCCGGTGTATTCCCATGCTCCGGTGTATTCCCATGCTCCGGTTTATTCCCATGCTCCGGTGTATTCCCATGCTCCGGTGTATTCGCATGCTCCGGTGTATTCCCATGCTCCGGTTTATTCGCATGCTCCGGTGTATTCCCATGCTCCGGTTTATTCGCATGCTCCGGTGTATTCCCTTGCTCTGGTATATTCCCATGCTCCGGTGTATTCCCATGCTCTGATCTATTCCCATGCTCAGGTATATTCCCATGCTCTGGTGTATTCCCATGCACTGGTCTATTCCCATGCTCTGGTGTATTCCCATGCTCCGGTATATTCTCATGCTCCGGTATATTCCCATGCTCCGGTATATTCTCATGCTCCGGTATATTCCCATGCTCCGGTATATTCCCATGCACCGGTATATTCCCATGCTCCGGTATATTCCCATGCTCCGGTATATTCCCATGCTCCGGTATATTCCAATGCTCCGGTATATTCCCGCGCTCGGTCCTGATCACTTCCAGCAAATAACTCACAGCGTTGTCTCTAACACTACCCATATCTAGGCTAAGAAATACAGACGAGCAGAAATATCATCAACTACAGTATCACCAGCTACAACATACTTGTCCTTGGGGCTCCTCCACCGGTGGCAGAAACAGATAGCTTGTTTCTCTCTGTTGACCTGTTATTGCCTTCATACTCAAGTGCCTCAGACTTTCCCCTCCAGTAAACTTCTCATAGCTTCATGTTCATATTTCATGCATGCAAAATATTTTTCAGATGCTCATTATACATTATATTTCTAGATTCAGTTTCCGCTATTCTCGTACTCCTATGACTTTCAGTTTGTCCTTTTTTATTTATGTAATTACTATCTTTGTTTTAGTAACACGCTGAATAATGACGAACATATAAAGCTTGACAACTCATTTTTGATGGTATGAAGTTCTGTTTTTGTTTTTCTGTAGGGTAGTTTTCTGTATCCTCGTTCTTTTATTAAGTTTCATAACAAATAAGAGCAAAAAAAAAACAAAAACAAAAATAATGCTGTCAATGTACAAGCACCATGGCTAATCTTTTTTTTTAAGGATGTGTTATTTAAATGAAGAATGTATGAGAAGAGCTGGAGAGACAAAAAACCTTGTCAAAAAGATAAGAGAGAGACAATGTACTTTCATAGGACATGCAATGAGAAGAGGGGGCATTGAAAATATTATAACACCAGGAAAAATAGAAGGAAGAAGATCAAGAGGAAGACCAAGAGAAATGATACTGGACAGTCTGACGGGATGGTGTGAGAGGAGATCGCCAACTGAGCTGATGGCCTGCATGAAGGATCGTGTACTCTGGAGAAGCATAATAGCCAAATCCAGTCGGCACGGCACCTGATGATGATGATGATGATGATGTGTTATTTTATATAGAAAAGATCAGAGAACAATAATCTAAATCTGTGGAGCATCTTTGGGGGAGAGGCGGGCTAGAGCACCTAATAAGCAACAGGGAAGATCGAAGGTAGAAGAGACAGAAGTAGACAGAGAGAAAAGATGTTTGATGATTTCGCAGCCTAGCACGGGGAATGCTCAGTGGCAAGCCTGTTGAAATGCGCAAGGGATCGATAGCTATGGAAGGACATGATATCCTGCACCAGTCGCCAGGGATCATGAGAGAGAGAGAGAGAGAGAGAGAGAGTAAAAAAGAGTAATATTATGCTTCATCTAAGACATACGCCAGAATATGCTATCATAATGTACCATGGCTATATCTGTTCTGTACGAGTTATGCTCATGTGTTTGTACCTTTTTGGGGTTTTTTGTCATTTCAGATTTTAAACCTGAGTCTTGGTGACAGATTAGATAACACAGAAATGTATGTAGTTACGGGCACTTTATAACAAAACTAGAAAACAGACAGACAGACAGACAGACAGACAGACAGACAGACAGATAGATAGATAGATAGATAGATAGATAGATAGATAGATAGATAGATAGATAGATAGATAGATAGATAGATAGAACATACTTTATTTTCAAAGGGTTAAGAATTGGTCACGCAGGCCCGTCTGACATTCTGCCCTTCATCATACAGCTTTCACTCAATCACAGTCATTCAGCATTTGTTAATGAGCTTAATAATCATGAAGGCACGTTAAATGATTACATAAATAAATAATGAATTTATCTCTTGTCCATGCACTCTACACTCTGATTTATGCATCAATATGAAATAAACTTGTATTCTTTCATTCATTCAAAACTAACAAATTTATAGAAAAACTGTATTTAAAAAGAAATTACAACACTATCTATCTATAGATAGATAGATAGATAGATAGATAGATAGATAGATAGATAGATAGATAGATAGATAGATAGATAGATAGATAGATAGATAGATAGAATAACAAAATTCAACGGAACACAACAACATTACCTGAAAATAGCACGAGACTGCGCGAATTTAGAATTCTATAAACTTGTTTTCTCTGGAGGCTTTCTCTCTTTACCCGCACCATTTCTCCCGATAATAGTGTACTATTATTTGATATTTCCGGCTAGATTTTTACTTCATGATTCCCGGCTAAATTGTTTCCAAGTCTATATCTTTCACTCGTTTCAATTCTATCATTTCTCACTTTAGAATCCTCTTATTTCGGTAGACACTGCTAGGAAAAAAGAGTTTAAAAACATATATATAAAACAGTGATTTTCAAACAGGAGAAAGGTGGCCTCCTGTGGAAAGATTTCATGCCGAAAGGGAGAATTTTTTCTTTCAAAAGAATCGATACATTTCATTGATCGCAGGCGCAAAAAAAAATGTATCATGGTGAAATTCTTTTCCGGGTGAAAATTTAATATATAGAGGAGGGGGAGGCTCGATGGGGGCGGTGAAGGGGCGTCTAAGTTCAAAACGGAGGACTGGAACATTAGCATATTTGTGGATGTGGAGAAAGATGCAACATATACCTTGAACAGTTAGAAAAACTAGCCTGAGGTCCTCAGAGAAGATCAAGAACAACGGAAACTTGTTAAAATGATAAGAAACAAAAAAAAAAAAGGCAAGTCACAATCTCCTGGACATGTCTCGAGACGCAGAACTTAGCAATGACTGGGATATTTAATGGAAAAAAGAAGGAGAAGAAGGCTAAGAGAAAAATATCCCAGGAACTGATCAAGTGGCATGGAGGATGAGACAAGAAAAGTTTGAATTGATCGGAGAAGCCAAGATAGAGAAACATGATCGCCAACGCTATCCTGCCGGGCATGTTATACATGACAAAGATGAACTGAGAAAATTAATCATCTGGAAGGTAAAATTACACTCTCATTTTCGTTTGATATCATTAAACTAACTTCTTCAGTTACAGGTATTCCCATGATTCTTAAACGATGGTCTACAGGTCATTAATGATAGAGGAATGAGAGGAAGGCTATCCGTGATATGACTAGATAAGACTCTTTCTTTCCACCTAATCATTACTGTTCTTGAATTAATAAGCGTTAAGAACATTTGTCATCGTTAAACCAATAAGCGTTAAGAACTGTTACCGTTCTTAAATAAGTATTAAGAACCATTAATCTTGACGATGAAGAAGATCTTCTCCATTCATTGTGATAATCAGAGAACAGGAACAAATAATTGAATTTTATCCAGACTTACATACTGATGTTCCCTTGGCTACTACATTATGTTATTTTGTTATGTTTATTAATGGTTCATGGCGCAGTGTAATTGTCTCGTTAACCATAACAGACCCACCGATACTGTAAATAAAAGGCGGCGACTAATAAAATTATACTTATGATTTCAAATCTCTAGCTCAGTGTTTCCCAAAGTGGGGGATAACGCCCCCTGGAGGGCGTCGGAAGTGACCAGGGGCGTGAAAGAAAAAGGGTCAGCAGTGAGGGCAGTGGAAGAAAAGGGGGCAGTAGGGGGGTGTTGAAGGAAAACGAAACAGCAGACATGGGGCAGTAATACTTTCCTTCTTTAGAACTTTTCAACCTGATACCAAGAAACTTGTATCACTACATGAAACTCATCCATCACATTCAAAGTTGAGAAAATAATATAGTAGGTGAGTTAGAGATGTGAATTGTTATAAACAGTAAACAACGAAGCTTTCATACAGTAAAGTAACATGAAGACGGTGTAGTTGAGTTATAAATGTACTCCTTCACATTGTGAAATAAGTTTGTTTGTTAGCTGAGGTTTTTAGCTGTATAATGTATCTTAGGTTACTAGGCCTTTATACGAGTAGTACATAATGGATTTGGGGGGGGGGGGGGACTTTGGGGATGTGGCCTGGAAGAAAAGGGAGCGGCAGTCCGAACAAGGCTGGGAAACACTGGTCTAGCTGATGGTACATTAAGTTTCAATTTTTTTTTTTTTTTAGTAGCAAGAGAACTGAACACAATTCATTTTAAATCATTTCTTCAATAAAAGCATAATTTTACTGTGTTTTTTTTTCTTTTTGAGAAAAAATTCTTATTAAATTACTTTTTTATATTTTATCACGTTCTTTCTCAAATTTAACTGTTTATTTTATCAAATTTAATAATGTACACGAGTCGTTACTTTAATAATTACATGCCATTACCTAAGTAGTTTACTTAAGACAGAATGAGATAAAGTCTAATACCAACATTCTGTTTCTTCGCTGCTCTTTTAGCGAGATAAGTACGGCACTATTTGACTTTGGAGGAAAAACACTGTTGTGTTTGAAGTACAGTTTGTGACGAAATGATAGTTTTGTTACAGATAAGTAAAAATGTTTTCATTATTTCTAAATGACGGTATTTATCTTTCTATGCGTATTTTACTTCTTGGAGGTAACAGTATTCCTCTTATCTGAAGGAAAACCTCTTACATCTAGCTCTAACTAGGACTGGCTATACACGGAGCTACTGGCAGTTTGTTTTCCTAAAATATAATTTTATAACCACTGTGACTTTTAACAGGAATATTATTTTCATATTATTAATCTCACTTTTATGATTGTGTTTTAATCTGTCAAAAACATCACAATTAATCGTGTTTTCTTGCTTTATTAATACAGTCATGCGCCGACTTACGGTTGATCGAGTTACGGTCATCCGTAGTTACGGCCATCCGTAGTTATGACCATCCGTAGTTACGGCCATCCGTAGTTATGGCCATCCGTAGTTACGGCCATCCGTAGTTATGGCCAGCCGTAGTTACGGCTATCCGTAGTTACGGCCGTCTGTAGTTACGGCCATCTGTAGTTACGGCCAGGGTTCCGCAGGAAAAAAAAATCAGACTCTTTAACGTTTTGCGATTCATTTTGTGATCGTTTTCTGTGTATAGACTTAGTTTATTTCATGTGTTGTGATTCATTTTGGTATTTGTGCAGTCCATCTTTGGCAATAGCTACTTAGAAGAACAGTCTTCAAATGCTGTATCGAGTCAGTATTACTATGTGAAAGTGAATCATGGTCACTAAGAAAAACATCAACGAGAACATTAGAGGCAACTGAAATGTGGTTCCTACAAAGAATGTTAAGAATACCATGGAGAGATAAAGTAACACATTAAGAATGCCTACGCAAAAAAACAATGAGAAACGAAGAATGTTGAGAATACCATGGACAGATAAAGTAACAAATTAAGAATGTCTACGCAAAAGCCAATGAGAAACGAAGAATGAGAATACCATGGGCAACCAAACTAACCAACGAAGAATGCTAAAGAAAATTAATGAGAAACGAACCTTAATAAATACACTAGGAGGAAGATAGTCTAGTTTCATTGGCCAAATAATGAGAAGAGAAAGAATCGAAAACATCGTGACAACAGGCAAAATAAGAGGCAGGAAAAGGAGAGTTAGACCAAGAGAGAAAATCTTAGATGGCTTGACAAAATAACATAAGAGAAGCATAAAACACAGAACTGATGAATAACGTGAAAGATCGGAAACTGTGGAGAGACATGGTCGCCAACGTCTCCAGACATGGAACATGATGATGAGGATGATGATGATGACGACGATGATGATGATGATGATTCATGTTGTGAGTAACTTACAAACATTTGCTTTGCTACATCCACTGAAAATGAAAAAAAGCACCCGGTATCACCATTTGTTACAGAATGTACGCTTGTGTTTGTGTACAGCACGTGTGTTGTGTATGTACACTTTTATGTGTCATTGAAAAATTATTACAGTACAATTTTTCATTTAATATGTTGCGACTGATAATTTATGATTAATTTCCACACAGAAATTTATGATTAATTTCCACACAGTCGTTATGCTAATTTGAATTTCGTTAGCGTTATAAAGTTGAAGCAAACACGTCTATTCATCTTGTAAAATGTCTACAGTAATGAACTATACTTAGTGTCTGGCCTTCTCCTATGACGACCGACTTACAGTCAAGTCGACTTAAGGCCAGATGGCAGGTCCCAAATGCGGCCGTAAGTCGGCGATTGGCTATTATCTAGCGCCCGTTGCCTGGCAAAGACCTGAAACATTGTCTAACTGAATAACTAACCTCATGTGAAAGAACTTCCTTATATTGAGGATAACCTCATTATCCTCATTGATCATCTTCATCATCTTCTTTCTCGTCGATTTCTTTTCCTCCCCCCGGGATACCCCCCTCCTTTTTTTCCACCCCCACCCCCACCACATTCCCTTCAATTGTATCGGTAGCCAATCATTCCATCTTTAAACATGGGCTTAATTTCATCGAGAACCGAGTCTATGCTAAGATTATGTGCGTTGGCTAAACTCGCATATACACGTGGCATATACTTGCTTGTTCAATTAACATATACTTATCTGTTCAAGTAACATATACTTATTTGTTCAAGTAACATGCTTATTTGTTTCAAAAGCTGTCTCTCAGTGTTTCTATAACACATATATAACTTACTTCTTTGTTCAAGTAACATATACTTATTTGTTCAAGTAACATGCTTATGTGTTTAAAAAGCCATTTTTCAGTGTTTCTATAATACGTATATAACATACTTCTTTGTTCGAGTAACATACACTTATTTGCTAAAATAACATATATTTTATTGTTTCAGAAACCGTGCCTCAGTTTTCCTGTAACACATATGTAACATGGGTTTCCCTGAGTTTGTGAAATTCTGCTTTACTTTCCCTAACACAAGTATCAGGTGCATTGTTCAGCTGAGTAAAGCAGGTCAGAAACTGGGATAGACCCTGATCCTATCATTCTGAGAAGCACTGACTTTCCCTTCTATAAAGCAATCATGCACTCTTAAAAAGTTGGTAAACATCTGACAAAAAAAATAGTTACTGTTTTTAGATTAATGGTCCGAGTAACAGAAATGTTTTCGTTGTACTGGATTAATGGGAAATAAAAGTGTTTACGGATGTTGTTTTAAAAAAAATTGAGTGTTTTAATACAAAATGTTCGTTTACAGATATAGTTACAAAACACTGCACTGATAAAATCAGAAAGGTCTCCTTGTGGATATTCTTAGTATAGTAGCTTGTAGTGTTCTGAGAGTGGCACAGGATGTGTGTAAACAGAATTAACATTAAGAGAATTTGTTTTACAATAAAGACTGATCGTGTGAGAAAGCTCAAAGTTATAAGCGAACTTAGGAAAGTCTTTTTTTTTCCATTACAGAAACAGAACACGTAATTTAACTGTAACAAAGCAGAAGAGACTGCAAATTGTAGAAATACGCTGTTTATTTTGGGACCTATATAAACTTTGATGGCTTTGAATTTCCTGATCGTTCATTTTGGACAAAAGTGATATAAGAGAATTAAACGTAGTAGTGAAACCAGAGATGGAGAATATCTGAACGAAGGGTGAGAAATAAGGTATTGAACTGAATATATGGTTGTTGGCTAAAGAAGGAAAAAGAACGACAACAATGAAAAAAAAGAACAACAACAATAACAACAATACCAAAAACAATGAGAAGAAGAAGAAGAACAACAACAACAACAATGAAAAAAGAACAACAATAACAACAATACCAACAACAATGAGAAGAAGAAGAAGAACAGCAATAACAATGAAAAAAGAAGAACAACAATAACAATGAAAAAAGAAGAACAACAACAATACCAAGAACAATGAGAAGAAGAACAACAACAACAATAACAATGAAAAAAGAAGAACAACAATAACAATGAAAAAAGGAGAACAACAACAATACCAAGAACAATGAGAAGAAGAAGAACAACAGCAACAACAATGAAAAAAGAAGAACAACAACAACGGTGAAAAAAAGAAGAACAACAACAGCAATAACAACAACAACAATGAGAAAAAGAGGAAGAAGAACATCAACAACAACAATTAAAAAGGAACAACAACAATAACAATGAAAAAAAGAACAACAACAATAATAATGAAATAAGAGAAGAACAGCACCAACAACAACAACAATGAAGAAGAAGAAGACTACAGAGAATAAGTAATGCAGTCGTACATGTGTTTTGTCCGTAGAAGCTGAGAAATACGACACGACAACGCTTCAGGGTATCCCAGGGGAGACGATTTCTGTTGGTATTAAACAGTCTGTCTTAAAGTACAAGGCAGCAAACTCTTACACAAATTGCATATCCAGTTTGACCTTTAAGAGACAGACATGTTTTTCTTTAGAACAAAATGCTGTGAAAGGAAATGCTAGTCACGAAATGAGGACAGACTGAGACTGTTTTGAATGACGAATATGAGACCTTTCTTCAGTCATTCCAAATGTTAACTATGTATATAATCTTTATAGTTTGTACTGCAGGATCAGTTTAGCTATTATGCTTCTCCAGAGTACCCGATCCTTCATGCAGGCCATCAGCTCAGTTGGTGATCTCCTCTCACACCATCCCGTCAGACTGTCCAGTGTCATTTCTCTTGGTCTTCCTCTTGATCTTCTTCCTTCTATTTTTCCTGTTGTTATAATATTTTCAATGTCCCCTCTTCTCATTGCATGTCCTATGAAAGTACATTGTCTCTCTCTTATCTTTTTGACAAGGTTTTTGTCTCTCCAGCTCTTCTCATACATTCTTCATTAGTTAGTTTTGCTGTCCAGGGGATTCACAACATTCTTCTAATAAGCCACATTTCTGCTGCTTCCGATGATTTTTGTGTAGACTTGCCTATTGTCCATGATTCACTTCCATATAACAAGATAGGTTCAATATAGCATTTTAGGACTCGTTTTCTAACATTCATTGATAAAGATGTGTTAGCTAATATGTTTCTCATTCTCTGAAATGCAGTCTTTGCTTGGCCTATTCTGTTCCTAATTTCTGTTCTGCATTTCCCATCTGAAGTTATTACTGCTCCAAGGTATTTGAATTTCTGCACCTGCTTTAGAATAGTTCCGTTTAATTTAATACTGCATGGTGGTGGATTCTGTTTCTTAGATATAACCATAGTCTCTGTCTTTTTGATGTTCAAAGTAAGGCCTTTCTGTTCATTTTCTTTGGCCACTTTATCCAAGAGATTTTGCAGGTCTTGTTGGTTCTCAGCTATCGGTACTGTGTTGTCAGCATACCGAAGGTTGTTAATATTGTATCCTCCAATTTTTATGCCTGGTTCTGTGATGATTGTTCTTAAAATATTCTCGCTGTACAGAGAAAAAAGGTCTGGAGATAGTACACATCCTTGTCGCACCCCTTGTTTTATAGGTTGATATTTTCCAATTCTATTTTCAACTCGAACTGCTGCTTCTTGCTGCCTGTATAGATGTTTTACAATCCTCAGGTCTTTGCCGTCTATATTGATGTCTTCAAGTATTTTAATAATTTCATTATGTTTCACCTTGTCAAATGCCTTGGTGTAATCAATGAAGCATAAGTAGAGATCTTTCTGTACTTCTAATGATGATAATATATTATCTTATAAACAACCTATCAAGTGGAACACAAAAGACCAAAGAAAAAGAGGCAGACCGCGCGAAACTCTGAAGAGGACATTGTTAGGAGGGGCCAAATTAACAGGCATAAAATCCTTTGATGAGGTTGGAAGACTCGCCGAAGACAGGAAAAACTGGCGAACTACTTTGCGAGCCCTATGTGACGTTTAACGGCACGGGAAGGATATAAGATATATAAGATATCTTATATCCTTTCTGTGCCGTTAAACGTCACATAGGACTCGCCAATGTATCCTGTTTTCGGCGAGCGTTTCAAACTCATCAAAGGATTTTATGCCTATTAATTTGGCCTCTCTTAACAATGTCCTCTTCAGAGTTTCGCGTGGTCTGCCTCTTTTTCTTTGGCCTGTTGTGTTTAGGGCTGACGAATGAGCTCTTCGGAGTTGGCATCCCTGATGCTCTGTTGGTTTCTTTGCGAGTTTCCATAACGATTTCTTTTTTCCCCATCTAGAGTCGCCCTAAGAAGCTAAAATCAGACAGGGCACCAGGTGAAGATGAAGTGACTGCTGAGATGTTGAAAGCAGAAGAAACAGAAACACCAAAACAACTTTGCCGGATATTACAACAAATTTGGGATCTAGAAAAAGCCCCAGAGGAATGGAAAACTGGGCTTATAGTAAAACTACCAAAGAAGGGTGACCTCAGAGATTGCGGGAACTGGAGAGGCATTACCCTACTGCCACTCACCAGTAAAGTATTTTGCAGAATAATCATCAACAGAATTGTATCAACACTTGAGGAAAAACTTTGGAAAGAGCAGGCAGGATTTAGGAAAGGAAGATCATGCATAGACCACATATTTGTACTTAGACAAATATTAGAACAGGCAAATGAGTGGCATAGCACAACATATGCATTATTCATAGATTTTGAGAAAGCCTTTGACAGTGTCAACAGAGATGCACTGTGGAAAATCCTAAGATGGCATGGCCTCCCCCACAAGATAGTAAATGTAATCAAAGCCCTATATGAGGGTTTTCAGTGCAAAGTGATCTGTGGAGAACATACCTCCAGCAGCTTTAGGGTACAAGCAGGAGTGAAACAGGGATGTGTACTATCACCAACATTATTTATCTTGGCAGTAGACTGGTTAATGAAGGAGGCAACATCAGACAAACGCAGAGGATTACAATGGACCCTTGACACAGTGCTGGAGGATCTTGACTTTGCGGACAACATTTGTTTATTATCAAGCAGTCACAAAGATATGCAAGATAAAATAAACAAGCTAACTCAGAATGCAAACAACATAGGACTAAAGATCAACGTAGGAAAGACAAAGTTAATGAAGCAAAATGTGAACAACAGAAATGTACTCAGAGTAGATAGCAAGTTAGTGGAGGAGGTCAACGAATTTGTATACCTTGGCAGTAGAGTAGTAGAAAATGGAAACAGCACAGAGGACATCAACAGTAGACTTACTAGAGCAAACCAGGCTTTTGCAGTGCTGCAGACTATATGGAAATAAAAACTAAGCATAAATATGAAAATCAGGATATTTAAGAGTAATGTTCTAAGTGTACTACTCTATGGAAGTGAATGCTGGAAAATCACCAAAACCATAGAAATAACATTTTATTGGCAGAAATGCAGATGAAGCCACTGACAACAATTATTGAGGAAAGACGCTGGCGATGGTTGGGACATGTGCTCAGAATGACTGACAACTCACTACCAAAAATAGCACTAAGATGGACACCAAAGGGGAGCAGAAGTAAGGGTAGACCAAAAGAGACATGGAGAACAACAACAGAAAGGATGCTGAGCAATAGAGGGCTCACCTGGGCAAGAGCAGAAAAAAAGGCGAAGGACAGGCATTTGTGGAAAACCCTTGCGGAAGCCCCATGTGCCCTGGGCACTTAAGGTTCAGAGAGAGAGAGAGAGAGTCGCCCTATAGATAGGTCCCATGATAAGGTTAACATCGCCTCATATATTTTTTGTTATCTGTCAGATTTACCTTTTCTTAAAGTAAGGAAGAATTACAATGGAAAATAAATTATTTACGGAACGCCATCACTTTATATCCTTCTCGTGCCGCTAAACGTCACATGACTCCCCGTGGTAGTTCGCCAAGATGTCCTGTCTTCGGCGAGTTTTTCAATATCATGAAGGGATGTTATGTCCACAAGCAAAACTTAAATTAACTTTTTTAAAGCATAGAAAAAATATTACAGAATTCAAAGAAATAACGACAAATATTTATTGAAAGATTAGAAAAACTTAATGCCTCTTACATCTGTGAGAGACCTAGTCTAGTACAGACTGTAGCTAGAGAAAACAAATGCTTGATCCTTCATTAATCTGTTCATAAAGAAAGAACATTCAACCGTAAGAAGTAAAGGGAAAATAGAATTATTTAGCGTAAATTACCCAGAAAACTTCTCTGTTCTGTGGGGAATTCACGGCAATTTGTGAGTGAAATTGATTTTTACGGTAAATTACCTCAAAAGCATCTCTCTGTGCGTAATAATTTCGTTCAAACCATCAATAAAGTGAACGAAAGCAATGTCTATCGTTAAACAACTTTCCGATAAAATAGTCCAGACGAAGAACTGTTATTACTGTTATTATTATTTACTTATTTACTTTCTTTGTTTACTTTATCCATCCTATTGTACAGTGAAATGCCGAGAGGGAGATACTATTGGGGTTTTTGAGCCAAATGGGTGGCTTCAGGGACGGTCATACCATAATTAGCGAGTGTCTCTCTGATACCATCTACCCGTCTCTTTCTGGGTTTACATCTTGATCTGTGTCCTGTAGTTCTTTGGCTGAAAGCTCTCGCATGCTGGCTGTGAGTGTGTCGTTCTCATTAAGTGGCCGAACCACTTGATTCTTTGCTTCTCTGTGGGTCGTAGACATGATGTAGTTCCTACCATCCGTCTTATGGTGTCGTTTCTTAGCTTGTCACACCTGGTGACGTTTGCTGCTTCCCTAAGACATTTCATTTCACTTGTGTTATGTTGTTTCTTAGTGTTGTGTTGTTTCTTAATGTTATGTTGTTTCTTAGTGTTGTTTCTTAGCGTTATGTTGTTTCTTAGTAAGCTCTCGTGCCTGACATTGGTAGCAAAGTGTTGGTACGAAAATGCTATTAATTAGTTGTCACTATTATACTACAAAATTTATTCCATGCAACATTTTTCATAAAGGCTCTCCAATCTACTAATTATTTTTTTTCATCTAACCCAAAATTTTAAAAGCACACTTAAAATGTTTGATAAAAAATATAAACTAATTTTGTAAATTTCGAAAGCATAAACAATAATACAGGTGGAAAAAAATAAAACTACAAGAATGGATTATACAGCATCCAAACACTTTACCACTACGCCTAGAGCTTAACACAGTTCCTGACTCAATGTGTCAGTTATATATGAGCCATTCCCGCAGTGCTAGAGGTGTACTCAGAAACCTTGGATATTATTTATAGATATTATTATGATTCCAGGCCCCTTTATTAGTGCTTATTACAAACACCAATAAATCATATACAATGAAAAGTGCTAATATTCTGCATGTTCAAAATAGTAACATGGGGAGGGGGGTGAATCGTGGACTCTGACCCTGGGATCAGAAAAAAGGATCACAATCTTTCGAGGTGAAATATTACAGAAGAGCCTTCATAATATCTTGGAAGGGAAAAGGGAGCAAGAAATGAACCTTGGACGAACTTGATGTAATGAAAACTCGCTCCATCACAAGAAGGAAGCTTTTGGTGTTGTTTTTGGTCACCTTAAACGATATTAAAGGCCCAAAGCGTTACTGACATTCTCAACACGACACTCCCGGAGACGGATATCTCAGCTCAAGAACCAGAGATCTTAAGATTTACTACCTAGAGAGCAACGCTGAATAATGTACAAGACTGCATAATATACGGGTTGGGAGTGTGACGAGACTGTCCCATTAGGCAATCAGAAACCCACATCTGATATGCTAGCGTCAGGCTTAGCGAACCATAGCTAATCAAGACCCTGCCTCGCTTCTCTGTTGGTACCCCCCCCCCCCCCCAATAACAGCCTTGCCTGGCTAATGGAGCTGAGATAGCCATAGTCCCCATAGTGATGGGGTCTGCTTAAAGAGCATTGCACACCCTTTCCTTTTTTAGCTGTGCTCCGGGGCTGAAAAACAGCCGCCATAACCCGCTCCCACGCCGATATGGTGTTGTGCCTCAACACCTGCACAGCATCGGCTGCAAAAAACACCAGCTTGTAGTCACAGGGACACATCAGACAAGACAAAACAGGACTGAATATACTGTCTTACAAACAGCTAACCAGATACAAGAGACTCCTTTACGATTGGAATACAGTTGCGGTATCACTTGTTAAGGATCAAATGTAGGAAAACGAAAGATGAACTTCTTGGATGACGCTTAGGAATAAAAACTTTCAAGGACAGTGACAAAGTCATTCAGCGAAGATCATCTATGAACAGAAAAGCAGTTGACTGGTGTGACGCATCGGTCATGTTCAACACGGCAGATCTAGACAAGAAAAATAAGTAAGCAGTCTTTCTCACATCACGATTACGGGAACGTTATGTAAAATAAAAAAATATATATTTTTAAAACACTTTTACCTCGTACCATCACACCGAAAAGACCCAGGAGTTCACCCGGCCTCTGAAAATAGATACCAGAGAAATCTGGGAAGGTAAATGCGGCCCGACGTGATACTGACCACATCACACTTTCATGAAAATACGGCTCTAACACGGTAACCCCATTATGGCTTAATGACTTGGAAAATGGGATTTTTTTTCCCTTTAGTTTTCACATTCTTGCAGGAAAACAAAATTATAGATGAAACTGGTAAGCTCCCTTAAAAGTAATACTGTTTTGGGGGAAAGTTTTCACGCTAGGTACTACACTGCTTTCCGGAGCTAGGGAAGGAAAGGCGGGAATGTGTAGTGTAGTGTAGTGTAGTGTAGTGTAGTGTAGTGTAGTGTAGTGTAGTGCAGTGCAGTGTAGTGTAGTGTAGTGTAGTGTAGTGTAGTGTAGTGCAGTGCAGTGTAGTGCAGTGCAGTGTAGTGCAGTGCAGTGTAGTGTAGTGTAGTGTAGTGTAGTGTAGTGTAGTGCAGTGTAGTGTAGTGTAGTGTAGTGTAGTGCAGTGCAGTGCAGTGCAGTGTAGTGCAGTGCAGTGTAGTGTAGTGTAGTGTAGTGTAGTGTAGTGTAGTGTAGTGTAGTGCAGTGCAGTGTAGTGCAGTGCAGTGTAGTGCAGTGCAGTGTAGTGTAGTGTAGTGTAGTGCAGTGCAGTGCAGTGCAGTGCAGTGCAGTGTAGTGTAGTGTAGTGTAGTGTAGTGCAGTGCAGTGCAGTGCAATGTAGTGTAGTGTAGTGTAGTGCAGTGCAATGTAGTGTAGTGTTGTGTAGTGTAGTGCAGTGCAGTGCAGTGTAGTGTAGTGTAGTGTAGTGTAGTGTAGTGTAGTGTAGTGTAGTGCAGTGCATTGTAGTGCAGTGCAGTGCAGTGCAGTGCAGTGTAGTGTAGTGTAGTGTAGTGTAGTGTAGTGTAGTGTAGTGTAGTGTAGTGTAGTGTGATGGTCTTTGAATGGTTAACGAAAATATGGGAACCAACACCATGCCCTCTTAAAACCTCACTGCCATGGAACAGAATATATACTTTTATATGTAACTGCTAGGGACATCACTACTTTTTTTTCTGTACTTACTTTTTCTCAGAATGTTTGTTTCATAAATCCAGAAATGAAGTTTCGCACAATGGCGTGCTATATCTCTATTATTTTGTTTTTCAAGAAAACCAGCTGTCATGTTCAAACAGGCAAAGCTGTGAAACACGAAAGTCATCTCAAATAGCCAATGGGAATACCGATGACTTTATTATGGTAACGGCAAAGCGCAGAATTTATTATAGATTACGTTGAGTATAAATCGTTAATTCCCAGAATGCCCTACTGCAAACGATGGCTTAGTTCTGTATCTGAGTTTGTCAGGCAAAGCGAAAACCGTAAATAGAACGTTATTAGCCGCCCGAATTTTGTAGCAACAGCGCTAACTTTTGAGAAAGAATTTGAATATCCGTGAAATGTCTGGGGGATATAACTCTTGCACTGTAACAATATTATACGACTTCTGCCGATCTGTAACATTTGTGTCTGTGATCAAATGACTCATCTCAAAAATGCCATCTCTTCTGTAATTTTCTTTCGCAATGAAAATATTTTGAATCAGGTCAGCTTGATCCTTCCAGTAAATTTATAGGGACAGAATTTGTATGGAAACTGCGTTTCAATCTTTAAAGTAAAATATACTTTTATTTAAATATTTGTTTGCTATATAATAATATTTGGCACCGCATATGTGCATTATTGTTATGTATGCATTGTCGACAAGCAGGATGAAATCGGGATAGATATGTCTAAGTTGTAGAATTTGAACAGTCCAATAAATATTACAACTAAAGATAAATGACGTCCATCTATCCATCCAACCATCCATCCATCCATCCATCCATCCATCAATCCATCCATCCATCCATCCATCCATCCATCCATCCATCCATCCATCCATCCATCCATCTGTCTGTCTGTCCGTCCGTCAGGCTTTCTTTCTGTCTGTCTGTTTGCTTATCTGTCTGTCCGCCGTCTGTCTGCTTGTCTGTGCATATGTCTGTAGGTCTCTGTGCTTCACTCTGTATGTCTGCCCATTCCTCCATCTGTCTGTCTGTGTGTACTTCATTGTCTGTCTGCACAGGGCACATAGCTGTAACAGCAACAAATACTAAAACTATTTTTGTCTCATTAAGACATTGTTAATTTACTCTCCACAAAAGACAAAAAAAAAACAGATGTGGTTATGAAAAGTTACGTCTAAATCGGGTACTGCAGGTAAGAGCCTCACCAAGCCTAAATCCTGTACTGCAGATTAGGGTTCATTAAGACTAAATACGGCACTGGTTTAGCTGAGGATTTCTAGCCTGTTTCAGCTGAAAGTCAGTGCAAGATTTAGAGATGTAGATGACATGATTCACATGATGTCACTCCAAAACTTCTCTCTTCGAAAGTAATGGACACTGAATGAGAATATAGAAATCATCGATTTTTCTATACTTAAAACAATTCAACATTCGAACCATGTTTCAGCCTCTGATGTTACATTGTTTAGATATCAACAACGCTGTGTTTATCAGCAACAATAGTAAATAGTTGTAGCAAATTTCTCAGCAGAGTGCTGGAACCTTTGTGACGTCATTATCCAAGGAGAAACACGCTCCAGCACCTTCACAGCAACGATTGCAAGGAACATTCTTCTCGTAATTCAAAGATAAAACTGGTAAAATAATAACAACAAGAAGTGTCCAAGAAAAATATGTCTCTTATGCTCAGTTACAGATAGTTCTTCAAATATCATGGACACAAAAATAAGAACAAATATATCCATACTACAATAACTTAATATTGAAGAAGGCTGGCTAGTAAAGAGGATTAAACAGAGAATACTTAAATATTTTTGACACATTAAACGTCATGATAATCTAGAGAAGGCCGTCTTGGAAGGGTACATAATGGGAAAAAGAAAGAGAGGAAGACCAAGGCGAAGATGGCTGCAAGACATCGTTGATGATCTGTAAGTGAATGCATCAGCAGCAGGGCATCTTGCTTACAACCGAGAGGCGTACAGGAGAGCTGTTAGGGAGGCAAAGTTCCGCAAGGGACATGCAAATTACTGACTGACTGCTCAGTTACGAAAGAGGAAGACGCAAATGGGAGTACTTTAAAACGTCAAAAGCCCCTTTGGCCATCACCTAATCTTCTTCTTCTTCTTCTTACGCATTTCATACATTAATGATTTGATGTTATTGTCTACATCGTGTTAACTTCATTTGTATGAAAGTATATAACAGATGTAACTGACTATAGCTTGCCCAGTTTCTGCTTATTTATTCCATTTACAGAACGTTTACTACGAGAGTAATTCAGAAAGTAATGCCTCCCACTTTTTTTTCTCTCAGAATACATTTATTGAAAAAAAGTTGAAACATTTACAATATGCAAAATGATGTTTCATTTACACACAGTTTTCCAGCTTAGTCTCCATCCGCTTGTTCGTCTTTCGCAAGCGTGAAACAAGTGCCTGCATGCCTTGCCTGTGCCAGCTCTTTTCCTGTTTAAGTAGCCATGTCTTCACTGCATGGATCACGCTCTCGTCATCTTCAAATCCTGTCCCTCGGGCAGCATCTTTAAATGCCCCCCCCCCCCTAAAAAAAACCGGAAATCTGAAGGTGCCAGATCTGGACTGTGCGGTGGATGGGGCATCACCGTCAAACCCAGTCTGAAGATTTCTTCGGAGGTTATCGGACTTGTGTGAGGGAGTGAATTATCGTGCATTGCACTTTTCTATATTTATTATTGGCTGAGACAAAAATTTGGGACATTACTTTCTGAGCAACCTTCATGCAGTATGTGACAGCAAAATATCTTTCAGTAATAGTCCAAAAGCACTTTAAAAGTGTAAATAGCATGAGAAAAGCGTTAAATAGCACGAAAACAATGGCTTAGTGAGGACAAAAAGAAAGAAAGATGGAGCACTCTAACCGTCCTAGAATATGTATCCTTAACATCAGATCCAGTGCTAAAGTTGTCCTTTTGGATCATCACCGCCATTGCCACAGGGTAATGAAGTCAAGGATCACAACGGCACATTCATTGTTCTAATACCGCCTCCTTCCGACAACTTGGCTTTCAGGACGATCAGAAACTCTCCTGTTTCTCATTCTGAAGTTGATGGATGTTAAGATTTCAGATTTAGTGTTGCTTCCCTTGGTATTTGTTAAAACAGTGCAATGTTGTGTCTTATTTTGTCATTTATATGACATCTTTGTTGTCTTAATCAATGAACTCCGCTCAGAAACTTCAGTTCACTGTTGGGCTGGATAAATCCAGACTTGGGACCCCATAAAACCAAGGGACGCTTACATGACATCCATTAGCAGAGCAGCAAGAAAGATTCTCCTGTAAGAAAGAAATGTTGATTCATTAGTTCAAAGAATAGAATAATAAACAGCTTCAAAGCTTAATACCTCGGAAAGTATATTGATTGATAAGTATAGAAATCACAGTTTAAGAATGAGATCATCTTAATTCTCAATCTGCAAGAAGCCATTTAAATGGCTTTAAAAAAAAATAAAAATACAATACCTGTAGGTGTATAGTTTTGTTCTGTAATCAAGAGTTCAGAATTTTAAACTGTTGGAAACGAAAAAAAAATAGATATTGCCCCAGTTCCAAATAAAACAAGGAAAACTTTCTGAACACTCGTATCTAGGTCTGTTTACTTCGTGTTAAGATTTGCACAGTTTTAGACAACTTCCGTGTGTCTTGTTATTTTGTCTCTCTGTAATGATGTAGGTATTTAGGTATACATAATCATATATCGTGGTATATATTGTCATGTATCGTGACATATACTGTTATATATTGTGACATATATTGTTATATATCGTGGCATATATTGTCATATATACTGGCATGTATTGTCATATATCGTGGCATACACTGCCATATACTGCGAAACATGCAGTCCTAAATTGTAGCATATGTAGTCATATATCTAGGCACATATGGTCATACACTTAAGGTTTTTGCGGTCATGTACATTTGACCGTATAATTATCTTTTGAGACCTATATAGACATATACTGAGACGTTAGCAGTCCTAATCTGCTGTGGCCATGTTTCATTTCTATAATATTCTACATTTATTCTCTCCCCCCCCCCCCCATAAACACAATGTCTGACACGGCCAGGTGAATCTCCAGACACACTTCAATGAGCCACCGACCTGGATTATTAACCGATATTTTGGTCCCACCTAATTATTGTTAACTTCCCTATTTGTCCGATGTTTTCAGGGCACCAATAAATTCTCTCCCTTCTTCATATCCCCCCCCCCCCCAGCTATGTTATCTATGTCTGCTAAGATGAGATTTATTAATCCTTTTTTTCTCAAAAGCTGAAGGATAAGTGTGATCACAGCTGTGGTAAAAATGGTTCTAACAGAGCAGAGTAAGACCACGGTCTATGGCGTATTTTATGTAAAATAAATAAACAAATAAAGGAGAAGAATAAGTAATAGGAGACAGAAAGGACAGATAAATGATTATGAAATATCCTTAGTCTAACACTTTATAAAGAAAACCTGGGTATTATCAGACCAACGATTGCTGTATTTTCTGCAGAATATGCTGATGGTGTTACACCTTATCGGTGAGAAGTGTTTAAGATTATTCTTTCTCACAGTTGGCCACGTCAGAAGTTTTATAAATAAAAATCACAATAATTTGGTGATTAAAATACTGGAAGGATATTTAAACTAAATATAAATATTGTGTCATTTCCTGGTTTAAAAAAAATTTGGTTTGTGTGTTTATTATAAAATTTTTGTGTTGTTCTGGGATTTTTGATTTGATAGTCTGCGTGTACATATCTCTGAACTTTCATAGTTATTCAACACCTCTAAAGTATAATTTAAAGAAAAAAATTACTATAAATGTTTGTGGGGCTGTTATTGATGTGAACTAAAACTGGTTTTGTATATAAGGAAAGTCACTGCTAGAAGCAAGTTTTATCAACACTGAGACACCCGACAAGAAAAAAAAAACAAACTTTAAAAAACTTTTAGTTAATCCTTCATGATGATATTTTGTTAAAATTCATAAAAACAGGCAGATTCGACATTTTCAGAAAGTTTAACGAGCCCCATGGAAATATCTCCGCCTTTGAGATCCTTAGATTCGAACTTCCAGGGATATATCTCAGACCCGGAGATCCTTAGGTTCGAGCTCCCAGGGATATATCTCAGACCTGGAGATCCTTAGATTCGAGCTCCCAGGGATATATCTCAGACCTGGAGATCCTTAGATTCGAGCGTCAGGGAGATATCTCAGACCTGGAGATCCTTAGATTCGAGCGTCAGGGAGATATCTGAGACCTGGAGATCCTTAGATTCGAGCGTCAGGGAGATATCTGAGACCTGGAGATCCTTAGATTCGAGCGTCAGGGAGATATCTCAGACCTGGAGATCCTTAGATTCGAGCTCCCAAGGAGATATCTCAGACCCGGAGATCCTTAGATTCGAGCTCCCAGGGAGATATCTCAGACCCGGAGATCCTTAGATTCGAGCCCCAGGGAGATATCTCAGACCTGGAGATCCTTAGATTCGAGCTCCCAGGGAGATATCTCAGACCTGGAGATCCTTAGATTCGAGCCTCAGGGAGATATCTCAGACCTGGAAATTCTTAGATTTGAGCTCCTATGGAAATATCTCAGACCCGGAGATCCTTAGATTCGAGCTCCCATGGAAATATCTCAGACCCGGAGATCCTTAGATTCGAGCCTCAGGGAGATATCTCAGACCTGGAGATCCTTAGATGCGTGATTATCTAACACTATAAAATCCCATGGAAACGTATTTCTGTTAACCACCTGCAAGAATATTTGTGCATGTCGATGCTGTTATGTTTAACTACAACGGAAAAAATGATAAAGTGAGTCTTCCAGAGAATATGGAGCATTACTGAAAGACAGATGCAAATTAAATCACGTATGTTTATATCATCAGCGGTGGTTTGAACATATAACAGTTTTCGTACCGTCTTAAAAGGAGAATTGGGGGGGGGGGGGGGTTGACCTTGAAGCCATTGTTCGAGGTAGCTGTCAACAGCACACAGGTTACTGCCAGAGGACAACAGCCGACCGCGACCTTGGCCCATTTCTCCGTTGATGCTCCCAGAACCAGGCTCAACCTGACTAACCGGGCAGGGATCGCTGTTGTCCCCATGGTGGTGGAGTCATCCAAAGAAGCACTGCACGTTCTCCTGCTTTTTTTTTTTACCTTAAATCAGGGTCTGAAGACAAAATAACTACGGTAATCCTCTCCTCATCCGACATGATGTTGTGTGTCTACGCCACCCCGCGCTCCCATCGACTGCAAAGAACAGCTACTCACATTTTCCTGGAAAACAGAATACAACAACAACAACAAACCCACAAGAACAAAAAAATTGTCTTGTAAAATGAGAAGTGTCTTTGTAAACAGCTCTATAATTTAGATAAACGTTTTGGAATGCATCACCGACAAATTTCCTGACCCGTTTTCTACTTAACTAGACACATCATTATTTACGAAACAATGATCCAAGAAACAGGATCTAACAGCCATTATTTGTCTATACAACAGCACAAATGTCTATTGTTTCGATAATAAATTACAGGCAGTCCCAGAATTACGAACGTTCGACTTACGTACAAGTAGTAGTTACGAGCCAACCCCCGTAAAATCTGCTGCACTAAACATTTGAATTACGTACAAAGGTTCATAGTAACAAATGGAGGCTGCTTCGCCTAGCGCATCACAACATCTTCCGTTAGCGTCGGTTCCTTGGTGTCTTATATGTTTTAATGCATAGAAAGGTACTCTAAACAGTTCGTATACTAAGACAAACATTTGACTAACTGACGTTAGATACGGACTGTATCTAGCTGTTACAGCTTATTTACAAATACGACTTTCGAACAGACTCAGGAGTAAAACTTGGTCATAACGAGGGGTACTTTCTGAATCTGCATTAGTAGCAGTTTTTTTTTCCAAAATAACATCACTGGAAAATATGATTTTATGTAGATGTTTTACAGTTTATTATAGTCCTTATTCTGGTATATGGACTTACTAACTATACAAGCGTTAACTTACTACCGATTACTACTGCTCTACTGCTTGTGCCGTCGCCGTAAGTTTATATTCAAAATTATTCACAAAGACTGGAGTGAACTGACGAATGACCTACTCGGAGCTGTAGTGAAAGATTCTGTACACGGTCAGTCTGGAACACCAGCGATGCGAGATCCTAGACCGTGTGACATAAACGTTGATTTTCTTACAGTAGTGGAGTCTTGTCAGCGAAATATTATCAGAAAAGCCTTGATGGAATTTCGGCAAAATGAGTGTTCAAGAGATACCGTTAGCGTCTGGTAACTTCAGGCAACAATATTGTTTGTAATAACGGTCACATGTCAGATATTATCAATAGCATTGCTACCGCTACCACTATTGCCACTACTACTACTATTACTACTATTACTACTACTACTACTACTTCTATTACTACTACTACTACTACTACTACTACTACTACTACTATTGCTAATACTATCATCATCCTACTACTACAACTACTGTTACTTCTTCTACTGCATATAATATACTAATATTACAGCTACGGCTACTACTACTACTACTACTACTACTACTACTACTACTACTACTACTACAACTACTACTATTATTGCTAATACTATCATCATCCTACTACTACAACTACTGTTACTTCTTCTACTGCATATAATATACTAATATTACAGCAGCGGCTACTACTACTACTACTACTACTATTACTACTACTACTACCACTTCTACTACAAATACCACAGATACAACTACCACAGTTATTATTCTACAACTAAAAATGCTACTGCTGTTACTACTACTATTACTACTACTACTATACTATTATTACTACTACTACTACTACTACTACTACTATTACTACTACTGCTGCTGCTGCTACTACTACTATTACTACAACTACCACTATTACTGTAATAATAATGACAATACTAATATTTCTATATTAAAAGATTCTGCATTAGAAATTAAATGTTAAATGAAAAAGACAATCATCATTTGAAAGTCCTTACAACGAGTCACTGGTAAACATTGTGAATTAACTTCCAGAATGTTCACAATGAATCTTTAAGAATGTGGCACTCCCTGTTGCTAGTATGTCTGCAAATATTTTTTTCCTACTTAAAATATACTTTATATTTGGTCTTCAGCTTAGCCAGTTGTGTTAGCATGAATGGAAAACGGCTTGCCAAGTAGCGCTCTCCCACCAGAGTAGCCAGGAACTAAAATAACGCGTGGGCAGAAATTATCAGGCAGGCAGTGTCTGTACAAAGTGCCAGGGTTTACCTCAAATGTAGAAAAGGGGAAAGGAAAAATAAATAACAACGAGAGTTACAATGAAGAATATGTGTTTCATGAATGATCTAAACAGTAGAACAGTTTCCAGAATTTAGACATCGCTGCTCTCAACATTAATTCAAGAAAGAGGTAATAAAACTTGCTATGTCATTTCATTAACTCCTTACAAGTGTTAAATCATATTAGTTTTTTTTTTTCTCTCGCAAATCTCAGCAGTAAATATCACCGAAACGTTACAACTGTGTGTTCGTTAAGTAATAAAGCTGTTCCTACATTTTTCCCAGTTTATACATTCAGCAATAAATAAATGTGTCACGCCTACTTGTCCCAATACAGAAAATTATATATATATTATATATATATATATATATATATATATATATATATATATATATATATAAACCTTTCATCTACCTTCATCAAATAAATAATGTAAAACATTTTATCTACCTTCATCAAAGATGAAAATAAACAATGTTTAAGGAAAAAAAAATGTTCTCTTTAGTTCACAAAGAAAGTTCACTCACTAGTTTATCTCTGGGATTTGATTCGAGGTTCGCGCAGAAACTATACACAGCACGGTCTTGTGGAAAGCGACAACAAGAGGGGAAGTTCATGTTTTACCAGCCACACGTTAGTTACAGAAGCAGGAAAAAGAATTATCAGACCAACTGGACCACAACTGAGCAGCCACAAACCATGGCAGAAAGGCTATTTATACGAAATTCTGGGCCAAGCCACAAGAGAAAACCAAGCACAGATTATATAACTGACAAATACCATCTATCTATCTATCTATCTATCTATCTATCTATCTATCTATCTATCTATCTATCTATCTATCTATCTATCTATCTATCTATCTATCTGTCTGTCTATCTGTCTGTCTGTCTGTCTGTCTATCTATCTGTATGTATGTATTACTGTTGAGTGTGTAGTAGTTTTTAGTTCATATTGCTTTAATGTTTGCAATGATAGTACTAAACCGATGTTGAAATGTTGGGTGTGAATGAAAGTTCGAGAGATTAAGGGCAGAATGTCAGACAGGCCTGCGTGCACTAAAGTTTGTTCATTGGTTCTTTGGTTGGCTCGCAATCTCTGTCCGTCTGTCTTTCAACATATGGCCGATCTGTTAGTAGTAATAACATAGATGTGTGAAATTAATGGAGCATTTAAAAGGCAAGATAATTAAATAATTTGGCAGTATAATGACATCTTTTTAGTCTGGTAACGGCATATTAGTCATTTAAGAAGGGTGTTGAAACAATGACACCATCTCAGTGTATCCCGTATCCGTTGACACAAGACGCGCTCAGCAGGGGCCCAGGGGAGAGAACAACACGCACAAAAATAAATCAAGTTATCTCCTCCTGATAAGAGTAGTACTAAATTGTTTACAGCTAATTTTTCACAGCTGTTCCGCACTTACAGCGGGCCAGGTGCATACATTCCTGACCGTTTCCATCAATTATTTGGCTGTCGAGCGTCGCTGTCTTGTCCCAAAGCTATCTGTTTTCCACTCCATGACTTGTTATACAGTTTGTGCTCGATTTAATGTTCCGAATGCTGTATAGAGGAGTAGAACGTTAAAAGAAATGTGAAAATATGTCAGTGAGACAGCGAGATAATGTCCTGCCGTGATGCAGGTTCCATATACAATGGTATGTTTGCTAGAAAGTGGAAAACATGGCAGCACAATTACGGAAATAAACAGAAATATGAACAGGAGCTAAAGGAAAGGAAAACACTGTGTGCAATTTAAATATAATGCTTATAAAGAAGGGACCAAAATAAATAAAATAAATAAATAAAATAAGAATAAAATAAAATAAAGTTAGAAAATGAACACTATAAACCAAGCATGTAAGTGAAATAGACAAATAAAATGAAGAAACGTCGAGATGTCTCTTCAAAAATAAAACAAAAACTGAGATAGGTTAGTATCTACAATGAACCTTTTTAATGGCTTTAAAAAAAAACATAAAATAATTGCAACAGTATGGTTTTTTTCATATCTGGAAACCGTAAAATTCATATTGTAGCCAATGCTAAAAATAAGCATGCCATCATTTCTCCTCCCCCCCCCCCAAAAAAAATGGCACCTGCAGTGGTTGATTAGAAAAGAATGTACATGTGTCATGGATGTTGCTTGTTTGGTAGGTTAAGAGTTATCGTCTAGATACAAATGTCAAGAAACCGTTTATAAGAAATCTGAGAGACAAAGAAGGGTCAAGATCCGACAGCAGAGTGAAAAACACCACGATACTGACTGTGTGTGGCAGTCACCGTGGGAGCAGCTATGCCCAGATACCACGAGGCTTCCAGCCATTTTTTTTTCAGATAAGGGAGGTAATAAATCACATGCGCAGAGTGTACTCACTATGACCTACAGACTACCACTCAAAAGGAAAATATAGTTGGACTCCACCCCACTGACCCCCCCCCCCCCCCCCCGTCCTCATTTCTAACATCCTTAAGAGCTTTTTTCCTCAGTTTGTTTTGATGCTCCCTAGATCTTTCCAGCAGCCACTCTGAGAATCCCTAATACCTCTGTTCTGCACAACAACAAATAAGAGGTTTCTACCTACAGTAAGTTTTATTTGGAAATTTTATTCTACATAAAGAAGAAGAAGAAAAAGAAGAAGAAGAAGTGATGATGGTGATGAATAAAAAACAAAGTGTTGTTAAAAGAACAATAATGAAAAGGGATTATATTCAAAAGCAATGCAATTGCGACACAAAATGTAAAGATTATATGCAAAATATAATCTCACTTTGGGGTACTATGGAAGCTGAATTTGTGGACATACATACAAAATGTATTTTTTAACATAAGGAAAAATACTAAAGAACTGAAAAGAGTAAAAAAAAAAAAATAAATAATTCATGGCACTGATAATAAAAAAAAAATCAACTTCTAATCTTTGGAGAAAAGTGGCTGTACTGGAAATTTCTTTGATGAAATCACAGACTAGGTAAATGATCTGTATTGATGGATGTTCAGAACAGTAATTAAGAATGAAAAGGAGTGTATTTTTTAGGCCAACCTTTGATACCTTATAAAACAAGAGACATTTCCAGTACTGACAAATCCAGCAGTTCATACACTGATCAGTTTCACAAGATTTCACCCTACAGCCACCACGTTAAGCCATATAACGTAATCTGATTGGATATCCATCTTAAAAAAACTAGTTAGACCAGTGTGAAAAAAAAAATAAACTAAACAAATTTCCTTAAGGACAGAAAAAGGAAATAAATGTTAATTTCTTGAAACTTTCGCCTTCCCGAAGGTCTGATTGATGAAACAGCCTTGCTGTTGTTGCGAATGTTGCTGCTGCTGCATAGTTTATCACTTTAATACAGCCAATATAAGTCTGAAGAATTTTCATGTACTCTGCAAAAATTTAACCATTTTATTGTGTGTTTGTTGCAGCTGTTTTGACGGAATTATGCACAAACTGCTTTGCTCTCGAAACCTCGATAAAGCTAATCTTTGAGCTTATACTCATTCAAGAGCTGGGTGTGAGTATAGCTGTTAACTGTTTCACGCTTAAGCGATTGTATTCTCCCAAAGCCAGGGCTTAACATATTTTTTAAAAAAAAGCTTCTCTTACTCAGCTGCCCACCTTTGGAATGCCTATGCAAAACTTACAAGTAATATTCATTCTTTGTCATTTCTGTTTGATGTGGACGATATGCCTCCCTAAGCATAGTCTAAAGTAGTTTAAAGTATGGCTTGAGTGTTGTAACTTTTAACAGCATTTCTATAAATTTTGGTTTTGAATGAATGTAAGAATGCAAGTTTATTTCATGTTGTTGCATAAATCAGAGTGTGGAATGTGGACAAGATATGTGTTTATTATTTATTTATGTAGTCATTCGATTGTGTCTTTATGATTATTAATGCTCATTAACAAATGCTGAATGACTGTGACTGAGTGAAAGCTGTATGATGAAGGGCAGAATGTTAGACGGGCCTGCGTGCCCAATTCTTAACCCTTTGAAAATAAAGTATGTTCGTTCGTTCTTTCACTCTTGAATTCTACCAGAATAAATTTTGATGAGAAATTTTGGTGTAAAGAAACTGGAGGGAAATTACTCTTTAGTTTAAAATTATAAGTTTGGTTCATCCCCTTTAGAGTGTCAGGAGTTTAATAGGGGTGAAACACTTGTATGTATGGGGGGAGGGGGGGGTGGAAGACGGGGTACTTCCTCTGATGATCTGAAGGAGTTGTGTTGTTGTTCTGCTCTCTACAGCAGAGAGTTTCCTTCATGCTTTTCATTATATTTAGAATGTGTCTAAATATCACTCTATTAATACGCATACACGTGCAAGATCTACCAGCACTAACACTGCTGTAGTGGAGTGAAAGTTACAACGTGAATTTTGTCATTCGTCTATCACAGACAAAGGAGATCACAAGAAAAAAAAGTTAAGTTCCAAAACTGTCATGCCCGTACCATCATGTGATGCTTCAGTCTTCACTTATTCAGAATCATCAGTTACATGTGCTGGAAGTTTAATAAAAATCCTTTTTAAAAATAGTCAAGATAAATGTAAATAAACAGACAGACAGATAGATAGATAGATAGATAGATAGATAGATAGATAGATAGATAGATAGATAGATAGATAGATAGATAGATAGATAGATAGATAGATAGATAGATAGATAGATAGATAGATAGATAGATTGCAAATGCCGTAGGGGATGGAGCGTTAGAGACCTCATTATGCCGGGCCATCAGCGTGTGAGATAGGGTGGCCAGTTCCTTTCCTCGCTGCCTTTCCTTCCCAGATTTTCTCTGGTACCCATTTTACGAGGCTGGGTCGACCTCGGGGCCGTATTGGTCGGGAAAAAAAAATCCAGCAAACTAACGTAGAAATAAAACAAGTCTTCACTTTAACATGGTCAAAACGTTTACATTCTATCATATTGTTTGCTGGGTGCTTACTTCGCCTTCATCTTTATTACCTCTGTAGTTAATTAGTTTTGTTTGTTGTCTTTTTAATTCCTAACAATACTTCTAAGTCCTAATCTAAAACATTAATCCTAACACTAAAATTGGTTATAATCCTGATACTCAGCACTCATCCTGAATGCTAAGCTTAACTCTTAAGTCTGAAAATGGCTGTAAACCCTAGTCCAGCCAAAGTCCTAAATCCTCAGTCAGTCTTTAAAGGCTGTTATTTCAAACTCAGACTTGAAACTATGAATGGACCCATGAAACCTAAACCCTAAACCTAAAACTGATGATTATTAGTTTTTTGTTAATGAAATTTATTTTTAAAAAATTAGTACTTGACAGTTTCATACATAAATTTGACATAATGATTTTGATCAGACAATGTGTTATGAAGATGAGGGGGATCTTCCATGAATTTTACAATGCCATGATGAAAAACGATGGAACAAAAGTTGTTCCTAAGTGTATTTTACAAAGAAAATGTTGATAAACCAAGGACTGGCTCTAGCCCGAGGAGGTTGTCGCTCCTCATGTGACACGGCGGAGTGGTTTATTGCAAACTGACGCAGAAGTTACGTGCTAGGTGTGGCTTCTGTTGCCAGTCTTAGGATTAAGATAAGAAGGTTAGATAATAAACCTTATCAGAATGAGGGATTTCCTGGGAGGGGAGTTTACTCAGATCTGGGAGGACCTCCAATAGTTTACAAAGAAACTGTTGATAAAACAAGGACTGCTTCTAGCCCGGGGTGGTTGTCGCTCCTTACGTGACGGCTAAGCGGACGTGAGAGTTACGTAATAAGCGTGGCTTCTATTGCCAGTCTTAGGATTAAGAATAGAAGAAAAATTGATAGTAAAAACATCAGAATGAGATCTTCTGGGAGGGGAGTTTACTCGTATCTGTGTTTACATCATACTCTTCTTCTTCGTACGAATATTGGCAATGATGCGTGGTAACCTGATTTTTGCGATCCGCCTTTTGGCTGGGTACCTCCGACTTCAGCACATTTCCTTGCTAGAGCAGACTGTGGTCTTGTTCGGACTGCCATGAAGAGAGTAGTGTAGGCTGGCCTGGCCAAAACTTTGTTTTCCAGCCTCTAGTGGCTGTTATTAAGCCCTTTCTCCATGTCAGATCCAGCATGCAATCCTGGCTGCCCAGATAGCTTTGAGACAGTTCCACAGAGACACTCCAACTTTGTTGATGAGGAATCCAATGAGTGCCTCAACGATATTAATTCCTCGCCACCTATAGTCTGCTGGCTCTGTTTAGATTACATCAATCTGATAGCCATTGTTGTAAACACCCATAGGCTTATCACGTCCTGGTTCACTGGTTTCACATCAGATTTTCCTCATCCCCACTGGCGATCTCCAAGTCCCCACCCTTCCACCAACCTGACATTGTATTTTACAAAAATAACAATTACATTTAGTATTGATTGCTACAGGTTTCTGGGCCACATAAGTAGGTCAGAGTTTTTAAACAAACAGATCTATGTTCCCTGTCTCACAAAGACTATGTTAAGATCAGTGTGCTCTTAACACAGTTGTTCCCAGGGGGTCTACATCTTACAATTTTAGTCTTTTCACATTAAACAGTAAACATCAAAAAGCTAAAACTAGAGACCCATATCTCTGCTAAACGTGGACAACAAGATCCTTACAAAAGCGCTCACAAACAAGCTCAAACCATTTATGCACAAACTCGTACACGAAGATCAACAATGTAGTGTAGAAAACAGAGACAGATCAATAACCCACATCTTAGACTCTTTCACAGAGTTTGGTAAAGGTAGCGGAGCTAAACTCAACATACAGAAATCAGTTGTCATCGGCATAGACAAATGGCGAGACAAAAAGGGGTTTCCCTTTTCATCTCACATGCACAGACAACATCCACCTGTACGGCATCGCTTTCCCATCACACCCGGAACAAAATACACAAACCTACATGGGACAACCTCGTAACAAAAATCACAGACATGTTCAAAGAAACAAATACAAAACAGCAACAATTTTTGGTAGAAGCACCATAGTAAACACACACATCATTCCAAAAATATTGTACACCGCCACAGAACTAGACCCTCCACAGCAGACAATCAAAGAAATAAACAAATCTGACTCTTTATCTTCACAAACACCGTACACAGCATTAAACATAAAACTCTCATACAGGACAAACTACACGGAGGGATTGCCTTGCAAGACATACAGATAAAAATACAAGCACTCAGAATCAGCCACGTAGGTCGCATCATCAAACACCCAAACCAACACCCGCTAGCTCACTACTACATGGGACTTTCATTCATTCATTTGCATGTCCCTTGCGGAACTTTGCCTCCCAAACAGCTCTCCTGTAGGCCTCTCGGTTGTGAGCAAGATGGCCTGCTGCTGCTGCTGCGTCCATTTGCAGATCGTCAACGATTTCTTGCAGCCATCTTCGTTTTGGTCTTCCTCTTTTTCTTTTTCCCATTATGTATCCTTCCAAGACAGTCTTCTCTAGATTATCATGACGTTTAATGTGTCCAAAATATTTAAGTTTTCTCTCTTTAATCCTCTTTACTAGCCAGCCCTCTTCAATATTAAGCTCTTGTAGTATAGATATATTTTTTCTTTTTTTGTGTCCACGATATTTGGAGAACTCTTCTGTAGCATTTACATTCAAAGGCATTTATGTGTTTCTCAGCTGTTTTGTTAAGTGTCCACGTCTCACAGGCATATGTTGCGATGGGAAAGATGCATGACCTTAAAAATCTTATTTTTGTAGTTCTGTCTGCTCCTCTCCACAGATTCTTTATTTGTTTTACTTTCTGAAGAGCAATAGATGTCCTCCTTTTAATTTCCCTCATTGTATCTCCATTATTACTTAGCAGTGATCCAAGATATTCAAAACTCTCCACTTCTTCCAATTACATGGGACTTAGACTATCCAATTTAGTCCCACCAAACAACTCGCGAGCACACCATTTCGGCACACTAACACCCTTCCACAAAAACTGCATACAAGCAATTCAAGGACACGAAACACTCATTCAATGCAAAATAAATCACATATACAAACATATGGTCAGAAATCAGGCACCGCCCTTACACCTTAGGATTAAAAGAGGGCGCAGATACCCCATACTAGACTACACCGACACGTTCCAAAACCTCCATCTCAGGAACATCACACCAAAAGTCAGAGAAATCACATTCAGACTCATATACAATATGACACCCACAACACACAGACAAGCACACAGAAACATGGCACGATGTTACCTATGCAGGGGAAACACACTAGAAACAGAAGAGCAATATTTTCTATGAATCCAAAACAGTGGCAACCACCTTAATAACAATATAGAACACCATTGAAACACACACGGCACAATAAGCAGACATCTACAAAGCCATAATGTTGAATACAATCCCTAAAACTCAGGCGGACACACACACACCGAGTTACTGGCCCTGCTGGCAGAGTTCAGGTTCTTGGTGTAGACGTGTAGAAACAGAGCTCGTTTCTATTTCTGCACGTTTAGTCTTGCCACCTTCTTAGGTCTCTTTCAACAAAGAATAAGTAAAATCATGGGTGGAGAGAGAAGGGGGAGAGACAGACAGACAGAGAAGAAAGAGAATGTGAAAAGAAAATAACAAGTCTTCATGTACATTGGCAATGCCAAAACAAAATCATGTGCATCTCCAGACTGAGAGGAAGTCCCGGAGAGAGAGAGAGAGAGAGAGAGAGAGAAGAGAGAGAGAGAGAGTGCTGCAAGAGATGGAATACTACTAGAGAGATGGGACCAAAATGCCAAACTGTTATCACACGAATCCTGGATTTAGGAGAACAAATAAAAATTTGTTTTTAATTTTAAAATAACAAACACACAAACACACAAAAGTGTCACATGACGACAGCAACAAACATCATTCTTATGAGTTTCCAAAGTTGCATAGAGTAGGGTCTTGACAGACCACTCACTGAGTCTGAGACGCTAAAGAAAAAAAAAGCTAAATACTAATTTGAAACCTGTATCAATTTTCGTTGCAAGATGTACAAAAAAAGTTCTTCTGTAAAGAACCTGTTTTAAAAAATGGCCTTATTTCTGCATAACCAAACAAGATGTCTAAATTCTGCCAAGAGCATGATGGACTGTGTATGTTTGTTTGTTTCTGTTCGAGGGATGGTGTTCAGCATGATTGCTCTAAATACATCTATTTTTTTCTGTTGCTCTTGTTGCTATCTCTTGGGTCAGGAGTTTGAATGCTAAAGAAAAAGTTTTGCACTCAAAGAAGATGTGTTCTGCTTCTTGTGTGTTTTGCTTACATAGTTTACATCTGATAAGTCTGTTGAAACCTTGTGTGGTCGGTGTCATGTTGAACAATAGTCTGTATGTTATCTGTCGTGCTTTTGGTGCGATTCCTGTCTTGTGCAGGTTTTGAAATGATTGTGTGTAGTCAATAATGAAGTATTTGTATCCTCTCTTTATTCTGTCCTGTAGTGGTGGCTCCTGTTTCCTGACCAGATATATGTAGATGTCTGTTGTTTTAATGTGTATTAAATGTTCATGTTCAGTTACACTTTGTGTGCTTTGTCTGTAGAAGAGAGGCATAGTAGCAAAGTGATGAGAGTGTGCGTTGTTTAATTTTCTAAGTTTGGTTAGTCTCAGCCCAGTGTACAGTGGGCTAGTGTGTGTTTTTGTGGCTGTTGGACGATCTGTCCCACATATTTAATCCTGAGTGCCCTAGGTTTTTGTTTTTATGTCTTGTAAGGAGATTCCTGCTCTTTTCTTGTCTTGCATCAAAGTTTTCCCCTGGATGCTGTGTAATGTGTGTCAGAAAATAAAGTCGCTAATCACTGAGTTTATTTCTTTAAGTGACTGTTTAAGTGGGGGGGGGGGGGGGGATATCAGTTGTGGGATGACACAGGTGTTGAATGCGATACTTTTGCCGAATATGGTGGTGGTTTTATATTTGTACATTTCAAGTCTGTTTTTGAGTTTCTCAATTATATTTCGCCATCTTGCTTTATTGTTATTTGACGGCGTGGCTGGGAACAAAATCCGTATATGTTTTTTTTTTATTTCGTTGACTTATATTAACGTGAATGGGAAGTCTGTTTTGTTGACCCATTATGTGTGATTTGTAAATGTTTATTTTGGTCACTGCTGCCTTGTCCGAACTCTAAATGTGTCTAGTATATTCCTGATAAAGGAGATAGTGGAGGGGAAGAAGATTGTGTCGTCAGCGTAGGCCAACAGCTTTCTCTCTCCCATCCCAGGAATAAGGATTCCTTTAATGTGTGTCTCCTGCCTGATCTTCTCCAGGAGTGTCTCTAGAGTTAGTATGTACAACAGAGGTGATAGTGGACAGCCCTGACATACAGATCTGGTTAGCCGTATTGAATTCGTTAGGCTGTGGTTTATTAAAATTCTGCTTTCTGTTTTTTTTAAATATATATATAATTGTAATTCAGTCTCTAAAATAGTTTCCAATATTACATTTGGACGTTTTCTGGAGTAAGGAGTGTGAAACCTTGTCGAAGGCCTTCTCTTGCTCCAGTGATAAAATTGCTGACTGGCTGTTCCTGTCTTGAGAGTACTGAATAATATTTTTTTTTTTTCGGAAATATGAGTGAGTATTTATGTTTCTGTCGGTGACATTGCATTGCTGGTCTTCGTATACAAGTACGTGGATGATGGGTTTTAGTTTCATTGTTATGGATTTTGCTAGAATTTTATAGTATACGTTAAGTAATGAGATAGGTCTGTAGTTCGTTACTTAGGTTGTGTCTGTGTTGTTTTTCTTCATGAGCGTTATATATGATTGGTTGAGACTGTTGGGTAATTCTTTTCTGTCAAAGGCCTCAATAAAAATCTTGTGTAAGACTGGTCCTAGAACGTGGAAGAATTTCTGGTAGAACTCAGCGGTACGGCCGCCTGGTCCTAGAACGTGGAAGAATTTCTGGTAGAACTCAGCGGTACGGCCGCCTGGTCCTAGAACGTGGAAGAATTTCTGGTAGAACTCAGCGGTACGGCCGCCTGGTCCTAGAACGTGGAAGAATTTCTGGTAGAACTCAGCGGTACGGCCGCCTGGTCCTAGAACGTGGAAGAATTTCTGGTAGAACTCAGCGGTACGGCCGCCTGGTCCTAGAACGTGGAAGAATTTCTGGTAGAACTCAGCGGTAAGGCCGCCTGGTCCTAGAATGTGGAAGAATTTCTGGTAGAACTCAGCGGTAAGGCCGCCTGGTCCTAGAATGTGGAAGAATTTCTGGTAGAACTCAGCGCTAAGGCCATCCGGTCCTGGAGATTTGTTCTTTTGGAACGTGTTAAGTGCATTCTGTGGGATGTCTAGCGTGAGTGGGCTGTTTAATGTTTGTTTGTCCTCTTCAAAAAGTTGTTTGGCGTAATTCAAGAATTTGTTTTGTATGTCTTCTGACTGACTCTTGTCTTCAGACTATAGATGTTTGTAAAAGTCGTGAAAGATTTGACTTATTTTGGCGGTGTCTGTCTGTTCCTGCCCATTCATGTCTACCATTTTGTGTATTTGTCTGCTTCTTTGAACGTTTTGTTCTGTTCTCGTGTACTGTTTGCTTGGTATTTCTTGTACAACAGAGTCTAGTTTGTTCTGATAAAGGCACCCTGGTAGCTATGTTGATGGTGTTTATCTAGTTCTTCCTCTAGCGCGTGTATGTGAGGACTGTTGGGATCTATTTGCTTGGTTAGTTTCATAGTTTTCTAAAATTTGTTGTCGTTGTCGTCTGTGTCTATGTATTTGTGTTGCCAAGTTTTGTGCTCTCTCTCTCTCTCTCTCTCTCTCTCTGACAGTGTTCTTTAGGGTGTCCCAGTATTCTATGAGGTTGCATTGGGGTAAGTCTTGGGTGTGTGCGTGTAACAGTTCTGTTATGTTCCCCACATAGTTCTTGTTGTCTAGCAGGCTGTTGTTGAACTTCCAGTGTGGGGAGCGTTTGTTTTTGAGTTGTGCCAAAGTTGCGTTTAATGTGACCATGACAGCTTTATGATCCGTGTATGTTAATGTTGTGTCTATGTGTTTTATGTCGTTTATTAGAAGATTGTCTGGGACATATATTCTATCTAGTCGGGCTGATCGTCCCGTATTTTTGTTGATTGTGTCCGTGTGTATAGTTCCCCTACCATGTGAGTTCATCTTTCTGTACATGTCTACGAGTCCGTGCTCGTCTATTATATTGTGTAGTATGTCTGTTTGTGTTAGTTCCCCACTGTTTGTTCGGCTAGTGCGGTTGTGGACTGTTCCTTTCGACAGATCAAAGTAGTACAGGACACAGTTAAAATCACCGGCTATAATAATGTTTTGTCCTCTGTGGAATGATGTCTGTGAGAGTTTGTCATAGAAGTTACGTTGCTGACCTGTCGCGGCTTGAGCGTATATATTGACTAATGTGTATCTATTGTGATTTGAACTTCTGTCTTTTATTTCTACTATTGCTATTCTACCTTCGCTGTCTCTATTGTGGCCTACAATTTGTCAGTCTTCTGTTACTTGTAGTATTGCTACTCCTGCGTGTATGCTCCCTAAGCTGAAACATGAATGTCCGAGTCCTAAAAGTTGTGTGATTTTTTTGGCGTGCCTGTCTGTGTTGATGTATGTTTCTTGGATAACAATAAAATCCGGTTTGCATTCATGTGCTAGGTTGACTACTTGAATGAGTTTTCTTTTCAGTTCTTTAACATCTGTCTATATAAAAAAAAATGAACGCGCATGTATGTATGTATGTTAGAGCATCACGCTGGAACGCCTGGAGCAATTTCAACCAAACTTTGCATACATATTACTTATAATCTGGACAGTGCACCACGGGGGTTAGATCATCCCTAGGATACCTCTATGATCCCTAGGGGTCGGGGTAATATGTAAAAATAATCGAAAATGAACGATAATAATGTCGATTCCACAGTTTTCGGTGTCGCTGAGATGAATAGTGAAACTCCTGATGCCGTTTAAGTCCAAATTCAGCTCTCAACGGCATGGGAAGGGGGCCTTTGGGGTGAGATATACAAATAACCTAAAACGATCGATATTAGTGTCGAATCCATTGTTTTCGGGGGTCGTTGAAATGAATAGTGGCACTCGCAAGTTTAGCCCTCGTTGGTATAGGGTGGGTGAGAAGTGGTGAAAAATAAAATGTCCAAATTGACAGAGATTAGTGTCGAATCTATAGTGTTCGGGGTCGCGAAGCTGATTGGTGACAGTCCTGATGACAATTAAGCCCACCGTTTAATCGAATAGAAGGAAAATAACTCTGTAAAACCATCTAGACTATGTAGAACCTTCTAGAAGATTGTGGAAATAAATAGAACATTGTATAATCTTCTAGAAGATTGTGGAAATGATACGACGTCTGTAGAACATTCTAGAAGGCTGCGAAAATGAATAGAACGTTGTAGAGCCGTCTAGAAGGTTGTGAAAATGAATAGAACTTTGTTGATTGGATAAATAAATACCTGGGCAACGCCGGGTAATCAGCTAGATAATAGATAAAATCGAAAGTTTATTAGGCATATTTGGTTAAGAGGTAAAAACAACCAATACACAATTTAGAAATTGTAAATTCTAAATAATTCTTTAAATGAAACAATAGGCTCTGATAGTTACCTCGTTGCTGTGAGTCCCTATATTGAGAATAAACACTATACAAGTATAAGTAATGCACAAAAAGGTCCACGTGGTAGAATGTCCTGTTGATACAGCTTGTTTTAACATAATTCTTGCCAGATGGGCATCGCTGCCACAAATGGGCATGGGGTACTATTGCCCTGCAGCGTGATGGCAATCTTGAATTCTTTGCTACCGCTCGAGTTGTCTATGACCGTGTAGTGTGGGATCTCTTGTTTTGGCCTGCACCGAAAATCCCACTTGTCATTTGCTTTTGCGACCCGAGACACTTCGGCCTTCTCGTCGCCGGTCAGGAATATGACTAGGGTCTTGACCATCTCCTCCTTCGTTGCCGTGGGCATCCAATGTAGTGTCCCTTTCATCAGCTCTTTGTCCAAATGTTCAATGACAATTGTTGGTTTGGAATCCTTCAGGTGGAAGGTCTTCCCATGTAATGAATTATAGTGGATTATGTGGGCAGCTTGTCTGAGGGTGACAAACCACTTCGTTCGACTCTCGTAACGGCTGAGAGTTGCCACGCCGTTGTTCCAAGTCCTGCTGATCCGGCAAGGATGCTGTGCATGTAAGAGTATGATACTCTTGTAAGCGTTCTGGCCACTCACGGTGATGACAATGGTTCCAGGGTGCTCCTCTTGACCGCCATCCATGTCTTCTTCAGCACTGTATGTGAAACGTGGGATTTCCATTATTGAATTACTGTTGAAGAAACGTGGGATTTCCATTATTGAATTACTGTTGAAGAAACGTGGGATTTCCATTATTGAATTACTGTTGAAGAAACGTGGGATTTCCATTATTGAATTATTGTTGAAGAAACGTGGGATTTCCATTATTGAATTACTGTTGAAGAAACGTGGGATTTCCATTATTGAATTATTGTTGAAGAAACGTGGGATTTCCATACAGAAAAGCACTCAAATTACACGAACCACGCGCTTATATCTCTGTCGTTGATCATAGTCTCGGCAAGACAAACCTTTAGAAATTATCCCTAAAAGTATGATGATTATTAGTTAATAATGAATAATTAATTTATAATATACTTTTTTTCCTTCCATAGGATTTGACCTTTGACCTGAACATCTAACACTAATCCTAAAGCAATCATTGGCGACTTTTCTTGTATTGCCTCTTTCCTCAAGTGCCTTTCAGTGTTGTGAGAGAACCATAGATTCTCTGACAGCTCAGCAGTTTCCTTTGTATAAGAAAATATTTAAGTTTGCTTTCAATTCTTCCATCCACCTCCCACTGTTTCATGTCATTCTTAGGATGTATGTTTACTGTGGTTCGTGATTACTTCCTTTCACTTTTAGCTGCTGATGTCCATGTTTGACACTGACAGCACAGAGTACTTCATGGTTCTGGTTTTGTATGATTTATGTTGATGTATTATATTTGACATTTTTACTTTTTTTAACCCCTTTTCTCTCACATAATATTTTATCTCCTCCTATCCTTTGTATACTGTCTGTTGTTGCTGCCGTTGTTTGAAAAAGATGAGGCTGAAATATTACACAGCCTGTTTCGTTATTGTAAGTAGATCTTGCTCTTGCCATATATTATATTCTAAATTAGTGGTTTTTAACATTTTTCTTGGCTGTGGACCCACTTTCTGGCCTGAGAATGGCTGTGTACCCACTTTCTGGCCTGAGAATGGCTGTGTACCCATTTTCTAGCCTGAGAATGGCTGTGGACCCCCTTTCTGGCTTGAGAAAGGCTGTGGACACCTAATTAAAATGAAGCAATAAACAGAACCCAGATGATGCTAAGCTTTTTTAATTGAGCCAATTCATCTGCTGGCCTACAATCCCCTAGATATCTTTATGTGGACCTCCAGATCAAGAACCAATGTTCTAATTACCTTCCACAGCTTCACAGCAGTATTTGTGCATTCTCGTCATTCTGGCGAATCTCAGTTTCATTTGCTGTGCTGCATTTTTTGACATGCAAACAGTATTAAAGCTGGAAAACATAAAATATTAATTTTATCTGTCAAATATCAACTTCATGAGCAGCACATCACACTCTTCTGACAATATTTGATCAAACAAACTTCACAACAGTTAGAAAAATTCACATTTATGACACAAAATCCTATCTTTTTTTTTAGGTTGTATCACCGGTATTTCACACTCAACTTCTGTTCTTCAGCGTGTGGATTAGCAAGTTTTACAGCAAGGCTGACTGGGAGGGGATGTAATCAGTTTACAGCACACTATGGGAGGCTGACTGGAAGGGGATGTAATCAATCTTTAACACACTTATGCGAGGCTGATAGGAAGGGGATGTAGTCAATCTACAACACACTATGGGAGACTGATTGGAAGGGGATGTAATCAATCTACAACACACTATGGGAGACTGACTGGAAGGGGATGTAATCAATCTACAACACACTATGGGAGGCTGACTGGAAGGGGATGTAATCAATCTACAACACACTATGGGAGGCTGACAGGAAGGGGATGTAATCAATCTACAACACACTATGGGAGGCTGCAGGAAGGGGATGTAATCAATCTATAACACACTATGGGAGGCTGACAGGAAGGGGATGTAATCAATCTACAACACACTATGGGAGGCTGACAGGAAGGGGATGTAGTCAATTTACAACACACTGTCTCCATCCCTCTCAGGTTTGTTACATCTGTGCTCAATGATAAAAGCGACTACTGTAACAATTAAGAATATAATGACCACAAATATATCAAAATATTTGAATACATTTTAAGCACAAAATAATAATAATAATAATAATAATAATAATAATCTTATTTAATTATGTCCCTCAAGCAAAAGCTTTCAGCCAAAGACACTTTTACATATTAGTAAACTTTATGGTGTAAAGCAATTTTACAGTAGGAAATAACAAAACTATATATTTTATACAAAATATATTGTGCATATGATATAGTATAGCTTGATGTATATTAACAGGAAAGCTGACCTGTTTGTACAATTTCTACAACAGGATATTTTATATTCATGATACAAACAACACAGGAATGCGACCAGACATTGTAGTGTACTCCACAGAAAAACAGGAATTAATAATGATCGAGCTTACGGTCCCATACGAAACTAGAATAGAGGAACAGCATTTATTCAAATTGGAGAAGTACAACGATCTAGTCAAGCAACTGAGGCAGGGGGCAGGAGTCAGGGCAAAAGTGATAGCTGTAGGAGTGGGAGCAAGAGGATTCGTAGCAACATCAGCATATGACCTATGTAAGCATCTGGGCATAAAGGGACAAGCAAGAGCAAGGGCATTGAGAAGCCTTTCAGAAACAGCAGAAAAGGCCTCATGCTGGCTGTGGAGTATGCGAAACAAGCATTGGGAACATAAGTAATTTCATTTGCCACAACCAATACCAGTCCTCCGTAGCTAAATCGCTAAAGACGCGTGGCAACTGGAAGATCATGGGTTCAATCCTGAGACCGGAAAAAAAAAAAAGCAACAACTCACAAGACCTCTGGGAGTCATGACCCAGAGGGGCCCACCCCCCACCCCCCCTTAGAGTGTCAGAGTTTAATAGGGCTGAAACACTTGTCTGGGGGGGGGTATTTCCTCTGATGATCTGAAGGAGTTGTGTTGTTGTTCCGCTCTCTACGGTAGAGAGTTTCCTGCATATTTTGTTGAGAACACTATATAGCAATGTATAGCAGTTATCTCCCCACCAGTGGCCTAGCAGTAGAAAGATTTTTAAATTAAATAACTCTCATCAACTTATTAACATGTTTCTCTCATTTCTTTCATTTGACCTCGTGATGAAAGAGATTCTGTGCATTCTCCTTCACTCAAATGTAGGCTACTCTACAAGATTCCTATGTCTTCTCCTTCACTTAATCCCATCATATAGAGCTCAACAAAAATCTTATGTCTTCTCCTTCACTTAATTCCATCATATAGAGCTCAACAAAAATCCTATGTCTTCTCCTTCACTTAATCTCATATAGAGCTCAGCAAAACCTCTACATCTTCTCCTTCAGTTAATCTCATATAGAGCTTAACAAAACCCCTACATCTTCTCCTTCACTTAATCTCATATAGAGCTCAACAAAACCTCTATGTCTTCTCCTTCACTTAATCTCATATAGAGCTCAACAAAACCCCTACATCTTCTCCTTCAGTTAATCTCATATAGAGCTTAACAAAGCCCCTATGTCTTCTCCTTCACTTAATCTCATATAGAGCTCAACAAAACCCCTACATCTTCTCCTTCAGTTAATCTCATATAGAGCTTAACAAAGCCCCTATGTCTTCTCCTTCACTTAATCTCATGGAGCTCAGTAATATCTTATGTCACTGATCACTTAATCCCGTGCTGCTCTAATCCTATATCTTCTCACTCACTTGACTACATGGAATACAACAAGACCTCTATGTCATCTTGACCACAAGGAGCTAAATAAGACTGCATGTCTGTAACCCCAAACCCTGTAAGAGTTTAACTTCTACTGTGTTTTTTTTTTTTTACTTTGGGGTATTCAGTTTGTTTATCTCAGTACTGGGTAAAACTAATGACAATCATAAATCTTTATCTCAGCACTAGGTAAAACTAATGACAATCATAAATCTTTATCTCAGCACTAGGTAAAACTAATGATGATCATAAATCTTTATCTCAGCACTAGGTAAAACTAATGACAATCATAAATCCAGATACATGCCAAGGGAGAGAATTGGGTGAAGGAAAGAACATGCAGTCAACATTAAGATGTGAGCCATCAAGAAGAATTAAAATGGCAGTAAAACATTACATTTTAAATCAGCATTTTTCTTTTGGCGGGGGTTCTTCCTAAATGGTAATAAGGGAGCTAACAAAGGAAAGATTTTGATGTTTATCAATTCACCTTGGGTAGATTTTTTTTTACATTACTTTGAAATGTGAGATAAAATGAAGATCGTGAAATAAAATGAAGACCATGCAATGAAAATATACCAAAATTTATATTCCTCTTTGCTTCACTTCTCTCTTGTGTACAAAGTTTATAATGTACACTAGTAGAACATTGAACAAAACATTATTCAGCATATATATATATATACAGGGTAAATAAAATAGAACTTGATAATTATTTGTATCTGATAAGGAAGTTGTGGTGACATGTTTATAAAATAAGAGCACAAGATTTTAACTAAAAAGCTCACTTGGCAACTTCTTATTTTTGAGCTGAATCTATTTTGCTCCAGTTAGTGGCATAAGAATACAGAATGGTTTTCAGTGGGAAAAAAGGGTAATTGCAACATGTCTCATAGCAGAAAAAAAAGAATGTATCTTGGAAACTGGTTTCCAATGGTTGTTAAGTAAAATATTCACAGTTTTTCTCCTCTAATTTTTCTATGAATCATCACTACTTCCAGGCCTATTTTTATGCCATGACAACTTTTCTGTGAAAAAAGTTCTCAAAACTGGAGCTGTTACCAAATGTGACTAATTTTCAGTATCTTACATGTGTGTACAGTCCTGCATTCTTATTTACAGAGAAATGTTACTGCTTTCTTCTTTTATATAGTCCGTTTTAAAACAAATAATAATCAGGTTCTTCATTTTAATTCCCCTGTAAAGAGATATGTTCATTCAAAGATTACAAAAGCAACATTTAAATAATATTTAAATCTCAACTCTTGCTAAATGCTGCTCTTCTTCATTAAATATTAAATACATATTAAATATTAAATACGTATCATGGGACTATATATTAACAGACAAAAAACAAAGATAATGAAAAGTAACAGTGCAAACAATAGCCTCATGGTAAGTGAGGGAGTGCCAGTTGAGGAAATAGAGTATTTCACATATTTAGGTAGCATAGTGGATTAATATGGGAGAATGGAAAAGGATGTTAACGCTAGAATAACCAAGGCCAGGACAGCATTTATCCAACGTAACAAAATATGGTCTTCTATGAACATCAAAACAAGAACCAAACTTAATACAAATGTAAAGACTGTCCTGCTATATAGTTCAGAGACATGGGTTATGACCAAGTCAGTACAACAAAAGATACAAACATTCATGAACTACTGCTCGAGGAGGATTTTAAACATTAAATGCCAGGACAAGATCAGGAACAAGGAGGTCTGGAAAAGAGTAGGACAAGAACCCATGAACCTACAAATCATGTCTAGGAAGTGGAGGTGGATTGGCCACACTCTGAGGAAACCCAACACCAACATAGCAAGACAGGCACTGACATGGAATCCTCAAGGAAATAGAAAACAAGGAAGACCTAGATTTACCTGGAGAAGGGAAATTATGACAGTGCTCGGAAACAAGGGATGCACATGGAAGGAAGCAGAGAATAATTCCAAGAACAGGGATGACTGGAGAGCCTTTATCCATGGCCTATACTCTCAAGGGAGTGAAAGGCGATGATGATGATGATACGTTTAATATTCTTAATGACAAAACAATTATATACTGTAAAAGTAACACTAAATTTATAATCAAATAAGAGTACATGCTTACGTTTACTTGAATATAAACATTGAAATACACCCATTTTTTCATGTTTTTTATGAAGATCATTCAACTGATACATCACTGGGTCAGGAATTTCATGAAGATCATTCAACTGATACATCATTGGCTCAGGAATTTCATGAAGATCAATTAGTCAAGCGTATTATCAATATAAATTTGACTGTATTTAAGAAATGATACTGTAATAATCAGTTCCAGCAAAAGACCCTTTTCTAAATGCAAAAGACCCTTTTCTAAATGCAAATGTTGCTCACAGTACACAGACTTCTGTGACAGTAGAGCATGTCAAAGAGGGTAGGTCTCAGTGGGTTCTCAAACTGGTGGTGAAGCTAATCAAGATATTTGTTTCTTAATTCCCACTCAGAACTGAATAAAGTCACCACAACTCATTTTTCACCCATCACAGTGCATATATTACAAGATCTGCCTTTAAAAGGATATAGTACAGAAAAAGCAACACAGTTTAATTCTATGAAAGTGGTAGAGGAATTTACATAAGCATCTAATATGTTGAAATCCACTAATGTTATCTCATCTGTTGAAGCCAGTTTATGCTATCTCATGCTGAAGCCCACTTATGTTATCTCATTTGCTGAAGCTCACTTACGTTATCTCATCTGTTGAAGCCCACTTCTGATAACCAAAAATATTCCAGTGACTCCTAAAGTGGGTGGCAAGAAAGTGGCAGCACAAGACAGTTTGGCAACCACTGCTCTAATCAATTATTATGCTGCCTTGATCTGCAGCACTGCTAAATTCCTGTCTGTGGACATAAAGCAACTGATAAAATTTAGTCAACAAGCAGATAGCGGTCTGGTTGGCTGAGTGGCTAGGTGTTCAGTCTACTAATCCAGTGGTACCAGGCTCAAGTCCCAGCAGTGGGGATTTTTTTTTTTTTTGCTGCCACCAAACCAAAAAGATCCTGAAGTCCACTCAGCCTCTAAAAATTGGCACCAGAGAAACTGGAAGGCAAATGTGGCCCTGCATGATGCTGACCACATCACACCTTCATGTGCCAAAGGTCTTGGAAATACATGCCTAACACAATATCCCCAGTATGCCTTAAAGGAGGCTGTACCCTTTTCCTTTACCAACAAGCAGTTGGAAAATGCTGAAAATCAACACATGACATTATCATTGCAAAGTTACCTTTCCTGTTTACACATAAAACTCCATTTCAGTACTATTTCAACACATTAGATTTTTACTTAAAAGTCTAATCTTTATTGTGTAGAAAAAAAAAATCACTTGTTTTAATTACTTTTTCATTATGCATGAACAAAATTAAAATCCACAGCTCTAGCAGATGCAAAGAAAATAAAGCTTGGCAGAATATAATAATCACTGAACAGAATTCTCACTAATCTATGGACAGATCCATTAAAAAAAAAAAAAATGACAACTCCATACATTTTACTGGGGTATAAAACACAGAATTTATGTTGTGAGGTTAAGTAACATGGAGTGAGTACTTCAGTGCAAGTTTAGTAGATGTTTACAGTGTATGGTGTTAAAGCATGTACTGTTTGCACCTTTTTTTCCATATATTTTTCTTATTTAAATTAAATAGTCTTGCCCAAGTTGAGGTTCACTACTTTCTGCATATTCTTTATTGAAGTAAGATGTCATAACAAATAAACATTTCTATGTTGTTTTTTTTCTTGTATAATCCATATTAAATGTGAACATGGTTGGAGTGTGTTAATTTTCTTTAGACTTTCATCATGGTCCTTTTAACATCTGCTTCTGATCCGATCTCTCTAGGTAGGATTGATGACATTGTTATGCATGGACTGAGAACTTCTGAAGCAAATGTTATGAGGACTCTCCTCACAAAAGGGCATATACTGGTGGTTGATGGTCTGAGTTATTTTAGGTAACCCAGAAGTGTTATGGCAGTAAGTGTTTATTTCTAATTATTATAATTCCATGTCTCCATCTCTTAGAAAAGATCTGATATATCAGCAGTAAGTTAAAAGGCATACAAAAAACTGATTTTCAATACAAGTTTGAATGGAGCGCAGTAAGTCCATATCTATTCCATTTTAATGGGAATTTTTTTAACTTCTTTGTTTTTGACCGAGTTAAAAAAGCAAAAAAGCTAATAGAGCAGCTGTACACAATCCAGCTAAGACAAGAACATACACAATAAAAAGAACTGTGAGAATACTGCATTTGTCATTGGTCCTTTCTTTAGCAGATTCTGCCTTCAGCTGTGAGGGACTAAGTGGCATGCCTGAAATAATAAAGAAATGAATGAAAGCAGAATAATTTAATCTTAACTGCAGTAAGAGTATGTCTTATTTTCAGTTTTATTTAATAAATAAAACCTTTCCCCACTCAGTGAATCTCTCCCTTGAAAATGTACACAGTGAAGCCTAGTTTATTAGCTAATAGTGTCTTATGCAGCAAAGAAAGAGTGAGCTCACATTAACTATAATGTAAAAATGATCTGAAAAAAATTGTTTCTAAAGATTTTTTTCTCCGAACAATAACACAGATGTATTCTACACATTTTTTCCTTTAATTTTATTCCAGCTGCCATTTATTTTATTCAGTATACTGTGTTCTACACTGCACTGTTTGTGTATTATACAATGCACTGTTTGTGTATTATACAATGCACTGTTTGTGTATGTATTTTCTGTGTTTATAAAGTGTATTTACTGAGAATTAATGTCACTGATTTGATCATTTGCTGAGAATGGATTAGGCAACCTGAATGATACAAACAATTCATTTTATGAGTTTTTCATGTAATGAATGTTATGAATGAAATTCATGACTTGGGGCCTACTGTAATTACTTGCCCTATTATATGTAACTTGCAGGTTGCTAGAAGTGGTTGTTTCTTGTTTCAAAGTAAGATACGTTCACATTATTCTAGAAAAACTTCTACATAATTTGAATGCAGGAGTAAATACCACTCCTAATTATGTGTGAGACAATATCTCTCTCTCTCTCCTCTCTCTCTCACACACGCAGATACACTCTGTCTCACACACATACTTTCTCTTTCTTTCTCATACACACACACACACTGTCTCACACACACTTTCTCTCTCTCATACACACATATATATTCTCTCTTTCCTTCTCATATATGAGTACACACACTTTCTCTCTCACAAGAGACATTCTCTCACACTCTCTCATACACACACACACACACACACACTTCATCTCTTCTCTTATTTTACCCATTCTCTCTTTTCCTCTCTGTCACTCTAAATTAAATCAAGAATGAAAATATGTATACATTTGTGGAAAAAACTGACCCCTGCAAGTAAGTATCTCAAATCCAACATGGCACAGCAACTGTACAGCAACCCACACACTAAGAACAGCAATGCCAAAGACTCTCATGTTGTTGTTGAAGTACTCAATGTTATATGCAAGAAACATGGTGACAGCTAGAAAGAAAATTTGTACTCCAATAAATTACAAAGCTCTTAAACTTTCCTGTTCATTTTTACTTTTGGAACAAATAAAGCAACATTCTCTGGCATGATTGTGTAGAAGCAAAATGTTCAAAGTGTGTAAGTCAAAACTGTTGATTGTACATCAGCGTATGTGAGTATGAGTGGGTGAGCATTCTGGTGCTTTTCTTAACTTAAAAATAGAACTGACTGTAATGCAGGAAACTCTCTACCATAGAGAGCAGAACAACAACACAACTCCTTCAGATCATCAGAGGAAGTACCCCCCCTCAGACAAGTGTTTCGGCCCTTTAAACTCCTGACACTCTAAGGGGGGTGGGCCCCTCTGGGTCATGACTCCCAGAGGTCTTGTGAGTTGTTGCTTTTCACATTATTCATATTATTATTCTACAAGGGTCATACCAAAAGTCATGAGCAAAAATTTTTTAAAAGCCAGAAGTTATAGATATCGCTGTTGGCGAGATTTTTCGGCTGCTGCGTGTGGGCCAAAACTCCTCCCAGCCAATGAAGAAAAATGCGATTAGGGTTGCTGTTAGCGCCGCTGTGGAAAAGGTGATGGAAAGGCTTAAGTGAAGTTAAATAGGTATAGCTGGTAGTCTCGCAGTGAGGGCTATCCATATCACAGCACCTCTGCTCTAGAGGCTGGCCACGCCCTATGTATGCCAGAACTGGGGTAATATGCTTAAACCAGCTTAATCCAGGGGTGAGACTCACTATTGGCGAGGATTCGTCCTCCTTGGCAGGGGCTCCATCCTGGTCACAGCCAGGAAGGGTGGCAACCACAACCGCAGAACAATGAAGTCGGAGACACTGGGCCAGTGCAGTCTAGATAGACAACCTCTTCTCACCCGGCAGGGATATATTTATATCCTAACCATGTCGAGGTTTTCCAGTGGGAAAGTCCAAATCGAGGCTTAACTGGTGCAACAAAAACCAGTGCCATCTCTGCTCTAGAGGCCAGCCACATCCAATATACATCAAAACTGGGATAATATGCCTAAACTGGCTCAATCAAGGGGTGAAACTCACTAGTGGCAAGGATTCATCCTTCTCAACAAAAGCTCCATCCTGGTCACCACCAGGAAGGGTAGTGGCCACAACCACAAAGTGCTGAAGTCGGAGACACTGGACCAGTGCAGCCTAGATAACCTACTCTCACCCGGCAGGGATATATTCATATCCAGACCATGTTGAGGTTTTCTGGCGAGTAAAATTGAACTCGAAGGCTGAACTGGTGCAACGAAAACCACAGTGTCACACAATGCCGCTTCTGTGACCCACCGAGAGTATAGGCCCAAGCCCCATGATGCTTTGAGCCTCCATCCTAAATGAGACTATCGCGAGGACCACAGGAGTATATTCAGTAGGATCACAGGATGGTCTTGATCGTAGAAGCACACGAAGAAGTTATAGATAGAGAAAATATAAATGTATCCTCTTAATCTGCATCCTTTTATTCACTTTTCAACATAATCTCCATTTCTCTGCACACATTTTTCCCATCGTTTGAAAATACCTTCCCAGTAGAATTTCGTTACAGTTGACCATCGGCACAGACACATTGCTTTTGGATGTTCTCTCTTGTGGGACCCAGCTAGCACAAACTTTTCTATAGCCTAGGATTTCAATCATTTCCTGTACCGCACTGTGTCCTATTCCAAGATTTACAGTGATTTCAGAAACTGTGACACGTCTGTCTTCTTTAATGATGTCATCAACCCTTTCCATGTTGCGTTCAATAGAGGCAGTCTGAGGGCGACCGCTGCAAGGCATATCTTGGATGTTTATGTTTCCATCTTTGAAATGTTTCGCCCACTTCCTAACACTGCTAACACCCATACACACATCTCCATAAGCAAGTTTAAGTCTTTAGTGAATTTTTTCCTCTTTAATGAGGAATTCAATAATAGCATGCTGACGAAACGAAACTTTAGCACCCACCATTTTGTTTCGTCATGTAACTTCTACACTAAGTGCAAAGGATGCAGATTATAGTGATACATTTATATTTTCTCTATCTATAAATTCTGATTTTTAAAAAAATTTTGCTCACAATTTTCAATACGACCTTCATACATAACATATAAGAGACTTATAAAAAATTCACTTTTATGAAAACAGGCCATGGTTATTGACCATTTTGTAGCACAACATCCACATATTAATCAAAAGAAGCGTGCCCTTGATAAAAAATAACACTGCAGTTTTTAAGAATAATAATAATAATAGCAGGACTCTCTAACAGACAGTTGGAGAAATCTCAAGATTCTATGACAGACAAAGAAATCTCATCTTCTTCTTCTTCAGCTTTCCAAGCCAATAAGACTCATTGCTGCAGATAAAGTTCGCCTCCATTCCTCTGTATTCCTAATCTTCTCTTTCCATTTGGTGACACCAATTTCAGGATTCTGTGACAGACAGAGAAAATCTAGGAATCTGTGTCAGACAAAGGAAACTCATGACTCCAAAACAGACAAAGTAACATCAGGACTATGTGACAAGGAAAACTCAGGAAACTGTGACTGACAGAAAATTCAGGAAACCATGACAGTTAGATAAAACTCAGAATTCTGTGACACTCAGCAAGATAAAATGGCTACAAACAGTTTTAAGTCCCAACTGAAAGAAACTTCAAATGGTATTCCCAGTTTAAAAAAAAAAACAAAACATGAACTTTTCATCAGATTAAGCTTTAGGAAAATATACACAAAGAAAATCATGCGTTGACAAACACATTTTTTACTTGTGTTTGGAACAGAATACTGCAAGAACAAAATATTTACAATTATACTCAAAATTTTCTTCAAAAGCATCACCTTCACATACAACCTCATTCAATTTTATATCTTCAAACATTTTCATATCAACAAATGTCAGTGACTGACAAAAAAAAGAAACTATAAAGAGCACATTCTGAACTTCAAAATAAAATGTTACCATAAAATTAAGTTCTCTACTTGTACATGGCTTATATATCATATGCTTAAACAAATATTCAAGCATCTTCCAATTGTAAACATTAGTGACAGTCACATGAGAACACTGTAATGCAAATAATACTTTCATATTTACTCTTCTCAGAACTTAAATGTAAAATATATGATACTTAACAATTACTTTTCTCAGAACTTTGCAAAGAAGATTAATTTATTTTGCATAAAGGTCCACAAATATGTTCAGCTACCAAATTTTTCAGTATGCTTGCCTAGTGCTCTTTACACAATAAAACTAATCACTACACTCTAGAGACTAACAATATTTATAACCAAGACAGTTCCAGAATTTTAAAATCTTTTGAACATGTCCTTCAACAATTTGTATTTACCAGCTAAAATATGGGCACTCTGACCCAGGAAACGATGACCCCAGTTAAACAGGAATCTCATCTTGTGATCAGGTGCTGGACGAAGGAAGCCTGCAATTGCCTGCAGGCACACAGCTGCCACAACTGTCAGCCCAACATAAGCATGAGGAACGGCATACTGCAAGAACACCAGAACAAAATATTACATTTATATTCAACATTTCCTTCAAAATGTAATGCAGCCTTATTCATTTTTTATATCTGTAAACATTTTCTGGCCAAAAAGTGACTGCGAAAAGGAAATTATAAAGAGCACCCTCTGGACTGAAAGAAATGCTACCCTAAAAAATAATTACAATTATAATGTGAAAATAATTTTGAACATTTTCCTCAACATCAAATATGTTCACACACAAAAAAATTAAACTTTTTGCAACCAACTTTAAAAAAAAAAAAAAAAAACTGCAAATGACCATTAACTTTTAACATCAAGGCAAATTTTTAGTGTTGTGTATAAACACTAGTCCATTTTAGCTAATTTAAGACTCTTTTTTACATTACACTCATTAGCAAGATCCATTTTGTTAGAAAAGTAGATGTTGAACTAAGTGAATCTCAGTCAGTCAGTCATCTGCATGTCCCTTGCAATCTTTGCATCCCTAACAGCTCTCCTGTAGGCCTCTCGGTTGTGAGCAAGATGGCCTGCTGCTGATGCATCCATTTGCAGATCATCAATGATATCCTGCAACCATCTTTGCCTTGGTCTTCCTCTCTTTCTTTTTCCCCATTATGTACCCTTCCAAAACGGGCTTCTCTATCATGACGTTTAATAAGTGACTCTACATTGCTATAAAATAAAATTCTTGTACATTTATGGATGACCTCATTAGTTTATCACTTATCTAAAATTAGAGTTTCTTAAAAACTAATCTTGAACTCTTCATTCACACAAAGCCATTTTAAAAAATAGGTAGCAAATCTTTTATATCTTTTTCTCATTTTCTATCTTTCTTGTTTTTCAACACAGTGAAACTGAACTCCTTTTTCACATGCGGCACACATTATTTTTCATCACTTCTCTCCTCCATCTTGCATGGTCAATGCATACAGAACTGCACTTTCTCCTCTTGTCAGGTATGGTAATGAAGTAACAGCTGTAGGTTTCAGAGCATGAATTTACTAATATATTGTAGAACGCCCCTTAACAAGTTTTTCAGTAATCTTAACAAGAAAGCTGGCTTTTACTGAGTGAAATTCACATCAGTCATTTCTGAATGAGGGAGGGGGGGTGGTACATTCTAGGTAAATGTAGGCTGCACCTCTAAAAATTTTTCAACTGAAGTTTCATTTTCTAAAGCATTTTCATGCAGTCAGGTGATCACTCACTCACTCACTCACTCACCCACTCACCCACTCACTCACTCACTCACTCACTCACTCACTCACTCACCCACCCACCCACTCACTCACTCACTCACCCACTCACTCACTCACTCACTCACCCACTCACTCACTCGCCCACTCGCCCACTCACTCACTCACCCACTCACCCACTCACCCACCCACTCACCCACCCACTCACTCACTCACTCACTCACCCACCCACTCACTCACTCACTCACCCACTCACCCACTCACTCACTCACTCACTCACCCACTCACTCACTCACCCACCCACTCACTCATTCACTCACCCACTCACTCACTCACCCACTCACTCACCCACCCACCCACTCACTCACTCACTCTCTCTAAAGAATTAGTACTCACTCACTCACTCTCTCTAAAGAATTAATACTTTTATCTATGTCTTTTATGGATATTCATAAATTAAAAGAAAAATGTATTCACAAGTAATGAATGAACAAAAATTTTGGAACCAACCATCTCAAACTGATCAAATAGAATAATACAATATTATTATAACTTAGTGAAGTGAAATACTTTTCTTTATTTTGTAGAGAAAAAATAAAATACTTCATAAGAGTGTGTTAATAACTGTGGTAGAACTGTTGCTAGTGGTGAGTTACATTATAGTAAACTGACACACATAAGTTTAACAATTGTTTACTTACTTTTCTTATGCTTGATCCATAATGAGAGAAGACCACAGTCAGGCCAATGACTGTGAAAATTACAATGAGTATGGCAAGCCCTCTGTGAACCTGTCATAAGGAAAACAAATTCACTTTACTATTATTTGTTAGAAAACTGAATTCCATTTGGGTTTAAACTGTCAATAAAGCGTTTAGATTCATAGAATAAATTGACAATTTTCTATCCTCATTCCCAAAAGGTGTTATAATTTTTTTTTAGGGGGTGAAGGAGTGTGAAGGAGAAAGGAGGGAGAGAGAGACTGGGAAAAGAGGCACAATCACTTTATGATTTCATTTTTCCAGCTTCCTTTTTCATCACTGTTATTGCTTCTAGTTATGCTTCCATTTCACATTTACTAACACAGGTTTTGTCCAGCTCCATACTTTTTTAAACCTGCTCTCTAGAATCCCTTTCACATCTTGATATCTGTTCTTCTATGATCCATGCATCATCAGCAGAGTGGCCAGAGATTCAGTTCTGGGCCAAACAGTACAGCTTTTGAATACACTATTCTCCATCTGGCACCACCTCACAAGGTGGATGTTGATTTGTCCTCCTTTTTTCAGGGCTTTGCAGAGTTTAAAGACTTGACCCTCATGCATAGAAATGAGCAAGACTGTGAATGAATGCAGTGGTGGAGCATATCATTTAATAAGACACCATATAGATATATATATTTTACATCTTACATCCTTCCTGTGCCGTTAGACATCACATAGGGCTCGCATAGTTGTTTGCCAAGTTTTCCTGTTTTCTGTGAATTTTTCAACTTCATCTAGAATGTTATGCCCACTAAAATGGCTTCTCTTAACAATGTCCTCTTTAGAGTTTCACGTGGTCGACAAAGAATATATATATATATGAGATGGCTGTTGACTCAGAATGGAATAACAATGCCTGTCTGGAAATAAAGCAGTTTTCAGGGTAGCTAGCAGATGGACCCAAGAAAAAAAAAAGAACATCTGACCATACTGAAGACCTTTCCTCTGAATTTTTTGTCATGGATTACTGTCATAAAGTTTCCTAAATCACCCATAAAGCAACAAATCTGACAGCCAAATATAGTACAGTTTACTGTCAGAGACATCATGTGAATTGATCTGAGGCAAACAGATAATGTTATTAATAAAAAAATTAAGTTCATAATTCTTATGTGGTGCCAGTTCAAGTCTTATTTCTTTCATTTCATTTTTGTTACATATACATCCACTGTTTCTGTTTCACTCAATGAGTCACTAGATGGTAGCAATAACTTATTGGTCAGATATTCCTGATTATCTTGTGAATCACATTTATTTATACTTTGGTACGAAGGTCTCTGAGGAGATTATACAGGGTAGATGATTCAACTGATACTTTCATATACTGTTCTGAATGAAAGCATCTCACAGTGAAATGAACACAGTGAGAAGACACTATCCTGGTAAATATTTACCAAGTGTCAGTCACATCCTCCTCTTCTCATTTACTCTCAGCCTTAAACTTCCAACTGCTAACCCTCACTGATCCAGACTTTTAATAAGAATCTCCCTAACTGTAGCCAAGCCTGGCTGGTCAAAGAGACTGACTGACTAACCAGATGCTTTCTATAGAATCATCACTTGATTCACCAGTTCATTAAAAGTGATCTATTCTAACCACAATGTGTAGATTTGTTCTGAGATCAGAAGACATCAGAGGACCTTTGTTTAATATTATGACCACCACCCTCGACTGATCAACCTGCTTTGCCTGCTCCCAAAAATATACTAAACAGACATTTAAATATGGCAGCAATGGGGAGTTTTTTTCTGGTACCACCACGCTAAAAAGGCCCCGGGGTCTACCCAACTAAAAAATGGGTACCAGAGAAACATGGGAAGGTAAATGTGGCCAGACGTGATAACAACCACATCACACTTTCATGTGCTGAAGGTCTTGGAAATAACATATATGGCATGGTAATGGGGATTTTACCTTTCACCTTTAAAACGTATAAATACCTCATATATACTTCTACACACATATAAAATATCAGCCTGAAAATTCCAAAAAATATACATTACACTTGTCCAATGGATGTATCAGAATGCATGCTGTACAAGATTTATTTGTATCAAAACACAACTACTTCTCAAATGTTTGTTTGATCTCTGCTTGCTACATCTCTCTGAAAATGTAAGTCTGGGCAACAGCACAAAGTAAACTTCATGTTGCACACTATAGGCTATAAACCAACAAAGAATAATTATAAATTTCTAATCATTATTTACCAGTCAGATAAAAGTAATTAACTAACCTGAAACCAGACTTTGGTGCCAAACCATCTTACTCTTGGAAACCAGTCTCTGTAATGTCTTGATACAACCGTGACAATGCCACCAAAGAAGATCCACGCTATCATCATTATAGCAGCTGTAATGTTAGTTTGAGAGACTGCTTATTTTGTTTGGTATGGCACCCTGATACATGTTTTCAAGTGTCAACTTCATTTTATTGTCTTGGCTTGTCTTGTCTTTTGTCTCCCTGGAATTGTGAGCTGGTGTTCTTTGCAGCCACCAAAAATAGCACTAAGATGGACACCACAGGGGAACAGAAGTAAGGGTAGACCAAAAGAGACATGGAGAAGAACAACAGAAAGGATGTTGAGCAATAGAGGGCTCACTTGGGCAAGAGCAGAAAAAAGGCGAAGAACAGGCATTTGTGGAAAACCCTTGCGGAAGCCCCATGTGCCCTGGGCACTTAAGGTTCAGAGAGAGAGAGAGGGAGAGAGAGAGAGGGAGAGGGAGAGAGAGGGAGAGGAGAGAGAGAGGGGGAGAGAGTCTACCTTACCTTCATTCACAAGTACTGTAAAAAAAAAAGTAATAAAACTGTTTGTTTTAAGAAACCTTAACTATTTTATGTTCAAATAATATTTAAAACCTACCATGGACTCTTACAAGGACAGGAAATGCTGAGCCTGCATAGAAACTTGCGTCCTTCAAATTAACTTTGCCAAGTGTAACTACTGGCATAATTGTATGTTTTGACAGAACATCTGATGCTGCAAAATCCAAAAAACTAAATATAACAGCAGCTAACAATAAAATAAAAGGAACATAACTTGTAACTATCATTACAAGTACAGCCCGCATTAGTTAATGAACTCCTGTTAATGAAAAACAATGTCAGTTTATGAGTATCTAGGTTTTTATTACTTGCTGTGCATCAGAAAGTATTTTTAATGCATATCATCCTGTTAGTTATTCAAAAACATTCATGCGTATCTTTTTTTTTTTTTAAGTAAAAATATGTTGTGATTATGTTCCTACTTCTGCATAACTAAAACTTTCTGCTTCTACTTTGTCATAGTTCCTGATGTATATTTTTTTTAAAAACTGCTGTTGTCAAATTCAATGGAATATTGACATTTTTCTGCAGAAAAAGTAAAAGCTGATGTAAATCTCTGACGCAATTTAACAGAAATCTTCGTCTATTTTTAATTCATTATTTTAAAAAATTTTATCTCAGTCATCATTTCACTAATTTATGGAAAGCCATATATTCCTTGTCATCATTTTTTTAAAATAAATGTCCAACTAGCAGAGGTATCCTCAGATGCCCTGGAAAGATATAGTGCAAGGAAAAACCATCAACCAAAAATAGATGTAGAATAACGAAGGAGAATAAATAGCAGGTAAAACTAAAAAAAAAAAAAAAAACTTTCCACTGGAAACTGAACTGAAGTCATTTGCATAGCTGCGAAATGTTCAAACCCTGCTCTAATAATGCAGTGATAAAATCACAACATTAATAGTTATACTCTTGATCCATTGATAACACACTTTCTTGGTCAGTTTACACAAAGATTAACAGAAATAAATAGATAAATACTCATGTAAAAGAAGCAAATGAATTCTAGAAACTCATGTGAAACACTCTCCTTCAATCTTTGCAAACTAACAGTATACTACTGGTATAAGGGAAATAATAAGGTTTATTCATTAAGCTGGAGAATTAGAATACTTCGAGAACTTCCAATAAGAATTCAACAAGTCTTGTTGTTGTCAAAACTGACTACTTAGGGTGAACAAGTATAGTACTGAAATTCTCATCATGATGAGACAGATAGGAAAAAACTTTGAGAACCTAACAGTGTGCGTTGTAATTGGCATGAGTTGGAAACAAAACACAAAGAAAATCTCAGGATTTCACAGTGGAGGTTGGAAATATAAAAACAGGAAGATTGAAAACACGAGGAGGCTTAGACATAGAAAAGAGGCTCAGACATAGGGAGACAGAGAGATAGTAAGATTCAGACAGATAGTCAAAGTTAGAGTTCAGTCATGATAGATAAGTAGAAGCACAACTTGACATAGTTGGTTGTAAGAGTAGAAGAACAATTGTTCCAGTCATGTAAAGTATCGTTTTGCTTATCCTATTTGGACATAGTTTGTGTAGGAATGTTTTGGATCAGGATACTTAACAGTTTTTTTTGGATTTGAGGTTTTAGGACCTGCTGGTTAGCTCAGGTAGTAGGTTAGCTCAGGTAGTAGGTTAGCTCAGGTAGTAGGTAAGCTCAGGTAGTAGGTTAGCTCAGGTAGTAGGTTAGCTCAGGTAGTAGGTTAGCTCAGGTAGTAGGTTAGCTCAGGTAGTAGGTAAGCTCAGGTAGTAGGTTAGCTCAGGTAGTAGTAAGCTCAGGTAGTAGGTTAGCTCAGGTAGTAGGTTAGCTCAGGTAGTAGGTAAGCTCAGGTAGTAGGTTAGCTCAGGTAGTAGGTAAGCTCAGGTAGTAGGTTAGCTCAGGTAGTAGGTTAGCTCAGGTAGTAGGTTAGCTCAGGTAGTAGGTTAGCTCAGGTAGTAGGTAAGCTCAGGTAGTAGGTTAGCTCAGGTAGTAGGTAAGCTCAGGTAGTAGGTTAGCTCAGGTAGTAGGTTAGCTCAGGTAGTAGGTTAGCTCAGGTAGTAGGTTAGCTCAGGTAGTAGGTAAGCTCAGGTAGTAGGTTAGCTCAGGTAGTAGGTTAGCTCAGGTAGTAGGTAAGCTCAGGTAGTAGGTTAGCTCAGGTAGTAGGTTAGCTCAGGTAGTAGGTTAGCTCAGGTAGTAGGTTTGCAAGTGTTACAAAGTTTTTCTGAAGATTGATTCGATTGTTTCGGAACAGTGTTGTATTTTGAAATGAAGTTTGTAAATATGTTCTGAGTCATATTTGTTCCCATAGCGAGGTAACCCTTGGCGGAACACTTGGCATTATGTATCTTGTTATTGTCTGACTTTCCTTGAGTCATTCCATCCCTCATCTCGTCATCCACACTTATTCTCACATTAAAGTTGGTCATTCTTATGAAACTATAAAGTTGGAGACTCTGTTGTGATAACTTGTATAATCCTTGTATTGTGTCATTGGAAGACAGGCTGGTTTTCATTAGTCTTGTGGTCAAGGACATCTATATTACCAATGTGTGAACTTGTTGAGAACCTGTGGTGTGCCATTACTTCGCGTTTAGTTCAGTAACATCATAGTTGATTCCAATTCTTGGAATAATTAACTTGAGCAGTAAAGAGAAAGTTATATACACTCACACTCTTTCAGTAAAATACACAGTTGGTCCAATCTAATTTTCAAGTAATACCATTTATTGCTGCCATGGCATTTATCTGTATCGTATCTTGGCGTACCTCTTCAATAGGCACTCTTCTATAGAAGCTTTCTGAAAACATGCAACTCAATTTGACTTCTGCTTGCCAAATATTACTCTCCTTTAAATTTATTCATTAAAATTAAATTTACAGAGATGGAAAGACAACACAGAAGAGGATATAAAGGAAATTAGTATCACCAACTGGAGAGAGAAGATTAGGAATAGAGAGGAATTATGGAATACAGACTGATTAAGTTTATATTTTTTGCATGTTACAGGCTGGGAGGGTGGGAAAAAAATTATATCTTTAATCTGACAACACAAGCTGCATAATTTAAGACATCTATTACTGACAGTGATTTAATCATATGTATGAAAATTCACAAGACTTTGTTACAAGAGAGAACTGACTCATTCATTCATTCATTTGTATGTCCCTTGTGGAACTTTGCCTCCCTAACAGCACTCCTGTAGGCCTCTCAGTTGTGAGCAAGATGGCCTGCTACTGATGCATCCATTTGCAAATCAACGATGTCTTGCAGCCACTTCACCTTGGTCTTCCTCTCTTTCTTTTTCCCATTATGTACCCTTCCAAGACAGTCTTCTCTAGATTATCATGATGTTTAATGTGTCCAAAATATTTAAGTTTTCTCTCTTTAATCCTCTTTACTAGCCAGCCTTCTTCAATATTAAGTTCTTGTAGTATGGATATATTTGCTCTTTTTAGTGTCCATGATATTTGAAGAACTCTTACAATCAAAGGCATTTATGTGTTTGTCTGATGTTTTGTTAAGTGTCCAGGTCTCACAGGCATATGTTGGGATGGGAATGATGCATGCTCTTAAAAATTCAATTTTTTTAGTTCTGTCTGTTCCTCTCCACAGCTTCTTTAGTTGTTTTACTTTCTGAAGAGCGATAGATGTCCTCCTTTTAATTTCCCTCATTATATCTCCATTATTAGTTAGCAGTGATCCAAGATATTGAAAACTCTCCACTTCTTACAATTTTTCCTCATTGATACATATTTCAGCTGCCTTGTTTGTTTTGTCAGTTGTCATCAATTTAGTTTTCTTTGCATTAAGATAGAGGTTTTGCTCTTTGCTGTTCTTATGGACCGACATAATCAGAACTGACTGCTAAAGTAAATTATGCAGTTCTGACAATGATAGCATTATGAAACTCTCTTCAATACCTGTCTAAGTGGCAAAGATTGGATTGGCCCAGTTTTCTTGAAGTTTAATCAGGTAACTTGTATAACTGATAAAGAGCATACACTCCTTCTTTATAGGTAGCAGTCTTTCTTTTTTTTTCTAAATACTGACTACACTGTAGAATAAATGATTGGATATAAGCAACATGACAATACAAGTCTGCACCCCTAAATTCCTTAGATCTGCTTTTAAGGATTGGATTAGGTATTTAAAAAAACAACTATTTGTCTTCTATTATAAGTACTTGTAATGGCATAAACTGGAATTTTGCTCCTATTATATCATTTTGTTAATTATTTTTTTTAGTAATGACTTCTCTACACATGCCATCTGACGGTCCAAAAGTCTAAGTAGTTATGTTTACTCATTTATTTTGGCACATCACTTTCATTTATAAATGTTCCCAGATTGTATATTATAACAATAAACTAGTAATTGAAGTCAACCTTGAAATCAAACAAAGGAGATCTGTCATTTGCTATGCATGAAAAGCAACATAAACCATGACAAGCAGCGGACTAGATACCATAAAGAGGAAGAGCATGTGGACAACCTAAAACACATTGAAAAGAATTTCAGAGCATTGTAAACTGTAGGGAAAATGCTCAAAAACCTAGTGAAAAATTCTAATCTTTTACTTTATGATGGTCAGAGAAATATGACGATTTACAATGAGTTTTCTCTAAATCTTTCCATTTGTTTTGAAATTTTTAATACATTTAGTCAAATATTATTTTGTGCACGAAAGCTTTACTGACAAGGATTTCAAAAGCCCAATTTATTGCTCTGTGTGTGCACTCAGCCAACCTGAATCCTGACCAAAACCCTTAACTCTTCCTGTGCCACAGAAAAAAAAAAGCGGACATTCCGATCTGTGCCAGACAAAAAGGTGGGTCTTGATATGTATTGCGGGTATAGTTGTAAAAATGAATTAACAAAATATTTCCGTGTTAAAAACTATACATATTATGCATTAAAATGCTCATAAATGTAAGATGATTTCATAAATGAAGAGTTTTTTTAGGAAAAACATATGTAGTGTGATGATTTTAGCTGATAACTGTGTATTACTGTCCATCAGGTAGGTCTAGGACTAGCATCGATTGACTGGAGATGTGTAGATCAACTTTGTTTTATCTGATCTTGTCGTGTGTTGCTTGTCATGTTGCATGTTTACTAAAATAATGCCTGAAATAACCTTCTAACTACTTCTCCAGTCCATCTCAATCTACTTGGGGTACATTCACAAACAGTGGTCTAGTCATAGGGGGACATGTTTGCCTCTGAAGTCACACAAAAATTGATATTTTTTTTTGGATCGAAACGCTGTATTTTGACCCCTGTTGTTATGACGCTTTCAAAATGGTGACAAAGGTCACTAGACATGCGTACTAAACTGTTTACAATCAAAAGTTACACCGGGTTTTGAATGAGATGAAGCTAGGGTCCCTATAGGGACATTGACAAAAACTGGACAAACCGGAAAAGACCCTTTAGGGATGCTGGCATGGGAAGAGTTAAGTTCCATATATAATGTTATCTACTTCTTTCTCTTTAATCTTCCAACTTTTTCCCTTAGGAATAGTTTTCATTCCAGTGCTATGCCACTTGATAAATCATTCACTGAGTGTCAAGAAAAGTGATATCTGCTAACCTGGCATGGCCTTGCCCCATGCAAGCATCAGATGCCAGTGCTCGTCTCTACTGTAAGGCTTGGTACTATAGTTGAGTACACTTGAATCTTGGTTTATGACATAAATGGAGCTTTCTGCTGGCAGCACAAATCTGCACTGCAAGCGTCCATCAGAGTGTTTGACCTCGGCTTCAGACACAAATCTCTGGAATTATATGTTCACATGTTTTATATTTATATTTTAAAAAGTAGCAACATAATTAATTTATGTAATTATTATTTTACTATAATGAATAATATTTCATAAACAATGAATTTATTTATTTCATGCAATTAAAACACAAAACAAATCATACATTTAATAAGCGTTCATTGGAGTATTGAGGATTCCAGCCATGCTGCACACTGATCAAACCAGCATTGCTCACACAGGATATGGTCTCATCGTGACCCTGAGATTAAAAAAAAAAAACCTTTCATTGTCATGCTCAGTTTCACCTTATTTATTTTCAATGCATGTTAATAACAATAAAAGTGTTTCATACTAATCAATATTATAATTTAAAATATAGAAAGACAAAAATATGGGATAAGAGTGTCAAGGATAAGTGTCACTGTAATGAGAAGAATTAAAGAAAAGCTGACAGTGCTAGAGAAATTTTTGAGGCAGGTTTCTAGTAACAATGGCCGTGACTCATTCTTTCCTATTTCTTTCTTCTGCATTTTTTCTTTCACACTTTCCTCCACCTTACACTTCATTCCATGAGAAGACATTTGCTCGCTCTTGGACACACAACTCCATAGTTATTTAGAGTTGTTACATTTTGACATAATTTATTATGGTTTACAAGGTTGTCACAAGTTAAAACAACACCAAGCTGAATTCCTTCTTTGGCTTTTATGACATGACAAGATTTGTAAAGTTCTAAGGCCTATTTCTACTTTACCTTGACCCAAAGGAATGAAATTACATTGAGTATAAATCAAGCAGAAGACTTAATTTTAACTTGAAAAAAATTCAGAATGCATCGGTTACATGAATCATTACTGCATAAACACTTACAAAGGAAGAAAAGATACTTATTTCATTTATATTTCTGTGTATTTTATATAATAATGTTTTTCATATCATATTATCAGAATTTTCATAAAAGGAAATGTTTTTATAATTTTTAAATATTTTCAAGCAAATCTTCATCATTTTATACACATTTTTATATTCTTCATTCATACCATCATATTTTCATACATACCATGATTCTGTCATCTGAAAAGCCAAGAGCTATCCAGTTCTGTGCCACCGTAGTGAACATTTCAAACAAGTAGTCATTTGTGGCTGGACGGTACTGAAAGCTCACAGCAGCCAAACATTCATCTCCACTGCAGTGTCCTGGATACAGAAAGCACCCTTTGGTGTCACCGCAACTTGTAATATCTACGTCCTGTACCAAACGTCTGGATATGACTGGCTGGGAAAATAGGGAAGGTGTCATCCAAAATGAAGTGAATACATGGTAAAACAATAAAAGAAGCATACACTGACAGCTGGAAATTTTTGTTTTAAACGAATATCTGTTGTAATGTAAACTACATTCACGGGTCACAAGAAATGAAACTCAGAATTGATCAAATGATTAAGATAATGCAATGTTAAACAAACTCTCTAATTTCATCTTGCTAATTTAATCCATAAAAGAATAATACTTGAAGAACATATTGAAATGCAGAAACCAGTAATACTGAACTTCATAGATTTTAAAACAGCATTTGATAGCATACACAGAGATTCATTGTGGAGAATTTTAACTCTATATGGAAAACCATCTAAAATTGTCAACATCATTAAGGACCTCTACCATGGATGTGTTTGTGCAGTCAAAACAGAAGAAGAGATGTGTGAATGGTTCCACATTGAAATAGGCGTGAAACAAGGATGTATACTGTCTCCTTTGCTTTTTGGAATTGCAATAGACTTCACAATGAAAAAATGCTGAACAGGTAACACAAGTATTGATTGGGTACATGGGACCCAACTAGAAGATCTTGATTTTGTTGATGACATTACATCAGTAACAATGTGAATTCTATGCAAGAAAAAAAAACAGATATCCTGTCTTCACTGGCTAGCAACATAGGACTTGAAATTAACAAAACAAAAATAATGAAACTTCCCATTAATCAAAATGGAAAAATACACATAGAAGGGACAGATGTTGAAGAAGTCAGTCAATCTGCATACTTTGGCAGCTACATAGATCAGGATGATGACACCAGAAAGAATATGCAGGGATACTGAACAACTGACACAGGCCTGTACTTTTCATTATCTATTACAAGTAAAACAGAGCCAAACTATTAAACTTTGGTATTAGGAAACATTACAGTCAACAAATACTAATGGAATAAACCTTTCAGAAAGCACAGCCTGTTTAAAAGTAAAATTAACTGTTAGATGATTTAAACTTATGTCATACATGGCGAGGCTCTTTAAACCAGATTATGAATAGCAGTGTGGCATAGTGTGCCATACCTGTTGGAGACAATGGGTTAAAGATGGTCATGAAACTGTACAAAAAATGAAAGTCTGAAAGCATACAGAACATGAAAGTGTGAAAACATCAGTCTAATCTTCATTTTCAACATTTTTTATATAGGGTAAAAGGATTTATGTTGAATCAACTATTGTCCTATCCAGGATAGTTTTAATGAAAGTTTTTATTACTGGATACTTAGGGGCTGAAATCAGAGCAGCATCTTGCACTGCTGAAGGTAATTGAGCTTCCACTCCAGTCCAGAAGGTCTCAAAATTTGCAACAATTGTAGCTCTGAGGATTTATGGAAACATGTTTAACAATATTTGTTGCTTTTTTTTTCTTCTGTTAGTAACAAGATTACATGGTGACAACAAATGATATTACAAACATGAGACACTAATGCTGCTGCAGTGTTTAGTAGTATAGAAGTACTTAACACTTTATATATATAGAAGTACTTAACACTTTATATTATACTCATCATTTAACTCTTCCCATGCCATATGCACAATTGTGCAGATTTCCGATTAGTCAAGTTTGGGCCGAAATCACAAAACTGAAGTTTAGTTCATTTAAGTGTAAAAACCGATTCAAATTTTGGTTCGTATATTATCTGTGCATGTCAGAATTACCCAGCATTCTTTTCACTTAGCATGGGTAGCCAGCAGCCATATTTTCAATGTCTCTGTTCAATTTTGTGAATATTTTTCTAACTTGAGTCGAAAATGGACATGCCCTCTGACAAGACAAGTGTTACTGGATGTGCCCCAGTTAGGTCTCAACCAGAAAGACAGGCCAAAGTAGGTGCTAAATGGTTATTTCTGACATTAATGTAGAAGTACTTTAACACTTGATATTATATCCATCATTTAATGATGAATTGCTTTATCACTTGATATTATATCCATCATTTAATGTAGAATTACTTTAAAACTTGATATTATATCCATCATTTAATGTAGAATTACTTTAACGCTTGATATTATATCCATCATTTAATGTAGAATTACTTTAACACTTGATATTATATTCATCCTCATCAATATTCTATTTTTTTTTTCCTCCTGTGAATTACTTTTCATACTGTGTCTTGTTATTGTGACATACCATCAGTCCTTCATTTTCAAACTGTAGCAAACATTATCAGTGATAAATAATATAATACTATGATGAAAAGAATATAAGGAAATAAATGTCAAACTTTTCAGCTTGTTTCTGGCATAATAATAACCTCTGAACACTGAAGGTCTTGACAGCATTGCATTTCCTACTTTTATATCATGAAGTTACAACAAAGCAAAACTTGCTAGTCTATAACTTCAAGAATGTGTTCTTTGCTTTCAGTAAATTGTGTTACACAGAATCAAAAATAGCAAAAAGGTAACACAAATAAACATCAAAAGCAAAGAATATGGACTGGAAATTAATATTAGAAAGACAAAGTTCATGCCAATCAGCATGGAAGAACAAAGACCAACTGTAAGTACAAACCAATGTAAACACACTAAACAAGTGACAAAATTCATATACTGTGACACACAATAACAGACAACAGGAACTACAGAATTGAAATAACAGACAAATAGGAAATGCCAAATGTATAATTAACAAAATGAAAACAGTCTTTACAAAGAGGCAGATATTATAGCAAGTGAAGCTGAGAGTCATTACATGTGTTCCTGCTATGTGTAGAGTCACAGTTTCTCCATGGTTCAGAAATATCTTCTTACATTTTACATCCTTCCCGTGTTGTTAAAAGTCACTTAGGGCTCACATGTTAGTTGGCCAGGTTTTTCTGTCCTCCACGAGCTTCTCAACCTGATCAAGGGGTTTTATGCCTGCTAATGTGGCCTATTTTAGCAATGTCCTTTTTAGAGTTTCATGTGGTTGACCTCTTTTTCTTCAGCCTGTTGTGTTCCACTTGATAGCTTGTTTGGGGATCCTCTGATTGTTTCTTCTTATTACATGACCAACATATGTCCATCTTCTTTTTCTGATCACCCATGAGACAGGTTGCTGTTTGCTCATCTGTCTTATCTCTGTGTTGTTCTTGAATTTGTTATACTTTATACTGAGTATTTTCCTTAGGAATTTGTTTTTGAAAGATTCTAATTTCTTGTCTATTTCTTTAGTTGTTTTCCAGCTTTCACAAGAATAAATAAAGGTGGATATTACATTTGAATTGAATAATCCTAATTTGGTTTTTGTGTTTATAACTTTTGAATGCCATATGTTCTCAAGATTTTTGAAAGTCAATGCTGCTTTTGCAATTTGAATTCTAACTTCCTTTTTTGTGTCCCCATCCTGGTCTATGTAGCTGTAAAGGTATGCGAATTGGCTGAGTTCTTCAACAGTTGTTCCTTCTACGTATATTTTTTTTTTTCGCAATTAATGAGAAGTTTCATTATTTTTGTTTTTCTTTGTTAATTTCAAGTTCTATTTTACTAGCCAGTGAAGACAGAGTATCTGTTTTTTCTTGAATTGATCTCACATTGTCACTGATAAGAGTTATGTCAAAGTCAAGATCTTCCAGTTGAGTCCCATGTACCCAATCAATGCCCGTTTTACCTATGTAGCATTTTTTCGTTATGAAGTCTATTGCAATTCAAAAAAACAAGGGAGATAATACACATCCTTGTTTCACGCCTGTTTCAGTCTGGAACTATTCATTCAATCCTTCTTCTTTGTTGACTGCACAAGCATATCATTTGTAGAGATGCTTAATGATGTTGACAATTTTAGATGGTATTCCATATATTCTTAAAATTCTCCACAGTGATTCTCTGTGTATGCTATCAAATGCCTTTTTTAAAGTCTATGAACTTCAGCATTAATAGTTTTTGCTTTTCAGTATTTTCTTCAAGTATTATTCTTAGAGTAAAGATCTAGTCGAGACAGCTTCTCCCTTTTCAAAATCTTGCTTGTTCTTCTCTCATTGCAGTATCCACTATATCTTTAAGTCTATCCAGAATAACTTTCAAAATACTTTTGACGCAGCTGATAGTAAGGTTACTCCTCTCCAGTTATTGTAGTTGCTAAGGTTGTCTTTTTTTTATATTTTAACAATGATTCCTTTTTTCCATTTAGAAGGGACCGTCTCTTATTTCTAAACTTTATTAAACATTCTCTGCAGTTGGTTCATGATGTCACTGTTAATAGTTTTTAACATTTCAGCTGTTATTTCATCTTCACTTGCAGCTTTGGTGTTAGCCATTAGATTCACTGCTGTTTCAATTTCATTGAGTGTAATTTCATCTAGTTGACATTTAGTTCTGGAACTGGTAAATCAGTTTCAAGATTTATTAATTCATTTGCATGTGGTCAATTAAGTATTTCTTGGAAGTATTCGGCCTATCTTTGCTTTTGGTCTTTACTTGATGTTAATAGGATGCCAGTTTTGCTAAAAATTGGTCTTTCTTTGGATGCAATAGTATCTGTTAGCCTTTTTTGTATGTTATATGGAGTTTTGCTGTCTCCTGTTTTTGATGCCTTCTCTGCTTTTTTCACCATATTGGCCATGTATTCTCTTTTATTCCTTCTAGCTGAACTTTTAACTTTATTGTCTGGTTCTTTATACATTGCTTTTGCCAAATCTTTTCCAAGATCTGTCTTTACATTCAACATGGCTAATTTGGCTGCGTGTCTTTTATGTATGTATTTCCATGTGTTATCTGATATTCATGCTTTTCTACTTTTTTTTTTTTTTTTGCAATACTGCACTTGCTTTTGCTCCTGTGATTATGGCTGTGCTATAATAATTCCATAAATCATCTATAGCTGTCTTTTCCACCTCACTGAGTAGACTCTTTTGAAAACAAATGCCTAAGGAAAATACTCTGTATAAAGTGAAGCGAATTCAAGAACAATGCAGTGATAAGGCATATGAGCGAACAACAACCAGTCTCATGAGTGATCAGGAAAAGAAGATTGACATATACTGGCCACGTCATGAGAAAAAACAATCAGAGAATCCCAAAACAAGCCATCAAGTGGAACACAACAGGCTGAAGAAAAAGAGGTCATCCAAGTAAAATGTGTCCTCTAAAGAGGACATTGTTAAAAGAGGTAAAATTAGTAGGCATAAAATCCCTTGATGAGGTTGAAAAGCTTGCCAAGGACAGGAAAACTTGGCAAACTACCATGTGAGCCCTATATGATGTTTAACGGCACAGGAAGAATGTAAGATATGAGGTTGTCATAAAAGTTAAAGAAAATTCAAAATTTGTGGATGATATACATAAGAAGGAGTAAGAAATCAACTGAACATAATGAACAAAAAAAAGGTCTTATATATAACATTGGGACACTGCTAGTATGTAATAATAAAAGATGGAAAAAGTAGTCTGGACCATGTATGGGAAGGGAGATGTGAATATGTGACATGTAGACAAAATAACATTATATCATCTCATTCAGAAAATGAAATAAGGGAGTGATAATTATTTTTTCTTAATATCTTTAAAATAATTCTAAATAAACAGTTTTAAAAAACTGTTTTTATAAAACGTAATACTGATTCTGCACTCGAGTAAAGAGAAATGCAGGTGGTGAACTTACCTGAAGGTAACATTTCCAACATTCTGACTTGGTGCTTTCCATATCATCTGTAGTTGTTGGACTTTTGTTCCAATTTTGTGAGTAACCATGTTCTACGGAAACAAGATTATAAAAATTATACACTTCACACCAAAGAGTTATGAACATTTAAAATCACTGTTTTCTGTTTTAGCCATGGCTTGCCTTTTTATTAGTTCATATCATTATATCTACTGTTTTATCAGTTATTTCATCATCTGAATTTTCTGCAATCACTTGAATACAAAAAGGTAGTGCCATGCCATACAGGGATCTGGAGATACAGCATTAGTATCAATATTTTCCTTCATACAGTATTAGTATCAATATTTTCCTTCATACAGCATTAGTATCAATATTTTCCTTCATACAGCATTAGTATCAATATTTTCCTTCATACAGCATTAGTATCAATATTTTCTTTCACACAGCATTAGTATCAATATTTTCCTTAATACAGCATTAGTATCAATATTTTCCTTCATACAGTATTAGTATCAATATTTTCCTTCATACAGTATTAGTATCAATATTTTCCTTCATACAGCATTAGTATCAATATTTTCCTTCATACAGTATTAGTATCAATATTTTCCTTCATACAGTATTAGTATCAATATTTTCCTTCATACAGTATTAGTATCAATATTTTCCTTCATACAGTATTAGTATCAATATTTTCCTTCATACAGCATTAGTATCAATATTTTCCTTCATACAGCATTAGTATCAATATTTTCCTTCATACAGTCAGTGCATCAAAGGGTGACATGGTTAGTGTCATGCCTGGGTGCATTTACTTCTCCAGCTCCAAGAGGAGCTAGATACCAGTTTCAACAACCAGTGACTGGAGCACCCCCAGTGAGACTTCATCATGAGAGACAATTGGCACTAACCAATAACCACTTTGCTACTGAGGCAATGCAATGGTACATAACGTGATAAAATTTCACATTTTGGAATAAGACTCTATCACCAGATATGTAAATCTAGTACTGCATGTTAAAATAATGCTTACAGAAAACTGTTTGAATCATGGCCATGTGTTCACTTTGAAGAGAACTGATACTTCACCTTGTATCCTCCAAAACATGTCTGAGCCTTCAACTTGTCTGTGGGGTAATGCACAAACTGCCCCACTATTTCTTCTTGGTTTCCTGTATCTCTAAATGCTCCAACTTCAATGCCATTAAACCATCGCTTCCGGGAACTTGGGTCTTGAACTGTTACTGGACACAAAATGAACAATATTTAAGTCAACATTCTGATCTCCTTAAATCTGTACATTGCTGTCATAGAAACTATATATATATATATATACACACACATGTATAGGACGAATCTGTAATTCACACATGTAAAAAATTTAGTCATATATTTGCAAATGGAGCAAACCATATAATAAGCAATTTAATATGGCCTTGTGAACTCATGCAGCTGTTCTAACTGTAGGAAAAATATGCTTTACTTGGTTCTCCTTCTTTGATCTATAAATAAATTAATGAAATATCTCAATTAATCAGCAGTTTTATCTCAGCAGCTACATAGACCAGGATGGTGACACCAGAAAGGATAACTGCAAAAGCAGCATTGACTTTCAAGAATCTTGAAAACATATGACATTCAAATGTTATAAGCACAAAAACCAAATTAGGATTATTCAATTCAAATGTAATATCCACCCTCATTTATGCATGTGAAAGCTGGAAAATAACTAAAGAAGTAGACAACAAATTAGACTCTTTCGAAAATAAATACCTAAAGAAAATACTCAATATAAAGTGGAACAAATTCAAGAACAACACAGAGATAAGACAGATGAGCAAACAACAACCTGTCTCATGGGTGATCAGAAAAAGAAGATGGACACATGTTGGTCATGTAATGAGAAGAAACAATCAGAGGATCCCCAAACAAGCTATCAAGTGGAACACAACAGGCTGAAGAAAAAGAGGTCAACCACATGAAACTCTAAAGAGGACATTGCTAAAATAGGCCACATTAGCAGGCATAAAACCCCTTGATGAGGTTGAGAAGCTCGTGGAGGACAGAAAAACCTGGCCAACTAACATGTGAGCCCTAAGTGACTTTTAACAACACGGTAAGGATGTAAGATGTAAGAAAAGACCACTTACATGCATTTCAGATCTTGAAATTTAAAGTTCTGATGTATAAAAATCCATTACAATATTCATCATTACTCACTATCTTCACAGATATTCACATTGTTTGTAGTTAATTCTGAAATGCCACAGAAATGCCCAGCTGCTTCATATTGCTTCCTCCCTTGTCTTCTCCTTTTCTTTAACATTTTAAGTAAACATGCACACACATAAAACACAAAATACCCCCTCCCCTCACCCACCTCTCTCTCTCTCCATTCAAAGAACCTGTGCATACAAACCTTTTTCTAAATGTGCATCAGATTTAAACCACTTCATCACTCACTTTTCCTTCTCATGTCCCAGCTTCATTTTCATTCATTCCCTCCTACCTCTCCTACTTCTACTTCATCTCTGCTCACCAGTCATCTCTGCTCACCAGTCATCTCTGCTCACCAGTCATCTCTGCTCACCAGTTATCTCTGCTCACCAGTTATCTCTGCTTACCAGTTATCTCTGCTTACCAGTTATCTCTGCTCACCAGTCATCTCTGCTTACCAGTTATCTCTGCTTACCAGTTATCTCTGCTTACCAGTTATCTCTGCTCATCAGTTATCTCTGTTCACCAGTTATCTCTGCTTACCAGTTATCTCTGCTCACCAGTTATCTCTGCTTACCGGTTATCTCTTCCTCTGGATGGTAGGTTTGAGAGGAGAAAGTAATGTGAATAGGGCATGGTGTTTTCTGTGTCCCTATGCCCCTGTGTTTGGGGTACCTGGTCCAGCATGTACTTGTAGGGGCTCCACTAGGGTATCCAGAACCTACAGATGGCTATCATTTTAAATTCACATATATATGAATGAGTTTAATAACTTAAGCAGTTTTTAATCTGCCATCTGCTGATATCTACATACTACACTCAATGCAAGAACTGTAAATTGATAGCTAATCAGTTTCTAACGTGAAGGATATCATCACATTCACTTGGCCCTAGCTTAACGTGAGCATCTGCCACAGTTGAGTATAGAGAACAAAAACTGAAATTATCAGTCTGCATGGTAAGTATATGAGAGCAAGGTTGCTAGTGTGTTAAAGGTAAACTGGGACACTCACATGAACATCAATGCACTCTAATGGATATCAAGCCTAAGCTCACAGCTGGTATTTTAAAACATATAGCTCGTAAAAATCTTTAAATAGTCTAGCTTTGCTGTGTATAATGGGGATGTAGAACTGTTGTATAACTACTTACCATCTGTTACAATGGCCATGAATCAAAACTGTTATAGCAATGTGACCACGCAGGGCACAAACATCTGTGTTCATTTTATGCATTTTTGTTTATGTTGTTGGCAGAGGTGTATCTAGGGTGAAACAGGTGGGGTACACACAAAGGTGCAAAAATATGTGGGCCATAATTTGTGTTAAAACTGAACAAATCCTTATCCCATATGTAAAGTAGAATTTTTTTGCATTTTGCATTTTTAACATAACTTTTTTTTTTAATTTGCTGTTGGTGCCACCATCAACTACACCTCTGCGTGTCCCTGTATTTAGATGACACGCCCATGACACCACAGATAACTCATTAGTAAATGATTGGCCTACGCAGATGTGGCTGTCTTGTGAGTTCATTGTGCACTTTGCACTCAAACTACACTGCGTTTGCAATGTGTTTGCTAAGTCTGAAATTCACATCCCAAAGGTTGTATCAAATGATTTTCCTGTAACTGTAAACTTCTTCGTGGATTCAAATAGTGAGTGAAACTACAGTGGCTTTCTTTGATAGCTGAAGCTGATTTAATAAGCAGGTTTCTAAACTAGCTCCACCACTTTGGGGGGGAAAATATGGATCTTTAACCGGCAAGTCATAGCAAAAGTACGACTTGGAGGCAAGACATGACCTTTAGCCACTGCTCACTGATCTGGATGACAGAGCGATCTTTCTTACTATCTGTCACAGAACAGAACAACAATAACAACACACCAGTTATATAGATTGAGGAAAGCAGCTCAGACAAAAACATGAATGAATGAAGGAACAGTCATGTTAGACAGTCATTGCGCTGTTTGTATTTGCTTTACTGTGTTGATATATTCATGATATGCTTGTTTATTTATTAGGGAAAAAAATAGTACGGATTCACAAAATTCTTTATCGGGATCTGTTATACATAGGCGTCTTCATATAACGTGTCCTTTCCAGATCACTGTAACTCTCAATGTCTCCCCGAATGCAATGCGGTCTTGCACAAATTGACCAGCGCCGAGGCTATGACATATTCAGATTATCCGTGATGCCCTGGGTCCCCTATAAGTCACTTCACTTATTTATAGCATGAGGCCAGTGTTACATGAAAGAAAATTATACAATACCCTGGAGCTTATGGAATGTTACTCCTTCACGATACACGCATTTAACATGATACTGTACAGGCTAAATATAGGTCTCCGTTTATTTAGTTGTAAAATTTGGCCGTTCAGTTCATTACTACTGCATTAAGGCAGGAAACTCTCTGATGTAGAGAGCAAAACAGGAACACACTTCTCAGATCGTCAGAGAAGTACCCCCGCCTCCCCCACCCCCCTCAGGCAACCGTTTCGGCCCTTTAAACTTCTGACGCTCTGATAGGGGGAGGGGGTGGGCCTCTCTTGATCATGACTCCCAGAGGTCTGTGAGATGGATTATAAAACTGTTTCATGAGGCTGAGATACTGCTCGAACGTTCACGTCTGTAATGTATCAGCGTTCCTGTTTGTTCGGTGGATATACTGCTGTGATCAAGTCCTTAACTGCGCTTCGCGTATATCACGCTTGGCGATTTTGTACAACCCTGAGGGAGGTGGAAATACGAGCCGCTCTTGCCACTGAGACAGTACAAAATGTTATCTTCCATTTATGTTGCCTTGATCATTGTTACTGTACTGTATAGCATTCACGGGTCAGTTTCAATAGTTCTCCACGTGTGTGCCATATCCAGAACGAGGCCTTCCCTGCTGTTTCTGCGAACCTCTTCAGCGGAATTTCTGTGTCATGACCTCGTTTCTTTCCGGGTGTCATGATCCCTCGTGTCTACTGAACTATGCTTTCAAATACTTTTTTTTTTAGTGCAAGTTATAGCAGTTCGTTAGTACGCTGTTCTCTCGTGGCTAGACGACCGTTCGTCCTCCAAGTCCGTGGTTCGAATCCCAGGTAGTTCTCTTGTGATTTTTCTTTCTCTCACGTCTCACTAAAGTGCTTTGTCTACGATTTTTTCGAGGTCTAATCCTACAAAACTATGATGCTCTCTCAAAATCCATTTCTTGGTTTGAGATTTACATAAATTTTGTTATATATATATATATATAACGGAAGCAATATCTGGTGGAGACTGAGTCACAACAAGTAAAAATGTATCATATTTGAAAAAGTAGGAGTTGGAACAGAAGAAAAAAATACCAGTAGTAATATAAGGAATGTCTCCAAAGCTCTGCTCTACATTCCTCATTATTATGTTTTCATCATGTAAAGCTTATCTGCGTCTTTCACACAATCACTAAGACAGAAATCTACTGCAGACTGCTCTGCTAGCCTCTTACGAACAAACTACTTTCTCGTTAGCTGATATGGATTTATTGTATTAGTTATTCCAAATTATAAAGATCAAATCTTTTTATACAGACTTGGGGTTTTTTTTTTTTTTTGCTGTATTCTGACTAGATTATCTCTGAACTTTGTGGTTTATTATCTAAGCAGATCTATTTTTTAATGAAGCAGATACAAGTTTTTAAACTCTTTTTGTTTTTTAAATTCCCCCCCCCCCTTTTTTTTTAAGAAAGAAAATTAAAAGAGAAACCAACAAACAAACAAAATGAACTGACTAGGAAAGATGAACAGAATTTTTGTTGTTGTTGTTGCCGTTTGTGGCGGCTGTGGTGATGGTTTATGGTCGAATATTATTTATACAAACAGTTAATAACACTATTTGTTGTTTTACATGTGAGTAAGTAGGTAACATTCCCGTTTCCATGCCAGGCATATTTGGGATACGGTGTTAGGCCCGTATTTCCAAGACCGTCGGCACATGAAAGTGTGATATGGTCAGTATCACGCCTGGCCCGGATGTATCTTTCCAGATTTCTCTGGTACGCATTTTTTAAGAGACTGAGTGGACCCCGTGGCCTTTTTTTAAAAATGTGATGGTACCAGAGGGAAAAAAAAAATTATCCCCTTCGCTGGGACTTGAACCTGGTACCACCTGATTAGTAGACCAAGCGCCTAGCCACTCGGTCAACCATGCTCATGTCAAAGAACAACAAGTAAAGCTATCTGTGTCTTTCACTCAAGTCACTAAGACGGTATGATACACTTTACTAACACAATACTCACTTACCCATAGAGCTCAGGAGCAGAAAAACGAAACCCGAGATGAGCATCCCAAGTGCTGGCATCGTTTTTGCTGTATGTTTTCTCTGCAGATTGAAGAAAAAGGTAGGAAGTCTAGTCTTGTCGTGGGAACCGAAGCCTTCACAGTGTTAATGTGGAACTTCGAGTCCCGGCGGCGAGAAAAGGTGGGCAGGTCTAGAAGCTGGCAAATATTTATAGGCGGTGTCTGACCTTGACAAAGCTTTCTAAACTGATGTAGACTAATGTGCTACAAATAAAACACGCTCCTGTGTGTAATCTTCTAATATGAATGGTCTCTGCTTCACTTGTTACAATCGCAGTAATTTGTTCCAGATTCTTAACAAAGAAAAATAAGATTTTACTTAAAATGTGGTTAGAAAAAAAACTAAGAAGTAAAATTATACAACCTACCAGTTTTAAATATAAAGAGTTACACTGGTCTAGTACCTTGTGCAGAATATTTGAAATTGTTGATATGGGGACTGGCTAGCGTTGTCAAATGGTCCAGGGTTCGAATCTCCAGCTGAGCGGGATTTTTTTTATCCGACCAATACGGCCCAAAGGTCAACCCAGCCTCGTAAAATGGGTACCAAGGAAAACCTGGGGAGGAAAGGAACTGGCCACCCTACCTCATACGCTGATGGCCCAGTATAATGAGGTCTCTAACGCTTCATCCCATACGGCATTTGCTATGAGGTTATCTTTATACATACGAGTATATTGCCTACTTGATAATACAAAGTAATACACGTAGAAAACAACGCTAGTGTCTCTTTTTTTCTACTTATAAGTAATCGGAGCATGTATTATATATAAGTAGAAAAAAGTGGCAGATGTCATTTTTGTGTGTTTGTTGCCAAACATAATATTGCATCCATCCATGTTCTAGGACAGTCATCATCCAGTATGTCTAAAGTTGTCTTGCAGAGCAGCAACATATTCTCTCCATTTCTTATGCAACTGGGTCAATCTTTGTATATTGCTCGAGATAACAGATGTTTCCTGTTGTAATGAGACTTGAGGATTATGTTGCTTGTAGTCAACAGACTTCAGGATTCTGTTTCTCGCTGTCATGACACTTGGGAATTCTGTTTCTTGTTGTCATGAGACTTGAGGATTCTGTTTCCTGTAGTCATGAGACCTAAGAACTCCGTATTTTCTAAGTAAGTTATTATTAAAAAGGTTCAGAAAAATCTCAAAGAATTTTCTTACTGCTGTACGCAATACTGTACGTGCGATTATTTCGTACATATTAAATTTCATGAGAGTTTGGAGAAGACTGTCTTGAAAGGGTACATTATGGGAAAATGAAAGAGAGGAAGACCAAGGCGACGATGGTAACAACACACTGTTGATGATTTGCGAATGGAGGCATCAGCAGCAGGCCATCTTGCTTTTAACTGAGAGGCCTTCAAGAGAGCTGTTAGGAATGAAAAGTTCCACAAGGGACATATGAATGAATGAATGAATGAATGAATGAATGTGAGTGACGTGGCAGATTGAATCCTCATACATTCTTAAAAAGCAGAAGATACTGGAATGAATATCTTAACTTCTTCACGTTGTAGCCTCCAAATCTAACTCCTGGTTATTTTATCTATTTCTCTCATTATATTTTCACTGAACAGTAAAAACAAATCTGGTGAATGAGCACAAAAAAAAATTGCCTAAACCCTTGCTTTAGTTGCTGATATTTGTTAATCATATCTGTCATCTTTACAGATGATAAAACAGGAAAACGGAGAACATGTAATAAGGTATCATAAGTGAATAAGAAAATGACAGACGAAAGGGACAGGGCGTGACCAAAGGTGCTCCGATTACCTGTTCTGCGGTGCTTAAATTCCTGGCAGTTACATGTACCTTTACCGTACGAGCGAAGGCGCTGTGACGTAATCGTGTTTCGTGACTAGGCGAAATTATTTCCAGCAGGCAGAGAGATGCTACAGCGCGGAAAAGTTCCACCGTACCGATAACGTTAGTGCTGTTTCTTTTCAGAAACCGTACCTATAACTTCAGTGCTGTTTCTTTTCAGAAACCTCCAGCAAAATAATAGTTTCCAGACATGCAGACTTACCTGCCTTTTCTTTATCCCTGTTCATATACTGTGAATCTAGTGAAGTCCTGTATTTTATGGGAATCAGTTGTGCGTGATATCCTGTTTTGTTTTCCATTCAGTGACACCCACGTGTGTAATCTAGTAGGTCATGCCGTGTATGTAGATATTCTCTTGTATTACAATGCAATTTATCCACAGCATGGTCTGCTCTTCATACAGCTGGGTCGAGTGTAGTGCCCCCACAGTCTGAAACTGTCTGAGGGACAGCGTCAATACTAATTCGGACAATTCTACTCATAAACATGCCATTTCTATAGTCGACTGTCACGTGCCATTTCTATAGTCGACTGTCACGTGCCATTTCTATAGCTTACTGTCACATGCCATTTCTATAGTATACTGTCACATGCCATTTTTATAGACTACTGTCACATGTCATTTCTATAATCTACTGTCACATGCCATTTCTATAGACTACTGTCACAAGTCATTTCTATAATCTACTGTCACATGCCATTTCTATAGACTACTGTCACGTGCCATTTCTATAGCCTACTGTCACATGCCATACCTATAGCCTACTGTCACATGCCATTTCTATAGCCTACTGTCAACCAGTACATACCGTCGAATGTCACTGTATTATTACAGCGGTTTCGGCCATTCAGTGCGGTTAAAAGCCCCGTATAATGCCATTTTTGCCTATTCCTACTTCTTTAATTCACACTGACCTGAATTCTCCACTGTTCTGTCAAAGAATTTCAGGAAGCGTTCTCTTCGAGCGGCAGAGAAAGATATTAACAGACTTTTAAAACACTAGAAAAGAGAATAACAGCATTTGAAATGTTATAGAAGGGCATTTAGAATATCATGGACAGAACGAAAATCAAATAAAGAGATATTGAAAATGGGATTAGGTGTAGCAGAAAACTGGCGCGTTAACACTATAGAAATTAGAGAAACAATATTTTGTTATAAATAGGAAACTAGGAGCCTTTGGTACGGTAAAGTAAGATAGTACGTTGTTCTCTCGTAGCTAGATGGCTGCTCGTCCTACCTGAGTCCGTATTCGAATCCCAGGTAATTCTTTTGTGATTTTTTTCTTTCTCTCACGTCTCAAAGTGCTTTGTCTACGATTTTTTTTCGAGATCTAATCCTACAAAACTGTGTTCTCTTACTTTATAGAAATTAGAAAGCTAAGATATGACGGCCACATCAAGAGACACATTAGCTTGAAGAGGTTGATAGTAGAAGGCATAGTGCCCGGCAAAAGAGAAAAGGGATGACCTCGCCGCAGATGGACTCGGAACATCACGGAAAGTCTGAATGTCTCACTGCAAGACGCCGGTCAACTTGCTCAAGACTGTATTGCATTCAGGGAGGTTGCGAGAGGGACAATGTTCTAGAAAGGACACGTCACATGACTGAATGAATGAATGAATGAATGAATGAATGTGAATCTAATCGCTACTTCTCAAGCATTCCGAATAAAGAAAAAGGCAATTCGGCACTTTCTCCATATTTTCAACATGATCAAGACATGTTCCTCAATGTGCTTTCAAGGTGAGTTACCACAAAACTGTGGACTTTACACTAGTGAACGTTTTTTTTTTAAAATATGCCCTCTTAAATACATACACAAAACGAACTGCTGTAAGCAAGCTATAAGGACGGCAGAAGACATCTGGATTTCAGGATCTTATAGTCATCGTGAAAAGTTTTATTTTCTATTTAATTTCTCTGACTTATCAGTACCAATAAAAAACAATGCGGTATAAGACTTATTGAAGCCAGAACACGCATAACATTCGGCACTGCCTTAATAATGTCCCCTTTTGACCTAATTCGAGAATAATCTGTTTGGGAGATGAATCTAGATACTATTATTATGTGTAATAATACATCACTGCTCTTAAAATACCAGGCACTTTTTAAAATGCATTAATTGTATTACTTCACAGTGACTGCTTCTTATTATCTGGGACAATGGTTTTCAACTTTTTTTTTTCCTTTGCACCCTTTTCACCGCAGAATGTTACTCCCTGCAGCCCTACCTACTCCTTCCTTCACCCTTTCCAAGAATTTTCTGAGAAGCATCCCAAATAATATTCCAACAGTCGAAGTCTGTCAATCTGTGGCTCCAGTTCCGCATTCCCGGCTGAGAACCGCTGATCCTGCAGAAGTCATTCAGACGCATTAAAAAATATTCATGATTTCGCAGACATCTGTGTGTATAATATAGAGAACTGAATTGTCTGGTGTTCATCAGTGCCACTAACGTATGTTCTGCCAGATGAAGAAATGACAGACTTTGAATAATAAACAGAAAGATTCTAAGAAATTTGAAGAAAAAAAAACCCCCAGTGTCCATTTGTAGAGATAAGAGAAATGATGGCTGTGGTAAAACTGGTTCAATGTTATTTATGGTTACCTCTGCCTACCTTTACATCTATTTATAGGCTATCCAATCATGGAGCACTAAACCCTAGGATATCTCGTTCATGCAATTTCAGAAAATAATATACTCCCTTGAAATTCTGAACCAACCACACAGTACTGATTTATTTATTCGATCTATAGTGCTAATTTTAGTTTCTAATTTTCAACCTAGCAACGGAAATTAGATCTGCGTTTCTGACTAACTTGTGCATCCGATTTTATCCTTGAGATATCAGCACGTGTCAGCCGAGTTTTAATGTACTGCCGAGCAAATAAATTTAATGATCTCCATTCGGTTAGAAATACGAGCTGACTGGAAGATTGTGGAATTTTTTTTCAGATAACAGCCATTTATAACGGGTCTGCGTTGGCTCTGTTCACGAGACGACAAGAGCCATCTTTATTTGAGTGTTAATTTAAATAATCACAAAAAAACGCAATAATTGTTTAAATGTTTTAGAGTCATCACAACCATACACCGGACCGGATCATATCATTTCACAACCGTACACCGGACATGAATCATGTCCTCACAGCTGTACACCGGTCACGAATCATGTCCTCACAACTGTACACCAGACACGAATCATGTCCTCACAACTGTACACCGGACACGAATCATGTCCTCACAACTGTACACCGGACACGAATCATGTTCTCACAACTGCACACAGGTCATGAATCATGTCCTCACAACTGTACCTATGAACACTGGTCTCATCCATGCATGGACGATTTCAACTTGTTAATGTGTTCTTTCTTAACTAAATGTTACTAACGTGTGCTATACAGCCCAAACTAATGTGACAGCAGAAGTATTAGATACACAGATTTGGGAGTGAAGTGCTAGTACCTTCACATTTCTAGCCCACTACAGCATTTGAAGTAAGGATGCTAGCGTCTGTCCTGGCTGCTTTTTATAATCCTAGAGAAACCTCCAAGTACTTTTATTTTTAGTTGATTGATTCCGATGCCAATGGGTCCGAAAAAAATTCTGCCTGAGTGCGAAACTGAACCATGTACATTCTGATATATACACATAATTGTTAGCAGAGAATGAGAGAGCTAGCTTGAGTTTAATATCAGTTGTTCTTTTCTTAAATCTAACTCGGGCAACGTGTGGTTATTCTCAAATAACGAGTTTCAGCACTACATGCAAAATGGTTATGAAAAAAATGCATAATGTGACCATTACATCTTGCATTATCACAAGCATGTAATTTCAGACGCCATTATAAAAAAGGTCACAAAAGGATTATTAGGACAACCGGCAAACGTCTGCAACCAGTCAGTTTCAAGAAAGCCGATTATCTGCCCTGCTAGATGTCCCGTATACAGCACAATGGTTTTATAATTTTACAATAGCATTCCTTTTGTCTCCAAATTTTTCAGAAGACAGGTAACAGCAGGGACTACTTAACCACCACATTACTCCCCACCCCCTTCCCTGCTCCCAGCCAACTGTAGTATGGGCCTTTTCCATCTCCGTTCTATACTGTCCATCCCCTGATATATGATCTGATTTCCCTTAGTTATGATCTCTGCTATTACTATATAACTTTATGTTACACAATCAAATCTTTACTGTTACTATATAACTGTGTTACACAGTCAAAAATCTCTACTACTGCTACATAACTTTATGTTACACAGTCCAAAATCTCTACCATTATTATATAAATTTATGTTACACAACCCAAATCTCTACTATTACTATATAACTTTATGTTACACAGTCCAAAATCTATACTATTATTATATATCTTCTTCTTCTTTTTCTTCTTTAGCTTTCCGAGCCATTAAGGCTCATTGCTGGAGATAAAGTTCCCCTCCATTCTTCTCTATTCCTAATCTTTTCTCTCCAGTTGGTGACACCAATTTCTTATATATCCTCTTCTATGTTGTCTTTCCATTTCTGTCTTGGTCTACCCCTTGTTCTTGTTTCCTTCATCTCTTGTTCATACATAATTTTCGTTTGTCTGTTCTCTTCCATTCTTTCTACATGCCCCATCTAGTGTAGTCTGTTCAGCTTCAAGACATCTAAAAATCTTTGGGATTTAAATAAGCTGTTCAGTTCTGTGTTCTTTCTAGCTCTCTATTCTATTTGGTATTCTTTATGGGGCCACATATTCTTCTTAGGATTTTGTTTTCAAAGATCTGCAGTTGTTGTTCATCTTTCTTTGTTGTATTCCACGTTCCTGATCCATACATGACGGCTGTTCTTATAGTTTTATAGATTGTTATTTTGGTCTATTGGGACAGGATTTTAGATTTTAATTGGTGTTGCAAGGCAAAGTATATTTTATTCCCCATCTGTACTCTGATTTTAATTCCCTCGCTTACTGTGTTGCTTCTGTTAAAGGTTGCGCTAGATGTTTGTGTGTTTCTGCTTTCTTAATAATCATCTCTCCAATATTTATATAACCTGGATTATTCTGCCTCTGGTCTCTTGATATTTTCATATACTTTGTCTTATCTTGGTTAATGGTCAAGACCACTTTTAATGCTACATCTTTCAGGTGTATGCAGGTACTGATGACTTCTTGCATAGTTTCCCCCACCTGGTCGATGGCATCAGCGTAGCCTAGTATTTTAGCTTGTTCTTCTGTACTGCTTTCTTCTTTCGCTTTTCTGATGACCTTTTCCAGTACTATGTTGAATAGCAATGGAGATAATGTATCACTTTGTTTTTAAACCAGCGGGTGCCTTGTCCTGGCATGACAGCTTACATACCCTGATCACCCCCAGCGGGAATTCTACTCCTGCCAGGCCCAACCCAGCTGGGAAGGTCTGCACGGGTAGGGGTCAGACGAAACTTGTACCCTGGTCCTCCAGGGTGGGGGGTGGAGCATGGGGCCAACGACCCCATCTCCATTAAAAAAAAAAGATTAGTGTTATGAAACAAATAGAGAAGCCTCGAAAATAACTTTATGTTACACAATCAAAATCTCTACTATTACTATATAACTTTATGTTACACAGCCAAAATACAGATGTTACGTCAATGTTATAGTTTTACTTTTCAACAACTTTATTTATTCGGTCATTTTCATACAACCAAGTACACTCTGCCATGTAGAATTATTTTCTCCCCTTGACGCTGGGTCACGTGTCTTTCTGGGTCACTAGGCAGCCTGCTCTGGTAGTCCCCCACTGGTAAGAGACAGTTCTCAAGACGAGTTTGATATCGCTGGTGCTCTTGGCGCTGTTAAATACAAACTTCTCGTATTTTAAGTACTGTCCAGTTAAACTAAATGAGCTGTTCTCTCGGTTCAGAAAAAAAAAAAAGCCGAACATGAAAGATTCTCAACGCGTAAAAGCTGATAATGGGATCTCGGCATAGAAGATAACGGGCTCTTGGTTTACAAGTTTAAGTGTACGCCGAACAAAAAGATTATAACACTTGAACAAAACTGGAACAACGCAAAAAAGACCAACACGAGGCACTGCTGTTCAAAAATTCGAAGCGATTTTGTCCAACAATGCTTGCAGTTCTTCGCTCTGGGCTATCAGTACTGTGTCGCCCGTGTATCTTAGATTGTTTGGGCAGTGCTCGCATTAACTGGCAGTTAACGGCAAGTTACCGACTTAACAAACAAACAAACAAGCAAAACCCGAAAGTTTTGGAGGGCGTGGGTTATTGTAATCAACTTATTCTATCAAAAACCTACTGGAGGATAATCTGGCAAGAAGACTGATGATGCTCAATCTGCACAATCCGCCAGTTTCGACTGGTTCAGTGTGTCGGCATTTTGTCAAGATTAAGTCTCGTCGCAAATAAAAAATCACACGAACATTTACTTTCCGCTTATGCTTGTAAAAATGTGTTTAATTTTACATTTTAAAAAATCAAGTACCGAATGCTGTACTGAGAAAACCGGTATTTCGGAAAGTACTTTTTACAAAGCGAAAGACAAATACAGTTGTAGCGGTTTAAAAAAAAATCCTATCGCCATCATTGGTTTAGTTCGTATCCTCCCAATGATATTCCAGGCATGTTTTCAAAGTGTCTCATAGTCCCTTCGCTATAGAGGGAGAAGAGGTCATGGGACAATCACATCCTTGCCGTACTTTTATGTTCTGATACTCTCCTGTTTGATTATCAATCCTGATTGTGTTTGTTTCCAGTATAACTCTCTTATGACTCTCAGGTCTTTTCCCGTCTATATTTATGTTGTCTACGACTTAACTTAATCTAACCCGTGGCTCTTACATTAACACTGTCTCACTATCAACACTGAATTAAAGGTAAAGGTAGTCCTGTCGTGCCTTAGAGGCATATAGGGATATGGTGTTAGTGGCCATATTTCCCTTGACCTTTCAGCACACTAGAGGGTGATATGGTCAGTATCACGCCTGGCCGCCTTTCCTTCCCTAACTCCAGAAGAAATCGGGTACCCATTTCTACAGCTGGGTGATCGGGGTGCCTCCGGCTGGATTCGAACACCCGACCTTCGCCATGAGAGACCAGTGCACTAACCACTTCGCCAGGAAGCCATTATTGAAAAAAAAACAAATCTTTAGACTTCTTTCAGTAGCGTTCAGCTTGCTTGCGGGAGCAGGGTCGAAGACCATAGTGTTGTTTTGTCCCTCTGGTAAATGCGAACAAGATTGTCTTAGCAACTGAAGTCCAAGTGTTGCAGCACAAACACCGTATCGAAATGTGATGGGTTACAGTCTCTAGTCTAAAGATCCGAATGGACCCAAATAAGAGAGTTTCTGGGTCAATCTTCTATGGCAAGCTCTGCTCCATTTGCCAGGATGAGCCGGATTTTAGGAGCACCAGTGAAAAGGTAGGACATCTGCTTCGTTGCTTCCCTGGTTGTCACACTGGCATAAATCATTCTTACTCCTGGATGCAGGCGATTTATATCGTTAGCAACATAATTGATCTATACCGCAGGCAATAGAACTGATCTATACCGTGAGTTTAACGTATGAAGTGTTTCAAAAGCTATATCTGAGCTTGGCCAAAACATATTTTTTTTTCTGTCATACTAAAATTGTAGCTTCTTGCAAACTTCTTGATACTTTCTGGCAACTGATCGCTTGGCTTCTGGTCAATGAAAACTACTTCCTAAAGCAATGTTGCCTAACCTTTTTTTTCTGGATCATGCCCAACCTCAACACCTCAAAGATTTTGATGCTCCCTTCCTCAGCACCCCCTCTCAACCAAGTTCCTAAAAAGCTATAATATAAATATGTTCTAAAACCCCCCACACAAAAAAAAAAAAAAATTAACTGCTCTCCTTGAGGTGTACGCCCCAATTTTGGAAACAATGTCCTAGAGAGGGTCGAGATGACAAATCATTTTTTTTTCTAACTATATACAACGCTTACTAACAGTTATGCAGAATTGGGAAACAGATACCTTTGCTCAAATGGACAGAGTCAGACATGAAAGACCCTTGTGTGTGTGTGTGTGTGTGAGCGCGCATGTGTGTGCGTGTGTGTGTGTGTCTCTGCCAGCTGAAATCTCTACGGATCCTTTAAACGATCTGAGGTTATAGGAGATAACAGAGGTATGTTTCTATCTGTGCAAATAAAAACCCGCTTTTAAAGATCTTATTCGTTACTTTTCGCACACTCTGTACTTACAAACCTGCACGCAGGCCGGGCAAGACGGGGGGGGGGGGGGGGGGGGAGAGAAGGCAAATCCTTCAGGCGTAACAGTTTTTATTTTCTCAAAACTTTTGGAGAATGGCACAAGGCAGGTGAATGTCAACTGGTTATGGAAGGTGTGGAAGAGCACTTTTCGTGGCAGCTTTTATCTTAACTGATCCTACCAATACCTGACTGCTATAAATGGCAAAATAAACAATGAACCACTTGTATTGGAAACTGTTTGATTTCACAGTCGCTTGAGTATCATTTTTTTCCTAATTAGGGCGAATTCTTCCCTTTCTTTGCTGCTGATTGAAAATCTCTCATAACTGCATTGTACATATATCCTCGAGTCTCAGATCTCGTTTACATCTTGACTCATCCCGTACCATCGTCGCTATAGTGCTAACTTCCGGTTACTGAGTTGCGTGCCATAGTCGTTATAGTGACAATTCATTTGTTTCAATAAAACAACCATATACATATATACATATTTCGTCCGCGTTTCCAGTGACACTTTTCAAAATGGTGAAAGAGTCCTTTGTTACGAGCGATGCCGAGCGAGAAAAAGAAAGAGAAACATCGAAATTTTTCAATTTTTGATGATGTAGATAGGGGTATGGACATGGTCTGTGACCACCCCACTGCTCTTGAATGTATCCCAAGTAGATCTAGACATGTTTAGACGACTGGAGAAGTAGTTAGGAGGTTATTTCAGACATTAATTTAGCGAGAATGCAGCACAGAATCACAATACGAGATCGATAAGTAGATCTAGAGATCTGAGATGGTAAGTAGTGTAGATCTAGACCTAGCCGATGGTGAGCTGGGCACAATCATTGTCTAAAAACATCACATTATTTCTTTTTTTCCTAAAAAACTCTGCATTTATGAAATTTTCATATATTTAGTTATACTTTTAAACATAATAAGTCCACGGAAGTACATGTAAATACTGTTTTTCCATTCCATTTTACAACTACATCCCCTAACATATCAGTACCCGCCCTTTTATTCCGGCACCAACTGAACGTCCGCGTTTCTTCTTGTGGCACGGGAAGAGTTGACCTCCTATCCATTTTTTTTTAAATCAGGTGGTTGTGCTCTGCTTATGCACTATACCCCATCCACTGAAGCCTTCTATTAAGATTATACCCAAAATTTCCTGGTAACATTGCCGACGTTCTGAGAAATGCAGTACTTTGACCCTCTCCTTTTATCTGAACAGTATGTATTCTACTGTGGTCTTTCTGGCGATGCGCTACCCACCACAAGTTGAGAAACACTGATTTGTTGATTCCGTAAAATCACCCGCTCGCACACACCGTGTGAATATGATGTGCAGAGTGAAAATAACGTGATACTGGAGTACGGCGTGACATTATCACAGCGCTCAGAGATCGTACAAAATGCAAAATTCATGTCAGATAAGAAAATATACTAGGTTATAAAAATATTATAATAAAATATTTTCTCACCTTTTGCACGGTAGATCTACAAGGGGAAAAAATACTGCTCCACAAGTATGTAACAGACAAACCAACTCCAGATCATGTAAACATCCGCTGTGCTTGTGTTTCTTCTCACAACCGCCTGAACTGTTGCGTGCTCTGGTTTGCGTTCCAAGCTTTAGCAGTGCAGTAGAACAGAAGCGCGGGGCGACCTTGCAAGTCTTTCCATCAAGGACCGTAAATAGTGCAGTATCACTGTTTATAAACCTACCCCTCCCTCACCTCACCGCCCCCCTTCTCCAGTTTACACCTTCACTGCAGCTTATTTTACTTCTAGACAGTGTTACAATACAGCTTCAAAGAAATGGAGGAACATATTCTGTTTTCAAGCAATAAACAGTTACACGAGCTGGCATGTCTACTTTGTTCTGTTAACCTCTTTACTAAGTTCAAATACAGGACACTGAATCAAATATGCGTGTTTGCGCGCGGGCGCGGGTGTGTGCGTGCATGCGTGGGTGCGTGCCTTAAGCTTTAAAAAATTGGCGGGGTGTTAAGTTTATATTTTAATTAAAAACTTTAATTAGTAGGTCAAGGTCGGAGCAACCGGTATCGAGGTAAACAGAATCTTTAAAAAAAAATCCCTCTGTTATATAACTAACTCTTGCTTAATATCCTGTTACATGTGCATAATGGTATTGTGCACAGCGTAATGGTGTACCCCAAGTCCACTCTCAGTAGCTAGTAATTATCCTTTTCTAGAGACCATTTTTCTCCCTAACAAATTTATAGTATAATTCAGTACACGAGTCACCCTTTCAAGCTTAGAAATCTATTGAAGAAGAAAACACTATAACTAACAACAACAACAACAACAGAGACCATGACAAGTCCAGCAGGAGTTCAAACCCATTGAACATCTATACCGAAGACAACAAAATCCAAAAAGTTAAAGAATTTAAGTACCTCGGTTGCGTGTTTACAGAAGATGAGAGGCTTGATAGAGCAACTGAAGTTAAAATAAATGTTGAATAGTGCTGGCAAGGCAGTTCGCCAATTTTTCCTGTTTTCTGGGAGCTTTTTAACCTAATCAAGGGATTTTATGCCTGTTAGTTTGGCCACTCATAACAATGACCTCTTTAGATTTTCCTGTGGTCAGCCTTTTTTTTCGACCTGTTGTGTTCCACTTATAAAGTGGAACACAACAGGTCACCTGAAACGATCAGAGAATCCTAAAACAAGCTATCATCACGTGACCAACATATGTCCATCTCCTTTTCCTGATCACCCATGAGACTGGTTGTTGTTCAGTCATCTGTCTTATCTCTGCATTGTTCTTGAATTCGTTCCACTTAATGGCGAGTATTTTCCTTAAGTATTTGTTTTCAAAAGAGTCTAATTTCTTGTCTATTTCTTTAATTGTTTTCCAGCTTTCGCATGCATAAATGAGGGTGGATATTACATTTGAATTGAATAGTCTTAACTTAGTTTTTGTGCTTATAACTTTTGAATGCCATATATTCTCAAGATTCTTGAAGATCAATGCTGCTTCTTAAAAATGTGTCCCTTCTACATGTATTTTTCTATTTTTATTAATGGGAAGTTTCATTATTTTTATTTTGTCCTTGTTAATTTCAAATCCTATTTTGCTAGCCAGTGAAAACAATATATCTATTTTTCTTTCATGGAATTCATATTGTTACTGATAAGTGTTATGTCATCAGCAAAATCAAGATCTTCTAGTTGGGTCTTATGCACCTAATCAATACCTGTGTTACCTGTGCAGCATTTTTTCATTATGAAGTCTATTGCAATTCCAAAAAGCAAAGGAGACAGTATACATCCTTGTTTCACACCTGTTTCAATCTGGAACCATTGGCTCATTCCTTCTTCTGTTTTCATTGCACAAACATATCCATTGTAGAAGTCCTTAACGATGCTGACAGTTTTATATGGTATTCCATACAGACTTAAAATTCTCCACAATGAATCTATACTATCAAATGCCTTTTTAAAGTCTCTTAAGTTCAGCATTAGTAGTCTCTGCTTTTCAATGTTATTCAAGTATTATTCTTAGAGTAAAGATACAATGAGCAAATGCAATTACATACCGGCTATCTCCGCTGCTTTTTCACCCTAATATGTCACTCGAAACCAGGAGACAACCAATTAATAGCATATTTATACTAATGTTGTGCTACTAACGCGAACCAAGAAACAGGAAAATAAAATACCAACATGCGAAATGAGATGCCTAAGAAAGCAGCAAATGTCACTAGGAGGGATAAGATAAGAAATGACCACATAAGACACTTAGTAAGAAATACACGGTGCCTACATTACATAGAGAAACAAAGAATTAAATGGTTTGGCCACTTAATGAAAAAGACGCATATACAGCCAGCCACGATGGCCTTCGGCCAAATAACTACAGGGCACAGGTCAAGAGGAAGACCCAGGAAAAGATGGATAGATGGAAACACTCACGAATTACGGCATGAACATCACTGAGGTCACTCATATGATCCAAAAACACCATCTTCCGTCGATACCTCACGGTACCGGAGGAAGGATAATGTAAAGTAAGTAACCAACATCCAAGGCTGATGAGTTAAGATCGTCTACCTGGAGAAGTTGTGAGTAGTGTACGGGCTGGATTTTCTCCCCCTCTAATAAAAAGAAAATCTTTCTTCCATTCGAACACGGGTTTCCCCGAATGAGAAACTGATTTTCAAAGCCAAGTTCAATCTCTAAATAAGCACTTCTAAAAAAATAAACGATGCAGGTAAACATTGTAGACTAGGAAGTGAGATGAATGTTTTTAATCCTAGTATCCTTTTCGTGGGAACAAAGAGTGAAAATACAAAAGAAACTGGACACGTGTGTGTAGAGTAAAAGTATGTGAAAACAGTATCTCCATGTTTGGGAAGTAGAAGTGTAGATATGAAAACAAGATATATGAGTGTGGAAAATAAGAGCGCATATGTCAAAACAAGATTTATTTGTGTGGAGAAAGGAACATGCATGTGAAAACAAGATTTATGTGCGTAGTGAGTTTGACTGTGTGTAGGAAAACAATAAGCATGAGTTTTGAAAGCAGGGGTATGTATGTGAAAACAGAATTTATTTGCGTAGAAAGTGAGAATACATATATGTGAAAAGATTTATTATGTGTATAGGGAGTGAGTATGTGTTTATGAAAACAAAATGTGTGTGAGTGGGGGAGGGGGAGCTGTGGGAGGGTGTATGTGAAAACAGAATTATGTGAGGAGTGGGAGTACGAATGTATGTGAAAACAGAATTAATATGCCCGGAGATGTGAAAAGAAAGAGGTAGACTTTCGCAGAAAACCAGGAAATGACTGGAAAATATGCCTAATGGTGGCACCTGAAAGAAAACTTGAATGAAGCCTTACTTCCATAAACAAGAAACACTTGTAGTGATCAAAACACGAACTGCTGCAAACAGATAAGAAATAAATCGATAACTGGAAAGTAAAAAGCAGCCATATTTTAGGGATGTGATCGAAGTGCTTTTCCTTCATCACGACTTTTCTAATGAACTTTTTAATGTGCTTCGTTTATCCCTTTGCTTTTATCTGTTGTTTTAGATAATTCATTTTAGACTTTATTATTTCTCTGTCACGTTCCTGTTTCATTCAATCTCTTTTGTGTTAGTTGTTTGTGAAGTTTATTATTTACGGTCACATTACTCTTACAACTTGCAGCTAGTCTTCATTGTTCTAAACAATGTCTCCTGAACTTCTAGATTTTCCCAGGTGGTCGCCAAAAGAGGTTACAGTTGTTTGGATTAGGAAGCTTCAGCAGATCAAGAACCTTTTTTGTAACTCCAGGCAAGGCGGCCTGTTTGCCTCAGTGGCTAGGCACTAGGGCTACTAATACAGCGCGGGGATTTTTTTTTCTGTTACCTCCACACTATTATTATTACTGTCCACAACACAAAAGGGAATGGAAAAACTAATTATGTCAGTCCGTAAGAATAGTGAAGAGCAAAACCACTATCTTAATGCGAAGAAAACTAAACTGATGACACCTGACAAAACAAATAATGCAGCTGAAAAATGCATCAATGCGGAAAAATTGGAAGAGGTAGAGAGTTTTGAATATCTTGGATCATTACTAACTAATAATGGAAATACACTGAAGGAAATTAAAAGGAGGACATCTATCACTCTTCAGAAAGTAAAACAACTAAAGAAGCTATGGAGAGGGACAGACAGATCCACAAAAATAAGATTTTTAAGGGCATGCATCTTTCCCATCCCAACATATGCTTTTGAGACCTGGACACTTAACAAAATATCAGACAAACACATAAATGCCTTTGAATGTAAATGCTACAGAACAGTTCTTAAATATCATGGACACAGAAAAGAACAAATATATCCAAACTGCAGGAACGTAATATTGAAGAAGGCTGGCTAGTAAAGAGGATTAAACAGAGAAAACTTAAATATTTTGGACACATTAAACGTCATGATAATCTACAGAAGACCGTCTTGGAAGGGTACATAATGGGAAAAAGAAAGAGAGGAAGACCAAGGCGAAGATGGCTGCAGGGCAACGTTGATGATCTGCAAATGGATGCATCAGCAGCAGGCCATCTTGCTCACATCCGAGAGGCGTACAGGAGAGGTGTTAGGGAAGCAAAGTTCCTCAAGGGACATGCTGACTGACTGACTGACCTCCACGCCAGATAGGCCCCGGGGTCCACCCAGCCTCTAAAAATGGGTGCCAGAGAAATCTAGGAAAGTAAATGCGGCCAGGGGTGATACAGGCTTCATCACACTTTCATGTGGCGATGGTCGTGTAAATACGGGCCTAACACCATATCCCCAATATGCCTTAATGGCATGGAAACAAGGATTTTACCAACCTTCTTACCTACCTACCTGCATACCTACGCATGGTTCTGGTAACAAACTGTTGACATGTGGCAGCCTGGGAAAAAAATGGATAGTTATCGATGTGTTCGTTACAGTGTTGGAACCTGCTGAAAATGTGGCAGTATGGGAGATAATTGTTTTTTTTTTCTTCACAGAAAGGGCATTTCTCGCCTTATAAGTCTTTATTTTGAACGTCCAGAAGGTCACTTGGTTTGAGAATCCCGTCACTGAGAACTGTAGGAGAAAGCCTGAGTAATTTGATCTTCGTCTGAATGTGTACTTGTGTGGACACTTTGTGTGATGTCTCCGTGGAGTGTACGGACATTATATCTGTTCTGAACTTTTGTTAGCATGAATGGACGTGCCACATGGCAGGGGGTAACCTGCTGGCAGTCAGATTATTGCCAACTCCAATAGCACTATCATCAATTTCTTCATTAGATCCTAAGTCAAGTGATACGCAGGACTGGCTTGACTTCTGTATCAGTGTGTTCACAACTTTAGGACTGAAAGAGCCTGGAAGTGAAAGACGGCTGGAGACAGTGAGTAACTTATCTAGAAACGTGAAATTGATGGCTGGAGTGATGTGCATAACAAATCCAGCAACACTCAGCAAACATGGCTTCAAGATAGGTACACTTTTGCTGCCGAGATTCTTCAGCTGCCGTGGGTTGGGTGAAACTCCTCCCGGCCAATGAATAAAAATGCGATTAGGGTTGCTGCAGCGCCGTAGTGGAAAAGATGAAGGATTAAGTGAAGTGACCAGTAGTCTTGAGGTCAGGACTACTCAAATCATGGCACCTCTGCTTTAGAGGCCGGCCACGTCCTATAGACACCCATACTGGGACTGTCTAAACCGGCTTAACCCAGGGGTTAAACTAAGACACTGCTGGCGAGATTCTTTGGCTGCAGCACGTGGAGCGAAACTCCTCCCGGCCAAAGAAGAAAATGCGGAAATATGACTAGGGTCGCCGGGCGGCTCCGCTGTGAAAAGGTGATGGAAATGATAAAATGAAGCTTAATCGGTATGTCCAGTAGTCTCGCGGCGAAAGCTACTCATACCCGGCACCTCTGCTCTAGACGCCGGCCACGTCCGATATACACCCATACTGGTGAAATATGCCTAAACCGGTTTACACCAGGAGTGAGACTTGATGACTACTCATGACACGGTACCTCCGTTCTAGAGGCCGGTCATGTCCTAAACACGCCCATGCTGGGATAATACGCCTAAACCGGCTTAACCCAGGGGTGAAACTTACTAGTGGCGAGGATTCGTCCTCCTGGACAAAAGCTCCGTCCTGGTCACAACTAGGAAGGGTAGCGGCCACGACCACAAAATGCTGAAGTCGGAGACACTGGACCAGTGCAGTATAGATAGACAACCACCTCTCACCCGATGGGGATGTATGTGTATCCTAAACACGCTGAGGTTTTCCAGTGAGAAAGTCCAACGCTGGACTGGATAGGCAACCATCTCTCACCCGGCGGGGATACACGGGTATCCCAAAACATGTCGAGGTTTTCCGGTGAGAAAATCCAACTCTAGGCTGGATGGGCAACCACCTCTCACCTAGTGGAGATATATCTAAACCACGTCAAGGTTTTCCAGTGAGAAAGTCCAACTCTAGGTTAAACTTGTGCAACGAAAACCACGGTGTCACGCAATCCCGCTTCTGATACCCACCGAGAATACAGGATCAAGCCCTGCGATACTCTGAACCTCTTGTGGTCCTGTGGAGGATCTCGTGTGGTCCTTTCGGGGACCACAGGGGGACCTATCGAGGACCACAGGAGTAAATTCAGTAGGATCACGGGGCTGTCTTGGTGGTAGAAGCGAACGAAGAAGAAGATACAAACCAGAATCAGCGTGCGCATCAGGGCAGCACAACACGGCCTATCGAATGTCCCCAATAGCATAGTACAGTAAACACACCAGCATACCATACAGCTTTACATAGTTAGCTTTCTTGCGTATTCTCTGGAGCTTAGTAATGCAACCAACGGTCCATATCTTACTCAAACTCATGCTGTGTTAAAAATCTAAAAGCAGGTATCAGTTTGCAAAGAAGCTCAGTTCATGGTTCACTGAGATCCAGTAACAACAGCAATACGACAATAATAGTAACAATAGCAGTAGTAACGGCAATGACAGCAACAATACGACAGCATTCCTGTTTTGTCCGACCACAACAATTGTGATAGGAAAAAAAAAACACACACACACACAACAGTACTGAGTGATCCTGGAGGTCAGTGCCACAAACATGTGCTTCATGAACACAAACACGTCCGCGCTAGCCTACACTCCTGATAGTAAATCCCCCTCCAGACAAAGAGCCTTGCTGAACAACAATGGCGCTTTACATTTAATCTGTAATCAATGCTCTCAACTTGTTTTCATTTCTCATATTACTAGTGTAAGAGTCTGGAGAATGGACTTTCAATGATTCATTTGATGATGCAAATTTGGATCACAGTCGAAACTGGTCACCGAAATTTGTATCTGCTAGAACCGTGTGCCTGTTACATCGTCTTCTTCTTCTTTCCAAGCCATTAAGGCTCATTGCTGCAGATAAAGTTCGCCTCTATCCCTCTCTATTTCTAATCTCTTCTCTCCATTTGATGACACCAATTTCTTTTGTGTCCTCTTCTGTGTTGTATCTGTTATATAGAGAAATAAACTAATGAGCCAGTGACGCGCTGCTCTAGAAAGGTTTCAGGTTTTATGTTTAGTACCTAACATAAGGTTCTCAACATTTTTTCGGCTATGGACCTTCTTTGCTGAGAACAGCTGTTGATCTCTCATTAAAAGTAAAGCAATAAGTAAACCCCACATGATTTTTTTTTAATGAGCCAATTCATTTGCTGTTCTCGTGGATCCAAGAAGTCCGTTCCTGGACAATCTGAGAGTCTATGAACCCCAAGTTAAAAACCACTGATCTAGAGGATCTGTCGAAAACCAAATCAATCAATGAGTATTATAAAAGTCTTACGTGATTAGACGACTGAGGTATTATTCCCGTGGCTATCTCTCTTTCTGTTCCTCGTTCACTGGAAAACTCAAAGGAAAAAGAAGGGGAGAGTGACAAAATATCTGAACGGATGGAGTAGGTGTACAGAAAAGAGGAGGTAATACGATCAGAAAGGCCCAGAATGAAGAAGCATGGTTGCCAACACCTACCGGTATGTGATAAATCAGCAGAAGTAGACACCAACAATAGTGGATAACGTTGTCGGATTGAATGAATGAATGAATGAATAATCTTTATTTTTACATTCTGCCCTTCATCACTCCATCTTTCATTCTTCCCGCACACTCGAATTGTATTTAATATACAAATTAAATTAGGAAAAAACATATCAAAAGAGTGTAAGATTTAACTATTATATTCAAAGTAAAAGAGAAGAAATAATTAACCTAATAAAATAGCTCTCACGCACACATACACACAGACATATACATAAACAAAAATACATTGTAAATACAGATCTTCTAACATGTGTTTTTTTTTAACAAACATTAAAATAATTTCTAACAATATCTAACAAGTTACTTTTCAAACTATGTCATTTTAGTACTTGATGGTTGGCGAGTCATGTGTTGAGAGAGTGCTGGTTATTCTATGGAGGCATATAACTACAAGCAAGTAAATAATGAAACAGGTTTCAGTTGAAGGATGAAGTATTACCAATGGATTTTAAATGGTAGAGGAGGGTGTTCCAGAGCTGTACTGCAGAGTATGCAAGGCTTTTCTTGTACAGATCAATCCTTGGTTTAGGAAGAAGACAGTTTTTTTTAACGCTGGCTATGTTTAGTGTTATACGTAAGCAGTGACCACAAGTAATGCGAAGCATTGTGCGACAGAATTCTGTGAACAAACTTAACTTTGTTAAAAATGATTCTATTTTTGAGGGGTAGATTTTGAGTTGTTTGTGTTGATCTACAGTCTGTACTGGGTGTTTGTCACAAATCAGATTTAATGCTCGCTTGTGAAGTGAGTGGAGCCTTTTTTGTGTTTGAGACTGAGCATCCATCCCAGATTGTGGAACAGTAACCTAAGTGTGTTTGTATGTGTGATATGTAGCATATCTTTCTTAGGTCTCTGTCGATAAAGTGCTTAATTTTGGCTAATTGGTAAACTTTCTGTGCAATCAAGTTTGTTAGGTTATATACGTGAGAATTCCAAGTTAAATGCTGATCAATGATGAGTCCTAGAGTTTTATGTTCATGAACATTTTCTATTACCTTAGTTCCAGCACAAAGCTGTAGTGAAGTTTTTGTTGCATTCTGCAGTTTCTGTCTTGTAGTGATAAGCATGGATTTTGTTTTGTTGATGTTTATCAACATACCATTTTTATTACTCCATTTAATCAAACTGTTTATATCATTTTGGAGCGTTATCTGTAGTTTATTGATGTCATAGTCACTATTGTAAACAGTACAGTCATCAGCAAAAAGATCACATGAAGAGTGCTTTAAATGTAGTGGTAAGTCGTTAATATAGGTAGCAAAGAGAAGAGGATCAAGAATGGAGTCTTGAGGAATACCAGTATCAACCACAGACGAGCCAGATATTTTGTTTCTAAAGCAAACTACTTGTTTTCTACCTGAGAGAAAAGATGTAATAAATTTTGTTAGGTCATGGTCTAATCTATAACCTTCCAGCTTTTTTTGCAAGAATTTCATGATCAATCATATCGAAGGCTTTCTTGAAATCAACTAAGACAGCACCATACAATTTGTCATCATTTATATTAGACAGCCAGCTTTCTGTCATTTTAGTTAATGCTGTGTGGCAGGAGTAATTTGGTCTAAAATCTGACCGACTGTCTATTAGTAGATTGTTTTCTTGCATGTGGAGCAGTGTTAACTTTTGTATATGCTTTTCGAGAGGTTTAGATAGTGATGACAGAATGGTTATGAGTGTATAGTTTGAGAGATCACTAGTCTGTCAAGATTTTAAAAGAGGAAAAACTTTGGCGAGTTTAAAAGCGTCAGGGAAATAATGTTTGTCAATGCACAAATTGTATAAGTATGTTAGTGTGTCTGTGATAACTGGTGAAGCGTAGCGTAGTATCTTGTTACTAATGTCATCACATCCTGCTGAGTTAGTGTTCTTTAAGGACCGGATGTAGTTATAAACCTCACCGACTGTGAGGAAAGGAATATTAATTTGTTTTAGCTTTACACATTTACTGTCGCTGAAAGTTTTTAACACGCTCAGGTCGCAATCAAGGGTCGGTAATGAAGATTTTAGAATATTAATTTCTTCCCTAAAATGTTCACTGAAGTTAGTGCAAGTATGTTCACCATAAACATTGTGGGTCAGATTGCTTCCTTTTATTTACAAGAGTATTAATCGCTTTAAAATTTGAGATTTTAATAAAGGGACTAGACTGGAGTTTTCAATGATAAGGCTAATCAGGAAAAATGAGTATTATGACATTTAAATTCCAATCCCTAAACTACATTATAACCAGTCAAAAGAACAACACAAATAGAAGCTATATATATATATATATATATATAATATATATATAAATATATATATCAAACACAATGTAGCATTTTATAACTCTCTTTCTGGTGTTCAACGATAGAGATGCATTACATAAGATGTTTCTGAAAGCTATTTTGGCTTGGCGTATTCTATTCTTGACCTCAGATGTGCGTGCGTGCGTGCGTGCGTGCGTGCGTGTGTGTGTGTGTGTGTGTGTAAAGGATTCGTTACTTGAAAAAAAATATCTTCAAAACTGTTATTATGATCAACAAGGCGGTCTTTCCGTTTTAATTTTAAAAAACCCACACCATCGTAAGGTGGTACATCTATCTAGTATGCACCCTTGGCTGCATTAAAACAAATTTTTAAATTAAAAAAATCTAAAAAATTGATACACTGTAATATATGTGGGAAATCCACATCTGAGATCAAGAATAGAATACGCCAAGCCAAAATAGCTTTCAGAAACATCTTATGTAATGCATCTCTATCGCTGAACATCAGAAAGAGGGCTACAAAATGCTACATTGTGTTTGTCCTACTCTATAGAAGGAATCATGAGCAATCAACAGATCGATTCAAAGATCACTGAAGGCAACAGAGATGTGTTTTATTAGAGGAATGTTAAGAATACCGCGGACACCTAAGATGACACACAGGAATTGTCTAACAAAAACAAATGTAGAAAAGAACCTAATTAAACCCATTTAAAAAAGAAAAAAAACCGACAGTCATCATTCATTGGACATAATGAGAAGAGGAGGACTCGCAAGCCCAATAGGAAAGATAAATGAGAAGAGGATGACTAGCAAGCCCAATAGGAAAGATAAATGAGAAGAGGGGGACTCCCAAGCCCAGTAGGAAAGATATGAGAAGGACTAGGAAGCCCAGTAGGAAAGATAAATGAGAAGAGGATGACTAGCAAGCCCAATAGGAAAGATAAATAAGAAGAGGAGGATTCGCAAGCCCAGTAGTAAAGATAATGAGAAGAGAAGGACTAGGAAGCCCAGTAGGAAAGATAATGAAAAGAGAAGGACTAGCAATCCCAGTAGGAAAGATAATGAGAAGAGAAGAACTAGAAAGCCCAGTAGGAAAGATAATGAGAAGAGAAGGAGTAGGAAGCCCAGTAGGAAAGATAATGAGAAGAGGAGGACTAGTACGCCCAGTAAGAAAGATAATGAGAAGAGGAAGACTAGCACGCCCAGTAGGAAAGGTAATGAGAAAAGAAGGAATAGGAAGCGCAGTAGGAAAGATAATGAGAAGAGAAGGACTAGCAAGCCCAGTAGGAAAGATAATGAGAAAAGAAGGAATAGGAAGCGCAGTAGGAAAGATAATGAGAAGAGAAGGACTAGCAAGCCCAGTAGGAAAGATAATGAGAAGAGGAAGACTAGCACGCCCAGTAGGAAAGATAAATAAGAAGAGAAGGACTAGCAAGCCCAGTAGGAAAGATAAATAAGAAGAGAAGGACTAGGAAGCTCAGTAGGATAGATAATGAGAAGAGAAGGAATAGGAAGCCCAGTAGGAAAGATAAATAAGAAGAGAAGGGCTAACAAGCCCAGTAGGAAAGATAATGAGAAGAGAAGGACTAGCAAGCCCAGTAGGAAAGATAATGAGAAGAGAAGGACTGGCAAGCCCAGTATGAAAGATAATGAGAGAGAAGGACTAGGAAGCCCCGTAGGAAAGTTAGATAAGAAGAGAAGGACTAGGAAGCCCAGTAGGAAAGATAATGAGAAGAGAAGGACTAGCAAGCCCAGTAGGAAAGATAATGAGAAGAGAAGGACTAGCAAGCCCAGCAGGAAAGAAAAATAAGGAGAAGCAAGGGAAGACTAAAAACGGGGGCGGGGGACGGACAGTCTAACGCGATGACACCATTTAAAAAAAGTCACCAACTGAGCTGCTGGAAAGTAACCAAGGGCCGAGATTTGTGGAGAAGCATGATGGCCCAAGCAGGACCCCGATTATGATGACGAATAATATAATGTAACCATGAATAATGAACATTTGTAAGGGAGGCAAAGTAGGAATGGAAAAAAAATCAGAGTTATCGGTGTAACGGAAGTTCACCGCTGAGTAGAATTATTTACCTGCTTTAAATAAGTTTGCAAAGTCATGATTGTTATCACGCTGCCTTCCCAAGAAAAGTGTAGGTAAACAAAACTTTCTGCTTGCGGGAGGAAGCAAGATCTAAAGATACAGATCACAGCTCGTTGATTCTCGTTCTCTCCCTTCCCTTCGTCCGTTTCTTCTTTACTCAGTAAACTTTATTTTATGTCCCCTTTTTTTCTCTTTGTATCACCTGTGTAGATGTGACATAACACTACAGAAAAATGATGAAAGTTCTTTATTCTATCTTCAGCTCTTTTTCTAAGTTCTCTTTAGCCGCCATTATCATGTTGATGTTTGATAGTATCTGCGTATAGATACACAGTAGATCTGCTATAGCTATAAACGGCTTTTTGACTTCTTATACCTGCGAAATTGAAGAAGAAAGCTTCTTTCCCGTTCATATCTAGAGCTTCAGTCCTGTGCATGTCTGGCGGTCAGTCCCATTCATGTCTAGAGCTCCAGTTTCGTTCATGTCTAGAGCTTCAGTCCCGTTCATGTCTGTAGCAAGATCTGTTTTCCCAGTCCTAAAGTACAATGCTGTGTTAACTTTACAAATAGAATATATGGATTTTTTTAACCTTAAAAATTGCCCTCTCACTTAAAAAAATCTACATGCCCTACATGTCTCACTGTAGCTACACCTATACCGTAAATATGAATAAAAATGAACACAGGTTTCTGTGTCAATCAGTTTCTGTGTACAGTGACATTGTTGTGGCAGGTGTGATTCACGGCTGCGGCCAGCAACTCTTTACTGCTGGAACAGGTTCTCTGTAGCTGTACGACAGTCACGGCAGTTTTACATTCTTGTCACCTACAATAGAACTAGAGCTTCTTGAAAATTTTTAAGTACAAGCAGAATAAACTGCCAGTTCTGTGTTGAGTTTTATTTTGTTTCTTTTTCTTTTTCCACCAGCAGTGACCTTAGAAATAGCATTCATTTACTGCAGTGGGATTTGTAATTATGGTGTTTTGCTTGCTTATGCAGGCTGATATCACCTTAGTTTACATCATCTAAACTCCACTGTGAAATGTCCTTTTTTTACAGCATGGACCATCAGACAGTTTCATATGTGTTACTCTCTAGTTTATCTACAAATGACACACTAAAAACTGCTAAAATTATGAGCTCATGCATTATAAATGATAATTTCATAGTAGCTGCTGGATACTTTGATGGATCCCCAACATGGATTTGCTAGTCCAGATATCCCCAAAACAACGGACACGGAGACACAGAAAAGGAGTCTCATTCACACAGCTTTCTCCTCACAGACCTACAGTCCAGAAGCAGAGATAACTGTAAGACAGCGAGGGGAAAAAAAGACTTGGTAGGAGGGCATAAATAAGAATGAAACTGAGATGTGACATGGAAAAGTAAATGTTTAGATGATGAAAATTTTAGAAAAGGGTGTGTTATGAGTAAATTGTGGGAATGGGAGATTATGGGGATGGGGGAAGCATGCTTCAAGTGGTGAGGGAATGTATGGGATAAGAGAGGGAGCAACACAGAGCTATCAAGTGGAACACAACAGGCCACAGAAAAATAGACAGACCGTGTGAAACTCTGAAGAGGACATTGTCAAGAGAAGCCAAATAAACAGGCATAAAATCCTTTGATGAGGTTGAAAGACTCGCCGAAGACAGGAAAAATTGGCTAACTACTTTGCGAGCCCTATGTGACGTTTAACAGCATGGGAAGGATATAAGATATAAGAACACAGAGAAGCTTGGTAGATCACTGGATTTTTAAACATTAAATGCAAAGGAATGTAAATATCTGTTAAGATGATGAGTAATGATGAATATTGTTTTTATACAGCAGAACTTTAAATTTCAAGATCTGAAATTCTTTCAACTGCTTTTTTTTTGATGATTAACTGAAACATCTGTAGATCAAAGAAGGATGAATGTCCTGTGTGTGAACCAAGTAAAGCATATTCTCCCTATAGACAAGATGAGCTGCAGCATCTCAAAAGGTCACACTAAATTTATGATTTTCTGGTGTAGTATATTTACTAATACTGTATACAGTAAACTTTATGTACTTCCATGAGTCACATTTTGTTCTGTTTTGTTATATGACTTGTATGTTGCTTATTTCTATGACGACAAGATACAAAGTTAAGGCTGCCAGAAGGCTGACTTAATCATTTTTCATTTTGTGTTCAGTAACAGTTTGAGACCAAGCCCCCAGGAGCAATGGTTTAATGTTACTGCAGTTGGAGCATATGAAGAAGAGACAGTAACAGTTAAAGACCAAGCCCCCAGAAGCAATGGTTTAATGTTACTGCAGTTGGAGCATATGAAGAAGAGACAGTAACAGTTGAAGACCAAGCCCTCAGAAGCAATGGTTTAATGTTACTGCAGTTGGAGCATATGAAGAAGAGACAGTAACAGTTGAAGACCAAGCCCTCAGGAGCAATGGTTTAATGTTACTGCAGTTGGAGCATATGAAGAAGAGACAGTAACAGTTGAAGACCAAGCCCTCAGAAGCAATGGTTTAATGTTACTGCAGTTGGAGCATATGAAGAAGAGACAGTAACAGTTGAAGACCAAGCCCTCAGGAGCAATGGTTTAATGTTACTGCAGTTGGAGCATATGAAGAAGAGACAGTAACAGTTGAAGACCAAGCCCCCAGAAACAATGGTTTAATGTTACTGCAGTTGGAGCGTTTAAGGATACAGGAAGCCAATAAGAAATAGTGGGTCAGTCTGTGTATTACCCACCGGCAAGTTAAAGGCTCAGACATGTTTTGGAGGATATAAGATGAAGTATCAGTTCTCTTCAAAGTTATAAGGCACAGTATGTACATTAGCTTCCACAAATGGTAGACAAAACATTGTAGATGCAAGATAAAGAAAAATCACTTAAGAGAATGACAGTGATTCAAATTTTTTACAAGCATTATCTTAACATGCAACACTTCAGATTCTGGCGATAGGGTCATATTTTGAAATGTGAAATTGTGTCACATAATTTACCTGGGGGATGCCTGAATAGTCAGCTTGTTAGTACACTTGTCACTCATGGCAAAGTAATTGGTTCAAGTCCAGCTGGAGGTGCTCCAGTCACCTTTGAGGTAGAAAAAGATTATATATCTCTAGAGTGCTAATTAGTTGAAGAAACTATCAACACTAAAACCATATTTTCTATGTCTTTTTATGACATGAAAGGGCTACTTTTAATTTTTATTTGTTTATTAGTGGTTGCAGGAAATTCAGATGATGAAGCAACTAATAGAACAACAGATTTAATGATATGAACTAAAGACAAGCAGTGGGTGAAAGAGAAAACAAAGAGTGACTTTAAATGTTGATAACTCTTTGGTGTGAAAAGTATCATTGTTATAATCTTGTTTCTGTAGAACATGGTTACAAAACTGGATTGAAAGTCTGAACATTGATATGGAAAGCAGCAAGTCAGAATGTTGGAAATGTTACTTTCAACTAACTTCATCCCTTGCAGTTCTATTTTCACACATACAGAACTGGCCATTTGCATGGTGAAGTGGTTAGTGCTCTAGTCGCTCATGGCAAAGATCATGGCTTTGAATCTGACCAGAGGCATCCCAGTCACCAGGCTGTAGAAAGGGGTGTCTGGCTTCTTAAGCTGGGAAAGAAAAAGCTGCCAGATGTGATGCTGTATGCAGGAAACTGCTTCAGAGAGCGGAGTAACAAGACAGTTTCTTCAGATCATCAGAGGAAGTACCCGCACCCTCAGACTTGTGTTTTGGCCCTATTAAGCTCCTGACACTCTAAGGGAGGTGGGCCCCTCTGGGTCATGACTCCTATATCACATCACCTTCTAGTGTGCTGATAGGTCAAGGAAAGTATGAAAACTAACACCATTTCCCCTAGTCACCTCCGTGATATAGCCATTTTTACCTGTATCTTATGCACAAAACCAATGTTATGTTTTACAGATATCTGCTCTACCTCACGCTGCTGTGGCTTAGAAATGTAAAGACACTAATACTTCATGCTCTGAAGTGGAACACAACAGGCCAAAGAAAATGAGGTTGACCACATGAAGCTCTAAAGAGGACATTGTTAAGAGAGGCCAAATTAATAGGCATAAAATCCCTTGATGAGGTTGAAAAGCTCACCGAAAACAGGACAACTTGGCGAACTAATATTCGAGCCCTATGTGATGTTAAAGTGCAAGGGAAAGATGTAAAATGTAAGTAAGAAGTCTTTATTTACTCTGATATTTCTAGTATCAGAGTTTGTGAGTTTCCGCCCTGTTTTACATGGATGAAATAATGAAATATACAGGATTTTGTCAGTTGTTCAGTATTTCCTCATACAGTGTGTTAGCGGTGGAGGGATTTGATAACAAATCTTTTGTCTGAAAAATGGATTGTATATTGTGATGGAGAGATCAACAGAAGTAAAGATGGACCTATACTTATGCTTCATAGACTACTGTAAAGCATTCGATAAAGTGAGACACACAGAAATTATAAGAATGCTGGAAGACATCAACATATATGGGAAAGATCTGAAACTCATCAAAAACATATACTGTCAGCAATCAGCAGCAGTGAAGGTTGAGAACCAAATAGGAGCATTCCAAGACATAAAATTTGGAGTGAGACAGGGATGTGTTCTATCTCCTGACCTCTTTTTCCTTGTACAGCGAAAACATATTGAGAAATATAGAGAGTTTGCCAGGAGTATCAATTGGTAGTTACAACCTTAACAACTTAAGTTATGCAGATGACACAGTTCTGATTGCTAAAAGTGAAGGGGAGCTACAGGCTCTTCTGGACATTTCGGTTCGTGAAAGTAAAAGTGAAGTCTCAGCCTGAATAAAAAGAAGACTGAAGTGATGGTCATCTCAAAGAAAAGAATACCACCAAAATGTAGCATTACCATCAATAGCACAGAACTGAAATGAGTTGATAGATTCAAGTACCTAGGAATGATCATACCAGCTGGTAGGAATATGCCACAATGAAATAAAAAGCAGACGTGCTCAGGCCAAGTCAGAATTCCAGAAAATGAGAAACATCTTGTGCAACAAATCCATATCAATGGAAACAATGTTCCGGGTACTTAAATTTACATTGAGCCAGTTTTGTTTTATGGATGTGAAGCATGGTCCATGAATAAGAGAGTGCAGTGAGAAATGGAGGCCATGGAAATGTGGTTCATAGGAAGGATGTTGAAGGTACCATAGACAGCTAAGAAAACCAATGAAGAAGTCATAATAGAGGCTGGAGTTAAAAGGCAAATTACAGCAAAGATCAGAGGTAGACAAGTGAGATTTGTAGGACATTTTCTGAAAAGAGGAAAATTGGAAAACAATGTGGCAATTGGAAAAATTGAGGGAAGAAGAGACAGATGAAAACAGAGAGAGAAGTTACTGGATGGACTGTCAGTGTGGCTATGAAGAAAATCACTGGCAGATCTCATAATCAAGTCTAAAGACAGGGAATTGTGGAGAGAAATGATTGCCCACGCCACGCAGCATGGCTCTTGATTGATATTTGCAGTGATAATGGTAAGGATTATGGACAGTGGCAAAAAGTTATTTTACTAATGTAATCCATAATCCGTATAATCATAAAAAAAGCAAATGAAGAAAGGAACCTAATTAAATTCATAAGGAAATGACAGTCATCATTCATTTGACATATAATGAGAAGAGTAGAGCTTGAAAATACCATAATAACAGGAAAGATAAATGGGAAGAGAAGCAGAGAAAAAAAAATTCATGGACAGTCTAATGTGATGGCACAACAAAACAAAATCACCAAATGACTGAGCTGACTGAAAATATCAAGGACTGAGATCTGTGGAGAGGCATGACTGGCCAACACCTACCAGCATTGCTTGTGATGATAATAGTCCAGCAATCCTTAGTGTATATCCTAATTATTTCTGATAAAGCTGGAGATTAACTTAGCAAGATGAAATGAGAGAATCTTTTTTAATTTAGCATTATTATAATAAATTTAAATATTCATTTAATTTCTTATGACCTATAGGTGTATTTTGTATTACAATAGACATGCATTTGAAGTAAAACTTTCCATTGTTTGTGTACATTTTTTCTTTGTTTTATCACATATTCTTTTTATTTTGAACCAAACTTTCTCTATTTTCCCACCCAATCACATCAAAACATTTGGCAGGAGATGCAGATTTTGCCAGATGGGGTGACAGCTGCATCCAAGAGAAGAATGTTTGGCTGCTGTGAATTTTAAGCCCTACGCAGCCCGGCCACAAATGATTACTTGTTTGAAATGTTCTCTGTAGTGGCACAGAACTGGATAGCTCTTGGATTTTCAGATGACAGAATCATAGCGTGTATGCAAATATGATGGTATGAATAAAGAACATAAAAATCTGCATAAGAATGGTGAAGTTTGCATAAAAACATTAAAGAATTATGAAAAAAAAACATTGATTCTGTTACTGAGAGTTGTCATAATATAATGTAAGAAAAATTGTATAATAAAATACACAGAAATATAAATAAAATAAGTATATTTCCTTCCTTTTTAATTTTTATGTTGCAGTGAGATCACATAATAGACATTTCAACAAACTCTCAGAATTATTAAGTAATAATACTGAGAGTTTGTTGGAATCAGTGTCAGACTTATGATTATTTTGTACTCAATGATAATTTCATTTATTCACTTTGGATCCATATCTGCGTGTCTATAGAGTCTTGGTAAAGTGGGAATAGACCATAAAACTGCTAAACATGGCATGAAAGCCAGACAGTGAAAGCTTAACATTATATTATGTGGATTTGTGAAAATCTTGTGAAGCTACATAAATTATGTTAAAATATCAATCAATTAATCAAGTGCCATGCCACGTGGTGTAGGCAATCATTTCTCTCCACAATTCCCTGTCATTAGACTTGATTATGAGATCCACTGGTGACTTTCTTCCTAGCCACACTGACAGCCCATAACCTCTCTTTCTCTCTCTGTCTTCCTGTCTCTTCTTCCATCATTTTTTCAGTTGCCACAACGTGTTCCAATTTTCCTCATTTCAGAAAATATCCTACAAATTTTGCTTGTCTACCTCTGATCTTTGCTGTAATTTGCCTTTTAACTCCAGCCTCAATTAAGACTTCTTTGTTGGTTTTCTTAGTTGTCCATGGTACCTTCAACATCCTTCTTATTGTTAAAATATACCAGACCTAAATAGCTAATAACTACAGACTTAGGTGTATAACAAATGTCTTCTCATGAAGTGAAACATGAGATAGAGGAAGGTGTAAAACAATGAGCAATAGGAAAAAAAGAGCAAATCTGGAATTATGGATTGAATGCAAAAACAAAATACTGAGGTGCATATCACAAGAATAAAATTTTTGATTCATTTAAGATTTGTGTACCACAAGACACCAAATTCCAATGATGATGTGGGAAGTGAATGGAGAAAACAAATGTTGTTTCGGAATTACTGCTCAATTTGATTAATTCTTTTTAATATTCTTTCCTTTTTCCCTGTAGCTGATCTCTGTGAAACTGTGATCTTCTGCTCTCTGCAGTCAACAGAATCCTTGTCTTGAAGCACAGGCATCAATTCAGATAAGGTATGTGTTCCTGTGGCTTGGTTTAAGTTCTGAAGTAAGAATTAGGGCATCTCAGGAATTCTACTGCTATACAATCCACATATTGAATAAGAGAGTACAGCAAGAAATGGAGGACATGGAAATGTGGTTCATAAGAAGGATGTTGAAGGCACCATGGACAGCTAAGAAAACCAACGAAGAAGTCTTAAGAGAGGCTGGCATTAAAAGGCAAATTACAGCAAAGATCAGAAGTAGACAAGGGAGATTTGTAGGACATTTTCTGAGAAGAGAAAAACTGGAATACATTGTGGTAACTGGAAAAATTGAGGGAAGAAGAGACAGAGGAGAGAGAGAGAGAAGTTACTGGATGGGCTATTAGTGTGGCTATGAAGAAAATCACTGGCAGATCTCATAATCAAGTCTAAAGACGGAATAGTGGAGAGAAATGATCGCCTATGCCACACGGCATGGCTCTTGCTTGATATTTGCAGTGATAATGGTAAGAATTATGGACAGTGGCAAAAAGTTATTTTACTAATGTAGTCTATAATCCATATTGGATTATCTTATCAATGTCCTCTTTAGAGTTTCACATGGTCTGCCTCTTTTTCTTTGGCCTGTTGTTTTCCACTTGATAGGTTGTTTTCAGATTCTCTGATCGTGTATTCTCATCATGTGACCAACATATGTCCATCTCCTTTTCCTGATCACCCATGAGACTGGTTGTTGTTCAGTCATCTGTCTTATCTCTGTATTGTTTTTGAATTTGTTCCACTTGATGGCGAGTATTTTCCTTAAGCATTTGTTTTAAAAAGAGTCTAATTTCTTGTCTATTGTTTTCCAGCTTTCGCGTGCATAAATGAGGGTGGATATTACATTTGAATTGAATAGTCTTAACTTAGTTTTTGTGCTTATAACTTTTGAATGCCACATGTTCCCAAGATTCTTGAAGATCGATGCTGCTTTTGCAATTCGAATTCTAATTTCCTTTCTGGTGTCACCATCCTGGTCTATGTAACTGCCAAGGTATGCAGATTGATTGACTTTTTCAACATCTTTCCCTTCTACGTGTATTTTTCCATTTTGATTAATGGGAAGTTTCATTATTTTTGTCTTGTCCTTGTTAATTTCAAGTCCTGTTTTGCTAGCCTGTTCTTCTTGCATGGAATTCACATTGTTACTAATAAGAGTTTTGTCATCAGCAAAATCAAGATCTTCTAGTTGGGTCCCATGTACCCAGTCAATACCTGTGTTACCTGTGCAGCATGTTTTAATTATAAAGTCTATTGCAGTTCCGAAAAGCAAAGGAGATAGTATACATCCTTGTTTCATGCCTGTTTCAGTCTGGAACCATTCGCTCATCCCTTCTTCTGTTTTGACTGCAAAACTGTATATCCATTATAGAGGTCCTTAATGATGTTGACAATTTTAGATGGTATTCCATATAGACTTAGAATTCTCCACAATGAATCTCTGTATAATCTATCAAATGTCTTTTTAAAGTCTATGAAGTTCAGTGCTAATGGTTTCTGCTTTTCAATATTTTCTTCAAGTATTATTCTTAGGGTAAAGATCTGGTTGAGACAGCTTCTCCTCTTTCGAAATCCTGCTTGTTCTTCTCTCATTGCAGTGTCCACTATATCTTAAAGTCTATTCAAAATTACTTTGCTAAATACTTTTGACACAACTGCTATTAAAGTTACTCCTCTCCAATTGTTACAGTCATTAAGGTTGCCTTTTTTTTTTGGTATTTTAACAATGATTCCTTTTTTCCATTTAGAAAGGACCTTTTCTTCTTTCCAAATCTTATTAAACATTCTCTGTAGTTGTCTCATGTTGTCACTATTGATAGCCCTATGGGGGTAGACTAAAAAAAGGAGTGCAACTGCCTGGTACTGGCAGTAGCTTGAAAAGTTGAGACAGAGTCTTTGTCATCACTGCTTCTCTAGCCACATTAATTTCTCTAGCACTATCAGTGTTTCCTTCACTCTTCCTATTACATTGACACTTATATTTAACAGTTGTCTTCGACAGTCTTATCACATTTTCTTGTCTTCTCTATTATAATCTTCATTAGTGTGAAGCAGTTTTTTAATGTTATTAGCATTCATTATTTTAAAGGTAAAATCAAGCATCACAGCAGCAAGTTTTTACATTACCTAAGGATCAAGATGAGATAGCATCTTGCATGAGCAATGGTGACAGGATCATTAGTATTAAACATGGGTGTGATCTTTACTACAACTTTGAAAGTAATCATTTGTAGGTTTAACTGTTTAAAACATTAGTCACATAGCCACATGTAAAATAAATAATGAAATAAATAATTGTGTTGCTACATATTTATGTAATTATGAAACATTATAAACAAAAGTAAAATTATAAAAAAGTGAAAATTCCCATTTCCATGCCACTGAGGCACATTGGGGATACAGTGTTTGGCCCTTATTTCCATGACCTTTGGCACATGAAAGTGAGGTGTGGTCAATATCACGCCTGGCTGCATTCACATTCCCAGATTTTTCTGCTACCAATTTTTGGAGGCTAGGTTGACCCCTGGGCCATTTTCAGTGTGTACCAGCAAAAATCCCACTGCTTGAACTGAACCCATTTCCACTGTATTAGTAAACCGAACGCATAACCTCTCAGCTAATCAGGCTGCCATAATAAAACATTATTTGAACATGTAATTCCAGAGGCTTGTGTCCCAAATTGAGATGATATACTCTGATGAACACCTGCAGTGCAGTTTTGTGCTGCCAGCAAAAAGCTCCAATATACCAAGCTTCAGGTGTACTCAACTGCTGTACAAAGACTTACAATAAGGTGAGGGCTGGTATCTGATGCTTGCACGGGGCAAAGCCATACAGGATTAGATATGTCTGTTGTTTACAAAATGTTAATTACTGAATGATTAATCAAGTGGCTTGGTACTCAAAGGAAAAGAAAGAGGGGCAGGTCATTGGGGACATGGAGACACACAATACAGGAAGAACTAAAGGAAGCTGGAAAGACATGGTCTGAGGTATTCTGACTTGATCAAGACAGGATTGGGTGGAGAGCTTTTGTTGATGACTTATGCTCCATGGGGAGTAAAGAGGACTGATGATAATGATGATGGTACTATTATTGAAAAACACACTTAGCAAAAAAAGATTAAAGAGCAAGAGGAATACAAGATTTTAGATGGGTTGGAAACTCATTTTGGGCAGGATTCGGGTTGGCTGAGAGCACACAGAGACTCCAAGAGACTGAGCTTTTTGAAATCCACTTCAGCTAAGTTTCCTTGTACAAAATGATGTTAATGGTGATTCACTAAGTGTGTTAAAATTTCAAAACTAAATTGAAAGATTTTGAGTAAATTTATAATCAGTTATCATATTTCTTTGAGCATCATAAGATAATGAATAAAAATAATTCTTCATTGAGTTTTTGAGCATTTGTTTTTCCAGTTAAAACTTTACAAAATTTGGAAGTTCTCCTCCATGTGTTTTAGGCTGACCATTTGTTTTAGATTTTCCATTCGTTTTAGAATAGCTATATGTTTTAGGCTGTCTATGTGTTATAGGTTGTCTGCGTGTTTTGGTGCTGAGGTCGGAGGTACCGCCAAAATCAAAATACCATCCATCATCACCAGTGTGCGTACTACGAAGAAGAAATCTACGTGTTTTACATTGTCCATGTGTTGTATGTTGTCTGTGTGTTTTAAGATATTCAGGTACTCTTCCTCTTCATAATGTTTACTCCATTGTTTGTCTGGCTTTAATATTGCTTTTCATACATAACAAATGTTTTATTCATTTTTTCTCCTTTGTTCCTATGTACAATCATATAATATTTATAGTGAAAGTAAAATGAATAAACATAAATATTTCAACTTTGGACCCCTTAGAATAAATATAACAGCAAGAGCAAATGTCTAACTTCCACTATTGCTTGAAGCTTGTCTCGAAAGATAAAGACAACCCTCCAGTTGCTAACAACAATGTTGCAGAAAAAGGAAACCATTCTAAGAAATTTATGGCATCATATTCATGTATTCATATATTCATACTGCTCATATCCAGCATCTCGCCCCCAGTGGAGCCTACATTTGAAAAAAGATTAAAGACCAATATTGGACATAAATAAGAAAAGATGACAATAAATATGTGACCTCACATAAATTAATGAAGTGATGGACAGCTGAGATGAAATAAAAATAAAGAATAAAAAGTAGATGAAGGTTTGTGCTGTGTTTTCCTTATGTCATGTGGCATTATATCATAGATCTCCATGAACTTTTACTGATTTTAAAGAGAAATGTCAATATTTCATTGAATTTGACAATGACAAATTGTTTCCTTTTTTAATATATATCAAGAACACTACTGTAGATTCCACTGAGTAGAAAAAAAATTTTGGATGTACAAAGCATAAGCACCATTGCAGCATATATATATTATACATATATCTCTCTCTGAACCTAAGTGCCCAAGGCACATGGGGCTTCCGCAACGGTTTTCCATAAATGCCTGTCATTTGCCTTTTTTTCTGCTCTTGCCCAAGTGATCCCTCTATTGCTCAACATCCTTTCTGTTGTTATTCTTCATGTCTCCTTTGGTCTACCCTTACTTCTGTTCCCCTGTGGTATACATATACACATACATATATATAATATATATGTGCAGCAAAAACATCCATAAATGTTCATGAGTATCTAATAGTATATAATGTATTTTTAAATATTTTCTGACACACAGAAAGTAGTAATAATCTAGATGCCCATAAACTGATAATATTTTTCACTAAAATAGGAGTCCATTGATTAATGCAGTCTGCACAATGTAGAGACAGTTAAAATGTGTTCTGTTATTTTATCATTGCTTGCTTCTATATTTAGTGCATTTAGTTTCTGCAGCATCATATGTTCTGTTGGTACAAACGGATTTTTCAGATGTTACATTTGGCAAGGTCAATAAGAGGGACACATGTCACAGCCTCAATGGATAATTACTTAAAATTTGAATTTCTTCATCAATAAATTTGAATTTCTTCATCAATCTGGCATAATTAGTGTGCGTTGTTTTTTTTTTGTATTATCTCCCTTTAATTGTGAACTGGACTGGCTGTTAAGCCTTTCTCTCTAGAAAAAACGCTGTCAGGGAAGGTAGATCTCGCACGCCTATGTGATTCAATGCTATGAGCAATATTTCTAAGTCTAAATAAAAGTTGACACATTTCTAACCCAACCCATATTTCTAAACCAAAGAGTACACAGCCTCCTATTTCCTTGTACCAACATTTCCTTGATAAGCTCCACTGCCAACGTTGGGAGCACTGAGCCACACCCTCTTTAGTATGCTCTGCTATCACAAGTGTCTACTTACAGTGAGCTTTATGTGAAGTTTGAGAAGGGGGTCTTGATCAGCCATGGTTCATTTCTGGAGCTGCTTACAGTATTGTTTTTCAACCTTTACATTCACATTAACCTTAGGTAACTGATCTTTGTGAAATTCGTGAGCTAATGATGTATTAATTAACTGCTCTTTATTCATGAGGTAATGATGTATTTTTTGACTGCTCTTTATTCATGAACTAATGGTGTATTAACTGACTTATTTTTAATCACTAACTAATGATGTATTATGGTGTATTAACTGACTTATTTTTAATCACTAACTAATGATGTATTATGGTGTATTAACTGACTTATCTTTATTCGTGAGCTAATGATGACTAATCTTTATAGAACTCATGAGCTAATTGTATATTTCATTAAAAAAATTAAGACAACGAAAACAGGCTGTGACCCGGTGGTACTGCAAACCGGGTCCACCCGTAACGAGATGTGGACCATACTCCCGTCATTCAATGTGCAGGGCAGGCCTCATGCATCTTGTTTAATTCAAAAACAAGGACGCTTTTGTTTAACCAAAGGGCCATGTTGATCAGGGTACCTGCCAAGAGGACACTTTGACCTCAGCCAAAAGGTCGAGAAACCATTTTTTTAATTTTTTTTTTTTTAGTGCCCGCATGGGGTTGCTAGATAATTTTACCACGTGTGTGGTGAGGGTTTGTTGATTAAAAAAGCCAAAAGGCCGAGAAGCGAGAAACCATTGCTCATAAATGAAACGCTTGGAATATTCTGAAGAAAAATTAACCTTGTGTAATTATGTGGTGTAACTTTGAAGAGGAACTGCACTTATGAAAGCTTAAATTTAAATATTTAAATTTACCTTTTTATATTCCTTTAATGGATGTATCTCTTTACAGGGGAATCAAAACAAAGTGCCAGATTAACATTTGTTTTATTATATGTTTTAAAAAAAGAGGTCGACTACATGAAACTCTAAAGAGGACATTGTTACGAGAGGCCAGTTCAGTGGGCATAACATCCCTTGATGAGATTGGAAAACTCGCTGAAGACAGGACATCTTGGCGAACTACCATGTGGGCCCTATGTGACGTTTAGCGGCACGGGAAGGATTTAAGATATGTTTTAAAACAGATTAAGTAAAAGTAGCGTACCGTGTTAATTTCCTGTAAAGAAGATTGCTAGAATGCGCTCCACTCCTACCCCCTCCCCCCGATATGGACACATATAAGAAAATAAAACGTAGTTATACTTGATAATAGCTGAAGTTTTGAAAACTGCCGAAAAAAAGGAGTGGGGTACCTGAACAGAATAAAAGAGCCATGAAAGTAGTAATGATCCCTAGAAAATTAGAACAAACAATGTGAAAGTTTCAGTTTACAACTGTTGGAACTTCCGAAACATTCTCTTCCTTTTTTTTTGCAGTGGGACACAACTCATTTTCCTGTTGGACACAATATGTTTTATTTTTTAACAATGACAGTCATTCAACATGTTTTTCTGCCAATAACTAGGACAAAATAGATTCTACGCAGAGAATAGTTGACAGCTTCCTTCACATAGCTTTTACTAGAACAAATAATAATCATGTACAAGTGTGATTTATCCTGTATACATGCACATACTGATACAGTGTGTTTGTCCAGTGTTTATTCTTTTGATATACTTTGTGTTCATTGTATAAATAAGGAAATTAAAGCTAAGAAAAAATATTTTTTGGTATATTTTTATTGTATGGTCTTCATTTTATTTCACTGCCAAAGTGTCGATCTACCCAAGGTAGAAGTTAAGCATTTCACATCTTAAACAAATCCTTTCATTATCACCAGTTCTAAAAATGTTGATTTTTTAAAAAGTGTAATGTTGTACTAGTCTTTTTGTTCTCCATTATGTCTCACATCTTAGCATTACCTGCATGATCTTTCTTTCACTCAGATCTCCCCATTACCTGCATGATCTTTCTTTCACCCAGATCTCCCCATTACCTGCATGATCTTTCTTTCACCCAGATCTCCCCTAAGCACGCATCTGGCTCTATTGCAGTCTTCAGTTTTATCTGCTATCAAGATAAATAAACTGGCTGTTCTCAAGTTTTAGTTTCGTAAAAACTTTGAGTTTAAGATGTGCATAGTCTTGTATAGATCCTTTTGGTCAAATGAAGGAGATGATATAGGTCTTGTAGAACTTCCTATAACCAAATGAAGGAGAAGACATGGGTGTTGTTTAAGCTTTCTATAGCTCAGTGAACACAGGGATCTTGTTGAGCTTCCTTGTTTAGTGCCATATAGCTGAGTGAAGGAGAAGACATGGCGTTCTTGTTGCTATAGCTGAGTGAAGGAGAAGACATAGGGGTCTTGTTGCTATATCTTAGTGAAGGAGAAGACATAGAGATCTTGTTGCTATAGCTGAATGAAGGAGAACGCATAGGAATCTTGTTGCTATAGCTGAGTGAATGAGAAAGCATAGGGGTCTTGTTGCTATAGCTGAGTGAAGGAGAAGACATAGGGTCTTATAACTGAGAGAAAGAGAAAACATAAGGGTCTTACTGCTATAACTGAGAGAAAGAGAAAACATAAGGGTCTTATTGCTATGACTGAGAGAAGGAGGAAACATAAGGGTCTTATTGGTATAACTGAGAGAAGGAGGAAACATAAGGGTCTTATTGGTATAACTGAGAGAAGGAGGAAACATAAGGGTCTTATTGCTATAACTGAGAGAAGAAGGAAACATAAGGGTCTTATTGGTATAACTGAGAGGAGGAGGAAATATAAGGGTCTTATTGGTATAACTGAGAGAAGGAGGAAACATAAGGGTCTTATTGCTATAACTGAGAGAAGGTGGAAACATAAGGGTCTTATTGTTATAGCTGAGTGAGGAAGAAAACATAGGGGTCTTGTTGCTATAGCTGAATGAAGGAGAAGACATAGGGATTTTGTTACTATAACTAAGTTGAGAAAAAAGACATAGGGATATTGTTCCTATAGCTGAGTGAAGGAAAAGACATAGGGATCTTATTGATATAGCTGAATGAGAGGACATAAGAAGAGAACGTAGGAGAAGACATAAAGGTCTTGTTTAGCTCCTTTGTTTAGCTCCCTAAAGCTGGGTGAAGAAGACTGCAAGTGACCTCCATGAGATTAAGTAAAAGAGATGACAGATACATGTTAATGAGTTATTTTTAAAAATGAATTTCAAAATATTTGAATTATTAGGGCAATGATGGAGAGATGATTGCTACAAACTGCTTATACAATGCTCTCGTCAAACCAGTTATCTATTCAATAAATATAAACTATCTTTTGTTACATACTATACAGACAGGTCAGTTTTTTTTTTTTGTAAATATGCTTCAGACTATACAAAGCGTTATCATGCACAAATAAGTGTCTATACAATAGATTTGATTTTATTATTTACTACAAATTATTACAGGATATAAGCTTTACCACCATGTAAATCTGTCATTGGCTGAAAACTTAACTAAAGGGACATAATTAGCCAGTCATTGTCGTGTCCTTTGCGGGAACTTTGCCTTCCTAACCGCTCTCCTGTAGGCCTGTCGGTTGTAAGCAAGATGGCCTGCTGCTGATGGGTCTATTCGCAGATTATCAACGATGTTTTGCAGTCATCTTCGCCTTGGTCTTCCTCTTTCTTTTTCCCATTATCTACCCTTCCAAGACGGTCTTCTCTAAATTATCATGACGTTTAATATGTTCAGAATATTTAAATTTTCTCTTTTTAATCTTCCTTACTAGCCAACCCTCTTCAATATTAAGTTCTTGTAGTATGGATATATTTGTCCTTTTTTGTGCCCATGATATTTGAAGAACTCTTCTGTAGCATTTACATTCAAAGGCATTTATGTGTTTCTCAGCTATTTTGTTAAGTGTCCAGGTCTCACAATCATATGTTGCGATGGGAAAGATGCATACCATTAAAAATCTTATTTCTGTAGTTCTTTCTGTTCCACTCCACAGCTTCTTTGGTTGTTTTATTTATTTATTTATTTATTTTTGAAGAGCGATAGATGTTCTCCGTTTAATATCCCTGATTGTATCTCCATTATTAGTTAGTAATGATCCAAGAGATTCAAAACTCTCCACCTCTTCCAATTTTTCCTTATTGATATATTTTTTTTTCAGTTGTCTTATTTGTTGTGTCAGTTGTCATTAATCAGTGTAGTGTTCTTTGCATTATTAAAATAAAGGTTTTGCTCTTCACTGTTCTTACAGACCGACATAATTAGTTTGTAGAAACTATGCAGAACATCTCTCATGGATGTAAGGGCTTATAGGGGTGCAGATGTCAACAGTGATCACAACCTGTGCATAGGGAAAATAAAACTAAAATTGAAAAGTCAACACAAGAAATCAGTACACAGAAAGATAAACATCCACAGCCTACAAGAAGAAAATACTAACATTAATTTCAATCAGGAACTTGCCAATCATTCCAAAACACCCAGTGAAGTTGAGGAGATAGGTATAGATGAGTTATGGAATTCTTACAGCACAGCCATAATCACAGCAGCAAAAGTAAGCGCTGGATTGGAAAAACCAAATAGAAAAGCATGGATATCAGATAAAACATGGAAGTATATACATGAAAGACGAGCAGTCAAATTAAACATGTTGAATGCAAAAGCAGATCATGAAAGAGATTCGGCAAAAGCAAAATACAAAGACATAGACAAGAAAGTAAAAAGTTCAGCTAGAAGGGATAAAAGAGAATACATAGACAATATGGCGAAAGAGGCAGAAAAAGCAGCAAAAACAGGAGACAGCAAAACTTTATATAACATACAAAAGAGGCTAACAGGTACTATTACATCTAAAGAAAGACCAATCCTTAGCAAAAATGGAACACTATTAACATCAAATAAAGACCAAAAGCAAAGATGGGCTGAACACTTCCAAGAAATATTCAATCGACCACACCCAAAAGAATTGTTAAACCTTGAAACTGACTTACCAGCCCCACAACTAAATGTCAATCTAGATGAAATTGAATTGCATGAAATTGAAACAGCAGTGAATTTAATGGCTAACAACAAAGCTGCAGGTGAAGATGAAATAACAGCCGAGATGCTAAAAGCTATCAATAGTGACAACATGAGACAACTACAGAGAATGTTTAACAAGATTTGGAAAGAAGAAAAGGTCCCTTCTAATTGGAAGAAGGGAATCATTGTGAAAATACCAAAAAAGGGCAACCTTAGTGACTGTAACAACTGGAGAGGAGTAACCTTAATATCAGTTGTGTCAAAAGTATTTTGCAAGGTCATTTTGAATAGACTCAAAGATATAGTGGATACTGCAATGAGAGAAGAACAAGCAGGATTTCGAAAAGGGAGAAGCTGTCTCGACCAGATCTTTACTCTCAGAATAATACTTGAAGAACATATTGAAAAGCAGAAACCATTAATACTGAATTTCATAGATTTTAAGAAGGCATTTGATAGCATACACAGAGATTCATTATGGAGAATTTTATGTCTATATGGAATACCATCTAAAATTGTCAACATCATTAAGGACTTATACAATGGATATGGTTGTGCAGTCAAGACAGAAGAAGGGATGAGTGAATGGTTCCAGATTGAAACAGGCGTGAAACAAGGATGTATACTGTCTCCTTTACTTTTTGGGATTACAATAGACTTCATAATGACAAAATGCTGCACAGGTAACACAGGTATTGACTGGGTACATGGGACCCAACTAGAAGATCTTGATTTTGCTGATGACATAACTCTTATCAGTAATAATGTGAATTCCATGCAAGAAAAAACAGATAGCCTATCTTCACTGGCTAGCAAAATAGGACTTGAAATTAACAAGGACAAAACAAAAATAATGAAAATTCCCATCAATCAAAATGGAAAAATACACATAGAAGGGACAGATATTGAAGAAGTCAATCAATTTGCATACCTTGGCAGCTACATAGACCAGGATGGTGACACTAGAAAGGAAGTTAGGATCAGAATTGCAAAAGCAGCATCAATCTTCAAAATCTTGAGAACATATGGAATTCAAAAGTTATAAGCACAAAAACCAAGTTAAGACTATTCAATTCAAATGTAATATCCACCCTCATTTATGCATGCGAAAGCTGGAAAACAACTAAAGAAATAGAAAAGAAATTAGACTCTTTTGAAAACAAATGCCTAAGGAAAATACTCGGCATCAAGTGGAATGAATTCAAGAACAATGCAGAGATAAGACAGATGACTGAACAACAACCAGTCTCACGGGTGATCAGGAAAAGGAGATGGACATATGTTGGCCACTTGATGAGAAGAAATGAGCAGAGAATCCCAAAACAAGCTATCAAGTGGAACACAACAGGCCGAAGAAAAAGGGGCAGACCGCGTGAAACTCTGAAGAGAACATTATTAAGAGAGGCCAAGTTAACAGGCATAAAATCCTTTGATGAGGTTGAAAGACTCGCCGAAGACAGGAAAAATTGGCGAACTACTTTGCGAGCCCTATGTGACGTCTAACGGCACGGGAAGGATATAAGATATAAGATAAGAAACTATGCAGAACGGAAAAAACTAATTATATCAGTCTGATATATATATATATATATATATATATATATATATATATATCAATAAGGAAAAAAATTGGAAGAGGTGGAGAGTTTTGAATCTCTTGGATCATTACTAACTAATAATGGAGACACAATCAAGTATATTAAACAGACGACATATATCGCTCTTCAATAAATAAATACATAAATAAATAAATAAAACAACTAAGGGGAAGGGACCGTCTTCAAAACAAATTTTCGTCTCATTTGCAATACATCTAAACGTAACCAATTTTTTCAAGCCTTTATTTCCAATATTTTACTCATTTCACATTACCGCTGTTTTTATACTACAATATCTTCAAAGAGACCGATACAAAATAAAATACATTAAAATCTCTATATAAAAACTGGCCACATTTTAATTTTTTGAGCTGATTACACATCAAAAAATATTTTAAACGCACAAGTAGCGCTTTCAATGGAAAAAAAAACATAATAAAATTAAATCATTTGAACTATTTACATAAAAGTCAATTACTTTTTGTAAAGTGACGTGGCACAGTGTGGATGATTAGTCACGAAAAGCAGTAGACAAATTGTATTCAATTCAATTGTCATACCGCGTGGCGTAGGCGATCATAAAGAAACAAATTGTATTACACTCCTAAAGTGCTCTTACTTTCACATACACGCATACACGCACGTACGTGAAACGCATTTAGAGAATTTAAATAAGTGGACAGGGAGAAATCCTACTGATCAGGATGATGATGAAAGTTAGGTAAAGTACCCATTTTTACAGCAACGATGACTGCAAAACTATCAGGGTGACCACATCTGTGTAGCTACAATAACAATGAAGTGTATAACTACCACAAAATATCTGTAGATATTTTAAACACAAGGTAGTAAATTTAAGATTACTTAATTATGTCCCAGGCCAGAAATATCTTAATAACGGCAGATAAAGATATGGTTCCAGTAAAGAGAACACAGAAGGGTGAATGGATTACAGCAGGCATATTAGAACTAATAAAACAACGTAGAGAAATGAAGACGAAATAGAAAGTGACAAATAACAACAGGGAGGAATATAAATCTTCAACAAAAGAAATAAGAAGAAACATAAGAAAAAACAGATAGCCTGTCTTCACTGGCTAGCAAAATAGGACTTGAAATTAACAAGGACAAAACAAAAATAATGAAAATTCCCATCAATCAAAATGGAAAAATACACATAGAAGGGACAAATATTGAAGAAGTCAATCAATTTGCATACCTTGGCAGCTACATAGACCAGGATGGTGACACTAGAAAGGAAGTTAGGATCAGAATTGCAAAAGCAGCATCAATCTTCAAGAATCTTGAGAACATATGGAATTCAAAAGTTATAAGCACAAAAACCAAGTTAAGACTATTCAATTCAAATGTAATATCCACCCTCATTTATGCATGTGAAAGCTGGAAAACAACTAAAGAAATAGAAAAGAAATTAGACTCTTTTGAAAACAAATGCCTAAGGAAAATACTCGGCATCAAGTGGAATGAATTCAAGAACAATGCAGAGATAAGACAGATGACTGAACAACAACCAGTCTCATGGGTGATCAGGAAAAGGAGATGGACATATGTTGGTCACTTGATGAGAAGAAATGATCAGAGAATACCAAAACAAGCTATCAAGTGGAACACAACAGGCCGAAGAAAAAGGGGCAGACCGCGTGAAACTCTGAAGAGGACATTATTAAGAGAGGCCAAGTTAACAGGCATAGAATCCTTTGATGAGGTTGAAAGACTCGCTGAAGACAGGAAAAATTGGCGAACTACTTTGCGAGCCCTATGTGACGTTTAACGGCACGGGAAGGATATAAGATATAAGATAAGATAAGAAAAGAAAAAAAAACAATGCATACAGGACTGTTATGAAAGAATAGAAGGGCATCAGAAGTTTGGAAGAGATAGTGAAATATTTGAAGAAATGAAGACATTGACGAGAAGTGTCATACTTAAGCTAAATGTAATGTGACGAGATGGGGAAGACATTAACAGAGACAAAGGAAATTCTAGAAAGATGGAAAGAATATTGCAGAGGAATGTATGATATAACTGACCGTTAAGGCGAAAACCAACAGTGTGAATTATTATTGGAGGAAAAAGAACTCGAACCGACAATTGAAGAAGTTTTATAGGCAATAAAGAATCTGAAAAATGGTAAATCACCGGGATGTGATGAGATAAAAGCTGAACTCATTAAGGCAGGAGGAAAGGAATGTGCTACAATATATCATGCATTATGTAAAATGATATGGCATTCGGGTATTTGGCCAAAATAATGGAAAAGAACTGTATTCATACCATTGCCGAAAAAGAGCAACTTGAAATTATCCACAAACTACAGAACTGTTGCCTTGATTAGTTATACCAATAAAATTCTATTAATAATCATTATGGGAAGACTTCGAAAGAAAATAGAAGGAGAAATCAATATGTGTTTGTGGTCCAAGCTGATTTTAGACAAGGAAGAGGAACAAGAGATCACATTTTCAACATAAGATTAAGTTAGAGGAGGAGGGGAGGGGGTCTTATCAAAGGGTGAGGGTGTGAGAACTTGATTAACCTGGGAAGGTTGGAAGGGAGGTGCGAAAGAAGGGAGCGAGTTGGGTGTAAAAGAAGTTTGGTGTTCAGGTGAAATGGAAGCCTGCTGTAAAGGTGTAGTAGAAGAGTGGGGTTAATTAGAGAGTGGATTATTTCTGGAAACAGAAGAGACTGGCTGTGGTGGGGGTAAAGGTTGGAGCTGGTTAAGTTTGTGTTGTTTGCCAGAGACATAGAGTTGGTAAAGTTGGCGATTTGTGACGCGTATAATGTGTTTGATAAGAAGAACGAGAACACGGTTGTCTGACGTGAAAGAATGAAAGCGGCGATCGAGGCTATATTTCAACCAATGGAGGTTGGACAAAAGACGTCTGTGGTTCTGAATGATGCAACGCAATCTGAGCCGCGAGCAGTTTATCTCAGTCTTATCCAGAAGTCTTTGTTTAACAACGTGGAGTATGCCAGCCACTGGGAGAAAAGATGATGAAAAACCTTTATGAATTATATTGTGGCGGAGACACACATACCTTCTATCTTCTTCCTAAAATCCACAAACCAGGTAACTCGGGACGTCCTGTTGTATCAGCGTGTTCATGTCCCACTGAGCACGTTTCTGACTTTTCGGACAGCATTTTCCAACCGCTAGTGTACAAACTGCCCTCTTATTTGAAAGATGCGAACCACGCCTTAACCACTCTTGAAGCGATCACACTCTCTCACCACTCCTATCACATCTTTCTCCTTGATGTCCGTTCCCTCTACACCTCTATCCCCCATGAAGATGGACTCTTAACACTCCGCTTTTTTCTCGACAAAGACCCTCACCCCATCATTAGCACTTATGTCATAATAAGACTCACATAACTAATACTCAACCTAAATTCTTTTGAATTCAACGGCGAATATTTTGAGCAAACCAGTGGTGTCGCCATGGGAACAGAAATGGGCCCTAGTTATGCTTGTTTATTTATGGGTTTTCTGGAAGTTAAATTATGGAAAACCTACCCTGGTAGACTTCCAGAATTCTATAAAAGATATGTCGATGATGGCATTGGAGCCACCGGTATGCCATAGGACGAGCTAATAAAGTTTATTGAATTCGCTAACTCACTTAATAGTAACATAAAATTCATTTATGAAATTTCTGACAACTCTGTGAACTTTTTAGATATTAAAGTATCTATTGGGACAAACATGCATATTACCTCCTTTTTTTTTTACAATTCCATCGACAGCCACACCCATTTACTCTACACCTCCCATTCTGAAGCGTGTAATAACTCCATCCCTTACTCCCAACAGCTTCGTCTACGCCGCATATGTCAGGATAACCCGGACTTTATCGATCAGTTGATAGAATTAGAATTTTTCCGTCATCGCAACTACCCAGGAAATCTCCTTCGTGCAGCCTTCAACCGTATCCAGCTAATAAACCCCAAGGAAGCATTTAGAAAAAAGCTTATTACCCCATCTGACAGAGTTAAGTTAGTACTGCTTTTCCACCCGCTAGGTCAGATGATTAAGAAAATTATTTATCGTCATCTGCCACTAATCCGACTCGCCCCTGACACCCGTGACATCTTCTCTGATCCACCCCTAGTAGCATACAAGCGTGAGCCACATCTCAAGGACATCATCGTTCACAGCTACTTAAAGCGAAACCTTCCATATGTTGGAACCAGAAAATGTAACCGCCCTCGCTGTGTTACCTGCCTTGTAGTTTGCTTTCATAAAACTGTCCTGTCTCTCCATGAGGGATTCACATGCGTATGAATCCCGCAACGTAATATATGCCAATGTATTCAACAGATGCAGGGTAACTTATATTGGTGAAACTGGCCTCAGACTATGGGACCGCATACAGAAACATATGTACGATATCACCCAGCATGCTTCGAAGCCCGTCCCTAATCATTTCAACGGCCCCAACTATAGAGGCAAATCTGATTTTCTGGTAACCGCCATCAAACAGTATCAAGCAGATGACACAAGCCGCTTAGCATTAGAGAACCGCTACATTCAAGACTATGGGACACTGGAACTACATGGTTTCAACTTGTTATTTAGCTACACATAATCTTTCACAATCATACTCATTCTCGCTTGTTGCACATAGTTTAGTACCCTCACACATCATCACATTGCTACTCCTCTACCACAACCATAATCATTCGTTTCACCTTCTCCTAAATAGATTACCATCCCTTCCCTACCATCATTTACTATCAAAATCACTTTCCGAACCCTTAAGAGCATCGTCCACAGATATTGACTCTCCAGTCATCCCTGTACTTTGTATAATTCTCTGCTCCTTCTATGCGCTTCCCTTGTCTCTTAACATTTTCTACACTCAACCATACACTATTTTGCACCTTTCAGCACGAACGCCTTATAACCGTGGTAACGGACACATATTGTTTATGTTCCCGAATATGCACAAGCGATACTTTTGTGCCTTTACAAGGACTGAGGTAAGTTTTCATTCAGTTACAGTTTTTTCATTATTTTTTTCATTATTTTGTTTCATTGTTTGTTATTTCGTTTACATAGGCTTGATGTGAATCTATACTTTGTCCCCCTCTCTTATTCTTCGTCCTGTTTGTTTTTGTTTGAAGAAAGATCACGCCGAAACGTCACAAGTGTATTATCGTTAAATAATAAAGCTGTTCCTACTTTTTTTCCTAGTTTATATATTTAGGTAATTCTCTAGTGATTTTTATTTCTCTCACATCTCATAAAAGTGCTTTGTCTACGATTTTTTTCGAGGTCTAATCCTACAAAAAGAAACTAACTTCATGTAAAAAGTATTTGTTCGTTTGTTGTTGTTGTTGTTGTTCAAGTATGCACCAGACATAACAGGAGACCGTGTGTATTTTTGTTTAAAAATTGGTACCTGCTAGAGAGACTGAATCTAAGCTGCGGAATTTCTGTGTCACGACCTCATTTCTTTCCAGGTGTCACGATCCCTCGTGTCGGCTGAACAGTGCTAATGACTTCACTTTCAAAACACGTTTTTTTGGAGGTGTAAGATAGCTCAGTTCGTTACTACGCTGTTCTATCGTGGCTAGACGGCTGCTCGTCCTACCGGAGTCCAAGTTCGAATCCCAGGTAGTTCTCTTGTGATTTTTCTTTCTCTCACGTCTCACTAAAGTGCTTTGTCTACGATTTTTTCGAGGTCTAATCCTACAAAACTGTTTTCTCTTATTTTCTTTCGAAGTGTCAAGAGAAGTTATTTTATCACCACTTACTACCAACATAGGTGAGACATAGCTGCACGATAGAACTACGCAACTCAGAAACTTGGATTATTTTTTTTTAAACCTGTCGTAGTCAAGCGTCATCATCATCGTCAGGTGCAATGCCCACTGGTGTTGCCTATTATTATTCTCCAGAGTACCCGATCTTGCAGGCCATTAGCTCAGTTCATGATCTTCTCTCACACCATCAGTATCATTTCTCTCGGTCCTCCCTTGTCTCTTCTTCCTCCTATTTTTCCTGTTGTTACAATATTTTCAATGCTACCTCTTCCTTTTGCACGTCCTTTGAAAGCATATTGTTTCTCTCGTAATTTTTGGACAAGATTTTTTTGTCTCTCCAGCTCTTCTCATACATTCTCCATTAGTTAATTTTACTGACCAGGGAATTCACAACATTCTTCTAATAAGCCACATTTCTACTGTTTCCAATGATTTTTGTGCAGATCTGCCTATTGTCCATGATTCACTTCCAACTGGAAGACCATGGGTTCGATCCCGGGACCGGAAAAAAAGAAAAAAAAGCAACAACTCACAAGACCTCCGGGAGTCATGACCCAGAGGGGCCCACCCCCCTTAGAGTGTCAGGAGTTTAAAGGGCCGAAACACTTGTCTGAGGGGGGGTACTTCCTCTGATGATCTGAAGGAGTTGTGTTGTTGTTCCGCTCTATACGGTAGAGAGTTTCCTGCACACACATATAATAAGATATATTCAGCATAGCATTTTATGACTTGTTTTCTAGTAAAAAAGGATATGTTGCGTAATATGTTTCTCATTCTCTGAAACCCAATCTGTGCTTGGCTTATTCTGTTCTTAATTTCTGTTTTGTATTTCCCATCTGAAGCTATTACTGCCCCAATGTATGGATTTTCTGCACCGGATTTAGAATAGTTTCATGTTATTTTATACTGCATTGTGGTGGATTCTGTTTCTTGGATATAACCATAGTCCCTGTCTTTTTGTTCAGTCATCATCATCATCATCATAATCATCATCATTTCGTGCCGTCTCCCCGCGGAAGATTCTTATCTTATATCTTATATCCTTCCCGTGCCGTTAAACGTCACATAGGGCTCGCAAAGTAGTTCGCCAATTTTTCCTGTCTTCGGCGAGTCTTTCAACCTCATCAAAAGATTTTATGCCTGTTAAATTGGCCTCTCTTAATAATGTCCTCTTCAGAGTTTCACGCGGTCTGCCCCTTTTTCTTCGGCCTGTTGTGTTCCACTTGATAGCTTGTTTTGGTATTCTCTGATCATTTCTTCTCATCAAGTGACCAACATATGTCCATCTCCTTTTCCTGATCACCCATAAGACTGGTTGTTGTTCAGTCATCTGTCTTATCTCGGCATTGTTCTTGAATTCATTCCACTTGATGCCGCGGAAGATTGACTACAATGAATCCCCACTCTGCTCTGTTTCTTGTCTTCTTAGAGCACTCGGCCAAGCTTGTCCCTGTCCATCTCTTGATGTTGTCCACACATCTACATCTCTGTCGTCCTCTTGTTCTTTTCCCTTCGATCTTGCCTTCAAGAAGGGTCTTCAATATAGTATTGTGTCTTTTGACATGCCCAAAGTATCTTAGCTGTCTTGTTTTTAATAATTTCCCACATTTTTCTTTTCACTTCTAGTTGGTTTAGCACCTAGTTGTTTGTTTTCTTTTCTGTCATTGGGATACGCCCTATTCTTATGCATATCCACATTTCAAAGGGATACCCCCTATTATTCTGCAATTCCACATTTCAAAGGGATACTCCTTATTCTTTTGTATATCCACATTTCAAAGGGATACGCCCTATTCTTCTGCATATGCACATTTCAAAGGGATACGCCCTATTCTTCTACATATGCACATTTCAAGGACCTCGATTTTCTTTTCTGTTGTCCTTGCTTCTACACCATAAAGTAATATTGAATCAATGTAGCATTTTACGATATTTAATCTCAGTTGCTGTGATATGTATTCTGATATAAGGATCTTCCTCATTCTGGTGAAGGTATGTTTTGGTAAACCTATTCTTTGGTAATTTCTGTTTCACATTTTATATCCTCTATTATCAGCACGATACATCCTAAGACATGGAAGAATGACAATAATACAGTGTTATGCACCCATGAACGATGCAAATGATGAGGTAAAAGACGATTTCTATCACCAATTACAAGAAAAAGGGATGAGTGAATGGTTCCAGATTGAAACAGGCGTGAAAAAGGATTATACTGTCTCCCTTGCTTTTTGGAATTACAATACACCTCATAATGAAAAAATGCTGCACAGGTAACACAAGTATTGAATGGGTACATGGGACCCAACTAGAAGATCTTGATTTTGCTGATGACATAACTCTTATCAGTAACAATGTGAATTCCATGGAAGAAAAAACAGATAGCCTGTCTTCACTGGCTAGCAAAATAGGATTTGAAATTAACAAGGACAAAATAAAAATAATGAAACTTCCCATTAATCAAAATGGAAAATACACGTAGAAGGGACAGATGTTGAAGAAGTCGATTAATTTGCATACCTTGGCAGCTACATAGACTAGGATGGTGACACTCGAAAATAAGTTAGAATTAGAATTGCAAAAGCAGCATCGATTTTTAAGAATCTCAAGAACATATGGGATTCAAAAATTATAAGCACAAAGACCAACTTAAGACTATTCAATTCAAATGTAATATCCACCCTCACTTATGCATGCGAAAGTTGGAAAACAACTAAAGAAATAGACAACAAATTAGACTCTTTTGAAAACAAATGCTTAAGGAAAATACTCGGCATCAAGTGGAACGAATTCAAGAACAATGCAGAGATAAGACAGGTGACTGAGCAACAACCAGTCTCATGGGTGATCAGGAAAAGGAGATGGACATATGTTGGTCTGTGATGAGAAGAAACAGTTAGAGAATCCCAAAACAAGCTATAAAGTGGAATACAACAGGCCAAAGAAAAAGGGACAGACCGCGTGAAACTCTAAAGAGGACATTGTTAAGAGAGGCCAAATTAATAGGCATAAAATCCCTTGACGAGGTTGAAAGGCTCACCGAAGACAGGAAAAATCGACGAACTACCTTGCGAGCCTTATGTGACATTTAACGGCACGGGAAGGATATAAGGTTATAATGCGCCCTAAATACCTAAAGCTTTTCACCTGTTCTAGTAATTCTCCATTTATTTTTTATTTACTGTTGGCTTTCTTTCTTCTCTGCTGATTACCATGACGTTTGTCTTTCTGATATTTATTTCCAGCCCATACTTTTGATTTCCATTGTTTATTTGCGTCACTAGATTCTGCAGGTCTTTTTGGTTCTCTGCCATCAGCTCGGTGTCATCTGCATATCTTAGGTTATTGATTGCTGTTAAATTAATGTTTATTTCAGGCGTCTCACTAGTATGTTCAAAGTAGGCCTTATTGTTCAAGGTATGGTCATTTAATTTTTTTCGAGTTTTGATTAAGGATGGAAATCATACATGGCAAGTCTCTTGATCGAAAAACAAGAAATGTGTAACTGTAGAAATATTAGAGTCTCTCACATCTGATGTTATTATGAATCATCCGCTGTAATTGTTCATATTAAACCTAGTGCAAGTTTTGGCCAAAGTCGAGTGCAAACTTCCGTATCTTCAGTCTCGTTATCATCGTCTTCGTGTGCTGTCTTCAGTACGAAGGTTGGCGGTAATGAATCTCCAGTGTCTTCTATCCTTCGCCTTGATGCACTCAAATAAGCTGTGTCCTGTCCATTTTCGTATGTTGTATTTCCCTCTACATCCTGATCTACCTTCGTGCTCTTTTTTCCTTCCACCTTTCCTCCTAGTAAGATCTTCAGTAAATTGTTATGTCTTTTGATGTGGTTTATGTATTTTACTCGTATTTTGTGGTCCTTATTTCTTTGAGAAGTTCGCCCTGCACTTGTAGTTGTCCTTGTACTTGTGCATATGTTCTTTTCATCTTCCATGATATATGATCTACGTCCCTGCAGATCCCCACTTCTGCTGCATTTATTGCAGTCTCTAACATTTTACAGGGACCATGTTACTGCTCTATAAAGCAGTGCAGAGCAGATAGTGCATTTTACACAACTCATTTTTATGTGTGTCGGCAGATTCCTGAATAACAGCTTTGTCTTCACGGTGTTGAACGTAAATCTTGCCATTTCTACTCATGTCATTGTCTCTACCTGACATCTCCCATCCTTGGTTAGTAGCCTTAGGTAGCTGTAGCTTGTCAGTTGTTTCTGTTTCTCGTTGTTTATGGTTACATTGTAATCTTTTCTGCTGAAAATGTCACTTTGGTCTTTTTTTTATCTGTCTCTAGTCCTCATTCTTGGCTTATGTTGCTTATAGTATCTAGTAATTCCTGTATGCTCTATGGGTTCTCTGCTAGAAGGACTGCATCATCTGTATGCCTTCAATTGTTGACATTTCTTCCCACTTTGTTCAGCCCTGGTAGTTTTTCTGAGTGTCTGAAGATGTTATCTGTGTACATATCGAACAGATATAGGGACAGAACGCATCCTTGCCTGGCTCCCTCAATGTGGGTAAATTTGCTGATACTAAAGTTCAGTATCTTACTAATGTTCCCTGTTCCCAAGAAAGATTTTTAAGTTTTGAATTCCTTTCCATCAAGATTGATTCCCTCTATACATTTGATTCCTTCTACACATTTGATTTATTTTATCAGTTTGTCATGTTTTACTCTGGCAAGTGCATTAGCTTAATGTACAAAGCATGCGTGTATAACTTTCTCAAGTTCTATGTACTTACTGGTTAACTTTTTTTATGCTAAAGCTTCGTCTTGCTATTCCCTGGCGTAGCTTTCCATTTTCGTGACTTTTTAAAAATGTTCATTATTCTAGGGCAAGATACTTTCTTATTTAATTCTTTATTTCAATATATATGTTTTTTTGTTTCTTGGAATTTTCCTTTGCTGAATGTAACATACGTAACTCTCGCTCATATCTCCCCGTAATTATCTGTTACCGTGTTTTGTCTGGTTTTCCTCCCTGCCGGAGAAGCCCACTGGGGGCATGAATAAAGTTCAAATTAAACACCAAAGAAAGAAGCTGAAATGAAAACGAATGTCAAGATCTTAATCTTGTGTTTAAGCTTCTCCCATGCCTTTGGGTCATGGAGGCGTCGTGTGGGTTCTGACATTACCTCGCTTTCACACAGTGATCCCGGGCAGAGCACAACTGAATATTCTGTCACAGGACACAAATCATCCCTTGATGTGTAAGCAAAAAAAAAAAAAAAGGGAATGTGGGCGTATTATGAGAAAGTACTGTATACCTCTAAATATTAACATTACGAAATGAAATTACAGCGGTGATGAGGAATCATTAAGCTTCGTAAAGGAGATGAATGAAGTGCATTTTGTGCAGTTCTCTTGATCCGCTTGAAACAATGAGCAGCTTTTGTAGAAATATCTACAGAAATATCATTTAGAGAGACAGGGGTATATCAGTATATCCCCGCCGAGTGAGAGGTGGCTTGGGCCTGTATTCTTGGTGGGTTACAGAAGCGGGATTGCGTGACATCGTGTTTTTCGTTGCACCAGTTTAATCTAGAGTTGGACTTTCTCACCGCAAAACCTCGACGTGTTTTGAGATATCCGTGTATCCCCGCCGGGTGACTTCACGTGCTGACCTGAATTGTACTCAACAGATGATTCATAAGCACAGAAAAGCGACATTAGTCAAAACAGCATTTTTGACAATAACTCATGACAGGTTAACGAGAATCTTGTGAAATGTACTGAACACAAAACTCACTGACCATGTTATTGAATGCCTATAAAAGATTGACGCTCCTCAAAACAATTCATTTGAAAATTCAACGCTCAAGTATGTCTCATCTCACTACAGAACAACGACTCATCATCATTAGACATTTACAGACTGGACAGTCCAGTCACAAAGTGTAGTGGTCAGACAATTTAACGTGGTTAGAAGCACCATTAGTTGCTTTTGGAGAAGATTTCAAGAAACTGGTTCAGTTGCAGACCGGCCGCGCAGTGGAAGACCCAGTCATAACTCTTGCCGAAGACCGCTTCATACGGCTGCGTCACCTCCGGAATCGATTTGCATCTGCGTCCTCAACAGTCCAGTCAATGACAGGAGCTTGTTGAATTTCAGATCAAACGGTCAGGACCCGCTGCTGCATGACACTGGTCTTTGGGCTAGAAGACCCTACAGAGTCCTGTTCTTACGGACTGGCATCACCAGAACCGACTGCAGGGGGGCGAATCAGCATCGTCAATGGACTGTTGCGAGTGATAGGAGAATGGTTTAGTTTAGTGATGAATCATTCTTTCTGCTCCAGCGACACGATAGACGGAGAAGAGTTCACCGCAGAGTCCATGAGCGCTACGCCCAGAACAGCGTAGGTGAGGCTCCTCCACATGTTTTTGAAGGTGTACTGATGTGGGGGACAATCAACTTCATGGAAAGAAGTGACCTGGTGCAAACTGAAGGACCCCTGAATGTCCAACGATACGTCGCTGAAATTCTTCGTCCTCACGTCCTACTTCTGGCTGCACCAGGGTCGATTTTTTAGCAGGATAGCGCTCGGCCTCATGTGGTACAACTCACCGCCCAGTTCCTCGCTGACAACAACGTCCAGACCACTCTGTGGCCATCCATGTCATCAGACATGAACCCAATAGAACACTTATGGGATGAACTTTAGACAAGTCCGCCAGCGAAACGTGGCGTCAACATCTCTTCGACAGTTGTCTCTTGCACTGCAGGAAGAGTGGGCAGCCATCTCACAACAACAGATCCAACGGCTAATCGGATCCATGTCAAGGAGATGTCGTTCTCTGATACAGGCCAGAGGAGGTCTTACACCTTACTGAAACGGAGACCTCAGTCGCAATGAATAAAAGTCCAAACCAAATTTAATGAACATCACTTCATTGTTAAAATCTTAAAGTTTCTTCATTCCAAGATTGAATCATTAATTCCGTAAAATAAAATTTTGATACAATTTTGAAATTTGGTGTTAATTACGACCATAGTAGTGTTGCGTTTCTCTCTCTCTCTCTCTCTATCTTTCTTTTTTTGTTTGTTTTTTTTGTTTTGTTTTTTTTAACAGTATAATTTTGCTCCAAAAACCACATAAACAGTTCTGTTCCTGTTAATCTGATGTCCGTCCTTGACCTCACAGGGCTATAACATATCATGAAATAAATCAATGGATTTGGTTTTTCTAAAATAAAATAAAATAAGCTCGGTATTGCTAAAGTATATGGCCTTGGCCTTTGCTACAAGTGCTCGTAAGAGCAAATATTAAATACTACATAAAAGCAAGAACATAAACTTTTCTGTACTGAAACCCATTTTTTTCCATTTTTAACTTTCTCGAAATCTCTTTTTCCACTGTAGTGATTTTTTTTTTCAATTTGACATTTTCTAAACACGTCGCAAGTGGACAGCAGTGATTTATTTGTTTGGTTAAAAGGTGGATGAATTTCCCTTCTTAGTGCGACATTTAATTTTTATTGTTTACATGTTTCAGTGTTTCACATTTTCAAGCGGTTCTATTTTTTTCTTTGGCCTGTAATGGTCCCTGGTTGGTAGACTTCTCCAGAAGGTCTAAATGAAGCCCATGTAGAAGAGAGTTAAGAGCCCTTTATTCGCACCTTCACATCAAGATTGAAGGAGACGCCACCAGCAACAATGAGTAAAACTTTTTAATCAACCAACCAGAGACTAGTTTGCATTGAAAGAAATCTACCCTGCTCTTCTCTTCTCATTTCTCTCGGCTGAAATCCAGTCATTGCAATCCACGATACAAAGCAAATGATTGAATGACCTTTTCCCCTGAGCTAAGACCTTGTGAAGATACATTCAATGAAAGCGTTGTCTGCCTACGGGCATCTCTGTCAATATCCCACCCTTTGGGCTCAATATTGATAACTGCCACCTTTGCACTATAAAAAAAATCAACCGCGGCATCTGTTCTTATTCCCTAGTGCGCACTGCCTTGATGTTTAATTTGTATGTATCTACATATGTGAGACGGGAGACATATGATGCGCCCACTTTTTTTCTGTTATTTTTGTCCATTATTATTTGTTGTTTATCATTCATGTGAATTTATATTTTATCTTCTTTCTCTATTTCTTTATCCTGTATGTTTTTTTGTTGTTGGTATGATTAAGGTGTAAACCGAAACGTTACAAATGTGTGATCGTTAAATAATAAAGCTGCTCCTACTGTGTTTTAAATAGTTTTAACGTGTTGTTATCAGAGCTTTTACTGCAGTGGATCTGTGCATTCATTGATTTAGTCTTTTACCCTGAACCTATTCGTATATATTATACACTTACGATTGAAGAAGTCATCAAATGTAGAAATAAAAATAAAACCAGTAAAGCATCAGATACAAAGTCTTAACTGTTCTATTATTATTATTATTATTACGTTATTATTACTATTATTGTAAAGAGATAAGATATACAATGTAAAGAGAGACTTGGTGGAAGTGAATGTAGAAGATCATACTTATCTACGTACCGGTGCGTCCTGCACTTGTATGACATTTCCTAAAAGTAGCAGGTATCTGATTTAAAACTGTGGGGGGGAGGGGCATCACCATTATCATTACTGTGGTTTAAAACCTATTTTCCATGCTAGGCTGGATGCAGTGGATCTCAAATTCCCCTGTCTATTGTTTTCGTGGTATACCTGGTGAATTGTTTCCCTGTCTAACCTTCGATGTCAAGTCTGTACAGTAGTCATGTTGGTTTTATTTTCCTTCATTTTTTTGTTTCTGTCCAATCTGATTTTCAGCTAATTTCACATTCCACAAGAAGTAAACTTTATAGATCGTCTAACTTATCAGACAGATCTGGGACTGAAGGGTTTCTCGCTTGTACTGAAGTTAACTTATTAATTATAATCAAAATGGCCATCTTATGCTTTCTTCGTTTATTGGAAATTTTGCCTACTCCTATTTGGACAAAGACAAGAACGAGTTTCATGCTTAAAATAGTGGCCTCTTACATATGAACGTGAATTTTATGGGGGTTTTTTTTCGCTGAGGTAAAACTCTGGAAGTAACTAATATTCCATGAAGGGACAAACGCAAAATAACAAGATATTGCTCCTGAATCTTTGAGGTCGCCGGCTCATCGACAGCACAGCAGCAATACATAACTTTATCAAGTATCAACATTTATATAACCACCCAAGCGTACCTCCGTTGCATCCAAAATTTCTCTTGGAAAAAAAAAGTGCGAGAAAATATACTAAAACCAGTAGCTTTTCCTATATCTAAGGCGGTCTCATTTTAACAACTTGAACAAAAACTTCAAGCATCTGTTGAAAGAACACTGTCATCACCACTTGGGTGTGTGTACGATCTCCAGAGGAAGTTGTGTACCCTTGTGCAAAGTTGTCTGCTCCTGCCCCGCTTATTTCTTTTTCTATCCATTCCGGGCACTCTCCTCTCTCCGAAGCCTGCTAGGCGGGCCCACTCTTAACAACACCCTCTGGGCTCCGTAGTATTGCACTGACTTTACCCACCTTACCCTGTCCGTGGTCCTGATTTATGTCTGCTTACACGTACGCAAGAACGTACGAGTGTGTACAAAGGAAGGAACAATGCGAAAACAGGACTGTGTCAGGCAGATTATCAAAGAGGGCTGTGTGCGTGGTTCTATACCTTATCAAAATGTTTCATTTATACTTTCGGTGGTTCGTTCGTTCGTTCGTTCTTCTTCTGTCTCATTGGAAAGAAAGAGGAAAAGGGGGATGAGTGGGGTGGGGAAGACGGTGTCCTTTTCGGCAATTAGCTACCCATATCTGACTTACTATCGTCAGGGCTAGCCAACCATAACTGACCAAGACCACCTCTCCGTTGTTACTCTCAGGGCTAGCCAACCATAACTGACCAAGACCACCTCTCCGTTGTTACTCTCAGGGCTAGCCAACCATAACTGACCAAGACCACCTCTCCGTTGTTACTCTCAGGGCTAGTCAACCATAACTGACCAAGACCACCTCTCCGTTGTTACTCTCAGGGCTAGTCAACCATAACTGACCAAGACCACCTCTCCGTTGTTACTCTCAGGGCTAGCCAACCATAACTGACCAAGACCACCTCTCCGTTGTTACTCTTAGTAACAGGCCTAGACTGGTTACAAGAACAAGATTCGCCAAAGTCTCCATGGAGGAAGATTCTGCTAAAGAAGTATTGCACACTCCTTGCTTTTCAACTACAATCAGGGACTAAAAACAATAGCTGCCATTGTAGCATGGCCTTGTAAGTAATGATTATAGTTGTTATGATTATTATTATTAATGAATAGGATTATGAAAATATACTGTAAACAAAATAGTAACATCGAATGGCGACAGAGAAACGTAGGTAGCAAAAGGAAGAGAGAGGTATAAAACTTCCATGACACTAGAACAAGACGCGGACAAAAGTAAACAGTGGAAACAGTGAATAGAACAAGACGAGACTCAGTGACGCTGAGATATAGGTAATACAAAGGCAGGACGCCAGAAAGTAGGATGGTCCAGTGATAACAAAGCGGTGACTGGACATTGACACGTGTAAACAAAATAGAAAAGACGAATAGAAAAGGCAGACACAATGAAAAATCGAGGACACAATAAAACCTCCGACGTGAAAAAGCAAGATAATGACTTAGGTAAATAACAATTGTATAGACGAGACTGACACGCATGACACACGTTAGGACGCTGTTGCGCACGGTTTTTAAATAAGGGAGTGACCAACTCGGCCAGCTGACCAATTAATTATTTAGAGGCGTGGCATATTGGACAATTGACTTAAGAGAGATAAATCATGGGCAATTTGAATGACGGACAATCAGAACACTCATGGGAATCAGTGTTCATCTGAAAGGTGGATCCAAAATACTTATTGGTAAATCCATCAAGCTGGACTTGAAGATAAAAAGGTGGGCGGAGAGACAGGAGGGACCAAGTCGGACGAAAAAGTACGAAAGTACAGGAGAAAACCAAGAAGTCATAAAGTAGACGAGGAGGGAGATCGTCAGAACACCGTCGGTCCGGCAAGTAACGACTGACCAGAACTGCAAGAAGGATGGTCAGTGCACGTGGACAGTCAAGAGTGAGGAAAGAAGGTCCGACCCGAACAGCCGAGAAGCCATCAGGTGAGAGATAAGAACAGAAGTCCAGAGAGGAGGCAAGTAGACTTTGCTCGTTAGTACACTGTGATTGAGAGACGGCAGAGGAAGATCGTCAGAAGAAATCATAAGACAGACAAGAGAAGAAAGAGGACGAGACGATATAAAATCAGAAGTAGCGTTAGACAGAAGATGATTTTCAAGTGATTAAGAAGAATTGACGCTTTTGAAACTTTGAGTACAGTGATTTTAGACGAGAAACTAGTTGACCACGTGTTGCAGATGTGATATAACACTGAGACAGGAAATGTTCTCGTATCAAGTGTAGATTACTGTGAATTTGAGAAAATGAGAAATGTTGCATGTAGAATATGATAGAGTTTGATATTATGAACAAATGATTAAGTGTTTCAATCCAAGTGACGTAGTCGACAATACATCTTGATCTTATGTGTCAAAATAAATGAATTCCGTGAACGTTTCATGGAAGTGGTAAAGTTTTGTGAAACCGATGATGTGTTAATCAAAGAGCATCTGCAAGATTCAATTCTATAATATGGAACTATTCAGAAATGTATGATTCACAGTCTTCAAGTGTTATGATCAGAGAACCAAAGAACATCTTCTTTAGTCAGGAATATATCATTCACAATAACAATATTATACCATAACCCACTTCCAAGTCGACATGAGGCTGTGGTGCCTCAACACCGGGCTGCAAAGAACACCAGCTCGTAGTTCCGGGAAGCGTGAGTAAGATCTCCGCGGAACTGCTATCTTGATGTTCATTACAGCCGATGCGGTGAAGATGTTGAGCCACAGCTTCGCGACGCTCTTCCATATAAAGGGTGAATTTTAAAAGCGCAAAATCCTTCAGTTGCATACATTGAAGATCAATAGCTCTGTTTTGTGTAGCTGTACTTTCTCCCTGCAGCCTGTAGCACGCATATTCTCAGAGAATGTTAAAAGCTACAAGAGCCGATGGTCTAGTCCTGATAACAATCCATTAGCACTGAAGAGAAAAAGAAATCGCCGAAGTCATTTAACCAGATACGGCAAAGTGGATTTTCTTGGGGCATGTTCATGAATAAGTTTGACGAATACTAAGCAAGAATAATAATAATTTAAAAGTTTAAACATTTGATGATTTCATGAGCATCTAACACGTCCAAACCATAAAAAAACAAATATATTACTCAACCACCCAGCTACTGTTAAGTCTACACACTTCATCGGAACACGGGAAATAAAGAACTCAACCCGGTGAAGAAGTTAAAAAAAAGGCTTTTCTGGCTCAGAATGCTCACACTGTTCTGGTGAGGTTGGCTCTTAAGTCGGGCTGTTTACATACTGAATGAGGGAGACATTCTGGCCACGAGAGACTGAGATTGGGGTTATGAACTGACAGAGAGACATTTAAAACTTGGATGGCATGGGAGAGGAAAAGGAAAACGAAATTTGAAGACAAGGGACAGAATGTGAGAGAAAACAAGAAAAGAACGAGCTATCAAATATTTTTTACTGATGTGGGGGGGGGGGTGGATATTGCTTAGAAATTGGAGACCGGACGTGCATTGAAGTAATAAAGGGAGACAGAACGAGCTATAAAGTAATAAAGGGAGAGCAGGGTAAAGAATGTTTAGGAAATAAATGTAATTCGAGAGAAGCAGAGAAAGAAGTGTTATGTGTGTGTTAGAAAAGAGGGGGCGCTGGGAGATGTGGAATAGCCAATAAAGTGGGCAATTTTAGAGATTCTGCGAAACAGAATTTGGGAGAAATATATTTTGTAATCAGTTCCAGTTAGATGGTGGAGCGCCGTGGCACAGATTTCCCTCGGGCAAGAAACTCACTCATGTTTATTGCTTTTGTAGAGCAGAGGGCCACCTCTGGAGCCAGATAGTGCAGGCAACAACAGGAAGTGAATAAAAAGTATGATTTAATCTAATAACAATAGGATCAGCTGAAGTGCATACTAAAACGCACAGTGCTTCTGTGCTGTCTGTAGAGCATAAAATACAATTTCCCGGTTTTTTAGTTATATCAGTTCGTCTATCTTAGTTCACTCTCGGATTTTCTCTTATTTTTATCCATTCTTTTCCTACATTTCATTTCTTAAAATCTGTTTTTAAACCTTTCTTCTTCTTTTTCTTCTTAGCTCTGCTTGGAAGGGTGTTGGGCGAAGACGCTGTTCTTTCTGGCAATCTTGGAGAATACAAAAATGTGGAAGGGAAAAAAGCAAGCTATTTCTTTCCATATATTTCCATTATTTTGCCACTTGACGCTATTAATTTTTTTATTTAAATTTGTTATTTGAGCAATTTTGGGAATCGGCCTAATCGGACGTTTTAAAAATGTTTGGAATAAGATAGTTAACATCATAACGCTGGAGATCAAGAATAAATATGCTAAAGATGTGCGGACAGAAGTTCCAGCGAAAGGGACCCGGACAAAATAGCAACCCGGTTATTTCTCTCGTGGCTGGTAGCAGGATACTGTGCTCATTCAGCCAGATAAATGCACAGAGTCGACGTGATACCCCGGTGGTGGAGCTTGCTTCTTGAACCACATCTGGGCAACAGAGAAGTGGACTTGATGCCGGAGCTTGAAGATGATAACATTGTTGACGACAGGGAAGACAAGTTCATTGCAGTAGGGAGGTCAGCATCCAGCAACCTATTTCTAGTTACAGAGCTTCGGGGCGAGATAATTAGAAGCAGAGTATACCTTACCATTACGATAAACAAGCGCAGACCCATAAGAGCAAGGTCTGTTCTTTGAAGGGCACTTTTTATATAGATACATAGATTGAGATGGGGGTGCAAAAATTAGGTTGCGTATGATATAAAATAACCTAGTGCCGCCTCTGACTGGAAGATCAAGTTTGTTTACTTTCTTTTCAAACATATTGGACGCTCTAATATAAACAAATATGCTCACTTATACAGTTATGTGTTTCTTTACGAGATTCTTTACCACAGACATCATATGGAATGGAAAGTAAGCTTTGTTTGCTTCCTACAAATAGTTTTTAAAGGATGTAAGAACCTACTTTGTAGGGCGTGAAACTACCATGTGCTAATTCGGGGATTCCTAGAAGGTTGCTTCGGCCTCTAACCTATAGCTTGTGTAATGAGACTATGGTAAGAAATTAGCTTTAGTCGTACAAAACGGCATCGATTACCACTCGAACATTTTGTGATGAAATAGGACAGCCAGAGTCTGATTTTGAACCTTTGAAACTTCCTGTACTTTAATGCTATTTATGACTATATATATATATATATATATATATATATATATCTTAGGTCCATATTTCCTTCATGTAGCAGTAGAGGAAGATATACACTTTTCGTTTCTGGAATCCCCGCCATCGAAGTCAGTCCCCAGCCATTCGTTATCGTTCTTCATTCGTGGTGCTTGATGTTTCATTTCTGATGTTCCTGTACTGTCTCAGTATGAAGTATCTACAACTCCAAATCCCTCGTCTTGTCTTACTGAGAGTATCAGCATGGACAGTGAATGGCGTGGCATGTGAGTGTTTTCTTTCCTTATAAGTTTTCGTTTAATTAATCATAGCTTGATTATTGAACTTGACGGTGGTTTCAGAAAGAATAGCATGAGAGCACTTTGAAGCCAATAGTCCATTTCATTGGGCCGCCGTTTTGTCTGTCGCCAACACTTGTCTATTTTTTGCGGATGATTAAATTGAATGCACCTCATAAGATCATATATATATTGGGGGTATCTTTTGATCTTTATATATCAATATTATTTCCATTTTCTTCTCAGCATTCATGTCACGACCACATTCCAGTATATCAGTCAGTCATTAAAATGTCCTTTGGGGAAATTTGTCTCCCTATCATCTCTCCTGTAGGCCTCTCGATTGTAAGCAAGATGCCCTGCTGTTGATGCATCCATTCGCAGGTCGTCAAAAATGTCTTGCAGCCATCTTCGCCTTGGTCTTCCTCTCTTTCTTTTTTCCAATATGTACCCTTCCAAGACTGTCTTCTCAAAATTCTCATGACGTTTAATTTGTCCAAAATGTTTACGTTTTCTATTTTTAAACTTCTTTACTAGTCAGTCTTCTTCATTATTAAAGTCTTGTGGTACTGATGTGTCCACGATATTTGAACGACTCTTCTGTACCATTTACATTCAAAGACATTTATGTGTTCCTCAGCTGTTTTGTTAAGTGTCCAGGTCTCACAGGTGTATGTTGCGATGGCCCTTAGAAATCTTATCTTTGCAGTTCTGTCTGTTCCTCTCTGTAGCTTCTTTGGTTGTTTTATTTTTTGAAGTGCTATAGAATGTTCTACTTTTAATTTCCCTCATTGTATTTCCATTACTAGTTAGTAATATTCAAAACTCTCCAACTCTTCCAGTTTTTCCTCAACGATACATATTTCAGCTGCCTTATTTGTTTTGTCAGTAGTCATCAATTTAGTTTCAGCATATGTCAAATGAATATCCCAAAGAAAGTGTATATATTACTTTTTATAACTGCATAAATTGTATTTATTATTTATATGTGTACTTATTTGTACGGCTGGGTTTACTGGTGGGGGAGATGTCCCATCTCGTAACCTTTGAATGAGAACTTCTATAGAATGTATCACTAGAAGTGCTGGTCTCCCTTCACCTGTGCGTGCATACAGCATTTGAAATTTCTCCACTATTCATCAGTTACTGTCCCAGCCCCGTTAGCCAGGCTAGGCCTGTTACTGGGGGTACTAACAGACAGGTGGAACAGGGTCTTGATCAGCCTGGGTTGCTGGCTGCCATATGGAACAGTCTTCACTCCCAGCTTCGCCTTCAAATGCTATTTAAAATTTTAATCAAAATGTAAAAATTTCATCCCTTTAAATATAGAATTGTGCTCTTAAAAGAAAGAAAGAAAGAAAGAAAGGAAGAAAGAAAGAAAGAAGGAAGGAAAGAAAGAAAGAAAGAAGGAAAGAAAGAAAGAAAGAAAGATATAAGCATTGTAAAAAATACCGAGATACTAACAGTAAGGACCACGTTATCAAAATTTCTTTAAATCGAAAAGAGTTAAAGCTTCATAACACGTGAATCTGTTTAGAGATTTATTTATTGCTTATCAACTCAGTGGCGCATTCACGCTAACAGAAGACTACTTTATTAACAGAATATCATCCAAGCACCTCACAGTGACTGCCTCATTCGAGCATCAAAAATCAACCCAGGTACTGAATGTGGGTCGCCAAGCCTAGAGTGTGTGTGTGTGTGGGGGGGGGGATGCATTGACGTTATTTCTATGGTATGTATTTAGCAAGCATTCTAACCGGCATATGCCTGTGAGACCTGGACACTTAACAAAACAGCCGAGAAACACGTAAATGCCTTTGAATGTAAATGCTACAGAAGAGTTCTCCAAATATCGTGGACACAAAAAAGAACAAATTTATCTATACTACAAGAGCTTAATATTGAAGAAGGCTGGCTAGTAAAGAGGATTAAAGAGAGAAAACTTAAATATTTTGGACACATTAAACGTCATGATAATTTAAAGAAGGGTACATAATGGGAAAAAGAAAGAGAGGAAGACCAAGGCAAAGATGGCTGCAAGACATCGTTGATGATCTACAAATGGATGCATCAGCAGCAGGCCATCTTGCTCACAACCGAGAGGCCTACACGAGAGCTGTTAGGGAGGCAAAGTTCCGCAGGGGACATGTAAATGAATTAATGAATCTAACCGGCAGAGAATTTTAGAAACTGATCCAGTCGCGTATAGTTTACACTTACATTTCATGGATTTATTGACAAGAATCGCAGAAAAGGAAAACCAGAAAATATAGCAATAATGAAGGCGGGGGGGGGGGGGAATGGGGTCCCTTGTTTAAAAAAATGGGGGGGGGGGGCAGAGAACTTTCCCCTGTTCTGATGAAGTCCATAACGAATGACTAATCAACAGGGTAAGCGCATGTGACAGTTCTCTCGAAAGCCTTGACCGTATCTAGAAAGGCAGTACGCAGGGGGACTGCAGTCTCAAGGGCAACTTTAGGGGAACTGTTGTTCTATGAATAAATGTCTACTTGAAAAAAAAATGATTCGAGTAAGATCAATAACCTTTAAAATATCGCGTGAAAGAGCAAAATGGCGGTGACAGACCCGTAGCGTAGCGGCGGAACTTTTGTAGCCCACGAGCCGTGTGTTTGAAGAAAATGTAATCGGGAAATGTGTGCATATTGTGTAATTTCCCACCAGATTGCCTGTAGGAGTGTTTGGTGTAGAACAGTTCATTTCAACAAAGCCAAATATAATGATCTCTATCTTGGTGCAAAGGTCCATAGTAAAATGGAATCATGCAAGTGCGCTGGAGCGGAACCATGTACTCCGCTTCGTTGCCCCAGGCATCAGTAATTGAAGAGATTATGGGATAAAAATCCATCTATTAAACATTACAGCTTGAGTGAGGCTTGTGTGGTCTGCATTATATGTGAAGTACAGGCAGCTTCGGTCTCAGTACGTAACAATACATAACCTTATTGTGGATAATTATCTGAAAATTATATATATATATATATATATATATATATATATATATATATATATATATATATATATATATATATGATAAATAATTACCTGAAAATAATTACCTGAAACTAACTGCAGAGAGTGAGCAGACAAAAAGACATATTAAAAAACCCAGTATCTCACCAGTATCTGTGTTTTAATATTGTAAGTAGCAATACAGAAATGTAAATACTGCTTCAACGACCAGAATGTTCAAATACTGTTTTAAGCAGCATCAGGATGGCCTATAGGCGGAAATTACAGTATCCTCTCAAGATGTTATTAGACTCTGGACATCTCTTATCAAAGGCCTTTTTTATCTTTGACAATTATTACCAGAAAAGCCTTGTTATATGTCCCTTCCCTCCAGAAAATGTACGTCCCTTTGTGAGCAGTAAACTCAACTCGACTAAGTTCTAATAGGTTGTGTTTGTCTTTCATCATTATCATCATCATCATTGTAATTTCGTATCCGTTTTCCATGTTTTTGCTTCGTGTAAATGAGCCATTTCTTAACGCGTAACGAGATAGGCATGAGGTGAAAACAGGAGAAATGTATTTTTCTGTAAGTCTTTGTTCACGTCTTCTTCGGTTTCTGAAAATGTCACTCGAAGTGAGAACCTGCATCCAACTGGTTGTTTCTCGAATCCGTGACGTCATTCTCAAGCTCCATTTCCTCCCATAATTCCTGAGCTAGACGTCTAAAGTATAAGCTATTCTATATATTTCTTTCTATCTTAAATTATCTTTCGTGAACTTTGGATCTCATGTGAATGATTCATCGCCAGAAGTCTCTGTGTTTTCTTCCTTCTTTTTTCACCGTTAAAGCTTTGTTTGTTCCGATTTTTTTCTTAAATCATTATACTTCCATCTTCTTTGTTCGATCTTGAGATTTCCATCATCATTATCATCATCATCATCAGCATCAGCAGCAGCAGCACCATCCCGTGTCGTCTTCCCAGATAGGAACATTTATAAACGATCACTATATACGTTGTCTCTTGCCTAGATAACGATCTCGAATACATTGCTTCTTGTTCATCTCTTGATAGTGTCTAGTCATTTTTATCCATCTTAGTTTCCACAACTATTTTTTCCACATTAAAAAAAAGGTTCATACGCTAAATAAAAGAGTTCTGTGCTGTGGTTCTACGAGTTAAGAGTTCTGTGCTGTGGTTCTAAGAGTTAAGAGTTCTGTGCTGTGGTTCTAAGAGTTAAGAAATAGACATGCCTTTCTTTCGTACATAAATAAGAAACGCCATGCTGCCAGTCCCTTCACGGTCTTCTTGAGTTTAGTTTTATTTTTATCTTTGTTCTATGTTTGTTTGTTTTTTTTTATCTAGTTTCAAACAAAACAACAACCTTAGTTTAGGATCCTTTAGGATGAATTAGAATGAGAAAATCATCATATTCTTTTCAATGGGACATTGTCCGGGCGTCAACGGGATTACTTCCTTTAGCTCTCAGCGTTTGTTCTCAAGTGCCGTGCCGCGTGGTGTAGGCGATCATTTCTCTCCACAGTTCCCTGTCTTTAGACAAGATTATGAGATCCGCCGGTGACTTTCTTCCTAGCCACACTGACAATCCAGTAATCTCTCTCTCTCTCTCTCTCTCTCTCTCTCTCTCTGTCTTTCTCTGTCTCTTTTTCCCTCAGTTTTTCCAGTTGCCACAGTGTGTTCCAATTTTCCTCTTCTCAGGAAATGTCCTACAAATCTCGCTTGTCTGCCTTTGATCTTTGCTATACTTTGCTTTTTAACTCCGCCTTCTCTTAAGACTTCTTCGTTAGTTTTCTTGGCTGTCTATGGTACATTCAACATTTTTCTTATAAACCACATCTCCATTGCCTCCATTTCTCGCTGTACTCTCTTATTCATAGACCATGCTTCACACCCATAAAACAAAATTGGTTCAATGTAACATTTAAGTACTCGGAATCTTGTTTCCATTGATACGGATCTGTTGCACAAGATGTGTCTCATTGTTTGGAATACTGATTTGGCATGTCTGCTTGTTATTTCGTTGTGACATTTCCCATCAGTTGTTATAATCTTTCCTAATGCTTGAATCTATCAACCTGTTTCAGATTTGTGCCATCGATGGTATGCTACATTGTGATGTTATTCTTTTCTTTGAGATGACCATCACTTCAGTCATCTTTTTATTGAGGCTGAGACCTTTATTTTTACTTTCACGATCCACGACGTCCAGAAGAGCCTGTAGCTCCCCTTCACTTTTAGCAATCAGGACTGTGTCGTCTGCATATCTTAGTTGTTAAGGTTGTACCCGCTGATATTCCCTGCATGTTCTCTATATTTCTCATTATCTTTTCGCTGTACAAGGAGAAGAGGTCAGGAGATAAAACACATCTTTGTCTCACTCCCAATTTTATGTCTTGGAATGCTCCTATTTGGTTCTCAACCCTCATTGCTGCTGATTGCTGCCAATATATGTTTTTGATAAGTTTCAGATCTTTCTCATCTATGTTGATGTCTTCCAGCATTGTTATAATTTCTGTGTGTCTCACTTTATCAAATGCTTTACAGTAGTCTATGAAGCATAAGTATAGGTTCATCTTTACTTCTATTGATCTCTCCATCAATGTTCTTATTATATATGTGGCATTACTTGTACTTTTCCCTCGACGAAGCCGCACTGTTTTTCAGTGATTTCTGGTTTTATTTTGCTTCTGACTCTTCTCATAACAATATGAAGTAGGATTTTGGTAACATGGGTCATAAAACTAATGGTTCGATGGTCTTCACATTCAACTGCACCTTGTTTCTTTGACAGGGCAATGAAAATTGATTGCAAAAGGTCTGATGGGACATAGTTACTGTTATAGATGTCATTCAATAATGTGGTAATTATTTCTATGCTAAGCTCTCCTAATGCTTCCAATTTTTCCTTGGTGGTTTTAACTGGTCCTGGTGCTTTGTTGTTTTTCATGTGTTTGATGGCTTCTTCCACTTCTGCTTTTAATATGTGAGGCCCTTCATTATTATTTCCTATATCTATTTCGCTTCTATTTTCCTCATAGAGTTCTCTAATATAGTTTTTGTTCTAGCTATATTAATTTCGTTCTGGTTAAGGCTGCTACTCATTCGTTGTTGTGACCGGATCAAGCCCTATTTCGTTGTTTTTATGCAATAGTGTTCATTATCAGGCCAGACTCCTCAACAGCTGAAACAGTAAACATGTGTAATTTGTACATCTTGAACTATGATTCATCTGGCTGTGTAAAGTTAAGTTCTTACTCTGGTTGGCTATGTTAGCTTTGATTGCTGGAAAAGGAAAGGCAGCGAAGAACAGTACATCATACTCTAATATGCCATAAGGTCCAGGAAAACATGGGCACACATACAGTATCTCACTAATAACTCAGTGATATACCAAAAGACTACTTTTACCTTTTTATATTAACAAGAAAGTGAAGTTTCTTATTTTGTCATGGCTCACCCTTCAGCAGCCTGTACTTAACTCTTTCACTGCTGAATTAATTTCCATGCTAGAAAGATGAGAAATTATGTAGAAATAAACTGGAAGAAAGTTACTCTATAATATAAAAATATGGGTTGGGCTGGAAATGTGCTACTTTTTATTTTATTTAGACTTTCCCTAACTATCGACCACGTGAAATTCAAAGAGAACATTGTTGAGAGAGGCTAAATTAGTGGGCATGAGATCCCTCGACGAGGTTTAAAAACTCGCCGAAAACAGAATAATATTGCAAACTACAATGAGAGCCCTATGCGACGTTTAACGGCATGGGAATGATGTAAGATGTAAAAAATATCGCTATGAGCATTATTTTGTAAAGGCATGCAAGATCTACCATCTCTCCCAACGTTGTTTTGAAGTGCAAGAGTTAATTATACTAATTATATCCTTTCATCTGGATCTCTTTTTTTGTTTTAAACAAAACTGAACAAAATTTCTAGTGTTAAAACTCATACATTAAAAGAGTGCATAATTTACGTAAAATCCTGTAATGAGGATCTGGCAAGTCCGAGAAAGAGGTCCGCTGTCACGAACATTGTAGTTTTTCTAATAAATAATTCCCGAGATACAAGAGACATAAAAGATGTATTCACGATCTCCTTCGGATTTTCCATTGATAGGTCTTATATCTCCCATCAAAACATCATATTCCTTACGCTTCGGTAACCTTATATGTTGCTGGAACTTGTAGAAAAACCCCGTGCAGTGCTGTCTCGTTGTGGGCTGAGGAACACTGCCCTTTAAAACTGCTCAGCAACACCGCCATACAAACATCTGTGCAGTTGAAGAGTTAACGAGTAAACTTTAGAGCTTGCCTAAAGTGGACTTCAGCGAGACATAAATCACAGAAAAACATCAAATTACATTTTAATCAGCAAATACACTAAATAGCAACACTGTTACAGTTCTTTCGTTCACACAGACTTCACTAAAGTATTAGTCCTTTTTTTCTTGTTTTATGACTGCAGCAACAATTACAACCGACATATCTCTTCTTGAACTACTACAGGCAAAACCTGCTTCCATTGTTTGTGTGTTGGAAGCACAAATCTAGTTGAAGGTCTGTGAAAAAAACAGAGGTCAGAAGTTCTGGATTTTTGTGTTTGGCACGTCATGTATCCTGAGTGGCTGGAACGTCATGTATCTTGAGTGGCTGGAACGTCATGTATCTTGAGTGGCTGGAACGTCATGTATCTTGAGTGGCTGGAACGTCATGTATCTTGAGTGGCTGGAACGTCATGTATCTTGAGTGGCTGGAACGTCATGTATCCTGAGTGGCTGGAACGTCATGTATCTTGAGTGGCTGGAACGTCATGTATCTTGAGTGGCTGGAACGTCATGTATCTTGAGTGGCTGGAACGTCATGTATCTTGAGTGGCTGGAACGTCATGTATCTTGAGTGGCTGGAACGTCATGTATCTTGAGTGGCTGGAACGATCACCAGCACCACCAGAGTTGAGGAAATGGTGGAGCCTAGGAAGAAGTTCTTCAGTCGAGAAGGAACCGGGTGCTTCTGGGGGCCCCGATGATGTAGGTTCAGGACAAACACTGTCATGATGACCGACACAGAGGTCAAGAACATCACTATGGTTAAATAGATACCTGCAAGATAAAAAAAAAATAACGCCCTCATTAAAAAAAGCAAAGTAAGGTAAAAGAAAAATATATTTGGTTTCATATCACAGAACACAAACATTGGTGAAATCTACTTGGTTTTATACCACAGAACACAAAAATTGATGAATTATCTTTATTTTATATAATGTAACACCCATTCTCCAGTTCTTTTATAAAGGTCCCAAGAAAAGCACTCTCTAATTCTGTCCTCTACTACGTTTTGTAATGTATTTATATAATCAATAAAAACTATGTTATTAATACCCTTTTACGGATCTTCACAGACTTCTTTCATCGCCGCCTCATCTCCTAGAAAATCTTTGTGAAAGCAACTTTAAGTGCTTTCTAAGTGGAACTTACCGTAGCTTGCTACCGTCTCATCATCGAAGGATGAATCAAAACAGACGATTAGATTAGATCTTCAACCCTAAATCCCGATTTCCGGTAGAATTTTTGCTTGTTTGCTTGTTTTAAATTTTTCAGTTTTCTTTGTCAGTGTTGGCAATTGTCCCTAATTTTATTCGTCAAAATGGAAAGATGAAAAACTAATGCATCTTTTTACAATAATCTTATTTTCATAGATTATGTATAGGTTATGTTTTATTTTAAAGAAAGAAATTGAAGCAGAATACCTACAAGTTACTGACAACTTTCATATATTACGTAGGAGTTCTCTGGTAGGTCCGGATATTCGTAGTTACATGTAGTTGCACGTTTTAAAAAGGGAACTGCTTAAGTTATGGGAAAGCGCAGAAATCTTGGAAAGCGCTAAATTCGATTAAGGCCGCTAGAACTTGCGTGCCTCTGAGACAATTAGAAATTAAAACCTCCTTTATTCCTTCATGTTTGTACTTGTTAACGAGATGTCACCAGTGCTGTATCCTGTGAACGTTCACATTCTGCCGTACAGGTCCAGTTTGACTGTACTTATATGTACCTTCTTCAACAAATATGTGGATGTTTTGTTTATCAGTACAATTGCTTCAGTATTTCGTATACTTGTAGAGTTAACAACACCTGCGTCTGTTTAGCTTTGGTTTTGCAAGGAGAACATGCGAATAATCCAACTCTCACAATCTGCAATGTTTGGCATCCCTCATCTGCCTGATAACTGACATCTGGTGTCATGGTTCTACCATATAACAAAATACTGGGATTTAACCTTATTTGATTCAGATCCACATTTCTCAGATTAACATTTTCAAGAAGAAATACGTGTAGCAAACTTTCTATAGATCTAGCGTCTAAAAACTAGTTGAAAACATTTCTTTGGGTATCCCAACGACTTAGATCTAGCATCCAAAAATCCCAACGACTTAGATCTAGCATCCAAAACTACATGAACATCTTCGGCTATCCCCACGACATAGTTCCATCATACAAAATCTACTTAAACGCATATCTTTGACTATCCCCACGACATAGGTATAGCATACAAAACTAGATGAACACATCTTAACAAACCTTTGATATAAAAACAAGGGCGGCAGTCGATGGTCAGAGAAAATATCCCACCGAATAAGACAAAAGTTTACTTTAGTTGCAGTAAGAAAAATGGACCTAAAGGGAGAGAAAAATTTCGCACGACTGATTACTGGCTAATTTACGAATGTATGGATGATTTTTTCATTGTTTCAAGGTAGAAGGAACAAAAGAAAATGAGAAAGGGGAGTCAGAGAAAGGGAGAGAGAAGGAGAAACAGATTAAATTTTTGTTATCGTAGTCCATTATTGTGTACTACTTTATGGAAGTGAATGCTGGAAAATCACCAAAACCATAGAAAACAAGTTGAATTCTTTCCAGACTAAATGTTTACGAAGAATTAGAAAAATATTTTGGCCAAACACTATAAGAAATAACATCTTGTTGGCAAAGATGCAGATGAAGCCACTGACAGCAGTTATTGAGGAAAGACGCTGGCGATGTTTGGGACATGTGCTCCGAATGACTGACAACTCACTACCAAAAATAGCACTAAGATGGACACCACAGGGGAACAGAAGTAAGGGTAGACCAAAAGAGACATGGAGAAGAACAACAGAAAGGATGTTGAGCAATAGAGGGCTCACCTGGGCAAGAGCAGAAAAAAAGGCGAAGGACAGGCATTTGTGGAAAACCCTTGCGGAAGCCCCATGTGCCCTGGGCACTTAAGGTTCAGAGAGAGAGAGAGAGAGAGAGTCCATTATTACAATGAAAAACAATCACTGAAAAAACATATTTTATGAAGAAATGACCACTTAATTCCAAAGTGTAAATTAGTAATTTGTCATTTTAAATACTGAGTGCAAACCACTTAAGAAATAGATCCCTTTTTGTTTGCGCAACTTATGGAAGCACCGAGTATACCTCCTCAAATGGTTATATACCCATCAATAAACTTTCCGTGGTTTGTTACATTTTCAGTATCCCTCACACAGTAACCAGTCAAGAAGTTTCCCTATTCTGCTGCACTCCACTGCTGAGAAATTTAGCTTTTACCAACTCAGTGTAATTACGAAAAGCCTTCCGTATAAGTCTCCACAAGCCAAAGAAGCCAGATATAAAATACGGGACTACTCGTCTGGGTCTGAGAGCCATTGCTTGTACTTATGTTAGACACAATCTGACCGCAGACAAGCGGTCCAATCTGAACGTTGTCTGGGAGATTGCTTGAATCGATCAATGAACAATAACTTTATATTGCAAGGGTCGAGAGTAGAAATTTACTCCTCATTTATAAACCATCATATCAGAACTGATCAAAACCTGTCATTCATGCACATAGCAATGAAGGGGGAAAAAATGAAGACAAACAGGGAAAACAGAGAGACTGGAATGATAAAATATGGGATCTTTCAGCAAAGATATTTTCCTTTTAAAATGATAACATTTTTTTAAAATTTGGACTTTTAAAAGTCTTATCACACACGTGAACGTCCTTGCCTCCAGTGCGCCGATAGAGAGTACGGGCATACTGATAAATATTGATACAGCCATGTACTGGACGTGGCCGAGTCAGGAGTAGAAAGTACCGGCATACTGATAAATATTGATACAGCCATGTACTGGACGTGGCCGAGTCAGGAGTAGAAAGTACAGGCATACTGATAAATATTGATACAGCCATGTACTGGACGTGGCCGAGTCAGGAGTAGAAAGTACAGGCATACTGATAAATATTGATACAGCCATGTACTGGACGTGGCCGAGTCAGGAGTAGAAAGCTTGTATGATGATGTCCCCCCGTGTGGTACCCGGGATCTGCAAAGAATAGGACCACTGTACCCTACCATGCATGATCGTAAAAGGCGACTAAGGAGGGTTCAGCATAGGGCCAGCAACCCTATCTGGTAAAAAACAATTAGACTGCTACAGAAACAGAAGCAAGGGAAAAAGCAAATGCAGGTGGAAGGAGAAATGCGTATCAGGAAACTGAGCCCATGAAGGTTGTGGATGAAAGCCAGCCACTGGAAGTCCCCAGCCCGACTGCAGACCTCCTGGAACCTAAACAAAAGATGCAAATAGGCAGCTGGAATGTAAGAACACTAAACCAGACTGGAAAACTAGCACAAACCATCAAGGAAATGCACAGATACAAACTAGACATACTAGGAATACAAGAAGCAAGATGGACAGGACAAGGCAGAAGGAAATTAACAACACAGCACACAGAAGATACAATAATATGGTCAGGTAAAGAAGATCTTCATGAAGGAGGAGTAGCATTGATTATAACAAAAGAAGCATCAAGAGCATTGCTGAAATGGACCCCAATAAATGAGAGATTATTATATGCACGTTTCAACTCAAGATTCACGAAGCTGTCTATTATAGTTTGTTATGCACCAACAGAAGCAGCTGAAGAGGAATTAAAAGAAGATTTTTACAACAGCCTCCAAGCCACAGTAGAAACAATACCCAAGCATGACATGCTACTCATCTTGGGCGACTTCAATGCAAAAGTAGGTGAAGGAAATGAAGATAGAAGAAGAATCATGGGAAGAGAAGGAATCGGAGAAATAAATGAAAATGGAGAAAGACTGTGCAGTTTCTGTGAAGAAAACATGATGACCATCGGAGGGACAATTTTCCAACACAAAAACATCCATAAGGTGACTTGGAGGTCACCAGATAAAACCACAGAAAACCAAATCGATCACATACTAATAAACAACAAGTGGAAACGGTCACTACAAGATGTGCGAGCAAGGAAAGGAGCAGATATAGGAAGTGATCACAACCTTCTGGTAGCAAAAATAAAACTAAAATTAAGGAAAGCCAGAATCGGAGAACACAGAAAGATACATTTTGATACAAGAAAACTGATAGACCAGCAAACAAGAAATGAATTCTCAATAATACTTAAGAACCGCTTCAGTGTCCTACAAGACGAAGCAGAAATGTCCATATTAGAGTTCAATAAAACACTACAGGAAACAGCAAAAGAGGTGCTGGGATATCGGAAAAGGAGAAAAGAGGAATGGATAAGTGAGACCACATGGGAAAAGATAGAGCAAAGAAAAGAAATCAAGAAAAAATTACTGAACACCAAATCACAACGGCTTAAAGAACGAGTTTTAAGTAATTATGCACAAAAAGACAAAGAAGTGAAGGAATCATGCCGTCAAGATAAACGTCAGTATTATGACAACTTAGCAGAGACAGCAGAGAAAGCAGCATATACAAATGACATGAAAACCATATATAAAATCACAAAGCAGATGACAGGTAACTTCAATACAAGATGTGAAAGTGCAGTAAGAACACAAAATGGACAACTGGTCAGTGGAGAAAGAGAAAAAATTGAAAGATGGAGGGAACACTTTAACACCCTACTAAACAGAACACAAGCAGCACAAGCAATAGATATACCTGAAGCAAAAGCGGAACTAAACATCAATACAGGACCAATAACAATAAATGAAGTAAAAGAGGCGATAAAGATGCTAAAATCAGACAGGGCACCAGGTGAAGATGAAGTGACTGCTGAGATGTTGAAAGCAGAAGAAACAGAAACACCAAAACAACTTTGCCGGATATTACAACAAATCTGGGATTTAGAAAAAGCCCCAGAGGAGTGGAAAACTGGTCTTATAGTAAAACTACCAAAGAAGGGTGACCTCAGAGATTGCGGGAACTGGAGAGGCATTACCCTACTGCCACTCACTAGTAAAGTATTTTGCAGAATAATCATCAACAGAATTGTACCAACACTTGAGGAAAAACTTCGAAAAGAGCAGGCAGGATTTAGGAAAGGAAGATCATGCATAGACCATATATTTGTACTTAGACAAATATTAGAACAGGCAAATGAATGGCATAGCACAACATATGCATTATTCATAGATTTTGAGAAAGCCTTTGACAGTGTCAACAGAGATGCACTGTGGAAAATCCTAAGATGGCATGGCCTCCCCCATAAAATAGTTAATGTAATCAAAGCCCTATACGAGGGTTTTCAGTGCAAAGTTATCTGTGGAGAACATACCTCCAGCAGCTTTAGGGTACAAACAGGAGTGAAACAAGGATGTGTACTATCACCAACATTATTTATCTTGGCAGTAGACTGGTTAATGAAGGAGGCAACATCAGACAAACGCAGAGGATTACAATGGACCCTTAACACAGTGCTGGAGGACCTTGACTTTGCGGACGACATTTGTCTATTATCAAGCAGTCACAAAGATATGCAAGATAAAATAAACAAGTTAACCCAGAATGCAAACAACATAGGACTAAGATCAACGTAGGAAAGACAAAGTTAATGAAGCAAAATGTGAACAACAGAAATGTACTCAGAGTAGATAACAAGTTAGTGGAGGAGGTAAACGAATTTGTATACCTTGGCAGCAGAGTAGTAGAAAATGGAGACAGCACAGAGGACATCAACAGCAGACTTACTAGAGCAAACCAGGCTTTTGCAATGCTACAGAATATATGGAAATCAAATAAACTAAGCACAAATATGAAAATCAGGATATTTAAGAGTAATGTTCTAAGTGTACTACTCTATGGAAGTGAATGCTGGAAAATCACCAAAACCATAGAAAACAAGTTGAATTCTTTCCAGACTAAATGTTTACGTAGAATTAAAAAAATATTTTGGCCAAACACCATAAGAAGTGGCATCTTGTTGGCAGAGATGCAGATGAAACCACTGACAACAATTATTGAGGAAAGACGCTGGCGATGGTTGGGACATGTGCTCCGAATGACTGACAACTCGCTACCAAAAGTGGCACTAAGATGGACACCACAGGGGAGCAGAGGTGAGGGTAGACCAAAAGAGACATGGAGAAGAACAACAGAAAGGATGTTGAGCAATAGAGGGCTCGCCTGGGCGGGAGCGGAAAAAAAGGCGAAAGACAGGCATTTGTGGAAAACCCTTGCGGAAGCCCCATGTGCCCTGGGCACTTAAGGTTCAGAGAGAGAGATGATGATGTCAGGTTTTCTTCCCATACAACATGTATTAGCCCACTCTCTTTCCTATAATTACCTCCAGTGATCCTTGATTTTTTTTTCTCCCTTCATTCCATTTTTTCCTTGTTCCTCTTCTTTTTTCCTCTTTCTTCTTTTCTTCTTTTTTTTATAAATGGTACAATTCTCTTTAATCTGTTATTTCTTTATCTCACATTAGTCTCTATTCTGTCCCTCTTCCTTTCTAATTTTCTTTCTTTTCTGCATTTTCGTTTACCTTCATAAATGTCACAATGAACTCAGCGTCCTTTTCCTGCAACTGTCCTCTCACACATTCAGTTTAATTATCATGTTCTCCCTCTCTCTCTCTCTCCCTCTCTCTCTCTCTCTCTCTAATGAAGGGTAGAATGTCAGATGGGCCTGCGTGCCAAATTCTGTACCCTTCGAAAAGAAAGTTCTCTCTCTCTTTCTTTCTTTCTCTCTCTCTTTCTTTCTTTCTTTCTCTCTCTCTTCATTCTCTCTCTCTTTCATCTTTCGCTCTCTCTCTTTTCTCTATCTCTCTATCTTTTCTTTCTCTCTCTCTTCGTTCTCTCTCTTTCTCTCTCTCTCTTTCATCTTTCGCTCTCTCTCTTTTCTCTATCTCTCTATCTTTTCTTTCTCTCTCTCTCTCCCGTGCTTGGAATGAGATAAAGCACTTAATGAAGTGTTGCTGTTCAGAACGCTAACACTGGACATTTTGCACGGAGAGGACATGTAATTAAACATGCCCCAACAAAACCAATCATTTTTATGCCAGATCCGCTGTTGCTCTGTCCGTGCCCAGAGAGAAAGGATCATGTAACGAGGGCAAGAGAGTGACATTAGGCTATTGGAGACAAGAAAAGAAATGCATAAATTTTTTTCTTCTTTCCTTATATCTCTATTGCGCTTCTAAAATCGTTAATACATCTTTGTCGTTAGATTTCTTTGCTTTATCAGGTCTCTAAAAGAGGATTCAATGCTAACGTCGCAACCATAAAAACAGATAAGTCATAATAAAGACAAAATCATTAGAAATTTCAAAACATGGATAAAACTATCAATGAAAGAACGTTTCATAACTTTGGGCATGCACGTGATTCATTGTCAGTGGAGAAGATATGGGAGTCAAGGCGAAACTTGTAAAATAAATGGGAGAAAAGCAGTGATAAAACCTCAATGATAATTTATGTTTAGAAATACCGACATAGTTTCATACATCTCTGGCAAAAGACGACAGAATAAGGAAAATGTTAAACAGAAGATTAATAATAAACAACCAAAAAAACGCCAGGAGAGTTCGGATGGTTAAATGTACATTAAAAAGAGATAAGAAACAAACTATACCTACAAGTAAATTACGTAGGAATTAACTCTTTCACCCTGAATTATTTTCCATGCTCTGTCAGAATACATTTGTAAAAGAAGTTTTGGTAGAAAGAAACCAGAAACTCTATACCATGATTTGGATTAGAGATGTGCTACTTTTTATTTTATTTAGACTCTGTGTAAATATCAACCTAAGCATTTATTGACATAAGTGTGCAAGATCTACCAACCCTGCCAATGTTGTTTTAGAGCAAAAGAGTTAAAAAAAACTGAAAGTTGTCTAAGACAGCACGGCTATCAAATGACCAAGAGGACGGTACAAGACTTGTGGATGGACAGAAAGGTCTTTGTCCACCTACGTCGTGGAGGCAGCAGGAAGTGTGGATGGACAGAAAGATCTTTGTCCACCTACGAAGTGGAGGCAGCAGGAAGTGTGGATGGACAGAAAGATATTTGTCCACCTACGTCGTGGAGGCAGCAGGAAGTGTGGATGGACAGAAAGGTCTTTGTCCACCTACGTCGTGGAGGCAGCAGGAAGTGTGGATGGACAGAAAGGTCTTTGTCCACCTACGTCGTGGAGGCAGCAGGAAGTGTGGATGGACAGAAAGATCTTTGTCCACCTACGTCGTGGAGACAGCAGGAAGCGTGGATGGACAGAAAGGTCTTGTCCACCTACGTCGTGGAGACAGCAGGAAGTGTGGATGGACAAAAAGGTCTTTGTCCACCTAAGTTGTGGAGGCAGCAGGAAGGACGGACTAAAGGCCCAGTAGCGACAACTTACACTACGGATGAAAGGCGTATGTATGTATGTATGTATGTATGTATGTATGTATGTATGTATGTATGTATGTATGTAAGTGTCTAATGTGCCGCCACTATGCTTTCTACTTCCCTTCCGCCGCTCATAATGTCGTAAGCTCATTTTATTTCATCTATTATTTATGTCGTTTACCCCTCTAAGAGTTTAGATCTCCTTTTTTCCTCTATGCTTTTTTTTCTAAATTTCCTTTTAAACTGCTTGCTCTAAAAAAGTTTGATGATTCTTTCTGTTAGATTCTTATTATTTATATTTATTTCTCTTCCATACTGACGACGTATTCTGGACCAGTGGTTCTCATCCTGGGGTGGGGTTTATGGATCTCAATTAGGCCACGGAATGATTTTTGAGGGTCCACGAGCAGGCGAATGAACTGGTATGACTAGAAAAAAATGAAGATCATGTTGGTTATGTTTATTGCTTTATTTTTTTTATGAAGTTTTCTCAGGCTGGAAAGGGGTCCATGGCCACAAAATGGGTTTAGAACCACTGTTCTAGATTATGATTGAAAAATATTTCAGCTTTACTTTAACCCTTTATGTTCATGATCGTCTTTCCTGGAACGTAGTTTATTGACTGTTATATCTATATATACATAAATGAACATATGTATGTATGTATGTATGTATGTATATGTAAGTAAGAGTATCACGCTGGAACGCCTGGAGCAATTTCAACTGAACTTGGCATACATACATACCCCTATGACCCCTAAGGATGGTTGGGGTGGGATCGAAACCGAATGATGCAAACAATACCCCCATTGAACGACGGGAAGTAACTCTCGTGATATTTATGCCTGCTGTGGATTGTCGGCCGTGACAGACAAAGGATAGCGCACACATATCGATGACGTTATATCTGCTGAGATGCCGACCCGCTGGCATTAATAACGAGAAACATGATACACGGAGCAGATTTCTGATTCACGAAAGACACCCTACTGTTGTTCACCTCATTGTCCATTTAGAAAATGGTCAGAGTGTTTATTTCATAACAGAGAGCGCCCATAAAGTGCTTGATCAGCTACCAACCACATGGGGGTGGGGGCCTAGGGGTGAGGGTGGGATCTTCTACAAGGTTGTGAATATGACTGCGGTCTTGGACCCATGATGTTCGAGAAACATCCGGCACCCACTCTAATCTTAGATGGTCGTATATAAGGTAAGCTAACTCGATAAATCTTCCAGTTTATCGTCTGTCAGGGAATTTGACAGTATCATGTTGCTCTTTTAGTTGATGGTCTCTTTTTTTTGTTTTAATTATATTTGTAAAAATAAATTTTAACTTTGTTTTCTCCTTATGTTTATATTAGCTTTTTATTGTATTCTATAGTAGATTGCATTTCTATATGATAGTGTGCCGTTTTTTTATTTGTTCAAATTAGCTTTTCAAATTAGGGACAGAGAGAGAGAGGGAGAGAGAGAAGGAGAGAGAAAGGAGGAGGAGAGAGGGAGAGGGAGAGAGATGGAGAGAGAGAAGTAAGGAGAGAGATATAGACTGGAAGAGAAGGGGAGTGAGAGAGGAGGGAAAGAGGGAGAGAGAGAGGGAGGGAAAGACGGAAACAGAGGGAGAGAGTGAGGTAGAGAGAGACGGAGAGAGGGGTAGAGAGAGGGAGAGAGATTTGAGATCGCCATGTTTCTCCCACGGACAACTTTATGTTGCTTGCTCAGAGGTGGGTTCACCCAAGAATTTATTTCTTCTTGCTCCTGGATGTGAAACTAAAAATATTCATTACAATCAAATCGTCTAGATTCTGTAGAACCATCACGAAGGTTGTGGAAATGAATAGAACGTTGCGGAACCTTATAGAAGATCGTAGAACTGAATAGACCTCTGTAGAACCTTCTAGAAGGCTGTGGAAAGGAATAGAACATTGTAGAACCTCTGGAAGGTTATGGAAATGATTGAACTTTTGTGAATGGGATAAATAAATACCCGGACAACGTCGGGTACTCAGCGAATATATATATATATATATATATATATATATATATATATATATATATATGAGATACACTTACATATGTGGGCAAGTATGTTAAATTGCATTATTTTCCCCTTGTATATGGCTGTGCTCATCTAAATGTGATATATATATATATATAAGTACTAAAGTACATCTTATTATTTCACTTAATCTTCATAATTCACCTTTTTTCCCTTTAGCCCTATTTCCCCCTTGTATCTAACCCTCCGTCTATGTCCACACTGATGTCTGTCTTGTTGAACTCACTCTATATGTGTACACATGCTCAGCCCTGTTTTCATGCAGCGTAATATATTCAACATAAAAGGTTCCGTTTGTTGGGAAACAGATGAACAGGAAAACAGCAGAGAGAAAGTAATGCATAACTGGTAAGTTCTTTGAAGCGTCAGTGTTGGATGAGTTTTAAGAAGCATACAACGAACATTTCTATGTTTGCCTTACCTTATTAAAATATTTAAAATAACAATACAGGGAGCCAAAAGGGGGGATTAATCGCCACCTAGACCTGTAGGCTAAACTTTGTAAGACCCTCACTCCCAGTTCGATCCTTTTCTACCTATACCATTCATCCCCTGGTAGAAAATTTATAACATGATAATCTGCTATTTGCAGAGGTGGCTTTTACTTTCTTTCATGCTGGCCTTCTATGCTTAAGCCTGGTTTTCATAATGGAAATCCGCCGCTGAATAGGGCTCTTCGCCAATTTAGCTTGCAGCCTGTTGCTTGGTCCAAGAGAACTGTTCGTGTATAATATTCATGGCTCTAGGATTGCGACATAGATCATCTCTCTCTCTCTCTCTCTCTCTCTCTCTGAACCTTAAGTGCCCAGGGCACATGGGGCTTCCGCAAGGGTTTTCCACAAATGCCTGTCCTTCGCCTTTTTTTCTGCTCTTGCCCAGGTGAGCCCTCTATTGCTCAACATCCTTTCTGTTGTTCTTCTCCATGTCTCTTTTGGTCTACCCTTAATTCTGTTCCCCTGTGGTGTCCATCTTAGTGCTATTTTTGGTAGTGAGTTGTCAGTCATTCGAAGCACATGTCCCAACCATCGCCAGCGTCTTTCCTCAATAATTGTTGTCAGTGGTTTCATCTGCATTTCTGCTAATAAGATGTTATTTCTCATGGTGTTTGGCCAAAATATTTTTCTAATTCTTCGTAAACATTTAGTCTGGAAAGAATTTAACTTGTTTTCTATGGTTTTGGTGATTTTCCAGCATTCACTTCCATAGAGTAGTACACTTAGAACATTACTCTTAAATATCCTGATTTTCATATTTATGCTTAGTTTTTTTGATTTCCATATATTCTGCAGCATTGCAAAAGCCTGGTTTGCTCTAGTAAGTCTGCTGTTGATGTCCTCTGTGCTGTCTCCATTTTCTACTACTCTGCTGCCAAGGTATACAAATTCGTTTACCTCCTCCACTAACTTGTTATCTACTCTGAGTACATTTCTGTTGTTCACATTTTGCTTCATTAACTTTGTCTTTCCTACGTTGATCTTTAGTCCCATGTTTTTTGCATTCTGAGTTAGCTTGTTTATTTTATCTTGCATATCTTTGTGACTGCTTGATAATAGACAAATGTCGTCCGCAAAGTCAAGGTCCTCCAGCACTGTGTCAAGGGTCCATTGTAATCCTCTGCGTTTGTCTGATGTTGCCTCCTTCATTAACCAGTCTACTGCCAAGATAAATAATGTTGGTGATAGTACACATCCCTGTTTCACTCCTGTTTGTACCCTAAAGCTGCTGGAGGTATGTTCTCCACAGATCACTTTGCACTGAAAACCCTCATATAGGGCTTTGATTACATTAACTATTTTATGGGGAAGGCCATGCCATCTTAGGATTTTCCACAGTGCATCTCTGTTGACACTGTCGAAGGCTTTCTCAAAATCTATGAATAATGCATATGTTGTGCTATGCCACTCATTTGCCTGTTCTAATATTTGTACAAATATGTGGTCTATGCATGATCTTCCTTCCCTAAATCCTGCCTGCTCTTTCCGAAGTTTTTCCTCAAGTGTTGGTACAATTCTGTTGATGATTATTCTGCAAAATACTTTACTGGTGAGTGGCAGTAGGGTAATGCCTCTCCAGTTCCCGCAATCTCTGAGGTCACCCTTCTTTGGTAGTTTTACTATAAGCCCAGTTTTCCACTCCTCTGGGGCTTTTTCTAGATCCCAAATTTGTTGTAATATCCGGCAAAGTTGTTTTGGTGTATCTGTTTCTTCTGCTTTCAACATCTCAGCAATCACTTCATCTTCACCTGGTGCCCTGTCTGATTTTAGCTTCTTTATCGCCTCCTTTACTTCATTTATTGTTATTGGTCCTGTATTGATGTTTAGTTCCGTTTTTGCTTCAGGTATGTCTACTGTTTGTGCTGCTTGTGTTCTGTTTAGTAGGGTGTTAAAGTGTTCCATCCATCTTTCAATTTTTTCTCTTTCTCCACTGACCAGTTGTCCATTTTGTGTTCTTACTGCACTTTCACATCTTGTGTTGAAGTTACCTGTCATCTGCTTTGTGATTTTATATATGGTTTTCATGTCATTTGTATATGCTGCTTTTTCTGCTGTTTCTGCTAAGTTGTCAATAATATTGACGTTTATCTTGATGGCATGATTCCTTCACTTCTTTGTCTTTTTGTGCATAATTACTTAAAACTCGTTCTTTAAGCCGTTGTGATTTGGTGTTCAGTAATTTTTTCTTGATTTCGTTTCTTTGCTCTATCTTTTCCCATGTGGTCTCGCTTATCCATTCCTCTTTTCTCCTTTTCCGATATCCCAGCAACTCTTTTGCTGTTTCCTGTAGTGTTTTATTGAACTGTAATATGGACATTTCTGCTTCGTCTTGTAGGACACTGAAGCGGTTCTAAGTACTATTGAGAATTCATTTCTTGTTTGCTGGTCTATCAGTTTTCTTGTATCAAAATGTATCTTTCTGTGTTCTCCGATTTTGGCTTTCCTTAATTTTAGTTTTATTTTTGCTACCAGAAGGTTGTGATCACTTCCTACATCTGCTCCTTTCCTTACTCGCACATCTTGTAGTGACCGTTTCCACTTGTTGTTTATTAGTATGTGACCGATTTGGTTTTCTGTGGTTTTATCTGGTGACCTCCAAGTCACCTTATGGATGTTTTTGTGTTGGAAAATTGTCCCTCCAATGATCATCATGTTTTCTTCACAGAAACTGCACAGTCTTTCTCCATTTTCATTTATTTCTCCGATTCCTTCTCTTCCCATGATTCTTCTTCTATCTTCATTTCCTTCACCTACTTTTGCATTGAAGTCGCCCAAGATGAGTAGCATATCATGCTTGGGTATTGTTTCTACTGTTGCTTGAAGGCTGTTGTAAAAATCTTCTTTTAATTCCTCTTCAGCTGCTTCTGTTGGTGCATAACAAACTATAATAGACAGCTTCGTGAATCTTGAGTTGAAGCGTGCATATAATAATCTCTCATTTATTGGGGTCCATTTCAGCAATGCTCTTGATGCTTCTTTTGTTATAATCAATGCTACTCCTCCTTCATGAAGATCTTCTTTACCTGACCATATTATTGTATCTTCTGTGTGCTGTGTTGTTAATTTCCTTCTGCCTTGTCCTGTCCATCTTGCTTCTTGTATTCCTAGTATGTCTAGTTTGTATCTGTGCATTTCCTTGATGGTTTGTGCTAGTTTTCCAGTCTGGTTTAGTGTTCGTACATTCCAGCTGCCTATTTGTATCTTGTGTTTAGGTTCCAGGAGGTCTGCAGTCGGGCTGGGGACTTCCAGTGGCTGGCTTTCATCCACAACCTTCATGGGCTCAGTTTCCTGATACGCATTTCTCCTTCCACCTGCATTTGTTTTTTCCCTTGCTTCCGTTTCTGTAGCAGTCTGATAGTTTTTTTACCAGATAGGGTTGCTGGCCCTATGCTGAACCCTCCTTAGTCGCCTTTTACGATCATGCGTGGTAGGGTACAGTGGTCCTATTCTTTGCAGATCCCGGGTACCACACGGGGGGACATAGATCATAAGTCCAATGTTTTCGAGCGATGGATGAATAATAAATGACAATATCCAGCTGAAATGCAATGCTTTGTCCAGGAAGACGGGAAAACATGTATTCAACTAAGTAACTAGATATACCCGTGAGCAACAGTAGTAGCAGACAACAAACGATCATACGAAAAAAAAATATCAAGCCAATGAGCATCAAGGACACCAATGATTTTCGCGGTTTGAAAAAAAAAAAAGATTCCTGTATACACAAACCAGCATGGAGAAGACTGTCTCAGTACTAAATGGCTCTCAAAATAGCTACAAAGTAACTTATAAGCTACGTAGTATGAAAAGTGAAAACAAATGTTTGGCCAGTTTATGAGAAAACAGCAACTATCGTGCCCCACAAAAAAAAACATAAGTAAACTTTAGAAAAAAATAACTAAGAGAAGACGAATTACGAAAAGAAACCATTTGTTCTGTCGCTCCAACGGTTACCTGGACATGCCGCCTTTTTGTCTTGTCTCGTGATGTATTTCCTTCTTCCATTTCTGCCTTTGACGTTATTTTTTGCACTGCATGTCACCATTAATTTCCTCTCTTTTCTGCATGTCACCATTAATAATACGTTTCTGGCGGTCACTGAGGCGGATCGCTATTCTTCATCCATCATTAGCTCTGCTGAAGATTTTGATGTGATTTCTCTCTTTTTCCTCATTTCAAGACATTTCTCGCAACTGTCTAGACTGAACTGTTTTTATAATTTCCTTTCCTTTTCTCTATGTCATTAATTTTCTTTTTTTTTCTGCATGTCGTCATTAATTATTTCTTTTTCTGTATGTTGTCATTAAATTACTTTCTTTTCTGCACGTCATCATTTATTTTATTTCTCCCCTCCCCCTTTCCATCCTCCCCTCCACATCGCCATTAATTTCCTTTCTTTTCTACATGACACCATAATTTTCAACATGCTACCATTAATTTCCTTTCTTTTCTGCATGTTACCATAATTTCCTCTCTTTGTGCATGACACCATTAATTTTCTTTCTTTTCTGCATGCCACCATTAATTTTCTCTCTTTTATGCATGCCACCATTAATTTTCTTTCTTTTCTGCATGACACCATTAATTTTCTCTCTTTTCTGCATGTCACCATTAATTTTCTCTCTTTTATGCACGCCACCATTAATTTTCTCTGTTTTCAGCATGCCACTATTAATTGTACATTTCTGGCGGTAATTGAGGCGTATCGCTATTCTGCACGAATCATTAGCTCTGCTGAAGGTTTTGGTGTAATTTCTCTCTTTTTCCCCATTTATATTGCACGTCACTATTAATTTCCTTTCTTTTATGCATGTCGCCATTAATTTTCTCTCTTTTCTGCATGTCACCATTAATTTTCTCTCTTTTCTGCATGTCACCATTAATTTTCTCTCTTTTCTGCATGTCACCATTAATTTTCTCTCTTTTCTGCATGTCACCATTAATTTTCTTTCTTTTCTGCATGACGCCATTAATTTTCTCTCTTTTCTGCATGTCACCATTAATTTTCTCTCTTTTCTGCATGTCACCATTAATTTCCTCTCTTTTATGCACGCCACCATTAATTTTCTCTGTTTTCAGCATGCCACTATTAATTGTACATTTCTGGCGGTCATTGAGGCGTATCGCTATTCTGCACGAATCATTAGCTCTGCTGAAGGTTTTGGTGTAATTTCTCTCTTTTTCCCCATTTATATTGCACGTCACTATTAATTTCCTTTCTTTTATGCATGTCGCTAATTTCCTTTATTCTGTACGTGCCACCATTAACTTCCTTTCTTCCCTGCATGCCACCATTAATTTCCTTCATTTTCTGTACGTTATCGTTAATTTCCTTTATTCTGTACATGTCACCACTAACTTTCTTTCTTATCTTTTCGTCGTCATTTCCCTGGCTTTAACTGACTCTGTGTTTCTATTCTGCATTGTTCACGTTTTCTACATATAAGAGTGTGTAAAACGTATGAGCCTGTGTGAATCAGCTTGTGGGGAATTGTTAAACAGTATTCATACACTACATATATGGAGGTAAATGTTGCTATTTTACACAAGATTTTTATGCTATGGAAATAACCTTAATTTGGTATACATATTTTTTTTTCATTTTCCTGTGTACACAAATGGCAAAAAAAATTAGCGCAGCTAGAAATTATTGTTTAAAAACATCAGTTTATAACATCAAAGAAACTCATTGCCTGTTGAATATTCACATTTTCAAGACTACGCCCTTAAACCTGCGAGGAAAAAGTTTGTCCTAGACAGATATAGACGATGTAAAAATAACATCCAACCACGTTCGTTATCTATTGGTAATCCAAAAGTACAGCTTGAAGCAAACATTGACGGCCCCGCAAACGAAACGATATTATTCAATGAAGGAAATCAATACATGGTGTGCTCATTATCAATAGGTTTGCACTGCCATATGCAACACAACAGACAATGCTGACTCGCACATAGAAAGGCTCTGTAAACATGCTCATTAGAATAGGTCTTATTTTATGTCTGCGGGCAGTGAAGGAGGACTTTCATTTTGTGTCTGGGTGCACGGAAAAGAGAGGTCTCATTTTGTGTCTGGGTGCATGGAAAAAGATATGGTCTCATTTTGTGTCTGAGTGCACAGAAAAGATAGGTCTCATTTTGTGTTGTGGGGGGGGGGGGGGGCAGGGAAAGAGTACGTCTCACTTTGTGTCTTGGGAGAGGGAGAGAATAGGTCTCTCTTTGTGTCTTAGGGCAGGGAAAGAGTAGGCTTACTTTTTGTCCGGAGGCAGGGAAAGAGTAGGTCTCACTTTGTGTCTTGGAGCAGGGAAAGAGTAGGTCTCACTTTGTGTCTTGGAGCTGAGAAAGAGTAGGTCTCACATTGTGTCTTGGGACAGGGAGAGAGTAAATCTCTCTTTGTGTCTTAGGGCAGGGAAAGAGTAGGTCTTACTTTTTGTCCGGAGGCAGGGAAAGAGTAGGTCTCACTTTGTGTCTTGGAGCAGGGAAAGAGTAGGTCTCACTTTGTATTTTAGGGCATAAAAAGAGTAGGTCTCATTTTGTGTCTTGTGGCAGAGAAAGGGTAGATCTCACTTTGTGTCCTGGTACAGAGAAAGAGTCCCACTTTGTGTCTTGGGGCAGAGAAGAATGTGTCTCACTCTGTGTCAGAGGGGTCGGAAAAAGTGTGTCTGCGAACATGGAAAAAGTAGGTCTTACCCTGTGTCTGGATGCAGGGAAAGAGTAGTTCTCACTTTGTGTCTGCTAGCAGGGAAAAAGTATATATCACTTTGTGTCTGCTAGCAGGGAAAAAGTAGATATCACTTTGTGTCTGCTAGCAGGGAAAACGTAGATATCACTTTGTGTCTGCTAGCAGGGAAAAAGTAGATATCACTTTGTGTCTGGGAAGAGGGAAAAAGTAGTTCTTACTTCGTATCTGAGAACAGGTCCAGATAAACAATCAGTTCATTGCATTTTTTATACTTCCAAACTTGACAAACTACTCGTACTTTTAATAAAATGTTTTTATGATTTTATTATTTCTAGTTTCGGGAAACAAGGCAATATGTGTCTAATTCAGGAATAAGTAGAGAAAAAAATATGTGATATGTTCTGTCTGTGACATGACAACAGTAGATCTAATTTTGTGACTGCGAGCATGACTGCGATCATACTTTGTCTGCCAGCATGGAAACCGTAGGTCTAATTCTGTGTCTGCCAGCATGGAAACCGTAGGTCTAATTCTGTGTCTGCCAGCATGGAAACCGTAGGTCTAATTCTGTATCTGCCAGCATGGAAACCGTAGGTCTAATTCTATGTCTGCGAGCAGGGAAACGGTAGGTCTAATTCTATGTCTGCGAGCAGGGAAACGGTAGGTCTAATTCTATGTCTGCGAGCAGGGAAACGGTAGGTCTAATTCTATGTCTGCGAGCAGGGAAACGGTAGGTCTAATTCTATGTCTGCGAGCAGGGAAACGGTAGGTCTAATTCTATGTCTGCGAGCATGGAAACGGTAGGTCTAATTCTATGTCTGCGAGCAGGGAAACTGTAGGTCTAATTCTATGTCTGCGAGCAGGGAAACGGTAGGTCTAATTCTGTGTCTGCGAGCATGGAAACGGTAGGTCTAATTCTATGTCTGCGAGCATGGAAACGGTAGGTCTAATTCTGTGTCTTCCAGCATGGAAACGGTAGGTCTAATTCTGTGTCTGCCAGCATGGAAACTGTAGGTCTAATTCTGTGTCTGCCAGCATGGAAACTGTAGGTCTAATTCTGCGTCTACTGGCAGGGAAAGAATAAGTCTTATTCTGGTCTGGGGACAGGAAAAAAAAGGTCGAACTCTGCGTCTGTGAACAGAAGAATTACAGGTCTCATTCTGTGTCTGCATCACCCCAGTTATTTCTGAGTATCGCAAAATGTATTAATTATCACTCCAATGATTTCCGAGTATCGCAATATGTATCAAGAACGTAATTTCCACTTCAATGATTTCTGAGTACCAAAGTTCGGTAGCATGGCTATAGTGCGCTTTTGATTGCTGAAAATTAATGTACAAAAAAAAAGAAACTTATGTGTGCCTTTAAAATTCAGTACAGTGCTCTGATGATGAGATAAAAGAATTTTACAACAATCTGGACATGGCAATGAAACAGTGCAAACCATGGGAAGTAAACTTTACGCTGGGTGATTTAAATACAAAAGTAAGGACTGAACAAGACAATGAAGCTACTGGCAAGCATGGACTAGGAATAGAAACAAAAGAGGAGAGATGTTGATTGAGTGGGCAGAAAAGAATAAAATGATAATAGGAAAAAATTGGTTTCAGCAACACCCTAGGCTACTATGGACATGGAAAAGCCCAAATAATAACATACGTAACCAGATAGATTACATTATGATCAACAGAAGATTCAGGAACTCACTAATATCCGTGAAAACAAGGCCAAGCACAGATTGCAAGAGTGACCACATCCCAGTCGTAGGAAAAGTGAGAATCAGGCTAAAGAGGTTAAAAGTAGCAGCTAAAAATCAAAGAACTAGATAGAGAGCTGTTACGGAAAGATACAGCAATACAAGAACAATACAGGACCATAGTACGTAATATATATATTAGAACAAATATATCTATACTACAAGAGCTTAATATTGAAGAAGGCTGGCTAGTGAAGAGGATTAAAGAGAGAAAACTTAAATATTTTGGACACATTAAACGTCATGATAATTTAGAGAAGACCGTATTGGAAGGATACATAATGGGAAAAAGAAGAAGAGGAAGACCAAGACGAAGATGGCTGCAAGACATCGTTGACGATCTGGAAATGGATGCAACAGCAGCAGGCCATCTTGCTCACAACCGAGAGGCCTACAGGAGTGCTGTTTGGGAGGCAAAGTTCCGCAAGGGACATGCAAATGAATGAATGAATGAATATATATATATATTATATATATATATATATATATATATATATATAATGCTACAGAGACGATTGAAACGATTGATGAACAATGGAATATGCTCAAAGACTCTATTCAGCAAACATCTATCGAAATCCTACCTCCAAATAAAAGACACGCTAAATAGGGGTGGATGACAGAAGAAATTTTGGCAACTAATGGAACGGAGAAGTCTTAAGGAAGATAAAGATGAATATGACAAAATAAATAGATAAATAAGACACAAATGCAATAAAGCTAAGGAGAAGTGCCTAAAGGAGGAGTGACTAAATAATAAATGTAATGAAATAGAGACACACCATCATGGAAACGCAAGAGATATGTACAAAGAAATAAAGGAGTTAACAAACAAAAGGATATACCACAAGACTGTATAAAATAGGAAAAAGTAGGAGCAGCTTTATTACTTAACGATTACAAAGAACCTTAATCATACAAAAACATACAGGACGAAGAAATAGAGAGAGGAGATAACGTATAGATTCACATGAATACTACTTTAAAAAAATTTTTTTTCTAAGAGAGTACTTAATCGTTAAGTAATAAAGCTGCTCCTACTTTTTCCTATTTTATACATTCTGGTATCACAGCTTTACTGCAGTGCTTCGTGTATAGTTATATACTTATACATTATTGTGTGATACCACAAGACCGGTTGCCTGAAGTCAATGGAGCGGCATACAGTAATGGACAGAGATGAAATAATGGCAAGATGGAGCGAATACATTAGAGAATTCTATGAGGACAATAGAAGCGAAATAGATATACGAAATAATAGTGAAGGGCCTCACATATTAAAAGCAGAAGTGGAAGAAGCCATCAAACACATTAAAAACAACAAAGCACCAGGACTAGATAAAATCACCAAGGAAGAATTGGAAGTATTACCACATTATTGAATGACATCTATAACAGTAACTATGTCCCATCAGACCTTTTGTGATCAATTTTCATTGCCCTACCAAAGAAACAAGGTCCAGTTGAATGTGAAGACCATCGAACCATTAGTCTTAAGAGCCATGTTACCAAAATCCTACTTTATGTTGTTATGAGAATAGTCAGGAGCAAAAGTAAAACCAGAAATCACTGAAGAACAGTGCGGTTTCGTTGAAAGAAAAGGTACAAGTAACGCCATATAAGAATAGGCCAAGCAAAGACTGCATTTCAGAGAATGAGAAACATATTAGCTAACACATCTTTATCAATGAATGTTAGAAAACGAGTCCTAAAATGCTATATTGAACCTATCTTGTTATATGGAAGTGAATCATGGACAATAGGCAAGTCTGCACAAAAATCATTGGAAGCAGCAGAAATGTGGTTTATTAGAAGAATGTTGCGAATCCCCTGGACAGCAAAAATAACTAATGAAGAATGTATGAGAAGAGCTGGAGAGACAAAAAACCTTGTCAGAAAGATAAGAGAGAGACAATGTATTTTCATAGGACATGCAATGAGAAGAGGGGGCATTGAAAATATTATAACAACAGGAAAAATAGAAGGACGAAGATCAAGAGGAAGACCAAGAGAAATGATACTAGACAGTCTGACGGGATGGTGTGAGAGGAGATCACCAATTGAACTGGTGGCCTGCATGAAGGATCGGGTACTCTGGAGAAGCATAATAGCCAACGCCAGTCGGCATGTCACCTGATGATGATGATGATGATGAACGCCATATATATAATAAGAACATTGATGGAGAGATCAGTAGAAGTAAAGATGGACCTATACTTATGCTTCATAGACTACTGTAAAGCATTCTGTAAAGTGAGACACACAGAAATTATAACAATGCTAGAAGACATCAATATAGATGAGAAAGATCTGAAACTTATCAAAAACATATATTGGCAGCAATCAACAGCAATGAGGGTCGAGAACCAAATAGGAGCATTCCAAGACATAAAATTGGGAGTGAGACAAAGATGTGCTTTATCTCCTGACCTCTTCTCCTTGTTCAGCGAAAACATAATGAGAAATATAGAGAACATGCAAGGAATATCAGCGAGTACAACCATAACAACTTAAGATACGCAGACGACACAGTCCTGATTGCTAAAAGTGAAGAGGAGCTACAGGCTCTTCTGGACGTCGTGGTTAGTTAAAGTTAAAATAAAGGTCTCAGCCTGAACAAAAAGAAGACTGAAGTGATGGTCATCTCAAAGAAAAGAATAACACCAAAATGCAGCATTATCATCGATGGCACAAATCTGAAACAAGTTGATAGATTCAAGTACTTAGGAACGATTATAACAACTGATGGGAAATGTCACAACGAAATAAAAAGCAGACGTGCTCGGGCCAAGTCAGCAATCCAAACAATGAGACACATCTTGTGCAACAGATCCGTATCAATGGAAACAAGATTCCGAGTACTTAAATGTTACATCGAGCCAATTTTGTTTTATGGGTGTGAAGCATGATCTATGAATAAGAGGGTACAACGAGAAATGAAGGCCATGAAGATGTGGTTTATAAGAAAAATGTTGAATGTACCATGGACAGTCAAGAAAACTAATGAAGAAGTCTTAAGAGAGGCTGGAGTTAAAAAGCAAAGTATAACAAAGATCAGAGGCAGACAAGCGAGATTTATAGGACATTTCCTGAGAAGAGGAGAATTGGAACACATTGTGGCAACTGGAAAAATTGAAGGAAGAAGAGACAGAGGAAGACAGAGAGAGAGTGAAGTTACTGGATGAACTGTCAGTGTGGCTAGAAGAAAGTCACCGGCGGATCTCATAATCAAGTCTAAAGACAGGGAATTGTGGAGAGAAATGATCGGCTACGACATGCGGTATGACACGAGAATTGAACTGAAGAGTGCTCTTCTTAGCAAAAGTAGTTTAAGAAATTTTGGAGCCCTGTAAAATTAGTTTTAGGGACCCCCATGTTCATTATGACATCAAGGATATACAGTAATTGAAACAGTTTTAACCAGAAATTCAGTCTATTTATGACATCATAATATTTATGCTGAAAGACTCACTACGAGACCAACTCTCAAGCTCGGCCAAGATCCAAACCACACGTGGCTGAGGGTTTCGAGGTAACAATAAACCAGCACAACCTCCTTAAGTCTGCACCATAGGCCCCTGTCGAAATCACCTGACAGTCCTGTCTGAACTTTTAAGTCAAGAGAATGTTTGTGGATCAAGGCGTGGCAAGTTCTGAAACACTAACTACGTACTCTTGTGTAACTTTCCTCTTTTAGGAACCATTATGAAAAACAACAGACTGAGATGGTTCGGGCATTTAGAGAGAAAGCAGAAGGCAGACAAAGATGGCATGTACAGAAATGATGGAAGGGGATAGACCAAAAGGTAGACCTAGATAACGATGGCGAGAAGACCTAAAAGATCGTATACGTGCTCCTGGAATCGACAAGTGACAAGAAAATATCAAGAACAGAGAGGAATGGAGGCGAATCGTGCTTGTAGCTATGAATGGCTAGGAAAGCTGATGAATTCAACAGCTGCTCAATATAAAATGAAGAAGAAGCTATGTACTCATGGATGTTTTTCCTAGCTTCTATGAAGTCGTATACTTCATAAGATGTATACGATTTTACTTGTGCCTATATATCTGCTGTATTACATTCCCTCGTTACGAGTGTGTTATTTCTCTGCAAACTCTCAACGCGATGGATACCTTGATGTTTACATCTGATATATCCAACAGCATCGGAAAAAAAAGAGGTGGTAATTAGCACGAAAGTTGGATCTTTCTTCCGACACGCTGTCCCCAAATAAATCATTTTTAACAATAAAGATTTATGTGCTAACTTTCGTGATAAACCACTTTTGACGGTCCTTGTGGCGGAATCGCTCCTCTGCACCCATCATTAGCCCTGCTGAAGGTTTCGGCGTAGTTTCTCTCTTCTTCTCATTTATATTGCCTAAATATGTGAACATACTCAATGCAGTTTGTGTAGGTTAAGTTTGTTGTAGCTTTTCTCCTCGATGTAATAAATAAATTCTCCTTCTTATTAATTAGCACATTTCTCTCAGATTTTGCCATTGATGATGGCCTGTTCTTAAATGTACGAGGAGAGTTTTAAAAAAAAAAGGAACATAGCCACAAATCAAGGGATGTAACCATTGAAAAATATATGACAAGACTTTTTGACTCGCCTCTTGTATAAATCGTAGTAACCGTTGCATGAAGGAAAACAGTTCCAATGAATACATTTAGTACGTAAAAATCAGACAAATTTTATCTGCAGAAATTCTACAGAATAAGAGCGATAACTCACTGATGAGAGGAACAAACTCGGACGTTTCAGGCAAGTTCTCTGCCACGGCCAGCATGAAAACTGAAAACGCCAAGAGAACTGTGATGCCCAGGGCGATCTTCTCTCCCGAGTCTGGAGGCAGGCAGAAAACCAGCAATGTCAAGGCCGACATCATGACACAGGGGAACACCACATTGTACATGTAGTACAGGGTTCGTCTTCGAATCTGTTCAGGGAATGGAATGTTTTAAAACAAAATATTTAAAATATTAAACATGTTGCAAATATTTTAGTTAAGATTTGCCGGGATATTAACGACTGAGTAAATATGTGTAGTCCATTAATTAAACCCCTTCACTCCCGAATTATTTTTTATATTAAGCCTGGATAAATTTCTAAGGTGACTATAAGGTTTGAAAATATGAGCTGTGTTAGAAATAGACTTTTTTTTTTTCATTTTATTTAGACTGCCTAAATATCACTCTAAGCATTGATCTGCATAGGTATGCAGGTGTGCAAGATCTACCAACTCTGCCAGTGTTGTTTTCGAGTGAAAGAGTTAAACAAATATAAAAGTCCTTTTCAGTACATCGTATACATAGGTTTACCGGTTTCCACTCGTTAGCGAATGTGAGTGTGTACGGTGGGAGTGGGGGGGGGGGGGTGTTCTTTGAGGCTGACGTAATAAGCCGTTTATCCGGGGCAGACGCATATAAAAGAGCGGGCAAGAATATAAAAGACGAGTGCTGGTGATTTTCTTCACTAATCGGGAATACTAAGATGTCATGTGGCCAATCTCGCGTTTTGATCGTCTTTCCTTCTACTCAACCCCAGGAACCCACGAAAAAAGTTATATTGATGGACAGGGTGCCATCAAAGGGGACTTTTATAAGCTGGTGTAAAATTCTGTCTCTTCTCCGCTTACCACATTGATCTGCCGTTTTGTTTCTTTTCACTATGGACCCGCAAGACCCATCTGGGCCCTCCCTTAAAACAGAGGAAGTCCTTCGGATCCCAGAGCAATACACCCGTAGACTCCCCTCTCAGTGGGCCTGTTGACAGGATCAGGTACCAATTTTTACAGCTGAATTTGCTGTGGGCCTGGGACTGATGTCTATCTACCGACCAAGGACATGAATATATACGTGCAAGATCCACTCGTTTACCCGTGCGTGTTCGCATAATCCATAGGAACAACAATTAATGTTCTTTACAGACCGTTAGTATTTTAAACAATAATTGCACGGAAATATATGGGAAAACATGACTTTTTTGCATGAGAGTTATAAGTAAATTCAGTTTCGATGGTGTACTGAAACAAAGAGTACTCTTATCTGTAAACATTTTCATATAAAAAATAGTATTTTTACTTGCGTGATCTGCAATAAATTATTTATTACAGGAATGAAGGAATTATGTGAATAAGGATAATGATATATTACATATATCAAACATACATCAAAAGACAATGGCATATGACTGTGATATACAGATTAATTTTGTGGATGGCAAACTGAAAAACAAGCTACCATATTCATGAAGAAACGAAGTTAGTGAGTTTCAAAAGTAATATTGAGTTTATATAGTTAATAGTGTGTGATAATAAAACACATTCAAACTATATGTATCGTGGCATAAGCAGGAATGCTTTGCAGCGTTCAGTGAGATAATGCCACCAAATTAATTGCGTAAGAAAAAAAGAAAAGGAAAAAACAAAGACCTAATTCCAACAAAAGAGGAAAATGCGACAGCAGTAGCTGGCGAAATAACAGTTGCGCAAGAGATAAGTGGAAGATGATGATGAGATGGTGGCTGGTAATATTCCTGGAGTACATCTGGTCACTTGGAACAAGAGTGTGGGACAGACGATCAAGACCTGACGAACTAATCTTCCTCGTTGAAGGAACCCATGTACGTTATTGATACTTTCTTCAATTATTTTCTACTGTTAATTCTAAGATGCTGCCCATCTACAACGTTGTTTCTATATCCTATTGGGCCTTCTGTTTTATCTCGAGTACTTTGTACGTTAAATTGTCTTAGGGGTTTTGATATAAACATATAATGAAGGAAACGATGTTTGCATTTGTTAGTTGATCGTCTTGGTTGTTCCACGATGTGCTACTGGGTCTTTGTGTCATTTGTTAAATGAATCCTACCTACTTGTAGATGAGCACAGCTTACTCAGGCAAAGGCCAGATCTCAATACCCTACTTCAGCTTTGTTACAGGAGAATCTGCATTGTGATGCATGAAAACTTGAGACAAACTGCTGAATTTGTGAGAGAGACCGGCATCCATGTCGGAGCGAATAGTAAGACTTGTTTTTTCCCATAATTTTGTAAAAACATATTTCATTGTTGTGGCACTGAAATGGAGCAACCAGACATACTGGTCACCCATAACCTGAATAAAAACATGGTAAAGAAACAGAAATGAACCGGCCATTACTTTCCGCCTCAGAACAGGCGATTCTCGAAATCATATGCATGCAAAGTTCAAGGTTGGCAATTCACCCTTTTGTACATGTGCCCAGGCGCCCAAAACTGTGGAACACATTCTTCAAAACTGAACCATCTATGAAAAACTGAGAGGCTACTGGTCCAGTGAAACCACCAAGAAGTTAAGTTCTATGGTTCCAATCAGGAACTATTTTTTTTTAATGTACATATCCAAGAGACAGAACGGCAGACGTAAACAGAAAATGCGTATGAAAAAGAAGCAGAAAAAGATTTCTGTGACTTGGATTCATCCCTGGATTTCAGTATTGAGCGTCAATAAAGCACACAGGAAGTAGAAGATGACCTGAATTAACTAGCTTGAAAACGAGGCCTTGCCTCAAATCCACTTTTGCCCACTAATGCTTTCTCAAACCTCCTGACATACTCACGATTCTGTTAACATTTTTTGGTTGAACAGTCAGATGGTGAGTCTAAGGTCTTGTATGAGATTTATTCGGTGAAATGACATGAAGAAACACATTGTAGTAGAACTATGAATTCCAGTAAAGGAAATGATAAATACTACGCAAAGGAAAGGATAAATATACACTGTACATTTTGCGAATAGGAGACAACAAATAAGAAGATCACGAAGCCTCCATATTCTCTTCCTACAATCTTCCTTCTGAGCTATTCCTTCTACAACTTTTACAAAATAACAAGTCGGGAAGGAAACACACAGCCGATTAAGCCACGCAGGGCAGAAAAAAATGGGGATTAACAAAAAGTTACCCCGGAAATAAAACGGAACAGAATTTCCCGGACACAGAGGCAACAGACTGGAAAAATTGAACACAAGCTTCTAGCTGGCCCTGCCACAGGTTGGGAGACCGAGCTGGGAGGTCAGAACCTGAGAACAATTGTATCTGTAACTCAAGACGTTACATTTTGTTAGAATATAGAAAAATAACTAGAAACGGAGAGGAGCCGAAGAAAACCAAGGTCCAGAAAGAAACAGCAGGATTAATAACAAGAAGAATAATATAGGGAAACAGGAGAACAATGAGAGAAAAGAATAATAGAAATACTCTCAGTTGAGAGGAAAAGAAGCAGACGATAATTGGCTCTCTCATTGTTTGTCTACAGACTTCTTAAGCAAATAAACCATTGAGTCATTTTCAAAAAAATTTGTCAGTATAAAAAACCATTTAAATGTCTTTCAATTTTTTTTAAAATCGACTCTATCTGGGGTTGTTTGTTTCGCTTTGAGGAGTCCTATTTTTATACTACTATATAATTTAATACAACAGGCCGAAGAAAAAGAGGCAGACCGCATGAAACTCTGAAGAGGACATTGTTAAGAGAGGCCAAATCAACAGGCATAAAATCCTTTGATGAGGTTGAAAGACTCGCAGAAGACAGGAAAAATTGGCGAACTACTTTGCGAGCCCTATGTGACGTTTAACGGCACGGGAAGGATATAAGATAAGATATAATTTAAATTTAGACCTACGGTATTTTTCCGATTAATGACAGTTATTGTAGTTTATTACAAATTATTTTGTGTGTTCTTGAAATGTTTGCTTGGTAGTGAGAGATTTAAATATAAGTGGACAAAAACAATACATAAAGTTTGTGAAAAGTTACGCACCGTTAAACGTCACGTAGGGCTCGCATAGTTGTTTGCCAAGTTCTCCTGTTCTCGGGGAGTCTTTCAACTTCATCGAGGGAGGTTATGCCCATTAAACTGGCTTCTCTTAACAATCTCCTCTGTGGAGTTTCCCGTGGTCTGCCTCTTTTTCTTCGGCCTGTTGTGCTCCACTTGATAGCTTGTTTTGGTATTATCTGATTGTTTCTTCTCACCAAATGGCCTACATATGTCCATCTTTTTTTCTGATTACCCATGAGACAGGTTGTTTTTGCTCATCTGTCTTATCTCTGCGTTGTTCTTGACTTAATAACTCTTTAGACTCTTATACAAGTATTCTGAATAAAAACAAATTCGGGCGTCCTATATGTAAAATTGTTACAAAATTGGCAAAATCAAGTATAGATAAATAGGATTTCCTATTAAGGGCTTTCACTTTGTGCAAAAATTTAAAAGAAACTATAATAAATTATGAATGTAATAATAAAAAGAAAGTAAAGAAAATAATAATCTTCATTACCAAAAAAAAAAATTGCCTAAATGATCTAAACAAACAAGCAAGACATAATTGTGTAAATCTTGCTCATCGCTATACTGCAACATTCCAGAAGCCCCAGACTGCCAATGTAGTGTGCAATGTGTTCAAACAAATCTTCATCGATCGTGCCTTGCAACTTTACGCTCTATTACCATTGGTCGGGAGCCTGATTAGCAGAGACAGGAATCGAGACGAAACATGATCCAGTCTCCACGTAAATAAATTCAGCAGCGTAAATCAATAGAATGTATCCCTGGAGAAGGTGACCATACACAGCAGGAGGGCTTGTTTATGAAAGTACAGTCTTGTCACGAAACACCATTGTCAACTGGACTTTGAAGGGAAAGACGGTCGCAGGACCATCGACCTTTGGAAATTGCGTCTGGGGTTGATGGTGGCTGCTGTAAAGGTGATTTAGCACTCTTGAGTGGCGTGGAGATGGCAATAAAAGCGATGGTGTCTGAAGCAACTACAGTTAGAGCCTGGTGGGTGTTTAACTATACTAAGATCCGAGAGATCAGCATTGTTCGTAAAAAAAAAAATGGCAGTCAAGATATAAGCAGTGTATGAGTGTCATTATAGCGGCATCTTCAGTTCATACTTATAGCACAGTGAACACGCAAGCATGCTTTTGTTTCTCGCTTTGTCAGTGTTAAATTTACACCTTCATTATTTTGGCAGTTATTAAACGTCATGATAATCTAGAGAAAACCGTCTTGGAAGGGTATATAATGGGAAAAAGAAAGAGAGGAAGACCAAGGCGAAGATGGCTGCAAGACATCGTTGATGATCTGCAAATGGATGCATCAACAGCAGCCATCTTGCTCATAACCGAGAGGCCTACATGAGTACTGTTAGGGAGGCAAATTTCCGCAAGGGACATGCAAATGAATGAATGAATTAAACTTCATGGGGGTCTTCACTTTCTCTTTCTGGAACATGCCGAACGCTCTTTCTTGATAGCTTTGTCTCTTTTATCATCTATCTTCACCTTCTAGTACTGTTTGCAAAGATATTTTTCTCTTTGCCTTCCTCTCTTCCTTTTTCTCTTGAATTTTCCAGTCGTTACTAAGTTCTCTACCTTTTGTCTTCTCATGACACGTCCACGAAATTTGTATCTTTTCTTACAATTTTCATTAGTTTTTGTTGCTCTGAAACTTCTTTACTAACCTCTTCGTTTGTTTTTCTCTCTTCTTCTTCTTAAGCTTTCCAAGCCATCAAGGCTCATAGCTGCAGGTAAAGTTCGCCTCCATTCCTCTATATTCCTAATCGTCTCTCTCCATTTGGTGACATCGATTTCTTTTATATCCTCTTCTATGTTGTCTTGCCATCTCTGTCTTGGTCTACCCCTTGGTCTTGTTTCTTTCATCTCTTGTGCATACATCATTTTCGCATATCTGTTCTCTTCTATTCTTTCTATGTGGTTCAACCAGCGTAATTTGTTCAGTTTCAAGACATTTATAAATCGTAGAGATCTAAATAAGCTGTTCAGTTCAGTGTTCTTTCTAGTTCTCTATTTTCCACTGTTTCCTTTATGCGCTCAAAGATTCTTCTTATGATCTTGTTCTCAAAGACCTGCAACTGTTGTTCATCTTTCTTTGTTGTACTCCACGTTTCTGACCTGGTGACAGCTGGTCTTATTATAGTTTTGTAGATTGTTATTTTGGTATTTTGGGACAGGCTTTGGGATTTTGACAGATGTTGCAAGGCAAACTATAATTTATTCCTTATCTGTACTTTATTTTTAATTTCCTCGCTTACTGTGTTGCTTCTGTTGAAGGTTGTATCTAGATATTTGTATGTTTCTGCTTTCCTAATGATCACATCTCCAACGTTTATATAATCTGGATTATTCTGCTCCTGGCGGACCGTATTGGAAGGATACATAATGGGAAAAAGAAAAAGAGGAAGACCGAAACGAAGATGGCTGCAAGACATCGTTGATGATCTGGAAATGGATGCAGCAGCAGCAGGCCATCTTGCTCACAACCGAGAGGCCTACAGGAGTGCTGTTTGGGAGGCAAAGTTCCGCAAGGGACATGCAAAGGAATGATGATGATGACACACCAAAAAGGTCTCGGGGTCCACCCAGCCTCTAAAAATGGGTACCAGAGAAATCTGGGAAGGTAAATGAGGCCAGGCGTGATACTGACCACATCACACTTTCATGGGCTGAAGGTCGTGGAAAATACGGGCCTAACACGTATCCCCAATATGCCTTAATGGCACGGAAAGAGGAATTTTACCTTATTTTACTCTGATCTATTGCTAGTGTATTGAATATACAGCATTGTAATACTCTTTTCCTCACTTTTAAGGACATCTTCGTATTTGTTAGTATCTTTTCATGTCCAAGCATGGATAAATTTAAGATAAACTTTATCTTAATATTGGCTGTTCTTTAAACGCATTTAAGTCTATATCAAGCAATCCTGTCTTGACATTTTTAGCTCCTGTATAGAACTGTAGTCTTGAGCTGTTTCAGCGGAGCAGTGGGTGTACTTCATTACTTCATTATTAGTGCAGTTTTGGAGAATGTATTTCATGTTTTTAGATACCTGGCAATTTGCTCCAAACATAAACTTAGTGTATACCTGATTTCGTAGTCATTTTGTGTCCTGTTCTGGGGGATATTTGATTCATGAGATGTCATCCAGCCTTAAAGACTTGCCTGACACTGACAGCAAAACATTTCAGTCCTCCTCCACAGAAATTCTCCTTTGCGTCTCTAATTTCTTAATATGTCTTTAATAACAAGCTAATGATTTTTTTTATTCTGCTATCATTTCCACCGTTTAAGAAAAGGACGATTAGCTCAGGAATTAATGAATGTTCACGTTTAACCCTCAGCAAGATGATGATATGCTAATGAAAAGAGATGTACTTTGATGCTTCGACGCCCTGTGCCTTTTCAAATCTTAATATGGCAGTTACATGGGCTGGTTGTGAAAGTCATTAAAGTCTATAACAAATCTTATATTACTTTGCTTCTTTTAAAGATTAAAAATAAGTCTTCATATCTCCTAAACAAATTTTCTATTCTAATTCTAACGAAGAAATAGTAAATAAGTTTTAAAGAGTTTTTTCCTTCTTCTTCTTCTTCGTTCGCTTCTACCACCACGACTGCCCTGTGATCCTACTGAATTTACTCCTGTGGTCCTCGTTAAGTCTCGTGGTCCCCCGTGTGGTCCCCGAGAGGACCACAAGAGGTTCAGAGTATCACAGGGCTTGAGCCTGTATTCTTGGTGGGTCTCAGAAGCGGGATTGCGTGACACCGTGGTTTTCGTTGCACCAGTTTAGTTTAGAGTTGGACTTTCTCACCGGAAGACCTCGACGTGTTTTGGATATCAGTATATCCCCGCTGGGTGAGAGGTGGTAGCCCACCCAGGCCAGAGTTGGACCTTCTCACCGGAAAACCTCGACGTGTTTTGAGATACCCGTGTATCACCGCCGGGTGAGAGGTGGTTGCCCTTCCAGCCCAGTGTTGGACTTTCTCACCGGAAAACCTCAGTGTGTTTAGAATACGCATACATCCCCGCCGGATGAGAGGTGGTTGCCTATCTAGACTGCCCTGGTCCAGTGTCTCCGACTTCAGCATTTTGTGGCCGTGGCCGCTACTCTTCCTAGTTGTGACCAGGATGGAGCTTTTGTCCAGGAGGACGAGTCCTCGCCACTAGTGATTTCCACTCCTGGGTTGAGCCGGTTTAGGCATATTATCCCAGTATAGGCGTGTTTGGGACGTGACCGACCTCTAGAGCAGAGGTATCTCGACATGCTTAGCCTTCAAGTTTCACCCCTGGTATGAGCCGGTTTAGGCATATTTCACCAGTAAGGGTGTATATCGGGTGTGACCGACCTCTAGAGCGGAGGTGGCGTGACATGCCTGGCCATCAAGTTCCACCCCTGGTGTGTGTCGGTTTAGGCATATTTCACCAGAGTAGGTGTATTTCAGACGTGGCCGACCTCTAGAGCAGAGGTGCCGTGGTATGTGTAGCTCTCGCAGCGATACTACTGGACATACCGATTAAATTTCACTTTATCCTTTCCTTCACTCCACGCGCGGCATTCGAAGAGTCTCGCCAGCAGTGTCTTAACCTCTGGGTTAAGCTGGTTCATGCATTTCACCCGATATGACTGCAATCAGGACGTGGCCGACCTCCAGACCAGAGGTGCCGTGATTTGACTGTTTGCTTCGCTTTATCCTTTCTACCACCTTTTCCGCAGTGATGCCGCACGGCAACCCCATTTGCAATTTTCTTCATTGGCCGAGAGGAGCACCGCTCCACGGACGGCAGTTAAAGAATCTCGCCAGCAGCAGTAGATGAGCTACCAAACGTGCCACTCATCTACCCTAAGTGTCTGGTTTTTAGGCGCCAGATTTCGCCTTCGCCCCTTCTCCTGTCAGTTTAAACAGTTCTGCCACGGGAAAGCCAGGAGCTGGACTTGACTGCCAGAGGCTGTTTGAGACGCACGCCGTTGGAGTGGAGATCGAATTCTCCACCCCACCTTCGGCAATAACAGTCCTTAGAACCAGTTTTTTTCCTAATAAGGATGATGCAGATGATGATGATGATGATGAGAAAGAAATACAGAAAGATACTCTCAGACACTACACTATCGTCTTGATCAGTTCAAAGACTTAATCTTCTCTTTACCAGTTCAAAGACATAATCTTTTATTGACTAGTTAAAGAAATAAATTGTAAAAGAAAACTTCTCTTTCCAATGAATATTACTCGTACTTTTTATTGATTTTACATTCAAAAGGCCTGCAATATTGAAATATACAAGGATAAGATTAGTCTACTTTTGTGTTGTTAGTTTATATGTTTGTACCTGTTTTCTCTCAACCTTAGAACCGGTTTGTCTTCAGATAGTGATCATTCGCGCCAAGAGTAGTGCTGCCTTTATGTCGGCTTGGCAGCGACCTAAGCCACGGATTTCGAAGGGACGCATTGCTGACCTTTGAGATACACGATTTTACATAGATTTTGTCATGTCTGGGGCACAAAATAAACTGACATTATCCATGATTATTGCTCAGATAATCCCAGCCGTAAACGGACTGTCATGTTCTAACCTAAACTAGCTTACACAACCATCAGGCGGTATTATAAATAGGCATCAACTCGAACAAGATACAGCTGTATTTAACTAAGCAAGTCTGTGATTAATCACTGGTTTAAATGATGCATACTCACCTTAATATAGAAAGTCACGTCTGGAAATGGCTCGTCGCAGCACGCGTATCTCACCACGTTCCGAATACATTTGACGTGCAGCAGTTCCCACTCTCCATTCACAACATAATTGCTCAAATCCACCTGCAGTCAGAAGATATCAAACAATCAAACACAGTCATCGGATGAGTAGCTCTAACAGCTTATACAATTGGTTATTACACATATCGAGGCTCGTTACGTATATGCCGAGGGTATGGTGTTGTTTTATCGTGTCCTCTTCATCAGGTATCCTACAGTTTCTACGAAGCTAGCAAGCCATCTTGACAAAATAGACAAGTTTACATCACCTTGACAAAATAGACAAGTTTACATCATCTTGACAAAATAAATAAGTTTACAGCACCTTGACAAAACAGACAAGTTTACATCATCTTGACAAAACAGACAAGTTTACATCATCTTGACAAAATAAACAAGTTTACATCACCTTGACAAAACAGACAAGTTTACATCATCTTGACAAAACAGACAAGCTTACACCTGAAACGGCCAGGCATAATGTTGAGCACATCACCTTCCGGTGCGCCGTCTCATCAAGGAAAGTATGACCACTAGCGCCATATCCCCCAGCTTCTTCTTCTTCTTCGATCTCCCTGGAATTGCAAGCTGGTGTTCTTTGCAGCCGATGCGGTGATGTTGGTGCACAGCATCGTGTCGGATTGGGAGCGGGTCACAGCGGCTATTTTTTCAGCCCCTGGGTGTGGCTAAAAAGCAAACTTCGTGCAGAACTTCTTCAACAGACTCCACCACCATGGGGACATTGGCCATCCCTGGCCCGTTAGTCAGGCTAGGCCTGATACCGGGGTACCAACGGAGAGGTGGGATAGGGTCTTGGTCAGCTATAGTTCGCATACCCTAACGCTAGCATGTCGGCTATGGGACGCTGATCGCCAAATCTGACGGCGACTTCGTCTCCATAGGTGCCCCTGTGGTATGATAAGACCGCGTTACGACAAATTACTTTAGACATGAGGGAAAGATAAATAGTACTCAAAGCACTTTAAACGTGAGAGAAAGAACAATGGCATGAAAATTACCTGAGACTCGAACCACGAACTCCGGCAGGGCGAGCAGCCGCCTAACCACGATAAGAAGCGCACTATCCACTTGACCATTTTACATCTGTGTGTGGACAGTGCGTTGTTTCTCGTGGCTAGGCGGCTGCTCGCCCTGCCGAGTTCGCGGTTTGAGTCGCAGGTAATTTTCTTATAATTGTTCTTTCTCTCACATCTAAACTGCTTTGAGTATTATTTTACAAATGCTAAGCATACAACACTAATTTTTTAAAACTGTTTTATGCTTAGATTTCGAAACATTGTACTCAAAGCACTTTGGCCAAGAAAATGATGTCACCAACTGGAGAGAGAAGACTAGGAATAGTGAGGAATGGAGGGGAACTTTATCTACTGCAATGAACTTTAATGGCTTGGAAGAAGAAGGAGAAGAAGAAGAAGAAGAACGAACGAACGAACGAACATACTTTATTTTCAAAGGGTTAAGAATTGGGCACGCAGGCCTGTCTGACAATCTGCCCATCATCATACAGCTTTCACTCAGTCACAGTCATTCAGAGTATGTTAATGAGCATAATAATCATGAAGACACATGATTACATAAATAAATAATAAACTTATCTCATGTCCATACACTCTACACTCTGATTTATGCAACAACATGAAATAAACTTGCATTCTTATACTCATTCAAAACTAACAAATTTATAGAAAAGCAGTATTTAAAAAAATTACAACCCTCGAGCATTTTAAACTACTTTAAAATATGCTTAGGGAGGCATATAGTCCATATCAAACAAATTTTGACAAAGTTTAAAGTTATAAGAACGAATGTTACTTATAAGTTTTACGTGAATTGGTAGGGCATTCCAAAGGTTGGCAGCTGAGTAAGAGAAGCTTTTTAAACATGTCAAGCCTTGGTTTTGGGAGAATACAATTGCTTAAGCGTTGACTGTGTTTTGCGTTGGATATGAACAATGACCACAGACAGGGTGGAGCACTGTGTGAAAGAATTCTATGAATTAACTTGGCCTTGTTGAAAAGAAATCTCTTCTTGAGGGGTAGAATATGAAGATGTTTGTCTTTATTTGTAATACGTGCTGCATGTCTGTCATCTATAAGCTTTACTACTCGTTTTTGAAGTGAGTAAAATCTTTTCATGTTTGCCATAGAACAATCATCCCAGACTGTGGAGCAGTAGTCTAAGTGTGTTTGCATTTGTGATATGTAGTATATTTTTCTAGTGTCTATGTCAAGAAAATTGTTAATTTTAGTAAATTGGTCAACTTTTTGTGCAGTGAGTTTGGTTAGATTGTCTACATGATGATTCCAGTCAGGATTTAGGCCGAAACATTCCTGCCACACAGCTCTCACAAAGATGACAGAATGTTGGTTATCTAATATAAACGATCAAATCATTTTCTTGCATGTGATGTAAGGTTGTTTTTTTATGTGTTTTTTCTAGGGGTTTTGACAAAGTTGATAAAATGGAAAATGGTCTATAGCTTGAGGGATTTTTCTCCGAACCAGATTTAAAAAGGGGATATATTTTTGCAATTTTAAAAGTCCAAGGAAAATGACAATGTGCAATGCACTGATTGTAAATGTAGGCTGGTGTATATGTAATTACTGGGGAGAGTAGTGTAATATCTTGTTGCTGATTTCATCAAGTCCTGCTGTGTTGTTGTTGTTGTTCTTTAAAGATGAAAGATAATTGTAAACTTCACTAACTGACATGAAAGGAATACTGCGTTGCTTTAGATTTGAACATTTGCTACCTATAAATTTATTTAATTCGTTTAAATCAAAAGTAGGGATTGGTAGTGAAGATTTTAAGATATTGACTTCTTCTCTGAAGTGATTGCTGCACTCTTCACAAGCGGGAACATGATTATAACTCTGCAAGTCAGACTGCTTTCTCTTGTTTGCAAGAATGTTAATTGCTTTCCAGACAGACTTACTGTCTGATTTACTCTGAACTAGGTTCCTAAAGTAATTTCTCTTTTCTTGCTTAATTAAATACTGAACTATATTTCTAAGTAATCGGTAGCTAGTGAATTCCTTAATTTTGTGGGCCTGATCCCTTTCCCTCATGACTTGCAATATCTCAGATGTTATCCAGGGGGACTTCACTTGATGTTTAACTCTCACCTCTTTAATAGGAACATGGTTGTCAAATATATCCCGGAAGGTTTTTATCCAGTATTCCAGGGCCTTATCAGGGTCAGTTAGTTGGTACACATGATCTAGATGTGCTGCTTGTAACTCTTTCAGAAATTATTCTAAACGGAATTTGTTAAAACTTCTAAATTTAATACTTGTATGTTTATTTTTGGGAATTTTCAAGCCATGTCGTGTCCATGTGCAACAGACCGGATAGTGATCACTCAGTGACGTGTGAGGGACTTTTACATTCTAACATGTTTTCTGGATGAGCTACATATATGTGATCTATTAGTGTGGATGATGTTTCAGTTACTCTGGTAGGCTTAGTGATAATTTGGGATAAGTTGTATGATAAAACAATATCATTCCTTGTAGCATCTGTTTTTCTGTAATTAATATATAAATCTCCAAGAACAATTATATCCTTTAAATTAAAAGACAAGAAGAAGAGGAGGAGGAGGAGGAAAAAGAAGAAGAGGAAGAAGAGGAGGAGGAGGAGGAATAGGAGGAGGAAAGAAGAAGAAGAGGAGGAGGAAGAGAAGAAGAAGAAGAGGAAGAGGAGAAGAAGAAGAAGAGGAGGAGGAAGAGGAGGAGAAGAAGAAAAAGAAGAGGAGAAGAAGAAGAAGAGGAGGAGGAGGAAGAGAAGAAGAAGAAGAAGAGGAGGAGGAGGAGGAAAGAAGAAGAAGAAGAAGAGGAGGAGGAGGAGGAGGAAAGAAGAAGAAGAAGAGGAGGAGGAGGAAAGAAGAAGAAGAAGAAGAGGAGGAGTAGGAGGAGGAAAGAAGAAGAGGAGGAGGAGGAAAGAAGAAGAGGAGGCGGAGGAGGAAAGAAGAAGAGGAGGAGGAGGAAAGAAGAAGAGAAGGAGGAGGAAAGAAGAGGAGGAAGAGGAGGAGGAGGAGGAAAGAAGAAGAAGAGGAGGAAGAGGAAAGAAGAAGAGGAGGAGGAGGAAAGAAGAGGAGAAGGAGGAGGAAAGAAGAAGAGGAGGAAGAGGAAAGAAGAAGAGGAGGAGGAGGAAAGAAGAAGAAGAGGAGGAGGAGGAAAGAAGAAGAGGAGTAGGAGGAGGAAAGAAGAAGAAGAGGAGGAGGAGGAGGAGGAGGAGGAGGAGGAAAGAAGAAGAGGAGACGGAGGAAGAAAGAAGAAGAAGAAGAATACAACACTATGCTAAATCACTTAAAAAAGACGAAACTTTCCTCAAAGAGACACAAGATCCACAGAAATTTCACACAATTTAGAATCTTTTGACTATGGGAAAGCAACACTGGAGGTCACGCCAATCACAACCAGATATATAACAAATTTTGTACAACACATTATATGCACCTCTGATGTCCTGTTGGTGATGTCAACCTGGTACCCATCATAAGTCCAGGACCCGAACTTAAGGGAACATTCCTGACTGTCAAACGGAAAGTAGGTCACATCTACTTTGCAGGAACTCTGAAGCTTAGTTGGTACAGGCCAGAAAACGTTTCCATTGGGCTTTACCATAGCGTTTGCTGGCATCAGTCCGTCTGTGTACTCAGCAGCACTGAAAACACCATAAACTGACCACCATACAGTTAGAGCAAAAAACCACTTTGAGCATTATACTTAATTTTTTTTTTAAAAACCAGTTCTTTGAGCATTGATCGACTTTAAGAAACAACAGCTATTAATCGTTATAATGGCTGTCTACGTGTATTTAATTAAATATTTGTAAAACGAGTAGTAGGTCAAAGATCAGAGCAGTACTGGGAATATGGAAAAGGAAGTATATTATATATCTTTACTGAAAGCTTGTGACAGCGCAGATAGGAACAGCTTATGGAATATTATGAAAGAATTTGAGATGACTAATAAATTAATCACTTTGACCAGAATATGCATGGAGGATGCACAAAATATAATAATATATAAAGGAAGAAAGTCAGAACCCTTCTTTATAAGAACTGATTACAAAACAAGGTGATACTTTATCTCTATTACTATTCAACCCAGAAGCTAGTACTAGAAAATGTAATAAGAAAAGTGAAAGAAGAAAGCAGTACAGAAGGGCAAACGAAAATACTAGGATACGCTGATGACATCGATCTACTGTGGGGAAACTATGCAAGAAGTCATCAATACCTGCGTAGACATGAGAGATGTGGCACTAAAAATGGGCTTGACCATTAACAGAATGTCTATAAGACAGAGTACATGAAGATATCAAAATACCAAAGGCAGAATGATCTAGATTATATAAATGTTGGAGAGGTGATTATTAAGAAAGCATAAGCATACAAATATCTATGTACAACCTTTAGCAGAAGGAACATAGCTAAGAAATTAAAAGCAGAGTACAGATAGGGAATAAAATATACTTTGCCTTGCAACACCTGTTAAAATCCCAAATCCTGTCTCAAAAGACCAGAAATAATTAAACTCTATAAACTATAATAAGACCAGTCGTCATGTGTGGGTCAGAAACGTGTAGTACAACAAAGAAAGATGAACAACAGTTGCAGATCTTTGAGAACAAGATCTTAAGAAGAGTATGTGGGCCCATAAAGCATACCAACAGTGGAGAATGAAGAGCTAGAAGAACACTGCTTATTTAAATCCCAACGAATTATAAATGTCTTGAAACTGAACAAACTACGCTCGTTGGGCAATGTAGAAAGAATAGAAGAGAACAGACACGCGAAAATGATGTATGCACAAGAGATGAAAGAAACAAGACAAAGGAGTAGACCAAGACAGAGATGGCAAGACAACATAGAAGTGGATATAAAAGAAATCGATGTCACCAATTAGAGAGAGAAGATTAAAAACTGAAACAAATGGAGGCGAACTTTATCTCTAGCAATGAGCCTTAATAGCTCGGAAAGCAGAAGAAGAAAAAGAAGAAGAGATACATTGCATATAAAAAATACTGAGTACTTATTAAGTGTTAAACTTACTTGTTGTATAGCACCATGTCTGGAAGCCAGATTTTGTGACATGGGATCCGTAGCTTTGTGATGTTGCTAAATATGAGTGGGTCCCATGTAAGAAACTCGTCCATCCATTCCTGTTTTTTTTTTAAAAACGGCACAGATTAAGAGGCGGATAAAAATGTCTCGTGGAGTGATAGAGCGGTGGAGGTATGTTTGCCTAGAACACAGTTCCTGAATGACTGGTTGAGCATGTAGAAGAATCTATGCTGTCTAGCGGCGGTACCATGTCACGTTAGCAATCTAGGCAAGGCTAACAAGTCTTATCATAATCATCTTTATCAGGGCCGTGCTGGTAGCCGTTGGCGGTCATGACTCGATAGATCTCGGTTCTCAATACTTTTCATCAGCTCATTTACAACTAATCTGTTGTTGTTGTTGTTGTTGTTGGTTTTGTTAATGTGGTCCTGAAATATCAGTACTGTGTCCCTCTGAGGTCTGTTGTCTAACGCGGATGCCTCATTGGTCTATTGGTAACGTCTACACATGTCCCACGTTCAAACTCTCAATATTTCCACTACAACTAACGAAGGCAAGTCTAATGTTGAACGAAGGCAATTAAAAAGAATCTCTTTTGATTCGTTCTTTTAGAAATAAGGAAAGCAATTTAATTCGGTATATGGTATCTTAAAACAAAAGTAATGTAACAGCTAGAAGATGGATCAGATATGCTTACACTACACAGCTGAACAGAAAAGCAGGAGCAGCCTTCTTTAGAACTGGATAATAAATGAAGAAATGTTGATACAAAATGTACCACATAATACTGTTTATAGCATTTAGAACAGATAAAAAAAAACAAATTTGAAACACATTAGCGATTATTTGTGAAGAAAATCAAAATAATTAAAATTTATTATGACACATGATGATGATGATAATGATGATGATGATGATGATGATGCGGTGACATGCAACTGATGTGTAATTGATGACGTGGGTAAAATGATATCTAAGATTCCTTAAATAAAAACCGGCGGTTTCTATGGGTAGATTCAAATCTAGCTATGTAAATTACTGCCTGGCTGGGTTCCTTCTTCTTCTTCGTTCGCTTCTACCACCAAGACCGCCCTGTGTTCCTACTGAATTTACACTTGGTCCTCTATAGGTCCCCGAGAGGACCACAAGAGGTTCAGAGTATCAACGGTTTGAGCTTGCATTCTTGGTGGGTCTCAGGAGCAGGATTGCGTGACACGGTGGTTTTCGTTGCACCAGTTTGATCTAGAGTTTGACTTTCTCACCGGAAAACCTCGACGTGTTTTGAGATACCCGTGTATCACAGCCGGGTTAGAGGTGGTTGCCCTTCCATTTCGGCGTTGGACTTTCTCACCGGAAAACCTCAGCGTGATTAGGATACGCATACATCCCCGCCGGGTGAGAGGTGGTTGCCTATCTAGACTGCTCTGGTCCAGTGTCTCCGACTTCCGCATTTTGTGGCAGCTGAGGCCTGCTTTGAACACTCTAATTTTTTCAAAGTAAACGCGCCGGCCACCCGGGACGCTCAGCGAAGAGCACCCGCGGGAGAGAGCCGGCAGACGGTAGGGCAGGAGACAACGGGCAGTGAACCGGCGCGAGCCGGACCGCCCGCCTGCTCCTGAGATCCAACTACGAGCTTTTTAACTGCAACAACTTTAATATACGCTATTGGAGCTGGAATTACCGCGGCTGCTGGCGCCAGACTTGCCCTCCAATAGATCCTTGTTAAAGGGTTTAAAGTGTAGTCATTCCAATTACGGGGCCTCGAAAGAGTCTTGTATTTTTCGTCACTACCTCCCCGTGCCAAGAGTGGGTAAGTTGTGCGCCTGCTGCCTTCCTTAGATGTGGTAGCCGTTTCTCATGCTCCCTCTCTGGAATCGAACGCTGAATCGCCGTTACCCGTTACAAACATGGTAGGCATGTTACATACCAATGACATTTGATAGGGCAGACATTTGAAAGATGCGTCGCCGGCAAAGAAGGCCATGCGATTAGCACATAGTTATTCAGAGTCACCAGTTGGGACACTGCGCTCCGCGAAGGGCAACGACGATTGGTTTTGAACTAATAAAAGCGCTCTTTCCATGAGGGTCGGAGCTTGGTAGGCATGTATTAGCTCTAGAATTGTCACAGTTATCCAAGTAGGATCGTGTCGTCTAAGGAACCTCGACTGATTTAATGAGGCATTCGCGGTTTCACCGTGAGACATTGTGAACTTAAACATGCATGACTTAATCTTTGAGACAAGCATATGACTACTGGCAGGATCAACCAGAAAAATTTCTTCACCGATCCTTAGTCGGTTATCTGCCGACAGACCGACGCGGGACAAGAGAGACAGCGCTCTGCTCAGAGCGGATCCCTTTCGATCCCGGCGGCGTTTCATTTCATTTAACCGGCGGCGGTCGGCTCTCTTAGCTTTAACGAACGAGAAGAAAGCCCGTCACCCACAACCAACACACATTACATACTGCAGACCCGATACTCTTTGCGAGAGATTGGTCAATTTCGAGACCATCGGTCGACAAAACCGTAGTACACCGTTAGCACGAACCTGGCTGGCTAGCCGTTTATAGGTTTCGCTCGTTGGACAAACCACTCGCTTCTGCATCGAAATACCTTAACTCTCGCAGTCCGGGAATGGAGAGAGAGCGCTTTTTCGCGAAAAGAACGGTCGGCCTGCTCAACAGCAGCCCGCGCTGTGCAGCTCGGCGCGGCTGACCCTGGCTGGGTTTGTGTCTGTGTATCTTTGCGCTAGCGTTCTGCCTCGCTAGATTTGTGTCTGTGCTTTTAACAGGTTACTGTTAACATACATTATAACAGGGATTCCCAAAAGGTGTGCCGCGGTACTTTAGTGTGCCACAAAATATTGTAATGTCAACGTGCCCTGAAATTTCATCAGCTGAATTAAAACTCCAATCAGTATCTGGTTAATTCTACGCTGCCATACTTCCATTTCCCGGTAGTCAACTTCTACTTCTCCCGTTCCCTCGGGATTGTTTTAGCTTTCTGAATGTGGGAACTACATAAAAACACATAACAGACGACATTTCGTTTCGTGATGGTCAACTTTCACTTCTCCCGCCGTCTGAGTTTTTTGGTCACAAGATGGCAGCATAAAGCCTTTGTAATAAGGTTATAAATGAAGTTTCTTTGAAAATGCTAAAAATATATTGTTAACGGAAGTGGAGCCCAGCATTAGCGGTGTGCCGCGGCAGAAATTTGTGTTACCAAGTGTGCCACAGTTTGACAAAGTTTTGGAACCGTTACATTATAACTTGCCAGCACGTGTGTCTGAGACTTTATGAAACATATTCCAGTGCTGAGATTTAGCATCTCTGATATTTACAAATGCATACAGACTGATACAAGAGAAGATAACACGTCTTGCAGCAAACATTTCATTCGATAGTATCAGAACATAAGGCGCTTGCCGTGCCAAGAGAAAGAACATAAAGATCCGAGAGATTTCCACATGCCTTAATTCATGCAACCCCCCAAGTTACGGTCCTAAATCGAATACATAAATCGGAACAGTTAGGTTCTATTCGCATCTGCATTCTAAAATAGATTACTTGTCACACACCGGTGCATGCGTCTTTGAGATTTCAGTTAGCAAGTTGGTCCTTGTAAGTTGATACACGGTCGGCTTATAAAGTAACTGAGATTCAGCCAAACTGAACCATGGAACGTTGAGGCACACTTACTGGCCAAAGGAAACTGTACCTTCCCATAATGCAACAACAAAAAGTAGTTCAATTTATCCAAGAGAACGTGATGACAGTGACAACGAAATTTCCTTGTCACTGATTTCTTCACTTCCAGGTCTGTAACACGAGAAGATTAAAGAGAGAAGATTAAAGAGAGAAGATTAAAGAAAGAAGATTAAAGGACTTTTCACTAAATTGTAGGCTGATCTCTTCCACGAGCGACAATGGCTACTTCCAAAGAACACTTTTGAAAAGTAGTGTATGATCTTTGTTGTTACAGTTAACTTGTAGAGGCATCAAGAACAGACGATACCTCCTAGCTATGTGCATGAAAGATTCCGTTCAACAAAAGAGATATGCAGACATTCTGAGACTAACAGATTTCTAGTGGAGATTCAGATAACCATGAAGGTTTAGAAAAAGAAATGTGAACAGACAACCATAAACATACGACTTGTAGCATTTAGTTCAATCAGAAATACTGCAACAAAATCTTGCGTGCAAATGGAAGACCTTACACAGCCCTAGAGAGATATAAAGTCAATCAAACGAACAGGACACTGCAGACTTCTAAGCCACCTCTATCGCCTCAAAATATCACACACAGATGAGTGTCCCTGCGGCTTTGGGATCCTGCAGGGAATAGATAAGCTCATAGTTGCCTGGGTTGGTTGGCAACCCTAAGAGTAGGAATAATGGGTCAGTTGCCAGACAGTTTTCAGAGGTGCGCAGCAGCTCCGAGGAAAAAATCGGTTTCTCTGGTCCAGTATATAAGGAAAACATGACAGAATTTTAATCGGTCGGGATTTGTAAGCTGAGCACGTGGGAGGCCAGTGGATCTGGGGCGTCATGTGATTGTTCAAGAATGAGAATGTTTATTCGTCGAAACGAGAACTAATATGTATTAGGTTAGTATGGGCTTTTATTATGTGATGTGGATGTGTGCAAGCTGTGCTGTTGGCTCCCTCGATCAATCCCGACCCACTTAGGTAAATATTTTGTTAGTGATTATGTTATGAATGATACTGAATAATCACTACTCAGTTAAGGTATAATTGTTCTATGTACGATTTTGATGTTTCTATTTTTAGTGGTAATGTGGAAGTGATGCTTATTATATGCACTTAATTTTGTATTACTGATTTTTATGTATATGCATGTGAATACATTCTTGCCAATCAGTTATGTTTGCTACAATCTGAACCGAACCTATATTTAAGGAAACTGTTTTAGTGATTTTTGTTGATAACAATATAAGCTGATAAATAACAACAAATATATATATATATATATATATATATATATATAGTGATCCTTTGTTTTGATTTTGCTAACTGTGTAAACTGATGACTAATAACAGTATAAGTTTCTGATTATTTGAAGAAGTATTATTGATTGTGTTTGTTTTTCTTTCATTGGTGTAATGTGTGAATGTGCTAGGCCGTGCAATCTTCAGTCTTCACGTACCTAATAAAGATAAGATACCAACAATAAAAAAATAAAAATAAAAATACGATATAAAATACGTATAAAATAACAGACACTTATTGGTCATTAAAATCTTTTAATTCATACAATCTAGACACCAGAAAACATCCTGCAAACCTGTCCAACCCACTCAAACCTGCGAGTAAAGATCTGGCCCGAGGGAGAAAAACTGAAAGAAAAACTATGGGGCTCACACTCAAGCCAGGAGAAGATGGCGGACTTCATCAGAGTGACGGGGCTGCATATTTAGCATGACCAGATTTCCTCGAACACAGAAGAAGAAGAAGAAGAAGAAGAAATGAAATCAAACAACTAAGCAGCAGTGCAGCTAATCAGACATGGATAGACATACAGTCAGTCTAGAAAGCAAGCAGCAATACAGCCAGCCATAGAGCCACACATACGCACATAAACTCAGTATGCACCCAAGAAGCTTCACTTATAATCATACAAATAGATTCATAGTCAGTCAGACATAAAGCCAAAAAGAATAACACCCACTCAGCTAAGAAAGTCTACAGTTATGAAGATGGCCAAAAAAAAAAAAAAGGCACGCTGCCAATCAGACATATGGTCAATCAGACAAACTGGAACAGCCAAGCAGCCGGATAGACGAGACTCACGCTGGTGTATCTTTTCATTCACGTCATGCCCCCCGCTTCGTCAAGCATAAGTGAATTTACTTTTGTAAACGGGGTTCCACTTTCGCGGTCACTCAATTTACCCTCAGATTGAAATTCTCTCGATTTTCCTCGTTTTTGCCAGCACCCAAACCCACTTCTCATTGAAACATCATGAAAGAGAGTGAACCTTCTCCTGGCCCCATTCAGCTCCGTTCATTTTCTGTCTCGGCTATTGCCAGAACGACAAGAGTGAACAACTGATCGACGTCGATTGGCACGAGTTGCGGAGAGGTAATATACGAGAGCCATTCTAACCAGAGCTTCTCTCACTTGGTAAACCAGAGGAATCGATCTCTGAAGTCTCTAGCGCTGAATGGTGTTGGCGATCTTCTATATTCGTGTCAACACAACTTCCGTGCCAGAAAGTGGAAAAAGTGGCTAATGTTTGTATTATATTAGCTACACCAGCGTTTATCTCTAAAAGCTATCTTCCCGCTTCCCTTGGGGGAGTCAAAATAAACAGCGGCTCGTAGCTGGCCTACAAACTCCATCACTTTCTTCAGAATTTAACACTCTTCTTTAATATTCTCTTCGTGTCTACGTTGTCGCTCATCATTTAACAGCTCCAGTCACAGTCACACAGTCTATTCCCTCCGGAAATTATCACTTCATTTCTTTTAGAAATATTAAAAGCAACAAATACAAGATCAATATTAAGAAACATTGATAAGATATCAAACCTGAGGTAGAACATGGATAATCATTAGATTATAATTGGAAACATTCTAAAAAATGAAGTCAGGTGAGGAAATCATACACACACACACACAAGAATAACTGACCTGATAATTTAACTTTTCTTCATGAATATTGTCTGCATTTTAAAAAATTTTTCTGTAAGTTTCACTTGCTGTTACCATATGTCACCTGCTCTTTCCTGTAAGTAAAAATCTTTTCTCTTCTCTGTTCGTAATCATCTTTTTTTCATGTCTTTAAACCCAGTGCCATGTTTTGTTGTCTTTTTTTTATATAGTTGTCTTTCTTCAAATGCTGTCATCTACAGATCGGATTTTTAAAACAAAAAACGAATTTCTGTTCTTCGGCGTGCGGTGTTATGTGTTGCCAGAAGGAAATTTTTTTAATGCATACAAGCAGCTAAGAAATAGGGGAAAATGCGTGATTCAACTCGGGTTTGACAGTGAGATGTTGTTAGGTCCTGACCTCCAAATGCTATGTAGACGCGGCTAATCTAGGAATGAATCGATCAGAGACATCACGACTTAGCCATCTTTTCTTGCGCTACAATCTACGAATGATCAGTGGATCGCCTGTTGCTCTGTCCTGTCTGACAGTCAATGCGAGAGTGTGATCAGCTCCAACTGACTCTTGACCTCACAAATGCATCATTGTGACAGGATTCCTTTGAAAAAAATCGATGCAGACGAGAGCACTGACGGAGTCTTGGACACAAACTGGTTTTGTTCACTTTCCTACTTACGAGTTTCCGTCAAAAGGAAAGGGAGGGAACGATTAGACTTAAAAAAAGATTTTCCAGTGAAACTAACCACTAGAGCTATTTCTGCTTGAGGGGCGTGGACTCGCGTCCTTAAAAGACTTGACAAGATGAAGACGTATGTGTGCCTCTGTCTTTACTGTGTATTTGGGACATTCGTTAAGCCGGTGTTGCGCCTTGATGCGCACGATGATTCTGATTTGTACATTATCTTGAAGCCGTGTTTTCTGAGTGTTACTGGGTTAGTTAATCACTGTCTCTAGCCATTCTTCACTTCCAGGCTCTTTCAAACTTAAGGTTAGCCACACACTGATACGGAAGTCAGGCCACTCCTGCGTAACACTTGATATGAGGATTTATTGATGCAATGGATGGAAATGCAGATGGCGATGACGATAATCTCGGGTTTGCCCTGCTACATGGCGAGTCCATTCATATGTATTTGCAAAACTCCAAGAACAGATACAAACGTCCATTTTCTCGACAGAGACATCACGAAAACCATCCACTTAGGTACACATCCAAACGAAGACTCACTCACTCTCAGCTTTTTCCCACTATCCCCCCAGTCACAGGATTCACAAACCATGTGACCTTCTGGAAGGATCTCGACCATTACCCGGACGTTCAAAATAAAGACTCATAAGGGGAGAAATGCCCTTTCTGTGGAGAAAAAAAACCAATTATCTCCCATACTGCTACAGGGATCTTGCTTCCTTAGAAGACTGGGTGGGATCTTGTGTCATTACAAGATTTGGTAGGATCTTTCATCCTTACAGGACTTTGCGGGATCTTGCATCTTATAAGATTGCGCATTACATTGCTTCCTTACGAAAAATACAGGATCTTGCGTCCTTATGAGACTTGGCTGGATCTTGCGAGTTGCAATACTTGGAGAGATTTTGCGCTTTGCAAGACTTGGCAGGATGTTGCGTCATTACACGACTTGGCAGGATCTTGCGTCCTTACGAAACTTGGTGGAAATCTGCCTTCTTACCAAACTTAGCAGGCCCTTGTGTCTTTACAAGACTTAGCGAGTTCTTATTAGTTCATCTTTGAGCAGGTCATTTCGGAAAACAAAGAGCAAAATTTTAAACATTACTATATTTTTGTGGACTTCGAGATAATGCAGTTCTCTCTAACGTGTATTTCTTATTTGTATGGATATATATGTACGCACTTCTAAAATAGAATATATTTGTTCATTTTATAGATTCTGTGAGGTCTGATGAAGTGATTTTCATTTATCAAGTTAAGCAAAATGTTTTTTATTTGCCAAGAACCTTTGGGAGTTCAGTGTAAGGAAAGTCTGAAGAGATGGCTGTATGTTTTTTTAGAGTCTGAAAACAAACTCCTGTGTTTAAAAGGTATAGAAAAGGCGAGAATCATCATCATCATGTATGTAATTCATCATTTCCATTTATTTTCTTCACATTTTAAATTCGGCTAATCATGTTTCTCTTTCCTTATTTTTCCCCTCCAATTGATCAGGTCATTGAGATTTTTCTTTCTCGATATCCTTCGTCTTATTCTCCCCATTGAATTTTCCGGATTTTCACATTCTTTCTTCTCTCGCTACCCTTGAAGAACTGTTGTTCTTTCGTTTTACATAGTTTTCTATGGCTTGCGATCTGCCCAATTTTCTAAGTTTTTTTTCTGTAATTTTCCTTGTCGTCCATTATTTAGATTGCATCTTTCTATAAAATAATGTCTCTAATTATTTCTTTTTTTTTCATTTGTATATGAAAAGTCTTTATCTCGCAAGAGTAGGTATACATCTTGATTTCATCATAGCATCTTCCCTTATTTGTATTCGCAGTTTATAATATGCATGATTTCAAATGTTTAGGGGAAAATTCCTTTTTTCTGTCATCAAGATTTCAGTTTTACGTTTGCTCGCACGTGCTGTTACTGCTGTGCTGAGATAACTTAATTTATTCAGGTATCGCAATGCCTAACCGTCTGCGCGAATATTCATCATCCTATTATTGTTGCGATGATTGTCAGTTTCCCTGCCTGCACTTCATGATACACCAGTCTACGGCTTCACTCGATGTAAGTGTCCAAGCTTCGCTGTTCTCTTCATAGATCACTGCTGGCTCTATGTGGCGTCGGGGCACTCTTTTCCTTACACTCGACAACTTGGCGCAAGCAAATATTACACGCCGAACTACTGGGCGTCCACGACGCGGACAAAAACTGAAGTTATAGACGAATTGGTATAACATCAGTGAGAAAGTTTTGCAGTAGTCACGAGAGGGGGAAAGAACTGGCCAACGACTGGGCTACAGTGGGAGAAAACTCTTCCAGGACAAGCCGATTCATTTGAGAAGCAAAAACAACGGCAGAAAAAAATGGAGAGAGAAGACATAGGAGTACGTTGTAGTACATACAAATTGTGCTTATGCGGTTACCGCCTATGCCAGTCACGTACTGGTTGAAAGAATCAAGAGAATAGCAGTCAGGAAAGTGATTCGCACTGACAGCAACATACAGCTATCATCTACTTGCTTAAACATTTGGAAGTAACAGAAATGTGGTTTTGGCAAAAGATGTAACAATTACTCTGGACAGACAGAAAACCAAACGAAGAGGTCATGAAAGGAGTTTCAGAACAACGAAAACTAGTTAAAATGATAGGTCAAAATTTCTTGGACATGTCACGGAAAGACAGAAGCTGGAGAACCTAGTAATGACAGGAAAACGCAGGGGGAAAAGGGAGAGCTGAAGGTCAAGAGAAAATGATCTAAGTGGACTGACGAAAATGAAAAGCATCTGAACTAAGCAGAAACACAAAGGACCACGCAATATGGAGAAGCAAGATAGCCCACGCTCTCAGGTACGGCACATACAAATAATAACTTGCTTCAATATCGACCGCAAAGACGAAAACCTCAGTCACTACACCCAGCGCTGAGGAATGTGATCCCTTTTTATGTTTTGTTTGTGTATATTATTAAATCTGTTGTCCTTTTCCTTTTTGCTTGCCACTTGTCAACGTTCTCACTTATTCCTCTCTTGATCTCCTTTGTTTTAAGCTAAGCTGAAAAAAATCCGTGAAAGAAAGACAACGCATGGAAGAAAACCACAACAGATGACTGGAGTCGAACAAGCAACTGGGCAGAATCAAAAAGAGGTATCTTGCTAAAAAGATACAGCACCGTCTGGAGGCCAGGGATATGTGGTTTCGTAGATGAACGTTAAGGACAGCATGGACGCCAAGAAAATCAAATGAAGAAATTTTGAAAGAGACCGACTCTAGAGGATAAATAATTACAACAGTCAGGACACGACAGTCTAAATTTATAGGACATGTCACGAGAAAATAAAAACTAGAACGCGTCATAACAACAAGAAAGTTAGAAGGGAAAAGATCTTTACTTTGATTTTTATTTCTAAAGTAATCCAGGACATGCAGGCTCGTCTGACATTCTACCATTTATCATGCAAACTTCCACTCTATTTCAGACATTCTACATATATGCTGCGCATATTTACAAAAAAAAAACATAAATGACATTGAAAAGCTGAGAAACATAAAACAGACACGACAAAAGTCCGGGTGGTTGACCGAGGTAGTCCATGAGAGAAAGTACTGGATGGAACGGCACGCAAAGAAGACATCAGAACAACTCATACAAGCAACACAGAGAGGAGAGTTGTGGAGAGTTATGACCGAAAACGCCAGCAGTCACGGCACTTGCTGGATAGATAGATAGATAGATAGATAGATAGATAGATAGATAGATAGATAGATAGATAGATAGATAGATAGATAGATAGATAGATAGATAGATAGATAGATAGATAGATAGATAAGCTGTCACCTATTCTTTGATACGTTCTCCCGTTAATGATGATGTAGGTGACCATTACGTGAGTAACGAAAGTTAGACATTTCTGCATAACAGAATAGCTTCAAGTACTGTAGCTATCCTGCACATTGTGATACTAAACTATCTATCAGCGTAATGTCATAAAAGGTGCCAGCAACACTGCGTGCGCTATAAAAGATACATAATATAATATAATATAATATAATATAATATAATATAATTATACACACACACACACACACACACATATATATATATATATATTATATATATTCAATGGGTATTCCAGTGCATTATGTAGCGCTTTGAGTGAAAACAACGCACTCACTATTGTCAATATAATGACAGCAGAAAAGCATAGCCTTCAAAATGAAAATACCCGATTCTCACATTGTCACATTGTGACAGGAAGAAAAAAAGCCTGATTTTTTTTCTCATTTTAAAATTCCGTAACCTTTATTAACTTAAAACCATTCTCCAGTAAGTTGTTACTTGTTACTGAAAAAAGATTGCTTAAGTTATTGTACCACTACTTGAAACATCTTCAGACCTCATCTTCAGACCTCATCGTCACATCTTTATAAATAAATGCATCAAGTCAAAGAAAGTAACATCATCTAAAAAAATCTGCCAGTAAGTATAAAAATTTTTTTTTTAATTTTAACTCATATTATTTGACTCGATTACTTTGTGTAGGCAAAAATGAATCTTGCAAGAAACACACAATTAAAAATGACACCAAATAACTAAAAAAAAAGTACATCTGAAATACAGTTTGGGCATGATCAGACCTGTTATCTGTGATTTTAACGCTTGCATAACCGTTATAACAGAATGAAACACCTCGGCTATAAGATCTCTCTCTCTCTCTCTCTCTCCCTCTCTCTCTCTCTCTTTCTGAAACTTAAGTGCCCAAGGCACATGGGACTTCCGCAAGGGTTTTCCACAAACGTCTGTCCTTTGCCTTTTTTCCGCTCCTGCCCCAGTGAGCCCTCTATTGGTCAACATCATTTCTGTTATTTTCTCCATGTCTCCTTTGATCTACCCTTACTTTTGTTCCCATCTAAGTGTTATTTTTGGTAGTGAGTCGTCGGCCATCCAGAGCACATGTCCCAACCATCGCCTCAATGCTCACTGTGATGGTCGTCTCACAGTGTGATGAAACCTACACGTTGCTGGAGCTGAGCTCTGCAAACTATACTCTACATTATGGGAGCATGCAGTTCAGTTTCTGCACTACTGTCTGAACCCACATGCACCGCATTATAAGTAACGTCTGTGTATTGTTCATGGACCTATTCATCGAAAGACTCCGACAATGTTGACGGAGGAGAATTTCGATCGCCACTGGTTTCTGATAACAAATGTATGTAAATAAAACATAAATGCAAATGATTATTGATTAAATTTGCATTCCCGACTACGTAGTATCTTTGTGTAATTGTGAACTTCATTTCACCCATGCCGTGGTGAAGCTTTTACGAACATTTTCCAGCCCTTATCCCATTAACTCTTATTCTACAGACCAACAATCCGAAGACAACACAACTAAGTGTATAGTAAACACATCTTTGTGTTTATATCTACAATTTATATGATAGTTATGTTTAGTTTATACTGTAGCTTAAAATTTGAATATTCTGAAACTGAAATAAAATCGTATGAAAGCGATTATTTGTTTGTTTGTTTGTTTGTTTGTTTGTTTACGATTAGGAAGCCGTGTGCGTGGCTCAAGCGAGAAGAGTTGATATAAAGAGTATTTATGTGAATTTTGTCTTCCTCTTAATGCACTGACGCTGTGACGATATAGCCCTGTCTCGTATTTTTCCTAGTGTGTGATTGTTCTTTTTCAAGGCCAGTTTGTCAACACAAATATTGCTAACCCACTTTGTAACAGCTCTGTTTGACAAGAGCCGTGTTAGAACATCCCTTCCATATTAAGAACAAAAGCTGCTATCACTGCATCTTATCTTATATCCTTCCCGTGCCGTTAAACGTCACATAGGGCTCGCAAAGTAGTTCGCCAATTTTTCCTGTCTTCAGCGAGTCTTTCAACCTCATCAAAGGATTCTATGCCTGTTAACTTGGCCTCTCTTAATAATGTCCTCTTCAGAGTTTCACGCGGTCTGCCCCTTTTTCTTCGGCCTGTTGTGTTCCACTTGATAGCTTGTTTTGGGATTCTCTGATCATTTCTTCTCATCAAGTGACCAACATATGTCCATCTCCTTTTCCTGATCACCCATGAGACTGGTTGTTGCTCAGTCATCTGTCTTATCTCTGCATTGTTCTTGAATTCATTCCACTTGATGCCGAGTATTTTCCTTAGGCATTTGTTTTCAAAAGAGTCTAATTTCTTTTCTATTTCTTTAGTTGTTTTCCAGCTTTCACATGCATAAATGAGGGTGGATATTACATTTGAATTGAATAGTCTTAACTTGGTTTTTGTGCTTATAATTCCATATGTTCTCAAGATTCTTGAAGATTGATGCTGCTTTTGCAAATCTATCACTGCATATGACCACGGAAAACTTTAATTACCGAACAGGTGTGATAGAAACATATATGATTTCATAGACTGTGTAGTTTAACTACTACGTAAGTTTTCGAACACCATCATTACTAATATAATCATCATCATTTCACTTACAGAAACTATAGCACTTACAGAAACTATAGCACTTACAGAAACTATAGCACTTACAGAAACTATAGCACTTACAGAAACTATAGCTATTTTTCGTGTTACTATTAGGCCAAAAGGGAGGTCACCGATGGCGTGGGCCTGATAGAAGCATAGAACTAATCTTTGAAGACAAATTTTAGGCAGAATAATCTGATTTGTTTGTGGATGAAAACGATCTGACACTGGACGCTGAGAGTAAATAATGACCACCTGTATACTTATTAACGTTTATTGCGCATTTGATGCCGCCCGAGGGCTTTCTCGTTATGAGAAGCGTGATTTCATGTCCCTTCTTTTTATTATCAATTACGTATTCTTTTCTGTTAGTGGAGGGGGATTTATGTGCCAAGTCCGATGTTCTCACGTCTTCATGTGGCGTCAGGCGAAATCCGTGTCTATCACTGAATTTTTGCATGTTCAGCTTGTGAAAGACCTTGTATTTGTTAAGAAAAGAAAATAGTTACTGTATAATGCTATGCCTAAGCTTATTTGGAATGAATATCCATCCATCCATCCATGTATCTGTTCCGTCCATCCATCAATCTATCTGTTCCATCCATCTATCTGTTCCATCCATCCATCCATTTATCTGTTCCATCCATCCATCCATCCATCCATCTATCAGTTCCATCCATCCATCTATCTGTTCCATCCATCCATCCATCCATCCATCCATCCATCCATCCATTGTTAACGTTTATTTAAATGTTGTCTCTTAGATTGCATATTTTTCCTCACATTCAGTTATAAAACATTTTACAAAAAAATAAAAATACTCTTCTTCTTCTTCTTCTTTGTCGTTGTCGTCGTCATTGTCGAACATATGGTTCGCCAACCCTAACGCTATAGCATGTCATTCCTAATAATAAAAGTCTGTTTTTTATGTCTGTTTTTCCCCTCGCTACATTTCACAGAAATCATCCAGCACTTCAAAAGTCATTTTCACATGAGAAGTGATCTGTATTTACCACTCTTTTTAACTCCTGACACTGTTCTCTGTCTTCTCTCTCTGTCTCTCTCTCTCTCTTTCGTTCTCTCTCTCTCTCTGTGTCTGTGTGATAATTGATGTGTCTACAGAATAGCTGCAATAACTCTATAGTTTTGAGTTACCTAAACATTGGTGCCTATCTATAGAAAAACTGCAGTAACTATATAGCTTTGAGTTAACTAAAGATTGATGTATATCTATAGAATAGCTGCAATAACTATAGTTTTGAGCTGCCTAAAGACTGATGTGTGTTCACAGAATATCAGCAGTAACTCTGTTTATATATATATATATATGTATGTATGTGTGTGTGAAAATATTTACATATCATGTACTTAACTCCTTTATAAATCTGGCTGTGTTGATAAGAGGTTCTATGTAAATGTTTGTAATTTATTTTCTTATCATTTATCTAGTGTACTGACAATGTGTGTGACAGAGTGAATGTTGAAAGATGAAGGGCAGAATGTCAGATGGGGTCTAATTCTTTACACTTCGAAAATAAACTCCGTTAGTTCTCTCTCTCTCTCTCTCCTCTCTCTCTCTCTCTCTCTCTCTCTCTCTCTCTCTCTCTCTCTCCCACGCTATATCGTTCAGCCTCCATTCTTCTTACGTTGATTCATTTTCTGAGCGACATTGCATTCAGCACGTTTTTTAAAGCATCTTCGCAGCTAGCACAAACTCTATTTTGTCAATGAGACAAACCTACTAGTAACTTTACACGCCTAACATTGCAGTACTTCAATCATTTGGTGACCGTAGTCTCTTCTCTGAAACATAGGCCACACACAGGCTTTCCAGTCATTTCTATTTTTGATCTTGTTCTCCAAGCCACTCCATGTGAGTCCCTCTGTTTTAGTACCTTCATTGTATCCGTTCTCAATGCGTTTTTTTTTGTCTTCCCTGTTTTCGTTTCCCTTAATGATTCCCCGCCTACCTCTCTGGCTTCTCAGTATGTGCCCAGTCTATCTCCGTTTCCTAACTGGTGAGTATTGATCGGTTCTTGTTCCGTCCGTCTCCAATTCTCCTCATTTCTGATTTTGCCCTGCCATTTAATAATAATAATATCTAGCACTTGAAACAGAAAGACCAATGTGGGTTTTCTAAAACGTATGTAAAACTGTCTTAAATTCCCGTTATTCAGACAACAATAGAGTTAAGTGGCACAGAACTGTTATACATTACTAAATGATTTATGAATCTAAAATGAGGTATATGATTATACTTGCCTGAGATTCTAATGAGCATATCTGATGCGGAGTAACCGCCTATCTAAAACTGGCAAGTCATATTTTTGCCTATCCGCGATGGTTCTTTTGACCTATCGCATCCTCTTGTGGCTCCTCCAAAAGGCGGAGTGTAGAGGTTAGAGCAGTTCGTCTCCTGTGCATGTGTCCATGGTTCGTAGCACGAATCCGACCAGATCGCTCCAGTCACCTGGACGTAAGCACAGGTACTTCGCTTCTTCTGAACACATGGAAGGAAAGGCAGCCAGGCGCAAAGATGACAACATGACGCTCTAAGGCACGCCGACAAAACCAGGAAAATATGGTCACTAACTTTATATTACTTAAACAAATCGTTGGCAAGATATGGGTACCTTTATCCTGTACCATTAAAAATTAAAACAATTAAAATAAATCAGTAATGTAGCCTCTTTTCACATGATTCATTCCATACAGTTTCGATTCGTTATTTTAAATCAAATCTCACGAATGCAGATTTGGAGAACGCCCAGCCGTATATTAATGACCATTATGTCGACAGTGCGCCATTGTCAGTTATTAGCAACTTATCGTATTACAAGGATAAAAAAAATATCTTTCAGTTATTAACAACTTCTCTTATTAAAAAGGATAAAAAACAATTTATAAAATTATCAAACTTGATCATTTATTGAGTTTGTTGCATTTAATGAAACTGATTAATTCACCAAAATTTGTCTTTGTCTTTATTAAAGATTACTTATCTTATATATCTTATATCCTTCCCGTGCCGTTAAACGTCACATAGGGCTCGCAAAGTAGTTCGCCAATTTTTCCTGTCTTCGGCGAGTCTTTCAACCTCATCAAAGGATTTTATGCTTGTTAATTTGGCCTCTCTTAATAATGTCCTCTTCAGAGTTTCACGCTGTCTGCCTCTTTTTCTTCGGCCTGTTGTGTTCCACTTGATAGCTTGTTTTGGGATTCTCTGATCATTTCTTCTCATTCTTCTCATTCATTCTTCATTAATTAAAGATTACTAACCCTACGCTTTACATAATAATTTCAATATCTGTAACATTAGAAAATGCAGACAAAAACCTTTTGAATACTGCGCTTATGGACTGATCTTTCCTCCCACTACATTGTCTTCGGAGGTCGTCGCACTTTCACTGAACAAAATCCAGCTCTTTAGACGCTTCCATTCAGCAAAGCCTAGGTCTTTTGATAATCCCACCCAACAAAAGCTAGGTCTTTAGATGATCCCATGCAACAAAACCTATTTCTTTAAATGATCCCATCCAACACTAGGTCTTTAGATGATCCCATTCAACAAAATTTAGGTCTTTAGATGATCCAATTCAACAAAACCTCTTGTCCTCTATAAACTAGTCTTTGTGCCCCTGTGGAACCCTTGGAATATCTTTTACCCCAAGAATTCCTGCATTAAAATATTTACTGCCGCCCATTTTTCACGCCCTTCCCCCACCCCCGTATTATCCCTTCCCTCCTCCGCACCAATAAAATATACTAATTCTAATAAAACCTCTTGCTGAAAATTCCTTTCAATTTATCGAAAAGAAGAATAATAAATATATACACAATGCTAGTTAGATATGGCTTGTGGTATATGGCATGTACAAGAGTAGAGTTCTTTAATTTACTTTTGAAGAACACAAAAAATGACTTACATCTTAAACAATCTGTGTTTAGAAAAGAAAAAAAAGCATTTAACTAAAACATACAATTCTGAGAGAAGTTCATGAGAGGGAATTTTTCAGCCACGTTCTCTGGTGGAGCCCGTGCAGACCCCGCGGAACTCTATTTGAGAAACCCTGCCTTAAACGACGTCTGTAATACGATAATTACTGTGATTTATAGCTGTATTTAAAACCGACGTGCAGCGCGTAATATGCACTGGATACTGCGCATCCACAAGAACAGCCATCTTTTTGCCGGCAAAGATAATTGAACTGAGTCTCCATTTTTCTGCTTGAGCTTCAATAAATTGCCTCAAAAATGTTCTACACTGTTCATATCTCCTGGTTCTTCTTCCTAACATTTCCGAGCCATTAAGGATCATTGCTGCAGATAAAGTTCGCCTCCACTCCTCCCTATTCCTAATCTTCTCTCTCCATTTGGTGACAGCAGTTTCCTGTATATCCTCTTCTGTGTTGTCTCTCCATCTCTGTCGTGGTCTACCTCTTGGTCTTCTTTCCTTCATCTCTTGTGCATACATCATTTTCCTTTGTCTGTTCTCTTCCATTCTTTCTGCATGACACAGTCAGTGCAGTCTGTTCGGTTTCAAGACTTGTATAATCCGCCGTGATTTAAATAAGCTGTTAAATGTTCTAGCTCACCAGTCCCCCTCTGTTTGTATCCTTTATAGGTCCGAAGATTCCTCTGAGGATCTTGTTCTCACAGACTTGCAATTGTTGTTCATCTTTCTTTCTTGTGCTCCACGTTTCTGATCCATGCATGACGGCCGGTCTTATTACAGTTGTGTAGATTGTTGCGTGCGTGCGTGCGTGAGTCTGAGAGAGAGAGAGAGAGGTGGGACAGGGTCTTGATCAGCTGTTTCGCTAACCCTGGCGCTAGCATACCAGCTATGGGTTGCTGATTACCTCATAAGACAGGTGTTCACCCCCTGATATCTTCAAATACTCTGTCTTATTGTTGTTAATGATCAGGCCAACTTTTAATGCCACATAAGTGGAAGTCATCAGCATATCCTAGCATTTTCACGTGTTCTTCTGTGCTGCTTTCTTCTTTCACTTTTCTAATTATCTTTTCTAACACTAGGTTGAGTAGCATTGGGGATAATGTATTCCCTTGTTTTAAACCAGTTCTAAAATAGAAAGGTTCCGATTTTATTCCTTCATACGTTACTATATTTTGTATATCCTCCATGCATATGAGGTCACCCCCACACATACGCGCACACATATACTCACACACAAAACGAGATTGACCCTATAGCTTAGAAACCGAGAATGGAGGGGAAGAGAAAAAGAGGTGGTTACAGGGCATGTCCTAGCCTGTTGCCCTAAGACAGTGTTCAAATCCATCGTTTTACTCAGCACCAACGGGCTCGTGTTCAAATACGAGACGTGTTCCTACGTTCGGTCGGAAAATGGCTGAGTGAAAAACTGAACAGCGAGTTAGCATCAAGCTTCCTGTGATGCTGAAGAAACACATCGACAGAAACTATTCAATTATTAAAAGACGATTACGACGATGAGTGCTTGTCTCATGCGCTCGTTTTTGAACGGCACAAACGATTTTCGGAAGGCAGAGAAAGCGTGAAAGATGATGACCGCCCAGGATTTTACAAATACAATGCCCATATCACTTTGTTGGTGAGGCAGCTTTTTTAAACAAATCACAACATCAGCGCGCTTGAGCACCTACCACAGCCGCCAGACCTGGTTCCATGTGATTTCTACCTATTCCAAAAGATCAAGTTGGTGTTCAGATGAACCATTTTTTTTTTTTGGTCACCAGAAGATGTGAAAGCAAAAACGATGATAGTCCTTAACGGCCTTTCACAAGATGATACGTATAATTGTTGTGAATGTTGGCAGTATCTTGTGCAGCTTTACGCCAACTCACGTGGGAACTATTCTGAAGAAGACGGACTTTGATGTTCTCAGCTTGCTCAGTGAAATGAGATACAAGTACAGTCTCGTTTTTATTTCGGACCTCGTATTCTGGTCAGATTGAATGCTTTGTTAGGTATTTCAAATTCTTTCATAATTTTCCATAGGCTGCTTCTATTGTATGCTGTCATAAGCTTTCTTGATGTGTATGAAGATATTATTTATTTATTTTCCATATTCCCAGTAATCCTCTGCTCTTTGACATAGAAAAAATATTTGGCCTGCGATTGACCTATTCGTCCTGAAACTTGCTAGATAATCTTTCAGTATGTCCTCGCTGTATGGTTTCAACCTATTTAATCGTATTATAGATAGCATCTTGCAACTTGCTTGCAACAGTGACATTCTTTTGTAGTTTTCACGCTTAGTCCTATCCTTCTTGAATACTGGGATCAGTAATGATAATCTTCTGTAGTTTTCACGCTTAGTCCTATCTCCTTTCTTGAATACTGGGATCAACAATGATATTCTTTTGTAGTTTTCACGCTTAGTCCTATCTCCTTTCTTGAGTACTGCGATCAGCAATGATTGTCTCCAGTCACTAGAGGCTTTTTCTTTATATGTGTTGTATCAGTGCGAATATCTGTCCGTGTGATCTTAGACCCCCTTCCCTGAAGAATTCTGCGGGATTTCTATCTGATCCTGTTGCCTTGTTGATCTTTAGAAGCATGATACTGTGGATGACTTCTTCTAAGTCTGTCTATTCTAGTTCAGTCTCACAGGTCTGTACTTCTTCCCAAGGTAATGTGCTTAAAGGTTCTTCACAGTTTAGTAGCTTTTCAAAATATTCTTTCCATCGGATACATATGTTCTCTTCGTTATTTCTCATGTTTCCGTTACTGTCCTTCAAACTCTGCAGAGGCTACTGATACCCTTGATTTTTTATTCGCAGCATTTCATAGAGATCCCTACTTTTCCTATTTTCTTGGGATGTTTGTATCTCCCGCAGTCTTTCATATAATGGCGTTTTTGTTGAGGAGTAACTTTTTTGAGTTTCTTTTAACTGTGCGTGGTACTTCTCCTCATTTGTTTTGTTGTCCGCATCATTCATGTCTTTTTGTGCTTTTCTTCACGACAGCTTCCTTGCTGACCTCGTTGAATCAGTTCTTTCTTTTATTTATGGTCTTGACTCCGAGGCATTCTTCCGCTGTGTTCTTTATAATGATTTTTATATCTTCCCAACAGGTGAGGCCAGATCGTCATCAAGCTACTGGTGGCAAAACTAACAAGTTCAAAATAGCAACATGAAATGTTAGAACTTTATTCCAAGCTGGAAAATTAGAAAATGCAAAGATGGAAATGGAAAGGATGAAGATCAACATATTAGGAATGAGTGAAGTTAGATGGACATGTGCAGGGAAGATAAACTCAGATAAATATACAATAATATATTCAGGGAGTGAGAAACATGAACGAGGAGTAGGAATTATATTTGATGAACAAACGGCAAGGACAATTGTAGGATATTTGAACATCTCGGACAGAATCCTGCTAGCCCAACTGAAAGGACAACCAATAAACATAAATATTATACAAGTGTACGCTCCAACATCTGAAAGTTCTGAAGAAGATGTACAGCTATTTTATAATGACATAGAGACAGCACTAAAACACACAAAGTCACATGAAGTTACCATAGTCATGGGAGATTTTAATGCCCAAGTTGGTAAAGAAGAACTTCAGACATCGTTGGTGACTATGGACTGGGGGAGAGGAATGACAGAGGTTATAAATTAATTGAATGGGCAAGAATACACAGCATGGTTGTTGGAAACACCTGGTTTAAACAACATCCTCGAAAACTGGCAAAGTGGTGCAGCCCAGACAAAAAGACTTTTAACCAGATAGACTACATATTAATCAACAAATGATTCCGCAATGCATTACTGACAACAAAAACCATGACAGGAGCTGACTGCACTAGTGACCATGATCCACTCTGTGGAAAAGTTAGAATGAAGCTAAAGAAAGCAGGCAGAAAAGTGAGAAACATCAAACTGAATACAGAACTTCTTAAAAATTACCAAGAACTGCGAGAACAATACAAAGTTATTATAACAAATAGATACAACGCAATAGCAAAGATAAATAGTATAGATGAACAATAGGAAATGTTAAGAGATTCTATCCACCAAATTGTTAAGGAGATAATACCACCGAAAAAATAAGCCCCTAAAAATAAATGGATGACAGACGACATCTTAGGACTGATGGACAAGAGGAGGAGGAGTAAAAATAACGAGGAAAAATATAGCAAGATAAATAAAGAAATAAGACGCAAATGCAGAGAAGCAAAAGAAGTGTGGTTAAATGAACAGTGCAGACAGATAGAGGACTCTCATAATAAAGACAGCAAAAACATGCACAAACGAATTAATGAACTCACAGGCAGGAAAACAAAATATACCACAGGATGCCTGAAATCAAAAGAAGGTAAAATGTTAATGGGAAAAGAAGACATTGTGGACAGGTGGACAGAGTATATCGGTGAGCTATATGGAGAAGAAAGACCAGAATTAACACCAAATACTGAAAACTGTGATGGACCGCCAATACTTGAAAATGAAATCATAGATGCTATCAAACACATGAAGAAAGGAAAAGCGACTGGGCCTGATAATATAACAATAGAAGAAATAGAGGCACTAGAGGAGACAGGAATAAAAATAATAACCAAGTTACTGAATGACATTTATAACAGTGGTTATATTCCCAGTGACCTGATTAAATCCACGTTTATAGCACTACCAAAGAAACCAGGTGCAAATGAATGTGACGACCACCGGACTATCAGCCTCTCATGTCACATAACGAAGCTACTTCTGAGAATAATTATGAGAAGAACAAGGAAAAAGATAAAAATGGAAATAGCAGATGAACAGTTTGGATTTGTTGAAGGAAAGGGAACACACAATGCCATTTATGCTTTACGAACACTAACAGAAAGAGCTTTAGAAGTACAGAAAGATCTCTTCTTATGCTTCATTGATTACACCAAGGCATTTGACAAGGTGAAACAATGAAATTATTAAAATGCTTGAAGACATCAATATAGACGGCAAAGACCTGAGGATTGTAAAACATCTATACTGGCAGCAAGAAGCAGAAGTTCAAGTTGAAAACAGAATTAAAAAATATCAACCTATAAAACAAGGGGTGCGACAAGGATGTGTACTATCTCCAGACCTCTTTTCTCTGTACAGCGAGAATATTCTAAGAACAATCATCACAGAACCAGGCATAAAAATTAGAGGATACAATATTAACAACCTTCGGTATGCTGACGACACAGTACTGATAGCTGAGAACTAACAAGACCTGCAAAATCTCTTGGATAAAGTGGCCAAAGAAAGTGAACAGAAAGGCCTTACTTTGAACATCAAAAAGACAGAGACTATGGTTATATCTAAGAAACAGAATCCACCAGCATGCAGTATTAAATTAAACGGAACTATTCTAAAGCAAGTGCAGAAATTCAAATACCTTGGGGCAGTAATAACTTCAGATGGGAAATGCAGAACATAAATTAGGAACAGAATAGGTCAAGCAAATACTGCATTTCAGAGAATGAGAAACATATTAGCTAACACATCTTTATCAATGAATGTTAGAAAATGAGTCCTAAAATGCTATATTGAACCTATCTTGTTATATGGAAGTGAATCATGGACAGTAAGCAAGTCTGCACAAAAATCATTGGAAGCAGCAGAAATGTGGTTTATTAGAAGAATGTTGTGAATCCCCTAGACAACAAAAATAACTAATGAAGAATGTACGAGAAGAGCTGGAGAGACAAAAAACCTTGTCAAAAAGATAAGAGAGAGACAATGTACTTTCATAGGACATGCAATGAGAAGAGGGGGCATTGAAAATATTATAACAACAGGAAAAATAGAAGGACGAAGATCAAGAGGAAGACCAAGAGAAATGATACTGGACAGTCTGACGGGATGGTGTGAGAGGAGATCACCAACTGAACTGATGGCCTGCATGAAGGATCGTGTACTCTGGAGAAGCATAATAGCCAACGCCAGTCGGCACGGCACCTGATGATAATGATGATGATGATGATGATGATGATATCTTCCCATCTGTCATCAATGCTTTTATCTTCTTCATTCTGAAGAACATAAAATATAACAAATTTTAACTACATAAAACCCTTTGTAATGGCCTGATATGTGAAAGGATCCCAGATGTAGACTTCTTTAAAAAAAAAGTATTACAATAAATACCACGAACAAAAACCTCCAAGACAAACTGTCGTTTCTCATTTATCCTAGAACTCCGGAAACAGATTTATGAGAGGCTCTCATGGCTTGGATCATGAGAGCTTCGACGATTCGATTCTGCGGAGGGGCAAATCCTTGAGATAACACGAGTAGATTTGTTTGCAAACTTCAGGGAGAAGGAAACAGGAGAATTTCGTTAGAATCTTGCCATCGTGAAAGACAAAAAGAGAATCATTCTAAAGTAAATACAGAGTTCTAAAAAAGATTTATGGATGAAGTCTGAAGCAAATTAGAGACAATTTACATACTGGGTGAATCTGTGCGAAAGGTCTGAATTGTTTGAACAACGTTAAATGTGTGATTTAATTCTGAATGCATGGTGTAGTTTTTTCTGTAGTTAAGGTTTCAGGGTTAATCTTGTTTGTTCTGTTCTATAAAGGTGGAACAGAGCCGAAAGTTCAATGTGATATAGGCTGTTGAGGCTACCAATCTAGAGTGGGAGACAATGACAACTATGACGATGATGATTATGACGATGACGAGGGCGATGATGATGATGATGATGATGATGATGATGATGACGATGATGATGACGACGATGATGATGATGATGACGATGATGATTATGATGATGACGATGATGATGATGATGATGATGATGATGATGATGGTTTATGTCGTTCAGAGTTAATGAAATATTCCGCTGGTTTCTTCCTGTTGTTGATGTGAGAGAATTGAACAGTTTTTCCCCTCGTTGTTTAGCTCAAACAATGAAAGGTCAGAGGAAACAGAATGTTGAGCTAGAAGAAGCAGGATCCATCATGGGTGGACTGCCTCTCTTGACCACCTACATGACTCTTATCCACTGCATACACCTGATCGTTGGTCCTTGTCCCGAGTCTTCACAAAAGAAAGAAAGAAAGAAAGAAAGAAAGAAAGAATACAACTTTATCTCATGCTACTACACCGGACTTAAACCCCACGTTTTCATCCGGCCAAGAACATGAAAAACCAAAAAGCTCTAGATAAATCATGCTGAGCTTCCAGGTTTTGGAAAGATTTTCTTCCAATCAAAGGGGCAGAAACTCTCGGGCACAACATATTGCTGCATGTGCAATTTCTGAGGAACTTTACCGAATGAGCCGGCACAGCTAGTGTTGTGACACGCCACAGTTCCTTACAGAGGAACGTCGTCCCAGAGAGATTTATATTTCTCTACAAGAAACTGAGCGAAATGAGATTATAATAAGACGGGCATAACTGCATTTTCCAATATTTGATAAATCTCATTTATGTTGGATTATTTCATCCGCCAAAGGAAGACTTCAGAATAGGTAAATCTAAATTTGATTCGGGAATTTTTTTTTTCTCTGTTTTTTCATCCACTCACACGCATAAATAAGCACAAAATCACAAACAAGGCATAAAATTTGAGTGAGTTATATACCCTACAGAAAAAAGTAAATATCACAGAAGGGAGCAATTTAAGAAAGCTCTCTAAATACTCAGCGAAAAAACACCCGAACATGCTATTAAATGCACTAGAAACTGGTTTATTTTTCTCATAAAAATGTCACTTTTATTGCTTCTCTTTCTGGCTGGATAAGGTGTTGGTCACTGATTGCATTTGGAGCAGAAATTTTGCCATTTATGCTTCTCTTATTTGTGGAGAAAAAACTGTAGACGTTCGTTTTAATTTACAAAGCCAATGCAGTTTCCATTTGTTTTATATGTCTGTTCTGCATATAATATCGAATCCTGGTTACTTGTCTGTTGTTCATAATGTTTCCATTTTCTGCGCATTTTGCCACAAATGCATGAACTGTGTCCCTAGTTCCGGTGCATTGTGACACAAGTGCATGAACAGTGTCCCTAGTTCCTGCGCATTTTGGTTATTCTCCCATGCCTGAGTAGTTGTTCTCGGTTTCTCTACAGGATTAATGTTCTCAATTCCTCTACAGGAATACTATTCTCAGCTCCTCTACGCGTACATTTTGTCCCCCTTCCCTGATTTAGTTTCTCAGTGTCTCCAAATTGTGTTCCCCTTCCCTGATTTAGGTTCTCAATTTCTCCAAATTGTGTTCCCCTTCCCTGATTTAGGTTCTCAATTTCTCCAAATTGTGTTCCCCTTCCCTGATTTAGATTCTCAATGTCTCCAAATTGTGTTCCCCTTCCCTGATTTAGGTTCTCGATGTCTCCAAATTGTGTTCCCCTTCCCTGATTTAGGTTCTCAATTTCTCCAAATTGTGTTTCCCTTCCCTGATTTAGGTTCTCAATTTCTCCAAATTTTGTCCCCCTTCCCTGATTTAGGTTCTCAATTTCTCCAAATTTTGTCACCCTTCCCTGATTTAGGTTCTCAATTTCTCCAAATTTTGTTCCCCTTCCCTGATTTAGATTCTCAATGTCTCCAAATTGTGTTCCCCTTCCCTAATTTAGGTTCTCAATTTCTCCAAATTTTGTCACCCTTCCCTGTTTAGGTTCTCAATTTCTCCAAATTTTGTTCCCCTTCCCTGATTTAGTTTCTCAATTTCTCCAAATTGTGTTCCCCTTCCCTGATTTAGGTTCTCAATTTCTCCACATTTTGTTCCCCTTCCCTGATTTAGATTCTCAATGTCTCCAAATTGTGTTCCCCTTCCCTGATTTAGGTTCTCAATTTCTCCAAATTTTGTTCCCCTTCCCTGATTTAGATTCTCAATGTCTCCAAATTGTGTTCCCCTTCCCTGATTTAGGTTCTCAATTTCTCCAAATTTTGTCACCCTTCCCTGTTTAGGTTCTCAATTTCTCCAAATTTTTTCCCCTTCCCTGATTTAGGTTCTCAATTTCTCCAAATTGTGTTCCCCTTCCCTGATTTAGGTTCTCAATTTCTCCAAATTTTGTTCCCCTTCCCTGATTTAGATTCTCAATGTCTCCAAATTGTGTTCCCCTTCCCTGATTTAGTTTCTCAATTTCTCCAAATTGTGTCCCCCTTACCTGATTTAGGTTCTCAATTTCTCCAAATTGTGTTCCCCTTCCCTGATTTAGGTTCTCAATTTCTCCAAATTTTGTCACCCTTCCCTGTTTAGGTTCTCAATTTCTCCAAATTTTTTCCCCTTCCCTGATTTAGGTTCTCAATTTCTCCAAATTGTGTTCCCCTTCCCTGATTTAGGTTCTCAATTTCTCCAAATTTTGTTCCCCTTCCCTGATTTAGATTCTCAATGTCTCCAAATTGTGTTCCCCTTCCCTGATTTAGTTTCTCAATTTCTCCAAATTGTGTCCCCCTTACCTGATTTAGGTTCTCAATTTCTCCAAATTCTGTCACCCTTACCTGAGTTAAGTTCTTACTTTCTCCCAATTCTGTCTCCCTTTCCCTAATTTAGGTTCTCAATTTTTCCAAATTTTGTCTTTCTTCCCTGATTTAGTTTCTCAATTTATCCAAATGTTGTCTCCCTTCCCCGATTTAGACTCAATTTCTCCAAATTTTGTCTCCCTTCTCTGATTTAGATTCTCAATTTCTCCAAATGTTGTCTCCCTTTCCTGATTTAGGTTCTCAATTTCTCCAAATTTTGTCTCCCATCCCTGATTTAGATTCTCAATTTCTCCAGATTTTGTCTCCCTTGCTTGAGTAACATACCTACATTTTGTCTGCCTTGCTTGAGTAACATACCTACATTTTGTATCCCTTGCTTAAGTAACATACCTACATTTTGTATCCCTTGCTTGAGTAACATACTTACATTTTGTATCCCTTGATTGAGTAACATACCTACATTTTGTATCTTTTGCTTGAGTAACATACCTACTTTTTATCTCCCTTGCTTGAGTAACATACCTACTTTTTGTATCCCTTGCTTGAGTAACACACCTACATTTTGTATCCCTTGCTTGAGTAACATACCTAAAATTTATCTGCCTGGCTTGAGTAACATACCTAAATTTTGTATCCCTTGCTTGAGTAACATACCTAAATTTTGTCTGCCTGGCTTGAGTAACATACCTACATTTTGTATCCCTTGCTTGAGTAACATACCTACATTTTGCCTCCCCCTTTCTTATTTTGTCCCATTTAGTTGACTTGGCCACGGATGGGATGGACATCAAAATCTTCGAGGCGTTAATTTGGGCCATGATCCTCAAGAAAGGCTGTTAAACATTGTCTTAGAGTCTCCTCCCCCCCCCCCCCACCCCTGCCCCATCATTTCTCTGAATTTGTATGACCCGACTTTCTGATTCTAAAGAGCATGAATAATGTAACATCATTAGTACCGGCCTGTTCAAATTACCAGTTCTCTTCTTCGACCTGTCTTCGTTTAAAAGAAATTTATCATTGCTAACCACGTAGTACCATCGCTTTAATCACAGACTTTTTTTAAAGGTCAAAGTTCATAGAAAAGTAAAAACGTGCAGATAAAAAAAAAACCTCCAGAAAGAGATTTCGATCGACTTACACATTTTTTTTTTTTTTGGTGCTCCGAACTTTCTTCCTTAAATTGACCTTAAAAAATAAAAAGGCTAAGACTTGGCGTCGCTCGGGCACGCCGGTCTGCTGGGTCAGTGGGATTCAGCTGTCCCCAGCACATGAATTATTGCAGTATGATTTATTAGATGTTGCTGTGTTATCTTATCATTCACAGTTGAACGATAGAAATTATTTGCTCCGTGAATAATACAGACAAAAAAATAGTAGCTCGCGGAGACAAGCGGATGTAGAAATAAATAAGATTTATGTGTTTTGTATATATATATATATATATATATATATATATATATATATATATATATATATATATATATATATATAATGTATTTTCCTCCTTATAAGACGCACCGATGTATAAGACGCATCTGCGGTTTCGCACGGAATATTTTGTAAACAAGGAAAGAAAAATATTTTCCATGAACTTCATAACTCTCCCCACAACAGGATTTTGGTCCAAGATTGCAAGCCACTGGATATTCTCCTACTGAACTTCTTAAGAGAAATATTCATGTAAATTATTTGACTTCGACTTTTCCGATCCCCCGGTTTACGAGTTTTCACACTTTCCCCCCTTGTGCCAGATAGTGAAACGTAAAAATCCTATTCCGCTGTTCTACATCTCCATACAGAATGTCGGTGATTGAGGACTTTGGTAGTATCAGGTTCTTTCGAAGGTCCTTCAATGCACTGCAGTCTAGCAGGTGGTGCTTAGTATATCGATATATCCACACTCATAGCTAACATGTGTAGGCTAATTTGCTTGAGGTTTGTAGACTAACTCACAAACTATGGTACAGTGGCAGTGGTACAGTCCTGTGTATCTGTCATTCGTGGAACCTCACAAGCAAAATATGATAACAGCGATATACCTGAGCCGGGCATTATAACCATTTCATTTGTTGACATTAACTGTACTGTTTGCCACTGACAATTCACATACTCAAGGTTGACAATAACGCTAGTTTGATCCGAGTAAAATTTGTAACCACCAAAGTAGCAATGATCATTTTATATTTACATCATAAAGAAACGATAAGAATTATATAGGTTTTATGTAGGCCTCTAGCTTTAGTATTCAACTGATGATTCATTCATGCTCAAAAGTGAAGGACAAAATGTGAATACAGTAAAGTGATTTAACAGTCTTGTGTGGTCAACTTTGGAAAAACAGTGGACCAATCACTTTAGATGTGAGAGAAATGAAAAGGAAAGAAAAATAACCTGAGACTCGAATCATGGATTGCGGTGGGGCGAACAGCCGCCTTGCCGCGAGAAACAGTACACCATTCATTCATTCATTTGCATGTCCCTTGTGGAACTTTGCCTCCCTAACAGCTCTCCTGTTGGCCTCTCGGTTGTGAGCAAGATGGCCTCCTTCTGATGCATCCATTTGCAGATCATCAACGATGTCTTGCAGCCATCTTCGCCTTGGTCTTCCCCTCTTTCTTTTTCCCATTATGTACCCTTCCAAGACGGTCTTCTCTAGATTATCATGACGTTTAATGTGTCCAAAATATTTAAGTACACTATATTTTAAATATATACGAACGTCATAGAGTATATGGAAACAAAGAAAGTAAGGTTATTCAGCGATGTGCTGTTGGTTATCGTTTTTCTTTTCATATTTTAGTATTATTCTGGGATCGTTAGATGGAGACTAGTGTGTTAAACATGTGTGTGTGTTCAGGTGTTAGTCTAGCACAGGTAATCCCTGACACAAGACCTAGCCAAAACCGGGGTATAGAACACAGTGTGATTTTTATTTCTTTTTTTGGAATAAAGTGCGCCTTATACACAAAAAATGAGGCCTGTGAGCATATTTTTCTTATTATACATGATTCTGAACATGGAAACTATAAATCTGTGGGACGAAGTATGCCAGATTTCACAGTACAGACGGCTGTGTCAAGGAATGAACAAAAAGAATTGCATATATCGTGAAATCTCTCTCTCTCTCTCTCTCTCTCTCTGAAGTGCCCATGGCACATGGGGCTTCCGCAGGGTTTTCCACAAATGGCTGTCCTTTGCCTTTTTTTCTGCTTTTGCCCAGGTGAGCCCTCTATTGCTCACATCCTTTCTGTTGTTCTTCTCAATGTCTTTTTTGGTCTACCCTTACTTCTGTTCCCCTGTGGTGTCCATCTTAGTGCTATTTTTGGTAGTGAGTTGTCAGTCACTCGGAGCACATGTCCCAACCATCGCCAGCGTTTTTCCTCAACATCGTGAAATACCGTTTCATTATTAAGTTTGCGTTCAGAGTCTGCAGCGAGTAAACGAAAATATGTTTTATTGTATGTGTCTCACTGGAAGATTTGTTTTAATGTTTGTGTCTCATTGGAATATTTTAATGCATATGTCTCACTGGAAGATTTGTTAATGTATGTGTCTCATTGGAAGATTTTTTAAATGTATGTGTCGCAATGGAAGATTTTTAACGTGTGTGTGTCACTGGAAGATTTGTTTTAATGTATGTGTCTCACCGGAAGATTTTTTTAATGTGTGTGTCTCATTGGAAGATTTTTTAATGTATTTGTCTCATTGGAAGATTTTTTTAATGTAGGTGTCGCACTGGAAGATTTTTTAACGTGTGTCTCATTGAAAGATTTGTTTTAATGTGTGTGTCTCATTGGAAGATTTTTTAATGTGTGTGTCTCTTCGAAGATGTGTTTTAATGTGTGTCTCATTGAAAGATTTGTTTTAATGTGTGTGTCTCATTGGAAGATTTTTTTTTAATGTGTGTGTCTCATTTGAAGATTTTTTTAATGTGTGTGTCTCTTGGAAGATACAAATAAAACAGAAAATAACATGATACGTCTGTGCCGCCAAAGAGATGTGCGCATGATTAAGAAAGAAAGAAAGAAAGAAAGAAAGAAGGAAAGAAAGAAAGAAAGAAAGAAAGAAAGAAAGAAAGAAAGAAAGAAAGACAATCTACATGTATGCTAGCTAAGTGAGACAAAGTGATGAGAAAGAATCAAGATTGATCTGCTCTATCCAACAGAGGCATACAGAAAGGGAATAAGATCTAAGCGTGCTACAAAGGTTAAGGCAAACGAATAAAAGAAGAAACGAACAGAATAAACAAATGTGAATGTATAGCCAATACAAATATGGTTTCAAAACAAAAGTGTGCTCCCTTGTTTCTCTGATCACATCATAAGCGCCCCCCCCCTCAACTTCGATTCATAAATTTCCTTCTCTCAGCTGCTTCTGATGCCCTCCGCACCCCACTGCTGTTTGCCCTCAAGGTTTCCCCCCTCCCCACCCACCCACCGACCCTGAATTTTTTGTCTCACTGTACCCCGAGGGGGGAGGAGGGGGGTAGTGATAAATCGCACTTTTGGGGCCAATGATGTATATGAACGACGCTATCAATATGAGGCAAGATTAGTTATAAGTGACGCGTAAGTAACCCGTGATCAACACTTGATTGATCATCAATGGAAGCTGAGTGATTGATCATCAATGGAAACTGACTCCAGATATTTTACTTCCCACCATCCCAAATAGTACTTTGACTCTGGGAATCTTTTTTTTTTGGTCCTGTCCTTTCTATTAAACTTAAATATTTTGGGCATATTAAACGTCATGAGAATTTTGAGAAGACAGTCTTGAAGGGTACATAATGGCAAAAAGAAAGAGAGGAAGACCAAGGCGAAGATGGCTACAAGACATCGATCTGCGAATGAATGCATCAGCAACAGGACATATTACTTACAACCGAGAGGCCTACAGGAGAGTTGTTAGGGAGGCAAAGTTCCGCAAGGGATATGTAAGTGACTGACTGACTGCTTTCTAACATCGGTAAAGAGATCCACCGTCGGTTTGCTGGGGCAATCACGGCTTAAGAATAGTTAAATAAAACTCAGATCTGATTTACATAAAAAAAGCTGTACAAATCAAGTTTGTCCTTAAGACAACTAACAGAAAAATCAGCTGAACACAATCAGATACTACACATAGCCTATGTCGACCAAGAAAAAGCATTCGATAGGGTACGAGGGTCATACAGAAAGTTGTAAGCAATTTTTTTAAAATCAGAATTTATAGATAAATAAAATATAAATGTATCACCTTAACTGCGTCGTTTTATTAACTTTTCATCATAATCTCCATTTCTCTGCACAGGTTTTTCTCATCGCTCTGCAAGTTTGAAAATACCCTCCCGGTAGAATTTCGTTACAGCTGAACGACGGTACAGACATACTGCTTTCTGGACGTTCTCTCCTGTGGGACCCAGCGAGCACAAACTTTTGTATAGCCTAGGGTTTCAATCATTTCCTGAACTGCATTGTGTCCTATTCCAAGATTTACAGCGATTTCAGATACTGTGGCACGCCTGTCTTCTTTAATGACGCCGTCAATACTTTCCACGTTGCGTTTAGTGGAGGCAGTTCGAGGGCGACCGCTGCGAGGAATACCTTTGATGCTCTGTTTCCATCTTTGAAATGTTTCATCCACCTCCTAACACAGAGCACCCATACACACATCTCCATAAGCAAGTTGAAGTCTTTGGTGAATTTCAGTAGCGAGGATTTCCTCCTTAACGAGGAACTCAATAACAGCACGTTGACGAAACGAAACTTCTGCATCTGCCATTTTATTTCTGCTCTGCGAGTCACGTGACACATGATGGTGACGTCATGTGACCTCCACATGAAGTACAAAGGATGCAGGTTAAGATTATGTATTTATATTTTCTCTATCTATAAATTCTGATTTTTAATACATTTGTGCTCACGACTTTCTATATGATCCTCGTAGATATCTACTTCTGTAGAGACAAGAACTCTTACAACACTGTGCAGTGATTGCACATCTGATCAGCTTGTGCAAAAACACATACGATAACAGAGTATAGTTGGAACACGTGCGCGAAATTTCGAACATATCATCATAAAATCTGGAGTGAGGAAGGGCTCTGAGTTATCTCCACTGCTTTCATAGCAATCACTGACAACACTGCAAAGCGTTAAAGTGACCACATTCTTCAGAACACTTGCTACATCATACATAATAGGCAGGTCATACATGAACTTCTTTTGTGCAGTCGACCATCACTCATGACCACATCAGGGAAAGACCTACAGCACATGGATAATTTAGCAAGGGAAGGGAAAACCCATGACATGAGCATGAGGGCTGGAAAAAAAAAAACGGAAGTCATGACCTTTTGCCAGAGGAAAAAAATCCTAACGAAAATCTTAGCTAGACAATCACCCTTTGAAACAAGTGAAGCATTTGAATCACCTAAGGAGTACAATATCAGCCTCTGGGAAAATCGAAGTTTCAATAGAGAACAGACGCAATAAACCACAGGTCACTGGACAAATGGTACCTTTATTGAAACATAAAACACATCTCTGTACAGCTCAATCTTCCTCCCGGCTTCGCGCTGTACGTAGATGCCAACAGCAAAATATAAAAGGAAAATCTGGCAAAAAAGAAATATTTATTAAGATCTTTGAGGAGAATAATAAAAAGAAAAGAGGAGACAGAGTCAGGTACGACACATCATGGCAAGAGCTGAAGTAACACTGGTGCTACATCCAAAAACAACAAATGAAATAGTTTTGCCACGTCAAACAACTACACCCAGAATGCATAGCATAGAAAACATTCAAGCATGTTAAGACTTGTAGGAAACAGAGAAAGAGGCCGCCCACGAATGAGTTGAAGGAGAGAGCGGGGAACGAAATGACAGAAACCTTCAATATCCCATTATATAAAGTACACAAACGAGCCTTATCACGACCTCTATTTTTCCTCTCCGCGCTGAAAGGTACTCGCGTATGAATAAAGAGACAAGGCAAGGCAATCTATCCTTTTTTTTCTTTTCAACGCTTTGTTCTCAGATGAAGTTTCTTATTTCTCTTGATCTCTTATGATATCCTGTTTTCCAGTTATTCACGGATAGCCATGTATATTAAGCAGCTCCATGTGCCCTATACAGAAGCGCCTCCCCCCCCCTCCTCCCCAAATCTGCGAAGTCTGTTTTCCCCGAACACGTGTATTTCGGGAAAACTGTTTCTACAACTGGATGGGGCGAGAGGCGTCTGTACTGAATTCCGAAACTACTTTCCTCCTAGTGAGATTGCAAATGAATTCTGAAACTACTTTCCTCCTAGTGAGATTGCAAATGAGTTTCGAATCTACTTTCTTCCTAGTTAGATTGGAAATGAGTTTCGAATCTACTGTTTTTCCTAATGAGATTGCAGGTCACTGCTGACGAATACATGCATCCCCATCTCCACATAATTTCTAGAACTTAGACTGTCATCCATAAATCTCCTCCTCGGGAATGTGGCGTTAGTGCCCCATATTTTCTCTGACCTGACGGCACAGGACAAGTTGATGTGGTCAGCATCACAGCTGGCCGCCTTTCCTTCTCCAGCTTGAGAAGGAGCTTGAGACCTAGCTAGCGACAAGGGCATCTCAGGCCGAATTTATAACACAGGTCCCCGGTGTGAGAGCGGAGCGAACTGACCACAACAGCACTCAAGCGCCTTAGTGAGTTTGACAGACATCATGCGCCTTAGTGAGTTTGACAGACATCATATTTGTACACAAACTATCACTAATGGAAAACATAACTTTCAACATTTTATGGAACTTCCTTTCAGTTTAGAAGTTGTAGGAATTCCTAGAAATTTTAATGTAAGCTTTTTTTAATAAAGTTATTTAATCGGCAGGTAAATACATGTAAATCTTAATTCTTCTTTATTAATGCTGTAAATTTGTTTCGAAAGCTGTTATTACAACAGTTATGAACAATTATTATCTTTCTTCTTCTTCTTCTGCCTCCAGCTGTAAAGGGCAGAATGTCAGACGGGCCTGCGTGCCCAATTCTTAACCCTTTTGAAATAAAGATCAATCAATCAATCAATCAATCCCTGGAATTGCAAACGTGATGTTTTTTGCAGTCGATGCGATGAAGGTTTTGAGGCATAGCATTGTGTAGACTGGGAGCTATTCTTTTCAGTCCCTTCACTGAGCTAAAAGAAAAAAAAAAGCAAGGAGGTGTATAATGCTTCTTTAGCAGACACATTGCCATAGGGAATTTTGTGATCCCTGCCCTGTTATCCAAAGTAGGCACGTTACTGGATGCACCAAAGAAGAAGTGGGACTAACTTGATAGGGTATGTTGGCCAGCCCTTGCGGTAACATGTCAATCATGGGTCAGCGCTTATATAATCTACACACACACACACACAAACATAAAATCAATCAATCAATCAGTCTCTGAACGGTCATCGAAGTCGTCGAAGGTGAGATTCTAAGAACACCAGTCAGTTTTCTGTACCATAATGACGAAGACAAAGACGACAGCCAGAGATTTTATTGTTTTTTTTTCTTAACAATGAAACAGAGTAGCTTTGATCAGGACACGGTTTTGTCTTGTTATTACACAGAGCTAGTGATTTCTTTCACAGGACAGATAAGATTACACAATTTCAGCAGACATGTCTCGTTATTATGCGTTACATAAATATAAATATGACTATACGTGTACTATTGCATCTGTGCGTAATAAGGCATGGAGACAAGTACTTGGAGAATGGATCTTACAAAACAAATATTGTTTACTGTTAGTTTGGTCGACAATGCAAATTTAATATCGTTGAAATCAGTCGTGAGAGAAACTGTGAAGCCAAATGACGCTAGGAAAGTTCTAATAACATCTGCCTGCTTGAAAAAAAAAATCTTCTAAAAGGAAAATATCACTATTACATCTTCACATGCTCTGTTATAAGCCGCACAGTCTAGTGCAGCTGGGTCATTTACTTTTGAGTTAAAAGTTGCTCACTCCAAAACAACGCTAGCAGTGTTGACAGATCTTGCACGTCTAAGCCAATCAATACTCACAATGATATTTTAGGCAAAGTATAAATAAAATTAAAAGTTGCACACTTCTAACCCAATCCGTATTTTTTATTCACAGAGTAAGTTCCTTCCAGTCTCACTCTGTCAAATTTCTCATAGGAATGTTTTCTGGCAGAGCATGAAAATCAGTTCTGAAGTGAAAGAGTTAACATTAACATTCTTCTAGCTAAAGTCTAGATCTATAATACGAGAAAATTTTTTAAATGTTTTCTCAATGAATTGCGTTTGATGAATCATAAAGAGCGATGCATTTTGGACATATAATCTGAAGATACTAAATGAAACAAAACACTAAATTACACAATAGATTTTTTTTAATGTGTGAAAGTCTGAGAAAAAAAAAAAGAAACGTTCCCTTGCGTTTATTGATTCGTCATGAGAAGCAAAACCTTGTATTCTAAGTAAAAAACATTTTTTAAAAAACGTGTAATCGTATCTATCATGTGAAAGAAATCACTTTCTCTGCATAATAACAAGAAAAATCAGGTAGCTCTAATAATTTAATTGTGTCTATACTTTTTCACTAATTATAATGGATTTATAAACTTATGTATCAGAATGCTGGAATGAGATACTGGCAGTCCCGAAAATATCGGGTGTTGTTTAGCAGGAGATTATCCCATATATATATATATATATATATATATACACACACAAATTATTTGCTATCTGTAAGTATTTCATCTTGTCCTTTAATTAAAGATTCCCTCGTAAAGGACGCACTGGTTTCTCCTTAACCTGTGCTACCATTAGATCAGCTAAGCAGCCGCCTATGGCACAGCTCGCAGATGGACTCATTACTGACCTTTGAAAGGGAGGCGAAGGAAACTCTTATACAGATAAGTTAGCCTTGCTTAGCGTGCAAGACAGACTGATACCTGCACTGGATCTGTTTTCAAATCAGGACATTACCAAGAGTGTAAAGTAACAGCCTCAACGTGAGTAGTAAAACACCAGAAAACTTCTGGGCAAAGAAAGAAATTTTGTTTAAAAAATCACTTAGTGAAAATATTTTGTCCGAAATAACATCAGTACACGAAATAACCTGAAATACAGTTTATAAACTTGGTTTTGGATATTCTGTTGGATAACAATTCATCAGTTTTCAGTGGTAACATGCAACAGCAGAAGAGAAAGATCAAAAAGTAGTAGTATACATTGTTGGATACGACAGTTTAAGAATGCTCTAGACAACTTAAAGAACTACGAGTATATTTTATTATATGTCTGAGAAAGAAGGAAAGAAAGAAAAGGAAAGAAAGAAAGAAAGAAAGAAGCAAACAGTGGATGCCGCTAGATCCAATGTAAAAGCTATTCAAAATACAGTCTCAAATATATGCCACGGTTCCTCCAGTACTGCAGATCATGAAACAAGCGGAAACTTAGTACCTTTACTTTAGTAGTCAGACTGACATTCTTGCAGCTGTATAGTAGACGGAAACTCCAGACAACACAGACCGACAACACAGAGTGACAAAGAAATATGACAAAGGAAGACGAAACAGAAGAAAGTCACGTTAAGAAAGTCGAAGATCAACTGATGTCAAAATAAAGCGTTGGACCTCACAAACTGTGACTCCCTCTCTCTTTAATAATGACTTTATTTACGACTCAATTAAATCGACCAGTATACAGCTCTCACGCGAGTCACTATTTTTTTTTCCTGTCTCAGACAGTACTGGTCCCAATGACGCAGTGTTTACCCAAGACGCATACATTTGTTCCCAAATAGGAGGCAATAATCTATGTTGCATTCACTTTCTTAACCTTCCGTTATATATAGTGGTCACCGTAACTCTCATATTTACGTCAGTCCCAGACAGAGAAATACCAGACTTCGCCTACCGACATGAATTGTTTTTTATTTCGATATTTTCAAATCCAAACGAGTATTTATTTATTTATTTTGTTGTTGATGTTGTTGTTGCTGTTGTTGTATGTTGTTTTTTGGAGTTTGCAGGAAGCTCTGATAGCAGCTTGTACCTCGTGAGTACCAGGTTTTGTGCTCAGTTGTCGCAGTTGACAAAAGCTGTTTTAAAAGAGATTATGACTCTCCTGGGGGAGGGGGAGAGAGAGAGGATAGAGAGAGAGAGAAGAGAGAGGAGAGAGAGAGAGAGGAGAGAGAGAGGAGAGAGAGAAAGAGAGAGAGGAGAGAGAGAGAGAAAGAGAGAGAGAGGAGGGAGAAAAAGAGAGAGAGGAGAGAGAGAGGAGAAAGAGAAAGAGAGAGGAGAGAGAGAAAGAGAGAGGAGAGAAAGAGAGAGAGAGAAGGAAAGAGAGAGAGAGAGAGAGATCATGCTTTCCCGCTATCTATTTAATAATGAGTTAGGATGCCAGACCCTGAAGACTGAAGATTTTTGTCTTCAAGCCACCCGTCTTAAGAGTGAGTGTACGCTGTACAGATGACCACTTAAGAAGGAAACTAGACAGTCACATAAAACTGAACCATATCTACGTGTACATGGTCTATGCCTGAAATAAGTGCCGATGACGTAAAAATGAAGGTGATGAAATTACAAAAACTATTCATTTTCTTCGATTTTCTTTTTTATTAACTTCGAACGTTCCGCTGGTGCACTTCTTTAGTTAATATCAAAATGATACATGGCATTGTCTAAACACGCATCAAATGTTCTACACTTAGATCTATAAGGTCCCGAGACTTTTCTATCTGCAGAACATGGTTTATATGAAAATTGTGAATTCAGTTCCATTCAAGCCCTAATCCTGTGAAGTGCAGTCGATATTCTTAATTTTCTAAAGCAGTGTCTTCGTTTGACACTAAGATATCTTGACATTAAGATACATAAGACATCTTTCAATTTCAGTTTCACTAAATATGTCATTGTTACGCGGCTGTTCTAAACTGACTCCAATTACATTTTCATTATATCTTTCCCGGCCTGCATATTCATTTTCAATATTTAAGTGCTAGCTCCTTCTAAATCTGGAACTCTGCGCTAAGATTACGTCTGCAGGTTTCTCTGTGACAGGCCTTTAGCTTCAGATCCAAACCCTTTTCTTTGGGGTTTGCTAGCAATGTACACTGCCTGAACTTCATATGCCATTCCTGAAACTGGGCTCCCTTTTTCTAAAGATGCCAATCCTTTTTTTTTCTCTTTCCGTTTATCTGAGTTCTTGCAAGCACCCGGATTCTTAGAGGCTTTCTCTAAAGTTTCTCGTGGATGTTATTTAATGTTATCTGTATCTCGTCAAATGTTAACTGTTATTATACGATGGTTGATTGATAAGTTCTCAGCATAAGATACAAATACTTTAAACGCACAGTTGATATTAGGTGTATTTGTAGATCAGGTTAATGTAAGATAAAACATTAAGTTTCAAGAAATTAACTACAACTAATTTTTTTACAGCCTACTGAAGTGGTAGAGGTGACAGTCATTCGCTACCTCTGCATCAAGGGCTTATCATCGAAGGAGACCCATGAGGATATGGTAGAGACTCTAGGGGAGTGTCCCCCTTCTTACAGCACAGTGAAGAAATGTGCAGCTCAATTCAAACATGGAAGGAAGAGTCTGGAAGATGATCCCCGTTCAGAAAGACCAATAACGGTAACCACCGATGAAACCACTGGCAGAATTCATGACATGATAATGTAGGATCGACGACTAAATGAGCGGTACATTGCTACTGAGTTGGGCATCTCCCAGGAACGTGTTCATGCCATTATTCACAATGATCTTCAAATGATAAAGGTCTCTGCTCAGTGGGTCCCGAAACTTCTTGGAGCTGATCACAAACGACAGCGTCTCAACATGTCAAGAGACAATCTCGGCCATTTTTCTTCAGATCCTGAAAAGTTTCTTCAGCAATTTGTGACTATGGGTGAGACTTGGGTTCATCATTTTCAACCAGAAACCAAAGAACAGTCAATCAGTGGAAACATCATGGATCCCCACCTCCAAAGAAAGCAAGAGTGATGGCTTCCATCTTTTGGGATTCAGAAGGTGTGCTATTGGTAGACTATCTTTAAAAGGGCAGATCGGTCAATGGGGCCTATTACGCTAATCTTGTGAAGCAACTGCGGGTCAAACTGAATGAAAAGCGTCAAAGCTTTTTGACGAGAGGAGTCATCTTTCAGCAAGACAATGCTCCAGTTCACAAGTCGGCGGTGGCAATGGCTGCCATTCATGAATGCAGCTTCCAGCTTCTTGAATATCCTTCTTATTCCCCAAATATGGCCCCTTCGGACTATTAGCTGTTTACCAAACTCAAAAAGGAGCTCAGTGGTCGCAAATTTGCTTCAGATGATGACGTCATTCGCGCTTTAAACCACTTTCTACTGGCACAAGATGCTGACTTTTACGAAGAAGGGATCCATATGCTCTAGGATCGCTGGACTAAGTGCATAAACTTGCAAGGGGACTATGTTGAGAAATAACCAAAAAAAAAGTTGTCCACAAATAATCCGTTGTACCTTATGCCGAGAAATTATCAATAAACCCTTATATCTTTCTTTGTCCACAGTGTGTAAGCAGACAATGTCGTAAAACCTACATCTGTTTCATCTTTTGCCTATATGTCAAGAAAGCCATTTTAATTTTACGGCTGCTGTTTGCGTTAGAAATATATCTTATCCGTTGGGTGTAGCCATCCACATAATGTTTCAGTGCATTTTGTAACGTTTCTTTTAGAGGGAATGGATTTTGTATAAATTACTGCCTTCTTCTGTTCTTTCTAGAAGAATTTTCTTTGAGGAAAGATAATCTCTGTGTTATCTATATTATAGGAATGTTCAGGATCACAACAGGTAAGAAGCGTTTGGGGGATTTATGGTACACAAGGAACGCAGAGAACATTATATAAATATATATTTATGATATAAGGTGAAATAAGAAAAAAAAACATAGAGTCGTTAATAAAATATAGTTGTAGGTAACGCTGAGAAATCAGATTATCGTGTATCTTAATACCGAGACAAAAATTGCAAATGTTGCCCGGATGTTTAATGTCTGGCGACTAACAGTCTATTGAATGCAACTTTTCCTGCTAACAAGCGTCGCTATAGACCGTCCAAGATTAGGAAGACCACACAAACGCAGGTCAGATTTATTCGAACTGTTCATTTCCTCAGCCTGCTCAAAGAGCAAATGACATCATAAATGCATTACCACTGAACATTGTTAGTCTGCGGGGAAGCAAACATATGTCTACGCCAGTCTGTCCGACGCCACATTCAAGGTCTTCGTCAAACATATATAATTTTTCTTTCTTTTTTTTTTTTGTTGTTGTTGAGATTTTTAGAATGTATGCAGTCGTAAATCAAAGCAAAAATCATTGATTCGAAAATGTGGATGAATTCCGATACATCAGCGATCTCATAAGATGCGTTGATCTTGTATGCTCAGATACAACAGCAAACGAGTTGCAGGAAAGTTTTGAGAACGATCAATATGTAAGAGGGACCTCTGGGACTCCGGGCAAACGAAGACACTAAATACATAATGAGTGTAAGTAAAGAGATACGTCGGAGTTAATAATGGAGCTAAATAATATCGAACAGCTAAATCAATATAAATACCCTTGTACATACACATCGCAGGAGATGGACGTAACGATCGAAATTTTAATTCACAGACACAAAAAAAAACGAAAGAAAAAAAAACGACGAAACGACGAAGCTATGGAACCATTTTTCAAGGAAAAAAAAGTGTATTGAGTAATTATGTCCTTAATAATTAACACCTTATACACGTCATGTGTGGACCAGATTGACGCACGAAATAGAAGATTGAACAGTTTAAACAGACTGTGAAAGTGAAAAACTGAAAGCTTTATACTATTTCTGGAAATTCTGAAACTTTAAAGGCCAGGATTCGACTTGAAATTCTGAAAATAAACCAGTTTTCAAAATGTTATAATATGAAAAAAAAAATTTCTGTAAGAAAGTTATGCTACTATTATCATTGAAGTATCGAGGGCTGAATCGAGCAAGTCAAGAACTTCCGCAGCGTTTGCCCTTAGGTGGGCCCAGTTTTACAAATGGGGGACTTGGCATGCTGTGTTGAGGGAAAAAAATGGCCTTCGAAGGCGGAGAAAATTTGGTTAGAAGATGTAAGCGGAATGATTGTGAACGACTTACGGAAGTATGACATCAGAGATTAGAAAGAGAGAGGAGAGAGAATGAATGAATGAATGAGTGAATGAATGAATGAAATCTTTATTTTTAAAGGGCAAAGAACTGGGCACGCAGACCCGTCTTACAATCTGCCCTTCAAAAGAGAGAGAGAGAGAGAGAGAGAGAGAGAAAGATGCATGGCGGGCACTAGCAGTGTGTGTCAGTTGTACAAGCTGTTGCTGTTCGTGAGTATTTGGGCTAAAACTCAGGGGCCTACATCATATACATTGAATAAGGTTAGAGTTGAAGTAATAAGTGACAGTGTGTTCAGTAATTGATTAGTGGATAAATTGATCTGACATTGATATGTGGAATCTAGTTCTCTGTGACAACTACACGTGTGTGCTCTATTGAGAACCGCCCTACACAGCGAGGCATACTGGACTCCACTGCACAAACATACTTGGCTATGAATGAATTAAAATTAAAAACTGGATGCTATGCGCAATTTAGTCCCACAAAATATGGCACTTAGAAGAAACCATAGTGAGTGAACAAAATTGTATGTAAAGCTGTGTAAACACAGATTCTTTGTCCTATTGATGATGATGATGATGATGATGATGATGATGATGATGATGATGAACGCAGATTGGTGGCTTTTCTCATTTCCTGGGGCGTACACAAAAATGTGGAGCGATATCCATCCACCGAGCAGCAGTGCTAGACTTCTTATTAAGCTCCATCATGCCTAGGACCATATCTTCCTCTTTCTCTTCCATTAATACCACTGTCATGATGTCTTGTCTCCATATAAATGATTTGTGGAGGAGTTTGTGACAGAGTTTTCACTCTCGTGGCCAGCGGTTGGCTAGTTATGCTGAAGTTAGGAGTCCAGTTCTGCCAATCTGTGAATATTTTTATTTCTGTCACAACTAAAGTGCTTTGTGTAAATTTTTTTGTTTAAATACTTCCTGTTTCTAAGGAGCACTTCGTAGGAGAAAGATAAGATTTTGCCGGCCTCCTGTTCTCCTGCTATGATATCACCAGACAATTTTGCTTCTCTGACAATCCAAAAAAAAAAATCAGATAGCTCTAATAATTATTAACATCCACTGACAACAGAAGACATACCCAATAGGTTGAACCATAAACGAATACCTTTTTTTTATCTGACGACCAAGTACTTACAGCGACACCAAAGAAAGACATACAGCAGATCATGGATAATTTAGCAAAGCCATGTGAAAACCACACGGAAATCGGTGCTGAAAAAAAAGGAAACCATAATCTTTTGCCAAAGAAAAAAATCCCAACGAAGATTTACCTAGACAATCAACTTTCGAAACAAATGGAAGCATTTCAAATACCGCGGGAGTACAGTGTCATCCTCTGGAAAATTCGATAGCGGAGATGAGAACAGATGCAATAAAGCACATGCCAATGAACTGATGACACCTTTACTGAGAAACAAATACACCACAAATGAAACACAAAGAGCACGGTACAGTTCGATCTTGATCCCAGCTCTGTGCTGTCAGTGTCAAACATGGACACTTCATTCATTCATTCATTTGCATGTCCCTTGCGGAACTTTGCCTCCCAAACAGCACTCCTGTAGGCCTCTCGGTTGTGAGCAAGATGGCCTGCTGCTGATACATCCATTTGCAGATCATCAACGATGTCTTGCAGCCATCTTCGCCTTGGTCTTCCTCTCTTTCTTTTTCCCATTATGTACCCTTCCAAGACGGTCTTCTCTAGATTATCATAACGTTTAATGTGTCCAAAATATTTAAGTTTTCTCTCCTTTAATCCTCTTTACAAGCCAGTCTTCTTCAACATTAAGTTCTTGTAGTATAGATATATTTGTTCTTTTTGTGTCCATGATATTTGAAGAACTCTTGACACTAACATAGACACTAATAGCTAAAAAATAAAAGAAAATCATCATGACAGAGAGATAAGTTTGAGGAGGATACTAAATGTAACAAGAGGAGATAATCAGATATGATACAGTCGGGACAAGGGTTGGAGTAACACTAATATTACACTACATCCACAAACAACAAGTCAAGTGGTCCGACCACGTTATACGACTATCGCCAGACATGATAACACAGACAACATTCACGCTAAGAGTTTAAAGAAACACAGGAAGAAGACGCCCTTGAAAGCGGCGAGGATGGGAGAAATTACAAAACCTTAAATGTCCCGTCATATGAAACAGTTCGCAGAGCCCTTTCGAGAAGTCTACTGTCCTCTCGATACTGAAAGTGATGTGAAGGAGACAAGACATGACAAGATAAAACATGATAAGTCAAGACAAAACAAGACAAGACAAGACACTGACAAGAAAAACGATAATAGTTAATGTACCATCAGCTTCTGGGATTCATCACGACTTCTTTATTATTATTATTATTATTATATGCCCTGTCGAATAGCATTTGCGATCATGCTTCTCCATCTTGCGCGGTCCTTGGTGTTTCCAGTTAATTTAAAAGCTTTTCTTTTTCCATGCCACGTGGTCAGTCGACTGAGATACTGTTTTTCTTTTCTTTGTCTTCCTCTCTTCCTTTTTCCCTTTAGTTTTCCAATCATTACTAGGTTCTCCAACTTGTCTTCTCATGACATGTCCAAAAAATTTAGACTGTGTTTGTTTTTCTTCTCATTTTAACTAGTTCTCATAGTTCTGAAACTTCTTTCAGGATCTCTTCCTTTGTTGTTCTGTCTGCCCAAGCTATTTGTTGCACATTTCTCCAAAACCACATACCTGTTGCTTCCAGATTCTGTGTCATCTTCGTCCAGATTTCACACCTATATTGGCTTTATACAACAATGCAATACTCCTTTCCTCACTTTTAGGGACATTTTATTATTTGTTAGTATCTTCTTTATGTCATAAAAAGCTGCTTTTGCCTCACCTATTCGTGATTTTATTTTATTTCATTTGTGCACTTGCCATCAGCTATTATTCTTGTTCCAAAGTAACGGAACTTATTTACTTTTGTCAGTGTCTGACAATAATAACCAAGTTTACAACAGTTTCTGTAGCAGTCTGATAGTTTTTTTTTTACCAGATAGGGTTGCTGGCCCTATGCTGAACCCTCCTTAGTCGCCTTTTACGATCATTCGTGGTAGGGTACAGTGGTCCTATTCTTTGCAGATCCCGGGTACCACACAGAAAGGATGTTGAGCAATAGAGGGCTCACCTGGGCAAGAGCAAAAAAAAGGCGAAGGACAGGCATTTGTGGAAAACCCTTGCGGAAGCCCCATGTGCCCTGGGCACTTAAGGTTCAGAGAGAGAGAGAGATTTACAACAGTGGTTATATTCCCAATGACCTGATTAAATCCACGTTTGCAGCACTACCAAAGAAACCAGGTGCAAAGGAATGTCATGACCACCGGACTATCAGCCTCTCATGTCACATAACGAAGCTACTTCTGAGAATCATTATGAGAAGAACAAAGAAGAAGATAAAAATGGAAATAGCAGATGAACAGTTTGGATTTGTTGAAGGAAAGGGAACACACAATGCCATTTATGCTTTACGAACACTAATAGAAAGAGCTTTAGAAGTACAGAAAGATCTCTTCTTATGCTTCATTGATTACACCAAGGCATTCGACAAGGTGAAACATAATGAAATTATTAAAATGCTTGAAGACATCAGTATAGACGGCAAAGACCTGAGGATTGTAAAACATCTATACTGGCAGCAAGAAGCAGCAGTTCGAGTTGAAAATAGAACTGGAAAATATCATCCGATAAAACAAGGGGTGCGACAAGGATGTGTACTATCTCCAGACCTCTTTTCTCTGTACAGCGAGAATATTCTAAGAACGATCATCACAGAACCAGGCATAAAAATTAGAGGATACAATATTAACAACCTTCGGTAGGCTGACGACACAATACTGATAGCTGAGAACCAACAAGACCTGCAACATCTCTTGGATAAAGTCGCCAAAGAAAGTAAACAGAAAGGCCTTACTTTGAATATCAAAAAGACAGAGACTATGGTTATATCTAAGAAACAGAATCCACCAGCATTCAGTATAAAATTAAATGGAACTATTCTAAAGCAGGTGCAAAAATTCAAATACCTTGGAGCAGTAATAACTTCAGATGGAAATGCAGAACAGAAATTGGGAACAGATTAGGCCAAGCAAATACTGCATTTCAGAGAATAAGAAACATATTAACCAACACATCCTTATCAATGAATGTTAGAAAACGAGTCCTAAAATGCTATATTGAACCTATCTTGTTATATGGAAGTGAATCATGGACAATAGGCAAGTCTTCACAAAAATCATTGGAAGCAGCAGAAATGTGGTTTATTAGAAGAATGTTGCGAATCCCCTAGACAGCAAAAGTAACTAATGAAGAATGTATGAGAAGAGCTGGAGAGACAAAAAAACCTTGTCAAAAAGATAAGAGAGAGACAATGTACTATCATAGGATATGCAATGAGAAGAGGGAGCATTGAAAATATTATAACAACAGGAAAAATAGAAGGAAGAAGATCAAGAGGAAGACCAAGAGAAATGATACTGGACAGTCTGACAGGATGGTGTGAGAGGAGATCACCAACTGAGCTGATGGCCTGCATGAAGGATCGGGTACTCTGGAGAAGCATAATACCCAACGCCAGTCGGCACTGCACCTGATGATGATGATGATGATGATGATGATGATGAGGCATGGTGATAAGTAGTGTGCTACTTTAATGTTGCTGATAATGGCTATGACTGGAGGAAAACAAAAACAATCTGAATACCATTAAAACTGTAGCACATTAAAGTACTAAAGTAATGTACCTCATTCCTCAAGAAAATTGAAGACGAAGAAGAAGAAGAAGTACTTGTACGAACTCCCTGTAACTGCGAGCGGGTGGTCTTTGCAGCCAATGCTGTAGAGATATTGAGGCACAGCATCGTATCGGCGTGGGAGCGGGGTATGGCAGCTACTTTTTCCAGTCCCGGAGTACAGGTAAAAAGCAGGGGGTGTGCAATGCTTCTTTAGCAGACTCCACCACCATGGGGACTATGGCGATCCCTGCCCCGTTAGCCAGGCTAGGCCTGTTACTGAGGGTACCGCGGAAAGGTGGGACAGGGTCTTGGTCGCCTATGGTTCGCTAACCTGACGCTGGCATATCAGGTATGGGTCGCTGATTGCCTCATTGGACAAGCGTCTTCACCCCCAAGAAGAAGAAGAAGAAGAAGGTATACTAGCTACAGAGTTAAAGCGCAATAAAAAAAAAACTCGACATGTTTGAGAGTCGCTGTCTATTTCAACATTAAATCACTAAATCGTTACCTCCCTTGAAGAGAAGTGCCAGGCTAGGGGGAGCGATAATCGATTCTCCATTAAGCATTGCGCTATTTCCACGCCGTGCATGATTTATGACATTTTTGGGGGTTATTTTTTGTGTACACACGGACAATATATACCATAATAAATCAACGTAATGTCACATACGTAACGATCTATTGTCATATTGCTTCCTCTGAGATGACTAACTACGCCATGTCCCTTGATAAAAGTCGACAGATGATACAAACACACAACGTCTCTGCTTTAAGTAAAGATCAGTTATTAATAGCACAAAAGATAAGGCAGACTCAATATTTGCCATGTAATTTCACCATACATACTAGTTCGCTTTTTTCATGAACAGTTCCTGCGTTTTCTTCACACTTTTCATATTATATACTTGTTTCATGAACAGTACTTGAGTTTCTCTTTACAATTTTCGTATTACTGCAAAACGGTAAGTATACTGTGCCCATTATTTAAAACAAAAAAAGGAATATACGGCAATATGGATGAAATCCTGTAACAGAAGTTCACGTCCTAAAGAAGACCATCTGTAGTTGAGGGTGAAATATTGGAAAATCTGATGTATCTTACAGAAACTGTTGGTGCAATTCTGAACAAATTGTGCGTAAGTTAAACATGCTTGGGAGGGGGGAAATGAAAATAGCCTCTATGGACACCAGTCTTGATTAGACTAATTCTTGTAGGGGTTAACCATCCATGTAGTCTGCAACGCTGAGTTATTTGCAACTGACGCCTTTCTTAAAATCAACAACGCTGAGTTATTTGCAACTGATGCCTTTCTTAAAATCAACAACGCTGAGTTATTACCGATAAAACAAGGGGTGCGACAAGGATGTGTACAATCTCCAGACCTCTTTTCTCTGTACAGTGAGAATATTCTAAGAACGATCATCACAGAACCAGGCATAAAAATTAGAGGATACAATATTAACAACCTTCGGTATGCTGACGACACAGTACTGATAGCTGAGAACCAACAAGACCTGCAAAATCTCTTGGATGAAGTCGCCAAAGAAAGTGAACAGAAAGGCCTTACTTTGAACATCAAAAATACAGAGACTATGGTTATATCCAAGAAACAGAATCCACCAGCATGCAGTATAAAATTAAATGGAACTATTCTAAAGCAGGTGCAAAAATTCAAATACCTTGGAGCAGTAATAACTTCAGATGGGAAATGCAGAACAGAAATTAGGAACAGAATAGGCCAAGCAAAGACTGCATTTCAGAGAATGAGAAACATATTAACCAACACATCCTTATCAATGAATGTTAGAAAACGAGTCCTAAAATGCTATATTGAACCTATCTTGTTATATGGAAGTAAATCATGGACAATAAGCAAGTCTTCACAAAAATCATTGGAAGCAGCAGAAATGTGTTTTATTAGAAGAATGTTGCGAATCCCCTGGACAGAAAAAATAACTAATGAAGAATGTGTGAGAAGAGCTGGAGAGACAAAAATCCTTGTCAAAAAGATAAGAGAGAGACAATGTACTTTCATAGGACATGCAATGAGAAGAGGGAGCATTGAAAATATTATAACAACAGGAAAAATAGAAGGAAGACGATTAAGAGGAAAACCAAGAGAAATGATACCGGATAGTCTGACAGGATGGTGTGAGAGGAGATCACCAACTGAGCTGATGGCCTGCATGAAGGATCGGGTACTCTGGAGAAGCATAATAGCCAACGCCAGTCGGCACGGCACCTGATGATGATGATGCTAAGTTATTTGCAACTGACGTCTTAAAATCTTTAAAGACAGGAGTTGAGCTGACTAGGAAGGAGGCTAATGGCTATTTTAATTCCTAGCGATGAAACAAAGCTCATCCGATAAGCTTGCTACCATGGGTTATACGTCTACCCCGGTGATCAGGCTGAAGTGGCACTACAGCTCATGTTAAGACACACTGTGTAGAGGAGTAGTTATTGTTCTGTCATCCTGGAAGTGAGAAGACGATGTTCTCAGCGGGAAGCTGCTGAGACAGAACATGGTGTCGAGCTGGGTGTGAGAACGTGGGCTACTTTTCTCAGTCCCTGAATGGAGCTAACAAGCAAAGATTGTGCAGTACTTCTCTAGCAGACTCCACCCCCATAGGGACTATAGCGATCCCTGGCCTGCTAGCCGTCCTTGGCTTTTTACTGGGGAGCATCAATGGAGAAATGGGATAGGGTCTTGGTCGGCTGTGGTTCGACAGTTCTGACCCATGTATATCAATTATGGATCGCTGACCGCCGAACAGGACGGCACCGTCATCCCCACTGTGTACAGATAGAACAAGGTCTTGCCCAGTTCAGGTTTGCTGATTCTATATAACTTGGCCAGCTCTTCTGTGCATGCATCTTTGTTTTCACGAGAACTTAAATCTTAATAAATCTAAATCTATATTGCCCATTACATCACGGTCTTAGCATTTAGCTGCTTGTTGTAACGTGACTGTCTGGAGTAAACATAACAGGGAATAAGATTTCTCTTTCACTGACACTCTCTAAACACCATACTCACTGATGGACAACGAGCGCTTTTCAGACTGGCCGTCAAGGTTGAAACTTTTCGAGAAGTGGCCACATTACTGAAGGGAAATCTGTCTTAGGGACGCTTAACAAAAGCAGGAGAAAATGCGACCAATCAAACGATAAAGACATTCACCAATTCTTGCAATACCGTGTTACATAATATAGCTATAGTGCTATTCATCATTCTGTAGAAGCAAGTAGTTTTTCCGTCTCAAATTTCACCAAAAAAAAAGAGATGTATTATTTTTACTTTATGACTGAAGCACACATTACTTCATAATGCGAAGCCACATTAAGTAAATATTTCTGTGACCAATACCATATTAAGTGTTCATTCAATGCCATATTGCCATAAAAGTAATTATTATATACTACCAGCTTTGCCACAACCATAAGCAACCATAAAGACTTTCACTAAATTAAACAATATTATAGTGTATCCATCCCGTCAATGGGGTTGGTGCTACTGGGCTCAAGTACAGCAGTGGAAATTTCGTCTGGTACCACCACGCCAAAAGGGCACCGAGGTCCACCCAGCCTTCGAAAATGAGTACCAGAGAAATCTGGGAAGGTAAATGCGGTCAGGCGTGATACTGACCTCACCAGACTTTCATGTGCCGCGTAGGTCTTGGAAGTACGGATCTAACACCGCATCCCCAGTATAATGGCATGGAAGGGGGTTAGCTTTTACCTTTATTTTCAATGGGGTATTATGAAATCATCTCCCATTGTGTCACAAGAAAAGAAATTAAACAATGCTGCCCATCGCAAAACAAATAGAATAAGGCTTCGTTTCATAAATTAAGTCAATATATTACACACATGAACAAAAAATATTGCTAGCTGTCCTGCAGAATTATGTCACACTGATTTTGTCAGGGATAAAAAAATACTGCTAGCTGTCCTGCAGAATTATGGCACACTGATTTTGTCAGGGATAAAAATACTGCTACTCACCATGTCCAGAACCTGCGTTAGCGTCAAACCCATCTGAATGACCACAGGAGATGATGCATTTCTGACTGGCCTTACGGCCTTTTCGTAACCCCTCATAATATGGTCCAGTAGGCGTTGCTCATCAGGCACAAAGCCCATGGGATCGCGGTCCTTGGGAATATGATATCCATATCTGTCTGGATACCGATGGTTTGTCCTCTCTTTTCCATAAACTGCGGACAGCAATAACCGTGTAAATATACAAAAGAAATGAAGCATGCTCGGTAAAGGAAAGAATTATATTCTTAGATAGTCTTTACATCTTGTTAACGCAGCTTTGCTGAAGTGGTTTTATGTATATTTATGTATTTAGTTTAGTTTTGTATACACTTGTACCCAAAAAAACTATTCATATATTCCTAAATAAAGAGTAAATTAATAATACCGTTTAATGATATTAGGGACTTTGAAGAAGGAAAGGAAGGCCAAGAGAAAAATATCACAGCGAAATGAAAAAGTCTGGGGGGGGGGGAAGAAAAGCAACTGAAGTAATAAAAAACATCAAGAATGGCACATGGTGGAAAGAGGGAGGGGGGCATCTTCAACGAAGTTATCTAGCACGGCACATAATGAGTGAAGAGGATTTGAGTCAAAGGAATGAAGATGAATATGCCTGAAACGTTAGAGGCAGAATTTACCATGATGTTTGTGTACACGCTAATGGAGAATATAGCCATCCTAAGAATGTTGAGAGCTGAAAGTTTGCCTGACAGAGAGCCATCCTAAGAATGTTGAGAGCTGAAAGTTTGCCTGACAGAGAGCCATCCTAAGAATGTTGAGAGTTGAAAGTTTGTCTGACAGAGAACCATCCTAAGAATTTTGAGAGTTGAAATTTGTCTGACAGAGAGCCATCCTAAGAATTTTGAGAGTTCAAAGTTTGTCTGACAGAGAGCCATCCTAAGAATGTTGAGAGTTGAAAGTTTGTCTGACAGAGAGCCATCCTAAAAATGTTGAGAGCTGAAAGTTTGCTAGGTTCTCCTCTGAGTGATTTCGCCTTTTTTACATGAAGTTTTTTTTTAACCTGCTAATATGAAATTTGATAAGTAATTAAAAAATGATGAAAAACATTAACAATGACATAAGCTATAGATGACCAGACGCAAAGAAATGTTTTATCACTTGACGGTAAAATAGCAGATTCTGAAACGTAATGGCTTTTTTATGTAAAGGTTGAAAGTGTTTCTGTGATTCTGGGTGGCTCTCTATCAATGAAAAACTTGAAATTTCTCCTGAAGAGCATTCAATGAAAGTGGAAGCTTTTGACTTGATTCTTGCATATCAAAATTAACATTTCATCTTAGAACTTTCAAATCTGTAGCTCTGCAATAAGTGAGGATTACTATATATCTCTACACATAAAAATAGTGCCTCGCTATTCATGTATATGTATATATGTATACATATATATATATATATATATATATTTCTCTTTCTTTCTCTCTCCCTCTCTCTCTCTTTCTCTTTCTTTCTTTCACTATCTTTCTCTCTCCTCTCTTTTCTCTTTCTCTCTCCCTCAATCTCTCTCTCTCTCTTTCTTCCTCGTTCTCTTGCTTCCTTTCTCCTTCTTCTTCTTTCTCTCTCCCTCTCTCTTTTTTTCTCTCCCTCTCTTTCCCCTTGCTTTCTTTCTCCTTCTTTCTTTATATTTCTCTCTCCCTCTCTCTCTTTCTTCCTCTCTCTTTTTCTCTTTCTTTCTTTCTCCTTCTTCCTCTTTCACTATCTTTCTCTCTCCTCTCTCTCTCTTTCTTTCTTTCTTCCCTCTCTCTCTCTGTCTTGCTTTCTTTCTCCGTCTTCCTCTTTATCTTTCTCTCTCTCTCCTTTCTCTCTTTCTTTTTTTCTTCTCCTCTCCTTATCTCGCTTCCTCCCTATTTCTTTCTCTCTCTTTCTCTTCTCCTTCTCTTCTCCTTTTCATTCTTTTTCTCTCTTTCTCTGTCTCTCTCTCTCTCTCCTTTTCTTTCCATTCTACATATTCAAGCAACATATATGCATGGAACACAGTAGGCTAATGGATAATGAATTATTCTTTCATCCTAGAGTGATATGATCTCAGCTGGAGAACTTTCAGCTTAGAAATGAGATACCAGTAAACAAGTGTTGATGAAAAATAACAGGCTCTTTAAATAAGAGAATATTCACCTGTATGCCGGCGCAAGGCAGAGTATTTTGCATTCATTATATACAAGTGGCTGGCAGAGAATACAGAGAATAAGGACATTATGAGCAGTTCTATTTCACGAAATAGTTTTCTTTAACAATCACCAGGGTCCAGATATAGTGACTTTATACAGTTTTAAAATTTAGTTATTTATGTTCTGTTTAGGATTAAAACAGCTTGCAAATCGTTTTGGTGAAAATAGCTCCGGTTTCAGAATGCTAAATTTCAGAAGAGATGAGAGTAAAACATCTTTATGGAAACAAGGATACAAGTACATTTCTGAGATATCGTGAATGTTCTACATCTTTTGGCTTTGTGCCAGTATACTTGTAAATATTCAGTATTCCAGTACAGGGACCATTTTGACTTTGACTTTTCCTATCCCCGGGTTTACGAGTTTTCCCTTTTTTCCCTTTGTGTCAGATAATGAAACGTACAGGTCCTTTTCAGCTGTTCTACATCTCCATACAGAATGTCGGTGATTCAGGAGTTTGGTGGTATCAAGTTCTTCCCGAAGGTCCTACAAAGAACTGCAGTCCAGCAGATGGTGATTAACAGTTTCTTCTTCTTGTCTGCTGCAGTGCATGAAGTATGGTGTGTGGTCAGCGGTCACTCTGTGTAAGTGCTTATTGAGGGTAATGTGTCCTGTTCTCAACCTGAAAATTGTGCATTGGTCTCTACGACATAAGCTGTTGATGTGGTCTCCGGAGTTAGGCTTTGGCAGGTATATATATATATAGGGATCTTCCAGTTGGATTACTGGCCCAGCTGTCAATCCACTGCTGCTTGCACTTGTTGAGTATACTGTGTTTAGCTGTTCTCATGTTGGTGGGGATATGGGGATGTGGGGCTGTGACATGGTGGCTCCACTCTTTGCCAGTCTGTCAGCACGTTCTTTTCCTCTGATATCTATGTGCCCTGGTATCAACTGTAGGGTGGTCTTGATGTTATAGGAGGTGAGTTGGTTTATTGCACTGAGTATGTCAGTTGTAATGTGATCAGCTTGATGGTATCCAGTTTTAAAGAGCCTGGAGAGCAGACTTGGAGTCTGAGAAAATAACACAGTTTTTTTTTTGAGTGATAGGCATTGTCTTTGTGTTTGATGGTGGTGGCTGCCAGGGCTGCTAATATTGCCTGCATCTCTGCATCATAACTGGACTAGCGAGATCTACAAGGAGCAGAAATGTGGCTTGTTGTCTTGTCTGGAAACATTATGAGTACTCCATATCCTGCATTGTCTGTTTCCTTGAACACTGACCCATCAGTGTATGCATGGATCTAGTCCTTGGGGTAGGATTCTATGGTCTCCAGTGCACACAGCTTTAGGGTGTTGGGATCTGATGATTTGTTCACTAATTTGTTCCTGAGTCTGGTGTTAGTTTGAGGAAATGTGAACTTTGTGTTTGGTGGGATGTCTGGTACTTTTGTAAGTTCTTCTCTGTCTTCATGGAGTTTGTGTCTTGTGTTTAACTGTTCTGCTATGTGCACTGGAGTTTTCAGTTTCAGTTTATTATTATGCTTCCATTTATCTTATTATGCTTCCATTTATCTTATTATGCTTCCATTTATCTTATTATGCTTCCATTTATCTTATTATGCTTCCATTTATCTTATTATGCTTCCATTTATCAATCACTTTCTATTAGGATGGTCTGGGGGCATGTCTTTATATCTTTCTACTATCTCAATGGTTGACTTTTCATGTCTTATATCTAATGGCTCTATGTTTCCATCAATTTCACATGCAGTTGTGGGTGTTGATCTCATTGCCCCACAAATGAAATGAACGGCTTGATTCTGGATTCTGTCTACTTGTGCAAGAGAGCTCTTTGATGATGTGACCTGCAGATATAATAATCTATTATTGATCTAACGTATCCTGTGTACAGTTGTCTGAGTGTTGCTTTGTCAGCTCCCCAGGATGTACTTGCAACCCGCCTGAGTAAGTTTAGTTTTTTTATGCTTTTTCTGCTAGTCCATCCATGAACTCTTTAAAGTACAATTTTCAGTAGAGTTTCACACCAAGATACGTTGGATTTTTTTTCTTTCATGATTTGAGCACCATCAAGAGTTATTTTCAGTTCGGTCTTTGCTAGTTTGTTGCTAAGAGTGAAGACTGTATATGTAGTTTTACTAACATTGATCTTCAACTTCCAGAAATCGCAATAGGCTGATATGGTGGGGAGGGCTCTATTAAGTCTCCCAGCATCCGGCTGTAAGTCTGTTCCACTAGTCCATATGGCAAGGTCATCAGCTAACATGGCTTTGTGGGTGTTCAAAAGTTCGGGGAGGTCATTTATAAAGATTAGGAACACGGTGCATCTAAGAGCAGAACCTTGTGGCAGACCTTCCTCCAGGGTGCATTTGTTCGACAGTCTGTTATTGACCTGAGTTTGTATGGTCCTGTTACTCAGGTATTTTTTTTACCCATTGATATGATACATTGTTCCATGTATGCCCATGTTTTGCATCTTTAACAGTAGGCCTTTTCGCCAGACCCTTCATATGCCTGCTGGAAGTCTACAAAGACAGCTACAGGGTTTCTCTTGTGTAAAAAACTGTATTTTACACTTTGAGTGAGGAGAAACAGCTGGTTTTCGGTTCCTGATCCTTTGCGGAAGCCTGCCTAGAAGTTACTGAGGGACCCCGAGGATTCCACCCACCAGCGCAGCCTATTGTTAAGCATTCGTTCTGCTAGCTTAGCAATGTTAGAAGTCAGTGAGTTTGATCTAAAGCTTTTTAGGTCATCTACTGGCTTTTATTTTTCAGGATAGTTCTAACTAATATCAATTGGCGGGTACAACCTTATCAACTTAAGATATGCAGACACAATTCTGATTGCTAAAAGTGAAGGGGAACTATTGGCTCTTCTGGACGTCGTGGTTCATGAAAGTAAAAGTAAAGGTCTCAGCCTGAATAAAAAGAAAACTGAAGTGATGGTCATCTCAAAGAGAAGAATACCATCAAAATGTAGCATTACCATCGATGGCACACAGCTGAAACAAGTTGACAGATTCGAGTACTTAGGAACAATTATAACAACTGATGGGAAATGTCACAACGAAATAAAAAAATCAGACGTGCTCAGGCCAAATCAGCATTCTAGAAAGTGAGAAACATCTTGTGCAACAGATCCATATCAATGGAAACAAGATTAAGAGTATGTAAATGTTACATCGAGCCATTTTTGTTTTATGGATGTGAAGTATTGTCCATGAATAAGAGAGTACAGCGATAAATGGATCCCATGGAAATGTGGTTCATAAGAAGGATGTTGAAGGTACCATGGACAGCTTAGAAAACCAACGAAGAAGTCTTAATAGAGGCTGGAGTTAAAAGGCAAATTACAGAAAAAAAATCAGAGGCAGACAAGCGAGATTTGTAGGAGATTTTCTGAGACTAGGAAATTAATTGGAACACATTGTGGCAACTGGAAAAACTGAGGGAAGAAGAGACAGAGGAAGACAGAGAGAGAAATTACTGGATGAGCTGTCAGCGTAGCTAAGAAGAAAGTCACCGGCGGATCTCATAATCTAGTCTAAAGACAAGGAACTGTAAAGAGAAATGATCGCCTACGCCACGCGGCACCGCAGTTGATTGATTGACTAATTATGGCTGACTTCCAAGATTTTGGTAGTACTCCACTTTGCCAGGTCTTGTTAACGAAGCTGAGCAATGTGAACTTTCCTACAGGGCCCAGATGAAGGATCATTTCATTTGATATTTTGCCTGGTCCTGGTGCTTTTCTTAGCTGTAGCTTACCCATAGCACTCTGGAGTTCATGGATGGTAAAGTTTTCCTCAAAAAGTGGAATGTTTGCCAAGCTAGATTTCTCTTTACTTCTCAGAACTTTTCCCAGCACCTTGTCAAGTACTTTCCTGTTGGAGGATTTGTTGGTGGCAGCAAAAAATTTGTTAAAAGTACTGGCTTTGTCTGAGTCACTTGAGAGGACTCGACCAGAGATTCGCACTGGTTTAGGGTTAGTTTGTTTGTTTTCAGTTTTTTCCTGACTTGTTATCTACGAGTTTCCAAGCCTTCTTTCTTTCAGTTCTGAGGTTGAGATTGCTGCATGTTCTTAACCTCATCTCTTTCTTTGCTTTGTTTTTGTTTCGAGTCTTACCTTAGCTGTTAGTTTATTGTACTCTATTCTGTTTTCTGGAGTAGGGTTTTTCTTTGCATTCTTCCTGGCTGCTCTTCTGTTTTTTGACTAAGTCTTCCAGAGATTTTCTGCAGAAGCGGCTGTATTTCCTTCTGCATCCTTGGGGAATTGTTCTGTAGGCTACTCCAAGTATGGCTTGGGTTATGTTAGCGTAAGAGTGTGTCGATGTTTGTGTTGTCATTTAATTTTGATAAGTTTTCATCTGTTTGTGTTCTGAATTTTTACCAATCTGCTCTTCTATAATTCCAGCGAGGGGTTTGTATGGTCTTTGGTTTCGTGTGTGAGAAATTTGTAGAAGAATGTGGCGATGGTCGTTTCCTATGTCATCAAGCAGTCTCAGAGTACAATCGTTGTGGATGTCTGCTGAGACAATGGTGAGGTCAAGTCTGTATATACAGGAACCATGTAAATAGTGCCTGTTGTCTTGAATAAGCAACGGTTTTAACAAGGGGGAAAAATGATGAGCGTTGTGGCATATGGTTTGGCCTACATTTCCCAGTCAAGTATACTGAAACAGCTGTGTGAAGCAATAGGTTGAGTATCGTTGTAATTAACACAAATTATTTTTAAAATTAACTGCTTTTATTAAAAGCAAAAACTAAATAAACTACCATTCAAAACAATTTGACAGGATCTATGTGTCTCACACAGAAGAGAAGTTATTAACTCTTTAACTCCTGAATTAGTTTTCATGCTCTGAATAAATTTTGATGAGAAATTTTCGTAGAAAGAAGCTAGAAGGAAGTTACTCTGTAATTTGAAAATACAGGTTTAGTTAGAAACGGTCTGTTTTTCATTTTATTTAGACTTTGCCTAAATATCACTCTGAGCATTGTTTTCCATAGACATGTAAGATCTATCAACACTGCCAGCATCGTTTTGGCATGATAGAGTTAATATTTTAATCTGCACATGGACTTTATAACCAGGTAACCTACATATCTATGCAGTCACAAAGTTTTCGGCCTCTTTCTGAACATTCTATCAGCCTCTTCCTGAATTCTCCTTTGTACGGTGATCAATTTAAACGACATTTATTATATATATATTTTTTTAAATAGTCGAGTGGACAATATTATTCTGATTTCTAGGAATTCAAGTTTGAAACTACAGGATAAGCTAAACGTAAGTATCGCGTTAGTTATGCTTGGATTATGCTCCTTTTTTCTGGATTCCAAGACTAATTTATCAGTCCTTTTGGTGATTTGTTTTCTTCGATATCATTGCGCTATGTTTTTTTTTGTTCTAGATTTTAACTCTATTTACTTATTATAGTCCTTTACACCTATATTATATTAGTAATAAGATGATGTTGAACGACGGGGTAAGATCGAAAGTTGGGTGTTGAGGCGTTGAATGTTAGACACGCCTACGTGTCTAGTTCTTCACAATTTGAAAACAAAGTTCCTTCGTTTGTTTGTACTTCACTTTCACGCGTGATTAAGCGATTTTATGATACCTGAACACATTACTTGCTTCAAAGCTTGCGAGATTTTTCCCATCTTGATTGCTTTTGTTTTTCCACACAGTCCCTATCGTCCGGGAATAATTCATGACTTTGATCTATATTTAAATTCTCGGGTTACACACTTCTCATCTAAAAATATTGATTATCATTTATCATCATCTATCCCTTGGCCTTTCGTGTATAAACGTGACCGATATGTTTATTCTGGGATTTGAAATAGCATTTATATTTTTATAAGGACTTTGGATGAGCTATGATGGCACGTCAAACTTTAATGTAAGTATGACTTCCCCGCCCCCCCCCACCTCCTTTTCACCCCACGATGCTTTTTTTCTTGCGTTGTAATATTAACCCATTTACACCTAGAATAGAAACTCCTGCGGGGACATAAAGATCTTCATATTGATAAAATGATTTCACTGAACGATCAGACACTGGTGGTTTATTTCAGGTGAAGTGACGAAGGCTGCTGGTTTCTTCTTTCTTTTTTTTTAACCTTGCATTGTTATTTCGAAGGCAAAATTGATTCATGAAATATTCATGGCCTGCGGGGATAGGGGCAATAAACAAAAATCTAATCTGAAGAATGGTCGTATTCAGAAATGCCTGGGCTGCAATGGGTTAATGCAGTAATGCTGATGGTTTCTAAATTTAGAGCATGTATACTTTCTGTTTTTATATTGATACGTAGGATATTTGCTTGCTTTGCTTTTCTTTTCATTGTAAATTTCTACGATAACTCATTCAGTTTCATAATCATCCTAAAATGTATGCTAATTCGTTCATTTGTTATTATCATTCTGTATTTGCTTGCAAATTCTTTCAATTTTCACTGTTGCTCGAAATTTATTTTTCATTATTGTCTTCAGTATGCACGATGATTAATTCATTTACATTATCAAATTGAATTGATAATATGATATTTGCTTTTTTTCCTGCTGTGTATTAATTAGGTAAAGAAAGTTAATGAGCTTAAGAAGAACACCTGGCAGCAATGTAATTTCTAATGTTAAAATATGTAAGGATCATCATTACTGCATTCTAGACTTTACCGTTTCTAATGTTAAAATATATAAGGATTATCATTACTGCATTCTAGACGTTATTGTTTCTAATATTAAAATATGTAAGGATTATCATTACTGCATTCTAGACTTTACCGTTTCCAACGAGAACAGCGGCGACCATAGGTAGAGAATCTTGGTCTAATGACACCAGCGGTGCCCATAGGTAGAGAATCTTGGTCTAATGACAGCAGCAGTGGCCATAGGTAGAGAATCTTGGTCTAATGACAGCAGCAGTGGCCATAGGTAGAGAATCTTGGTCTAGTGACAGCAGCGGTGGCCATAGGTAGAGAATCTTGGTCTAGTGACAGCAGCGGTGCCCATAGGTAGAGAATCTTGGTCTAATGACAGCAGCAGTGGCCATAGGTAGAGAATCTTGGTCTAGTGACAGCAGCGGTGGCCATAGGTAGAGAATCCCGATCTAATAAGAGCAGCGGTGCCCATAGGTAGAGAATCTTGGTCTAATAAGAGCAGCGGTGGCCATAGGTAGAGAATCCCGATCTAATAAGAGCAGCGGTGGCCATAGGTAGAGAATCTTGGTCTAATGACACCAGCGGTGCCCATAGGTAGAGAATCTTGGTCTAATGACAGCAGCAGTGGCCATAGGTAGAGAATCTTGGTCTAGTGACAGCAGCGGTGGCCATAGGTAGAGAATCATGATCTAATGGCAGCAGTGGTGGCCATAGATAGAGAATCTTGGTCTAATGACAGCAGCGGTGGCCAAAGGTAGAGAATCTTGGCCTAATGAGAACAGCGGTGGCCATAGGTAGAGAATCTTGGTGTAATAAGAACAGCGGTGGCCATAGGTAGAGAACCTTGGTGTAATAAGAACAGCAGTGGCCATAGGTAGAGAACTGTGGTCTAATGAGAGCAGCGGTGGCCATAAGTAGAGAATCTTGGTGTAATAAGAACAGCGGTGGCCATAGGTAGAGAATCTTGGTGTAATAAGAACAGCGGTGGCCATAGGTAGAGAATCTTGGTGTAATAAGAACAGCAGTGGCCATAGGTAGAGAATCTTGGTGTAATAAGAACAGCAGTGGCCATAGGTAGAGAATTGTGGTCTAATGAGAGCAGCGGTGGCCATAAGTAGAGAATCTTGGTCTAATGAGAGCAGCAGCGACCATAGGTAGAAAATCCTGATCTAATGAGAACAGCGGTGGTCATACGTAGAGAATCCTGATCTAACGAGAACAGCGACTAAAACAGGTAAAGAATCCTAGTCTTATGAGAGCAGCAGCGACCATACATAAAGAATCCTGATCTAATGAGAACAGCGACTGAGATAAATAAAGAATCCTAGCCTAATAAGATCACCGGCTGAGATAAGTAAATAATCCTAGTCTAATAAGATCACTGGCTGAGATAAGTAAATAATCCTAGTCTAATAAGATCAACGGCTGAGATAAGTAAATAATCCTAGTCTAATAAGATCAACGGCTGAGATAAGTAAATAATCCTAGTCTAATAAGATCAAGTTTTACTAATTACTATATGTTATTTTATCTGTAAAGTTGTCGACATCACATCGCAAAACTAACATCAAATACTTCTTTGTGTTCGTTCTATATCAGGGCTGTTTGTGATATAATATGTGTGATATTGTGTTTTATTTTTTTAACGTCTCAGCCCGAATAAAAAGAAGACTGAAGTGATGGTCATCTTAAAGAAAGAATACTACCAAAATGTAGAATTACCATCGATGGTAGGGATCTGAAACAAGTTGATAGATTCAAGTACTTAGGAACAATTATAACAGCTGATGGGAAATGTCACAACGAAATAAAAAGCAGACGTGCTCAGGCCAAGTCAGCATTCCAGACAATGATACACATCTTGTGCAACAGATCCATATCAATGGAAACAAGATTCCGAGTACTTAAATGTTACATCGAGCCAATTTTGTTTTATGGGTGTGAAGCATGGTCTACGAATAAGAGAGTACAGCGAGAAATGGAGGCCATTGAAATATGGTTCATAAGAAGGATGTTGAAGGTACCATGGACAGCTAAGAAAACCTACGAAGAAGTCTTAAGAGAGGCTGGAGTTAAAAGGCAAATTACAGCAAAGATCAGAGGCAGACGTGTGAGATTTGCAGATTTTCTGAGAAGATGAAAATTGGAACACATTGTGGCAACTGGAAAAATTGAAGGAAGAAGAGACAGAGGACGACAGAGAGAGAAGTTACTGGATGGGCTGTCAGCGTGGCTAGGAAGAAAGTCACCGGCGGATCTCATAATCAAGTCTAAAGACAGGGAATTGTGTAGAGAAATATTCGCCTGCGCCACGCGGCACGGCACTTGATTGATTGATTGTGTTTTATAGGACATTTTTTTGCTTCAGACATTACAAGGACAAACGCGCTGACAAATTACTCCTAATAGCCATAACCTTGGGCCAGATATCCTACATTTTCCAAAGTTCGGCATCTGATCGTACAACCCAAGAAAACGGGATGTGGTTTCTCAACCAAAGAAACATATGGCTTTTTAATTGCATACAAATCACAGAAGGACAAACGTTAGTGCCGTATCTTTGAAGTACATTAGTGTGGACGTGGTACCTGTGCGAACTCCCTGTAACTGTGAGCTGTTGTTCTTTGCAGACGATGCTGTAGAGATGTCAAGGCACAGCATCGTATCAGCGTGGGAGCGGGTCATGGCAGCTACTTTTTCAGTCCCGGAGTACAGCTAAAAAGCAGGGGGTGTGCAATGCTTCTTTAGCAGACTCCACCACCATGGGGACTATGGCGATCCCTGCCCCGTTAACCAGTCTAGATCTGTTACTGGGGGTACCGCGGAGAGGTGGGACATGGTCTTGGTCAGCTATGGTTCGCTAACCCTGACGCTGGCATATTAACTATGGGTCGCTGATTGCCTCATCGGACAGGCGTCTTTACCTCTTGTGAACGTGGTTTAAAAAAAAGAGAGAACAAACCAGATAAAGAGAAAACATGTGCTAAGAAATAGTAAATAATTACAGAGAATCAGAAAGCATATGCAAAAGAAATTATCATGACAATTTGATCACCTTTTCTGTGTTTGAAATACTAGAATATTCTAACTTATGGTTATTTATACTTACTGGTTCCAACTTGAAGTATCAAAGACAAGAGAACAGGCAGGGCGTCGTGTGCCAACATCAGCATTACATTCTGAGAGTCGCTTCGTAAAACTCGCTTTCCCGACGACCGCATAGCAAAACTTGGATATCAGTCACTAGGTACTGTAGGCGTGATTCCAGAACACCACGAAAAAGTGAATCAGCACTTAATGTTTCGTTTCTACGGGACAGGTAACAATATCGTATACGAACAACACTTTGTGAAAGTTCATCTTATGTTTGTTGCCTGACTAGATGGCTCGGAGATTACACTAACGATCAGAATTCACCCTCGGTGTCAGATGACGATTCTTAAATTCACACCCGACAGACTTTTATCTCTTTTTTGCAGCTCCACATTTCTGTTTCTGATTTTATATGTAGCGGATACTACAGATTCTGCGAAAGGAAAATCCGGAACTTAAGAGAACTGAACTGAACAGAGATACATATAATGGACTTCCTGACGCCATAGTGGAATAAATAAATTTTGATGTCAAAAATCGGAGATCGAATTCTATAAATCATTCCTTCTACTGCCTAACACAAGATCGCAACGACGACGATAATGACAAATTGTAACTTTTTACTATCAAAGAAAACTTTTAAGAACACATCAACATTTATAATAAATAAAGTAGCCATTTTTGTACCTGAAAATAACCATAGTCGCATATTCAGCTTATACAGTAATTTATAAATCTTAATTTTGAAATCAATGAGGTATGACAGAATGTTTATTCTGTTACAGAATGTGGATTAGAAACCATGTTGTCGTGGTCAAACAGCTGTGACCATAACTCACCTGTTTAAGCGAGCAAAGGAGGGGGAGGGGGTATTTATCCGTGTTCCTATGGCAGAGTTCAGTCTCGAGGTCTGAACGGCGTGATGCATGAAAAGTTTAGGTTTTGTTCTAGGTGTTGAAGTGAGAGGATGTGCTGGTTTGTTCTAGATGTTGAAGTGAGAGGATGTGCTGGTTTGTTCTAGATGTTGAAGTGAGAGGATGTGCTGGTTTGTTCTAGATGTTGAAGTGAGAAGATGTGCTGGTTTGTTCTAGATGTTAAAGTGAGAGGATGTGCTGGTTTGTTCTGGAAAGTCTGCTGGGGATTCCTTGTTTCATAACATAAGTGTTTGTTGTCCTTTTTTAGGACAAAAGTGTTGTTGTTCTTGTTGTTGTTGTTGATTTGTTCTTTTCAGGACAGAGATTGTCATGAACTGTGTAATTTAGTATTTGTGAGTTGATTGTCCCCTTTTTGGACAATGGTTCAGGTGCTAGACTGAAAGGTTAGGTTGCAGTTTTTGGTAGACATTAAGTTAGAATGACTTTTCAATGTTGTCTGAGTGTGTCTGTCCCATGGCGATGGTAATTACCCGGACAGCTTTTCGTTATCAACTGTAACTGTTCATCAGTTTTTCAGTCCACATTCATTTACAACACTCACTTACAAATGGGGATTCATTGTTAAAATATGTTTATTTTTTTATGATTCCATCTGTGGTGGTGAGATGAGATGTGCTTATGTAAACTGGTCTTATTCGCATGCGGACTTTCGTTGTTTGTCCAGGGTTTTCGTAGCTGCGTGGTGTATATCAATGTAACTTCTGTTGTGTTGCTTGTGTAACAGTCAAGTACATCTGCTCAGTAAATAGTGACGTTAATTAACACAGTGAATGAAGAATGCATATTCAATTAATTACTTCAAAGTCAGTTAGTTGCAACACACACACACACATACTAGCACAGTACAGTACAGTGTGTGGGCAAAAGTTGTACACCAACCACGAAATCTGGGAAGAATTTGCGATGATCGAGTCGTATGGAGAGCAATTCTGCGCAAGGGCGCTTCGTCATCCGAGGAGGAAATGAGGACCAAATTCGAAGTCAGAAAATGCAAGCTCAAGGACAATGCGCCTTGCAACATAAATACTGCTTGCTACTACTGCGGCTGTCTGTGCAAATCCATGCCCTGGTTGAGTCAGCCATGAGTAGAGCTGCTCGACAAGATGATGCTAGGCAAAATCAACAATAGCTGATACCTGCCTACTTCAAAAACGTCTCCTTTTGGCGAATCGTGCCATTATGTTGGCCCCGCATATAGGAAGTCAAGTTAAGGAATATTTGTGTTGGTCTTAGAAAAAGGACACAGCGTTTTTGTACTAAAATATAAATTATTCTGTCTACAGTTAAGACATTCACATGTGATACTAATTCTCTTCCTAAGATGAGCAACGTAAGTGACCTTGTGAATAAAATTATTTCAGTACTTATCTCCATCTGTCTTATTTTGCTTTAAGGTAGTAGAAAAAAATCTTGAATTGATGACTTACGAGTATCTTTATAACTGAGTGCAGGGCAACCATGTGGCCTTCTTTCCCCCGTGCGTTTGCCATTCAAATTTGTTTTGGAAAATCACAGTATACGGCAAGAATAATTGAAACCACCACATTAAGTTCTCTATAATAAATATGAAGTGTGTTCAGAAAAATAGCCAATTTTTTAAATAGTAAAGTAAAAGAATACAGTGTTGTATGATTAGGACCCGAAAAATTCATAAACAAGCACTTTTAGACATGTCATTCATTTGCATGTCCCTTGCTGAACTTTGCCTCCCTGACAGCTTTCCTGTAGGCCTGTCGGGTGTAAGCAAGATGCCCTGCTGCTGATGCATCCATTTGCAGATTATCAACGATGTCTTGCATCCATCTTCACTTCGTCTTCCATCCATCTTCGCCTTCGTCTTCCAAGGGCTATATTAGGACGAGAAGCCGTCTAAGGCGTGCTAGAGATAACCAAGCTCTTCTCTCGAGACTAGACGGCTGTTCGTCCTACTGAAGTTCGTGGTTCGAGTCCAAGGTAATTCTATTGTGATCTATTCTTTCTCTCATGTCTAAAAGTGGTTTAAGAATTTTTCGAGTTCCAATCATATAACACTCTGCTCTGTTATTTTACTGTACGAAAGATTCGTTGTTTCCTGTTTGTTTTAAATATCACGCCAACCGGTATAGAGGTCGCAGTGCGGCTACTGAGCTCACCTAACGGCAGGTCTTGACAACAAACTGCCATTTATCATGTTAGGCTATGAGCATTAGTCCTCGAGCTACATCCGTTGAAGTGAGCACGTACACAAGCTGTTCGTCTGATTAGTGATAACATGACAATGAAGGAGCTTGAAGAAAAACACGTGTGCGTGCGTGCGTGCGTGTATGCGCGTTAAATTTTGGTTCAAACTTGGTAAAAAAATTTTACACTGAGACATGGCAATTGCTTAACCAAGCATACGGGGAGGGTTGTATGAGCCGAACGCAGTGCTATAAGTGATTTAAGCGTTTTAAAGAAGGCAAAACCTCGGTAGGTGAAGAGCCCAGGCTTGGACGACATGCCACATCAACAGGTGACAACTATGTCGATTCGTGCTTTGATTCGTTTAAATCGTCGTTTAACTACTGTCAGAGAAATTGCTGGCGAAGTAGGCATGAGCATAGGATTTTTCTATCAAATTTTGACTTAAAAACTTCAGACGCGTCGTGTTTGTGCAGAATTAGTCCCCCAATTTTGCTGGCTGACGTTCTAAAAGGGAACCGTGCTGAAATCAGTCAGGAACTGCTTTGCAGTAGCAAATGGTCGTGGAAACGTTCTTAAGAACATCGCAATAAGAGATGAGACGTAGGTTTGTGGCATGATGTTGAAACCAGGATGAAATGTTCGCAATTGGTGGAGAAAGGATCTACTCAACAGAAAAAAAGCACGGATGAGCTGCTCAATTAGAATGTTGGTTGTGTGTGTCTGTGTATATGGTGGGGATGGGGAAGGGGAAGGGGGCGTGGGGGCGCGCGCAAAGTATAGACGACCAGAATCACAAATTAGCAACTTGTGGAATGGATTTTTGTTCAGGAATAAGTTACTAATTTAGCCGGAGGTAAATCGTTGCTTGTGAAAGCAAACCCCCACAGCTGAAACAAAAGCCGGTTAGAGATAGCAGTAACGACTATTTGTTCAGCCCTCGACATTAGCTCGTTCGAGGTCCCATTGCGGGTTGCTTTATTCAACAGCCGACGCGTGTATTCGTGATAGTAAACAGTCGCGATCATAAACAGACGGAAATAGAGAACAGTCGTTTATTTGTTCTAGCTTTTTTCGTCATTGTCTGCTGACCTGTAAAGCCGGGATTGTCAAAGAGAGAAGACGTAATAAGAGTGGGAGAAGGAGAAAGGAGAGAATAGATTTAAGGAGAAAGAAGAGAATGGATTTAAGGAGAAAGAAGAGAATGGATTTAAGGAGAAAGGAGAGAATGGATTTAAGGAGAAAGAAGAGAATGGATTTAAGGAGAAAGAAGAGAATGGATTTAAGGAGAAAGGAGAGAATGGATTTAAGGAGAAAGAAGAGAATGGATGTGTCGATATTTTAGAAATTATAAATATAAAATATAAAAAATACATATGAAATGAATTACATTACTGTGATTTATTATGTGCTGCCATGTTTGTAAGACCTGCTTCAAATGACTGTTTTATAAACTTAAAAATAAGTAAACAAACTGGCAGTATAACTGTACGGTAGTATAGCAGTAACACAGCCTGGCTTGTAAATTTGTAAGAAGTATTCTGTAGATACTTGAAACCGTCCAGACAATGATAACACTTTTGTTCCGCCTAGGATTGTGTGGTCGGAATCGGCCCGTTTGAGTCGTATTCGCGCTAATTTTGGCGGAAAAAGAGACGGAAAAACCAAGTACTGCCATTGACTCCAGCTTCAGAATACCTGACTTTGCCCTACCTCAAAAATCTAAGTAAGTACTAAGTAATATACATTTGCCATTACGTAGCGGTCAGAGGTGAATAACTCAAAATTGAGGAGTCAGAATCGAAGGCTTTGGTGTACTGACTCCCATAGTCCTGGCTCTAACGTTCCATGAGACTAGGTTTGTGATATTCTGTTCCATGACTCGACGTAGAGCAGGAAACAATACTGAGTGCCGTACAGTCGTACTTGCTACTGTAATAATTAATAGTTAAGGTTTTAGAGAGGAAAAAGAACGGTAATGACGGTCTACTTGACCTAGCACTTTTTATGTTAATCTCTCTATGAAATACATGGTACTCCAGTGAAGTACTAGCAATAATTGTTATTATTATTACTGTTCCTTTTATCATTACTATTATTATTTATTATTATTGCTTTATTATTGCTATAATTAGGGTTATTATTAGTCATAGTAGTAGTAGTAGTAGTAGTAGTAATAGTAGTAGTAGTATATCTTTAGTATCACTTATCACTTTTCCTCCATCCCCCTCTTATGCAAATGAAAATTTGGTCTCTGATGATGGGAAATATATAAATTTTCATGTTTTAGAATTCTCCACATACAAAAACTACACCATAGTCTTGACACATAATGTTACATAGCACATACTAATAAAAAGCAACACCCTAGTCTTGACGAAAAATGTTACTTAGCAAAAGTCAGTAAATAGTCTAGTCTAGTCTTATCTTCTAGCTCCCTGTAACTGCGAGCTGTTGATCTTCGAGCCAGATGCTGTGAAGGTTGAGCTACAGCATTACATCGGCGTGGGAGCGACTTTTGGCAGTTATTTTTTTTCCAGTCCCGGAGTGCAGTTAAAAAGCAGGAGGTATGCAATACTTCTTTAGCAGTCTCCACCACCATAGGGACTGTGGCGATCCCTGCCCCGTTAGCCAGGCTAGGCCTGTTACAGGGGGTACCAAAAGAGATGTGGGACAGGCTGTGGTTCGCTAACCCTGGCTATGAATCGCTGATACCTTAATCGGACAATGTATTAACCCCCATCAGTAAATAACAAAACAAAGCAAAGTTGGAGTGAGTAGCTCGAAAAAAATGTTTCTATACTTACCAGTAGTAAATACAGCTACCTTCTTCTAAAGCACTGAACTAGACCAGTTCCAAATTAGGACCAACATTCTTAAACGTAAAGAGGAAAAGCAACTTTATATATATATATGAGCAAAATTTAAATTATACTTGTTACAATAGTACAATTTCCTTTGACAGTCTGACTACTGGTCACCTGTTTCCAGCGAGTTTTCCCGTCTTTATCTATCGCTCCCACTACATTTTTATGTACATCAGGACATCTTGCTTCATTCTTGCTCTTTTTTTTTCCAGTGTGATACGTGTCATGTTTCAAAATTCAGAAATCTACACTACATCAGAATTTTCAACAAACAAAAAAAAGAAAGAAAAAAAAAAAGTTTTCTGAAAGTGACCCCTGGATATCTGGTCTTTCGTAATATACACGTTGTGTAGATTTTTTTTAAAAAAATGACTTTACACGGTACCTTCTGAAAGAGGACATAAAGCCGTATTCAGTAATTTGACTGGAATACCTTGTTGTCATTCATGCAGAAAGTTCTATATTGTTGCCTGCTAATCCCTGACCAAGGAAAACGCTTAATGCAGAAAGAGAAACGCCCGTAGAATATAGTCCACTTTAGAGGCAACATTTGTTATATATATAACCTTCTCTATGATGTTTCCTTTCAGAGCAATAATCCGGAACACGAATTAACACAAACAACGAGGAAATTAGCCTCCAGATCCGGGGGAAAACAAAAAGTTGTCTTCGTGGAAATAGCTGTAACTGTGAGGGTTGTAGGGCAGCGAAAAGACACGAATCCAAACCGGCTATCAACCTCACACGTGGGAGCGTGCGTGGCCGACAGCATGCTCACGAACTGTGCGAACCCGTCCCTCGTGATACATTGAACTGGGAGGTATAAGTTGTAGCTAATAGTTATACAGAAATACTTCTAAAAAGATTAAAAGTTCTACAATGTAACTTTTCTTGTTGTTAGACCATACCTTTTTTCTCCTTCTTCTGATACCATATCTTTTTCTCCTTCTTTAATATATCATACCTTTTTCTCCTTCTTGTGAGACCATACCTTTCTCTCCTTCTTCTTCTTAGACCATACCTTTTTCTCCTTCTTCTTCTTCTAATATTTTACCTTTTTCTCTTCTTCTTCTTTTTCTCCTTCTTCTTCTAAAACCATACCTTTTTCTCCTTCTTCTTCTGAGATCATACATTTTTCTCCTTCATATTCTTCTTCTTCTTAGACCATACCTATTTCTTCTTCTTCTTCTAAATCCATACCTTTTCCTCCTGCTTCTTCTTCTTCTTCTTCTTAGACCATATCTTTTTCTCCTTCTGCTTCTTCTTCTTCTCAGACCATACCTATTTCTCCTTCTTCTGCTTCTTCTTCTTCTTAGACCAAACCTTTTTCTCATTGTTCTTCTTCTTCTTAGACCATACCTTTTTCTCTTTCTTCTTCTTCTTCTAATACCATACCTTTTTCTACTTGTTCTTCTTCTTCCAAAGTCATACTTTTTTCTCCTTCTTCTTCTTCTTCTGATACCATAACTATTTCTCCTTCTTCTTCTAAAACCACATCTTTTTCTCCTTCTTCTATTCTTCTGATACCATATCTTTTTCTCCTTCTTCTTCTGATATCATACCCTTTTCTCCTTCTTTTTCTGATACCATATCTTTTTCTCCTTTTCGTGAGACCATACCTTTCTCTCCTTCTTCTTCTTAGACCATACCTTTTTCTCCTTCTTCTTCTTCTTAGACCATACCTTTTTCTCCTTCTTCTTCTTAGACCATACCTTTTTCTCCTTCTTCATCTTCTTCTTAGACCATACTTATTTCTCCTTCTTCTTTTTCTAAAACTAAACCTTTTTCTCTTTCTTCTTCTTTTTCTAAAACCATACCATTTTCTCCTTCTTCTTCTGAGATCATACCTTTTTCTCCTCCTTCTTCATCTTCTTAAACCATACCTTTTTCTCCTTCTTCTTCTTCTTAGACCATACCTTTTTCTCCTTCTTCTTCTTCTTAGACCACACTTTTTTCTCCTGCTTCTTCTTCTTCTAAAACTATACCTTTTTCTCCTTTTTCTTCTTCTTCTTTTTCTTCTTCTTCTTTTTCTAAAACCATACTTTTTTTCTTCTTCTTCTGGGACCATACCTTTTTCTCCTTCTTCTTCTTCTTAGACCATACCTTTTTCTCCTTCTTCTTCTTCTTCTTAGACCATATCTTTTTCTCCTTCATCTTTTCTTCTTAGACCATATCTTTTTCTCCTTCTTCTTCTTCTTAGACCATATTTTTTCTCCTTCTTCTTCTTCTTCTTAGACTATACCTTTTTCTCCTTCTTCTTCTTCTTCTTAGACCATATATTTTTCTCCTTCTTCTTATTATTATTAGACCATACCTTTTTCTCCTTCTTCTTCTTCTTAGACCATATCTTTTTCTCCTTGTTCTTCTTCTTCTTCTTAGACCATACCTTTTTCTCCTTCTTCTTCTTAGACCATATCTTTTTCTCCTTGTTCTTCTTCTTCTTCTTAGACCATATCTTTTTCTCCTTCTTCTTAGACCATATCTTTCTTCTTCTTCTTCTTAGACCATACTTTTTTCTCCTTCTTCTTCTTAGACCATACCTTTTTCTCCTTCTTCTTCTTAGACCATATCTTTTTCTCCTTGTTCTTCTTCTTCTGAGACCGTACCTTTTCTTCTTTCTTCTTCTGCTTCTTCTACTGAGACCATACCTTTTTCTCTTTCTTCTTCTTCTGAGACCATACCTTTTTCTCCTTCGTCTTCTTCTTCTTCAACCATACATTTTTCTTATTCTTCTTCTTCGACCATACCTTTTTCTCTTCTTCTTCTTCTTCTTCTTCGTCTTCTTCTTCTTCTTTATGACCTACCGTTCACTCAGAAACAAAGTTCAATACTTAATAATTATACTCCTTCCTACAACTACAAGCTTTCCCAATATCTATTTGATGTCGACTACATGCCTCCATGAATTATAAAACTTAAAGCTGCTCTTACAGACACCGAATACAATTAATTGTTTTCTGAATAGTCCCGAAAATTTTGCTTAGTAGATAGTCATTTATAATGTATGTAGTTACTTCTGTACTGAGTGAATGTTTAAGAGCGAAACGTAAATGTTATATTTTATTTTATGTCTCTCAGCTTCAATGTTAGTTATGTTTGTTATATGAACAGCATATTTGTAGAATGTCTGGAATAGAGTGAAAGATGTATGATAAAGGGCAGAATGTCAGACGGGCCTGCGTGCCCAATTCTTAACCCTTTTGAAATAAAGATCAATCAATCAATCAATCAATCAATCAACCATACATTTTTCTTATTCTTCTTCTTCGACCATACCTTTTTCTCCTTCTTCTTCTTCCGAGACCTCTGTTTCAGAGGTTCCCAAACTTTTCAGACCGAATGAGACCTTACGCCAGAAAAAAAAACCTGCTGAACCCTTCATGCAATTTTTGACACCAATATTAAAGACATTCAATAAAGACAAATAAATTTTTGAGTATTTTTGAACTCGATACCCCAGTAAATAATCAAATAAAAAAATATATGTTATACTCACTTACTTCTGTAAAAAAAACTCCACCTGCACGATGTAAAATTAAATAAGTATACATTTATTCATTCCTATTTGAAAAACCACAACTTAGCAATACTGTTTACCGATGCTCTTTTGTAATATGAAAAGCAAATAAAGAATATTTTAAATTGACTCCACGGAATCTGAGATAGCAATGGCGGAGTCCAAGCACTCCGTGGAACACACTTTGAAAAACCTCTGATCTGCTTTGCCATTTTGTACAGCACCGTGAAACATGCGCCATAATATCAGCTTAGATAACCGCCTTGAAACATGCGGTATAATATCAGCTTAGATAAACATGGGGTATAATATCAGCTTTGGTAACCGGGAAGATCATCCGTGTAACTTGTAGTGAATGAGCTTACTGAGAGGCAAAGAAACGTGTAGACCGATGAAGGTTTTGACCCATGGCTTCAGCGGAGGTAAATTACGCAAGCTTCTATCCAAAGCAAACCAATCTTCTTTATAGTAACAGACAAACCTCTCTCTTTTCTACCCGTCGGTAACTCGTTCTCACAGGAAGGTAGAATAACAGATCCTGGGGGACAATCGAAAAGCTGTCTAATGGCAAAAACCTTTAAAGAAATTCAATTCAATTCAAGTGCCGTGCTGCGTGGCGTAGGCGATCATTTCTCTCCACAATTCCTTCTCTTGAGACTTGATTATGAGATCCGCCAGTGACTTTCTTCCTAGCCACACTGATAGCCCATCTAGTCCATCTCTGTCTTCCTCTGTCTCTTCTTCTCTCAATTTTTCCAGTTGCCACAATGTGTTCCAATTTTCCTATTCTCAGAAAATCTACAAATCTCGCTTGTCTGCCTCTGATCTTTTCTGTAATTTGACTTTAAACTCCAGCCTCTCTTAAGACTTCTTCGTTGGTTTTCTTAGCTGTCCATGGTACCTTCAACATCCTTCTTATAAACCACATCTCCATGGCCTCCATTTCTCGCTGTACTCTCTTACTCATAGACCATGCTTCACACCCATAAAACAAAAGTGGCTCGACATAACATTTAAGTACTCGGAATCTTGTTTCCATTGATACGGATCTGTTGCACAAGATGTGTCTCACTGTCTGGAATGCTGACGTGGCCTGAGCACGTCTGCTTTTTATTTCGTTGTGACATTTCCCATCATCTGTTATAATCGTTCCTAAACACTTGAATCTATCATCTTGTTTCAGATTTGTGCCATCGATGGTAATGCTACATTTTGGTGGTATTTTTTTCTTTGAAATGACCATCATTTCAGTCTTCATTTTGTTCAGGCTGAGACCTTTGTTTTTACTTTCACGAACCACGATGTCCAGAAAGGAAAACCGTTATAACGATTTTCTTTGCGTGAAAACCTCTAGACTTCAATTCTTTGGTCGGTTCGTCAGCACCATAGAAGAAACAGATAAATACAGTTTTGTTGTACCACCCCCACCCCCCAAACTGCTGTTTACTGTTCCATGCCTGTGTACATGGAATTAGAAACATTTCTAAATGTATAAACTAGGACAAAAGTAGGAACAGCTTTATTACTTAACGAGTGTACTCGTTAAGTAATAAAGATTTTCCTACTTTTTTCCTAGTTTATACATTTTGATATCACAGCTTTACTGCAGTGGCTCCGTGTATAGTTATATACTCATACACTAATTATTGTGTTTAGAAACATTTCTATGGCAGCTTGGAACTAGTATCATGGTTCTGACATTGTTTTGTGCGTGCTCGTCGATCGCACTATGGACTTCAACTGATGTTCTCCAGTCTCTCGTGTAGTGTGACGGTCAGTTCATCCTCTCTTTCCCCTTTCGCCATTTTCTTCTGCTATACCTGTGTTATGAATCTTCTTGTGAAGATTTTCGCATGCTTCGAAGGTAACAGCAGCAAAAGAGCTGTATTTAAGTGACCAGATATCGATTTTTTACTTTTTTTTTTTGACGAGCTAAAGAAATTTGAAGGGGAGGGATTGATTGATTGATTGATCTTTATTTCAAAAGGGTTAAGAATTGGGCACGCAGGCCCGTCTGACATTCTGCCCTTTATCATACATCTTTCACTCTATTCCAGACATTCTATAAATTGTTCATTGTTCAGGGAGAGGAGAGGAAGGGGTGGGTGCTAAGAAGCTGTCCGATCTGGCAGTCAGCGACCCGTAGCTAACATTCTGGCATCAGGGTCGGCGAATTATAGACGGCCAAGACCCTGTCTAACCTTTCTGTTGGTACCCCCCAGTAACAAACCTAGCCTGCCTAATGGATGGCCATAATCCCCGAGGTGGTGGAGTCTGCTAAAGAAGAACTGCACACTCCCTGCTTATTACTTCCACTCATGGACTGAAAAAAAAGCTGCCGTAGTCCGATTCCAGGCCAGCACGATGATGTGCCTCGACACCTTCATTGCATCGTCTGCAAAAAAAATCAACCTCGCAGTTCCAGGGAGAAGAAAGAAAGAAAGAAAGAAAGAAAGAAAGAAAGAAAGAAAGAAAGAATATATCACGTGTTTCTAACTTCGAGCTGAATGTGTAGAACAACATGCAGGTTTCTTGGCTCTTGGCTCTAGGTCATCGGGCAGGTAATATTTCTACACCCCGTCGTATCCTTGCTGCTATGTAACCCTAATATTATCCTTCCTGTAGAAGTCCAAAGTTATTCTTGAAACGTTAATATAATCATTGCTGCGTTACTCTTTACTATTCATCTGTTTCTCTGTTCTCACGATTTCAAAATTTTAGCTTTCTTTAGGGTAATTCCTTATGGTGTCAGTGAAGGACCACCTCATCATGCACCTGCACCGAATCAGGAAAGGCTGGATACAAACAAAACAGCAGAAAAATAGACGGTATGGGAAAAGGGGTCTCAATTTCCCACCCAATTCATTTAAAGAGTTCCATATTTGTCTAAGGAGCTCCATGTTTGATTTATTATCAAACTGTCATCACCAGAAGCAAGATTATTCTGATGACGTTCAAATGTTCAAGATAAAAAGATGAAGATATATGTACTTTAGCGCAGCTCAGACGAATTAGTTTCAAAGATCCGGGGGCTATTGAAAGAGAGCAGTAAATTGCATCAGTTTCAGAACCTTTGACTTTCCAAGTGATCTCTTCATCCATTTCTGCGGATTTCTTTGTGTCTCCTTTGCAAGTTGTCTTTTATGTGCATTTTTTTTTACTTCCTAATAGTTATTTTAACAAATAATTATCAATTATTTTGTTAATTGATTATCATTCTTAAACCTAACTATTTCGGACAACTTAAACGTCATGAGAGTTTGGAGAAGACAGTCTCGGAAGGGTAGATAATGGCGGAAAAGAAAAAAATAGGAAGAGCAAGGTGAAGATGGCCACAAGATGTTGTTGATTTCCGAATGAAGGCATCAGCAGCAGGGCATCTTGCTTACAACTGAGAGAACTTCCCATCTTGCTTACAACTGAGAGACCTTCCCATCTTGTTTACAACTGAGAGACCTTTCCATCTTGCTTACAACTGAGAGACCTTCCCATCTTGCTTACAACTGAGAGACCTTCCCATCTTGCTTACAAATGAGAGACCGTCAAAAAAGCTGCTAGGGAGGCAAAGCTCCTCAAGGGACATGCACATGAGTGAATGAATGATTATCATTTATTTCTAATAGTTCTAATCTTTTCTTTTTAATGGTTGTTTGTCAGTTATTTTTAATAACTGATTCTCAGTTCGTTTATTTTATATATGCGATATATATATATATATATATATATATATATATATATATGCAGAGACCACTAACATGGAATGATATTTGAAAAATGGTACCCTTGAGACTCAGCTTCATCATCAGAGCTACTTATGACCTAATGCCTACAGGCTTTAACCTATACAAATGGGGTTTATCAGAAAACACAAAGTGCCCTCTCTGCAACGAAAGGCAAACATTGGAACATGTGCTGTCAGCATGCAGAGTATCATTAGGTCAATTACGCTACACCTGGCGGCACAACAAAGTGCTCCAGGAACTAGTAACCATTGTAGACAGGGCAAAAGATAAAGCAAATAACAGCAAAAGACTTGAGGTCCCACCTGAATACTTCATAGGCGCTGGTACAGCATTGAATATTGAAATCAAGGACATTCCCTTACCATCATTGCTAGACAGTGGAAATGACTGGGATGTGATAGCGGACCTACCAGGAAAAAGAGAATACCCGACTGCCATCAAGAACACAAGAATGCGACCGGACATTGTAGTGTACTCCATAGAAAAACATGAACTAATAATGATCGAGCTTACGGTTCCGTATGAAACAAGAATAGAGCAGCAACATGTATTCAAATGTGAGAAGTACAATGACCTGGTCAAGCAACTGAAGCAGGGGGCAGGAGTCAAGGCAAAAGTGATAACTGTAGAAGTGGGAGCGAGAGGATTCATTGCAACACCAGCATACGACCTATGTAAGCAACTGGGCATAAAGGGACAAGCAAGAGCAAGGGGATTAAAAGGCCTTTCGGAAACAGCAGAAAAGGCTTCATGCTGGCTGTGGAGTACGCGAAACAAGCATTGATAACATAAATTTCTTTTGCCACAACCAATACCAGTCCTCCGTAGCTAAATCGCTAACGACCACTTCAAAGTGCAGTGCCAACTCAATCCCGGGATGAAAAAAGCAACAACTCACAAGACCTCTGAGAGTTATGACCCAGAGGGGCCCACCACCCTTAGAGTGTCAGGATTTTAATAGGGCCGAAACACTTGTCTGAGGGGGGGGGGGGGGTTACTTCCTTTGATGATCTGAATTAGTTGTGTTGTTGTTCCGCTCTCTACATTAGAGAGTTTACTGCACACATGTATTACATATTACTCTGGATTTTATCCAGCGTAATGTAATGATATGAATCACATTTTCTTCTCACAATTACTCTAATTTTGCTTTATTTATTACATTAAAAAATACTAAATAGCTTGCAGGTTGTTCATACTTCGCTATCGTTACCTAAACCCCGGATTGGCAATGTATTTTAATCATTTGAAATTTCACCTTACACACTACATCACATACATTGTACAACTTTTGGGGGAACATTCACTCATTTGCATGTCCCTTGCGGAACTTTGCCTCCCTAACAGCTCTCCTGTAGGCCTCTCGGTTGTGAGCAAGATGGCCTGCTGCTGATGCGTCCATTTGCAGATCATCAACGATGTCTTGCACCCATCTTCGCCTTCGTCTTCCTCTCTTTCTTTTTCCCATTATGTACCAATTCAAGACGATTTTCTCTAGATTATCATGACGTTTACTGTGTCCAAAATATTTAAGTTTTCTCTGTTTAATCCTCTTTACTAGCCAGCCTTCTTCAATATTAAGTTCTTGTGGTATGGATATATTTGTTCTTTTTTTGTGTCCATGATATTTGAAGAACTCTTCTGTACCATTTACATTCAAAGGCATTTATGTGTTTCTCAGCTGTTTTGTTAAGTGTCCAGGTCTCACAGATATATGTTGCGATGGGAAAGATGCATGCCCTTAAAAATCTTATTTTGTAGTTCTGTCTGTTCGTCTCAACAGATTCTTTAGTTGTTTTACTTTTTGAAGAGCGATAGATGTCCTCCTTTTAATTTCCCTCACTGTTTCTCTATTATTAGTTAGCAGTGATCCAAGATATTCAAAACTCTCCACTTGGGGGAACAAAAGAAATTATATCACAAATTTTTAAAAGTTTACTTTTGATAAATAAACTGCGTCTGCCGCGATTTTTGTTCTGAAGTTCAGAAACACCATACACTGTAACTCGTGGAGTTACTTCCCCCTACCCATCTACCTCATAGATCACCTTCTGTACCAGCCGATACAGAATGTTTAGTAATTTTTAAAAAAAATTTTTTTTTGGGGGGGGGGTGGTGGGAAGTGCACTAAATGTTTGATAGACAGTCGTTGTGATGTTATCCCTTCTGATGCTGTCATTTTGTGATGTCTGCTTTCCCCCCCCCCCCCTTTTAGTGACGCTTCTGGTGAGAATTACTCGTATATTAGCCATATGCAATTCTGCCTGTAACAACATATCATCAATGTGTAAGAATACACATTTGTACCTGTAACAACATATCATCAATGTGTAAGAATACACATTTGTACCTGTAACAACATATCATCAATGTGTAAGAACACACGCTTTTACCTGTAACAACATATCATCAATGTGTAAGAACACACGCTTTTACCTGTAACAACATACCATCAATGTGTAAGAACACACGCTTTTACCTGTAACAACATACCATCAATGTGATATTCCAACTCTTGTCTCTTGTTCAGGCAGCAATTGAAGAAAGAAAGGAAGTAAAAGTAGCTTCTATAAGCACAGAGAAATAAATGGTTTTTTTTTAAAAAAAGCTTTTCTAAGAGTATCCTGAAAAAAAAAGCTTTTCTAAGAGTATCCTGAAAAAAAAAGCTTTTCTAAGAGTATCCTAAAAAAAAAGCTTGATCTAAAACAGAAATCAACCAGAAAACATCCCCTAAGGACAGCACTAAATGTGGTAAAGATACGCTGATTATTAAACAAGTTATTCTAGCATATTAAAAACATATTGATGAACCCATACTGAGGGGAAATCAAATGCTTAATTTTTTTTTAAAAAGTACTAACAACAAGAACAGATGTAAATAAACAGCACATAAAAGGAAAAACACATGATATAAACGAGGCAAGTAAGGAAGAACATAAAGTGTCTTTCAGTCAGTCTAAATTACGAAGGTGACACCAAATGACTGTGATAATGGTACTGAAGAAATATACAGGACTGGCTAATTACCCGGCGTTGTCCGGTGATTTATTTATCCGTCTACTATTAGACAGGAAACGGAATGAATTTTATCTATAGTGTAATATCGAAGTAAGTTTATTTACAGATATTTTAAAGTATAAGTACAGTATACAAATTATAAAGTAAATTCTTTTACAAATTCAGTATAATATTAATTTGTTTCAAAACTTGATTATAAACAACATTTTTAGTGTCATCTCCAGGAGCAAGAATAAATAAATTATTGGATGAACCCAAAATTGAACAAGGAATATAAAGTTATTCATGAGAGAAATATGTATTTTGGCGATCTAAAATCTATCTCTCTTCCTCTCTTCCCTTCTGTCCCTATCTCTCTCCTTCTCTCTCTCTCCCTATGCTTCTCTCCCTCTCTCTCTCCTTGACCCTCTCTCTCCCTTTCTCTCCTTGGCCCTCTCTCTCCCTCTCTCACCGTCTCCTTCTCTCTCTCCTCTCTCTCTCTAATTTGAAAAACTAATTTGAAAAAATAAGAAAAGGCACACTGTCACTAAGCAATGAAATCTACTATAGAATACAATAAAAAGCTAATATAAATATAAGGAAAAAAACAAACCTAAAATTTATTTTTACAAACATAATTAAAACAAAAAGAGACCATCAAAATTATGACTTGCCATGGGAGGCTACAAATGCTTCTCTTAGAACAGTACCGTTCTATTTCACGATTATCTCCCTTAGACCATTTTTCCTTCTTGAATTTAGTGAATAATACCTCTATCCCCTTCGTCCCACCCCCAGGGGCATTAGGGGTGTCATACCCCTACAGTACTTTTTTCCAGACTGTAAATCACATGTGTACCAAATGTGATTGAAATTGCTCCAGGCGTTCCAGAGTGATGTTGGAACATACATACATACATACATTTTTATATAAAGAGATTGTCATTTCGTAATCGAGATTTGTAAACGTAACAATGTATATACAATGTATATTAGAGGGCATGCCCAATGAGAGAGGTGTATGTGCGGGGGAGGGGAGGGAAGGGGTCCAGCCAGCGAATAGCTCTCCGATGCCTTAAGGGCTTTCATTGTTTCAGAGACATGCCCAGGGGTCTCTTGGCGGGGTGGGAAGAATGAATTCTCGAATTCACCAAACAAATAAGGACCTTTGGTAAGCTTCAAAAGTGAACATCCGAGTAGTATCTCGTGAAGTGGTTATAACCAACTCACAGACCTCTAGGAGTCAAGACCCAGAGCTCGCCCCTCCCCCACCCCCAATCTTAGAGCGTCCGAAGTTTAAAGGGCAGAAATTCTTGCTTGAGGAGAGAGGGTATTTCTTTGATGATGTGAGGAGTTATGTTGTTTTGCTCTCTCCAACAGAGTTTCCTGCCTAAAGAATAAATATTGACTACGTCACTGGACATTATGATGGCTCATGAGGGCTGTGAGAGCTTAAATGTCTTTGCTAGAGTGATGACATGGACAAATACTCTATCCAGCCTGTCCCTTGATGCACATTGTAAAAGATTTGGGTTAGCTTTCTGGGTAAAGCTCGGCTTGGTTCTCATGACGATGGAGTCTTGTCGAGGTAGTTTTATTTTTTTTTAGGTCCAGTTCAAATAATCCAACAAAACTACTGCAGTCCATTCTCAGTCTCACTACACCAGTCTTCCAGCTTCTCCACTGCTGTGCTTGTCAAGAAAACCCTGTGTACTATTACAGGAAGATGAAACAACAACACCAGAACTGCAGAAATTCAGCAATGACACAGTGTCCTACAACTGCCATATAATAGCTGTCACAGGTTTCGTAACTGATGAGAAGAGCTTGTCTTTATTATCATGAAGTAGGACTTTCAACACCTTTGAGGGAAGCAAAGAAAACCAGCACTGGATGACTATAGCCTGCCAGAACTTTACGTAAGCAACTGAGTATCAAACTGCCCAATGATCACCTTCTCTCAAGGATGATTCTGCTAACATTTGATGTGTATATTTGCCAGGAGTAACACCAGCTAGTCCTATGTGTCAAGGGTTCGATCTCTTTGCGTTTGCATCTCCTGTCTTCATGTATGAATGATCCTAATGTAACCCTCTCCGTTGGCAGAGTTTTTTTATCCTCTTCAGTCATATGCATGTCCTTTGCGGAACTTTGGCTCCCTAACAGCTCCTATGTAGGCCTCTCGGTTGTAAGCAAGATGCCCTGCTGCTGATGCACCCATTTGCAGATTATCAACGATGTCTTGCACTGTTCTCGGTGCTGAGAGAAAAAAAAATGGTGGATGCCTTACCTAGAGATATTATCTCAGTTTTATAAATGTTTGTGTTCTTTTCCTATCCAAAGTCGCTTTATTACTACTTTGAGAAGTAAATGTCATACTTTTTATTGCGTCTCAGTTGTCTTAATCTGACTGATTAACTGAGGTATGACTTTTCATGTTGAATTATTGAAAACCTGAGAGACCTGGGGTCCCGGGCTCTCTTGGCGCTCCACGTAGCCTACACTACGAATCTAATGTGCAATGGCACTTATTCCACGCAGCTACCGCTGCCATGACACATATATAACCGCGTTGCTGCAGCCCAAGATCAATCTACATGAAAGGATAATAACGAATCAAACGTGTTGCCCAGACAATATACATATAAATCACACAGTAAATCATGCACAAAAAAGTTCTTATTGATACGTAAATACAGAAACATACATCACAGCTTAGTGCACAACTAAATAATCTACACCACATGAGGTGGGAACGAGAAGAATATACGAAATACTCACGACAATCTAAGCACAACGAAACGCGGCGTCGCAGAGCCATTTTCTCCATCTACAATGTTTCTGTGTGTGTGTATGTATATATATATATATGTTCCAGCATAACTCTGGAACGCCTGGAGCAATTTCAACAAAACTTGGTACACATATGACTTACAATCTGGACAACAACAAAAAATACTGTGGGGTACGACACCCCTAGAACCCCTAGGGATGGGGATGAGAAGGGGGTGACATGTAAAAATAGTCGAAAACGACCGATATTAGTGTCAATTCATAATTCTCTGGACGGCTGAGATGAATAGTGACACTCCTGATGCAGTTTAAGTCCAAGTTCAGCCCCCATGTGGGGGTACGACACCTCTAGCACCCCTACGGGTGGGGTGGGAAGGGGGTGACACGTAAAAATAATCGAAAACGACCGATATCAGTGTTGAATTCATAGTTTTCGGGATCGCTGAGATGAATAGTGACACTCTCGATGCCGTTTAAGTCAAAGTTCAGCCCCCATCGACATTAACATGTCCAAAATGGTTGCGAGAGACGGCCATTCTTGCTCTAAAAATGAAGATGTTATACAAAATAAACAATCAATTACTTGCCATATTACTAGGCATAATCAATAATTCCGTAGCAGATGCCGTAGTAGATGCATAGTAGATACTCATGAGGTCGTCAATGTCCCACTAGAGTTCCTAAACTCATTTGATCCGGCTGGATTGCCACCACATCGCTTTTTATCTAAAGTAGGATATCCAATTATTTAACTACGGAACCTCGACCCGCCAAAGCTTTGCAACAGCACAAGGCCGTGTGTAAAGAAGATTTAAGGCAATGTAGTTGACGCGACTATCTTAACAGGAAAGGGAGAGGGTGAAACAGTTTTAATCCCACTGATACCATTCATTCCGACGGATCTCCCTTTTAACTTTAAGACATTCCACTTTCTAGTGAGACGCGTTCTTGATTACGATCAACAAGTCACAAGTGCAGTCTATTAAGTACTGCGGAGTGGATTTGAGATCACCATGTTTCTCCCACAGACAACTTTATGTTGCTTGGTCACCCAAAATTTTATCTATTCTTACCCTTAGAGGTGAAACTAAAAATGTTGTTTCTAATCACGTTTTGAGTTAAATTAATATTATGGTGAATTTGTAAAACACTTTACTTTATAATTTGTATACTGTACTTATACTTTTAAATAACTGTAGATAAAATTACTTCTGTTTTACACTATAGATAGAATTCATTCCTTTTTCCTGTCTTATAAGATTGGGATAAATAAAGATCCGGTCACCGCCGGTAATCAGCTAGTATATATATATACACATATATCCCCGAAATCGACTACCAACCACGTGGACCATAACGCTCTGGTCAAGGTCGTACACCCCTCGATCTAAGCGTGCATCGTCCACACTTGCTGTCTGCCTTTTTAATCTTCTGCATTTTGATGTTTTCATGATGAATGAAATTTTAGCTCTGTGTTAGATATTTTATACTTTCAACTGATATTTCTTTTTTTAGCGAAGGCTATGACAATAACATTTATCAAGCTTTTCTTTTTTTTTTTTTTTTTTGGGGGGGGGGGCTTATATCTTGAAGTTATTGCCCCAGATTTCGCGCCCTGTTGTAGCAGTTCTCAAACTTCTTGTCTGTGGGTGTCTGTATGTCCACATGTAAATGATACTTGGTTCTGGGTTTAATGAACGCAAGTTCCACCGCAGCTAAAGTTAAAGTTCATGTGGTTCACGAACATCGATGTTTAATGCTTACGTTATTATCAGAGATGTTTTTTTAGTGAGTTTGTGACGTTGCTGAAGCTGCACTATGCAAAATTTCCGGAGAAAAAAATATGTTTGATCCAGATTATAAGCTGGCAAAAGAGAGAAGAAAAAAAAGTCTGATCTGATGACCTCTCCATTACAAACTTTACCTCTCATTAGAACATATTAGCTTGCCCCCTCTACCTCCCAAATTTCACATATCCCGCCCACTTTATTCGATTCGCTGGTCCTTATCGTCAATTATTCTCAGTATCGATCTCATTAAAATTGATGTAGGTTTCTATGGAAAACTCAAGCTGTGTCTATTCAGACGTTTCCGGTATCAATTTTCTGCTTTCAGAATCGGTTTTGTGAAAAATGTATTTACATTCAGTGTGATGCCAGTCAATGTTCACACACACACAACACACATATATGTAGCCTAATATGTGTGTGTGCACGTTTACATGCAAAATATATAAGCAACAAAGAGCATTATGTCGATGGCTTGTAAAATATAGATTGTTTCGTGCTTCCAGGACAAATCGAAATATCAAATTCAGCATTAATCGAGGGTCGGTTCTCCAAACGAGATTGATTTTTTTTTTTAATCGTGAGGCGATGCGTCCTGCACAAGAAATTTGCTTTGATGTGTAACATTTAAAAGTAAAATACACAAAGACAATCCTAAATATTCACATCAGGACAATGCTCATAATTGTACATTTTATGTTAAAGCAATTATTTATTGATTACCTTCGTATACTCCATACAGCAGGTTTGCTTCCACAATTAGAATGCGCAAAATTAAACAAAATTGGGGGAGAAAACTTTGCGGTGACGGAGTAAACACCACCTAGACCATTAGACAAAACATCAGTTATGGCCCTTGTCCATTCCCACCTACATTGTTCATCTTTTGATATAAAATTCATAAAACAGTAATCTGTATTCGTAGAGGTCTCCCCCCCCCCCCTTTCCTTAACATCTTTCCCGAAACCAGACCTCCTGCCTTCCCGATCCCTTAAGTTTAAGCTGTTCAGCCCAATGAGTAATCTGGGATTGCTTGCAGGACTCCTGAAAGTTCAAAAGCACTCACGCCTCATCTTCCTTTGCCCCAAAGGAAGATGAGAATATTCTTAATTAACTATGGCTCCAGCCACTTACAGCTTAGAGGTTGCTTGGATGGGAGATCAACCAGTTGCCACGGCAACGGCAGATAGAAGAGAATAGAACATTTTCCGTAGGGAGGAATGTTTGTTCCTGGACTATTAGACCAATTTATATGAAATGTAAGATTAAGTCAATCACAGTGTGTGCAACCCGGGATCTGCTGGAATATCTGTGGTCTGAGTTCGCAGCCTGAAAACTTAGACATCACTTTAGCCACGTTTTCCACATCATATCGGCGCCGTATGCCACTGGCGACAGCACGATTATTCGCCCAGTGTGCTTTTCCATGCGAGAATAATAAGACTATCAAAAGCTATTTTTACATAGAAATTATCAACGCTGTTAAATTATTCGTTGGGTATAATTTACTTAGGAGATACATTTCAAACACTTTAACATAATTATCCACGAATTACTCGGACGACATGCAGAAACTCAATGTGCTCTCTCTTTTTTAATTAAAAAATTAGCTGGAATTCTATCAAAAACAAACAAACAAACAAACATACAAACAAACAGACATTTTAGCAAGTTATTTGAAAACCTACAGTTTGTTTCATCCCTTAAAATCATAACACATAGCTACAGTCACGTGTTGTTTAAAAACAGCAGAATGAGACCCTTCCATTTGTTTAGAAACAAAAATGTAATTTAAGCTTCTTTTCATATTTTATATGGTTATATTGTTTATGTTCACAGAGAATAGATGACGTAAACACTCGTACGTATGTTTGAACTCCTGTGGTGACCTGACAGAACCAGACCTGTATACAATGCCGACAGTCTATGGATCCCAATTTATCGTTGGTCGACATTTTAACGTAGATTGTGCACTCTTTCTCCTTAGAGGTTTGCTGTATCCCTGGAGTGTGCACTCTTTCTCCCAAGACGTTTGCTATATCCCTTGAATGTGCACTCTTTTTCCCCAGATGTTTGGTATATCCCTGGAGTGTACCCTCTTTCTCCCAAGAAGATTGGCATATCCATAGAGTGTGCACTCTTTCTCCCCAGAAGTTTGGTATACTCCTAGATTGTGCCCTCTTTCTCCCAAGAAGACTGGTATATTCCTGGTGTGTACATCTTTCTCCCCAGACGTTTGCTATATCCTTGGAGTGTGCCCTCTTTCTCCCAAGAAGATTAGTATATCCCTGGTGTGTACATCTTTCTCCCCAAACGTTTGCTGTATCTCTGGAGTGTACCCTCTTTCTCCCAAGAAGACTGGTATATTCCTGGAGTGTACATCATTCTCCCCAGAAGTTTGCTGTATCCCTGGAGTGTGCTCCCTTTCTCCCTAGAGGTTTGCTGTATCCCTGAAGTGTGCCCTCTTTCTCCCAAGAAATTTGCTGTATCCCTGGAGTGTATCCTCTTTCTTCCAAGAAGATTGCTATATTCCTGGAGCGTGCACTCTTTCTCCCAAGAAGTTTGGTATATCCCTGGAATGTGCACTCTTTTTCCCAAGACGTTTGCTATATCCCTGGAGTGTACCCTCTTTCTCCCAAGAAGATTGCTATATCCCTAGAGTGTGCCCTCTTTCTCATAAGAAGTTTAGTATATCCTTGGAGTATACCCTCCTTCCCCAAAGAAGTTTGCTATATCCCTTGAATGTGCACTTTTTCTCCCCAGATGTTTGGTATATCCCTGGAGTGTACTCTCTTTCTCCCAAGAAGATTAGTATATCCCTGGAGTGTGCACTCTTTCTCCTCAGATGTTTGCTGTATCCCTGTAGTGTGCACTCTTTCTCCCAAGAAGATTGGTATATCCCTGATGTGTACACCTTTCTCTCCAGACGTTTGCTGTATCCCTGGAATGTGCACTCTTTCTCCCCAGACATTTGCTGTATTCCTGGAGTATGTATTCTTTCTCCCAAGAAGTTTGCTGTATCCCTGGAGTGTGCCCTCTTTCTCAGAGGTTTGCTGTATCCCTGGAGTGTGCAATCTTTCTCCCCAGAAGTTTGCTGTATTCCTGGAGTGTGCCCTCTTTCTCCTAAGAAGTTTGCTGTATCCCTGGAGTGTACCCTCTTTCTCCCAAGAACTTTGCTGTATCCCTGTAGTGTACCCTCTTTCTCCCAAGAACTCTAGTATATCCCTGAAGTGTGCCCTCTTTCTCTTCAGAAATGTGGTATATCCCTGTAGTGTACCCTCTTTTTCCCAAGGATTTTGGTATATCCCTCGAGTGTGCCATCTTTCTCTTCAGAAGTGTGCTCTATCCCTAGAGTGTGCCTTCTCTCTCTCCAGAAGTTCACTGTATCCCTGCTTTGAAAAGCGGCTGCTTGGAGTTATCAGATTATTCCGTTCATTATGCACGAGTACGTATTATAGTTTTATTCTCTTACATTTATGCAGCAGTCTTTCATCTCCCCAATTCTCCCTTACATTTATGCAGCAGTCTTTCATCTCCCCAATTCTCCCTTACATTTATGCAGCAGTCTTTCAACTCTCCGCTGTAAATGTTTAGCATTTTGTCAACTCCTACTACTAACAAAATCACTAGTCGTGACCGAGCATTGCTGGTCAAAGAGACCGAATGACATCATGTCTTCTTTTTCTTTTCCTTCTTTCACTCAGACGTCGGTGCCAATCTCTCTCACAAATGCTGCATTTCGCTTCACGTTCTCGGCATCGCTGTAAAACGTCCTCTATAGGAGACTGAGGTCTGGCTAGGTCTTTTGCTTGAGTCCCTCCATCAAATAAAGAGATTGGACCACTTAAAGACTTGCCTTTGTTGCATTTCAACAATTTAACCTTCCTGTAACTGCAGACCTAGCTCTTGGTATCTGACCCCGGTAGGGAAGATCTTTAAAGCGGCACCAAGAAGGACAGGGAGTGTGCCACAGTGATTCTTTAATTTTTTTTAATGAATCTAAGAACCAAGCTTCTCAGTTAGATCCACTACAATGGAACTTACCGATTCTTAGCCCGTTGGTCTATGGAAGTTTACCTAAATCATTAAGAAAATTGAACAAAGCTTAATTACAAGCAAGAAGAAAGTAATAAATTCCATTTCTTACGAGGTGGTTGAGAAAAAACAAAAACAGAACTTTGACACAGCAACAGAAACGCAATGTAGGAAGACGAGCTGGAAAAAAACTACGATGGCAAGTGAATAAATAAGTCCCGTACAGACTGAAAACAAATAAAAGTAGCAGCACCAACCAATTGTCGTAAAATTAGAGCCAAAACAATTTTCCACCATGCCATGGTTGGTATAGATCGGAGATTAACAGCGACCGTTTTAATATGGCGAATGTGTTACATTTTGTGTACACGAAAAGAAAAGAGCGGAGAAAACAGGCAAAAAAGACGGTCCAAATTCGATACAAGCTAAAACTGTGCGTTATACCAAGCATTAAACACAGCGTACCATTCAGTACCCAAAGGAAACCATCAAGCTACAAGCACTCTAAGCATTTTACAAGCTTCCTAAATGAACGTTCTTGCCTTAGACGCGTAAATGTTATGACAGCAGAGGTCAACGATCTCTAGTCGATGCAAAGCAATAGCACCATAAATACCTGTTCCACAGAGACGTGAAGCAGTTCCCATTGTTGCGAAACTGTTACGTTGGTTTTCAGAGCACGGGCCGCTTGTTTACATGACCGAAATTGCGGACGCACCAACCTAAGAAAATTACAAATCCATCAGCGATGACAATCACAGACTCGTCAGAGACGAAATTTGCTTGTCATAATAAAACTCTATATATGGTGATTTCATGATTCGGTGACTAGACTTCTCGGTAACTTGATGTAGCGACACACAACGATTTTTTCCTTTTCTATACATTTCCTAACGTTTCAGAGAAAGAGAGAGAGCGAGAGAGAGAGTATATGTAGTAGTAGTAGTAGTAGTAGTAGTAGTAGTAGTTACATTTCATTAATGTGTCTGGAAACATAGATAGTACTGCTTACATGTCATGCTGCTACTGGAAACATAGATGATACTGCTTATATTTCATGCTGTTACTAGGAATGTAGGTGATACCTCTTATATTTCATGCTGTTACTGGGAATGTAGATGATACCTCTTATATTTCATGCTGTTACTGGGAATGTAGGTGATACCTCTTATATTTCATGCTGTTACTGGGAATGTAAGTGATACTTCTTATATTTCATGCTGTTACTGGGAATGTAGGTGATACCTCTTATATTTCACGCTGTTACTGGGAATGTAGGTGATACCTCTTATATTTCATGCTGTTACTGGGAATGTAGGTGATACTTCTTATATTTCATGCTGTTACTGGTTGGTTCAGAGTAATGCATGGCTAAAGCAGTCCAACAAACGACACTGCAGCCGTAACACAGTACTACTATTAAAATGTGACACGGTAACAATTTTACAAGATTTATTTCCTCCGTGTACCGTGTATTATTACAGTTTCTCTAACATGAGCACTAGGCTCAGAGACACCCAACATATGTTACAATGATATTCACTCTGTAACAGGACAACCCAGGTAACACTGAATCCACTACTCATCCATACACGACATGACCAGTTACATGTAAACCAACAACTCTACACCACAGTTAACACTTAACATGAATCCAAACACCACAGGATTCATCAGACACAGTTTATATGTTTAATGATGAGATCCCATTTGTACGATGAGTGTTGTAATGATGTAGAGTGTAAAACTTTATGGATACAATTACAAATGATCATCCAAAAAACATAAGTCCGGGCGACTAACATCGCCATGCGACTAGGTCAGACATTCAACCTTTATCCAAAAAACGTGGACAAATCGACACACAAATCTACATGACTACTACAACAACTTGTCTTAAGAAAAGCAATCCATCACTACAACAATTTAACTACAGAATCTCTATCCCTTCCTAGAATCAAACACACAACCTCTCGCTACAACATTCTGACCAAAAACTCCCCTCTCAACTCATTCACACCTCCCGCCTAACCTAAACCACGTGACTCAGAATTCTCTCGAAACACGAGATATTTTCTCCGTGCTTGGCATACAGTGATGAGTTATGGTCTACCAGACCACAACCACAGGGTTACACACAAAACAATCTGTACAGAATGTTATTCTGTTACAGAATATCTCCCCACCCCCTAAAGGTAGATATTTGGCCATCAAATATCTCCAACAAAAAATTACTAACTTTTACAGAAACCTCTCACTAAATGTGAGCTATAACAATCAATCAAAGCTGATTATGCAGCTACAAAAATTTCGTGCACGCACAATTTGTAAAAAAAAAATAATAAGTACGTTAAACCTTTGTGGTGCAAACATAAATATACATATATTTACAACATTTTAATAATGAGTTCTATGAACTTCAGCATCTATTTCTACTGCAATAGAATAGGACAGGAGCAAAGGATGAACTCCTTATTGGAAGAACACTACCTAACTAGTGTCTATTGTGCTTTTTTTAGAAATCCCTATAGATTTCGAACTATACAGTAGAATGAAGCGCAGTTAATATGTTGATCACCACACGTTCTATGAACTGTTTCCTGTCATCCAGTTCCAAGAGTGGGAACTTTTCCATAAGCGCTTTATGGAGATCTTTCATCGTGAACGTTTCTAAGTCCACGGTATCCATTATCTGCCCTATTGCCACAACGAGCTTACGATCGGAGACGTACAACTGATCAGTCTCCGTATCGCAATCAGCACTAGGTGAATTCTCGCCAGGGATATAATCTTCACTGTGAGGACAGTGTTCCTTCTGAGACTGATGGCAGATATCGGCTCTCTTCCGTTTCTTCCGCCTATGCCGAGGTCGCAGGTCATCCACCGACATAGGAACTGCTGAGGCGGACGCATCCACCTCCATATAGTGGTCTGAGGGTTGAGCCCTAGGGACCACTCTCTGCTGGGTTTCCTTCAGGTACCATGGTGGGAGCCTGGGAACAAAACGAGGAGGCGGCGGAAGAGAAAATCTCTGTCTAATGGGACGCGGCAAGTAAGATCTACAACGATCTTGCTGATACTGCCTCTGAAAGGTTCCACTAGACCACGATACATTAATGGCGACGTCCTGAACCATAGGACACGATGTATTAGTCGCCCTCTCTACTCTCTCTTTCTGCTGACAGGGACACGGCAAGTCAGTCTGCACAGAGCAATCTACTACAAGCGGGGGCTCTGCCTGTGAATAGGCCTCCACAACGCTCACTGACTTTACGTCACATGTCTCAGATCCTTGTGACTGGAACGTCCCTATCAAGAACGTGAACTGGTACTGGTATAGAAGTGGCACCCATGAAACTTGCTACCATTTTCTCCCGCGCACCCGGATGAAACAACATCTGAAAGTCCATGGTGCGGGGGTTAGCAAACCACCTCTGCAACTTGACGTCTGACATCTCCTGCCGACTGAGGAATGTATCCACCAAGGATCTATGGCCAGTCTTCACAGAGAAGTGTCCATTCGCCAGAAAATATCTCAACTTCTGCGTGGCGTAATGGACGGAATACGCTTCTCTCTCGAAAGTAGACCACTTAGTCTGAGAGAGCGACAGCTTCTGCGAAAGGAAATATAATGGCTCTTCAACTGAGAGTCCATCAGAAGTGGAAGCCATCTGCACCAAACAGGCTCCAACCGCAACATTGGAGGCATCTGTATACAATGTAAGTGGCTTATGCAAATCAGGATGCGAGAGAAGCGGTACCTTCGCAAGGCGATCCTTCAAAGACTCGAACGCCATTTGACAGACTGGAGACCATTTGAACCTATGACCCTTCTTGGTGAGGTCGACGATGGGAGCCACAATCTCCGAAAAATGGGAATGAAACGTCGATACTAACTACATGTCCCCAGAAAAGAGCGCACCTCCTTCACATTCAAAGGAGACGGCATTTCGGCAATGGCTCTGACTTTCTCAGGATCAGGAGATATGCCTGACTGGCTGATGACATACCCGAGATACTTTGTCTCAGAGGCCGCAAAGTGGCATTTTGATGGCTTTAGCTTGACCTTGTGTTCGCGCGATCGGTTGAATACCGCCTGAAGATCGCGAACATGGTCTTCGATCGTTCCATCAGTGAACACCAGTATATCGTCAATATAGGCTTGTGCAAACTTTCCTAAGCCTTGTAATACTGTGTCCATGAGTGCGACAAAGGTAGATGGTGCCCTTTTTAAACCAAAGCTCATGTAGTTGAACGGGAAACAACCGAGATGACAGCTAAAAGCTGACTTCTGCTGAGCGTCTTCGGACAAGGGAGTGCACCAAAAGCCACATCGAGCATCCAAAGTGCTGAAAAATTTCGCTTTTCCTATCGTGCTCAGGATATCCTCAATGCGTGGCAATGGATATGACAATGAACGGGTCACAGCACTGAGTGCACGGTAGTCGCAACAGAAACGATGGGTACCATCCTTCTTAGTCACCAAGACAACTGGTGATGACCACTCTGAGATCGTGCGGGAAATTATTCCGTCACGCAACATATTCTCGACGGCCTTCTCTATCACCTCTCTACTCGCCAACGGAGTGCGGTAGGGTTTCCTGGAGATTGTCGGATGATCGCTTGTATCAATCTCCATCTGCACTGTCGAGGTATGAGAAATCTCGGAATCCGTCAAAGCAAAGACATCCTTGTTCTGTGTCAACAACCTGGATACTATGTCCTTGTGCACATCAGGGCACTGAACTTGTCGAACGATAGTCTCAGAACGACTTTCAGTTGTTGACTCCTCAGTACCAGAATCTTGCTGGATAGAGTCAACTGACTCTGTGATTGGTGTCAATTTACCAAGAACACATCCACGCTTGAGCTCGATGTGTTTACTCGAATGATTGATTACTGTCAACACAGGATAGTGATTAGTGTGGAGCTCACATACTGAGTCTACCAGCTCTATCTCCGGTTGTGACAGTAAGAATGGTGTCTCAATAACCTGAACCACATAAGAATTTTCAGGGGGAAAATATGGTTGGGCTTTCAGTTTAAGAGGAATAAGTTTGACTGAACGTGGAGAAAGAAGAGAAGAACGCTGAACACGAAGAATAGAAGCAATGTGTGCATCTAACTCTAAAGGAATCTTCTTGTTATGTATGTTTAGTGTATCAGAATTGTAATCTATGACAGCACCAGAACGAGACAAAAAATCACGCCCCAGAATGGCGGAAAGGTTCATGTTGCGAACCACATAAAAGCAATGAGAAACAGGGACTCCAGCAATAAAGATAGGTAGGTAAACTCTGCCAAGTACTCTCATGGAAGCTGTAGCAACCGTTTGCAGAGTGATTCTAGCGGGCAAGAGCTTAGGAGCAGAACGTAAGGATCTGTATACAGAATCCTTGATAAGACAGACACTAGCTCCTGTGTCTAACAATGCTCTAATTCTACAAGTACCAACAAAAACAAGGACAGAAGTAGGAGTCGGGGGATTCGCAGCCACCGAGAGTAATGGTGTAGCATGCGAAAATGAGACTGACTGTTTGGCAGACCTAGATGGTGTAAAAATACGGTCGGACACATGGGAGCTATTCAAGCGCCGACTTGTCAGTTTCAAATGTGAACGATATTTTCGTACACTCTGCCTACAGAATCTGGCTATATGACCCTGCCTACAGAATCTGGCGATATGACCCTGCCTACAGAATCTGGCGATATGACCCTGCCTACAGAATCTGGCGATATGACCCTGCCTACAGAATCTGGCGATATGACCCTGCCTACAGAATCTGGCGATATGACCCTGCCTACAGAATCTGGCTATATGACCCTGCCTACAGAATCTGGCTATATGACCCTGCCTACAGAATCTGGCGATATGACCCTGCCTACAGAATCTGGCTATATGACCCTGCCTACAGAATCTGGCGATATGACCCTGCCTACAGAATCTGGCGATATGACCCTGCCTACAGAATCTGGCTATATGACTCTGCCTACAGAATCTGGCGATATGACCCTGCCTACAGAATCTGGCTATATGACTCTGCCTACAGAATCTGGCTATATGACTCTGCCTACAGAATCTGGCGATATGACCCTGCCTACAGAATCTGGCTATATGACTCTGCCTACAGAATCTGGCTATATGACCCTGCTTTCCACAATTGTAACACGATCTGGTTTAGCCCTCCTGGTATTAGACCTCTGGTGGTCTGTCCTACCTTCTTCGAAGTGTGAATGTGGGAGTCGAGAGTTCTCCTGATGAGAGACTAGCCGTACTCTCTGCGAATCCATACAAGGAGTCTCTCTATGTGTCGTCATTTCACTGGTCGGTCGAGAACCTGAAATAAAAGCCTGTCGGGAACTACAACAAAGATTCACCGACTTCATGAGATCATTTTCTTGTAAGGCTAACTCCACCGCCTGTGAAAATAGAAGAGGTTTATCTCTTAATAATCTCGCTTTTAATGCCCTAGAAAGTAGTGCATCTACAAACGACTGCACCATTTGCCTCTGCGCCAGCGGAGTTACCAATTCCGCCGCAGAGTAAGCAACTCTGGCTGCCTCACTGATGCGATCAGCCAGCGCTTGAATGGACTCTCCAGGAGACTGTCTAGTAGAGGCTAGCGTATGCCAGGCCTCCTGAGGAGTCTGCAGCACCCCATATCGTGCCAATAAAACAGATACGAACTCCTCCCATGTCTCTTGAATCTGGAGACGCTGTTTGACGAACTCTGCCAGCGAACCTGTGGTGCGTAAATACACCAAGTTCTTCTTACTAGGCACATCAGCATTCCGGATGTCCATGAGCTTATCAATCTCATCCAGTCATGGTTTCAGTTTTGCTGGGTCCCCGTCGAACTTTGCTACAGCTGACATGACGTGGGAAAACCTCAAGTTATTGCTGACTTGGGACAGGGTATCTTGCAATAACCCCAGCAAGTCTGACGTGGATGGAGCTGAAGCCATCGTGCGTCTATCTGTAGTGCACACTACTTATTGTCAGTATATAACACTTGAGTCAATACAATACAACCGTATAAGGTAATGTCAACAATTATTCAAAGCAATGGCATATCAATTATTCATTATCATGCACTAATGCCATCCAACTATTAAACATAGAAAAGAATTTCAATTAAATACAATACCACGAACTAACTAAACTAACTACTACTAAGTCCTAACTTAAATGGAAAGCAACAATAATTCTATGCACTGTCCCAAATATCATAACTAAATTAAATATTCAATAAAGTCCAACAATGACACTAGAGAAGAATGTCCTAAAATGTCTATTCCAAATATAACTGAAGCTAAAATGTCCTTGATCCTACACCACAAATAAAGAGCACATCCAACGACTGTCCATGTACAAGTGTCCACTTCTGTCTATCTGCCGAATAATCTCGTTTAAGCGAAATCTAGCAAAGTTCACCAAGTAGCGATATTCAGAATGTTCCCTCTTGCAGTAAAGCTAGAGACCCAAAGTAACTGCTGAAAATGCAGAAAACAGTTAATTTGACAACATGTTACCTCCCCTGTCTGGGTGGATCTTGTTGAGAAGTAACAAGGCTGTCTGAGTAGAGCTGGTTGAAATGTCGCTTGGAACAAACCGCTCTGATTCCTCACCGGATTCTAGTTCAGGCTCAGGCTCACTGGACTTGATTGCAGGCACAGGTAAGCGTCAGTAGCTGCACTGCCTAGGACCCAGGACTAGATGTGGCGCAAACTTTCTGGCAGGCTGGACATCATCGCCGCTTTGAACAACTTCTACTATAGCTATCTCTAACACTAGACAAAAATGCAACTCCTTAACCAAAACTTGAAAACCACTGACAAAACATACTACCAACACACAACTGTGGGCTACAAAATACGTGCATGAACTGGTCAACGTGTAAACAAACACACTGGACGTGACGAGTGGCCTGATTCGGCACCACTAAAGCAGTCCAACAAACGACACTGCAGCCGTAACACAGTACTACTATTAAAATGTGACACGGTAACAATTTTACAAGATTTATTTCCTCCGTGTACTGTGTATTATTACAGTTTCTCTAACATGAGCACTAGGCTCAAAGACACCCAACATATGTTACAATGATATTCACTCTGTAACAGGACAACCCAGGTAACACTGAATCCACTACTCATCCATATACGACATGACCAGTTACATGTAAATCAACAACTCTACACCATAGCTAACACTTAACATGAATCCAAACATCACAAGATTCATCAGACACAGTTTATATGTTTAATGATGAGATCCCATTTGTACGATGAGTGTTGTAATGATGTAGAGTGTAAAACTTGATGGATACAATTACAAATGATCATCCAAAAAACATAAGTCCGGGGGACTAACATCGCCATGGGACTAGGTCAGACATTCAACCTTTGTCCAAAAAACGTGGACAAATCGACACACAAATCTATATGACTACTACAACAACTTGTCTTAAGAAAAGCAATCCATCACTACAACAATTTAACTACAGAATCTCTATCCCTTCCTAGAATCAAACACACAACCTCTCGCTACAACATTCTGACCAAAAACTCCCCTCTCAACTCATTCACACCTCCCGCCTAACCTAAACCACGTGACTCAGAATTCTCTAGAAACACGAGATATTTTCTCCGTGCTTGGCATACAGTGATGAGTTGTGGTCTACCAGACCACAACCACAGGGTTACACACAAAACAATCTGTACAGAATGTTATTCTGTTACATGGCGCCTAACGATTGCAAGTTTCCTAACAGATACTTCGTAAGATCCAAACACACATGCTTCAGAAGACGTAAGCGGAGCTTCAAGAACAGTCATTTATCTAGTTTTTTAGATGAATCTTATAAATCTTATAGACGAATTTTATGTACCGGCCATGCAGGACATGGAGCTAATAAGATTACAGATATGCTGGCTAGTAATGCCTAAGTCAGAGGCAATGAAATTACAGATACACTGAGTAGTAATGCTTGAGCCAGAGATAATAAGATTGCAGACAGACTGGCTAGTAATGCTGAAATCGAAGATAATAAAATTGCAAACAGACTGGCTAGTAATACTGAAGTCGGAGATAATAAGATTGCAGACAGACTGGCTAGTAATGCTGAAGTCAGAGATAATAAGACTGCAGGCAGACTGGCTAGTAATGCTGAAGTTGAAGATAATAAGATTGCAGACAGACTGGCTAGTAATGCTGAAGTCGGAGATAATAAGATTGCAGACAGACTGGCTAATAATGCTGAAGTCGGAGATAATAAGATTGCAGACAGACTGGCTAATAATGCTGAAGTCGGAGATAATAAGATTGCAGACAGACTGGCTAATAATGCTGAAGTCGGAGATAATAAGATTGCAGACAGACTGGCTAATAATGCTGAAGTCAGATATAATAAAACATGCGGACCCGAGGCGTGAAGCATGGCTGGAGGACAGGAGCTTGGGGCAAAAACTTCGGGGCTTCTATCAGGATCTGGAGAGGACAGCGAACTTTTGCCATGTCGACAGGGATCAGGATCTGATGTGACCAACAACCTCGAATGCAGAAGAAGAAGAGATAATAAGATTACGGATGGACTGGCTAGTACTGCTGAAGACAGAGATAATAAGATTACAGATAGATTGGCTAGTAATGCTAGAGTCAGAGATAATAATATTGCAGATAGACTGGCTAGTAATGGTGAAGACGGTGATAATAAGATTGCAGATAGATTGGCTAGTAATGATTGAGTCAGAGGTTTTAAGATTGCAGATAGATTGGCTAGTAATGCTAGAGCCAGCGGTTTTAAGATTGCAGATAGATTGGCTAGTATGTATAAAATTGGAAAAAAGTAGGAGCAGCTTTATTACTCAACGATTACAAAGTTATGACGTTTCGGCGTGAGCCTTAATCATACAAAAACATACAGGACGAAGAAACAGAGAGAGGAGATAAAGTATAGATTCACATGTTAAAGTACTTAGCTGTAAATTGTAAGGTGTGGCTTGTCCGGCAGTGTGTGTCAGGAATGGATTTAGTAGAACATGGAGAATGTTTAAATAGAGACCTGTGATATGTGGTCGGTGGGTTGTAACTGGGGATGGTGGATGGGGAACCGGGGAGGGGAGAGAGAGTGATACAATATTGACCTAGCTAGGAGAAGTTGAAACAGATGATTGGGGAAGAGGAGTTGCAGAGTAATGCTGTGAGGAAGTTTGAAAAATAAGAAGGGGTGGACTTAGTTGAGAGGTACTATAATGATTGAAGAGAATGTTACGTGTAGCTAAACAGCGAGTTTAACCCATGTGGTTCCAGAGTCCCATAATTTTGAATGCAGCGGTTCTCAAGTGCCAGGCGGCTTGTGTCATCTGCGTGACATTGTTTGATGGCTGTTACCAGAAAATCAGATTTGCCTTTGTGGTTGGGGCCATTGAAATGATTTGGGACTGGTTTCGAAGCATGCTGGGCGATGTCGTACAGATGTTTTTGCATGCGGTCCCCTAATCTGAGGCCAGTCTCACCAATATATGTTATCCTGCATCTTTTGCAAACGATGACATATATCACATTTCGGGACTCGCATGTGAATCCCTCATGAAGAGTGAGGATAGTTTTGGGAAAGGTGATCGTTTTCGTTTCCCAGACTACCGGGCAGGTAACGCAGCGGGGGCGGTTACATTTTCTGGTGCCAACATATGTAAGGCTCTGCTTCAAGTGGCTATGGACGAGGATGTCCTTCAGGTTTGGCTCACGTTTGTATGCCAATAGGGGTGGATCAGAGAAAATGTCGCGAGTGTCGGAGTCGAGTTGGATTATCGGCAGATGACGATAAAGAATTTTCTTAACCATCTGACCGTGCAGGTGGAAAGACGATGTCTTACAGATTGGCTAGTAATGCTGAAGACAGAGATAATAAGATTGCAGATAGATTGGCTAGTAATGCTAGACCCAGAGATTGCAGATAGATTGGCTAGTAACGCTGAAGACAGAGATAATGAGATTGCAGATAGACTGGCTAGTAATGCTTGAGTCAGAGGTAATAAGATTGCAAGTAAACAGGCTAGAAGTGCTATATTTAACTGACATAATGACTCTAGATAAAGATGCTGTGTTGATGGTTTTATCTGTCGCGCTGCAGCATGATGTTGATATCAAAAGTGAAGACACTATATATGAATAGAATAAAACACTTGTCTGTGACAAAATGATCGAAAAGGACTGTCCACGTCCACTTACAGAACATACGAAGCAGTCTTGTAATCAATTTCTGACCGAGACAGCTAGCAAAGTTATTCATCGATATTTGCTAGAAAGGAGAAAGGAACAGACATGGGTGTCACGAATGCTATCGTGCTGATTCCTTGAACTAACTGCCACTAATAGCACATCTTTTTTTCCACGCCACATTTTCCATACATTAACGTTCGTGTGTCAGCCATTCCGAACGCACGATAACAAATTTAAAATAAAAACAACCTGGCAAATGCAACAAATCTTCCATATAGCAACCTGGTGCTTTATTTCTCGTTTCGTTCACAACTTCTCTCGTTCGGAAAACGATAAAAACGTAACTGAATGAGAAGGGAGAAAATAAACTTTGGTGCAGTGTCTTCTTCCTAGTGCGTCTGTGTGTCCTCATGCTCTGCCAGTTATCGTCTCTTGTCTCCAGCTTCCCTCCGTAATCACGCTCTATAGGGAATGATCATCCTCGTTTTGTACGGTCAGCTACTTTATTTTTCTTTACATAGTCAAGTTTTCCTTTTGTGTGTTTCAGACTCAGTGAGTGGTCTGTCAGGACCCTGCACTGTGCAACTCTGACAACTCATAAGAGTGATGTTTCTCTCTCTCTCTTTCTCTCTCTATCTCTCTCCCGTGCGTGTGTGCGTGTGTGTGTGTGTGTGTGTCAGTCCATGATTTTATTTACTCTATGTTGGAACAGTCTTTTTTTTAAGACGACGAAAACAACAGGCCGTGACCCGGTGGTACTGCAAACCAGGTCCACCCGTAATAAGACGTGGACCGTGCCCCCGGGCATTCAATGTGCAGGGCAGGCCCGGAACATCTCAACTTTGTTCAAAAATAACGACGCTTTTGTTTTAACAATCCTCTTCCTCTCCTCCGCCATTATTGTTTTGTGTTAAAAAAACATAAATACATACATTAATATATTCTCATTTTTCTAGTGCTTGTTATAATGCGTCTGTAATTTAAACACTTCCTACAAACTCTTAAGTGATACAACTTTCATACTGTAATTTTACTGGGTTTTAAAGACGATGTTGGTATCAGAACAGACGAATCAAAACTAGTCTAGACTTGTTCCCTCCCTTCACGTGACTCATCGCGAATAGTCTTCGGTACGAAGACTGGCAGTAATGAGTCTAGTTTCCTCCCTTCCTTGATGGCGCGTTCTCGTATGTTACTTTTCCATATGCATTTCACGTCAACCTCTCGCTCTTTTTTTTCCGTCCACATTTCGTTCCAGTATGGTCTTTAGCGTATTATTATGTCTTTCGATGTGAATACAGTTGATTTAAACAGTCACTCAGTCATTTGCATGCCCCTTGCGGAAATTTCCCTCCCTAACAGCTCTCCTGTAGGCCTCTCGGTTGTAAGCAAGGTGCCCAATTGCTGATGTACCCTTTTGCAGATTATCAACGATGTCTCCAGCCATCTTCGCCTTGGTCTTCCTCTCTTTCTTTTTCCCGTTATGTATCCTTCCAAGACGGTCTTCTCTAAATTCTCATGATGTTTAAACAGTAGCTATCGAAATACTCCCTTCACTGCTGGTGTTGTGCTAAGAAAACATCCAACAGCACAATGTTCGACTTGGCAGCAGATTTTGAAGCAGGTAGATGCTAGCTGTTGTAGATATTTTGAAGCAGGTAGATGTTAGCTGTTGTAGATATTCTGAAGCAGGTAGATGTTAGCTGATGTAGATATTTTGAAGCAGGTAGAAGTTGTAGATATTCTGAAACAGATAGATGTTAGCTGTTGCAGATATTTTCCTACATGATTTTTATGAACAGTGTCTTTCCTAACCGATTATTACCGATGTTGTATTTGCTTAATTGAGCACAGTAACAGCAAACAACGTTTAGTGTTGCAAGGCCCATAATCCTTGCTCCTCCGTCTTTTTTGTCTTAGTTTTTTTTAACCTTTATTTCCTCCTCATATGATACTGCGCCATTAATCATGGGAATGTCATTATTCATTCAATAAAAAGGCACTTACTCCAAACTTTTCAAAAGATCATAAGCTGTCAGAGCATCACATTCCTGGCAACGGAGAGATCCTGTAGTAACTATTGCTTCTGTAGAGAGATCTTGTAGTAACTATTGCTTCTGTAGAGAGATCTTGTAGTAAATAATGGTTCTGTAGAGAGATCTCGTAGTAACTATTGGTTCTGTAGAGAGATCTTATAGTAACTATTGGTTCTGTAGAGAGATCTTGTAGTAACTATTGCTTCTTTAGAGAGATCCAGTAGTAGTTATTGCTTCTGTAGAGAGATCTTGTAGTAACTATTGGTTCTGTAGAGAGATCTTCTTGGATAAAGTCGCCAAAGAAAGTGAACAGAAAGGCCTTACTTTGAACATCAAAAAGACAGAGACTATGGTTATATCTAAGAAACAGAATCCACCAGCATGCAGTATTAAATTAAACGGAACCATTCTGAAGCAGGTGCAGAAATTCAAATACCTTGGAGCAGTAATAACTTCAGATGGGAAATGCAAAACAGAAATTAGGAACAGAATAGGCCAAGCAAAGACTGCATTTCAGAGAATGAGAAACATATTAGCTAACACATCTTTATCAATGAATGTTAGAAAACGAGTCCTAAAATGCTACATTGAACCTATTTTGTTATATGGAAGTGAATCATGGACAATAGGCAAGTCTGCACAAAAATCATTGGAAGCAGCAGAAATGTGGTTTATTAGAAGAATGTTGCGAATCTCCTGGACAGCAAAAATAACTAATGAAGAATGTATGAGAAGAGCTGGAGAGACAAAAAACCTTGTCAGAAAGATAAGAGAGAGACAATGTACTTTCATAGGACATGCAATGAGAAGAGGGGGCATTGAAAATATTATAACAACAGGAAAAATAGAAGGAAGAAGATCAAGAGGAAGACCAAGAGAAATGATACTGGACAGTCTGACGGGATGGTGTGAGAGGAGATCACCAACTGAACTGATGGCCTGCATGAAGGATCGGGTACTCTGGAGAAGCATAATAGCCAACGCCAGTCGGCACGGCACCTGATGATGATGATGAGAGAGATATTGTAGTAACTATTGCTTCTGTAGAGAGATCCAGTAGTAGTTATTGCTTCTGTAGAGAAATCTTGTAGTAACTATTGCTTCTGTAGAGAGATCTTGTAGTAATTATTGGTTCTGTAGAGAGATCTTGTAGTAACTATTGCTTCTGTAGAGAGATCTTGTAGTAACTACTGGTTCTGTAGAGAGATCTTGTAGTAACTATTGCTTCTTTAGAGAGATCCAGTAGTAGTTATTGCTTCTGTAGAGAGATCTTGTAGTAACTATTGGTTCTGTAGAGATATCTTGTAGTAACTATTTCTTCTGCAGAGAGATCTTGTAGTAACTGTTGTTTCTGTAGACAGATCTTGTAGTAACTATTTCTTCTGTTACTTTTGCCATTATTACTACAGTACAAGGGTTGATTAATGAGTTTGCGGCATAAGGTACAAATACTAGAAACACACAGTTGAGCATTTGTAGATCAGGTTAATGTAAGATTAAACACCAAGTTTCAAGAAATTAACTACAACCAATTTTTTACAGGCTACTGAAGTGGTAAGGGATGGCAGAAATTGAGAAAATGGATAACATTTCTCATCGAGCAGTCATTCGCTACCTCTGCATCAAGGGCTTATCATCGAAGAAGATCCATGAGGATATGGTAGAGACTCTATAGGAGAGTGCCCCTTCTTACAGCAAAGTGAAGAAATGGGCAGCTCAATTCAAACAATAGATGGGGGAGTCTGGAAGATGATCCCCGTCCAGGAAGACCAAGAACAGTAACCACCGATGAAACCACCGGCAGAATCCATGACATGATAACGGAGGATCGACGACCAACTGAGCGGTACATTGCTACTGAATTCTCCCAGGAACGTGTTCATGCCATTATTCACAATGATCTTCAAATAACAAAGGTCTCTGCTCGATGGGTCCGAAACTTCTTGGAGCTGATCACAAACGACAGCGTTTCACCATGTCAAGAGACAATCTTGGTCATTTTTCTGCAGATCCTGAAGTTTCTTCAGCAATTTGTGACTATGAATGAGACTTGGGTTCATCATTTTCAACTAGAAATAAAAGAACAATCAAAGCAGTGGAAACATCATGGATCTCCACCTCCAAAGAAAGCAAGGGTGGTTCTGTCTGCAGGCAAAGTAATGGCTTCCATCTTTTGGGATTCAAAAGGTGTGCTATTGGTAGACTACCTTCAAAAGGGCAGAACGGTCACCGGGGCCTATTATGCTAATCTTGTGAAGCAACTGTGGGTCAGACTGAAGGAAAAGGGTCGAAGCTTTTTTGACGAGAGGAGTCATCTTTCAGCAAGACAATGCTCCAGTTCATAAGTCGGCGGTGGCAATGGCTGCCATTCATGAATGCGGCTTCCGGCTTCTTGAACATCCTCCTTATTCCCCAGATTTGGCCCATTCGGACAATCTCCTGTTTACCAAACTCAAAAAGGGCTCAGTGGTCGGAAATTTTGCTTCAGATGATGACGTCATTCATACTACAGACCACTTTCTACTGGCACAAGATGCTGACTTTTACAAAGAAAGTATTCGTATGCTCCAGGATCGCTGGACTAAATGCATAAACTTGCAAGGGGACTATGTTGAGAAATTACCACAAAAAAAAAGTTGTCCACAAATAATCAGTTGTACCTTATGCCGAGAACTTATCAATCAACTCTCGTATACTACCAATGTTGTATTTGCGTAATTGAACACAGTAACAGCAAACAACTGTACAGTAACTGCTGTTATTACTGCAAAAGCTATTACCTTTCCTTACTTTTACCGTTATTTCTTTTCTATAATATCTTTTCTAAGTATATACCTTCATAGTTTCATGGTACACGCCATAACTGCCATGATATCATTCATTGTTTGTATGTTTGTTCGTGCATTTGGTTTCGGATACGTAGTTAGTCTCGTGACGATGTCGCTTATACCCGAAGCAGGCATGTGAAAACAACAGCGGTAGACCCTAAGTGTGCCTAGTACGGCACCAGTTGAAGCAGGATAGGATGCCTATGTCTTGACACGATACAAGGCAAGCTATGGAACATGTATTCACGACAAAGTCTCCAATTTATAGTTTCCAAGAACCAAGAAAGCTTTAATATGAGAATTAGATGTGGATGACGAGATAAGGGATGAATTAAGTCAAGAAAATCTGACAATACCAACAGCAACAACAACAACAACGACAACAACAACAACAACAAACTACAAAGTGCCAAGTGTCCCGACAAGGCAATTATCCCGCCATAGAAACAAAATGTGACTCAAGACATACTTACAGATTTCAATTCAAATAACCACACTGTTCCAACCACTTGAATCAATATCTCAAAAATATTATAACATTGCCGTCCTGAGTCCTACACTAAACAGTAGGAGAACCTCTCCTGATACCCCAAAACTCAAAAAAGCTGGTAAGTAACATGATCCAACCCTCCTACACAAAACTATGTCCAGTGGCAACTGTTCTTCTCCTACAACCAACTATGACAATACATGATTTTATTTATCAATCATGTCTAGAAAAACTCTAACTCAACTACCAACAATTTCTGAATCCTATGTCTGAGCCATCTCTGTCTGAATTCTGTCTGAGCCCTCTCTGTCTGAATTTTGTCTGAGCCCTCTCTGTCTGAATTCTATCTGACCCATCTCTGTCTGAATTTTGTCTGAGTCCTCTCTGTCTGAATTCTGTCTGAGCCATATCTGTCTGAATTCTGTCTGAGCCCTCTCTGTCTGAATTCTGTCTGACCTATCTCTGTCTGAATTCTGCCTGCGCCCTCTCTGTCTGAGCTTCTCCAATGTTTTCCCATCTTTCCGTTTTTATATTTCCCGGTTCCGCTGTGAAATCTCGGAACTTCGTCGTTTCCAACATGTGCCAACTACAACGCACGCTGTTAGGCTCTAGAAACTTCAATCTACCTTTCTCATGATACTCAGACTTTCAATGTTGTACTAGTTCACCCTAACTTACTCAGGATTCATGAACATTACTGAAAGTTCTCCAAATATTGGTAATTCTCCATCTTACTGAAACAAAGCCGTTATCTCCCTAGTGCTATACTGGCAAACGCTATATAAAATGTCATTCTGCCAACCTGTGAGGCACCATTTCATAACGGACAGACGTTGTCGAGGAAGGTTCAGTGTGTTCTGTGGGCTGGCAGATTTTAATCTGTTAATCATTAAACATGTCTAACAGAACTTTACGATTTACGCTTTTATTTAGCGTATATTTCCAATATATAATATGTATGATTATAAAAACAAGAAGAAGAATGTTACGAATCCCCTGGACAGCAAAAATAACTAATGAAGAATGTATGAGAAGAGCTGGAGAGACAAAAAAACCTTGTCAAAAAGATAAGAGAGAGACAATGTACTTTCATAGGACATGCAATGAGAAGAGGGGGCATTGAAAATATTATAACAGGAAAAATAGAAGGAAGAAGATCAGGAGGAAGACCAAGAGAAATGATACTGGACAGTCTGGCGGGATGGTGTGAGAGGAGATCACCAACTGAACTGATGGCCTGCATGAAGGATCGTGTACTCTGGAGAAGCATAATAGCCAACGCCAGTCGGCACGGCACATGATGATGATGATGATAAAAAAAAAAAGAAAAGAAAAAGTATGCTTTACAAACCGCACCACCATGCTATCGACACACTGTAGTTTACACTTTTCTCTTCTCTGTTAGAAACATATTTCTCACTCAAGCCTGTTTAACTGCTTCTTTGTTTCCATTTCTCTTGTTTCAAACCATTCATTCATTCATTCATTTGTGTGTCCCTTGGGGAACTTTGCCTCCCTAACAGCACTCCTGTAGGCCTTTCGGCTGTAAGCAAGATGGCCTGCTGCTGTTCAAAAAAAAAGAAACGCAACAAATACGATGTTGTGATTTAAACTGAAGTTTGCTGATCAGACGAAGGCACATTGCCTGAAACATTCACTTAGATATCAACTTCACACACTGACCTGAATTGTACTCAGCAGATGATTCATGAGCACAGAAAAGCGACACTGGTCAAAACACCATTGTTTACAATAACTCATGACAGGTTCACGAGAATCCCGTGAAATTTACTGAACACAAAACTCACTGGCCATGTTATTGAATGGGCACTAACACCATATCCCTATGTGCTTCTAAGGCATGACAGGATTACCTTTACCTTTTTACTTTATAAAAGATTGACACTCCTCGAATCAATTCATTTGAAAATTCAATGCCTAAGTATGGCTCATCTCACTACAGAACAACGACTCATCATCATTGGACGTTTGTCGATTGGACAGTCACAAAGTGTAGTGGCCATTCAATTTAATTTGGTTAGAAACACCATTAGTCGCCTTTGGAGACTATTTCAAGAAACTGGCTCAGTTGCAGACCGACCACGCAATGGAAGACCCTGCCGAAGACCGCTTCATACGGCTGCGTCACCTCGGGAATCGATTGCATCTGCGTCCTCTACAGTCCAGTCAATGACAGCAGCTCGTCGAATTTCAGACCAAACAGTCAGGAACCGGCTGCACGACGATAGTCTTTGCGATAGAGGAACCCTACAGAGGTCCTGTTCTTACGGACCGGCATCGCCAGAACCGACTGCAGTGGGCGAACCAGCATCGTCAATGGACCGTTGCGAATTATTGGAGAAGGGTTTGGTTTAATGATGAATCAGTCTTTCAGCTCCAGCGACACGATAGACGGAGAAGAGTTCACCGCAGAGTCCATGAGCGCCACGCCCAGAATTGCTTGGATGAGGCTCCTCCACATGGTGGTGGAGGTGTGCTGGTGTGGGGGATGATCAACTTCATGTGAAGAAGTTACCTGGTGCACACTGAAGGATGGCTGAATGCCCAACGATACGTCGCTGAAATTCTTCGTCCTCACGTCCTTCCACTTTTGGCTGCACCAGGGTCGATTTTTCAGCAGGATAACGCTCGACCTCAAGTGGCACAACTCACCACCCAGTTCCTCGCTGACAAAAAACGTCCAGACTATTCCGTGGCTATCCATGTCATCAGATATGACCCCAAAAGAACACTTATGGGATAAACTCAACAGACAGATCCACCAGCGAGACGTGGCGCCAACCAATCTCCGACAGTCGTCTCTCCTGCACTGCAGGAAGAGTGGGCAGCCATCCTACAACAACAGATCCAACGGCTAATCAGACACATGTCAAGGAGATGTCGTTCTCTGATACAGGCCAGAGGAGGCCATACACCTTATTGAAACCGAAGCCTCAGTCACAAAGAATAAAAGTCCAAACCAAATTTAATGAACACAATTTCATTGTTAAAGACTTAAAGATTCTTCATGCCAAGATTGAAACATTAATTCCATAAAATAAAAGTTTGATACAAGTTTGAAATTTGGTGTCCATTAAGACTATAGTAGTGTTGAGTTCTTTTGTGCTCTTGACGAACACAGAAGTAACAACAGAAATACTACTCTTACTATTTAGCAGGATTTGGAAAGAAGTGAAGGTCCCAGAGGACTGGATGGAGGCCCATCTTATAAAACTCCCTAAGAAAGGAGATCTATTAGAATCTAAGAACTATAGAGGCATCTCCCTGCTCTCATTACCCAGCAAGATCATCAGCAGGATTTTGCTAAATAGAATTAAAACATCAGTAGATAGTAAACTAAGAGAAAAGCAAGCAGGTTTCAGGCAAGGAAGATATGTACTGACCACACTGCTACTGTAAGGAGTGGGAAAAAAAGCAAGCCGGACCCGGTCTCCTTCATTTTAACCTTTACGTTGGGTATCTGGGTGAGACGTTAGAAGGTCCATCAAGCTGTCGATCATGTATGCTTGTGCAAAATTCACTTAGCCTTCCGCAAGATGCCTGAATATCATCAGCCGAGCTGCCTTACACCCACATGGGAGCACATTTGTTGTGAAACATGAGGATGTGCCAAGAATAAACATGTCCTGTTCTAGTGGAGTCAGCCTGTTAAACCTAGCAGCCAGATCTAGCAATGTTTCATCTCTTCTTAGTCAGATTAGATCTTTCCAGACAAGTGCTGTACAAAGAGATATTGATCAGGCAGCAAAATATATAGGGGCAGGAGCTGCAACTGTTGGTGTTGCTGGTTCAGGTGCTGGAATTGGGAGCGTTTTTGGCAGTTTGGTCATTGGTTACGCTCGCAACCCTGGCCTGAAGGGACAGCTGTTCTCATTTGCCATCTTGGGATTTGCCTTGTCCGAGGCCACGGGTCTGTTCTGTTTGATGATGGCCTTCCTGCTACTGTTTGCCTTCTAATCAGGAACGCAGTCACCCACGTAGATAGACATTAAACATCATGTAGTGGTTGAAAACAGGCTGTTTGAGCTGTGATGTTGAAGCTGCGCAGACCAAGCAAAACTGTTCATGTATCTTGTATATGCAGAGTAATCTTGTGTAGAGGTGTCTGAAGAATGGCTACTCCAGTTACAGACAGGACTTGTTGTGAATGGTTCTGTCAGTGCTCTAGTGTCTTACTAGTTAAATTATGTGATAGGAAACGAGAAAGAAACTTGGCTAAACAGTTGTTAGTGTGGATTTAGTGTTGTAAGATAGTCATGCAGGTAGAGAAATAATGCTTTCTTACATACGACAGTTTTGTCATTTCTAAATAAGTTTACACATAAGACTTGAGTGTATACAGCAGTGAAACTTGTATGAATGCCATCATCATCATCATCATGTGCCGTGCCGACTGGCGTTGGCTATTATGCTTCTCCAGAGTACCCGATCCTTCATGCAGGCCATCAGCTCAGTTGGTGATCTCCTCTCACACCATCCCGTCAGACTGTCCAGTATCATTTCTCTTGGTCTTCCTCTTGATCTTGTTCCTTCTATTTTTCCTGTTGTTATAATATTTTCAATGCCCCCTCTTCTCATTGCATGTCCTATGAAAGTACATTGTCTCTCTCTTATCTTTTTGACAAGGTTTTTTGTCTCTCCAGCTCTTCTTATACATTCTTCATTAGTTATTTTTGCTGTCCAGGGGATTCGCAACATTCTTCTAATAAACCACATTTCTGCTGCTTCCAATGATTTTTGTGCAGACTTGCCTATTGTCCATGATTCACTTCCATATAACAAGATAGGTTCAATATAGCATTTTAGGACTCGTTTTCTAACATTCATTGATAAGGATGTGTTGGTTAATATGTTTCTCATTCTCTAAAATGCAGTCTTTGCTTGGCCTATTCTGTTCCTAATTTCTGTTCTGCATTTCCCATCTGAAGTTATTACTGCTCCAAGGTATTTCAATTTCTGCACCTGCTTTAGAATAGTTCCGTTTAATTTAATACTGCATGCTGGTGGATTCTGTTTCTTAGATATAACCATAGTCTCTGTCTTTTTGATGTTCAAAGTAAGGCCTTTCTGTTCACTTTCTTTGGCGACTTTATCCAAGAGATTTTGCAGGTCTTGTTGGTTCTCAGCTATCAGTACTGTGTCGTCAGCATACCGAAGGTTGTTAATATTGTATCCTCCAATTTTTATGCCTGGTTCTGTGATGATTGTTCTTTGCTATGCAGAGAAAAAAGGTCTGGAGATAGTACACATCCTTGCCGCACCCCTTGTTTTATAGGTTGATATTTTCCAATTCTATTTTCAACTCGAACTGCTGTTTCTTGCTGCCAGTATAGATGTTTTACAATCCTCAGGTCTTTGCCGTCTATATTGATGTCTTCAAGCATTTTAATAATTTCATTATGTTTCACTTTGTCAAATGCCTTGGTGTAATCAATGAAGCATAAGTAGAGATCTTTCTGTACTTCTAAAGCTCTTTCTGTTAGTGTTCGTAAAGCATAAATGGCATTGTGTGTTCCCTTTCCTTCAACAAATCCAAACTGTTCATCTGCTATTTCCATTTTTATCTTTTTCCTTGTTCTTCTCATAATTATTCTCAGAAGTGGCTTCGTTATGTGACATGAGAGGCTGATAGTCCGGTGGTCGTCACATTCCTTTGCACCTGGTTTCTTTGGTAGTGCTATAAACGTGGATTTAATCAGATCACTGGGAATATAACCACTGTTGTAAATATGAATGCCATATTATAGATTTATAATATGGATTTTTTTGGATGTTGTTAACATGTAGCAACAATATCTAACTTAGTATTGTATTGGTCTTTATTTAGTTTTATTTAAAAGTTATAAAATTCTGTTATAGCCACTTCTGTTTGTAGCCAGTTTTTTGTTGTTGGATTGGAATAATGTGATTGTTGTACAGAATCTTTTGTAGCAATCTTTTTTTTTTTGTAGAAATGGGGTTGTTTAAGAATAAAAAGAAAATCTTTTAAAAAAAAAAAAAAGGTTGCTACAAAAGATTCTGTACAACAATCACATTATTCCAATCCAACAACAAAAAACTGGCTACAAACAGAAGTGGCTATAACAGAATTTTATAACTTTTATATAAAACTAAATAAAGACCAATACAATACTAAGTTAGATATTGTTGCTACATGTTAACAACATCCAAAAAAAAAAATCCATATTATAAATCTATAATATGGCATTCATACAAGTTTCACTGCTGTATACACTCAAGTCTTATGTGTAAACTTATTTAGAAATGACAAAGCTGTCGTATGTAAGAAAGCATTATTTCTCTACCTGCATGACTATCTTACAACACTAGATCCACACTAACAACTGTTTAGCCAAGTTTCTTTCTCGTTTCCTATCACATAATTTAACTAGTAAGACACTAGAGCACTGACAGAACCATTCACAACAAGTCCTGTCTGTAACTGGAGTAGCCATTCTTCAGACACCTCTACACAAGATTACTCTGCATATACAAGATACATGAACAGTTTTGCTTGGTCTGCGCAGCTTCAACATCACAGCTCAAACAGCCTGTTTTCAACCACTACATGATGTTTAATGTCTATCTACGTGGGTGACTGCGTTCCTGATTAGAAGGCAAACAGTAGCAGGAAGGCCATCATCAAACAGAACAGACCCGTGGCCTCGGACAAGGCAAATCCCAAGATGGCAAATGAGAACAGCTGTCCCTTCAGGCCAGGGTTGCGAGCGTAACCAATGACCAAACTGCCAAAAACGCTCCCAATTCCAGCACCTGGACCAGCAACACCAACAGTTGCAGCTCCTGCCCCTATATATTTTGCTGCCTGATCAATATCTCTTTGTACAGCACTTGTCTGGAAAGATCTAATCTGACTAAGAAGAGATGAAACATTGCTAGATCTGGCCGCTAGGTTTAACAGGCTGACTCCACTAGAACAGGACATGTTTATTCTTGGCACATCCTCATGTTTCACAACAAATGTGCTCCCAAGTGGGTGTAGGGCAGCTCGGCTGATGATATTCAGGCATCTTGCGGAAGGCTGAGTGAATTTTGCACAAGCATACATGATCGACAGCTTGATGGACCTTCTAACTTCTCACCCAAATACCCAACGTAAAGGTTAAAATGAAGGAGACCGGGTCCGGCTTGCTTTTTTTCCCACTCCTTACACTACAATGCAAACAATAGTAGAACAGTTAATGGAGTGGATGTCTTCACTGTTATTACATTCATTGATTACGAGAAGGCATTCGATAGTTTAGATTGGAGAAAGCTATGGAAACTACTGGAATGCTATGGTATCCCAACCAAGATAACAAAGCTTATAAAGACTGTATATGTAGGAACAACTTGTAGAATCGTTCATAGAGGAACTCTCACAGAAAGTTTTAAAGTGGAAACAGGTGTGTGGCAAGGATGTTTGCTATCACCATTCCTATTTCTTCTACCAATTGACTAGATCATGAAAACTACCACACACAGATAGAAATGGGATACAATGGACATTGTGGAACAAACTGGAAGATCTTGACTTTTACAGATGATGTGGCACTTCTGGCACACATCCACACACAAATGCAAGAGAAACTTAAGATCTTAAGCAAGAATTCAGCTAAACTGGGACTATATATTAACAGACAAAAAAAAAATAATGAAAAGTAATACTGGTAATGGTAATCGAGGGAGTGTCAATTGACGAAGTAGAGTATTTCACATATTTAGGCAGCATAGTGGATAAATATGGGGGAACAGAAACGGATGTTAAAGCTAGAATAACCAAGGCCAGGACAGTATTTACCCAACTTAACAAAATATGGTCATCTAAGAACATCAAAACAAGAACCAAACTTAGGCTTTTTAATACAAACATAAAGACTGTCAGGCTATATTGTTCAGAGACATGGGTTATGACCAAGACAATACAACAGAGGATACAACACTCATGAACTACTGCTTGAGGAGGATTTTAAACATTAAATGGCAGGACAAGATCAGGAACGAGGAGGTCTGGGAAAGAGCAGGGCATGAAACCTATGAACCTACAAATCATGCCTAGGAAATGAAGGTGGATTGGCCACACTCTGAGGAAACCTAACACCAGCATAGAAAGACAGGCACTGACATGGAATCCCGAAGGAAATAGAAAACGAGGAAGACCTAGACTTACCTGGAGAACAGAAATGATGACAGTGCTCAGAGACAAGGGATGCACATGGAAGGAAGCAGATAATAATTCCAAGTACAGGGATGACTGAAGAGCCTTTATCCGTGGCATATGCTCCAAGGGAGTGAAAGGCAATGATGATGATGATGATGTGTTTCTCTTTCTCTCTCTCCCTCCCTACACAGTCATGCACACATACGTACTCACATCTATATCATTTATAATTAGCTTTCATCTAACAAACGATCAGCACCTCATGTCTGTTCGTTAGAGTTTTTGGAATCATTGTTAAACAGGTCTCTTTCTCAGCTAAGCCAAATTATCACTGAAAAAAAAAATTATTTAAAAAATCAAAGATCTGATCCGAAATCTAGAGCTTCATTTCCCGTTCTAGCTGTTTCTAAGGGCTCTCGTCTGCCCAGCATGCAAAAATGGGTCTGTGCATGTATCATTACTGCATAAAGAAGAATTAATTTTATCCACTCATTACAAATTCCTTTTCCCTCTCTGTAGCTGTAGTCGAGACCTCGGGCATGATAAAATGGTGGACAAATGAGAACCATCACTGGACAAACATGAGCATTGTACAGGTCCTGGATAAAGGAGTTATGAAAACAGTAAATCTCTATGGAGCTGAATCTTTGACATTGAAACATCAGAGAAGTAAAGCAAAAGGTAAAATTCCCCCTTTCCATGCTACGAGTATTAAGGCATATTGGGGATACGGTGTTAGGCTTGTGTTCCAAGACCACCTGCACATGAGTGTAAAGTGGTCAGTATCATGCTTGGCCGCATTTATCTTCCCAGATTTCTCTGGTGGTGTCTGAGTTGCGAAGTGGTTAGTGCACTGGTCTCTCATGGCGAAGGTTGGGGGTTTGAATCCGGCCGGAGGCACCCCAGTCACCCAGCTGTGGGAATGGGTACCTCACTTTTCTGGAGTTGGGGAAGGAAAGTCGGCCAGGTGTGATACTGACCATTTCACCCTCTAGTGTGCTGACAGGTCAAGGAAAATATGGGCACTAACACCATATCCCTATGTGCTTCTAAGGCATGACAGGATTACCTTTATTTCTCTGGTACCAATTTTTAAAGGCTGGTTGGACCCCATGACCTTGCTGGCATGTACCATAAAAAAAATCCCACTGTTGAAACTTCACCGGATCAGTAGACTGAGCGAAAAAGTGGAAGTCAAAAAATTAAATATCCTGAAAGATTTAATGTAATTAGATAATAAAAATTCTAACATGTAATACAGAAACAGCTGCATAGCATAACTACTCATGTATACTGATAGTTCTGAGGAACTGTGATCTGTTTGTGACTTTATGGGCCTATTTTGCGCTGTTTGGTTTTTGGATATCCCATGTTCATTTTACTTTTATTATTCTGTCTTTTACTAACTTTCTGTACTGCTCATTAACACGGGTCCAGTTTCACAGTTTTGGTGATGATGGGAAAAAAACATGCCCCTAATCAGGTCCCACAAAAGTGTTATCAGGATTGTGTACACATGCGCCTAAACATATCCCACAAGTGTTATCAGGATAGTGTAAACATGCTCCTAATCATATCACACAAGTGTTATCAGAATAGTATACAAACGTTCCTAATAATATCCCACAAAAGTGTTATCACGATAATGTACAAACACTCCTAATCATAACCCACAAGTGTTATCAGGATAGTGTACACACGGCCCTAATCATATCCCACAAAAGTGTTGTCAGGATAGTGTACACATGCCTCTAATCATATCCCACAAGTGTTGTCAGGATAGTGTACAGATGCCCCTAATCATATCCCACGAAAATGTTGTCAGAATACTGTACACAAAGCACTTCGGACGAGAGAAAGGAAAAAAAAGTAAGAGAATGATTGTGAATAGAAATGATGACAGTGCTCAGAGACAAGGGATGCACATGGAAGGAAGCAGAGAATAATTCCAAGTACAGGGATGACTGAAGAGCCTTTATCCATGGCCTATGCTCCAAGGGAGTGAAAGGCAATGATGATGATGATGATGTGTTTCTCTCTCTCTCTCTCTCTCTCTCCCTCCCTCCCTCCTCACACAGTCATGCACACATACGTACTCACATCTATATCATTTATAATTAGCTTTCATCTAACAAAAGATCAGCACCTCATGTCTGTTCGTTAGAGTTTTTGGAATCATTGTTAAACAGGTCTCTTTCTCAGCTAAGCCAAATTATCACTGAAAAAAAAAACTATTTAAAAAATCAAAGATCTGATCCGAAATCTAGAGCTTCATTTCCCGTTCTAGCTGTTTCTAAGGGCTCTCGTCTGCCCAGCATGCAAAAATGGGTCTGTGCATGTATCATTACTGCATAAAGAAGAATTAATTTTATCCACTCATTACAAATTCCTTTTCCCTCTCTGCAGCTGTAGTCGAGACCTCGGGCATGATAAAATGGTGGACAAATGGGAACCATCACTGGACAAACATGAGCATTGTACAGGTCCTGGATAAAGGAGTTATGAAAACAGTAAATCTCTATGGAGCTGAATCTTTGACATTGAAACATCAGAGAAGTAAAGCAAAAGGTAAAATCCCCCTTTCCATGCTACGAGTATTAAGGCATATTGGGGATACGGTGTTAGGCTTGTGTTCCAAGACCATCTTCACATGAGTGTAATGTGGTCAGTATCATGCTTGGCCACATTTATCTTCCCAGATTTCTCTGGTGGTGTCTGAGTTGCGAAGTGGTTAGTGCACTGGTCTCTCATGGCGAAGGTCGGGGGTTTGAATCCGGCCGGAGGCACCCCAGTCACCCAGCTGTGGGAATGGGTACCTGACTTTTCTGGAGTTGGGGAAGGAAAGTCGGCCAGGTGTGATACTGACCATTTCACCCTCTAGTGTCCTGACAGGTCAAGGAAAATATGGGCACTAACACCATATCCCTATGTGCTTCTAAGGCATGACAGGATTACCTTTATTTCTCTGGTACCAATTTTTAAAGGCTGGTTGGACCCCATGACCTTGCTGGCATGTACCATAAAAAAAATCCCACTGTTGAAACTTCACCGGATCAGTAGACTGAGCGAAAAAGTGGAAGTCAAAAAATTAAATATCCTGAAAGATTTAATGTAATTAGATAATAAAAATTCTAACATGTAATACAGAAACAGCTGCATAGCATAACTACTCATGTATACTGATAGTTCTGAGGAACTGTGATCTGTTTGTGACTTTATGGGCCTATTTTGCGCTGTTTGGTTTTTGGATATCCCATGTTCATTTTACTTTTATTATTCTGTCTTTTACTAACTTTCTGTACTGCTCATTAACACGGGTCCAGTTTCACAGTTTTGGTGATGATGGGAAAAAAACATGCCCCTAATCAGGTCCCACAAAAGTGTTATCAGGATTGTGTACACATGCGCCTAAACATATCCCACAAGTGTTATCAGGATAGTGTAAACATGCTCCTAATCATATCACACAAGTGTTATCAGAATAGTATACAAACGTTCCTAATAATATCCCACAAAAGTGTTATCACGATAATGTACAAACACTCCTAATCATAACCCACAAGTGTTATCAGGATAGTGTACACACGGCCCTAATCATATCCCACAAAAGTGTTGTCAGGATAGTGTACACATGCCTCTAATCATATCCCACAAGTGTTGTCAGGATAGTGTACAGATGCCCCTAATCATATCCCACGAAAATGTTGTCAGAATACTGTACACAAAGCACTTCGGACGAGAGAAAGGAAAAAAAAGTAAGAGAATGATTGTGAATAGAACCCCACACTTCAGTAAGACAAGTAACTGCCAAGTCATGAAAAAAACAAAACAACAAAGTACTACCATTCTGACCATGAAGGACCTCCCTAAGAGAGACTAAGCAGCTGTTAGTCCTACTAGAGTCTGGGGAGAGACTAAGTAGCTGTTAGTCCTACTAGAGTCTAGGGAGAGACTAAGTAGCTGTTAGTCCTACTAGAGTCTGGGGGGAGACTAAGTAGCTGTTAGTCCTACTAGAGTCTGGGGGGAGACTAAGTAGCTGTTAGTCCTACTAGAGTCTGGGGAGAGACTAAGTAGCTGTTAGTCCTACTAGAGTCTGAGCGAGAGACTAAGTAGCTGTTAGTCCTACTAGAGTCTGAGCGAGAGACTAAGTAGCTGTTAGTCCTACTAGAGTCTGGGGAGAGACTAAGTAGCTGTTAGTCCTACTAGAGTCTGGGGAGAGACTAAGTAGCTGTTAGTCCTACTAGAGTCTGAGCGAGAGACTAAGTAGCTGTTAGTCCTACTAGAGTCTGAGTGAGAGACTAAGTAGCTGTTAGTCCTACTAGAGTCTGAGCGAGAGACTAAGTAGCTGTTAGTCCTAATAGAGTCTGAGCGAGAGACTAAGTATCTGTTAGTCTTACTAGAGTCTGAGCGAGAGACTAAGTAGCTGCTAGTCCTACTAGAGTCTGAGCGAGAGATTAAGTAGCTGTTAGTCCTACTAGAGTCTGGGGGGAGACTAAGTAGCTGCTAGTCCTACTAGAGTCTGAGCGAGAGACTAAGTAGCTGCTAGTCCTAATAGAGTCTGAGCGAGAGACTAAGTAGCTGCTAGTCCTAATAGAGTCTGAGCGAGAGACTAAGTAGCTGTTAGTCCTACTAGAGTCTGAGCGAGAGACTAAGTAGCTGTTAGTCCTACTAGAGTCTGAGCGAGAGACTAAGTAGCTGTTAGTCCTACTAGAGTCTGAGCGAGAGACTAAGTAGCTGTTAGTCCTACTAGAGTCTGGGGGGAGACTAAGTAGCTGCTAGTCCTAATAGAGTCTGGGGGGAGACTAAGTAGCTGCTAGTCCTAATAGAGTCTGGGGAGAGACTAAGTAGCTGCTAGTCCTACTAGAGTCTGGGGAGAGACTAAGTAGCTGTTAGTCCTACTAGAGTCTGGGGAGAGACTAAGTAGCTGCTAGTCCTACTAGAGTCTGGGGAGAGACTAAGTAGCTGTTAGTCCTACTAGAGTCTGAGCGAGAGACTAAGTAGCTGCTAGTCCTACTAGAGTCTGGGGAGAGACTAAGTAGCTGTTAGTCCTACTAGAGTCTGGGGAGAGACTAAGTAGCTGCTAGTCCTACTAGAGTCTGGGGAGAGACTAAGTAGCTGTTAGTCCTACTAGAGTCTGGGGAGAGACTAAGTAGCTGTTAGTCCTACTAGAGTCTGGGGGGAGACTAAGTAGCTGTTAGTCCTACTAGAGTCTGGGGGGAGACTAAGTAGCTGCTAGTCCTAATAGAGTCTGGGGGGAGACTAAGTAGCTGCTAGTCCTAATAGAGTCTGGGGGTAGACTAAGTAGCTGCTAGTCCTACTAGAGTCTGGGGAGAGACTAAGTAGCTGCTAGTCCTACTGGGGGGGGGGGGGGAGAGGAGAAGAATACCAAGTAGCTTCTAGTCGTACTAGAGTTTGGGGGGGGGGGGGGGGGGGAATTCTCCTGCTGGTTTTCTTTCCTCACATATATAGTGCTTAGTCTGGTTTTGTTTCCAGGTTAATAATACATACTCTGCTCTAACACTTTACTACGTGCAAAACCTTGTGCTTCCAACTTGCTTAAATCTGACCTCATGAGATTTCATCATAAAATAACTATTATGTGATATTCCCACAGAAATTTTATCTCAGCTTTTGAATCTGTATTCATTCTCATCAGTGTGGTAAACAGCTTCTCTTATGGCAAAGACTGGTTGTCTGATTCTTGCCAGAGGTGACCCAGCAAACCATCAGCAAAAACAGACCTTTTAAGTCATTCAATTCATCAGCTCAAAGAAGTAAGCATGGAAGCAAGCAGAATGGTACTCAAGTTTACCATCTGATATAAAACACAGCCATTACTAAATGCTACAATAGTGAATAGACTTACTTTACGTGCTGTATCTAATAACTGGTGGATTGCTGGTGATCTTGTGAGAACAACCTGTTGGACAGCATAGATACATGGTCTTTGTACATCCTGAGACATTTGAAAAAAAGCCATGACAAAAAAAGATATTCTTTCAAATCTTTGGCATTAGAATAACTGGTTGAGCCCAGTTAGAATTCATAATTGGAAACCGTTTCCATGAAAAAAGTATGTTTACATATGTGTGACATCTTTTATAGTCGGTAATGGAAATTATCAGTAATAAGGAAACCAAAAAAAAAATGTAAAAATGTTAATCATCATCATGGCTCTCTATAGAAGTGCTCTGATCCTTTCTTTGGAAAGGCAACACACTGCAACACACATAACTCTGTAGAATTGGTGTAAACCTTGAGAACAGAATCAGAGAAACAGGACCTAATGACTTGAGAGGCTGCATTTATATCACTCTAGTCATTCCAGCCTCAATATCAAAATACTTAAATAAAGTTTGGCAGTGACAGTCTGTCCCTTTGGAATAAATTCTTCGTGAATACTCCTTTGCTGTTGTAGAAGCACACCAACACTGTCTTCACTTTCGACTTTTGAAGATGAAAATTTTTGCCTTTTGGTGATGATGATGACTTCCACTGAGCACTTTGGCGTTTAGTTGTGCGATCATAGTGGAAAATCCACGTTTCATCCTATGCAACACAAAGTTAAGAAATGTTTATTTCTGCAACACATTTTGATGATGTCTTTTGCACACTCAACACACTGATGTTTTTGGTATTCAGACAACACATGGTACAAACTCTGGCAAGCAACTTTTTTCTTGCCCAAATCTTCCACTAAAATTTTACGAATGGTCTCTCAGTTAACACCAATTCATCTGCCATCATCCTCACAGTCAAACAATGAATTCTTGTATCTATTCTCTGACTTTTTGCAATGAGTTCCTCATTATGAGGCAGAAATTGGGCGTCCACGTCTAGTTGCATTTGTAACCGTTTCCACACCACTTCTGAATCAGGAGTACCACCTGAATATCTGTACACGAGATAAACAATTATCCTCATAAACTTGTCACATCAATTAAACTGTCTCAATGGCACTTTTTCTGAGTTTAAACAGAATTTAATGTTAGCTTTTTGCTCCATAATGATTACGTGACAATGCACCTCTAACTAGGTCAACAAATGGCAGCTTGTCCGTCGTCTGCTTATCGAGCGGCGATGAAAGTTGCCAAATCATAGATGAAGGTTGCCTCTTTGGATTCCATGATATGCTTCACAGGGGGAGACTAAGTACTGCTAGTCCTACTAGAGTCTGAGCGAGAGACTAAGTAGCTGCTAGTCCTAATAGAGTCTGGGGGGAGACTAAGTAGCTGCTAGTCCTACTAGAGTCTGGGGAGAGACTAAGTAGCTGCTAGTCCTACTAGAGTCTGGGGAGAGACTAAGTAGCTGCTAGTCCTACTAGAGTCTGGGGAGAGACTAAGTAGCTGCTAGTCCTACTAGAGTCTGGGGAGAGACTAAGTAGCTGTTAGTCCTACTAGAGTCTGGGGAGAGACTAAGTAGCTGCTACTCCTACTAGAGTCTGGGGAGAGACTAAGTAGCTGTTAGTCCTACTAGAGTCTGGGGAGAGACTAAGTAGCTGTTAGTCCTACTAGAGTCTGAGCGAGAGACTAAGTAGCTGTTAGTCCTACTAGAGTCTGGGGAGAGACTAAGTAGCTGTTAGTCCTACTAGAGTCTGGGGAGAGACTAAGTAGCTGTTAGTCCTACTAGAGTCTGAGCGAGAGACTAAGTAGCTGTTAGTCCTACTAGAGTCTGGGGAGAGACTAAGTAGCTGTTAGTCCTACTAGAGTCTGGGGAGAGACTAAGTAGCTGTTAGTCCTACTAGAGTCTGAGCGAGAGGCTAAGTAGCTGTTAGTCCTACTAGAGTCTGAGCGAGAGACTAAGTAGCTGCTAGTCCTACTAGAGTCTGAGCGAGAGACTAAGTAGCTGCTAGTCCTACTAGAGTCTGGGGGGAGACTAAGTAGCTGCTAGTCCTACTAGAGTCTGGGGAGAGACTAAGTAGCTGTTAGTCCTACTAGAGTCTGGGGAGAGACTAAGTAGCTGCTAGTCCTACTAGAGTCTGGGGAGAGACTAAGTAGCTGCTAGTCCTACTGGGGGGGTGGGGGGAGAGGAGAAGAATACCAAGTAGCTTCTAGTCGTACTAGAGTTTGGGGGGGGGGGGGGGGGGGAATTCTCCTGCTGGTTTTCTTTCCTCACATATATAGTGCTTAGTCTGGTTTTGTTTCCAGGTTAATAATACATACTCTGCTCTAACACTTTACTACGTGCAAAACCTTGTGCTTCCAACTTGCTTAAATCTGACCTCATGAGATTTAATCATAAAATAACTATTATGTGATATTCCCACAGAAATTTTATCTCAGCTTTTGAATCTGTATTCATTCTCATCAGTGTGGTAAACAGCTTCTCTTATGGCAAAGACTGGTTGTCTGATTCTTGCCAGAGGTGACCCAGCAAACCATCAGCAAAAACAGACCTTTTAAGTCATTCAATTCATCAGCTCAAAGAAGTAAGCATGGAAGCAAGCAGAATGGTACTCAAGTTTACCATCTGATATAAAACACAGCCATTACTAAATGCTACAATAGTGAATAGACTTACTTTACGTGCTGTATCTAATAACTGGTGGATTGCTGGTGATCTTGTGAGAACAACCTGTTGGACAGCATAGATACATGGTCTTTGTACATCCTGAGACATTTGAAAAAAAGCCATGACAAAAAAAGATATTCTTTCAAATCTTTGGCATTAGAATAACTGGTTGAGCCCAGTTAGAATTCATAATTGGAAACCGTTTCCATGAAAAAAGTATGTTTACATATGTGTGACATCTTTTATAGTCGGTAATGGAAATTATCAGTAATAAGGAAACCAAAAAAAAAATGTAAAAATGTTAAAGAATCATCATCATGGCTCTCTATAGAAGTGCTCTGATCCTTTCTTTGGAAAGGCAACACACTGCAACACACATAACTCTGTAGAATTGGTGTAAACCTTGAGAACAGAATCAGAGAAACAGGACCTAATGACTTGAGAGGCTGCATTTATATCACTCTAGTCATTCCAGCCTCAATATCAAAATACTTAAATAAAGTTTGGCAGTGACAGTCTGTCCCTTTGGAATAAATTCTTCGTGAATAACTCCTTTGCTGTTGTAGAAGCACACCAACACTGTCTTCACTTTCGACTTTTGAAGATGAAAATTTTTGCCTTTTGGTGATGATGATGACTTCCACTGAGCACTTTGGCGTTTAGTTGTGCGATCATAGTGGAAAATCCATGTTTCATCCTATGCAACAATCAAAGTTAAGAAATGTTTATTTCTGCAACACATTTTGATGATGTCTTTTGCACACTCAACACACTGATGTTTTTGGTATTCAGACAACACATGGTACAAACTGGCAAGCAACTTTTTTCTTGCCCAAATCTTCCACTAAAATTTTACGAATGGTCTCTCAGTTAACACCAAATTCATCTGCCATCATCCTCACAGTCAAACAATGATATTCTTGTATCTATTCTCTGACTTTTGCAATGAGTTCCTCATTATGAGCAGAAATTGGGCGTCCACGTCTAGTTGCATTTGTAACCGTTTCCACACCACTTCTGAATCAGGAGTACCACCTGAATATCTGTACACGAGATAAACAATTATCCTCATAAACTTGTCACATCAATTAAACTGTCTCAATGGCACTTTTTCTGAGTTTTAAACAGAATTTAATGTTAGCTTTTTGCTCCATAATGATTACGTGACAATGCACCTCTAACTAGGTCAACAAAATGGCAGCTTGTCCGTCGTCTGCTTATCGAGCGGCGATGAAAAGTTGCCAAATCATAGATGAAGGTTGCCTCTTTGGATTCCATGATATGCTTCACAGATGGGATTTTTGTCTTGGCCATAATAAAATCAGTCTCATTACTTAATTATCTGACCTTGCATGCATATAAAATAACAAGGAAAACTGTCTCAGAGCTCGTTTTATTTTAAATAGCAGTTGCAACTTCAATAATTTTTTTTTTTTACCGTAGGGTTATGCTTCTGTTAACACAGTTAAGACCTTTTGTGGATCATGCCCCACCTCAATGATTTGTATGCCCCTCCCCCACAGCATGTCAACAAAGTTCTGAGAAAGTATAATATATTCAAATTGTCCCCTCCCCCCATGGGGGATATGCCCCACATTAGGAAATATTCTTATCTTATATTGTATATCTTATATCCTTCCCGTGCCGTTAAACGTCACATAGGGCTCACAAGGTAGTTCGCCAATTTTTCCTGTCTTCGGCGAGTCTTTCAACCTCATCAAAGGATTTTATGCCTATTAATTTGGCCTCTCTTAACAATGTCCTCTTCAGAGTTTCACGCGGTCTCCCTGTTAGGAAACACTGCCTTAACGTAAAATGTTTTAAATAAACAACAGTGAAATAAATGATGCTAGCACTATTAAGAATTTTATTATGATGTGAAGTGTTTGAAATGTAAAGAAGAAAAAAAAAAACCTTTTTAAAAAACTCTTATAAGAAATAGTAACTTGAAGAAAAAAAAAAACCTTTTTAAAAAACTCTTATAAGAAATAGTAATTTGAAGAAAAAAAACAAGGGATACTGGTGAACACAACCAAATTATTACATTACATTTCTGTTGTGCTCATTTTTACACTGAAGTTTACATGCACATTTTCAAACTAAAGTCCACTGTAAAAGGAAATAAAGTGGTTCATCAAGGACAAGACTGAAATGCAACTTCTTTCACAAATAAAACTGAAACTTTCAGATACACTTGTCAAACCACCATTTACAGCAATGATGCACATACACCTCCATAACAGTTGGACCATATGCTGCAATATCCAAACAAACAAAAAAATGCTAATTGTGAAACAAACGAAACAAAATCCAAACATCCCAGGAATGATTTACAGGTTCCAGTTTTTTGCTCATTATAAGAAGTATCTCATACTACTCGCAGAGTGAGTAATACATTACAATTTATGTATTACAAATTACTAAATACTGCGCTGCAGTGTAAAAAATGCAGAGTATGTTCTGTTGCTTATAACACAAATATCATCTGTCATGAAATGTTCAGCTGCATTTATCCACACAATTTATTTTCTGTTAGTCACAACATAAACATTCATCTGTCTCAAAATGTAAATGCAATCATTCACACAATTTATATTTCTATATCTGTAACATTAACAACATATACCCACTTCTTTACTCTTCTGTAACGTCAGGGAACACCCTTTTTCTCATTATTCTGTGCATTCTTACAAAGATTTTCTTCTCTTATACATAACTTTCAAATCACCAGAACACCACCTCCATTCTACATGGATTTACTTAACCACATTAGCTACAGAGTTATTCTACTATTAGTATAACTTTCATTTCGGCATCAAAATTCTATTCTACTATTAGTGTAACTTTCTTTTCACCATCAAAATTCTATTCTACTATTATCATTTGTATCTACACAACTATAACAAAGCCAGCCATCATGTATGGATCAGAAATATGGAGCACAACAAAGAATGATGAACAATAATTACAGACTTTTAAGATCCTATGAAGAAATTTTGGGCCCATAAAGGATACCAACAGTGGAGAATAGACAGCTAGAAAGAATATCTAACTTAACAGCTTTAAATCATGGCAGACTATAAACGTCTTGAAATTGAATAGATTACATTGGTTGGACAAAGTAGAAATAATGGAAGAGAACAGACAAACAAAAATTATGTTTTTACACAAGATGAAGGAAACAAGACCAAGAGGTAAACCAAGACAGAGATGGAGAGACAACACTGAAGAGGATATACAGGAAACTGGTGTCATCAAATGAGGAGAGAAGATTAGGAGTAGAGAGGAATGGAGGTGAACATTATCTCCAGCAATGAGCTCTAATGGCTCAGAAATCTGAAGATCATCACTTTTAAAAGCACAAGAATAATAATAACATACTGACTTACTTCACACTTTACATACAACAATGAACATAAATTTCTTTTTCTGGTGTATATATATATAACTTCCAAATAAAGCATATAATTTCATTACACAGAACTTTCACATCGCCTATTAATTTCTAATGCACACATATAAAAAAAACCTGTTGCATACAACTTTCATATCATCAACAAAACAGTTAATTTCTAATGACTTACGGCATGTGGTAACAACCTATTACATACTACTTTTAGAAAAACCAGCAAAATAATTAATATACCAGACTAACAAATCTCACAGACAGTTTATATCATCATGGTAATGTATGCAAGACAGCAAAAAGATGCTCCCTTATCTGTGCTAACAAAGCACATGGGGGCAAAGTCACTGTCTGATGTAGCAGTCATGGACCCACAGCTAACATGCTAGCACCAGGTTTTGTGAACCATAACTGATCAAGACCCTGTCCCACCTTTCTTTCTTTCTTTCCTTCTTGGTACCCCCAGAAACAGGCCTAGCCTGGCTAACAGGGTGGTGGAGTCTGCTAAAGAAGTATTGCACACCCCCTTGCTCTTCATCTCCACTCAAGGACTGAAAAAAATAACCCACTGTAACCTGCTCCCAATTCAACAAGATGCTGTAGCTCAACATCTTCACCACATCAGCTGCAAGGAGCACAGCATGTGGTTCCAGGGAGATTGTGGAAGAACAAACAATCATGATTAATGTTAGAATATTCACAGGAAAAAAAGCAAAATATAAACAACAATGTTCTCCTGACACAAAACAATTCTTCAGAGTTAATGAAACAAATATTCTGTTACAGCAGCAAAAAGAGTATATAAATGATCCTGTTCCCTTGCTACAAAACACCTCTTCATGATTAACAAAGACAGAAATCAAATCAGTCTTATGTTTTTATTTCTGTAATATCACCAGTGTGAATTAGAAATGTTTTTAAAATGCTGTTAAATGCATGATTTGATCACTGACTGCAGACTGATCACTGACTGCAGACAAGTGCATTTTATTCTAAGGCATACTGTCTCCATTCAAGTTCAAGATTTTCTAAGCATGAAAAAGCACGAAAAGAAGAAACACCCACTGTTTTTATGTACATGAATGTGTCTGGAATCATTTTTATAAAAAGTCCTTGATTTAGATTAAATTTAGGTTTATCTTTCCTCACTTTTATTTATACTTCTTTTATCATGGAAATTGTAGGAATGTTACTTTATGATAAAGTAATATTCCTGCAATGTCCTATTATTCGCTTTTTTTACTACACTGCAGAGAACGAGGTCTGTTAAGATGTGTTTGTTTAAGGTACCTGTCAATTTATTACTAAGCCTATTCTGGACTGTCCTTCCTCCAGCTGCCATCTCTTTCCCTGTTTCCAGTCCTTGTTTTCACATTCACAATGTCTAAACGACTTTCTCCATTGTCTTTCGGTCTTTCTTTCCCCCAGTTTTTCCTGTACGTAGTTTTGGGAATTATTTTCACCTCTTTTCAGGTGTCAATATCAAAACTGTTAATATTTTCATTTTTACTGCCTTCTACAATGTTAGGTGTCTTGCATTACTGAAATTTCCATTTCTTGTCTCATGCATCACTGAATGATCAAAACCTTAGCATGCTCATTTTCACTGCCTTTTTTGGATCATGGTATTTAATCGCTAAAATATGAATTCTTAAAGAACTCATTCCCACATCGTGTTGGTGGTACCTTTAATCATTGGTTCAAACACTACTGCATAACATAAGCATAACCTTCACATTTCCATCTGAATGAGCACATCCTGAGCTGATGTATGGGATTTGTTGATGTCTTCTTTATCATCTACACAATGTATACAACCATCTCTTTTTCTCTCACAAGAAAAACTCATTGTGGAGATAATCAGTCAGAAAACTGGCTATCCCAAGAAGCACTGCCGTTCAAATATTTATTTTCCATGTCTGCTACTCTGGAGAACATAATAAAAAAATTGCATATGAAATAAACATGTTTTTAAAACTCTTAATCTATACTATGAGAAGCTTAAAAAAAATAATAATAATAAAATAACCACAGCTATATAGTTTTGCTCTGTAACTGAGAGTTCATGAATTTAAACTACAACAAATGTTAAAAACAGGAATTGTGCCATTTCCCCAGATAAAACACTGTGGCAGGGTTTTTTAATTACAAAACATGTTTGTGTGCTATGGGTATTGTTTTGTAGCTTAATGGTTAAGCTAATCTCAGAATTAACTTATATCATGTTTACTTCATATGAAGCAGATCTCTTTTTAAGCTGCATCTCATGTTAGCAAACTTTAAACAATCATTTTAGCATGTTTCTAGCCTTACTATTTCTTTCAATTGATGCCATGCTTGATTTGCATAAAGGCAGACACTGGTGTACAGTTCAGTTTTATAAAAAAAAAGATGGAAGTGTTAAGAGAATTGACAGAAATGAAAGTGGCAGGATGAGAACATATAAATGAAGAACATACAACAATCCAATATTTCAGCACATGTTTTGGTCAGGGACCACTTACAAAAATAAAACAGCAGATAAAAACACGAAAATAAATGAAAAGTGAAAAACTTAATCTTTTGTATCATCCACATAAGAAAGACAAGCACAAAAGTATTCGACTGAAATCCTGGATTGTTGTACATGTCAATTTATACATGCTCATCTTGCCAGTCTCATTTCTGTCCACTTTCTTCACTTTCCATCATTTTGTAAAAGTGAACCACACACCTGTCTATCTTTATTATTAGTACCAGTTTTACAGCGGTCATCATTTCTCTTCATCTTGCTTGATAGGTATGAATTTACTTAATTATGCTTCTCCATTTTATGTAAAATAACTCTAAAGAGGACACCATTAAGAGAAGACAATTCAGTGGGCATAACATCCCTTGACGAGATTGAAAAACTCAGTGAAGACAGGACATCTTGGCGAACTACCAAGGGAAGGATATAAGATCTTGTGTGAACCTAAGCATTTATATTCTTCTTCTTCTTCTGCATTCAGTTTCATATGCTCATCTTTCTAAACATGGAGTCAGGCTGCCTCCATGAACCCTGTTGTGCATTTCTATTCATACCAGTTGCCCTTCTCTTCCTGAATCACTTGATCAGCACATTCAGATGCTCTTTCCCAGACATGATCTCCTTTCCCCCACCCCCCACCATTCTATTTTCAAATGATTATCAGATTATTTTAATGTCTAGATTCTCATGACATATCCACAGAATGAATCTGATGTCTTATCTTCATGGTTTTTAACAAGCTTTTAATGCTTTACACCTTCTCCCAAAAATTTATTTCATTTGCTTGTCTGCCCATTTCATGTGATCCATCACATCTTTCTCTAAAACCCCACTTCTGCATCTTCTAGTTGTGTTTCATCTGTTTATTTACTGCCTGTTTTTTTTTCTTACCTTTAGTTTGTCTAGTTCAGCTTTCAAGTTGTGATTTTTTGACTTTTCCTTCTCAAGCTGTTCGGTCAAGGATGAAACCTATAAATTAAAATACATCAAATAAACATAATTATTAACTAACCTCAAGATAAGATAATTTTTTTTTCCCCAAAGGCATTTAATTCTGCAGCAATACATGTGTTAAAAATGGGCAACATTTGTTTCCCTCTCCAATGGCATTTAATTCTGCAGCAATACATGTGTTAAAAATGGGCAACATTTGTTTCCCTCTCCAATGAAAGACAGATATGGCTGTGCTAAAAGTACAAGTAAAAATTTATCAGTATTGATTAGAATTAAACTTATATTGTTTTCTATAATAATTAAATTCTGGCTGTGTGTATTCAGAAGTTACTGGAAATCATTTATAAGAGCCTAACATTGTTTATCGTTACATTTATTTCTGCCAAAAATATTTTACATTTCACATATACCAATTTACTGCATATAAATTTTTTTTTAGAAAAGCATGCATCTGCATGACATTTATTCTAATCAATCATTCATAGTTTACATTTTAAAAAAAAACTCATTAAAAAATTCCCCCCACCCCCTCCCTGTTGTTAGGTTACGAAAGGCTTCGGGGTAGAGCTCATCATTATCAAACTAACACATAAACACCCGTGTTTAACACACTAGTCTTCTGAGGACCCTTGAGTGAAGTATGTATGATTATAAATGATTAAATAATGATTACAAACCAAAATAATATTAATGTATGAAAACTGAAAGGTGGGAAATGCAGAACAGAAATTAGGAACAGAACCGGCCATGGAAAGACTGCATTTCAGAGAATAAGAAACATATTATGAAACACATCCTTATCAATGAATGTTAGAAAAGTCATAAAATGCTATACTGAGCCTTATATGGAAGTGAATCATGGACAATAGGAAAGTCTGCACAAAAATCATTGGAAGCAGTAGAAATGTGGTTTATTAAAAGAATGTTGCAAATTCCCTGCACAGCAAAAGTAACTAATAAAGAATTTATGAGAAGAGATGGAGAGACAAAAAATCTTGTCAAAAAAATAAGACAGAGACAATGTACTTTCACAGGACATGTATTTAGAAGAGCGGGCACTGAAAATATTATAACAACAGGAAAAATAGAGGGAAGAAGAGCCAGGGGAAAACCGAGATAAATGATACTGCACAGTATTGTCGACAGTCTGGTGGGATGGTGTGAGAGGAGATCACCAACTAACTTAATGGCCTGCATGAAGGATCGGGTACTCTGGAGAAGCATAACAGCCAATGCCAGTTGGCACGGCAGCTGATGATGATGACATGAAAACTGATAGCCAGCAGGACATTGCTCTATAACCTTACTTCATCTCTTCCCAGACACTCGGTGATGTACTGTATTAATCTACTATAACATTTTCCTGTTCTTTACTTCTGAGTATGGATGAATCATCAGTTAATTATTAAAACCAAAATTAAAAAAAACGTTCATAAAATGTGTAAAATTTATAACCTGATGCTGTAAATATAGGTTGGTCATTATTATTTATATATAATATTTATATATTAACAGCTTATGAGAAAGAAAAAACATCATCACTGTCAACTTTGCAAACTTTCAGCGGCAAAGAGTAATGCTAATAAACCTTTGCTCAAATAATTTAAATGCCCAGTACCCTTGGCAGATTTGTTAAGATAATGAACAGTTTTATGCTGAAGATGTAACTATAATTTGTATCAAGAAATGACATTAACTAAAAGGAAAAAAAAAAGTCTGAGGAGAATATCTAACAGCACATAATCTTGGGCCACCAGCCAAACTGAAGGGAGGGCTATGAAGTTCATGGACAGATTTCTACAAACAGATCATCCATGTTTCTGCATGATCTGGCCAACTTTGATCTCATATCATTGTGTAAATTCAGTTCAAAAGACAGAAACATCAAAACAAATTTCCAGACAGAGGCAACAAAACAAAACCTCCAAGAACAGAATCAACAAAATAAAACCTCCACAGACAGAAACAACAAAACAAAACCTTCAAGAACAGAAACAACAAAACAAAACCTCCACAGATAGAAACAACAAAACAAAACCTCCACAGATAGAAACAACAAAACAAAACCTCCACAGATAGAAACAACAAAACAAAACCTCCACAGATAGAAACAACAAAACAAAACCTCCACAGACAGAAACAACAAAACAAAACCTCCACAGATAGAAACAACAAAACAAAGCCTCCACAGACAGAAACAAAAAAACAAAACCTCAACAGATAGAAACAACAAAACAAAACCTCCACAGATAGAAACAACAAAACAAAACCTCGACAGATAGAAACAACAAAACAAAACCTCCACAGACAGAAACAACAAAACAAAACCTCCACAGACAGAAACAACAAAACAAAACCTCCACAGACAGAAACAACAAAACAAAACCTCGACAGATAGAAACAACAAAACAAAACCTCGACAGACAGATACAACAAAACAAAACCTCCACAGATAGAAACAACAAAACAAAACCTCCACAGATAGAAACAACAAAACAAAACCTCGACAGACAGATACAACAAAACAAAACCTCCACAGATAGAAACAACAAAACAAAACCTCCACAGATAGAAACAACAAAACAAAACCTCGACAGATAGAAACAACAAAACAAAACCTCGACAGATAGATACAACAAAACAAAACCTCGACAGATAGAAACAACAAAACAAAACCTCGACAGATAGAAACAACAAAACAAAACCTCGACAGACAGATACAACAAAACAAAACCTCCACAGATAGAAACAACAAAACAAAACCTCCACAGATAGAAACAACAAAACAAAACCTCGACAGATAGAAACAACAAAACAAAACCTCGACAGATAGATACAACAAAACAAAACCTCGACAGATAGAAACAACAAAACAAAACCTCGACAGATAGAAACAACAAAACAAAACCTCGACAGACAGATACAACAAAACAAAACCTCCACAGATAGAAACAACAAAACAAAACCTCCACAGATAGAAACAACAAAACAAAACCTCGACAGATAGATACAACAAAACAAAACCTCCACAGACAGAAACAACAAAGCAAACCTCCATGGACATAAGCGACAAAACTCCATAAATAGAAACAACAAAATAAACCTTCACAGGCAGAAATGGTAAAACAAACCATCTTTTCTTTAGAAATGCATTACCTGTTCCGTGAGTTCATCTTTAACAGCAGTAAGCTCATCTACCTGAAGCAAAACTTGAGCTTTGTCTTTCACTGTGAGGCAAAAAAAAAACATGGATCATATTCACACTTCACATTTTACACAGCTAATGGAATGTTTAATAAAAGCAAATGAAGAAATGAATTTAAATAAATCAATAACAAAAACCAAAAAAAAATCAACATCTGATGGATACATGAGAAGGGGAGAATGTGAAAACTCATTGCATTGAAAAACAGGCAGAGGAACAGATGAAGGAACAAATTTTATTAACACAAAAGTAGAAACAGCTTCATTAATTAACAAGCACAGAGCTGCAACGTTTTGGTTTGCAGATTAATCATAGAAAAAACATGAAGGACAAAGACACAGGAGAAGAAGAGAAATTATGTGTGCAGGTCCCTCTGGCATTTGCCCTTCATCCCTCAATTTCATGCAGATGTAATCAATCAGTTTCTAACTAAAACAGAAACAGAAAGGAATAAAATATGAATAATCTCTTCAGAAGACCAAGTTAGAAAATCACTGACGGCGTAATGTGATGGCATGATAAAAAGTCACAAAATGACATGCTGGAAAATATCCAGGACCAAGATCTATGCAGAAATATGACTGCCAATGCTTGCTGGCGGTGCACATGATGATGATGAAACAAGATAAAATAATTACTGGGAAGACATGAGACTGAAAAAAAAATAATCTGATAATGATTTGATATTCTCATAAAGCTATGAGACTCATTTTAAAACTGATTTTAAAAAAACAAAAACAAAAGGAAAACACTCAATGAAAACAAAATGATGCCATATCCTTAAATCTGGCAAAATGAATCTGTATGCTCTTACTAAAACAGAAACAAAAATTGACATTTTTCTAGTAAATCACAGGAATAATAATAAACAACATAAACCGGCTTCTGAACAATGTCCAGGGAAGCTTGCCACAGCTGCAGATCTATCTCTTCCCTTGGCAGCAACAAGAATGCTCAGGATGACAGTACCATTAAGCCAAAAAAAATTTTTTTTAAAAATTCCTTTATTTTTAAATTCATAACTAGCAGTGATGAGAGTGAGTTCTTGGCAGTGGATGACATGGTGCAGAGACTGTTTTAGTCTTAAAAATGAAAATATGATAGCCTTCTTTCAAGTCAAACTTCACAACACTCAAATAAATCTGTATTTTCATTTCTGCTAACCACGCTCATCTTCTCAAGAGTTATTCCCCCCTTTTAATCTTTTACTAGTCATTTTCAGCAAGCCAAACTGGATGACAAAAATTTAAGAGATTTCCAAAGGCTAAGTTTCTGAGTTTTCATTCTTTTTTCTTGTGCAGGGTATTAAAAAAAAAAGTGAGAAACAGGGTAATAAAAAGCAAGGCAGAGTTGCAATATGAAATTCAGTTTTCTGGGCAAAGCAAATGCCTGAAACAGGAATACCTCTAATTTAGTTACTTAGCCAGCTCCAAAAGCCATGTTGTGTACTTACTCTCTCCTTGAGCTAAAATCACACACAACTGCTTGTTTCTTTTCTTCACCTGCTTTAATTCATCCTGCAAGATCAATCATTATTAATTATTTTAATGAACAAAACACATGTGGTTGTTATTTTATTTCAGGTTTGAAAACAAAAAGTAACATGATTGCCCTAAAATCCCACAAACTTTTTTTCCCATAACACTTTATTACCCTACCTCAGATCCCCTATGACCCTAATTTGAGTCATGACCCGAGGCTGGGAACAACTGCCATAGGACAATATAAGGAATAAATAAGCTCGGCTTCTGAGTAAAAAAACTTGGTTTTTCACAAACAACTTTAAGGATTCTGTAGATGGTTGATGGTAAAGAGAATAAATGTGTACAAACAAAAAAAACCAAACATTAATTTAATTCCACGAGTGGTAAAGAGATCCACCACTGGCTTGGTTGTTGTTCAGTCGCAGTCTGTGGACAGAATTTAATGATCTTCCTAGACAACCAGCCCTTGAAACAAGTGAGACATTTCAAATACCTAGGTAGCACAATATCATCCTCGGGGAAAGTCCATGATGAAAACGAGAACTGATTCAATGAAGCAAATCAGGTCACTGAACAACTGATACCTTTACTAAAAAACAAATACATCACAAATGAAACAAAAAGAGCACTATACAACACAATTTTCCTTCCAACTCTGTGCTATCAATGTTAATCATGGACAATAACAGCCAAAAATAAAAGAAAGATCATCATGACAGAAATGACATGTTTAAGGAGAATACTAAATGTGACAAAAAGAGATCAAATAAGAAATGACACCATCAGGGCAAAGGCTGGAGTAACACCAGTATTACACTACATCCAGAAACAGCAAGTCAAATAGTCTGCCCACATTACACAGTACCACTAGACAGTATATCACAAAAAGCATTCAAACTAAGATTTGTAGGTAACAGGGGAAGAGGCCAGCCACACAAGAGATGTAGAGAAGAAATTATTGAAGCACTGATTGTGCCCAGCTCACTATCGGCTAGGTCTAGATATGCACTACTTACCATCTGAGATGTGTAGATCTACTTGTCGATCTCATATTCTAATTCTATGTTGCATTCTCGCTAAATTAATGTCTGAAATAACTCCTAACTACTTCTCCAGTCGTCTAAATATGTCTAGATCTACTTGGGATACATTCAAGAGCAGTGGGGTGGTCACAGGCCATGTCCATACCCCTATCTACATCAACAAAAATTGAAAAATTTCGGTCTTTCGCTTCCTTTTTCTCTGTCGGAATCGCTCGTAACTAGGCACTCTTTCGCCATTTTGAAAAGTGTCACCAGAATCGCTGATGAAATATGTACAATCTAAATGTTACACCAGGTGTTTTATCGAAACAAACCAATGATCACTATAATGACCATTCGCACGCATCAGGTAGACCGGAAGCGACATTATAATGTTGAAAAGTTTTTCTGTGATTATCAAGTTCTTCAAATTCAGTCTTCCCTTGACAAGTCTAAATAATTTGAACACTGAGTAAAAAAAAAAAATCTATAACACATAACAAGTAAACCTACTGGCCAGGAAACTGCAGAAAGAGAGAGTGTAATCTACAGATTCAAAATGCAGAAACAGCCAAGACATCAACAAGACCTCTGTTAGAAAAACAGACCAAGACCAATACAAATGAAGAAATGATCACTCAGTTACAAGCTGGTTCATGTGAAATATGGCAAACAAGATTACATGAACAAAAGATTTTTACAAATAATCGCACCATAACAGAAGCTAATATATCTAAAAACAAAAAAAACAATTTCGTGTGAAGACACCCGATGAGCCAATCAGCAACCCATAACTGATATGCCAGCTTCAGGGTTAGCGAACCATAGCTGACCAAGACCCTGTTCCACCTCTCCGTGGTACCACCAGTAACAGGCATAGCCTGGATCTGGCGCAGGGATTGCCATAGTCCCCATGGTGGTGGAGTCTGCTAAAGAAGCATTGCACACCCCCTGCTTTTTAGCTGTACTCCGGGGCTGAAAAAGTAGCTGCCATAACCCGCTCCCTCTGCGATACGATGCTGTGCCTCAACATCTCTACAGCACCGGCTGCAAAGAAAACAGCTCACAGTTACAGGGAGTTCGTACAAGCAATCTAAAAAACAAAAAAAGAGCATTGCAGAGAAAGGATAAAAGAACAAAATGGTAAACCATGTTTAAGACGTAACCAAATAAACAAAGCAACTGTGAGTCTATAAATAAGTATAACTGGCCCACAAGTGCAGGGACTACAGGAAAATGAATTTCATGGTGTAGATTCAGTGCACAAGAATATAGCACCTACAACTCATCAAGGTCCCCCTACCCAGCCCAGAGAACTAATATCCCTTAACGACACTTCAAGTTTGAACAAGTGAAGTCCGTTAGTGATAAAAGAAAAAGAACTACTGTTGAAATGCTTGATTTTAAAAAAAAAAAACAGAACAAAAAACAAAAACCTCTTACCTCCATGGCTATAACTTTATTATTTAATTCTGATATCTCCTTTTCTTTCTTCTCCAGTTCACTTTTCAACTTAGCCACGGCCACGCTCTCTGAAGCATATTGCTGAAATAAAAAATGTTGTATGTAATTACTAACAGACACTTGATGGTAGTCCAAAAATAGAACTAAACTTAAAAAAAAAAAAATTGGAAACCGATTCAAATGATGAAGACCAAAAAAACATGGAAAAGGACCTTTACATTAATGAAGCTGGAACAATACATTTTCACAAAGGTATATAAATATATTCATCATACCAGACGTGAAATTTAGGTGGGAATGAAAGGTAATCCATTCTAAGAGGGGAAAAAAAACACAGTAAACTGTTGGTCATTTTGTTTATGATATGAAATGTAGTTCAAAATACAAGATTCACTTCTCTGATCCAGCAGCCATCTGAGCTTTAGCTTCATGGCTCGAAGTGATGGTAAAGTATCTGCAGGCCTTTAATTTTATTATGTTAGTAAAAATACAAGATTATTTTCTGAAAATTATGAAATCCAAACTATCATTCCCTTAGATATGCAATACTGGTTTCATTTACTTTTAATTTCATGAAAACTCTGACAGCTGACAGTTATATACTTTCAAAAACAAAACAAAAAAGAAACAATTTTTTTTTTTCTGAAATTAATGCATGTTTAGAGTCTCCTACTCTGCCTGTGAATTTCTTACGCTGATTGCGTGGTGCCACTGTACCTTTACAGACAAGTCACTGACTCCTACCGTATGTAAATGATGCATCAAGTGCCATTTCTTTTCTTTGTTAACTTTCACTGGAATCTGGCAATGTACCTTATTCGTGTGACTTATCTCTGTGCGATATTCTATATTCTTTGAATTTACTGACAGCCGCTCTGTGTTGTGTAAACCTAAAATGCTCTGCCTGCAGGAGGTTACTCTCCATATTTTCCTCAACAATAGGCTGTTGTGTACTCACTCATTCCTTTAGCGGAGTAGATGGTAGTAAGTTACAAACCCTTACCTCCCGCCGCTCAGTAACTTACTCATGTCCCCACAACGGTTTATGCAAATGTTTAAAACAAAAAAAACAACAACAAAAAACCGCAACCTTCCGATACTCCTCTTGTATTTTCTCATGTTTCAGAATCTGCTCGGCATCCTCTTGAACTGAGTTGAAAAACTGTGGATCTTGCTGTGTCGAGGGCACACGAGTCTGAATCTGAGGAACCACTGTTGTAGGCCCATTCAGTTCATCTGCAGAGTTCAGATGAATAATAAAACAATCTTCTACCTGAATGGTTCTGCTACACATATTCTCCTATTTAGAAGAGAGTCACAACTTTTCTTCATTGCTCGTTTTCTGTTTTCCTCTTTGTGTACTGGGGGTTTTTCCCTCATATGACCAATGGTTATCTCAATGGGGTGAATTTCTTAACGTGGAATGGGATGGTTGTCACATTTAAAATGATCACAAAGGCATAGTCTGATTCGCAGTATGACATATTATACATTTTTTTTTAAATAGGAAAAGTTGTATATTGTTTTTCTAATAAAATTTTTATTAATATATTAATATATAACAGAAAAAAACGAGCTAAGAATTGAGAGCTGAGAAGAAAAAATGGAAAATTATGATGAAAAATGTTCTCTCTTACCCCGCTCAAGTTTCCTCTGTAGCGGGTCCAGTGATATCCAAATTGAATAGAATTTTACACAAACATCATTTCCTCATGTAAAATATACATTAATTATTTATTTACAGTTGATTTACAGTCTACAATACACTAATAACGTGGCAATGCCACGGGCGGTGGCCCATAAGCTTAGAAAAGCATTTTAAAAATTAATTTTTGTATCACAACATGGCTCTCAATTCACATGCGGGACCTCATGTTGATGCTTGTATCATGCCGGAAGCGATTTCTACAACTGGTTTTGGCCAGATTTTAAGCACTGTATGATTAAATTCACTTTCAGAGCCCAACTCATCACCAGCACATGACGTGTACACAAGGCAAAAAGTGCCCACCGGATCGTCACACAATGTGACGCGAAGTATAGAAAGAGTTAAGTCTCACCAACCATACATATATCCCTCATGATCACTACATCTGCCTATCAGTTTTTTTAATGAGTTTTGTGCCTAGATTCTTTTCTCTTCTACAGATTTCACCTCTGATAAATTTTTATATTATTATATAAAAAAATAACAAGTATATATGAGACAACACTACTGGATGATCACATGAGACTATGCTCATGGACAATCATTTATTCATTTGTTTTTTTTAATGCAGGACTTCAGTATAATGAATCTTCTTCTTCAGTGTTCACTTCAAAAGGGTTGCATTGTGCTGTCATTATGCATTGTGCAGCCCATTACGCCTAACTTCAGTTTGTATATGTCAGTTTCATCCTTGGTGGAGATTCTATGTTCCACAGAAAGTCATTTGGTTCTGTCATGTATTAAGCTTTTGAGCAAGTATTGTCAATGAATTCTCAAGAACAGCCAATTTTCTGTTAAAACTATCATTTTATGTATCCAGCTTTCAACAGTAAATGATATTTATGACACCTCAAGAATGAACAGCATATGAATCTGAATACAACTCAAAGAAAGTGTCTCTGTATCCTCTTCTTCTGTCTCTCTGGAACTGCAAACTGATGTTCTTTGCAGCTGATGTGGTGAAAATGTGAGGCACAGCATCGTGTCAGATTAGCAGTGGGTTGTGGTGGCCATTTTTTTCTGTCCCTGGTTAGAGTAAAAAAAAAAAGCAGGGGATATGCAATATTTCTTTAGAAGATTCCATTGCCATGGGGGGCGGGAACGGGACTTTAGCAATCCATGCTTCATTAGACATGCTAGTCCTGTTACCCGAGAGGTGGGACAGGGTTTTAGTCAGTTATGGTTCATCAACCCTGATACTAGCAAGTCAACTACAGGTTGCTGAATGCCAAACTGGACAGTGTCTTCATCCCATCTCTGTACAAACTACTCTTGCAAACTGAGTGCAACTGCCTCCAAAACTACAGACCTGTGCCACAGATTCAACTGCACTCTGTTATAAAGTTACTTCAGAACAATACCTCCTGAATCATCAGAGACAACTGGTTTGTCTGGTGGAAGCTGTTTAAACTGTTCCAGTGACATGGGTTGAGGTTTGTCCTTCTGCTTCTTCTTCTTTCTTCCCTCCCTTGTGGTTGGTGCTTCTAAACCAGCCTCAATTCTTTCTTTCAGCTTCTGAGCCTCCTTGGTAAAATGGATAAGAAATGACAGATAATGTGATATTCAAATACTATTTAAAACAAATCAATGAATCTTTAATCACTGAACATTCACCCAGTGTTAACTGATAAACTGATATATATATATATATATATATATATATATATATATATATATGATACATATATATATGATATATATATATATATGATACATGAAAAAGCAGGGATCGGCTATATATATATATATATATAGCCAATCCCTGCTTTTTCATGCATCATTTTACAGTGACTCATTTCTTGGATCATCTGTCCACTGACTTATTGTAAATTTACATATATTTATTTTGGAATACACAGTACTTATTTAATGTAAAACTACTTACTACTTATTTTAACTTTGGGTACAAATTATAAGGTCACTCTAGTTTATTTTTATATTTTAAAACATGTCTGTCTATTGAAATAAAAGTACAATACACTCATTCATTCATTCATTTGCATGTCCCTTTGTGGAACTTTGCCTCCCTAACAGCACTCCTGTAAGCCTCTCGGATGTGAGCAAGATGGCCTGCTGCTGATGCATCCATTTGCAGATCATCAATGATGTCTTGCAGCCATCTTCGCCTTGGTCTTCCTGTCTTTCTTTTTCCCATTATGTACCCTTCCAAGACGGTTTTCTCTAGATTATCATGACGTTTAATGTGTCCAAAATATTTAAGTTTTTTCTCTTTAATCCTCTTTACTAGCCAGCCTTCTTCAATATTAAGTTCTTGTACTATGGATATATTTGTTCTTTACAATATACTCACTCCTATGAAACTCACTTTACTCTATTTTGTTTTCCAACAGGGCTGTCAGAATAGAACCTCGCTGGAAAGCAAGGACTATCTGCATATTGTTACACATGTGTGAACTATTAGACAGATACTCACAAATACTGATTACTGTTAGCAGAACAGCTTTTTATCTTACAATTTCAAGAACATAATTACCATATGATACACTCATAACCATGTTAAGAAAAGAGCTGTCATAAGAAATAACTTTTATCCATGTTTGTCTACTACTAGTCAATGCAAACAACCTGTTGATCTCACAAAAGATGGGCACAGTATTCTTTCTTCTACACTGAACACATTTAATAACTGAAACCATCATGGCCCGTCAGCATGAAAACTTACAAGTCACATGATGATGGGGGGACAATTCATATAATAATGCCATGAACACTGCACACTTAATTTGCACTAAATTACAAAAAAACACATGAAAAGTGATGAAATGTTATGAAAATAGTTTTGTGATTACAATTCATATCTACATTTAAACTTCTAATGAAACCAGTGGTCATAATATTTTGTGACCTGAAAATGGCTTCATACACTGGTACCTGGTGTTTCTGCTCTGCCTCTAGTCGACTCTGCAGCAATGCTGAAGCTAGGTCTCCTTTGAACTGCTCCTCCACCAACTTCGGTGAGAAAATAGATAAAAGACAGGGTAAGAAGCAGATGGGATAAGAAATCAGGTAACAGTGATAACGATTCAGATACTGCAGCCTTGTTTTCTCAAGCATTCGTTGGAGCAAAAGCTAATACTCAGTTATCGCATTAACCAGAAATTACTGGTAAATTACTGATTAAAACTGAGAAAAACTGAAACCTTTGGTGTTCACTGCCTACTGTAACTAGTTCATTTTATCAAAAACCTAGTAAAATGCAACCAGTATCAGTAGGCTGATGATGCTCAATTTGCACGGAGAAGCAGCCAGATTCTGGTTCAACATGTGAACAATTTGTAAAGATTAAATTAAAGTTTAATGTAAGAAAAAATTTCACATGAACATCTACTTTTTCCACTGCTGTTTGTAAAGTGTGCTTAATTTTATATCTAAAAAAAAGTATAAAGTACCGAAAATTGTTTTGAGAAAATGTATATCAGAACATATTTCATGTAAAGTGAAAGATAAGCTCAACTGTAACAATTTTAAAACATCCTTGTGCTATCACTGCTAATACTACAAAAGATGTGTAACAGTTTTACAAAAGCATACAAGTGAAAAAAAAAAGGATATCAAATAGCCAATTCCTAAATATAACAATAATAACTTTTTTTTATGCAATATTTATTTTTTAAAACAAGAGCCTTCAAGAAATGCCAGTCTGAGAAAACATTTGTACATACAGATCTAGTGTAGTGTTTTCTAAATGTGTGGCAGCATCCAACACCCCCCTAGATGGAAGTGGGAAGATCCAGGAACTGGAAGGCAGTGAGGCAAAAAAACGGAAGCACTGGGGATATTAGAACCAACCAAGCAAGAAAATTTTTCTGGAGCTCTAAGAATGTGGCCTGTGTTTGGGGATTTTTTTACTATCGTAAAAAGAAATTTCTGTTTTGAGGATATACTGATGTTCAGTTTTACTTTCAGTTATTTATTTAATTCTAGTGAATAATTTTATAAACAGCAAAAATACTAATCTTAATGAAATTGATAAACATCTTTCCAACGTAAATAACAAAGTATTAGTTCAAGCATAAAACAAGTGTCCTTTTTCTTACATAACAATCAATTCCTGGGTTCTCAGGAATATTCCTCAATTTCCAGGGAAGGTCTGGGAAACCCTAGGATAAAATTATCTGGGAATTCAATAAACTTTACTGGAGGCAGCCAATCTTGCCATTTAAAAAAAAAAAACAGGAGAGAAAAAAAATCTGGAGACAAAGTGGACTAAGGATCTACCATAGCCAAACTTGAGTGTTGAATAACATAAGATAGGAGATACCACTGATCACTTCAATCTTTGCCACTGGAATCTAGCATTCAATGAATCAAAACAAGAATTACCAACCTGAGTTTAATAACAACACATCATATCTATGACATTATGGCATACATGATGATGACTGCTGTATCAGAAGTAAGGCAATAACTTGTAATAATACTATAACAATAGTTAGAATATTTCAGCTAACATCACATAGGCATAATACAATGAAACCCACTCTTGAGAGAAAGCTGAAAAAAAAAAAAAGTGCAGGAGAATGATACAGATGGGTGGACAACATCAAAAGATGGATGGAATTCAGCTTGCTTGGGTGTGCTGTGAAAGCAAGAGACAGAACAAGTTGGAGGGACAACTGCAGTCAATCTTCCTTGGGAAGGAAACAGAAAGAGCCAACCAAAGACAACCTGGTGAGTAACTGCAGAAACAGACACGAGCAGCATCCAACAGAGAGAAAACTATGAGAAGCGGCGAGAATTTGTTGCTGACCTGCAGGATGCCACAAGGCACACCCGGCTGTGAGCGCTCAATTAATCACTGACCAAGGATATGGATGGTTTACCTAGAGGGTAACACAGGATGTGACAATGATGACAATGCTTTTAGGAATACCTCTTTGTCATGTTCCTTCCATTTCTCCCACATTTTCTTCTCATCTCCTCCATCGCCAGCCACCGCATTTCTCTGCTGATGGCTTTTACTCCCACCTTTTCCAAATGCCAGATTCTTCAGCTGAAAAACCAGGATCAGAACATACACAGTTGTAATTGTTTAGATTAATAAATAAATACCATGAGGCGCCTAGTGAAATAAACAAATAATAAACAAAAGAAACACCACATAACAAGTTATAACAATGCATTTTGTTTTCTTCCCTTTCTTTTCACCTGCCATGATTTGAGTGGTTCCATATTCACTGAACTGAGATGCACGTGGATTCTCATTTTCCCTACATCCATATATATAGTCATGTGTTCAGTGTAATTTTCCCTACATCCATATATATAGTCATGTGTTCAGTGTAATTTTCCCTACATCCATATATATAGTCATGTGTTCAGTGTAATTTTCCCTACATCCATATATATAGTCATGTGTTCAGTGTAATTTTCCCTACATCCATATATATATAGTCATGTGTTCAGTGTAATTTTCCCTACATCCATATATATATAGTCATGTGTTCAGTGTAATTTTCCCTACATCCATATATATATCTAGTCATGTGTTCAGTGTAATTTTCCCTACATCCATATATATATATAGTCATGTGTTCAGTGTAATTTTCCCTACATCCATATATATATAGTCATGTGTTCAGTGTAATTTTCCCTACATCCATATATATATAGTCATGTGTTCAGTGTAATTTTCCCTACATCCATATATATAGTCATGTGTTCAGTGTAATTTTCCCTACATCCATATATATATAGTCATGTGTTCAGTGTAATTTTCCCTACATCCATATATATATAGTCATGTGTTCAGTGTAATTTTCCCTACATCCATATATATACAGTCATGTGTTCAGTGTAATTCAGTATGCCTCACTGCGCATGCATTCTAAAAGATAATCTTCCTTAACACGTTATGCTGTGTATCAATTTTTAGAGCTGGATCAACTGGAAGGTGATAATAGTGGAAACTTAATGCACTGCCTTTAGTAAACAAGTTTCAAAAGCTGCGGGAGCATGATTGATGTCCTTCAGATAAGTAGGCAGACAAGTCACAAGAGGTTGAAAGTTACTGTTAAGAAAGTCAGAAATTTGTTCTGTAGGACAGGAACAAATTGCAGCTATGGGCCTCCCTGGGTTGCCTAGTTTGTGGATCTTAGGAAGTGGATAAAAGGATGGTCCATCCATCCATCCATCCATCCAATCTAATCTAATCTAATCTAATCTATCTTTATTCCCACCCCCACCCCCACGCTGTTTTTACCACCTGATGAAACTAGTGGCAGTACAACAAAATGACACTGAATATAAAACTCACAAGCAAATACACAAAAATTCACTATTTGTTAGTTTTGCTGAAACGCACACACACACATACACACTAGCTTGTGTCGCTACCAAATATCCTACTGCTAGAAATTTTGTTTTCTGTTATCTTTCACTTTCTTTTATTAATAATAAATTAATAAATTTCTCTGTATTTCCACATAATCTAACATTTGTTGTGACTGCATAAGTCCTTCTTGTAAATGCAGTTAAAAGACAGCTACATCAATGATTTTAATCACAAACTGAAACCAAAAATATCAACTGAAGCTATTTTTCCCCAGAACTTTAGAACCTGCAGAAGCAAATTATAAAGGATAAATGTCAGTCAAGGATAAATGGTATTCAATCTTTTAAGTTGTTCATGCTGAATTTCAAACATCATGTTTACTTTGAAATAACTGCTTGAGTTTCCAACATCATTTTTGCTGTGTCAAATGAATGCCTCAGTTTCCAACATCATATTTGCTGTGAACTGACTGCCTATATTATAATCCTTAATCCTGTGCATATAAATATGTATAAATAAATAACAAATTGGACAAAACAGGACAGAGAAAGAGGTCGACCATGTGAAACTCTAAAGAGATCACTGTTGAGAGAGTGGCCTTAAGATTCCTTGATTAATTTGAAAAACTTGCCAAAAACAGAAAAACATAGTGAGATATAATGTGAGCCTTAGGAAAGGCTGCAAGATGTAAGAATCATTACCATTCAATACATGATCCACTGATTTCACGATTTCCACTGAATCAGATTTCTCCTCTCTTTTTCACATAAGAGCCTCTTGGGGTCATGACCAATGTTCAAGCCATGTTTTGCTTCGAATTTTCTCTCCTTCTCTCTTCTAACCGATGCTAGAGTTTTTCTTTGTTGTTTCAATTTTCAATGTTTCAATTTCATTTTTTTTAAAATGATCAATGCATGAATGATCTTTATTTTAAAAGGGTGAAGAATTGGGCATGCAGGCCTATCTTACATTCTGCCCTTTATCACTCCATCTTTCATGCTTCCCACCCACTCGATTTCATCATCATCATCATCACCTTTCACTCCCCTGAGAGCACAGGCCATGGATAAAGTTTCTCTGGTCATCCCTGTTCTTGGAATTATTCTCTGCATCCTTCCACGTGTATCCCTTGTCTCTGAGCACTGTCATAATTTCTCTTTTCCAAGTAAGTCTAGGTCTTCCTTGTTTTCTATTTTCTTGAGGATTCCATGCCAGTGCCTGTCTTGCTATGTTGGTGTCAGGTTTCCTCAGTGTGGCCAATCCACTTCCACTTCCTAGACATGATTTGTAGGTTCATACAAATATGATGACTGCTGTATCATAAGTCAGGCAATAACTTGTCCTGGCCTCTCCCAGACCTCCTCGTTCCTGATCTTGTCCTGCCATTTAATGTTTAAAATCATGCTAAAGCAGTAGTTCATGAATATTTGTATCTTCTGTTGTATTGTGTCAATTTAATAATATATATTCCCAGAATACTGGGAACAAAATCCTCAAAGAATTATGAGTCTTTTGTTTATTGGCTTCCCAATTCTTTTACACCTCTTCAAAATACATCTCAGATAGATCCAGTTACTCTTTTGTAATTTATGTTGATGAAGACCACTTCAAAGCTTAGTCCATTCGACATGAACAAGTCAGTGTAACCTAATCATTCTAAGCCATAGGCCTATGCTTTGAAATGTTCACGCGTGACAGCATCTATGCATTTTACACTCTGTCAGTGAAATGTCGAGGATGCGACTTGCATAGGCTCTCGGCTGAGCAAAGGCCTAGCACGCCATGTTCCTTTCGTGTCAAAACGATGTGAGCGTCCTTATAACTGTACAGTTCTCTTCAGAGAAATGTAGCACAGTTTTATTTTCTATGCACTTACTCTTCTCATTCAGAATTCTCTAGTTATCTCATGTTTATGTTCATAAAATTAATCTCAATTTGAAAATCTTTTCCCACGACAAACCAAAACAGAAAACACGTAAAGCTATCAAACCTTTTCTGTCTCCTGGGCGTCTTTTTTCTTCTTATTCTTCTTTTTTGCAACACTTGTACTGCTTTGCTGGGGTTTGGATGACTGCTTTATTTCGTCTTCGTCGTCATCTTCAATTTTCAGGCATGCAAAGCGCGAGCTTGATACCGCAATCGCCTGCCTGTTCGCCATTTTGAAACAAAGTAAACTTTCCTTGCAAGGGGGGATAATTGGTGTAAAAGTATACACAACTATGTAGGAGTATATAACTAAACACGAAGCCACTGCAGTAAAGCTGTGATAACAAAATGTATAAACTAGCGGGGAAATGTAGGAAAATTATTTTTTTTTACTAATATGCCCGCATGGGCTCGCTAGATAATTTTACCACGTGTGTGGTGAGGGTTTGTTGATTAAAATCTTAGCCAAAAGGCCGAGAAGCGAAATGTAGGAAATGTAGGAAAAGCTATAATAGTTAACCAACACACAGTTGTGACGCTTCTCTGTGAACCTTAATCAAATAATAGCACATAACACGAAGAAATAGAGAAAGAAGATAAAATATGAATGTTACGTTGGAGAAAAAAAAGCAAGAATATGAAAAAAAAACACAGAATAAATCAAATAAAATATTATGTGTTTGCTGTTTTCTCACACGCTATAATGAACATCAGTAAACAGTATTATCTTTTTTCAAATCTGAATAAAGGATACTAAGAAATAATCTTCATCATCATCAGGTGCCTTGCCGACTGGCGTTGGCTATTATGCTTCTCCAGAGTACCCGATCTTTCATGCAGGCCATCAGTTCAGTTGGTGATCTCCTCTCACACCACCACGTCAGACTGTCCAGTATCATTTCTCTTTGTCTTCCTCTTGATCTTCTTCCTTCTATTTTTTCTGTTGTTATAATATTTTTCAATGCCCCCTCTTCTCATTGCATGTCCTATGAAAGTACATTGTATCTCTCTTATCTTTTTGACACGGTTTTTTGTCTCTCCAGCTCTTCTCATACATTCTTCATTAGTTATTTTTGCTGTCCAGGGGATTCGCAACATTTTTCTAATAAACATTTCTGCTGCTTCCAATGATTTTTGTGCAGACTTGCCTATTGTCCATGATTCACTTCCATATAACAATATAGGTTCAATATAGCATTTTAGGACTCGTTTTCTAACATTCATTGATAAGGATATGTTGGTTAATATGTTTCTCATTCTCTGAAATGCAGTCTTTGCTTGGCCTGTTCCTAATTTCTGTTCTGCATTTCCCATCTGAAGTTATTACTGCTCCAAGGTATTTGAATTTCTGCACCTGCTTTAGAATATTTCCGTTTAATTTAATACTGCATGCTGGTGGATTCTGTTTCTTAGATATAACCATAGTCTCTGTCTTTTTTATGTTCAAAGTAAGGCCTTTCTGTTCACTTTCTTTGGCGAATTTATCCAAGAGATTTTTGCAGGTCTTGTTGGTTCTCAGCTATCAGTACTGTGTCGTCAGCATACCGAAGGTTGTTAATATTGTATCCTCCAATTTTTATGCCTGGTTCTGTGATGATTGTTCTCTAGCAGCTTTTAACACCTTAAAACAACATGAACCCAGCAGCGATATTGATTGGTGGACATCAAGAGGTAGACGGGAATCGGCTTGGTGCAATAAAGCGTGAAAACACGGAGCAAAGGAGGCTGTGGATGCTTAATTGTGGATCGCTGCAGTTGTGGAGTCACAAGATTGTTAATTAAAACCAAGAAAGATTTTTGAGATGCCCCCTGTTTATGTGTGGGATGGTTGTGCGTGTGTTTTCTGTGAGTGTGTGTAGAGAGAGAAATGTAGGAAGAATGGCTGTGGGGGGAGGGGGAGAGAAGGGGTGGTGGGAGGTAGGGGTAAAAACAGGAACAATAAAGGAAAATAAACGCAAAAAAGGCCAAGACAAATATTATATTAAATATTACCCAGAATCCATAATTTTTTCTACATTCTGTATCGGGTACGGTTTGAGGACAGTAACATAACACGAAGAAAATGTCTTGTACAGTTTTGGGTTTTTTTTCCTTTAAATTTTAAGCCGATTACACCAATGAAACATTAATCGGTAACAGAGAAGGCTTGGCAATCTCCACAAGTGATGTCTGTCTGTCTGTCTGTTTCACTTTACCATGCACAAGCCTCATTATTGTCATTTCGCTGAAGTTATTGAAGTATTTACTTGTAACTGCGTGTGGTAAATTTTTCTTCTTCACAACTTACTAAATTTATAAAGGTTCATCCTCTATCATTTTCAGATATATCTGTTGATGCATAAGTCTAATGTAGTGGACATATTATTCTATTAGCTTGTCTTTATGGATTTCTTTTCTGTTTCATTCAGTTTATCTTTCTTTCAGGCTCCTGTAATAGTTTCTGTATGTTACAAAAATATTTGGTAGTATCTGGGTTTTTTTTTTAATAACATCACTCGTGTCTGAATTTCAAGTAAAATTGTAATGTTCTAAATTGTATCAGGTACATTCAATGACTAGACCATTATAAGATGACTCGGCAAAATGCATCAAAATAATAAACATGGGTTCATTTTTAGAAATATGAACTGCACGACAGTTATCAGAGATTAGATGTGCTGGTGACACAATATTACTGTCCACAACACAAAAAGGAATAGAAAAAAACTAAGTGTGTCAGTCCGTAAGAACAGTGAAGAGCAAAACCTTTATCTTAATGCAAAGAAAGCTAAATTGATGACAACTGAAAAAACAAATAAGGCAGCTGAAACATATATCAATGAGGAAAAATTGGAAGAGGTTGAGAGTTTTGAATATCTTGGATCATTACTAACTAGTAATGGAGATAGGTAAAGGTAAAATAAAGGTAATCCTGTCATCCCTTAGAGGCAGATAGGGATATGGTGTTAGTGCCCATATTTTCCTTGACCTATCAGCACACTAGAGGGTGATATGGTCAGTATCACGCCAGGCCGCTTTTCCTACCCCAACTCCAGAAGAAATCGGGTACCCATTTCTACAGCTGGGTGACTGGTGTGCCTCCGGCCAGATTCGAACCCCCGACCTTCACCATGAGAGACCAGTGCACTAACCATTTCGCCACTCAGACACCCAATAATAGAGATACAATGAGGGAAATTAAAAGGAGAAGATTATCGCTCTTAAAAAAATACAACAACTAAAAAAGCTGTGGAGAGGAACAGACAGAACTCTAAAAATAAGATTTTTTTAAGGGCATGCATCTTTCCTATCACAACATATTCCTATGAGACCTGGACACTGAACAAAACAGCTGAGAAACACATAAATGCCTTTGAATGTAAATGCTACAGAAAAGTCCTTCAAATATCATGGACACGAAAAAGAACAAATATATCCATACTACAAGAACTTAATACTGAAGAAGGTTGGCTAGTAAGGAAGATTAAACAGAGAAAACTTAAATATTTTGGACATATTAAAAATCGTGATAATTTAGAGAAGACAGCCTGGGAAGGATACATAATGTAAAAAAGAAAGAGAGAAAGACCAAAGTGAAGATGGCTGCAAGACTTTGTTGACGATCTGCGAATGGACGCCTCAGCAGCAGGGCTTCTTGCTTACAACCGAGAGGCTTACAGAAAAGCTATTATGGAGCCAAAGTTCCACAAGGGACATGCAAATGACTGACTGACTGACGACAGTTACTAATATCAGCTTTTCAGCCATTTGTTTGATGTTTTCGAGTGTATGTCAAGCAACATTTGTTTGTTTTACAGCTTCACGCCTTTAATTGATATTGCGAAGCATTCATGTATCTACACGTACTTGACTAATTGAAGAGCTCTACACCTCTTAGAAACTAAAACTTGTGCTTCAGATGTTTCTATTTGGTCCTCGTGACTAGAATTGGTCGAATTTGATAGCCATGAGAAGAATATCAACATTAACTTATTAAAAAAATAATAAATTATAAATATCTTTTCTGTTGTACAAATAATATGAAATTCATTTGATATTACTGTAGTTTTAATGTCGACAGTTGAGAGGTACTAATAAAGCCAAACCCATGTAGATCTACGCAATCAGACATGTCCAGAAAGATTGGATATGAAATAGAAGTCCTAGGGATCTCATTTTTAAAAAATCTTTCTACACACACACACACAGAATGAGAGAGAATGAGAGAGAGAGAGAGAGAAAGAGAGAGAATCCGTCTCAGTTCAGGAAGGAAAAAAAGAGTCGAGCATCATGGTGTAAGTCTCCCCATTGACGTAATCATCAAACATGAAAGGCCCAATCAGGCCCTGCGTGGAACCTGCACGCCATACCAAGACTTTCTGGACATGCAGAGTGATTTCGTGAACTTTATAGTCTGTGGTCTATGTCATCATCTTTGCACTCCTGACATGTCCATAGGTGCTCAGATCCAGATTTCCCTGGATGACCACTTGCCCAGGGGCATAGATGAAGGTGACTGTGAATCGCTGATTTCTGAAATGACTCAAGCCACTGCCTGCGTACAGAACCTACCTCGAATTTCCAGATAATACTCACTGAATAACGAGGAGTAGGAATAATATTTGACAAACAAACAGCAAGGACAAATGTAGGATATCTGAACATCTCGGACCGAGTCCTACTCTCTCTCTCTCTCTCTCTGAACCTTAAGTGCCCAGGGCACATGGGGCTTCCGCAAGGGTTTTCTACAAATGCCTGTCCTTCGCCTTTTTTTCTGCTCTTGCCCAGGTGAGCCCTCTATTGCTCAACATCCTTTCTGTTGTTCTTCTCCATGTCTCTTTTGGTCTACCCTTACTTCTGCTCCCCTGTGGTGTCCATCTTAGTGCTATTTAGTCCTACTAGCCCAACTGAAATGACGACCAATAAACATAAATATTATACAAGTGTACGCTCTAACATCTGAAAGTTCTGAAGAAGATGTACAGCTATTTTATAATGACATAGAGACAGCCCTAAAACACACAAAGTCACATGAAGTTACCATAGTCATGAGAGATTTTAATGCCAAAGTTGGTAAAGGAAGATCTTCAGACATCGTTGGTGACTATGGACTGGGGGAGAGGAATGACAGAGGTTGTAAATTAATTGAATAGGCAAAAATACACAGTATGGTTGTAGGAAACACCTTGTTTAAGAAACATCCTCGAAGACTGGCAACATGGTGCAGCCCAGACAAAAAGACTTTTAACCAGATAGAATATGTATTAATCAACAAACGATTCCGGAATGCATTATTGACAACAAAAACCATGACAGGAGCCGACAGCAATAGTGACCATGACCCATTCTGTGGAAAAATTAGAATAATGCTAAAGAAAACATACAGAAAAGTGAGAAACATCAAACTGAATACAGAACTCCTTAAAAATGACCAAGAACTGCGACAACAATACAAAGTCATTATAACAAATAGATGCAATATTAATAGCAAAGATAAATAGTATAGATGAACAATGGGCAATGTTAAGAGATTCTATCCACCAAATTGTTAAGAAGATTATCTATCTATCTATGCCTCTGACCCCTCGTGGAGCATAGGCAATTAACAAGAGCTCGCCAGGCAGTTCGGTCCTGAGCCACTCTTTCCAACTGTCTCCATGTCTGGTTCATTATTTTGATGTCCGTGTCCAGACTTCGGCGCCAGGAGTTCCTTGGTCTCCCTCTCCTCCTTTTACCCTGTGGGTTCCATGTTAGGGCTTGCCTTGTAGTGCTGGATGTGGATTTCCGTAGGGTGTGTCCGATCCAGAAGATAATATCACCGAAAAAAAGAAGCCCCTAAAAATAAATGGATGACAGATGACATCTTAGAACTGATGGACAAGAGGAGGAAGAGTAAAAATAACGAAGAAAAATATAGCAAGATAAATAAAGAAATAAGACTCAAATGCAGAGAAGCAAAAGAAATGTGGTTAAATGAACAGTGCAGACAAATAGAGGACTCTCATAATAAAGACAGCAAAAACATGCACAAACGAATTAGTGAACTCACATTCGGGAAAACAAAATAAACCACAGGATGCCTGAAATGAAAAGAAGGTAAAATGTTAATGGGAAAAGAAGACATTGTGGACAGGTGGACAGAGTATATCGGTGAGCTATATGGAGGAGAAAGACCAGAATTAACACCAGATACTGAAAACTGTGATGGACCACCTATACTTGAAGATGAAATCATAGATCCCATCAAACACATGAAGAAAGGAAAAGCGACTGTGCCTGATAATATAACAATAGAAGAAATAGAAGGGCTAGAGAAGACAGGAATAACAATAATAACCAAGTTACTGAACGACATTTAAATCAGTGGTTATATGCCTAGTGACTTGCATAAATCCATGTTTATAGCACTACCAAAGAAACCAGGTGCAAAGGTATGTGGTGACCACCGGACTATCAGTCTCTCATGTCACATAACGAAGCTACTTCTGAGAATTATTATGAGAAGAACAAGGAAAAAGATAAAAATGGAAATAACAGATGAACAGTTTGGATTTGTTGAAGGAAAGGGGACACATAACGCAATTTATGCTTTACGAACACTAACAGAAAGAGCTTTAGAAGTACAGAAAGATCTCTACTTATGCTTCATTCATTACACCAATGCATTCGACAAGGTGAAACATAATGAAATTATTAAAATGCTTGAAGACATCAGTATAGACTACAAAGACCTGAGGATTGTATAAGGTCTATACTGGCAGCAAGAAGCAGCAATTCGAGTTGAAAATAGAACTGGAAAATATCAACCTATAAAACAAGGGGTGCGACAAGGATGTGTACAATCCCCAGACCTCTTTTCTCTGTACAGCGATAATATTCTAAGAATGACCACCACAGAACCAGGCATAAAAATTGGAGGATACAATATTAACAACCTTCGCTATGCTGACGACACAGTACTGATAGCTGAGAATCAACAAGACCTGCAAAATCTCTTGGATAAAATCGCCAAAGAAAGTGAACAGAAAGGCCTTACTTTGAACATCAAAAAGACAGAGACTATGATTATATCTAAGAAACAGAATCCGTCAACTTGCAGTTTAAAATTAAACGGAACTATTCTAAAGCAGATGCAGAAATTCAAATACCTTGGAGCAGTAATATCTTCAGATGGGAAATGCGGAACAGAAATTAGGAACAGAGTAGGTCATGCAAAGACTGCATTTCAGGGAATGAGAAACGTATTATCCAACACATCTTTATCAATGAATGTTAGAAAACGAGTCCTAAAATGCTATATTGAACCTATCTTGTTATATGGAAGTGAATCATGGACAATAGGCAAGTCTGCACAAAAATCATTGGAAGCAACAGAAATGTGGTTTATTATAAGAATGTTGCGAGTCCTCTGAACAGCAAAAATAACTAATGAAGAATGTATGAGAAGAGCTGGAGAGAAAAAAATCTTGTAAAAAAAATAAGAGAGAGATACAATGTACTTTCATAGGACATGCAATGAGAAGAAGGGGCATTGAAAATATTATAACATGAAAAATAAACGGAAGAAGATCAAGAGGAAGACCAAGAGAAATTATACTGGACAGTCTGACGAGATGGTGTGAGAGGAGATACTAACTGAACTGATGGCCTGCATGAAAGATCGGGTATTCTGGAGAAGCATAATAGCCAACGCCAAGGCACCTGATGATGATGATGACTCATTGAATCGCTTATTACACAGGCACAGGTGTAATATTGTTACTTCAGCCATACAAATGCTTCCATTACTGTCATCACCTCCATCGCCGTACTTCTTGTGGTCATAGCGAAGGCACCGCTGGCTTCATGGATTGTTCTACCCGCGAAAATGGCGTAAATGCACCATGATGTCGTACAACGGACCCATTTGTGTAAATCACATCATCTGCCTCACTGGAGTTTTCACTGATGAGGGTGTTGATCTCAACAGTCACATCAAGTGGATTCTGCTCCCCGCTTCTCTTGTCAAGCGCGACAGTGCAAGAAGGGGTCCCCCTGACCGCTGGAGACTCAGGTACTCCTCGTAAATAGGTGCCTCCATTCACCCAATCGTGAATTTTATGTGGATGCTGAATGCCCAGTGTTCTTATCAAGTATAGTGGCGCCAACAGGATGGAGCTAGACTTCACACTACTCCAGAGGCCCTGGAGTTTCTATACTCCAATTCCAGCATTACATAGTGTCCAATCGTATCCCACAGCAATTCCGGTGCGGATTCTCCTGGCCACCGTGCAGTTCGGATTTAAATATGTGCGATTACTTCCCCTGGCGTTATATGAAGGACAAATTGTTCAGCAATGCTCCCCAAAATCTGACTGAACTGAAGGAGAGTATCACGAACAGGTGTGCACAGGTCACAAGAAGAATGCTCACCCATACTATACAGAACTCTGTGTTATGTCTTCAAGCGGTTCTAGAGTCCCAAGGGGCTCATATCAAAAGTGTCATCCATATGTGAAATTCTAATCCTTGTTTGTTACTTTGACATTGTCTTCACATAAATAAATTTGCTTTCGTCAATGTACTGTGAAGCTGAAATTGACAATAATTGACTGAAACACTCTTTGAAGGTTTACTGATCCTAGACGCACTGTTGATGGTTGTCGACAGAAAATATCATTTCATAATCACATTATGAAAAACGAAACGAATATGTCAAGAACGGCGACTTATGTCGGAAGTGTGTATCACGTGACTGGGAAGTAATTTCGTGACGTTCTACACATTCACCCTAACCTCGCCGTATCAGTGGAGGTCGAGAACAGTGGGTTTACATCGAAGTCTCTCAATACTGGCATTAAATTGGCACAATGTCTCGTACTGCTGTTAGTTTGCGGAACCTGTCGTCAAGAATCTTGACTCTCACTCAGGTACAGAAAATGAGCTGAAGGCTGTTAAAATTTGTAAACTGAAGTTAAGAGAATGATGAAATGACGTACAGTTGTAGACGATAATTTGTTCCGGCTAAAAAGTTATGATACTCGGCTGTCACAAGTATCAGTTTTCATTGAAGAGACTGAAGTCGTTAGTCGCTGTTCAGTTATTTCTCCCACTCCGGATGTATTGAAGGCTACATTGTCGATTTGCTATAATCGCCCTGAATGTAGCAGTTTAGTTGTCTGCTAGTTTTGACTGAAAAAAAAACATTTGTCTATGCAGTTTTTAAATTGATTGAAAAAAGTATTTTATGTTTACGCAATGAAAGTTCAGTGTGCTTATAGTCAAATGGTTTCTTTCAGCAAGAGCTATGCATTTTTCCTGAATGTGTTCAGTGTGCCATTTTTTTTTCCCTTGGAAATGTTTGGAGTGCTAATCTTGTAGCTTTTCATATAGTGTCTTCTCTTTCTGTGACAGGCTTAACTGCTAGTTCTATGCGTCAGCTAACAGTGAAAGATTTCAGAAATCAGAATTGAAATTAAGTAAGCTATTAAAATGGTTTTTGTCAGCTTGACCTGGGCACAAAACATCACAAGAAATATGTTTGTGTGTATCAACACATAAACTGTCATACTGCTGACACGAGTGCCATCTTTCTCTAGTGTTTGTGGTTTCTGCTGTCATTGATTTGATCTGCTGTTCATATTTTCCCATCCTGTATTACTTGGTTAATTTTTTTCCCCAGATGTTTCTTTTTCTCTATGCCATGATATTTTTGCATTACTTGGCTAGTTGCTGTCTACTTGGCTAGTTGCTGTCTACTTGGCTAGTTGCTGTGACTAAAGAATTTTGATGTATCAAAAACAGAAATTAAAAACAATGACAGTAAAGTCTGGTGGGTGGAGGAAAAAAAATTAGTTGCTACTATTTTAGACTACGTGGTTTGTCTTTGCTATAAATACATTTTCTTCTGCTACAATAGTATGTAAAGTTTCCATTTAGGTTCCACTTGATGTTTGGTCATTTCTAGCACACAAGATGAATGTGCAGATAACATAAACATTTATAGACAAGTGCCTATTTTAGAGAACATTTTGACAAAAAGGCAGCAGAAATGTCCTGAATACAGAAAATACTAAATCATAATATGCACCTAGGTGATAACAATTGTGCCAGTATTACATAAAATTTGTAAAGGAGGAAAATTTGATTGTATGTAACAAATGGCAACCAGTCTAATTCCGGGGAATTTACCAGCTGATAGCCTATTAAAAGAGAACAAAATGGAGCAAAAAGAATTTACCAGCTGATAGCCTATTAAAAGAGAACAAAATGGAGCAAAAAGAATTTACCAGCTGATAGCCTATTAAAAGAGAACAAAATGGAACAAAAATTCTATTTTATATGTTATAATTGTTTTTAAAACTTAAAAAAAATGCCTTTCAGAATGCAGTACAGCCATCGACACCTGCAAGTTGTAGACAGTTAAGCAGCTCAACAGTAAGTATGAGTTTTGCATCAACAGACCATAGTCCTGGTGTAATGCTGTTTACTTAAATTGTTCCAGGAAAACCTCCTACAGCTTATGGGGGAAAACTAAGCAAAGAATTGTTGTAAGTCTGAAATTATATAGATGAAAATTTGTTGAAAGTAAGAGAAGTAATACCTTCGGTTTTAAAAATGGCATTACCCAAACCAGTTCACCAAATGCAGAGACATCAGCATACCATTCCAGCTTTATTTGGAACAGGCCGCTGCGGAGTTATGCGTCACTGATACCTACCTGAGGATATTCTAATAAATTCCTATGTAGGAGTGGAATGTAGCCCACAGAATAAATATTTAAGGAATGTCCAGCATTTGCAAACTTGCAGAGCTGAAGCACGGAAGAGGATCAGGATTTGAGACAGAAGCTGTGAAGATTTTGACAAAGTCAGGAGGAAACTGGGACCATGGAAAGCAAGACTCTAGATTTGACATGAGGCAAATGTTTGGATTCTGAAGGAGGAGCTGAATGTAGGTGGATAAATCTTTTGCTAGTCAAATTTAATACATTCAGCATAAATTAATTCCGGTGTTCGATGGTACAGGATGAATTAATGTGTATTTTTAGAATGAAACATTTTCTGGCATGTGAGTCGCAAAGTGGGTAGTGAATTCATCTCTCATTGTGAGGGTTGGTGGTTTGACTCCAGCCAGAGGGTCCACAAGTCAGAATATTTAATGTCGTATTCCCTGTTTCACAGTAGTAAGCAAACTGCGTTAAATGGCATTCATGAGTCACTTTGTCATTATGTTATTTACAAATAGTCTATATAAAAAATAAAAAGACCATTTGTTTCAATTGTTAACAGAAGTTTCACAAAATTATTTGGTGAAGATCTAGGCATGCACAATTTAACCAGACTATAGATGTATTAGGCTAGAACCATGGAACACAGAAGATGATGATGTGAGGAAGCCTTTTTTTTTTCTTTTTCACTTCTCTGAACAACACATTGCATGCTAAATGTTGTCATAATGATCTCAAAGTATGGTGACAGATAGCTGGATGAGTGTTTAGAGCAGTGTTTTGTTTTTTTTTTCATCCCCTTTCTGCCTTTCTGGTTAGAGAACAGTAAAACAGAGAACACTAAAAATAAAGTCACAAATAGAACACCACAAATCCTGAGATTTTGTTAATTGAGCTAATCCATGTGGTGTCTGTGAACCAAAATTCCTCCTGTGGAATCTCTTGGGGTCCACTGGTTTAGAGGCTTCAGACCATCAGATTAGAACTGGTTTTAGTTTCCAGGTAAATATTACTTGGTACTTGTTAACAATGATTGAACAGAGTTTCATTTCTTGAAAGTAAATGACACAAGCAACAAAGTTACTGAGGTGGAAAAATTTCTTGTTCTTTAATCATTGATTCTTTTACAATGCACAGAATTTAAAAGATACCTTGGAAAAAATTATCCCAGAGAAACAGAAGGAAGTGGCAGAGTTTCGGAAACAGTATGGAAGTGCCAAAGTTGGTGAAGTTACAGTTGACATGGTAAGTATCTGACAAGAAAGTGTGTCTTATGGCTAGTCATGTTTTTATATTGCTTTTTTTTCCCCTGGGTTAAAAAAAAAAGTGAGTAAGTCACCCTTTTATGTATCATCTCACAAAATGTATAATGAATTTGATGATAACTTTATAATTAGGGAAAAAAATACTTGGCATACAAGTTAAATCACTTTTAATATTTTTTTTTTTAAATGGTTGTCAAATTGTATAAATATTTTTTTAACGGTCGTGATGTATTCATAGCAAAAGCAAGCGCTGGACTGAAAAAACCAAATAGAAAAGCATGGATATCAGATAAAACATGGAAGTATATACATGAAAGACGAGCAGTCAAATTAGACATGTTGAATGCAAAAACAGATCTTGGAAAAGATCTGGCGAAAGCAACATACAAAGAAATAGACGAGAAAGTAAAAAGTTCAGCTAGAAGGGATAAAAGAGAATACATAGACAATATGGTGAAAGAGGCAGAAAAAGCAGCAAAAACAGGAGACAGCAAAACTTTATATAACATACAAAAGAGGCTAACAAGTACTATTACATCTAAAGAAAGACCAATCCTTAGCAAAACTGGAACCCTATTAACATCAAATAAAGACCAAAAACAAAGATGGGCTGAACACTTCCAAGAAATACTTAATTGACCACACTCAAAAGAATTGTTAAACCTTGAAACTGACTTACCAGCCCCATAACTAAATGTCAACCTAGATGAAATTAAATTACATGAAATTGAAACAGCAGTGGATTTAATGGCTAACAACAAAGCTGCAGGTGAAGATGAAATAACAGCCGAAATGCTAAAAGTTATCAATAGTGACAACATGAGACAACTACAGAGAATATTTAACAAGATTTGGAAAGAAGAAAAGGTCCCTTCTAATTGGAAAAAAAGGAATCATTGTTAAAATACCAAAAAAAGGCAACCTTAGTGACTGTAACAACTGGAGAGGAGTAACCTTAATATCAGTTGTGTCAAAAGTATTTTGCAAGGTCATTTTGAATAGACTTAAAGATATAGTGGATACTGCAATGAGAGAAGAACAAGCAGGATTTCGAAAAAGGAGAAGCTGTCTCGACCAGATCTTTACTCTCAGAATAATACTTGAAGAACATATTGAAAAGCAGAAACCATTAATACTGAACTTCATAGATTTTAAAAAAGGCATTTGATAGCATACACAGAGATTCATTGTGGAGAATTTTAAGTCTATATGGAATACCATCTAAAATTGTCAACATCATTAAGGACTTATACAATGGATATGTTTGTGCAATCAAGACAGAAGAAGGGATGAGTGAATGGTTCCAGATTGAAACAAGTGTGAAACAAGGATGTATACTGTCTCCTTTACTTTTTTGGGATTACAATAGACTTCATAATTAAAAAATGCTGCACAGGTAACACAGGTATCAACTGGGTACATGGGACCCAACTAGAAGATCTTGATTTTGCTGATGACATAACTCTTATCAGTAATAATGTGAATTCCATGCAAGAAAAAACAGAATGCCTGTCTTCACTGGCTAGCAAAATAGGACTTAAAATTAACAAGGACAAAACAAAAATAATGAAACTTCCCATTAATCAAAATGGAAAAATACACATAGAAGGGACAGATATTGAAGAAGTCAATCAATTTGCATACCTTGGCAGCTACATAGATCAGGATGGTGACACTAGAAAGGAAGTTAGGATCAGAATTGCAAAAGCAGCATCAGTCTTCAAGAATCTTGAGAACGTATGGAATTCAAAAGTTATAAGCACAAAAACCAAGTTAAGACTATTCAATTCGAATGTAATATCCACCCTCATTTATGCATGCGAAAGCTGGAAAACAACTAAGGAAATAGAGAAGAAATTAGACTGTTTTGAAAACAAATGCCTAAGGAAAATACTCAGCATCAAGTGGAATGAATTCAAGAATAATGCAGAGATAAGACAGATGACTGAACAACAACCAGTCTCATGGGTGATCAGGAAAAGGAGATGGACATATGTTGGTCACTTGATGAGAAGAAATGATCAGAGAATCCCAAAACAAGCTGTCAAGTGGAACACAACAGGCCAAAGAAAAAGAGGCAGACCGCGTGAAACTCTGAAGAGGACATTGTTAAGAGAGGCCAAATTAACAGGCATAAAATCCTTTGATGAGGTTGAAAGAATCACCGAGGACAGGAAAAATTGGCGAAATACTTTGCGAGCCCTATGTGACATTTAACGGCACGGGAAGAATATAAGATAAGATGTATTCATGATCAGTGACCAGTTTAAAGCAGAAAATTGTCATTTGATGAAAAAAGTTGTGAAGAATATTAAAACAGCCATATTATTACATTGTACTAAACAGAATGATTGAATGTCTTAGAAAATTTCCTTCAGATAAGCATTAACTTCACAAAGACTGATCTGAGATGATTTACTTTTCTTTTTTTTAAGCATATGTAGGATTTTTGTCTGTCATCACAATTACTAGTACTGACCTTTGTCTCACACTCTTCCTCAGTGTTGAAATTAGATCTATCTGGCCTGGGGGAACTCGCCACCGGATCTTTTTCCTATCTGACCTTCCACGTTACTGTTGAGTTTCTTGGTATATTTCCAGAAGGTAGTTTACCATCACTTTCTTTTTGGGCAGTGACTGTACTAGTCGTTGATCATAGTCATTGTAGCTACATTGAGATCATCTGCCTACCATCATAGAATGGTGACCATAACCAACATTATCTGTCGGCTTCTCTCCCATTCCATCCACTACCTGCTCCCATGGCTTCACATCACCCTGATCGGGGGGGCTATACTCTATCTTGCCCAAGGGTGTCCCGTAGACTGACGGAGGTAAGGAGGCGTCTTACGTCTCCTTTGATAGGGGATACCCCTACCCCGCCAACCACATTAAATGTCGTGATAATCTAGAGAAGACCGTCTTAGAAGGATACGTAATGGGAAAAAGAAAGAGAAAGACCAAGGCAAAGATAGTTGCAAGACATCGTTGATGATTTGCAAATGAATGCTTCAGTAGCAAAACATCTTGCTTACAGCCGAGAGGCCTCAGGATTGCTGTTAGGGAGGCAAAGTTCTGCAAGGGACATGCATAGGTATTACATTTATGATGGATTTGATGTACTGTAAGCAGATGAGCTGGAAGGTTTAATGTTTTTGGTGAAGAGCTTGTCCACAGTAACCAACATCTTAATATTGTAACCTACCGTCTACATGACTTAATATTGTAACCTACCATATACATGACTTAACACTGTAATAAGTTTGAAATATAATTCGGGACTGACCCATAGAGTTTTTTTCTTTATCAATGTCAGATGTACGGAGGTATGAGAGGCATCCGTGGTCTGGTGACAGAAACCTCAGTTCTTGATCCAGATGAGGGTATCAGATTCAGAGGTTACAGCATTCCTGAATGTCAGAAACTGCTCCCTAAAGCACCTGGTGGTGAAGAGCCACTACCAGAAGGTTTGTTCTGGTTGCTGGTTACTGGTGAGATTCCTACACAAGAGCAGACTGCAGCTATCACAAAGGTTAGTTTAGAGCAGGGATTTCCAAACAGGGGAGTACCATACCCATAGGGAGTGATAGGAAGGTGTAGGGAGGATGGTGAGAGAAAAGTTCTTATACGTGTGTCCTAATTCTCTTTGCAATATGAGTTTTTTGCTTTTATTACGTTATGAGAGATGCAGAAATTATTTTAAATTATGAGAGAAAGATAGTCGGCATTTAATATGTAATAAGAAGGGCGAGGACATGAAAGATCATGACAGTAGAAAAATTAAATGAGAAGAAAGGCTGAGAGAAAAAGATCACTAGCTGTAAATATAGTTCGAGGAAGGCTGAGAGAAGAGATCACTAGTTGTCAAAATAGGCAGAGGAATACTGAGAGAAAAGATCACTAGTTGTCAAACAGAGGAAGGCTGAAAGAAAAGATCACTAGCTGTAAAGATAGGCAGAGGAAGGCTGAGAGAAAAAAAAATCACTATCTATCAAGATAGACAGAGGAAGGCTGAGAGAAAAGATCACTAACTGTCAAGATAGGCAGAGGAAGGCTGAGAGAAAAGATCACTAGTTGTCAAGATAGGCAGAGGAAAGCTGAAAGAAAAGATCACTAGTTGTCAGGATAGCAGAGGAAGGCTGAAAGAAAAGATCACTTGTCAAGATAAACAGAGGAAGGCTGAGAGAAAAGATCACTAGCTGTCAAGATAGGTAGAGGAAAGCTGAAAGAAAAGATCAATAGTTGTCAAGATAGGCAGAGGAAGGCTTAAGAAAGAAAAGATCACTTGTCAAGATAAGCAGAGGAAGGCTGAGAGAAAATATCACTAGCTGTCAAGATAGGTAGAGGAAAGCTGAAAGAAAAGATCAATAGTTGTCAAGATAGGCAGAGGAAGGCTTAAGAAAGAAAAGATCACTAGCTGTCAAGATAGACAGATGAAGGTTGAGAGAAAAATTCAATAGTGGTCAAGATAGATAGAGGAAAGCTGAAAAAAAAGATCACTAGATGTCAAAATAGGCAAAGGTTGAGAGAAAAGATCACTAGCTGTCAAGATAGGCAGAGGAAGGTTGAGAGAAAAGTTCGTTAGCTGTCAAGATTGGCAGAGGAAGGCTGAGAGAAAAGATCACTAGCTGTTAAGATAGATAGAGAAAGACTGAAAGAAAAGATCACTAGCTGTCAAGATAGATAGAGGAAGGCTGAAAGAAAAAATCACTAGCTGTCAAGATGGATAGAGGAAAGCTGAAAGAAAAGATCACTAGTTGTCAAGATAGGCAGAGGAAAGCTGAGAGAAAAGATTACTAGTTGTCAAGATAGGCAGAGGAAAGCTGAAAGAAAAGATCACTAGTTGTCAGGATAGCAGAGGAAGGCTGAAAGAAAAGATCACTTGTCAAGATAGGCAGAGGAAGGCTGAGAGAAAAGATCACTAGCTGTTAAAATAGGCAGAGGAAGGCTTTGAGAAAAGATCAGTAACAGTCTAATATGATGGCACAATAGGAAGTCATTGGGCTGGTGAAAGATGATAAAGGTCTCTGTCAGGATATTTTTTGACAGTGATCATATAAATCTCATTTTTAACCATCTCAGTCATATTAATTTCTTCCTTTATTTTGTCTCTGTCATTTATTTCTCCAGTTTTAGTCAGATGAGTTTTGTTTCTTGTGCCATGCTGAGCTTATGTTCCAACAACTATTATCACTAGGAATGGAATCTTCGTGCAGAGATACCCAATCATGTGATCACGATGCTCAACAACTTCCCAAGTAGCCTTCACCCCATGTCACAGTTCAGTGCTGCCATCACTGCTATGAACTCTGAGAGCAAATTTGCCAAGGCATACTCAGAGGGCGTGCATAAATCCAAATATTGGGAGGTAAAGGCCAATGAGTGTTTGAATATTTCATTGCTGTTGTGATAGGCACAAACTCTGCAATGGTATATTATGTTGTTTTTTTTGTTTTTTTTTAAAGTTCATGAGCTATATCCGTAGGATTGTATATCTTTTTTTTAAAGTTCATGAACTGTGTTTTGTAAGATTTTATTTCTGTCTAAAGTTCATGAGCTGTGTCGATAAGAATTTTTTTCTAAAGTTCGTGAACTGTATCTGTAAGATTTTATTTCTTTCTAAAGTTCATGAATTGTGTCTGTGGTATTGAAAGTGGGTAGGAAAACAAAGTGAAAGTGTTATTTAACTCATTCCCCCATAAGATGTGAAGAAAGCATTGGGCATAGGTCTCGGTATCCTTGGAGGGCTTGCTGATTACCTCCTGTGCAAATGAGTACTGGTTAATCAAGCCAGGCAAGATGAAGGAGAAACTTCTGTAACAGGCAGAGATAAATAGACAAGGAGAAAAGAATGCCAGGGAAACATACATGAACACCTGATCTTGCTTCATACAATAATTAGTGTATAAGTATACAACTATACACGAAGCACTGCAGTAAAGCTGTGATACTAGAATGTATAAAATCGGAAAAATGTAGGAACAGCTTTATTGCTTAACGACTACAAAGTTGTGACGTTTCAGCATGAGCCTTAATCATACAAAAATATGCAGGACGAAGAAATAGAGAGAGGAGATAAAAGTATAGAGTCACATGAGTGCTATTAAAAAAAAAAAATTAAATAGAGTACTTAGCTGTAAATTGTAAGATGTGGCTTGTCTGGCGGTGTGTGTCAGGAATGGATTTAGTAGAATGTGGAGACTGGAGACCTGTGATATATGGTTGGTGGGTTGTAACTGAGGGTGGTGGATGGGGAACCAGGGAGGGGAGAGAGAGTGATAAAATGTTGACCTAGCCAGGAGAAGGTGAAATAGATGATTAGGGAAGAGGGGTTCCAAAGTGATGCTGTGAGGTTTGACAAGTAAGAAAGGGTGGAGCTTAGTGGAGAGGTACTATGATTGAAGAGAATGTTAAGTGAACAGCGAGTTTAACCAATGTAGCTCCAGCGTCCCATAAGTTTGAGTGCAGCGGTTCTCAAGTGGTGATACCATGGTAACGAAAATGGGTCCCAGTTATACCTGTCTATTTATGGGCTTTCTGGAAGTCAAATTATGGGAAACCTACACTGGCAGACTTCCAGAATTCTATAAAAGGTACATCGATGATCGCATTGGAATCACAAGTATGCCACAGGTAGAGGTAAAAAAATGTATTGAATTCACCAACTCACTCAATAATAACATAAAATTCACTTATGAAAAGTCTGTCAGAAATTTCATAAGTGAATTTTATTTTTAGACATTAAAATTTCTATTGCTGCAAACAGGCTTGTCACCTCTGTATTTTACAAGCCCACCGACAGCCACACCTGTTTGCTTTACACCTCCTCCCATCATGAAGCCTGTAAGAAATCCATCCCATACTCCAAACTCCTCCGTCTTCGCCGCATATGTCAGGATAATTTGGACTTTATGGATCAGTCCAACAAGTTATTAAAATTTTTCCATCATCGCCACTACCCAGAAAAGTTCCTTCGTAAAGCCTTCAACCGTATCCAACTAGTGAGCCGCAAAGAAGTATTCAGGAACTCAACCCCGACACTCGTGACATTTTCTCTGATCTACCCATTTGGCATACAAATGTGAGCCAAACCTTAAGGACATCCTTGTCCACAGCCACTTGAAGCAGAGCCTTACATATGTTAGCACCAGAAAATGTAACCTCCCCCGCGACGCTACCTGCCCTGTAGTCTGGGAAACGAAAACGATCACCTTTCCCAAAACTATCCTCACTCTTCATGAGGGATTCACATGCAAGTCCCATAATGTGATATATGTCATTGTTTGCAAAAGATTCAGGATAACGTATATTGGTGAGACTGGCCTCAGATTAGGGTATCGCATGCGAAAACATCTGTACGACATTGCCCAGCATGCTTCGAAATCAGTCCCAAATCATTTCAGTGGCCCCAACCACAGAGGCAGATCTGATTTTCTGGTAACAGCCTTCAAACAATGTCACGCAGATGACACAGGCTGCATGGCGCTTGAGAACCGCTGCATTCAAAATTATGGGACGCTGGAGCCACATGGGTTAAACTCGCTGTTTAGCTACACTTAATATTCTCTTATTCATTATAGTACTTCTCCACTAAGCTCCACCCCTTCTTACTTGTCAAACCCCCTCACAGCATCACTTTGCAACCCCTCTTCCCTAATCATCTATTTCACCTTCTCCTGGCTAGGTCAACATTGTATCAGTCTCTCTCCCCTCCCCGCTTTCCCAGTTACAACCCACCAACCACATATCACAGGTCTCCATTTAAACAGTCTCCATGTTTTGCTAAATCCATTCCTGACACACACCGCCAGACAAGCCACATCTTACAATTTACAACTAAGTACTCTATTTAATTTTTTTATTTATTTATTTTTTTTTAATAGCATTCATGTGAATCTATACCTGATCTTGCTTCAAGTGGCACACATTCATTGATTATAAATAAGTCTGAAAGGCTTCTATTTTCAATGAATTTTTAAAAAAAATAGAATCCAGATTAAAGAGTGTGCTATTTAACTAATGGCGCTTTGTGTGATAATAACCAAGAAAGAGTACACACCATCTACCAGAATGTCCAGCACTCATAGATTTACAACAGGAATACCTACTTGAACATCCAAACATTGAAAATACAATTAAAGAAGGCCTGCAGACTCTTTACCATCACTTTGAGCCGAAGAGCACACGCTCAAATGGCTGCTGGATTGGAGAAATAAAAAATAAATAGCAGCCTGGTTGGCTGAGTAGCTAGGTGCTGTTTTACAATCCAATAGTGGGGGGGGGGGGGTTGTGTGTGCGTGCGTGCGTGCAAGTCCCAGCATTGGGGATTTTTTTTTCTGGTACTACTATACCAAAAGGCCCCCAGGGTCCACCCATCTTCAAAAAAATGGGCACCAGAGAAATCTGGGAAGGTAAATACAGCCAAACGTGATACTGACCACACCACACTTAAATGTGCCAGTGGTCTTTGAAATACTGGCTGAATACGATATCACCAGTATGCTTAATGGCACGGAAACAAGGGTTTTTGGTTTTTTTTTTAACCGTTTTATTAATCTGTATAATTATGCTTACAGATAAATGATTCATAGATTACTGGTATATTCAGGTAGAAATTTTTTTCATTGTAATTCATTCTGTAAAATGAATGTCCCTTTTATGTTTGTAGCTTTGCTATGAGGATAGCATGGATTTGATTGCCAAGCTTCCTACTGTAGCGGCAATCATTTACCGTAACCTGTATCGGGATGGCAACCCACCAGACCCAATTGACAAAAAGAAAGACTGGAGTTGGAACTACACCTCGATGCTGGGCTTTGACAATCCAGAATTTGTGGAGCTCATACGACTTTATCTTACTATCCATACGTGAGTCTTCCACCATTTTACAGTCAGTTCTGGTTTTAAAGATTTACAACCAGCTCCAATTTTGTTAATGTCAATATTTCACTGACCATATCACCCTCTAGTGTACTGACAGATCAAGGAAAATATGGACACTTACACCGTATCCATATGTGCCTCTAAGGCATGACAGGATTACCTTTACTTAAATAGTTTACAATAATGTTCCTTTTTCTAAGTACTGAATTCAGTATTTTACCATTGTCAGGCAGTCAGTCTTTCTTTCTCTACAAGGTAGAGCATTCATTATTTGCCTACAGACTGTTTTATCCTTTTTTTTATTGAGCTTTTAAGGACAAAGTTTTGCTCTTAATCAATGTTGAGGTGTGATTCATTCCACCCACCACCATCAAAACACCATACTCTTTGACAAGCTTAGATTATTAATAAACATCCATTTCATCTTCCTGTTGTGCAGGCCTCTTCAGAATTAGCCTCATTTTGTTTTTCTTGAGGTTCCTTCACAGGGGAATTCCTTCTCAGCTTTGTAGACATGTGTTCTCTGATTTCAGAGACATGTTCTCCGAATGCAGTTGTTCCTGGATTACTGAACATAATAGTAGTATGCATCCAGCTGGCTGCCTGCACAGTAGGAGTCAGTTTACTCTAAACTGTACTACCCTCATAAACTAATTTTAACTCTTACTGAACCAAGCTAAAAAAAACCACCCAAAATCAAATAAACAACTTTACAATAAACATATCCACCATGTTTTTTACCAGGAAATGATACAGTATGTATATTTAGCTTATATTGTATTTTAACCCTTTTAGTGTTCTTCAAGAGTGTCTTGCCCTGTCTTGTCACTCTTGCAATGTTCTCCCAGAGTTAACTCACCAGTTATATACGGGCACACTTTTATAGCTTTATTCCTGAGTTTTCTCACTCAGTCATAAACAGTGGCTGATGTAGTTATCAGATATCAAGGGAGGCAGCTGGAACAGCAAATTCAACAAGCAGGTCAAGCTGTGTTGTGTTATGCTGCACACTTTGGAGACAGTGAGGATTTGTTGCACAATAGTACTGTTGTTTCTACTATTTCTTAGTACACATTTTCTGTCTATATCTGCAGTGCTGTCTCTTGGATTTATCCAGTATTTTCACTGGTTTTTTTGTTTTTTTTTTTTGGTAGTTTGGAACCATAGAGCTTATTTTCTTTGGTGGTTTCACTGGGCCAGTAATTACTTCTCAGTGTCTCGTAGTTGGTGCAGTTTTGAAGGATATGTTCCACAGTCTGGGGTGCCCGGGCACATGTACAAAGGGTAGTAGTGCCAACTTTAAACTTTGTATACATATGACTTCGGAGTCAGCTGTGTCCTGTTCAGAGACAGTAAATGGCAACTTGTTCCTTTCTGTTTAGCATGTGATAGTCATCATGGTGTTTGTGGCTCCCTGTAGGTTTTTATCATGTTTTTATTCTGATTATAGGTGATTGATATGTCTGGTTGTTCCATTTCAATGCTCTCTTTGGCCAGACGGTCAGCTTTCTCATTGCCTGGTATCTCACAGTGGGAGAGAATCCGCTGCAAGGTGACACTGTGTTGTGAGCCAATTTTTGACAAGGCATCCCTTACAGTCTTATAGTTTGTTGCACTGAAGAGTTTCTAGTACTGATCTTGCATCTGTGAGAAATATTATAAGGTTGTATTAATTCTGGAGCCTGACATTTGTTCAAATGTGGCAATATTTTCCCTGACTTCTGCAACAACTATGATGCAGTGGGTATGGAAATCTTGTCAGTGGTGTTTTTGGATATTCAGTATGTGCTCCTGCCCCTTCATTCTTTATGGCATTATGTGCAGATCCATCTGTATACACACATATCCAGGTGTCACATGGATATTTGTCATGTAGCAAATTAAGTGTGGCTGTTGATCTTACAAGATTGCTTTGTATCTCACCATTCATCTTTCGCTTCAGTTTGAATAGTTATTTGTGTACAATCTGTTTCTTTCCACAGTATATGCTCTAGTACAGATGATAATGGAGCAACTACAGTTGACAAGTCAGCTGTTATAGCTTATGCAGATGCTTGGCTTGATGAATGAAACTGCTTGTTTTAAGTCACCTGCATGCCAGGTTATTGAATCTCTTCTTCAGCAGATGGCTTACAGAGTTGAGGAATTTCTCTCCCAAGGTCATGATCTTTTGTGTCTCTACATTCTTTTAGCGCTTCAACACCATTTTCTACATTTCTTCTAATGCTGTGGACCTCATGGCACCTGTGATGTTCTGTAGTGAGTGATTTTGTACCTTGTCTAGATTATGTAGCGATGTTTCTACTTATATGGCAGCAGACAGTTTAGATTCTTTGAGTGAGAGTGATGTTATGATAATGATGACAGCACTAAGACTTGAAACTGCACCTGAATTTGTGTGATCCAAGAATGTTCAGCAGCCATATTCCAGGCTGGCATCCAGTTTTGCAGGGAAATGTGATACTCCTGCAAGAAGTATAAAGTGACATTGCCTTGCAGTTTATTAAATAAAGGAAAAACTATTAATTTGGATATCGGCATGATCATATCATTATGTCACTACCATCTTCATCATTATTGTGAGCCCATGTCCAGAAATTACCACCATTACCACAAGCATAATCATTATCAGCCACATTTACTCTCATCACCATCATCGTTCATGCCATCATCATCAGTCTGTGTCAAGAAATGTTTTATTATTTTATTTCCATTTTTTTTAAATTTTATTTCTAACATACCAACTATTTACTTCATCTTTCACCACAAGTAGAGCAATGCATTTTTTTTAAGTAACCCTGAAGGGGTTAAAATTTGAATCTCCAAAACCTAGTTTAAAGCCGTATAGAAGTGGTTATTTTAGTTGCATTTTTTTTTTTTAAACAAAGATATCCACATGATTCATAATAGAAAAGAAGAACTGAATTTTTAAAAAAACAGTTAAATTTAATTTTGGAAATTTTAAAGTGAAAAAGAATGATCAAAGATATTGTTTGAAATAAAGCACATATGTTTGTTTAACTGAGATGTTTGTGTTATGTCTTGTTATTTCTAGTGACCATGAAGGTGGAAATGTAAGCGCTCATACTTGTCATCTTGTTGGTAGTGCCCTCTCTGATCCATATCTCTCTTTTGGAGCAGCCATGAATGGTTTGGCTGGTCCACTGCATGGCTTGGCTAACCAGGTAGCTTGTCTGTGAGACAGTTTTGTGCCAGAATAGTTTTATGTGATTAAATTTTTGACATTAAATTTTGGCTTACATTAAGGAAACATTGTTCTGAAAACTGTATGAAATGTTGTGTCGGCTGTGATAAAGCTAAATTTCAAGGAGGAATTTCAGATTTTACAGCAATTTACAAATTTAATATGCTTTCAGTAAATGTGTTCCCTTGTTATTCTGCATGAACAGCAATAAGGCATTAGACTTAACGATTGTGATTGTTGCGAGCAAAAATGTCATTTATTTTGGCACTTGGCATGCTGGCATCAAGATTGGCAAACCATAACAGACCAAGACCACCCTGTCTCCCCTCTCCATTGGTAGCCTCATTAACGAGCCTAACCTGGCTAACAGGGCAAGGATTGTCATAGTTCCCATGGTGGTGTAGTCTGCTACATAAGTGTTGCACACCCCCTGCTGTTTAGCTGCACTCAGTGACTGAAAAAATAGCTGCTATAACCCACTTCCAACCTGACACATTGCTGTACATCAGCATCTTCATTGCATCGGCATCAGTGAACATCAGCTCGAAGTTCCAGAGAGATTGAAGAAGAACTGTGATTGTTACTGTAAACACCGACATTACAGTACAACAGTAAACAGCCGTGGGTTTATTATGCAGAAAAAAACTAGGAATTGTACTGATGTGGATATATGTCTTCTTGGAGGTACATGTTTCTATGATTTAAAGAAACTATTCACATTTGAAAGTCCATAAAAAATTGTGCCAGCAAGGAAACTACACTGTTCACATAATTTATTATGATTGTTAGTGTGGTGTAGTTATGCCTCGTCATCTGCATTCTTGCTAAATATTTATGTTTCTATTGGTGTCATTAATTTTCATTCATGGACATTTTTAGGTTATTATTGCCTAAATGCTTTTGAAAATTCTTTTTATATCAGCACTAACTCTTTCTCTCTCTGAACCTTAAGTGCCCAGGGCACATTGGGCTTCCGCAAGGGTTTTCCACAAATGCCTGTCCTTTGCCTTTTTTTCTGCTCGTGCCCAGGTGAGCCCTCTATTGCTCAACATCCTCTCTGTTGTTCTTCTCTATGTCTCTTTTGGTCTACCCTTACTTCTTTTCCCCTGTGGTGTCCATCTTAGTGCTATTTTTGGTAGTGCGTTGTCAGTCATTTGGAGCACATGCTTTTCTTCTTGTCTTCCTTATTTTAGAGCTACATAGAGATTTTGAGGGAGATTTTAGTCAGGATTAATTGCATTTCTGAAAATTTTTAATGATTGTAGGTCAAGATGCAAGCTCTTTTTGATTGATGGAAGAGTGGGTGTGGTAGATTTACTTCTTGTCAGGAACTTGATGTGAAAAACGTTTGTAGACCATATGTGAGTGTGACAGATTTGATATTTAGTTTACAAGCATTTCATCTTTTAGTTTTTTTTACAAGCGTTTCATCTTTTACACTTTTTCCATATAGGAAGTTCTGGTTTGGACAACTAAACTCCAGGAAGCTCTGGGTGGTGAAGTAAGCGATGATCAGCTTAGAGATTTTATCTGGAAAACTCTAAAGTCTGGACAGGTGAGTGTATTTAAAACTTTTACTTTCAGTTACAATTAGTAAACATGGTGAACAGTTTAAACTTTATTTGAATATGAGCAAGCTACTCACAGAGTAGGGGGTTTCAAGTAAGTAAAATTGAGTGGTGGCACTTTTACTTCAGATGAAATTTACATGATATCATGCAAGTGTTCTCACATAGTGATTCATTCATTCATTTGCATGTCCCTTGTGGAACTTTGCCTCCCAAAGATGTGGATAGGGAGTATTGCGATACCATAGCAATTGGAGGTTATCAAATGCCAGAGATTGGATATACTGATTACACAGTGTTACTGTCCGCAACACAAAGAGGAATGGAAAAACTAATTATCACAGTCTTTAAGAACAGCGAAGAGCAAAACCTCTATCTTAATGCGATGAAAACTAAATTGATGACAACTGACAAAACAAACAAGGCAGCTGATATATGTATCAATGAGGAAAAACTGGAAGAAGTGGAGAGTTTTGAATATCTTGGATCACTGATAACTAATAATGGAGATATAATGAGGGAAGTTAAAAGGAGGACATCTATCGCTCTTCAGAAAGTAAAACAACTAATTAATCTGTCCATACTACAAGAACTTAATATGGAAGAAGGCTGGCTAGTAAAGAGAATTAAAGAGAGAAAACTTAAATATTTTGGACACATTAAACGTCATGATAATCTAGAGAAGACCATCTTGGAAGGGTACATAATGGGAAAAAGAAAGAGAGGAAGACCAAGGCAAAGATGGCTGCAAGACATCGTTGATGATCTGCAAATGGATGCATCAGCAGCAGGCCATCTTGCTCACAACCAAGAGGCCTACAGGAGTGCTGTTAAGGAGGCAAGGGACAGCAAATGAATGAATGAATGATCACATAGTGATAGCTGGCAGTATTATTTATAGTTGCTTAGTACATGTAATAGTGTGTTTAAAAAAAAAAAAAGAAAACATATGTTTAGCATCTTTATTATTTGGCAGCCTTCATTTTTTTGTTTTTTTTTTAAATATCAGATTCACGGTCCTACCTGTGACAGTTTGAACCATTGTCATGGGATTGACTTGTAAAAGTCAGAAGTTAGCAGAGTAAACTATGACAAAAAAGTCATAAGTGAGGGAATCTGAGACATTTGATGGCAAGATTTTGTCCTCCCCATCTTCTGACTTCTCATAAAGAAGAAGCTAATGAACTGAATTGAGACAGGGTTGGTGAAGCATAGGCATGGTATTTTCTGCAATAGCAGTTGCCCAGGTGATGTAGTACACTCAGTACATCCAGTCCACAACCTGGGCACAAAACAGAAAGTGCCATTTAAGATTATAAGTCTTCATTTATTAACTTGGAATGGAAACATCAGGACAGATTCAAAGTGACACAAGTTAAGATCTGTGCAGTGTTTTCATTTGCTAATTTCAGACTTTTATGCAAGGCACTGAAAGTGCTGCTTGAATTTTTATGAGCTCTTGAGGAATATCAGCTGCTGACATTTTCAGTAGCCAACCTGTGATCTGTTGAGAGATATCAGCTGCTGACATCTTCAGCAGCCAACCTTTGATCTGTTGAGGGATATCAGCTACTGACGTTTTCAGCAAACAACCTGTGATCTGTTGAGGGATATCAGCTACTGATATTTTCAGCAGCCAACCTTTGATCTGTTGAGGGATATCAGCTGCTGACATCTTCACCAGCATAATACTTAGAAGAAGACAATATTAGCTATCAGAGTGTAACCAAAAAAAAAAAAAAGACCAGTGACACAAGCACAACCACTTTTTGTGGCATGAACAGTAGAAAAAGAAGTTTCAAATACCTACAGTACTTTTTTTAAATGTTATACTTTATTCTGTTTAAGTCTGTATAATTGGGATGTATTTTTCTTTTCCTGCAAACTGATTTGACTGACATTTTTGCTGCAGGTTGTCCCAGGTTATGGTCATGCAGTTCTTCGCAAAACAGATCCTCGCTACATTTGTCAGCGAGAATTTGCCCTGAAGCATCTCCCCAATGACCCCCTGTTTAAATTGGTTGCCCAGTTATACAAGGTTGTGCCAGATATTCTCCTTGAGCAAGGAAAGGCCAAAAACCCATGGCCAAATGTGGACGCTCATAGTGGTGTTTTGTTACAGGTAAGGCTGAATACTTTCTGCGTAATGAGATACATAAAATATTTTTGACGTCATTTGTGTGACAGTCATTTAGAACTCTTACCTTAAACATTTTTCATGTTTTCCACAGGTTTTGCCGTGCTGTAAGAGTTATAGCAAATTATGTTCTTTGTATCTTCTTCTTCTTCGTTCATTTCTACCATCAAGACCACACTGTGATCCTACTGAATTTATGCCTGTGGTCCTCGTTAAGTCCTGTGGTCTCCTGTGTGGTCCCCAAAAGGACCACAAGAGGTTCAGAGTATCGCAGGGCTTGAGCCTGTATTCTTGGTGGGTCTCAGAAGAGGGATTGTGTGGCACCGTGGTTTTCGTTGCACCAGTTTAGTCTAGAGTTGGACTTTCTCACCGGAAGACCTCGACGTGTTTTGGATATCAGTATATCCCTGCTGGGTGAGAAGTGGTAGCCACCCAGGCCAGAGTTGGACTTTCTCACCGGAAAACCTTGGCGTGTTTTGAGATTCCCGTGTATCACTGTTGGGTGAGAGGTGGTTGTCCATCCAGTCCAGTGTTAGACTTTCTCACCAGAAAACCTCATTAGGATACTCGTAGGATACGCAAACATCCCCGTCGGGTGAGAGGTGGTTGCCTGTCTAGACTGCCCTGGTTCAGTGTCTCCAACTTAGCATTTTGTGGTCGTGGCCGCTACCTTCCTAGTTGTGACCAGGATGGAGCTTTTGTCCAGGAGGACGAATCCTCGCCACTAGTGACTTCCACCCCTAGGTTGAGCCAGTTTAGGCATATTATCTCAGTATGGGCATGTTTGGGACGTGACCGACCTCTAGAGCAGAGGTACAGTGACATGCATAGCCTTCAAGTTTCACCCCTGGTGTGAGCCGGTTTAGGCATATTTCACCAGTAAGGGTGTATATCAGGTGTGACCGACCTCTAGAGCGGAGGAGGTGTGACATGCCTAGCCATCAAGTTTCACCCCTGGTGTATGCCGGTTTAGGCATATTTCACCAATGTAGGATTATTTCAGACGTGGCCAGCCTCTAGAGCAGAGGCGCCGTAGTATGTGTAGCTCTCGCAGCGATACTACTGGACATACCGATTAAACTTCACTTTATCCTTTCCTTCACCTTTTCACATCGGCGCCGCACAGCAACCCTTACTTCTTTTCTGCAGTTTCCTCCTTGACCGGGAGGAGCTTCACTCCACGCGTGGCATCCGAAGAGTCTGGCAGCAGTGTCTTAACCTCTGGGTTAAGCCGGTTCAGGCATTTCACCCAATATGAGTGAACTTAGGACGTGGCCAACCTCAAGACCAAGGTGCCGTGATTTGACTGTTTGCTTCGCTTTATCCTTTCTACCACCTTTTCCGCAGTGGTGCTACACGGCAACCCCATTTGCACCTTTCTTCATTGGCCGGGAGGAGCACCGCTTCACGCACGGCAGCTGAAGAATCTCGCCAGCAGCATTCTTTGTATCTAAAGCAAATCTGTTTCTTATACAGTCTCGATGTATTACAAAAAAACTCTACCCAGTAGTTTCTATAGGACTTGCCATTTTTTTTGGTAGTGTTGTGTATGCATGTTTAAAAACTGTTTATTATAAGCAGTGGTTATGTGATGTATTAACATACAAAAAAAATTGAAACTAGTTGTTTCTTTCTTCATTTAATGTTTAGTTCACATAAGCATGTCCAGGTTTTTAAGCGTAAAGATTTCACCTGATAGCTGTTTACCGACAAGCACCAGATCATATTTTTTTGCTTCTCATATGTTTGGTAACACAGAATATTATCTCTTCCCGTGCCACAGGAAGAAACGCAGACGTTCAGTTGGTGCTGGAATAAAAGCGCGGGTATTGATATGTTAGGGGGTATAGTTGTAAAATGGAATGGAAAACAGTATTTCCATCTACTTCCATGCACTTATTATGTTTCAAAGTATAACTAAATGTATGAAAATTTCACAAATGCAGAGTTTTTTAGGAAGAAAGAAGTAATGTGATGTTTTTAGACAATGACTGTGCCCAGCTCACCATCGGCTAGGTCTAGATCTACACTGCTTACCATCTGAGATGTCTAGATCTACTTGTCAATCTCGTATTGTGATTCTGTGTTGCATTCTCGCTAAATTAATGTCTGAAATAACCTCCTATCTACTTCTCCAGTCGTCTAAATATGTCTAGATCTACTTGGGATACATTCAAGAGCAGTGGGGTGGTCACAGGCCATGTCCATACCCCTGTCTACATCATCAAAAATTGAAAATTTTCTATGTTTCTCTTCCTCAGCATCGCTTGTAACTAAAGACTCTTTCACCATTTTGAAAAGTGTCACCTGAAACGCGGACGAAATATATATAATCTAAATATTACACCAGTTGTTTTATTGAAACAAATGAATTGTCACTATAACAACTATGGCATGCAACTCAGTAACTGAAAGTTATCACTATAGCAACTATGGCACGGGATGAGTTAAAAATAACTGGTCAGGCAAAGTTCTGCTATTATATGGAATGTATTAGATTAGCTCTTTATTTTTATTCTATTCACTGTTGATGAGTTGCTCTTCTACCTCTGTGATGTGGGCACATGGCATACTCTTGTTGCTTTCCACACTTTCTGAGGTGAGCATAACCAGATGGTGCAGTGCCATACTAGGAGATTATACAGAGTCACTTGTATCAGTACTCTCTGCTACAGTAGTCCATACCTTTCTCATGTGACTGTTGCCTGTTCTCAAGGAGCAGGTCATGTATCAGTACTCTCTGCTACAGTAGTTCATACCTTTCTCATGTTGGCTGTTGCCTGTTTTCAAGGAGCAGATCATGTATCAGTACTCTCTGCTACAGTAGTCCATACCTTTCTCATGTTGGCTGTTGCCTGTTTTCAAGGAACAGGTCATGAAAAGAAGGGTAAAGCTTTGGCTGGATGTAGTTTGCCTGCTCCAGTTCTGCTTGCATTATGAAGGGAACTCTAAATCCAGTGGTTACCAAACATTTTTCCAGATTGTGGCACACTTTGTAAAACAAATTTCTGTCATGATATAACTGTATTGTTCATACAATTAACCATGAATTTTAGCATTTTGAAGGTTTACTCATTACATTTACTATATTCATATTGTTAGAGAGAGAGAGAGAGTGTGTGTGTGTGTGAGAGAGAGAGCGAGCGAGCAAGCCTGCTTGGTAGCACAGATCTTTGTGAGTGAATGAATGAGTGAGTGAGGTGAATGAGGCGAGCGAGTGAGCGAGCACGTTAAGACATTGTTTTTGGCGTGAAATGTGAGCCTGCTTGGTAGCACAGATCTGTGTGAGTGAGTGAATGAGGCGAGCGAGTGAGCGAGCACGTTAAGACATTGTTTTTGGCGTGAAATGTGAGCCTGCTTGGTAGCACAGATCTGTGTGAGTGAGTGAATGAGGCGAGCGAGTGAGCGAGCACGTTAAGACATTGTTTTTGGCGTGAAATGTGAGCCTGCTTGGTAGCACAGATCTGTGTGAGTGAGTGAATGAGGCGAGCGAGTGAGCAAGCACGTTAAGACATTGTTTTTGGCGTGAAATGTGAGCCTGCTTGGTAGCACAGATCTGTGTGAGTGAGTGAATGAGGCGAGCGAGTGAGCGAGCACGTTAAGACATTGTTTTTGGCGTGAAATGTGAGCCTGCTTGGTAGCACAGATCTGTGTGAGTGAGTGAATGAGGCGAGCGAGTGAGCGAGCACGTTAAGACATTGTTTTTGGCGTGAAATGTGAGCCTGCTTGGTAGCACAGATCTGTGTGAGTGAGTGAATGAGGCGAGCGAGTGAGGGAGCACATTAAGACATTGTTTTTGGCGTGAAATGTGAGCCTGCTTGGTAGCACAGATCTTTGACCATTTCAGCTTGTGTTGGGTGGGAACTAATAACTAAATTGCTGTGGGTTCTCTACCTGGCCCCGGGTATTTATCATATAAATAAGCAAAAATGCTCTGTAATTTTAGAAACATTTTTTTTTATTCTAAAAATTTGGCGGCACACCATTTGAAAAATTGTGTCCTAATTATGTAATACAAATGATACCAAAGACCCCACAGATTTTCATAATTAAACAACGTGCCTGTCATATTTTTATCTTGCCTGTTTTTAGCATTTCCAGCAAATTTAACAATTATGAACTCTTAGCTATAGACTAAAGCCATGTGACTACAGCTATCTTCAGTTTTTTTTTTAAATCCATTTACCTGGTTACTGGTAAATAGGAGGTAAAGACTTCTTTTTTGTCTTTAATTTTCATCCTCTCTCATACATTGAGACTTAGCTCCTGTTCTAGGCAAGTTCAGTAATACCATATACCTTACACAACTAACTTCCATATCAGCGTTTATAATTCTTTAGTTATCATATACCTTACACAACTAACTTCCATATCAGTGTTTATAATTCTTTAGTTATCATATACCTTACACAACTAACTTCCATATCAGCATTTATAATTCTTTAGTTATCATATACCTTACACAACTAACTTCCATATCAGCATTTATAATTCTTTAGTTATCATATACCTTACACAACTAACTTCCATATCAGTGTTTATAATTCTTTAGTTATCATATACCTTGCACAACTAACTTCCATATCAGCATTTATAATTCTTTAGTTATCATATACCTTACACAACTAACTTCCATATCAGCGTTTATAATTCTTTAGTTATCATATACCTTACACAACTAACTTCCATATCAGCGTTTATAATTCTTTAGTTATCATATACCTTACACAACTAACTTCCATATCAGCGTTTATAATTCTTTAGTTATCATATACCTTACACAACTAACTTCCATATCAGCATTTATAATTCTTTAGTTATCATATACCTTGCACAACTAACTTCCATATCAGCGTTTATAATTCTTTAGTTATCATATACCTTACACAACTAACTTCCATATCAGCATTTATAATTCGCTACATTTATCATTCCTTCACAGTACTATGGGCTTAAGGAGATGAATTACTACACTGTGATGTTTGGAGTCTCTCGTGCCCTGGGAGTCCTGGCATCCCTGATATGGGACCGTGCACTTGGATTACCCATTGAGCGACCAAAGTCGTTTGATACACCTCACCTGAAGAAGCTGGTTGGAGCCAAATAACAGACGATGAGATTTAAGACTCTTGTTGCCCATGAGATATTCTGGTAGTTTTGTGTTCTTATTTCACTGTATGAACAGATTTCTACTGCAGTGAAATAAGAACCCAGTGGAGTGCTGTCTGTAAAAGTAATGACTGAATTTTATTGTTTTATTTAGTATATATATATATATATGTCATTAAGAATAAATATTTAAATGACTTTTAATTGACATAGAAGTTTATGTAGTGGACAGTTAGCTCAGTTATGGTCTTGTGATAAACTCAGCTTTTTTTTAGGAAGATAGGATCTTTCTTAGGAAATACCATTTGTTACTCCATTTCAGTATGTCATTTCCATGAAATTCTCACACTTCATATTACATACATTACTTATTGTAAAATTATTTTTATACCAAAACCATCAGCTCACCCTTCATCCCCTACATGTTGTTGGTGTAGAGGAGATTTAAGTGCAGATGTCTAGCATATTCTATATGTGGCATGTATTTTGATCCATGAAAATACTTATTTATGTATGTATGTGTGTGTAGGCACACACTCATCCCACACCCATCTCCCAGTTAAAAACGTACCACTTGATTGAACTGTTGTGATGTATAAAATGTTTATGTATCTGAGCGATTTTCAAGCTCTGAATGCACGCATGTGTGCTAGTTAATGTAATGACATTTTGCTGTGCAGATCAACTTTTTTCTTCATTTGTGGCCATATTAAACCTGACATGACTTTGAGATTTGGAAACACATAAGGCAAGTTTAAGGAAGTAAGAGATCATCATCTGTTTCCATAGAAAAGGAGTCTGTTAATGTTTTTGTCGTGCCCTGATTGCTGTCACAAGAGCGATGGCAAGCTGTTGGTATGCTCGTCAGTGGAGTGATGACCAGAGTTGTTGCCGGACATTTTCGTTGTAGCGAGGTTGAGCCAGCGATTTCAGGCAACAGGTAGTGTGAATGACTGTCACAGGTCTAGTCAGCCTTGTGTGACAGCACAAGCTCAGATTCACCACGTGGTACTGACACATCTGCCCAGCCATTTCCAAACAGCAACTCAGATAGCAGCACATACACTTGGCACTTAGCATGAAATGCTAATACCAAGCCTGCATTGACGCCCCAGGGGGTCACAGACGGTACTAATAATGGCTGCTACTTCATGACAGTGAGCGTGAATTTTGTTTTACACCTAGGGTAGACAACTGCTTATGAGCTGCTTTTGAATTGTGTATGTTTAAGAATACACCAAGTTTATGTCAGTAAATGAATGAGAAATATGAAATTAGTGGTTTTATGTCTTTTAAATCTAATATAGCTTATGGCTCCAAAAAAAATAATATATAAATAAAGTGGTGCATTTTTAATGGTGGATGGTAATATAATTCTCTATTCAATCTCACTCCTCTAAGTAAAAAGGTAAAATTCCTTTGGAACATGAAAGTGATGTGATCAATATCACACCTGGCCACATTTACCTTCCCAGATTTCTCTGGTACCCATAAAGGCTGGGTGGACCCCTACTTCTCAAAGTAGGGCCTGGAATTCCTGTTCCACAATCCAGTCCTTCCATTTCCAGATGCTGTCAGTGCTCTAGAGAAGCAGGTGTTTTAATAAATTATGGTTGCTGGCCCTATGCTGTAGTCATCTCATTCTCTTGTTGGGTGTTGCCTGTAGAATAATTTGGTGTTGTTGCATGTATCTGTGAACTATTTTTTTTTTTTTTGTCTTCAATTTGACAAGTACAGCCCATTATATTTATGAAAAAAAAAAGTAGTAGTTGAAAGACACTACATGACTCTTGACCAAGGAATAAGGGTCTAAAGACCCATAGGATCTATGAAAATTACCATCCTGATTCCAGCCCAGTCATCTCTAAATATCCTGACAGTAGTTATCTCCAACTCTTTGAGCAGAATCCTTTTCCAAGAGCAGGTGTACCCGATATATGAGACATCCAGTTCTTTCCATGGGCCATATATATCTGTGGAGTTGATATATCAGATCTTCAACTCTTTTTGGCAGATTTCTTTTCCTAGCACAGATCCACCCAGTGAATCAGGCATTTAGTAGTAGTCATTAAAGGTATATCTAGTGGATTATATTAGTAGCCAGAATAGTGCTCATGAGCCATGTGTTAGTTTTTTCATGTGATGAGTAACTTGTTCATGATCCTGTTTTAGTTTTTTCATGTGACTAGTAACTTGTTCATGATCCTGCTTTAGTTTTTTCATGTGACTAGTAAGTTGTTCATGATCCTGCTTTAGTTTTTTCCTGTGACTAGTAACTTGTTCATGATCCTGCTTTAGTTTTTTCATGTGACTAGTAACTTGTTCATGATCCTGATTTAGTGTTTTCATGTGACTAGTAAGTTGTTCATGATCCTGATTTAGTGTTTTCATGTGACTAGTAAGTTGTTCATGATCCTGCTACTGCTCAGGCTTAGACAAGCAGGAACAGTGAGCACCAGTAGCGAAGTTTAAATTTCCACTGTTGATCAGATCAAACTATGGATATGCATATTATGAAGTTCAGAATTTATGTTGCAGTAATATTTTTCCTAACTTGTATATGTTTGGAAGTTTTTTTTTTGTTTTTTTTTAAAATAAACTGTGAGTGAGGAATTTTTTAAAAATAATCTGTGAGTGAGGAATGTAACGGTGGCTTTGTATTTTCTGTTGAGTGAACAAAGGTTTGTTATTGAAAATGCTTATTCATGGTCCCAGGTGCTCTTAACAATAACTGCTTTTTTACAAATTTTAATCAAAGCTAAGAATCACTTATTTTATCAGAAGTATTTGAGCACATGTTTAATTCATAGTTGGGGTCATGGATTCAGTCATCTTTGCCAGAGTTGTAGTGTGATTCACCATAATTGAAGCCATGGACTCGGTCGTCTTGGCCAGAGTTGTAGTGTGATTCACCATAATTGAAGCCATGGACTCGGTCGTCTTTGCCAGAGTTGTAGTGTTATTCACCATAATTGAAGCCATGGACTCGGTCGTCTTTGCCAGAGTTGTAGTGTGATTCACCATAATTGAAGCCATGGACTCAGTTATGTTTTTGATGGAGTCACAGAAAAATAGAGACCAGCAGAGACAGTTTAATAACAATTTAAGAGACAATATTTTATTGCTTAAAAACAGGATTAGGTTCTGCAAAAAAAGAAAAGGTATGTTACTGGCTTCTAATAAAACCAAAGTCAGTGTCTTTTCTTCCACAAACCTGATCTACTTGTGATTGTTCAGTACCACAAGATGCCTAAAAAAAAGGAAACCACACACACTATATATATATATATATATATATATATATATATCCATCTTTCCATCCTTGTGCATTAAAGTGAACATTAAAATATACATCACTTTCTTAACATTTAAATCACAGTTTGCTGTTTCCACAGAATACTCAATAAAACTTGGCTTGGAGAGAGGATATAATCTTGGAAGAACTGGTTCTAAGACTAGACCAGTGTATACCATTTTAAAAATATTCTCATAAATACTTAACCATGTCTGTTGTGTTTTCTTCATGGAGACTTTAAATAAACTGGTATTTTTTTGTTTTGCTTTGTTTTTTTTTTCTTTATACAGGTTTTACCAGAACTGTTCGCTATATCCTTACCCAGTCCTTAGGAAAATTTCACATGTCCAATCCACGTTTAAAATTTTTGTTATGAAAATCTCCATTTCTTATACATAACCATGCTAAAATCAAATTGTCTGGCTTATCTTTGACCAGACACAGGTACAGCTGTTTTTATTCCATCTTTACAGAATATGTATCCATGTAATATCCATCCAAGACATGAGGGAAATCTCCTTCACTATGCTTAACGAGACCAGATTTCAAAGGCATATCATTATGATTAATTAGAATTGAATTGTTTTGTCTTTTGTTTTCCAAATTTTTAAATGGAAAGAAGGAATATGGATTTTTGTGTGAACTTTCATTTATTCTGAAAATGTACATATTAAGCACTATCATGTTCTTGCATGAGAGTCACATTTGATTTTGGGGGTTTGATTTCTTTTTGTTGAGATTGGTTTATGGAATAAATTATGTTGATTGGTGTATATTACTCAGGATTGACTTTATTATCCTAACTTTCTTTTAGAACTTTTCCTTTTTTTTTTTTTTTTAAACATTATTCAGTGTTATTAAGTACGAAGTGTTAGATTTGAAAGAGAGGACAGGATTGAGTGTTTGTTGAACTGTAACAAACATGGCAGCTTTTACTGTCCATATCTCAGATGCAGTGGCATGCAGTAAAGTATTGCAAATGAGTTTTTCTTGTGGAAAATATGATATTCCTCTTCACAGATGTGTTTTGTGTGAGTATCTGGATAATTCTTGAAACTGAAATCATTCGTAGTGTCCGAACAATCACTTCAAAATTGTTTTTCTGTATGATTATGGTAGTCACTTATTTTACAAGATGTACATCAGTTATATCATGACTTGTAGTCATGTGTGAGTATTTAAAATATTGTTAAACAGAGCAAGATCTGCAGTATTTGAACAAACAGGAGAATACTCATGATGTTGTAAATGGAAAAGGTGAGTAGAAGCAAGGTTAATCATGTGTGGAAGATACTGAAAGAAATAGCTAAAATCTTGTGGACAGCTGGTCAGACAGAAAGTATTATAGACATTTGTGCTTTGCAAAGGAAAATAATGAGATTATAATGGAAGTTCTAAACCCCATAAGATTGTTATATATCAGTTTATTAGGAATTGTTAGGAGAAAAAGGAAGTTTAGCTATAGATATTTTTTAGATTGATATTTTGTTTCACAGAATACGTCTCCTCCACTGAGAAGAGTTAGAACATTTACCTAGTATATTATTACACATTTGATTGACATTCCTTTAGGGGCAACATTGGCTTATAGGGCGGAAATCATATCTTTCCATGTCTTACGACTCTCTGCCACCCACTGTAGGTTTTGGATGGACTTGAATCCCAAAGTTGTACTCTCTCTAGTGATGGTTCTATGTAGAGTCTCCCTTGGTCTGCCTTGCTTTCTTTTGTCCTTCGCTGACCATGTGAGGGCTTGGCGAGGGAGTCTGGATTCATCCATTCTGAGAACGTGGCCGAGATAAGCCCATCGACGTCTTTTGATATATCCTGATACGTAGACTTGGTTCAGTTCCTGTCTTATTGACTCATTTGATTTAAATCTGATGTTCAGTAGTCTACAGAGACATTTGTTCTCAAATGCATCAAGTCTTTTGACTGGCTGATTTCCAACTCTCACAACCTTATGTTAACACTGGGATCACACAGTAGTTGAAAATTTTAAGTTTCATGGTTTTACTGAGCGTATTTGACTTCCAGATAGTGGACAGTAGAAATCATGTGACACTCTGAACAAATTTTTTATTTTTATGTGACATTCCAGTTGCTATATTAAAATGCTGACATGTCAGATTTTGTAGGATACATTTTGTACATCACTTTTCATGTAAGTGTTGTATCTAAAAATAATTTCCCATCAGGTTTTTATTTCTAAGTAATGGTTATTCATATGTCAGCAGAAAGTTGGTAATCTCTTCTTGAACATGAAAAAGCTAAAAAAAAAATATCTGGGGGTTAGTTTTGCAGAGTTAAGGCTGTTTATATTGACAAGGGTTATTTTTTAGTTTTTTTTTTTTACATTTTCTGACTGTCAGGTGTAGTGTCCATAATAAAAAAGAAAAAAGTTTGTCTGTGCATAGAAGGTATGGATAACTTTGCTTCATGACATCCACATGGCCTCTTTTGGCTTTTGATATTCATGTCAGAGACGGTCACAAAGTCTCAGCCATTTGGCCTGATTTTGTAACACGTTCATGACCCGCAGATGAGATTTTGAAGTGTTTTTTCTGCATTTGCTGTACCTGGTAGAGGTTACATTAGTTCAGTCCTATTGTAGTTTTTATTTAAAATAAAATGTCACAATTAGAAATAATACTGAGTTCACTCTTTTTTACTTGATCATTGTTATAGATGTTGCTTCTGTGGTACCTTCTTTGTAGCCTGTCCTGTGTAGAGTTTGGGCATTGAGTCAGCTGGGGTGGTGTGCTTGAATTCACAGAGTGAAATAAACTCGGCAAACTCCATCACCTTATCTGATAATCAGGATGAAGTCATGTAACCTTTTGTTCGAGAGCATCCTAATTAGACAGGATTATTTCCTGGCCAGCTCTGGTTCTCCATAGTACCTTCAGTAGATGCAGTGTGGTAGTGGATTGATTCACTCTTTAAGCTGATGGAGATAATCGTATGTCTGATGTGGCAGTTATCTAGAGCTCATTCCCCATCCTTAACAAGGCCTGTTTCATGGTATCTTTACCGTGAGTTCCATGAGATAGAAGCACGGACAAGAAAATTGGGACATTTGAAGCTGTGATGTACTGTACCGATGAACAGAACCCGCTCCAAGTATAGAAATGAAGACACAAAGTGGAAAATCAACAAAAACTCATACTACAGAGTAATGTAGTCAGCACAATGTCATACTACAGAGTAATGTAGTCAGCACAATGTCATACTACAGAGTAATGTAGTCAGCACAATGTCATGCTACAGAGTAATATAGTCAGCACAATTAGACAATTTGGTTGTTGTCTGAGTTGGTATCCCCGATGCTCGACTGATTTTATTGCAAGTTTCTGTAACAGCTGGTTTCTTCCCGATCTAGAGTTGCCTCTAGATGGGTCTCGGGATAAGGTTATTGACCTTATGCCCAACTCCCGTTTTACGATATGTGTCCACGCAAAAAATGCATTTGAAAGTATGCTGGCAAGAGCGTTAAAAAGCTCCCGCCATCTTTTATGTCACATCATCATCATCAGTTTCCGTGCCAGGCTATTATGCTTCTCCAGAGTATCCGATCCTTCATGCAGGCCATCAGCTCAGTTGGTGATCTCCTCTCACACCATCCCATCAGACTGTCCAGTATCATTTCTCTTGGTCTTCCTCTTGGTCTTCTTCCTTCTATTTTTTGTGTTGTTATAATATTTTCAGTGCCCCCACTTCTCGTTGCATGACCTATGAAAGTACATTGTCTTTCTCTTATTTTTTTTTGTCTCTCCAGCTCTTCTTATACATTCTTCATTAGTTATTTTTGCTGTCCAGGGGATTCGCAACATTCTTCTAATAAACCACATTTCTGCTGCTTCCAATGATTTTTGTGCAGACCTGCCTATAGTCCATGATTCACTTCCATATAACAAGATAGGTTCAATATAGCATTTAACTGACAAAACAAGGCAGCTAATATATGTATCAATGAGGAAAAACTGGAAGAAGTGGTGAGTTTTGAGTATCTTGGATCACTGCTAACTAATAATGGAGATACAAAGAGGGAAATTAAAAGGAGGACATCTATCGCTCTTCAGAAAGTAAAACAACTAAAGAATCTGTGGAGAGGAACAGACAGAACTACAAAAATAAGATTTTTAAGGGCATGCATCATTCCCATCACAACATATGCCCGTGAGACCCGGACACTTAACAAAACAACTGAGAAACACATAAATGCCTTTGAATGTAAATGCTACACAAGAGTTCTTAAAATATCATGGACACAAAAAAAGAACAAATATATCCATACTACAAGAATTTAATATTGAAGAAGGTTGGCTAGTAAAGAGGATTAAAGAGAGAAAACTTAAATATTTTGGACACATTAAAGGTCATGATAATCTAGAGAAAACCGTCTTGAAAGGGTACATAATGGGGAAAAGAAAGAGAAGAAGACCAAGGCGAAGATGGCTGCAAGACATCGTTGATGATCTGCAGATGGATGCATCAGCAGTAGGCCATCTTGCTCACAACCGAGAGGCCTACAGGAGAGCTGTTAGGAAGGCAACGTTCGACAAGGGACATGCAAACGAATGAATGAATAGCATTTTAGGACTCATTTTCTAACATTCATTGATAAGGATGTGTTGGATAATATGTTTCTCATTCTCTGAAATGCAGTCCTTGCTTGGCCTATTTTGTTCCTAATTTCTGTTCTGCATTTCCCATCTAAAGTTATTACTGGTCCAAAATATTTGAATTTCTGCACCTGCTTTAGAATAGTTCCGTTTAATCTTATACTGCATGTTGGTTGATTCTGTTTCTTAGATATAACCATATTCTCTGTCTTTTTTATGTTTAAAGTAAGGCCTTTCTGTTACTTTCTTTGGCGATTTTATCCAAGAGATTTTGAGGGTCTTGTTGGTTCTCAGCTATCAGTACTGTGTCGTCAGTATACCGAAGGTTGTTAATATTGTATTCTCCAATTTTTATGCCTGGTTCTGAGATGATCGTTCTTAGAATATTCTCGCTGTGCACAGAAAAAAGGTCTGGAGATAGCACACATATTTGTTGCACCCCTTGTTTTATAGGTTGATATTTTCCAGTTCTATTTTCAACTCGAACTGCTGCTTCTTGCGGCCAGTATAGATGTTTTACAATTCTCATGTCTTTGCCGTCTATATTGATGTCTTCAAGCATTTTAATAATTTCATTATGTTTCACCTTGTCGAATGCCTTGGTGTAATCAATAAATCATAAGTAGAGATCTTTCTGAACAACAGAAAGGATGTTGAGCAATAGAGGGCTCACCTGGGCAAGAGCAGAGAAAAAGGCGAAAGACAGGCATTTGTGGAAAACCCTTGCGGAAGCCCCATGTGCCCTGGGCACTTAAGGTTCAGAGAGAGAGAGAGAGAGATCTTTCTGTACTTCTAAAGCTCTTTCTGTTAGTGTACGTAAAGCATAAATGGCATTGTGTATTCCCTTTCCGTTAACAAATCCAAACTGTTCATCTGTTTTATTTTCATTTTTATCTTTTTCCTTGTTCTTCTCATAATGATTCTCAGAAGTAGTTAACTTGGTTATTATTTTTATTCCTATCTCCTCTAGTGCCTCTATTTCTTCTATTGTTATATTATCAGGCCCAGTCGCTTTTTCTTTCTTCATGTGTTTGATGGCATCTATAATTTCATCTTCAAGTATTGGTGGTCCATCGCAGTTTTCAGTATCTGGTGTTAATTCTGGTCTTTCTCCTCCATATAGCTCACCGATGGATTCTGTCCACCTGTCCACAATGTCTTCTTTTCCCATTAACATTTTACCTTCTTTTGATTTCAGGCATCCTATGGTATATTTTGTTTTTCTGAATGTGAGTTCACTAACTCGTTTGTGCATGTTTTTGTTGTCTTTATTATGGTAGTCCTCTATTTGTCTGCACTGTTCATTTAACCACATTTCCTTTGCTTCTCTGCATTTGTATCTTATTTCTTTATTTATCTTGCTATATTTTTCTTGGTTATTTTTACTCCTCCTCCTCTTGTCCATCAGTCCTAAGATGTCGTCTGTCATCCATTTATTTTTAGGGGCTTCTTTTTTCGGTGGTATTATCTCCTTAACAATTTAGTGGATAGAATCTCATAACATTGCCCATTGTTCATCTATACTATTTATCTTTGCTATTGCATTGTATCTATTTGTTATAATAACTTTGTAGTGTTGTCGCAGTTCTTGGTCATTTTTAAGGAGTTCTGTATTTAGTTTGATGTTTCTCACTTTTCTGCATGCTTTCTTTAGCTTTATTCTAATTTTTCCACAGAGTGGGTCATGGTCACTATTGTAGTCGGCTCCTGGCATGGTTTTTGTTATCAGTAATGCATTCCGGAATCGTTTGTTGATTAATACGATTTATATCACCCGGAAGCAAAAAGAATGGAACAGCCGACGAAAAAGAGGTCGACCACGCGAAACTCTAAAGAGAACATAGTTAAGAGAGGCCAGTTCAGGGGGCATAAGATCCCTTGATGAGCTTGAAAAACTCGCCGAAGACAGGAAATCTTGGCGAACTACCATGGGGCCTTATGTGATGTTTAGCGGCACGGGAAGGATGTAAAAATGGACAATTTGAATATTTAGACCATATAAAGAGGCATAATACTATAATGAAAATGAAAAGGTGTAGGATAACTACTACAACAATACAAGTGGACATCAAGGAAGGCAGAAATCAGCTTGACCAGAATGCACTTTGAAAGCACGAGACAGTCTCCTCTATATTCGAGAAAGTGTCTGCAGCCAGCCTTTCTTGGCTGCAGTCACGTCTTCATATACTTTCAATTTCGGTTCAGTCTAAAGTGTCGACTGCTCTTCATGTAACTGATTACTAGAGGACTTTTGTATTTTGCATGTGGTGTATTTTTTCCTCCCGTATATTCATCTGCCACAGACGTGGGTTGGTAATGCTGTGTGCCAAGTGCCAACTTTTGCTGGGGGTCGACTGGAGCTTGTCGATTGTCGAGTTGTGTCCCTATTTTTGGAGTTGAGAAATATAGTCCCCTCAGAAGTAGGTACGCAATCCTGAAGCCAGAAATTCGAGTGTTTGATGAAAAATTCAACTCAGAATTCGGACAGTTCCATATTCGAGCTGAAGGATCTTGTGCTGAAAGCAAAGAAAGGCTGTCCCCAAAAATAAGTAGGCAAGTAGCGGGCACTTTTGTTTTAAAAAAGAAAAAAAAATTTTATCATGCCATAGAGATATTTAGGGATATGATGTTAGTGCCGGGATTTTCCTCTCGATCTGATGATATACTACAGAGTAATGTAGTCAGTACGTAGTCATACTACAGAGTAATGTAGTCAGCACAAGGTCAGACTACAGAGTAATGTAATCAGCACAATGATATACTACAGGGTAATGTAGTCAACACAACGTCATACTACAGAGTAATATAGTCAGCACAATGTCATACCACAGAGTAATATAGTCAGCACAATGTCATGCTACAGAGTAATATAATCAGCACAATGTCATGCTACAGAGTAATATAGTCAGCACAATGTCATACTACAGAGTAATATAATCACCACAATGTCATAATACAGAGTAATGTAGTCAGCACAATGTCATAATACAGCGTAATGTAGTCAGCACAATGTCATACTACAGAGTAATGTAGTCAGCACAATCATAGTACAGAGTAATGTATTCAGCACAATGTCATACTAGAGAGTAATGTATTCAGCACAATGTCATACTACAGAGTAATGTATTCAGCACAATGCCATACTACAGAGTAATGTATTCAGCACAATGTCATACTACAGAGTAATGTATTCAGCACAATGTCATACTACAGAGTTATGTAGCCAGCACAATGTCATACTACAGAGTAATGTAGTCAGAACAATGTCATACTACAGAGTAATGTAGTCAGCACAATGATATACTACAGAGTAATGTAGTCAGCACAATGATATACTACAGAGTAATGTAGTCAGCACAATGTCATACTACGGAGTAATGTAGTCAGCACAATGATATACTACAGAGTAATGTAGTCAGCACAATGATATACTACAGAGTAATGTAGTCAACACATGCTAGGCGATGTTGTACAGATGTTTTTGCATGCGGTCCCCTAATCTAATACTTCGAAACCAGTCCCAAATCATTTCAATGGCCCAAACCACAGAGGCAAATCTGATTTTCTGGTAACAGCCATCAAACAATGTCACGCAGATGACACGAGCCGCCTGGCACTTGAGAACTGCTGCATTCAAAATTATGGGACGCTAGAGCCACATGGGTTAAACTCGCTGTTTAGCTATAGGTAACATTTTTTTCAATCATTATAGTACCTCTCAACTAAGTCCACCCCTTCTTATTTTTCAAATTTCCTCACAGCATCACTCTACAACCCCTCTTCCCCAATCATCTGTTTCGACTTCTCCTAGCTAGGTCAATATTGTATCACTCTCTCTCCCCTCCCCGGTTCCCCATCCACCACCCCCAGTTACAACCCACTGACCACATATCACAGGTCTCTATTTAAACAGTCTCCACGTTCTACTAAATCCATTCCTGACACACACCGCCGGACAAGTCACACCTTACAATTTACAGCTAAGTACCTTAAAAAAAATTTTTTTTAAATAGTATTCATGTGAATCTATACTTTATTTTCTCTCTCTATTTCTTCGTCCTGTATGTTTTTGTATGATTAAGGCTCACGCCGAAACGTCACAACTTTGTAATCGTTAAGTAATAAAGCTGCTCCTACTTTTTACTATTTTATACAGTCTGGTATCACAGCTTTACTGCAGTGCTTCGTGTGTAGTTATATACTTATACACTAATTATTGTGTGTGTGTGTGTGTGTGTGTGAGAGAGAGAGAGAGAGAGAGAGAGAGAGAGAGAGAGAAAGTTTAAAGAAAATAACAAATTTTCATGTACATCCACGGAGAGAAAAGGGAGGCAATGCCAAAATAATTTCATGTACATTTCCAGAGTGAGAGGAAGTATGGGAGAGGAGGAAGAAGAAGAAGAAGAAGAAGAAGAAGAAGAGAGAGAGAGAGAGAGAGAGAGAAGAGAGAGAGAGAGCTGCAAGAGATAGGAAGGGAAATAATACCAACTGTTCTTTTTTTTATTGGGAAGGAAATAAATTAAAATAAAATAAATAAATAAATAAACACACACACGCTTGACCGTTGTTTATATACTCACGGAAAAAAGTAAGTGTGCAGTGGTGTCAAGCCACCAATTACGTTGTCATGAGTGAAATGAAATCAAATTTGGCACAAAGTTTTGTCTGAGTGTTGTCTACTTCCCTGTGCTGCACGAAGTTGATAGCACTATTCATGGGGAGATAACCACAGCTCCAGTGAAATCACGTGCGTGATCCATGATTGGTTACTGACCACGGATAAAATTAGGGTAAGTGTGTAATTCTGTTCTCAGAGATCTCTTCACGTAATCGTTGAACTCTTCCCGTGCGTTAGGAAGAAACACGGACGTGTCGTGGAGTGCGGGAGTAAAAACGCGGGTCTTGGTCTGTAAGGGGGTCTAGTTGTAAAATGGAATGAAAAACAGTATTTCCATCTACTTCCGTATACATATGTTTCAAAGTATAGCTAAATGAATGAAAATTTCATAAATGCAGAGTTTTTTAGGAAAAAAGAAGTAATGTGATGTTTTTAGACACTGATTGTGGCCAGATCACCATCGGCTAGGTCTAGATCCGCGCTACTTACCATTACTTACCATCTGAGATGTGTAGATCTACTTGTCCATCTCGTATTGTGATTCTGTATTGCATTCTCGCTGAATGAATGTCTGAACTAACCTCCTAACTACTTCTCCAGTCATCTAAATATGTCTAGATCTACTTAGAAAACATTCAAGAGCAGCGGGGTTGCCATAGGCTATGTCCATACCCCTATCTACATCGTCAAAAATTGAAAAAATTCCATGCTTCTTGTCCTTTTTCTCGCTCGGCATCGCTCGTAACTAGGCACTCTTTCGCCATTTTGAAAGTGTCACCGGAATCGCGGACGAAATATGTACGATCTAAATGTTAAACCGCTTCTTTTAATGAAACAAACAATTGTCACTATAATGACCATACGGTAGCTTCGGGACACCGGAAGTGTCACTATATCGACCAAACGCACGGAAAGAGTGAAGAAAGAAGTAGTGGAATTCCAACATAAACATCTTTTTTCATCATGCCAAGATTGAATGAACATTAGCGAGAAATAGCTGTTGGGATGTTAATTGCTGGATCAACAGTAGCAGCAGTATCTCAATATTTTAATGTTCACAGAAACACAATATCACGCCTTCAAAGTCGTTTTAACCAAAATGGTTCCGTTGCTGACCACCATAGAAGCGGCAGACCACGATTTACCACCCTTGCACAAGACATCCACCTCATGCACCTTCGTAACAGGTTTCTCCAGGCAATATGGACTGCCTGCAACATTCCAGGTGTAAGACGTGTGTCGGGCAGGACAGTGAGGAACAGACTCAGAGAGGTAAATCTCTTACCTCATAGGCCTGCAGTTAGACCAGTACTGACAGTTCGCCACAGACAAGCCCCCTTGAACTGGGCCAGGCACCATGTGGCATGGCCTTATCATCAATGGAGACGGATCCTATTCACTGATGAGTCCAGATTCTGTCTGCAAGGCCATGATGGGCGTGCTTTAGTGTACAGGCGAAGAGGAGAACGCTTTGCGAATAACTGTGTGATAGAGGTGGATAGGAGAAGAGGAGGCAGTGTAATGGTTTGGGGAGGAATTTCTTATGCTGGCCGAACAAACCTAGTTTTCCTCAATGGCAACCTTACAGGTTTACGATATAGGGACGAAATCATTACACGCCACGTAATGCCTTTTCTGGATGCTAATGGACAAGGCGTGATACTGCAGCAGGTTAACGCTCGTCCACATGTCGCACGTGTGGTCAGGGACCACTTTCAGCAGCACCAGATTACTGTCTTGCCACGGCCAGTAGTTTCACCGGACCTATCACCTATCGAACACATTTGGGATGAACTGGACCGCAGGTTGAGAAGACGACACAATCGTCCTGGAAACCGCCCAAGCGTTGCAAGAAGAATGAAATAACATGCCTCAACAACTGATACAACTTGTCGTTGGTTCGATGAGAAGGCGGTGTCAAGCAGTGATAGCTGCCAGAGGAGGACACACACGATATTGAAACCTTGATTTTCTTTTCTTGGGGTGGTGAGCCACATTAGGTGAGTTTTTTTTTCACTTTTTTTGGTGACATGTGACTGGCCTGAAAGTTATCATTTTATCTGTTATTGGATAATCAAACATAATGTGTGCCAAATTTTATTTCTCTCTTCACCTGAGCACGTTCATTGTGCTTTTTAAAGCATTGCACACTGACTTTTTTCCGTGAGTAGATTTAAATTGACATTTTACTGCTATGAATTTTTCATTTGTTTAAAACAGTCAGTTGGTTTAAGTGAATAACCAGTATTTTGTTAACGTGTGAACGTCAGTTTACAACCACGCTAGGGTAAGATAGAGTAGAAACAAATTACTATACAAACGCTGACACATTTATAAATAATTGATGAAAGATATAAATGATTACGAGGGAAATTGTTTCCCTTAGGCAAAATCTTGATGGTTTGCTCGTCTTCCTTCAAGTGCAAATTTTCGAAGTGTAACCAGCTTATGTTTAGCATGTTTGTTAAACAAAAGGTTCATAAAGCCAATGTTTTATGGCCGAGGGTGTGACACTCAAGGACGCTGGAGAGGAAATACTTATGAATATGGGATTTACGCTGTGACATTTTCATTGCTGTTGTTACTTCAAAATTAATGATGCCATGATGTGTATGCATGTAGGGTCCCTAGATACAGCTCTGTGTGTGTAAGAGAGAGAGAGAGAGAGAGAGAGAGAGAAAGAAAGAAAGAAAGAAAGAAAGAAAGAAAGAAAGAAAGAAAGAGAGGGAGAGAGAGAGAGCGCGCGACAGAGTGTCATGATTTTTACATATCCTTATGTATCGAGTGAATAAATTACAACATACAAAAATTTGCATTTATGCCATTTTCTTTTTTGCGCGTATGCATGAAGTATACAAGAGTATGCTGATTTATTAGTTTTCCTGACGTAACAACATAAACGCGTGATGCGCAAAACTACGCATGTTTTCTATCATAAATGCAGGCCGTTTGCAAAGTTAGTTTTTTTTTAATGCAAATTTCAGAATGGAAAAACCGTCCACACGTGACTTAGTTTGAAAATGTTAATTTATTTTATATTTGAACACCGCATTCCCTAATACGCCTTAATGGCATGGAAACGAGAATTTCACCTCTACGTCTACCTCTATTTTTGAATTTACACACACTCTGAACGAGTAATAAAACTTTGGCTTTGTATTCGCACCTTCACTTTGCAATCAAAGACTGCAAGGGCATTTTAATAAAGTAGACAACAGAGTAACTGCCACATGTTTTAATCAGTCTTCATATTCAACACAATTTATTTTTTTTTAAATTCATCCCGGACACAATCTATCATACAGCGTGACTTAATCTTATCAATTACTGCGCAGTTTTCAATTGTCTTTTGCTCCCCCCCCCCCCCCAGAAAGTTCCCCTTCTGTTTTCTCTCCCTAGATTTAATGTCATCCACGCTGTACTGTCACATAGTCCACTTGGAAGCTTGTTGCTAGACAGAAATGAGATTCAGCTAAAACACAAACATCAGTTATAAAACAAAAGCACGTATTTCTCAACTCACTATCATAATGGGAGAGCTTTTTTTTTAAATATAATTTTATTAAATCTTAGGGGGGAAAAGTGAAAAATTCCTGTCCGATAATTTTGCACTCGTTTTCAGTTTTTATTTGAATTTCAGAAAAAAAAAATCTTCACGATAAGCATGCAAAAGAAATCTTTATTTCATATTAAACATTTGTTTGTATGAAATTATTCCTTTAGTCATTTTTTGTGTGAAAAAAAAGCAATATTATATTTGCTTGGAGCATTTGTTTGCACCTTTTTCTTTTGTTTTCTACTAAAGCGCGTTTTTGGGTAAGTATGTATTGCTTTGGCAGAAACACATGGGATTTAAATTATAACTACTGTATTTATATACTCTAATGCTTTCTTTTTCAAAAGACTGTTGTCTCAGCGATTGTTTTAGTAAAATTAGCAGAGTTTTTAACGCTGGTTCCACGATTCTCCTGGAAACAATGACGTGTTGTGTGGAATGCCAGTCACAAAACAGTAACTAACAGGAAAACATGAGACTGTCTTCTTACCTCATCTGCTGTTGTTCCAGGAGCTTTTTAATAATGCATGTTTTTAAACCAGTGGTCCCTAACTTGTAGTCCGTGGAACACAAGTGTTCCTTGGGGCATTATATCAGGTGTTCTGTGGCTGCGTTATTGTTTGTTTTCCCCTATGGAATAAGAACAAGTAACGATTCACAAGTATTGCGATATTGTTACTGATAACTTCTCGGCGGCATGTGACAACTTTGGCCTTACGATAAACATCGGAAAAACAGAAGTCGCATGTCAACCCGCCTCCAACAAAGAATATACTGACTCGGAAATCGTGGTAAAGGGACAAAAGCTAAAATCTGTAGAAAATTTCACTTAACCTGACAGTACCCTTTCTAGGGCAGTCAGCCTTGATGCTGAAATCAGCAACAGAATAGCTAAAGCCAAGGCAGCATATGGGAGGCTAGGAAAAAATGTATGGGAAAGAAGAGGACTCAGCATTACCACCACGTTAAAGGTCTATAAAGCTGTTGCAGCCGAAACATGGACAGTCTACAGTAGACATGCAAGACAACAAAATCATTTCCATCTAGGCTGTCTCAGGAAAATACTAAACATCAAATGGCAGCAACTGATTCCTGATACTGAAGTCATCACAGGAACTAAAGTTCCAAGCATCTACACAATGCTTCAAAAGGCGCAAGTCCGTTGGACAGGGCATGTGGTCAGAATGAGTGACACTCGACTGCCCAAACAACTCCTATATGGGGAACTTCTGAGCGGAAAATGGAAAGCAAAAGGGAAAAAAAAAGCGAAACAAGGATACGCTCAAAACCTCACTCAAGGCCTTCGGGATAGACACAAACTCTTGGGAGTCCAAAGCACAAACCCGCCCATCATGGAGGACTATAACCACTCTGGATGCCCAGAGAGCAGAGCGCTCAAAAATTTAAAGTGCCCAGCATAAACGCGCAATGCGAAAAGCCAAGGCTGTATAGGCACCCACAACTATGAATCTGGACACCTATGTTCCGTGTGTGGCAAAACTTTTAAAGCTCGTATAGGGCTAGTTGGTCGCGCACGGACACACCTCATAATATTTAGACCACAATGAAGGTGTGGTCATCATCGAAGACGATGGACGAACAACAACAACAACATTGCGATATTACATGTAGGATGGTGGATCTCAGCTTACATGAAACTAAAGATGGTCACAGGATGCAAAATAGTTTGGGAACCACTGGTTATATGCCCTTCTAAAGACTTTTGTATCACAAGATCTAATGCAGCAGCAGAGTTTTATCTTATTAATTTATTCTCTATGAAGACTTCTGGATTAAATTCCAGAAATTCTCTTAGGATTTTTCACTTCGTCAGTTGCATGCTATATTCTTCCTTCGAGGGCCACCTGTTTTTCATGCGCGCTTCGCTCTGCTACAATCGCGAGGTTTCCAACTTGTGGTTAATGAAAACACAGTTATTTCCCTTGTGTGTCTTGTTGCCTTCTCTTGTTTTTCCCGGCATTCTTTCCTCGGCTATGAATGTCATGAAAAGACTGTCCCACAGTTTCAGTTAATAACTTTTGGGGGGAGGGGGTTGGGGGTGGAGATCGCTAGTAGCCACACTAACTTCTCTGACTGCTGCAGCTTTGTTTTATCCTGTGAATAAGGTCTCGTCCTCTTTAACTGAAACATTTCCTCTTGCAGTGGTTTCAGCGATTAACAGCCAGCAGTTGCTTCAAGATAGTGCAGAGCTTGAAATACATGTAAATGCAAAGTGTGAGATACATGTAAATTTCCAGTACGGAAGTACTCAAATTTTCAGTGTTCGCGTTAGGATTTTTTGAAACCAGTAAAACTATATCTGTCTTTCATTTCGCATGAAATACTTTTTGAAATACCGATTTTAAGCTCGTTCCATGCTGGAGTAAAAAAAAACGGGACGTTCCTCGTCTGCGGGATTAAAAGCGAGGGTCTTGATATGTATAGGGGTTGTAGTTGTAAAAGTGAATGTAACAAAGTATTTTCACGTTTAAAGTATACTTATTATTTATCAAAATAACTGTAAATGTATGAGTATGAAAAAGGGAGAACATTTTAGCACCAACAAAAATAAAACTACTTACCATCCTATTTACCATCGGCGATGTCTAGATCTACTTGTAGATCTATAACGATCTCGTCTTGTGATGATATGTGCATACTCACAATAATAATGTTTGAATTAACATTCTAGTTACTCATCTAGTCCGTCTAATAGGTCTAGATCTACTTGGGGTACATTCAAGAAGAGTTGTCTGGTCATAGGGTATGTCCGTATGCCTACCTAAGTCACCAAAAATTGAAAATTCTCGATCGAAACTTCGAAGATCGCAATGGTTACTATGAACACCTACAAGGAGCGACAAATGGTCACTGGACATGCGCAGAGAAAACGTGCAAAATAAAATTTTACACCGTTTTTTTTTAATGGAAACACAGCATGGGTCACTTTTGTGACTCGCCGCAGGGAACCTGTATACCGGAAGGATAGCGATCGCGACCTCCAGCAGGGAATGACAACATTAGGTACCTTTTAACTTAAAAAAAAATTATTTAAACGCATACTGCAAATATCAACGGGAATTAAAAGTTGGTATGAAATTCTGTTATCTTATTTGTGACGAGATTTAATACAATATGCTCACGTGGTGAACCGAAGTCAAAACCGGCGGGTTGTCCTCATGCAAACTCAGCCTCATCATCATCCTACTACTGACTTGATTTTTCCTTCAGCCGATTTCAGTGGTTGCTTTTTAGTATATTTTTTTTATAGTGTAATCCGGTTACCGGTTTTTCTGGGTTTTTCCCTCTATCGGTAATTTACCGATAATTGCCGGTTAACGTGGTTCTAATTATAGAAAATTATCTAACGAGAATAAAGTGATATTTCTCTTTATTATCTAAATAACAGAAGCTTTTGGCAATGCCGATGAAAGGAGTTTTTCTATGGATCTTTGAAGGAATATTTTCTAGAGTTCCCAGTGTCTGCGATTATCCTCACATGTCTAGTGAATACAGTAGAGAAATGGAATCCATTTGCTTTTACTGCTGATTTCTTTACACACAAACACACACACACACCACACACATATATATGGGTAAATTTCCCGTTTCCACGCCATTAAGGCATATTGGGGAATACGGTGTTAGGCCCATATTTTCCGTATTATATATATATATATATATATATATATATATATATATATATATATATATATGGTATCATTGAGAAGCTCTTATCTAAGGTAATTTATACATAGCCTCAGTAGTTAAATTCGGCGTATCTATCTTCTCAAATAACTATTTATTTCTTTATTTCAGAACCTGAGTAAGTTATAAGTAAGCAAATGAACACGCGACCAATTTGTTGTAATTCGACTTCAGTATTACATACCCACTCGATTATACGTATGTATGCCATGACCTATATTTCCCTACTCTGGTAATGAAAGACAAAGGGTGCCAATATCAATTGGGTTATATACCTATGTCTACAGAGACAGGTGACAGTTCTGGTAGCAACGACTGTAACGAACACCGTCAATATGGGATCTTGGATTGCCAAGAAATTGGTCTTCAAAAAAACTTGCAAACATTTACTGGGAACCAAGAATTCAACTCTCTTCAAAAGAGCACATGTCATTTCGGCGATAAGGAGGAGTCTCTGCATCTTGCAGATGTAGCTCAAGAAGCGCCGGAAGGAACAGTTTCTGGGCACATGACCGCATGCATGAATAATGAAGTTGATGACAAAAACACTTTAACTAAAACTGGAAAATATAAAAAACGCAGGCATGAAAATGGACACCTGTTGTTGCAACACAGTTTTTCATCATCTTTACGCAGGTACTGTGACATACTAGGACGAAAACCTGATCAAGTCTCCTCGCTCGAATACAAAAAGATTCATTATTGTGATACCTCAAAGGACAGGGTTCAAATCTCTGGCAATCTTCTTGAACTGGATTCAAATATCGGCAATAAACCAACATCAGCAGAAGCATCTTTAGTTAGCAGCTACCAAAACAACCTTACAGAAGAAGAAAGCAGTGACGGTTGTCCTGCATCTTTGTCAAGGAAAAGTACCCAGAACTTGAATGCACAGCAAGAACATCACGCTACTGTTGATTTGAATGACCTGAAATCCGACTTAAACATTTCTTTGAACCTTAAAGTGGTGTCTAATGCCAACCAAACCAAATATATAGGCAGAAACACTACGCCTGTGTTGAATGAAGTAGAGACTATCCTACATCATCTTTTAGAATGCAGCGCTTCTCCAAAAAGAAAGCTGAGACTTCCATTGAACTAACATTAAATGATCCACAGAAACTGCCGCACGACAAACATACAGTTGGTTCTCGGAGCTCTGTGTACAAAGATCATCCAGCCCCGAAAAAACTATACAGTACTCTAGAAAATAAGGAAAGGACATCTAGAAAAACAGACAAAAGTCTGTCAGAATCTGTGTGTGCGAAGTACTCATCCTGCAGGTGGAAGCTTGCTTATTTGTGCTTTCTGGCGCGATTTGCGCAGACGAGCTTGCGTCAATGTCTGGGCGTTGCTGTCATTGGCATGACGCTGGCAATAAATGTGGAAGGAGGTGAGCACTCTTCAGCCAGCGCCCAAAACAACGCTTCAGAAATTGTGATGTCACGTCAGGTAAGTGATCATCCTCAAACTTTTACCACTGCTGTTGCAAACGTCATTCTCTTGATGAAAGTTTTGAAAGTCTCTTAGGCACATTCGTCATTCAAAACAGGAATGAATGTTTTACCTTTGCTCTGGTTTCAGCTATTGAAAGATATTTCAACATTTCTATTTCTGTCTGCTTTCTTGTATCTGTACGTCTGCCATTCTTGCTTCTATTTTAATGTGCCCGCTAACTTCCTGCTGTAACGAAAGTAAATCTATTCTTTTTTAGAGGGGGTTGTGTGGAAAGACGGGACTGTTAGATTATGTCATTGCTAACCACAGCTGGCCAAGACCATATCCCACATCCATACGAAATATCTGGTAACAATCTGCTGTGATACTATAGTATGGTCACTTTAATAGGGGGTCGATGTGCTTCTGGTGGTGCTGGGTGGAACCTGATAATAAAATTATTCTGGGAATTGGAGAAAGTCACTGTAACCCACTCTCCGAGCTTGGGGAAAGCCACTGTAACCTACTCTCCGAGCTTGGAGATTTCACTGTATCAAACACTCACCACAGCGTTGGATGCTTATACGAGTTTCTAGTTTACGATAATTTGGCAAAATGTTACACTTGGCTAAGTCCAGAGTAGATACACCTGGTCATTAGACAATCGTTGTTAAGCATTGCATTTCAACAGCCAACAAGATGGTTGGCCCATGAGTAAGTAAATTCTATAATGAAAGTTGAAAGCCGGAGGTCCCGGGAAGAATGCATTGTTTAACAAGTACCTGATGAAACGTTATATCCACTCTCGGTCTTGTCAGGTTTAAAATTTGGATGCAACCGTTGACCAAGGCTCAGCAAGGGTATGTAATCTACAAGGCATGGAGGAAAGTACTAATACTAATAGTCAATAAAATTATAATATATCGCAACAAAGTAAGCGCAGTGTTAAGCCTGTATTTCTAAGACCTTCGGCGCATGAAAGTAGGTTTTGTTCAGTATCACGCATGGACGCATTTACCTTCCCAGATTTCTCTGGCACCCATTTTTAGAGGCTGGGTGGAACCTGGGGGCTTTTTCGTGTGGTGGTAACAGGAAAAAGCCCAACTACTGGGACTTGAAACCGATATCACTGGATTAGTAGACCGAGTGCCTAATCATTCAACCACCCAGCTGCCCAAATTAAACTGCATGCAAAAATAGCCATGGATGGTGCTCAGCTTTGAGTGAACTATTCACGAACATTTCTCTAAACAGCATGTGTTGCTTAAAACGGGCTGTACATGCATTGGAGAGAGGGGTAGAAGGAGGAAGCGAAAGACTGTCTGTCTGTTTGTCTGTCTGTCTGTGTCTCTCTATCTCCTTCCCCCTCACTGTATAAATTAATAAACACATAACTCCCCCCCCCCCCCAATTGTATAAATTAATAAACACATACACATTCAATTTTCAGTACACTTTAAAAAAAAACCTTTTGATCATGGGTTCTGATTAACGTTATAAAGTAGCATTCAGAGAAGGATGGGTACAGTGCTATACCTTCATGTGTTCAGTTCATTTCTAAACATTCCCTACCCTTCTTTCACTACCACCCACATCCCACACCCAAAAAAAAAAAAAATCACGTACGTAGTACATACCCCCACCCCTTTCTTTCATTCAAAATTATTAAGGCATTTACTTCGTACTAATTTCAGATTAGAGAGTTTCAGTGGAGCTCGACATTCGAAGGCGTAATTCTGGCATCTTTCAACATGGGTTCCATCATCACGCCAATTATTGTGGGATATCTTACCACAAGGTAATGTCACCACTGTAAATCGTCGTCTTCTTTGTCACCAACACAGACTCTATTATCCAGTACATTTTAAATGCTTGTTTGCGTTTTAGGCGGCGAGTTTGAAGAAAGGTAGGCGTCAGCTATTTGTGACAGCTGCCAATTATCGTTTTGTTTATCAATTCTCTCACAGATTAGTTCTATCACCATCTGACCGACATAATTCGTCACAGACACATCAACTTCCTTCCGTCCTTTTCTCTGTTTTCGTAAAACTGCACTAAAATCTAAGTCACAGTCTAATTCTACTCTACAAATACATTGCAATGCCATTTTATGTGAATCGTGCAAGCCACCTTATGTGAATCGTGCAGCCACATACATTTATCTTTACCACCAGCAGTACTGCTGCCATAGTAGGCTAGTAATAACCCTAATGTGTTAACCTATCAATACATTCACTAGAAGACAGTTTTGTAGTATTGTTAAATTACTTTTAAGCCAAGCTCATATGCCAGTCTTGCTAGTTAACAGAGCGCAGCTATACTCGTAGCATTGCAGAAGATTGTGAACTGCTTTTCTGAATTCGAAAGTAATTGGTTACAAATCCAGTAAGGCATAGCTATTGTCAACCCAGCTGTTTAAATAGGTACCTCACACACTTGTGTCGAGGATGTTATCGTTGAGAACAAAAGACAGTTGGTCTCCAGTCCGTGTTGTCTTTATCTTTAATGAACGAATAAACACTATTTGTTTTGCTCACATGTTTATTAATAGGGCAACGTTTCAATGATATAATATGATATAATAATGAGCCAATGTTATTTTATAAATTTATTCTATTTTCTCAGCACACTTCTATGCATAAATGCACATAAAATATACTTATTGCAAGCATATATTTCCTGTTTGGCAGACATGGAGGGCGGAAGTTGATGACACTTTGTTTAGCTGTCGGGGGCGTGTTTACTGTTATGCTGCCAGTCGCAGCCAGGACTAGCCCCGCCCTTATCATTGTCTTCAGAATTATCACAGGGATAGCATTAGTAAGTACATTTCTTCTGTGCAGCGCAGCAATAAGGTTGTCAGCACTATCTTGTAATGCCAATAGGGGTATAATGATGTGGTGGTGACTATGCTGACAGTGATGAGGTTTTACGGGCTGAAGTAGCTGACTCTATCTTCGCTGCTACTGTCACATTCCAATGAACCATGCTGTTAAAATGAGCTTACGGTACAATGTACTAAAGAAAGTTACCTCCGAAACCGGAGATTACCACCCCGCACTGTAGAACGCACGATATATCATACTGCACATACATCTGTCAGTGGATGACTTGTACGAACTCCCTGTAACTGCGAGCTGTTGTTCTTTGCAGCCGATGCTGTAGAGATGTTGAGGCACAGCATCGTATCGGCGTGGGAGCTGGTAATGGCGGCTGCGTTTTCAGTCCCGCAGTACAGATAAAATGCAGGGAGTGTGCAATGCTTCTTTAGCAGACTCCACCACCATGGGGACTATGGTGATCCCTGCGCCGTTGGCCAGGCCATGCCTGTTACTGAGGGTACACGGAGAAGTGGGACAGGGTCTTGGTCAGCAAGGGGTAGCTGATTACTTTATCGGGCGATGAAGGGAAAACAGGATATCATGTGTATATCAGATCAAGGGAAAAAACGGAAGTCATGGCCACTGCCAGTGATGAAGTCCCAAAGAAGATCTTCCTAGACAGTCAGCTTATGAAACAAGTGAAGCATTTCAAATACGTAAATGGTACAATATCATCCTCAGTGGAGATCGATGTCGAAACTGGAAACAGGTGCAATAAAGCAATTCAAGTTATTGGACAAATGACACCTTTACTGAAAAACATATACATCACATATGAAACAAAACAAAAAAAGCACTGTACAACATAATTTTCCTCCTAACTCTGTGATGTCTGTGTCAAATATGGACACTAACAACTAAAAACAAAAGGGAAAATCATCAGCACAGAAATTATATGTCTAAGAAGAATATTAAATGTAACAATGAGACCAATTTAGAAATGACACCATTAGGGCAAGAGTTTGAGTAATACCAGTATTACAATATATCCAGAAACACGTGTAATTATATGGCCACGTTACACACTTACCATATGACATTATACTACAAAGAAAGCATTCTGCTAAGAATTGTGAGAAACAGAGAAAGAGGCCTTCCATACAAGAGGTGGACTGAGGAAATTAAAGAAGGTTCGAATATCCCATTATGTGAAGCAAATCGTCGAACTCTTAAAGACGTCTGTTTGTCCTCTCAACATTGAAAGGTATATGAAGAAAGAGACAAGGCAAAACCAAAAATATGGGACTTCATCCAAGTCGCATTGGGTGAGAAAAAAAATCAGATATATCGCATACAAAATATATAACACCAACAATAGTTTTACGATGATCATGCAAATCGTTATTTGATTTTCTGAATATATTTCCAAAGGGAACAGAATCATAGTTTAAAATTTCCTGCACATGGTTTGTCTGGATCTTGGAACCCCTGAGGTTGTTTACATAACAAGAACCATCAGTCTTCTTTGATATCGTTAATATGTTGTATTAATAACAAATGAGTCCTAGTTTCAGTTTCCGTTCCAGCACTTTACATTTTACACTTTAATTAAATCAGAAAAAAAAGAATTCCGTCTAATTTTTCTGTGTTTTCTATGAGCAGTAAAAAGTTCCACCGCCGGCTTGCTGGGTTGGTCGCTGTTTAAGGACAGAATTTACTCAGGAGAGCCGAACTCAATGAGCGACAAAGAACTAGATTTCATGACGACATGTCTGAGGTGATCAAGACCTCTCAACACTTTCTGCAGTACACTTGTAGCAGGTTGTACATAATATGGTATTTTGTACATAATATGATGGCTGGCCACTAGGGTGAAGGATTGATTCAGTCTTTCAGTTCGTGACGCTTTGGTTTGTCAGTCTATCCACGAGAAGTCATAGGAGACCCAGCGGTTCATCTCGCAATGATATCCTAAAACAGCCATTAAAATATAATTTTAAAAAATCTTGGCAAGCGCACTAAGACATAGCTTAAAAATCGCAAGTCACAGTTGTCAGCACTATCACATCAGAATACCAACTCTGAATAAGCTACAAAGCAGGGAAAGAAAACTAACGCGAATCCTTGAAGGGATGGAGGTGTTTAAAACATATATGTGGAAACATTTGTTTGAAATCTATAGTGAGATATTAAATTAGAGTAGTTCTTGTGCCCAGTTATATCATAAGCACATTTCTGTATCCTAAACTTCAAGTTTCCTTGCTCTCTGTTAACACAGTTTCTCTCTCCCCTTTTCACACACACACGCACGCACACACATACAAACAAACAAGCTGGCGTCTTGATTAAAACATACTTGTCAAAACATGTGTGCAGATGCATACATTTCATTAACTACATAAACATCTAACAGGCAATCACAACTAATCGACTAGAAGTAGCCATGGGCATCAATTCCAAACACACACACACACGCACGCACGCAAACAAAGAGTCACATATAGACTGACATAATCGATCAAAAAGCCGATCAATGCAAACAATAAACAAACAATTCACTCATAAAAAAATGATCAGCAAAAGCTACAGCATTCATTCATTTGCATGTCCCTTGCTGAGCTTTGCCTCCCTAACAGCTCTCCTGTAGGCCTCTCGGTTGTGAGCAAGATTACCTGCTGCTGATGCATTCATTTGCAGATCATCAGCGATGTCTTGCAGCAATCTTCACCTTGGTCTTCCTTTCTTTCTTTTTCCCATTATGTACACGTCCAAGATGATCTTCTCTAGATTACCATGACGTTTAATGTGTCCAAAATAACTGATAACATAATGACATTTTAAAAATCAACAAACAGAAACCATCAACAAACACGGTGATAAAGTAACTGCTAATTTATTATTTTGATTTCCCTTCAGAGCGGTACAGACTCGCTGATCCAGACAATGTGGGCCCGGTGGGCCCCCCTGTATGAAAAGGCCTCCCTCTCTGCATGCGCTTATACAGGTGATTCTCCTTAGTGTGTCGTCTCATAACGTATACATTACATCGACTTCCGGTGAAACTATTCGAATGGAACAGACATCAGGGATAGCGACGTTCCGCTATGCTCCAGGAAGAGGCATTTGTGTTACTTAGGACAGGTGGTGGAGCTTTCTGAGAACCTTGATCCATGAGTTCGCTCAAAGATTATAGAAGATTAATTCTCCACTTCTGATCCGATTAGTTGCCGCAGTTAAAGGAAGATCATCCAAGGAAAAAAGTATGAGCTGTCCAATTAGAGGTTTGGGGGGGGGGGGGAATATGGAAATCTGCGTCAGTGATTAATTACAACCAGATGATAATGTTTCTGTTGTTCTATTTCCCTTTGTCAGCATAAATTCTATGGGTTTTTGTGTGTGTGCAGGTTTAAGCACAGCTGGCGTCCTGACATTTCTAATATGTGGTTACCTAGTGTCCATTGGTGGCGAGGGAAGAGGATGGCCATATATCTTTTACACGTTTGGTAAGCTTAGAAAAACTTTCTGTGGTTGTGGTGGTCATGTCTGTAGATCTAGTGGTGTTAAGAGTGTTAGTAGTGATGGTGGTGCTATTTATAGTAAACGTGATGGTGATGTTTATGGTGAACGTTTATGGTGATGTAGTAACAGTAGCGGTGGTGATCATAACAAGAGAAAGTGGTTGTGATGGTGATGTAAATAGGATAGTAACAGTGGTTGTGATGGTGACTGTGTTGTAAATAGGATAGTAACAGTGGTTGTGATGGTGACTGTGTTGTAATAGGATAGTAACAGTGGTGGTGGTGATTCTAGTTATTGTAGTAGTGATGGCAGTGTGATAACAAAAGTTATAACTCTTTTATCATGTTATTTGATAGTCTTAGAAGCAGTGATCCTGTTGGCAGCAGCAGACAGGTCCAGTGAGAGTTAGGTGTAGCTAGTGCATCATTCTGGGGTTCGGAAGGATAGAGACTGACTCCAGAGGTAAAATGAAGGCAGGAGGCCCAAAAAATAATTTTCCATCAACCAGCAATAGCAGTGGTGATAGAGTGCTGATAGCAGTAGCAGCAGTGAGAGAGTGCTGGTAGCAGTTGCAGCAGTGAGAGAGTGGTGGTAGTAGTAGCAGCAGTGAGAGAGTGCTGGTAGTAGTAGCAGCAGTGAGAGAGTGCTGGTAGTAGTAGCAGAAGTGAGAGAGTGCTGGTAGTAGTAGCAGCAGTGAGAGAGTGCTGGTAGTAGTAGCAGCAGTGAGAGAGTGCTGGTAATAGTAGCAGCAGTGAGAGAGTGCTGGTAATAGTAGCAGCAGTGAGAGAGTGCTGGTAATAGTAGCAGCAGTGAGAGAGTGCTGGTAATAGTAGCAGCAGTGAGAGAGTGCTGGTAGTAGTAGCAGAAGTGAGAGAGTGCTGGTAGCAGTAGCAGAAGTGAGAGAGTGCTGGTAATAGTAGCAGCAGTGAGAGAGTGATGGTAGTAGTAGCAGAAGTGAGAGAGTGCTGGTAGCAGTAGCAGCAGTGAAAGAGTGCTGGTAATAGTAGCAGCAGTGAGAGAGTGATGGTAATAGTAGCAGCAGTGAGAGAGTGCTGGTAGTAGTAGCAGCAGTGAGAGAGTGCTGGTAATAGTAGCAGCAGTGAGAGAGTGCTGGTAGCAGTAGCAGCAGTGAGAGAGTGCTGGTAATAGTAGCAGAAGTGAGAGAGTGCTGGTAATAGTAGCAGCAATGAGAGAGTGCTGGTAATAGTAGCAGCAGTGAGAGAGTGCTGGTAATAGTAGCAGCAGTGAGAGAGTGCTGGTAGCAGTAGCAGCAGTGAGAGAGTGCTGGTAATAGTAGCAGCAGTGAGAGAGTGCTGGTAGCAGTAGCAGCAGTGAGAGGGTGCTGGTAGAAGTAGCAGTAGCAGCAGTGATAGAATGCTGGTAGTAGTAACAGCAGTGATAGAGTGCTGGTAGTAGTAGCAGCAGTGATAGAATGCTGGTAGTAGTAGCAGCAGTGATAGAATAGCAGTATTAACGGTGATAGAATGCTGGTAGAAGTAGCAGCAGTGAGAGAGTGCTGGCAGAAGTAGCAGCAGTGATTGAGTGCTGGTAGCAGTAACAGTGGTGACAGAAAGATGGTAGCCGCAGTAGCAGTGATAGAGTTCTGGCAGCAGTAGCAGCAGTGATTGAGTGCTGGTAGCTGTAGTAGCAGTGACAGCAGTGGTAATAGTAAATGACAAAAATGACAATATCACTAATGAAACTCATTCATTCATTCATTTGCATGTCCCTTGCAGAACCTTGCCTCCCTAACAGCACTCCTGTAGGCCTCTCGGTTGTGAGCAAGATGGCCTGCTGCTGATGCATCCATTTGCAGATCATCAGCAATGTCTTGCAGCCATCTTCACCTTGGTCTTCCTCTCTTTCTTTTCCCCATTATGTACCCTTCCAAGACGGTCTCCTCTAGATTATCATGATGTTTAATGTGTCCAAAATATTGAAGTTTTCTTTGTTTAATCCTCTTTACTAGCCAGCCTTCTTCAATATTAAGTTCTTGTAGTATGGATATATTTGTTCTTTTTTGCGTCCATGATATTTTAAGAACTCTTCTGTAGCATTTACATTCAAAAGCATTTACATGTTTCTCAGCTGTTTTGTTAAGTGTCCAGGTCTCACAGGCATATGTTGCGATGGGAAAGATGCATGCCCTTAAAAATATTATTTTTGTGGTTCTGTCTGTTCCTCTCCACAGATTTGTTTTACTTTCTGAAGAGCAATAGATGTCCTACTTTTAATTTCCCTCATTGTATCTCCATTATTAGTTAGTAGTGATCCAAGATATTCAAAACTCTCCAACTCTTCCAATTGATACATATTTCAGCTGCCTTGTTTGTTTTGTCAGCTGTCATCAATTTAGTTTTCTTCACATTAAGATAGAGGTTTTGCTCTTCGCTGTTCTTACGGACTGACATAATTAGTTTTTCCATTCCTAATGAAACTACTGTACTGAAATTCATACTATTTCCCTGAATAAACAGAATCTTACATCATCTCTTGCCCAGTTCACCATTCATTTTCTCAAAATGTCTATCCAATGCTATATTCTGCTCGTTATATGACAAACTCATGTTGCTTTATATGATTTCACTTTCACCAGGCATTTTGTGTTTGCTTCTGGCCCCTATATGGTACTTTACTGTGCATGACAGTCCAGAAAGCCACCCTAGAATCACTAAGAAGGAATTAGCTATCATTGCCTTCAACAAACAATCAGAGAAATTCAGATGTGATAAACAGGTAACTAATGTTTTCACATAGTTTCCAATGTTTTTTCATCATGTTTTCAATCCTTCCTTATTTATTTAAAAAAGTAAATTTTAGTAGTTTTGCTACCACACTTTGTGTTGAGTGTTTCATACAGATTTGCTTTCTGTTTCCATGTTGCCAAATGATACTGTAACTGTAAAACAAAGGGTCTAGTTCCATTGCTGGTCCTGGGGAGCAGCTTTATTACACTCGGGGCATGCCCATCCTTTGACAGCAGGATTTCCTTCAGTGTTTTTATGGAGATGACTCTAATGTTGTGTTGACTGTGCGTTCCCTGTGATCTAGCATTTAGTTAGGATTTGCAACCACTGCCCTTGGCTACGTGTAATGCCAAATGATAAATGCTTGTTATAAAATGAAATTCAAAAAGTTATGTTTGAGGCTGGACAATGATAAGAATAAAGTGCCACGGCACCTGATCAGCAAAATGGTTACTACACTCATCTCTCAGGGAAAAAGTTGGTGGCTTGAATACAGTCAGAGGCATTCCAGTAACCCAGTTGTAGAAACTGGTACTCGCCTCATTTTGAAACTGAAGGAAGAGAGATGGGCATGTGCTGCACTAACCACATCATACTCTGGTGTGCTGAACAGGTCGAAGGAAATACAAGCAATGACATCATATTGCTTATGTGCTTCAGTGGATTGATATGGCTGCCTTTACTTTTATAAACACATTACAGTAAGCCTACATTGTTTATAGAGTGAAGGCGCTGATCAGTATCAAAATCAGCAACTCGTAGCCCACATCCGAGTATGCTGAAGAATCATTGCTTTTTAGCTCCATTCATGCACTGAAAAAAGTAGCTGCCATAACCCACTCCCAAGCCAACATGATGCTGTGCTTCAGCACTTTCACAGCACTGGCTGCAAAGAAGACCATCTTGCAATTCCAGGAACATAGAAGAAGAAGAAGAAGAAGAAGAAGAAGGAGGAAGAAGAGGAAGAAGAGGACGAAGAAGGAAGAGGAGGAAGAAGAGGAAGAAGAAGAAGAAGAAGAAGAAGAAAAAGGTGTTTTGACAAATTATAGTTTTGTAGGTCAGATAAGAATGCCACATTTTTCACAACCTCATTGCCTTTACAGAATCGTTGTTTAGAAATATACATAAAATCAGTTGAACTTTCTCATGTAAAATCATTCACACACAAATTATCATGAAAATATTTTCATATGTAAACAATACTTCAAATTAAATGTCTTTCTCAAGGAAATGAACACACCATGGAAGAGAATATTCAAGTCTTCAGCCGTCTGGGTCATCGTGATGGGTCATATAACACACAAGTGGATTCTCTCGTTCATGTTGTCATATCTACCTAGGTACTTTTCTGACCTCTTTCACTTTGATCTGAAAATGGTATGATGCTTTAAAATAAGCTGTTATATTGTTTACTCTTAAATATCACTTTAATATACAGGATGATCATAAAGTTTTACACTGGCTTTAAATTTTAGTAATTAAAGATATACAAGTAGTTGAAATATTTACTTAAAATTATATGAAAGTTCAAGTTTTATTTTTAATGTAATTTTCAGTTATCATACTTCAATATGGTCACCACAGTTGTTATTACATCTTTCTAAACATTTTATTCAATATATTGAAATAGAAGGTAGAGGTACTCCTATTATAATGTGGAGGCACTTAAGGGGCATGGTACTAGTGTCTATATTTTACTTGATCTGTCAGCATGCTAGTAGGTGATGTGGTCAGCATCAACACCTGACCATGTTACCTTCCACAGCTCCAGAAGTAGTCAGATACCCATTTCTACAACTGAATGACTGGGGCACCTGCAGTCAGACTTGAACCACTAATCTTCACCATGTGCACTAATCACTTCACCACTCATGTGCCCTTTTAAATAGAAGATAAATTGATAAAATAAAAAATATTAATAAGAATAAAGATGCTTTTGCATTTTAGAAGATAGTTTTCAAGGTGATGGACATTGGTTGTTGTGGAAGTTTCCTAGCATCATTTTGCTGAGTAGCTTCTTTCATGATTGATTCTGCTGATACTAGACTAGACTAACCGATCACAGTAAGAGCACACAACGTTTGTGATGCAAAGTCCAGTCTCCTATTCTCTAAGGTCTTTGTTCTCAGTTCTGGAATTCTTTCCCCTTCAGGTTTTTGCAGCATCTTTACAGAGAGTTACACTCATGTGACATAGTATTTAGCCAGTTCTTTAATGTCCTTGTGCCAATGAGAAAAATTGTTATAGATGGCATATATATGTCCTTGTTTCTCAGTTTGGGACTGTGTCATGGTCTTCTTGCCTCAGAAAGTTGGCTATATATTATTCACTTGGGGATGTGACTGTCTCCCATTCTTAGTACATGCTCCAACATACTATCTTTTTGCTGGTGGAGTGTTGTCATTGTGGATGAAGCTTAGCATGCTGCAGGATCTCAGAGCTTGTTGTCTTGCCACTTATGATCATTATTTTTTTTTTTTTTTAAGGCAATGAAGATGGAAACAGGCTTTTTTTTTTTTCTCAGCCTTAAGTTGTCCATGTTTCTGATCTACAGTATATAAGAGAAATGTATGCACACAATCCTGAAGAATGTAAATAACATAAATATAACAAAAGAAAAATTACTTTTACATTGAAAATGTATATTAAAATTTTAAGAATTTAGTGTTTGTATATATTTTTTCCTAAATGATTGCATCATTTGAATAACTTTAATTATTAAAATATAAAGCTTGCAGGACATTATGATCAGTCTATATTTATTGATAGTGTTTAACGAATTGAGAATGTTACCGTGCTTTATTTTCCTGAGTTTTGACATACAATATTTTTTTTTGTTTTAAGGCATATACCATTGTTTCATGTTTGCACATAATTTTTATTTAGCATGATTTATTTTATACCAAAGTCAGATTTATTTTATTCACTTCCTTTTGACTCTTTGTTCCGCTGCTGGCGAGATTCTTCAGCTGCGTGTGTGGAGTGAGACTCCTACCAGCCAGTGAAGAAAAATGCGTTTAGGGTTGCCGCGCAGTGCCGCTGTGGAAATGGTGAAAGAAAGGATTAAGTGAAGTAACAGTAGTCTCGAGGTCAGGACTACTCAAATCATGGCACCTTTGCTCTAGAAGTCAGCCACATCCTATATACACCCATACCGGGGGCAGATTGCCTAAACCAGCTTAACCCAGGAGTTAAACTAAGACACTGCTGGTGAGATGCTTCGGCTGCTGTGCGTGGAGTGAAACTCATCCCAGCCAATGAAGAAGATGTGAAAAAGCGATTACGGTTGCTGTGTGGCACCGCTGTGAAAAAATGATGAAAAGGATAAAGTGAAGCTTAATCAGTATATCCAGTACTTTCCCAGCAAGAGCTATTCATACCATGACACCTCTACTCTAGAGCCCGGCCACGTCCGATATACACCCATACTGATGAAACATGCCTAAACCGGCTTAACCCAGGGGTGAAACTTGATGACTACTCATGTCACAGTACCCCTGCTCTAGAGGTCGGTCACATCCTAACCACTTCTCACCCGGTGGGGATATGCTGATATCCAAAACATGTCGAGGTTTTCCGGTGAGAAAGTCCAACTCCAGATTAAACTGGTGCAATGAAAACCACTGTGTCACGCAATCTGTGACCCACCAAAAATACAGGCCCAAGCCCCGCGATACTCTGAACCCATTGTGGTCCTCTTGAGGATCTCTTGTGGGTCTCTTAGGGACCACAGGACCCATCAAGGACCACAGGAGTAAATTCATCAGGATCACAGGGTGATCTTGGTGTTAAAGTGAACAAAGAAGAAGAAGACTTTGTTTTCTTTCTTGTCCATTATTATTTTTTTTTAAACACATCTCTATCTGATTTGCTTTGATTCTTTTATGTTCATACTGACCATTTTTATATAAATCTTCAGGATGGTCTGTTTTCTTCCTTGCCCTTCGCTGGACGGATTGTTGCTGGAGCAGCTGCAGGATATATGTCCGACTGGATGCTACGAAAGGGAATCTCAACAGAGCGAACAAGGAAATTTTTCCAAGCCACAGGTAAATCAAAATCTTGAAATAGAGCACTGTAGTTTGTGAAGCATTCTCCTGTGTTTCATTAAATTTGGTGACATTTTGAGTAATAAAACTACAATACATTTTTAAGTAACTAATTTTCTTTATTTCCTCACTGAAGGTTTGATACAGGCTTTTGAATACAAAAAAGAGATTCAAGTGAAAGGCTAAAAGCTGAATGAATTGGGCAACAACTGAAAAATTTTATCAGGAAAGAAAAATAAAATACTCCAAAAATGACTCATTCTTGGAAAGCAAGATCTTAAAATAATTTTAATAAGTATTTCAAAGATTAGGATAAAGATAGATAAACATATCTTCACACTGGGTGATAAGTGTGACCACATACATTTAAATTATAAAACATGATAATCCTATGTTAAGATATATGATAATGGATACCAGTGCGATATGATTAGACAAGATAAATATGTACCGGCAATTATTTTTTACTTAAATCAGACATGCTAAATGTTTACTGCCTGTTTTATGGCAAGTTGTGAAAAAATGATAACTTCAAATTCCCTTTTTCTGGTGTTTATTCTTGACAGACAGATAGAGAGACATAGAAAGAGAGACATAGAGAGAGAGAACAAATTTAAAAAAAAAAAAAGACAAAATATGCCAGGTTTCTGAAATGAGTGTGCCATTTCAATTTGCTCCCATTACTATCACTATATTCACTGTAACTATGTCTTAAACTATGCTTTAAACAAGACTTCTGGTGACTTAGCCATCTTGCAGAGTTGTGAAAAGTGTAGCACAAAAGCTCATTTTAGCAGGTATTGGTTTTAAAAGCGAAAATAGCACTAAGATGGACACCACAGGGGAAAAGAAGTAAGGGTAGACCAAAAGAAACATGGAGAAGAACAACAGAGATGATGATGAGCAATAGAGGGCTCACCTGGGCAAGAGCAGAAAAAAAAGGCAAAGGACAGGCATTTGTGGAAAATCCTTGTGGAAGCCCCATGTGCCCTGGGCATTTAAGGTTTAGAGAGAGAGAGAGAGGTTTTAAAAGTGTCTTGGTTTTGTAACTGACATTATTGAAGGAACCTGAGACTTGTGATATTAAACACACACCTAAATGATTTTGTGCTCTTTGTCTTGTATGAAGGCTCTTTTTATTTTTTTTACATGCTGTTTTCATATTAAAATCATCATGTCTTATTCTTTTATGTAAATCCGGTGTCTTAGTATCAGACCTTCATCAGTCATAATTTTTAGCTCTTATTTATCCTGTTCTGGGCCTTCATCTGTCATAATTTTCAGCTTTTAGCAGTAATATTGTGTTTTTCATGTGTCAATATTTATTTTTATATGTCAAGGTTGTTGGGGTTGTGCAGTGTGTTCCCTGCTCATTGCATTTATACCAAACTTATCCAACGTCTGGTCCATCTCTCTGCTAGTACTGGCATTGTCATGTCAAGACCTGACCTCTGTGGCCTTCAGGATTAACTTGCTTGATATTGCTCCAAGGTAATATACTGAAATAAGACTCATAAGTATTTAGAAAAAAATAATAAGGAGCAATAAGTAGACGAGATGAAATAAATTTTGTTCTGGGCTATGCGGGTGACTGAAAATTAGTGAACACTGTGCTGTGTTTGTTAGCTCAGTGAAAGTATGCTAATTCTTATATAGTGGTACCTTGAGTCACGAGCGCCTCTAGTCACGAAAAAATTGGCCCACGAACACAATTTCCAAACACATTTTGACTCGATCCGTGAACAATGACTTGGCGCACGAACATACATGTTTTCGGCTCGCGAACAGCATCAGTTGTACTCAGGTTTGTGCGCTGTGGACATTGTTTGTCGTTGCGTTATTCTTGATACAATTTTTTTTTTGGTGCTTTCTGCATTAAATTAATCCTCATTATGGCTCCCAAGAAAGTGAAAAGTGTTAGTGACAGTGGTGTAAAAAGCCTAAGCGTATTACAGTAGAAACGAAGGATATAATAACTAAACATGAGAATGGTGTTTGTGTTTCTGATCTTGCCAAGCAGTACAACATGACTAAATCTACCATCTGTACAATCTTAAAGAGGTGGTACATGTTTCAAGTGCTGAGATCAAAGAAATTTCTAGCACGTGGAGTGAAGTGCAGGTTTTCATTGAGAAGCATCACCCTAACAAAACTGTGACCACCAGAGCCACGGACATTTTAAATGACAATGTGACGTCCCATTTTCCAAAAATTATCCAACAAAGAAAAAGACAAATGTCTCTGGATCGTTATCTTGTAAAAACACCAGCCACCGAGCCAGCAATCAAACCACGTCCCAGGATACAAACAAGAAAAAAAACACCAGAAATACCTACACAGTTGCCCAACATTATTATGTAATGGCTCTCTCCTTCAAAGGAGTAGTCTTCCTCCTCCTCCTCCTCTGCCATCTATCAACCACAAAGGTAAAGTTATACTGTATATTTTATATAATATATTTTTGCCACACATAAATCCATAAAAAAGTAAAAAGAAAAACCAAGTGGGTTCTGGGGCGGTAACGGATTAATTGGATTTGCATTAATTTCAGTGGGAAAAATTGTTTCAGTTCGTGACCCGAGGTGCCATTTTTGAGACTGATGGTGGTGAAAAGGATATTTTTTTCTAAATTCATGTAAGCCGAATACAGACACTTGGGGGGGGTTGGGGGGGGGGGGTACTGCAGGTATTTGCACTTTACTTGGTTATGACCCTTACCCTAATGGCCATTCTGCCATATCTTTAATAATAATAATAATATCTATGAACTAGAACCCTTTTACATTCAATTGTAAAGCGAATGACTTGTAATAAATGCATCCCATCAGATAGGCTTGTTCAAAGCAGGCAGGAAAACATACTAATATGCATAATTCTGGCACAAAGATTCATGAAATTAATTCAACATGTGCTCCAAAAGACCCCAACCAACAGCATTTTAAAAACGGCAGAAAATGAGACAGCATCAAGGGCACCTTACTCTGGTTGACTGCAGTCCATAGGACAAATAGAGATCTTTTTACTGCAGTGCAAGATGCCACAAGGAGTGTTAGATGATGATTACTTATTCAATCACTGTCCAAAAGAATGGATGGTGGATATCAGTGAATCTGATGCAGTGGGTTTCCTTACCTACTAATAAACAGGCTTCTTAACAAGCTCCATTCCTGCAGGTTCCTGTATCATTATCCAGGCTGTAACTTTACAATACTTGTACGAACTCCCTGTAACTGTGAGCTGTTGTTCTTTGCAGCCAGTGCTGTAGAGATGTTAAGGCACAGCATCGTATCGGCGTGGGAGCGGGTTATGGCAGCTACTTTTTCAGTCCTGAAGTACAGATAAAAAGCAGGGGGTGTGCAATGCTTCTTTAGCAGACTCCACCACCATGGGGACTATGGCGACCCCTGCCCCGTTAGCCAGGCTATGCCTGTTACTGGGGGTACCATGGCCAGGTGGGACAGGGTCTTGGTCAGTTATGGGTCGCTAACCCTGACGTTGGCATATCAGCTATGGGTCACTGATTACCTTATCACGCATCTTCACCCCCGTAACTTTACAATATAAACCAGGAGAATTTTCATATCATAGACTATTTCTAGCTGCCTGTAGTTTGGTGACTGATAACCCTATAGAAAAATCTCTCTCACTTCTCTATGATGGAAAATTAGAATTAGAAATTGTCTTCTTGGCTACTACAGATACGCTGGCCTTCTGAACGGAGTTGTATCAACAATAGCCACTCTTACATCACTTCCCGCTCCAGTTATTACTTCGCTTCTCATATCTGGGGTGAGTGTTGCGTTCATACAGTATCAATTTTTTAACTATAGAATTCTTTCAAACGTCAAGACCTGTTGTTAAATTCAGTTTATCTATACCTATATTATCTATACCTATATTATCTAATTTGTTTCGTTTACATGTCATTTTTTTCCCCCACCCACACCCTCCTTGTAACTGAGGCTGTGTGAAATCTGTGAAAGATAAAACAATAAATGTATGAACTGATTAACTAAGCTGAATTACTGGAATCGTTTTTTGTTCTGTAATTAATAATATGATTTATTATTTACACAAGCAGTCTCTTCAATAAAATTTTGACACATAATCAAAGCATCAAACTTGATTTATCTATGAAATATGTGGTAAAAGATAAGGAAATGTTTAAACTACTTTATCCATGTGTGAATCATGGGGTATAAGGCAGATTCATGATTTATGCACTGGAGCATGGTTTCTTAAAAAAAAAAAAAAAAATTGTTTCAAGCAAATAATAGTGCCAAGAGTTACATGAATGATGTCAGAATTACCAAGTGCTGAAAAGAAATACAACAGTGATCAGTACTTTTCTTGGAGTGGTCAGGGGGAGTTTGTGAAGAAAAAAACTGATATCAGAATCAGTGCCTAATCATAAGTGCACATACAGTGATTTAGTACTATTAAATCTGTGCAGTACAATAATATGTTGACATGATTTAAATATAGAAAAATGATCTTTTCTCACGTACAGGGATCTCAACAAGGCTGGCAAGTGGTGTTCAGTCTTGTGGCAGGTTTAAATATTATCGGAGGCATCATCTTCGTAATGTTTGCTAAGGGTGAGGTTCAAGACTGGGCTCAGGATGCAAGTTTAAAACAGACCATGGTCAAAACAAAAGAAGAGATGGACATTTTCGCTCTAGACACACATAAAGAAGCCAGATCTAAGGAATATGATAACATGGCACTGAGAGAAGTAAAGTCACTTCCTGCCGGTACTAGTGAATCTGGCACTCAGCAGAAAGTGAAAGCAAGCAGAAGGGCAACTCTTGACATTGGAGCTATGATCAAAAGTGTACGAAGTCATGCATTTACGAATCTGGCGTTAGCAGATTTGTGAATTCTAGCTTCATCTGTGACAGAGGATCATTTATCAGTCAACAAACCAATTATGGTCATGACTCTGTACTATTTCTTAGCTGTTCTTTGAAATATATTATTGTTTTAGTTCAATCTGCGCTCGGTTTACTAATCTGGTGGTAGTGGGTTCAAGTCCCAATAGTGGGATTTTTCTGGTAAACACCAAAGAGGCCCTGGGGTCCAATCAGCCTCTAAAAATGGGTACTAGAGAAATCTTGAAAGGTAAATGTGGCCATCTCATGATACTGACAACATCAGACTTTCATGTGCTGAAATAGACCCTAACGCTGTATCCCCAGTATGGCTTAACGGTATGGAAACATGGATTTGACCTTTTCAGTCTGAACTGGGGATAGAAATTAACATGTTCTTCACAGTGGTTGAACAAACTGAGAAACTTGCAACTAGGATTAAAGAAGGTTTGGTCTTCCATTCTCCTTGATGTCAGCACTTTTCAAGATTTTGACTACTGTGTCAGCTGCAAAAAAACTCAGGTATTGTTACAATGTGGTACAGCAACAAGAATAGCTTCTGAGAGTGAACTCTATAGGTCTGTGAGTGAACCCAGCGAAGGTGAATTCTGTAAACTTGTGAATGAGCCTAGCAATAGTAAACTTTGTTGGTCTCTGGTCGAGTTTGAATTTGAAGAACGGCCACGCTCTGCTGCAGGCCTAGAGATGGGCCTCCTTGCACTCCTATCCGTGCTCAGACTTTAACTTCAGTGTTGTTTGTAATGTGTATTGGGGGATAGTGCCAATGGCACATTGCTTGAGTACAGCTTGATCTTTTCCGCAAAGTTCTGAATGTCTGCCACTGCCTTTTATTATTCCCATTTCACATAGTCTTTGGTGGTAGGTTCTGTATTCAAAATTTTTTTCTTCATCTCCCTGTATTTCAATAGGGTGGTGGTTATAATGTCTGCTTTGTCCAGATAGACTACATATTAATCAACAAACGATTCTGCAATGCATTACTGACAATAAAAACCATGCCAGGAGCTGACTGCAATAGTGACCATGATCCACTCTGTGGAAAAGTTAGAATAAAGCTAAAGAAAGCAGGCAGAAAAGTGAGAAACATCAAACTGAATAAAGAACTCCTTAAAAATGACCAAGAACTGCGACAACAATACAAAGTTATTATAACAAATAGATACAATGCAATAGCAAAGATAAATAGTATAGATGAACAATGGGCAATGTTAACAGATTCGATCCACCAAACTGTTAAGGAGATAATACCACCAAAAAAAGAAGCCTCTAAAAATAAATGGATGACAGATGACATCTTAGGAATGATGGACAAGAGGAGGAAGAGTAAAAATAACGAGAAAAAATATAGCAAGATAAATAAAGAAATAAGATGCAAATGCAGAGAAGCCAAAGAAGTGTGGTTAAATGAACAGTGCAGACAGATAGAGGACTCTCATAATAAAGACAGCAAAAACATGCACAAGCGAATTAATGAACTCACAGGCAGGAAAACAAAATATACCACAGGATGCCTGAAATCGAAAGAAGGTAAAATGTTAATGGGAAAAGAAGACATTGTGGACAGGTGGACAGAATCCATCGGTGAGCTATATGGAGGAGAAAGACCAGAATTAACACTAGATACTGAAAACTGTGATGGACCACCAATACTTGAAGATGAAATCATAGATGCCATCAAACACATGAAGAAAGGAAAAGCGACTGGGCCAGATAATATAACAATAGAAGAAATAGAGGCACTAGAGGAGACAGGAATAAAAATAATAACCAAATTACTGAATGACATTTACAACAGTGGTTATATTCCCAGTGACCTGATTAAATCCACGTTTATAGCACTACCAAAGAAACCAGGTGCAAAGGAATGTGATGACCACCGGACTATCAGCCTCTCATGTCACATAACGAAGCTACTTCTGAGAATAATTATGAGAAGAACAAGGAAAAAGATAAAAATGGAAATAGCAGATGAACAGTTTGGATTTGTTGAAGGAAAGGGAACACACAATGCCATTTATGCTTTACGAACACTAACAGAAAGAGCTTTAGAAGTACAGAAAGATCTCTACTTATGATTCATTAATTACACCAAGGCATTTGACAAGGTGAAACATAATGAGATTATTAAAATGCTTGAAGACATCAATTTAGATGGCAAAAGACCTGAGGATTGTAAAACATCTATGCTGGCAGCAACAAGCAGCAGTTCAAGTTGAAAATAGAATTGGAAAATATCAACCTATAAAACAAGGATGTGTACTATCTCCAAACCTTTTTTCTCTGTACAGCGAGAATACTCTAAGAACGATCATCTCAGAACCAGGCATAAAAATTGGAGGATACAATATTAACAACCTTCGGTAGGCTGACGACACAGTACTGAAAGCTGAGAACCAACAAGACCTGCAAAATCTCTTGGATAAAGTCGCCAAAGAAAGTAAACAGAAAGGCCTTACTTTGAACATCAAAAAGACAGAGACTATGGTTATATCTAAGAAACAGAATCCACCAGCATGCAGTATAAAATTAAACGGAACTATTCTAAAGCAGGTGCAGAAATTCAAGTACCTTGGAGCAGTAATAACTTCAGATGAGAAATGCAGAACAGAAATTAGGAACAGAATAGGCCAAGTAAAGACTGCATTCCAGAGAATGAGAAACATATTAGCTAACACATCCTTATCAATGAATGTTAGAAAATGAGTCCTAAAATGCTATATTGAACCTATCTTGTTATATGGAAGTGAATCATGGACAATAGGCAGGTCTGCACAAAAATCATTGGAAGCAGCAGAAATGTGGTTTATTAGAAGAATGTTGCAAATCCCCTGGACAGCAAAAATAACTAATGAAGAATGTATGAGAAGAGCTGGAGAGACAAAAAACCTTGTCAAAAAGATAAGAAAAAGACAATGTACTTTCATAGGACATGCAATGAGAAGAGGGGGCTTTGAAAATATTATAACAACAGGAAAAATAGAAGGAAGAAGATCAAGAGGAGGACCAAGAGAAATGATACTGGACAGTCTAACGGGATGGTGTGAGAGGAGATCAACAATTGAACTGATGGCCTGCATGAAGGATCGGGTACTCTGGAGAAGCATAATAGCCAACGCCAGTCGGCATGGCACCTGATGATGATGATTTGTCCATTTGTAGGTTGTCCAGGTTGTTGCTTTTTTTGCCAATTGATCTGCCATTTCATTACCTTTGATACCAGCATGCTCTAGGCAATAAATCCATATTAGGGAGGAGATTTGTAACTCTTTAATTTGGCCAACCACTCGTGATGTGAGAAGGGGGGGGGGCATTGAAAATATAACAACAGGAAAAATAGAAGGAAGAAGATCAAGAGGAATACCAAGAGAAATGATACTGGACAATCTGATGGGATGGTGTGAAAGGAGATCAACTGAGCTGATGGCCTGCATGAAGGATCGTGTACTCTGGAGAAGCATAATAGCCAACGCTAGTTGGCACGGCACCTGATGATGACTCATGATGCATCACCTGGTTTTCAATTTTTCTTTTTAGAATGCATTGCGAGTTTGATAATATGGCTTGTGATGCTTGCTGGTTTGCTAGCTAGTTTATGGCTGGTTTCTGGGCGAAAAAAAACAAACAAACAATAGTGACCTATGTATGCCTGACAGTGAATCTAGCAGCAGTAAAATCTGTAAATGAATTTGGCAAAGTAAACTCTCTAGGCTTGTAAATGAATCAAGCAATAGTGAAATCTGTAGGCTTGAGACTAACTCTGAATGCACGTAAATAAATGACTGAACAGATTCATATCTTCATCAGTGCACATCAGCTCTTTTTCACTTTCACTGGAATTCTCCGTATAACTTCAATGTCTTTGTCCTGCCTGAAAGTCTGTAAAGAACAACCACGGAGTTAGCTTAATCACATTCACAATACAGAAGAAATTACTGCAACAAACAAGGGACACATCAGTTTCCAGGTGCTTTTGCTAATGTTCTGTATTTGATGTTTTCGGCTTTCATTAAATTTTAACAAGATATTTACTTGTTTTTTTTTTAACATTAACATTGGTGCTGCTGTGTACACTGTCAGTGTTCATTAAAATGTACTGTCAGTGTTCATTAAAGCATATTGTCAGTGTTCATTAAAGCATACTGTCAGTGTTCATTAAAGCATACTGTCAGTGTTCATTAAAGCATACTGTCAGTGTTCATTAAAGCATATTGTCAGTGTTCATTAAAGCATACTATCAGTGTTCATTAAAGCATACTGTCAGTGTTCTTTAAAGCATATTGTCAGTGTTCATTAAAGCATACTGTCAGTGTTCATTAAATCATACTATCAGTGTTCATTAAAGTATCACAATTTGTTATTTCTATTTTGATAACACATTTTAAAAATATCATTTACTATTATTTCATCACATAATTTTTTTTAAATGTACCCAATTTTAAAAAAAAAAATAACAGACAAAAAAATGAAATTGAATTTTTTTACTGAAATTATTATTTCTCCTGGTGAAATTTTACAATCCCCTGAGAACAATATTGCAGCCTGCTTGGCTGAGTGGACAGGTGCTCAGTCTACTAATCCAGTGGTACAAGGTTCAAATCCCAGCACTGGGGAATTTTTCTGGTACTACCTCACCAGAAAGGCTCCAGTGTCCAAAAAGATTCTAAAAATGGGCACCAGAGAAATCTTGGAAGTGATATTGACGACATCGCACTTTTATATGTTGGCGGTCTTGGAAATATGGGCCTAACACCGTGTCCTCAATATGCCTTAATGTCATGCAAACAGGGATTTTACCTTCCATTTTACCTTTACCTGAGAACAATATGAACAATCTTGAAATTTTCTAGCTAACCTAAAAACATGCTGCCCAAGTGATTATACCAGATAAAAATCTCAAGGCACATTTTGACCACCGTTCTCTAAAACTAACAGCTCTCTGTACGCTGGAGCCTGAGCAATGAAGTGAAACAATCTGCTTGTGCTTATTCTCTCTCTCTCTATAACCCACACATGCTAGCCTTCCCCCCCTCTACCCGCTCTGATGTAGTGGTGGCTATAAATCACAAACAAACTTAGAAAATTATAGTGTGAATGGAAATGTTCTGATAAAGTGAGGATGATACAGACTGTAAAGATTAACATACAGTGCTCCTATGTGAAGTTTAAATTATCCTAGATATTATGTCCCACAAAGGGGCAATTTGAATTTTTTTTTAGGGGGGGGGGGAGGTGGGGCACTTAATTTATATTGTACTTTTTCAGAACAAGGTTGACTATTATGCTGCTTTGGGGGGGACACGACATCACAATATTTGAGGCATTGAGGTGGGGGCATGATCCAACAAAAAAAAACAAAAAAAAGTTGGGAAACACTCTCCTAGATCTAAGCAATATGAGAATTTTTTTTTTGCATCAAGACATTAAAAATTGTGTCACTGTGATAAAAACATGAAAAAGTTCGCAACATAACAAGATGCTGGAAAGCATCCAAGATCCGCAGAGAAACATGACTGTCCTTGACACTTACTCCAGGATATAATTCTGACTAAAAGGGTTGTGAGAACTACCACAGTTTAAACAGGCTTGAGCGGTGCTATTTAAAATGTGGCGTTAAATGGTTCCTAGAGCCTTCATAACATCAAGCTGTAGTGTATGAACTATAAAAGTTTGAGTCAAACTGAAGCTGTAACTGTAAAAAAAAGGGCCTAGGTCTGTTGCTGGTCCTGGGGAGTGGCTTCATTATAGCTGGACATGCCCATAAGCGTTCAACCTTTGATGTGAGGATGTCCTTCAATGTTTTTTAGAGGAAATGATTCCAATTTTGCGTTGACTGTGCGTCGCACGTGATCTAGCATTTAGTTGGGATTTGCAACCACTGCCACTGGCTAAATGTAACATAGTGAGCTGTGTGTGGTAGATGCTTTAGAGGAAGTTACTTTGTGATTGTTCATCAAGGTGTTGCTTGTTGGTTGAGTCAAACTAACACAGAAAAGTTTATGAGAAAATAAACAGACACTAGAAGAAATAAAGAAAATAAAATGTGGATATGAGCAATGCTCAAATTACCACAGAATTTTTAAAGTTTAACTAACTTATGTTAATACTTTGGCATATTCTGTCATATTAAAATAATGATGTAACAGCAGAAAAGGAAAAGGAGGTGAAAGTGTCAAAATGGGAACTTCTTCTGTGCTCCATGGGTTCTAGCCTCAGAAATCTATATTTATTGTCCAGATAAATTATGCAGTCTTTTGGAGGGCATGCTTTGCACCCCAAAGTCTGTCTTCTGGTGTAGCTTCCTGAAGCCGGTGCCAGGTTCAGGCTTCTTGGCAGAGGGGTCACAGCTGTAGGATGTGCTCTGGGGTCTAGATGCCTGTTTCACATATGAAAATGGGAGCTGACCAGTGAAATCTTTATAAAACTCTAACTAGCAAGGCTACATAAATGAAACAATACCCTTTCATAAATAATCTAATCAAAATATGAATTATTCTCTTGGCTTTTCATATACTTCTTCACAGGCTTCAAGTAAAAGCAAGAGAGGTTTCACATTGTATGGAAACAAGTTGCTGTAATCTAGACGCTCTATATGTAACCTCAGTCGTATCAACATTCCCAAGACACTGTCTATTCTGCTACTAGATTTGGTGCAATGATCTGTTAGGTGATCCATGGCACTCTGATACCCTGAATAAACACTTTCCTCTTCACTTCCACTAGTAAAGCTCTCAATTCCAACCACCTCACCTTCACCAGAACTATCACTCTGAGAATCCAGTGATAACTGCCTCTTTCGATTTTGCCTTTGTTCTGTTAAACAGAGTTCTGTCTCCTCTATGTTGTCCTCAGAGTCTGAATCTGAGTATGCCACCAATGATGGAGAGTTTCCACTATCATTTCCACTATAAGAAGCTGAAGCTTTTCCACAATCCTCAATATGAGAAATATGTGATATATGTTTACTGAAAGACTGAACATTTGGTGAAATCTCCGTAGAAACATCATGAGACTCTAAACTTGGCAAAAGATTAGCAGATGCAGTTGTTGAACGAAAATTACTACACTGCACAGTTGTTGAGCTTTCTAACATAATACTAGATATATTTGATGGTTTCTGGGAAAGGTCATCTAGTGCAGTTGTTAAATGATCATTGTGCCAAGATAAACTCAAACAGAAATTCCTTGGCACAGTTTTTCCAGAGGACTGAGATGGCTCATGAATGTTGCTATAACCATCTCTCCATTGTGCTTTTGTAAAGTCATGTTTCAAATCTTCCTGCAAAGAAACTTCAGTTGTTGGAAATTTTTGCAAGGACTCATCTTTTTTGCAGGATCCATGTTCTCTTTCTTCATTTTCATGAGATTTTCCCAGAGAAGTGTTTGACTCATCCATGCCCATATGATCATTCTTGTATACATCTTGTGCTCTTGTGCATGCTAATTCAAATCCTCCCCAATCTTTACTCATGGCATGCAGATACTGAATAAAGTAGGACAAAAATGGAGTCTCTGGTGACATGAGAAAATCTGCAAGCACAAGATGATCATAATCAAGGAATCCTACTAATTGAAGAAAGAGTTTGTGAGGACATATTGTCTCTTGCAGGTCTGTTATGGACAGCTCCATCTTGCTTACTGCATTTGCATCTATGGAGAAATATCTTTGCCTTTTACTTTCCCTGTGAGATAAATTCAAACAAAAATCTGTTAGTCTTTTAATGAAGTCTATTGAAATATAGAAGCCGTTGAAAGAAACTAATATCTAATATATTTATAAATTGTAAGTAAACGTTTCCATATTAGAAGGGATACCAACTATGCACTGACCAGTAAAACATCAGGTACAGGGAAATGAGACCTATAAAACTGGCAAAAGTTGGTAGTAACCATCAGCAAATGTTAGACAAAACCACTCTCACCTCAAATTCATCCACAAAAAAAGTGTAAAAGAGAAAATTTCACCTAAGAAACAAATCAAAAGAGACATCAAAACAGTTTAGCTTTAAAATTTGTCAAAATGATTCTGTGGCCTAAGTTTCTACACAAATTTCCACAAAAGTGACATAGTAGCAGAATAAAGAGATAGTTAAAGCTTTCATAGAAAGTAAGATATAGAAATGGACTGGAGAAAATTCACAGATGCTTAATGAAAGCTTACTGAAGAGTAAAGCAAAATGTAGCAACTGCTGAACAATAAACACAGAAACCACCTACAACAGTGGTTTCCAAACATTTTTGAAATTTATGGTCATGGATCCATAAAGTCAATGTAGTTCATCACACTCTCCTTACACTGAATGCTACCAAATACACTCAGAAAGGAAGCTAGAACTTACCATTTTGTGAGTTCTCTGTGGATAATCATGAGACAAAACAAAGCCATGATCCATTGGTCATCTTGGTCTGAAAATACTATTTGAAGCCAGTCCTTTGTTGGCTGACCATTTTTGTTCCCAATTATGTTGCTTACTTGACTCCAAAAGCACAGCAAATCAGGTATTACATGAATCCAACTGCCATTGTCTCCCTTTATTGTGAATGCACTAGCTTTTAAAGCCACAAGAATTATCTGCCGCATCAAAGCTGAGACAGAACTCATGACAGTTTTGTCCCGTGTGCTTGAAGCAATGCCAACAAAATTAACAACGCGTAACAAATTATTGGTTTCAACTAATTTCAGAATACTGCGTATCCATATCTGCAATCTAGAGCTAACTTCATACACGCTGGTTTGAAATCTGGATTCATTCTCAAGAAACCTCACATCCAAGAGAGTGCTGATGGCCTTCAAATACTCTGCACAAACCAAATGTCCATTTTGAGTTTTGGATACGGCAAAGCAGCATGTAGTGTAGAGAAACAAGAGTTTGTTAACAATTTCACAAATAAAGCTTAAATCTTGGAGTTTATATGTGTCACATCTCCACAATCCATATTTGATTATTTTACGAATTAGTGAAAGATATTCTATGAGTCCATGAGTATCTAACAAGTTCTCATCTCCATGCTGTTTTGTGTCTAAACATCTCTGAAGATGTATATCTTTAAACAAGCAGAAAACTTTGTAATTAACTTGTCCATGTGGGAATTTATCATGTGACATCATGTCTCTAAGAGTTTCCACTAATGGTATGCTCACATGGGTGGTAGTACACCATTCCTGCTTCAGCAAATTCAGTACACATGATACCTGTAAAATGAAATGATTACTGTTATAATGCTGCATTCCCCTGGGAACAACTCTGTTAAGAACACACTTATCTTAACACTGTCTTTGTGAGACAGGGAACATAGATCTGATTGCTTAAAAACTCTGACCTACTTCTCTAGCCCAGAAACCTGTAGCAATCAACACTAATTGTAATTGCTATTTTTGTAAAATGTAATGTCAGGTTGGTGGACGGATGGGGACACTGAGATCACCGGCAGGGATGAGGAAAATCTGGTGTGAAACCAATGAATCCAGGATGTGACAAGCCTATGGGTCTTTACAACAACGGCTATCAGAATGATGTAAACAAAACAGAACCAGCAGACTATAGGTGGCAGGGAATGGATATTGTTGAGGCACTCATCGGGTTCCTTATCCCAAAGTTGGAGTGTCTCTGTAAAACTGTCTCAAACCCGTCTGTCCAGCCAGCGTTGCATGCTGGATCTGATGTGGAGAAAAGTCTTAAGTACAGCCACCAGAGGCTGGAAAACAAAGTTTTGGCCAGGCCAGCCTACACCACTGTCTCCATGGCAGTCTGAGCAAGACCACAGTCTGCCCTAGCAAGGAAAGGTGCTGAAATCGGAGGTACCCAGCCAAAAGGCACATTGCAAAAATCAGGGTACCATGCATCATCGCCAATGTGCGTATGAAGAAGACAATAATACTGCATTTGAAGAAATAATGCAAAGCAGACTGAAGTCATAAGTAAAATGGTGGGGAAAATCTAATTCCTCATTTCATTAGTAATACAGACTGGGGCTATGTAGCTCAGTTGTAAAGATATCAGTTCTGTGAGAAAAGGGCACATTTGTTTATGTCCCACTATGTAAGTAGGACTTTTAAAAATTAAAAATTTTCAGTGAGGCATCAATTAAATTTCTACTTTCTGGTACATGTTGTATGGTTTTATTCAGATTCATCTCAGTGTGTTAAGAAAAACAAATGTAAAGATCAGTCAAATGGTTTGTAAAGGTAACAAAAAAAGTGTTCAATACAGTAAAATGTTTTTTTTTCCCATAATTTGTAAACGCTTCAAGGTCAGAATGAATTCTTTACACCAGACCTTAAAATGACTGCAGGTTGTGAATATAAAAAAATAATAACAGTTATCCTTTTCTGAACATAAGAATCATGGGATATTTCAACAATTCATTACGCTAGTCAACCAAACCCAAAACTGTAGACACTAAAAATTAAGGAGGAAATGGTAAATTAAATGCCTAAAACTAAAAGAATTAAGAAATAAAACTGCTTCCAAGACAACACATAATTCTAAACTGCTTATAGTCTAAAACTGAAAAAAACCTCTAAGATAAGGCTAATTTTTCACAGTGAAATCAAGAGCAAAGAGCTTTGCCTGCAGTCACAAGGTAATGCATCAGGTAATCCACCTTGATGACTCATGTCACGAATGACGTGTTTTTCTTTCCACACAAGATAGACAAAGCTTTCCTTATGTTATAAAATGAATTGAGCTATCTGTATTTACTTAAAACATCTTGGAATGGAATTCAAAAGTTATAAGTACAAAAACCAAGTTATGCTTCATCATCATCATCATCATCAGGTGCTGTGCCAACTGGCATTGGCTATTATGCTTCTCCAGAGTACACAATCCTTCATGCAGACCATCAGCTCAGTTGGTGATCTCCTGTCACACCATCCTGTCAGACTGTCCTGTATCATTTCTCTTGGTCTTCCCCTGGGTTTTCTTCCTTCAATTTTTCCTGTTGTTATAATATTTTCAATGCCCCCTCTTCTCATTGCATGTCCTATAAAAGTACATTGTCTCTCTCTGATTTTTTGACAAGATTTTTTGTCTCTCCAGCTCTTCTCATACATTCTTCATTAGTTATTTTTGCTGTCCAGGGGATTTGCAACATTCTTCTAATAAACCACATTTCTGCTGCTTCCAATGATTTTTGTGCAGACCTGCCTATTGTCCATGATTCACTTCCATATAACAAGATAGGTTCAATATAGCATTTTAGGACTCGTTTTCTAACATTCACTGATAACGATGTGTTGGATAATATGTTTCTCATTCTCTGAAATGCAGTCTTTGCTTAGCCTATTCTGTTCCTAATTTCTGTTCTGTATTTCCCATCTGAAGTTATTACTGCTCCAAGGTATTTTAATTTCTGCACCTGCTTTAGAACAGTTCCGTTTAATTTTATACTGCATGTTGACGGATTCTGTTTCTTAGATATAACCACAGTCTCTGTCTTTTTGATGTTCAAAGTAAGGCCTTACTGTTCACTTTCTTTGGCAACTTTATCCAAGAGATTTTGCAGGTCTTGTTGGTTTTTAGCTATCAGTACTGTGTCGTCAGCATACCGAAGGTTGTTAATATTGTATCCTCCAATTTTTATGCCTGGTTCCATTACAATCGTTCTTGGAATATTCTCGCTGTACAGAGAAAAAAGGTCTAGAGATATTACACATCCTTGTCACAACCCTTGTTTTATAGGTTGATATTTTCCAGTTCTATTTTCAACTCGAATTGCTGCTTCTTGGTGCCAGTATAGATCTTCTTCTTCTTCTTCTTCGTTCGCATCCAGTATAGATGTTTTACAATCCTCAGGTCTTTGTAGTCTATACTGATGTCTTCAAGCATTTTAATAATTTCATTATGTTTCACCTTGTAGAATGCCTTGGTGTAATCAATGAAGCATAAGTAGAGATCTTTCTGTACTTTTAAAGCTCTTTCTGTTAGTGTTCGTAAAGCATAAATGGCATTGTATGTTCCCTTTCCTTCAGAAATCCAAACTGTTCATCTGCTATTTCCATTTTTATCTTTTTCCTTGTTCTTCTCATAATGATTCTCAGAAGTAGCTTCGTTATGTGACATGAGAGGCTGATAGTTCGGTGGTCATCACATTCTTTTGCACCTGGTTTCTTTGGTAGTGCTATAAACATGGATTTAAACAAGTCACTGTGCATATAACCACTGTTGTAAATGTCATTCAGTAATTTGGTTATTATTTTTATTCCTATCTCCTCTAGTGCCTCTATTTCTTCTACTGTTATATTATCTGGCCCAGTCGTTTTTCCTTTCTTCATGTGTTTGATGGCATCTATGATTTCATCTTCAAGTATTGGTGGTCCATCACAGTTTTCAGTATCTAGTGTTAATTCTGGTCTTTCTCCTCCATATAGCTCATCGATGTACTCTTTCTACCTGTCCACAATGTCTTCTTTTCTCATTAACATTTTACCTTCTTTTGATTTCAGGCATCCTGTGGTATATTTTGTTTTCCTGAATGTGAGTTCATTAATTCGTTTGTGCATGTTTTTGCTGTCTTTATTAAGAGAGTCCTCTATTTGTCTGCACTGTTCATTTAACCACACTTCTTTTGGGTCTCTGCATTTGCATCTTATTTCTTTATTTATCTTGCTATATTTTTCTTGGTTATTTTTACTCCTCCTCCTCTTGTCCATCAGTCCTAATATGTCGTCTGTCATCCATTTATTTTTAGGGGCTTCTTTTTTCGGTGGTATTATCTCCTTAACAGTTTGGTAGATAGAATCTCTTAACATTGCCCATTTTTCATCTATACTATTTATCTTTGCATTGTATCTATTTGTTATAATAACTTGTATTGTTCTCGCAGTTCTTGGTCATTTTTAAGGAGTTCTGTATTTAGTTTGATGTTTCTCACTTTTCTGCATGCTTTCTTTAGCTTTATTCTCATTTTTCCACAGAGTGGGTCATGGTCACTATTGCAGTCGGCTCCTGGCATGGTTTTTGTTGTCAGTAATGCATTCTGGAATCATTTGTTGATTAATACGTAGTCTATCTGGTTAAAAGTCTTTTTGTCTGGACTCCATTACGTTGCCAGTCTTCAGGGATGTTGTTTAAACCAGGTGTTTCCTACAACCATGCTATGTATTCTTGCCCATTCAATTAATTTACTACCTCTGTCACTCCTCTCCCCCAGTCCATAGTCAACAATGATGTCTGAAGTTCTTCCTTTACCAACTTTGGCATTAAAATTTCCCATGACTATAGTAACTTTATGTGACTTTGTGTGTTTTAGGGCTGCCTCTATGTCATTATAAAATAGCTGTACATCTTCTTCAGAACTTTCAGAAAGTTATGATTATTCAATTCAAATTTAATATCCACCCTCATTTATGCATGTGAAAGCTGGAAATCAACTAAAGAAATAAACAAGAAATTAGACTGTTTTGAAAACAAACACCTCAGGAAAATACATGGTATAAAGTGGAACGAATTTAAGAACACAGAGATAAGACAGATGAGCAAACAACAACCTGTCTCATGGGTGACCAGAAAAAGATGGACATATGTAGGCCATATGATGAGAAGAAACAATCAGAGAATACCAAAACAAGCTATCAAGTGAAGTACAACAGCCCGAAGAAAAAGAGGTCGACCACGTGAAACTCTAAAGAGGACATTGTTAAGAGAAGCCAGTTTAGTGGGCATAACATCCCTTTATGAATTTGAGAAACTTACCGAAAACAGGAAAACTTGGCAAACACCTATGTGAGCCCTATGTAACATTTAACGGCATGGGAAGGATGTAAGATCTACTCATAACTTATATTGGTGAAACTGGTTTCAGATTAGGTGGCCGCATGCAGAAACATCAGTATGATATTACTCAGCATGCTTCAAAACCAGTCCCTAATCATTTCAATGGCCCCAACTACAGAGGCAAATCTGATTTTCTGGTAACAGTCATCAAACAATGCCACGTCAATGACTGAAGCTGCCTAGTGCTTGAGAACCATTACATTCAGGAATATGGGACACTGAAACCACATGCTTTGAACTCACAATTTAGTTACACCTAACATTCCTCTCCCCCACAAGCATATTCCCTCTGCACCAAGTTCCACTCCTTTATCCCTTGCTATACATATTTCAAAACCTCCCTACAGCAGATTACAACCCCTCTACCCCAACTGCAATCGTGTATTCCACCTTCTCCTGGCTAGATTACCAATATACCACTCTCTCCCCTTTCTGCAGTTCCCCCCTCCTCCCCCTTTACAACCCACCTATCACACATTACAAATCTCCATTTAAACATTCTCAACACTCCACCATGCCCATTTCTGGACACAGCCTCTTACAAGCCACAGCTAAGTGCTCCATTTATTTTATTTATTCTGTGTTTTATCCATTCCTACTTTTTATGCAGTATTCATGTGAAATCATATTTTATCTTCTTTCTCTATTTCTTCATCCTGTGTGTTTTTGTATGATTAAGATTCACACTGAAATGTCGCAAGTGTGTGCTCATTAATTAATAAAGTTGTTCCTTCTTTTTTCAGTTTATACATTAAGTTATCTGTTATACTGAATCATCAGCTTTTGCGATTCAAGTCCACAGACACTTTATCTCCCCCATAACACATCCCCAAATGCTCAGCAACTGATGACACCAGTTCTATATTAATTTATAGTTGCTCTTGTGCCTTTCACATCAGACAATGCCACATTTTTGTACTCTTATCCTATGCAGAGGTTCCATGTCACACTGTGTACCAAAATCTTCTACTGACCTTCCTCCCTCCCTTCCTTCCTTCCTTGCCTTCTTTACCCCTATCTGGGTAATAGGCCATCAACAAAGGCTCTACATTTATTTCTGTCATGGGGTGTTTCTTCTATCCATGTGTAGTCAATCTTTTTTTTTTTAATCTCTGCTTCACTACTCCTTTGCCAGGTGTTACTAGGTCTTCCTTGTTTCCTTTTACATTGGGGGTTCCAGGTGAGAGCCTGTCTGGTTATATTAGTGGTAAGCTTTCAAAGTGTATGTCCTATCCATCTCTAGCATCTTTTCATTATCATTTCTTTCTAGCCTCTATTAGGACATAATAGTGATGTTTGCCTGATCCAATGTCAGTCTAATAGTTCAAATAAGTAATCCATCCATTCATTCACAGTATGAATGCAAGTTTCTATTACAGTAATAACATGCTGCTCCTCACAAACATTGTGAAATTCATTTTTTGTAAAGAATGTGAAACATTTTTCATACATTCACATAAACATAAAACATATATCTACCAGTGTCCACTGAAATAAATCTGAGATTTGCTTCGGTAATGAAACAATACACTGGTTATTACCTCAAGATATTGTGCATGTATTCCTCTTATTAAAGCTTTTCTTGCCAAAAAGGATACAAAGGTACTGTCAAAGACTAGGCACTTAACCTGAGGACATTATACAGAAAACTATCAGAACAATAATATTTTTCACTGGAAAATGTGATAGCATTTGTTTCTGTTTATGTAATTATAATAATTATCAAAATCACAGATAACTGTTTTTGACAGGAAACAAATTTTCAGATATGAAACAATATGGCTTGCACACAGTAAAATGATAGAAAATGGTGTGTATGGTTAGCATCTGAAAAATAACAGACAAAGCACTTTAGATGTAACAGAAGAAAATGTGGTGATATGAGATGGTTGATGTGTTGTGGCTAGGTGACTGCTCATCCTACATAAGTCTGTGGTTCAAGTCATGGTCATTTTCATAATTTTTTCTTTCTCTTATGTCTAAAGTCACCCGTGTGGTACCCGGGATCTGCAGAGAATAGGATCACTGTACCCTACCACGCATGATCGTAAAAGGCGACTAAGGAGGGTTCAGTATAGGGCCAGCAACCCTATCTGGTAAAAAAACTATCAGACTGCTACAGAAACGGAAGCAAGGGAAAAAACAAATGCAGGTGGAAAGAGGAATGTGTATCAGGAAACTGAGCCCATGAAGGTTGTGGATGAAAGCCAGCCACTGGAAGTCCCCAGCCCGACTGCAGACCTCCTGGAACCTAAACACAAGATGCAAATAGGCAGCTGGAATGTAAGAACACTAAACCAGACTGGAAAACTAGCACAAACCATCAAGGAAATGCACAGATACAAACTAGACATACTAGGAATACAAGAAGCAAGATGGGCAGGACAAGGCAGAAGGAAATTAACAACATAGCACACACAAGATACAATAATATGGTCGGGTAAAGAAGATCTTCATGAAGGAGGAGTAGCATTGATTATAACAAAAGAAGCATCAAGAGCATTGCTGAAATGGACCCCAATAAATGAGAGATTATTATATGCACGGTTCAACTCAAGATTCACGAAGCTGTCTATTATAGTTTGTATTGCACCAACAGAAGCAGCTGAAGAGGAATTAAAAGAAGATTTTTACAACAGCCTCCTAGCAACAGTAGAAACAATACCCAAGCATGATATGCTATTCATCTTGGGCGACTTCAATGCAAAAGTAGGTGAAGGAAATGAAGATAGAAGAAGAATCATGGGAAGAGAAGGAAACAGAGAAATAAATGAAAATGGAGAAAGACTGTGCAGTTTCTGTGAAGAAAACATGATGACCATCGGAGGGACAATTTTCCAACACAAAAACATCCATAAGGTGACTTGGAGGTCACCAGATAAAACCACAGAAAACCAAATCGATCACATACTAATAAACAACAAGTGGAAACGGTCACTACAAGATGTGCGAGCAAGGAAAGGAGCAGATGTAGGAAGTGATCACAACCTTCTGGTAGCAAAAATAAAACTAAAATTAAGGAAAGCCAAAATCGGAGAACACAGAAAGAAACATTTTGATACAAGAAAACTGATAGACCAGCAAACAAGAAATGAATTCTCAATAGTACTTAAGAACCGCTTCAGTGTCCTACAAGACGAAGCAGAAATGTCCATATTAGAGTTTAATAAAACACTACAGGAAACAGCAAAAGAGGTGCTGGGATATTGGAAAAGGAGAAAAGAGGAATGGATAAGTGAGACCACATGGGAAAAGATAGAGCAAAGAAAAGAAATCAAGAAAAAATTACTGAACACCAAATCACAATGGCTTAAAGAACGAGTTTTAAGTAATTATGCACAAAAAGAGAAAGAAGTGAAGGAATCATGCTGTCAAGATAAACGTCAATATTATGACAACTTAGCAGAAACAGCAGAGAAAACAGCATATACAAATGACATGAAAACCATATATAAAATCACAAAGCAGATGACAGGTAACTTCAACACAAGATGTGAAAGTGCAGTAAGAACACAAAATGGACAACTGGTCAGTGGAGAAAGAGAAAAAATTGAAAGATGGAGGGAACACTTTAACACCCTACTAAACAGAACACAAGCAGCACAAACAATAGACATACCTGAAGCAAAAACGGAACTAAACATCAATACAGGACCAATAACAATAAATGAAGTAAAAGAGGCGATAAAGATGCTAAAATCAGACAGGGCACCAGGTGAAGATGAAGTGACTGCTGAGATGTTGAAAGCAGAAGAAACAGAAACACCAAAACAACTTTGCCGGATATTATAACAAATTTGAGATCTAGAAAAAGCCCCAGAGGAGTGGAAAACTGGGCTTATAGTAAAACTACCAAAGAAGGGCGACCTCAGAGATTGCGGGAACTGGAGAGGCATTACCCTACTGCCACTCACCAGTAAAGTATTTTGCAGAATAATCATCAACAGAATTATACCAACACTTGAGGAAAAACTTCGGAAAGAGCAGGCAGGATTTAGGAAAGGAAGATCATGCATAGACCACATATTTGTACTTAGACAAATATTAGAACAGGCAAATGAGTGGCATAGCACAACATATGCATTATTCATAGATTTTGAGAAAGCCTTTGACAGTGTCAACAGAGATGCACTGTGAAAAATCCTAAGATGGCATGGCCTCCCCCATAAAATAGTTAATGTAATCAAAGCCCTATATGAGGGTTTTCAGTGCAAAGTGATCTGTGGAGAACATACCTCCAGCAGCTTTAGGATACAAACAGAAGTGAAGCAGGGATGTGTACAATTGCCAGCATCATTTATCTTGGCAGTAGACTGCTTGATGAAGGAGACAACATCAGACAAACGCAGAGGATTACAATGGACCCTTGACACAGTGCTGGAGGACCTTGACTTTGCGGACGACATTTGTCTATTATCAAGCAGTCACAAAGATATGCAAGCTAACTCAGAATGCAATCAACATAGGACTAAAGATCAATGTAGGAAAGACAAAGTTAATGAAGCAAAATGTGAACAACAGAAATGTACTCAGAGTAGATAACAAGTTAGTGGAGGAGGTCAACGAATTTGTATACCTTGGCAGCAGAGTAGTAGAAAATGGAGACAGCACAGAGGACATCAACAGCAGACTTACTAGAGCAAACTAGGCTTTTGCAATGCTGCAGACTATATAGAAATAAAAAAACTAAGCATAAATATGAAACTCAGGATATTTAAGAGTAATGTTCTAAGTGTACTACTCTATGGAAGTGAATGCTGGAAAATCACCAAAACCATAGAAAACAAGTTGAATTCTTTCCAGACTAAATGTTTACGAAGAATTAGAAAAATATTTTGGCCAAACACCATAAGAAATAACATCTTATTAGCAGAAATGCAGATGAAACCACTGACAACAATTATTGAGGAAAGACGCTGGCGATGGTTGGGACATGTGCTCCGAATGACTGACAACTCACTACCAAAAATAGCACTAAGATGGACACCACAGGGGAACAGAAGTAAGGGTAGACCAAAAGAGACATGGAGAAGAACAACAGAAAGGATGTTGAGCAATAGAGGGCTCACCTGCTCAAGAGCAGAAAAAAAAGGCGAAGGACAGGCATTTGTGGAAAACCCTTGCGGAAGCCCCATGTGCCCTGGGCATTTAAGGTTCAGAGAGAGAGATGTCTAAAGTGCTTCGTCTACAATTTTTCTAAGGCTAACCTTACACATGATGCTCTTAAATGTGAGAAAGCAAAGTGCTAGGCATTGCAAACCAAAGTGGACTAAGACCTCAATCTGTTCTCCCATGGTGCCTTCTGTGTTAGTCTGTATCATTCTGACAGAAACTGACACATTTCTCATGATTAAGAAAATTACTTTTCAGGTCAGTTTCAAGAAGTTAGCAGGGTTCAACCATGCTTTGAAAAGTGATCTTGAAAGATCTTCACAACAGGACAAATCTGAATGCAGAAACTCTGGCTGTGTATTATGTTCCACAAGAACTCAGTGCAAACTCCAGTATCTTCTTCTATTCATCGTTACTATATCAGAATAATTCAATAAATTAATGTTGATGGGAAGTGTCAAGCAAGAGTTAGTGATAATAATGAGCTCCTATATGATGCTAATAACCTGTCTCATAGGTGATCAGAAAAAGAAGATGGACATATGTCGGTCAAGTGATGAGAAGAAACAATCAGAGAATCCCAAAACAAGCTATCAAATGGAACATAACAGGCCAAAGAAAAAGAAGTTGACCATTATAACTCTAAAGAGGATACTGTTAAGAGAGGCCAGTTTTGTGGGCATAATATACCTTGAAGAAGTTGAAAAGTTCACTAAAAACAGGAAAACTTGGCAAACTACCATGTGAACCCTATGTGATGTTTAGTGGCAAGGGAAGGATGTAAAATATAATGCTATTCTTTCAAATGCTGTAAGGCTGATCTCATAGATTTGCTCTTTTGACCAGTGATGATGATAAGAGATATCAGATAACACTGTCATGGTTTTCCTTATGCCTGACCTAAGAAGAGTCTTTTGGCACATAAAGGATACCAACAGTGGAGAAAGGAGACTAGAAAGAACAGTGACTGAACAACTTATTTAAATCCCAGTGAATTATAAATGTTTTAAAACTGAACAGACTACACTGGTTGGGCCATGTAGAAAGAATGGAAGAGATATAAATGAAAATTATGTATGTAAGAGAGATGAAGCAAACAAGACCAAAGTGTAGACCAAGACGAAAAGACAACATAGAAGAGGATACAAAGGAAACTGATGTCACCAGCTGGAGTGAGAAGATTAAGAATGAGTTAGAGCTTAGAAAGCTGAAAAAGAAGAAGAAGAAGAAGTTTGCCTGCCACAGCATTGTTATTATATGATATAATGAACACAATATTTTGTAATAATGAATTAAAGCCACTTACAAGTAAATCTGAAACATTACTTTCATGTAACAACTTGGCAACTTTGTGATACCACTTTTCTGTAACTGTCACTGATTCTTTTTCCCCATCCTGCCACGAACAGTCTTTTGTTATTATGTTCTGAAATTCTGTGGTGGAATCTGCCACACGTGTAAGTTCAGTGCTGTCATTATTTCTCACTGTACTTTTCTCATATAATGCTTCAAGTGCTGACAGTGTGCTAAGCAGAAGGCACTCCTGACATCGACTCAAATCTCCACAACTCAAGTTTGGATGATGAGGCTCAGAACTGGTAGGACGAATTTCTTTGATCCCATTCTCAATCACTGTTATTACTAAATCCCTAAAACATTCTGGTGACAAGACATCATGAATACTCTCATTTCTGATCACGCCCATGAGTATTGTCGCGTAATCGTACTGAAGAATTTCAGCCATAATGCGTTTCCTGAATCCAATATAACAGCTTATGAAGACAAGATTTCATGAAATGTTTAAATGTGAGAGACCATAGGCAAGACCTTGCTGTGTGCTGACACTGGCAACCACTCCATCTGATAAACGCGTATCTGCGCTTTGCATCTAACGTGGCAAATACACATTATTGCTACGAGCTTCCATATTTTATATACTTCACACTTCACACGCACCAGTCTCAACTTGAAAGGTTTCTGAATTTAATTTCTGCAAAACTAAACCCCTTAGTTGTACCTAACTTTAAAATATACATATAGATGTAACCGGCTTTTAATTCAAATATTTCACTTCAAAACGTGGCATGGATTTATCCTTGTTTGATCCTAAAATTTCTCTCCAAATCCTTCAACGGTTAAGAAACACAATTATACGTTTGCGTGAAATCACAGTTTTACATGGAAATAATAGTTTCACCAAAATAAAGTTATATATTAACTAGTCACATAGTGTATATAACATTTCGTTTCGCAGCCCATGTTTCTGGAATTTTGTAAAAAGTGATTTCTGTTTTTAGAATTTGTGGAAAATTTCCAGGTAAAATTAGAAAGTATGACCAATTTTCCGGATGTGTATCCCTCTTTGTGGTTTTGTGGAGGACCAACTTGGAAAAAATAGTAGGTCAGTTGTAGATGGGAACATTGTCCGAGTTTAGCAGCTAAACGACATTACAGTTTTTGGAAGGTATCTTTGTGCTTGTTGTATCTGACTTATAGATATGAAGTGTTCTAGAATCTTCGAGCAGTCTTCTTGATTCTCCCTTCGCGGTTGTGGTTAATGGAGACAAAATAAGTCAAGCTGTGATTGCGTGAGACAGGTCTTGGTTAGAAATTCGGACACAGGAGTTGAAACAAGTTCAAGGATAAAATAACCACTGTGTTCTCGAGTAGCCTGTTTGTTGATGTTTTAACGGACTTATCTTAGTCTTATGCATGCGGGCGTTGTCTCAACATATATTCCGCTGATGAAAAGTATAGACTAATGACCCAAGGATTGGAAAAAAAAGTCAGATACCACAACGGTCCGTGCTCTAGGTCGTCGTGACTGGCTTGCTTACATCATCACTTACGGGGTTGACTCAGTGATTTGGGATCCACAATATCGCAACTTTCCTAAACTCCCAGACGTTTATTGCATTCTAATATCACTTATGGTCTTCATTTCTTTGGCTCTTGAAAGGTACTGCTGACAGTGAATAAAACTGTTTCTTAATGGGTTCCGCAACACACACCCCCCCCCCCCAAACCCACACCCCCCAGCATTATGGTTTATAATACAGTATTCAAGATATTTGTTTCTGCTCTGTATGAGGGCCAGTCAAAAAATAACCACAGATCAAGGGATGTAACAAATGAAATATATGAAAAGTCTCATATTTTTCAGTGATTATGTCTCTTGATGTGCTGTTACTTTTTGACTTGAACGTGTAGTTGCTGAAGATTTTTTTTCTCTTTTTCTTGCTGCTGATTTACTTTACTTTGTAAGTGGGCAACAAGGACATTCGCCAGCAGCAACAGAGCAGAGATGGATACCCTGGAAAGTTGGTGGAAAAATTTCTGTGTGCCACTGGCAATAGAGTCAGAAGCAATTTAGAGTGGAATTTGGTAGTAATATGCTACCTAGAAGTTGGCATACCAGTTCCACAGCCTAGATTACCACTGACACTATTTAACATCCAAAAGCATCCAGTGTCTCTAGATTAATTCACAATTTTATGTTTGTGAGAATTTCAGATGGAGTAACATCTGAGTAGGCTAAGACCCTTAATTTATATGAGAAAGATTGGCATATGTATTTATTTTAGAAAGGCAACAAAGACATTTAGTAGTTACAGTCGAACTCGTTTAATGTCACATCGTCAGGACCGTCAAAATGTGACAATATTAAGGGGAGTTGACATTAAGCAAGCTCCATTACAAGGGATTTAACTGGGCCAAGTGAGTGTGTCCGTCCGTCCATCCTGTATTTGCTACATTAAACACATAAACAGCCAAAGCTATCATCATCGGACACAATATATACTAATCACAAAATATATTAGTCACAATACATATTAATCACAAAATACAGTAAGTCTTAGTTTTACAATATGGAATACACTATAATTAAGCAGCATCTGACTTGTCAGCAGTAGTACTAAAAAAATTGCATGATTTTGCGTTGTGTAGTGATAACTGGTCTATTAATAAAAAAAGGTAATTTAAACATGATCTACGAAGACTTAGAATCCCTACTCAGCCACAGATACAGAGGACACAACATTATATTAGGAGGAGATTTCAATGGTGTAACATCAGAGTTAGACATTATAGGAAGAACCAACACATGAGAGACACCAACTAACTTTTTTGCAAGGCATAATAGACACACATGACTTAGTAGATACATACAGACACACACACCCTCAAGGCAGAGAGATCACTCACCGAAACGATGCAAATAGCAGAGGATATAGGTTGGACAGAATTTACACACCAAGTACATGCCACATAGCACAAGTCAGACATATACCTAAGGCATTGGCCTTTACAGACCACAAAGCAGTCGTGGCAACAGTAAACACAACACCTACAGCTACACCTTTAAAACGATCATCACACTGGAAATTTAACAACACACTCCTCCAAAACAAACAATTTGTTGAAAACATGACGCAACTGATACACACCTTCACGAACAACACACCCACACACAACATCCAACACCACTGGGAAACTTTAAAACATGCAATAAGAGACAAAGCAAAAAGTTCTCAACACAGATACACAGAGAAAAGCTGAGACAGGAAAAAATACTAGAAGAAGCAATCAAACTAACAAAACAGATGGACAGAAACTCACCACATCTACTCACACTACAAGAAGAACTGGATAAACACAGACAACACAGATTTCAAGGCGCACTTATAAGAGCAAGACTCAGTACCATCACACAAGAAATACCTACCAAGCAGTACTTAAGCATAGAGCAAAACATACAACGAAGCAGACAGATAAGAGAAGTAATAGACGCCACAGGGAACAGACAAACGGACAGTACAAACATAGTACAGGCCGTTAGAGAATACTACAAAAACTGTACACAGAGGAAGAAACACAAGCACACATACAGGACAAATACATGCAGTACACTAAACATATATTCCGCTGATGAAAAGTATAGACTAATGACCCAAGGATTGGAAAAAAAAGTCAGATACCACAACGGTCCGTGCTCTAGGTCGTCGTGACTGGCTTGCTTACATCATCACTTACGGGGTTGACTCAGTGATTTGGGATCCACAATATCGCAACTTTCCTAAACTCCCAGACGTTTATTGCATTCTAATATCACTTATGGTCTTCATTTCTTTGGCTCTTGAAAGGTACTGCTGACAGTGAATAAAACTGTTTCTTAATGGGTTCCGCAACACACACACACCCCCCCCCCAAACCCACACCCCCCAGCATTATGGTTTATAATACAGTATTCAAGATATTTGTTTCTGCTCTGTATGAGGGCCAGTCAAAAAATAACCACAGATCAAGGGATGTAACAAATGAAATATATGAAAAGTCTCATATTTTTCAGTGATTATGTCTCTTGATGTGCTGTTACTTTTTGACTTGAACGTGTAGTTGCTGAAGATTTTTTTTCTCTTTTTCTTGCTGCTGATTTACTTTACTTTGTAAGTGGGCAACAAGGACATTCACCAGCAGCAACAGAGCAGAGATGGATACCCTGGAAAGTTGGTGGAAAAATTTCTGTGTGCCACTGGCAATAGAGTCAGAAGCAATTTAGAGTGGAATTTGGTAGTAATATGCTACCTAGAAGTTGGCATACCAGTTCCACAGCCTAGATTACCACTGACACTATTTAACATCCAAAAGCATCCAGTGTCTCTAGATTAATTCACAATTTTATGTTTGTGAGAATTTCAGATGGAGTAACATCTGAGTAGGCTAAGACCCTTAATTTATATGAGAAAGATTGGCATATGTATTTATTTTAGAAAGGCAACAAAGACATTTAGTAGTTACAGTCGAACTCGTTTAATGTCACATCGTCAGGACCGTCAAAATGTGACGATATTAAGGGGAGCTGACATTAAGCAAGCTCCATTACAAGGGATTTAAACTGGGCCAAGTGAGTGTGTCCGTCCGTCCATCCTGTATTTGCTACATTAAACACATAAACAGCCAAAGCTATCATCATCGGACACAATATATACTAATCACAAAATATATTAGTCACAATACATATTAATCACAAAATACAGTAAGTCTTAGTTTTACAATATGGAATACACTATAATCAAGCAGCATCTGACTTGTCAGCAGTAGTACTAAAAAAATTGCATGATTTTGCGTTGTGTAGTGATAACTGGTCTATTAATAAAAAAAGGTAATTTAAACATGATCTACGAAGACTTAGAATCCCTACTCAGCCACAGATACAGAGGACACAACATTATATTAGGAGGAGATTTCAATGGTATAACATCAGAGTTAGACATTATAGGAAGAACCAACACATGAGAGACACCAACTAACTTTTTTGCAAGGCATAATAGACACACATGACTTAGTAGATACATACAGACACACGCACCCTCAAGGCAGAGAGATCACTCACCAAAACAATGCAAACAGCAGAGGATATAGGTTGGACAGAATTTACACACCAAGTACATGCCACATAGCACAAGTCAGACATATACCTAAGGCATTGGCCTTCACAGACCACAAAGCAGTCGTGGCAGCAGTAAACAGAACACCTACAGCTACACCTTTAAAATGATCACCACACTGGAAATTTAACAACACACTCCTCCAAAACAAACAATTTGTTGAAAACATGACGCAACTGATACACACCTTCACGAACAACACACCCACACACAACATCCAACACCACTGGGAAACTTTAAAACATGCAATAAGAGACAAAGCAAAAAGCTCTCAACACAGATACACAGAGAAAAGCTGAGACAGGAAAAAATACTAGAAGAAGCAATCAAACTAACAAAACAGATGGACAGAAACTCACCACATCTACTCATGCTACAAGAAGAACTGGATAAACACAGACAACATAGATTTCAAGGCGCACTTATAAGAGCAAGACTCAATACCATCACACAAGAAATACCTACCAAGCAGTACTTAAGCATAGAGCAAAACATACAACGAAGCAGACAGATAAGAGAAGTAATAGACGCCACAGGGAACAGACAAACGGACAGTACAAACATAGTACAGGCCGTTAGAGAATACTACAAAAAACTGTACACAGAGGAAGAAACACAAGCACACATACAGGACAAATACATGCAGTACACTAAACAACTCACGGATTCGGACAAGCAAGCACTAGACACACCACTAACACTAGACAACCTGACGCAGGCACTACAAGCAATGCAAGAAAACAAGTCACCAGGGCCAGACAGCCTCACAGCAGAATTCTACAAACATTTCTTTCCACTATTAGGTCCTCTCCTCTTACAAGTCCTCAAAGAGGCCTTCCAAAATAAACAACTCCCACCCAGTCTAAACCTATCATACATCACCCTCATACCCAAAGACAGCGCAGACAAAACACAACTCAAAAACTCATCATCATCATCAGGTGCCGTGCCGACTGGCGTTGGCTATTATGCTTCTCCAGAGTACCCAATCCTTCACGCAGGCCATCAGTTCAGTTGGTGATCTCCTCTCACACCATCCCATCAGACTGTCCAGTATCATTTCTCTTGTCTTCCTCTTGATCTTCTTCCTTCTATTTTTCCTGTTGTTATAATATTTTCAATGCCCCCTCTTCTCATTGCATGTCCTGTGAAAGTACATTGTCTCTTTCTTATCTTTCTGACAAGGTTTTTTGTCTCTCCAGCTCTTCTCATACATTCTTCATTAGTTATTTTTGCTGTCCAGGGGATTCGCAACATTCTTCTAATAAACCACATTTCTGCTGCTTCCAATGATTTTTGTGCAGACTTACCTATTGTCCATGATTCACTTCCATATAACAAGATAGGTTCAATATAGCATTTTAGGACTCGTTTTCTAACATTCATTGATAAAGATGTGTTAGCTAATATGTTTCTCATTCTCTGAAATGCAGTCTTTGCTTGGCCTATTCTGTTCCTAATTTCTGTTTTGCATTTCCCATCTGAATTTATTACTGCTCCAAGGTATTTGAATTTCTGCACCTGCTTTAGAATGGTTCCATTTAATTTAATACTGCATGCTGGTGGATTCTGTTTCTTAGATATAACCATAGTCTCTGTCTTTTTGATGTTCAAAGTAAGGCCTTTCTGTTCACTTTCTTTGGCGACTTTATCCAAGAGATTTTGCAGGTCTTGTTGGTTCTCCGCTATCAGTACTGTGTCGTCAGCATACCGAAGGTTGTTAATATTGTATCCTCCACTTTTTATGCCTGGTTCTGTGATGATTGTTCTTAGAATATTCTCGCTGTACAGAGAAAAAAGGTCTGGAGATAGTACACATCCTTGTCGCACCCCTTGTTTTATAGCTTGGTATTTTCCAATTCCATTTTCAACTCGAACAGCTGCTTCTTGCTGCCAGTATAGATGTTTTACAATCCTCAAGTCTTTGCCGTCTATATTGATGTCTTCAAGCATTTTAATAATTTCACTATGTTTCACCTTGTCAAATGCCTTGGTGTAATCAATGAAGCATAAGTAGAGATCTTTCTGTACTTCTAAAGCTCTTTCTGTTAGTGTTCGTAAAGCATAAATGGCATTGTGCGTTCCCTTTCCTTCAACAAATCCAAACTGTTCATCTGCTATTTCCATTTTTATCTTTTTCCTTGTTCTTCTCATAATGATTCTCAGAAGTAGCTTCGTTATGTGACATGAGAGGCAGATAGTCCGGTGGTCGTCACATTCCTTTGCACCTGGTTTCTTTGGTAGTGCTATAAATGTGGATTTAATCAGGTCACTGGGAATATAACCACTGTTGTAAATATCATTCAGTAACTTGGTTATTATTTTTATTCCTGTCTCCTCTAGTGCCTCTATTTCTTCTATTGTTATATTATCAGACCCAGTCGCTTTTCCTTTCTTCATGTGTTTGATGGCATCTATGATTTCATCTTCAAGTATTGGTGGTCCATCACAGTTTTCAGTATCTGGTGTTAATTCTGGTCTTTCTCCTCCATATAGCTCACCGATATACTCTGTCCACCTGTCCACAATGTCTTCTTTTCCCATTAACATTTTACCTTCTTTCGATTTCAGGCATCCTGTGGTATATTTTGTTTTCCTGCCTGTGAGTTCCTTAATTCGTTTATGCATGTTTTTGCTGTCTTTATTATGAGTGTCCTCTATCTGTCTGCACTGTTCATTTAACCACACTTCTTTTGCTTCTCTGCATTTGCATCTTATTTCTTTATTTATCTTGCTATATTTTTCCTCGTTGATTTTATTCCTCCTCCTCTTGTCCATCAGTCCTAATATGTCGTCTGTCATCCATTTATTTTTAGGGGCTTCTTTTTTCGGTGGTATTATCTCCTTAATAGTTTGGTGGATAGAATCTCTTAACATTTCCCATTGTTCATCTATACTATTTATCTTTGCTATTGCATTGTATCTATTTGTTATAATAACTTTGTATTGTTCTCGCAATTCTTGGTCATTTTTAAGAAGTTCTATATTCAGTTTGATGTTTCTCACTTTTCTGCCTGCTTTCTTTAGCTTTATTCTAACTTTTCCACAGAGTGGATCATGGTCACTATTGCAGTCAGCTCCTGGCATGGTTTTTGTTGTCAGTAATGCATTGCGGAATCGTTTGTTGATTAATATGTAGTCTATCTGGTTAAATGTCTTTTTGTCTGGGCTGCACCACGTTGCCAGTCTTCGGGGATGTTGTTTAAACCAGGTGTTTCCTACAACCATGCTATACTCAAAAACTACAGACCCATATCTCTGCTAAACGTAGACTACAAGATTCTCACAAAAGCACCCACAAACAAGCTCAAACCACTTATGCACAAACTCATACACGAAGACCAACAATGCAGTGTGGAGAACAGAAACATACACCAGCACACACATTTCATACGAGACGTCATATACTACACACATCAGAAGAACTGCCAGTCGTCAGTTCTTTCCTTAGATCAGGAGAAAGCCTTTGATAGAGTGTCACACAAATACCTACACAAGACACTACTCCACTGTAACTTGGGGGACTACTTCAGAGACTGGATTCACATTCTCTATTCCAAACCTGAGAGCAAAGTCTTAGTAAACCACATGCTTACAGAGACTTTCAGGTTAACTAGATCAGTGAGACAGGGCTGCCCTCTCTCTCCTTTACTGTACATACTCACTCTAGAACCACTTCTAGAGAAAATCAGACAAGACACAACAATCCAGGGAACTTTCGTACCTGGCAGAGGAGAGAGAAGGTTGCTCGCGTATGCGGACGACACGATCTTCCTCCCAACAACAGACAGATCAATAATCCACATTTTAGACACCTTCACAGAATTCGGTGAAGGCAGCGGAGCGAAACTCAACATACAAGAATCAGTCATCATGGGAATAGGCAAATGGCGAGATAAAAGGGACTTCCCTTTTCGTCTCACACGAACAGACAACATCCACCTGTACGGCATTACTTTCCCATCGCATCCGAATACAATACACAAACCCACATGGGACAGCCTCACAACAGACATTACAAACATGTTACAAAGATACAAATATAAAACAGCAACAATTTTCGGAAGAAGCATCATAGTAAACACATACATATTACCAAAAATAATATACACCGCCACAGTACTAGACCAGTACTAGAGCCCCCGCGGCAGACAATCAAAGAAATAAACAAACAAATCAGAAACTTTATCTTTACAAACACAGTTCACAAAATACAACGTAAAACCCTCATGCAGGACAAAACACATGGAGGGATTGCCTTGCAAGACATACAGACAAAGATACAAGCACTCAGAATCAGCCACGTAGGTGGCATCATCAAACACCCAAACCAACACCCGCTAGCTCACTACTACATAGGACTGAAACTATCAAATTTAGTCCTACCGAACAACTTGCAGGCACACCACTTTGGCACACTACAACCCTTCTACAAGAACTGCATACAAGCAATTCAAGGACACGAAACACTCACCCAATGCAAAACAAACCATATATACAAACATTTGGTCAGAAATCAAGCACCACCATTACACCTTAGGATCAAGAGAGGATGCAGATATCCCATACTAGACTATACTGACACATTCCAAAACCTCCATCTCAAAAATATCACACCAAAAGCCAGAGAAATCACTTTCAGACTCATATACAATATGACGCCCACGACACACAGAAAAACACAAAGAAACATGAGACGATGTCACCTATGCAGGAGAAGCGCACTAGACACAGAAGAACACATTTTCTACGAATGCAAAACAGTAGCAACCACCGTAAGAACAATAAAGAACACAATAGAAACACACACAGCACAACAAGCAGACATCTACAAAGCCATAATGTTGAATACAATCCCTAAAACTCAGGCGGACACACACACACACCAAGTTAATAGCCCTGCTCGCAGAGTTCAGGTACTTGGTGTGGACGTGTAGAAACAGGGCTCTTTTTCATTCCTGCACGTTTAGTCCTGCCACGTTCTTAGGACTGTTTCAGCAAAGATCGGGCAAAATAATGGACTGAAAGAGAGAAAGAAAGAAGCAAGAGAGAATAAAATTTAAATTAAAAATCCATGTCCATCCCATGAGTGGAAGAGAAGGCCTTTGCCAAACACAGATCATGTACATCACCAGAGAGGAAGATAATGATGGGAGAGAGAGAGAGAGAAAGGGAGAGAAAGAGTACACAAAGAATCTCACAAATTAGAAAAATTTTTATATATTAAAAAAAATAAATAATAAAAAAATAAATAAACATGATCTCTCTCTCTCTCTCTCTCAGAAGGGCAGAATGTAAGACGGGCCTGCGTGCCCAATTCTTTACCCTTGAAAAATAAAGATTATTCATTCATTCATTCATTCTCTCTGAACCTTAAGTGTCCAGGGCACATGGGGCTTCCACAAGGGTTTTCCACAAATGCCTGTCCTTTGCCCTTTTTTCTGCTCTTGCCCAGGTGAGCCCTCTATTGCTCAACATCCTTTCTGTTGCTCTTCTCCATGTCTCTTTTTGTCTACCCTTACTTCTGTTCCCCTGTGGTGTCCATCTTAGTGCTATTTTTGGTAGTGAGTTGTCAGTCATTCGGAGCACATGTCCCAACCATCGCCAGTGTCTTTCCTCAATAATTGCTATCATTGGCTTCATCTGCATTTCTGCCAACAAGATGTTATTTCTTATGGTGTTTGACCAAAATATTTTTCTAATTCTTTGTAAACATTTAGTCTGGAAAGAATTCAACTTGTTTTCTATGGTTTTGGTGATTTTCCAGCATTCACTTCCATAGAGTAGCACACTTAAAACATTACTCTTAAATATCCTATTTAAACATGATACAGCACTAAAAACGTCCTGCGTCACATCAGGCATACTGTAAATGAACGTTCGCACAGCCTCAAACGTGCCTACAGACTGAGCGTAAGAAACAGTTTTGTTGGGCTTCTGGTCTGTGATGGACTCACTGACATCATCGGCATTATCCTTGGCGTCGCTGTCTACCTTGCTTTTACTGCACTATTCGAGTCTGACCAACCATCAATTTGCATTGCCAGCTTAACGCCACCCATGTTAATGTCATAAAGACATGACCCGAAATAAGCCAGATTTTAATCACAAAAGGAAGGCCATGGTAAGCCTTTCATTTACACCAAATGTTTCACATCATTCACACCACCTGAGTTGTAATGCCCATATGTTCAAAAGGTTGATGTGGCACGTACTGGGTGATCAAATGGCCGGCCCCTTCTTTGATGAGTCGCAAGCTGATAACACCTCATGAGATGTTTATAGCTTGTACTTGCCCAGTCTCAGATACAAAGCAGGGTCTTCTGGGTGCAAAAATACTGTGGTATTAACCGATTTGTGGCAGTAAGTGGGGTGATATTGACGGGAGTAAAGCCCATTAATTACTTATGGCATTGGCTGGGGATACAAATTTATGTGACAATATCCAGGTGGTGCATAAAGCAATGTGATATTAAGTGGGCTCGACTGTATATACATGGATATACATAGAAACCACATTAGTGCAGTGGATTAATCACGAGTTCTGTTCTAAAAGAACATAGTTCTAAACGTAATTTGTTAGATCTTGTATCTTTGTTAGAAATTATCTTAGAGTGATTTTTTTTATAATGATTTTTTATTTTTTAGAGTGATACATTATGCAAGAGTGAAATGTCCGAAGAACTTCATTGAAAATGTATATGTGTGTATGTATGTACATGTGTGTGTGTGCTATCTTGTTAGATCAGTTACCTTTTATGTTGTTCATTATCCTATATTTGTGAATGTAATATTTTCATCTTGCATTCTTAGATTTTTTTTTCTCATGTAATCTGTATACTTATAATTTCACATAGTTTCATCTTGCATTCTTTTATATATATATATATATATATATGTGGATGCATCAGCAGCAGGCCATCTTGCTCAGAACCGAGAGGCCTACAGGAGTGCTGTTAGGGAGGCAAAGTTCCGCAAGGGACATGCAAATGAGTGAATGAATATATATATTTATTCATGTAATTTTGTATACCCTATTAAACCAAGTGTGTGGGAAGAATGAAAAATGGAGTGATAAAGGGCAGAATGCAAGATGGGCCTGTGCACCTAGTTCTTCACCCTTTTGAAATAAAGATCATTCATTCATTGCCGACCAGGCAACCCGGTTTCGGTCCCCACTCACCACGTGGTGGCGGTCAGACCATGGTTTGCAAAAAAACCCCCAGGTTTCACCCAGCTTGAAGAAAAAAATAGGTGCTGAGTTAACGAGTGTTAACTTTCTCAAAGAAGAGGAATGATGCCACTAGCTATGGAGTTTGTGCTGATGGCAACACCAGTTAGCAGTTTCTAGTCAACTGCTGACCAGGCAGCAGAGCACTTATGGTTTGACCATTTAACCATGTGCAGTGACACTGATACTCAAATCATATCTTATTTTCTGCCTGCCTGCCTGTCTGCCTGTCTGTCTGTCTCAGAAGTAATATTATGGGAATCAGAGTCAGTGGAGATGTAACATTTCCAAAAGATGCTGGAGATAAAACATCAAGTGGAAAGAATTCAAGAACAGTGCAGAGATAAGACAGATGACTGAACAACAACCAATCTCATGGATGATCAGGAAAAAGAGATGGACATATGTCAGAGAATCCCAAAACAAGCTATCAAGTGGATAACAACAACAGGCCAAAGAAAAAGAGACAGACCGCGTGAAACTCTGAAGAGGACATTGTTAAGAGAGGCCAAATTAACAGGCATAAAATCCTTTGATGAGGTTGAAAGACTCGCCGAAGACAGGAAAAATTGGCGAACTACTTTGTGAGCCCTATGTGACATTTAACGGCACTGGAAGGATATAAGATATAAGAAGAACCTTGTTTCCAGTGATACGGATCTGTTGCACAAGATGTTTCTCATTTTCTGGAATGCTGACTTGGCCTGAGCATGTCTGCTTTTTATTTCGTTGTGACATTTCCCATCAGTTGTTATAATTGTTCAGATATGTTAAGAAAGAATTTTTAAAAACCTGTGGATTTGTCCAGAGGTCAGTGATGGTGCCCCTAACTAGCACATTAATGTGAATAAAAGCTAGTAGTATGGATTGGTGTTTGTAAACTTTTATGAACATCCATAGTCTTCTGTTTTCTTTTCAGGTTTAAACAAAGTTAATCATGAGCTCAGGAAGGCCAGCTAGTACTCACATGACCAAGAAAGTCAGGAAGAAATCTGGGAAAAAGAGAGATGGTTCCACCGCTACATTTAGAGGTTCACAAGGCAGGCAGGTTGAGAATTGTCATCAAATAAACTATTCCGCAGGGACAGAAAGTTACACAAGTGATGATGATGCAACAAAATCATCAGAAATACTCATGGATACAAGTGAATCCATCACCTACTTTCTGTTCCATCGTTTGCCAGAGCTATGCAAGCTAAGGATTTGGTCTTTCTTGAAGCAGTGCGACCTAGGGCGTTGCATGCTGGTCTGTACAGAGTGGTACTGTCTGATTCAGAATCCTTACTTATGGAGTGCAGTTAATTTTAATGATCTCCCACATTCTTGTTTGCCTCGGGATCGAAGTGGACCCGTGCACACAGAATCAGTGTGTCACCATTGCTTTAGAAAACGAGTGTTTGCTTACAGTAAGTTTTTATCGCGCATTCATCCCAAGGTTCATGAATTTCAGTTTTGCCTTGATATTAGTCATCCTACAGACCAGTTCAGCAACGTAGTGGAACAATTCTTGTCAACAGCCGAACTTACCTCATTAACATATGCAGACATAAATTGGAAAGACAGTCCGTCCCGAGCATCTTTAAAAACCAACCAAGAATCAGACCAAGAGTACATGTGTAGATATCGTAAACGTCAGAGGATTTTTTCTAGACTTTTTGATAAATTTGTCTCATTGACTGCACATCTTACCACCCTCGTAATGCCTTTTGATTGGACAGACCATAACACAAAGAATCTCTGTACACTTACTCAGCTGGAAAATCTGGTGCTGGAGAAGTACGGCATTTACAATCACTTGTTTTGTCAAGATCACTTGGACATGCTCTTAGGAAGCTTGAAAAATCTGAAAAAATTGCTGCTTGAGGTAAGTATATAAGTTATCCAGCTTGTTGAACTGGTGCATTAAGACCACATTTTAAGTGAAGTTGTGTTGTTAGCAGAGATGTTCTGAATATTGGATTTTTAAACATGTGATCAAATCAAAATATATGATTTCTAGAGTACAAATTCAGATATATGTATGGGTGGACTCATGAGAACATAACTACTTACTAAATGTGTGACACTGAAAGTGATGCTTTAATTATTATCAGAAATTTAATGCCAAAATTGTTTATTTTTTTGTAAATAGCCTTATTGTTATAGGCACTAGTCTCTTATGGCAAGTTCTTGGGGGTTTGAGTCCAGCCAAAGGCATTCTAGTCACCTAGCTGTAGAAATGAGTGGCTGACTTCTTCTGGAGTTAGGGAAGGAAAGGCGGCCAGGCATGATACTGACCACATCACCCACTAGTGTGCCAACAGGTCAAGGGAAATATGGGCACTAAGACTATATCCTTGTCTGCTTCCAAAGCATGACAGGGGTACCTTTACCTTATTATGTTACAGAATTTTCAGTAGATAAGATGCTAATTACATGTTTCAGTTTCCAGGTAGATCTAATCTGACTAGAATGTTAATGTTATTCCAGCGTTGGGTAATATACAGCAAATATTTGTTTAACTATTAAGAATTTTTACTATTAAAGTTCTCTTTCAAATAGGACGTTCTATTTTGTAATTATTCAGCCAAATATAAATTTGGATTGAATATTCAGTTCAGTACATGTGCAGTTATTAGATCCAGAAAATAATTATTGTGGTCCTAGTAATTTAGGTACTGTAAGGATTGACAGATTGATAACTCTCTCTTGATTTGGTGGGTGGTGGTGCGTGGCCGTTCTTAGTTGGTGGAGCGATTTGTCTGAGATTCCTCCTTGGACCAGGAGATTTGTTCATGAACAGACAGACAACATCTCTGCCAATGGTCCACCGTCATGGGATTTAAACCCTCCTATATCAGGAATTGGGCATAAAGCTAACAACCTTATCCTGGGACCTACCTAGAGGTGACTTTAAATGGGGGGAAAAAAGGACTTGTTATGGAAACTGGGAACAAAATCAATAAAAAAAGTGGCGAAACACTTTGTGAGCCCTATGTGACATTTAACGGCACGAGAGGATAGCAGCAGCAAATAATAGCAGCTAATAGCTGCTGCTGCTGCTAGTTATATTATGGACCTTTTTCACTCTTCATCTTTCAGCATGTGTAAATAGAAAATTCTTCTGTATTTTAGAATAAAGCTTCTCTCTTTCATATTTGATGGAAGTCATGGCTAGCACCATGCTTCCATTGCTTTTCCTGGGGTGCTTCGTGTCAGTGAGGTAACTTCTTTTCATTCATTCTACCAGGCTGTCTCCATTATCCTGCATTCGTATCGTTCTCATTTCCTGCTGTTTATTCACAAAGATGGTTTGATGTTTCATGCACCAATTTAATAGAATTTTATGTATAAAAGCATTAATCTCAAAAACTAGATGTTAAAAAAAAAAATCATAAAGAGTTATTATTAGTTATAAAATTTTGTGTTGAATATACTGCGAATGAGCATTTTCTTTTCATATATTATTACATGCAGGGCGCCTCAAAACTGAACATCCAACATTTTGTCCTCTTGAATCTTATGCATGTATGTTTTCTTTAACACATTTCTGTTTTCTCTTTCTTTCTTTTAAATTAATATTTCATATTTTGACCTGATCGGAGCCCATCATTCTAGCAGATTCAGTGTATGTCATTGATTAAATATTCTTCTTCATTTATCTTTCAGTCTCTTAATTTTTTAATTTGCAACTTGCTACACTACCATCTTTCCAGTACAGATCAGGTTGTTTTCATTCCTTTTTATGCAGCCTTTTTTCATTAGTTATTGTCTCATCAGTGCTGCTTGAAACAGGCATGATTTGTCAAAGAATTCTCAGTTTGTCTTTCATTTAATAAATATACTAATAAATATTGCTTTTCATATGTAAGAGATGTAGTAAATGTTTTGCGTTGTTCAGTTTTTTAAGCAAATGATGGTTTATCAGCGAACTAGGTTTGACTAAAGATACCATAGACAGTGAAGAGAACAAATGAAGAGGTCTTAAAGAGGCAGAAGAAGAGGGACAAGCAATAACAAAATTCAGGAAGAGACAGTCAAAATTCATAAGACACGTCATGAGAGTAGGTGGATTGGAATATTTGATAACAACAGGGATGATGGAGGACAAAAGAGATTGAGGCAAACGAAGAGAGAAGATGATAGAGGGACTAATGAAGTGGCATGGAGAAAGAACAGCAGTCCAGCTCATAATTAACACCTGGAATAGAGAATTGTGGGAAAGCATGACCACCAATGTCTGTTGGGATGGGACTGGATGGATGGACGGACAGACGGACGGGTTGCTTATCTTGATTAGTGGTAGCAGCAGTAGCAGTTGATTTTCAGTGTATACACTCTTGAAATAAGATTGATGTCTTTCTTGGATGAAAGCAGCTTTGGTAGAGTTATATGGGGAGCAAGCTGTGTGTTCCTACCACTCCATATATTAGATGCTATCAAAAAAGAACAGCAAAACCAATTCTTCTTCATGTCAACAGCGTCACAGGAATGCCAGGATGTTACTATAGGCTACACCATCCGGCCTTACCAGCCACAATTCTGAATTTTTCTTCCTATGAATTTGTGGTTGAAGTAGTCATTCAAAGAAGCAGAGGTTGAAAGTGGAGTTACTGTCCCTAAGTGACTTATTATTAATCTCTCTCATTATTGGTCAAACCGTGAAGCCAGTTGCAATAAGTAATACTGTTATATTCATATAATTACATGTTTGTTTCTTTCAGGTATGGATTCCCACTTGCAATGACAAAGGAATGCAAGTGTATCATGTGGAATCAACATCTCTAACCTTCCTTGATGTGTCACAGTGTCGAGGCTTCTACTTGAAGACATTGCACACCCCCAATCTGCTGCACCTTCGGATAGCCCGTTGGCCATTGCATAAAAACTTTATTCAGCAGCAGTCACCTCATTTGCCTTGCATGTATTCAGTCCTTTCATCTGGTGCTCCAAAACTGCAGGATATTAATGGGCATCATCTGGGAACGGAGAATCTGTATCTTCCTTCAGAAGACCTAAATAGTTTAATGAGTGTAGTTTGTTGTTGTGTGAAGCACAATAAGAATAGTGGTATTGAAATGTATGGTATGTAATATAAATGTACATGTATGATATGTATATAATAATTACTGTACAATGCAATATATAATTTAAGCATATAAAGAAATATATCTTACTCACCTAGTAAAGATTTAGCCAGTTTTTAAATAATGCCACACTTTATATGTATTATAAAGTGTGTTGCCCTTATTTTTCATATGTCTAACCTATGCTAAAGATACACTTCATATTGACTGCTATTATATGAAATATTAATGTATCTTCTTCTAACCTGATGCTACAAAACTCTTACTGTTATTAATAGCCACTGTGCCGAGAAAAGAGTAACATTTGCAGCATTTGTTGAATATTTGTCATACATGCATATATGGACCCTTTTAAAACATAGTCTTTATATGATGTATATTCATGTTGCTGAGCAAATTTTTAAATTGTAACACTTTGGCACCTGCTTCCATTTCAACAGATATAAATACTTACAAAGTGCTTCATATGTTGTTGACTGTTATAAACTGGCCTTTTTGCCCAGAATAGGATACACCATATTTGATGCATTACAAGTTTATGCATGAGAATGAACAGTTTTGTTTGCATAAAGTTCATTTTGCCGTTTATTTTGCAATCATGCTGGTTTCGCTCTAGTTTCATTTTTATTTTCTCACAGTAAAATATGAAAAGAGCATGAGGAGTAGTATCATAAAGTACAGTCTTTACAGACCACTGGTAAAATATAGTAGTTTACAGATGCTTTTAGATGGTATAATAACTGATGAATGTTAAAAGACAGAGGGTATGAGTTGTAGACTAACTTTGTTAACCCAGGAGTTTGAGTCGGTGCCCCAGAAAACACAAAGAAATCTTCCTGCTCTGTGTGTTAAAGGATAAACAGAAAATTCAATTAAAATTTATCCCTGAGTATAGGGGAACTACATCCAGTGCTAGAACAAAAATTATGTCAGGATTTGTAATTGGGGTTGGATATTATTGCGAAAGGCTTTTTTCACCAGTATGATACCAGATGATTTGCTGGCATTTGACCAAAGGATAGGAGAAAATGAGATAGACCAGGAAACATCTTTGTACTTTTAGCAAACAAAGTTTAGTTGTGTTTCTTGGAACAAGCAGCTGTGGAATGGAAACTACTGGTGGCCGGCCAGCGCATCCATGAAGCAAAATTATTATTATCATTATTATTATGTGGGTGTCTGAGTGGCGAAGTGGTTAGTGCACTGGTCTCTCATGGCGAAGGTCGGGGGGTTCGAATCTGGCCAGAGCCACGCCAGTCACCCAGCTGTAGAAATGGGTACCCGACTTCTGGAATTGGGGAAGGAAAGGCGGCCTGGCGTGATACTGGCCATATCAACCTCTAGTGTGCTGACAGGTCAAGGAAAATATGGGCACTAACACCATATCCCCGTGTGCCTCTAAGGCATGGCAGGGTAACCTTTTACTATCATGTGCTGTTCCTGGTAATGTTGGCAGCCACGCTTCTCCATTTTTCACGGTCCTTGGTGTTTCTGATTAGTTCAGATGCTCTTCTGTTTCCGATTAGTTCAGATGCTTTTCTTTTCCATGCCACTTGGTCAGTCCACTGAGATATTCTTCTCTTGACCTACCTCTCTTCTTTTTTCCCTTAAATTTTCCAATCATTACTGGGTTCTCCAACTTTTCTTTTCATGACATGTCCAAGAAATTTAGTATTTTTTGCTATCATTTTAATTATTGCTGCAGTTGAAAAACTATCAGACTCCACAATTGATACATGTCCTGTAGTAATTCTCACAGATGCAAGATCAATACTGGAAGCTCTTCAGTGCAACAAACTACCAGACCTTAAGGATGCCTTGTCAAAAAATTGGCTTACAACATGGAGTCACTTTGCAATGGATTCCCTCCCACTGTGGGATACCAGGCAGTGAGAAAGCTGACCATCTGGCCAAAGAGGGCACTGAAATGGAGCAACCAGACATACCAATCACCTATAATCAGAAGAAAAGCATGATAAAAACCTACAGGAAGCCACAAACACCACCACATGATGACTATCACATGCTAAACAGAAAGGAACAAGTCACCATCTTCCGTCTCCGAACAGGACACACCCGACTCCGAAGTCATATGTATACAAAGTTTAAGGTTGGTACTACTAATCTATGTACATGTGCCCAGGTGCCCCAAACTGTGGAACATATCCTCAAGAACTGCACCAACTATGAAACACTGAGAAATAATTACTGGCCCAGTGAAACCACTAAAGAAGATAAGCTCTATGGTTCCTTACATGAATTACACAAAAAAAAACAGTGAAATTTATCCAAGAGACAGGACTGCAGGTATAGACAGACAATGCGAATGAAGAAGAAGAAGCTATCATATTAACTAGTTTTCATTGTTCAGAAACTTCTTTGAAGATCTCTTTGTTTTTCTGGTCTGTCCAGGGTACTTATTGCATTTTTCACCAAAACCATATCTCTGTTGCTTTTAGTTTCTTTGTCATCTTTTTGTTGACTATCCAAGTTTTACAACCATATAGCAACATTGGGTCTATATAGCACTATAAAACTCATGTCCACATGTTTGGGGACATTTTCTTATTTGCTAGCATCTTCTTTGTGTCATGTTTTATGACATGACACAAAATGAATTCTGTAATAGTTGTACATCTCAGAATTTACATTCACGTCTGCGCCATGTATGGTAGGATAAACAAAATGAAGTTTCCTGTACCAGAATCGATGCATAAAATACAGCATAAAGTTAATTTAGTAACGTGTCATATTTATATAAATGGATGTTTCATATATACTACAATATGTACTTGAAAATACAACAAAATTAATGAATGATTTAGTGGCAGCTTATCATACAAGTATATGTATATTCTTTTTTGTTGCAAATTGTTGATATTCAGTATTCACTATGCACTAATTGCCTGCATTTGGTCAAGATTCCTTCAGATAAAATTGTTGCATATGCAGATTTACACGGACTCACTGGTTATTGGTAGATATATCATCTGCATCCTTTGTTAGCTTTAGATTGTACTTTTTTTTAACTACAAAAAGCAAAGTTAACTCATATTCTGCATTTGTTAGCTTTGTATTTGATTACAAAAATCCATAATATGGGTAGGATATGTAAATGGGATATTATCCCATTTACCATGCTCATCCTTTGTTAGCTTGTATTTTTTTAAAAGTCTGCCTTGCTAATTCATGCTCTAAAAATAACAGGGGTTTTTTTTTTTCAGAAAAATAGGATGAGTAATTTATCACAAAATTTACAACAAAATTTTAATTTGCTGAAAATAAAATGGTTAAACTAGTAAACTGTAATGGATGCAGAGATAATGCTAGTTTTTAATTTTCGAGATGAAATGACACTGTAGGCAATTCAAAACTGTGTTCTGCAAATAGCATTTCTCATTTAATCATGTTATCACCAGTTTGCACTGTAAATACACACACATTATATTGAGCTTTGTGAAATGATAGGTATAAAGACTGGATTGTTTAAAAAAAATTGTTGAAAAGGAGAAAGAAAAGATACCTTTGGAATACGTTTTGGTTGTAAAATGTATTATAATTCTTTTTTTTTTTTATGTGTTTTAGGAAGTTAAAAAAAATACATGCTTGGGATCTTCTTGTACGTGAAATGATTGAATGTTACTGATCTGTATACCATAGCATCAAACAAACGTTCATTGTGTTGATACAGCAATTACACGTATGTAATATTTACATAAATGTCATGCATTTAAGACTTTTGAGAACTGGCAAGCATTTCTTAACAAAAATTGTTTGTTGTATTCTTTCATTAAAGGAAGAAGTATTTCTTTGATTCATACATAAATGACTTTTAAATTTGTGCGTCTAAACTTTGCGAACGTATTAACTTGTATAAATATTAAACTGAAAGTGAATGAATTGTATTTGGATCAGCAGTTGGTGGCAGCTATGAGGTCGTTTTCAGATTGCAGAAGTCAGTATTGTCCCTTATCCAGCGTGGATTATTATGTTCATATTTGATGTTAATTCACTCGTGTCCAGGTTTTGAAAATATGAAAAATGTATCATTTCCTCATTTTTTTATTTGTTTTTATTTATTTTATCCATAAATAGTATTATTTGCAGAATAAATTCTTGTATTTTATTTGATCATAAGATCAGTGCAACTTATGCAGGGAACCATTAAACATTCAGTATGACATATTCATGAATCGTGCATTGCATACTCAAGCCTGAAGAAAATGAAAGACTCGGTCAGGGTGACAGGTTTAACATGACCATCCTTCCTCAGATGCTGAAGCAGAGCAAGAACATGTGCTGCACGTAAACATACAAAGAATGTGGATGGAGAAGAATCACAAATGTGAACTGATTTTGAGAAGTAAAGAATTGACAGTTGAGGATTTTATTCCTCCCCCCCCACTGTGTGGTTGAAGTAAATCCAAAAGATTCAGATTCAAAATAAAATAAGAAGACTTTCAAAAGCAGAGAAAATAAATGTTGAAAGTAAATGAATAACACTGGAGAAAGGTGATGCTTGCCTTGAGACAGGTACAGGAACTGGAGAATCATAAACGCTTTTTTTTTTTTTTTTAAGTGATGCTGAAAATTCATTAAAAATGAAAAAAAATATATTATGTACTTTAGAATAGACATTCCTTGTTTTATTTTATGCTTCTACGCACAGTTTGTATTTTATCTCATTTTTGTTTGTTTGTTTGTTTGTTTGTCATGATGTTTGAATGATATATCACTTGATATCTTCATCCATTAAAAAAAAAGACTGATTGTTGTTGAGCAGCACATGTAGGTGAACCTGTAAGCTGCGTAATGTTTACAAAGTGTTTGGTGGAAAATTTATTGATTGAATCAAAGATGTTGAAATTGCTGTGAGAAAGCTAGTATAAGAGTATATTTATGCCATGTTTGTAATAGATTTTAATTAATTCTACCAAATAAGAAATATTTATTAATGTAATTCTTTCTTTACTTATCAAAATATGCAGTATTTGGTTAAATATTTTTTACTAGTGTACATGTATTGTTCCTGCACTCATCATTCTGTAATCACATGTGAAGTGATTGATAATTATTCTTATTCTTATGCATAAGTTGTCATACATCCTTCCCATGCTGACAGGCATTACATAAGGCTCACAGAGTGTCTCGCTATAAGTCTCTGTTCTTAGCAAGCTTCTTAGTTTCATCAAGGGATTTGATGCCAGTCATCTTAACCTCTCTTGTCAGTGTTCAAGGTTTCTTGAGATCAGCCTCTTTTTCTTTTTTTTCCAGATGTTTACCATTTGATGGCTTGCTTTGTCATTCTCTGATTATTTCTTCTCATCACCTTCTTTTCTTGATCACTGCTGAAAGTGTTTGGTTTTTTGCTCATTTCCTCTATCTCAGCTTTAGTCTTGAATTCATTCCATTTTATACAGCATATATATTTCTTAAACATTTGTTTTAAAATGTGTCTACTGTCTGGTTATTCACTGCATGCTGCAATCAGACAGGAGGTAAAACGATATTTTAGTTATGTTAAAAATTTTTCGTAACTTAATGTATTACACCTTGCGTATGATTAGTTAACATCCAGTGGGCATTGACTGAGAATTAAAGAAATTCGTAACTAGTTTAGATGGAGTTATTTGGATTGAGCAGTGTAATATTTTATGAAAACAAAAAAGAAATGGTTTTTAAAATTATTATTAAACATAATTATTTTTATCCACACAATGTTATTAATTTATTAACTTGTATGAGAAGACTTTATTCATGTTCATGTTTTTTTAAAATATTTTAATACTTTATATACACTGTATTTTTCCCCTCTCATTTGCTTGTGATGTGAAGTATTTCATGAGAATAGTATGGAACTAATTTCCGAGCCAAAATATGCAAATGTATCATGAGTCATATGGGACTGATTTCCAGGCCAAAATATGCAAATGTGTCATGAGTAGTATGGAACTAATTTCCAGGCCAAAATATGCAAATATATCATGAGTAGTATGGGACTAATTTCCAGGCCAAAATATGCAGCTGTATCTCATCTATTTTCTAAGCCATTCACATCTGTGTGTGAATACTTCCGATCTTATATCATCTGTTATCTTGTTAGATATTCTCTCTCTCTCTTTTTTTTTTTTTCAGCAGCAGTGTTCTAGCTGAAAACTATCTAAAAAAAAAAGAAGGCAAACTTAGTGACTACAATAATTGGAGGGGAGTAACCTTACTATCAGTTGTGTCAAAAGTGTTTTGCAAAGTCATTCTAAATAAAATTAAAGATATAGTGGTCTGCAATGAGAAGAATGAGCAGGATTTTGAAAAGGGAGAAACTGTCCTGACCAGATTTTTAATCACAGGTCAAAGAAAAAGAGGCTGATCATGTGAAACTCTAAAGAGGACATTGTTAAGAGAGGGCAAATTAGTAGGCATAAAATCCCTTGATGAGGTTGAAAAACTCGCCAAAAACAGGAAAACTTGGTGAACTACCATGTGAACCCTGTGTAAGATGTAAGAAGTTTTCTAGCACTTATTCACACTTGTTTTTGCTTCTTATTAATTATGTGTCCAGATATTGATATAGATGTTGTAAATAAGTTTTCTTTTTATGTTATGTTCCTCTTTGAATATGTCAGGATCAGATTAAATTATGTTACCATAATAGATACATTCTGCCCTTGAGTTTAATGTTCATGAGTTCATTACCTCTGATGTGGAACCCCATTTGGGCACTTAAGGTTCAGAGAGAGAGAGAGTTCTCTACGTATCTCCTTTTTTTTCAGCATATGTTGTGCTAAATATATTTTTTATCTGTCAGTTTTGTTGTATAAGCTATTGTGGGATTTCTGTACCCTCTGTTGTTTTCATATAATCCAACATTCACCCCAAAACTGGTTTTATGTGTTATTACTGCTAGTGACTGGTTTGTGTCTCATCTTTGGTCAAGATACTTTACTGTTACACATTTTTCTTAAAAAATTCTGTGATTTATTGCTTTCTGGTATTTACTCATTTTTTAAAAAAAAGTTTAGTTGTATCAGCGTTGATCATCGTCATGTATTGTACAGATGGCATTGAGATAATTTTAAGTCATTTTATTATTAAGCAAGGGCGTCTGAGTGGCGAAGTGGTTAGTGCACTGATCTCTCATGGCGACGGTCGGGGGGTTCGAATCTGTCAGGAGGCGCCCCAGTCATCTAGCTGTAGAAATGGGTACCCGGCTTCACCTGGAGCTGGGGAAGGAAAGGCGGTCATGCATGATGCTGACCACATCACCCTCTAGTGTGCTGACAGGTCAAGGAAAATATTGGCACTAACATCATATCCCTATGTGCCTCTAAGGCATGACAGGATTACCTTTACTTTTTTTTTACCTTTTTCGGAACTGCTGTGATCACCAGTTTCATCAGCAGTTTCCTTAGGCCATGTAGCCTTCAGGTTTGCCAGAAGATGAGATAAAGCTTACTGCAGTTATAACAGACCTATCCATAAACACAGCCTTTATTTTATGAACTTTTATATATTTCTCTATCTCCAGTTGTTTAAAATGAGTGCTGTCTTTTCTGATATTATAGATGAAATCACTTATAGGATCTGCATGGAGTTTGCCTTGTCAGTGCCAGAATTGACAGATGCACTTGGCTCATACATTTAGTTATAATCTTGATGGTTAAAAAGTAATTATAAAATAGTTTTCTTTGATGTAAGAAAAACTAGCTTCATGGCAGTCTCTTCAGATGACCTGTCCTTTCCAGAACATTGTCCCTCTCACTGCCTCCCTGAATGTGTGGTCTTGCACAAGTTTACCACTGACATAGTCAGACTTTCTGTGATGTCCCAAGTCCACCTGTGGTGAGCTTGTCCCTTTTCTCTTTTACTGGACACTATTCCTTCCACTGTCAGCCTCTCCAAACCACTGTGTCTCTTGATGTGGCCATGGTGTCTCAGTTTTCTTATTTTAATGATGTATACAAGCCAGTTCTCAGCGACACCTAATCCCATCTTACATCCTTCCCGTCCATTAGACGTCACATAGGGCTCACATAGTTGTTCTGTTTTATTCAAGTTTTTCAACATCATCAGGGGATGTTATACCCACTAAACTGGCTTCTCTTAACAATGTCTTCTTTAGAGTATCTCTTTATTTCATTTTCTTTGTATCTATGATATTCTAAGTGCCCTTCTATAACATTTCATTTCAGATGCTAAGTCTTTTTTTTTTCCTAGTGATTTGTTAAGCATCCATGTTTCTTATTGTACATTGTAATAATTCTAAATATTGTTTTTCAGTAAAATGAAAATTTCTGTGTGAAGTTTATATCAAGTACTAGAAGCTTAATTTTAACAGGAGTCTTCAAAATGTATGGCTGTGTTTCTATTTATATCTCTTATGAAAAAACCCAACAGATTTTGATTGAAGCTTCTCTGTGAGATACAGTTTATGTGCCATTTGTTGATGTTGCATTTGGTGTGCATTTTATCATTTATTTTTCTGCATTATTATATTTCATGTTTGATCTGAATGTTGATATATGAAAAAAGTGTAAGAAGAAAGAACTTTACAGCAAAGAATCTAATCATCAGAAGAGAATCCCAGTAATTTTCAACCCTTGAGATCTGTAACTTTATGACATCTTTGAATGCAGTAAGGTAGGTAGTTGTAGTTAATGGTAATCTTCACTGTAGTCAGGACAAGTCCATGCTGTGCTGAAATCTTCTCTGCTGGAAGAGGAACTAAGCACAGTGCATGAACTTAGAAGAGAACCTTAATGGATAGAAGCAGTTGTTATGGCAATGTTGTGAGTAGAAAGAATGAGAAGGATAAAAGGTCTTTTGGTGTGTTACTTTCAGCGTGACATACTTCAGATGACCCAAAAAAAAACTAGTTGTGATGGAAAGTTTTAGTTTGCCTTATGTGCCCAAGGCATAATGAAGACAATAAGTCTTTAGCTTTTCAAGTGTTTGCTTTATGTGCACTAGGCGTGATAAAGAAATAAAATGATAATCTATGTTTATGTACTCATATGTAATTGATTTCACTTCAATATTATATGGCCAGCTTCTAGTGTCCACACACTTGTCTGTAGCCTGGTGTAATCACATGTTATAACTGGCAGCCTATTTTGTATCGAATAATGATTACGTCACAGTGTGCTTTATTGTTGATCTTTCAAATATGGGGTCATTCTAAGCAATGATAAGTACAGCTTAATTTATTTACTCTTGTTTCCATTTTATTATTTTTAATGTTGTGACAGCTCTTTTGTCAGAATTTTTAAACTGTCAACCTCTGTGAATAACACCAGTTTGAAAATAATTCGTCTGCATAATATATGGTTTTCTTACAAATGTGTGTGCATATTTTAACTCTTCATTCAAAAAGACAATGAGACACAGGAAACTCTCTACTGTTGAGAGCGGAATAACAACACAACTCCTTCAGATCATCAGAGGAAGTACTTAGGTGGGGCCTCAACTGTTTTACTGTTGTTTGCTTTTATCTTTTGCCCTGTCTACAATAGTTATTAGTTGCTGACAGCACATGCTCTAATGTTTGCCTTTCATTGTGGAGGGGGCAAAAAGACAGTGAGAAAAGAAATACCTATATTTTATTCACATGTAATTGTCGAATACATGAAAAGTGATTGGATGGTTTAGAAATTGCTTGTGTGACTTGAAGGACATAGCAAAACAAGAAAACTACTATGCAAGCAAATGCAAAATTGACGAAAAATAACTCAGATGTAAATGTTAATGTTAATACAGGGCATTTGTATATTTTAACATTTGTTAATGATGGCATTGTTATATGTATGGCATTTTGCATGTATCTTAATTATGGCACAGAGGGCTCATGGCTTTCTTTGCAAGATCTGTCTTAAAATGGTGGTATTTGGGAAATGAAATCATCTTTGAGAAATTCTGAGAGTTAAGGAATCACCAACAAATTGGCTATGAAGGTTTAAAGAAAAAAAAAAAGTTCTACATTTCAATACAAACATATGTCTTTTGGTAAAATCAGTATTTTTTCAGCCAGAGGAGAGAAAAGTAGATCTGCAAACATTACATTTGTTTATGTATGGAAATGACAAATCTGTGAGGTTGGATGTTTGGACACATTTCTGTGAAAGTGTCTGAAGTAGACAAACTGAGAAGTTAGTATCTTATATGTAAGGTTGACTTGTGGACATACGGGCGTACAGCTAGATAATTGAAAACATTGGCTTTGTGCTAGAATTAGTGCATATTTTTAAGCATGTGTGAAATGTTCTGAAAATTTTACATGCTTCCTGCTAGGTACATCATGTTTTAATTGTTTTGGTTTTTTTTTTTGCCAGTGATGCATTCATTTACAGAACTGACTAGTTTTTAAATAAAAAAAAAAAGGTCATGAAGTTCACAAGAATGACTGACTGAGATTTATTTTGTTCAAGTAAAGATCTGTGTTGTCTTTACTTATGTCACTTACGTAGATTTAAGTGTGTCTAATGCAGGCTGAGGTAGCCTGATATATATATATATATAAGGTGACATCATGAAATCTTATCTTATCCTTCCTATGCCGTTAAACGTCATATAGGGCTCACATAGTGGTTCACCAAGTTTTCCTGTTTTCGGCGAACTTTTCAACCATGAGACTACTGTTGTTCACTCATCTGGCTTCTGAAATCACATGATAAATTTGTTAAAACATAAAATATTAAAACATGATGCTGAATGTGTTCCACTCCTGGCCACTGTCACAAATGTGACACATACTGCTTCCACTTTCCACCCCCTTCCACCCCACCCCCCACAAACATATAAAATTTACTTACTACAGACAGCAAAAAAGCAAACCTGATTCAGTTAATTAGCTGAAAGGCATCAGCTGGCTCCTATATTTCAAATAAGAACCTGAGAATATGCACTCCAGGAATGTCTAGAATTTTTGAGACTTCTACACTAGGTAGAGAGAAAACTTAAATATTTTGGACACATTAAACGTCATGATAATTTAGAGAAGACCGTATTGGAAGGATACATAATGGGAAAAAGAAAAAGAGGAAGACCGAAACGAAGATGGCTGCAAGACATCGTTGACGATCTGGAAATGGATGCAGCAGCAGCAGGCCATCTTGCTCACAACCGAGAGGCCTACAGGAGTGCTGTTTGGGAGGCAAAGTTCCGCAAGGGACATGCAAAGGAATGAATGAATGAATGACACTAGGTCTAGATCTTAGACAGAAAACATGAGTTCCTACTAAAAGAAAGTTGACTTTCATCCCTGGCAGCTGTTTCCACAGACTTTCTGTCTGATCTAGCTGCTGAATGCATATGAAGAAGGAGAGTTTGTTTCTTATACTGTTTCTTGTTATTATTGTCTCACCCACTCAGTTATTCTAAAGAAAAAAAAATGCTCAAACAAACAAACAAAAATGTGAATATCTGAAAGATTACATTATTATGGTACTAAACAAATATATAATTAAATAACTGGTGTTTTTTTTTTTCCTTGAGCAGGGAAGTGGTTAGACTACTCAGTTCTCATAAAAGCAGCCAGTGGTTAGATCTCAGGCATAGTAATCCCAGCTGTGGAAATGGGGTGGCTAGTTATGTTCAAAGCAATATCACACTGAAGCATGTTAAATTATTTTCACATACACTAAACTGTAACATATTACAAAGTGTCACTTTAAAACTAAAATATGAACCACTTGTAGTTTTCAACTTTTATTCTGGTGGCAGAGTTCTGTCTTTAAAGAGTCACAAAACACCAATCTAGAACTAGTCAGAGGGAACATAAACCAGTGCTGGATATCACCAACATAAAATACATAACCAGTGCTTCAGGGTCTCTGTAAACTTTAACATATTCCACAGTATGAGAACTTTTAATCATCATTATTTCTTTTTTGTAAGAAACATTTTTTTTCTCTACATTTTTTATTGTCTTAGCTGTAACTGCTGAAGATTAAATTATTTCCTGTCTCCTTTGTTGATAATCATCTTCCTTGCCTAACCTGACCTCAATAACATGCGTTAAACTCTTCATTTGTTTCCTCTCTCAAATCTACTGTGGTCCACTGAATCAAAAACTGTTGATCTAAATGATTTTCAATACATTTCTAGACAATTATGGAAGTACTCTTTGTAATTATGGATATACACATGATGCAAACAATGTTTCTGTTTCATACATATTAAACCAGATCAAGGTAGATAAAAAGCTGATATACACTTTCAAGATTTTCACATAAAATGCAACAATGAGCAGACATTGTAAAAAGCAGAATATACAATATGCATTTATGAGACAGATTTACTATATGGACAGCCACTGCCTTTGATTTATTTGTGAACGCAGTTAACTCCACACATCAAGACATTACAATGTTGATAATAACACTTGTCAATGAGTTTGTTTACAAATGTACATACAATCCATCACATATTTCATACATCACAATAATAACAATGGTGACAGTAACTATGGTCTATTACTTTATTAATATATGCAATATCCACCATCTGTCTCATATGCCATGACAGCACAATGCTGCTGACAACATTTCAATATCCACCATCTGTCTCATATACCACGACAGCACAATGCTGCTGACAACATTTCAACATCCACCATACATGTCATATACCATGACAGCACAATGCGGCTGACAACATTTATCTATGAAAGCACATCTCTCTATCTCTGAACCTTAAGTGCCCAGGGCACATGGGGCTTCCACAAGGGTTTTCCACAAATGCCTGTCCTTTGCCTTTTTTTCCGCTCTTGCTGGGTGAGCCCTCTGTTGCTCAACATCCTCACTATTGTTCTACATGTCTCTTTTGGTCTACCCTTATTTCTGTTCCCCTGTGGTGTCCATCTTAATGTTATTTTTGTTAATGAGTTGTCAGTCATTCTGAGCACATGTCCCAACCAACCTCAATAATTGCTGTCAGTGGTTTCATCTGCATTTCTGCCAACAAGATGTTATTTCTTACAGTATTTGACTAAAATATTTTTCTAATTTTTCTTAAACATTTAGTCTGGAAAGAATTCAACTTGTTTTCTGTGGTTTTGGTGATTTTCCAGCATTCACTTCCATAGAGTAGTACACTTAGAACATTAGTCTTACGTATCCTGATTTTTGTCTTCATGTTTAGTTTTTTAGATTTCCATATAGTCTGCAGCATTGCAAAAGCCTGGTTTGCTCTAGTAAGTCTTTCTTTGATGTCATCTGTGCTGTCTCCACTTTCTACTACTCTACTGCCAAGATATACAAATTCGTTGACCTCCTCCTCTAACTTGCTATCTACTCTGAGTACATTTCTGTTGTTCACATTTTAAAAGCACATAATATCCATCTCATATATCCACTATACAATTACCTATACATATGTACATGTAATAAGGGATGCAATATTTTACTAACATTAAATATGCTTGTATGTTTGTGAATTTATACATACAATGTGTGCTTGTGAATTCTGATAAAACTGATGCTAAAGTCTGAATACTGCAAACCCAGGCTGCATGATGGTAAGAGCCTTGTTCCATGCCACTATGACATATATGAGTAATGGAATTAGTGCCCATATTTCCTTGCTTGAATTGTCAGCACCACAGAGGGTAATGTGATCAGTAACATACCTGGTTGTCTTTCCTCCCCAGTTCCAGGAGAAGCCAGATGCATATTATGACAACTGGCTGGAATTTAACTATTGACCACTGCCAAAAGAAGAGAGCACTCTAATCATTTCACTAGTCATGCACAGGGCATACATGAAGAACAGCTACTAGTGAGTGGATCCAGGTGTTTCAGGTGGACCTGTTATTGCAGCGTGTAGTGATATATGATATACCAAATGACACTTTGAGACAGGCAAGTCTATTACATGCAAATGCAATAAGCATATAGCTCAACATCAAGAAAAAGAAAGTTACAGCAGGTGGCACCTAGCAACAACCAATACCACTGCACTTCCATGAATAAACTTCATAACTCACTGCACATACAACAAAAATTCTTCACCTTTTCTATATTTTCTTAAATAAGACTAATATTTTATTAACATACTGGCCATCTTTTCTTGGACATTCCTCATTGCAAAACATCTGCTGCTCAAGAAGTGGCACTTTTTAAGTTCACCAAGAGGAGATGTACAAAACATGACAAAATATGTGTAACATGAGAGACCATGGTTAACTATGAAACAGACAAAGCTGTATGATGGCTTTTTTTTTTTAAGTCTCTGATTTTCCCTCATTTTGTAAAGCTACAGCATATACCTTCACCTCATTACATTAACAATTGACAATATGGCACAACATTGAATAAATACTTATTTGAATACAGCAAATCGACACTGATGATCAAAATCATAAATTAACGATATGCCATAGTGATTCAGTGATAAGCATTAAAATTGATGCATCAAAATAACTTGCTAATCATAGAAAGTCCCTCAGGTAATGTATGTTATTTATAAATAACATATATACCTCTTCATCATTTCACTTTACTGTTTACCATCATCACTAATTGGCAGCAATAAAAATGTACTTTGATGTGTCAAAACTAGCATTATTTGGTTCAAAGTGAAGCACCACATGCTTGTTTTGTTACTGCAAGTAAAGCAAGATCCTACCATACTTAACATCAAACATACAACATTTATTGTCCTTTCACTGTGGGAAATAAACAAGCAACAGATATTCTAATATTTGCTACACACATGTCATATTACACACAACAAAAAAATGTAATGACTATAAAGCTCCATCAATCATCAATATAAAATCAGAGATTTCTGTGGAGATGACAAAAACATATTTTTAAAAATTTAATGGTGTATGACAAAAGTGGCTAAAATAAACTATACAATTACAGAAGGTCAAATATTGTTGGTATGGAAACTATAAAAAACTGAAACAATATTTATGGTCAAACTGGGATAAAACTTAAGAAAAAACATAAAAAATTAAACTGATATTCATGAACAGAAAGACAGTATTGAAAGATAACTGAACAATATATTGGCAGGACAGAATAGAAATTAAACAAAGGATTGGAACAGAGCAATACTCATGACATGTCAGTCTTTTCAATTATTAAAAAAAAAAAAAAAATCACTGTTATGTTTTACTTGGAACTGAACCGATGTCCAATTTTTAAAAATGTAAAACTGTGAGCATCCAGCAAGAAAACAAACCTGTTTGATGTGGTCATTTTTAATTCTCTAAAAAGTCATTTCAATGGTTCATGGTAAGTCAAGAGTTTAGGGAAATTAAAAGAACAATCAATGAAATCAGAACATTAAAGAATAAATAGAAAAAAATAAAAAACAGACAAAGCTACAATAAAAGTAAAAATTATATAAAGCTTTGAAAATGCAGTTTCTTAAATGTGGGGAAAACTTATCAATACATGTGAGTCAATAATTGTAAAGTACAAGGATGAGTCAAAAAAGTAACCTTAATTTTGCTCTAAAAAATCTAAATCAAGTAGCAGACGGATATAGTTCATATCTCTCTAGATGTATGTATACAGGGATAAGCATTTTGGAAACATGATGTCTGCAGGCAAGATCAAAGATGACTTCTCCCTTGGAAGCATACATGAACAGCACACAGTTGTTTCCTTGAGAAACCTAAAGATATTCATCACAGAGGCAGTACAGGGAGAGAATGTGTCGCTTCAGCAAGTATATGCATGAGATAAGAGTGTCTAAAAGTGGAGTGTCAAATTTGGTGGATGCAACTCACTCAGGCTGGCCTCACACTATGAACAGGCTGATGCCTAATGTTGAAGTGGAAGAACTGGTATGGGAAAACTGGTGGGCAACAATCAATGAAATAACTGAAGATTACTCATGGCTTGGTGTACAACATTATTCATGAAATGCTGTAGTACCAAAAATTGTCCACCAGGTTGATATCAAACCAACTATCCCAATCTATAAGAACATCATTGGGATCTTCATGAAATTTTGGAGCTGAAAGAGCTTTCCATGACAAATAGTCACTGGTGATGAATGCTGGGTTCACTGCTCACAGCCAGAGACAAAGTGAGCCAGGAAGGAGTGGTGATATTTTTCCCTGCAAAAATCACAGAAATTCCATAAGCCAGAAAACTCATCTTCTGGGATTGTATAGGCCAAGCCCTTGAACATTACATGCCCAGAAAAACTTCTATCAACAGCAAAGCATATTGTGATCTGCTTGAGAACCACTTGAAACCTGCAATCTGTTTAGATCGTCTCAGGGTGCTAAGTTCTAGCACGCTATTACTGCACAATGCCTGGCCTCACAGAGCACATGCAACTGCTGAATAAATCACGAATCTGGATCTGGAGTGTTTTCCACATCTTGTATGTTTGTCAGACCTTGTACCATGTGATTACCATGTGTCTGGAGCTCTCAAGAAGGTGCTAGGTGGGAAGAAGCTCAGTACCGAAAAAGAGAGATTGAAGAGTCTGTGCATAGTTGGCTACAGAATCAGAGGATTTTTTTTCCTCTAAGAATCCAGGCATTAGTGAAGATGGAACAGACCTGCTTGGAACTGTGTTGAAAAGTGATAAAGAGTTTTCAGTCACATTTGCAGACTTCATTTGAAACTTAAAAAAAAAAAAAAAGGTTACTTCTGACTCACCCACATACATATATGTTTGGTGATAAATAAAAGTGCACTGAGATTCAACATATGCAATATGCTGCCTTCCGCTTCTGTGTGAAATCAAATATATAAAACCTATGGTGCATCTATCTTGATGAACACACAAAATGAATAAAATATTTTCAAAATGACAACACGACCACTAAGCTTTTCTCTTTGTTACTCTCTTTGGTTTTGTCAAGGACAGTTAGCAGCTAGCATATGCAAAGGCACTCAACAACAAAAACACAGTGCCTGGCACTGCATCCTATTAAGTATATACATCATACCAAGGATAAAGTGTTTTGGCAAAATTGTCTAACATACTAAACACTTGTTTCCCCTACAAAAAATGATGGGGGAATAAATGAAAGTATTATTCTGGCTTAAAACAGCATATTTAACATGACACCAAAAGGCAAATTTTTTTAGGCAAACCTCCAAAATACTCTGACAAAAATCACCTTCCAAAAAAAGAACAGTTTAATATCAAATGGACAATGATCATTCATGATTTCTCTCAGAATGTGATCTATTACTTCAGCTGAATGAGTTTACGTTTAAATCTTGTCAGCACTGGGTGCTGCCACTTCATGCTGATTGTCTGAATCACCAGATGGATTACAATATGAGCAATGAAAGCTCCTTCCTAGCAACCTGAAGATTGTGCACTGTCTCCACAATTTCAAGTTGGATTACTGACCCAGCTGTCCATCCACTGCTGCTTGCAGTTATTGTGTATGTGTTTAGCTGTTCTCATGTTGGTGGGGGTATGGGGGCCTGAAGTGTAAATACACTTCCAATTAGTAGTATGACACCATTTATGAGATTACACAGACATATGTTATTAAAACATAGTCTGTAATGATCTAGCTGAGTGTTTACTATTATTAGTAGGGTTTTACAATAAATCAATATTATGGCACAGTTAAGATAAATGAACTGTGAAATGCTTATTTTGCTTCCAATGTCATTATTAAATTTGTAGATATATATCACAAATGGAGAAGTGAAGATAATATCAGTAGTAAAAATGTCTGAACATAGTTTTTTTAAAATGTTTCATTATTTTGAATTCTACTGAAAAAGGCATTAAAAATGATCAAAAGAAATCACTGTTTAGACACCTAGCATTAAAATGAAAGATTTTAAAGTTCTAAAAATTAAGCTGATATGTAAACTGTAATCTTAATTATTAACATTATTAAAGAAATAAGCATCTTGTTTACAGCTTCACCTTCAGAAAGTATAACATTCTGAAACCTCTTGTTCGTTGTTAGTTCATTTAATTTTATGAAAAATATCTGTGGTCCATTACACCATCAACAGATTAGCATTAATCACCAGGACCATTTCTGAGAACTGTTAGGCTCTAGTTTTTTGGGTTTTTTTTTACGCCAGTATATATTTGATATATTTAATTAGACTCTTTTGAAAACAAATGCCTAAGGAAAATACTCAGCATCAAGTGGAACGAATTCAAGAAAAATGCAGAGATAAGACAGATGACTGAACAACAACCAGTCTCATGGGTGATCAGGAAAAGGAGATGGACATATGTTGGTCATGTGATGAAAAGAAACAGTCAAGGAATCCCAAAACAAGCTATAAAATGGAACCCAACAGGACAAAGAAAAAGAGGCAGACCGCGTGAAACTCTGAAAAGGACACTGTTAAGAGAGGCCAAATTAATAGACGTAAAATCCTTTGATGAGGTTGAAAGACTTGCCGAAGACAGGAAAAATTGGTGAACTGCCTTGCGAGCCCTATGTGACGTTTAATGGCACGGAAAGGATATAAGATATAAGAAGGATATAAGTATATATTTATTTATTATAGTGGCTTGGTTGGGCTTGTTTTTTATGACAAAAGTGTGTCAATATGTGGACTAATGGTTGTTACCTATAAATGCAGATCATCCATAACAAGTTTCTAAATATAGTCATTGTAATTATACAGAATGAAAAGGTTTGCTAATGACAATGGCCTTGAATAGATGAAAAGGGAAGTTTACACTGAGAGTGTCTAGAAAGAGCAATCTCCATCGCCACATTTTCTCCATTTGTTTCACCACTCATATTATTTTATTTAAAACTTATTTTAAGTGAAATGTCAGGCTCTAGGTCATGCTTTATGAAAACCCCTAACCAATATCACTATTCCTGGCACAGAACTTTAAGAGAAGAAAGAGAACAGAGAAACCACTTATACTTTTGATGTTAACATACCATCAATTTCAGTCTGTCAGAAAGTGTTTTTTTTTTTTTTCCTCACAAAAACTCAAGTGCAATCTCATATATATGGGATATTTTAACCTCACTGATCTTATCACACAAGTGATCAGGATAGAGCAGACTACCACTAACTTATGCCTTCGTGAGCACACAAATTAAGTACAAGGTTAACCTCCCTTTTATGGGGGGGTCAGCTATCTGACCCAGTGCTGGTACTGATCAAGATTTATCTGGTCCTTCATTTGATTTATCTGACTTCATAAAGCAGTCACTGATATCTCTAAATTCATCCAAAAACAAGATCTATCATATGACTTTCAGCTTAATGGTTTCACTTTTACACAATAAACAAAAATTTAAAAAAAAATAATAATATCAAGGCAATATCATAAGAGAACTTACAGGCAGGCGCAGTAGCTTAGGGAAAAAAAAAAGCATTTTTAGCAGGACGACACTGTATGTTGGAAACATCTTATTTTACAACATCATTTATTTTTATCATCAGACTCTGCATGCAGCGAATCATAGAAGCTCTGAAGCTGAATGAGAAATCCTGGATTGGGACATATTGCTGGTCGTTTAGAACGAAGAAAAGAGAATGCATCGTTAACGGTCATACCTTCCTTTTTTATCAAATATGCCATGACAACAGCAGCAGACCGTGACACCCCAGCATTGCAATGCACAAGTACACATCCACCAGTCTGAAGAGCTTCATCAATGAAGTCAATAGCACTGTCAAACCCACGCAATATTGGGAATTCTGGCAAATCCAGAAACTCCTGGGTTTGATACTTGAACAGGTCTGGAAACATATTTTCAATACCAGTAGCCACATTCAAAACGTGAGTGACACCATTCTGTCTAAGTGTGTCAAGGTCATGAGCTACATCCTGTGACCCTGTGAGAAGGAAATAGAAAAGTTTTTAATACCAACACCAAGGATTGATTATCTATGCAAAACCATCATCATTATAAAGTGTTGTACTTCATGGTGTTAACAATCATATTTATCCACTCTGGTTTTGATCCTCAGTGCCTTTTTTATAAGTTAAATTTATGATTTTCTATTGTATTAGATCATCCATTATCTTTTCTCTTTATCTTTCTCTACCTCTCTAATTTTGCTTCCAGGTGGTATAATTTAGAAATCCTCTTCTCATGACAATTACTGCTTTTCCTTCATGAATGAATGAATCCTTCATATTCATATGTGATTCCTGCAATGTGATATATGTCATTGTATGCAAAAGATGCAGAATAACTTACACTGGTGAAACTGGCCTCAGATTATGGGACCGCATGCAAAAATATCTGTACGATATCACCCAGCATGCTTTGAAACCAGTCCCGAATCATTCCAATGGCCACAACCACAGAGGCAAATCTGACTTTCTGGTAACAGCCATTAGTATCACGCAGATGACACAAGCTGCCTACTGCCTGAGAACCACTACATTCAGGAATATGGGATTCTGGAACCACATGGTTTGAACTCATTATTCAGCTACATCTAACATTCTCCTCTTCCACAGTCATAATGCCTCCCCACTAAGTTCCACTCCCTTCTCACTTGTTACACATAGCTCAGAACCTCTTCACAGCATCACATTACAACCCCTCTACCCTAACTATAATCACATATTTCACCTTCTCCCAGCTAGATTACCACTGTATCGCTCCCTCTCACCTCCATGGTTTCCCCACCCATCACCCTCAGTTACGACCCACCTATCACACATCCCAAGTCTCCATTTAAATACTCTCTACACTCCACAATGCGCATTTCTGACACACAGCGTCGGACAAGCCACAGCTTCTTACAAGTCACAGCTAAGTGCTCTATTCATTTTATTTGCTTTTTTTTTTTTTTTTAACATACCATTCATGTGAATTTATATTTTATCTCCTCTCTCTATTTCTTCATCCTGTATGTTTTTGTATGATTAAGGCTCATGCTGAAACATCACAACTGTGTACTCATTAAGTAATAAAGCTGTTCCTGCTTTTTTTCTTAGTTTATACATCATACCATTTAGATCTCAACGAACATTAATGCTTGTCTACCTATATCAAGCTGACACAGTTTTGAAGTTTTTAGTTTTCTTGTGCATACCAAAAAAAAAAGTGGAAAAAAAAAAAATCCATTCCCCCACATCCCAAAACCACCATCAAAACAAATTAGGAAAAGCAAAATGATCGCATTTTTCCTTGCTAAGTTACAACAATGGCAACAAGTAATCAGTTTGTCCACTCTAGTTCTAATGTCATCATCAAATAATTAAATGATATTGTGCTACCTGCTTGCTGGCGCACTATTTCTGGTTTCAGCATGCATCTGCTTTTCCAGCCTTTAGTTTTTAGAACTTTCCTGTAAGGCAGAAAGACTACCTAGCTCCATGATTGTTTAACTCTTACCGTGCTTTTCGACATTATAATGTCGCTTCCGGTCTACCCAATGCGTGCAAATGGTCATTATAGTGATCATTGGTTTGTTTCAATAAAACAACCGGTGTAACATTTAGATTGTACATATTTCGTCTGCGATTCCGGTGACACTTTTCAAAATTGCGAAAGAGTGCCTAGTTACAAGCAATTCCGACCGAAAAAAAGGAAGCTAAAGACCGAAATTTTTCCATTTTTGATGATGTAGATAGGGGTATGGACATGGCCTGTGACCACCCCACTGCTCTTGAATGTATCCCAAGTAGATCTAGACATATTTAAACGACTGGAGAAGTAGTTAGGAGTTATTCCAGACATTAATTTAGCGAGAATGCAACATAGAATCAGAATATGAGATCGACAAGTAGATCTAGACATCTCAGATGGTAAGTAGTGCATATCTAGACCTAACCGATGGTGAGCTGGGCATAATCAGTGTCTAAAAACATCACATTGCTTCTTTTTTCCTAAAAAAAACTCTGCATTTAAGAAATTTTCAATCATTTAGTTATACTTTGAAACAATGAGTATATGGAAGTACATGGAAATACAGTGTTTTCCATTCAATTTTATAACTATACCCCCTAACATATCAAGACCCGCGTTTTTTACTCTAGCACTCCAGAACACGTCCTCGTTTCTTCCTCCAGCACGGGAAGAGTTAACAGAAATGGTGCAAAGACATTTGATTTGGTAATCAGTGACACACAGCTGACATGCTGGCTCCAGGGTTGGCAAACCATAGTTGAATAAAACCCAATCCCACCTCTTCATTGGTATCCCTCATTGGTCTAGCTTGGATAATGGGGCAGGGATTGCCAGAGCCCCTAAGACAGTAGAGTCTGCTAAGAAGTACTGCACTCCCTGCTTTTTAGCTCCATTCAGAGACTGAAGAAACAGCCACTGTAGCCCACTCCCAATCTGACATGATGCTGTGCCACATCTCCACCTCATCAACTGCAAAGAACACCAGCTCACAGTCCAAAGGAGATATAAGACTGGATTTTCACAGTTATGTGCTGTAAGGAGACCTCCAAGATTCAACCCACCTCAAGAAGAGAGAAGATGATTCTGGCTCAGCATTTTGGCATGGCCAAAAATGAAGCACATCTATACAATATAAATCCACTATTGTTTCACACTGTGCTGCAGACAATCTCCACAGACTCCTGTTTATGATTTGCAACTTCCTTCCCTTACACCTTGAGACAAATGACTCAGCTAGCCCCCCCCCCCCACCTCCTCAGAAAACCTAATTAACAATTCTGCTCACCTGTTCTTATGCAATGTCAGGAGATTTGTCACTGTGACACAAGGACCACAATAACAACAACAAAAATGAAGATGAAAGGCTGCACCAAAAGTTGAATATGTTTGGGACAAGTATGTTTCTCCTCACAGATAATGGAAAAAAACTAGTTACTTTATAAAACATACCCATAATAATACCCGGCCTAACTTCAGCCACTTGCAAGTCTTCTGCAAGATCAATAACAAAGCCATGACAACTTGATTCAGAAGGCCTGCGATACAGATTGCCATCAGCATCTCTTCCTTCAATAATACGGCTCCCATCTGCATTGGTAACAGTTGTTTCAGTTTTCCGCAGAGCACTTTTGTCAAAGGATCTGACATCTGATAAATTTAAAGGTGGTGGCTTCACTCCATGTCCTGCCATCACAACAGTCTCTTGAAAAACAAACTTGTATTAAATCTGAAATTAATAAATAAATGCCATTTATTAAAAATCATAACAAAGTTTATATGAACAATTTTTGTGGAAACTGGAAACAAACATTAACTATTTATTTCCACAAACATTGGGAGAGTTGTTTCTTGTGGAAATGTACTCTCGAGCTTCAGAATAAACTTATGACACAAAAAAATATGACAGTTTGAACTGATGTAATAAAGATTTTCCTAATAATGAATCAAATATTGTGGCAAAATCATCATGCAAAAAGTCATTTGCTAGTTCTATGCATATATTCTATGAGTCATTGTTGACATTTTATTGGTATAACAGAGTCCCTAAAGTCCTACATTCACTACACTAATTTTGGCATTATGTCTTCCCTGACTGAAAATATAAAGTGTACTCTGATGTGCCTCATATTGCAGGTAAACATTCTCTGATTTCACAGTTTCCATAACAAAAACGTATTAGGTATTTATTTTCTAGTTAACTGACCAGAATAAGTCAATAATATATCTATAACCCACTCCTCTTGCACAAGAAGCCAGTTGGATATGGTAAAACTACCCTAACATCACACATATTTTTTTTTCAAAGCCAGCATGACTTCAGCACAGGTATTACAGTTGAGATTTTCAGATAAAGGTTTCTTTTTTTTTGCACAAATAAGTAGTTTCTGATATATTTGATTCAGGACAACAAAACTTTGCTTTCAAATTGCTGAATTCAATGAAACAAGGCATGTCAATGAAAATGAAGGACAATGTATAATTTGATCTGGCTGATTTAAAATGAGGTTCTTGTCTTATGTCCTGTGAAAATGGGTTCTTGGATCATTTTAGCAGTTGGGAAAGAAAGGTGGCCAGGGTACTGACCGCATCCAGCTCTCGTGTGTCGACGGATCAAGGCAAATTCGGCCGCTAACGTCATATCCCCTGCCTCAATGGCATGCTTTGCCTTTTAACTTCCTGGTCCGATACAGTCTCAAAATTAAAGTAGCACACACACGCACATAATTATTACTGCGTGCTGCAAGTAACGCCCACACAGCCTGTCTGTAACAATGTCACAGATAGATAATCTTCAATGTAAACAATCACTGCCTCTTACTCCTGCTAAAACTACAAAATATAATTGCACTAACGCAAAGTAAAATGTGAGAAAGAAATGGCCTCCTCTGAAATTTTTATTACAACTGACAAACCATACCTCGGCAACAACTGTTGGTGTAGTTTTGTTGTTTATCACTCTAAAAGAGGCAGACGACAGAAAGTTTATACGAACAATATTTGTGTGGAAATTGGAAACAAACAACTATTTATTTCCAGAAACATTGGGAGTGTTCTTTCCAGTGAAAATGCACTCCAGAGCTTCAGAATACACTTATGACGAAAAAAAAATATGACAGTTTGAATTGATGTAATAAAGATTTTCCTATTAATGAATCAGTAATAATGATAATACTCCTTACTTAGGACCAGTCGTATTAGGTGTCTGCGGCTTCATATACGATGGACAACATGTGTATAAATAGTGTGTGTGGCATCAATTAATACAACGACGTTCGTTGAAAGTGTTACGCACACTGCAATCGGTTTTAGGTTGCATGAAAATATCAATCGTTTCAGCAAGTTCACAAAATAGCATTTAAAGCGTAGCTAAATAATGCTATAAATTTTTTTGCATCATTAAAAAATATTAATGAGTTGAAGTCTTAAATTGTTAAATAATGATATGTCCTAAAATATTACATATACTGAATATAGTGTAGAAGCATGGGCCTTAAATAAGACAAATGAAAATTGAGACCTTTGAAATGTGGATATATAAAGAACAGGGCGTATCCTGAGATAAAACACACACACACAAATAAGAGCTAAGCCAGTTAGACGTGAAAGAGAAATATTGAAAAATCATTTTAAAAAAAAGACAATTATGATATTTTGAGCATATCAAGAGACACAATACTATACTGAAGACCCTTCATGCGGACAAGATCGAAGGGAAGAGAACAAGAGGACGACAGCGATAAAGATGGGTGGACAACATCATGTCTTCTGCTTCTTCTTCGTTCGCTTCTACCACCAAGACAGCCCCGTGATCCTACTGAATTTACTCCTGTGGTCCTCTATATGTCCCGTGGTCCCCCTGTGGTCCCTGAAATGACCATACGAGATCCACGAGAGGACCGCAAGAGGTTTAGAGATCGTCGAGCTTCAGCCTGTATTCTTGGTGGGTCTCAGAAGCGGGAATGCGTGACACCGTGGTTTTCGTTGCACCGGTTTAATCTAGAGTTGGACTTTCTCACCGGAAAACCTCGACGTGTTTTGGATATCAGTATATCCCCGCTGGGTGAGAGGTGGTTACCCATCCAGTCCAGAATTGGACTTTCTCACCGGAAAACCTTAGCGTGAATTAGGATATGCATACATCTCCACCGGGCGAGAGGTGGTTGCCTATCTAGACTGCACTGGTCCAGTGTCTCCGACTTCAGCATTTTGTGGTTGTTTCCGCTCCCTTTCCTAGTTGTGACCAGGACGGAGCTTTTGTCCAGGAGGATGAATCCTCGCCACAAGTAAGTTTCACCCCTGGGTTGAGCCGGTTTAGCCATATTATCCCAGTATGGGAGTGTTTAGGACGTGACCTACCTCTAGAGCGGAGGTACCGTGCCATCAAGTTTCACCCCCGGTTTAAGCCGGTTTAAGCATATTTCACCAATATGGGTGTATATTGGACGTGGCCGGCCTCTAGAGCAGAGGTGTCGTGGTAAGAGTAGCTCTCACCACGAGACTACTGGACATACCGATTAAACTTCACTTTATCCTTTCCATCACCTTTTCACATCGGCGCCGCGCGGCAACCCTAATTGCTTTTTCGCATTTTCTTCATTGGCCGGGAGGAGTTTCACTCCATTCGCGGCATCCGAAGAATCTCGCCAGAAGTGTTCACAACATCAAGTGATTGACAGGAGCCATCTTGACCGAGTTAACTACGATAACAAGAAAAGGAGCAAAGTGGAGATTCATTGCAGCCAACCTTCCGTGGGGGAGAGGCCATGAGGTGATGATGATGATGATGAAGTTATGTCCATATTGAAAGGTTCTAGTTATGATGAATTTTCATCACATATTAAAGTAGTTTGACTTGATTAATCAAGTTATTGTGTCTAACCAGCATCAGAAACTCATGGTTTCTAATAACTAAAATCTAAACAAACAACAAAAAAAAAGGAAAAGAACGATAATATCGTTAAAAACTATATCTTAACATCAATTTAGTAAAGACTGGAAACACTGAAATTTTAGCATTATAGTCGTAGCATATGTAATTTTGCAAACTTTTATGCAGCCATAGTAAACATTATGAGAAGAACAAGGAAAAAGATAAAAATGGAAATAGCAGATGAATATTTTTGATTTGTTGAAGGAAATGGAACACATAATGCCATTTATGCTTTACGAACACTAACAGAAAGAGCTTTAGAAGTACAGAAAGATCTCTACTTATGCGTCATTGATTACACCAAGGCATTTGACAAGGTGAAACATAATGAAATTATTAAAATGCTTGAAGACATCAATATAGACGGCAAAGACCTGAGGATTGTAAAACATCTATACTGGCAGCAAGAAGCAGCAGTTCGAGTTGAAAATAGAATTGGAAAATATCAACCTATAAAACAAGGGGTGCAACAAGGATGTGTACTATCCCCAGACCTTTTTTCTCTGTACAGCGAGAATATTCTAAGAGCAATCATCACAGAACCAGGCATAAAAATTGGAGGATACAATATTAACAACCTTCGGTAGGCTGACGACACAGTACTGATAGCTGAGAACCAACAAGACCTGCAAAATCTCTTGGATAAAGTTGCCAAAGAAAGTGAACAGAAAGGCCTTACTTTGAACATCAAAAAGACAGAGACTATGGTTATATCTAAGAAACAGAATCCACCAGCATGCAGTATTAAATTAAACGGAACTATTCTAAAGCAGGTGCAGAAATTCAAATACCTTGCAGCAGTAATAACTTCAGATGGAACATGCAGAACAGAAATTAGGAACAAAATAGGCCAAGCAAAGGCTGCATTTCAGAGAATGAGAAACATATTAGCTAACACATCTTTATCAATGAATGTTAGAAAACAAGTCCTAAAATGCTATATTGAACCTATCTTGTTATATGGAAGTGAATCATGGACAATAGGCAAGTCTGCACAAAAATCATTGGAAGCAGCAGAAATGTGGTTTATTAGAAGAATGTTGCGAATCCCCTGGACAGCAAAAATAACTAATGAAGAATGTGTGAGAAGAGCTGGAGAGACAAAAAAAAAAACCTTGTCAAAAAGATAAGAGAGAGACAATGTACTTTCATAGGACATGCAATGAGAAGAGGGGGCATTGAAAATATTATAACAACAGGAAAAATAGAAGGAAGAAGATCAAGAGGAAGACCAAGAGAAATGATACTGGACAGTCTGACGGGATGGTGTGAGAGGAGATCACCAACTGAACTGATGGCCTGCATGAAGGATCGGGTACTCTGGAGAAGCATAATAGCCAACGCTAGTCGGCACGGCACCTGATGATGATATATATATGTGTGTGTGTGTATATATATATATATATATACACACACACATATGACATACAGAAATAACCGATATTTGGTGAGGATATAAGACTTTGTCATGAAAATGAGGTAAATGCTTATAATCTTGATGAGAGTGTAGATGGGGAAAATGCATCACTCTATTGTTTCAAATATCTAACACAAAGATTTAGATGGGTTTTTTTTTTGGGGGGGGGGGAATCAAGATTGAGGTCAGTCTGACCGAAGACCGACCGTCTGTTCTTTTTGGGAGGTGGGTGGCCCCTGGCGAACAAAGGGATAAAAGATGCCTAATGTAAAAGTCTAATTTCTAGATTAGAAATTAGACTTTTACATTAGGCATCTTTTATCTATACTTTTACATTAGGCATCTTTTATCTATAAGAAATTAGACTCTTTTGAAAACAAATGCCTAAGGAAAATACTCGGCATCAAGTGGAATGAATTCAAGAACAATGCAGAGATAAGACAGATGACTGAACAACAACCAGTCTCACGGGTGATCAGGAAAAGGAGATGGACATATGTTGGTCACTTGATGAGAAGAAATGATCAGAGAATCCCAAAACAAGCTATCAAGTGGAACACAACAGGCCGAAGAAAAAGGGGCAGACCGCGTGAAACTCTGAAGAGGACATTATTAAGAGAGTCCAAGTTAACAGGCATAAAATCCTTTGTTGAGGTTGAAAGACTCGCCGAAGACAGGAAAAATTGGCGAACTACTTTGCGAGCCCTATGTGACGTCTAACGGCACGGGAAGGATATAAGATATAAGATGCCTAATGTAAAAGTATCGTAGGATGCCAGGGTCAGCACTGAGTACGTTAATTAATAGACTAGTTAAGAGAAATGATGACTGTTGTAAAACTGGTTCTAGAAATGAAAATAGACGTAGATGTATGGTTCAGTTTTACAAAGAGATAGAAAGAGTAGGGAAAGTAGGCAGAAACTAGATGCGCATATACAAATGAAGAGCGTTCAACAATATTTCGGCAAAAGCCCTTTTCAAGGACCACATACAGAAACAACATAACAGATAAAAACACGAAAAACAGATGAAAAATATACATATGTTTTTGAGTCTCCTTCTAGTTTGAAAGATGTATACAAAATATTTTTTCATCTATTTTTCGTGTGTTTATCTGTTGTGTTGTTTCTGTATGTGGTCCTTGAAAAAGGCTTTTGCCGAAATATTGGATTGTTGTATGTTCTTCATTTCTTATGTGCTCATCTTGCTTTCTGCAATTCTTGTTTCACCCCACATTCCTCACTCTTTCTATTTCTTTGTAAAACTGAACCATACACTTCCATCTACTTTAACAGTGTTGTTGGAATCATCATACTCCAGATAAATCCATAATGTGCTCAGAACAGCGTGTGCTCTGAATAAAGCCTCAGTAAATCCTTCGGATTACACGGTTCCATGTCGGCTGACTCTTATTATTACGTCATAGCATTAAGTTTGCAAATGCAGTACTTTTGCTCTTTCATCTTAGTATGTCCATTACATTTTAGGGTTTTTTTCCACAAGCGTAAAGGATTTGTCAAGATGAAAGGAAGAAACAGTTTCGCAGGCATGACTGAAGTTTTTTTTTTTTTTTACATCTTACTTCCTTCCCATGCCGTTAAACGTCATACATGGCTCGCATGGTAGTTTGCCAAGTTTTCCTGTTTGGCCGAAACTTTTCAACCTTATCAAGGGATGTTATGCCCATGAAAATGGCTTCTCAGTGTCTTCTTTAGAGGTTCGTGTGATTGATCTCTCTTTTTTCGACCTGTTATATTCCACTTGATAGGTTGTTTGGGGATTCTCTGATAGTTTCTTCTCATCACGTGACCGACATATGTCCATTTTTCTGATCACCCATGAGACAGGTTGTTGTTTACTCATATGTCTTATCTCTGCATTGTTCTTGAACTGTTCCACTTTATATAGTTTTATGTTTTTTTAAGACAACGAAAACAACAGGCCATGGACCCGGTGGTACTGCAAACCGGGTCTACCCGTTGTAACGGAATAACATTCTGTACAGATTGTTTTGTGTGTAACCTTGTGGTTACCACAACTCATCACTGTATGCCAAGCACGGAGAAAATATCTCGTGTTTCGAGAGAATTCTGAGTCACGTGGTTTAGGTTAGGCGGGAGGTGTGAATGAGTTGAGAGGGGAGTTTTTGGTCAGAATGTTGTAGCGAGAGGTTGTGTGTTTGATTCTAGGAGGGGATAGAGATTCTGTAGTTAAATTGTTGTAGTGATGGATTGCTTTTCTTAAGACAAATTGTTGTAGTAGTCATGTAGATTTGTGTGTCGATTTGTCCACGTTTTTTGGACAAAGGTTGAATGTCTGACCTAGTCCCATGGCGATGTTAGTCGCTCGGACTTATGTTTTTTTGGATGATCATTTGTAATTGTATCCATCAAGTTTTACACTCTACATCATTACAACACTCATCGTACAAATGGGATCTCATCATTAAACATATAAACTGTGTCTGATGAATCTTGTGATGTTTGGATTCATGTTAAGTGTTAGCTATGGTGTAGAGTTGTTGATTTACATGTAACTGGTCATGTCGTGTATGGATGAGTAGTGGAGTCAGTGTTACCTGGGTTGTCCTGTTACAGAGTGAATATCATTGTAACATATGTTGGGTGTCTCTGAGCCTAGTGTTCATGTTAGAGAAATTGTAATAATACATAGTACACGGAGGAAAGAAATCTTTTAAAAAAGTTACCGTGTTACATTTTAATAGTAGTACTGTGTTACGGCTTTAAGCAGTGCCGAGAGAGGAAAACTGCTTTACCGTAAAGAGATGTGGACCATACCCCCGGCATCGAATGTGCAGGGCAGTCCTCGGGCATCTAAAAAAAACTACGCTTTTGTCTTAACCAAAGGGCACGCTGATCAGAGTACCTGCCAAGAGGACACTTTGATCTCAGCCACTATGATCTATGATCTTAACAAAAAAAAGCCATCATCAACATCATCAGGTGCCGTGCCGACTGGCGTTGGCTATTATGCTTCTCCAGGTACACGATCCTTCATGCAGGCCATCAGTTCAGTTGGTGATCTCCTCTCACACCATCCCGTCAGACTGTCCAGTATCATTTCTCTTGGTCTTCCTCTTGATCTTCTTCCTTCTATTTTTCCTGTTGTTATAATATTTTCTTCTCATTGCATGTCCTATGAAAGTACATTGTCTCTCTCTTATCTTTTTGACAAGGTTTTTTTTTGTCTCTCCAGCTCTTCTCATACATTCTTCATTAGTTATTTTTGCTGTCCAGGGGATTCGCAACATTCTTCTAATAAACCACATTTCTGCTGCTTCCAATGATTTTTGTGCAGACTTGCCTATTGTCCATGATATAACAAGATAGGTTCAATATAGCATTTTAGGACTTGTTTTCTAACATTCATTGATAAAGATGTGTTAGCTAATATGGTCTTTGCTTGGCCTATTCTGTTCCTAATTTCTGTTCTGCATGTCCCATCTGAAGTTATTACTGCTCTAAGGTATTTGAATTTCTGCACCTGCTTTAGAATAGTTCCGTTTAATTTAATACTGCATGCTGGTGGATTCTGTTTCTTAGATATAACCATAGTCTCTGTCTTTTTGATGTTCAAAGTAAGGCCTTTCTGTTCACTTTCTTTGGTGACTTTATCCAAGAGATTTTGCAGGTCTTGTTGGTTCTCAGCTATCAGTACTGTGTCGTCAGCATACCGAAGGTTGTTAATATTGTATCCTCCAATTTTTATGCCTGGTTCTGTGATGATTGTTCTTAGAATATTCTCGCTGTACAGAGAAAAAAGGTCTGGGGATAGTACACATCCTTGTCGCACCCCTTGTTTTATAGGTTGATATTTTTCAATTCTATTTTCAACTCGAACTGCTGCTTCTTGCTGCCAGTATAGATGTTTTACAATCCTCAGGTCTTTGCCGTCTATATTGATGTCTTCAAGCATTTTAATAATTTCATTATGTTTCACTTTGTCAAATGCCTTGGTGTAATCAATGAAGCATAAGTAGATATCTTTCTGTACTTCTAAAGCTCTTTCTGTTAGTGTTCGTGAAGCATAAATGGCATTGTGTGTTCCCTTTCCTTCAACAAATCCAAACTGTTCATCTGCTATTTCCATTTTTATCTTTTTCCTTGTTCTTCTCATAATTATTCTCAGAAGTAGCTTCGTTATGTGACATGAGAGGTTGAAGTCCGGTGGTCGTCACATTCCTTTGCACCTGGTTTCTTTGGTAGTGCTATAAACGTGGATTTAATCAGGTCACTGGGAATATAACCACTGTTGTAAATGTCATTCATTAACTTGGTTATTATTTTTATTCCTGTCTCCTCTAGCGCCTCTATTTCTTCTATTGCTATATTATCAGGCCCAGTCGCTTTTCCTTTCTTCATGTGTTTGATAGCATCTATGATTTCATCTTCAAGTATTGGCGGTCCATCACAGTTTTCAGTATCTGGTGTTAATTCTGATCTTTCTCCTCTATATAGCTCACCGATATACACTGTCCACCTGTCCACAATGTCTTCTTTTCCCATTAACATTTTACCTTCTTTCGATTTCAGGCATCCTGTGGTATATTTTATTTTCCTGCCTGTGAGTTCATTAATTCGTTTGTGCATGTTTTTGCTGTCTTTATTATGAGAGTCCTCTATCTGTCTGCACTGTTCATTTAACCACACTTCTTTTGCTTCTCTGCATTTGCGTCTTATTTCTTTATTTATCTTGCTATATTTTTTCCTCGTTATTTTTACTCCTCCTCCTCTTGTCCATCAGTCCTAAGATGTCGTCTGTCATCCATTTATTTTTAGGGGCTTCTTTAAAAAAAAATTAAGACGACGAAAAAACAAGGCGTTACCCGATAGTACTGCAAACCGGGTCCACCAGTAATGAGACGTGGACCTTACACCCGCCCTCAAATGTGCAGGGCAGGCATTGGGCATCTTGTAGTTCAAAAACTACGCTTTTTCCTTAACAACATGTTGATCAGGGTACCTGCCAAGAGGACACTTTGACCTCAGCCACTTTGATCTTAGCCAAAAGGCCGAGAAGGCCACTTTATACCGAGTATTTTCCTTAGGCATTTGTTTTCAAAAGAGTCTATATTTCTTTAGTTGTTTTCCAGTTTTCGCATGCATAAAATGAGGATGGATATTTCATTTGAATTGAATAATCTTAACTTAGTTTTTGTGGTTATAACTTTTAGATGCCATATGTTCTCAAGATTCTTGAAGGTTAATGCTGCTTTTGCAATCCTAACTTTCTTTCTGGTGTCACCATCCTGGACAATGTAGCTGCGGAGATATGCAAATTGTTTTCTGCTTGAAAGTTATCTTTTTTAAAGTGTAGCTAAGAGGGGAGACAACTACCAGAGAAAGAATCTGCTGACTTACCACTTCCCGCGAAAATAGGTGGCGTCTAAACAGTCATAGAGCACTTAGATTTTGAAGAAACGTGATCCAGGGGACAAAATATCTATATATCTTGTGTAAAATATAGACATGTCTCTTGACGATCAAACTAAGCCACGAGTCAACGGTTCTCTTCTACAAAACTGTCTCGGCAGACAAGTGTGCCTACTTGGCTTAGCAAAAAACGTAAGCACCAAGGTTTTTGTCGCCATAAATTGAATGTAGTTGTCACTGTACTAGTTTCATTTGTGGAGCCATTTAGTGACTATGTGTAAATGATGAGTGCTTTAACTTCTTTTGCATATTGTATTTGTGTAAAAGGCAGTTAATCACGTAGCAGTGTGTATCATCATCATCGCCTTTCACTCCATTGAGAGCATAGGCCACGGATAAAGGCTCTTCTGTCATTCTTATTCTTGGATTTATTCTCTACTTCCTTGCATGTGCATCCCTTGTCTCAGAGCACTGTCATAATTTCTCTTACCAGGCAAGTCTAAGCCTTCCTCGTTTTCTGTTTCCTTGAGGATTCCATGTCAGTGCCTATCTTGCTAAGCTGGTGTTGGGTTTCTTCAGTGTGGGTAATCCAGCTCCATTTCCAAGACATGATTTGCAGGTTCATAGGTTCTTCTCCTACCCATTTCCAGACCTCCTCGTTCATGATCTTGTCCTACCATTTAATGTTTAATATCCTCCTCAAGCAGTAGTTCATGAATGTTTGTATTCTCTGCTGTATTGTCTTGGTCATAACCAGTGTTCCCTCTAAGGGTTTGCAGTCTGTGTGCAAAATATTCAGCTCATATGCAAAAAATATTGTGTGTGCAAATGTGCGTAGTAACGTGTGTGTATATGTCACACACACACTCTCTCTTTCTCTCTCCCTGACTCTAAAGGCCTGTACATTTAATAACAGGATAAACCTGCTGTACTTTTCAGTTACTGGTATGTAGTTAATTGCAATGGTGATTTCTTTGTTTACTAATTCAGTGATTCTGCTACAGTACTACCGAAACTACGAGATAAAAGACCAGTTGAAACAACCGATCCGAAAGTTATTTCTCAACAAGCAAGAAACAGTAAAGGAAAAACTTGTACCATCATTGTAGTTTTCCTGATCGTAATTATAGCATCTCATGTCACATAACGAAGCTACTTCTGAGAATAATTATGAGAAGAACAAGGAACAAGATAAAAATGGAAATAGCAGATGAACAGTTTGGATTTGTTGAAGGAAAGGGAACACACAATGCCATTTATGCTTTACGAACACTAACAGAAAGAGCTTTAGAAGTACAGAAAGATCTCTACTTATGCTTCATTGATTACACCAAGGCATTTGACAAAGTGAAACATAATGAAATTATTAAAATGCTTGAAGACATCAATATAGACGGCAAAGACCTGAGGATTGTAAAACATCTATACTGGCAGCAAGAAGCAGCAGTTCGAGTTGAAAATAGAATTGGAAAATATCAACCTATAAAACAAGGGGTGCGACAAGGATGTGTACTATCTCCAGACCTTTTTTATTTGTACAGCGAGAATATTCTAAGAACAATCATCACAGAACCAGGCATAAAAATTGGAGGATACAATATTAACAACCTTCGGTATGCTGACGACACAGTACTGATAGCTGAGAACCAACAAGACCTGCAAAATCTCTTGGATAAAGTCGCCAAAGAAAGTGAACAGAAAGGCCTTACTTTGAACATCAAAAAGACAGAGACTATGGTTATATCTAAGAAACAGAATCCACCAGCATGCAGTATTAAATTAAACGGAACTATTCTAAAGCAGGTGCAGAAATTCAAATACCTTGGAGCAGTAATAACTTCAGATGGGAAATGCAGAACAGAAATTAGGAACAGAATAGGCCAAGCAAATACTGCATTTCAGAGAATGAGAAACATATTAACCAACATATCCTTATCAATGAATGTTAGAAAACGAGTCCTAAAATGCTATATTGAACCTATCTTGTTATATGGAAGTGAATCATGGACAATAGGCAAGTCTGCACAAAAATCATTGGAAGCAGCAGAAATGTGGTTTATTAGAAGAATGTTGCGAATCCCTTGGACAGCAAAAATAACTAATGAAGAATGTAGGAGAAGAGCTGGAGAGACAAAAAACCTTGTCAAAAAGATAAGAGAGAGACAATGTACTTTCATAGGACATGCAATGAGAAGAGGGGGCATTGAAAATATTATAACAACAGGAAAAATAGAAGGAAGAAGATCAAGAGGAAGACCAAGAGAAATGATACTGGACAGTCTGACGGGATGGTGTGAGAGGAGATCACCAACTGAACTGATGGCCTGCATGAAGGATCATGTACTCTGGAGAAGCATAATAGCCAACGCCAGTCGGCACGGCACATGATGATGATGATGAATTATAGCATGGAGTAACATCTGGGAACTGGAAAATAAAAGCAGTATTTTCTTTTTTTGCGCAGCTCCAGAAATTTTGTGCACCGTTGGACTTTTTTTTCTGTGCATGGTCGCGCAGATGCACAGCTTAGAGGCAACATTGGTCATAACCTATGTCTCTGAACCATATAGCAGGACATTCTTTACGTTTGTATTGAAAAAGTTTGGTTCTTATTCTGATGTTCTTAGATCACATTTTGTTAAGTTTTGAACAGACCTCGTATACCTATCAGTGTCTTTTTTTTATAATGGGTGAACAAAAAGAACCAGTCTCATGGGTGATCAGGAAAAGGAGATGGACATATGTTGGTCACTTGATGAGAAGAAATGATCAGAGAATCCCAAAACAAGCTATCAAGTGGAACACAACAGGCCGAAGAAAAAGGGGCAGACCGCGTGAAACAGGAAAAATTGGCGAACTACTTTACAAGCCCTATGTGACGTTTAACGGCACGGGAAGGATATAAGATATATAAGATAAGAACAAAAAGAACAAAAAACAAATATATATTTTAGAAGATAGCATAACAGAATTGTGTTTGCTCTCTTTAGGTTGACAACAGTGGACGTTTTTTCACTTTGACTGCTAGTGATAACCAAGACGTCAGAGTTCAGATGCAGGAACCTGTAAGTGCCATTGTTTTTGTCTTGTCTCATCTCGTAAAGGGCAGAATGTCAGACGGGCCTGCGTGCCCAATTCTTAACCCTTTTGAAATAAAGATCAATCAATCAATCAATCCTTCCTCATATACCTTTTGGTGCCTCAGGCACAATTAGATGCCTTGATAGGGCTCGATGATTTGCTTCATATAATTGGATATTTAATGCTTCTGTAATTTCCTCTCTCCATTTCTTGCCAATGTGACCTCTTCCTCTGTTACCAACAAATCTTAGTGTGAGTGTTTTCTGTGATATATTGTTTGGTGGTAACCGTGTAACATGGCCAGATCATTTGACTTGCTTTTTTTTTAATATAGTGTAATACTGGTGTTACTCCAATCTTTGCCCTGATGGTGTCATTTCTTATTTGCTCTCTTCTTGTTACATTTAGTATTCTCCTTAAACATCTCTATTCTGTTGTGATGATTTTCCTTTTGTTCACTGTTAGTGTCCATGTTTGACATTGATGGCATAGAGTTTGTAGGATAATTGTGCTATAGTGCCCTTTGTGTTTCCTTTGTGATGCATTTGTTTTTCAGTAAAGGAGTCATTTGTCCAATGACCTGATTTGATATACTGCATCTGTTCTCAGTCTCAGTGTGTCATTTGTCCCTGAGGATAATATTATGCTACCTAGGCATTTGAAATGTTTCACTTGTTTCAAGGGCTGGTTGTCTTGGAAGATCTTTGTTTGGATTCTTCTCGCATTATGGTCATGACTTCTGTTTTTTTTTCAGCACTGATCTTCATGTTGTGGCTTCTACATGCCCTTACTATCTTATCTTATATCATATATCCTTCCTGTGCCGTTAAACATCACATAGGGCTCGCAAAGTAGTTCGCCAATTTTTCCTGTCTTCGGCGAGTCTTTCAACCTCATCAAAGGATTTTATGCCTGTTAATTTGGCCTCTCTTAATAATGTCCTCTTCAGAGTTTCACACGGTCTGCCTCTTTTTCTTCGGCCTATTGTATTCCACTTGATAGCTTGTTTTGGGATTCTCTGATCATTTCTTCTCATCAAGTGACCAACATATGTCCATCTCCTTTTCCTGATCACCCATGAGACTGGTTGTTGTTCAACAGTCATTTGTCTTATCTCTGCATTGTTCTTGAATTCGTTCCACTTGATGCTGAGTATTTTCCTTAGGCATTTGTTTTCAAAAGAGTCTAATTTCTTTTCTATTTCTTTAGTTGTTTTCCAGCTTTCGCATGCATAAATGAGGGTGGATATTACATTTGAATTGAATAGTCTTAACTTGGTTTTTGTGCTTATAACTTTTGAATTCCATATGTTCTCAAGATTCTTGAAGATTGATGCTGCTTTTGCAATTCTTATCCTGACTTCCTTTCTAGTGTCACCATCCTGGTCTATGTAGCTGCCAAGGTATGCAAATTGATTGACTTCGTCAATATCTGTCCCTTCTATGTGTATTTTTCCATTTTGATTGAGAGGAATTTTCATTATTTTTGTTTTGTCCTTGTTAATTTCAAGTCCTATTTTGCTAGCCAGTGAAGACAGGCTATCTGTTTTTTCTTTAATGGAATTCACATTATTACTGATAAGAGTTATGTCATCAGCAAAATCAAGGTCTTCTAGTTGGGTCCCATGTACCCAGTCAATACATGTGTTACCTGTGCAGCATTTTAAGGCATGCCCTTACTAAAAATGATAAAAAGCCATGTTCTACTGGTCTTTTTCTGATGTCGCTATAAGTACTTGATCATCAGCAGAAATTCGTTTATGGTCCTTCTATTGGGAATGTCTTTCTATGGTTGGGCTGTTGGGCAGCTTTGCGGTGGAGTTTTTACTTTGTATATTAGCGTCTTTGCAGATGTTGTCAATGAATGAATAGTAAGGGAGATAGTACACAGCCCTGCCTCATTTCATATTTTATGATGAGTGTCCTGCATGGTTCAGTCACTGGCCGCAGTTCTCTAGGATATTGCAGAACATTTTTCCGAAATGGCTTAGTAGTGAGATGCTTCTGTATTGTTTGCGGTCCCTTTTACTGCCTTTTTTTTTCTTCCATATTGGAATAGTTACTGCATTTCTCCAGTCCTGTGGTGTTTCTTTTTTTTACCCCATATTAAGTTATTGAGTCTGTGAAGAAAGGCTATTCCAACCTCTTTCACACATTAACTCATTGGGTATTCCATCACATCCTGGAGCTTTGTCCATTGGGGCCTTTCTGGTGCTTCTCTGATTTCAGCTTGTGGTATATCTGGTTCCAATTCTATGGGACCAGCTGTTTTGTTATCATAGGTTTGGCATGGCTCAGATGGTATATTGAGTAACTTGTCAAAGTATTGTCTCCATCTCTATACTACCCTCTCTAGTTTGCATATTGGATCACCATTAACATCGTTCACAATCTCTGTTGGGTCGAAGTGCTCTGCTCGGTTTCTCATTGCACTGATCTTTTTATAAAATATTTTCATAGCTTCTTTGCGATTGTTGTTTAATACTTCACTTTTTTTTCCTGCCATGATTTTACCTTTGCTTCTTTTAGAAGATGCTTAAAGCATCTGATATTCAGTGTAGTCTAGATCCTCTTTACCTCTCATCCATTCTTTATATTTATTTTTCTTTTCTTTTACATCCTCTTTCACCTTATATGTTCCACTATGCTGTTATTTTTATTTCTCTGCCTCCTTTTTTCATAGTACCACATTCTTCCTTTGCTGCTTGCAAAATGCTGGTTTTGTACAAGGCCTTTCCTCTTCAACTGATTTTGTTTCTGTTGGTACGTTTATGAACAGTTCTTCTATTTTCTTCTCATATTCTTCTTTCACATTCTCTCCCTTGGGCTTGCTTAGTTTTATTGTTTCATATTTCTTCTTGGGAGTTCTGTTGTGGCTTTTCCAGTATGTTCTAATGACCGCTACTACTGCTTTGTGGTCTGTGCTTGAACTCAGGTTGGGTTTTGCTCTTGCATCTGTGGCTTTTCCTTGTTGTTCCTTGCTAGTATGAGATCAGTTTGGCTTCTGCATATCAAATCATTCTATTTGTACCAAGTATATATTTGGGACTCTCTGTGTTTAAAGAATGTGCTTGTGATAAAAAGATCATTCTGGCTGCACAGTTCTAGGAGTCTGCAAACATTTTCATTTCAAATTCATTGCTGGTCACCAGTGGCACCCAGGTAGATTGCTACATGAGTTCTACTAGTTCCAAGTCTTGCATTGAAGTCCCACATGATTATACAAGTATAACATTTTCCTCTTTATTTATGTTGTTTAGTGTATCATGGAGGTTGTTAAAGAACTCTTCCTCCATGTCTGGTGCATTACAATGAGCGTATATTTGGACATAGGTGTGGTCTCCTCATTTTCTTTTATTCTAAATTGACTCTGTGATGTTATTACAGCTTTATATTGAGAAGTATTTGTTATTTGTCATTTTTGTGTTTCACATGGTACTAAAATTCTCTATAATGACTGTGTGTGATGTTATTGCCACTTAATTTTGAGAAATATTGCAGTATTTGTCATATTTTTATGTTTCACACTGTACAGAATTCTTTTGTTTGATATGGAGATGCATGATATTTGTTTCAGCTGGAGTATATATCTGGTGTATTCCCTTTCTGTAAGTCCTGAGATAACAAATTTTTGTAACACATTGAGAAATTCCATATTTAGTGATATTTCATGAACTACTGAGATAGTTGTTATCAAAGTTGATGAATGAAATCTGATCAGCATCTAATTCACATCTTTATGGTGCTGTTGGTAACAGGCAGTTGTGATAATACTGTAGGATAGGGAGTGATGTGTTTCCCATGGGACAGTCTACCAAAAAAGAAAGCCTACTTTTGAAGTCATTTTGGCTCAATGCACATATCAGAAAGGCCCCCATACTTCTGAACACATACTATAGATTTCACAAAATACAGAGATGTTAGAGTCCAGGTATTACCTTGAGAGAGAATTATGGAGAAGAAACTCTGGGATTCCTATAACTTCCTGCTGACAGCAGGATCCATGGAGGCAACCCAGCCTCCTGTTTAGAAAGCTGGATATATGAAACTGAACACTGAAGAAGAAGATGAAGTAGTCATTTAAGAAGTAAGTAAGATCACCTTGAATCACTTGAAACTGATATAATGCTTGTATTACAAGATCACCACACCATCAGATGCTAAGAGCATCAGGTTTGCAGTTATGTTAATAGGTATTAAGGCATCAGCCGAGTATTGTTCTTTAAGATTATAAGAGCAGTCTTTCTAGCTGAGCCTTGGATAGGACAGAGGAGAATTTTATTTGATGGACATTTATTTCTGCAGCTCAGTCAGAGGGTCTCAGGGCTGGTGGAGGTACATGGGACGGTCCTGGCTAAGAATTCTGTGAGGTGTGAGAATCTTGTTGTTTTCTCGGAGGAAGCATCTGAGAAGTTTGGTGGGTTTCTGTGCGTTTTTTTTTTTTTTAACTCTGCAGTCTCTCGTTAATGTGCAAGTATCTAGCCAGTTTTAATTACTGATGTTGGTGGTTGATGTCCTTGTGGGTACAAGCTAAGTGCATTTTGCAGCTGATGCCATGATGAAAACTTGGGTGTCTTTTATAGTTGTTTAGTTTTGGAATATAAGTACGAGGGTTGTACAGAAAGTCGTGAGCAACATTTTTTTAAAAATCAGAATTTATAGATGGAGAAAATATAAATGTATCACCTTAATCTGCATCCTTTGCATTTCATGTAGAGGTCACATGATGTCATTATCATGTGTCCTGTGACTATGTGGAGCATAAACAAAATGGCGGGTGGTGAAGTTTCATTTCATCAATGTGCAGTTATTGAGTTCCTCGTTAAAGAGGAAATCCCCTGCTGCTGAAATTCACCAAAGACTTCAGCTTGCTTATGGAGATGTGTGTATGGGTGCTAGCAGTGTTAGGAGGTGGGTGAAACATTTCAAAGATGGAAACACGAGCATCCAAGATACGCCTCGCAGCGGTCACCCTCGAACTACCACCACTGAACGCAACATGGAAAAGGTTGACGACATCATTAAAGAAGACAGACATGTCACAATTTTCACTGTAAATCTTGGAATAGGACACAGTGCGGTATGGGAAATGATTGAAACCCTAGGCTATAGAAAAGTTTGTGCCAGCTGGGTACCACAGGAGAGAATGCCCAGAAAGCAGTGTGTCTGTGGCATCTGTCAGCTGGAATGGAATTCTACCGGGAAGCTATTTTCAAACTTGCAGAGTGATGTTAAAAATGTGAGCAGAGAAATTGAGATTATGCTGAAAAGTGAAGAAAAGGATGCAGTTAAGGTGATACAATTATATTTTCTCTAAATTCTGACTTTCAAAAAATTTTTTTGCTCACAACTTTCAGTATGACCCTCATAGTTATGTGTTTGTATTTGTGGTGATTTACTGAGATGAACAAGATTTAAAAAAAGAAAAATAAGGAACAGCATAAGAATAATTAATTATTGGGGTGTCTATGCAACAGCTTTATTTGTATTTCATTTAATCTTGTGCATGTATCAATTGTTGATTGATCTACTTGCTGTTCTGTTTATACCATAAATGTTTATCTGACAACAGAGTCCTGTTAAAAAGGTATGTCCAAATAAGATGAAAGCTGCCAGTTTGTCAGCACATAATCGTGGACAATTATTACTAACTCCTGTCCATGTATTTTAGTAGAGTGAATACCTTTAGAAGCCAAAGTGAAGGACAAGGCCAAAAGTTCATCAATTGTGAGGAAAGACTATGGGGCTTGCCCACCTATTACATTTGACAGAAGGATTTCTTGAGCAAGATTTTATGGCATAGTTTAATACTGAATAAATAGAATATTGAAAATAGAATGTTGTTTGTGCCCATGCAGTGAGTTATTTTTTACTATTTTGTCTTTGTTATTTTTCTTCATTTATTTATTCCTGATAATCTAGACTAGCAGTTTTCAGCCAGTGGGGAATTCCAACCTGGGGGGAGATTAAGACCATGGACTGGCAGTCCCAGTCTTTTGGAATATTATATGCATAATATCTGAAATGCATGTATTAGATATTCTCTTGAGGGCTTGAAAACATAACAGCAGGAAAGATAAATGGGAAGAGAGGCAAAGAGAAAAGAAAATAATTCTAACACAGTGGCACAATAAAAAGTCACCAACTAAGCTGATGGAAAATACCAAGGACTGAGATCTATGGAGAAATGTGACTGGCCAACATGGCTTCTGATAATGAGTCGGTTAAGAAGCAGGGGAAGACATTTTGACATTTGGTAAATAGGTGCATGGGGCAGAAAAGGTTGAGGACCCTTGTTTTAGACATTTTAAACATGTATTATATACAGCTGACATACACTCATTCATCATAATTTTTGTCATTTTCTTCTTTAGATTTCGTTCTTTACCAGAAGGCTTTGGAATTTACACACAAATGTTCGAATTTCTACATACAGGGTGGCAATGCAGAGGATTGAGTTGTTAAAGATTTTGCACAAAGACATTATCATTTCTTGTAGAAAAAAAATTTTGTTTGTCTCGAAAACTTGAAACACCAATGCTTCAGTTGTGTGCTTCAGTATGTTTTTATTGCATGATAACAAACTGGAACTTTCAATCTGAATCTTTGTTTGGGTTTGCTGCCAGGTATTATGTGGATGTGTGCATTATGTGGAAGAGAGATGTGTATATTTAATTTACATAAAGGTAACCCTGTCATACCTTAGAGGCACATAGAGATATGGTGTTAGTGCCCATATTTTCACTAGAGGGTGATATGGTCGGTATCATGCCTGGCTGCCTTTCCTTCCCCAGCTGCAGAAATTGGGTACCCATTTCTACATCTGGGTGGCTGGGGTGCCTCTGGCCAGATTCAACACCCTCCCCCCCCCCCCCACACACACACATACACACCCACACATACACGGACCTTCGCCATGAGAGACCATTGCACTAACCACTTCGCCATTCAGATGACCATTTAATTTAGGAGAGGAGCAATAATACGAAACAATCTTCCACTTCCCCCCCCCCCCAAAGACACACACACATGTGCAAGAAAGACATACCAGAGGCTGCAGTCCAGCATAGAAATAATGGAGAAATGACAAACCAGGTTGGACTTCGATAAAGTTAGGCACAAGTACATGATGAAAACATGAGGATCATTTCATACAGAAATTACCTGCATAAAATATCATGCATGCTGCTTTCATTTTTTTGGATTTGTTTTGGTTACAAGTCTCTGTGCAGCTGTGGGAAAATAACTGTATGTAAATTACAAAATCTTAGGCTCTCTCCATCTTGATCATGCTTGCAGTGATCTTATTTCAATCTTATAAATATGTGTTAATATAAATAGCAGCTTGTTTGCCCAAACTTATGATCTCTGGGTTTGGTTCTGTGAATGTATTTTATATCTGAGCCCTGTAGTTTCTTGGGGGTAATTCCTTAAGAGCAGTTGCCTGGTTTTGGGTTGGTCGTGCAGATGGAAAGTGGCAGTGTTTATAAAACTCTCACCTGTAATGTGAATTATTTTTTGTCCAAATGAGCTGATGAGTTTCATAGAGAAAGTTGTTTGTCTTGTCTTCTTTCTCCCGGGTACTGCAAGCAGGTGTTCTTTGCGGCCTATGCTGTGGCGGTAGAGAAAGCTGTATACATTTGTTGGTATTAAATTTAATTTAATTTGGTTTTTTTTTATTTTTCTTTTTGGCTGCAATTTTTAAAAAAAAAATTTTATATGGCTGCTAAAAGAGATTTTTGTTCTTGTTTTGGCTATCAGTTTTGGCAGCGTGAAGAATTGGTGGGGGATGAATAGTTCACAGCAAGAGTTAAGAAATAAATTAATGTAATCTTGTGTTTTTTTGGACGTACATTCTGTAATAAAAGTACCACCTGTAAATTAAGTTCAGTGTTCTTCTTCTGCATCCCTTATGCCTAAGAGTGCCCTTTCTATAATAATCTTGTGTTCCACAGGAGCTTCCCCTGAGAACAACTATTATTAAGAGCTCTATAACATGGCACAGACTATTTATGAAATACAATTCAAGTGTCATGCCGTGTGGCGTAGGCGATCATTTCTCTCCACAATTCCATGTCTTTAGACTTGATTATGAGATCCGCCGGTGACTTTCTTCCTAACCACACTGACAGCCTATCCAGTAACTGCTCTCTCTGTGTCTTCCTCTGTCTCTTCTTCCCTCAGTTTTTCCAGTTACCACAGTGTGTTCCAGTTTTCCTCTTCTCAGGAAATGCCCTATAAATCTCGATTGTCTGCCTCTGATCTTTGCTATAATTTGCTTTTTAACTCCAGCCTCTCTTAAGACTTCTTCATTGGTTTTCTTGGCTGTCCATGGTACCTTCAACATCCTTCTTATAAGCCACATCTCCATGACCTCCATTTCTTGCTGTACTCTCTTATTCATAGAACATGCTTCACATCCATATAACAAAATTGGCTCGCTATAACGTTTAAGTACTCGGAATCTTGTTTCCATTGATATGGATCTGTTGCACAAGATGTGTCTCATTGTCTGGAATGCTGACTTGGCCTGAGCATGTCTGCTTTTTATTTCGTTGTGACATTTCCCATCAGTTGTTATAATCATTCCCAAGTACTTGAATCTATCAATTTGTTTCAGATTTGTGCCATCATTGGTAATGCTACATTTTGGTGGTATTCTTTTCTTTGAGATGACCATCACTTCAGTCTTCTTTTTGTTCAGGCTGAGACCTTTATTTTTACTTTCACGAACCATGACATCCAGAAGAGCTTGTAGCTCCCCTTCATTTTTAGCAGTCAGGACTGTGTCGTCTGCATATCTTAAGTTGTTAAGGTTGTACCCGCCAACTGATATTCCTGGCGTGTTTCTGTATATTTCTAATTATGTTTTCGCTGTACAAGGAGAAGAGGTTAGGAGATAAAACACATCCTTCTCTCACTCCCAATTTTATGTCTTGGAATTCTCCTATTTGGTTTTCAACCCTCATTGCTGCTGATTGCTGCCAATATATGTTTTTTTTTAATAAGTTTCAGATCTTTCCCATCTATGTTGATGTCTTCCAGCATTCTTATAATTTCTGTGTGTCTCACTTTATCAAATGCTTTACAGTAGTCTAAGAAGTATAAGTATAGGTCCATCTTTACTGATAGTGATCTCTCCATCAGTGTTCTTATTATATATATGGCGTTACTTCTACCTTTTCCTTCGACGAAGCCGCACTGTTCTTCAGCGATTTCTGGTTTTATTTTACTCCTGACTCTTCTCATAACAATGTGAAGTAGGATTTTGGTAACATGGCTCATAAGACTAATGGTTCAATGGTCTTCACATTCACCTGCACCTTGTTTCTTTGGTTTTTATGAAAGGGAATATAAATCTGATACCCCCCCCCCCCCCAAAACAAACAAAAAAAAAACAAACTCTGGTCTGTTGTAGCAGTCAGCATTGATAGCTCAAGTTTTTGAGGATCATGTCACACTCATGTACACACACACTCCATACAAGATAGAATTATTGAGAAATATACTTTCTTTAGAAGAGAAGAACATAGAACTGAGAAGGTAAAATTCCTGTTTGCACGCCATTAAGACATGTTGGGACATGACAGCTATGGATTTCTACAGCAATGGCAATAAAAATAGAATTGACAGTCTATTAGTTGCAGAGAGCGGAAAATCAAATTCCTCATTTCAAAATTGGTGCTCTATGTTTCTCCACATCATCCAGTCAGTCAACGTTGCACACAGAGCCCAATCCTATATCCCCACTGAAAATGTATTCTGGGTATGGAAAACTCCCAACATGAGAAAGTCGGAAACAAAATCGTACGAGCCTGGACGTTGCTTCATAGAAGCTCAGCCCTGGGTATCACGCCCACAGATACCCTGAGTACAAATAAGAGAGGCCCACTGAACATTCTCCAAGTCATAATCTTGAAAGGGTTGCTGGTTATTGTGACCTTCCAGTGTAAGCATTACTGAGTCATAAACAGACTGAATTTCACTCTTAAACTGATTTTAATTAATGTGACCTTCCAGTGTAAGCATTACTGAGAGTCATAAACAGACTGAATTTCACTTCTAAACTGTGATTTTAATTAATGTAAACTTGATTTTAAGAAGAAATAGGGCACAGAATTCCATAAACTATGCCTAGTGGTACAGCACTATTTAACCTATGCATTGAAAGAGCCACTTCATGACCGCAAGGAAGTCATATGAAGGACACATGCAGTGTCTCAGCTGAAGATATCATCAAGATTTTTAGACAGATGTGCTCTCGTTGCTTAGCCAAACCCTGAATAGGAATCGTGGAAAAGTTTTAGACATAACCCAGTCTTTTGACAAGTTGTTTGATAAGATGGCACTTCAAACCATGGTTGAGAAGATCGATGAGGGAGACACCTAAATTACAGATGAAAAAATGCATTAATTTCTGAAGTAAGTGAAATTTCTGATAAAAGAAGAAAAGTAAAGCTCGAGTAGATGTTATGTGTCACAGAAAGTTTTGTACCTTGTGAGGCTGAGTTAGTGAGTGTTAAAAATACTAAGTGTATCATGAAAAGACAACACCATCAAGACAAGTAACTCTAGTATTAAGTTACATCCAGAAATAACAAGTTGAGTAGTTTGGTCATGTTACACAACTACCACCGTCCTACGACAGAAAACAAAAAGAATGGTAGGAACAAAGAGTTAACAGAAACCTTAAATGTAAAAGTTTTTAAAAAGTAATGAAGTAAAAAAAAAAAAGGAATGAATGAAGTCAAAGCTCATTCTCAATAACACAAGTCGACATTCTATCACATTTATGGTGTATTTCAAATTCATTCAGTGAATAATATGAACAGTTTCAGTCTAAAGTTGGCTACTGTCTTGTCCCCTTTTCAAGTTTTTCTGTCTTCATGTAACTATCGTAATTCTCCAATACATTTTTGCCAGAGTGATTCCGAGAGTGCACGAGCGTAGTATCATATTCCATTTTACGATGTACGGTCAATAAATATTCGAATTGAAGACGTTTTTAAAAAAAGGGGTACCTTAGACGTTAGTGGCCATCATCACATCCATAGTAGTCCCAATTCTGGGTCCTAGCAACGATCCCAGTGGTGCTGCCACTTTCTGAAGTAGTCCTGGAAGTCATTTTCTCCCACCGTGTTTAGCCTGAGATTCTGCTTGAATTTTCTACAGTCTAAAGTCTTTTAGCTTCTTTTTCAGTTTTGGAAACAAGAAAAAGTTGCAGAGTGCAAGGTCTGGTGAATAGGGAGGATGGGGCACTAGAGTCATGTTGTTACTGGCCAAAAACTGACAAGTCTGGAGGGCAACATGTGCTGGTGCATTGTTATGGTGGAGAAGCCATGTCTTGTTCCGTCACTTTCTTCTCACATTCACCTGTAGATGTAGGATGCTGAATAACTGTTTTACTAGGAGGAAAAAAAAAACAAAAAAAAAAAACACCAAATCAATACAGACTTCACAATGCTCTTTACTTGTCTTGCTTTCTTCGGTTGAGGTGATGCAGACTTTTCCATAGGCTTGACTATCGTTTAATCTCTGTGTTGTAGGCGTTGACCCAAGTTTTGTCACCCGTAATGAGATTTGCAAGAAAGCTGGGGGTCACTGGCAGCGTGCATACTGAGGTCAGATCAAACATCAAGTTGTTGTTGTTGCTTTTGGTCAGCGTTCAGAAGCCTGGGCATCAACTTTGATGTGACGTGCCGCATCATCAAATGCTCCGTTACAATTTTGCGACAGCTTCAATAAGTGGTTCACACTAGCGCACTGAATTCCATCATTGGTTCTAATGATGGTCTTTGCAAATAATGTGACGCACTCTCTCAATCATATCTGGTGTTGAACTGGACACTGCTCGACCCGGGCACTCGTCATCATCTACCGATGTTCTACCTCCCTTAAACCGGGAAAACCACCCAAATATCTTCTGACGACTCATAGTATGTTCCCCAAAAACATCTTCAACATTTTATAGCATTCTGTAGCCGTTTTTCCTAACTTAAAACAGAATTTGATGCTGCTCATGGATATCTGCCATGTCGAAAATAGCGCAGAGAGCACTTAACACGTGTCCTAAAAGAACTTGTGTTACGCCACTTTGGTTGCAAATGGTCAGTCATATATTGGGGTGGGGGGGGGGGGGGGGTCATGATCCTAGCAGCCGGTGTCATAACTACTCTTCGTTCGAGCGTGGAAAATTCAGTTCCACCTCATATGTGAACTGTTTCTATATCACTCGTTTAGTTGTTGGCAGCAAATAATGACTTGTATGCCAGCTTATGAATCATCAACTTTATTTATTCCTCTGTCCGGCTAGTGCCCGAGGATTTATTAACGGTATTCATTCCATCACTTTCATGTAAATGTATATAAATCTAAACAGTAGCGCAATGGACTGAGCTATGAGAGGCAATATTAGGTTTACAATTTATCCAAGAGAGGTTTATACTATAATCATCATCAGGTGCTGTATCAGCTGGCTTTGGCTGTTATGCTTCTCCATTGTATTCAATCGTTCACGCAGGCCATCAATTCAGCTGTTGATCTTGTCTCATAACATCTTGTCAAATTATCCAGTATCATTTCTCTCGGCCTTCCTTTGACTCGTCTTTCCTATATTTTTCATGTTAAAATATTTTCAGTGCCCCCTCTTCTTACTGTGTGGCCTATGGAACTATGTTGGTCTCTCTCGTATAAATATATATTTTTTTAACGAGATTTGTGTGTTTCTCCCATTCTTCTCATACAGTCTGTATTAGTAATCTTTGCTGTCCAGCAACATTCTTCTAATAGACCACATTTCTACTGCTTCCAATAAATTTTGTGCAGATTTATCGCCCATGATTCACTCCTATATAATAATAAGACAGGCTCAGTGTAGCATTTTATGACCTTTTTTCTAACATTCATATAAGGATATGTTGCATGAAAAGCTTCTCATTCTCTGAAATTCAGTCTTTGTTTGGCCTACTTTTGCAACCATTTATACCAACACTTGTTCAAACTCGCGTAGTGTCATTTACGTTACGATCTTTCTTCTTTGGCCCACAGCTGTAAAATGATCACATCGAATAACTGGTTACGGCTCAACAAAATATACACTAGGCTGACCTGAGTTCTAAATGTGGCACATGGTGGTTTCTTTAAATGAAAGTCCGCAATCAATTAGATGCCTTCTTTATGTAAAGCGAAGAAAGAAAGTAACACAGTTGACAGTTGTAACAATGGATGAAAAAATATGAGAAAAAAAAAGTATTGGATAGAAAGAGCAAGCAACAAGACAAAAAATTTGCAAAGAAAAACTTTTTTTTAATACAAAAAATAAGCATAGTACAAGATATATATATATATATGTGTGTGTGTGTGTGTGTGTATATAACGTGTGTGATATATAAACGTGTGTGTGTATGTTAGAGCATCACGCTGGAACGTCTGGAGCAGTTTCAACCAAATTTGGCACACTTATGACTTACAGTCTGGAAACTGCACCCTGTGGGTTAGATCATCCCTGTGACCCCTAGGGGGTCTGGGTGGTGGGGGTGGGATCGAAACTGAACGATGCAAACAATACCCCACTGAACGAAAGGAAGTAACTCTCGTGATATTTATGCCTGCTGGGGATTGTCGACCGTAATGAACAAATGTCAGCGCACACAAATCGATGACATTATATCTGCTGAGGTGCTGAACTGTTGGCACTTATAACGACAAACATGATACACGGAGCAGATTTTTGATTCACGAAAGACACCCTACTGCTGTTCACCTCAGTGACCATTTACAAAATGGTCAGAATGCTTATTTCATAACAGAGAGCGCCCATACAGTGGTTGATCCAAATGGGGGCGGGGGGGGGGCGAGGGGTGGGGGTGGTATCTTCTAGAAGGCTGTGGATATGACTGCGGTCTTGGACTCGTGATGTTCGAGAAACTTCCAGCACTAACCCAAGTCTTAGATGGTCATAAGCTATTTCGGCAAGTCTTCCAGTTTATCATCTTTCAGGGAATGTGACAATGTCATTTCGCTCTTTTAGTTGATAGTCTCTTTTTGTTTTAATTATATTTGTAAAAATAAATTTTAACTTTGTTTTTTTCCCTTATGTTTATATTAGATTTTTATTGTATTCTATAGTAGCTTTCAGTGCTCTGTGACAGTGTGCCGTTTTCTCATATTTTTTTCGAATTAAGGAGAGAGATAGAGACGAGGAGAGAGGGAGGGACAGAGAGGGAGAGAGATAGATTTGAGATTGCCATATTTCTCCCACATTCAACTTTATGTTGCTTGCTCAAGGGAGAGAGATAGAGACAGAAGGAGAGAGGTAGATTGAGATCGTCATGTTTCTCCATGGACAACTTTATGTTGCTTGCTCAAGGAAGAGAGACAGGGACAGAGGGAGAGAGGTAGATTTGAGATCACCATGTTTCTCCACAGACAACTTTATGTTGCTTGCTCAAAGGTGGGTTCACCCAAGAATTTATTTCTTCTTGCTCCTGGAGGTGAAACTAAAAATGTTGTTTATAATCAAACCGTCTAGAAGGTTGTGGAAATGAATAGAATATTGTAGAACCTTCTGCAAGGTCCAACATAAAGCATAACTGGATTTTAAAAATGGAAAATAAATAAGTGCTATACTTGTTTTTGGTAAAAAAAAAAAAGTGAAATTAAACTCAGAAAAGTTGGCATTTTTATTATTACTGACAATCATATATAGGTTTTGAAAATTACGCCGGTTAGATGGCCGCCATTACATTTGATACATTCATTCAGACGTCTGGAAAAATTCCTGCGTTTAACATGTTCAAAGAGATATTTTGAATGCTGTGTCAGATTCGATCCTTTAGGTCTGCAATTGACTGTGGTCGACCAGCATACATCGTGTTCTTGAGATACCCACACAAAAAGAAGCCTGCAACTGATAAATCCGGTGATCTTGCCGGCCAGTGAATATCCCCAAATCTGGAAATAAGAATTGGGAAATGCTTGTTGCAGCATGGCTATGGACTGACGGGCTGTGTGGACAGTTGCTCCATCTTATTGAAACCAAATTAGTCTCTTATTTCTATTGGCCAAGTCTGAAATGAGGTATTCAGTTAGCATCTACACATAAAGATCACTTTTAACAGTAAGAGGATGCCAGATGCTAAAGCGTTTCTAACAGTTGATCGCCGATGCCAACTCAGGAATGCGTTGCGGACTTATTGAATTCATTCAGGTTCTGTTTAGTTTTTGGGTAACCAGTAGACTTGTTATTAAGGCAATTAGCGGTTTCCATAAATTTTTTGACCCACCTCAAAATTGTTTTGTCCCCCGATCGGGAACATTATCATGGGGATGCAACTCAAAATGGCGACGAAATTTTCGTTGTACAGTAATAGACGACTCTCCACTTTTAAAATACGTTTCAAAGGTGAATGCACGATGTTGTGTTTGCCATCCATTGTTAAAAATGACCGTTTGTCTGCTTCATCTCTGACGTCATGTTTTTTTCACACGTGTTCAGTTTCTGCGCACTACGTCAGTTAAATCCAGCTATGCTTTATGCCGGCCACTGTAGAAGACCGTAGAACTGAATAGACCTCAGTCGAACCTTGTAGAAGACTGTGTTGAAGCAGAAATCAACAGTGTGAATTACTATTGGAGGAGAAAGAACCCGAACCGACAATAGAAGAAGTTTTATGGCCAATAAAGAATCTGAAAAATGGTAAATCACCAGGATGTGATGAGATAACAGCTGAATTTATTAAAGCAGGAGGAAAGGAGTGTGCAACAATCTATCATGCACTACGTAAAAAGATATGGCATTCAGGTATTTAGCCAAAAGAATGGAAAAGAACTGTATTCATACCACTGCCAAAAAAAGGGTAACCTGAAATTATACACAAACTACAGAACCGTTGCCCTGATTAGTCATGCCAGTAAAATTCTGTTAAAAATCATAATGGGTAGACTTCGAAAGAAAATAGAAGAAGAAGTCAATATGGTCCAAGCTGGTTTCAGGCAAGGAAGAGGATCAAGAGATCATATATTCAATCTAAGATTATAATAGAGAAATGCAGAGAGTTTAATGTAAATCTGTATTTATCCTTTATAGACTACTCAAAGGCATTTGATTGTGTACAACACCAGAAACTTTGGGAAATAATGGAAAAAATGGGATTTCCAACACATTTGATACAATTAACATCACTGCTGTATATAGACCAACAAGCAGCAGTAAGAATAAATGGTGAAACAACAACTTGGTTTGACATAAAACAAGAGGTCCGTCAGGGGTGCATATTGTCACCCTATTTATTTAACTTGTATACTGAAAATATAATGAGAAATGTTAGTGGAGATGTAGACAAAGAGTATTACGATGCCATAACAATTAGAGGTTATGAAATACCAGAGATTAGATATGCTGATGACACAGTATTTCTGTCCACAACACAAAAAGGAATGGAAAAACTAATTATGTCAGTCCGTAAGAACAGCGAATAGCAGAACCTCTATCTTAATGCAAAGAAAACTAAAGTGATGACAACTGACAAAACAAACAAGGCAGCAGCTGAAATATATATCAATGAGGAAAAACTGGAAGAAGTGGAGAGTTTTGAATATCTTGGATCATTACTAACTAATAATGGACATACAATGAGGAAATTAAAAGGAGGATATCTATCGCTCTTCAGAAAGCAAAACAAATAAAGAATCTGTGGAGAGGAACAGACAGAACCACAAAAATAAGATTTTTAAGGGCATGCATCTTTCCCATCGTAACATATGCCTGTGAGACCTGGACACTTAACAAAACAGCTGAGAAACACATAAATGCCTTTGAATGTAAATGCTACAGAAGAGTTCTCCAAATATTGTGGATACAAAAAAGAACAAATATATCTATACTGCAAGGGCTTAATACTGAAGAAGGCTGACTAGTAAAGAGGAATAAAGAGAGAAAACTTAAATATTTTGTTCACATTAAACGTCATGATAATTTAGAGAAGACCGTATTGGAAGGATACATAATGGGAAAAAAGAAAGAGAGGAAGACCAAAACGAAGATGGCTGCAAGACATCGTTGACGATCTGCAAATGGATGCAGCAACAGCTCACAACCGAGAGGCCTAGAGGAGTGCTGTTTGGGAGGCAAAGTTCCGCAAGGGACATGCAAATGAATGAATGAGAACTGTCTGGAAGGTTGTGGAAATGACAACTTTCGTGATTGGGGTAAATAAATACCCGGACAACGCTGGGTACTCGGCTAGTTAATATAAATATAACCGATGAAATTACAAATCAAAGTAATCCATTAAAAAATACAAAAGGTACCATGAACGAGAATAAAACAAATAAGAAAGTAATGCAAACAAAGGAGAAATATTACAAAAGAAATAAAAAAGGTACCATGAATGAGAATAAAACAAATAAGAAAGTAATGCAAACAAAGGAGAAATATTACAAAAGAAATAGAAAAGGTAAACGAAGTGTGTTAGTTATTCAGTCGGAATCTGGGGTGTGAGTTTTACGAAAACATAAAACTTAACGTTTGCCGTACTGATAGCGCGTAACATGGCGGTATAATCAACTAGAAAATCTGGTATTTAGAAAGATTCCTCCAACTTTATTTGGGAAAGATTCCTCCATCCTTATTTAGAGAAAGATTTCACAATCCTTATTTTCAGAAAGACTTCAACTATTCTTATTTTGAAAAAGATTCCTTCATCCTTTTTTGAGAAAGATTCCCCCTATCTTTATTTTGACTCTCTCTCTCTCTCTCTCTCTCTCTCTCTCTCTCTCTAACAAATCAGCATAAAAGCGAGAAGGCATATTCGCCCATTGTATCAGTTCAGGCTAAAACTGCGAAGCACATTCAGTATTCGCAATTTTCGAACTGTTCACGATTTATATGAACCGTCTAGCATACCAAGATTGTCGTATTATATTCCTTATTTATTTATATTTATACACACGTATATGACAGTTCTGATTTTCTCTCAGTAAATTACAATACATAAGCAGGTGGGGCTGCATAGACTAGCGGCTCCCAACCTTTTTTTAGAACAGAGTCAGAGAGTATGGTTATATCTAAGAAGCAGAATCCACCAACATGCAGTATAAAATTAAACGGAAATATTCTAAAGCAGGTGCAGAAATTCAAATACCATAGAGCAGTAATAATTTCAGATGGGAAATGCAGAACAGAAATTAGGAACAGAATAGGCCAAGCAAAGACTGCATTTCAGAGTGAGAAACATATTATCAAACACACCCTTATCAATGAATGTTAGAAAACGAGTCCTAAAATGCTATATTGAACCTATATTGTTATATGGAAGTGAATTATGGACAATAGGCAGGTGTGCACAAAAATCATTGGAAGCAGCAGAAATGTGGTTTATTAGAAGAATGTTGCGAATCCCCTGGACAGCACAAATAACTAATGAAAAATGTATGAGAAGAGCTGGAGATACAAAATAATCTTGTTAAAAAAAATCAGAGAGAGAGAGAGAGACAATGTACTTTCATAGAACATTCAATGAGAAGAGGGGGCATTGAAAATATAACAACAGGAAAAATAGAGGAAAGAAGAGAAGAGGAAAACCAAGAGAAATGATAATGGACAGTCTGACGAGATGGTGTGAGAGTAGATCACCAACTGAGCTGATGGCCTGCATGAAGGATCGTGTACTCTGGAGAAGCATAATAGCCAACGCCGGTCGGCATGGCACCTGATGATGATGATAAGTCATAGACCAGAGATTTAAAAGGAGTACATCTTTCGGTCTTCAGTAGCTAAAACAATTAAAGAAGATGTGAAGATGGACATACATGAATACAAAAATTATGATTTAAGGACATACATTTTTCCTGTCGCAACATATGCCGGCGTGACCTGGACACTTAACAAAACAGCCGAGAAACACAATCATGGCACTCGTAACCCAAAATGTAGCCTTGGAATGAAAGAGAAGTATTTCGGACATATTAAACATCATAAGAGTCTGGAGAAGACAGTCTTGGAAATGTGCTTAATGGGGAAAAAAGAAAGAGAGGAAGAGCAAGGGGAATATGGCAACAAGACACTGTTGGTACTTTGCAAATGGATGCATCAACAGCAGGGCATCTTGCTTACAATCAAGAGAACTGTTAGGATAGTAAAATTTCCCAAGGGACATGCTAATGAATGAGTGAAGTTATAGACCAGCAATGATACAGACCTACGACCAATGAGTGAACAAAAAAATTAAATAATTCTATTTCAGCGCCTTTTACAAGTGCAATTGTGCCACGATAATTGTAATTTTAATACTTAGGTTTGAAAACATAAAGTATTATAACGATTTCCTTAAAATTTATCCACATCTTTTCATGGTCCTATCTCAGACCGCATTCTCCCCCTCCCCCCTTTCCGTGACCCTACTTTGGGGTCGCGACCTGAGGTTCTTAGAGACTGCCAAGATCTTTCCAGGAAGTAAAGTACTTGACAGAAGAGGCGCCATGGGCAGGTAAGTCTGAAATAGTTATCTCTCTTTTGTGTACACTATGGCCGATCGTTACTGTAGCACCAGTTTCCGATAGGGCTACAAACAACATTTATTTTGCGCAAATACAGGTATATTTGAATTGCACATAAAATATTCAGTAACACAATAATCATTTACCACCATGGATGTAGCCTTAAATCGACATGTGTTGCTAAATCAAAGACGCTTGCAAACTTTCTTCACGACCCCCCTGCCGTGTAATGAGTACTCGATTTCCAACTCTCCATTGAAGTTGGCCGAAGCAGGGTTTGTTCGTTCTAAGAATGCTGTTGCGGATGAAGTTGAATGCTGTTTTTGTGGAGTAAAATATAGTGGCTGGTCTGGTGAATCTCCAATAGCAGTGCATCGTACTCTTAACCCAAAATGTAGCTTCCTCAACACACCACCAAAAACAAATTCTTCGTTACATGGGACAGGTAACCACAGAAATGAATTGGACAGTTTCAGAAGACAGTTTTCTCTAGAGCCAGAGAATGGTTCTTCGAGTATCCGGAGTGTCCCTGATATTATACATCCATTTCTTCCAAAACAAGGAGGTTTTGTGATGTTGTTTGAGAGCCATAGGCGATTAACTTTTATTTATAATGATCCTTTTTCCATGGACGCTGTCGTGTACGCTGAAGGTGGTTTTATTTATAATGTGGCGACGAAAAGTGTATTCTGTGTGTTTTGTAATTTAGAATTGGACTTGCAGCACATAAGCAGATCATTCTTAGAAAGCATCCATGAAAAAAAGTCGCCTTTTTGCCCCTTTGTGCTTTTGTTTGATGTTGGCAATATTTCGTTGGATACTGAAAGGAGAATCCGTGAGAAGTCTTCCTTACAACGCCAGCACAAAATTCAGACTGACAGTAAGATAAAATATGCAATCAAACATCCTGAGTTTGAAGATGAAGCAGTGCGTCTGGGGACTTATTCCACATGGCCGAAATGTTTGGCCAAAATGTTTCCAGGGAAGATAATGGCAGAAAGTGGATTCTATTATACAGGTACTAAAGAATTACATGTTTTCATTTATTTATCACGTTTCAACTTTATCTGTCATATAATTTATTAATTAATACTAGTGCATGTGTATATAGTTAATGTAAGTAAGTATATGTGTTAAGTATGAATTAAATGAAAACATTTAAGTAATGTTATAATGTACGATGATGCTGGGAGAAAATATTCTACAAGTTATAGACAGCCCAATAGGATTTAAAAAGAAAAAACCTTTACACTTTGTTTCTTCATTATAGATAATATTAAAGTAGGGAACAGTATTTGTGTTGTTATGGGGAAGTTCAATAGTTTGAAATGTCCTTCTATGAGATTTATAGTATTTTTTTTTTTTCATGCTTATTATTGTAGAGCACAAATTACTTTAAAATTAATTAAAATATTGGTTGAAAGATACAAACAATTCAGTGGTAAAAATAGCATTTGTTTGTTTTTTCTTCACATCATAGAGTATATATTGGTTTTTGTTTTTAAACAGTATATAATATACTTTTTTACAAAAACCAAGTTAAGACTATTCAATTCATATGTAATATCCACCCTCATTTATGCATGCGAAAGCTGGAAAACAACTAAAGAAATAGAAAAGAAATTAGACTCTTTTGAAAACAAATGTAAAGAAAATACTTGGCATCAAGTGGAATGAATTCAAGAACGATGCAGAGATAAGACAAATGACTGAACAACAACCAGTCTAATGGGTGATCAGGAAAAGGAGATGGACATATGTTGGTCACTTGATGAGAAGAAATGATCAGAGAATCCCAAAACAAGCTATCAAGTGGAACACAGCAGGCCGAAGAAAAAGAGGCAGACCGTGTGAAACTCTGAAGAGGACATTATTAAGAGAGGCCAAATTAACAGGCATAAATATATAATATAAATTAAATATATAATCTTACTTTTGCCTTTCCAGTTCCTAAGTTTACTTCTGCCTTTCTTGTTCTTAAGCTTACTTTCACCTTTCCTGTTCCTAAGCTTACTTTTGCCTTTCCAGTTCCTAAGTTTACTTCTGCCTTTCTTGTTCTTAAGCTTACTTTCACCTTTCCTGTTCCTAAGCTTACTTTTGCCTTTCCAGTTCCTAAGTTTACTTCTGCCTTTCTTGTTCCTAAGGTTACTGTTGCCTTTCCTGTTCCTAAGCTTACTTCTGCCTTTCTTGTTCCTAAGCTTACTTCTGCCTTTCTTGTTCCTAAGCTTACTTTTGCCTTTCCTGTTCCTAAGCTTACTTCTGCCTTTCTTGTTCCTAAGCTTACTGTTGCCTTTCCTGTTTCTAAGTTTACTTTTGCCTTTCCTGTTCCTAAGCTTACTTCTGCCTTTCCTGTTTCTAAGCTTACTTTTGCCTTTGCTGTTCCTAAGCTTACTTCTGCCTTTCTTGTTTCTTAGCTTACTTTTGCTTTTCCTGTTCCTATTTGATTTCAGTTGTACATTTGCCCTCGGCTGTTGTCAATTTTGTGAGATAATTGAATTTATTTCCATGTGTCGGCGCCTTCTTGTTTGCACACAATTTTAATTTGTTATACTTACTTTGTTTGACATTACTATTGTTTATATCTTGTTACGGTTTTGCTGTAATCCTCATTTATTTTTCTGTTTGATAGTTTTGTTCCATAGTTTCTTCAGACTGCTTTAACTTTATGCTGTCCGCATGATGTCATCCGTGTAACTCAGGTTACTGTGATCTTCTGTTTTCATTCCTTTCAAAGTTTCCATTTCTCTCATGATGTTTTTACTGTACAGTGAGAATAGGATGTGATGCATTCTTGTTGTACCCTCAGTTTATCTTTTAGTATCCACTTACGTCAGTGTTCACCCGTATTGATACCAGTACATATTCTTAACAGTTCCTAAGTCTGTACTATCTGTTCTACGGTTCCATACATGAATTACAAAAAAACAGTAAAATTTATCCAAGAGACAGGACTGCAGGTATAGACAGACAATGCGAACGAAGAAGAATTTACTATCTGTATGGAGTTGCTCAAGAAGATGTATTGTGACTTCATGTCATTCTCAGTCAAAAGGTTTTGTTCTGATTAATAAAGCACAAGTTTAAATTTTTGTTCACGTCAAGAGATTGTTTTATTTATGTTTTTTAAAATAATAATTATTACAGAGTACTGATTTTTAAAATTAAAATATAATTTGAAAGATACAGACTATTTTGTGGTAAAAGTAGCATTTGTAGCTTTTTTTATGATATAGAATATACTTTTGCCTTTGCTATTCCTAATTTGATTTCAGTTGTACAGTTGACCACATTTGCTATAAATTGTTATCAATATCAAAACTGTTATTACTGTAAAAATTACATTTATGAGTACTATAGTTGGTAAAATTCAAGATTGATGGATTTCACAGTGCATGAAAATTTGGAACCATCCTGAAAAAAAAAAATGGAAGATCTGGTCATCTCAGTTTTAAAGTATGGATAAATGTCATGTATTTGAATGCTGCATAAAATACATTGACTACCATTTTTCTTTAATTAAAAAATAAAAATAAAGTATTCAGGACCACAAATATCTGATGATAAAACTGTGAAACTGTTGCAAGAAAGATGGAGACTTTGGCCTAGTGATAGAACTTCAGAGTTAGCATGGCCAAGAATTCAGACACTAAAAAGCACATATGTTTTGAACTCTGCCAGAACAAAAATTTTTTTGCAAAGCTTTTTAGGTCTGTTAAATGTCTGTTGCAGAAATTTTAATTTATTTTGAGCAAAATCCAACAGCCTAGACTTCAGTGGACATACTGTGCTGCAAACTTATATTTATATTCTCAGGAGATCTACATGTAGCTAAGTAATAAAGAAATAGATGTCTTTTGCACCAAAAAGCATTGAATTACATTATGTGTTTTACTTGAGAAAATGAGTTTTTGTCAGCGGTCTCAAACAGCAAGTGCTTATGAAGGACTTCCCTAACTGTGTACTTGTGTTTTTCAATTGATACTGAGAGTATCGATATCCATAACCATGAAAACTGAGATGTGACGCAGTCATCCAGACCAGTGAGCTAAAAGCTGGTGAAAACTGTTCAATGTGGTTGTATTGCTTCTGGTAACAGGTTGTTGAAAGAGTACAGCTTGGCTGACTGAACAGGGATCAATGTGTTCCCTGATATGGTGAAGTTTTTCTTTTTAGGTCTGAATAGTTCAGCCCCCATCTGTCTTTGTGAATGCTTTGTAGTTTTTCACCATAGTACTAGTTGCTGAAAGTATAGTTTCACATTCATTAAGAGAGATGCTTCACTCACTTACCTTCACCCAAAGAAGTAAATCTGTGTAGAGTTTTCTAACCCAAGGCAGTAAATCTATGTGAAGTTTTCTGTGTCAGCCCTCACTAAAAACGGTAAATCTATATGGAGTTTTCTATATCTGCCCTCACCAAAAAAAGTAAATCTGTATGTGGTGGAGTTTTCTGTGTCTGCCCTCACTCAAGACAATAAATCTATGTAGAGTTTTCTGTTACCCGTGTGGTACCCGGGATCTGCAAAGAATAGGACCACTGTACCCTACCATGCATGATCGTAAAAGGCGACTAAGGAGGGTTCAGCATAGGGCCAGCAACCCTATCTGGTAAAAAACTATCAGACTGCTACAGAAACAGAAGCAAGGGAAAAAGCAAATGCAGGTGGAAGGAGAAATGCGTATCAGGAAACTGAGCCCATGAAGGTTGTGGATGAAAGCCAGCCACTGGAAGTCCCCAGCCCGACTGCAGACCTCCTGGAACCTAAACAAAAGATGCATATAGGCAGCTGGAATGTAAGAACACTAAACCAGACTGGAAAACTAGCACAAACCATCAAGGAAATGCACAGATACAAACTAGACATACTAGGAATACAAGAAGCAAGATGGACAGGACAAGGCAGAAGGAAATTAACAACACAGCACACAGAAGATACAATAATATGGTCAGGTAAAGAAGATCTTCATGAAGGAGGAGTAGCATTGATTATAACAAAAGAAGCATCAAGAGCATTGCTGAAATGGACCCCAATAAATGAGAGATTATTATATGCACGGTTCAACTCAAGATTCACGAAGCTGTCTATTATAGTTTGTTATGCACCAACAGAAGCAGCTGAAGAGGAATTAAAAGAAGATTTTTACAACAGCCTCCAAGCCACAGTAGAAACAATACCCAAGCATGATATGCTACTCATCTTGGGCGACTTCAATGCAAAAGTAGGTGAAGGAAATGAAGATAGAAGAAGAATCATGGGAAGAGAAGGAATCGGAGAAATAAATGAAAATGGAGAAAGACTGTGCAGTTTCTGTGAAGAAAACATGATGACCATCGGAGGGACAATTTTCCAACACAAAAACATCCATAAGGTGACTTGGAGGTCACCAGATAAAACCACAGAAAACCAAATCGATCACATACTAATAAACAACAAGTGGAAACGGTCACTACAAGATGTGCGAGCAAGGAAAGGAGCAGATATAGGAAGTGATCACAACCTTCTGGTAGCAAAAATAAAACTAAAATTAAGGAAAGCCAGAATCGGAGAACACAGAAAGATACATTTTGATACAAGAAAACTGATAGACCAGCAAACAAGAAATGAATTCTCAATAATACTTAAGAACCGCTTCAGTGTCCTACAAGACGAAGCAGAAATGTCCATATTAGAGTTCAATAAAACACTACAGGAAACAGCAAAAGAGGTGCTGGGATATCGGAAAAGGAGAAAAGAGGAATGGATAAGTGAGACCACATGGGAAAAGATAGAGCAAAGAAAAGAAATCAAGAAAAAATTACTGAACACCAAATCACAACGGCTTAAAGAACGAATTTTAAGTAATTATGCACAAAAGAGAAAGAAGTGAAGGAATCATGCCGTCAAGATAAACGTAAGTATTATGACAACTTAGCAGAGACAGCAGAGAAAGCAGCATATACAAATGACATGAAAACCATATATAAAATCACAAAGCAGATGACAGGTAACTTCAATACAAGATGTGAAAGTGCAGTAAGAACACAAAATGGACAACTGGTCAGTGGAGAAAGAGAAAAAATTGAAAGATGGAGGGAACACTTTAACACCCTACTAAACAGAACACAAGCAGCACAAGCAATAGATATACCTGAAGCAAAAGCGGAACTAAACATCAATACAGGACCAATAACAATAAATGAAGTAAAAGAGGCGATAAAGATGCTAAAATCAGACAGGGCACCAGGTGAAGATGAAGTGACTGCTGAGATGTTGAAAGCAGAAGAAACAGAAACACCAAAACAACTTTGCCGGATATTACAACAAATTTGGGATTTAGAAAAAGCCCCAGAGGAGTGGAAAACTGGTCTTATAGTAAAACTACCAAAGAAGGGTGACCTCAGAGATTGCGGGAACTGGAGAGGCATTACCCTACTGCCACTCACTAGTAAAGTATTTTGCAGAATAATCATCAACAGAATTGTACCAACACTTGAGGAAAAACTTCGGAAAGAGCAGGCAGGATTTAGGAAAGGAAGATCATGCATAGACCATATATTTGTACTTAGACAAATATTAGAACAGGCAAATGAATGGCATAGCACAACATATGCATTATTCATAGATTTTGAGAAAGCCTTTGACAGTGTCAACAGAGATGCACTGTGGAAAATCCTAAGATGGCATGGCCTCCCCCATAAAATAGTTAATGTAATCAAAGCCCTATACGAGGGTTTTCAGTGCAAAGTTATCTGTGGAGAACATACCTCCAGCAGCTTTAGGGTACAAACAGGAGTGAAACAGGGATGTGTACTATCACCAACATTATTTATCTTGGCAGTAGACTGGTTAATGAAGGAGGCAACATCAGACAAACGCAGAGGATTACAATGGACCCTTAACACAGTGCTGGAGGACCTTGACTTTGCGGACGACATTTGTCTATTATCAAGCAGTCACAAAGATATGCAAGATAAAATAAACAAGTTAACCCAGAATGCAAACAACATAGGACTAAAGATCAACGTAGGAAAGACAAAGTTAATGAAGCAAAATGTGAACAACAGAAATGTACTCAGAGTAGATAACAAGTTAGTGGAGGAGGTCAACGAATTTGTATACCTTGGCAGCAGAGTAGTAGAAAATGGAGACAGCACAGAGGACATCAACAGCAGACTTACTAAAGCAAACCAGGCTTTTGCAATGCTACAGAATATATGGAAATCAAATAAACTAAGCATAAATATGAAAATCAGGATATTTAAGAGTAATGTTCTAAGTGTACTACTCTATGGAAGTGAATGCTGGAAAATCACCAAAACCTTAGAAAACAAGTTGAATTCTTTCCAGACTAAATGTTTACGTAGAATTAAAAAAATATTTTGGCCAAACACCATAAGAAATAACATCTTATTGGCAGAAATGCAGATGAAACCACTGACAACAATTATTGAGGAAAGACGCTGGCGATGGTTGGGACATGTGCTCCGAATGACTGACAACTCACTACCAAAAATAGCACTAAGATGGACACCACAGGGGAGCAGAAGTAAGGGTAGACCAAAAGAGACATGGAGAAGAACAACAGAAAGGATGTTGAGCAATAGAGGGCTCACCTGGGCAAGAGCAGAAAAAAAGGCGAAAGACAGGCATTTGTGGAAAACCCTTGTGGAAGCCCCATGTGCCCTGGGCACTTAAGGTTCAGAGAGAGAGAGTTTTCTGTGTCTGCCCTCACCAAAAATAGTAAATCTATATGGAGTTTATGTGTCTGCCCTCACTCAAGACAATAAATCTATGTAGAGTTTTCTATGTCTGCCCTCACCCAAGACAGTAAATCCGTGTAGAGTTTTCTATGTCTGCCCTCACCAAAAATAGTAAATCTATATGGAGTTTTCTATGTCTGCCCTCACCCAGGACAGTAAATTTGTGTAGAGTTTTCTATGTCTGCCCTCACCAAAAATAGTAAATCTATATGGAGTTTTCTGTGTCTGCCCTCACCCAAGACAATAACTGTGTGTAGAATTTTCTATATGTCTACCCTCATCCAGGACAGTAAATCTGTATGGAGTTTTCTATATGTCAACCCTTGCTCAGGATAGTAAATCTGTATGGAGTTTTCTGTATGTCTACCCTTGCCCAGGACAGTAAATCTATATGGAGTTTTCTGTATGTCTACCCTCGCCCAGGACAGTAAATCTATATGGAGATTTTGGTATGTCTGCCTTCACTCAAAACAGTAAATCTGTATGTTTTCTGTATGTCTACCCTCACCCAAGACAGTAAATCTATATGGAGTTTTCTGTATGTCTACCCTCACCCAAGACAGTAAATCTATATGGAGTTTTCTGTATGTCTACCCTCACCCAAGACAGTAAATCTGTATGGAGTTTTCTGTATGTCTACCCTCACCCATGACAGTAAATCTATATCATCATTATCATCATGTGCCGTGCCAACTGGTGTTGCCTATTATGCTTCTCCAGAGTACATGATCCTTCATGCAGACCATCAGCTCACACCATCAGACTGTCCAGTTTCATTTCTCTTGGTCTTCCTCTTGATCTTCTTCCCTCTGTTTTTCCCGTTGTTATAATATTTTCAATGCCCCCTCTATGAAAGTATATGGTCTCTCTTTTATTTTTTTGACAAGATTTTTTGTCTCTCCAGGTCTTCTCATACATTCTTCATTAGTTATTTTTTGCTGTCCAGGGGATTTGCAACATTCTTCTAATAAACCACATTTCTACTGCTTCCAATGATTTTTGTGCACACCTGCCTATTGTCCATGATTCACTTCCATATAACAATATAGGTTTAACATAACATTTTAGGACTCATTTTCTAACAATCGTTGATAAGGATGTGTTTGATAATATGTTTCTCATTCTCTGAAATGCAGTCTTTGCTTGGCCTATTCTGTTCCTAATTTCTATTCTGCATTTCCCATCTGAAGTTATTACTGCTCCAAGGTATTTGAATTTCTGCATCTCTGTATGGAGTTTCTATATTTCTACTCTCACACAGGACAGTAAATCTATGTAGAGTATGGGACAGTACTTTTATGTCAACCTGGCCTCTCAGAACATTAAATCTGTATGCAGTTCTTTTCATGTCTTACATAAATCAGCAAATCACTGTGTAGTTAGTTCTCTTTATGTCTTAGGCAAGAGAAAGAGAGGGGAAGACACATGCACACACAGATATTCTTGACATTCTTATTCATTAACAAACATGGAGAGTGATGGATATTTGTTTTGTTTTTTTACTGTCGAATTTTTCAAATTATAAAAAAAGGGGGCAGCACTAGCTTCACGTGTAAGTTGAAACATTTAACTGTTTTCGAACTCAGCATAACTGTGAGAAACTGTTATATGTGCACCTTCAGGTGGCATGACGTATGATTTTTTCAGATTTCCAATTCTCTAGGTTTCAGTGATAAAGTGAAGTGCTATGCTTGTGGTGTTGGTCTCACTGACTGGTCGTTGGAAGCGGATCCAGCAACACAGCATGCCAAGGTGTCACCACAGTGTGTTTTCCTACTGCAGGCCAAGGGAAAGGATTTCATTGATAGTGCACAAAGTGCAGAGGTCAGTTCTTTCTCCTTTTTGAAATGATCTCCCTCTTCAGTATATAGATATCTTTATGTATAAACTAGGAAAAAAGTAGGAACAGATTTCTTTGTCCTGTGTGTTTTTGTATGATTAAAGGCTCACGCTGAAACATCACAACTGTGCGCTTGTTAATTAATGAAGCTGTTCCTACTTTTTTCCTAGTTTATACATTATGTTATCACAGCTTTCCTGCAGTGATTTTGTGTATAGTTATATACTTATACACTGATTATTCGTGTGTTACAGATATCTATATGTCTTTGAAAGCAGTGCTGAAGTAGGTTGATGGTGAATACTAATGAAAGGTGTTGATCATCATATTTGTTAACCACCATCTCTGATGACCAGTTTTGTCAGCAGAATTAGCTGTTATAGCAATAAGCAGCTCTTGTGTTGTAAGCATCCAGTCTGTCTGCTCTAGCAACTTTTGTATTCCAGTGTTCTTGTATTGCAGTACTGCTTCCATTTCTTTCTCAGATTATGCAGTGCCATTTGTGAGAATGGTTGCAGAATTGCACATTTTTTTAATGACAAAATGAAAATCCACTTTAATTTGTCCAGGATAATAGACGGATCTGTAGAATATATTAAATGTTGAAACATATCATGAAGTATGTCATAACAGCATTGCAGATTTTTTTCGAAAAAGTTTTTGGATTATGGTACTGTATATTGTAAGAGTTGAGACTGGAAAAAAAACAAACAAGCCTGAACATGGCTGGAGAAGCAACAAGATGATATTAATACACTGTTTTCTTGAAGGAGATCTGAAGAGTTAATGAGGATGGAATTGGATACTTGATCAAATAATTATTGATTTTAAATAGTGATGTAACTTCCATAAATGTGGATAGTTATATCCAGGCTTATTGATTCCTTTACACAGACTGATATGTAAGAGTGTAATAGTAGATGATACTGAGTTGGTATAAATACCAGAACTTTGCTGAATTTATTAGCTTTACTTTGAAGCCAGATTATGCCTCTGTAAATCATATACCCATCTTTGTTTGAGTAAGGTCATGAATTAGTTAAGCATCATAAGCAGAGACAATCAGAATTCTTTGCATGTGTCATGGGAAGACAGTTGCTGGAAAACTCAAAGAGGAAAAACAGAGGAAAGAGACTTGAATGAGCTGATTAGGTGGCACAGAAAAAGAAAGACAAGTCTTATTAGAAACACCAACACCTGCACAGAATGGAGGAAAATGATAAAACTCTTAGCTATCAGCATGGATCTTAATGAATGAGTGAAAAAGAAATGCCATGAACCTGAATATTAGATTTGAGATGTCTGATCCAACAGACTGTGCGTGTTTTTTTTTTAGAGCACCTTTCTTTCAGATACAGAACAAAATTTACAGTAAAGGTACTTGTAGCATTCTCATACTGTTTATCAGTCAGATTTATGCCAGTTAGACAAGCAGGTACCAAAGCCTCCAAGAGAAATTTTGTATTATCTCTCTCTCTCCTTTCTTCAATCTCCAAACCTTATAAAATGTATTGATTAGTCATTCTGTTATTAAGGAAAATAGATGGGCGTATGGTTCAGTTTTACAAAAAAGGTAGAAAGAGCAAGGAAAGATGGGAGAAAGCAAGATGAGTACATAAAAATGAAGAACATACATTAATCCAATATTTCACCAAAAAGCCATTTTCAAGGTTCCTTTTTCACAACACAGCAAATAAAAATGTGAAAAAGGGATGAAAAATATAGACTTGGCTTTTTGGCCTCCTCAAAGTGCAAAGGTCGGACATAAAACGTCATTCTGTTATTACAAATTTGTTTCTTATTTGATGGAGCATGTATTAAATTCACAGTTTTTCTAGCTCAAGAATTTTTGCTTCTCTGTTTCAGTTAGTTGTCGAGGCAGATCAAGAAACAACAGGGTCACATTTGTCAGGTAAGATAAATATTGTTTTAAAATTCTGTTAATTTTTTTCTTTCTTTCTTTCTTTCTTTGTCTTTCTTTCACTTCCTCATCCTGTTTCTTATTCTTTTTTTATTTCCCTTGAATTTGTTATAAAATCTCTGTAATTGTAAACAGAATGGTTTTTTTTTGTAGCTGTTGCTATCATAAAGGAGTTTGCCATAAAAACATCAGATATGGCCCAGAATATTTCACACTTGTTTTCCCAGGGAAGACTAAGAAATGGGCTATCAAGTAAAATGAGAGATCCATTGATTATCATAAATATACAAACCATACTAGTTATAGGGTCATAACAGTCTGTTACCAAGGACACCCCCAGTGATGCGATATGATTGGGTACTAAAAGCACCCCAGAGAAGCAGAATGTGGTCTAGAAAAAAAAACAAAAAACATTCCATTCCACTGAGGTAGGATATTGTTTAGTATCAAGATCACTCCAGTGGGGTAGGATATGGTTTATTGGTAAGGGCATCCCATTGAGGTACAGTATGGTTTAGTACCAAAAGCATTTCTTTGAGGTAGGGTATGGTCTAATGATGTCCCATTGAGTATGGTTTAGTGTTAAGAGCACTCCAGTGAAGTAGGATATTGTCTGTTGGTAAGGACATCACATTGAGATACAGTATGGTTTGATACCAAGAGCACTCCAGTGAGGTAGGATATGGTGTAGTGGCAAGTAATATCTTGTAATAAGAGATATAAGTGAAGGACAAAGGAAGAAAACTAATTTTATTTTCCTACATCCATTACATTTTTATTTTTATGTACTTTTTAAATGCAGAACCTGATACAGCATCATCAACCACAGTCTCCAGTTCCTCAGTATCATCGCAGTCATCAGCAGCAAATGTGCCAACAGAAATATCAACAACCAACTCAGCATCAGGGTCTCCAGTGCTGGATCTGGAAGCAGTCAAGGCGGCCATGGCATGTCAGTACACACTTGAGCAAATAGCTCATGCCATCAAGAATTTCTTTGCATTATCTTGTGAGTCTTACATCACAGAAAGTGCTCATATTGACACAGAGTCTGTATAGTACTTGACATGTACAAGCAAGTTTTTTTTTGTTTGTTTGTTTGGTTCAGCCTTTCTGGTCTCAAGACAAGTCCTTTATCTATAGGACTGAACTTCATGTAGCATAGACTACTCCTTTTATTTACTGACATTCATGTGTGCAGTGCACGCTGGTATGGGTCACATTACAGACAGTTTTCCCCAACACACTAGTGTCAGGTTGTAGTATTTTTTTTTCTATAGGCAGGTTAATTGGAAGGTATTATTAGCAGGTATCAAACCCACAAATTGCAGGTAAGAAGACTAGCCTTAGTCATGCTTTCATACTTTATCATTCAAATTAATTTATAATTGTCATTGAATAGATGACTGAACATTTGGATATATAAAATATATATGTGATTTTTACCATTCTGGGTACAGTGTGAGAAGTTTTTGTCTTGAGTATTATTATCAGTGCTGTAGTTTTATATATAATTACGTAACATTTTGAGTCTTGTGGTGAATCTCAAAGATGCATAGGTCTTGATTAGCTGCAAAATGTGGAGAATGAAGTATTTCTTGAGTATGAAGAGGTATGAGGTAAGTTGATCTGACTATAGACAAGGGATATGAGGTAAGTTCATCTGACTATAGACAAGGGTATGAGGCAAGTTCATCTGACTATAGACAAGGGGTTTGAGGTAAGTTATCTAACTATAGACAAGGGGTAAGAAGTAAGTTCATCTGACTATAGACAAGGGGTTTGAGGTAAATTCGTCTGACTAAAGACAAGGGATTTGAAGTAAGTTCGTCTGACTATAGACAAGAGGTAAAGTCCATCTGACTATAGACAAGGGGTCTGAGGTAAGTTCACCTGACTATAGACTTATGTCAAGCTCTCAGTGATAGCAGGAGGTAAGTCGATGTGTGCATGTACATAGTTTGCTTCACTCTGTAGAATTATTGGTACTAATAATCTGTTGAGCTGGTGAGAATAAGTCAGGTTCTTATATTAATCTTGAGAAGGATGAGTTGGTGATGGTAAAATCTCAGTGGAAAAGTAATGAATTCATTTACCTTTAATAGTCCTTTTATAGGTCACTTTAATTAGGGATGCTTCAGTGAGAAAGTTTTAATTCATGTAACACAAAGGTTACCATGTCAACAGTAACAGTCCTGATAGATTGTTTTCAGACACCAGGTTTGACATCTCACTTCACTACAAAAAAATGATAAAGTTTGGAGTAACCAATAAAATTGAAAAAATTTAATGTGTGTATCGTGATGATGATGGGCTGATGAAACGTGGACATGTCAAGCAGCAAATCAAGATGATCATGCAAGTTCATCCATACAAATCTTATGGCTGATGATGATGGGCTGATGAAACGTGGACATGTCAAGCAGCAAATCAAGATGATCATGCAAGTTCATCCATACAAATCTTATGGCTGAATTTGACTATCAGAGCCATCAAAACAGTCAAAACTTCACTAGAGGAAAACACGCTCAAGGATCTTTGCACTCGACAGACAGCATGGCTACATGTTCAAAGGACAGTATGAGACTTAAACATCCACTTGGCTTATGTCCTGCATACTTCCTCCTCTCAGTTCAGTCTCACATATATCTGTGCATCCACTCAGTTTCCCAGTGTTCACGTGCTAATCATCTGCATAGAATATCTGAGTTTCTTGATTTAAGGGGCATAACTTAACATCAGCCGGTTTTTATAAACTGGCTCAGGTGCTTGTTACAACCACATGTGTGGGACCGAACACCTTGTTCAACTTGTATTGTTACATACTAACAGTATTTTCACGTTATATTTCCATTTCTCACTGTTTTGATGGATTACATGTAGTTCAGAATTATGAAACTAATAAATGATTCCAGAAAGCACGTATTGTTGTATACTCTTTGTCCAACACTGTCCAGGTCGATATCCAAACACATCATTACTCTTGGGAACCCTAAAGGCAGCAGATGAAAATTATGAATGGCTTTGTGAGAAAAGTCAAGAAGTCCTTGAGAAAGAAGCGTTATACCAGGCCAAAGAAGCCCAGTTTCAGGCCAAAGAAGCTGAACATGAGGCTGAAAAGGCAGCATTCCAACAAGAGATCCGTGCCAAGGATAGAGAACTCCAGCGTACTACTTTTGAGCTGGAGTGGCAGGACTTGGTTAAAACAGAGTTAGAGCAGCAGTTTGCTCAGCAAATGCAGCAGCAGGAAAGAGTGAGTTTATTGTTTGTGTTATATTTGGCACACTGCATTGAAGTGTCTTTTGTCTAATATATGCAAGTGACATTCATCAGCATGTGATGACTTTAGGTGCAGATGGTAAAATACTGTTAATGTTTTATGCCATATATTAAAAAAAAAACAACATAATCTTATCATTCATAGAGATACTTAGAGAAGTGTTAGATTCTCTAATTTCCTTGACCTCACAGTACACTAGAGGGCGATGTGGTCAGCACCATGCCTGGTTGCTGTTCCTTTCCCAGCTCCAGAAGGCACTGGGTGACTGGTCCACATCTAGATGGACTTGAACCATTGACCTCTGCATGAGAGATGAGTGCAGTAACCACTCGGCCGCTCAGGTGGCCATCTCATTCATACTGCATGTATTATTATGTTTATGTTACATGAAACACATACAAATGGCTGTTTTTTATGTATGTATCTTATGTGTGTATATATATGTAACACGTTTGTATGTATCACATTGTTCATTGAAATGTAATGAAAACTGTTTTCTTGACAACAAAATCTGACCAGTGGAAATACAGAGACTCATTTAAGTTTCTTGGTTTAAAAAAATCCACAGCTGCTACAGCAGCAGAGAGAGAAGATAGAAGAGAAGGATCAAGTGATAGAATACAAATCTGTACAAGTGGAAGACCTTCAGAGACATATAAAATCTTTGAGGGCAGAGCTTGATAGGAGACAGGGTTCCAGCATTAGTGGTGAGTATTATACAGTATGGTACTTACATCTCATGAGGAGTGACACACGAGTAGTTTTTTGATATAAGTATATATGTGACTAAATATATAGATTGCAGTAAAGCTGTGATAACAGAATGTTAAAACTGTTTAAAACTAAAGTAGGAACAGCTTTATTAGTTAAAAAGGTAAAGATAGCCCTGTCATGCCTTAGAGGCACATAGGGAATATGGTGTTAGTGTCTGTATTTTATTTTCCTTAGTCTGTCAGCAAAGTAAAGCAGAACTACAGCTTGTCACAACCTGGCACCAGGTATATTAGAATTGATGCTGCTATAACTTCTTTAACTACCAAGTGAAAACTCAGCTGATATTCTCAGTTATTATAGATGTTGTTGGTTATCTTGCTGTGCTTATTCATAATTCTCTTCTTGTTGTTTGCACAAGTTATTCTGTAGTTGAACCATTAGCGAATTTTGTTACTGCACTATTCATATAGTAACACAACAACAAAACCCCAGGCTCACCACCACTACACCAAAAACTCCAGTGTCACAGAACTGAAACGACTGAGACTCGCACTAGTACAACATCACTGACAGAGAATGATTTCAAAAGAACCAACAATTCTGAGCTAGAATGTACCATTGATGACAACATTTATTAATGGAGAAAATGAATGTTGAACTGATGAAGATGAAAACTATCTGGCTTGAAAACACAACAATTCAGTTTCCTCCCATTTTTATACCTCCCTGTCTTCACTCGGAAAACACGAGGTTCTCTTGAGTCTACACTAAAGTAAGAGAACAAATATTGTAGGATTAAACCTCGAAAAAATCGTAGACAAAGCACTTTAGTGAGACGTGAGAGAAAGAAAAATCACAAGAGAAATACCTGGGATTCGAACACGGACTCCGGTAGGACGAGCAGCCGTCTAGCCACGAGTTACTTTACCGTACCAAAACCTCGTAGTTTCCTATTTATAAAAAATTGTTCCTTGAGTCTACACTGTTCTTGTGGTAACTTCTCAATTTTTCCTTGTGATATAGAAGCACTGGATAACTCTGGCTAAATTTCTTTATGAATTCTCACAAGAATTTTTGCCTCACGCACCAATCAATAATTTGGTAGCAGGTCAAGATCGAGCTTCAGGGGGAACTAACTAAGACTAATCATACTTTATTAGCTTAGTTCCCTTTGCCTACAAAATTCAGAAGGATGATCTGGTCAGCATCACACCTGGTTGCCTTTCCTTCCCTAACTCCAAAAGAAGTCAGGTAGCCTGTTCTGCAGCAGGGTGATTGGGGTGCCTCCAGCCTGATTCAAACCACTGGCCTTCATATGAGAGATTAGTGCACTAACCACTTCACCACTCAGATGCTCTTTATTAGTTAACAAGCACACAGTTGTGACATTTCAATACACCTTCATCATACAAACATATAGAGGACAAAGATATAGGCAGAAGAAGGTAGAATATAAATTCACATAAATGATATACAATTTATAATTCCATTATTATATATAATTATACGGCATATATAGTTGTATAAAATTTATATCCTATCTTCTTTCCCTGTTTCTTTGTCCTGTATGATTAACTCTTTCCGTGCCACAGAAAAAAATGAGGACTTTCCTGTCTGTGCCACACATAATGTGTAGGTCTTGATATGTATAGGGGGTATGGTTGTAAAAGTGAATGTACAAAGTATTTCCACTTTAAAAGTATACATATTATGCATGAAAATAGCTGTAAATGTAAGATTTCATAAATGAAGAGTTTTTTAGGAAAAAAGTAGCATGATGATTTTAGCTGATAATTGTGTACTGCTTACCATCGGCGATGCCTAGATGTACAATGTTTACTATTGGCGATGTCCATATCTACTTAAATTTTCATCCGATCTCATTGTGTGGTGGCATTTTCACTAAAATAATGTCTGAAATAACCTTCTAACTACTTCTCCAGTCCATTTAATAGGTCTGTATGTACTTGGGGTACATTCAGATACAGTGGTCTGGTCATAGGACATGTCCTTATGCCTCTGAAATCACAATAAATATTGACATTTCTTGATTAAAAACATCGATTTCACTCGGGTGTTAGCCACGCTTTGAATTGAACTATGAAAGGTCATCAGACATGCGCAGATAAATCGTGTACAATTAAAAGTTAACACTGGTTTTACGCTGCAATGAAACAAACCTCGCTATAACGATGATGGTAGTCACTAGACTAACCGGAAGACCTCGCTGTAGTGAGGATGGCAGTCGATGGGTTAAGGTGTAAACCGAAATGTTACACTTGTGTGGTTGTTAACTAATAAAGCTTTTCGTTTTTGTTTTAAATAGATCAGGCATGAAGGCTTTCAGTAGAATCCAGTTTATGTACAGTTCCATTTACTTTTTTTTGTTTGTTTCCTTTTACTCTGCTCTTTACAAAATAGCTTGTAAAAGATAATTTGATACATGGAATGATAACTCATTTGGATGAATTATATTTACCTTTTATAGTTAGTAAATTAAAAAAAAAACCTGCATGCCTTATATATGTATTATTTTGTCTGTTGTTGTATGTAAATTTAATATAATAATATTGAGAGGAGTATTTTTTCTTGCACAGATCATGGAGAGTACACATCCTCTTCAGATTTGGAACTTGGCAATAGCAATTTTGACTCTCCTGCAGAAGAATTCCCAGTAGCAAGCTGCAAAGTATGTCTTGTCAAACCATCACAGATTGTGTTCCTGCCGTGCAAGCATCTCTGCTGCTGTGACCACTGTGCTTCACGTCTTCGTGGAAAGAACTGCCCTATTTGCAGGGAACGAAACTTGGGCTTCGAGAAGGTTTATGTAATTTAGTGTACCTACAGCAAGTACGTTCATTTATCACCACAGGCCGAAAGAAAACAGGAGGTTTTTGTAAGTTTCAGCATGTAGCATTACATGGTAACATGCTCAGATATTTCCTTACATGGTAGCTATCTGTTGCTGAACTAAGTACATCTCTACAGAAGGACAATGACTATCGTCAAGAATTACAATAGTTAATAAAATAAACAAGGTAGTGAAAACTGAGTCTTCATCTGTTCGAGTCGAGAACAAAAATGGTGGAAGATGTCATGATTAAACTGACACCAAACATGTGGTAAGCTTGCACAAGCTTCTATACAGTGAAGTATGTTTGGAACTGAAAGAAATTCAGACTGAGAAAATGTGGTTAAAACTGACAGTGTTGCTGTATGGCGCTGCAAATCTCAGACATCCATTAAGAGGTCTGTGTTCCATCAAGTTCAAACCCTTGTGGAGGATGATATACAGTTTGTGATGAAAACAAAAAGTGAGTTGTAGGAGCTCAATTATTTCCGTGGACATTTGCATGCGCTGAACCCGAAATTAATAGGTGCCTGAACAGAAAGATAGGTCATACATGTCTCATGTGATGAAGGTTGGTGGGTTGGTCTTGTTCAGAGTTGCCTTGTGATCCTAGCTATAGAAATCAGTACAGGATTCCCCCACTATCTGAAAGTAGACCATTTCTATGAAACCTTTCATAAACCAGAATGGCGTAAAATGAAGAAGCACCAAAATCAGTAAGCAGGTTGTGCCACCATTGCTAAGCGGCAAGCCAAGAACTTGCCAAGTTCCATCCTGGTCTGTGTAGCTGCCAAGGTATGCAAACTGGTTTTGAAGGGAAGATGTGTCCTAAGGTATCAGAAAAGCCAGAGAGCTTATATGGGTGTAAATCTTACATCCTTCCCGTGCCGTTAAATGTCACATAGAGCTTGCATGGTAGAAAGGAAGTTAGAATTTGAATTGCAAAAACAGCATAGGCCTTCAAGAATCTTGAGAACATATGGCATTCACAAGATAAAAACCACAAAAACCTAGTTAAGATTATTCAAGTGTAATATCCACCCTCATTTATGCACGTGAAAGCTGGAAAACAACTAAAGAAATAGACAAGAAATTAGACTCTTTTGAAAACAAATGCCTAAGGAAAATACTCAGTATAAAGTGGAACGAATTCAAGAACAACACAGAGATAAGACAGATGAACAAACAACAACCTGTCTCATGGGTGAGCAGAAAAAGATGATGGACATGTCGGTCATGTGATGAGAAGAAACAATCAGAGAATCCCAAAACAAGCTATCAAGTGGAACATAACAGGCCGAAAAAAAAGAAATCGACCACGTGAAACTCTAAAGAGGACATTGTTAAGAGAGGCCAGTTTAGTGGGCATAATGTCCCTTGATGAGCTTGAAAAACTTACAGAAGACAGGACATCATGGCGAACTACCATGCGAGCCCTATGTGACGTTTAATGGCACGGGAAGGATGTAAGATGTTACACCCACACAAGCTCTCTTAGGCTTTTCTGATACCTTAGGACACATCTTGTTAATGAATGCACATAAATCATTATACAGCACAGATTCCCTCAAAGTTCAAAGCTATGATGACTTGATGCCGAGTGTAGTTCACAGGGAAGGAGCTTGGTGGTGCCACTCTTGCTGCTTGGTGCACCCTGTCTCTATAATAGGTTGTTACAAAATAAATGCTGAACACTATTTTCGCTTTTCGCGCCCCCCCTTTTTTTCGTAAATAAAAAATCCATTATTTCGGTTAGCGAAAACAGATATAAATGTAGGCCTTTCATAAAAACCTAGTGCCATAAAATGAACTTTCAAAAAGTAGGGGGGGATACCTGTATTTGGCTTGTGAAGATGGGAAAGAAGTTGAGATAGTGAAGAAAGATACTGACTACATCACAGTCTAGTTTTTTGACACATCAAGAAAAATACAGGGACTAATGCCACATTTGTGTGTCAGTGGCATTAAACAGGACAGTCCTTTACTTACCAGAATTATTGCAGCTATTGTGACTAACTCAAGCAGATGAAAATGTCTTGAATTCAAGCCAGACCTATGGGATCAAAATCTCATAAATTAACTTTTTATAGGAGTCTGTTTGGTACAGATGAGTAGTCATTGGCAAGATGAGAGTAAACCCCCTGGACATTTGGTTTACACTTGAAAAGTGCTGATTTTAAGGGGATAGGTTTCACTTGAGAAAAAAAAGTGTTAGCATATCATCATGGTTAGAACAAGAATGTGTCAGATTTGTGTTTGCTTGATGAGCCATATTAGGAGCTGTTAGTAAGATTCTCTAGAAAGTAATGAGAATATGAGCATTTGAATACTGGTGCTACAGAAGAATGCTCTGGATATCACAGACGGAAGGGGAGATAGATGAAATATGGCAGCTTCCAATAAATCATCCTTTAAAAAAAAAAAAGGTACCAAAAAAAAAATGTCTTTTAACGGTAGGGTGGAGAGAAAACAGTTCAGCCAAATGTCCTACAAGGTGAAATAGGCGGAGAGAGAGAGAGAAGAAAGAAGAAATACAGCAGAATTAGAGACTGGATTAAGGGCAACCATAAAAGTAAAAACAAGGCCAAATATTTCCAGCTGCCAGACTGGATACATTCGAGTACGATGGAGCTAAAGAAGTAGTCTTGGATTCTTTGATCTAGAAACAAACACAGATTAAATTTACTTGAATTTTCCCAGCATATGCTGAGTAACTAATTTTTAATGAAAAAAGAAAGTTTCAATATGAAAGATTGGCAACATAAATTTTAGGTGCACAGCAGGTAGTTGCAGCCCTTGGTTTCAAAATTCCTCATTGTGTTCATTTATCACTTGTGCATTTACTGTTCATATTTAATGAGAAACGTTTATGTATATATGTCTCTTTAAGACTTTAATAATAAATGTTTAAATTACAAAATAAGAACTTTTAATTAATGACCATTATATGGAAGTTTTACAGTTTTCTTTAAAAAAAATTTATAAATACCTTCGTACTTCATATGTAAACCATATATAAACATATAACATATCTTTGTTAATTCCTGTTTAGATCATATACGAACTGTTTATTTATATGTGTAAGTATTGTTTAGATTACATATGACTCATACACTTATTAGCTGTCTTATCAGTGGCAGCTTTTGTATAAAAATGAAATGTTGAAAGAGAAACCAGTGATTCAAGTTGATTGTTTTGTAGTCATTTTGCTTAAAATGTTATTTTGTTCATAAGTACTGTATTTAGTTGTAGTTTTAACACTTATGTATTTTATTTTGTTAAATGCTGTATTTAGATATAGTTTTAATGTGTGGCAAGAACATGCATAATTACTAGTTTTTAACATGTATAATTATTCACCGATTTTGTTCGTGAATTTGTAGTAATAGCAGTGTCCTGAGATATTCAAAGATTGTAGATGATAAAAATGAAGCAGAATATGAATTGTGTAAAGAGCAAGTTTGATGGTGTCCAGAAAAGAAATTTGATTAGAATGAGCATATTTATTCCCACACCTAAACACTGAAGAAAGAGAGTTTGCAGCAAATGTTACAGATCTGAAATTTTTCTTAAAGTATCAGAACTGATATTTTGTACACCTTATTACTTCCCCTATTGTCGCATCAAGGCACAAGATCAACGTATGAAAGTAGTGTGTTAGAAAATAATGGTAGCTAAATTGCGGTATCTTCCAGTAGATTTGCTGCTTAATTTCACTACAGCATGCAACTTTACCAATGTACTATTATAGGTCTTGTTTGTGATTACCAAAGATCCTATGGCTTTTGTAAATTACATAAAGCATAGTTTGACCCAGATACATGACTACTTTCTCATCTGACCTCACATCATGAGAGTACTTCAGTTTATAATTTTATTTGAGTCCTCTTACTTTACATCTAAGCTGAGGGTACTTTTTTTTTTCAGGCAGCCTTTTTTCATCTCTAATTGCTGATTTTATCATCGGTATATTTAGTATTGACTGGGTACATGAGACCCAACTAAAAGATCTTGATTTTGCTGATGACATAACTCTTATCAGTAACAATGTGAATTCCATGCAAGAAAAAAACAGATAGCCTGTCTTCACTGGCTAGCAAAATAGGGCTTGAAATTAACAAGGACAAAACTAAAATAATGAAACTTCCCATTAATCAAAATGGAAAAAATTCACGTAGAAGGGACAGATATTGAAGAAGTCAGTCAATTTGCATACCTTGGCAGCTACATAGACCAGGATGGTGACACCAGAAAGGAAGTTAGAATTAGAATTGCAAAAGCAGCATCGATCTTCAAGAATCTTGAGAACATATGGCATTCAAAAGCACAAAAACCAAGTTAAGACTATTCAGTTCAAATGTAATATCCACCTTCATTTATGCATGTGAAAGCTAGAAATCAACTAAAGAAATATTCAGAGAATCCCAAAACAAGCTATAAAATGGAACACAACAGGCCAAAGAAAAAGGCAGACCGCGTGAAACTCTGAAAAGGACAGTGTTAAGAGAGGCCAAATTAAGAGGCATAAAATCCCTTGATGATGTTGAAAGACTCGCCGAAGACGGGAAAAATTGGTGAGCTGCCTTGCGAGCCATATGTGATGTTTAACGGCACGGGAAGGATATAAGATATAAGATATTTCGTTTCTGTCATCTGGATAATTACATGGCAAGCATTTATAGAAAATGTATCCTTAAAAAAAACAATCAGCTCTCCAGGATTAGCTCCTTGATGTTGTATGAAGTTACAAGCCTAGCATCTACATGTCGTTAAACTTTCTTGAATCCATTGATGGTGACTTGGTTTCTCACAAATCTAAGGTGGTCTAGTGTTGTCTGCAACATCATTTTGACAACTTCTGCAATGATCAGTCATGTGGTTCTGTTGACTTTGTCAGCTTGTTCTGCTGCTGGCGAGATTCTTCAGCTGCCACACGTGGGGGAAACTCCTCCCGGCCAATGAAGAAAAATGCGACGGGTTGCAGCGCAGAGCGACCGTGGAAATGGTGAAAGAAAGGATTAAGTGAAGTAACCAGCAGTATCGAGGTCAGTACTACTCAAATCACGGCACCTCTACTCTAGAGGCCAGCCATGTCCTATACTTGAGCAGATTGCCTAAATTGATTTAACCAAGAGGTTAAACTAAGATGGTGCTGGCGAGATTCTTCGGATGCCGCGTGTTGAGTGAAACTCCTCCAGGCCAATGAAGAAAATGTGAAAAAGCAATTAGGGTTGCCATGCAGCGCCGCTGTGAAAAAGGTGATGGAAAGGATAAAGTGAAGCTTAATCAGTATGCCCAGTAGTCTCGTGCATACCATGCACCTCTGCTCTACAGGCCAGCCACATCTGATATACACCCATACTGGAGATGCAAAGCAGCCTTGTAAGATCAACAGCCACACTTAGTGTGCTAGATGACAAATATCCATGTGACACCTGGATACGTGTGTATACAGACGGATCTGCACACAGTGCCATAAAGAATGGAGGGGCAGGAGCACATATTGAATATCCAAACAACACCACTGACAAGATTTCCATACCCACTGGAAAATACTGCAACAACTTTGATGCAGAAGTTAGGGCAATTATTGCTGCAGTTGAAAAACTATCAGACTCCAGAATTGATACATGTCCTGTAGTAATTCTCACAGATGCAAGATCAGTACTGGAAGCTCTTCAGTGCAACAAACTACCAGAACTTAAGGATGCCTTGTCAAAAATTGGCTTACAACATGGAGTCACTTTGCAATGGATTCCCTCCCACTGTGGGATACCAGGCAATGAGAAAGCTGACCATCTGGCCAAAGAGGGCACTGAAATGGAGCAACCAGACATACCAGTCACCTATAATCAGAAGAAAAGCATGATAAAAACCTACAGGAAGCCACAAACACCACCACATGATGACTATCACATGCTAAACAGAAAGGAATAAGTCACCATCTTCCGTCTCCGAACAGGACACACCCGACTCTGAAGTCATATGTATACAAAGTTTAAGGTTGGTACTACTAATCTATGTACATGTGCCCAGGTGCCCCAAACTGTGGAACATATCCTCCAGAACTGCACCAACTATGAAACACTGAGAAATAATTACTGGCCCAGTGAAACCACTAAAGAAGATAAGCTCTACGGTTCCATACATGAATTACAAAAAACAGTGAAACTTATCCAAGAGACAGGACTGCAGGTATAGACAGACAATGCGAACGAAGAAGAAGACACCCATACTGGTGAAATATGCCTAAATTGGCTTAACCCAGGGGTGAAACTTGATGACTACTCATATCACGGTATCTCCGCTCTAGATGTCGGTCATGTCCTAAACACATCCATACTGGGATATTATGCCTAAACCGGCTCAACCCAGGGGTGAAACTTATTAGTGGCGAGGATTTGTCCTCCTGGACAAAAGCTCTGTCCTGGTCACAACTAGGAAGGATAGCGGCCACGACCACAAAATGCTGAAGTCTGAGACACTGGACCAGTGCAGTCTAGATAGGCAACCACCTCTCACCTAATGGGGATGTATGCGTATCCTAATCATGCTGAGGTTTTCCGGTGAGAAAGTCCAACGCTGGACTGGGTGAGAAACCACCTCTCACCCGGCCAGGATATACTGATATCCAAAACACAACAAGGTTTTCCGATGAGAAAGTCCAGCTCTGGATTAAACTGGTGCAATGAAAACCACGGTGTCACGCAATCCTGCTTCTGCGCCCACCAAGAATTCAGGCCCAAGCACCGCAATACTCTGAACATCTTGTGATCCTCTCGGAGATCTCTTGTGGGCTTCTTGGAGACCATGGGACACATCGAGGACCACAGGAGTAAATTCAGCAGGATCATGGGGTGATCTTGGTGGTAGAAGAGAACGAAGAAGAAGAAGAAGACAGCTTGTTCCAGGTATGTATGTGCTGAGGCTAGTTTTTATTTTGATGCTGACAGGAAAGGATCAGAGAACACTACATTTTCTAAAAGCATCCTGTAACACTTTTTCATGTGAAGATTTAAAATGTTTAAACATGTTCATGTGGTTGATGTTTCTGAACTGGTGAAATTTAGAACTGTTAAGCAGCAGATAAATTATATAAACCAAGTTTTTTTTTTTGGAGGAAGAGGGGGGGGGTCCTTCAAGCAAGCTGTTACACCTGATATGATGCATGTATTCAAAATCTTCACTGCATCAACTGCAAAGAACATCAGTGAAAACAGAAAACAAAAAGAAGCATAATTACCAAAAACTATAATGTGCACTGGTCAGTTTTACATTTCACCAGCATGACTGTTGGTAAAGAATGGATGTTGGGTTTTATTTTATTTTTCTTGTAACTGCTGCAAATTTTGACCATTTTCCTATCCAGACTGTAAGACCCTCCCCTGAATTCATTATAGCAAGTTGTTAAAAACCTACCTTGTTAAATAAGCAGCATTGTACGGTTTGTATAAAATGTTACATTTCTGAATTGTGTGCTTATAACATAACCACTATGAAACAAACTTGATACATTATTCAAGTCCTTCTTTTTTATTTGCTGCCTGAAATCTTAGTTAATGATGAGAAAAGACCACCAGAAATAGGATGTTAGTAATATAAAACACCTGTAACTTGATTAGGCTAGGCTTGTGTCATCATTTCACACAGTGACATCACTGTATGCACAGACTGCTGTCGCAGCAGCGTGGAAGTCCACACACTTATAAAAGGCATGCCTAGCAACCTTTAATCACTAGTCCCTGTTTTTATAAACATAACAGAAATGGTACCACTCTCCCAGGTACTGCAGATTGAGTTCTGTGCTCTATCAATGAAGCATGGGAACGTGAGTCTGATCGGGAAGGGTTCAAATTCCTGAAACAAACTCAAAACTATAGGTGAGGTGACCCTGTCATGCCTTGGAGGCACATAGGGATATGGTGTTAATGCCCATATTTTCCTTGACCTGTCAGCACACTAGAGGGTGATATGGTCAGTATCACGCCTGGCTGCCTTTCCTTCCCCAACTCCAGAAGAAGTCGGGTACCCATTTCTACAGCTGGGTGACTGGGGTGCCGCCGGCCGGATTCGAACCCCCGACCTTCGCCATGAGAGACCAGTGCACTAACCACTTCGCCACTCAGACACCCAACTCAAAACTATAGCTGACCAAAGTCCTGTCCCACCTCGCCATCAGTGATTATGACATAGTGGTTGGTGACCTATGGTTGACTGGTGGCAGCAGGGTTGGTAAACTACAGCTGACCAAAGTCCTTTCCCACCTCTCCATTGGTACCCCCATTAACAGGCTCAGCTCAGGTTAGCTGGGCAGGAGCCACCATAGTTCCCATGGCAGAGGAGTCTGCTGGAAGTATGTGCATTGCATCCTTCCCTGTTTTTTTGTTTCACTTTGGGTGGGTCTGCAAAAATAGCTGCTGTAGCCACTCCGCATTTGACACAATGCTTGTTGTACTTCAACACCTTCACTTCATCAGCTGCAAAGAACACCCTGCTAGCAGTTCTAGGGAAACAGACACCAATATCTTGGTCAGCTCTAGTTTGTAGCTCATAATCATGCCATCCCTTGAGGTACCATTCAGAATCAGTCTTGACTTCACACAGCACATATACAGAACAGTTATACACACAGCCCTTTTATATTACAAGTTATGTTTTTCTTTTCTGTTAAAAACTATAAGCCTTACTGCAGCTCAAAAGTTATTTCCTGTGCTTGTTTGAGCCATTTTGAGCAAAGAATAAAAGGTTTTGGTATTAATTTTATTTCAAGGCTGTAACATGTGCCATTGTATGTGCTTTAATTTTATTGATTTTGTTGCATTGTTTTCATTAAGTTATCTTATGATATTGTGTACACATTTTTTTCTTTGCACAATTTTAAATAATGCAGGAAATTTTCATTTAGAAAATATCAGTGTAGAACATTGGTATGTTATGTAAAATTGTTATTTCATGTAATATTGTTGCATTTGCATTATTTCATGTAAACAATGTATATAAAGTTTTGAACCTGAAAATTTGGTGTTTGTTTCATTTCTTTGAAAAGTTCCATATCTTTGTTTTTGTAAATGCTGGTAAACATAGAGAATGCCATTAAACATGACTTTTTGAAATACATAAACTCAGGCAATCAATAATGATGCAGACATTATTTAGTCTCTCACATAAATGTTATAAAGCATGTAAATCATGTTTTTAGGTTTCACTTATGAAAGTGATAAAGCTAAAGTTTTGTTCCTCAGTTTCCGCCTTTATCTTATTTCGCATTCTGAAATTAATGATTCTTAAAAGTACAGTCATTTTGTTTTTTTTTTGGCTCCATGCTTCATCAGACAATTATGCTGCATTTGTCACATATCACAGTACTAACTTTCTTTGGTAGTATGATGAATAATGATTTAAGCAAGTATGATAGAATGCACCCTGTGAGATTTCTCTCTGAACCTTTAGGTGCCCAAGGCACGAGAGGCTTCCACAAGGGTTTTCCACAAATGCCTGTCCTTCACCTTTTTTCTGCTTTTGCACAGGTGAGCCCTCTATTACTCAACATCCTCTCTGCTGTTCTTCTCTCTCCCCTTTGGTACACCTGAGCCCTCTATTACTCAACATCCTCTCTGCTGTTCTTCTCTCTCCCCTTTGGTACACCTGAGCCTTCTATTACTCAACATCCTCTCTGCTGTTCTTCTCTCTCCCCTTTGGTACACCTGAGCCTTCTATTACTCAACATCCTCTCTGCTGTTCTTCTCTCTCCCCTTTGGTACACCCGAGGTGTCCATCTTAGTGCTATTTTTGGTAAAGAGTCACCAGTCCTCCCGAGCACATGTCCCACCACTGCCAACGTTTTCCCTCAATAACTGAAGTCAATGGCTTCATATGTGACATTTATTCTATACCAAAGGTAATCTAAGACCTTAATAATTTTGATATGTGATATTATTAGATCTGAAACTGTCCCTTTCATTCATGTGTCAACGTGCCATATCTTGTGTTACATTTCTATGTTAAATTCTAGTTCTGCTGCAAATAGTTTTAACCTTCATGTTACTGCTCTACCTTTCTTCAGTTGTAAACTTTCAATTCACTTCTGGTAGTCTGTGATTACATCAGTTGCCCGCCTCTGGTACCACTTTTGCTATTAATAAAGTATGTCACAAGTTTCTGCTTACGATGATTATAACACCATCTGGTCTTCTGATATATGCCCTCCTAGTTATGTTAGGAACCACGCAATGCCAACAATCACAAACAACAGTTTAAGGCATGACTGTCACAAACTAATGATCTGAGAATGAAGAAATATTAGAATCTAACTTTCATATGTTTTGAGTATAAGTTAATATTTAAAGTAAAGGTAAAATTCTTGGTTTCCATGTCATTAAGGCATATTGGTTTTAGGCCCGCATTTCCATAACCTTTGGCACATGAAAGTGTGATGTGGTCAGAATCATGTCTGGCTGCATTTACCTTACCAGAGGTTTCTCTGGTACCCATTTTTAGAGGCGGGGTTGACCCCATTATTAATATCTAACCCCTACTACAATATACTGTATATATTTTTATATGTGAACAAAATATGTTACCACATACATGTCTAGACCCCAAAAAGCAGATCTTCATTCTGGATATTTCAACTCTTTAGAGGAGGCAAAAGTAGCCTACTGGCCATACACTTTGTTCTATCATTGAAAGATTGTTCCAATAATCTGCATGAAATTAATTAAAATTTCATTAAACATTTTATATGAACCTACAGCCTACTTAAAGTTGCAAACATTCTGATACGACCATGACAAACCTAATTCGGAACTCTTGCTTTGCAATCTCTTAATTAATCTTATTTCTCTTACAAAATTTATTTGTTTATCCACAAAGAAATGGTTTCAACAGTCCTGGTGATTGGTTTACCACAAAAGCTGGGGTGGTAAATTTTAAGTTCTTACACCAGCATTAAGCTTCAAACTGTGGCCTTTCAGACAGGGCTTCTCAACCTTTTTCTGGTCACTGCCTACCACCAGCCTTGCTACATTATTTATGCTGTTTAGTCAGATCTGCACTCTGGATGTTTCAACTTTCTATGTAGCCCCTTTCTGCTTTTGTTAAGAAACACTGATCTATGAGACTGCTTCACAGATTCAGACTTCTGAAGGCCTACAGAAAGAAATAACACCAGCAGATTCCACTAGTCCTTAGCAAGAATTTTCATTATTATCTCTGCATTTTCTGCACAAATACAGTGCTCACTTCACTGCTGTCAAAGTGTTTGGAATTAACTTGGCTATAACATTTTCCTGTGGGACAAGTTTAACAACAGTGTCAATTCAACAGCGGGGTTCATCTGCCGAAGTTAACCTTCAAGGGGGAGCTGAATATACTAAAAAATGGTTGTGATGAAAGTGTAATACCACTGTCACATCGTCTGTGCAAAACAACAACCACAGGAATAACCTCTTACTAAGACCAACATTCCAGGTCAAACAACTAAGACAGGACATATCATTCTTGATACCCTACGCCCCCCCCCCCCCCCACAGTCCTGCATCTCCTCCTTGTCCATTCAGCCTTCTTATGACCAGTGCTCGCTGGTGCTACAAAGTACATTTTTCGGACAAAGCAATTACAGACATATTTTCAAAGATTCAGACATTGATGTCTTAACTCTTTCCGTGCCTCAGGAAGAAACACGGACGTTCACTGGGTGCCAGATTAAAAGCGTGGGTCTTGATATGTATAAGGGGTATAGTTGTAAAATTGAACGAAAAACAGTATTTCCATATACTTCCGTGTACTTATTATGTTTCAAAATATAACTAAATGAATGAAGATTTCATAAATGTTGAGTTTTTTTAAGAAAAAAGAAGTAATGTCATGTTTTTATACAATGATTGTATCCAACTTACAGTCAGAAAGGTGTAGAGGTACAATATGTACCATCTGAGATGCATAGATCTACCGGTTGTATCTATCGTATTGTGATTCAGTGTTGCATTATCGGTAGAATAATGTCTGAAATAACCTTCTAACTATTTCTCCAGTCATCTAATATGTCTAGATCTACTTGGATACATTCAAGAACAGTGGCCTGGTCCCAGGGCATGTCCATACCCCTATCTACATCATTGAAATTTCTCGCATAACTTAAATTTTCTCCCTTGTAAGTAAGCACTCTTCTGCCATTTTGAAAAAAGGTCACAAGGCATGTGCACTAAATGTTTACAATCTAAATGCTACGCCGGGTTTCTAATGAAATAAACCAAACGTCGCTTGAGTGACTAAAGGCACTATGCGAGAAACTGTAATCGTCGTCCAAGCGACGAAAGGCACAGGAAGAGTTTATCGCACACAAGTCAAAATACAACTGCTACAAACTCCAGTCTCAGCAAAACTCTGTCACTGTGAGGCAATGGACAAATTATAATCTTAAAAGGCACAGACAACTAGCAGGGAGGCTCTTCTAGCTTACGCTTTTCACTCTCTCTCTTGTGTCACAGCAATGTGCACACTTAACATCATGAGTTACATATCCCTCATGATAATGGGACTGGATTCACTTACATCCATTTCATGTGAATATATGCTGGACATTACAACTATTCTAAAATCATTACAGACTCACATAACAACTACAAGGCAAAGCTATTTTACTGTTATATTTACTACCATATTCCAGTGAATTAAAAAAAAAAAACACATGGCAAGAAAAGAGACATACATACATACAAACAACAAGAATAAAACTACAAACTTACTATGAACTTTTTTCCTTGAACTTTCCATTGAGCTGCTAATTTTGAAAGATACAGTCTCATTGGTTTTGTTAAAACTATACCAAACATGAGCTGCCTAAAATAAAAATCAGCCATAATACAACTATGAGCGTCTGGACAATGTGCATAAAAATGATTATGTCACAAAAACATGATAATATGAAAGTAAATCTTTGCTGCAGCCCTGTTGCTATGTTGCAAGTCCAAAACGCTCAGCTCTTTTTCTTTTCTTTGCCTGAAAAGAATATATGACAAAAAAAAAAGTTCATGGTGGGTTCATGCCCTTGACATTAATAGCGTAAGTTCAGCAATACAGTTTAAAAAAACCAAAACTCTTATTTTGTTTTGTTAGTTACCACCGATTTCTCTGACCTACGACATAAATGGTTATCACCCTCCGTTTGAGGAGAAAAAAAAAAAAGTCTGCAAAATACACTTTTAGCTGCCTGACTTTTATTGTTGAAGATCTGTGAAGTGAACTGGAATGTTTACATACCTCCACATACAAGAATGAAAGAAGCGGTTCAGTCGTAGTGGCAACATTTCATTCAAAGTACCCTTGACTAGTTTGTGACATACTGATGGATTGTTACCAGAAGCACAGGGTGAAAGAAGGAGAGAGTTTTGAAGAACTCTGGTTTGCTGTTATTAATGAATGAGTCATCTCAGGTTACTGCTTGTCCCTATTGCTATACTCCTCTGTGCTTTTAGTTCTGATTGTCTAATGAAGACATAACTATATTTTTAATGCACATAATGCAAGCATTGTACAGAGTTTTTGCAACCCCCCCCCCTTTTCCTGTACACACACACCCACACAATGTATGTACACTGTACACAAATTTTTTTTAATACATGTTAGAAGTTACTGAGTAAAACAAAACAGTAATTTGGTCCATGGTCTTTCAATGAACAAAAGTAGAGAAAAGAATTTACACAGGAAACAAAACTAAAGTTGGGAAAGAAGATTCAAACATTTGACCTGCCTAATACAGAAAACAGACTAGTGGAGAATAAAATACTGGATAAATCTAAATGAACCTTTTTTTTTTCAGGCAAAATATGGTCAGCCTAACCATGGATGACAAAAATTACAGGGCTCAACTGTCCGCCAGGAGTCACTGTTAACAGTACACAGTCAAACTGCTGCTAAGAGAGATGGAAGCAGTGTCTAAGAAGCCTTATGTGATTACCTATTTATTGATAACTTACTGAAAGTTTCTGTCAATTCAAACTAAAATGTGAGCCCTATGTGATGTCTAAGAAGCCTTATGTGATTACCTATTTACTGATAACTTGAAAGTTTCTGTCAATTCAAACTAAAATGTGAGCCCTATGTGATGTCTAAGAAGCCTTATGTGATTACTTATTTACTGATAACTTATTGAAAGTTTCTGTCAATTCAAACTAAAATGTGAGCCCTATGTGATGTCTAAGAAGCCTTATGTGATTACCCATTTATTGATAACTTGTTGAAAGTTTCCGCCAATTCAAACTACAATGAGAAGCCTATGTGATGTCTAACAGCACCGACAGGATGTAAGACAGGACAGGGAATGGTTAAAGTGTCCCCTCCACCAGGACTCTGAGCCCCACTGTACCAGAAATAATCCTCTCTTCACAACAAGTAAATCATTTTAGTTTCTCATAGTAAAGACACTTCAGTATTATAACAAAATAGTCCCAGTGTGTATGTCGTTACATATATACAATGGTAGACCGTTACCTTGATGACCAGTGGGTCAAAGATTTGCCCTATGAAACAAGAAATGCAGTTGACCATTTCTTTTTTATTACAAATACTTTAAGCAACAGTAGCCTGTAAGTGAACATTATCTGTGATCACTGGAACACAAACTGACCTCAGAGTGCTTGTCTGAAGATGTCAACTTTTAAACCAATGATGAGACAGTACAGTACAGTTACAAATTATACTACTTTTTGTTTCAGCTATTCAGGTTTTGAAGCAGGCAGATGTCAGCTGTAGCAGAAAATCACAGTGTATCTTTCTGTTGGAAAACTCTGATACTTTCAATCTGCATAATCAATCACACTAACAACAAATAACGTCTGTGTTGCAAAGTCCATTCTCCTTGTGCTTGCATAAGTACATTTGTACAGATTTACATAAATACCACCAAAATTTACAAGGACATATAAAATTCAAATATAAATCAAAACATATTCAATGTGCCAGTTACCTCATTATCCTGATCGGTGGTGGAAGAAGCTCCTGGAATTTTCCTGACTGATGGTGATGATGATGATGATGATGTATTTGATACAGATCCAAACCTCTCAGCTCGTTTTCTCTTCCTTTCCTCCTCATCAACCTGAACAAACGAAAATAAGGAAAGCTCTAGCATCATTTAAACATGATAATAACTTTTTCATTTCTTACAAAGATCAAAAACGCTAGCTCTCGTGACTTTTAAAAGCTTAGTTCTATGTATAAAGTCAATGTTCTGCAGAACTGTTTAAACTGACAGGAGGAGTGGCAAAAGATGAATATCTGCCACCTGAAAACCAGATGCTTTCGGGTAGATGAGACTCATTAGTCTTGGTTGGTAGCTCATCTAGGAGAAGGAAAGCTCCTGCTCACTGGTGGCAAGATTCTTCAGCTGCCATGCGTGGAGTGAAACTCCTCCTGGCCAATGAAGAAAAATGTGATTAGGGCTGCCACGTGGCAATGTCATGGAAAAGGTGACAGAAAGGATTAAATGAAATACCCAGTAGTATTGTGGTCAGGGCTACTCCTATCATGGCACCTCTGCTCTAGAGACCAGCCATGTCCTATATACACCCATACTGGCTTAACCCAGAGGTTAAACTAAGACTCTGCTGGAGAGATTCTTTGACTGCAGCGCGTGAGGTGAAATTCCTCCCCACCAATGAAGAAAAATGCGATTAGGGTTGCCACGCGGCGCTGCTGTGAAAAAAGTGATGGAAAGGATTAAGTGAAGTTTAATTGGTATGGCCAGTAGACCTGCGGTGAGGGCTACTCATACCATGGCACCTCTGCTCTAGAGGCTGGCCACGTCCTATATACACCCATACTGGGGCAATATGCCTAAACTAGGCTAACCCAGGAGTGAAACTTGATGGCTAGTCATATCACAGTACCTCTGCTCTAGAGGTCGGTCACATCCTATACACCCATACTGGGATAATACACCTAAACAGGCTTAACCCAGGGGTGAAACTTACTAGTGGCGAGGATTCACCCTCCTATGACAAAAGTTCCGTCCTGGTTACCACCAGGAAGTGTAGCGGCCACAACTACAAAATGCCGAAGTCGGAGACACTGGACCAGTGCAGTCTAGACAGGCAACCACCTCTCGCCCGATGGGGATATATTATATCCAAATCACATTGAGGTTTTCCAGTGAGAAAGTCCAACTCTGGACTGGATGGGCAACCACTTCTCATCCGGCGGGGATATACTGATATCCAAAACATGTGGAGGTTTTCCAGTGAGAAAGTCCAACTCTAGACTAAGCTGGTGCAATGAAAACCACACTGTCACGCAATGCCGCTTCTGTGACCCATCGAGAATATAAGCCCAAGCCCCAAGAATGCTCTGAGCCTCCATCCTAAATGAGACTATCGTGAAAACCACAGGAGTAAATTCAGTAGGACCACGGGGCGATCTTGGTGGTAGAAGCAAACGAAGAAGAAGATGACAGAAATAAAATGTTTAAAGAGAATACTAAATGTGACAAGAAGAGACCAAATAAGAAATGACACCATCAGGGCAAAGGCTGGAGTAACACCAGTACTACACAACGTCCAGAAACAACAAGTCAAATGGTTTTGCCACATTAAACAGCTACTGGTAGACAGTATACTACAAAAAACATTTACATTAAGATCTGTAGGTAACAGAGGAAGGGTCATGCACACAAGAGATGGAGGGAGGAAATTACAGAAACCTTAAATATTCCATTAGATGTAGCCCACTGCTGAGTCAAATAAAGATGTCTGTTTGTCTCATCAACATCATCCATATGAGGATGGGTATAAGACAAGTTCAAATTAATTTCACATAACTTTCTTAATTCATCAATACTGACAGAAAATGGGTACAAACCTTGGACAGTGAAGTTGACACAACTGATCCAAAACGCTCAGCTCGTTTTTTCAAACGATCAAATTCATTAGTCTATGGCATAAAAAAAAGTGAGATGTGGGTTATTAATTATGAAAATTAACCATTTCTGTGTACTTACACACAAAAAACTTATAACCAAATCACAGCGGAGATTCCAAAATATATGAGTGTTTCCAAACTTTTTCAGACTGCGACACACTTGGCAAAGCAAATCTCTGTCAAAGCACACCTGTGTTCTTAATGCCAGACTCACACGCAGTTAACTACATGTTATTAGCATTTTCAGATTTTACACATTACACTGAATGTATTCAAATTATATATAATATCCTTCAAATATCATGGACACAAAAAATAAATATATCCATACTACAAGAAATTAATACTGAAAAAGCTAGCTAGTAAAGAAGACTAAACAGAGAAAACTGAAGAATTTTGGACATATTAAATATCATGAGAATTTGAAGAAGACAGCCTTGGAAAGGTACAAAAATGGGAAAAAGAAAGAGAGGAAGACTAAGGAGAAGATGGGTGCAAGATATCGTTGATAATCTGTGAATAGATGCATCAGCAGCAGGGCATCTTGCTTACAACCGAGAGGTCTACATGAGAGCTGCTAGGGAGGCAGTTCCGAAAAGGGCATGCAAATGACTGATATATATATATATATATATAAAATACATTGACATATGACAAAATCTGAAAACGATTTTAAGTTTTATTACATAGTGCATTGTCTTCAATGTGAAGTTGAGCCTGCTTGAAGTCATAGATCTCTTAAGATTTATCACATAGGGCATTGTCTTCAATGTGAAGTTGAGCCTGCTTGGAGTCACAGATCTTTTACGTTTTACTACACAGGGCACTGTTTTCAATGTGAAGTTGAGCCTGCTTGGAGTCAATAGATCTCTTAAGTTTTATTATACAAGGCACATCTTTGGCCATGTCAGCTTGCACTGGATTGGGAACTGCTGTTGACTCTCTACCTGCCAGGTATTTACTATATGATTAAATAAAAATGTGCTCTAATTTGGTCAAAACATTTTTACTCTCAAAATTTTTTTTCCAACACCTCCATCTCACTTGCGGCACACCATCTAAAAAACTATGATATACATGTCAGAAAAATTTTGTGCTTCTCTAACGATAACAAAATCTGATCCTCTTGAATGAGAAAAAACTTCTAAAACACTACTTTAGATAAAATGGAATATGTTACCCTTTGTTCTTTTAGCAGATGCCTTAACCAATGAATAACTCATAATTTCTACTTTGATTCTATTTTATATTTACATTTCTATCAATTCATGCAAAACTTTTTTTACTCCCACTTTAAAACTCCAGCTAAGAGACAATACAATTTTCAAAATGAAAATGTTTTCTTACTATTTGGCCAAAGAAATAAATGAAGTAAGACTATTTTCTAATGTTTTTTTTGTTTTTTTTTTTAAATAAAGTAGTCTTCAGTGTGGGACACTACTCTGATAATTTCAGGATGAAAAACTTTTAACATCTTAGTCTCAAATATAAACCACTTTATAATTTATTAATAAAGAATACCACAGGCTAACCAGCATGTCTAGAACATAAGCTTTTCAAATTATTCAGCAGAAATCCTTGTAAACATCTTACAGAACACCAGGTTAAGCTGCAGTTCTGTGTGCACTTACAGTGTTTTTGGTGGATGAAACATCACCGCCAGATGCTGACAAACCAAACCTGTTGTGTATGGGAGGAAAAAAAAATAAAGCCATAAGCAGCATGTTTGACACAGGCAAATAATGACACGACACTGCAAAAATAATATACCAGAGAATACACTTTAAAACAGTGGTTCTCAATTTTTTTTGCCTCATGCACCCTTTTCACCATATGTCAGAATGTCATTCTATCTTCCCCTCTTTTCCAAAATTGTGTGACTTAAAAGATGCATTCTAAATAATATGTATATATATATATATATATATAATTGCTGTAACTAACTAAATACCAGTAACTAAAAAATAAATAGATGAATACAAATTTGTCCTATCAATAAATGTACAGCACTGAATGTACTGCACCATTTGAAATACAGTAAGCTGAACCATCATAAATTGAGAAGAATCTGTACATATAAGATGTAGTTCTGAGCAGGCTAGTCAGATATGGCCTATCTTTTCACCCAGAAAGATATGGATTTTGGACCCGCAACCAGCACCCTCCAGTGAATCCAACTGTGGAAATAGTGGGCAAATACTGTTTCTAAACCGAAGCAACTGTACAAATACTGGTGAAAAATTGTTTCTGAATGGAACCAATTGTGTGAAATATTGGTGAAAAATTGTTTCTGAATGGAACTAATTGTGTGAAATATTGGTGAAAAATTGTTTCTGAATGGAAGCAACTGTAGAAATATGGTGGGGGGTTGTTCCCAAAAGCAGTGGACATTTGTCTGCAGAGCACAGTCCAGCATTTATTGATGTTAGTAGTGACTGAAATGAAAATTTCCATGTATGCAAAGTCAAGTTTCATGAGCAAATAAGTAAATAAGTTCAAAGTTGGGAACACCCCTCCCTCCCCCCCCCCAAAAAAAAAAAAAACAGCATATAGAAATAGCAGATATCTCTACAAGTTTTGTGTAAGCTCATGCCAATAAAGCATACCTCAGCATCAGAAAGCTTCGAAATTTGAGCAGGCTTTTCTTCAACTGTTGTATCTGCTGTGGTTTTCTTACTAGCATCTGTCCTGTGAAAGTCATGAAAATATGACACCAATTGCTGTCACAACAAAATGTAATTAAAGTATCTGAGATTAAGTGTCATGATAATCTGGAGAAGACCGTCTTGGAAGAGTAAATAGTGAGAAACAGGAAGAGTGGAAGAACAAGGCGAAGATGGCTGCAAGACATCGTTGATGATCTGCAAATGGATGCATCAGCAGCAGGCCATCTTGCTCACAACTGAGAGGCCTGCAGGAGTGCTGTTAGGGAGGCAAAGTTCCGCAAGGGACATGCAACTGAATGAATGAGATTAAAAAAAGAATAGTAATTTATAAATCATGGAGGAAATAAATGCAGAAACAAAATTAACATTAAGTATGAGCTTTAAAAACAATGGTGTAACCATACATACAGCACAATGAAATGAATTCATGTCTCTTGACTTTTCTAGATAACAGCATAGTGGCACAATCTGCAAACATAAAGCAGGAAACAGATCAACCGATTTGTGAAAACAGTCTGTATATTATTCATACTTTTCAGATACACCATTGGAGGAGACCGTCTCAGACTTCTGTGTTGTCAATGTGGGCTTTACTTCTTTTGCTGCAAGTTTTGCTGGTGTCACTGGGGCTGCTTTGGAATCTGAAGTTTTTTTGCTGGATACTGGCACAGCCTCATCACTGAGCTACAAGAATACAGCAGAAGAAAGTCAATGAAACTCAGAAGAAAAAAAAAATTTCAGCAGTTGTCTGGGCTGTGCAGTAATAGAAAATGTGAGAGATAAATGTGTATATAAAAATAAAGATGGAATATCATCAAAAATGTAAGAATTAAAAAAATTAGCTACATAATGCAAGAAACTACAGTATGCCATGTTAAGTCTTTTTTTATGTAATAGGTTAGCTGTAGGACATTACAATATGCAGGGAAAAGAAATGAAAATAAATACCCTTCTAACTGAAGAACATTTTTAACTCTCCAGTTTCTTTGTATTCTCGAGCTACTCAAGACCCAAGTCTCAAACCTACAATTACTACAAAGCCCAACATTTTAATCTACCCTCACAAACACCACAAACCTACAATCACTACAAAGCCCAACATTTTAATCTACCCTCACAAACACCACAAACCTATCCCCAGCCTTTGCTAGTTTCATCTTAAAAAAAAAAAAAACCAAAACAATCTGTGCCCAGAACTGAAGTGCAACAAAGCCAAAAACACAAATTTTAAACACTGGCAATTAAAAGGAATTCACTGATGCAAGGGTTCAACATTAAATTCACTGCTATGGTATCAACATCAAATTTGTGGCTAGTTTTCATGTAAGTAAGAGAATTCATTTTATCTGTTACTTTATTAGAATTTTTTTTAATGTTCAGCAAACCTCTGAGAATTTTTTTTAAGGGGGTGGGGGTGGGGGTGTTATTATTTCCCCAAAAGCATTTTTCATATTACTCAGATTTCTTAGGAGACAGCAACAATTGCAAATATGGTAATATGTATATAAATATATTACAAACTGTGTTCTACTGACATGCTTTACTAACATAACAAAACATAGTAATAAAATTATAGACACTCACTATATCATCAATGCCTTGTAAACTTTCTTCCAGTCCATCATTTGACGTATCAACTGGAATTTAAAAAAAAAAAAAAAAAAAAATCATGCGAGAATCTATGCTTGGCTTTGATCTCAACAATGTGGAAAAATCTAGTATAAACATCAACAGTTCATAGATCCCTGGAAAACATGATCTAGGAGGCTGACGGGAGTATTTGTCCTTGGCCTAGAATACATGTTCGGGGTGCAAGGAAAGAAGAAAAGGTGGTCATATCACCTTTCTGTCAAAATGTCTTGAACAGATGAACGATTGGTACTGACACCAATGCTTCTTTTAAAAACTAGGACAATATTGTTTCAGGAAATATCGTCAAAATATTAATCATTATACTGTAAACAAGGGGAGTTATCTGACAGGCTTACAAGACAGACTCATGACTGTCCCTGTCTGTGCTTTTAGGAACAGGTTTAGAAAATATTCTGCTTGAATCATGACACACTGCTAAGTTAACTCCTTGATCTTGTAACTTGCACACCTGAATTATCCACAATTGATACTCTGAGATCAGACATAAGCTTGGATAGGATGAGACCTATAATGGCTTTTCCAGTTTCCTGGAATTCACCCAAGACAGTTTCTCAGCAGCTCCATGCACATTTCAGTGCACAATGATCCCTACCTCTTAATCCATGAGAAATAACACAATAGATTTTTTTCAAAAACAAAAAGAAACCAAACAAAAATCTGACACAGGGTACCACTTCAAGAATAAAAGAAATGTTTATCAAAGGAAATACAATGATCAATTAAAAAGAACTGCAGATATCCCAAAATCTCTATAAAGCTAAACAGAACACAGCAAACCATAATTTTCAGGATCAGACAGAAGCTTGCAGATTACAAGCATATCTACATAAACTTAAGGCCACCCTCTGAGCATAAAACTATCAGTTTCCATTGATGAAATGCTGGCAGCATAGTGATGGCAAGCACATGTGACTCAGTGAGCGGCAGTTCATGAAACTTTAATCATGTGTTGTGAGTGCTGCTTCAAGATAACCACAGCAAATATAACAACAATGATACAGGTATATCAATGCTAATCTAGTTTACTAATAGACACTGGGGTTGTCTTATTGATAAGACAAAGGGATATCTCTCTTGTCCCATAAGTGCCCAAGACACATAGGACTCCTGGAAGAAAGAGATTTCCACTTTTATCAGTCCTTCACATCTTCTTAGCTGTCTCCCATGTCAGTCCTTTGTTTACTAGCATTCTCTCTGCTGTATGCCACCATGTCTCTCCAGGCTGTCCCATGATTCTTTTATCCTGTGGAGTCCACAGCAAAGCTGTTAGTGGTAAGGATTCATCTGTTATTCTCAAATTGTGGCCAACCCATTGCCATCTCCTCCTTTCAAGCACTGTCAGTTGTGGTGCCATGTCTGCCTCTTTTAACAAGAAGTTATTACTTATGGTATTTGGCCAGAACATTCCTTTTATCTTGCACAGATACTAGGTTTGGAAGTGTCAACTGTACCATGCAGTTGTCTGTGCCATTTTCCAGCATTTACTCCCATACAACATTGCTTCTCAATATTCTGAATATAGTTTTCTGGCTTATCATTCTGGATCTCCAGATAAGGTAGAATGCAGTCCAAACTTGTCATGCTTTTATTATTCTTATTTCAGCTTCTTTACTAATGTCTCCAATTGCTGTTACTGTACTACAAAGGGATGTGAATTCCTTTACGTCTTAGACTGGCAAATAGTTCACTGTGATTGGCCTAAGGATTTCAGTATTTTGTTTCAAAAGTTTGGTCTTTTTTCATGCTCCCTCATAGTCCTATACTGCTTGCTTCTGCTGTCAGTCTATCTAAGACATAGGGATATATCAAATGTTAAACCTGCTTTACTGATGGACACATTGGTGTATCAATTTAAATCTACTTTACTGATAGGCATGGGGGTATATCAATGTTAAATCTACTTTACTGATAAGTAACATACTGATATATCAATGTTATATCTACTGTTTGATGGAGTTAAAAAAAAATAGGGGGAAAAATTATAACTACAACAATTAAATGTAAACTTACTGCAACTTTAGATGACTACTAATTTTTACACAAACAACTATGTGAGACAGAGTGTTTTGTAGCTTTAAATAAGCAGGAGAAAAGAAACAACACCCCCCCCCCTCCCTGGCTGACATCATGACTTACAAACTGACAGACTAACGCACTACTAAACATAGTCAGCACAGCTCAGCTCTAATGAACATGGAAGACAAGTGAAAAAAAATGTTACTGCTCAGAACTGGGCTGCACACGCCTGTTAGAAAAACTCCTGCAGTACTTCTTTAAGTTTATAAATTATAAAATAAGTTTATAAATAAACACTTTTTGAAAAAAAAAAAAGAAAATCGTACAAAAAAGCAATATAAAGTGTATTGAGGAAATATTTTAAAATTGTTAAAATATTTAACATACATAAAATACATCAAATTCACGTTTATTCAAATAATATTAATTAGCAGATGTATTGGTGGTCTTGTAAAAAAATAAGGTTCCTATTGGTGCTTGTGGACTATGTGTTCATCCTATGGATGTAGGCAATCCAGTTAACCCTGATATATTACTATGCATGCACTAATGCATTTAGCAATTTAAATGTGAAACAAAAATGATAGCAAGCTCCAGCTGAAAACTTTTATAATGGTCAAGATTTAAGAAAAAAAAAAAAAAGTAAACTATAAATAGCTTCAATGGCATTTCACTTTTTTTTTTTTTACACACAACCTGAAAAACAAAACACAATAAACTGTAACATACCTGTTTTTAAACGCATGACAGCTAGCCAAAATAAAACAGAACTTTTTTTTTAAAAAATGGATGCACAGAATATTTATTGTAGTGCAAGCACATTTTTAAAAATTTTAGTCAATACTTAAATATAACTGATATTATAGGTTTTTAAGCTATGTAAAGGTTCTAACTCAAACCATGTGAGGTTCTGTAAAGTTTAAGTACAATGAAAAGAAAACTTTAGAACAATTTAATTTAAAAAGATGAAAAAAATGAAGAAAATATCTTCGTTATTACTGGCAGGCTATGTAACAAGAATATAATCAGTACCTGATGACTTGGTTAATATGATCAGATGTAACTAACATGATACTTAAATGTTAGTGAAAATATATCACATCCTTTGGCTATCTTTTTTATCAATAAATGTAGTCTTGCTGTAAACCAGAACAGCTACATCATCTGCAAAAGAAACTGCCTGATAATGACTTAGTTGTCTACTACTGGCTCATCTAACCATATAAAAATGAGCACATTATTGCTGGTATCCTTGAATGTAAATCTATGGTTAACAACAGCACATACATCTATAGATTAGTTGAAAAAGACTTTGTACTTGTGCCACCTGACACAAAAGAAAAGAAGTGAAAACTCATAAACCTGGAGATCGGAAAAGTCAAAGTCATCTAAAGTTAACAATAAAGGCTCTGTATATGACTGTCTACAGAGAACAATAATGGAAGGTACAATTCCAAGGAAATGAGAAATAAAGTGGCCAAAGGTGCCATCACCATTACTCTAAGCACCACACACCTAGAAGCTAGCATCCTGGCCTGGCAAGACATACTCAGACTGGTTATCAAGGGAGCAGTGTTCATTTATGGACACACCATTTGAACGAGCTATTAACTTACTTGTTGCACCCAAGGCTTCTCCAAGTCGTTTAATTAATTCAGCTTTTGAACCCGAAACAGGCAGTCCTTTCTCCTTCAAAGCCTGTTTCAGTTCAGGCACCTATATATGAGCAAAGGCATAAACAATACTGACAAAATAATAAGCACAAAGTATAATCATCACCATCGCCTTTCACTCCCTAGACAGCTCTCCAGTCTTCCCTGTTCTTGGAATTATTCTCTGCTTCCTTCCATGTGTATCCCTTGTCTCTGAACCTTGTCATAACTTCACAAAGTATAATGATGAATTATAAATACAAAGTATAATGATGAATTATAAACAACTGGTGATGCCAATATCAGTCTGAAGAACTTTTCAGTCTAAAATGCTGGAGAGGAGTGGAATCCATTCTAATGCTAGGTAATGCAAACCACAGCTGACTGGGTCCGTTCTTTTCCTTGCAAGTAATATGGCAACAAACTCAAATCTACTAGAGCCAGAAGCATTTTTGGGTGGAGTCTGAACAAGCAGAAATGCAGCATTTATGAAAGAATTGGTGTCAAATGAAGAAAAATAGAATACACAGACTGAAGCAATGTAACATTTATGAATGAGCTGGGAAAGTAGAAAAGCTGTTGTAATTGTCAGTTTTGACAATAGTAAACTGTAACAATATTCTGGTAGATTAAGAAGGTAGGGACTGACATCATTCTTGATAGATTGTAAAACCTAGCTCTGTCCCATCTTCGCACAAGAATGAGGGCATTAGAGCCAGCAGCTGCAGTCACATATTGTTTTACTTTCACCATAGACAGAAGAGTCAAAGCAATAGCTTTTTCTATGTTTTGAACAGCAATGATCTGAAATGTTACTAAATTGTTATTTACATTATACTGTAAGTCTTTTACACTTCAGTCAACAATAGGGTTTCTGAAACTAAAAAAAAACAACAAACTGGCAGCAATGGATATTCAATATGACAGCGTCCACACTTTCAAAGTACCCAGTAGTTATCACTGCAATAGTAACGTGCGATAGTCATCGTGACAACTTTAAGAAGGATGTCTAACATATTACCGTAATATATATAACCTTGCTATCGTTCCCAAGAACACACCTGAGAAAACATTACTTATGTTGTCGAAAATCACAATAAATGACTTAAAAATAAAGCAAATAAACAATACCTTCATCTTCTTTAAATCAGCAATAGTGTCCGCCATTTTGAAAAGTGAGCGTAGACTAGGGAGGGTTCCGTGAAACTTATTTAAAACTAAGAAGTACTTTTAAAAACCTAATCATATTTTTTTGTGTGCCCCTTGACTAATAAAACATGTTCCTACTTTTGTTTTTAAAAGTTTTAACATTTTTTAAAATCACAGCTTTGCTGTAGTGACTTTTCATATATTTATATATTTAACTTTATATATACTAATACTATAAAACTATTTTTGTTATAGTCATATTTTTATCCGACTATTTGACAGTAAAAGTGTTTTGCAAGATCATTTTGAATAGACTTAAAGATATAGTGGATACTGCAATGAAGAAGAACAAGCAGGATTTCGAAAAGGGAGAAGCTATCTCGACCAGATCTTTACTCTAAGAATAATACTTGAAGAACATACTGAAAAGCAGAAACCATTAATACTGAACTTCATGGACTTTGAAATGGCATTTGATAGCATACACAGAGATTCGTTATGGAGAATTTTAAGTCTATATGGAATACTATCTAAAATTGTCAACATCATAAAGGACTTCTACAATGGATATGTTTGTGCAGTCAAGACAGAAGAAGGGATGAGTGAATGGTTCCAGATTGAAACAGGTGTGAAACAAGGATGTATACTTCTTCTTCTTCTTCTTCGTTCACTTCTACCACCAAAAACCGCACCGTGAACCTACTGAATTCACGCATGTGGTCCTCGTTAGGTCCTGTGGTCCCCTGTGTGGTCCAAAATAGACCACACGAGATCCACGAGAGGACCACAAGGGGTTCAGAGTATCACAGTGCTTTAGCCTGTATTCTTGGTGGGTCTCGGAAGCGGGATTGCAAGGATGTATACTGTCTGCGTTACTTTTTGGGATTACAATAGACTTCATAATGAAAAAATGCTACACAGGTAACACAGGTATTGACTGGGTACATGGGACCCAATTAGAAGATCTTGATTTTGCTGATGACATAACTCTTATTAGTAACAGTGTGAATTCCATGCAAGAAAAAACAGATAGCCTATCTTCACTAGCTAGCATAACAGGACTTGAAATTAACAAGGACAAAATAAAAATAATGAAAATTCCCCTTAATCAAAATGGAAAAATACACATAGAAGGGACAGATATTGAAGAAGTCAATCAATTTGCTTACCTTGGCAGCTACATAGACCAAGATGGTGACACTAGAAAGGAAGTTAGAATTAGAATTGCAAAAGCAGCATCGATCTTCAAGAATCTTGAGAACATATGGAATTCAAAAGTTATAAGCACAAAAACCAAGTTAAGACTATTCAATTCAAATGTAATATCCACCCTCATTTATGCATGCGAAAGCTGGAAAACAACTAAAGAAATAGAAAAGAAATTAGACTCTTTTGAAAACAAATGCCTAAGGAAAATACTCGGCATCAAGTGGAACGAATTCAAGAACAATGCAGAGATAAGACAGATGACTGAACAACAACCAGTCTCATGGGTGATGAGGAAAAGGAGATGGACATATGTTGGTCACTTGATGAGAAGAAATGATCAGAGAATCCCAAAACAAGCTATCAAGTGGAACACAACAGGCCGAAGAAAAAGAGTCAGACCAGGTGAAACTCTGAAGAGGACATTGTTAAGAGAGGCCAAATTAACAGGCATAAAATCCCTTGATGAGATTGAAAGACTCGCCGAAGACAGGAAAAATTGGCGAACTACTTTGAGAGTCCTATGTGACGTTTAACGGCACGGGAAGGATATAAGATAAGAAGATTTGACAGTGGTATCATGTATCGTCCACCAAGCTTTGTAATAAAAATACGAAATATCTGGTTTCCTCGTTTAAATAAATCAGTTGAATGGAGCTGATCCGTATCGTTTTTTTTTTAATGTTGTATTCGTAAAACGCAATCCATTCATTGAATATGCGCATTCATTCATGTTTCTTATCTTATATCTTATATCCTTCCCGTGCCGTTAGACGTCACATAGGGCTCGCAAAGTAGTTCGCCAATATTTCATGTTTGCTTGTGTTAATAGTTAACCACATCCATGATTTCATTATTTTGCAGGATGTTTCCGATCGTGTTTGTTAATCTTTAAACGAAAAAGACACGCTAAAAAAGATTACTCGTAGTCTTTATTGGATTATTGCAGAATGAAATTAATCCTTAACAGAAGACAGATTCAAAGAAACAACCCATAAAGTCACGTTTAGACGACGTCTGGGGGGAAAAGCTCAAAACTCAAGTTTTCAGATTTGCGTTTCACAAAGCACTGTTTTCAGTTTTCAAACGAGTATTTATGGTTACTTGTAACGGGAATCTAGCAAGTAGTATTGCAGTGTCAGTTGTTTGGACAAACGCTACCTAACAGAGAAAAAAACCTGGGAACGGAACGGGAAGTGAAATCGATGCTCTTCCATTCCTTATAAAAATCACATATACGAGGGTGATTTTAAAAAAGTAACAGAAAATTGACAACATTTGAGGAAAGAAACACTCCAGGCATATCAAACTTTCGCGCCCGGGAAATACATTATTAGTGAAGATACTGACACTGTCATACAGAATGGGCGTGACGCGTTTAACCAGACGGGCGCCATTTTGAACACGGCGGCGCCCTTAGCTGTTTGCGTAAAGAATATATATATATATCTTTGAACCTTAAGTGCCCAGGGCACATGGGGCTTCCGCAAGAGTTTTCCACAAATGCCTGTCCTTCGCCTTTTTTTTTTCTGTTCTTGCCCAGGTGAGCCTTCTATTGCTCAACATCCTTTCTGTTGTTCTTCTCCATGTCTCTTTTGGTCTACCCTTACTTCTGTTCCCCTGTGGTGTCCATCTTAGTGCTATTTTTGGTAGTGAGTTGTCAGTCATTCGGAGCACATGTCCCAACCATCGCCAGCGTCTTTCCTCAATAACTGTTGTCAGTGGCTTCATCTGCATTCTGCCAATAAGATGTTATTTCTTATGGTGTTTGGCCAAAATATTTTTCTAATTCTTCGTAAACCTTTAGTCTGGAAAGAATTCAACTTGTTTTCTATGGTTTTGGTGATTTTCCAGCATTCACTTCCATAGAGTAGTACACTTAGAACATTACTCTTAAATATCCTGATTTTCATATTTATGCTTAGTTTTTTTGACTTCCATATAGTCTGCAGCGCTGCAAAAACCTGGTTCGCTCTAGTAAGTCTGCTGTTGATGTCCTCTGTGCTGTCTCCATTTTCTACTACTCTACTGCCAAGGTATACAAATTCATTGACCTCCTCCACTAACTTGCTATCTACTCTGAGTACATTTCTATTGTTCACATTTTGCTTCATTAACTTTGTCTTTCCTACGTTGATCTTTAGTCCTATGTTGTTTGCATTCTGAGTTAGCTTGTTTATTTTATCTTGCATATCTTTGTGACTGCTTGATATAATAGACAAATGTCGTCCGCAAAGTCAAGGTCCTCCAGCACTGTGTCAAGGGTCCATTGTAATCCTCTGCGTTTGTCTGATGTTGCCTCCTTTATTAACCAGTCTACTGCCAAGATAAATAATGTTGGTGATAGTATACATCTCTGTTTCACTCCTGTTTGTACCCTAAAGCTGCTGGAGGTATGTTCTCCACAGATCACTTTGCACTGAAAACCCTCATATAGGGTTTTGATTACATTCGCTGTCTTATGGGGGAGGCCATGTCATATTAGGATTTTCCACAGTGCATCTCTGTTGACACTGTCAAAGGCTTTCTCAAAATCTATGAACAATGCATATATTGTGCTATGCCACTCATTTGCCTGTTCTAATATTTGTCTAAGTACAAATATGTGGTCCATGCATGATCTTCCTTTCCCAAATCCTACCTGCTCTTTCCGAAGCTTTTCCTCAAGTGTTGGTACAATTCTGTTGATGATTATTCTGCAAAATACTTTACTGGTGAGTGGCAGTAGGGTAATGCCTCTCCATTTCCCGCAATCTCTGAGGTCACCCTTCTTTGGTAGTTTTACTATAAGGCCAGTTTTCCACTCCTCTGGGGCTTTTTCTAGATCCCAAATTTGTTGTAATATCCGGCAAAGCTGTTTTGATGTTTCTGTTTCTTCTGCTTTCAACATCTCAGCAGTCACTTCATCTTCACCTGGTGCCCTGTCTGATTTTAGCTTATTTATCGCCTCCTTTACTTCACTTATTGTTATTGGTCATGTATTGATGTTTAGTTCCGTTTTTGCTTCAGGTATGTCTATTGTTTGTGCTGCTTGTGTTCTGTTTAGTAGGGTGTTAAAGTGTTCCCTCCATCTTTCAATTTTTTCTCTTTCTCCACTGACCAGTTGTCCATTTTGTGTCCTTACTGCACTTTCACATCTGTGTTGAAGTTACTTGTCATCTGCTTTGTGATTTTATGTATGGTTTTCATATCATTTGTATATGCTGCTTTCTCTGCTGCTTCTGCTAAGTTGTCATAGTATTGACGTTTATCTTGACGGCATGATTCCTTCACTTCTTTGTCTTTTTGTGCATAATTACTTAAAACTTGTTCTTTAAGCCTTTGTGATTTGGTGTTCAGTAATTTTTTCTTGATTTCCTTTCTTTGCTCTATCTTTTCCCATGTGGTCTTGCTTATCCATTCCTCTTTTCTCCGTTTCCGATATCCCAGCACCTCTTTTGCCGTTTCCTGTAGTGTTTTATTGAACTCTAGTATGGACATTTCTGCTTCGTCTTGTAGGACACTGAAGCGGTTCTTAAGTACTATTGAGAATTCATTTGATGTTTGCTGGTCTTTCAGTTTTCTTGTATCAAAACGTATCTTTCTGTGTTCTCCGATTTTGGCTTTCCTTAATTTTAGTTTTATTTTTGCTACCAGAAGGTTGTGATCACTTCCTATATCTGCTCCTTTCCTTGCTCGCACATCTTGTAGTGACCGTTTCCACTTGTTGTTTATTAGTATGTGATCGATTTGGTTTTCTGTGGTTTTATCTGGTGACCTCCAAGTCACTTTATGGATGTTTTTATCTTGGAAAATTGTCCCTCCGATGGTCATCATGTTTTCTTCACAGAAACTGCAGAATATATATTCTTCATATATACTGAAGGGATAGGGCACAGTGGAGAATTGGCGTATAATTGTTTAAAGGACAGTAAGGCCAGGAACTAGAGGCTAATTTTAAAACTATCCAGTGTGAATCTCCTGATTTATGCCTACTAATAAAACAGGATAGCTTTTTTTTTGGTGGGGGGGGGGGAGGGGGGAAGAGAAGAATGATACCATAGAAAAAATACAGATAAGCCTAACATGTCATAGAGGCAGCATCATGTTAATGCCCATATTTTCCTTGATCAATCCTCACTTGAGGATGATGTGATCAGATCAAGGCCTGGCCTCCTTTCTTTCCCTAGTTCCAGAAAGAGTAAGGTACCCTTTTCTACAGCTTGGTGACTGGGAAACCAATAGCCGGGCTCGAACCACCAACACTGAAAGGCGAGTGCATTAACCACTTCGCTATGATATCATAAATGGCTGATTAGAAAAGAAACAAAAATATCTAGCTACTGTTCTCCGTGCTTCCCTGGTAAAACAAAGGTAGCGAGGACAGGGGCTGGCACCCCTACCACAAATGCTGTAGTGGCCTAGAAATGTGAAGGCAGTAACACTTCACACTTCTACGGCATTTAAATGCTTCGGGACAGTTTTTGGTTTTTTTTTGGTTTAATTTTTCTTGCTGAGTAATCACCCCCACAAGGATGTACTCATACTTTTATACTTATTTTCTGAAGATGAAGAAGCTGCCCGAGGTAGCGTTTAGTGACTCAGTATATCAAGACCAAGCCCGGACCACTTCTCTTTGGAACCCCAGTAGTAGACCAAGCCTGGCTAGCTAAGAGAACAAGAATCATTATAGTCCTCACGAGGTCCCCTAAAGAAGCACTGCACCTTTTCTTTCTCTTGTGGCTCCACTCATGGTCTGGAAACAAAATAGCCGATATAATCACATCTAACACGATACTCACAGCATCGGCTGCAAAGAAGATCTGCCCGCAGTTCCAGGGACATAGAACAAGATACTTGTATTTATTTTAGCCACAATAACTTTCATATTTTCCATGCAATTAACTATTTTTTTTTTATTTTCCCAAAAGAATTTTTAACTGATCAAAGACAATTGAGCCTCTCCTGTGTACATAGGGTTAAAAACACTCATTTCCATACTGCCACCCTGCATCACGGGAGCAACAGAGTGGTGTTTGTAGATCTCCCAGGTCCATTAACAGCTGGCCATGCTGGTTGGGCTTGGCAGTTCACATGTCTGCGGGTTTATCTTTGTTCACAACGGCGTTTGAGGGCTTGCCGAGTAAATACTTACGTGGACCTGCAAATGTCCGCCATTAGCCATCAAAGGATTAGATTTCTCATGATAAGAACTGAAACAAACCTTTGATATCGCGCCTTATTCTGCACTTCATCCTGTACTTCAGCATCTTATTTCATTTCTTTATTGAGCGCTAGTGGCAGAGAAATGTTCATCTTCTCGTTTGTTTATTACTCGAAGCATTGGTGGTAGCAGTGGCAATATTATAGTATTCGTTCATCTTCTTCATGCTCTTTAGAAGTACTACTGTTGCAGGTAGTCGTAGCTGAAGATGTAGCAATAGTAGTTTTTGCAACAGCAGAAGTAAATGAAGCAATGGTTGTTTATGCGCATTTTTTTCTAAACTTGTATTATACCCTTTATCTTCATATATCGTCGTTTTTCTCGTTTTATTTTTTAATTGTGGCAGCAAACGATGCTGTTCTTTCATATCTAGATGAATCAGATACCGGCTATATTACAAATCATACTGTTCAGTTTCTTGATATCTAGCACCTTTTGGATTTTTGTTTCTGAGAAAATGCTAGATTTAAAACTTCTTTTTCTTCTTCTTCTTCTTCTTCTTGCAGCATATGAGCAGCGTACTTGTAGAATGTCTGGAACAGAGTGAAAGTTGTATGGCAAAGGGCAGAATGTCGGACGGGCCTGTGTGCCCAATTCTTAACCCTTTTGAAATAAAGATCAATCAATAAATCAATCTTTTTCTTCTTCTTATTCTTCTTGAAACTGTGAATTTGAAGTTTGTTATTGTTTTTTTTTTTGCAACAGATACAGTAAAGATGTTATGGTACAGCACAATACGAGGGGTGATTGATAAGTTCTCGGCATAAGATACAATGTATTATTTGTGGACAACTTTTTTGGGTTATTTCTCAACATAGTCCTCTTGCAAGTTTATGCACTTAGTCCAGCGATCCTGGACCATATGGATCCCTTATTTGTAAAAAGCAGCATCTTGTGCCAGTAGAAAGTGGTCTACAGCATGAATTACGTCATCATCTGAAGAAAATTTGCGATCACTGAGCTCCTTTTTGAGTTTGGTAAACAGGTAATAGTCCGAAGGAACTAAATCTGGTGAATAAGGAGGATGTTCAAGAAGCTGGAAGCCGCATTCATGAAAGGCAGCCATTGCCACCACCGGCTTGTGAACTGGAGCATTGTCTTGATGAAAGATGACTCCTTTCGTCAATTTCCATCCACGCTTTTCCTTCAATTTGACACTCACCTGCTTCACAAGATTAGTGTAATAGGCCCCGGTGACCGTTCTGCCCTTTTGAGGATAGTCTACCAATAGCACACATTCTGAATCCCAAAAGATGGAAGCCATCACTCTGCTTGCAGACAGAACCACTCTTGCTTTCTTTGGAGGTGGGGATCTATGATGTTTCCACTGCTTTGATTGTTCTTTGGTGTCTGATTGAAAATGATGAACCAAAGTCTCACCCATAGTCACAAATTGCTGACGAAACTTTTCAAGATCTGCAGAAAAATTCCAAAATTGTCTCTCGACATGCTGATACGCTGTCGTTTGTGATCAGCTCCAAGAAGTTTCAGGACCCATCGAGTAGAGACCTTTGTTATTTGAAGATCATCGTGAATAATGGCATGAACACGTTCCTGGGAGATGCTCAACTCATTAGCAATGTACCGCTCATTTAGTCGTCGATCCTCCATTATCATATCATAGATTCTGCCGGTGGTTTCGTTGGTGGTTATCGTACTTAGTCTTCCTGGACGTTTATCATCTTCTAGACTCTCTCTTCCATGTTTGAATTGGGCTGCCCATTTCTTCACTGTGCTGTAAGAAGGGACACTCTCCCCTAGAGCCTCTACCATATTCTCTTGGATCTCCTTGATGCAGAGATAGTGAATGACTACTCGATGAGAAATTGTATCCATTTTCTCAATTTCTACCACCTTTACCACTTCAGTAGCCTGTAAAAAAGTGGATGCAGCTAATTTCTTGGAACTTGGTGTTTGAACTTACATTAACCTGATCTACAAATGCACCTAATTTCAACCGTGCGTTTCAAGTATTTGTACCTTATGCCGAGAACTTATCAAGCACCCATCGTAGCTTATTGGGAAAGGGTTACAGCGGTTATTTTGTTCAGTCTCTGAGGGGAAGTAAAAAGCACGGGGCGCTCAGTTTCTTAAGCAGACTCCACACAGCGATCCTTCTCCCAGTAGTCAGGCTAGGCCTGTTACTGTGTGAGAGGTGAGACAGGGTCTTCTCCTGGTAGTCAGGCTAGGCCTGTTACTGTGTGAGAGGTGAGACAACGTCTTCTCCTGGTAGTCAGGCTAGGCCTGTTACTGTGTGAGAGGTGAGACAGGGTCTTCTCCTGGTAGTCAGGCTAGGCCTGTTACTGTGTGAGAGGTGAGACAGGGTCTTTTCCTGGTAGTCAGGCTAGGCCTGTTACTGTGTGAGAGGTGAGACAACGTCTTCTCCTGGTAGTCAGGCTAGGCCTGTTACTGTGTGAGAGGTGAGACAGGGTCTTTTCCTGGTAGTCAGGCTAGGCCTGTTACTGTGTGAGAAGTGAGACAGGGTCTTCTCCTGGTAGTCAGGCTAGGCCTGTTACTGTGTGAGAGGTGAGACAGGGTCTTCTCCTGGTAGTCAGGCTAGGCCTGTTACTGTGTGAGAAGTGAGACAGGGTCTTTTCCTGGTAGTCAGGCTAGGCCTGTTACTGTGTGAGAAGTGAGACAGGGTCTTCTCCTGGTAGTCAGGCTAGGCCTGTTACTGTGTGAGAGGTGAGACAGGGTCTTCTCCTGGTAGTCAGGCTAGGCCTGTTACTGTGTGAGAAGTGAGACAGGGTCTTTTCCTGGTAGTCAGGCTAGGCCTGTTACTGTGTGAGAAGTGAGACAGGGTCTTCTCCTGGTAGTCAGGTTAGGCCTGTTATTGTGTGAGAGGTGAGACAGGGTCTTCTCCTGGTAGTCAGGCTAGGCCTGTTACTGTGTGAGGGGTGAGACAGGGTCTTCTCCCGGTAGTCAGGTTAGGCCTGTTACTGTGTGAGAGGTGAGACTGGGCCCTCTCCCGGTAGTCAGGTTAGGCCTGTTACTGTGTGAGAGGTGAGACAGAGTCTTCTCCTGGTAGTCAGGCTAGCCTGTTACTGTGTGAGAGGCGAGACAACGTCTTCTCTTGGTAGTCAGGCTAGGCCTGTTACTGTGTGAGAGGTGAGACAGGGTCTTCTCCCGGTAGTCAGGCTAGGCCTGTTACTGTGTGAGAGGCGAGACAACGTCTTCTCCTGGTAGTCAGGCTAGGCCTGTTACTGTGTGAGAGGCGAGACAACGTCTTCTCCTGGTAGTCAGGCTAGGCCTGTTACTGTGTGAGAGGTGAGACGGGGTCTTCTCCCGGTAGTCAGGCTAGCCTGTTACTGTGTGAGAGGCGAGACAACGTCTTCTCCTGGTAGTCAGGCTAGGCCTGTTACTGTGTGAGAGGCGAGACAACGTCTTCTCCTGATAGTCAGGCTAGGCCTGTTACTGTGTGAGAGGCGAGACAACGTCTTCTCCTGGTAGTCAGGCTAGGCCTGTTACTGTGTGAGAGGCGAGACAACGTCTTCTCCTGGTAGTCAGGCTAGGCCTGTTACTGTGTGAGAGGTGAGACTGGGCCCTCTCCCGGTAGTCAGGCTAGCCTGTTACTGTGTGAGAGGTGAGACAGGGTCTTGGTCGAGTATGGTTCGCTAATCCTGACGCTATCATATCAGAATGGGTCGTTAATTGCAAAATCGGAAGCGTCTTCGCCCCATTTTAATCATCAACAAACATTTGTCTTTTATGTTCATCTCTCTCTCTCTCTCTCTCATTTTGATCTCAAAATGCGATCACAAAAATTCCTTTCCTTTCCTTTCCTTTCATTTTCCTTTATTATTATTATCTTTCAATAATTGCTAGTTTACATGTTCTGCCAACTGTTTAGTGTTTTAGTAAAGATGCCTATTGTTTATATTTTAACAGTGAGTCTCCCTGGAGGAAGTCTTTGCCATGGTTGTTTCAGAAGTCTAAAATCTAGTGTATCTAGAATATTTTCTAGTTTTTAGGTCGCAAGGATATTGCCGACAGAGTATAGCTGTCTAAGAGAGTAAGTGTGATGGCTTGTTAAACATACTTCACTGACGAGATATCACGTTGTTTTAAGCAAAGAATCAAGCAATATGACTTCTTTCGGATATAATAAAAGGGAAGTATTTCTGGAGATTTTAAATTAGGAGAGTGAATGCCGTAATCTGGGCCAGTTCCTGTGACGTGTGAACTTTGCTTCAAAGGCGCATCCGTTCTGATTTACTTTGTAACAAATGGCTGCTCAGAAAGCTCAACCCAGGCCTTGTAATTATGTTTAGTGCCGAAGTATTGGCATGGGTGAATACACTGCTTTATGTTCTCTCTAACCTTGCCCGTGGTACTTTTGTATTGATCTTGTATATCGGGAAGAAGCTGTAGACAGGAACAGTGAACCTAAAAAAAAAAACAAACAACTAAGCTTGAAGTAAACACACTTATAATTGCAGACAAAAGTGTGGGCAATATAGGAATGAGACAAGAGGTTATAAAGGTTTATTGCTTTAAATTAAAACATATCGTTGTAATTACAAGGAGAGCAAGAACATCTTGACGATTTGTTTTCTCTTCTTTACCATTTCTGATCTCCGTGGAGGTCACATTTACAAGGGAGACTGATTTTTTTTTACGTTAATATCTGTTTCACTTAATATATATATATATATATATATATCTCTCTCCTCTCTCTTTCTCTGAACCTTAAGTGCCCAAGGCACATGGGGCCTCCGCAAGGGTTTTCCACAAAGGCCCGTCCTTTGCCTTCTTTTCTGCTCTTGCCCAGGTGAGGCCTCTATTGCTCAGCATCCTCTCTGTTGTTATTCTCCACGTCTCCTTTGGTCTACCCTTACTTCTGTTCCCCTATGGTGTACGTCTTAGTCCTATTTTTGATAATGAATGGTCAGTCATTCTGAGCACATGTCCCAATCATCACAAACGTCTTTGCTTCCTTTAATGCACTGACAAAATTTTCTGCGCTGCACTCTAGTGTTCCTCGCCCTCTTATGCAGACATGCACCGTAATGAAATGCAGTTTCTCTTCAAGACATTTGTTAGTCTCCCCCTTATTTACTAATCAGTTGTCTGGGGTAAGTCAGGAGCCGGCCTTTTGGCTAAAACTGAGCAAAAATATGCGTACACGTGTTATGTTTCTTATCTAATTATGCCAGGTCAGTTTTCATAGTGCACCTTTGTCTGGTATATGAGTACTTCACGCCTTAAGTTCTTTTGTGAACTAAGAATAAAATATACGGTTAGATGAGCTAAGAACACAATATAACTGATAGTGAACAAAGGGCATAATATACTTGATAGGTGATGTGAACAAGCCATAATAAAACTGATAGACGATCTAAGGACAATGCATAGTAAAACTGATAGGTGATATAAGGATAAGCCATAGTAAAATGATAGGTGATCTGAGGACATAGAACAAGTGATAAATGAACTAAAGACATAATAACCGAAAGCAAGAAGAGTTCCCGAGGGCTGAATTACTGCATAGATCTAATATTTCTCTGTTACAGTTTTCCAATATCTTAACGCAGATTAGTACATATCTTGCTATTCTTTCTATTTTGCAGTTATTAGCAAGTTTCAATTAGAATCCTGTTATTAAATATAATAAGCATTTCTCCCATTCACAGACCGTATGTGCTATCTGGCTTTTCATAGTTAGAGTTTTTTGTATTTGTACTTTAGACTTTCAGTATTTTTCACATGAGGCTTAAAGAAACCTTTCAGTCGCCTCTTACGATATAACCAGAAGGAATCAATGGCTGCTTTTTGTTGCTCTCTTTGTCAATGGAATGTCATCCAGATTTAATAGCATACGTTGATGTAATAAAATATACTTCATTCTTTTTCGGTTCTTGATACTTTAAAAAAAATAGCTTTGTAGTTTTTTTAAACAGATACTCTAAGGCAAAATCGTGGCATCGTAAATCACTAGATATCCTGTTTATGATTTTCAGTCTCTCTCCAGTATCTGATCACTGTCGCAGCGCATTCTTTTGGATGTTATAACGCCAGTGGTAAGCAGAGATTTGTATAAAAACTGTCGATCCTATTGTCTAATTTGACCAAACGCAGTCAGTGTCTGTCACTAACACCTGTCACCGAACTTTAATTAGTTAATACAGACTGTACCAAGCCGTAATGCTGTCTGAATTATGAAGAAAGTTGTAAATAATATACAGTAGAAAAGGTTCACATTTTCTGCATAATCCACACGGTAAAACAGCTTGGTAAGAATATGCCTTACATCACATGCTACAAGCTCAATCGATTGACAATACTAGAGTGGAAACAGAGCTTAAAATGAGATCTAATTGAGGACGAATAAGACACAGGCATTTAGGGCAAGCTTAATTACGCTGTGCTGTTTTAATTTTTTCTTTCTCCCTTAATTCATAACAATTCTTTCTTTCCTCTTTTTCTTTGTGACTTCTATTGACGTTTTTTTTTCTTTGAGGTTTTATTACTTGTAAAGCTTGTTACTATCACTTTAATTCTCTTTGTCTTGCTACTTGTAGAGTTTTTCTCGTATCAGTTTTAACAGTGTTTTGTTACTTGTAGAGTTTGCTCGTATCAGTTTTAACGGTTTTTTTGTTACTTGTAGAGTTTGCTCGTATCAGTTTTAACGGTGTTTTGTTATTTGTAGCGTTTGCTCCTATAAGTTTTAACTGTCTGATGTTTTGTTATTTGTGAGCTTTTTCGTATCAATTTTCATCTTCTTTGTTGTATTGTTACTCGTAAAGTTTACTCGTATCAGTTTTAACTGTCTGTGTTGCTTTGGTACACGTAAGGCTTGCTCCTGCCAGTTTTCACCAGCTAAATTGTTTTGTTACGTGTAAAGCTTGCGCGTGCACGTTTTCACTAGATTGACTGTTTCGATATTTGTAAAGCTTGCTTGTGCCTGTTGCCAGTTTTCGGTCACTATGGCACGAAAATGTTCATTTTTTTGTGTTTGTTTTTCACTTTGTTTCGTTTCCTAGAGCAGAATTCTTTTTCAGTCTATAGAATGCTTAGATACACAAGAAGCACTCGGTTGGAATAATAAACATAGCCAGAAGTTCTGAGTGAATACTCTTCAAAGTAATTTCCTGTTGCCCCATATTTGACAATGTGCTCTTTCGTCTGTTTTTCTCGCAATCTTTTCTTGACACTAAATCCCCTGGTTAAAAAAAAAAAAGCCAGATTTATAAAGAGAATCTCTTCTCGCCATGTTTACGCTATAAAACGATTGAGTCAAAAGAAGCAGAGATAAGATAGACCACTGAAAGGAAAATGGAGCCGATGACGTCAAAAAAAGATGATCTACTGAAAAGCAATCTAGAGCATTCATCTCTCCTGGGTCTGATTTAGTGTGATGCAGTCTAACCGTGATGTTTGCCGTTCTGTTCAAATTTCTAGAGTCCTTTTCGTGGTGGGTCTCAACAAAAAGGTCAAAAGCATGAAAGAATGTTTTAAATTTTCCCTGTTTCCCCCTTGGGGGCAAGATTATTTATTGTGGGAGACTTATATGTCTCTGGTGTGTCTGTGTCTTGTCAGTGTGAAGGGCAAACAGATCGAAGCCGTGTGTGGAAGTGACAGTCATCATCATCATCATCATCATCATCATCATCATTTAGGTACCACGTTAGCGGAACATGATCATGCTTCTTCAACAGCTTTTGATATGTTGTCTATCAGTTTTCATTCATCTGATTATTTTCAATCACTCATTAAGTCAAATTGTGCGCTGTCTTAACTTTGTGTCTGCATCTATTTCTCTTCTCATTTAATTATTTTTTAATCATAAAAGTTTCAAATTCCCTTTTTATAATCACATATCCAAATGAACAGTGAATATTTATTTATGCATTTTCTTAACTTAAAAAAATTCTTTTTTAAAAAAAATTAATTTTCCTTCAAAGTTTTGATTTCATGCCTCAGCCAGACAAAACATACGATGTTTGCAACCACGTGTCTCTATTGCTTTCTTTATTATGTTTGACTCACTCACTTTCATGGTAGAAATAAGTGAAATATATCACCACGTTGTCAAAAATATGAGCATAAGGAATATAGATTGGTCGAATATAAAAACTTTAAATTTCTTGGGTGTAGTCTTGTTGGGATATTCTGCTTTTAATTTCTGAAGATAATTTATTACTGTGCGTATTTGAAAGAAGGTAGATAGAGATGTATGGTTCAGTTTTACAAAAAGATAAGAGCGAGCGAGGAAAGTGAGCAGAAATAAGAATGGCAAAATGAAAGGTGAGCACATATAAATGAAAGACATACATCAACCCAATATTTGGAAAAAGCTTTTTTCAAGGATCACATACAAAGAACACAACATATAAAAAAATGAAAAAAAAGATGAAAAATTAGAGACATATTTTCGGAATCCTCCTTGTAAGAGATGCATTTAGTGGTCGTCTCTCTTACAAGAAGGAGACCAAAGAGCTAAGCCCATATTTTTCATATGTTTTTCGTGTTTTTATCTGTGTTTTTTTCTGTATGTGATCCTTGAAAAAGGCACTTGCCGAAATAATAGACTGTTATATGTTCTTCACTTGTATCTGCTCATCTTGCTTTCTGCCATTCTTGTTTCTGCCCACTTTCCGCATTCTCTCTTCTATCTTTTTTGTAAAACTGAACTATCTGCTTTCAGTGATGCGTCATAACTTTTCTGTATATGTAAGGTCATCAGTGATGCGTCATAGCTTTTCCGTATATCTATAAGCTTACAGGTGATTCGTCATAGCCTTTCTGTATACGTAAAGTTATCAGTGATGATTAATAGCCTCTCTGTAAATGTAAGATTATGAGTGATGAGTCCACACTTCACGATTTGGCTGTGCTGTGACTGATGTGAATTTAATGCCTGAGCAAACTTGGGAGGATGATAGATTACCGAGGATTTATAGATCTCAGAACTGTACGTCCTTGTGAAACTCGGCCGTTCCTCGGTATTCTGTCTAATTCTTGTCAAGCCAGACTCTGTTCCAGAAAGTGCCAAAGCCATTTTTCCCCAATATAGATTTCAAAACATTAAAAAGAGACAAAAATATAATACAGCTATATATCTGTTTCCTCATCATAGTTAGAATATTTAAAAAGAAATAGGAACAGGTTTGTTCATTAACATAGCACACAGTTGTATCGTTTCAGCTTTCGTCTTATTCATTCATAAAAAAGGACATACATGACGAAGGAATAGGTAAAAGAAGAGAAATTCTAAATTTACATGTGTGATGTATAACAAATAAGAACGGAAGAATGAAAAAGGTTCTACTTATCTTGTGACTTATCTATGGTATTTGTTTATATATTTAGTTTTATACGCTTGCACAAAAATTGTTTGTCTATGTCTTCATGAATCCATTTAACCACAAAAAAGCTCGTCACTGGGCTCCGTGCAGAGAAACCTGCTTCCCAAAACCAAATGTTTTATTCCAGGAAAAGTTGGGATAGTAATAATTCGAATTACAAAAGTTGTTTTTATGCACTGAGCCCATTACATTATTCCTTAGATTTATTAGTGAATGATGAACTAACATTCATTTTTAAATTACACTGATAAACATAAAAATAATTTCCGCCTTTAAAATAGTCAGTTCTTATTAATTTTGATGTCATGTTCTTTTTCTTTATATCGAAATTAATACGAATTCATTGACATATAAAACACTTAGTTATCTCTCGTTGTCATCATGTGACTTATTTTAGGATATCGAGACTTTTGTCAGGGAAATTTTGAAATCAAAGAATGTAGGTTGGCGCCACTGAACCCAGGCACAAGATTCAAAACGAATGCTATACTGTCTACATGTATCTTGTTTGTTGAGCTAGCGCGAACCTTCTTGTTTTTTGTTTTACCTCTTTCACTCCTGGATTACTTCCCTTGCTGTGTCAGAATAAATTTTGTTGAGAAAATGTCTGTAGAAAAAAACTAAAAAAAAAAATCACTTATTAAATGTTCTACTTTTTATTTTATTTAGATTTTGGCTAAATATCACTTTGAGAACTGATTCATGTAGGAACACAAGATCTGCAAACCCTGCCAGTGTTGCTTTGGACCAAAAGCGCTTCTGTTAATTAAAAAAAATTGCTGTTTCTGATTTGAAGATGACGTGAAAATGTGTAAACAGTGTGGATAACTTTTGATATGTCTGTGTCGTGAAGTGATTTTTCATCCAAGAAAAGGCGTAGTTACTACTTTAGTCAAGACAGTAATTCACTATTATTTTGGTGGTAAGGTAGGAGACCAAGACAAGCTCCGAGCACCACAGATTTTCTGTAATTCATGTTCTGGAGAAAAATGTTAAGGTGTGAATGTATAGAAACTGACAGAAAGACTTCATGGCATTTTTCAAAATCGAAATCAATCTTGTTGCCTGCCTGGATGCTGATGAGGCTGGTGACGTGTCTGAGAAGGGAACATAGTCCACAAGACTGGAGACTCTTCAAAGACTCATCCAAGGTGAGGATGAAAGCAGTTTTGTTGCTCAACAGAAATTCGCTACTTTATGTTCCTCTTGATAAGGCTGTGCACATGAAGAAAATGTAAAAATTGTTTTTCTCAGCATTTAGGTATAAAGACCATAAGAGGCAGATTTATGGAGACCTGTAGGCTATACAGTATTACTGGGAATGCAGTTGGAAAACACTAAGTATTATTATCTTCTCGAGTGGAATAGTCAGTATAGGTCCTTATGCTACACAAGGAAAAAAACCTGGCCTGAAAGAAATATAGTGGAGCCTGAAAACAAGAATCTCCAGCATACTCCTCTAGTTGTCTGAATCAAAATCAAGTGACTCAAGAGTTTCCAGCATACTCCTCTAGTTAGCTGAATCAAAATCAAATCATTCAAGAATTTCCAGCATACTCCTATAGTTAGCTGGAGCACAATTAAATCACCCGAGAATGTCCAGCATACTCCTATAGTTAGCTGGAGCAAAATTAAATCACTCGAGAATGTCCAGCATACTCCTCTAGTTGGCTGGAGCAAAATTAAATCACTCGAGAATGTCCAGCATACTCCTCTAGTTGGCTGGAGCAAAATCAAGTCATTCAAGAATGTCCAGCATACTCCTCTAGTTGGTTGGAGCAAGATCATTATATTCCTTTTGCATAATAAACTAGAACGAATGAAGTGCTTTGGGGGTGGGGGGGGGGGGTGATTTTGGGGGTGGGGGTGGGGGGGGAATGAATCAGGAATGAGAGATATTCAATTATCTGTGGGGAAAATTTCGAGGAATGAATCTTTGTTGACCCGCAGATTCACGAACTGTTCAAGAATTAAAACTTTTATTCTTTTCTTCAAGTGAACGAGAAAGTGGCGTGGGAAGCCTTCATATCGGTTTTATTCATGAGCTCCTGGAAAATCAAAGAACTGAAGACTATGCTGTGACTGCTAATGAATTTCTGACAACATACCAACAATTGGGTTGCAACATGTCACTCAAGCAAAACTATAGAAAACAAGCTGAATTCTTTCCAGACTAAATGTTTACGAAGAATTAGAAGGATATTTTGATCAAACACGGTAGGAAATAACATCTTGTTGACAGAAATACAGATGAAGCCACTGACGGTAAATTATTGAGGAAAGACGCTGGCGATGGTTGGGACATGTGCTCCGATTGACTGACGACTCACTACCAAAAATAGCACTAAGATGGACACTACAGGGGAACAGAAGTAAGGGTAGACCAAAGGAGACATGGAGAGGAACAACAGAGAGGATATTGAGCAGTAGAGGTTCGAATCCCAGGTAATTCTCTGGTGATTTTTCTTTCTCTCACGCCTCACTGAATTGCTTTGTCTATGATTTTTTCGAGGTCTAATCCTACAAAACTGTGCTCTGTTACTTTAACAAGGCGAGCGAGTCCTTGATTTTTCGTACTTTATGCAGAATTCTGCGTTCGTCATACTGTTTTTATTTTCTTTTCCTTCATCACATTGCTTTTCTTTTCTTTTCCATATCACTGGTACGATCTATTCATGCTCTGCAGCACTTTGTGCTGTATTGATGCTGAATTTAACCAGCGTTGTTCAGTTTATATAGGGCCACTGGACTGAAAAATAAGGAACCGCACCTCTGGTTGTTTGTCTCTCTGTCTGTATAAAGCGTATTTGTTTGTCATTTCAGCTTTGTAATTTTAGTTTTAATGACGCTGGCGATGGTCGGGACACATGCTCAGGACAACTGATGACTCATTGCCAAATCTAGCACTGAATGGACATATCAGGGGAACAGAAGTATGGGTAGATCAACGGAGACATAGAGAGGAACAACAGAGGGGATTCGAGCAGTAGAGGAGGGCTCACCTGGACAAGAGCTGGGGAAAAAAGGCGAAGGACAAGCGTTTTTGGAAAACCCTTGCGGAAGTCCTATGTGTCTCAGGCACCTAAAGTTTCAGAGAGAGAGAGAGAGAGAGAGAGAAAGAGAGAGAGAGAGAAAGAGAGAGAGAGAGAAAGAGAGAGAGAGGTTTATTTTACTCTTATCATGTTTATTAGTTTGTTATACGCATAGCATTTTTGTACTGTCTGATGCAGATTGTCTAGAACAGAAAAAGTCGTATCATAAGGGACAGAATGTCGGACGAGCCTGCCTGCCCAATTTCTTCACTTCACGGTACTTAGCGAGCTGGCTTGTTAAGATGTACAGGTTCGTTCATTTACCCAGCCACGATGCGCTTCAGTCAACCTGGCATTAACACAGGGCGCCTGACACATGCAAGGGAACTGATGCTAAACGGTCGTTCGCTGTACCGGAGCCCTGGTTCGAGTAACGGTCGTTCTCTTAACTGTTTTTTATTCTATAGCGTCTAAAATGCTTTGTCCAATATTTTTAATAGCTCAGCGTACAAAACTGCACAGTACCACATCGCTGTTTTCAAGCCTCGTTTTCAATTTGCTAAATTTGCACATGCAAAGCGAGTAATATCAAAGCGCTTTGAATTGTCAGGGTATTAATGCAAACAAGAATGTGCAAGAATATGTACACTTGTCAGGTAGATGTTTATTTAAAAAAAACGCATAAGGGAAAACAAAACAAATAGATCTTATTTTTAAAAAAAAGTTAATAACATTACTCCAGCTTTTATATTCATCATACTGTTTATTTTTACGTACAAATTCCACATCACTTTAGTGCAGACTGATATCTAAATGAGCAGAAAAAAAGGAGTACTGATGGAAGTTTGATCTTTATACCTTCTCACACACTGAGCAGTCACTTCTTTCTTACATTCATTACTTCAGCTTTATGCTTATCAGACTACATTTGCGTAAATGTTGTATATTACTTTATTCTCATAGCGACTTATTATATAAGAACATAATTTTTTTCTAATTCTGTCACTGTGTATCTTCAGCTGCGTTATAGAGCGAGGGTACGGGAGAAACTGGTGTTTACGTGCAAGAAGTTTGCTTGCTTTACTCTAGCCCGTGGTCAAGAATACAGAGATCATTTGGTTGTAGTGATCACAGGTAAAAAAAAACTTTTCACGAGATTCAGTAATAAACATCAGGTAACAAAGAAATAGGACTTTAAATTAACAAGGAAAAACAAAACAAAACTAATGACACTTCCCATTAATCAAGAAGGAAAAATATACGTAGAAGGAAGAGCTGTTATAGAAGTACACCGATCTGCATACCCCGGTAGCTACATGGACCAGGATGGTGACACCAGAAAGGAAGTTAGAATTGCAAAAGCAGCACTGAGCTTCAAGAATCTTGAAAACATATGACACTCAAAATTTATAAGCACTAAAACTAAGTTAAGATTATTCAATTCAAATGTAATATCCACTCTCATTTACGCATGTGAAAGCTGGAAAACAACTAAAGAAAAAGACACGAAATTAGACTCTTTTGAAAACAAATACCTAAGGAAAATATTCAAGACAAAGTGGAACGAATTCAAGAACACCGCAGAAGTAAGACAGATCAGCAAACAACAAACTGTTTCATGGGTGATCAGAAAAACGGAGATGGACATATGTTGGTCACGTGATGAGAAGACATAGTCAGATAATGCCAAAATAAGCTATCAAGTGGAACACAACAAGCGGAAGAAAAAGAGGTCGACCACGTGAAACTCTAAAGAGGACATTGTCAAGAGAGGCCATATTAGTAGGCATAAAATCTTTTGATGAGGTTGAAAAGCTTGCCGAAAACAAGAAAACTTGGCAAACTGCTATGTGAGCCGTATGTGACATTTTGTAGGGGAGTGTGTAACAAGAGGAAGAATGAAGTTTCTGAATTTTTTTTTTTTTCATCAGGTATGAAACTGCGAGATTAGTGATGTCATTCTCAGTTTTAAAAAATAATAGGAAGAAATCTGATTTTCATTTTTTCTTCCTTCATTTTGACAGGTTAGTGGTTGTATTTACCGGTGTAAACTAGAACGATGACGCCTGCGGCATGAATGAATAGAACAAATATAACAGAACCGTAATGAACGATAGATCTTGTTGTTGTTTTGCTGTTGTTTTGCCGTCAAAAACAAAATAAACCTCCATTAAATCTTCGATAGTGGTGCTTCTGCAATGAACAAACGGTTTTGTGGAAAAGTAATCCAAGTCAGGAACCGGAAGACTTCAAAAAGGCAAGTTTGGATAATATTTGGGACATAAATGTTCCAGTAGCCTGTCACTGTGATGTTGTTACGGCTTTAAATAGGGTAAATTTCATTGTTTCGCAAAATTAGAGAGCGATGGAATAGTTCTCTCGGTCAGTCTAGGCCCTAGGGGTTGGATGAAATATTGCCCTTCACCTCCCATTCGTCAAAGTTCTCGCCGGTGCTACGGATCTCGGCTGTGAGATCCCTCTTCAGTGAAGGATGCAAAGATAAAAGGTCAAATTAGCCCTATTAAGCATTGAAAACTCATGGAGGACACGGTGTTTATGCCTGTATTTTCCTTGACCTGTCTCACACCACTGGGCAGCACCTCATACGCCCTTGTCCGATTATTATTATGTGCCATGCCAAATAGCGTTGGCGATCATGCTAGTTCATCTTGTGCGGTCCTTAGTGTTTCTGTTTAACTCAGATGCTTATCTTTTTTTTGCCCATGCCACTTGTTTAGTCCCCTGAGATAGTCTTCTCTTGGCCTTCCTCTCTTCCTTATCCCTTGCATTTTCCAGTTACTACTCACTTCTCCAGCATCTTTCATGATATGTCCAAGAAAATGTGACTGTCTTTTCCCCCTCTCACGTAAACTACTTTTCATTCTTGTCAAACTTCTCTGAGTACCTCTTCATTTTTTTTTCTCTTCTGTCTGCTTAGGTTATTTGTTGCATGTTTCGCCCGAAACACATCTGTTAGTGATAATTTCTATTCAGTATTTTAATTTATTATGAGAATAAGATCAGAAAAAGAAATAACTGTCAGAAATGTATTCGGTACAAGTAGAGATATGGGGGGGGGGGGGGGGGAAAGAGAGAAATGTAGAATTCATAGAGTGGAAAAGCATAAGACTGAAAAAAAGTGCTTTCCGTATTTGGCAATTTGGCAACCATCGTGACTGAATTAGGCTCACTAATGTTCATCAGGTTGTAGAATGGGAGGACTTACTTGTACTTTGTACTTGTATAATCTCCTCGTAACTGCGAGATGGTGTTCTTTGCAGCAGATGCTGTGAAGATGTTGAAGCACATCATCGTATCGGCGTGGGAGCGGGTTATGGCAGCTATTTTTTCAGTCCTGGAATATATCTAAAAAAGCAGGGAGAGGGATGTGTGCAATAGTTCTTTAGCAGACTCCATCACCATGAAGACTATGGCGATCCCTGCCCCATTAGCCAGGCTATGCCTGTTACTGGGGGTACCAACGGAGAGATGGGACAGGGTCTTGGTCAGCGTTGGTTCGCTAACCCTGACGCTAACTTATCAGCTGTGGGTCGCTAATTGCCTCATCACCCCCAGAATGGGAGGACAGACTCTTAGTTATTTTCCTCCCTGTCTCTGTCACTGGAGGCTCATTTCTTGCACGCCTTATATCTTACATAAAACCAGAGGATTCCATGTGTTCATTCATTTTGATAGAGTACCAGTGGGTGTCGCATGTAGCTTTACTACCACGTTTTTTTCCCCCTGTAGTTTATATTATTCTCACACAGCTTACTGCAACAGGCAGAACAGTGAGACACCTCCAGGATTGGTACTTTGTAGACTTTTAAGTGCAACGACATTTTTTAAAAAACGGAGATTTATAATAGGAGGGAAAAGTTTACAAAGTAATATTATCAAAAGTTATTAAAAAATAATAATGATCTCTGTTAGAAAGGCACAGTTGACGTTCAATAGCTGTTACTAAAAAAAAAAGGAAAGTTGGGATGCATCTCGTGAAAAAAAAAATAAAGTAGACAAGCGGTTCTCAAACCTTTTTCTTATCGTATATTCTTGCCTGGCGGTCAATATCCCTAGTGCCCCCAAAAACCATTTTCGCTCAGCTGGAGCACATGTTCTCTACAGCCTCCTTTTCATCACCCTCCTACTTCCACTTCCCCGAGTCTTTCCACTCCATAGATGGATATTTCCTATTTTTAGAACCACTGATGTAGATAAACGAGGAAGATATTTATATATCCTAGAAGTTTTCATGGGTATGCCAGTGGAACAGAGCTAATGTTGACAGAACAGGATCATGTTTATCAAAACTGGAACATTTATCCTTTGCATTGTCGCTTCCCAGTTTGAGGTCTGGTGAGAGGTCATGAAGAAGTTTAGCGAGCGCGTAAAGACTGTGTACAACAGTGGTTCTCAAACTTTATACATGCAAAGGGCCACTTTTTCAACTACATATACGTTGTGAATCTTCTTGAACGTAATACAACAATGCCATGAACATTTCATTAAAAAAATCAATAGATGGCATTAAATACCAAATCGATAACTGGGGACCACCTGGTAATGCTTCGAGAACCACAAATGGTCTGCGGACCATAGTTTGCGAATCACTGATGTAGAATACTAGAAATGCGTGAAAGTTTCTCATCTCATGCCAATAGCGGGGGAAGAGTAGGACGGTAGCGAGTTAGCTTTATCTTCAGGGCCCGTGACCTGAAAATAATTGGGAACCATTGATCTACATCATGGAGTACTGCACTAAAAGCTTGCCAGTTTGGTCTTTGAAAGAAATTCTACTGTTTTACTTCTTTTATTTTCGTTATTCAAGAGTTTCTTTTTTAGACTCTTTCAGTGACAACAGTTCTTTGATAAGTGTCGTATCTAAAAAATAAAAGTATTTACATATAGGATTTTTACAAAATTATTTAATTTAGTTTTCAATTCATTTTAAACAGAACAGTAACTAGAGTATATGGAAGGGGTTGAATTTTTTTTTTTGGGGGGGGGGGAAGGAGGGGTGGAACTGAGTATCGATTAGTGCAGTGGTTCTTAACCTTTACTCCATGGCTTCCGGGAGGTCCACGGGAGGATTTTTGAGAGTCCACGGACTAGGAAATGGATTGGCACGATTAACAACAATATTAGCACCGTTTGCGTTCGATTTATTGTTTTATTTGATGGGTCATAAGCTGTTCTCATCACAGAAAGCTGGCCGACGATCAAAAACGGTTAAAAATCACTAACTTAGATCATTCGTCTCTCGCAGGGGTGGTAGGTGATTTAGTTCTGGCTGGAAGTGGTCCAGTTAAATTAACTGTGACGTCAGTGTAGCTCTCATGAAAATTGCTGCACTAGTTTCATTACAGCCCTGTATTCTAGACCATGCACCGGTTTCATGACATTTGTATTGCTAACGTGAAAGACAGTGGGCAGAATTCTTGACACCACTATATTTTATCAATATCTGCTAGCAACCAAAACGCCAGAATATAGAACACCAGCACCACAAGCTAAACAATGCCTACCTATTCTAAGACCGAGCCATAAAGACGCTTTATGTTGTTATGTCTCAGATCTCATGCAGAAAGACAATTTAGCAACGCTTCCAGCGGCGCCACCTTTGTTTCCCCCACCCGATATATTTTGAGAGTTCTGACCTATGCAGCCGTGTTTAGTATGGGTTCCCGACAAATCGAGGTAATTCGATCTTCCAATCCCGTGCAAGGGCAAGTAAATTATGACGAGTTTGAAACACAGGGCATAGTAGGTGACATACAGCTTTGCTAGTGTATCATAAAAAGACGTATATGAGGAATTCATATTGCAAAAGAAAATGAGCGTAATCGTAAAATATCACGTACAAAGCTTTGAAATGTTAGCTTAAGAAGGGGGAAAAAACAATATAGTTTCTGCTTGTAAAATCCTCAAATGGATCACAAAATGTAAACATAACAAGTAGGAAAATGTATAAAAAAAATCTCAATGATTCATTTTTTCCCTGGAACACGGATTTTACATTTTTGAGGATAATATTTACTGGAGTATATTCTATGGTATGTGTAATATGAATGAAATATACAAAGTAAATATGAAGGTAAAATCCCCGTTTCCAGGCTATTAAGGCATATAGGGATACGTTGTTAGGTCCGTATTTCTAAGATCTTCGGCGTATGAAACTGATGTGGTCAGTATCATGCCTGGCCGCCTTTACCTTCCCAGATTTCTCTGGTACCCATTTTTAGAGACTGGGTGAACCCGTGGTCTTTAGGTGTCTTGGTATCAGAAAAAAGTCCCCACTGCTGGGACTTGAACCACGTACCACTAGATTAATAGACCGAGCATCTAACCACACAGCCAACCAGGTCAAAGAAGGCAAATGTAGGAAGTAATGAATAGGGTAAAACAGCCACTATGAAATGAAGTGAATCAGAATGTGTTAACAGTTTCACAAAGGCAATCGTGAAGCACTTCAAGAGGGCGAGTGGATATTTATAAATTGAAGAGTCCCTTTAAATATCTTCATCAAATTCTCTTAAAGGACAAGTTTAAAAAAAGACATGTGTTTTTATGTTTTTGATTTTCTACGTGTTTTAACAGGCAGATAGTAAATGCTGAACTTTGTTGTAATTTTAGATTACTAGGAATGAGGAATGTTAGAGAAGATGTAGACAAAGAATATTACAATGCCATAACAATTGGAGGTTATGAAATACCAGAGATTAGATATGCTGATGACCCAGTATTACTGTCCACAACACAAAAAGGAATGCAAAAAGTAATTATGTCAATCCGTAAGAACAGCGAAGAGCAAAACCTCTATCTTAATGCAAAGAAAACTAAATTGATGACAAATGACAAAACAAATAAAGCAACTAATATATGTATCAATGAGTAAAAACTGGAAGAAGTGGAGAGTTTTTAATATCTTAGATCACAGCTAACTAATAATGGAGTTACAACGAGGGAAATTAAAATGATGACATCTATCGCTCTTCAGAAAGTAAAACAACTAAAGAATCTGTGGAGAGGAAGAGACAGAACTACAAAAATAAGATTTTTAAGGGCATGCATCTTTCTCATCGCAACATATGCCCGTGAGACCTGGACACTTAACAAAACAGCTGAGAAATACATAAATGCCTTTGAATGTAAATGCTACAGAAGAGTTCTTCAAATATCATGGACACAAAAAAGAATAAATATGTCCATACTACAAGAGCTTAATATTGAAGAAGGCTGACTAGTAAAGAGGATTAAAGAGAGAAAACTTAAATATTTTGAACACATTAAACATCATGATAATCTAGAGAAGATCGTCTTGGAAGGGTACATAATGGGAAAAAGAAAGAGAGGAAGATCAAGGCGAAGATGGCTGCAAGACATCGTTGATGATCTGCAAATGGATGCATCAGCAGCAGGCCATCTTGCTCACAACCGAGAGGCCTACAGGAGAGCTGTTAGGGAGGTAAAGGAACATGCAAATGAATGAATGAGGAGTCTCCAGGCTGTACTTTGCAGCCGACGACGCAGTGAGGATTTTGAGGCACAGCATCGTGTCGGATCGGGAACGGGTTATGGCGACTATTTTGTCAATGCCTGAGTACAGCTAAAAAGCATGGGGTGTGTAAAACTTCTCTACCAGACTTCACTGCCATGGGGACTATGGCGGTCTCTGTCCCGTTTGCCACCTTAGGCCTGTTATTGGGGGGAGAGCCAGTACAGGGTCTTGGTCAGCTATGGTTCGCCAACCCGACGCCAGCATGTCAGCCTTGGTCGCTGATTGCCAAATCGGACAGGGATAGCAGTAGAATAAAGGCCGGAGTCACCGAACCTTGATGAATGACCCAGTTTAAAAATACAACATTTTAAGTTGACATGGTCAGCTAGAAGGAAGAAGATCAAGAGGAAGACCAAGAGAAATCATACTGGACAGTCTGACGGGATGGTGTGAGAGGAGATCACCAACTGAACTGATAGCCTGCATGAAGGATCGTGTACTCTGGAGAAGCATAATAGCCAATACCAATCGGCACGGCACCTGATGATGATTATGGTCAGCTAATGACTGGGGAAGGCGTGCTGGACTCGACTGGCCGAAGTTCGAGAAGGTTGACCGAGATAGTGATTGAATGAGTACGTGTTCTTGAATGAAGATAATGTGGCTTAAAAAATGGAGTGCAAAACTTGTGTCCTGACATGTTCTAGAGAAGAGAATTAAAAAATGTCAGTGTCAGTCAGAAGGAGTTAATTTTTTTTTCCTCATTTGCCTTCGTTTGTGCAACACGTTCGTATGTTTGTAAGATTATAACCGGTCGTAGCAAGATTACAAGGCAACAGAAGTGTCAGCTGTTACCTGAGAACAGTCTCGAGGAAGTACAACTCGATATCATGGCCAACAGTGGGGACCTCACCGCTGCAGCAAGAGTAAGAGCCACGGAGACCCGCTTGTAAACCCGGAACCGAGTTAAAAGTACAGGGAAAAAATGCAGCCCTTCTCAGCACACTTCACGCCACGCTTGGCCAGCCGAGCCTGCTTCTGACAGAAGTCAGAGAGGGTCTTGGCCAGCCGAGCCTGCTTCTGACAGAAGTCAGAGAGGGTCTTGGTCAGCCGAGCCTGCTTCTGACAGAAGTCAGAGAGGGTCTTGGCCAGCTGAGCCTGCTTCTGAGAGAAGTCAGAGAGGGTCTTGGCCAGCCGAGCCTGGTTCTGAGAGAAGTCAGAGAGGGTCTTGGGCAGCCGAGCCTGGTTCTGAGAGAAGTCAGAGAGGGTCTTGGCCAACTGAGCCTGCTTCTGAGAGAAGTCAGAGAGGGTCTTGGCCAGCTATGACTCCGACAACTGTGTAGTTACCTCAGCAGTAGTCTTCACTAATAAAATCCATCAATCGTATTTCACAGGTTACTATAACCCGCGGTTATTTATGAAAGCAGCTACAAGTATACATTTAATTCTGCCAGTTGTCTGTAAGTACAGACGTGCCAGATACAAGATTGGCTATAAGCACATTTCTTCAGGCTTCAAAAGGATCATGTTCCTAACCTTTTTCTCCATTAAAAAAAAAAGTCAAGTTTCAAAATTCAAATCAGGATTACGTGGGATTCGATATTGACGCAGTGAAAAAAAAAGGATGTGTTTGAAGGGGAAACAACGAATATCCAATTTGCCACTGCTCTCGTAGGGGATATTTAATTCTCTGCAGGCCATGAGCTTTAGGGCATAAAACTATGATATAAAGTGGCAGCAAATGTGATGCCCGGCATGTGTGAAAGCAAGCAGTAAACACAACACGTTCTCCGTTCACACAAGAATATGCTCGTGAATTATTAGAGGTTGAATAGTGGGAGTGTTGTTGATTGTGTAGGCAGGACTGATAAAAGAACTGTACTTGTTAATTCAGGTAGACATTTATGTACTGAAATTGTCGGTCTACATTAATTCATGATGATATGGGTATGCATGAAGATGAGAGAGAGAGAGAGAGAGAGAGAGAGAGAGAGAGAGAGAGAGAGAGAGAGAGAACGAATTAACATGTTATTTTAAAAAAGGTGAAGAAATGGGCAAGCAGGCACGCCTGGCATTCAGCCCTTCATCTATGAACATTCATTCAAATCCATTGACTGAAAAGCAGAGAGAGATACAGAGAAAGAAAAAAGAAAGAAAGAAAGAGAGAGAGAGAGAGAGAGACACACACACAGACAGACACAGACTAGACAACTTCATCTGAAAAGTTTCAGACCGCAGGTATTTCAAGGCATCACATATCACATATGGTTCCCGAGGGTCCCACATAAACTGACAAGGATGAAGTAAGTAAAAGCAGCGAGTGACGTATGCGAGTGCCACACTCCATGAAAATTAAACGCAGCTCGATACAGTCTGTAATGCTCCCCCAGTATCACATCATGATCTTTCGGAGCTAGAACATAGACAGTTGTAGGGCTTGAATCTTGTGAGTTGTGAGAACGGCTTTTATAATCGTATTGTTCAGAAAGGCCCCGAGATAACTACAGTTTCACTATTTATTACAACGCTAATATAACTATAAAATGATTTTATATCATCATCATCATCATCATAGGTCGGCTGAAATGGACCATTGGTATACCCTGTCTCGTGCTTTCATTGCTCACTTGGAAGAACTGATTCCTGTCCATCTCTTGATATCCCCTGTCCATACGAATCTGCGTCGTCCTCTTGCTTTTTTTCACTGTGGTTGACCATGATTTGAGAATATGACTAAGTTTCTTCTTTATAACCAATATATCTAAAGTTTCTAGCTCTTGTCTGTTTTATTTGTTATTTCCTCTCGTCTCCTGATTGTTCCAGTAATTCTTTCTTTTGTATTCTCCCTGTCATCACACCATTGCTCTGTATATTCGCATTTCATATTCTCGAATTTCTTATCTACGTTTTTTTTTCTTTTCCATGTTTCCACACCATGGAACCAGTAGCCTACAAGAATTTAAAAATAGCTTGAGACTAGTCACGTGGACTGTCAAATGTGAATTTCAAGCGGCACTTCAGAAATGGAACGGCCCTGAAGGAATTTAATATTTGCGAAGCCATGTTGGATTATACTTTTAAAAAGAAGGGGGAAAGAGGGGGCGGGAGTGGGGTGTGGTGTAAGAGTGATGCCCATTATACTGCACCCTGTATCCCTCCTTCTTGTTCTAGAAACTGCATCCCAGTCTCAGAATCCTGATTCTCTTTCACGAGATACATTTCTTGTGCAAAGTTAGGCGTCCATTCTATCTTTTCCTTGTTTGATTCTGTTAATATCTTGTCTGTGGGAAGAAGTGTTTTCCAGAGTTTAGATGTAAAAGGTAATCCTGTCATGCCTTAGGGGCACATAGGGATATGGTGTTAGTGCCCATATTTTGCTTGACCTGTCAGCACACTAGAGGGTGATATGGTCAGTATCACTCCTGGCTGCCTTTCCTTCCTCAACTCCAGAAGAAGTCGGGTACCCATTTCTACAGCTGGGTGACTGGGGTGCCTCAGGCCGGATTCGAACTCCCGATCCTCGCCATGAGACACCAGTACACTAACCACTTCGCCACTCAGACACCCAAGGTTTAGATGTATTTCTGTTTTACTCTGTCACATATTTTATTTCTTCTATCAGTTAATTATCAGTTTCAACTTAAGGTTTAAAAAGTTTGGAATCTCTAACTATTTCTATTTATTTATTCAAACGTCGTATTTGTTGCCACTGTCACTGTCAAGACATTAGAAGTTTTGATTATGAGTGTTTATTTTGTTCAGTCTTGGGACCTATTATACATAACTTTTTAAATTCGACAACTAAACAGAATAAGTGAGTTTTTATTTTTGGTTATCCCATGATCTATCTATCTATCTATCTATCTATCTATCTATCTATCTATCTATCTATCTATCTATCTATCTATCTATCTATCTATCTATCTATCTATCTATCTATCTATCTATCTATCTATCTATCTATCTATCCATCCATCCATCCATCCATCCATCCATCCATCCATCCATCCATCCATCCATCCATCCATCCATCCATCCATCCATCCATCTATCCATCTATCTATCTATCTATCTATCTATCTATCTATCTATCTATCTATCTATCTATCTATCTATCTATCTATCTGCCTGTCTGTCTGTCTGTCTAACGTATTCTCTATTTTCGCTGGGTTTTTTTTTTTGCTGCATGGACAAAAAAGTATTTTGTTTTCGCATTCGAAACTTGTGGTGTCAAGTTTCTTAGCAAATTCCTCCAGTAACTTTTTCAATTACTTATTATCCAGAAGTCATTATGTAGGTAAACACTGCCCTATTATGCCATGAAAGCACCCAGTGAGAGTGTGGTGTTGACGATAATGGTGTTGTTGATCATGTTTTTCTTGTTTTTCAGCACACTAGAGGGTGATATGCTCAGTATCACGCCTGGCCGCCTTTCCTTCTTGGGTCCAAAAAGAAGAGCCAGGTACTCATTTCTACAATTGGTCAGTCAGTGAGTCAGTCAGTCATTTGCATGTCCCTTGCGGAACTTTGCCTCCCTAACAGCTCTCCTGTAGAGCTCTCGGTTGTAAACAAGATTTCCTGCTGCTGATGCATCCATCTGCAGATTATCAACAATGCCTTGCAGCCATCTTCGCCTTGGTCTTCCTCTCTTTCTATTTCCCATTATCTACCCTTCCAAGACGGTCTACAATTGGATGACTGAAAAATCTCCGGCCGTAATCGAACCCCTACCTTCACGATGAGACGGAAGTGCACTAACCACTTCGCTAGTCAGGCGCCCCCATTATTCATTGTTCGACGAAATAAAACAGCCGTTTAGTTATAATGCACGCCTGAAATCAAAGAACAATAAAAGTGTTTCCAAGAAAACTAAATCGTTAACTGTTTAGAAATTATATTTTTACATATTTTTTGTGTCTATTCATGTTACCTAAGAAATCATGTAAATATTTTTTAAAAAATATTTTCAATTAATAATGAACGACAGATTTAAAAAGAAACCAAAAAAAAAAAAACCACTCCACCTTTACAAATTCAGAATGTTAAAAAAAGAAACAAGGTGACAAGGTGGAAGAAGCTGAGAAGATGAAACTGCCTGATTCAGCTGAGAAAACAGACACTGAAAGATTTCTATAAAGCCAAACTCTTGTTTCTTAAGGCCATCGAACGGCGGCAAATTTCGTGTTGCCTGGGCCAAGAACAGTCTTATCTAAACGTCGGTTTTCCGAAGCGGGAATGAAACAGATTCTTTCCCCCCCCCCTCCCACCCCAGTTTTTTTTTTCTTAAAGACTGGATCTGAGTTATGTTCTCCCTCCCGCTTTTGTTGTAGAGTTTCTGCAGCATCAGAGCACTGATCTGTCTTAATACATGCACTTATTTCAAACTCTCGGCCCTTTCTATCACGTCTGTATACGTCACTCTCTTCCAAAGCCCGATGCGATTTCTTTCGGTTGCCATGATATCCGATTTCTATTCACGTTTTGCATGAACTTTGGCAAGAAACTTAAATTCTGTGCTGCTGGTGCCCGTAGCGCAGTTCTTAGAAAATCTAAACCTTTAAAGTCACTTTTATTACTGTTTTATGGAATTATTCAATTTTGTCCCCTGTTACATGTCTCTAAATATTGAAACTAATGTATTTTTAACAAATCGTGCCTTTCAGATCATGCGAAGTGTTATTAAGAGTAGAAGGTTATATTCAAACATTATGACCTTCATCAGTTGAGAGGACATAAATCATTAATCTAATCTCATGACCTTCATCAGTTGAGAGGACATAAATCATTAATCTAATCTCTCAAGATTTCGATTCCCAAAATTATTGCCTAGGCAGTTTCTTTACCTTTGGTCTCACAATCATCTTTGTGCGTACGAGTGCGCGCATGCCAATTCTGTAGGACACTAGCGGTTCTGTTAATCAGATAATTTATGTAATAAATGACTTTGTGTCATTGTTTTGTCATTTATCAAGTTCCGGAGAGACATTCATCAATACTTGTTCTATATAGGTCACATCTTCACTGCGAGGGGAAAAAGTAAATGGAGGGGAACAAAAACGGTAGGAGCTCCCTGGAGTTCACAGACTGAGGTCAAGGATCCTGAAGAGTTTAAAAAGGGCCCGAGTTGCAAGTTCAGATTATGTAGAAACTAGACAGTTGTAAGTGCTTTTAATTCAATATCAAGATTATTATAAGGGAGAAGAGATGAATTATCAATGGCTTCAGTTTTCCATGACTGAAAAAAGGTTGGAAATCACTGGGGACAAAAAAATAAGCTGAAGAAAACTAACTCGGGGTCTGACCTTGGAGAGATCTTAATCTTGTACATCCTATATTCTGTAGGAGTTGTTATATAGTGTGATGACATAGATTTAGAGCAGAAGACAGTGCATAAGCTGGAAATATGTATACATGAACGACATTATAATGAAACATAACCCAAAAGGTACAACCACATAGGCTATAGAATGACTACATAAAGATGGAGGGAAAGCTGAAGTGGGAAAAATATCACTGAATCCTTTGCGATAACTTCTCATACAGTATTTTACAGGTTTTGTGATGGGTGCATTGTTGGACAGAACTGGCCATACTGTAGGTGATCTAATAGTTCGAAGAAATATTTGGCTTCGCTAAATTTTTTTGAACTAATTCAGTTTTTTCCTTAGAATCTTGTCATCTTCAGGCAACAGATATTCTAATTTAATTAAGCGTTTTTATCATAAGTTTTGTTATTTAGTTTTATGTTTTTCCCGTGAAATGCTACTTGACACAACTCTGCTCCTGGTGTTAGAAGTGCATCACAGATTGCTTGTAAACTGATTTCATCAGCAATGTAAAGGTCATTAGATCTTCAGATAAGACATTGAAAACTTAGAAAATACTGTTCTACTGTGGAACATCAAGTGAAGACGGGTGAGGTATTATAATGTGATTTAAGAGCAATAAAAAAGGGACACAAGTATTTTTAAATTTCTCTCTCTTTCTGAACCTTAAGTGCCCAGGGCACATGGGGCTTCCGCAAGGGTTTTCCACAAATGCCTGTCCTTTGCCTTTTTTTCTGCTCTTGCTCAGGTGAGCCCTCTATTGCTCAACATCCTTTCTGTTGTTCTTCTCTATGTTTCTTTTGGTCTACCCTTACTTCTGTTCCCCTGTGGTGTCCATCTTAGTGCTATTTATGGTATTAAGTTGTCAGTCATTCGGAGCACATGTCCCAACCATCGCCAGCGTCTTTCCTCAATAATTGCTGTAATTGGCTTCATCTGCATTTCTGCCAACAAGATGTTATTTCTTATGGTGTTTGGCCAAAATATTTTTCTAATTCTTCGTAAACATTTAGTCTGGAAAGAATTCGACATGTTTTCTATGGTTTTGGTAATTTTCCAGCATTCACTTCCATAGAGTAATACACTTAGGACACTACTCTTAAACATCCTGATTTTTTTTATTCATGCTTAGTTTTTTTATTTCCATATAGTCTGCAGCACTGCAAAAGCCTGGTTTGCTCTAGTAAGTCTGCTGTCTGTTGATGTCCTCTGTGCTGTCTCCATTTGCTACTACTCTACTGCCAAGGTATACAAATTCATTGACCTCCTCCACTAACTTGCTATCTACTCTGAGTACATTTCTGTTGTTCACATTTTGCTTCATTAACTTTGTCTTTCCTACGTTGATCTTTAGTCCTATGTTGTTTGCATTCAGAGTTAGCTTGTTTATTTTATCTTATATATCTTTGTGGCTGCTTGATAGCAGACAAATGTCGTCCGCAAAGTCAAGGTCCTCCAGCGCTGTGTCAAGGGTCTATTGTAATTCTCTGCGTTTATCTGATGTTGCCTCCTTCATTAACCAGTCCACTGCCAAGATAAATAATGTTGGTGATAGTACACATCCCTGTTTCACTCCTGTTTGTACCCTAAAGCTGCTGGAGATATGTTCTCCACAGATCACTTTGCACTAAAAACCCTCATATAGGGTTTTGATTACATTCTCTGTCTTATGGGGGAGGCCATGTCATATTAGGATTTTCCACAGTGCATCTCTGTTGACACTGTCAAAGGCTTTCTCAAAATCTATAAACAATGCATATGTTGTTATATGCCACTCATTTGACTGTTCTAATATTTGTCTAAGTACAAATATGTGGTCTTTGCATGATCTTCCTTTCCTAAATCATGCCTGCTCTTTCCGAAGTTTTCCTCAAGTGCTGGTACAATTCTGTTGATGATTATTCTGCAAAATACTTTACTGGTGCGTGGCAGTAGGATAATGCCTCTCCAGTTCCCGCAATATCTGAGGTCACCCTTCTTTGGTAATTTTACTATAAGGCCAGTTTTCCACTCCTCTAGAGCTTTTTCTAGATCACAAATTTGTTGTAGTATCCGACAAAGTTGTTTTTGGTGTTTCTGTTTCTTCTGCTTTCAACATCTCAGCAGTCACTTCATCTTCACCTGGTGCCCTGTCTAATTTTAGCTTATTTATTGCCTCCTTTACTTCACTTATTGTTATTGGTCCTGTATTGATGTTTAGTTCCGTTTTTGCTTCAGGTATGTCTATTGTTTGTGCTTCTTGTGTTCTGTTTAGTAGTGTGTTAAAATGTTCCCTCCATCTTTCAATTTTTTCTCTTTCTCCACTGACCAGTTGTCCATTTTGTTTTCCTTACTGCACTTTCACATCTTGTGTTGAAGTTACCTGTCATCTGCTTTGTGATTTTATATATGGTTTTCATGTCATTTGTATATGCTGCTTTCTCTGCTGTTTCTGCTAAGTTGTCATAATATTGACGTTTATCTTGACAGCATGATTCCTTCACTTCCTTGTCTTTTTGTGCATAATTACTTAAAACTTGGTCTTTAAGCCGTTGTGATTTGGTGTTCAGTAAATTTTTCTTGATTTCTTTTCTTTGCCCTATCTTTTCCCATGTGGTCTTGCTTATCCATTCCTCTTTTCTCCGTTTCCGATATCCCAGCACCTCTTTTGCTGTTTCCTGTAGTGTTTTATTGAACTCTAGTATGGACATTTCTGCTTCGTCTTGTAGGACACTGAAGCGGTTCTTAAGTACTATTGAGAATTCATTTCTTGTTTGGTGGTCTTTCAGTTTTGTTGTATCATAATGTATCTTTCTGTGTTCTCCGATTTTGGCTTACCTTAATTTTAGTTTTATTTTTGCTACCAGAAGGTTGTGATCACTTCCTACATCTGCTCCTTTCCTTGCTCGCACATCTTGTAGTGACCGTTTCCACTTGTTGTTTATTAGTATGTGATCGATTTGGTTTTCTGTGGTTTTATCTGGGGACCTCTAAGTTACTTTATGGATGTTTTTGTGTTGGAAAATTGTCCCTCCGATGGTCATCATGTTTTCTTCACAGAAACTGCACAGTCTTTCTCTATTCTCATTTATTTCTCCGATTCCTTCTCTTCCCATGATTCTTCTTCTATCTTCATTTCCCTCACCTACTTTTGCATTGAAGTCATCCAAGATGAGTAGCATATCATGCTTGGGTATTGTTTCTACTGTGGCGTGGAGGCTGTTGTAAAAATCTTCTTTTAATTCCTCTTCAGCTACTGCTGTTGGTGCATAACAAACTGTAATAGACAGCTTCGTGAATCTTGAGTTGAACCGTGCATATAATAATCTCTCATTTATAGGGGTCCATTACAGTATTGCTCTTGATTCTTCTTTTGTTATAATCAGTGCTACTCCTCCTTCATGATGATCTTCTTTACCTGACCATATTATTGTATCATTTGTGTGCTGTGTTGCTAATTTCCTTCTGCCTTGTCCTGACCATCTTGCTTCTTGCATTCCTAGTATGTCTAGTTTGTATCTGTGCTTTCCTTGATGGTTTGTGCTAGTTTTCCAGTCTGGTTTAGTGTTCTTACATTCCAGCTGCCTATTTGCATCTTGTGTTTAGGTTCCAGGAGGTCTGCAGTCGGGCTGGTAACTTCCAGTGGCTGGCTTTCATCCACAACCTTCATGGGCTCAATTTCATGATAAGCATTTCTCCTTCCACCTGCATTTGTTATTTCCCTTGCTTCCGTTTCTGTAGGAGTCTGATAGTTTGTTTTTACTAGATAGGGTTGCTGGCCCTATGCTGAACCCTCCTTAGTCGCCTTTTACGATCATGCGTGGTAGGGTACAGTGGTCCTATTCTTTGCAGATCCCGGGTACCACACGGGGGGATTTTTTTTTAAAAATTAGTAGGAGAAAACTGCTTCAGTATAAATATTTTCATGTTGATTGCTGTGAAAAGGTTCAATGAAAGAGATGACTTGAACAACTGCTACATCCTCGATCCAAGGATATAAATGTAAACCAAACAATTCCTTGTACACTGTACGTATTAGTAACACGGAAAAGCTTATTTTGAAAGAAGCAATTTTGGAGCAGAAAAACAAATCTCTCCGCCACTCCAGAACGCTGCATCATTTATCCGAAGCTTTCGAGCCTTTTCTGTTTTTAAACCCACCCTTCCCAGATTGGCTATTTGACATTTCGGTCTTGGCAAGGCCTCGTCACACAGTGGCTATCGGTGTTTCAACTTTGGCATTGACAATATCCAGCGTGGGCGTGTTATTTAACGGAGCTTTTTAAGAGAACTCTGGTCACGTGCGATGAAGATTTATTAGCAGCAACAGAGTCGGAAAACTGAAGGTCTCATCTGCGCCATTCTGTTTACGCTATTTCTAACCTAAATAATTTAACGCTGAATTTCTCATTATTTTTAAGTAAATTAATTCAACGTTAAATTTGTCATTGTTTTTTTTTCTCCTCACATAAATTGGTATTAAAATGACATAAATGTTCACATAAGTAGTTTGAAGTTTATGAGTAATTTTATCATAAATAATTCAATTTTAAATTTATAATAATTTTTTTTTCACAGAAATAATTTTATTTTATGTTAGATTCATTATTAATCTGGACATGAAAAATTTTAGGTTAAATTTATAACCTTATGATATATATATATATATATATATATATATATATATATATATACTTTCTTTTAAATTGTACATTAAATCGATCAATACTGGATGAATTGTTGTATAGATGGCGTCAGACGTGCAGACAAATAAACAGACTGACTGCAATATATGCCCGGGCAACGCCTGGTACCTATACTAGTAATTTATACCCATCGAGCAATTTCTCCCAAGATTGTTCTTGAACTCTATTTTCCCAAGAGCGCTGTATCAGACTCGAAGCCAATATTCGAGATATTTTTGATGGATATTGTGTACGTCTGAACGTTCGCAGTAAATTGATGTCTCATAAATATAGAAATTCATTACGATTTCCCTCGTTGTACGGCTATATATCTTTTCCTATAGCGCACTACCATACGGAAATCTAGAACCTTATGTCTACTGGTAAATGAATGTCTATCACAATAGGAAACGTATTTCAGGATTATGAAACCGAGTTTTAAAAATATTACTGATTTGTCTTCTGCTATGTTCATTAACAAATTAACAAATTAGCAAACATAATGAAATCTCACGTTCTTCACACGAACCTCAAGATCAGAATCTATAAATCCGATATACTCTCCATTCTATTATATGGAGCCGATACACGGAAAACCAGTTGGAGAAACATTAAAAGCAAACTGAAAAGATTTGAAGGAAGATGCCTTCTAAGAATACACTGGGAGGAACGCGTGACAAACGAGGAAATAACCAAACGAACGGACATTGAGAGCATTACTAAAGAGGTCAAAGGACGGAGATGGAATGGTTGGCCCACATACTACGAATGGAAGAATAGAGATACCACTATACGGCCTTGTCTTTGGACACCTCAAGAAAAAAGAAAGAGGGGCGAGCTATTAGGAACATGGAGACACACAATACAGAAGAGCTAAAGGAAGCTAGAAAGATATGGTCTGAAGTATCTCGACTTCCAGTCATGTCTTGAGCAAGCGAGGAACCTTTGTTGATGCCTCATGCTCTATTGGGAGCACGGAGGATTGGCAAAGATGCTCATTAGAATAATTTTATGAAACTAAATGTTCACATACTTTAAAAAAAGATCTTTCCTGGTGTGAGGGGCTATAACAACCCAATGGGAGCCAACTCTGAAGAGAAAAAAGATCCCGCGGAAAAGTTCAAGAGTTAAAAAAATAATTTAAAAAAGAGACTCCTTTCTTTATACAAAGTGGATGGACGGCTTCGACGCCAATCGGAAACGTTCGGATGCGGAACACTCGAGTCAGGTTATCAAAGACCAGGAGCAGCGGAGAGAAATAGGGCAGTTCGGAATAAAAGGACAGAGGGGCTCAGATCGAAGTGGCAGAAAGTGGTCAAGGAAATGAATGTTTGCGCTTTTTCTCGTGTGTTTATCTCTGTCATAAACTGTATGTTGCTTACCGTGTCATCAACGGGCTTTGCTTTCTAGATTATTTTGGTAGATAAGCCATCAATTTCTGCCCGGTTGTCGTAGGCAGACTAAAGTGAGAGATGTGTTTCTTCGGAAATAATATAATTTCTGATATAAGAAACAGAGTTTCCGCCCACAGCTATAAGGTTACATGCTCGAGAATCTATCTATCTATCTATCTATCTATCTATCTATCTATCTATCTATCTATCTATCTATCTATCTATCTATCTATCTATCTATCTATCTATCTATCTATCTATCTATCTATCTATCTATCTATCTATCTATCTATCTGTCTGTCTGTCTGTCTATCTATCTATCTGTCTGTCTATCTATCTATCTATCTATCTATCTATCTATCTATCTATCTACCTATCTATCTATATGCCTGCCTGTCTGGTCTGCCTCGTTTGTCTGTCTGTTTTTCGTTTTACCGCTTAATTGTTTCTTCTCAATATGTTCTGTTATGCAGGCTCGTAATCTATTCATCTATTTGTTCCTCAGTTTGTCTGTCTGACTGTACCACATCTCCCCAAACGACATGTTAAATTTCCCCATAGCTTTCCATTATGCGACATTAATTTTCTTGTCTGATATCAGATCATGTGTTCCTCTATAATCTCGTCGTGGAAAGACCTTTAAACTATTCTTTCTCGAAACAAACTCCCACAGATGAGCCAAGAAAAATAACTAGAAAGGGAATGGGAATGCACAAGAGTGGTATAGAAATAACATAAAAACAAAAAAAAAAAGAAACGGAATACAAGATTTGAGATAATAGAATATGAAATTATAATAGGGAGAGGTTAGAAAACATAGCTGATGAATAAGTACTAGTTTTCAAGTGACAGCTTCATAATAAGATGTAAGGATGTAGAAGGAGGTAAAATGTTTTTCCAAGATAACACATGACCGATAACTGATATTCAGGTGCTGTATTTAGAGTGTGAAATTTTGAACTGTCATCTTTCTCTTTTATTACGCCACAATAATGGCTTTTCGTGTATACAATCAAGTAATGGATATCTTTGCATCAGCTGACAGGAATTGTACAATGACTTCTTTCAGCCCCCAAGATTTCATGAAAAATAAATGGGAGTTTTTGTCGATGATAAATAGATCTACGGATGGTGTATGGCAGACAGAATGAAGTGTCTGGGGCGCATTATTGAAAGAACTTACAAGATGAAAAGAAATGTTTCTTAATAATTAAAAATATTGGTCAATCGGTGCAGAGCCACCAAAGAAAACTGAGAACTATCTACAAAGGGTTGCACGTCAATTCTCCTACATATCCGCAAAAGGAGAAAAGCGACGAGGAGCGAGAGAAGAAGGAAAAAGAAAGAAAGAAAAGAGAGTGGGTGACATAGAAATGTGATATCGTATTTTTTAGACAGAGAATGAAAGCAAAAAACAGTGCTTTATTATTCTTGAGAATATCTGTGGACAAAGACGCAACAAATAAAAGATCATTAGAGATCAGTAATATCTTTGCTCTTTACAATCTCCGGAGTCTCATGAGACGATTAATAAAAAATTATCTTTGGAAAATCTAATGCAGAGGAAATGTAATTACGAAGGCTGTTCGCGAAGTATAAAATAAAAAAAGAGGGGGTTCTGAGGTTCCCACTTCTGAAAAAAAAAAACATTGAATGGTCGTCGATTCGATAAGTGGAAGAGATTCAAACATACGCCACGAGACAAATGAGGGTTACCTCACAGAGTGATTTCCAGGGGATGCCTCTATAAACGGCATTCCCGCTAGAATGAGTGTATACAACCACAGGGAGACTATGTTGAAGCAGATTAGACCAGGAAGAGGGTAAGCATACTCATTTAGTAAAAAGAAAAAAAATTGGTCCCAGACATTTGTGAACAGCCCTCATTAAAAAAAAACCAGCCGGGTTGTGAGGGTTTTTTTTTGGGCGGGGGTGTGGCGGGGAAATTTCAGCAGTTCAAGAATTGTTGGTGGATGTAGACATTTAAGCGCATGGTAACCAAACAGAAAAAAAGTTATAGTGTCAGGAACTAAATGAATGAGTACAGAAGATAACTGATAGTTTGACAAAATAACCATATTTATGTAGGCAGCTAACATGTTTAATAGTGTATAAAAATTCTGGATTCCCCGAACCCTGGAAATATATGTTATAAACAGGCTTATGTTGAGAACATTTATTTTAGAAAATGTAATTGAAAATTAAGTGAGTCATGGACAATAGGCAGGTCTACACAAAAATCATTGGAAGCAGCAGAAATGTGGTTTATTAGAAGAATGTTGCGAATCCCCTGGACAGCAAAAATAACTAATGAAGAATGTATGAGAAGAGCTGGAGAGACAAAAATCTTGTCAAAAAATAAGAGAGAGAGAGAGAGAGAGAGAGAGGGACAATGTACTTTCATATGACATGCAATGAGAGGAGGGGGCATTGAAAATATTATAACAACAGGAAAAACAGAAGGAAGAAGAACAAGAGGAATACCAAGAGAAATGATACTGGACAGTCCGACGAGATTGTGTGAGAGGAGATCACCAAGTGAGCTGATGGCCTGCATGAAGGATCGTGTACTCTGGAGAAGCATAATAGCCAACGCCAGTCGGCACGGCACATGATGATGAATTGAAAATACACCGGTCAGAAAAGGCAGAAAAGTAAAAGCAGGTGAAAAGATTATACATGTTTATTCATAAGTCTATAAAACATTTTAAAAATTCGCACACATAATAAACTACGTAACGGATCACGATTATTTGTACACCAAAAGACTGAGTGAGTGAGTGAGAGAGAGAAAGAAAGAGAGAGAGAGAGAGAGAGAGAGAGAGAGAAACTCTTCAAGTTTTTTTAAAAATAAAGCCCATGCGCAGATCTCCCGTGGTTTGCCGCTAAGAGGCAGCAGTAGCAAATATGGCGCTCATTAAACGTAAGCAGCCATTTTGTATTTTGGAATACGCAAGAACCTCGTCCGTTGTGACTGTGCAGCGACGATTTCGAGTGGAATTCCAGAAGGCAGCACCTGTTTTCACCAGTATCAAGAAGTGTTATGCGAAATTTCGGAATTAAGGCTATCTGTGCACAGCTCCTCGGCAGGGACGTCCAGGACCAAGGGAAGAAACTGTGAATCGTGTTAGGGAAGCTTACCAGGGAGCCCCCGCCTTTAACTTCAAGACATCCCCTTACCCCCCCCCCCCCAAAAAAAAAAAAACAAAACTTTAGCTTCAGCACGTCCATGGATTAACTTCAGGACGTCCTGTCCCCCAAACTTTAGCTTCAGCACGTCCATGGATTAACTATCAGGACGTTCCGTTCCCCCTCCCCCCCCAAAAAAAACTTTAGCTTCAGCACGTCCAAGGATTAACTTTCAGGACGTCCCGTCCCCAAAACTTTAGCTTCAGCACGTCCATGGATTAACTTTCAGGACGTCCCCCCAACTTTAGCTTCAGCACGTCCATGGATTAAACTTCAGGACGCTCCCCCCTTTCCAAGACCTTAACTTCATTAGGTCACACCAGATATTTTAACTCTGTGAAGCCTGAGGCTTTGCGCTTTACCAAGTTCTACCTGCTTATTCTTCATTAAGCGTGTGTCCTGGATTAAACAATTCCGTTTCCATGGCGGGAAAAGCAAGCAGGTACTTCATAATTTTAAAATATGTGTCTCTAGGACTTCCAAGAATAATACATGGCATCTCATTTACTATCCGCTTAATTCTTTCTTTCTGTGTGCTACTGAGTCTGTGTATCGCCATTTGATATGATGTCTGTAATAGCATGAACTATATTTTGTTAACATTGTTGACAGTTAGTTCCTGCCATGACCTTACTTACAGATAATCCTCTTCAGTCACTCGTAACTGCATAATCGGTATGGGATATGGAGCCAAGATTACTCTCAGACTGTAAATACGGGTATTTCATTGACTGTAATAGAGCTAAAACCAGTTGTAATAATAACTGTCTGACACTTTATGTTAATTAAATTGTCACTGAAAGGTAATTCACAGGACATGGTCACCTTGTCATGGATCCGTCCCACTGTGGAATATCTAGTGGAGAAAGTCGACCATCTGACTATAGAGGGAATAGAAATGGAGGAATGAAACATACCGATCATCTATAACCAGAATAAAAAGATGATATGTATGTGATGAACAAGAGAGTATTTTCCTTCTACAGAACAAGACACAACCGGCTCCGAATTCACACATATACACAGTTTAAGGTGAGTAATTATGTCAGTCCGTAAGAACAGCGAAGAGCAGAACCTCTGTCTTAATGCAAAGAAAACTAAATTGATGACAACTGACAAAACAAACAAGGCAGCTGAAATACGTATCAATGAGGAAAAACTGGAAGAAGTGGAGAGTTTTGAATATCTTGGATCATTACTAACTAATAATGGAGATACACTGAGGGAAATTAAAAGGAGGACATCTATCGCTCTATAGAAAGTAAAACAAATAAAGAATCTGTGGAGAGGAGCAGACAGAACCACAAAAATACGATTTTTAAGGGCATGCATTTTTCCCATCGCAACATATGCCCGTGAGACCTGGACTCTTAACAAAACAGCTGAGAAACACATTAAATGCCTTTGAATGTAAATGCTACAGAAGAGTTCTCCAAATAACGTGGGCACAAAAAGGACAAATATATCTATACTACAAGAGCTTAATATTGAAGAAGGCTGGCTAGTGAAGAGGATTAAAGAGAGAAAACTTATTTTGAACACATTAAACGTCATGATAATCTAGAGAAGATCGTCTTGGAAGGGTACATAATGGGGAAAAAGAAAAAGAGGAAGACCAAAACGAAGATGGCTGCAAGACATCGTTGACGATCTGCAAATGGATGCATCAGCAGCAGGCCATCTTGCTCACAACCGAGAGGCCTACAGGAGTGCTGTTAGGGAGGCAAAGTTTCGCAAGGGAATACAAATGAATGAATGAATGAATGAGTCCTCTTCTTTTGAAGATGTTGCCCCAAACTGTGGAACACATCCTCCAAAACTGCACCAACTATGAAATACTGAGGCACACCTACTGGCCCAATGAGGCCACTCTATAAACTAAGCTCTTTGGTTATATACAGGAATTATAAGAAAATTCCAACTTTTCGAAGAGACAAAACCGCAGATACAGGCATTACATTTACACGACAAGAAGAAGACGTGTCTGAACCTAGAAAGTGTCTGAAAGGTGAGGTATACTCCTGAACATTACAAACACTTGTATCAGTCATTAACACCTTTGGTACTTACATGGCCCTTTAATTGCTGAAAAAGTTTTTTTTTAGATTAAGATTGTAAACCACAGTATGAGCTAAATATGGGGATCATGTGATTTCCTTGCCAAAAAAAAAACGTGGCGGATATGTTTATTCTGGAGTTATATGAGTGACCCTTTTTGTGATCTGATATGATAAAAGATAAGAATAAACAAATCATGATGTAAAAAAAAGATCATCCTCGTGGTGGCAGGATAACATGCGTGTTGAAAGAGTGTGAACAAATTTAGAAAAGCTATTATCCTGGAGACACCTGATCCTTGAGTTCATGCTTCAAGAACACAGTACAATCTTACAGAAAATCTGATAATGAGGACAAAATGGTGTCAGTCTTTCTGCCTGCCAGTTCCTTATTTAGGCAATTCAGTTTTAGTGGGCAAGAGCAGTCATTTTCAAGACACTCCACCTGCCTTTTTCTCCGCCTTTCACGTTAAGACAAGAACAGTTAATTCTATTTGTTAAGACAGATAGCTATCATAATAATTCTCTTACCATATGTCTGTTCAGCCACACGATACTGTGAATTACTGTTTCTGGGAAAGAAAAGTAGCTTTAATGTCTACCATCTGCATCTTTTCAGATTGACTATTACGTCGACTGGAGAAAAGCTAGTCTTTGGCTGACGTAACAAACGTCTGTTTCTCTGTGTAAGTCATTCAGATCTGACAAGTTCGTGATCCATATTATAAGAACTTAACATTGAAGAAGGTCGGCTAGTAAAGATTAGAAGAAAATTAAACAGGGAAAACTTAAATATTTTGGACACGTTAAACGGCATGAGAATTTAAAGAAGACAGTCTTGGAAGGGTGAATAATGGGAAAAAGATAGAGACCAAGACCAAGGGAAGATGGCTGCAAGACGTTGATGATCTGCAAATGAACGCATCAGCAGCAGGGCATCTTGCTTACAACCAAGAGACCTACAAGAGAGCTGTTAGGGAGGCAAAGGTCCAAAAGGGACAGGCAAATAACTGACTGTGACTTTCTTAATAAATTCCGTGATTTGGGGAAAACTGTGACTTTCTTAATAAAACTTTCACCTCTCTGTGACTTTTCTTGCTTGCTACAAGACTGTCTCAGGTTTCGATTGTTTTATGCTGTGACTTCATTTTATAATTTATCTTGTTGTGTCGAGTTCATGAGATATTACTATTCTTTATGTTATTTCGTTTTGTCCTGTTGGATAGCTGTGATTTCACTTCTTTTTATTTGATGTGATGTTTTTCTGTTCGATAGCTGTAACTTAATTCCTTTTTATTTTCCGTGATTTTGTCCTGTTCAACAGTTGCAGCTTCATTTCTTTTTATTTGAGGTGATTTTGTTCTGTTTCGCAGTTGTGACTTTATTTCTTTATATTTGACGTGATTTTGTTCTGCCTGACAGCTGTTTCTGCATTTCTCTATATTTGACGTGATTTTGTCCTGTTTGACAGCTGTTTCTGCATTTCTCTATATTTGACGTGATTTTGTCCTGTTTGACAGCTGTTTCTGCATTTCTCTATATTTGACGTGATTTTGTCCTGTTTGACAGCTGTTTCTGCACTTCTCTATATTTGACGTGATTTTGTTCTGTTTGACAGCTGTTTCTGCACTTCTCTATATTTGACGTGATTTTGTCCTGTTTGACAGCTGTTTCTGCACTTCTCTATATTTGACGTGATTTTGTCCTGTTCAGCAGCTGTCTACCTAACCTTGGCTCTTCATTCATGGGACTTCTACGTGGCATCTTGTTTTGTCTTCATGCACTAACAACTACAAGTAAAATTAAATCTAATGTGCCTCGCCGTGCGGGGCAAATGTGAATAACTTTTAGTGGAGTTTTCACAACTTATCTTATATCTTATATCCTTCCCGTGCCGTTAAACGTCACATAGGGCTCGCAAAGTAGTTTGCCAATTTTTCCTGTCTTCGGCGAGTCTTTCAACCTCATCAAAGGATTTTATGCCTGTTAATTTGGCCTCTCTTAACAATGTCATCTTCAGAGTTTCACGCGGTCTCCCTCTTTTTCTTTGGCCTGCTGTGTTCCACTTGATAGCTTGTTTTCGGATTCTCTAATTGTTTCTTCTCATCAAGTGACCAACATATGTCCATCTCCTCCTGATCACCCACGAGACTGGTTGTTGTTCAGTCATCTGTCTTATCTCTGCATTGTTCTTGAATTCGTTGCACTTGATGCCGAGTATTTTCCTTAGGCAATTGTTTTCAAAAGAGTCTAATTTCTTGTCAGTCTCCCAAGTTGCTGTCATGTATCAAACTGTCATGTATTAAAAGCGCTTATCTTTAGGGCCTCTGAACAAAGATTACAAAATCTTGTTATCAGAGGGCCCACAGATGGTGCAAAACTTTACCCACTTCCTAGCCTATTTCTTTCTTTTAATCCACCATGCCCCACCACCCCGAAACCTTCCGGGCCCATACTTAAAACAGGGAAAACTTTTTGGGTCTCCGAAAATCTTGTTGGTTCTAGCTGTAATCCCCCCCCCCCCCCCCCCACCTTTTTTCCCCTTCCCTTTCCCTCAAGGGCCTGCATGTATGTACATCTTTTCAAACAGTTGAACGTCTTTTTTTAAATTTAGACATCTTTTAAATTTATTGAACATTTTAAAATATTTTTTTTCTGTCATCATCATCATCATCATCATGTGCCATGCCGAGTCTACGGTTCCTAAAGTTCATTATTCTATAAAAACTCCCGTCTCTCCCGGCTACACAGTTTTAAAAGCGTAAAGACCATATGAAGCTCCGACCGCAGCCAGTCATTATAACATTAGAAAAACATCAATAGTTTCATTTCTTGCTAGCTGTTAGCTAGTGGCCCCCCTCCCCCTTCCCAGATGAACATGAGATCTCGTTTAGAATTTTGTAGTTTCTTTTGTTCCTTATTGATTTGTTACTGAGCTAAACAATGATTTAGAGAAAAAAAGGCCATTAAATGGGATAATGGTTGTTTTTTTATTTTTAAGCGAAAAACATAGAACAAAGCAAGCAAAAATTATTCCTGATAATATTTTTTTTCCCACAATCTTCGGCAAGATTAGTTCTGTTCTCTTTCCTCAGTAACAAGCTTTCAGTTTTTAATCCTTGCTCACGTCATTTATTCTTTCAACATTTTTTTTTCTTCATTTCTTTCTTTCTTTTTTTTTTTTCAAAGCTGACTTGTCTGCCGTGCGTTTTATTTTGTCACTTCCTGGAAGAGGTGTGCAAACTGCGAACAAGAATCGGTGCGATAGTCCCGTCCTGATCGGCAGCATGAGCCGTGTCTGTCAACATTCTTATCAGGATTTGGGCTCACAATATTTAGACGTGGGGGCCACACCATTCAGACACGGAAGTCACAACATTCAGATATGGGAATCACATCATTCAGATATGGGAGCCACAACATTCAGATATGGCAGTCACAACATTCAGATATGGAAGCCACAACATTCAGACATGGAAGCCACAACATTCAGATATGAGAATCACATCAAAAGATATAAGAGCCACAGCATTCAGACACGGAAGCCACAACATTCAGATATGGAAATCACATCATTCAGATATAGAAGCCACAATATTCAGACATGGAAGCCACAACATTCAGATATGAGAATCACATCAAACGATATAAGAGCCACAACATTCAGATATGGCAGTCACAACATTCAGATATGGAAGCCACAGCATTCAAATATGGGAGCCACAACATTCAGATATGGAAGCCCCGATATTCAGATAAGGGAGTCACAACATTCAGATATAGGAGTCACAACATTCAGATACGGGAGTCACAACATTCAGATACGGGAGTCACAACATTCAGATATGGGAGTCACAACATTCAGACGTAGAAGCAATGACAAATATTCTGAATGCCTGACTTCGAAGAATGACTATCAACTGCTAACATTCTCCAAACTGTCGTTCAAAACATAGGACAAAAGAAATGAAAATGGCGGAATCGCTTTAAAACATTCGCGCCTCTTTCAGTACCCATACCCATACGTTTAGGATGTTCTTTAGAAAAATAAAAAGATTTATAATTTAGTCACTGCCCTGGATCAACAAAACAGAAAATCCCAACGTATTGCGGGGTTAGTTTCTCTAGACAAAGGCCAGCAGAACATCATGCACAGACATGCAGTGAGACGAAGGGAAACCACTGACATGCTTTAGTTTCTTTGTTACTTCCCCCTCTTTTGTGAAGGACATTTTCAGCGCGGCCTCATGACACTGAAAACTAATTTTAAAAAAGTAGAAATTAAGACAATCAATATCCCTTTCTCATGCTATGGTTTGGGGAGACAAAGTTAAGAAAACCCAATAAACACTGAAAAACTTGATGGAGGAAAGAAGACGAGTGAAGCAGAGAAGTATATCTTTTTCTGGATTATCAAATAAAAGAAATAGGTTCTGTTATAAATATTAAAGTTAAAGCAGTGGTTATTGTCTTAGTATCACTGTATATTACATTATAATACTAGAGGTGCCGAAATTATAATTAATTAAGTCAAATTCTACTTAATATTATCGAAAACGATAATAATTTCGTACTAAGAAATATAACCATCGGACTATATATATATTAAACCTCATCAAGGATTTTATGCCTGTTAATTTGGCCTCTCTTAACAGTGTCCTCTTCAGAGTTTCACCTGGTCTGACTCTTTTTCTTCGGCCTGTTATGTTCCATTTGATAGCTTGTTTTGGGATTCTCTGATAGTTTATTCTCATCACATGACCAACATATGTCCATCTCCTTTTCCTGATCACCCATGAGACTGGTTTTTGTTCAGCCATCTGTCTTATCTCTGCATTGATCTTGAATTCGTTCCACTTGATGCCGAGTATTTTCCTTAAGCATTTGTTTTCGAAAGAGTCTAATTTCTTGTCTGTTTCTTTAGTTGTTTTCTAGCTTTCGCATGCATAAATGAGGGTGGATATTACATTTGAATTGAATAGTCTTAACTTGGTTTTTGTGCTTATAACTTTTAAATGCCATATGTTCTCAAGTTTCTTGAAGATCGATGCTGCTTTTGCAATTCTAATTCGAACTTCCTTTCTGGTGTCACCATCCTGGTCTATGTAGCTGCCAAGGTATACAAATTGATTGACTTCTTCAATATCTGTCCCTTTTACGTGTATTTTTCCATTTTGATTAATGGGAAGTTTCATTACTTTAGGTTTGTCCTTGTTAATTTCAAATCCTAATTTACAAGTCAGTGTAAACAGGCTATATGTTTTTTTTCTTTCAAGGAATTCAGATTGTTACTGATAAGAGTTATGTCATCAGCAAAATCAAGATATTCTAGTTGGGTCCCATGTACCCAGTCAATACCTGTGTTACCTGTGCAGCATTTTTTCATTATGAAGTCTATTGCAATTCCAAAAAAGCAAAGGAGGCAGTACACATCCTTGTTTCACACTTGTTTCAATCCGGAACCATTCACTTATTCCTTCCTCTGTTTTGACTGCACAAACATATCCATTGAAGAGGTCCTTAATGATGTTGACAATTTTAGATGGTATTCCATTTAGACTCAAAATTCTCCACAATGAATCTCTGTGCATGCTATCAAATGCCTTTTTAAAATCTGTAAATTTCAGTATTAATGGTTTCTGCTTTTCAATATTTTCTTCAAGTATTATTCTTAGAGTAAAGATCTGGTCGAGACAGCTTCTACCTTTTCGAAATCCTGCTTGTTCTTCTCTCATTGCGGTATCCACAATATTTTTAAGTCTATTCAAAATGATCTTGCAAAATACTTATGACACAACTGATACTAAGGTTACTCCTCTCCAGTTGTTACAGTCACTAAGGTTGCCTTTTTTGGTATTTTAACAATGATTCCTTCTTTCTATTTAGAAGGGACCTTTTCTTCTTTCCAAATCTTATTAAAAATTCTCTGTAGTCGTCTCATGTTGTCACTATTGATAGCTTTTAACATTTAGGGTGTTATTTCATCTTCACCTGCAGATTTATTGTGAGACATTAAATTCACTGCTGTTTCAATTTCATGCAATGTAATTTCATCTAGATTGACATTTAGTTGTGAGTTTGGTAAGTCGGTTTCAAGGTTTATCAATTCTTTTAGGTGTGGTCGATTAAGTATTTCTTGGAAGTGATATATATATATATATATATATATATATATATATATATATATATATAAACTGTAAGAAAGTTTGTATTGTTAACCAGGACAGAAGACTACAAATGTAATACAGACTAAGTTTGTATTGCTTGCCAGACAAACGACTACAGATGGCAATGCTGTAAGAGAGAGACAGAGTTCGCAATTGCTAACTGGGGTCCGAGGGGTTGGAAGGGAGGGAATAGGAGAAACACGTTTGCTTGATGCCAGAGCATATCACGCCAAGACCCTGCGTCATTAACTCACGGCAATCTCAGGTAATAAGTTGCGCCCCGACAGTCTGGCAGTCATGATGGAACCCATGTGGTCCGCATGGCGTTGTAGCTTACTGTAAACCATGGTATTGCGTCTCTCTGAATATCATCCAATCTTCTTGTGCACTTCCATTTCCAAAAAAAAAAACAACTAATGTGCAGGTGGTTCTGTTTATTCATTATCTTTCCAAATGTGCGCAAATGAGCTAAAAGTGTTGAATTTGTGAAGAATTACTGAAAGATACTTTCTTTTCTAAAAAAATTAACAACTGGGTTTAGCCAACTGACTGATACCGTTATATATGGCCTAGAATAAGCAGAAAACCATGACAGCAGAAACGTACCGAAGGTTTTCGGCTCCCTTGGTGAACCAGACGAAATGCCTGCTCTCCTTTTAGATGTAAAATGGATGTTGGATTAACAGATAAATCGAGATTCCTCACACAAGTGTTTCATTAACAGTTTAATAAAAGCTCTACCCTGCACATAGTTTAACGTTTCTGCTACAGAAAGTTCATGAGGTTTAAATGTTTTTGATAAAGTTCCAATTTCAGAACTTAGAAGTGCCAGACTAGTAATGCGTTCATATCCTTTTACTGGTCATAAACGTGAAATAATTAGTAACTATTGCTATTAAGCTATTTAGCACATTTAGTTAATGTACTCAGCTAACACTCGCAACTGGCTACTGACGAAGGAAAATGTAGTACTCAGCAGCGGTGTGCTATAGTGGAGGAATATATCCTGTGCTTTAGGCCGTGAAAATAATAAACTAGCATCTTGTGGTCTAGGCCCAGCAAATGATAAAGTTGTATCTTATACTCTAGGCCCAACAAATGATAAAGTTGTATCTTATACTCTAGGCTCAGCAAATGATAAAGTTGTATCTTATGCTCTAGGCCCAGCAAATGATGAAGTTATATCTTATGCTCTAGGCCCAGCAAATAATAAAGTAAAATCAGATATCTTGTGCTGTAGCCCCGGTAAATTATAGAGTAACATCTTGTGCTCTGGACCCGGCAAAAGATAAAGTAATTCCAAGACAGCTGGTAGCACAGGATAAGTTCACAAGTTAAATCAACAGTTGCTCATCTGTGAAAACGGAATACTGCTAATATGACAAGTGCACTTCTGATAGATCTATGAGCATCATCTAGTTGAAAATATTATCAACATTCTTTAAAAAAAAGACTTCAAAGTATCTTTTTTTTCATTCCCAAGTCTATACGTTTTCATGTTTCTTACTATCATCTCACAAGAATGTGTCTTGTAATTAACCGTCATCTCACAAGAATGTATCTTGTAATTAACCGTCATCTCACAAGAATGTGTCTTGTAATTAACCGTCATCTCACAAGAATGTGTCTTGTAATTAACGCTGTCCCGTGACCGGCCAGAGTCTATAAGCCAGTTCTTCGTGCTGTCACTATTTCTAAACTCCCGTGATCAGCCCAAAAGCTGATGAACAGACGCGTGCTGTTGTGGAGAACGTAATGACAGTTGGATCGTGTTACGCAGCAGGTGTCCGAGCCAAATTTAGCCTACCGTTACCGTAATCAACAAATAAATTTAGAAAATGAATGTCGTAATTACCGACCAATCAGATACAGGCTATAGTTTTCGCAATTAACAACCAATCAAATACAGGAAATATTTGTTATCGCAATTAAAAACCAATCAAATGTAGGCTATAGTTGCAGTTAACAATTAACCAAATTTAGGTTATAGTTTTCACAAGTAACAAGCAACGTTCCACACATGTAGCTCAAAACAAACTTGCTGTAACATCGATACCTGAATAAAGATCATTGGAAGCAGTGGAAATGTGGTTTATCAGAAGAATGTTGCCAATTTCTTGGACAACAAAGATTACTAATGAAGAAGAGCTGAAGAGACAAAAAAAATATTGTCGAAAAATACAGGAAAGAAATTGTACTTTCACAGGACATGCAATGAGAATAGGGGCACTGAAAATATTGTAACAAAAGGAAAAATAGAGGGGAAAAGAGTAAGCGGAAGGCCGAGAGAAATGATACTGGATAGTTTGACAAGATGGTGTGAGAAGAGATCATCAAATGAACTTATAGCCTGCATGAAGGATCGGGTACTATGGAGAAATATTATAGCCAACGCCAGAGGGCACGGCACTTGATGATAATGTGTAAATATCACTCCTGTTCGTCGTTCACCTTAGTTCCCCGACCCCTTCATTACACACATTATCGCCGTACTCCTCTGTATGTCCCCTATAATCATCATTACAAGCTGTGAAAGAAAAAGAAATCAGTCTCAGTAATATTAGAAGCAAAAAGAAAAGCGACTATATGAAGAATTAGTGCTATCATTACAGATACAAATGTGCGTGTTAAATGTTACGAAACATCAGTGACCTTTGCTATTTAAAAGCACAGCAATGCTGGCAGTATAAGTTTATTATAGCAAGAAGTGTTTTAAAAAAGTCAGTCGAATGTTGGAACAAATGGTTGCTATGAAAGAACGTTATTCCCAGTTGCTGCTCGGGAAATGATCCGTTGATTCATCCTTTTCCTGAAACTACTCAACGTCTGAATGAGTTTTATTTCGCTAACGAGGGCTGAGATATTGCGAGAAAGACTGTCTCTTTCCAAGCGGCCTGGAAGCTGAATGAACAGACATAAAGAAACTGGGATGTAAAACTGGAAAAAATGGGAAATAAAAAGGGAAACATTTCTCGGAAATAGGGAGGAGAGGAGAAGTTCTTATTATATCATTTCACTCTCATGAGTAAAATACCGTGTTCAGCAATCCCAGAAATCCCTAATAGGGGAGCTTACCGCTGGAAGGCAACATGCAAGTCGGAGGGGAGTCTATCTTAATAAAGTGCTGACCGCGCTGCAGTAAATACAAACCCGTTAAACATTTCCACTTATTGACCAACGCTGTCTGAAGGTAACGTCATTTTGAGCCCTAATATTGGCAAGGGAAGACTCTAAAGCTAGACCGCCCGATCGTAAACCAAAGGAACCGTGGGGCTACAAAGCAACGTATTACTGCAGACGAGACCAGACGCAGAGAGAGAGGATGTGGATTCTTTCTCTGTTCTTTGAATTACCTTACCCTTCTGGGTTATTTCTCTTTCCTTCCCCATGTTTTTAGCTGCTTATTGATTCCATTCATTTCCTTTCTCTAGAATTCTCATCCAAATTAAGCTCGAATCAGCCATCCGGAAGCTGGGAGGTAACATTCTTCCTGTTGTATACGCCATCAGCAAAACAATTTCTGAATAAGGTCTCAGCTAATCTAACACGGACGAATTACGCTTGAATAACTCGCGTAGTGATCGACCGTCTGTGTTAGTCTCCTCCTACTGCGTATTCAACCCTACAATGAGATCATTTGATGGTAAAATACTTAACCAAGAACTCTGTTCTTGTGTAATACGTACTTACAGCATGAACCGTATACCCGAAAGGAGGAGAAATCCCAGAGATTCTTGAAGTTTTGGACATAGATATATAGCTCAATCGTTGTGATGCTGGACTCGGCGAGTGGCAGATGATATAAATCATTGGAATTACTTGTCACTCTCGAAATACGTCCTTTACAGAGATACAGCTGAACAAATATGTTTTCCTCTGTATTATCACCCATTTGCCCTTACTGAACGCGATCTGATATGCGCTAGAGCTGCGAGATATTTCTGGATTTAATAGCATTTATTTGAAAGTTACTTTCTGTCAAATTCGTAGCATCCGTGTGTGCGTGATTGAAATTTGTTAAGTAATAAACACAAACTGTAACCGTGTAAAAAAATAACGGGAGAAGAAATGAAAGCTGGAGTTTTATCAAATTAATTACTTTTTAAATTAAATTACTGCATTCTTGAGGAAAACACACAAACAACCTCGAAATTTTCTACCTGAAGAAACTTTTTTTTCTTAAAAAAATCACGTGGCCTGGGTAATATTTGCTACCGAAAATCCTGAGACATGTTTCTGACTTTTGCTCACTACAGTAAACATCTTTTTGTAAGCGTAAGCCTGGGCAGCGAAAGGGGAACAATCCATACACACGCATTAACACACAGACACCAACTTCCTCCATCCTCTCAGTCCCTGACCTTGTGCCAGATGAAAGTTGGAGAAACAAACCTGGAAACTTTTGGTCTTGGGCTGCGTTCCAACAGCAAGCTATGAATTGAACGCGATGCCCTTCGTGGTGAACATTTTTGAGAATCCCTGACACTGCAGTTTTCTAGGAGATCTTACACATAAGGAGTTAGTCTAGTTCAGCTATAAAAAGGAAGGCGTGCACAAAGAAATGTGACAATGGCTGAAATGTAACTTTTTCTTATTATCTCCTTTAGTTATTTTCCCACCTTTTCTTTCTCTTCCTACATTTCTTTTTTCGGTGAAATTATACCTTACATATTTATCTAACTCTCTTCTAAAAGGTTTCATTTAATGTATTATTTAATAACAAAATTTATATTTTAGAATCAATATATAATTTATGTTCTAAAAGAGAGATTAATTTAATATATTATTTAATAACAAAATGTATTACTGATAACATTTAAACCTCACCCTACAGCACATACTTATGAACGAATAGTAAGTTTGCATTGCTGAAAGAACAGATGAATCCAAAATTGAGTTACTTAAGAAGTGTAACTGGAGGTAAAGCAAGCGAAGGTGAAGAAGCTGTCCGATCTGGCAGTCAGGGACCCAAAGCTAACATGCGAGAGTCAGGATTGGCAGGGACCCAAAGCTAACATGCTAGAGTCAGGATTGGCAGAGGCCCAAAGCTAACATGCTAGAGTCAGGATTGGCAGGGACCCAAAGCTAACATGCTAGAGTCAGGATTGGCAGGTACCCAAAGCTAACATGCTAAAGTCAGGATTGGCAAACCACAGCTGACCAAGACCCTGTCAGATCCTTCCGTTAGACCCCCCCCCCCCCCCCCAGTAACAGGCCTCATTCATTCAATCATTCATTTGCATGTCCCTTGCGGAACTTTGGCCTCCCTAACAGCACTCCTGTAGGCCTCTCGGTTGTGACCAAGATGGCTTGCTGTTGATGCATCCATTTGCAGATCATCAACGATGTCTTGCAGCCATCTTCGCTTTGGTCTTCCTCTCTTTCTTTTTCCCATTATGTACCCTTCCAAGACGGTCTTCTCTAGTCTAGCCTGGCTAAAGTGGCATGATCGCCATAGTCCCCATGGCGGTGAAGTTTGCTATAGAAGCACCGCACTCCTTTTGCGTTTATCTCCATTCAAGGAATAAAAAAAAATAACCAACATAAACTGCTCTCAATCAGATATGATGCTGTGTCTCAACACCTTTACTGCATCGGCTACAAAGAATACCAGTCTCACAGTTGCTGAGATAATAGAAGAGGAGGAACAAGAAGAACATGAAGAAGAAGAAAAAGAACCCACAGACGGCCCATACAGAGAGAGAGAAATCTAGAAAGAGCGAAGGTGATGAATGTGGATCTGTATGACGTCTTACATATTATAATGTGTAACATGATAAGTAACATATAAGTTCAAATAATGAGAAAATGAAAATTATGAGAGGAAAATCTACTAGGAATGTAAACAAAATGGGCAAATAGTTTATATTTACTTTAATGTATCAGTTTTATTTCGAAAATAAAGCTTAGGTCAAGCTCATGGGGGGGGGGGGGGCACCTTGATACCAGTTTCATACCACCAGCCCATATATGCTCATTTTTAAGGAAAAAAAAATACTAATATTGCAATGTCTTTTTGTGTGGCATATTATTTTAGCAACGGACTGTTCTCATTTTTTTTCAGTTATGAGTAAGTAGTATTTGTTCTATAATCCTAGTGATAATGTTACATGACATCTATTCAACTTTTCAAAAATGCCGGTTTTTTCCTTAAAAAAAAAGAATAGATACTTAAACATGCAATAATTTCATTATATCCGGCTATACCCGGCGCAGACAGACACAGTTTAATGTCATTTATTACGAGCAGAGCTGAATTTGAAAAGATCAGAAAATAGAAATGAGCAGAAAGCAAATAAATTCTTACATGCCTGGGTACAATTTTACAGTAAATCCCTTCAACATCTGTCTTCATCACACAGAGCAGCGTGACAGAATTTGAAGACAAGGGGCGATAAACGTGAGTGGTGACCACTGTACTGTGTACATCAGAATATGATATTCAGAAGTGTCCTGAGATGCATTATCTGAGAATACGAAGTTAAAATAGAAGACTACGAGCGAAAGACTACAACTTCAGGCAGAACTTCATCGGGCTTTTCGTAATTTCCTGTGTTTTGAATTAGTTTTCGTAAAACCAATGAGTTTCTTGAAGGCGCTTTTGAAGTCGTCGTTGAAGAGAGTATAAAGAATGGGGTTTAAGCTTGAGTTGGCGTAGCCTAACCAGATAATGGCGGCAACAAAATGATGGTTCATGTCGCACGTGTCGCAGATGCTTCTCAGAACGTACATGAACAGGAAGGGCATCCAGCAGACGCAGAAGCAGATCATGATGAGCAGCATCCGCTTGGTGGCCCGTTGTTCACGAAGCTCGAATCGTCTTTTCATGCTCATCGTCATGCGGGTGTTGCGGTGAAAGGCGGAGATGTTGCAGGGCAGGGATCTTCGCGGCGAAGACTTGACATGAAACCTAGCAGCTTCTTCTTCCGACGTGAGCGCGTTAGCACTTTTGCTTCTGTGGCACTCAGTTGTAAGCCTGAGCTCTTGCATGTAGATATTAATGTTCTCAGTGTCTGAGGTGCTCCGCTTTATTGTCACGTTATGGCTGTTTCTTCGATCCAAATCTACGACCTCTAGATGTCTTCCAGATGTTTTACTTCGTATGGCATCAGCAGGAACAGCGAAGCTATTGCTTCTTTGTGATGCTGAACTTAGTGAAAGTTTAGAAGTTTTAATGGGTAGTTGCCTGTTAGATCTATCGTCTACTTCTCTGGAGGCAGCAGAACTATCCAGTTCATGCTGAGCAAGAAGCGGAGATTTCAATAATCGATTTGTATCCTCCTTCGTACCAGTTTCTTCAGGTTCATCGAAGACGTTGGAACCGTCATCCGTCGCTGACATGAGTGTCGCTGTAGTTTGATCACGACCGTCGTCATTCACAGTCTCATCGGAAGGCAGCTGAATGATTGGATATCCATTTCGTGCATTCTTCGTGGATGACAGTGATGGATTGTGGTTGGCATTTGTTTTCAAACCTTTAGATTGGTTATGTAGCACCACAAATATGCGTATATACATGAACGTCATCAGTATGGAAGGAATAACGAATGATCCCATGGCGGAGTACAGTACGTAGCTACTGGAAGTAAATAGGACACAGTTGTACCTTTGGATGTATGGATTGAATGTAAAAAAGCTGGGAATCATGTGACGCCATCCGATAAATGGAGCGAAAGAAATTATAACAGAAAATATCCACACAAATATAATACATCCCAGCGCCTTGCGGACCGACCTTTGGTCATGATACCAAACAGGATACACTGTTGCCATGTAGCGATCAAATGCCACAGTACATAAACCCCATATTGATGCAGTGCAATAGAGGACGTCAATACACAGCCACAGCGTGCAGGTGAGCTCCCCAAAAACCCAGTACCCAAGGAGATCGTGTCCCGTGGATATTGGCAGCACTGTAAGTGCTAGGAGCAGGTCGCTGATTGCTAGATTACCAATGAGACAGTTGGACATGGTACGTAGAGTCCCGTACCGGCACAAGGCCAGCAGAACCAGGAGGTTTCCAAAGATCGTCCAGAGAGTAATTAGGGACAGAATTATTGCCACGACAATAAGTACCTCCATTGAATGATACCTTGTAGAACATAAGGGTGACATCATCAGCCACAGTTCGCTGGAGTTGGTTCCACATATGGAAATATTAACGTTTATACCAACGATTTTAGTCAATAAAGACGATGGATAGTTACCATCTCCTGACACAGTTGTACCTGTAAGAGCTGAACTTAGATTGCCGGAGGTCAGATTGCCAGCCATGATGAAACACCCAGACCGGAACTGGAAAGAATTCTCAACTTCTGAAAATAAAGCTCATGGGAAAAGTTATGGTGGCAGAAGAAGGAGTTATCCAGCCTTTTATGACTTATTTAGTACACCGAGGTCTCTGTTATGTCCCGGAAGTCAGCGGTTTATCAGCTTGTAGTACTGTCCTCGCGAGAGACCATCGCGGCCATTAACGCTACTATTCTGTTATCTGTGTCCAGCCATCACCACCTGAAACAAATAATAAATCTTCAGTCAATCTATAGCGCACACAATCTCGTGGTAGTGTATGTACTTGTCGTCTACGTAAAGTCTATATGTATAGTTCTGGATAGAAAAAAGGTAGGTTTTTTTTGTGTGCTCTTTGTTAGCTCTTGTATTGAACCGTAGATTGTGGCTTCGGTTTTTGCCTGATTTGGCCAGTGCTCGCGGCGCATTGTTGTGTATACATCCGACTTGTAATCGAATATCTGCTGGAGAATGAGCATGTTCTTACGTAAAGTGTTCTTCGCATTTGTTTGTTGAATCTGAATCTGATTAATCAATGTTTTCTTAGATTATATGTTCTTAACTTGTTCATTTTTATAGACTTCTAGTAAAATGTCAAATTATGCATGTCGCCATACATCCTTCGCCAGACTGTTGAATCCATCATAATCATTATTATTATCATCATTATGTCCTATCAGATGGTAGTATGACTTTAAATATTGTCAGTATCTTTGTTTCACTTTGTTATCTAGGAACAGGACAGATGGAGGACATTCCTATTCTGGGAACAATCTTGCTTTTCACCGTTTGAGACGGAGCCCCACATCATTGTCATTCAATTTCTTTACTACTAAGGGGCACGTATAGCCCAGGCCTGAGAACCACTGGCTAAGATGATGACATATATGCCTCTTTATTCATTCTGAAATGTTGATAAGACGTAACCAAAAAATGTTTACAACAGAATTAACAACTTAAAAAAATATATAATTTTAGTATAAGATTTGTACATTTTATACAGGTAAGCAGGTAGCAGATCACTTTGCTCGCATGCTTGCACAGGACTGCAACATTGATATCCATCCAGAGAAAGAGCGTACAGTGCGCATCGAGCCACAGAAAGAAGAGGAACAAGCCAGAAAAGTGGAGGTCATGGATGCACCAATCACACGCAGTGAGTTAGACCTAGCAGTTAGCAAACTGAAACCAAGGAAATCACCAGGACCAGATGGAGTGTCCAATGAAATGATCAAGAACCTGTGAATGGCAGCAATGGGAAAGCTGTTGGATATTTTCAATATGTGCTGGAGCACAGGTAAGTTACCTCAGATCTGGAAGGAAGCAAGCTTGGTACCATTGCTAAAGCCAGGGGAAAACAGTGATACTGTCTCCAGCTACAGGCCAATCAGTCTCACTAGCTGCCTATGCAAAACGATGGAACGCATCATTGACCTGAGGCTAAAATGGTACCTAGAAAGTGAAAACCTTCTCGTTCCACAACAAGCAGGATTTAGGCAGTACTACAGTACGGAAGATCAAGTGACCTATCTCTCTCAAGAGATTGAGGATGCATTCCAAGAGAAAAAACCTTGTACTAGCAGCGTGGATAGACCTGAAGAAAGCCTTTGATAAAGTGTGGAAAAAAGGTCTGCTGTGGAAACTAAGAAACTGCAATGTAAATGGAAGACTGTACAACTGGATAAAGTCCTATTTACACAGTAGAAGAGCTAGAGTAGTAATGGATGGACACAAAAGCCAGAAAGTACTTCTGCGACACGGTGTACCACAAGGAGGAGTCCTTTCGCCTACACTATTCCTTGTATTCATTAATGATCTGGTCAAGGAACTTCCCTATGGAATCAAAGCGGCACTGTATGCAGATGATCTGGTCATGTGGTGTACAGATGAATATGCGACAGTTGCTACACAGAGACTCCAAAGAGCAGCAGATATCTTGATATCATTGTCAAACAAATTGTGTGTAAGTATAAACACAGAGAAATCAAATACCACTCTGTTCACTCTCTCATCTAAACAGAAAGCAGGTAAGATCTTTGTAAATGAAATATCTTTAAGGATGGACAACCAACCCACTTACTTAGGAATGACTCTTGACTCAAAACTGACTTGGAAGCAACACATCAACAGTGCAGAAGCAAAAGCCAGAAGAAAACTAGCCATATTAAGAAAATTGAGTGGAACCACATGGGGAGCTAGTGAAAGAATCCTCAAGATTGTATATCAGCAAAGTATTCTACCACATTTAGAATATGGCTCAACATCTTGGTGCACAGCATCAAACACTACGCTGCATAATCTAGACAAGGTTAAAAATCAGTCACTACGGATTATCACAGGTGCCATGAGGTCCACACCAATAGTAGAAATGCAGAAAATAGTTGGTGTTCAACCGCTAAAGGAACGTAGAGACACAAAGGTCATGACCATGGGAGAAAAATTCCTTAGCTCTGTAAGCCATCCCCTGAAGGAGAGATTCAATAACTTGGCATTAGGACGGCTTAAAAGAAGCAGCTTCATTCATCAGGCCAAGCGTATGCGTAAGCTGATACCTGACCTTCCAACTGTAGTCGCTCCATTATCATCTGTACCAGAGCATGCACCATGGAAAGAAGCAGATTATACACACATAACTATTCAGACTGAAGTGAAAGGTGTGCAGAATGGTGAGATGCAGAGCAGTCTTGTAAGATCAACAGCCACACTTAATGTTCTAGATGATAAATATCCATGTGACACCTGGATACGTGTATATACAGATGGATCTGCACATAATGCCATAAAGAATGGAGGGGCAGAGCATATATTGAATATCCAAACAACACCACTGACAAGATTTCCATACTCACTGGAATATACTGCAACAACTTTGATGCAGAAGTTAGGGCAATTATTGCTGCAGTTGAAAAACTATCAGACTCCAGAATTGATATATGTCCCGTAGTAATTCTCACAGATGCAAGATCACTACTGGAAGCTGTTCAGTGCAACAAACCACCAGACCTTAAGGATGCCTTGTCAAAAATTGCCTTACAACATGGAGTCAGTTTGCAATGGATTCCCTCCCACTATGGGATACCAGGCAATAAGAAAGCTGGCCATCTGGCCAAAGAGGGCACTGAAATGGAGCAACCAGACATATCAGTCACCTATAATCAGAATAAAATCATGATAAAAACCTACAGGAAGCCACAAACACCACCATCTGATGACTATCACATGCTAAACAGAAAGGAACAAGTCACCATCTTCCGTCTCCGAACAGGACACACCCGACTCCGAAGTCATATGTATACAAAGTTTAAGGTTGGTACTACTAATCTATGTACATGTGCCCAGGTGCCTCAAACTGTGGAACATATCCTCCAGAACTGCACCAACTATGAGACACTGAGAAATAATTACTGGCCCAGTGAAACCACTAAAGAAGATAAGCTCTACGGTTCCATACATGAATTACAAAAAAAAAAAAACAGTGAAATTTATCCAAGAGACAGGACTGCAGATATAGACAGACAATGCGAACGAAGAAGAAGAAGAAGAAGAAGAAGAAGAAGAAGAAGCAGTACATTTTATACAAAACTGAAAATATTTATTTTTTTAAAAATTCATAAAATTTAGTGAAGTCAGATTTCTATAAAAGAATGCTTGAAACTAAGCCATCGATTTTTGACCAAAAAAAAAAAAGATTGGCATGAGGGGTGACTCTTGCCTATCAGTATTCCAGTCAACGCTGATTTAAAACAAGGTACACAGCATATGTGTTTTTGGATACAAGTTTCTTGCAAAAACATAACTGCCCGTAGTCAGGCTTCCACGCTGTACAGGGCCGATAGTTTATGAAGGATAAATATTTTCCACAGAGCTTGGTCACGTGAGTAAAAACAAAATTAAAAACCATACAATCATAACATGTGAGGATTTTTTTTCTAGTTCTGTTCATTAAAATTGTTCACAAAAAAATTTATTAAATGAACTTAAGACACATATAAAAATATTTCTTTAACATAAAAAACTGACATTTATGCATTAATGTTACGAATATGACAAGTAAGTGGATTTTATAGTGCAAAGATAGTTTTAAAAGTCGAATGACTACGCATCAAAGAAACTTTTTGTTTAAAAATCCTTAAAATTCTACAAAAGAAAGAACATTATGGCTGTGAAGGATTTGCTCAGTCAAAAAAAAAAAAAGAATCCTTGGCAATTCTAATTGAAAACGAATAGTCAAAGGTAGTTTTAAACACAGACAAAAAAATATTGTTACAGGATGTCAAAAATATTGCTACAGCACATTAAAAACTTTTGCCCATTATCGCCAAATTGAAACAAAAAAAAAAATGCGTGGAAAATATATCCAAATAAGAATTCCATTAACAATAAATATCAGTTACGTGTTTAATCATAAGATTACTTTCACAAATCGCAAATAAGAAACTGCACTTATGTTGGCTCATCTGTAACAGTCAAAAGATTTTTTAAAAGGAAAAATCCACAATTTAATTTAAACCTTATAGAAGTCGTTATCAAAATGTGTTCCCTGTAATCTGCACAAATGGCAATCTATGACAGAGCTGTGTAAACCACAGCTGGGAATAATATTGCAAGTATACCATGGTAACATTAGGCAAATTAAAAATGTTTCGCCATGCAGCAAAATGATGAACTTCAAAGCCCCGAGAAAATCTTTCTACGAGTCAAACCTAAAAAAAAAAAGAAAAAAAAAACATGACGCCGTATGATTTTTACTGCCGATTAATTCACAGGAACAAACATTTTTTAAAAGTTTTATTAGAATTTCGTGAAGGAGAAGTTATTTAGGACAGTCCTATAGCCCGCGAGAAATAAACAATGTTGTAGGAAACGTAGAATAGCCCACGAGAAATAAACAATGTTGTAGGAAACGTATGCAGGAAACTCTCTACTGTAGAAAGCGGAACAATAACACAACTCCTTCAGATTATCAGAGGAAGTACTCCCCCCCCCCGGCAAGTTTTTCGGCTCTATTAAAATCCTGAGACTCTACAGGGGATGGGCCCCTCTGGGTCAGTGTTGTAGGAAACATTGCATAGCCCACGAGAAATAAACAATGTTATAGGAAACGTAGTATAGCCCACGAGATATAAACAATGTAAAAGCAAACATAGTATAGCCCACGAGAAACAATGTAAAAGTAAACATAGTATAGCCCACGAGAAACAATGTTATAGCAAACATAACCGTAAATGCGGAGACTAAATGTTCAATTTATCGGGCAAAGCAAGTTGTCTTGCCTCCTTCCAAATGGCCTTTTCAGACTGAGGTGACATATAAACTTCTTGGTAGGTCTTGATATTTCTTTCATGTAATGGGACATTTAAGCTTTCTGTAATTTCCTCCATCCACTTCTTGCATGGGTGGCTTCTTTCTTTGTTTCCTACAATTATCAGCATGGATTTGTGTGTGTGTGTGTGTGTGTGTGTGGTGTACTGTCTGGCCATAGCCGTGTAACGTGGTTACAGCATCTGACTTCTTGTTTCTGGATATAGCGTAATACTGGTGATACTTCAACCTTCGCTCTGACGGTGCCATTTTTGATTTATCTCTTCTTGCTACATTTATTATTCTCCTCAAACGTCTCATTTCTGTCATGATGGTTTTTCTTTTGTTTTTGACTGTTAATGTTCGTATTTTACACTGACAGCACATATTTATGAGGAAGATTGTATTTTTCAGTGCTCTTTTTGTTTCATTTGTGACGTATTTGGTTTTCCATTAAAGATGTTATTTGTCCAGATTATGCTGGGAATAATATTGCAAGTATACCATGGTAACATTAGGTTTTCCATTAAAGATGTTATTTGTCCAGATTATGCTTTAAAGTTATTGAAAGTTGTCAAATTTATTGTAAAAAAAAACTATCTGTCAGTTAATTCTCCACTCTCGAGCAGAATAAAAATCTTCATGCCTACTTACTAGTCTTTGCTTTCTTAAACGTATAGTTTGGTTTTTATTTTTCAAACATCAACATCTTTAGAAAAATAACTAAATGCACTTACATCATACGCATAATTTTCATCATCATCATCATCATCATCAGGTGCTGTGCCGACTGGCGTTGGCTATTATGCTTCTCCAGAGTACCCGATCCTTCATGCAGGCCATCAGTTCAGTTGGTGATCTCCTCTCACACCATCCCGTCAGACTGTCCAGTATCATTTCTCTTGGTCTTCCTCTTGATCTTCTTCCTTCTATTTTTCCTGTTGTTATAATATTTTCAATGCCCCCTCTTCTCATTGCATGTCCTATGAAAGTACATTGTCTCTCTCTTATCTTTCTGACAAGGTTTTTTGTCTCTCCAGCTCTTCTCATACATTCTTCATTAGTTATTTTTGCTGTCCAGTGGATTCGCAACATTCTTCTAATAAACCACATTTCTGCTGCTTCCAATGATTTTTGTGCAGACTTGTATATTGTCCATGATTCACTTCCATATAACAAGATAGGTTCAATATAGCATATAACAAGATAGGTTCAATATAGCATATAACAAGATAGGTTCAATATAGCATTTTAGGACTCGTTTTCTAACATTCATTGATAATTTTACACATGTGAAAACACATACGAACTCTCCATGGCAGAGATGACTCTTACCTTGACATAGTTAAGAGAAAATTACAGCCAATACGTCACCAAAAGTGCAAGTATTTCCTAAATCACCATTATGTCTTAAATCTTTCCATTAATGGTCTAAATTATTGTTTCACAAACACGAAGGAAATACAGAATCCATCCAAAATATTGCCGTAATAATTTCGTTTACTGATCTCACATTGATATATTAGCCGTCGACAAACAAGAATATTGCTTTACTTTGGCTACACGTATGTTTACTTTAAATATTTACCCAACAAAAAAAAAAAGAGTGTAACTTTGGTAACGAGTTACTTCATAATTCTGTCCTACTTTTCTGTTATAGAAAAATGCATATTTATGGCGGGAAAAAAATCTAACAACGGGGCGCGAGCTTTTCAAACGTGGAATGAAAGGACATGATATCAAAACAAGTGTTTTCTGACCAGACTGACCACGATGAGTGCTTAATCTAGTCCACTGAGAGGACCTAATTGCCTAAAATGATTTCCGTGGGAACAAACCGACTTGGAAGTCTCTGTTCTCTCGATGTTGTAAAGCGCGTCCGTGTGTTTATAAAAAAAAAATCCAATCGACTCAAGAAGTATCGACTGTCTCAGCTCCAAGAAGCATCGATACGAACGTTTTAGACGCTCCTGTGTGGAATCGATATGCGGACTGACTCCTGCGACCCTCTGTCAACCCGCCCTATCGTTTCCACATTTATTCCCTATGTTATTGACAGTAGATCTAATTTAGTTCATATTTTACGAACGGAGTGGTGTAATTACTACCAAGAATGCGATACCAAGCTGAAACAATGGGACTCAAGACGGTCTCGTGTTGTATGAGGACCTCGCTCACGTGACTGCGTTTTTTGAGGAGGCTGAGACATTCGAAAACCTGATACAATTACTTCGAAGGAAGAGAGTGAAGAGAGGAGGAGGAAAAGGGGGAGAAAAAGGAGGAGGGGAGGAGAAAAAAGGGAGAGGGGGAAGAGAGAGGGAAAGAACAGCTTTTATTTTGGAAGAGCGAAGAACCGGGCATTCAAGTCTGTCTGACATTCTACCCTTCGTCATTCAAATTTAACTTTGTGAAGCATTCAGAAGGAGGGAGAGAAGGAAAGGACGGTGGGGGAGGGGAAGGAGGGGGAGGAGAGATGAGATAGGGAGGGAGTGGTAAGAGGATAGATAGATAGATAGATAGATAGATAGATAGATAGATAGATAGATAGATAGATAGATAGCCAGACAGACAGATAGACAGACAGACAGATAGATAGATAGATAGATAGACAGACAGACAGATAGATAGATAGATAGATAGATAGATAGATAGATAGATAGATAGATAGATAGATAGATAGATAGACAGATAGAACTTCAGCGAGCAAGAAAGTGATTCCCTGTAGCAAGCCTCATGAGAAAAAACCGCCATTATTCAACATGTCGCAAGAGTTTGAGGTGGACTCTTTCCTGTTTTCTGTATCAGCCCCCCCCCCAAAATCTCCTCTCTCTTCTTAAAAAAATCTGCTGTACTTTTTCACGAAGAAATTGATCAGCTTAATGTGCTATTTTAGTGTGTATTTTTCATAAAACACTTTCCTTCTTATTCTGGTTCCAGTCTACAAGATTTTCTACAAAGAGCTGATTACATATAAGATGTATAGAAGCAGTGGCAGGTTAACTATTTGGTCGGATGGACAGGCCTGGGCGTGAAGACCCTGGCCTATTTGGCAATCAATAACCCATAGATGACATGCAAGCGTCAGGGTTTCTGAGCCATAGCTGACCAAGACCCTGTCCCATCTTTTCGTAGGCGCGTCCAGTAACAGGTATATTTGACTAAACGGGAAGGGATCCCCGTTATTGTCATAGCTGCGGAATCTGCTAAAGAAATAGTGCACCCTCCCCATCCACTTTATAACTCCACAGGCTGAAAGAATAACTCCTATAAGCCAATCCCAATCCTATACTTCTTCTTCTTCTTCTGCGTTAGAGGTTGTTGGTCACTTCAGATCCTGATCCCTGTCGACATGGCAAAGCCCGCAGTCCTCTCCAGATCATGATATGAGTCCCAGATGCTGTGCCTGAACATCTTCATCGCATCGGTTGCAAAGAACACCAGCTCCGAGTTTCAGAAAGACAGAAGAAGAAAGAGGAAGAAGAAGAAGTAGGCTTAAGCGAAGAGGCCTAGTGGCAATGGAAAAAACCTCTTCAAATTATTGTTTCATATGTCGACCGTTTATAATAATCATTGCTGCACAAACACGTTGTAAGAGTGACATATCAGAAGTGTTTGATATGTTTAACAAAGTTATTTAATAATAGTAGAGACAGCAACTAGAGATTAATCAGGTCATATATCAGTATATGGATGGCATAGTTCAGAGAAAAAAAAGGGGGGGGGGGGTCTTAATATGTTCAACCTAATGACCTGGATGTGTATAGTACAGCGAAGGAGCAATATATATTCTGTCCAAAAGATATCTTGCCAGAAGGGAGAAATATTATGAGGAGTCTACCTTCGCAAAGAATCATAAAACGAGCTTAGCCGAGGCCGTACACCAGATCTCCTATCTGAAACTGAAAGAGGGAAAGCATTACAATTAATGATACCTTTATATTTTTTTCTCTTAAGCTCTTTCGGTCTGATCTTGTCAAAATTAAAAACCGCTACTTATTCATGGCGTTGTACAATCATCATCATCATCATGAAGGTTGGCCGTAATGAATCTTTGGCGTCTTCTATCGCTCGCCTTGATAGTGCAAGGCTGTATACTGTCCTCTCTCCTGTTTTATTTTCCCATCTGCATCTCTGTCTACTTATTGCTCTTTTTCTTTCATTCCTTCTTACTAGTATGATCTTCAGTATATTAGTATGCCTTTTGATATGGCTAAAGTACCATGTTTTCTAGAGCTTTATTTTCTTGAGAAGTTCACATCACACTTGTAATTATTCTAATACTATACTTGTACATTTGTTCTTTTCATTTTCCCGCGATATATGACCTACTTTCTTGTAGCTTCACGTTAGTAGTACACATAAAGCGGGTCAATATACAGCCATAATGTGCAGATAAGCTCTATGGGAGATAGTTGACAGCGTTTATGAATGTTCTTTTTCTATGTCCCTAGAACTCATCATCGTCATCAGGTGCCGTGCCGACTGGCGTTGGCTATTATGCTTCTCCAGTGTACACTGGCTAGTGAAGAGGATTAAAGAGAGAAAACTGAAATATTTTGGACACATTAAACGTCATGATAATTTAGAGAAGACCGTATTGAAAGGATACATAATGGGAAAAAGAAATAGAGGAAGACCAAGACGAAGATGGCTGCAAGACATCGTTGACGATCTGGAAATGGATGCAACAGCAGCAGGCCATCTTGCTCACAACCGAGAGGCCTACAGGAGTGCTGTTTGGGAGGCAAAGTTCCGCAAGGGACATGCAAATGAATGAATGAATGAGTGTACACGATCCTTCATGCAGGCCATCAGCTCAGTTGGTGATCTCCTCTCACACCATCCCGTCAGACTGTCCAGTATCATTTCTCTTGGTCTTCCTCTTGATCTTTTTCCTTTTATTTTTCCTGCTGTTATAATATTTTCAATGCCCCCTCTTCTCATTGCATATCCTATGAAAGTACATTGTCTCTTTGTTATTTTTTTGACAAGATTTTTTGTCTCTCCAGCTCTTCTCATACATTCTTCATTAGTTATTTTTACTGTCCAGGGGATTCGCAACATTCTTCTAATAAACCACATTTCTGTTGCTTCCAATGATTTTTGTGCAGACCTGTCTATTGTCCATGATTCACTTCAATATAACAAGATAGGTTTAATATAATATTTTAGGACTCGTTTTCTAACATTCATTGATAAGGATGTGTTGGATAATATGTTTCTCATTCTCTGAAATGCAGTCTTTGCTAGGCCTATTCTGTTCCTAATTTCCGTTCTACATTTCCCATCTGAAGTTATTACTGCTCCAAGGTATTTGAATTTCTGCACCTGCTTTAGAATAGTTCCGTTTAATTTTATACTGCATGTTGCTGGTGTTATTTGCAGCCGATGCGATGAAGATGTTAAAGCACAGCGTCGTATCGGACTGGGAGCCAGTATGGCGTTTTTTTTCAGTCCCTTGTAGCAGTTTAGGGAGATAACTGTTATTTTTACAGAAATGGCAAATGTTATGTTTCTCTTTTTGAACTTTTCCGTGGTCGCCTGAGACCCTTATAGAACGTCTCGTGGGCTGAGAAACCCGTGACAGAGAATTGTGGGAGAGACTGTGAGTGGACAGTTAGTTTACGTTTGGATGTGTACCTGAGGGGATGGTTTTTGTGATGTCTCTGTAGAGAAAATGGATGCTTATATATATTTTACTGGAGTTGCGGAAGTATGAATGGACTTACCATGTGGCAGGGCAAACCTGCTGGTGGTCAGAATATATCGTCATCACCATCTTCATTTTCATCCAGTTCATCAATAAAATTTCATGTCAAGTGATACGCAATATCAGCTTGATTTCTGTATCAGTGTGGTGGCAACTTTAGGTTTGAAAAAACCTGGAAGTGAAGAGGATGGCTGGAGACAGTGAATAACTAATCCAGAAACACCCAGCAAACACGGCTTCAACTAGTGTCTCAATATTCTGTTTAATAACAGAAAGAATTCCGGTCAAGATGGCGACGCGCCTTGCAACTAGTGAAATAATTCTTGATGTTTGGGACTTAATTCGCAAACGGATTATAATCTAGTGATATTATCTAGACGCGACTGGCATGACCTCGCTAAAATATACTCTAGTGGTGAAATTCTAACCAGGTTTAACGGATAATTAGACCCTGTATCGCTAATAAACGGAGTGTAAACCTAATGTCGAGCACCGGGAACGCGAGCATGTGTACGATGTAACCCTCTTGTCCAGGACTCCCCGGTCTACCGAGGACGGAATGTGTAGGCTGCAGCACAGTACCCGGGTAAAACAAGACACACGCCACTTACGAGGTTAAGAGTGGTCTCGATACAATCCGATCTCCCGGCGTGGCTTCGTTCCGGCCCTTCTCCAGCGGGAAGGAAAAGGGATGAATCCCGCGCCTCTAAACAATCAACCAAAAGAACAACCCCTCATGACGGCCTGAAAAGCCAGAAAAGCATGCCAAAGCCAGCAAACTCAACAGTCCAGTACTCACAGTGGTTCACTGGAATACAGAGTGAGTGCGAGACAAGAAAATCGAAGTGCAAGATTTTCTCAAAACAAACGGCATAGACGTCCTCTGCATTCGAGAAACACATCTAAGAGAGACACTCAGGTTTTCCATACGAGGCTACGAGTGCTTCCGACATGACAGACCTAACAGACCTAAAGGCGGAATAATTACTCTAGTCAAAACATCCATCCAAGCTGTAGAAACAAGCAGATCCACAGAAGGCGAGCTGGAATACCTAGCAGTGAAACTCCTTCTAACCAGTGGAGACATATAAATTACCAACTGATATAGCTCTCCTGCCACATCCCTACAGCTTCACAAAATAAAATTTGAAAGCACAAAACACTTTGTTGTTGGGGTCTTCAACAGCCACTCCCCAAGCTGGGGCTACGAGACACTGAACCACAGGGGAGGAGAACTGGAAGACTGGATGACAGACAACAAACTAACCCCTCATTAACCGACCAAAAGACAAACCAACCTTCTATTCCAGGGCATGGAAAAAAATCAAGCACACCTGACCTCACTGCAGCAACAGACGACATACATCGACTTACAGTCAGAACAGTCAACACACAACTAGGGGGAAGTGACCATGTGTCAGTCACACTCAAAATCTATGGAGAAGAGTGCCCAGAGCAACCCAACATGGCAGCCGTCTGGAACTTCAAAAAAAGCAGGCTGGGACCAATACAGAGAGCAAACAAACTAGCAGTGCCTGCAGATCACTCTGACCAACAACATAAACCACAATGTTACAGTCCTAACAAACATAATCCTGGAAGCTGCATACTCAGATGCAGAAGAAACAACTACAAACGTACTAGAGCAGAGAACTGGGGAAGCTGCACAACGACCTACCTGAGGCCAGATAAAAAAAGGAGTGCAACCCAACCACTGAGAATATCAAAACGCATAGTAACACTAAAGAAGCCTTCAACAACAAGAAGATAGCTGAATGTCAAAGAGCATGGAATGAAAAAAAACTAGCTCCCTGAGTCTGGACAAAGATACTAACAAATTGTGGAACCTAATCAGATCCATAAACGAAGACAAATCACCAAGCCAGCCCACCACAGTGCCGTAAGCTGGAAAATATCATGGTGGGAAAATGGCACCAAACATCCTGGCAGATAGCTACAGAGATGAGAGCATCACAACAATCCCCGAAAGACACATACAGGAAGTAAAAGCAGAACTCAAAGAAAGGATTAAACAGCAAGATTCAGACCCATGCGTCATGGCAACATTCACCATGGAAGATCTCAATAAGGGTACATAAAAAGACAAGAAATCACCAGGAAAAGATGAATAACAAATGAAATGATAAGGAATCTAAGACCACCAGCAAAAATAGCCCTTCTTTCACATCTACAACCAGTCCTCCTTCACATCTACAACCAGTCCTCCTTCACATCTACAACCAGTCCTGGAGCTTCAGAAAATTTCCCGACAGATGGAGAGAGGCAAGCATCACTCCCATCAGGAAAAAAGGGAAAAAAACAATCACAACAAATCCAGGTACAGGCCTATCAGCCTCCTAAGCTGCTTGGGCAAAGTGATGGAAAGGATGGCCAACACCAGACTCATACAACACCTAGAAAAAAATCACCTAATAAACAATGCACAATCAGCATACAGGAAACATCACAGCACAGAAGACCAGCTCATCTACCTAACCCAAGAAATAGAAAACTCTTTCCAGGAGGAAAAAAAGTTCTGGCCACTTTTGTAGACCTAACACAAGGATTTGACAAAGTATGGAGAAAAGGTCTCCTCCTGAAACTACTCAACAAGTTTGAAGGAACAACATTGTGGTGGATACAAGATTTCTTGAGAAACAGAACAGCCAGGGTAAAAATGAATGGAAAACTAAGCCACAGAGTCACCCTGAGCCAAGGCGTTCCTCAGGGAGAGTTATGTCTCCCACTCTGTTCCTGGTATACATAAATGACATCACAGACAAATTACCCAGCAGCATCTCACACGCCCCGCATGCAGATGACCTCACTATGTGGAATGCTGCGGAAAAAAAACATCAACAGCAACCCATAGAATACAGGAAGCACTAAATACCATAGGAGACTGGGCCACAAAATGGAGAGTGATGATAAATCCCACAAAGTTCACAGCCACCCGCTTCTCACTGTCCAACAAGACAGAAAACTTTAAACTAGAAATACAAGGAAGAGAGCTTACACAGACAGAACAGCCAACATACCTCGGAGTGAAACTGGACAAGAGGCTAACCTGGAAGCCACACCTGGTGGACACAGAAAACAAAGCAATTAAAAAGCTGGCAGGCACAACCTGGGGAGCCAACAGCAACGTACTAAAAAGCATATGTGGGCACCATAAGACCAACACTCAAATATGGCATGACAGCCTGGACCACAGCCTCCAACACAAACACCGTTCGCCTAACAAAAGTACAAAATACTGGCCTGCGGCTGATCACAGGAGGAATGAAGAGCACTCCCATCACGGAGATGAAGAAATACAAGCACATTCAACCTCTAGAGGTCAGGCACAAGGAAAAACTAATGATCCACAAACAAAAGTTAATACGCCTGACAACTGACCCTGTGAACAAAAGAATTCGGGATTCCATAAAAACAGACTGAAAAGAACCAGCTTCAACCATCTGACAACACAGCTGCAACAACATTAAAAAGACCTCCTCCCCACCTCTCACGAAGAAAATGAACCACTCCAAATTGTGGAGGAGCACAATCACTGTGAAAAGATGACAGTCCTCACAGAGGTACCAGGCATACACAAAAAGGACTACCTAACAACACTTCAGATGAAGACACTGACCCAGGAGCTAATTGACAGCAAATACAACCCAGCTGAATGGACACATGTTTACATAGGTCGGTCTGCAGAAAAAGCAGTAAAAAATAGAGGTGGGGGCGTTTACATAAGATACACAGATGAGAGACAAACCAAAAAGGCCTTCGCAACAGGAAAGATTTCTTCCAACTACAGGGCAGAAACAACAGCTCTCCGTGAAGCCCTCAGAACACTCAAAACAGAAAATCAGCAGCCACCACACAAAATAGTCTTCATCACAGACTACAGGGCACTTCTGGAATCTATAAAAACAATAAAGAACCCACAGGCAAACATACAGGAAATCACAACAGAACTGAAGCATCTTACATTGTCAACAACCGTGGCCCTACAATGGGTACCATCCCACTGTGGAATAGTTGGCAATGAAATAGCTGACAGCCTATCCAAAGCTGGCAGCAATCAAGATCAAACAAATCATCCAGTAAATTACCAAGAGGCGAAAACAATAATCCTTAACCAGTGCAGATCTGAATGGAAAAAGAAACTGAAATGCAACAATGAACCAGATCCAATACATCAACTACAAAGACATCAGCAAACCATCCTCTTCCGCCTAAGGACAGGCCACTGCAGACTACTGTGGCGCCACCTCGGAATGTCTCACACAGACGAGTGTCCATGTGGCAGTGGAGTCCAGACTCCATAACATATCCTACAGGAGCGCCCAAACCATGCAGACCTGAGGCGTTAGACATGGCCAGAGGACACAAGCTTGGGGCAAAAGCTTTGGGGCTCCTATCAGGATCTGGAGAGGACTGCGGGCTTTGCCATGTTGATAGGGATCAGGATCTGAAGTGACCAACAACCTCGAACGCAGAAGAAGTAGTAACAAGCAAGCACAGTGGCACATACAATTTCATCCTTAGTGAAGCTAAAAGACAGGGGATGTGCAACACTTCTTAGCGAACTCCACCGCTATGAGGACTATGGCGATCCCTGCCCCGTTATCCAGGTTAGGCCTAAAAAACTGGGGTAACATTTGAGAGCTGGGACAGGGTCTTGGCCTTCTATGGTTCGCCATATCCTGAAGCCAGCATGAGTGGCTCATTGCCAAATCGGATAGCGTCTTCTGATGGTGATTATAGATTGATCTATGTCCTGCCATTGCAGGCTGTGTGGCAATTAAAGCAGATGCTTAGCTCCCACATGCGTTTTATATGGGTTCTTTCTTAGAATTTTGTTCAGAAAACCGATTAAACCTCAATAAGGACCACGCGATTTGTCGCCCCTTGTTCCAGAGATATCCAGATTTCTCTGGCTTTGTCTGCGAGAGCTTTATTTGAATGTCGGCTTTCTGCAGTTTAAAAGCTTCAATGGAGATTTATAGATTTATATGTATGCCACAGATCTTCTATCATCCTTCGATCACGCCCGCATGTACAGTATTGTTGCCACATAACTTTTATTGGTGACAAGATTCGTGCGTGGTCATGGCGACCTTTACATGTAATGTCTCTTTGTATTGTTTTCGATTAACTCCTCTCCAAATAATGCCTGTGTAATCTAATTGTTTCGAAGCAATTTGTTTTTATTAATATATCCGGCCGTGAATGTCATAAAAATCTGGCAAAAATCACACAGGAGAATTGACGCATGCTGCCTACTCACATTTTCATGGTACACAATTTTACTTGTCTGGTCTACACGCTGGTCAGAACCAAATGTGAAGTTTTGATAAGAAAATTTGCAGTAAATGTTTAAAGGGTAGTTAGCTCTTATTAACGTACAAACTTGTCCCTAAAGAAAATATATAAAAATAATTTTAAAATCTCTATAACGTAACAGAAACATTCACATAGACCGTCATAAATGAGCAGAAATAATTAGAATATACTAAAAGATTGTATATCACCTTTCTCATGTGTTAGGAGTAGTCAAAATAAGGATGATATGTCATCGCTTTCGTGTATTAGAAGTGGGAAAATTACGGATGGTATGTCATCTTTTTAATGTTTTAGGAGAAGTCAAAATTAGGATGATATATCATCACTTTCATGTATTAGGAGTAGGCAAATTAAGGATGATATGTCATCTTTTTCATGTCTTAGTAGTAGTAAAATTAAGGATGGTATGTCATCTTTTTTTCATGTCTTAGTAGTAGTAAAATTAAGGATGGTATGTCATCTTTTTTTCATGTCTTAGTAGTAGTAAAATTAAGGATGGTATGTCATCTTTTTCCTGTGTTAGGTGTAGTCAAATAAAGAATGGTAAGTTATCTTTGTCATGTGTTAGGAGTTGTCAAATTAAGGAAGGTATGTCATTGTTTCATGTATTAGGAGTAGTCAGATTAAGGATGGTATAGCATGTGTAAGAAGTCCTCAAATTAAGAATTGTATGCCATCTTCTTCACGTATTAGGAGTAGCCAAATTAAGGATGATGTGTCACCTTTTCTATGTGTTGAGAGCAATAAAATTAAAGATTATATCATCATAGTTTTCGTGCGCTGTAATAAAGCTAATTAAACTCACGATGAAGAAACATCAAACAACAAGAAAATTAAATGTCTGTGTGGATTGGGAACCATGTCTGGGTTCTTCTCTGAGGTGAGAGCAATACTTTTCCTCATAAGTGATCAGTTCCTACCCGACCAACAAAGACGTTGCTTGCTATACTGTGAAGGTGGCTGGCTTGGGCTTTTTCAGAGCGGCCGACCGGAAAGGTCAAAATAGCGCCTCGTATTGGGCACGTGAGTGGCTTGTGTGTTATCATCCAGACAGTGATGTGTAGCTGATTAGTTCATTCGTATTTTGGTTTTTGTGGAGGTATGGCCAGGGAAGTGAGGGAGCGTGTTATCGTAATTGTCTTATGGATATTAGTGTGATATTTTGTGAAATCCTCTCATGCCGTGATCTCCACCTGCGCCTCCCTCAAGTTGTTGTAAGCTTTCGTATGTCTGATGTTTGTTTCACGTGGGAATTAACTCTAAATTTTGTTGTAAGAAAGTGATTTATATAGTGAAGTTGTAGTTTTGGTGAACTGTAAATATTTAAGTGTTTGACATTGGAGTATTAAGTGTGTATCACGAATCACCATTGTTTGATCATGCCATATTGCTATGTTGATTAATTGTATTTCACTGAAATTGCCATTGCTGTGTTTACTGTACGTGTACATTGAAACATTTTCATTTTGGCATATTTTGTCAGGCTTGCTTTTATGTCATTAGTGAGCTCACCATTTTGAATAATTATTTCATGTGTGTTGTCAGATGTCAAATGTGATTGCTTATTGAATTTTTGTGCATTAATATTTTTGTGTGTGTTCACGATTCATACTTAGAAATGTCACATGTTTTCATGCATGAGATGTATTTCATAGATTCAATGAAGTTTCTCATGTCATTTGATTGTAACTTTTTTGTAGACAAGTGCAGTTGTGAAAACTGAGCGAATTCATTATGATTGATGAGTCTGAAGAAGTAGAAGTGTTTTCTGTGTGATTTAATTATGACTCGTGAGTTAGCAGATGTAGAGGTTCTAAGGACTGTTATAGCCGGAGTTGGGGTGGGGGATACGCTCTCCACTCCAATGAAATGTCTCCAAGGCGTGCGTCTCAAATAGCCTCTGACAGTCAAGTCCAGCTCCTGGCCTTCTCGTGGCCCGGAACTGTTCAAACTGACACGAGAAGGGGCCAAGGCGAATATCTGGCGCCTGAAAACCATACGCTTCGGATAGACGAGAGTCATGTTTAGTAGCTCATCTACCGCTGCTGGCGAGATTCTTCAGCTGCCGTGCTTGAAGTGAGGCTCCTCCCGGCCAGTGAAGAAAGGTGCGAATGGGATTGCCGCGCAGTGCTACTGTGGAAAAGGTGAAAGAAAGGATTAAGTGAAGTAATCAGTAGTCTCGAGGTCAGGACTGCTCAAATCAAGCCACCTCTGCTCTGGAGGTCGACCACGTCCTATGTGCACTCATACCGGGCAAATTGCCTGAACCGGCTTAACCCAGGGGTTAAGACACTGCTGGCGAGATTCATCGGATGCCACGCGTGGAGTGAAATTCATCCCGGCCAATGAAGAAATGCGAAAAAGCAATTAGGTTTGCCGTGCGGCACCGATGTGAAAAGGTGATGGAAAGGATAAAGTGAAGCTTAATCGGTTTGTCCAGTAGTCTCGTTGTGAGAGCTGCTCATACCATGGCACCTCTGCTCTGGAGGCCGGCCACGTCCGATATACACCCATACTGGTGAAATATGCCTAAACCAACGTAAACCAGGGATGAAACTTGATGACTACTCATGTCATGGTACATCCGCTCCAGAGGTCGGTCACGTCCTAAACACGCCCATACTGGGATAATACGTCTAAACTGGCTCAACCCAGGGGTGCAACTTACTAGTGGCGAGGATTCGTCCTCCTGGACAAAAACTCCGTCCTGGTCACAACTAGGAAGGGTAGCGATCACAACCACAAAATGCTAAGTCGGAGACATTGGACCAGTGCAGTTTAGATAGGCAACCATCTCTCACACGGCGGGGATGTCTGCGTACCCTAATCACGCTGAGGTTTTCCGGTGAAAAGGTCCAACGCTGGACTGGATGGGCTACCACCTCTCACCTGACAGGGATACACGGGTATCCCAAAACACGTCGAGGCTTTCCTGTGAGAAAGTCCAACTCTAGATTAAACTGGTGCAACGAAAACCACGGTGTCACGCAATCTCACTTCTGAGACCCACCGAGAATACAGGTTCAAGCCCTGCGATACTCTGAACTTCTTGTGGTCCTGTCGGGGTTCTCGTGTGGTCCTATCGAGGACCACATGAGTAAATTCATTAGGATCACGGGGCAGTCTTGGTGGTAGAAGCGAACAAAGAAGAAGAAGAAGTAGATGTAGAAATTTTTAGTGAAGAAATAATGTTGAATAATAGTGCGATTTGCACAAGTTTATTTAGTGAAGCGTTTTGTTGGAAAGGGGTCATTTGAAGTACATGCGTAGTTTAACATGAGAGTCACCATGGTGATAGTTCTTTTTTCGTGTACTTGATTCATGACGTGTCTAACGTTTTGGTTGAATGTTCTCGTTCGTTCGTGCTGCACCGGTTTTTTGTTGTTCCCAGTTGGCGTTGCCTTGTGTGATATGTTTCTGTCGTGTGATTAAAATTATATATATATATATATTTCCTTGATCACCAAGTAGCTACGCGTTGTTGCTCATGTATGTTGAAAATGTGCTAAATGTCAAAGTGTTAATTCTTCCTACATTTAAAATTCACGGGAGCATGCTATACACAAAAGAAAAAAAATCTGATCCTAGGTTGCTTTATTAAAGAAGTGCAGTTTCTTTTTGAGTCCCATTTGTACGACTGTAGGCAAAAATCGAGAAGAAATATTTTGATTGTATATTATCTATAAGCCATGTACAAGCCTCGTATATTTTACCATACCCAATGCGCTTCCCATTTCCTGGCACGAGGATGAAACAAAAAACTGGTATTCTTACCAAAAAAACATAAAAAAGTCTTCAAAGAAATCTGTCACAGAAACTCTTCTCATTTGTAAGATGAAAGGAGGCTGATTTATTGACTGATGTTATCAGATCTCCCTTTTATGGAAGTGATGTTTCTTACTCGTCATTTTATACTTTCCCTCACAAATGTCAGGTTACCTTTTTCGTCTGGGTTGACAGGAACGCACTAGCGGAAAAGCTACTTCCTTTTCGTTAATTTCATATGTTGTAACGACAGATAAATACAGTTCCTTACAGGATTAATGATGGTCCCTGAACTCAGAGTAAGTAACACATAAATAAGCATTATGGGTAGGCGGAAGACTGCCGAAGCAGGAATGGGTAAAATCATTGGTTTATTTGCCCATATTAACCTGAATGTGACATCATTTTCTGGCATATTTGCCACGTACTGATTAACGAAATGGTTAGTGAACTCTTCTGTCGTGACAAACGTCTGTGGTTTGAATCCGACAGGAGGTTCCCCCAGTTATCCAGCAGAAGAAAAACTCTTGGAGCTTGTGAAGAAAACGGTTAGCGTGATGCTGACCACATATCTTCTGTTGTGCCAGCAAGTGATGCTGACCACATATCTTCTGTTGTGCCAGCACGTGATGCTGACCACATATCTTCTGTTGTGCCAGCACGTGATGCTGACCGCATATCTTCTGTTGTGCCAGCACGTGATGCTGACCGCATATCTTCTGTTGTGCCAGCATGTGATGCTGACCGCATATCTTCTGTTGTGCCAGCATGTGATGCTGACCACATATCTTCTGTTGTGCCAGCACGTGAAGGAAAATATAGGGACTGGAACTGTATCTCTGCAGCATGTGATGCTGACCACATATCTTCTGTTGTGCCAGCACGTGAAGGAAAATATAGGGACTGGAACTGTATCTCTGAGGCGTAGTTATTTACTTTTGCATTTTCTTAATGCGATACAATGTAAGTAACAGGCCAGATTTATGCATGTGCATACTAGTAAAATGTAGCATATGAACGTTATCTCTCTATCTCTCTCTCTGTCTTCCTTTCTTCTCTCTCTCTCTCCCTCTCTGTGTCTCTGACGTTCCCCCCTCTTTTCTCTCTGTTTCTCTCTCCATCTCTTTTTCTATCTTTCTATTTCTCTCTCTTTTATGTCTCTCTTTCTGTCTCTCCCTCCCTCCCTCTCTCTCTCTCTCTCCTTCATGTACATCTTCCTTATGACCAAATCTTCTTTTTACCAGGACTGACATTTTTATCTACACGCATCCATGCATAAAACATCATTAACGCATAAAGTTTTAGTGGAGGTTTTTACCGAAAGATACCTCGGTTCCGTGAAACACTGATTTTGACATGCCTCTAAAACACATTATATGGAAAATGAACACTCTGAAATCAATAATAGAATATGACAAGCCAAAGCATCTTTCACATAAATGAAAAACAGACTGTTCAATGTGTCTCTGACACTGAACGTCAGAGAGACAGAGAGAGAGAGAGAGAGATAGAGAGAGATAGTTCTAACAAACTACATTGAGCCTATCCTACTTTAAGGAAGTGATTCATGGACAATGAACAGATCAAGGCAAAGATCACCAGAGGCAATAGAGATATGCTTTCTCAAGAATTTTAAGAGTACCACGAAAGCTAAGATGACAAACAGGGAATGTCTAACTAAAGCAAAAACAAAAATCCATAAAAAAGCAACATCCATCGTTCATTGGGCATATAATAAGAAGGTAGACTTGAAAACATCATAAAAAGCAGGAAAGATAAATGGGAAGAGAGGCAGGGGTAGATGAAGAGAAAAAAATCTTGGACAATCGAAAGTGATCTCACTAAAAAAAAAAAACCCAACTGAGCTGATGAAAAATATTAAGGACTGAGATCTATGGAGAAGCATGGGCACCATCTTCTACCGAGCAGCGGTATCTGATGATGATGATGATGATGATGATGATGATCTTTAAACAATGTTACAAAACTATTTTTTTTAATGTCAAACCGCCAATTCTCTCTTGTTTGTTTTCACATAAAATCTCCAATCAAGCATCTCTCAATGTCAAGGTCAGAGTAGAAATACAACATCTCCGAAGTCAAGAATCTCATCCCATTTTCATTAGCGTTCGCGTCTAAATGTTGTTTCATTTTTTTTTTTTCATTTCTTTTACGTTAGCCCTGATGAGTTCTTCGTCAAGAGTTTCAAAATTTCACGAAAACAAAGTTTATTTTCGTGACACTTGGGCTCAGATGCAGATGTATAACGCAGATATTGAGCAGCCCCAAGGGCTGTCACTAGCAGAGGGCAACCGGGGCATATGCTCCAGACCTCACGCTTACATTCCTTAAAATGCTCCCTCCTTCCAGGACATTCCTGTAAATAGTTTGAAAGGGTCCCTCAATCTATTTTGCTCTAGACCCCCAACTTTTCTAGCGAAGAGCCTGGACTGCCAAATCCATACGTACCGCCCAGCCTTTTGTTAATGAAGAGCACCCAGATATGAACAACAGATGATCAAGGGCATCTAGTTCACCTGTACCGAAATGGAAAATAGCAGGTCGTGTTTTCTGTTTCATGGTATATTTCTTAGGCGGAATGATCTTACCTTCAGCTCTGGGACGGCTTTTGCCCAACTTTCAGGCGCGTACTGTTATTAACTTTTACTCTGTCTTATATTTATCACATACTGCGGATGAATTTGGTTTGTGACTTTCATTCAGCACGTTCGTACTATTGCTAAATACATGTGGTTTCTTACCTCAACCCCCCACCCCTCAATCCCCCCTCCAAGTAGTTTTCTAGTGGTTCACAGAACTTGCTATTTTGGTATAGATTAAGCAAACTGAAGCTGGAAAGTAATGAGATTTTATCTTGAAATATCATAGCAGAATAGTTTTTTATGTTTGTATTTTACCAAATCTTAGAGTCCCTGAAGAGCTCATCATTCTGCGAGAAGAAAAGGAGAGAGGAATGTGTGAATGTAAAGTTCTTTGGTCCCAGGAATTAACGAGGAATCGTTAACTCTTTTACCTTCGAAGATAATCGTATACACTGTGCTCCATCACTTAACATTAAGTCTAGAACTGCCATAACGTTAGTAAATGGACAGTTACTGCCTGCTGTGAATGTGTTTTACATGCATGCACTCGTACGTGTTTGATACAATGTGATTTGGCCATTTCTTGTTGTACTGAGTTGCGTACATTTAATGTCTTTCCAGTCTTGGATTTTTTAAAAAGGTTTTACATTACTGCATTTTGTAACCTCTCTATCTCCCTCATTACCCACTCTCTTTCCTTCTCTTTTTCTTAACATCTTTCTAACCGTCTCTCTTCCTTTTTGCAATCTTTGTCTCTCTCTCTCCCTTCTTCCTTATCTCTTTCTTATCATCTTTCACTCTTTCCTTGCTTCCTTCTCTCTTTCCCTCTCTCCTCTGTCTCTCTTCTTGTAATCTCTCTCTTTCTATTCCTCTTCCTCCTCCTCTTTCTTAAGCCTCTTTCTCCATCCTTCCTTCTCTCCACTTCATCCTCCCTCTCTTGACCTTTCTTTCCTTTCTTCTCTCTTTTTTTCTTAACCTGTCTCACTTCTTCGTTCTCTCTCTCTCTCTCTCTCTCTCTCTCTCACAACCTCACTGTCTCCGTCTTTTCCTCTCTCTTAACTTCTCTTTCTCTCTGCCTCATTATCTCCCTCTCTTAACCTCTTTCTCCTTCCTTCCCTTTCTTGACCTCTCTCTCTCCTTCCTTCCCTCTTTCTTGACCTCTCTCTCCCTCCTTTTTCCTCTTGCAACACCCTTCTCTCTCAACCTCTTCCTCTCTTCTTTTACTCTCTCTTTCTCTCTCTCTCCCTCCTTCCTTCTCTCTCTGACAAACCTCCCCCTACCTCTCTCTCTCTCTCTCTCTCTCTCTATTCTGTAACCTGAGCTTTGCACTACTGGAGACTAACTCAGTTGTCTCAAATTTATGTTTTACAACCCAACACTTCTTAACAACGATCAAACACTCGAAAACTTATTACCAAGTTCAATCAAGTTTACATCCTTACATTGATCTCCCCTTTCTTTCATATTCAGTCCCATGTCTTCTAAGAGATAAAACCAGCTAGAAACCTTGCCTTAGCACGATATAGAGGAGTTTTATGACACTCTCGGCGTCCGAGACAGCTTTTGTCACCATCAAAAACGCTTCTGCTGAAGTGTATGTGTATTGGATTGTCTCCCAGTAACTTTTATTATCGGCAGCTGTAGATTTGGTGCTCTATCGACAGTTGTAGACTTGGTGCTCCATCACCAGCTGTAGACTTGACGCTCCAAGTTCTCCTATAACTCGGACGGATGTTAAAGGTATCAAGGGAGGAGGACAAGCAGTGATGAGAGAATAATACTCTTTATCATGTATATTCACCATTCAATGAAGTGCCAACAGAGCCTCCCAGAGGAATTTTTTTAAAGCCGGTACAAATACCCTCCTCTCGGTTTACGTTTTTAATCCACTATGCACCCCCTCGAGGCCCACCTTAAAACAGGGGAAACCTTTCGGGCCCGGTAACTAGACACGAAGGAAGGTTGGAGTAACAGTCTCCCCTCTCATAGAACCTGGCTGCGAATACCATTGCATATGAACAACCACTGCAAGCTATACGTGATAGACGAACCCCTGCGTGTGTAACAACAGGTCACATAGAGAGAGAGAGAGAGAGAGAGAGAGAAAGAGGGGAGGAGAGGAGGAGAGAGGGGAGGGAGAGATAAAGAGAGAGAGAAGGAGAGAGAGGGAGAAAGAGAGAGAGAGAGAGAAAGAGAGGGAGAGAGAAGGCAAAAATAATATCATTTCTCTGGGTTCTGTTCAATGGTGCTAGGAAATGAGATTGTCGATCGGAAGACAGAGTTATAAACATCTCTGCACTTTCAACAGAACAACGGAAATTTGAAAAACAGAAAAAACACACACACACATCATAGGCCTATAATGGTGTGAAAATAAAACTAAATTGTTCACAAATGACAGCTTGTGTAGGATTGGATGATCAGAGAAACAAGAGCCGGAGAAGAGAAGTAATCAAAAATCTGTTGGGGAAGAACAACCAAGAAGCCAAGACTGGTAACTGCACGTTCCAACTTTAAGGGGAGCAGTACGCTTTAGGACTGCGTGCACCCCTCTAGGCGATAATGTTACTAGAAAGAAGAATTTAGTGGTAGCTGCTGTAAAAAATATATAAATATATCTATACTACAAGAGCTTAATATTGAAGAAGGCTGGCTAGTAAAGAGGATTAAAGAGAGAAAACTTGAATATTTTGGACACATTAAACGTCATGATAATTTAGAGAAGACCGTATTGGAAGGATACATAAAGGGAAAAAGAAAGAGAGGAAGACCAAAACGAAGATGGCTGCAAGACATCGCTGACGATCTGCAAATGGATGCAGCAGCGGCAGACCATCTTGCTCACAACCGAGAGGCCTAGAGGAGTGCTGTTTGGGAGGCAAATTTCCGCAAGGGACATGCAAATGAATGAATGAATGCTGTAAACCTGATACAGGTAGTCACTGATTTCCGGCAGACTTGCGTAGAAGCAGGAAGCCTTTTAAATGGAATTATCGTAAACTGAATACAAATTACAATGTATTTTAAAGTGTTATATTCCAGGCCCAGCTTTAAAGTCCTTTAAAAATTTCGTGCATAAATTAATTTCGGTAATTAACGTTACATGAAATTTATTTTTAAAAATATATTTTTTAAAATTTTACGAAAATAGACATTTAAATCAATAATGTGTGCCGTAACTGTCTAAAATAAATATTTAAAATTAGAACACATTTGTCGCCTCGAGGACTTAAGGTGTTATTGTCAGGCCATTTTGCTGATCTTGTTTGACAGCGAGCTTAGGAGGGTATAACCCTCTTCGGATGTCTGAGCGTTGTCCGCTAACTTCACAGAGGTCTGGACGATGTTTAGGAGCATTATTCAAGAGGAGAGGAGCCTCGGGTGGTAGATCTCTCTCTCGGCAGAAGCCAAGTATAGCAGAACAACACCAGCAGCAATAGCAAAAATAATATGTATCAGTCTAAAATACTTGTTGTCTGGCACCTAGGCCTTTTTATTTGTTTTCCAGTAAACAGGCCAAGCCTTTCAGAATTCAATGCGTTCCTGAAGGTGCACTAACATAGACTTCACTTTCTGAGTGTCAGACACATTTCAACTATAAAGGTTATTAAACGCATGCGAAACGTGGACACTTAACAAATTACTCGAAAAGAGAATAGCTGCATCTGAAATGAATGGAAGGACACTTAGAATATCATGGTTAGAAAGGAAATCAAATAAAGAGATACTGACGGGAATTAGATGTTGCAGAAAACTGCCTCGTAAACGCTATCAGAGTTAGAAAGATGAGATACTTCGGCCACACCCAGAGACGCAATAGTTTGGAGAGGCTGATGGTAGAAGGCATAGTGCCAGGGAAAAAAAAGAAAAAGACGACCTCTCCGCAGCCGGACTCAGGACATGGAAAGTCTGAATATTTCATTGTGAGATGTTGGTCAACTTGCTCAAGACACATTCAGCAAGGCAGTGAGAGAGACAACATTCTGGAAAGGACACGTCACGTGACACACACTGTTATTTAAAAAAAAAAATATATATATAGAAGGGAAAGACTGAGGATTAACCCAAAGATGAGAAGGGGAAGTATAAAAGGTCAGGTGACCTTTGGAAAGAAGAGAAAAGGGAAGGAGGCAAAAGGGAAAGGAATATCTTTTCTTCAGAATAGGGTGCCAGTTAAATTTGGCAACCTGGAGGTTAGATTCAAGACGGCCTAAAGACAGAGATGCACAGCTTCAATGCGTTCTTTGTGTATGATCAGACTAATGTATATTGTCTGATAAGTCTGAACAAACGTCAGTTTAAGTTTTCATTTCAATAGCTCTCACATCATTCAAGGCATGGGCTTAAAAAATATGAAGATCATTTCTTTACATAAGAAGCCTCCTGTGTATTGCAGTCAGTATAGTGAGGAGACAGACTGATTAGTGAGAAGACAGACTGATTCCCACATACTGTTGAAACCGCCAAACACAAGTGCCAGTCTGACATTGCTGGCTTTCAAACCTTCTCTTTATTTTCAACAAAAGTTCTTGAAGATATCCCCTTCAGACAAGGGCTAACATTTTGAACGTTAAAAATCAGATCATCAGGATAACCTTCCTCCTGTTTAAAAAAATTAAATTCTGTAGGACATGCCTCATCTGGTTCTGAATCTGATCCAGATGCGTCATCAATTAGTTTTACACTGCGACACTTTGTACGATTTTAAAATTGTACAAAACCACCCCTTGCTGCGTCAACTGCCTCATCATCACTTTCTTTTTCCTTCAGTTCATAAAAAAATTGTCTTCGTCACTGCCTGAATCAATACAATGTGCTCCTGGTTAATGTTACCAACTCAGAAAGAAAGAAATTTATCTATTTTTTTTTTCTAACAATTTACCACGGGTACAGAAAACTATGGGAGCATTGACACGCGAAATTTGCTGCATTGGCAGTCCATTCTTCTTCTTCTTCTTTTTCTTCTTCTTCTTCTTCTTCCTTCTTCTTCTTCTTTCTTCTTCTTCGTCTTCCTTCTTCTTCCTTCTTCTTCTTCTTTCTTCTTCTTCTTCTTCCTTCTTCTTCTTCTTTCTTCTTCTTCTTCTTCTTCCTTCTTCTTCTTCTTCCTCCTTCTTCTTCTTCTTCTTCTTCTTCTTCTAGGAGAATACTAAATGTGACAAGAAGAGACCAAATACAAAATGACACCATCAAGGCAAAGGTTAGAGTTCTACTGTAGTTCCCTGTGACTGGAGTCTGGGTACAAGCTTCTTGGTAGAGTGGAGAAGAGCTGTTGAGTGTGATGTTACCAGCATTGCTCATATCTGCTTAAATGTGATGTTACCAACATTGCTCATATCTGCTTAAATGTGATGTTTCCAACATTGCTCATAGCTGCTTAAATGTGATGTTACCAGCATTGCTCATATCTGCTTAAATGTGATGTTACCAACATTGCTCATATCTGCTTAAATGTGATGTTACCAGCATTGCTCATAGCTGCTTAAATGTGATGTTACCAGCATTGCTCATAGCTGCTTAAATGTGATGTTACCAGCATTGCTCATAGTTGCTTACATGTGATGTTACCAGGTTTCTCATATCTGCTTCAATGTCGATAGAGGCTAATTCATTCACTTATTCACACTAGGATGAGACTCACCATCTTTCAATTGTTAAATAACTATCACTGTATCACTGAAACTGGGACTTTTCCCAATATTTTCATTAACAAATATGTCACTGCTCCTCATTTACTCGACATGACAGGTCTTGTTTCATCTAATTCATGAGCACATCTTTATAAAAAAAAAGTAAAGATAGTCCCATAGCATTTCAAATGCCGTAGGGGGTGAAGCGTTAGAGACCTCATTATGCTGGGTCATCAGCGTATGAGGTAGGGTGACCAGTTCCTTTCCTCGCTGCCTTTACTTCCCAGATTTTCTCTGGTACCCATTTTACGAGGCTAGGTCGACCTCAGGGCCGTATTGGTCGGAAAAAAAATCCCGCTCAGATGGGGATTCGAACCCTCGACCATTTGGTTGCTAGACGAGTGCTCTAACCACTACGCTAGCCGGCCCCTTACCTTATCTTTATACAAATACACTAAATGTCCCCGTAAAATAGAGATTATGTAAACACTGCAATCTGGTATTGATTAATAAATAACAAAATATGTTCTATTTTAACCAACAGATCTTCGAATAAACATTCCGAAGTTCAAATCGTGTTATATTAACTTTCAGTGATTCTGAATGGTGGAGAACTTCTTATCACTGACTGACTGAGTGCCTTAGCACCATCGTTTGAGGACAATTATGCACTGTTGGAGTGAATACTTTTAAGAATTGTATCGATGCTGATTTAACCAAAAATTTCTTTTGCTGTTTTTTAAACAAGAGGGAGCAAAAAAGTAGCCTTGTTATTTTTTATTTGAATAAAATTGACGGATATGATTGAAAACTTTTTATCATTTTTCAACATAGCCCCTATCGCGTCAAAACCTAGTCTACCACCGGTTTGCTAATGGCTAGATTCCTGGAGGAAAAAATATTCTGACTGATCTTGCAACCAACTATCCACGGCTTCTTTAATCTTTTCTTCCTACCTTAAGGGGTCCAAACACAAGACAATCGCATGGTGCAAGGTCAGGTGAATATGTAGGATGTAGAAGACACTCTTAATACACATTCGTACTTTTTTGAACTCTTGCATATGCTGTATAATAAGACCGTGCCTTATCATGCTATAACAACACACCAAAATCGCCAAGTTTTGACCTGATGATGGGTTTCATGTGGTTTTCAGGCATATCACAGTATGTTCCGCTGTTAATAGTGGTTCCTCTGGGAATGTAGTGTTCCAGGACTGGGGCTATACAATTCCAGAAGGGCGTGCGAATCAATTATGTGGCTGACGGATTTGTAAGGAACATCTTTGGTTTCTGCGCCGAGAAAGAATTTCTTCAACTTCTTGCTGTCTCACTGTGTCTCTGGGAGTAATGTACTCAACATTCATCTCCAGTGACTATACGTGGTAGAAAACTATCTCAACATTCATCTCCAGTGACTATACGTGGTAGAAAACTTATCTCCTTCAGTTTCAGAGCGTCGTAAAAGAGATTCACAAACATTATCACTACGTTCTTTCAGGCTCCGGGTGTTGTTTTGGTACTCACTTGGGGGAGATTTTTCATTATTGTATCGCTTCGTGAATGTTTTGATGCGTCGAGGCATGACTAATTATCAGTTCATCAGTCACCTCATCGACTGTTATCTACCTATTTTTCGGTATCTTTCGTTCTAGTTCAGGGTTAGCATCAGGCATATTCGCAGTGTGAGGTTGGCCGGAGAGAGCTGCATCCGTCAAATCTGACACTTCAGCTTTTAAACTTTTTCTGCCATTCGTACACCATTATGAAGCAACACACATGTCTCCCCAAAAATGCCTCTTTTGTCTGCGATGAACACCTGCAGGTTTGTCATATTCACTGCCCAAGAAATGAAACTTGAGAGCTGTTCTTCTCTCATGCATGCTTCAAAAGAAGCGGCCATCTTTCATCTGGTCTGCTGACATCATATTTCTAAAATGTCATACGTGTTTCTGCACTCATACATTTAGAGATGGATAGTATAACTATCTACTAATCAATTTAGACTCTTAAAAACAAAATTAAGGCTACTTTCTAACTCGCATGTTCTTTTTGTCTTTTTTTCGAAATAAATTTTAGCCTTTTTATTTTACATGTCAGTGTAACTGTTAATCGTCGGAATTCGAACATTCATAAATCGAGGGGCGCCTATTCTAATTTAACAGATGTAAGCAGAAGTGACAAGGGGCAGCTAAAGAATTAGCAGATGAACTAAGTAGGTATGACATAGATGCTACAGCATTAGGTGGCTTGGAAAAGATATAACAATCATAGGAGAAATAGTACTGGTATACGGAGGTATTACCAATGGAAGACTATGAACTTGGGACAGGTTTTGCTGTCAAGAGAAAAGCATGGGACTTAGTGATGGACTTCAGTGCCACCAATGAAAGAATCAGCGGCCTCTGTATCAAGGAAAAATATAACAATGATTAATGTGCATGCGTCAGCTGAAGATACAGAGAATGATATTGAAGACAAATTTTACAACACAATAGAGAGAGTAATAGAGAAGACCCAAAAACATGATATACTGATAATACTAGGAGATTTCAATGCAAAGATAGGAAAGAATGCGCCACACAGTCACATCACAGGAAAATAAAGTCTGCATGAAACATCTAATGATAATGGATGAGGACTAATAAATATGGCAGAAGCTTATGGAATGAGAATAAGTAGTACATGTTTTCAGAATAAGAACATCCATAAACAAATAAAAAAATCCCTAAATAATCTAACATGCAACCAGATAGACCACTTTTTAATTGATACCAAGCACACAACAAACATACTTCAGATCAGAAGTTACAGAGGGGCTGAATGCAGCAGCGACCATTATCTTGTTGGAAATAAATTAAAATTCAGACTGAAGAAATATTTTTACAGTAAATTAAATAAAAGCTGAGTAATAAATAGAGATGCATTGAAAATAGAAGACACTAAAGAAAAATTCTTCAGGAAAAGGATCAGGAAAAGGAGATGGACATATGTTGGCCACTTGATGAGAAGAAATGAGCAGAGAATCCCAAAACAAGCTATCAAGTGGAACACAACAGGCCGAAGAAAAAGGGGCAGACCGCGTGAAACTCTGAAGAGAACATTATTAAGAGAGGCCAAGTTAACAGGCATAAAATCCTTTGATGAGGTTGAAAGACTCGCCGAAGACAGGAAAAATTGGCGAACTACTTTGCGAGCCCTATGTGACGTCTAACGGCACGGGAAGGATATAAGATATATAAGAAAAAAAAATTCAGAAATGAGCTAAACCATAAGATAAACACAAGAAAATAAAAGCATTGATGATAGATGGGAAGATATAAAAATCATTATAAAGAACACAGCGGAAGAATGCCTGGGAGTCAAGACCATAACTCAAAAAAAAAAAGAGAACTGGTTCGATGAAGTCTGCAGAGAAGCAGTCGTAAAGAAAAGAACAGCAAGACAGATATGGTTAAATGACATGAACAACAAAACAACTGAGAAGTACCACACACAATGTAAAGAAACTCAAAAAAGTTGTTCGTCACAAAACCGACAATATATGAAAGACATGGTAAGCGAGATGCAGACACGCCATCAGAATAAGAAAAGCAGGGAATTCTATAAAGAACTGCGAACAGTAAAGGTAAAGGTAATCCTGTCGTGCCTTAGAGGCACATAGCGAACAGTAAAGCAAGGGCATAAACAAACTCTGCAGAGCTTGAAGGATAGTAATGGAAACATGATAAATAATGAAGAGAAAATCTGTACCAAGAATATTTTGAAAAACTACTAAATTGTTAAGAGCCTATAAGCACATTACCATGCGAAGAAATACAGACTTGTGAACCTGAAATAGAGGAACCAGATCTAGAAGAAGTCATCTACAGTATCATGTTTCTACGAAACAACAAAGCAACTGGTTCAGATGGAACTGGTGCAGAACAGATTAAGGAAGAAGGTCTAAATCTACATGAACAGATATGTGCACTAGCACAACAAATATGAAGAGAAGAAAAAGCTCCATAGTCAATGGAGAGAATCATTACTGATCCCAGTATTCAAAAAAGGTAATAAGAGCAAGTGTGAAAACTACAGAGGAATATCGTTACTATAAACAAGCTACAAAATACTAACATTTATACTTTTAAATAGATTAAATCCACACAGCGAGAACAGACTGGGAGACTATCAAGCAGGTTTTAGGAAGAACAGAACAACCATAGACTAAATATTTTATCTAAATCAAAGAGCAGAAAAGTACTGAGAATAAAAAGAAGCACACAATATCTTCACTGACTTCAAGAAAGCGTATGACAACATAGATAGGAGCAGCTTATGGAAAATTATGAATGAATTTGAGATACCTGATAATTTAATCAATCTGACTAGAATATGTATGGAGGATACACAAAATATAGCAATATGTAAAGGAAGAAAGTCAGAACCCTTCTCTTTAAGAACTGGTTTAAAACAAGGTGATACATTGTCTCCATTACTATTCAACATAGTACTAGAAGAGGTAATTAGAAAAACGAAAAAAAGAAATCAGTACAGAAAACAAGCTAAAATACTAGGATACGCTGATGACATCGATCTGGGGGGGGGGGGTATGCAAGAAGTCATCAATACCTGCATACACCTGAGAGATGTAACACTAAAAGTGGGCTTGACCATTAACCACGATAAGACAGAGTATATGAAGATATCAAGAGACCAGAGGCAGAATGATCCAGATTATATAAATGTTGGAGAGATGATTATTAGGAAAGCAGAAGCATACAAATATCTAGGCACAACCTTTAGCAGAAGGAACATAGCGAGGAAATTAAAAACAGAGAACTGATAGGGAATAAAATATACTTTGCCTTGCAACACCTGTTAAAATAAAAAATCCTGTCTCAAAAAACCAAAATAACAATCTACAAAACTATAATAAGACCAGCATGTAAGGATCAGAAACATGGAGTACAACAAAGAATGATGAACAACAATTGCAGGTCTTTGAGAGCAAGATCCTAAGAGGAATCTTTGGGCCGATAAAGGATACCAACAGTTGAGAATGGAGAGTTAGAAAGAACACTGAACTAAACAGTTTATTTAAATCCCAACGAATTATAAATGTCTTGAAACTGAACAGATTACACTGGCTGGGGCACGTAGAAATAATGGAAGAGAATAGACAAACGAAAATTATGTACACACAAGAGATGAGGGTAACAAGACCAAGGTGTAGACCAAGACAGAGATGGAAAGACAATATAGAAGAAGAAACTGGTGTCACAAAATGGAGAGAGAAGATTAGAAATAGAGAGGAATGGAGGCGAACATTATCTGCAACAATGAGCCTTAATGGCTCGGAAAGCTGAATAATAATAATAATAATAATAATAATAATAATAATAATAATAATAATAATAAAGCAGAAGTGTATGATAAGACACAAAGAAGAGAGAAAAGAGAAAAACAAAGAAAGCGACAATAGAAGATAAGAAGAAAAGCACCCTGAAATGAAAAAAGAAAACAGCAACTAAATAGATGCCTTTATCAAGGACAACAGAGATAACAGAAGACATTATCAAGGAGTTTTTTTTTAAAAATCACTCAATGATGTATTAGTTTCGTTTCCTCCAGTTTTCTTTGAAACCGGAAATGAAGCTAAAAAATAGACACACATTTCCCACGCAGCGACGCTGGCGTTTCTGCACTTACATAAAGTATAGTCATGGAAATGATACGAAGGCCTTAACACAGAGATGAATGCTGGCAAGAATTTCTATGAGAAAAGTACATCAATCCAAGGCGGTACATTTGTATGACCGTTTTTCTTGCACATATTTTGGAGATGCGCGTTTGGATTTAACACTGTCTCGAACAGTCGAACAGAATTAAATGTTTTTACACTCGCATTGCGAACACAACTTTATACATCTCCCTTTAAAATCCGTAAGTACTGTCTCTCTTAAATGTCCACAAAAATCTGTGCAGATGGTACTGATATAGTTCAAATACTGAAAAGTAATTTTAGTCCCTACAGAAAGCACCCATCGACAGTTCTCGGCTAACTTCAGCGCAACAGCCCTGCAGGCTTTCATGTTTTTCAAATCCCTGACACATCACAGGGACAAATGTCGTGGACAAGAGTTTTCCCGCCTAAAATAGCTCCACATTTAAGATAAGACCTGAAACAACTTGAAAGTCCGGGTAAGGGAATGCACTCTTGGCGATGATTGAATCGATTTCTTTTCTAAAATTATATTTTTTAAACCTCCGTTCACCCGTTGTTAATGAACAATCATCACGAGTGTTGGTTTTGGCGCTTCTGCTTTCGACGTATTTCGTAGAGACTTTGAACCAGAAACAGAACCGGATCGATTATCTGCAGGGATTGACGAAACTTATAATGGAAATATTAATTAACTCCCTTGGATTGCACGGAGCGCACTCTTGCACTGTGAAAAGATGCCAAAGAAAAGAGTGAAAATATCCTTCTAGGTAATTAATTTGTTTTTTTTTCTTTCGCATTTTCTTTCACGAATTATTTTCAATATTACATATCAGTTTTAATTACCCATAATGCTTGTTGTTCAAGCTGTGATTGATTCTATTTTCCATTTGTTTGATTGTTAATCCTTTATGTCCCACTCATAACAACAAAGTCGCGTAAAACGAATTTCGTACATTCTGTGGGTTCTGCATCTGAATAATGGCTTTAGCTTATAAAACAACTACTTTTATTCACTGAGGGTGAGGTAGGGGTAGGGGAGGAGGATGTCGTCCGATCCGGCAATCAGCAACTCATGGACGACATGCTAGCTTCAGGGTTGGAGAAACATAGTCGACCAAAACCCTGCTCCATCTCTCTGTTGGTACTCCCAGGAGCAGACCTGGTCTGCCTAACCGGGCAGGGATCACCATAGTCCCCATGGCGGTGGAGTCTGTTTAAAAAAAAGTACTGCCCACCGTTGCTTTTTACCTTCACATAAGAAATGAAAAAGAAATAGCCGCCCTAACTCATCCCCAATCCGATACGATGCTGTAACTCAATATCTTCACCTCATCGGCTGCACAAAAATATCATGCTCGCAGTTGCAGGGAGATAGAAGAAGAAGAAGAAGAAGAGAAGGAAGAAGAAGACTTGTATTAATAGGGATTGTAAATGTGTAATGGGATATCAGTATTTTTGAATAGTCCTTCCATCATCAAACAGCTCAGAAGGACTGCAGCAACTGATGCTCTCAACAAAAAAGACACAGCGAAGCTCAAAACCTCTTTTTAAACACCAACAAAATCAAATAATAATAACAACTGACAAAATGAGAAGCAAACCCAAAATTACACAGGGCCATCAGGAGTATGAAAACGGGAATAAACTCGAATATCTATGTTCAGTCATAACCTCCAATGGCAACTGTGCAGTGGAAGTCAAAAGAAGAATTGCAGTGACATCACAAAAACTAGCACAAATGAAGAGTATGTGGCAAGGTACCAACAAGAAAATAAAGTTATGTTTACTAAGAGCTTGCATATTGCCAGTGGCAACATACGGATGTCAAACATGGAGACTTTAAAAAATCACTAGGAAAGAGAATAACAACATTTGAAATGAAATGTTACAGAAGGGCACTTAGAATATCAAGGATAGAGTGTAAATCAAATAAAGAGGTATTGATGGGATTAGGTGACGCAAAAAAAACAAACAAACAAACTGGCTTGTTAACACCACAAAAAAAAAATAGAAAGCTGAGATACTTCGGCCACATCAAGAGACACAGTAGCTTGGAGAGGTTGATAGTAGAAGGCTTAGTGCTCGGCAAAAGAGAAAAGGAACGACCGTCGCCGAAGATGTGGTTGAGGAGAGGGTTGGTTATCTGAAATAGTGAAGAGGTTCTGAAATATGTTTTGCAGAGGAGGAAGGAGTAGAATTTAGTACAGAAGGAATATGGTTGTGGAGAAAGGAAATGTCAAGTGTAGCTGAATTTCGAATTCAAGCCGTGGGGTTCCAACGTTCCATATTTCTGACTGCAGCGGTTCTCAAGCACTAGGCTGCTTGTGTCATCAGAGTGACACTGTTTTATGGCTGTAACAAGAAAATCAGAAAATCCCGTCTGAGACATGGACGATTGAGCTTCTCCATTTTATGACGATTCTGGTTTCTCTAGCGCAGTATTTGTAATCTTCAAAGATCGCAGGACTCCCCTGAGAATCTATAGAAATCTGTGTGCGGATTGATAGAACATTCTGTATATCTTGGAGAGAGAAGAAAACATCTGTGAAATCAAGACTGAGAACAGCACTTTGAAATAACTATCAGCCGAAAGTGACAAGAGGTCTAATGAAGAAATAATGTAAATATCCTTCTAGGTAATTAATTTGTTTTTTTTTCTTTCGCATTTTCTTTCACGAATTATTTTCAATATTACATATCAGTTTTAATTACCCATAATGCTTGTTGTTCAAGCTGTGATTGATTCTATTTTCCATTTGTTTGATTGTTAATCCTTTATGTCCCACTCATAACAACAAAGTCGCGTAAAACGAATTTCGTACATTCTGTGGGTTCTGCATCTGAATAATGGCTTTAGCTTATAAAACAACTACTTTTATTCACTGAGGGTGAGGTAGGGGTAGGGGAGGAGGATGTCGTCCGATCCGGCAATCAGCAACTCATGGACGACATGCTAGCTTCAGGGTTGGAGAAACATAGTCGACCAAAACCCTGCTCCATCTCTCTGTTGGTACTCCCAGGAGCAGACCTGGTCTGCCTAACCGGGCAGGGATCACCATAGTCCCCATGGCGGTGGAGTCTGTTTAAAAAAAAGTACTGCCCACCGTTGCTTTTTACCTTCACATAAGAAATGAAAAAGAAATAGCCGCCCTAACTCATCCCCAATCCGATACGATGCTGTAACTCAATATCTTCACCTCATCGGCTGCACAAAAATATCATGCTCGCAGTTGCAGGGAGATAGAAGAAGAAGAAGAAGAAGAGAAGGAAGAAGAAGACTTGTATTAATAGGGATTGTAAATGTGTAATGGGATATCAGTATTTTTGAATAGTCCTTCCATCATCAAACAGCTCAGAAGGACTGCAGCAACTGATGCTCTCAACAAAAAAGACACAGCGAAGCTCAAAACCTCTTTTTAAACACCAACAAAATCAAATAATAATAACAACTGACAAAATGAGAAGCAAACCCAAAATTACACAGGGCCATCAGGAGTATGAAAACGGGAATAAACTCGAATATCTATGTTCAGTCATAACCTCCAATGGCAACTGTGCAGTGGAAGTCAAAAGAAGAATTGCAGTGACATCACAAAAACTAGCACAAATGAAGAGTATGTGGCAAGGTACCAACAAGAAAATAAAGTTATGTTTACTAAGAGCTTGCATATTGCCAGTGGCAACATACGGATGTCAAACATGGAGACTTTAAAAAATCACTAGGAAAGAGAATAACAACATTTGAAATGAAATGTTACAGAAGGGCACTTAGAATATCAAGGATAGAGTGTAAATCAAATAAAGAGGTATTGATGGGATTAGGTGACGCAAAAAAAACAAACAAACAAACTGGCTTGTTAACACCACAAAAAAAAAATAGAAAGCTGAGATACTTCGGCCACATCAAGAGACACAGTAGCTTGGAGAGGTTGATAGTAGAAGGCTTAGTGCTCGGCAAAAGAGAAAAGGAACGACCGTCGCCGAAGATGTGGTTGAGGAGAGGGTTGGTTATCTGAAATAGTGAAGAGGTTCTGAAATATGTTTTGCAGAGGAGGAAGGAGTAGAATTTAGTACAGAAGGAATATGGTTGTGGAGAAAGGAAATGTCAAGTGTAGCTGAATTTCGAATTCAAGCCGTGGGGTTCCAACGTTCCATATTTCTGACTGCAGCGGTTCTCAAGCACTAGGCTGCTTGTGTCATCAGAGTGACACTGTTTTATGGCTGTAACAAGAAAATCAGAAAATCCCGTCTGAGACATGGACGATTGAGCTTCTCCATTTTATGACGATTCTGGTTTCTCTAGCGCAGTATTTGTAATCTTCAAAGATCGCAGGACTCCCCTGAGAATCTATAGAAATCTGTGTGCGGATTGATAGAACATTCTGTATATCTTGGAGAGAGAAGAAAACATCTGTGAAATCAAGACTGAGAACAGCACTTTGAAATAACTATCAGCCGAAAGTGACAAGAGGTCTAATGAAGAAATAATGTAAATATACAACAGTAAGATAGTTAGTAAAATACAACAGTAAGATAGTAAAATACAACAGTAAGATAGTTAGTAAAATACAACAGTAAGATAGTAAAATACAACAGTAAGATAGTTAGTAAAATACAACAGTAAGATAGTAAAATACAACAGTAAGATAGTTAGTAAAATACAATAGTAAGATAGTAAAATACAACAGTAAGATAGTTAGTAAAATACAATAGTAAGATAGTTAGTAAAATACAACAGTAAGATAGTTAGTAAAATACAACAGTAAGATAGTAAAATACAACAGTAAGATAGTTAGTAAAATACAACAGTAAGATAGTAAAATACAATAGTAAGATAGTTAGTAAAATACAACAGTAAGATAGTAAAATACAATAGTAAGATAGTTAGTAAAATACAACAGTAAGATAGTAAAATACAACAGTAATATAATTAGTAAAATACAACAGTAAGATAGTTAGTAAAATACAATAGTAAGATAGTTAGTAAAATACAGCAGTAAGATAGTAAAATACAACAGTAAGATAGTAAAATACAACAGTAAGATAATTAGTAAAATACAACAGTAAGATAGTAAAATACAACAGTAAGATAGTAAAATACAACAGTAAGATAGTAAAATACAACAGTAAGATAGTAAAATACAACAGTAAGATAGTAAAATATAACAGTAAGATAGTAAAATACAACAGTAAGATAGTAAAATATAACAGTAAGATAGTAAAATATAACAGTAAGATAGTAAAATATAACAGTAAGATAGTAAAATACAACAGTAAGATAGTTAGTAAAATACAACAGTAAGATAGTAAAATACAATAGTAAGATAGTTAGTAAAATACAACAGTAAGATAGTAAAATACAACAGTAAGATAGTAAAATATAACAGTAAGATAGTAAAATACAACAGTAAGATAGTTAGTAAAATACAGCAGTAAGATAGTAAAATACAACAGTAAGATAGTTAGTAAAATACAACAGTAAGATAGTTAGTAAAATACAACAGTAAGATAGTTAGTAAAATACAACAGTAAGATAGTAAAATATAACAGTAAGATAGTAAAATACAATAGTAAGATAGTTAGTAAAATACAACAGTAAGATAGTAAAATATAACAGTAAGATAGTAAAATACAATAGTAAGATAGTTAGTAAAATACAACAGTAAGATAGTAAAATACAACAGTAAGATAGTAAAATATAACAGTAAGATAGTAAAATACAACAGTAAGATAGTTAGTAAAATACAGCAGTAAGATAGTAAAATACAACAGTAAGATAGTTAGTAAAATACAACAGTAAGATAGTTAGTAAAATACAACAGTAAGATAGTTAGTAAAATACAACAGTAAGATAGTAAAATACAACAGTAAGATAGTTAGTAAAATACAACAGTAAGATAGTAAAATACAACAGTAAGATAGTTAGTAAAATACAACAGTAAGATAGTTAGTAAAATACAACAGTAAGATAGTAAAATACAACAGTAAGATAGCAAAATACAACAGTAAGATAGTTAGTAAAATACAACAGTAAGATAGTAAAATACAACAGTAAGATAGCAAAATACAACAGTAAGATAGTTAGTAAAATACAACAGTAAGATAGTAAAATACAACAGTAAGATAGTAAAATACAACAGTAAGATAGTTAGTAAAATACAACAGTAAGATAGTTAGCAAAATACAACAGTAAGATAGTTCATTATTTCATTCATTCATTTGCATGTCCCTTGCGGAACTTTGCCTCCCAAACAGCTCTCCTGTAGGCCTCTCGGTTGTGAGCAAGATGGCCTGCTGCTGCTGCAGTAAGATAGTTAGAATTGTTTTAAACATCAAAAGGCATCATGCAATAATGAAAACTAAAACTGAGACCAGAGTCTCTCAGAGAAATTTTGTGAGTTGATAAACCACCCTTCACACCCCACCCTCACCGCATATCTTTTTTTTCAGCCACCCAGACAACACCACTCCCTACCCCGCACAGCTTGATTGGTGCAAGTTTACAAGATATTAACTGAGAGGAGTTCCATCATGGAAAAAAATAGGTAATAGACCAAAACCACTCCCTTTATTATGTACAACAGTACTTGGAGGAATGATTCTGCCTCGCTCTTTACACAGTCAACCCAGGTTCCCCTTCCTTGGCCTATTGTATGCTTAATGTGATGAATACCTCTGGAACATCTGACATTAACACACATTATAACCATTCAGTCATTTGCATGTCCCCTGCGGAACTTTGTCTCCCTAACAGCTCTGTAGGCCTCTCGGTTGTAAGTAAGATGCCTTACTGTTGATGCATCCATTTGCAGATTATCAACGATGTCCTGCAGCCATCCTCGCCTTGGTCTTCCAAGGGCTACAGTAGGACAAGACGCCGTCTAAGACGTGCTACAGATAACCAAGCTCTTCTCTCGAGACTAGACGGCTGCTCGTCCTACTGGAGTCCGTGGTTCGAGTCCCAGGTAATTCTCTTGTGATCTATTCTATCACGTGGACGATTACGTTTAAGTTCAAGGTCGTACACTTCCTCAATCCAAAGCGCAGATTATCCACAGGACCCCCACCCCACCCACCCCGACAACTCCGGGCCCACCATTGAAACAGTGAAAGCTTTTTGGCCCCGAAACACCGCAGCGGCTGGGCCCCAAACACCGCAGCGGCTGGACCCCAAACACCGCAGCGGCTGGACCCCGAAACACCGCAGCGGCTGGACCCCACTTGGCCCGCGTGAGGGAAACATTGATGGAAAAAAAGAGCAAGAAGATAACAATAGCGTGCTATTTAACAATAACAAGAGACCGGGGGGGGGGGGTTCAGTTTAGCTGGATGCATAAAGAAAGGAAGAGACAAAAGAAGCTGGAGGTCCACTGAAGGAAATTTACCCTGAAGAACTAACTTATGAAATACACATGGCTTCCTCTTATCTATTTGTGAAAAAAGGCAAGATTTTGAATACCTGAAAGTCACTTACTTTCAGTCTAATGTTCTCACCACAGATCTTATAATGTAGACAATCTATCACGACTGAGATATATTTACACACACTCTCTCTCTCTCTCTCGTCCGCCCGCTCTCAGTGCGTGATTCAGTGCATTTCTTTATTTTGGTAAAAAAAAGTATGTTATTCATTCGTACGTACAAATGCATTCAACTGAGAATCCTTGATCCAGGACGGCGTTATAGACGTGCGCTTACATCTCATTAGTTTTATACATTCAAAATTTCGGCTACAAATCATTTTCTTTCTGTCAGTCGGCAAACTCTCCTGATCATTTGTCTCCATATAATAAGTCATGAATGACATTCTTCCCTTATCAGATTAGATTATTCCCGTATGTATCTTCGTCTTCTCATATTCTAATTCCATCCGTATCTGTCTGTACACGGTTCATGTCTATCTATCTATCTATCTATCTATCTATCTATCTATCTATCTATCTATCTATCTATCTATCTATCTATCTATCTATCTATCTATCTATCTATCTATCTATCTATCTATCTATCTGTCTGTCTGTCTGTCTGTCTGTCTGTCTGTCTGTCTGTCTTCTACCTACCTATCTATCTATCTATCTATCTATCTATCTATCTATCTATCTATCTATCTATCTATCTATCTATCTATCTATATCTATCTATCTATCAGAAAAATTAGTGTATAAGTATACAACTATACACGAAGCACTGCAGTAAAGCTGTGATACCAGAATGTATAAACTAGGAAAGAAGTAGAAGCAGTTTTGTTACTTAACGACTACAAAGTTGTGACGTTTCGGCGTGAGCTTTAATCATACAAAACATAGAGGACAAAGAAATAAAGAGAGAAGATAAAAAATAAATTCACATGAATACTACTAAAAAAAAATGAAATAGAGTACTTAGCTGTAAATTGTAAGGTGTGGCTTGTCCGGCGGTGTGTGTCAGGAATGGATTTAGTAGAACGTGGGGATTGTTTAAATGGAGACCTGTGATATGTGGTCGGTGGGTTGTAACTTGGGGTTGTGGGTGGGGAATAGTGGAAGGGAGGGAGAGTGATTCAGTGTTTGGGACTGGTTTCGAAGCATGCTAGGTGATATCGTACAGATGTTTTTGCATGCGGTCCCCTAATCTGAGGCCAGTCACACCAATATACGTTATGCTGCATCTTTTGCAAACGATGACATATATCACATTACGGGACTCGCATGTGAATCCCTCATGAAGAATGAGGATAGTTTTGGGAAAGGTGATCGTTTTCGTTTCCCAGACTACCAGGCAGGTAACGCAGCGGGGGTGATTACATTTTCTGGTGTCAACATATGTAAGGCTTTGCTTCAAGTGGCTGCGGACAAGGATGTGCTTAAGGTTTGGCTCACGTCTGTATGCCAACAGGGGTGGATCAGAGAAAATGTCGCGAGTGTCGGGATCGAGTTGGATTAGCGAAGAAGTATTCAGGGAAAAGCCTGTTACTCCATCTGACAGAGTTAAGTTAGTACTGCCATTTCATCCGCATGGTCAGGTAGTTAAGAAAATCCTTTATCGTCATCTGCCGCTAATCCAGATCGACCCCGGCATCGCCCAGCATGCTTCGAAACCAGTCCCAAATCATTTCAATGGCAACAACTACAGAGGCAAATCTGATTTTCTGGTAACAGTCATCAAACAATGTCACGCAGATGACAGAAGCCGCCTGGCGCTTGAGAACCGCTGCATTCAAAATTATGGGATGCTGGAGCCATACGGGTTAAATTCGCTGTTCAGCTACACTTAACATTCTCTTCAGTCATCATAGTACCTCTCCACTAATCTCCACCCCTTTCTTACTTGTCATACATAGTTCAAAACCTCCTCACAGAATCACTTTGCAACCCCTCTTTCCTAATCATCTATTTCACCTTCTCCTGGCTCGGTCAACATTGTATCACTCTCTCACCTCCACGGTTCCCCATCCACCACCCTAAGTTACAACCCACCGACCACATATCACAGGTCTCCATTTAAACAGTCTCCATTTTCTACTAAATCCATTCCTGACACACACCGCCGGAAAAGCCACATCTTAAAATTTACAGCTAAGTACTCTATTTCATTTTTTAAAAATAGTATTCATGTGAATCTATACTTTATCTCCTCTCTTTATTTCTTCGTCCTGTGTGTTTTTGTAGTCGTTAAGTAATAAAGCTGCTCCTACTTTTTTCCTAGTTTATACTACCTGCCTGCCTACCTGGCTGCTTGCCTGTCTGTCTGTCTGTTTGCACCCAGTTCTTCACATTTTCCAAATAAAGTAAACTTTCTTCATTCTCTTTGTCAGAACATCTACTTTCTTTCTGTCATTGTTCCATTCCATGACCGATTAGCTAGGAACTATTTCAATCTGGCCCAGTATTAACTCATACAAGAGACTGATAATCTGCCTGCTTCTAGTGTTAATCACTGTTAGTTTTTGTGTGTGTTGGTTCTGTTATTTCGTGGCCAGGTTGGTCTCGGCCTGGAGATCTGGCATCACTCCGGCATTGTAACAAGAGCAACGACTCGGGTTGAGGATCTGGCATCAGTCCGGCATTGTAACAAGAGCAACGACTCAGGTTGAAGATCTGGCATCACTCCGGCATTGTAACAAGAGCAACGACTCAGGTTGAGGATCTGGCATCAGTCCGGCATTTTAACAAGAGCAACGACTCAGGTTGAAGATCTGGCATCAGTCCGGCATTGTAACAAGAGCAACGACTCAGGTTGAGGATCTGGCATCAGTCCGGCATTTTAACAAGAGCAACGCGCTCACACTCTCAGTTTAGCACGGAAATAAACCGGACTAAAAACTGCTGATTTTGCATGTTGTGTTTTCAATAAATCTGTTTTTTCCCCTAAATGTCAATTTTTTAAAAGTGTTTGCTGAATTTACTTTCTACCATACTTTTAAATATTATTATTTGTATGCATTTTTGTTTTATTATTCACAAATATTACATGCGTGTCTTTCAGACGTACTCACTTTCTTTAAGCTTAGTTAACATAACAGTAAAGCATACATCAGTAATATGTGGCAGTCGTGTTTGAAAAGAACGTTTAAATAACGTAAAGAATAAATAAAATTTGTCTTAAGGAGTTATATATGGAGTAAAGAACACGTTTACCGGGCAGCCATGTCCAAGGGCGCTAACTTTAGAGATCACAGCAGTTTTTTTTTATCTAGTCTCCCTTGACCCCACGTTTTTTCTTCTTGGCTTGATCTGCCACTTGAGATAGATGTTAAAGAAAACGTTAGAAGCAGACAATTGGAAAGGATGCGCTGAAATAGTTAAACAATTTCGTTTGTTGATCTTCCCGAACTTCGATTATTTTGCAGCCAAGTGTAAGCATCGAGCTGACTCGTGTTGCTGTAGTTTGCTTGATGCACTAAAATAAACCCAAATATACTAGTCGCCATTATAAACGCACCGCCTGAACGAAATAACGTGAAGCGTGAAATGTTTATGTACGAGAGCGATTTTCAAGCTCTGAATTAGTGCAAGTGTGACAGTTAAAGTAACGACATTTTTCTGACGATGTGATGTTATTTTAAATTCGACATGCAGCATGTGCTAATCAATTTTTGTTGTTGCTGTTGGTCGTTTATAGCCTTATTACAAATACAACGACTTTGAAATTCGAGACACACATTAGGCAAGTTTCATCAAGTAAAAGTGTCATCATCTCTTTCCATCTCAAGGAAGTCTGTTTATGCTTTTGTCATGCCCGCTCGCTATCACTGTTCAGCAGTGGAATGACGACCAGAGATGTTGCCAGACGTTTCCATTGTGACCGTTCGACTAAAGTTAGGCTGAACCAGCGATTTCAGACAAGGGGTTCCTTGAAGGACTGTCCCGGACCTGGTCGACCTCGTGTAACAACACGAGCTCAGGATCACCAAATGCTGTTGATACATCTGCCCAACCATTTCCAAATAGCAGCTGGGACAGCAGCACCCACACCTGGTACTCTGCGACAGCATGAGACGCCGGTACCAAGCCTGTATTGACGTCCCAGGGGGTCACACACGGTACTAATGATGGCTGCGACTTCATGACAGTGAGCGTGAATTTTGTTTTCACAACCAGGGTAGACAAATGCCCCAGAGCGGCTTCTGAATTGTGTCATGGTTAAGAATGCAGCGAGCTTTTGCCGGTAAATGGATTAGAAATGTGAAATCAGTGGTTTTATGCATTTAATATCTTGTATAACGACGTATGTCTCAGAAAACTAATCGATGCTTTTTTTGTAATGGCGGATAATATAGTAGGATTCTGAAAAGGCAAAAACCACCGAACATCCTTATTGAATAATGCCACTTTAGTTAGGTACTTTGAAGAATGTCACTTTAGCCAGGTATACTGAAGAATGTCACTTCAGCCAGGCATACTGAACAATGTCACTTTAGCTAGGTATATTGAACAATGTCATTTTAGCCAGGTATATTGAATAACGTCACGTTATCCAGGTATATTGAACCATGCCACTTTAGCCAGGTATACTGAACCATGTCACTTTAGCCAGGTATATTTGTAGACTATGTCTGTGCAATCTACATTTATTATCGATAATGTTAAGAATTTGGTTAATTACAGCTGTTAAGGCACTCTCCTGGCATGTACTTCCGTACTGCATGGCCAGGATTCCCCAACCCAATGACCGCCAACCCAGGATTCTCCCCTCCAAGGAATATTATATGCCAGTTGGGCATCAGGTTGAACGTACATCACAACATTACCACTACATAATATAGACATTATCAAGTCATATATAAAAATACATAAACGTTTTATTTACTCAACAACATGGATCAATGGTGATCACAGGACATACATTCACACAGAACATGCAACACATATCATAAAAACATGTTGCAGCCATAATGTCAATCAATGCAATATTCATTAACTCATGCAGCTAAAATAACCGTGGCTACTGTTCTCAAACCCCTCATCCCAATACACAATCCATTAATCCAAAAACGTACATATAATTTCCACACGGATACCCTGTCATGTCACTCTACCCCTTCATACGTAAATTCACATGTGCTATCGCACTAATAATATTACTTCTTCAATACATGAAATCCATGTGTGCTATCGCACTATTACTCCTCAGTTCAATAAACATCAAATATGTGCTCACGCACTATGTTCCCTTCCAGTTCTTGAAGTTCAAATAATGTGTCAACACACTAATACTCCGGCTCAGTTCATTAGTTCAAATGTGCTAATGCACTAATACATATATCCACCGCTTCAAGAAGTTCACATGAAGACCAAGCCTGATGGCATCACCCATGCTGTTCAAGAGAACGCTAATCATAGGAATCACTAATATAATTATCTCCACAGCTACATGAATTTCTCATAACAATACCAGCATTAAGGCATCACCAATGCTATTCAAGAGAACGTACATCATCAGAAATCACAAATATATATATATTATACACAATTCATATCCGTATATATGTAACACAACAATATCAGAGCGACAGGGACCAGGTGTCTCCATATCACCGAGATCGATCTACCTCGGTCATGCCTGTACTAATCTCAATCTTATCCTTCTTTATTTTCCCGCACACTTTCATTCATCATATAGTATACATCATGCGTGGGTGTGGACGCAGCTCGCTCGCTCGTGTCATTCTGAGCCATGCGTGCTCGTCCACAATTGAACCATGTCACTTTAGCCAGGTATATTGAATGAAGCCACTTTAGCCAGGATGAAGATACAAGGGTTGTAAATCGATCACAATTTTGATACATCTGTATAAAAAAGGAGAAGTATTCAGAAAGGAAAAAAAAACAATAATTTTATTAAAAATATTTTTTTTATAGAACAGAGTTTGCAGTGGAAGCTACCTCATTAAACAAGATAGCTTGTAGATAAAACATTGATATATGACATCAGAGTTTCTCCTTCTGTCTTGACAGTCTTCTATTTTCCCCATAAATCCATGTTAGCCTGTTCAAAATGACGGCCTTCATGTTTCTTTCAGTCCCGTCTTTCTGCTCAAATGTTAGTGTTACAATGATGAAGTTCTGTACACATCAGGAGTGAAATTATGATTTGTAATACAAAGAATTCACGACAGCCTCCATAGATCTGCTTAGCAGACGCGTCTCTTTTCACTGAAGAGCGCATACAGCACTGTATCTTCATGTACATCACAAAACTTTGAAAGATTACTCACATTTTGATTTACTGAAGCATGAATGAAAAGAATGAACAAATAGAGAAATGAATCGCTGTTTCAAACATCATGTCACTCTTTATACTGAATCCGAAAATACGCGATCTGTGAACGTGAAAGAACATTAATCACATCATACTCTGCTTATCTTTGTTTTACCTCTTTTATTAATAGTTCTGTTGATGTATATTAACTTATATTGTACGTGTTTAAGCGTGACAATGATATCGTCGCATGCATTTAGTGTGTTTTCAAATATATATATATATATATTGTTGAATTTGGGGGGGGGGAATGTAAAAGTTTTGTCGTTTAACAATTTTAATATACTCTTTATGTATTTAAAACTAAATGTGTCGAATATTTCAAATTGTAAAGTAAGTTGAATGATAAAGGCAGATGTGTTTATTTCTTCACCCTTTGAAAATAAAGTTATTTCACTCTTTCGTTGCCTCTTCCTCTCTCTCATTCTCTCTCTCCCTCCCTCTCTCCGCATCTCTCTCAAAACAATTCCTCTATGAATTCTCTAATGTTTCTTATTGAGAAGATAATGAAGCTAAATTAACTTAATAATGTCATATTCCGGTGCAAACAAAAATTCATAACACTAACAAATGGTTAGAACACATTTCTGTTGAGCTTAAAACTGTGTAGAGAAATACACACATTTACACAGACTTGGAGAGTGAGAGAGAGAGAGAGAGTGAGAAAGAGTGAGTGAGAGAGAGAGTGAGGGAGTGAGTGAGAGAAAACATTTTTAAGAAACATTTTTAAATACTTCACTGCTAAGGAATAGAAAAATAGCAAGATAGTAAGACAGCAACTGTGGATTGAACCCTGGACTCCAGTAAGAGGAGCAACTGCCCAGCCATGAGAGGTCAAGACATTATCCATTCAGCCGTTCTCATTATTAAAGCTGTTCCTACTTTTGTAAAAGAAATTAAAAAGAGGACATCTATTGTTCTTTAGAAGCTAATACAACTAAAGAAGATGTGAAGAGGGACAGACAGAACTATAAAAATTAGATTGTTTTAAAGAACATGCCTTTTCCCATGGCAAAATATACCGGCGAGATTGGACATCTAACAAAACGGCTGAGAAACACATAAATGCCTTTAAATGCTTTAGAAGAGTCCTTCAAATATCATGGACACAAAAAAGAACAAATGTATCCATACTATAAGAATTTAATAGACAGTTGGTTAGTAAAGAAGATTAAACAGACTAAATTTTATTTCTGACATATTAAACGCCATGAGAGTTTGGAAAAGACAGTCTTGGAAGGGTAGATAATGGGAAAAAGAAAGAGAGGAAATCCTAGGCGGAAGTAGTAACAAAACATTGTTGATGATCTGCGAATGGATGCATCAGCAGCAGGGTTCTTGCTTACAAAAGAAAGGGCTTCAAGAGAGCTGTTAGAGAGGCAAAGTTCCGCAAGGCACCTGCTAATGAATGAATGGACTTTTTTGTTTTAATAGTTTTAGCAATAGGCAGGTTATGTTCTAATTTATCCGGTCGTAAAGAAGGTTTACTTTTCATTCTCGTTTGAAATAATTATAAATTTTGTAGCAAATTATATATATATATATATATGGTGTCTGAGTGGCGAAGTGGTTAGTGCACTGGTCTCTCATGGCGAAGGTCGGGGGTTCGAATCCGGCCGGCGGCACCTCAGTCACCCAGCTGTAGAAATGGGTACCCGACTTCTTCTGGAGTTGGGGAAAAGGCAGCCAGGCGTGACAGTGTGCTGACAGGTCAAGGAAAATATGGGCAGTAACACCATAGCTCTATTTGCCTCTAAGGCATGACAGGGTTACCCATATATATATATATATATATATAATCTCTCTCTCACATATACATATTTTCACGGCAGCTATTATTTTAATTGTTTGAAATGCACCAGATCCAGTTCCTGCTAGAATGTGTATTACATTCCCATAGTTTGCGTTCTACACTTCAGTGTGCTTCTTGCACAGATTTACATCGTGTACATGCGCCGATATTGTTTCGTAAAGTCCAGGGCCACAACTTGTGTGTTCATGTTTCGTCTTTCTTGCTTCCCTTGAATTCATATGGTTACGGCCTGTAACAAAGATTTTATAAAAACTGCAATGTGGTACTGACAGACGAAAAGATGAGAGTGTTTAGTAGACTAGCAGCTGGAAATGCTAAATTAAATGAAGACGCTTTTTTTTTTTTTTTACAATCAAATTTCAAGGAAGGGCTAAGATAGTTACAGTATGTCAAGACTCACTTGTGGCTCTTCTGTGGAGGAATCATATTCTCACTAAATTAAATGTCGAGTGCCAGAAGAGAAAGATCTAATGCACACTATGTCCATTGTCTTTAGTTTCACTTGCCTGCCGACCATAAGGTCTCTGGTTTGATTTTGAACTCGGGCAGAATTTTTTCAGAGTGGCTGACAGCAGATACCCTAGCGAAAGGATGTAAACTACTACAAACACCAGTATATCATTCAAGGAGGCCAAAATACTGATAAATCTCAGCTACAAGAACAAATGGGAGAAAGAGCATGCAGACTACCAAAGAAAGTCATCATCCTAAGGCTACATACCAGGCACAGCAATCTAAGATACCATCTGTACAACAAATTCAAGACAGGGTCAAGTGACGAATGTGCATGTGGCACCAATAAGATAACAGACCACATACTGAGGAGTGACCAATGTATGAATAACAGAGAAAGCAAAAATGGCCAGCTACTATACCAGTCCAAAACAAACTGTATGGGGATGTCCATGTTCTCCAGATGACCATTTTCTACTTAAAAGTATATACTCTGATGCCTGAAATTGTTCGAAGAAGAACTGATTGGCTCCAGGGTCAGCACAGCCTAAAAAAATGGGTACCTGGGATTTCCCCTGGAAAACAAAGACACTGAGGACAGATGGTGGCCTCAGATGCTGTATTGGCCTTGAAATATGAAGGCATTAACACCTCACACCCCTACAGCATGCAAATGCTATGGGGCACCCATACCTACTTTAGTTTGGCTATCCTTTCCTCAAATGAAAGGAACCCAGATACGGCATCAAGGGGAGATTATAATGAAAAATGTGTTTAAAAGCAAACATTAAAAAAAAAGAGATTTAAACACTTTTATTTAAAAAAATATGTTTATGTGGAGCATAGATGATTCTCTGATAGATTTAAGTATGTACATTATGGTGTGCAACAATGATAAAAACCATCAGGAAACTAGAAGCATAAATAACTTCAATATAAAATATCTTACAAACACATTTTACTGTCACATTTTTACTTGTTATAGAACATCTTGGTTATCATCTGCAGCAACACTCAAGAATAATACAAAATAATAACAACAGTGCTATTACTGATTAAACATAACAAAACTATCAGTGACTGTAAGTTCTGTTAAAAAGAATAGCATTTGGCACTGCCATTTATTTAGAAAGAGAGGGATGTAATAAAATAGGAATGAACAGATGGCATAGTTTATGACTTCCACTGTTGAAATATCTGAAACATGACTCATACACTTAAGAAATCAATATCCTATTATACAATATTATAATGAATGATAAGAAGAGGTCTGTAGAAGCACTGGATGTTTAGAATGTGACAAGTGAAGGCAAAAATGATACATCACAGTCTTCATGTGCAAACAAACAAACAAACAAAATGCAAATGCAGATGTCTCTGCAGAAGTCAGATTTGATGTAATACTAAATATGATTTGCTAGCTCCATAAAGGATTGCATGACTTGAAAACAGAAAGTAACAAATGAGAAAATCTATGTACAGTATTTTTGATCTGGTAAATATAATAAACAGAGAAAGAGGAACGGAAACAGACAGACAGAGAGACAGAGAGAGAGAGAAAGAGAGCATATTTAATTTGATACAGTTTTTCTACATTAAAAATATAACAATTAGATGAAGGCACTGCTAAAAGGACACTGCTAATGATGAGACTGAATGTCTGGCAGTATAGAGATAAGTTAGGAGCTGAGAGTATAAGAAAGGAGACAGTTAAGCAAAGAAATGGCCATATGGTTTTATAATTTTTTGTTTTGTTTTGGTGAACACAAATCCATAACGCGTAAACTTCTTCATATTATATCAGTATTTCAAAGAAATAATGCACAAAAACATTTTATTTTTTTTTAAAATAAGCTTTCAAAGCTGTTGGAAAATAGTGAAATTGTGAAATCTAACACACATTTGACAATTCAGTCTCACATTAAATAATTCATGTGGATGTATAAGCACAAAACATAAACAAACTAAAGCTGTATATATCAATTACATTTTTGCTTTTGCTGTCTACTTCATGTGTTCCTGTCTACATCATGTGTTCCTGTCTACTTCATGTGTTCTCACTGATGGAAAGTAAAGCTGGTGCTTTCGGAAGCCACAAAGGAAGCAATCTTTGTTTTCTTGTTTTTAGTCATCTGTGCATCTTGAGGTGTGGAACTGCATCTCCCAAAGTGGCAGTGGGATCATGCGGGGGGGGGGGCAGCGATGGAAAAGGGAGTGTGAGGGGGCATCAGAAACAAATGACCAAAAAGTTTTTTTGGGGGCGGGGAAATGGGACTTTGGAGATTCTGAGCTGATAGCCTGAAATAAACCAGTATAGGAAAAAATACCAATTTTTTTTGTTTATATGCAAGTTCTTCCCAGTTTCCTCTTCTTATATAATTATTATACAAGAAAACTGATAGACCAGCAAACAAGAAATGAATTCTCAATAATACTTAAGAACCGCTTCAGTGTCCTACAAGATGAAGCAGAAATGTCCATATTAGAGTTCAATAAAACACTACAGGAAACAGCAAAAGAGGTGCTGGGATATCGGAAAAGGAGAAAAGAGGAATGGATAAGTGAGACCACATGGGAAAAGATAGAGCAAAGAAAAGAAATCAAGAAAAAATTACTGAGCACCAAATCACAACGGCTTAAAGAACGAGTTTTAAGTAATTATGCACAAAAAGACAAAGAAGTGAAGGAATCATGCTGTCAAGATAAACGTCAATATTATGACAACTTAGCAGAAACAGCAGAGAAAGCAGCATATACAAATGACATGAAAACCATATATAAAATCACAAAGCAGATGACAGGTAACTTCAATACAAGATGTGAAAGTGCAGTAAGAACACAAAATGGACAACTGGTCAGTGGAGAAAGAGAAAAATTGAAAGATGGAGGGAACACTTTAACACCCTACTAAACAGAACACAAGCAGCACAAGCAATAGATATACCTGAAGCAAAAGCGGAACTAAACATCAATACAGGACCAATAACAATAAATGAAGTAAAAGAGGCGATAAAGATGCTAAAATCAGACAGGGCACCAGGTGAAGATGAAGTGACTGCTGAGATGTTGAAAGCAGAAGAAACAGAAACACCAAAACAACTTTGCCGGATATTACAACAAATTTGGGATTTAGAAAAAGCCCCAGAGGAGTGGAAAACTGGTCTTATAGTAAAACTACCAAAGAAGGGTGACCTCAGAGATTGCGGGAACTGGAGAGGCATTACCCTACTGCCACTCACTAGTAAAGTATTTTGCAGAATAATCATCAACAGAATTGTACCAACACTTGAGGAAAAACTTCGGAAAGAGCAGGCATGATTTAGGAAAGGAAGATCATGCATAGACCATATATTTGTACTTAGACAAATATTAGAACAGGCAAATGAGTGGCATAGCACAACATATGCATTATTCATAGATTTTGAGAAAGCCTTTGACAGTGTCAACAGAGATGCACTGTGGAAAATCCTAAGATGGCATGGCCTCCCCCATAAAAAGGTTAATGTAATCAAAGCCCTATACGAGGGTTTTCAGTGCAAAGTTATCTGTGGAGAACATACCTCCAGCAGCTTTAGGGTACAAACAGGAGTGAAACAGGGATGTGTACTATCACCAACATTATTTATCTTGGCAGTAGACTGGTTAATGAAGGAGGCAACATCAGACAAACGCAGAGGATTACAATGGACCCTTGACACAGTGCTGGAGGACCTTGACTTTGCGGACGACATTTGTCTATTATCAAGCAGTCACAAAGATATGCAAGATAAAATAAACAAGTTAACCCAGAATGCAAACAACATAGGACTAAAGATCAATGTAGGAAAGACAAAGTTAATGAAGCAAAATGTGAACAACAGAAATGTACTCAGAGTAGATAACAAGTTAGTGGAGGAGGTCAACGAATTTGTATACCTTGGCAGCAGAGTAGTAGAAAATGGAGACAGCACAGAGGACATCAACAGCAGACTTACTAGAGCAAACCAGGCTTTTGCAATGCTACAGAATATATGGAAATCAAATAAACTAAGCATAAATATGAAAATCAGGATATTTAAGAGTAATGTTCTAAGTGTACTACTCTATGGAAGTGAATGCTGGAAAATCACCAAAACCATAGAAAACAAGTTGAATTCTTTCCAGACTAAATGTTTACGTAGAATTAAAAAAATATTTTGGCCAAACACCATAAGAAATAACATTTTATTGGCAGAAATGCAGATGAAACCACTGACAACAATTATTGAGGAAAGACGCTGGCGATGGTTGGGACATGTGCTCCGAATGACTGACAACTCACTACCAAAAATAGCACTAAGATGGACACCACAGGGGAGCAGAAGTAAGGGTAGACCAAAAGAGACATGGAGAAGAACAACAGAAAGGATGTTGAGCAATAGAGGGCTCACCTGGGCAAGAGCAGAAAAAAAGGCGAAAGACAGGCATTTGTGGAAAACCCTTGCGGAAGCCCCATGTGCCCTGGGCACTTAAGGTTCAGAGAGAGAGAGAGATATAATTATTGTCTGGATCATGCTCAGTATCAAGAGTCAGACACTAAGAATATCATGACTATAACACAGAATGTTGAGTGTTCATGTGTAAATGTACATGAACAAGTGTCATATAATTTTATGTCTAAACACAAGAGGGAATGCAGTGTTTAGACTTAGTTAACTGCATTTATTTTTCTCACACTAAGCATAACTTGTGCATTATGCATGTATTTTATTGTGTGCATATATATTTTATTTTATCTCTGATAAATTCATTTTTGATCGCTGTGGGTTTTTTTTTTTTTTTGAGTTCAGATTATTTAAAACTTTTAAAACACATTTTAATCTGAAGTACACATTAAATGACTGACCAAATTAAGAAGCTGCCTCTTTGAAACAAAAGGAGCAGAATGTATTTCTTCTTCTAGCCAATGATTTGTTCGTCTTAAAATAAGCCTGCTATCTCTCAATGACTACATGAAGAATGACATAACTATCAATGCAATTACAGCAGACAGCATGGACACTCTGTGGCACCCTGCAGCAGTGCCCCTGCCATCATATCCTTCATCAAGGTTGACAGATTTTGCAAACAGAGACCTCTCAAACTCAAAATCATCCTGCACAGAGATTGGCTCTATGATTTCAAAGCTTCTGTACACAACCCGATCATTAATTGGTTGAACTGGTCGGAAGTTGTTGACCATAATTTCCTGTGTATAAACTTCTTCCTCCAGCATCACTTCCACCACCTGGACATGAGCAAGAAAAGACAACAATGTTTATCTATGAAAAACAAATCATGAGTAATGCAACTTTCTTCAAAGTAATAGTTCTTTTAGGTTATGATTTTTTTTCTTATTAAACTGACTGAGTCCCTTTCATTATCTTAAAGAATGTAAAAGAAAGTCATGTGACAAGACCTATCATTAAAAATCCATTTTTAAAAACAATGTTATATTAGTTACCTCTTATGTAGCTAATTATATTTGTGAATGTAATGGTCGTAGATATTTTTTTTACACTCTTTAGATATGTTTTTTAAAAATTTAATTTGTATATCTGTACTAAACTGAATGTGTGGTAAGAATGAAAGATGAGCAATGAAGGAGTGAAGGGCAGAATATCAGGCTTGAGTGACCAAGTCTTCTTCTCCCCCCCCCCCCCCCCCCCCCGGAAATAAAGATCCTTAATTTACTACTGATAACTAGCCTGGTAAGTTACACAACTTACTTCTTGCACCTGGTGCTTACTTCTGACGTCTGCAAGTTTTAAAATGTCATTTTGGTTTTGTGAACTCTTCTTCTCCTTGAATTTTTTTTTTTAGACAATGAAATTCAGCTTTATTCTTCTGAAGATATGACAATAAATAAATGTTTCTTTTTTGTAATTATTTTCTTCTTTAACCATAACCACTTTGTGATATCATTTATCATTTTGTTAATGTGCTTTTATAGTATCATCCTCCCAGGAGATTTTTTTCAGTAAACCTGAAGCTCATCCTCTACTTGTTACTGATTTGTAATAAACATTACCTTCTCTTCATCTTTGTGGCCTTCAACGTGTTTCTCCTCATGGTCTGCATTGCTATTATTTGTATCATCATTCTCATCTGGGTTGCCAGTCTCTTTCTCTTTGTTACTGGCCTCATCCTCATGATCATGAGCACCCTCTTCATGGTGTTTGTCACCCTCTGCATGGTGCTTGACATCCTCCTCATGGTGCTTGACATCTTCCTCAATCTGATCATCAGCAGTTTTGTCACTCTTTACATCTTCCTCATCGATGTCTTCAATGTTCTTTTCACCGTGTTTGGTGTGTTCTTCATCATCTTTCTTCTCTTCTTCTTCATCTGATTCCGTTTTCTCTCTGTAAAAGAGACAAAGAATTGGCTTCATCAACTTTATTATTTTGTGAGGATACATGAAGAATACATTTTTAAATGGAAAGAATCTTATTTCTCTCAGTATTCCTCATGCCACATTAATTACTTTCTTTAGAAATACTGTAATAATACCAGCTTAAGTGAGTCAAACTTCATGGTTTGTTTACACTGATAATGGGATTTGGTCAGGTCTTTTGTTTTGAGCCAATATAGCCTGTACACTCTTGCAGAACATGGAATCTAGCAAGATCTACTACATTGACATTCTGGAGCACTGGTTTTCATTTTGTACAATATATTTTACAGAACAGTGAAACAATGCTAGCAGGGAAACACTCTTAAAAACAAGAGCTGACAGATATATGGATCCATGACAACAGCACCAACATCAATAATGATAATAAAGGTGGGTAAGATAAAGTCAGTCCTATTATAGAGAGACATAACGGATATGTGTTAATACTCATATTTTCCTTAATCTATTGCCACACTAGAAGGTAATGCGGTCAGCAAATTGGCTGACTGTCTTTACTTTCCCAGTTCAATGAAGAGCATCTCTCAGTCCATTTCTACATCCAAATTCTACAAGTGACTGAGGTGTCTGCTACCAGACTTTGGTGACTGAGGTGTCTGCTACCAGACTTTGGTGACTGAGGTGTCTGCTACCAGACTTTGGTGACTGAGGTGTCTGCTACCAGACTTTGGTGACTGAGGTGTATGCTACCAGACTTTGGTGACTGAGGTGTCTGCTACCAGACTTTGGTGACTGAGGTGTCTGCTACCAGACTTTGGTGACTGAGGTGTCTGCTACCAGACTTTGGTGACTGAGGTGTCTGCTACCAGACTTTGGTGACTGAGGTGTCTGCTACCAGACTTTGGTGACTGAGGTGTCTGCTACCAGACTTTGGTGACTGAGGTGTATGCTACCAGACTTTGGTGACTGAGGTGTCTGCTACCAGACTTCGGTGACTGCTACCAGACTTTTGTGACTGAGGTGTCTGCTACCAGACTTTGGTGACTGAGGTGTCTGCTACCAGACTTTGGTGAATGAGGTGTCTGCTACCAGACTTCGGTGACTGCTACCAGACTTTTGTGACTGAGGTGTCTGCTACCAGACTTCGGTGACTGAGTTGTCTGTTACCAGACTTCAACCATCAACTTTCACATTGAAAGACTACTGGGCCAACCACTTCACTACTCAGGCAGAAAATAATTATAATGACAACTTGCATGTCATACATATTTTTTTTAAAATGGCTTTTTTCATCATCTTTATCTTCACAGCATTTTGTGCTCATCTTTCTTACAAGTAGGATACCAAAAGATCTGAGTGTTTAATTTTCATCTTTTTTTTTGTGCTTTTAGTTGTTGTCTTTGTTTTTTTGCATGTGATTTTAAAAAAAAAGGCTTTTGCTGAAATATTGGATTGTTGTATGCTTTTTATTTATATGTACTCATATTACTATCTGCTATTCTTGTTCCTGCCCAGTTTCCTCAATCCTTCTATATTTTTTTTGTAAAACTGAACTGTATACCTTTGTCTATCTTTACTACTGAAAATTTTAAGAGATATAACATCGAGAAGATTTAGAGAAGACCATATTGGAAGGATACATAATGGGAAAAAGAAAAAGAGGAAGACCAAGACGAAGATGGCTGCAAGACATCGTTGACGATCTGGAAATGGATGCAACAGCAGCAGGCCATCTTGCTCACAACCGAGAGGCCTACAGGAGTGCTGTTTGGGAGGCAAAGTTCCGCAAGGGACATGCAAATGAATGAATGAATGAACATCGAGAAAAAAAACACTGCTTTGAAGACAAGTAATTGTAACTTACATGACTGTACTATCCTGTGGGGAGTCAGCCATCATCTGCATGTACAGGAGCTCAGATTTTAAAACAGCTTCTTCATAATGGTCTCCCTGAAATCCAAGAAAGATAGCTGTAACATAATGGAATAATCAAACAGTGACAGTATAAGTGAGTTAACTGCACCAGTTTCTGAACAAGTATTTCTAGGGGACCAGTATACCTGAAATGAACATAACTGTATTTACTAATTGTGTCTTCTTGTTGATCCCTCTTACATTGATCCCACTTCAGACATTGTTTGCTTGTAGGTCTGATACACATTATCCACTGGTAGGCCTGATACCTCACATATTGTCCTGTGGTAGGCCAGATACCTCACATATTGTTCACTGGTAGGCCTTCTCTAGTGATAACAGCTTTACTAATGTCAGAAAAGAGCTAATGAATGATACTAATGAAATATTCAACATGAAGTAGGGAATGTGTAATGTATGTTATCATCTCTCCCTCTCTGAGCCTTAAGTGCCCAGGGCACATGGGGCTTCCGCAAGGGTTTTCCACAAATGCCTGTCCTTTGCCTTTTTTTTCTGCTCTTGCCCAGGTGAGCCCTCTATTGCTCAACATCCTTTCTGTTGTTTTTCTCCATGTCTCTTTTGGTCTACCCTTACTTCTGTTCCCCTGTGGTGTCCATCTTAGTGCTATTTCAGGTAGTGAGTTGTCAGTCATTTGGAGCACATGCCCCAATCATCGCCAGCGTCTTTCCTCAATAATTGCTGTCAGTGGCTTCATCTGCATTTCTGCCAGCTAGATGTTATTTCTTATGGTGTTTGGCCAAAATATTTTTCTAATTCTTCATAAACATTTAGTCTGGAAAGAATTCAACTTGTTTTCTATTGTTTTGGTGATTTTCCATCATTCACTTCCATAGAGTAGTACACTTAGAACAGTACTCTTAAATATCCTGATTTTCATATTCATGCTTAGTTTTTTAGATTTCCATATACATTTCCATAATTAGTATGTTATAATACTAATTAAATATTCAACATGAAGTAGGGAATGTGTAATGTATGTTATAATACTAATTAAATATTCAACATGAAGTAGGGAATCTGTAATGTATGTTATCATACTAATTAAATATTCAACATGAAGTAGGGAATCTGTAATGTATGTTATCATACTAATTAAATATTCAACATGAAGTAGGGAATCTGTAATGTATGTTATCATACTAATTAAATATTCAACATGAGGTAGGGAATCTGTAATGCATGTGATCCTGTCAGTGTTTTTTTTTTTTAAATCAAGGCCTAAATATCACAAAACCTGTAAAACTTATTTCATCTGCAACTGAAGGAATGCAACATCAACAACTATAGCATTGCTATAAGCACATACATTTACTAACCTTGATGCCAAGTTCATACAAGACATCCTGAGCCCTGTGTTCAAGTTCTCGACGTGTCCTAGATAGTGATCGTCGATGTCTGTCTTCAGCATGTTTGTGGCCATGCTTGTTCATTTTGTGAAAATGCTTGGATTGCAGCACTTTTGTGAATTCTTTTAACTGTAGAAATAATTTAAATCAACGTTCTTCAAAATCTTAAGGTTATTTATTAATGGTATTTATTGAATGTTTCTGGGGAGGTGAACCATAGCTGACCAAGAACCTATTCCACCTCTTCATTGGTAGGCCTAGTAACAGGCTCAGACTTAGCTAATAGGGTAAGGATCCCTATACACAAAAATTAGTGTATAAGCATATAACTATACACGAAGCACTGCAGTAAATCTGTGATACCAGAATGTATAAACTAGGAAAAAGTAGGAGCAGCTTTATTACTTAACGATTACAAAGTTGTGACGTTTTGGCGTGAGCCTTAATCATACAAAAACATACAGGACAAAGAAATAGAGAGAGGAGATAAAGTATAGATTCACATGAATACTATTAAAAAGAAAAAAAAATTTTAAAAGAGTACTTAGCTGTAAATTGTAAGGTGTGGCTTGTCCGGCGGTGTGTGTCAGGAATGGATTTAGTAGAACATGGAGACTGTTTAAATAGAGACCTGTGACATGTGGTCGGTGGGTTGTAACTTGGGGTGGTGGATGGGGAACCGGGGAGGGGAGAGAGAGTGATACAATGTTGACCTAGCCAGGAGAAGTTGAAATAGATGATTAGGGAAGAGGGGTTGCAAAGTGATGCTGTGAGGAGGTTTGAAAAGTAAGAGAGAAGGGGTGGAGCTTAGTGGAGAGGTACTATAATGATTGAAGAGAATGTTAAATGTGGCTAAACAGCAAGTTTAACCCATGTGGCTCCAGTGTCCCATAATTTTGAATGCAGCGGTTCTCAAGCGCCAGGTGGCTTGTGTCATCTGCATGACATTGTTTGATGGCTGTTACCAGAAAATCAGATTTGCCTCTGTGGTTCATTTCAATGGCAACGATTACAAAGTTGTGACCTTAAGGCTCATGCCGAAATGTCACAACTTTGTAACTGTTAAGTAATAAAGCTGCTTCTACTTTTTCCTAGTTTATACATTCAAGGATCCCTATAGTCCTCATGAAGCTGAAGCCTGTTGAAGAATTATGGTACCTCCCTGTTCTTCAGCTACACTGAGTAAAAGTAAAGGTAGTCCCATAGACAATGCCATAAGGGACCTAAATATGCTGGGACATCAGTGTATGAAGTAGGGTATCCATTTCCTTCCCAGATTTTCTCAGGTACCCATTTTCGTGAGTCTGAAAAAAAAATAGGTGCCGTAACCCATTTCTTGTTTGATGTAGTGTGTGTGCCTCAATACTTTCACTATGTGTCTGCAAAGATGATCTTGCTCACAGATCCAGGGAGATAGGACAACTAAGGTTAGAAAAATTTGTTGTAGGTTCAATGGTACTAGATAGCCAATATGTTATGCTAATGATAAAGACAATGATAATTCTTTTACTACAGTATTATGATAGCACTAGTGGTAAGTGTAAACACAGAAAACAGTACACACCTGAGAATGAGAGATAGTCTGTTTCTGTTCAAATAATGTCCATGTGACACTTTCAAAGCAACCAGGTGTGGTCAGGGAGCCATTATATCTGTAGTAGCGGGATATGTCTTTCGGAAGAAAGTCCCTCAGTGACATAAGGGGCAGAGCCACTTTCTCGTGTGCTTCTGCAGAAACATCACAAGAGATTTTCTACTGCATGCAGATATATGGGCAAGACTATTCTGAAGGCAGAAATGAAAGTCTTAAAATATTGAAAATTATTATTCTTGTCTATAATCTCCATTAACTTCTCATATTTTTTTAGAACAAAACTGACAAGTTCATGAAAGAAATGCATATTAAATATTTATACACATGCATAACTTTTAAAAAATGATCCTATTTAGTTGTCTGAAACTAAACTTCACTGAAACTAAAAACTTCACTAAAACTAAAGACGTCATTGAAACTAAATTTCATTTAATCTGAAATCTACAGAATCTAAAAACTACACTGAAACTAAACTTCATTATTTATAAATAAAAACCTCACTGAAACTAAATTTAAACAAAACTAAAGACTTCATTGAAAATAACAACTTCATTTGAAACTTAACTCCATTAAAACTAAAGATTTCAATGAAATATGACATATAAGCCTCTGGAATTCTGAAGCTATTCTAAGAAAACGGTGTTTTATATGATGTAGTACTGAAGAGAACCCAGCATTATCTGCTTCATCATTATAAGTTCTAGTCATGCCAAATCTAGAACATAATCAGGATGAAATCCAGTTTTCTCCAGATTTCAGATACAGTCTCACAGCTTCTGAACCAAATTTAAATTAAATGACCTGATATATCTGAACAAATCTGCAGATATAACATACGGCTGAAGACAGACAAGCAGAGAAACTGAACAACCCACCTGGATCTCTGATATGTTTTAAAGCTTTCACAACAGTGGCCAGATTTGGGTTGTCCTCCTCAGAAATCTGAGAAACAGCAGAGACTGATAGTTTAATATGTACTTAGAATTACATAAACTGGAATAATTTAACATGAAATAGGACATTAACAACAGGCTTGATAAGATTAAACAGATTATACAATCGCTGTTATACTCTACTACTGTAATGACAGAGCGCATCATATGCTCTATATCACATACTCTTTTGACTTTGCATCCTTTCACTGTGTTACAGGCTATATCAGGCAGGATTTAATATTCTTGATTATTGTTCAGTGGTTCCAAAACTTTCCTGACCACAATTCTAAACCAACAATGGCATGTGACCCATAACCAAGAAAATACAATAAAAAAAATGAAATTCAGCAGAACTTAACTTTAACATGACATAACTCTGCTACTAACCACTAAAAATGTATGTACTGTGTTACTTCCTAAATAATCAAACATTTTTTTCACAATATTATGACATACTCAAAATAGTAATTAAAAAAACAACTTAGAAAACAACATTTTTAAGGATAGCAGCAAATGTGACTGTTATTTTAATTTTTAGGTGTGAAAACAAATTGTTATCAGGTGATTTCCATGTTTGTTTATTATGTTCTTATTTTGAAAATGTGTTCTGCTTATTCTCACTATATAAGCTTCTACCATATTTATTAGTCTCCATCATCATTAGATATTTCATGCAGACTTTCTTTTCCTGTAATGTGTCTGTGTGACTCTTCCTTTCCTGTCTTTGCATTGAAATCTAGTATTATCAGTATATCACATTTCTGGGTCTTCTCTATTACTCTCTCTCTGTTGTAAAATTCATCTTTGACTTCATCCTCTTATCCTCTGTTGGTGCACACACATTAATCATTGTTATACTTTTCTTTGTTCCCTTGATGCAGAGGCTGGTGATTCTTTCATTGGTGGCACTGAAGTCCATCACTAAGTCCCATACTTTGCTCTTGACAGCAAAACCTGTCCAAAGTCCATACCTTCCATTGGTAATACCTCCATATACTAAATATGAAAGATGGCTACTTAAGATATTCATTCACAAGTTATTTAAATTATTTTGAGTTTTTAGATGGAAAAAATATAACTGAAGCTTTTCTTGTAAGATTTTATTTTTAAATGTTTTATGTGAAGTAAATGAATCATGGATCTGCAAGACATTTGGAAATAGAAGGCAGAACAACATACAAGCATTCTCTACTACACCATTTAAAACCTCTGCTGTATGTATGTATCATCTCATATCATCTCATATTTAACTGCTAATTGCCAATACTTCTCTCTCTCTCTCTTCTTCCACCTCTACTCATTCTGTCTCCTCACCGACCCCTCTTATAATGATACCTCATACATGGTTCCAAGTACTGCAAGACCTCCCCTAGTAACAACAGCTTCACTAATGTCTGAGAAGGTTTCATGGTTGTATGTGACCAGATGCATCTGTCAAATATACATATAGTATATGTGTTAATTTCAGTTAAACAAAACAATGTTTGGATGTTAATTAAATATATTTAATATATTGCGAAAAAAAGGGTCTCAACTTTATGAAATGTTTACTGATGTCCAGTTACATCTAATGGGTGGTTTGGCAGCAAAGATGACCATGTTAGGGAGCAGTACAGTTTTCAGAACCAGTGAACCAGAACTGACCAAAGATCCTGTCCCACTTCTTTGCTGACTCTTCTAGTACAGAGTTAGCCTAGCAAACTGGTCAGAGCTTGGTGTGGTTGTCATGGTTGCAGAACCTGCACAGAAGCTCTTTTTTGGCCTACTTCATGTCTTCAAGGTAGCCACAATAACTAACTCCCAGATAGTTATGACACCCATGTTTCAACATCACACTGTTAACTGCTGTGAATATTCTGTTTACAGTTCCAGGGAGGGCCAAGGGAATGGTTCATAAATCTTCATTAAATTAATATTTCTTTCTTCTGGTTAATCTTTAAGATTGCCTTTGTCAAAATAAAAATGAACAGAAATCGTGCAGGATCAGGATGCTGTTGCAAGGTTTCAATGGTATTTAGCAAGACACGTGAGAAGCACATCGCACATGACACTTTTGCCAAACATTTCCCCATTTCCTTTTGTTAAGAGACTTGCAGATTTCCTGAATATATTTGTGTGTGCATGTCTTTGTTTATAAAAGAAGTATATGTGTGTCTTAAGTATGTAAATTTTAGGGAATGAGGGAAGAAGATATCTGAAGATATTGAGATCTTATCCCAGTTGTAGACCTAGTGCATGGTTCTCTGATATGTACATATGGGAAAGGTCTTGAAAATCAAGTTTCAAGTTTGCTGGGGAATGGCTGCTTAGACTTTCTTTACCCTCAGGAGAATGCCTAAGAAGCAGGCTTCTCAGCAGTGTCCAACACCATGAAAACCTTGCTGACAACGATGTCACTGGCCTGGCTGGAACAACACAACAATCTTTTCCCGCAAGTGCAGTGTCTTGTCTAACTATGGTTTGCTGGTCTTAACTATTAGGTACCCTCAAGGAATGTTACATTGTTGTAGATGGTTGTGATGTATGGAAGTGAATCTTGTTTCTTGACTTTTATTATCCCTTATTATTTGGAGTATGTCATAATTATGATAAGACAAGTGTATGGGAACCTGATTGTTATATAAAATTCAGATTAGACAAACTGAGCCAGAAATGTTAGGATAACTGACTGAATGGCATGGAAAAAAAATGTGACTTGGCTAGTGAAACCAAAGTGGACCAGAAACATGGACAGCATCAGCCAAAAGTATCAAGAGACTGCAGACCTCTGTTAACACCTGCCTAAGGAAGATCCTTCAGATTAGATGGCCAGTTACTATCAGTAAAAAAAAGCTATGGCAGTAAATAAACAAACCCACAGTGAAAGAAATGATAATGAAAAGAAGCTTGAGATGGATAAGACACACCTGTGAAAGCCTACAACAAACATGACCAGACAGGCTCTCACCTGGAACCCCCAGGTCAAGAAGAAACAAGGAAGACCTAGAAACACTTAGCTAAGTAGGTAAAAAAGATGGACTACACTTGGAGATGGATTAAAGAAACAGCCCAGAATAGAAATAAACAGAGAGCCCTTGTTGATGACATATGCCCCAGATAGCAGTAAAGAAGGCATGTAAGGAAGGAAGGAGTGAAACAAAAGGTAGGATAGACTGACTGAATGGCATGGAAAAAAAAAAGGCAAAAGAAGTCTTGGCTAGTGAAATGAAAATTAGGACAAATTGGAGAAGAATTAATGTCAAGGCCTACTGGCATAGCACTGGTAAATATGAATTATCCTCTCTACTAAAATATCTTATCTTACCTCAATGGGGCTAGCCTCTCCATCAAAAAGATGTTCTGAGCCATGGTGTACTTTATCTCCCCAGTGGAAATGAAACTGCAGTGCCCTATACACATTTGACAGTCCTCCATTAGTTATGTAGAATTCACCTTCCAGGTCAACTTGAACTGAAGTTGTAGATTGAATATAATGATTTTTAAAAGCTGTCTGTGTTAAGTTTGTAAATAACAAAATTCTCATTCAGTATGGTCTCCCCCCCCCCTTCTCCTTCACACACTCTCTCTCTCTCTCTCTGTTCTACTAAGCCTAACAGAGCTTGACAACATGAAAAAAGCGTGAAAAGAAGTATTTTTCCTTAAAGAGCTAAAAGTAAAACTTTCCATGCATGTTTGTTTGATTATAAATAATCAGTTATCCTATGTATAGTGAGATCTTTAACCTCACAATGACACACACAAAGAAACAAACAAGCACACACAAGCACAGGCACACACACATACTGCGTCAGAACTATTTCTTTCTTCTTTCAAAAGTTAAATCTTTAAACAAAAAAATAGCTCTCTCAGCTAGAAAATAATAGTGCCATGAAGTGTCACCACTGCAAAATATTTGTTTATTTCTATCTCAAGTTACAAAAGTATCTGCTTTTGTACTACTTACTTGTATGTCCATTATTTTTTATGTACATCTTAGAATCTGGCTTAGGTGGATCATAATAAATGGCAAAGTCTTTGAGTTCTGGATTGTATATGGTCTCATCACGACGGATGTCAATTGGTGACTGGTGTTTCCCTGAGCAAGCTTCTGGAAAGAGCTCATGCCATTTAGTGGCACCTGAAGGATACAAGTAGTCTTGATTGAGCTTGTTTTAGTTTTAGATGTGAGATATAGGTTTGAAGAAAGACAGAGAGAATGAACAAACATCCATTATTTTCAAAGGGTTACGAATTGGGCACGCAGGTCCGTTTAACATTCTGCCCTTCATCATACAGCTTTCACTAAGTCACAGTCATTCAGCATTTGTTAATGAGCATAATAATCATGAAGAAGCAATCAAATGAATACATAAATAAATAATAAAGTTATCTCTTTTCAATCACTCAGCACTCTGATTTATGCAACAGCATAAAATAAACTTGCATTCTTACGAAAGGAAGAGAGAGAGAGAAAGAGAGAGAGAGAGAGAGAGAGAGAGAAATGTGACACCTGAGTGGTATAGTAGTCAATGTGGCATCTCTCATGTAGAGGTTTGTGGTTAAAGTCCACAGTTGCCCAGCTGCTGCAGTAAACCCAGCTCCATCTGCAGGTACTACAACCATGACAACCACACCAAGCCCTGACCAATTTGCTAGGCTAACTCTGTATTAGAAGAGTCAGCAGAGAAGTGGGACAGGATCTTTGGCCAATTCTGGTTCACTGACCCTGAAAACTGTACTGCTCCCTAACATGGTCATCTCTGCTGCCAAACCACCCAATGGATGTAACTGGACATCAGTAAACATTTCATAAAGTTAAGAGCCTTTTTTTTGCAATATATTAAATATGTTTAATTAAGATCCAAACATTGTTTTGTTTAACTGAAATTAACACATATACTATATGTATATTTGACAGATGCATCTGGTCACATACAACCATGAAACCTTCTCAGACATTAGTGAAGCTGTTGTCATTAGGGGAAGTCTAGCAATATTTGGAACCATGTATGAAGTATCATTATAAGAGGGGCCAGTTAGGAAATGTACTCCAGTACATGTATGAGGTATCATTATAAGAGGGGCCAGTTAGGAAATGTACCCAAGTATAGTGTTAACCACAATAAAAGCAAAGTGGAATCTGCAGCTCTCTGAATGCATAAAACTGGCTGTGCCTGAATGTTTCACTTCAGTGCTTTGTGTTATAAAACTTAATACATACAAAGCAAGTAATGACCAGATTTTATTAGTCTTTTTATTCTGTGCAGAGATTATTGTTAACTTCGAATGCCTTAGATAATATAGTTTCTATGTTTATACCTTTTTATGTCAGTGTTTGCTTGCATTAAAAAAAATCTTTTAGTATCCTATATATTCTTCTCTAAATATTATTCTACTTTCATTATTATTGTTATCATTTCCTTGTAGTTATTTTTTGTCTTGTTTTTGTAGCTACATGTACAGCAGTCTTAGCAGTATTTGCAGTAATTATAGCAAACGACATGGTCTGTAGGTTAATGAGAAAATGTGAAAAGAATCAATAAGAAAAAATGCATATGGATTTGGTTGTTGCAGAAAGATCACAGAAAGACAAAATTATATAATAGATGTTTAGAATTTAGAATGGGAACATTTAAATAAAATAAACATGTATATGTCTATAGAGATTTCAATTAAGTGAAGACAGTATATATATCATACAAATGAACAAAATACATAAGACTAAGTTAGAGAAGTTCAAAATCTGAAATCATTTGTACATGTATGTATAAGTGACTCAATGAAGTAAGTAATGTGGAACAAATGACCAAAGCAAAGAAATAACTGAAAGGCTTTGTGGAGAACTGAGTAAAAGATGCTAATCGGTGAGAGAGTTGAATAACTGATTAAATGAGACAGTGAATAAATTAATGTGCTAACCTGTATCACCTGAGTAGCTCCATTTTGCTGCATGGTTTAATGAAAATTCTGAAATAAGAGGACAAAAAAAAATCATGCAGATTTTCATTAATAAGTAGTTAGTTAGGATGGACCATTAATCATTCACTTCAGATACATCCACAGGTGTTCTGTTCTTCTTTTCTCACCTTCAGCGTACACTAACTGATTACATCTGCTTTGTTTTTCCTGTAGGATGACCATCCTCTGGAGCTTTTGATGAATCATTCATCTTTCACCAACCCCTGTTTCACTCCCAACCCCTTCATTCTTGACAGGGGAGCAGATTCACAATTGTCAGTGAAATTCTTTGTTGGACCAACTTCTCTTACACCACAGATAATGTCTGCTTGAATCTGTTGTCTGTCTTTCCTCCATGACAACTGGGTGAGCCAAGTGATCTGCTCTTTCATTTGAGATTTTCATTAAAATTAAAGAAAGTTCCAATAAAAACATATGCATCTAGCATGTAAACCAAAACTGAAATATTAGTTGCAATCTGGAATATTTTATTTCGTTTATGTGCAGTTATCACAGTAGTATAGAAAAATAAACAGCCTTTACATGGCAGACAACTGAATACACCAAAATGAAGCTGGTGTTTTTGCCTATATGGCACAGAACGTAGAAGGAATAAATTCTTTACATAACAAAAATCATAATGGGTAGACTTCATAAGAAAATAGAAGAAGTCAATATGGTCCAAGCTGGTTTCAGGCAAGGAAGAGGATCAAGAGATCATATATTCAATCTAAGATTAATAATAGAGAAATGCAGAGAGTTTAATGTGAATCTATATTTATCCTTTATAGACTACTCAAAGCCATTTGATTGTGTACAACACCAGAAACTTTGGGAAATAATGGAAAAAATTGGATTTCCAACACATTTGATACAATTAACATCACTGCTGTATCTAGACCAACAAGCAGCAGTAAGAATAAATAGTGAAACAACAACTTGGTTTGACATAAAACAAGGGGTCCGTCAGGGGTGCATTTGTCACCTTACTTATTTAACTTGTATACTGAAAATATAATGAAGAATGTTAGAGAAGATGTAGACAAAGAATATTACGATGCCATAACAATTGGAGGTTATGAAGTACCAGAGATTAGATATGCTGATGACACAGTGTTACTGTCCACAACACAAAAAGGAATGGAAAAAGTAATTATGTCAGTCCGTAAGAACAGTGAAGAGCAGAACCTCTATCTTAATGCAAAGAAAACTAAATTGATGACAACTGACAAAAAAAAAACAAGGCAGCTGAAATATATATTAATGAGGAAAAATTGGAGGAAGCGGATTGTTTTGAATATCTTGGATCACTGCTAACTAATAATGGAGATACATTGAGGGAAATTAAAAGGAGGACATCTATTGCTCTTCAGAAAGTAAAACAAATAAAGAATCTGTGGAGAGGAGTAGACAGAACTACAAAAATAAGATTTTTAAGGTCATGCATCTTTCCCATCGCAACATATGCCTGTGAGACCTGGACACTTAACAAAACAGCTGAGAAACACATAAATGCCTTTCAATGTAAATGCTACAGAAGAGTTCTCCAAATATCATGGACACAAAAAAGAACAAATATATCTATACTACAAGAGCTTAATATTGAAGAAGGCTGGCTAGTAAAGTGGATTAAAGAGAGAAAACTGAAATATTTTGGACACATTAAACGTCATGATAATTTAGAGAAGACCGTATTGGAAGGATACATAATGGGAAAAAGAAAAAGAGGACGACCAAAACGAAGATGGCTGCAAGAAATCGTTGACGATCTGCAAATGGACGCAGCAGCAGCAGGCCATCTTGCTCACAACCGAGAGGCCTACAGGAGTGCTGTTTGGGATGCAAAGTTCCGCAAGGGACATGCAAGTGAATGAATGAATGAGTGAACAAAAATACATTATTTTTTTCTTAATTCATATGTTATCTTTATTATGTTTTCATGTGTTCTTTGTTCTTGCTCTTTCTTCAGTGCTCACTTTGTTTCTGTCTTCTATTTTTTTGTTATGTTTTTTTTATTGAATTTATTATTTATTTCTGTAAACTCGTTTATAAGTATTCTTATTTTGTTGCCACTCTTTCCTTGGCTTATCTTTTTTTTTTATTGTTCAGTATCTTCCACCATGTTTTCATCCATATTTGATACTTTTAAAAGGTATCTCTGCTTCATGTCTTATTAGATTTTAGGCTGTAATGACATTCTGACATTTATGCATTATACATTTATGTTTTTTGCCTATTTTTTAGTTTTACTATTGTCCCTCCATAAATATTTTACTGTCTGAACTCATACTAAATTATGGATATATTTTCACATTTCATATTTCGGTTACATAATCGATTCTTGAGCGCTGACCTGCTGACCACAACGTCCAGAGGAGTTAGATTCTTCATTGGAGTAGAATTTTTTTTCTTCAACTCCCTAGCACCAGGGTCAGCCTAGCCATAAAAAATGGGTACCATCGGTTTCTCTGGTAAAGACAGAGAGGGCATGTGCCGGCCTCCGTATTATACAATGCTGAGGCTCAGAAAATGCGAAGGCAGTAGACCTTCGCGCCCTGTTTGCATGCAAATGTATTTGAACATAATTGAAAGAGTTGTTCCAACGCTTTCTTCACAAAATGCAATCTGTAGATAGGTTCATTTCTTTTCTTTTTGATCGAGTCCATGTTATCATGTGATCTTTTCATATTTTTCTACTCCCACATCCATGTTTCTTGTTATTATAAAGATGTCTGCTGATTCGACTTGTCTTACTAATACATCCTGCAATTTCATATTATATCTTTCAAAATCTTTTCCACATTGTGTGCGTATTTGTGTGTTTTGGAACCATAATTATGAAAGACGAAACCTTCATTTTTTTTTTGCAATATTATTTTATTATAATTAACCCAATAACTCAAACAATTTTCTCCACTAATTTCGTCATTAACATTTCCACTCCAAATTTGTAAAACTCGCCACTTAATGTGGAAATGAGAGGTGCTTTCTCCTGTAATTATCCTGCATCTTTTCACATTTTCGCATGCTGTTCTTTGTATATTTAGGTTCACGTTACTGATTACTAATTCAGATCCACAACTTTAATTCTATGGATTAATGCTTTTCGTCAAGATTAAATGAAAACTAGACTCAGCATAACATAACATAATCACTTATAGATTCCACATTTATATAACACACAAAGTATATTTTTACATAACAAAACAGACAGACACACACGGAACAGAAGTGGGCGGCTGTGACAGAAGAAAACGAATTTGTGGGCAGTTCTAGTTATGCAAATAACTGCTGAATGGGATCTATAACATGGTGCTTACCACACTAGTCTGTAAAACATCCGGAGAATATGTTACAGAACTATCCAAGGTAAAGCTGTTCCGTGTTTTACAGAGACAGGTAACCACAGAAGTTCCGATTTTTCCCTTCGACAGGAAAAGTAGGGCAAGGGTATGACATTTGCAAGGAAATTCATGACTGTGACAGTGGCAGGAGTTTTTTTTTTTAAAGGGTTCAGTCATAGGACGCTGCTATTACCTTCAGGAAATATAATACTTTGACCAGCAAATACTAACGTGTACACGATCTAGTGCAAAAATCCTACCCCAATTACCTCTTCATTTCAATGGCCAAGCGCTAAAAAAAAAAACAAACTCAAAGCTGGTCAAGAAAGAAATCTTGGAAATTCTGAACAGAGTTCTCGTATGAGACCTGCTGGTTATAGGTATGGTGATAAGAGAGATCTTATTTGTAGAGCGACACATGCTTTCTTTTATTGACAGATAATAGCCAGCGATCAAGTCTTAATATAAAAAAAAAATTGACGGGAAACACATCTTGGTATCAGAAAGAAGGACGAATAAACAGAACCTGGTATTCACAGCGGAAAGTAACCAGAAACTCATAATATGATGGTGAAAAAAATGTTCATGTTACACTGCATCGATACCATAGGTTCTTCCTATATTTGATTAGTTAAAAAGTTGGTGAAGACAACAAAGATGAGTGGTAGGAATCAAGGACTGACACTACTTTAAAAAAAAATACCGAAATAGTTCCAAGTTTATCCATTTCTCGGGACAAATACTGGATAATCCAACGTACACATGGGCACGTGTGTCACAACAGCAGGCCGACTAGATGAAGACGCACGCTGTGGTGATAAGAGGATGACCTCTGATATAAACTGAGCGATAACCTGTTACCTTTAGTCAGTGGTGTTGTCTCTTGATAGGTGCTGATATAAACTGCGCGATAACCTGTTACCTTTAGTCAGTGGTGTTGTCTCTTGATAGCTGTCAGTCAAATATGAGTGGAAATGATTTAAGTGCAGACCTCGCCCTGGGACCACTGGATCTAACTTTTGCCGTACCGCCACACACATACACATACTTACTTTTCTCTTTCTCTCACATATACGTTCACTTTGAATGATGTAACGAGTAGGATCAACACTCTGAATGATGTAACGAGTAGGAACAACACTTTGAATGATGTAACGAGTAGGAACAACACTTTGAATGATGTAACGAGTAGGAACAACACTTTGAATGATGTAACGAGTAGGAACAACACTTTGAATGATGTAACGAGTAGGAACAACACTTTGAATGATGTAACGAGTAGGAACAACACTTTGAATGATGTAACGAGTAGGAACAACACTCTGAATGATGTAACGAGTAGGAACAACACTTTGAATGATGTAACGAGTAGGAACAACACTTTGAATGATGTAACGAGTAGGATCAACACTCTGAATGATGTAACGAGTAGGAACAACACTTTGAATGATGTAACGAGTAGGAACAACACTTTGAATGATGTAACGAGTAGGAACAACACTTTGAATGATGTAACGAGTAGGAATAACACTTTGAATGATGTAACGAGTAGGAACAACACTTTGAATGATGTAACGAGTAGGAACAACATTTTGAATGATGTAACGAGTAGGAACAACACTGATCAGTGCATCGAACAACAAATGCTGCCGTAGATGTTGAAAACACTTCGAAAGGTGAAAAGAGAACATCAAGATGTGTCAAGCACAAAGTGTAGAGTTGAAGTACTTAATTTTTTTTTCTTTCTGTGACTCCCTTTGCCGCCCGAGAACAGTTGTAGACCCTCATTAAACAACAACAACCAACAACAACTATGATTAGAAGTCAGATGATGCTAAGAACTAATCCATTTGCTGGTCTTGTCTTGTGGACTCCAAAAGTCTTTCCGTGACCCCAGGGTTAAAAAAAGCACAGTGTTCTAGAAAAGTGCCAGCTTTACTGACTGCAGAGAGAGGCAGTTTGTGCCAGTGATAAGGCAATGGCTGAGAAAATACACCAACAAAGCTCAGTTAGCAACCACCACGGAGTATCTGACGCCGCCTACGCGCATAGATAGCGCACGTAGTCCGTCTAGAGCTGAGCCGTCGTCGGTCAGGAAGATCTGTACAGCTGTATCCTTAGTGAAAGAGGTCAAGCTAAAGGCATTGCAAGACTTAGTTTACTAATGTCTAATTATTTACAACTAATGTCTAATTATTTACATCTCCGATGTAATCCATACTGGGAGGAAAGAGCCATGGGTGGGGGGAAAAAGAAGCAATAATGACTGTACAAATTGGAGGATGGCATCAGGACATGGATTAGAGATCAGATGCAGCAGCCAACCCTTACCACGAAGAGGACACGGAATTTAAAAGTTGAGAAGAAAAGTCATAAATAGAAGCGGCTCTTGAGAAGTCTCAGAATTTTATTCAAGGTATGAGACTCACGGGGCGTTACTCGTTACCAGCAAGCAGGCCCCTCCCTCTGCTATACGGAGATAAAGCTCTCTCTCTCTCTCTCTCTCTCTTTCTCTCTCTCTCCTCTTCAGAAATATTTATATTCCCTTAAATTTCCAGGCTTCTAACTACCTCTCTCCTTCCGTTTACACCGATGCCATTAAAGAAAGCTGGCCCCCCCCTCCTTCTTCCTCCTTCTCCCCTCCCCCCCTCTCTCTCTCTCTCTCTGTCGCGCAGGTTGTAAGGAATAATACAATGTATAATACAAGAAGTGGCCTAATACATCTTTATCAGTGTGGAAAAAGAAGAAATAGCTATACAACATTAGTTGTTGTTTTTTTCCCTTCACTGAACGTGTTTTGTCACATTGAATCACTGAGAGGACTATTACGAGGAAAACAGTGCCCTTACAGGAACTCTTAATGGGATGGTTATCTGCAAAACTGTGACGTCCGGATTAATGAAGTTCATGTAGTACACTGATTAACTGAAATATATTGTAAGCTCTGAAATTAACAGGTGATTCATATATATTTTCATATATGATTCCCGGCGGGGATGTTTGCGTATCCTAATCACGCTGAGGTTTTCCGGTGAGAAAGTCCAACTCTGGACTGGATGGGCAACCATCTCTCACCCAGCGGGGATGCACTGATATCCTAAACACGTCGAGGTCTTCCGGTGAAAAAGTCCAACTCTAGACTAAACTGGTGCAACGAAAACCATGGTGTCACGCAATCCGCTTCAGAGACCCACCAAGAATACAGGCTAAAGCCCTGCGATACTCTGAACCCTTGTGGTCCTCTCGTGGATCTCGTGTGGTCCTTTCGGGGACCACAGGGGACCACACGAGGACCACAGGCGTAAATTCAGTAGGATCACAGTGCGGTTTTGGTGGTAGAAGCGAACGAAGAAGAAGAAGAAGACATATATGATTCATATATTCATATTTTTAAAACATACACGTCTCTGCATTTTTCTTTATCTCTTTTTTATGTGGAGAGAGAAAGCGACAGGCCTGTCTCAGCATGAGTTTGAGTGACTGACATTCACAAGCGTCTGAGCGAAATCTGAAGTAAAATGGAAATAAAGTACTCGAGTCTTGTTTTTATTCTCAGCAAGTCTGTTGTGCTCAGACACTTCACTAACAGCGAAACTCAAACTCGGATGTTTGCTAACTGTGGTGTGGATAAGGATGTGGCTTCCTTTCCCTTTCACATACATGTAAAGATGATCTTTTACTTTCATGGGAACATTCAAGATGATTTTTCACGTTTATTCGAACATTCGTAGAACAAGTATTGTATTGTACACTTGTGAATGTTTACATTAACTTAACAGTGTTAATATTTACACGCCCATCACCATTTACATCATCGTCGTAATATTTGCACACACAAAAAGCGTGTATGACATTGTAATATTCTCAGTCTGTATGATCCGTATTCCATGTTTTTGTCAATTCAGATCAAATAAACCAACTTATATTTACAGCGGGAAATGAGAAATCGAGTGGCGAAGTGGTTAGTGCACTAGTCTCTCATGGCGAAGGTTGGTGGTTCGAATCCGGTCCGAAGCGCTCCAGTCACTCAGTTGTAGAAATGGGTAACTGGATTCTTCTGTAACTGGGGATTCAACTTTATCTGCAAAATGGTGAAGAACTGGGCACGCAGGCCCGTTTGCTATCCTGCCCTTTATCTCTCAACATTCACTCGTCCCATTCATTTAGGTTAGGGAAAGAAAGGCAGACTGGCGTTATCCACATCATCCTCTAGTGTGCCGATAGGTCAAGGAAAATATGGACGCTTAACGCCATATCTCCTAGGAGCATCCTTGGTACAATGGGGACTATTTTTTATCCTGCACCTAATCAAGAAACACAATCCCAAATAGCGCTTGTTCAACAAACTACGACTGAACAGAAAAATCCTGGAAGGCAAGCGAACAATACACGGCTGATTTTCTCCAACATTATCACCTCCGAGGGTAATGAGGGTGAAAACACAGCTCAACTTTTGAAAAAAAAAGACAGTTACGATTTAAAAACAAAACAACTGGGCAAGACTGTCTTTGTTTATACTGAATGTAAACGTGATTTCCTCACTGACATGGTCTTGTTAAGCACGGAAGTTCATGAAATACAAGAAAACGGATCAACAGTATCCAGTACGTGAGATCATCGAAAACAAGTACAATCCTAAAGTTCCGGTACAAGAGATGGAAAACAATTACAAGCCAAATGAGAGAGCAGGAAGATGTAGATGAACTGGGTTCTTTATAAGATGAAAGCGATGGAGTGGAAAGTTACAAGGTTTTCCAAACTGGGAAGATTTCCTCACATTTTCAGGACAAAACCAAGCGCGATCCTGAAAGTTCTCAAATCGCTCACAGAAAACAAACACATGGATATAAATAGTGTTAACTACTTATTGTAACTCACTACATCACTTACTGTAAATCACTACATCATCTATTGTAAATCACTACATCACTTATTGTAAATCACTACATCATCTATTGTAAATTGCTACAGCAAGCAATACAAAAGACTGCATCAAAGTTTAACCGTTTTTCATAAGTAGAAACAGCAGATTTTGGTTGCCCCCACATTATGGAATAATGGGGAGCGAAAGAATTTAAAAAAGATGTGCATTTTTGTAAAGTGAAGGAGGTCACATCTGGAAATCCCACGACGATAATAACAGCAACCAAGTGAAGTTCAGCTACTTCTGTGTGCCAAGAAGAGCAACCAAGCTAAGCTCAGCTACTTCTGTGTGCCAAGAAGAGCAACCAAGCTAAGTTCAGCTACTTCTGTGTGCCAAGAAGAGCAACCAAGCGAATTTCAGCTACTTCTGTGTGCCCAGAAGAGCAACCAAGCGAATTTCAGCTACTTCTGTGTGCCCAGAAGAGCAACCAAGCGAAGTTCAGCTATTTCTGTGTGCCCAGAAGAGCAACCAAGCGAATTTCAGCTACTTCTGTGTGCCCAGAAGAGTGTAACTCCTTTTATTTATTGAGAAGCGGGATCCAAGTACTTCTGTATTCAAAGGCGAGGCTCATCTACTTTTACGTGTCCTGAAGTGAAGTCCATGCCAACTACTTGTGTGTGTACAGAAGCGAGGCCCAATTGACTTTTTTATGTCCATAAGCGAGAATAATAATTTGAAAAGAAAAAAAAACACAGATTAAATAATCTCAGTCTTTTCTTGTGAAGATCAAAAAAAAAAAAAAAAGAGAGCACTGCGTAAGACAGGAGCGTTAGGTATAGATCCAGGAACCCATTTGTAAAACTAACCCTATTCAGGCGTTCAGGGGAGATCTGACTTGGGAAATGGCCTAATGGAGTTTTTTTTTTTTTCACTCAAGAACTCAAGAAGTCTTTGCTTCATCCAGGACGACGGCAAACAAAGCCTGTAGGACATGACAAACATCGGTCAGTCACTCACAAAAAATGGCAAGGCGAACTACGCGGCACGGTAAACATTGATTAAAATTTTACTTATGTGCCCTGCCTTGTAATCCGGCCATGAAATCCAATATACAGGTGAATGGAAGGTCACCTTGAGTGTTCACTACAACTGATTTCGTTGCTACTGTGCAGCGCTGAATGTAGGAATTGCTTGTGTCAACCGAAAAGTATAAATCCTGTGAGATTTCGAAGTACTTAACACGAGATAGTTACATTACAGGTCTATATATCTTGTAGCAAACTGTACCCGTTTTGAAAGGCATTACTAGCTGCACTTTGTAATTTGACTTTACTTAACCAGGCTGACGACCTCAAGCTAACCAAGATCATGTCCCACATCTCTCTTGCTACCGACAGTAACAGGTCTAGCCTGGCTAACGGGCCTGCGGTCGCCGTAATCCACAAAGCGACGAAATCTGCTAAAGTACTGCGCACCCCAGATCCATTCAGGGACTGACAAAATAGCCACCATAACCCACACCCAGGCCCGACACGACGCTGTGCCTCAATATCTTAACCGCATCGGCCGCAAAAACAAAAACAAAACAAGACACAAAAAAAAACACAAAAAAAACCAAAAAAAACACACACACAAACAAACACACACACACACACACACACACACACACACACACACACACACACACCAGCCTCGCAGTTCCAGGGAAACAGACAAATAATAATAATAATCTGAAGGATACGGCTGTAAGTTCAAGACATTTCCGCGTTCGTCCGCATTTGAAGACCGGAAAACTGTTTTTATTATTATTACTATTCCATACATTCGGGCAGATTTCAGGGTAGAAATCTTTTAAATTTTTTTAGAACTTTTCATTTTAGTTCACCACAGAAGTGTTCTTCAGTCTGACTCATACCAGGCAGTAGATTTTTAAAAATCCCCGATGGGGAAGAAAAAAAAATCTCTACCTTGTCCTCGAACTAAATTAACAAATTGTAAAAACGAGCGATGTTTGAGCTGTTACCTTCAGTTTAAGGCCACTGCGCACACCTATTGATCCCTCACGTCATTTTCTCACGACTATCAAGCTGGTTTGCTTCTAGCGTTTGGTGAACTCGGCACACATTGAAGAGACCAGGTTTTCTTTTTCGTCCCATGAACTGGTCTCTCTTGCCCTTGCTTCTTTCCTTTCCTTCCCCCCAAAACTTCGAAGTGTCCCAGATTGTCCTTGAGGTATTAAATAATTTATTTGTGATTTGGCAAACTGGCGTAACCCCTCCCTCTCTCTTTTTCCGTGTTTGTGTGTGTGTGTGTGCGCTTCGGACAAGCTCATTAATATATGCTCATTCTCTCTTGACAGGTAATTATCTTGTCGTTACTATCAGTGGTGACAGGGGAAATGACAAACCTTAAATGCTAAATTACTTGGAAACTAAGCATGGACAAAAGCACTGTTACATTTTGCTGAAAGCTTGTCTGGAAGCTGTCTCTGAATAGTAGGCCATAACCTCTCTGTCTCAGGGAACTAATCAATCACAAACACATCAGATCATCAGATGGATACCCCATTTTCAGACAAGGAGTACAGCCTTTTAAAATGTTTGCTTTCTATTTTGAAAAGGGTGTTCTATGGTACCGTGGTTTATTGGTTTATACTACTACTTTCAAGATAGACAGATATGGAATTTCATGTCTACTCTCTCCTTCATGTTTTCTGTAGGACATTTAATTTTGTACCATTCAATATTCGAGAAAACTCTTCAAACAAAACTCTTTACATTTCACTCCTGTACCGTAAAAGTAAAAATACGGTAAATAAGAAATAATTTCCTCCCTTGTGTGTAATGTCTTTTCTATGTGTCATGCTGGGCAATCAAGAAAATGTTACGGAGATGAGAAGGATAAGAGAACAGGTTTCAACCTGTAACAAGGATCTATTTTTGCTTTCTGACAAATTTTAATTCGCTCTCTTTTGTTGTCCAGTCTTTGTTCCCACGGTTGTCCAGGAAGACTTCTTGCCAAAATATCAGACATTCTTGTCTTGTTACTACAGTAAAATTTGCATTTTCATCCTGCTCACTGTAAACCATGTAATCGATAGGGGGACCAGAAGAAGCTCACGGAGACCTTAATCGGGTTCCTAGCAGCGCTCACAGTAACATGCTGTTGTGTTTCTGTAGTTTAGTGTTAAATTTGTTGTGACGCGCGCACAGATGAACTCTCGCCTACAAGCAATATATTTCGGCATGGTAGAGTAGTCTTTATAGCTTATAACACTACAAAATTGAGAAAGCTCGATCAGTTGTAACGTGTAGTGTCGATCAGTCACCATCGATCTTCACACCTTATCACATTTCAAAATTTAAAAAGTTCGATTACTTGTAACACGTTGCTTACATTAATCAATCATTACTTTCCTGACGCCATAATCGTGGGGACTTCATCCACCCAAGTGCCATTATTATGTTTATTTGTTGTTTCCTTATTTTTGTCATCTTTGAAAAAAAGGCTTATTGCCGAAATATTGGTGTGTTTTACATTTCTGCCTGCTCATCTCATCGTCTCTTGCCAATACTTCTAATCTTTACTTATATATAAGTTTTGTTTTTGTTTGGTAAAACTACCATACAACCCTGTCTCTGCGGTACTAGAACCAGTTTTACCGCAGTCTTCAAACTCATCCATCAATCACCAAACTATAGAAGAAAACAAGGAGCGAACAAATTCAGCAGTAAATCGTGGTTCTAGGAATCACTTTTCAATGGTTGTCATTAAAAAAAAAATCCATCAGAAGGTTTTGGTGACATATGCTTTAATTTTAATGCAAAGCAGGCGCGGAGTTATCCCACGATCAATATTCTGCTTTCTATGCGATTTATGTTTCGCGCTGACAGATTTAGGTTTATATTTCAGAAAACTTTGGAGGGGTTATATATGTTTGAAGTATGAACGCAACGAAACAAGCAATATAACTGAAGATTTCTCGACAATGTAAAACAGATCTGGAAGGTTATTTACATCTTACGCCATCGATATCTGTTGTCTGACCCGCAAAGCCAAATTACGAAGTCGCATTTAATTTTCATAATAAACAACTGTATATATTCTTTTTTTTTCTCTGCTTTACAAGTCTGGCTGTAAAATTCCTCTGTATATAATTCTTGGATATGTCTTTTAAGGCATTTTTTTTCCTCATTCTTTTGAACACAGAATTTGCAGATCTCCTGGAGAGGTTGTCATTCCTGCTCCTCTAGTGGCTAGGACTTCGAAGGCGCAAGCACTTACCTGAGGGCATACTTCCTGCGATGATGATCTAGGAGTTGAAGTGTGTGTGTGTGTGTGTGCGCGCGCGGGGGGGGGGGGGGCGCTGGCTGTAGCAAAGCGATTCCTCCATATATATTTTTTAATGCTGTAAATCCTTCGCTCTAATACTAACGACCTATAATAAAATCCTAGGGTTACATAGAAACTCGGTTAAGAAATATTGTTCCGCCGTATACCACTGCTGTATCATCAGTGTCAAGAAAGGCAACTAAAAGATTAAATCCATCGTCCTAGAGTGTACTGGAGATCCGCACTGTACAGACAGAAAGCAGTACACTACTTTTGATGTAAACAGATCAGCCATCGGCCAGACCGCCTGCCTAAACTTAGCAATCCCCCGTCCGACCTACACTATACATCTTCTGATATGTGGCCTGATACCTTTCTAGTTTCATGTCCCTAGGCTTATGTTTGTTCAGGCTAAAGGCCAATGTGTCATTGGTAAGAAAGGTAACCGAAGGTAGTATGCGGGTTAACTGAGACTAACTTGTTAAAACAGCCTTAGAATAGTGAGACAATGTGTTAAAATAACCTTAGAATAGTGAGACAATGTGTTAAAACAACCTTAGAATAGCGACATAACGTGGTAAACAATCGCAGAGTACTGAGATAACGTGAGACAACCTTAGAATATTCGTCGAGTCACGTCATGAAACAGAATAAGATCAATTCCGATCCTCTGGGAGTTTTAACAGTCTTGCTAAAAACTACAGTGTCCTTTACAAAACTAATATAAACCCGACAAGACCTATTGTATACATATATACGTAGTTTACATATCCACAATAGACCTGAACAATAAATGTGTGGAATAGTTGAGGGAAATGTCAAATGGGTCTGAAGTTTTAGATCTGGCGTTAACTGTTTGTTATCTTAACTGCCACATACCACGATAAGCCTTTAATTAAAGCGAAAGAAATAACGCACACTCCTGAGAACTGAGTCAAACTGACTAAAATCTACGCAGCAAAAGTGTTTGAATCCAGGTAGATATGATTAGCCTTGAACAATTCGTGGACAAAACACTTTCGACATGAAAACTAAACATGATAAGCGCTTGCATCTCTGATATAATTTGTTTCCGTTCAAATATTATTTGCCTCGAACAAATCTAGTTTCCAACTACTCTAAAAGAAACAGAATATGAAAGCTACATAGAAAAAAAAATTCAGGCAAAATAGTTAAAGCAGAATGTGTACAATTTCACAATGGATATTATTATTATTATTATTTTGAAATAGTAAAGAACAAAGAACGAAAACACCGCGTCAGTTGTGCTGAAGCAAAGGAAGAATGATTTCACTTACCAGCAAATGCAGAAATAATCAAAACGTAGAGCCATGTGTTTTCCATCTTCGTAGCTACCGCCACGAACCGTGTGACCTTACGCGCGACAGCGAGAAGCGTGAAATGCGTGAGATGTCCCAGACAGAAGGTAGCCCCCCTCGACTTCTACAGGGTGATATTGAAATTCAACCTTCCAGGCTGCAAGTTGACCTCCCCCTATCAAATGAACCTTTCCGGTTTGAATCCAAACAGTGGCAAGAATAATAACCTTGCCAATGGCCGAAAGTAACGTTCGTACAGTCTCAATTTCCCGGCGTTATCTTGTAACTCTGTGACGCAATATTCAGCGCAATCGCCAGCGTTGATCCTCCAGACTCTTCAGAGGATTGTAGATTGGATTTGTCAAAGAAGTTGGGCTTCTTTAGTCCTGTACTCAGTCTGGACTTCCTTCTGTGTGTTCTTGCTGCACCCACCTCTTTATATATTCGTGCCTACGCCATGGCCCAAGCAATCTGACACACCTATCAGTGGGTGAAAGTATGTATTTGTACTTCTTGGTTACCTGTCTACAGACACACGCATGCACAGAGACACAAACACACACAGGGAGATGAAGAGATAGGCCATACAAAAGCTTTTTTAAAAAAATTTATGCGACATATCAGAGCTGTTATAACATTCCTAGCTTCATATTTTTTATCACATGCAAACAGTGATAAGTTTCATATCACAATCAGCTAATATAGGTGAGTATTACACAACATACGGTGGACAATAGCTGTCAACCGGAATAGTGAAAATATGTACTGCTAACGTAGAGATGTATATGATAAGTTACCATAACATGCCGACGTTTCTCAGCCGATTAAAAAATAAGTTTCTTCTCTCTGCGTTTGTATTCAGATTCAGGTGCATATTTCACTGTAATTTTTCAGTGCACTCAAACAGTCTATGTTTAGCCAGTGTTGCTAAAAAGTAAAGATGATTTACACTTGATGACTTCGAGAGAAACAGCCTGAACCTAAACTAATGCTATTTCTCTTCCATGTATGAATGACATAAGACCACACTGGCACGGCTCGTGGGTAATCTGAGAATATCATCAAATATGCAGGAGATGGGATCATATATCAGACAAGGGATGTATTTAATTTCATTTGTATGGCAAACAGTAACCTTACCTCCAACTGTGCGGGGGGGGGGGGGGGTTAGTACTAGAGTAAAGTAAACGAAATAGCGTACACTAGCTTTTTATCAATCTATAGCTGAGTACCCGACGTTGTCCGGGTATTTATTTCTCCCAATCAACAAAGTTCTATTCATTGCCGCAACCTTCTAGAACGTTGTACAGAGGTCTATTCGGTTCCACAATATTCTACAAGGTTCTCAATATTCAGTTCATTTCCACAACCTTCTAGACGGTTCTACATAGACTAGAGGTTCTATAGAGTCTAGACGGTTTGATTATAAACAACATTTTTAGTTTCACCTCCAGGAGCAAGAAAAAATAAATTCTTCGGTGAACCCACTTTTGAGAAAGCAACATACAGTTGTCCGTGGGAGAAACATGGCGATCTCAAATCTATCTCCCTCCCTCTCTTTCTATCCCTATATCTCTCCCTCTCTATCTCTCTCCTTCTCTCTCTCTGTCCCTATATCTCTCCCTCTCTATCTCTCTCCCTCTCTCTCTACCTCACTCTCTCCCTCTCTATCTCTTACTCTCTATCTCTCACTCTCTATCCCTCCCTCTCTCTACCTCACTCTCTCCATCTCTCTCTCCCTAATTTGAAAAAAAAAGAAAACAGCACACTGTCGCAGAGCAATGAAATCTACTATAGAACACAACAAAAAGCTAATATAAACAGAAGGAGAAAACAAAGTTAAAAATTATTTTTTACAAATATAATTTTTAAAAAAAAAGAGAGCATCAATTAAAAGAGCAACATGACACTGTCACATTCCCTGACAGATGATAAACTGGAAGACTTGCCGAATTAGCTTACCTTATATACTACCATCTAAGATTCGGGTGGGTGCTGGAAGTTTCTCGAACATCGTGAGTCCAAGACCGTAGTCATATCCACAACCTACTAGAAGATCCCACCCCACACAAGGCCCCCCCCCCCCATGCGGTTTGTAGTTGATCAACCACTGTATGGGCGCTCTCTGGTATGAAGTAAACACTCTGACCATTTTATAAATGGAGCTGAGGTGAAAAACAGTAGGGTGTCTGTTATGAATAAAAAATCTAAACCGTGGATCATGTGCTTCGTTACCACGTTCGTTAAATGTTCGGCAAGTCAGTAGATATAACGTCATCGATTTGTGTGGGCTGACCTTTGTCCGCCGCGGCCGACAACCCGAACGTATCACGGGAGTTACTTCCCGTCGTCCAGTGGGGTATTGTTTGTATCGATCGACCTCCACAACCCAGGCCCCTCCCTAGGGGGCCCTAGGGATGATCCAACCCACACGATGCACTGCCCAGATTGTAAGTCAACTGTGTGCCAAGTTTGATTGAAATTGCTCCAGGCGTTCCAGCGCGATGCTCTAACATACATACACACACGTTCATTATATATGCATATATATATGTATATATATATATATATATAGTACTTGTAAAACAATAGCTCTCTCAAGATCCCTGCCGAAGGTGTAGGATATCATGCCCTTTCATAGTCCTCGATCCCTTCAGGTTTGTCACTGGGCATTTCTCGTTCTAGGATGCCAAATCATCAAACATTTTTTTCTCTCTGTCTACTTTTGTCTCCTGTACCTTCGATCTTCCCTGGTGCCATTAGGTGCTCTAGCCCGCCTCTCTTCCAAACATGCCCCACATTAGGTGCTCTAACCCTCCTCTCCTCCAAACATGCCCCCACAAATCTGGATTGTTGTTTCCTGATCTTTGTTACTTGTTTTTTGTGCCTTTCTCAGAACTTCATTGCTAGATTTTCTCGCCGTCTGTGGCACCTTTTATCATTCCTCTTAAGAACAACATTTCAGCTGATTCTAGACTTCTTTGTATCTCTTTACAAAAAACTGTCTATTGGAAGTTTTGTAGCTTTCCGTATTTCAGAGGCTACTGATGATCTCGATAGTCTGTCGTGGCTTGCCATTTGTGAAACGCGTATGAATACCTTTCGTTCATTCATTGCGTGTCATGCCGGATTAGCAATGACGAACATTTTTCTTAATCTTGTTCCACCCTTAGTGTTTCGGATAAATTCTAATGATTTTCTTTTTTTCCATACCGCTTGGTCACTTCGCTGAGGTATTTTTTTCCCCTTTGGCCTTTCCATCCTTTTTTATTGCCATGTTCTCTATCTTTGTCACCTCATGACAAGTCCAAGAAATTTTGACTGTCCTTCTCTTATAAGTTTAATTAGTTCTCGTTATTATGAAATTTCGTTAAGGACCTCTACGTTTGTTTTGTTTCTCTCTGTCCAGGGTATCCGTTTGAGCTTTCTCCGAAACCATAACTGTTATTTCCATTTTATTTAACACCTATTTTATCTGTTCAAATTTCACAGTCGCACACCAATACTGGATCTATGAGGGGCGTTCAGAAAGTAATGCACCACATCGTTTTTCTCAGGAGCTGCTTATTCAAAAAGCATGAAATTTATACACGATAGACATGGATATGTCATGTAAACATCGGTATTATTCAACATAATCCCCATCAATTTGTACGGCTTTATGCCAGCGTGAAAAAAATGCATGTATTCCTAGCATTTTCCAGATGTTCTCTTGATTATGTAGCCATTTCTTCACTACATAAATCACTCCCTCATCATCTTCAAATCTTACCCCTCGGAGTACATTTTTAAGTAAAAATGGAAATCAGAGGGTGCCAAATCGGGACTATAGGGTGGATGGGGTAGTACAGTCCAATCCAATTTGGTGATTGCTTCCCGTATGGCCAGACTTGTGTGAGGGCGCACATTGTCGTGAAGGAGAAGCAGGTCTGCTGGATTCTTGTGCGGCCGAACTCTGCGAAAACCTTGATTGAGTTTTTTCAATGTCTTAATGTAAGCATGTGAACTGATTGTCTCTCCTCTTGGCATAACATCCACAAGAATCACACTTTCAATGTCCCAAAAGACAGTGATCATGATCTTTCCAGCTGAAGGAGTTGTCTTGAATTTCTTTCTTCGTGGTGATTGCGGATGATGCCACTCTATTGACTGTCTTTTTGTCTCAGGTTCAAAATGATGTGCCCAGGTTTCGTTACCTGTTACGATCTTAGCCAAAAGTTCTCTCCCTCAGCACTGAAACGCTCCAACAATTCAGAAGAAATTGCTTTCCTTTGCAATCGATGGTCATTTGTGAGACTTCGAGGAACCCATCTTGCGCAAACCTTATAAAATCCAGGAGCTTTTATAACTGCATTTGCACAACCATTGCTGACTGACAGCTTTAAGGCCAATTGTTGAGTAATGATATGCCTATCAGTAAGAATAATGCCCTCAGGGCATTTCAACATTTCTGCATTGGTGGCTCTGGTAGGACGTCCACAGCGCGGCCGATCATGCAACTCCTTATCTACACTTATTGATTCTTTGAACCCAGTGACTGACTGTACTCCTGTCAACTGCAGAACTTCCATACACATCACATAGACGCTTGTGAATGTTTACAACAGTTTCCTTCTCTGCAACGAGAAATTCTATCACAATTCGCAGCTTATACCGCAAGTTGCTAACACGCTCCATTTCAACAATTAGGCCGGCCATATTCTTTGGCTGGTTGCGGTGCAGTTTGGTTCACTCGGCACATGCCATATTTAAAGTGTGCAAAATTGTATGCTATCTTCATTATTAGCTGAAAACAAACAATGTGGTGCATTACTTTCTGAAGGTTCCTCGTATATAGCACAGTGATGCTCTATCTCACTTTTCACTTCACGAAAATAGGACGACATACAACATAGTTGTCTTTTAACATTGTATCACAGACACTGGTTCAAAAGGTTTGGATGAAAAGAATACTTTTTGGCAGTTTTTATTGTTTGGTGTTTGTTCCGAGAAATACGTATACTTTTGCGTCTTTGGAGAAATCAGATAAACCCGCTTAAAGTGGGATGTTAAAGATGGCAGGCAGACAGGCAGGCACTGTTTTTCTTTGAAGCTCCTTTCAAACCTGACTTCGGTGACATTGGATCATTTGTATTATTTACATTGAGAACAAGGCAAATTCTTGCTGCATGGTCCAGTGCTTTTATGCTTGTGGTTTAGAACTTTGTTTCTTTTTTATTTTATGGAATGACATATAATATCTTAGTTATTTACTTTGCAATTTCCTACGTTTCTCACTTTGTTCGTTTCAGCATACATACAACTTGTATATATATATATATATAACTGAAAATATAATGAATGAAATACAGTGAAGGTGACTGGAACATGTACACATCCCGGCAAATCACCAGGATAATAAATCACGTGGAACTACTGGTATTCGATTTCGTTACACCAGAGTAACGGGTAGCCCTTACACAGAGTAGACGGCATGTGATAGAACCTCTGGCATTACGGAATCGAACAGCGAGCATATCATTGAAATTTATCTTCCTGTAAAAAGTCTACGATTGTTTTTTTTTTTTTATTTTTCTTCTTTTTTTCTTCATATTTCTTTACGTTGGACGCAGAAGTTTTTCTGATAAGGACTAACGTATTTTACACCTTGAATTTAAAGCACGACTCAATACTTTGTAAATAGGTCATGTTCATCGAGTGAAAGCAAGTTATATATTGCTTTCTTAAGCGCAGCATTAATCAGAAAGCTTGTCAGACCATACGATAAACATTTGACTGCACACATTTCTGATCTCATTGAAAACTAAACTTGCTTATCTTTGCTAAATCGAAATAGTTCCCTGCTCAGTGTACTGTGAGGTTACACTAAAAACTCTAACCAGTGGTTCACGGACTTCTAAGGGGTCCACGGAAAGATTTGTTTTTGGGGGTGGGGGGGAATTCACGGACGAGCGAATGGATTGGCTCGAGTAACCGGAATCTTAGCATGTCCTGGATTCTATTTGTTGTAACGTAGGTCTAGTATGTGAAAATGTTAAATTTTCATGGTGTCTTTTACCTTTTTTTTTTGTAACCAGCAACTAGAGCAAAACTGACTGTTATATTGTAACAGTACATTTATCAGGACCGTCGGCAAATAAGACCTAGCCAAGATCTTGTCCCACCTGTTCTTGTCCCACCCGTTCTTGTCCCACCTGTTCTTGTCCCACCTGTTCTTTGATGCGCCTGGTCACAGACTAAGCCTGGCTAATGGGACAGGGTTCACAGCTGTCTCCGTGTCTTCAGGGCAGTCAACATGGCGCACTCCTAACCCGATGCGATGCCTGTCTTCCAACATCTAGACAGCGTAGGCTGTTAAGAACGCGTAGTTGTCTGTTCCAGGGAGAGTACAAACCAACACCAACAAATAAATCAGCTTTGAGACAAGACACAGTCCATTGTTAATCCTCACTGCAGGTTGTATAAGTTCACGAAAGTTTACCAAGTTATAAATATGAAGCAGAGTCCCACATACTTGTAATATTTTGATGAGACCTTGCAAACCTATGGATGCAAAATTATTATCTTTCCTATTATCAACCTGGCAGAATGTAGTGATTTTTATGATTGTCGTAGCGAAGTTAATAAGACTCTGATCAGTTATCACCATGGACGTCAAACATATCCAACTCCAATTCACTAAAAAAGAATAAATTGCAGGTTTAACAAGACTAATGCAGGACCAAATTTTGACCGGTTTTTATTGGTCGCTGATGATGATAGCGTCGAATCATTGCACTTTTTACACAATATAAACAAAGATGAAATAATATTGACTGAATTTTGAGCATGTATAAATATACACATAACAGTCTTTTCTTACGAACTACTCATAGCTTCCTTCAGAGACCAAACATTTTTCTATACTTGCTGATGAGATGTTTTTTCTTTTCAGTTATGAACAGCAATAAGCAACGATTTTTGTTTGTTTTATTTTAAATTATGCGTTCGTTCACAAAGGACCCATATGTATTTATTGTACCATTAAATTGAATTTGATACGAATATCTCTATTCAGAATTTCCCCACAGCGCTTACAGCAATGTGCGCTGTAAGTTCTGGTGCCACTTGTCTTATATGTAAATATTTCAGTGCTGAGAGATACTTGTGCCATTGTTTCAAGTGCGGATCTACTTTATGAGTGCTTTTGATTGAATTCTCTTGGAGACCAATCGCGTATTTAAGTAGATTTGGGGAATATTGTGGAAAATGCAAAAGGTACAAGCGTTGTATATAAATAAGTAGCATTTATGTGTTTCTCAGCTGTTTTGTTAAGTGTCCAGGTCTCAATGAATGTAAATGCTACAGAAGAGTTCTCCAAATATCGTGGACACAAAAAAGAACAAATATATCCATACTACAAGAGCTTAATATTGAAGAAGTCTGGCTAGTAAAGAGGATTAAAGAGAGAGGACGTAAATATTTTGGACACATTAAACGGCATGATAATTTAGAGAAGACCGTATTGGAAGGATGCATAATGGGAAAAAGAAAGAGAGGAAGACCAAAACGAAGATGGCTGCAAGACATCGTTGCCGATCTGCATATGGATGCAGCAGCGGCAGGCCATCTTGCTCACAACCGAGAGGCCTACAGGAGTGCTGTTTGGGAGGCAAAGTTCCGCAAGGGACATACAAATGAATGAATGAATATATATATATATGTATGTGTATGTGTGTGTGTGTTGTGTGTGTGTGTGTGTCTCACTACACTTTCTATGTAAAAAATGAAGAAACTGACGCCATAAAAATATGCTGTACAGTCAGTCATGAAGAAAAATGCAGTGAATGGTTGCCATCTGCTGGAGTAATTTTTTACACTCAAAACAGAATGGTGTTATCAACGGAAGAAAGAATTTTTTTGATTGAACAAGTGTTTCGAAAGTGCTGTCGATACACACGGATTGTTATTCAAAGATTTATAGCAAAATTTCCTGATAAACAACCTCCTCATCGCACTACGGTTAGAAATTGGTTGAATAAGTTTCGTGATACGGGAACTGTGGAAGATGTTCCGAGATCTGGTAGGCCTGCTGTGTCTGAAGAAAAATGTCTAGATATCCAAGACAGAATCCTGAAAAGTCCATGCAAGTCCTTAAAAAGAATGTCGCAAGAAGTGAACGTATTACTGAGCACAGTGTACAAAATTCTTAAACATAGGTTAAATTTTCATCCATACAAGATTTATGTTGTGTCTGAACTAAAAGAGTGTGACAATCAATCCAGAGTCAACTACTCCACGTGGTTTCAACCATTTTTAGCTGAAGAAGACGAGTCAATTCTCGATCTAACATTCTTCTCTGATGAGGCATGGTTTCATCTATCTGGATACGTTAATAGCCAAAATATTTGGAGCAGTGTTAATCCCAGTGCATTTCATGAAGCACCGTTACACGATGCTAAAATTGGGGTATGGTGTGCCGTCAGTAGAAAACGTATTATTGGACCAATTTTCTTCAAAAACAATATAAATGCCGATAGGTACCGTACTGACATTGTGGAACCTTTTTTTAGAACAGCTGAATGAACGTGAAATTGAAGAAGCGTGGTTCCAGCAAGATGGTGCAACTGCACACACAGCTAGAGCAACACAAGTTGTACGTGAAGAAATTTTTGCAAATCGCATAATATCTCGTGGAAATTGGCTTGCTTGTTCTCCAGATCTAAATCTATTAGATTATTAGAGTTCCTTGAAAAGAAGTGTTTAAAAACATAATGTACAGACAAATGAGGACCTGAAAGAAGCAATCAGAATTACCATTCAAGAAATAACAACAGACACGTTGCACAAGGTATTTGACAATATGAAGAGATGTGTACAGCCATGAAGTTCGTGGTAGACATTTCCACCACCTGTTACAATGAATATTTCAGCGGTACATTCCGCTAACCCAAAATAGCGTTGTATCATTACAATCATTATTGTAACTAATTAAATGACTTTAGCACATTTTGTGATGGCGTCATTTACTTCATTTTTCCATTTTTTTCATAGAAAGTGTGGCGAGACTTTAAAAACACCATATATATATATATATATATATATATATATATATATATATGGATATGGATATATATATATATATATATATATATAACGGAAGATATTAAAACATGCCGGGTAAAGCATTTTTGTTTCAGCACATTTATCAATGGGTGAAGTGTTTCATTTGGCTTTGTTTTCTTTTGTTTGTGTTCTTTTTTTAAATTTTAAATTAGGCACTGGAGTCAACTCAGCCTCTTAAATGGGGACCTATGGCTTATCTAGAAAAAGAAAGGCAGCGAGGACAGGTACTAGCATCGCTACCTCAGATGTTGTAGTACCTCACCGGGAAACATGAATGCACTAACACTTCACGCCTCTACGGCATGCTACTGCCAAGGAATATATATATATATATTGGAAAAATTAAACAGAGTGGCGAATTACTTTTTTACTTTCGACTAATTTACTAGGCAGATGAAGTACTTTTGGAAGATGAAGTACGAAATTTAACAGTGGAGTACTAATTTACTGAAAGTCATAATTAAGAGAAACATGTATATCACACAGACAACTAGCAACGAAAGAAGAGAGAAACCGTCTTGTGATGTTATTAGTTTAACAAAGTTTGCCCCAAGAACATAACTGATAAGCTATTTATCAAGGCGATAACATTATGAAGATTCACTTCATCTTCACTTTTCAATATGGTGATAGCACATTGATAAAAAATAATTAAAAGTCAAAGCTCATCGAAAGTAATAAATAATATCTTCAGATAAAAAAAAATGTTTAGAGTTCTTGCCATTCCATACTTTGGCCTATGTTAAAATATCAAAATAACCTTGTGTTTTTGACTCTAGGTTAAAACACGAATGTGACCTTGTTTTGGTCATAGGTTAAAATATTACACCTGAAAGTAAAAGCAAGGGGTGACCTAGTTCTAACCAATGAAACGAAGATTAAAAAAAAATGTAAATGAGACTGCCCCATATAGAGATGAGTTGAAGCAAATGTTGATCCCGTGTTACTGGGGAGGTACTGCTTAGTGAGCTCAACTTCAGCGGGGACTCTTCTATAACAACAGCAAGAAACCTGCTTACTAAAGCCCTGCGATCAAGCAAAGTATAACAAAAAAATTACCCCTAGCAACTCTGGTTGCAGCTCTTGCTTAGCCCAGCTGCAACAATGTCGGCAGGATTTGGGGTTCTGAATGCAAGGCTGCTAAGCAGATTCTAGGTTACACTGGATATAGTAACAGGAAAACCCTGTAACTGAACGCAGGGGAACCATTTACTGAGCCCCCTCTCCTCCCCCCCCCCCCACTCCCCCCAACCCCACAAGCACCAGGGTTTTGACTTTAAATTCAAAGTCATTAGTTTGACCTCTGCTTTACAAATGACGTACGGGTTAATGTACAAGGTAATTCAGCGTCACGGGAGAATTTCCTAAATACAAGGACAGTGTACTTAATATATTTAGGTCGTTTTTTGTGTGAAATGGGAGGGGCTTGGGTAGTTACGCCTATAAATATATAGTTATCAATCATGCTTTTTTCTTTTTTTTGGTCTGGCTGTAACAGCAAGAGTTTTTGTTCCTGTACATCTCCGATTTCTGTTGCAGCTTCTATGTCTTCTGTCGTTAGCGACTGCGTGAAAGATTTTAGTCAAAGATGTGTTTGTATATATGCTCTTGCAGTAGACAGAAGAGAGAACAGCGCTAGGAAGTTAGTCTTGCACGCAGTCAGATCCATGAATGATCCTAACTGATCTTCAGAATGTCTTTTATACCGATGACATCATTTCTAGATTGGCTTACAGTTCTTATATTGCCCGTAACTTAACGTTCGCGACGCATGGCATTACCATATATTACTTACAACTCGTCGCTCATCCTGGACAGAGATGTCACATCAGTTTTGTTGATATCTACTACCCTCTCCAGCCCTGTGAGGACGTTAGTAATATCTGCAGCTCCAGTATCCTGCCAACTAGTTCTTTAGAAGTCGCCGGCCTAGCAAACCGGTCGACTTTTTCGGTTCCAGAACACATGGCTGTGTTTTCCAACAGAAGTTTAACTGGTTTACAATTGTATTAAATACCATGTTGACACTGGTCATTCCCTACATGTTGACACAAACCATTCTTTGCGTGTTGACAAAAACCATTCCCTACATGTTGACACAAACCATTCCCTGCATGTTGACACAAACCATTCCCTGCGTGTTGACACAAACCATTCCCTGCTTGTTGACACAAACCATTCAATTTTAAAATCAAAACGTACATAACATACTTATGGGAATAATCGTAATATAGAAATTACCGCAGGAGCCTGCTATTGTAGATGGATGGGATGGATGGATGGATGGATTGATGGATGGATGGATGAAGAATCGATGAATGATGTCAGTTAAACAGCGAACAGATAATGCTCGTAAAGATTCCTCTAAACTTGAAGTATCTTTTCTTTACGTCTACAGAAAAACGGCTGGTTCGAATATAGCAGTGATCTATTACGTAAGAAATAGATATATCCGAAACTGATTAATTCTTCCTCAAAGTCTGAAACTGTGTGGGGTTAAGATGACTATGAAAGAAGGTTGGTGCAGCTGCCAACCCTTTATAAGCTACACTCAGCCTAGATTGTCTCACCACAATATATAGCTTACAAAAAAGTCTGCTCCTTAGATCCGCTCAAGGAGCTTTAAAAGAGTCACTGCAACTCGGCTACATCCATTCCATACATTCGCCATGACGTCGATTGAAAAAAAAGCCGGTAGGTTCATAGTTAAGGGAAATCATCTGCAAATTTATATACGAACCATGCAACTAACTAACCAGTCATCCAAATAACCAACCAGCTAGCCAGCCAACCAACAAATAAACCAGCCAACCAGTCAGATAACCAGCCAGCCAGCCAACCAACTCACTAGCCAAGTAAGCTTTCTAGCAGGTGAAACCAATAACTAATGTCACATGCCACTGTATGTTAATTACACATGTACACTATTTGACAAGACAACCCGTTATCTGAAAAAATATTTAAAATAAGAACAAATAAGTATATTCATATGTGCATGATTTTATCAACACCATGATGTTGTCAATATCATGATATTATAAACACTTTTATATTGTCATTGCCATGATATTAACATCGCCACAATAATGCATATATCATGATATTAACAATGCCATCGTATTGTCAATATCATGATATTATCAATAGTATTGTACTACGAACACCATTAAAACACTATTATTGTATCAGAAAATATGGCATTTTTAATATTATCAAGACCATTGAATTGTCAGTAGAATAACAGTATCAACACTATTATATTGTCAATTCCATGATATTATCAGTGCCATAATACTCTCTTGCCACTATCTAGCATTGCTTATGAGATCTCTCTTCTCCTGAGCGCAGCTTCTAAATGTGAAGTGCCACTTTTCACTTTCACTGTCATTGTCCCCTAACGTAGGTGTTAGGACATCCATTCGTCCGGCGAGGAGAACTGAATGCATGGAGAGCTGAATTAGAACGCGAATCACAGGATCTATAGAAGAACCACTTCTCCGTCATCTCTGCTAATTGATAGACATTGGAAGGGGGAATAAATCTTGTCTCAGTAATACTGATTTTGATTCTAACACGTAAGCATACAATATGTCATAATGCATACAAATGCATACAAAATAACATAAGCATAAAATAAAAATTATGTATGAATAAAACCGGAAAAAGTGTAAGAAATATATAAATGTCTGGATGTCTTTTGGGAGTAATGAGCCAATTTTAAGATCACATGATGAAAGGTTAAATTACCATTGTAAGGGAAATAACCAGAGAATTACTGAAAAGGACTTCGTTGCAGTTCATGAGGCTACAAGTTACGAGTAAATATTAAATAATAATAATAATACCTCACTATATCGTGTTTTTTTTTTTTTTTTGTCGACCAGATAATACACAGTAAAAGTGTTCCCAAAATTTATAATAAACTGTATACCGATATTTATTAGACTTGACTCTTGAGAAAGAGACACATTGATACACGAACAGAGTGAGCAAGTAAATGTGTTTGTGTGAGAGCAATGACAAAGTTTTGTAGAGATCTGAACTCTTCTTTATCAATAATGACGTAGCTTCACGGGGTAATAATGCCATCTAAAATTGTCAACGTCATTACAGATCTCTACAACGGATATGTTTGTGCGGTCAAGACAGAATAAGGAATGTGCGAATTGTTTCAAATTGAAATTGGCATAGACTTTATAATAAAAAGATGCCGTACAGGTAAAACTGCCATTGATTGGGTACATGGAACCCAAATAGAAGATCTTGATTTTGCTGATGACATAACTCTTATCAGTGACAATGTGAAATCAATGCAGGAAAAAACAGATTTCCTGTCTTCCTTGGCTAGCAGGTCTTCAAATTAACAAAGACAAAATAAAAATAATGAAACTTCTTATTAATTAAGAAGGAAAAATATACATAGAAGGAACATTTGTTGATGAAATAAACCAATTTGCAAACCTTGGCAGCTACATAGACCAGGATGGTGACACCAGGAAGGAAGTTAGAATTCGAACTGCAAAAGCAGCATTGTCCTTCAAAAATCTTGAGAACATATAGAATTCAAAAGTTATAAGCACAAAAACCAAGTTAAGATTATTCAATTCAAATATGATATCCACCCTCATTTATGCACGCGAAAGCTGGAAATCGACTAAAAAATAGACAAGAAATTAGACTCTTTTGAAAACAAATGCCTAAGGAAAATACCTGGTATAAAGTGGAACGAATTCAAGAACAATGCAGAGATAAGACAGATGAGCAAACAACAACCTGTCTCATAGGTAGCAAACAACAACCTGTCTCATAGGTGATCAGAAAAAGAAGATGGACATATGTAGGCCATGTGATGAGAAGAAATAATCAGAGAATGCCAAAACAAGCTATCAAGTGGAGCACAACAGGCCGAAGAAAAATAGGTCGGCCGCGTGAAACTCTAAAGAGGACATTGTCAAGAGAAGCCAGTTTAGTGGGCATAAAATCCCTTGATGAAGTGGAAAGATTCGCCGAGAACAGGAAAACGTGACAAACAACTATGCGAGCCTTAGGTGACGTTTAACGGCACGGGAAGGATGACACTTCACGGAGTAATAGATGGAATACAAATGGAAAAAAAGAACAAGAAGGTTTATCGTTTCAGACATGGCGAAGAAAAATGAAGAAAAACAGTGTTAGTTTATTTAAGCACATTTTGAGGGCAAGGTGAATCTGCCAGAAGGAGAGTCATGAAGCTGATTGACATAGGAAGGACATAAGGAAGTTTAGGTGACAGAACAAACTAAGCAATTCTAAGGTGCTGTAACTTCCTCAACTGCAGTCTGAGGTGCTTTAACATCCTCAACTGCCATCTGAGGTGCTTTAACATCTCCAATTGTCTTCTAAGGTGCTGTAACGTCCTCAACTGCCATCTGAGGTGCTTTAACATCCTCAACTGTCATCTGAGGTGCTTTAACATCCTCAACTGCCATCTGAGGTGCTTTAACATCCTCAACTGCCATCTGAGGTGCTTTAACATCCTCAACTGCCATCTGAGGTGCTTTAACATCCTCAACTGCCATCTGAGGTGCTTTAACATCTCCAATTGTCTTCTAAGGTGCTGTAACGTCCTCAACTGCAATCTGAGATGCTTTAACGTACTCAGCTGCCATCTGAGGTGCTGTAACATGCTCAGCTGCCATTTATGTTTACAATGCTCGTCAATAAGAGATTGAAATGGCTGAGAAATGTTACAAGAATAGATAAAAACTGAATTTTCAATATGCTCAGTATATGTTAATACCAAATTGCTGGACACAAGGAGCCGGGGACGTAGGCCACGTTTGGGATTCAAAGAAAGACATTCGTGGGAGATTTTCCTATATCGTACAAAAGCATATGTTTTAAACTATCAGTCATGTTTATTTATCATTATGAGCAAAAGTCACAATTTTATTTGGAAAAAGATCATTAATAAAGCCGGCATAAGTTACTTCTGAAATTGAAAATTAACAATAATTTATGCTCTTCCTCTTTTTTCATTAGAAACGTTCTCAATTTTTCTTCACTTTTCATCAATGGATGTTAAAAGAAATGACCGGTCAGACATGTTGCTGTGTCTGCGTTCAGTGATAGAGCCATATAAATTTCTAGAGGCTTTCGCACTGTTAAGTAAGAGAAGACAGCGCTGTATAGTTAGACCTCCAAAAAACATCATAGACAAAGGACTTTTCGACACGAGAGAAAGAAAAATAAGAGAACTGCCTGGGATTTGAACCACTGACTCCAATAGCACGAGCAACCGTCTAGCCTGGAGAGAACAGTGCATTAATCAACTTAGCTATTTCGCACCACCAAAGACGGTTGATAGCGAAGAAATCATTATAAGTGACAGAGCACAGAGCTGTCTGGTTAGCAAGAAAAAACAACACTGTATAATCTTAATGTGTGCTAGCTTCGTTTAATATCTGCAAAATTTTCCCCACTAATAATGGCCATTTTATGTAACAGGCATGTAATAAAATATGAATCTTGATAACGGCAAATGTATTTTAGTCCAAGCATTTTATACTCTTTATTTTGTTTTGTCACAATCTTAAACAAATCAAATAAAACAAAACACGCAGTATTTTACATTTTATTCACAGTAATGAAAAAAAAAAACCCCAACATTGTTAAACTCGAGTATTTTAGTTAAATGTATACATTGTAAACAAATATTTCATATTCATTTAAAAATTAGCTTACATTTGAAAAAAAAGTAGAAATAATATTTTTAAAAGTAGGAAGCAGATACAAGGACAGGATATGATATACTGCGGAGTTGGTGCAGTGGTGGGGTGGGGTGAGTGTAAAGTTGGGAATAAAAACCCAACAAAAGAAGTGCAGCAACATACAGATGTGAAACTCAAACACTTAGAACAAAGGATCCAGCCTACAGGGAACATAATATTCTACTTTAGAACTGAAACATTCACCTCATATTTATGTACACTCGAATAATACGACATATGGCGGTTAAGGAAATCATTTACAAACATGAAACACACAACATTAAAAAGATGTAAGAATAAACATATCTAAACATGTTGAACGCAAATACATTGTAAAAATATGCACATAAAAAAGAGAAATTTTCAATACTTCCCATTAAAGATGTAAATGGAGAAAAACATTTACATACAACATACATGGAGTCAGGCAGTCATTTGCGTGTCCCTTGCGGAACTTTACCTCCCTAACAGCTCTCCTGTAGGCATTTCGGTTGTAAGCAAGATGGCCTGCTGCTGATGCATCCATTTGCAGATTATCAACGATGTTTTGCAGCCATCTTCGCCTTGGTCTTCCTCTCTTTCTTGTTCCCATTATGTACCCTTCCAAGACAGGCTTCTCTAAATTATCACTTGTGTGTGCCACACACATGGAAGCCCATTTAAATGTAAAATACTAGTAAAATGATGTCCATCTTTTAAAAAAAACATGATTTAAGTATAAATGATATATTGTTATGTTTTACAAAAAAGGACGTCAAACACAGGCTATAAAGTGTGACTGCTGACAACGAGGAAGTAGCGTAAACATAATGGGTGGGAGGATGTAGAAAATTCGGTACAAGAAGCGTACATTATACGCAGAAGTGATGAGTAATATAGAAAACGTGAAACAGAATGTTTGTATAACTTAATTAACTGATTAATTTGTAATTTTGAAAGATGCAAGCGTGGTAACAACACGTTAATTAAAAAAATATTTGCACATGAAATAATTTCTCAGGCATCCAAGAACTGATATCTGTGCTGACTCATCACATTCTCTCTCTCCTTCCTCCCTCCCTCCCTCCCCCTCTTTCTCTCTCTCTCTCTCTCTCATGAAGAAAACCAATGTCTCCTTGAATCTTTTCATTTCGCCTAAAAAGCTGCAGGTTATACATATGTACATATATAATTTATCTGGAAAGCTCTAAAGTAAACTTCCAGCTGACTGCAGACAGACAAGAAACATCCTTACTGGGGAAAAACCCCAAGTTAATGTAAGAATAACATTTGTTATTCTCAGAAATTTACAACAGAGATGATTTCCTTTCCGTGGTAATTAGCCACATGCAGAAGAGCAATCTCCAGAGAGATGGAGCTTTATTTAAACATTAAACATCTGCCTAAAGAACGGAAAGTGGATCAGTAAGGTTAGCTATCTCGTGATAACAAGTAAAAAAAAAAGGCAAGCTGAGAAAGGGCAAAGAAAAATCCAAGAACGAGCTAATCAGGAAAGGGGGCAGAAGAGTAGTAGCAAAGAATACGACCACAGCTACAAGGAACAGAGGTCAGTTGATAGAGCAATGCCACAAGGTCCATCTGACGCAAATAAAGAAATAGATATTTGAGACCGAATGTGAAATGGTACAGAAGTTTTAAATAATTAAAATATGCAGGGTTGAATAACATTCCAATTTTAATTCATTAAAAACTGCAACAAGAGATCTATAGAGTCTATATCTCGTCTTTGGAAATGTTCAGGAAAGAGTTAAGATTTTCTTGGTATGGACAATTTAAAAAGAAATCTTCTGTATATAGTTCAGTAACATGAACGGCAAAGAAACGGAAAAGCCTGAAATAAAGAAATTGTGACCTGGCTGTATGGTGTGGGAGACATTTATAAAATACTGCGCAGAATCCCAGAATCTGTGAACGTGAACAGCATTTATAGATCTCACAAGCAATGAGAGAGAGAGAGAGAGAGAGAGAGAGCGAAAGAGAGAGAGAGAGAGAGCAATCTTTCACAGTTTTTGTTTATGTTTCCAGAAGTCTGGGTTTCACAGAACACCTACATTCATCACACATCCTTCTTGTGCCGTCGGGTGTCACACAGGGCTCTCAGTGTGTCTCACCATGGGTCCCACAGAACAACTACATACATATTACTATATTTGCAACTCATGGCACACCAAAGTGAGCTGTTTATTAGCTGCTATTTTTAGTGCAAACTATTTTACTGTGGCTCTGTTTATAAACATGTTTATAATTATTTTTAAATAATAATCTCTCGCGGATCCCTCATTCAAAATCGCTAGCGACGTTTACCCAAAATCTGGTGAGGATCCAGAAAACCCAGTTGAGAAGCGCTTAATGTGATAGTTACTCTGTCAAATATTATTTTTTAAAAAATAGCTAATGAAGTTTAACTGAAAAATTAAGACTAGGTGAAGGACAATTTTTTTTTCAACTCTTCAAACAGCACTCATCAACAAGTACAATATTCCTTGAACAAACACATTAAATTACTTTTATCTCTCGAGGTTTAAAAAATAATAAACGACAAGCAGCCAATGCATTACGCAAAGATAATCATGTATAAAAACACGTAGAGCAAATAGTTACATAACAAGATTCCGTGAAAAGTACAAAAATTGGTCATGTCCCGTCTCTTAGAAATAAAATCACGAGTAGCTCTGAGATCTCGCGTGATTTCTGCAAGTGTGGCAGCATTGTTCCCGGAAGTAGTGGAACTTACACAACTTGAGCAGACTGGCTAAACTGCAATACCTGGAGTAGTCGGTACATTCTGCAAAAGAAAATGTAATCTACTTAGGGGTTTATATAAACATCTTGATTATGCGTCACAGATAAAGCAAAATAGGACATAGAAATTGGAAACTGAAAAGAAAAAAACAGCGTAGAAATAAGTAAATAAACGAGATATAGTTCGGAAACAGATACTGAGGTTTGTTTATACACAGTAATCAGGTAAACAAACGCGAAGAGCTGTTCACGCCTCATAAAAAAAAACCTCGAGGGCTCTTCCAACACAACAAACAAGCAAACTTCGAGAACTTCTGAAAAATAACAAAACAAGCACACTTCGAGAGCTTCTCAAAACATAACAAAGATATAAACTTCGAGAGCTTCTCAAACACAACAAAGATATAAACTTCGAGAGCTTCTCAAAACATAACAAAGATATAAACTTCGAGAGCTTCTCAAACACAACAAAGATATAAACTTCGAGAGTTTCTCAAAACATAACAAAGATATAAACTTCGAGAGCTTCTCAAAACATAACAAAGATATAAACTTCGAGAGCTTCTCAAAAGATAACAAAGATATAAACTTCGAGAGCTTCTCAAAACATAACAAAGATATAAACTTCGAGAGCTTCTCAAAACATAACAAAGATATAAACTTCGAGAGCTTCTCAAACACAACAAAGATATAAACTTCGAGAGTTTCTCAAAACATAACAAAGATATAAACTTCGAAAGCTTCTCAAACACAACAAAGATATAAACTTCGAGAGCTTCTAAAAGACAACAAAGAAGTAAACTTCGAGAGCTTCTGAAAATAACAAAGAAGTAAACTTCGACAGCTTCTGAAAATAACAAACAAGTAAACTTCGACAGCTTCTGAAAATAACAAACAAGTAAACTTCGACAGCTTCTCAAAGTAGCAAACTTCGTGAGCTTCTCAAAATAACAAACAAGTAAACTTCGACAGCTTCTCAAAGTAGCAAACTTCGTGAGCTTCTCAAAATAACAAAGAAGTAAACTTCGAGAGCTTCTCAAACACAACAAAGAAGTAAACTTCGAAAGCTTCTAAAAGACAACAAAGAAGTAAACCTCGAGAGCTTCTCAAAATAACAAACAAATAAACTTTGAGAGCTTCTGAAACTAACAAAAAGTAAACTTCGAGAGCATTTCAAAGAAGTAAACTTCGTGAGCTTATCAAAATAACAAACAAACAAACTTCGAAAGTTTCTCAGACATAACAAACAAGCAAACTTCGAGAGCTTCTCAAATATAACAATTAACTGCGACCAATTTTTTTACAGGCTACTGAAGTGGTAAGGGGTGGCAGAAATTGAGAAAACGGATAACATTTCTCATCGAACAGTCATTCGCTATATCTGCATCAAGGGCTTACCATCGAAGTAGATCTATGAGGATATGGTAGAGACTCTAGGGGAGAGTGCCCCTTCGTACAGCACAGTGAAGAAACGGCCAGCCTAATTCAAACATGGAAGGGATAGTCTGGAAGATGATCCCCGTCCAGAAAGACCAAGAACGGTAACCACCAAGGAAACCACCGGCAGAATCCATGACATGATAATGGAGGATCGACGACTAACTGAGCGGTACATTGCTATTGAATTGGGCGTCTCCCTGGAACGTGTTCATGCCATTATTCACAATGATTTTCAAATGACAAAAGTCTCTGCTCGATGGGTCCCGAAACTTCTTGGAGCTGATCACAAACGACAGCGTCTCAACATATCAAGAGACAATCTTTGCCATTTTTCTGCAGATCCTGAAAAGTTTATTCAGCAATTTATGACTATGGATGAGTCTTAGGTTCATCATTTTCAACCAGAAACCAAAGAACAGTCAAAGCAGTGGAAACATCATGGATCCCCACCTCCAAAGAAAGCAAGGGTGGTTCCGTCTGCAGGCAAAGTGATGGCTTCCATCTTTTGGGATTCAGAAGGTGTGCTATTGGTAGACTATCTTCAAAAGGGCAGAACGGTCACTGGGGCCTATTACGCTAATCTTATGAAGCAATTGAGGGTCAAATTGAAGGAAAAGCGTTGAGGGAAACTGACGAGAGGAGTCATCTTTCAGCAAGACAGTATTCCTGTTCACAAGTTGGCGGTGGCAATGTCTACCATTCATGAATGTGGCTTCCAGCTTCTTGAACCTCCTCCTTATTCCCCGGATTTGCCCCCTTCAGACAATTACCTGTTTACCAAACTCAAATAGCAGCTCAGTAGTCGCAAATTTGCTTCAGATGATGACGTCATTCATGCTGTAGACCATTTTCTACTGGCACAAGATGCTGACTTTTACAAAGAAGGGATTTGTATGCGGCATGATCGCTGGATTAAGCGCACAAACTTGCAAGGGGACTATGTTGAGAAATAACCCCAAAAAGTTGTCCACAAATAATCCATTGTACCTTCTATCTGTGGAGAGGAGCAGACAGAACCACAAAAATAAGATTTTTAAGGGCATGCATCTTTCCCATCGCAACATATGCCTGTGAGACCTGGACACTTAACAAAACAGCTGAGAAACACATAAATGCCTTTGAATGTAAATGCTACAGAAGAGTTCTCCAAATATCGTGGACACAAAAAAGAACAAATATATCTATACTATAAAAGATTGATATTGAAGAAGGCTGGCTAGTAAAGAGGATTAAAGAGAGAAAACTTAAATATTTTGGACACATTAAACGTCATGATAATTTAGAGAAGACCGTATTGGAAGGATATATAATGGGAAAAAAGAAAGAGAGGAAGACCAAAACGAAGATGGCTGCAAGACATCGTTGACGATCTGCAAATGGATGCATCAGGGGCAGGCCATCTTGCTCACAACCGAGAGGCCTACAGGAGTGCTGTTAGGGAGGCAAAGTTCCGCAAGGGACATGCAAATGAATGAATGAACCTTTTGTCGAGAACATATCATTCACCCCTCGTGTACTGTTAAAAAAAAATAAGAAACGCAACAAATACGATGTTGCGATTTAAACTGAAGTTTGCTGATTAGACAAGGGCAAGTTGCCTGAAACGTTCACTTCGACATCAACTTCATGTGGTGAACTGAATTGTCCTCAGCAGATGATTCATGAGCATAGAAAAGCGACACTAGTCAAAACAGCATTTTTGACAATACCTCATGACAGGTTCTCGAGAATCCCGTGAAACTTACTGAACACAAAACTCACTGACCATGTTATTGAATGCCTATAAAAGATTGACGCTCCTCGAATCAATTCATTTGAAAACTCAGTGCGCGTGTATGGCTCATCTCACTAGAGAACGACTCATCATCATTAGACATTTACAGACTGGACAGTCACAAAGTGTAGTGGCCAGACAATATAATGTGGTTAGAAGCACAGTCGCCTTTGGAGACGATTTCAAGAAACTGGTTCAGTTGCAGACCGGCCAGGCAGTGGAAGACCCATAGTCACAACTCCTGCCGAAGACAGCTTCATACGGTTGCGTCAGCTCAGTAATAGATTTGCCTCTGCGTCCTAAACAGTCCAATCAGTGACAGCAGCTCGTCGAATTTCAGATGAAACGGACAGGAACCGGCTGCACAACGCTGGTTTTTTGGGCTAGAAGACGCTACAGAGGTACTGGTCTTAGGGACCGGCATCGCCAGAACCGACTGCAGTGGGCAAACCAGCATCGTCAATGGACCGTTGCGAATAATTGGAGAAGGGTTTGGTTTAGTGATGAATCATTCTTTCTGATCCAGCGACACGATAGACGGAGAAGAGTTTACCGCAGAGTCCGTGAGCGCTACGCCCAGAACTAAGGATGAGGCTCCTCTACATGATGGTGGAGGTATACTGATGTGGGGGACGATCATCTTCATGGGGAGAAGTGACCTGGTGCAAATTGAAAGACTCCTGAATGCCCAACGATACTTCGCTGAAATTCCTCATCCTGACGTCCTTCCACTTCTGTCTGCACCAGGGTCAAATTTTCAGCAGGATAACGCTCGACCTCATGTGGCACAACTCACCACCCAGTTCCTCGCTGACAACAACGTCCAGACCATTCCGAGGCCATCCATGTCATCAGATATGAACCCAATAGAACACTTATGAGATTAACTCAACAGACAAGTCCGCCAGCGAGACGTGGCGCCAACCAATCTCCGACATTTGTCTCTTGCACTGCGGGAAGAGTGGGCAGCCATCCAACAACAACAGATCCAATAGCTAATCAGACCCATGTCAAGGAGATGTCGTTCTCTGATACAGGCCAGAGGAGGCCATACACCTTACTGAAACGGAGGCCTCAGTCGCAATGAATAAAAGTCCAAACCAAATTTAATGAACATAATTTCATTGTTAAAGTCTTAAAGTTTCTTCACGCCAAGATTGAAACATTAATTCCGTAAAATAAAATTTTGATACAAGTTTGAAATTTGGTGTTTACATTAGTGTTGCGTTTCTTTTTGTTTGTTTTGTTTTGTTTTGAACAGTATATATTAACTCTCCTTCCAGAAATTTAGCCCGCCAGTGCGAATAAATATCCAGAGGAATATATCCATATCTAGGACTTCTAAATAAAAATGAAAAGTAACACATTTCTAATACAACCCAATTATAGAGTAACTTCCACCCAGTATTCTTCTACCAAAATATCTCACTAGAAATTATCCTGATAGAGCATGGAGAATAATTCAGGTGTGAGAGAGTTAACTATTTCTGTTAACTACATATGCGTTTAGGAAGAATTAGAAAAATATTTTGGCCAAACACCATAAGAAATAACATCTTATTGGCAGAAATGCAGATGAAGCCACTGACAGCAATTATTGAGGAAAGACGCTGGCGATGGTTGGGACATGTGCTCCGAATGACTAACAACTCACTACCAAAAATAGCACTAAGATGGACACCACAGGGGAACAGAAGTAATGGTAGATCAAAAGAGACATGGAGAAGAACAACAGAGAGGATGTTGAGTAACAGAGGGCTCACCTGGGCAAGAGCAGAAAAAAAGGCAAAGGACAGGCATTTGTGGAAAACCCTTGCGGAAGCCCCATGTGATCTGGGCACTTAAGGTTCAGAGAGAGAGAGAGAGAGAGAGAGAGAGAGAGAGAGAGAGAGAGAGAGAGAGATTCTTCCGCTATTTTAAACTGCAACAAAATGGGCTTAACAAACTTTAAACTGTTTCCACGACGTACAACATGACAAACCTGACTGACATGGTCTTGTATTACAAGGTTTGGATGCCGGAGGCTTCTCTCTAATGTCACAAACGCCAAATGCTGGACGCCCAGTCGCCTCTGACACACAGGCTACTATTCTTCTTTGGCTACCAGCTCTTCCACAACTTTGTCGGCACTTGAAATAGAAAGTCAAATTATAATGGCACACTGGAACTTCTTCTTGTTCCCTGAGTTACGGAAAACAGAATACAATAGAACGGAATATAGAATAGTGGGCTTCATTCATACATTTACAAACGCCTAATACAGCCCGTTTTCTGCTGTTATTTTATACACGATCAGAGACTTAAGTGACCTTTTTTCCTCTTGCTGTCTCACGAATACATAAAAGCCACCAGAGTATCTACAAGAGAAACCATACTTTTCTCCGTGTTATTTTCCTGGTACTTCTCTCTTTGCTTTCTTTCATACATATACAAATATAAGCAACAAGAACATTCCTCTTTGTTAACAAGAGAAACTTTACTTCTGTGCCTTATTTTTCTGGTAAAGACCGTTTCAGGTGCTCGCATGTGTTCTCTCTACTTTCTTTCATTCAGTCAAATCCAAACACTTTCCACGCATGATCTTTTCCCATACCTTGAACTCTGTATTGAGACATCGGCTTTGTTGTTGTTGTTTTTTTTTTTTACAATTTTTTTAATGAATGGAGGAGTACTAGTCAAACCAGTTGTAAAATTGGGCACCTGACCTTTCTTGCAATTGAAGAAATGATACTGATCGCAATGATCTAGTGCTAAGATTCTTTACCCCTGTATGAATAAAGAGCCACCAAGTGGATTGCCCAACATGTCGCCAAAACCCCGTTCGCCAAACTGCCGAAACCATCATCATCATTACCAGCTCTGTTAGGTACTATTTTGACGTCAGAAAATGTCAACTTCGTGGGTTTAATTTACACATGGAAAGCTAGGAACAGAACAGCTGAATTCAAACAAAAGGAAATGTTCAAAGAACTAGTACAGTACTAAAATCATTTAGTTCTCATGCCCCCAAGGGCATGGTTCTGAACTTGTAATCCAGTGTGTGGATAGATCAAGGAAGTTGTGGGCACAGAACTAGTCACTGGTTACGGATCATTAATTCGTGTGAGAATGTAGAACAACTCCGGTGCGTTTTATTTACACACGTTGTTGAGCGTACGCATAAAGTGTTACATATATCAGTCGTTCTATACATATAGAATATATAATATTTTTTTTTTTTTTTTTAAGACAACGAAAACAACAGGCCGTGACCCGGTGGTACTGCAAACCGGGTCCACCCGTAACGAGATGTGGACCATACCCCCGGCATTCAATGTGCAGGGCAGGCCTCGGGCATCTCGTTTAGTTAAAAAAATAACAACGCTTTTGTTAACCAAAGGGCATGTTGATCAGGGTACCTGCTAAGAGGACACTTTGACCTCAGCCACTTTGATCTTAGCCAAAAATATATAATAATTTTGTAATACTAATGTTGTACTCATACTGAATACGTTAGAATGAAAAGTGAAAGACACTAAACGTTAGACGCACAATTCTCCACCCTGTAAAAGCAAACTGTGCTCATGTAATAGATAGGTGAACTTTTTAAAAACATTTTTAGCAGTTTTTTTTTCTGTTGCTTTTTATCGAGAAAACTGTTTTTTAAAAACCATTTTATTCTTAAAATTCTGGCCCCAATTTTTTTATTTTTTTTTTTTTGTTTGACTGAAAAAAAAATCCACTAAACAGCAGTTGTTCCCCTTCCCTTCATTTATGCACAGCGGTTTTTCCCCTTCCCTTGGTTTATTTACACCAGTTGTTCCCCTTTCCCACATTTATGTACAGCAGTTGTTCCCCTTTCCTTCTTTTATGTACAGCAGTTGAAACCCTTTCCTTCATTTATTTTCAACAACTGTTCCACTTTCCCTCATTTATGTACACGTTTAGCGACGTAGTTATATTCAGGAATTTTTGAAAAAAAAATCAATTTCAGTAACATTACTCACACATATGTGATTTGATTTGATGATCAGTTCTATTGTATGTGTTTTAAAACCCCGCGTCTTTATCACTTCTGAAGGAAAGTTACGTGTTGGTGATTCATTTCCCATGCCACAGTTCTGGTGATAAGTCTCATTAATTTCCTTAGAAAAACGCAAAACATGTTCTTGTTCTATCTCCTAGAAAGAGCTAGGTTACTAGAGCTCTCTCTCGGGCCTGCGTGCCCAATTCTTAACCTAGAGAGATTGACTGATTGATCTTTAGTTCTAAAGGGTTAAGAATTGGGCACGCAGGCCCGTCTGACATTCTGCCCTTTATCATACATCTTTCACTCAATTCCAGACATTCTACAAATATGCTGTTCATGTAACAAACATAATTAACACTGAAGCTGAGAGACATAAAATAAAATATAACATTTACTTTTCGTTTTTATCCATTCACTCAGTACAGCGGTAACTACGCTGAATACAGTTAATTGTTTATTCTGAATAGTCCCGAAATTTTTGTTTAGTAGATAGCCATGTATATATATGTATATATATTTAAAAAATTTCGGGACTATTCAGAATAAACAATTAACTGTATTCAGCGTCTGTAAGAGCTGTCTAAAATAACTTTTAAGTTTTATGATTCATGGAGGCATGTAGTCGACCTGATAATGGGAAAGTTTGTAGGTGTGGGAAGGAGTATAATTTATATTTTTTTTATACAGGATGGGAAGGTATTCCAAAGATGAGCAACAGAATAACTAACGTTTTTCTTGTAAAGATCAAGTCTAGGTTTTGGAAGACATATGTTGTTCAAGCGTTGGCAGCACTTTGGGGTAAATTTAAACAGGTTCCATAGATAAGGCGGGGCATGACGTGAAAGAATTTGATGTACTAACTTGGCTTTGTTGAAGAGGAACCTGTTCTTAAGAGGCAGTATTTTGATACGTTTGTGCTGGTTAGTTGTTTGTGCTTGATCTTTGTCACTAATAAGCTTTATTGATCGCTTTTGGAGTGAGCAAAGCCTCTTTGTATTTGACACTGAGCAACCATCACAGATTGTTGAGCAATAGTCTAAATGTGTTTGTATATGTGATATGTAGTATGTCTTCCTTGTGTCTTGATCGGTGAAGTGCTTAATTCTGGCTAACACGTATACTTTTTGTGCGATGCGTTTTGTTAGACCTTGCACATGAGAGTTCCAGGTCAGATGTTGGTCAACAATAACACCTATCGTTTTGTGCTCTCTAACGTTTTCTAAAAACATAAAAACTAACATAGGTTGATAATTTAGAGAAGACCGTATTGGAAGGATACATAATGGGAAAAAGAAAAAGAAAAGAAAAAGAAAAAGAGGAAGACCACAACGAAGATGGCTGCAAGAAATCGTTGACGATCTGCAAATGGACGCAGCTGCAGCAGGCCATCTTGCTTACAACCGAGAGGCCTACAGGAGTGCTGTTTGGGAGACAAAGTTCCGCAAGGGACATGCAAATGAATGAATGAATGAACGTTTTCTGTCTGTGATGTTTCTGTGCTGAGCCGAAGTGTTGTTCTTGTTGCGTTTTGTTTATATCTTCAAGAGAGAGAGAGAGAGAGTAGAGAGATAGAGAGTAGAGAGAGAGAGAGAGAGAGAGAGAGAGTAGCCAAACTACGTTAAACATTAGAGAAAGAAATAGGAAATAAAAACATTAAAAGAATGGCCGTGACTCCAAACATGGATTCAGATACGATGTGTTCAGAAGGTATAAACACTGAAGCAGTCACTAGCCAATACACTACCGAGGTGCCAACGAGGCAGATCACTGTGCTAAACTGTAACTCAAACATCATGACATGATAAACATTTATCAGGCAATCCAGGAATAATACTCTCAGCCAAGGACGAACGAATGTCTTCAAGTAAATCAAGGCGGAACACAAATGTTTATTACCTGCATCCTGATGATGATGAAATAGGGAGGGGGGGAAATGATCAAAATATGTCGAGTAACCATTCAAACCAAACACAGTAACATGCAGAGCGGCTCTGGAACATAATGTTATATACGTCGCCGTAAGAACAAATATTTATCACACAATTAACTTCTAAACTACACAAACACAGGTACAAAAGCTATATCTTAACTGATAACGATAACAGCGACAACTCAAACGTCTAACTCATACTGTCTAAGCAAGCCAAGATTTCTTGCTTAAGACTCGCTTAGAATTCATCAATTCCGTGTGTAACACGGGGCGCACGGGCATAATATCTCAAAGGAGATTATAGTGAAAACCCAATTGCGGAGCACAATTCAAGGGCTTTAAGTTACACAAACTTAACCCGGGTTATCCACCCTGTCCAGTACATATTCTGCTACAACGATATATCAGTCTAACCAGGAGCAGAAATGGATATTCTTATGGTAAACTTATATATAACACTTACCCGTGACCAAGGTCCAGGTCGCCACACGGCACAGCTCTCTCTTAAACACTCTTTCACTGCATCAGGTCTCCTCAAACCAACCTGACCACACTCTGAATCTGGGACGACCTTCAGGTACTTAGGCGTAACGCTTGCACAAGATACATTTCGAGTTTGCTGGCCGCTGGATCTGCAGGTGGCGCTGCACGATGACCAGTCTCCGGTGACATACATCAGTGAGTGCGTAGAGTTCACACTCTGATCTCCCTGTTGGTTCAGCTCATCCACGCTATTATTTGCTTTGTTGAGTACATCATTGCTCTGTGGCCCACTACTTTCAGAGCCTGAAGATTGACTCTGCTGCTGCTGCTGTTTGGATTTTTGGATCCACTTCTTGTATATTTTTATCCGAGGGTCGTCTTTGCTGCAGCACAGGGGGCAAGAGGTTAAAAATGAAACACAGAGTAAACATCGAGAGCGAAGCTGGTCATAGTCTGTTTCCCTTTCATCACAGTTACTACTTATACACTTACGTTCAAACAACAAAACATCGAAAGAGTACAAGAGAGAGAAAGTGAGTAAATGAGAGAGAGAAAGAGAGGAGAGAGGAAGGGAGGGAGCGAGACAAGATAGAGAGGAAGGGACAGAGCGAGATAAGAGAGAAAGGAAGGGAGAGAGCGAGACAAGAGAGAGAGAGGAGAGAGGAGAGAGACAGACAAGAGAGAGAGAAGAGAGAGGAAGGGAGAAAGCGGGACAAGAGAGAGAGAAGAGAGAGGAAGGGAGAAATCGAGACAAGAGAGAGAGAAGGGAGAAAGCGAGATAAGAGAGTGAGAAGAGAGAGGAAGGGAGAGAGCGGGACAAGAGAGAGAGAAGGGAGAGGAAGGGAGAAAGCGAGACAAGAAGAGAGAGGAAGGGAGAAATCGAGACAAGAGAGAGAGAAAGGAGAAAGCGAGATAAGAGAGCGAGAAGAGAGAGGAAGGGAGAGAGCGAGACAAGAGAGAGAGAGAAAGGAAGAGAGCGAAAAAGAAGAGAGAATTGGTGGAATTTTCTTCATTGAAACTATACAAAAAATGTGAAATTATTACAAACTATATCACATCATAAGCACTAGGATAAGAAGAAAGAAACAGAGAAACCCACACTTGTCCTATAACAACATATATCCTAAGAAGAAAGAAACAGAGAAACCCACACTTGTCCAATAACAACACATATCCTAAGAAGAAAGAAACAGAGAAACTCACACTTGTTCTATAACAACACATATCCTAAGAAGAAAGAAACAGAGAAACCCACACTTGTCCTATAACAACACATATCCCAAGAAGAAAGAAACAGAGAAATCACACTTGTCCTATAACAATCCTAAGAAGACAGAAACAGAGAAACCCACACTTGTCCTATAACAATCCTAAGAAGACAGAAACAGAGAAACCCACACTTGTCCTATAACAATCCTAAGAAGACAGAAACAGAGAAACCCACACTTGTCCTATAACAATCCTAAGAAGACAGAAACAGAGAAACCCACACTTGTCCTATAACAATCCTAAGAAGACAGAAACAGAGAAACCCACACTTGTCCTATAACAATCCTAAGAAGAAAGAAACAGAGAAACCCACACTTGTCCTATAACAATCCTAAGAAGACAGAAACAGAGAAACCCACACTTGTCCTATAACAATCCTAAGAAGACAGAAACAGAGAAACCCACACTTGTCCTATAACATCACATATCCTAAGAAGAAAGAAACAGAGAAACCCACACTTGTCCTATAACAACACATATCCTAAGAAGACAGAAACAGAGAAACCCACACTTGTCCTATAACATCACATATCCTAAGAAGACAGAAACAGAGAAACCCACACTTGTCCTATAACAACATATATCCTAAGAAGACAGAAACAGAGAAACCCACACTTGTCCTATAACAACACATATCCTAAGAAGACAGAAACAGAGAAACCCACACTTGTCCTATAACACCACATATCCTAAGAAGACAGAAACAGAGAAACCCACACTTGTCCTATAACACCACATATCCTAAGAAGACAGAAACAGAGAAACCCACACTTGTCCTATAACAACACATATCCTATCTGTGTAGTTAGCCCGATATACTTTAAGCCCTGGTGTAAATGGCATCTTGAATATATCAAAAGGTATATTGTACTCCCTATTAAAAAAAAACCCGTGGTATTTCTAGTATCTGATACAGTATTTCCCGTACGTGAGCTGACGAATTTCTTACATAAAATCAATGTACGAGAGTGATCCAAAACGTAACGACAACCTGACAATATCTGAAGAAAGAAACATCCCAGGCATATTAAACTTCTGTGAATGGGAGATACATTATTAGTAAAGATATTGACACTGTCCGATAGTTGGCTTGGCGCACGTAATCAGAAGGGCTCTATTTTCAACGTGAAATATTATTATAGAAGAAAATATCGTAATTATCGAATATCGTATATCAGCATAGAAGTTACGCCCCATAAAGACGAGACAAATGTGCAGATCTTGCTGCACGGATCAGACACACAATCAACTTACTCAATAAACTGTATAGTGACAGAGGCTGTCTGATCTCCCGCTATGCACTTGTAGACACCTGCGTCTGTGCTTGGGGTGGCCTGGTCAATGCGAAGACCAACGTTGGTGCTTCTCACGCGGCCCATGAAGGGCACGAGTCTGTAGCCTCGGCTCCAGTACAGCAGCTTCTTGGAGAAACGCTTCACTGGACATCTGACCACCACTGTTTGCCTCGGGAGAAGATTCACCTGTCAGGGGATTTTACCAAAGTAGTAGTCAGTAACCGAAAACACCAAAGGTGCAGCATCGGGTTAAAGCCAAGGAGTACAATTAACTTGGAAGATTTTGTAAAAAAAATGCTTACGGTCACGAAAAAGGAAATTAGGAACTAATTGAGAATAGAAGCTCTGACAACTGCATGACGAGCAACTGTACATCCAATACAGCGCAGTGCAGAACAAACCACATTTCCCAGAAGTTTAATGTTTATTTCAATATCTTGATGTGAGCGATAAAAGTATCAGATTAATACAGCTAATAAAACAAAAAGTATTTCGCATACATAGGCTTGTCATACAGTCATGCACTGGTTTTAAATTATAACAAATAAAGATAATGAAAAATGGGAATTTTTTTTTAGATAAAAAGAAACTTAAAGTTTTATTCTTGAATCAGCTGTTAATTACTATAGCTCTATAAAACCACCATCGTTATTGGTAAAATACCTTTTTTTAGAGACCAAGAAAGTGCTAGTTCCTCCTCATCCATCTCTTCACCCTTCTTCCTCTTCTTCATTTTCCTCTTCTGCTTCATTTCTTCGCCTCCTCATAACCTTCCTGTTTCCCCCATCCCTTTCTCCTCCTCCTCGTCTTATGTTTCTTTTTCTCCTCCTCCTTCTCATCTTCCTCCTCATCTTCCTCCTCTTGTTCCTTCTGTTCTCCTTCTTCACCCTATCTTCTTCTTCCTCCTCCTCCTCTCCTTGTCGTCTTCATCATCATCATCTTCTTCTTCTTCTTCAAGTTCCACATGCTCACCTAACCACAAAAAAAGGAGATCACGTCTATGAATCCCATCATAAGCAGGAGTTCTTCATGTGCAACCTACAGTTTTCTATCCATGCTCTTTTCTCGATGCCAGTTTTTGGTTGTTAGGTCTTCGTAGACCGCCCAGCTTTACAAGATATCAGTGCTATGCCATTGCAAAAAACTACAAACAATATTTATATAGGACCCACCTGGCCGCCAACGTTGACTGTAATCTTCTTGGCTCTCTCTATCTGTATGAGAGTGTAATTCTCGGAAAGAATGTAGCTTGTGTCTGATTTCCCGCCCTCAGAGCAGTCTGCCACGTGACACTTTCGTGACGTTTCAGGCTTCGGTTGTGAACATTCGGAACTGGATACCTGGTACCGCTGGCGGTGCCATACAGAGCTCTCACATGTGACTTCACGAGTTTGGGTTCCAGTCCCGCACGTTTCTGAACACTGAGATTATTGGGGGGGGGGGGGGGGGGTAATGTAAGTTTTAACTAAACATTGAATGGTAATTAATAATAATAATAATATGTTACTTTCTCACTCTTTTTTTTTCTTTTTGCATAATACCGTGGTTTTCTTGTATACATTGAAACCACTTGCATTAAGTAATTTAGCGCCTACCTTTCGAGGTAGTTACTCTCCGTTTTCAGAGAGGCAATTATCAACCTTAATATTGTATACATCAGGTATCAGTTTTTACAGCAGGGTCGACCCCAAGGAGGAGATGAGAGGGGCGTTGGCTTTAATCAACAACCTCACGAAAAAAAAACAACAAATGACTGATCTCATCAGCCATTCTCTTTCTGCCCCTCGACTTTATTCTCGGAGATGCAGGTAGCCGGGTCTTTCTGCTCTCGTTCTCACCTCTTTAGACGTAACAATTCCCCTTTTCACACCACCCCTCTCCAAGAGGACACAGACACACGCACACATGCACGCACACACTGGCGCCCTGAATTCTATGGTTAAATCATTTCCATTGGAGACATGCTGGATTTTACAACTACCCCGATATGATATGTAAGAATACTGGAAGAGTGGATAATATATTCCCTACTGGGTGGTGTTTTCCCATCACTATAAACTTTTAGTTGATGATCATGGTAAAGTGAATTATAGGTTCTCTTACTGAATTTTATAGAAGCTAAATTACTCATACCGTGACGAAACAATAGGACGCAAACAAAGTGGTCAGTGGAAACATCTCAAAGATGTATAAGAGTTAAAGTCTCACCTCTGACCAGTCGCCCTTCGTCCAGTGCGCGCTGCATGCATGATTGTTGCAGGGCTGTGTGGCTGATGGGGTCGGCTGGGAACACACGGGGTCACGGGCCTCAGTGTCAGAACTGTTTACACCCTCTATGTGAGTGAGCATGCACCGAACAACGCGCACTTGTATCCCTCCGCCGCACTCAGCGGAGCATGCGCTGAACTCGGAGATTACCCACCTGGCTCAAACAGGAAGAGAAATTACAGGCCTAGATATGTGTTAATTACAGGGCTAGGTATGTGTTAATTACAGGGCTAGATATGTGTTAATTACAGGGCTAGATATGTGTTAATTACAGGGCTAGATATGTGTTAATTACAGGGCTAGATATGTGTTAATTACAGGGCTAGATATGTGTTAATTACAGGGCTAGATATGTGTTAATTACAGGCCTAGACATGTGTTAATTACAGGCTAAGATATATGTTACAGACTTAGATATGTGTTAATTACAGGCCCAGATATATGTTACAGACTTAGATGTATGTTAATTACAGACCTATATATATATTAATTACAGGCCCATGATATATGTTACAGATCTAGATATGTGTTAATTACAGGCCTATATATGTGTTACAAACCTGTACATGTGTTAATTATAGGATTAGATATATGTTAATTACAGGCCTAGATATGTGTTAATTACATGCCCAGATATATGTTACAAACCTAGATATGTGTGAATTACGGTCGTAGATATGAGTTAATTACTAGCGTAGATATGTGTTAATTACAGGCCTAAATATGTGTTAATTACATAACTAGATGTGTCTCAATTATAGGCCGAGATACAATTGCAGATTACCCATTAGGCTAATAAGCCTAGGGGCCCGCTATCAGGGGGAAGAATGCTAATACAGATTGTTTTATGAGTTTTTTTAAATCAGAAAATAAAAAGGTAGAGGTAGGAAGGGGCTCCTTTTAAATTTAGTCTAAGGGCCAAAAGAAGGCCTGTTATGGCCACTTTTTTATTTGGAGAGTTCGTTCGTTCGTTCAACCGTCCGTCCGTCCGTCCATTCACCCTCCTATCCACCCATTCACCTACTACCTATAAACCCATCTACTTAATTAAATGAGTACTTATTTATACATCTATTTAAACACCTGCTTCCATATTTGCCTACCCATTCAAGTGCCTACCTACCCACCTATCTATATGGTATTTGTTTCAGTCTTTTTTTGTCTCTATATCCAGACTTGTTAGAAACTTATATTCAATTCTTCTCCTCTCTTATATCTCTTAATTAAACTAAAGACCGGATGTTTATTGCGCAGAGAAACCCTGTAACTTAAAACTGCTTTAAAGAAACCGTTCCAGATTATATACATATACATAAGAGTTTTTAATCTAACAGTCTGAGAAGCAGTGTTTACGTTTACGTGCTGCATGATAAAGGCTTCACTTGTTGATATTCCTCTGACGAGACCTCATAAAACGTGCTTGATATGAATGATTGTCTTGTCCATGGAAGACGAGTGTATGAAGTCCCGTTTATCCACAGCTTGTTTATGATATTTGGTTCCATTTATTAGACTTTGTATGTCTCGCATTTCCTGTACAGTGAGTTCTTTATGAAATTTTGTGACATTTAAAAAAAAAATTTATTTAATTAATTATATTCTTTCAGTTAGAATTGCAAGAAATTATAATTATGTTAATAATAAATTAAAGACCGGTGACATATATATATATATATATATATATATATATATATATATATATATATATATATATATACCAAGATACGATTTTTCAATTCAAATGTGAAATCCTTCCTCATTTATGCATGCGAAAGCTGGAAATCAACTAAAGAAATAGACAAGAAATTAGACTCTTTTGAAAACTAATGCCTCAGGAAAATATTTGATATAAAGTAGAATGAATTTAAGAACATTACAGATACATTACAGATTCCCTACTTCATGTTGAATATTTAATTAGTATGATAACATACTAATTAACATATTAATAACATACTAATAATAACTAATAATAACATACCAGTAGGATAACGTACCAAGTTAAGACTATTCAATTCAAATGTAATATCCACCCTCTTTTATGCATGTGAAAGCTGGAAAACAACTAAAGAAATAGAAAAGAAATTAGACTCTTTTGAAAACTAATGCCTCAGGAAAGTATTTGATATAAAGTAGAATGAATTTAAGAACAACTCAGAGATAAGACAGATGAGCAAACAACAATCTGTCTCATAGGTGATCAGAAAAAGAAGACGGACATGCGATGAGAAGAAACAGTCAGAGAATACTAAAAACAAGCTATTAAGTGGAGCACAACAGGCTGAAGAAAAAGAGATCGACCACATGAAACATTGTTAAGAGAAGCCAGTTTAGTGGGCACAACATCCCTTGATGAAGTTGAAAAACTCGCCCAAAACAGGTAAACTTGGCAAACAACTGTGCGAGCCCTGTGTGACGTTTAAGGGCGCGGGAAGGATGTAAGATGTAAGATTCTTTTTGAAGGCTGAAAAAGAGCTGCAGTTGTAAATAAATAATTTGTTATATGGACTGAAATGTTAGATTTAATTTCCATTCATATATATATATATATATGCGACAATGTACTGACCGGACGTTTATTTCAGACCCGTTGTTTAATCAAAGAAATGCTATATGAGTGTGTGTGGGTGTGCGTGCCATTGTGTGTGTGAGCGTGCATCACATTATCAAATAACTATTTCTGAGCACGTTAAAACTACAGAATATCAGACAATTGGCAAATTCACGCGCTTTTCAATTATTTCTGACCATCTAATAAACGGTGAAACAACAACTTGGTTTGACATAAAACAAGGGGTCCGTTACAGGTCCATATTGTCGCCTTACTTATTTAACTTGTATACTGAAAATATAATGAGGAATGTTAGAGAAGATGTAGAGAAAGAATATTACGATGCCATACAAATTGGAGGTTATGAAATATCAGAGATTAGATATGCTGATGACACAGTATTACTGTCCATAACACAAAAAGGAATGGAAAAACTAATTATGTCAGTCTGTAAGAATGGTGAAGTGCAAAACCTCTATCTTAATGCGAAGAAAACTAAATTGATGACAACTGACAAAACAAATAAGGCAGCTGAAATATGTATCAATGAGGAAAAATTGGAAGAGTTGGAGAGTTTTGAATATCTTGGATCATTACTAACTAATAATGGAGATACAACGAAGGAAATTAAAAGGAGGACATATATCGCTCTTCAAAAAGTAAAACAACTAAAGAATCTGTGGAGAGGAACAGACAGAACTACAAAAATAAGATTTTTAAGGGCATGCATCTTTCCCATCGCAACATATGCCTGTGAGATCTGGACACTTAACAGAACAGCTGAGAAACACATAAATGCCTTTGAATGTAAATGCTACAGAAGAGTTCTTCAAATATTACGGGCACAAAAAAGAACAAAGATATTCATACTACAAGAACTTAATATTGAAGAAGGCTGGCTAGTAAAGAGTATTAAAGAGAGAAAACTTAAATATTTTGGACACATTAAACGTCATGAGAATTTAGAGAAGACCTTCAAGATAAACCTTGTTGTCGGAAGAGTTTTTTTGTGAGATGAAGATGTATAGACAGACAGACGGATAGATGTATAGACAGACAGACAGATAGATGTATAGACAGATAGATAGATAGATGTATAGACAGAGACAGACGGATAGATGTATGTACAGATAGATCGATAGATGTATAGACAGACAGACGGATAGATGTATAGACAGACAGACGGATAGATGTATAGACAGACAGACGGATAGATGTATAGACAGACAGACGGATAGATGTATGAACGGGCTAGGGTGCAGAAGACCACGCCAATCCGTTCCTGTTGAAGAAACGAAATTAACAAGAAACTATCCCCGCGTGATGTAACTCACTGTTCTATCACACTGCGCATCACTACTATACAATCAGTAAACGATTTAGTGGTACAACTTCATTTTTTCCTGAATGTGCCCAACTTGGCAATAGCTGACGACAGATGACAATCGGTATCCAGTTAAACTGGCGCTGCCAGATATACTGCACTGACCAGCAACCAGAGTAAAATATTCTCAATCGATAGATCGAACTATTAAAGAAGTTATTGGATCTCTACTGCACTTGTTATGATATCATTCATACTGTTGTCTGGTTGACTGATTGTATTCTTCCACTGCTTGTTAATCAGTGGGCAAAATTTGTCACAACTATATTCCCATAGCAACACAACAACAGTTTCCATGTTCGCAACTAGTACAAAAACAACAACAACAACAGTGTCACAAAGATCAAGAACTGGACTTCCATTCGTTCAACGAGACTGACAGAAGAAGTTGCAACAACTCAAGAACTTCAACTAGATTTAAACGCTGACAACATTGATTGATGAGGAAAATGAGAGTTCAACTGATGAGTAACGAGATGAAGCCAAATGACTTGAAAAGTAGACAAATATATGATTCCCAGCGTGATTACGCCACTGGGAAGAAACAACAACCCTACTAGACTAAACCATAAGATATACACACTCACAAGTTTTCCGAAAGAACCACACAAACCAATGTATTCCAAAAAAAAACACAATAGCGCTCTACATCCTGAATGTAGCACAAGTAACTACTTGTCGTCCTAACAAAGACAAAAATAACAACTGACAGAACTGCTACATTTTTACTCTGCGTATCACTCTAACCACACAAAAACTCTCTCTCTCTCTCTGAACTTAAGTGCCCAGGGCACATGGGGCTTCTGCAAGGGTTTTCCACAAATGCCTGTCCTTCGCCTTTTTTTCTGCTCTTGCCCAGGTGAGCCCACACAAAAACTGCTCTCAACGAACTTCACAAAGTTGAACTAACTAACTCTGACTGTCTACATCTCCTACCTCAATCTAATCATCCAAAAGTAAGTAAATCATCACCGTGTTCTTCCTAAAATCTTTATATATATATATACTCCTTGCACAGTCTCCAATCTTTCCGACCGTGAACCCCAAAATCACGGGAAGCCACATTTATCACGTGACCTTTAGTTTTCACAAAATCAAAAATCTTTAACAGTCCCCTCTGTTAGCCAAAGTTTGTCAGCTGTGTTTCCATAAATAAACTTCCAAACTCAGCTAACCTGAGCAGCTTAACAACTTATCCGTCACAACCCGACCTAATCTTATTATGATACTTTTAAATATAAATCTTTTTTTTCCCCCGAGCTTGAAAAAACAATTGGGTCAAAAGTTCACTTGACCAGACAGACAGACAGACAGACAGACAGACAGACGGACGGACAGACAGACGGACGGACGGACAGACAGACAGACAGACAGACATTCATCGCACTGGATATATGATTTATCGTTCAGTTCCCAAAGTTTTCAGGTATCTGGCCAGACAAGAGAAACGGAGGCATCTGTGATAGTACTAGACTCTACCCAACAAACATTAACGATGAAAAAAAAAATAACAAAAGAAAAGATACTACGCTCAATGCAAAGAACATTAATCGTTACAAGTTTGTGGGAAGCTACGTATAAAAAAAAAGTTCCTTTAGAAACAAACAAAATCTACATGGAAGAGTTCAAGGGGAGAAAACACACATTTACCAAGAGAAACTGGAAATTATAACGCAACAAACAGGGGTAGACAACTGCGCATAATTCTATACTGGTATTGTGCGCTTGTGGGTGGGTGGGTGAGTGGGTGAATGGGTGGATGGATGAGGGAGTGGGTGGAGGAGGGAGAAGAAAGAAAAGTAAGACATACAAATAAACAAACGTGGAAATATTTGATTATTTTCTCAGCCTTGTCAAGTTCATTGAGAGTGATTATAAGCACTGTTTCCTGTTGTTACAGGCCATGTACTTGAAGTTTTGCTCCATTTCGCTTGTGCATAAGATAAAATAATGATATCAAAATAAAGTATGCAGTTGCTGTGGTTATTAACCGAATTATACAAGCACGGGACGGAGTCATTCTAGACCGTGTAGCAGGACAAGAGAAAGTAAATTCTCGGGGAAATTTCAAGAGAATTTAAAGAGTATTTGACTTTAGTTGGTCTTATATTTAATATAATTGGAAGTATATTTTCTAGTTAACCAATGTCTCTCTCTTTCTCTCTTCTCTATTTTTCTATCTCTATTTCCTTTTCTCTATTCTCTCTGAAAGATGTATGATAAAGGGCAGAATGTCAGACGGGCCTGCGTGCCCAATTCTTAACCCTTTTGAAATAAAGATCAATCAATCAATCTGTCTCTTTCTCTGTTTCTCTCTCTCTTCTATTTCTCTCTATCTCTATCTATCCCTCCCCCAGATCTTCTTCTTCAGCTTTCCAAGTCATTACGGCTTATTGCTGCAGATAAAGTTTGCCTCCATTCCTCTCTATTTCTAATCTTCTCTTTCCAGCTGGTGACACCAATTTCTTTTATATCCTCTTCTATGTTATCCTGCCGTCTCCGACTTGATCTACCCCCTTGGTCTTGCTTCCCTCATCTCTTGTGCGTACATAATTTTCGTTTGTCTGCTCCCTTCCATTATTTCTACATGGCCCAGCCAGTGTAGTCTGTTCAGTTTCAAGACATTTATAATTCGTTGGGATTTAAATAAACTGCTCAGTTCAGTGTTCTTTCTAGCTCTCAATTCTCCACTGCTGGTATCCTTTATCGGCCCAAAGATTCTTCTTAGGATCTTGTTCTCAAAGATCTCAGATCTCAGTTGTTGTTCATCTTTCTTTGATGTACTCCACGTTTCTGATCCATACATGACAGCTGGTCTTATTATAGTTTTGTAGATTGTTATTTTGGAGTTTTGGGGCAGGATTTAGGATTTTAATAGGTTTTGCAAAAAATGTTCAGCCAGTCAGTCACTCGGTCAGTCAATCAATCAGTCAATTAATGCCCAGTATTCTATATATTTCTATATATATCTATATATTTCATATATTCTGCTTGTTTTTGCAGATACGATTTGTTCCCACTCTTGCACCTGGTGTTCTCTCTCTAGTTAATTACTCAAAATTTTTCTTAGATTTTCTTCCACATTGTCTCTCCACTTGAGACTTTGTCAGCTCCGTGGTCTTATCTGTTCAGTTTCTTGCATATCTGCGAGTTCGTTTAGGCGACTCTCTTTCATTTCTTTCTACACGGCCCAAATTGGCCTAAAGAAATAACAAAATCTTCACCAAGAAGGCATAAAAAAAGAAGCAGGAGAGTTTTTCAGTTTTCAGATACCAGTAGTGACATTCCTTGCCGCTGTTATCCTAGATGTTCTCCTGTTGTGTGAGAAATACAAACAAGCCAATTACAATATCACAAAACTCCAGACTTCGAGGCCTTCTTCGTCCCAGTGGGTTCTTCACAGGTGGTCTACTACCTCAGCCTTCCTTGCTTTGCTTTCTTGAGCTAAAGTTTTCTTCAACAGATCTTTTATTTAGACGTTTGTTTTATACTGCGACTGATAACTTGATTAATGATGTCTTTTAGCGACTTTCAGAAGATTTCTTTTGTCTAGGTCTGTGTTTTCCGTTCTTTTTCCAACTTGCGCCTAAGTGAGGCTGCATTATAAGCATACAAGTTTTCATAACAAGGTTTAAAATTCCAAGTTTTTTAAACTGCTTTTAAATTGTTTTCCCCTGAAGTAAATGGTCATATTCTTTTGTTCCACAATAGCCAGTTGGTAATTTTTAACTACCGTAAATGCTAAAAATAGATATAGTGTCATTTCCAAATAAAACAAGGTAGTCGAATTAAAAAGAAATATTTACAAAAAAGTTTTCGTGTGGCATGAAGGTTATTTGTTGTATTAAAATTTACGTGTAGCTTAGTATTCAGAACTCTTTGTTTTTCGTTAAACAAAAAAACAAAAACAAAAATGGACTGATTTTCGGTCAACTTAGCGAAATAATGGTACCTACCTGGCATCAGAGATAGGGGACACGGGCAGTCAAGTAGAGACTGGACTACAAACTCCAGGAAGTCACACTCCTTAAAAATGAAACCTGCAACACGTCTCTCTTCCATTTCTATGTACTCACATGGCACTCAGTATCTTTACGCGCTTTTTCTCTTCCGCCAATCTGATCTTCAAATCTCTGATCTCTGCTTCTAGATGGTGTTAACTGTAATGCTACATCTACACTTCTTATTTCATTTAACCAATTCATTCTATTTTGATGTACATCAAACATCTTTCTCTCTCTCTCTCTCTCTCTCTCTCTATATATATATATATATATACACACATATATATATATTATATATATATGTGTGTACATACATTAACGCATGTTGATAATGATATAATCTTCTGTGTGTTTAATTATTATTATTATTCAGCATATTTATCAGAGTCATCTTTATTCAGATATATTCATTTTTAATTTATCTCGTAAATGCCTTGGTAATAATTAGTTTTTCCATTCCTTTTTGTGTTGTGGATAGTAACACTGTGTCATCAGCATATCTAATCTCTGGTATTTCATAACCTCCAATTGTTATGGCATCGTAATATTCTTTGTCTACATCTTCTCTAACATACCTCATTATATTTTTAGTATACAGGTTAAATAAGTAGGGTGACAATATAAAAACCCCTGACGGACCTATCTATCTATCTATGGCAACCACAATGTGCAAAGGAAACATGAAAAATTATACCATTAAAAATGTCATTCATAAACACCAAAGCCATTCTCTAGAAAGTACGCAGTATCAAATACCTTTCCAAGAACTGAATACAATTTATTTTATGACTTCACATGGTAAATTTGCGATACTTACCAGAAGACTCAAGAATCTGCTGTCTGGACCTAACTTGTCCATTGAGAGTCACTTACTGAACGCTTTAATACTTTGATGTAATCTTGTAACTTCCTGAGAAAATAGATACAGTGAAACTGACTCAATTTATTGTGTCCAGATTGACATAAACAGTAAATCCAAAAGCGCATCATGTCAGACAATAAGTGAGATTGTTCATAGAAAGTGGCAAGAACACTTACGCTACTGATATTCCATTCAAAGAGTAGGATCACTGCACCCTACCACGCATGATCGTAAAAGGCGACTAAGGAGGGTTTGGCATAGGGCCAGCAAACCTATCTGGTAAAAAAAAAACAAAACTATCAGACTGCTAGAGAAACAGAACCAAGGAAAAAAAACAAATGCAGGTGGAAGGAGAAATGCTTATCAGGAAACTGAGCCCATGAAGGTTGTGGGTGAAAGTCAACCACTGGAAGTCCCCAGCCCGACTGCAGACCTCCTGGAGCAACAGAGGGCTCACCTGGATAAGAGCAGAAAAAAAGGCAAAGGACAGGCATTTGTGGAAAACCCTTGCGGAAGTCCCATGTGCCCTGGGCACTTAAGGTTCAGAGAGAGAGAGAGAGAGAGAGAGAGAGAGAGAGAGAGATATTGATTGATTGATCTTTATTTCAAAAGGGTTAAGAATTGGGCACGCAGGCCCGTCTGACATTCTGCCCTTTATCATACATCTTTTACTCTATTCCAGACACTCTACAAATATGCTGTTCATATAACAAACATAACTAACATTGAAGCTGAGAGACATAAAATAAAATATAACATTTACGTTTCGTTCTTAAACATTCACTCAGTACAGAAGTAACTACATACATTATAAATGACTATCTACTAAACAACATTTTCGGAACTATTCAGAAAACAATTAATTGTATTCGGTGTCTGTAAGAGCAGCTTAAGATAACTTTTAAGTTTTATAATTCATGGAGGCATGTAGTCGACATCAAATAGATATTGAGAAAGCTTGTAGTTGTAGGAAGTAGTATAATTTACATTTTTTATATAAGATGGGAGGGTATTCCAAAGATGAGCAGCAGAATAACTAAAGCTTTTCTTGTAAAGATCAAGTCTAGGTTTTGGAAGACATATGTTGTTCAAGCGTTGGCTGCACTTTGGGCTAAATTTAAACAGGTTCCATAGATAAGGAGGGGCATGCCGTGAAAGAATTTGATGTACTAACTTGGCTTTGTTGAAAAGGAACCTGTTCTTAAGAGGTAGTATTTTGATACGTTTGTGATGATTAGTTGTTTTTGCTTGATCTTTGTCACTAATAAGCTTTACTGTTCGCTTTTGGAGAGAGCAAAGCCTCTTTGTATTTGACACTGAGCAACCATCCCAAACTGTTGAGCAGTAGTCTAAATGTGTTTGTATATGAGCTATGTAGTATGTCTTCCTAGTGTCTTGATCTATGAAGAGCTTAATTTTAGCTAATTGGTACACTTTTTGTGCGATGAGTTTTGTTAGACATTGCACATGAGAGTTCCAGGTCAGATGTTGGTCAATAATAAGACCTAGTGTTTTGTGCTCGCTAACGTTTTCTATCTGTGATGTTTCTGTACAGAGCCGAAGTGTTGTTTTTGTTGCGTTTTGTAGTTTCTGTCTTGTTGTTATGAGCATTGATTTTGTTTTATCGGTGTTTATAATCATGCCATTATTTTTGCTCCATCCAATTAAATTGTATAACTCGACCTGAAGAGTTGATTCTAGATTAACACAATCGTAGTCACTGGTGTAGACTGTGCAATCATCGGCAAAAAGGTCACAAGAAGAGTGTTTAAGATGAAGTGGAAGATCATTGATATAGATAGCAAAGAGCAACGGGCCTAGAATAGAACCTTGCGGAACACCAGTGTCAACTTTAGCAGAATTTGATAGAGAATTGTTGAAGAATACTACCTGTTGTCTGTCTGAAAGAAACGATGCAATTAATTTTATTAGGTCAAGGTGCAGTCTATAAGTCTTTATTTTTCTTACAAGAATATCGTGGTCAATCATATCAAATGCCTTTTTAAAGTCGACAAAGATGGCACCACATAGTCTGTCGTCATTTATGTTTACTAACCAGTTTTCTGTCATTTTGGTAAGAGCTGTGTGGCAGGAATGATTGGGTCTAAAGCCTGACTGACTGTCTATGAGTAAATTGTTCTCTTGCATGTGTCGTAGAGTTATTTTGTGTAAGTGTTTTTCGAGTGGTTTTGATAATGACGATAATATGGATATTGGTCTATAGTTGGTAAGATTGTTAGATGAGCCAGATTTAAAGCGAAGATACACCTTAGCAGTTTTAAAAGCCTCAGGAAAATAACAATTTGCAATGCACTGGTTGTAAATATATGTTAGTGTATGTGAAATGACAGGTGCAGCATAACGTAAGATCTTATTACTAATATCATCAAGCCCAGCTGTATTGTTGTTTTTTAAGGTTAAGAGATAATTGTGAACTTCACTGACTGTTAAGAATGGAATGTGTAACTGTTTAAAATCAGTACATCTGCTGTCCAGGAATGTTTGTAGTTCATGTAAGTCGCATACATGAGCTGATACTGATGATTTAAGAACGTTGATTTCTTCTCTGAAATGTGTACTGATATGTGCGCTAGTGTATGCACGATTGATGGCTTGAGAGAGAGAGAGAGAGAGAGAGAGATTCCATTCTGTGGCTGTCTGTTGTTTCTTTATCCAAAATGATTATAGTCGACCCTCAACTGTTTCCTCAGTTAGAGACCACTACTCTGAAGAGTGGTCAAAACTGCCGAATTGTGAAGCATAGCCCTCACTTAGCTTGTAAATGCATTTTGGGCCAATTCAGAGCGTAAATAATGCACTATCGTTTGTCAGTTGCAAGTGCATGAGACAATTACATAAATAAATAGAAGCTTACCTTTAAATGTCCAAAAAATCACTACTGCAATGAACTAAAGCATTTGCTTATGGAAATAAGACATGATGTTGTCATCTCACTAGAAGCACTCTCTACTCGCTTTAGCGTGACCATGGAAACTTCTAGAGATGTCAGCGGCGAAACATGACGAAACAGTGAACTCCGCGACAGGTGAATAGGGGATGGTTATAACTGAAAAGCGGCGAAAGAGTGAAGTAATGAAATGTGAGCGATGAAACTGCTAGGTTCTGCTGTGCTCGCGGAAGTTCAAACAGAAAAGACATTTAATGACATCAGAAGGTGTCAAGATCTACCGATATCTGTTTTACTGTTTTAATCTTTTCATGCTCTTGTTTTCATGTCAGTTTTAATCTTTGTAGTGATTATTTGCTAGTGAAAGTGAAAGTAAAGTATGACAAGTTTATGCACACATGAAGTCAGAGAAGTTCAAAACTATTTAAATTTAGTTTCTCAGAATAAAAATAGCCCTTTCTGTGTCTATAATCTTGTAATAAAAATGGCGAGACTGGTTCAGTTGTTTATTTGTGATGAAGAATTTCGTTGAAGCAACTATGAAACTTTTCGTTTTTGTTTCTTTTAACTTCGGTACGACAAAAATAAATTACATATATATTGTCAGTCTTTCATTTGAATGTCCCTTGCGGAACCTTGCCTCCCTAACAGCTCTCCTGTGGGCCTCTCGGTTGTGAGCAAGGTACAGATATACTGTAGAGCGCAGTATTATCGTACTCTCTTTAACCAGCTACACGGACCATGCTCTGGAATATTTAATTTACTTCTGCTTTTGTTTTCTGTGGTTTTTATGTCTGATTTTCGTGTCTCTGTTTGCATTACCTGCACGTTTAGTTTACAAAGCCACCCATATAGTTTGTGTAATCATCAGTATAGTAACACGTAAATTAATAATTTACAGGAAATGCCAGGGCACTTGGTCTTATCTGAGTAAATAAGAAACTTCAAGAGGAATAGAAAACGATGAAGAAGAAAGGAAGGTTTACATACACTTCTGTACACTTTTATATACACTCATTAATCAAATGCATCAACGTTATGAATCTTGGCCAAGTTCAAAGACAAGAAGGTCTATCTCTCTTCATTAATCACTCTTACACATTAGCCTGTTTTTTTTTTCCTTAACCTTTGAGTCCAGCCTAAAAAAGCTCTCCTCGATCTATCTTTGTGTCTCCCTCTGGCCTGGTTAATCTTTGGGGGGAAGGGGAGGAGAGGGGGCAAACTTCTGACTTTTCTTGGTCGTTGTACTTTTTCTTAACTCGCAGACATGATTGACATACGGCCTCCTCCTTGACCTGATCTCCAGGACCACTTCATCACTTCAGGTAAACACTGGCTTTCCATATACATTCCCCCTACCCTCTCCACATTATAGCATTACAGTAATCAGTTACTCGGCGAGTATCATTGTTGATAGCACTGTTTTGGGAAAAACAAGCTCTTCAACACGCGTACAGCCGTAGAGGAATGCCTGAAATTCCAAGAACGGATGAGGAGTGAAATGAATATGTCCTTGAGTATTGATAAATGGAAGACATGAGAAAAAAAATATGAGAGCAAAGATATAAAAACAGAGAGCGTGCCATCTCTTTCTCTCTCTTTTTTTGTTTTTGTTTTTTTGTTATGGATTTAAAAAAAGGAATCGAGAAACGTAGTGGAGACAAACAAAAAATGAGCCATTGAACAGAAAGACAGAGAGATCATACCGAATTAAATTTAACAGGGTAGCAGGTAGGAGGGTTAACTACGGATTGGACTGTCAGCACCTGGAAACAAGAAGTTATTGGAGGACATGCTTCTGCCATTTTGACAAGATGTTAAAGAAGAGATAGACAGGAAAATTAACTCTTACTGTCCCGAACTTACTGTTCCAGTGCTCAGTGATATTTTTTGTATGACCTGCTTCTAACATACGAGAATTGTAGAATTGTCATATTCTTTATTCTGTATTCAGTTATCTTTAATCTGACACATGATATGTTTATGTTTAACTTACTGGGTACATGAAATACAGTATTCCACATAAGGCTCACTCACTCTGTACTGAAAAACTGAGGGAAAAAAATCCTGCACAGATGGAAAATAATTTCGAACAGTAATCTTCTTCAGTGTGTTGAACTTAACACGTTCAGATAACACAAAAAAAAAAAAAAAGCAACAGTAAAATCACAGGAGCGAAACATACATGATAATACATGTATTCGTCTCGGTTACATGCTGATTACATGCGTTGCAATTTGTAAACAACAGAAAATATTAAGTAACGCTAAATAGTAAAGCGAAGCGTGAGGAATCAAAACTTCGACCCTTGGATTTGGGTAATAGATTTTTTAAAAAATGATATGTTGAAATGTAAAGAGCAGCATGGAAAGTGTATCACGAGTTTCAAACAAAGTATAAAAAAATCATATTTAACATAAGATACGCTTGTACATCCGAAATTACGAGACGACCTCCCATTTCTCAGTAAAAGTCATTCTTCTCCACCTGACCTATTTTATTGTCCGTGATGAAGTGCTGTGTGTTGTCCTTGATCTGTCTCTTTGTGATGTAAGCAAGAAGTACTGACTACCGTCTGTTGTAGAGGCGTCACATGGGACAAAGATACGGTTATACTGGATTAATTCTCAGAGCTGACACAAGAAAGAAAGCTGATAAGCAGGATCCAGCAATGTTGCCCAGGCTCTAATATCTAAACAGTCTGTTATCCTGTTTCATCAATTAATGGTTGAATATTCCATTTCATTTTGCGTGCCGCAGTATCACATCTCTAGAGATAACACCGTACATTTGTTTATGCATCTGTAACTACACAAGAAAAACTTATGAAACCAAATGCTGGGTGAAGAACTTGGTGTAATGGTAAAGTGTGTGGGCAGCGAAAAATAAGTTGCATGTTTAATCTCAGAAAAGGGTAAATTAAAATAAATCTTTTCTATTTAAAATGTTATATTTCAGATTCAAAACGCCATAGAAATTTACTAGCAAACGGAAGTGTCTTTATGAAAAAATTCGCTATTAAAGAATATTTTCGTTCGACAACGCGTACAAGTTTTAAAATAAAAAAGAGCATATCTTCATTCCTTCTGTCTTAATTTTTGGACATGCTACAACTTGCAGATATATACTGTGCACAAACACAAACCGATACGCCCTATGGCACGTTGATAGTGTTTGTACTGTGTACTGTTTTTAATGGTAGAAATGTTGTGACACATATGAAAGAGAACGTGGTCAGTACTTGTCATTGCTCCGAACAATATGAAGTCTAGCGCCTGATGATGATAATGATGATGATTTTGATGAAAGTGATCTTGAAAATAGCAAGATAGTCCCCATAGCGCCTGCTTGAAATCTAGTCCCCATAGCGTCTCTTATAATTTTTTGGCTCATACATTAAAGGTGGAGTAATGCCTCTCCTAATGAGCTGCAGGGCCGACTTTCCACTGAGCTCCATCACGGCCAGTCATTACGTTCCTCCTTACATTGTTCTTCAGGCCTTTGTGACACATTCTGAACACTTCAAAGCAAGACAGCTAGGAAGTTAGCCAGTCACAGATCGCCAGCCATGGCATCAGAACGGACACCACTGGCTCCCATGCGTGCTGTGTACAGGCAAAAGCTGCCAAAATCAACAATATTACAAAGTCAGCATCTAACATCAGCGTACCCCAGGCTAGTCCTGGTTGCCGCCCTCTTTTCTCTCAGGCCACGCCCTCAACGCCCCCACCCCACACCCCTTATGTACTCGTGCAATGACCTATTAAACCAGAATATGCATTACACAGGTAAAAACTTCAGCTAGCAAACCTGTTTATTTAACAATATGAAAGAGCACATTTATAACTCACTTACTGCATTATTTTCTCAACTTTTAATGTGATGGATGTGCTTCATGTAGGGACAGAAGTTTCTAAAAATCAGGTTGAACAATGATAAGAAGGAAGATATTACTGCCTCCGTCTGCTGCTTCGTTTTCCCTCATCCCCCACCCCAGCTACTGCCTCCTTTTCTTCCACTCCCCCCTACTGACCTTTTTCTTTCACCGTCCCCTGGTCATTTCCAGCGCCCACTTTGGGGAAACACTGATCTGTCATAATAATAATCTCATTTCTTCCACACAACACAATGGTAACACGGTCGATATTACAGCTGCATGTCCGCTTTTGCTTTCACTCAAGGAAGTGAGGACACAGCAGCACAGATCTTTTATTTACATACCTCAGAATAACGGCAGCTCAACTTTCATCTCTATCAACATTCCATATAGATCATCTTTCACGGGAATGGTAGCCTATCAACCTTAGCACACTAGCACCCTGCAGACTATGTGCTATCTCTCGCTAAATCAATGTTAGTTACGCGCCCCTTACTGTTTCTTGGATCTTGACGTTGAGGTTAACAAAGTGAAAGAGAATTTATTAGGGGGGAACTTGATTGTTCAAAGATAACTTGTCCCAGCGTCAGTTTTGATTTATGCTTCGTATTTCGAGCACAAATATTTCGGGTGGTTTTGGGTGTTAGTTGATACACGAAACGACAAGAGCTTAGAAACACTAGTCAGATGCAGCCCGATATGTCACCTTTAATCACGCATAGTTCCAGCTCACTAATATAAACATTTTGATAAACTTCAAGAAAGTTTCCTGTTTCCACTAGTGTGAGCCTAATCTCTGGACCTAGAACCACGCCCGTGTTTTTAGCTACACTCCTTTCTCCTGATACCTTCTTTCGTCGTCATGAAGTAGCAGACCAAAAGATGTGGGCGGTAATGTAATATATATCTTGACATTTCATGATTTGAGCTCGGTTGGTAACTCTCATGAAACTATCGTTTCAGACTATCAGTTATCTTGCTTCTCGCCCTTCCTCTAGTATCCCCCCCCCCCTTTTAAAAAAAAATTACTTTCTCCAGCTATCTACAAATGCTAGATGTTCTTTGCTTTAATCACGCATAAAAATTGTAGATGGACAATGGATTTTTAACATTGGACGCTTCGCCTTAAAAACTGACTGTAATCATCAGGAAATCTTGGTCTTGATCAAGAGAAGTTTAATCTTGTCTTGCCTCTGAGGCATCTTGTCTCCTTCATTGCCGTTCCTTTGCTCCAGGATTATGTCTGAAAAGCATGTCTAACTCTGTCATGATGTTCTACCTTCATTGTCTTTATATATCACTGTCAAGTCCAGTCCATGATCATTAACCTGTGCTGCTACATTTGCCCATGCTAGATTACTTTTTTTTCCAGATGCATCACGTGACAAACCAGTCTACCTCTCCTTGCATCTTCACACTGGTGTCCGTCATTCTTAGGTTTCCAGGAGTCGTTACCTCTTTATTATGTTTTTTTTTTTTAATTTTCAGCCAATGCGTATTCCTGCATTATCCCTCCCCCTTCACTCTTTCTCTCTCCAGATTAAATCGAGTGCGTGGGAAGAATGAAAGATGGAGTGATAAAGGGCAGAATGTAAAAAGGGTCTGTGGGCCCAAATTCTTCGTCCTTTTAAAATAAAGATCATTCATTCATTCGTTCATTCATTCATTCATTCATTCTCTCTCCCTCCAAATCTCGCCCCAGCTCTTGTTTAGCTGAGAATAAACTACATGTACTACACATTTCTTGAGATGTTCAGCGCAACACCCCCCCCCCCAACCCCCCAAATACTGAGACCTTTTTTGATTCACCAGCCTCTTATTACGGGGAAAAAACCCCACTTCACTTCAGAATATGACGAAGACGGTAATAACTAAGTGAATATTCCTAACAATGAAAAGAAAAAAAAAGAGCTTGTCAGAAGGATTATTGATCAATGTTTCGTCTGACTTGGGGGGAGGGGGGAGGAGGAACAGGAAACTGAGGCAACAGATGTGTTTGTTTTGGAGTAATTTGCATATTATGTCATGGACTGCCATGTGTACCATATCATCCAGGTTAAAATTAGCATGTAGGGGAGATAATGAATGTGGTTTTAAAACGCGGGTGTCAGTCAAGGAGCGTAGGAACAAAGGTCAGTTTGATCTATTTGTTCTAAGTGTTAGACCCTACGAACAGACTGGGTAGCAGTGCTTCCGGTTTCTGCATAATTGTAGTTAGCATTGTTTTTGTAAATATGACCTGAGAAAAATCGGCTTTTGTAAAGATGACCAGAGAAAAGCCAGAATTTGTGATGATTATCAGAAAAAAGTCAGGCTTTGTCTTGATTACCAGAGAAAAGTCGGGCTTTGTAATGATTACCAGAAAAAAAGTCAGGCTTTGTAATGGTTAACAGAAAAATGTCAGGCTTTGTCATGATTACCAGAAAAAAGTCGCTCTTCGTAAAGATGACCAGAAAAATAGTCAAGCTTTGTAATGATTACCAGAAAAAAGTCGCTCTTTGTAAAGATGAACAGAAAAAAAGCCAGGCTTTGTAAAGATGACTAGAAAAAATGCAGATTTCGTAAAGATGACCACAAAAAAGTCAGGTTTTGTCAAGATTACGAGAGAAAAGTTAGAGTGTGTAAATATTACTGCCGAAAATTATCTTTCGGTTGGCCCCTTGGATTCTTTGACTAGAAACAAAACAAACTTGGGCAATAATTATTGGAAGATGAAGTATGAGCCAAAAGATTATTATCATCAAACCAGTTAGCTCCCCTGGCAAAGTCTAGCTGCAGGTTACGAGTTCAACCGGCCACGATTAATCCGGGAAGTTTCATATAGCAAAGTTTAGTATTATGTGTTTGTATTTTGCAGTGAATTGTTGACTGGATTCTTATACACTTGCTTTCTGTTATGGATAGTGAATTAAATCTCCGGGGACTTCTCGGAACGAAGGATAAATAAATCTGAAGAACATTTACGGCAAGAATACTGTGACCAGTATTATCAAGTGGCTGTGAGTCATATAATGTGGCAGTATGAAAGTTTTAGTCAAGAGCAGCCATAGTGGGATTGATAGTGGGATTGATTGTGCTATAAAAAAAAAGTTTCAAAGATGTTTAGTTAGGTAAAATCCCCGTTTTCCATGCCATTGAGGCATATTCGGGATGCGTTGTTAGGCTTGTCTTTCTAAGATCTTCGGCAGATGAAAGTGTGATGTGATCAATATCACGCATGGCGGTGTTTACCTTCCCAGATTTGTCTGTACCCATTTTTAGAGGCTGGGTGGACCCGGGAGCTGCCTGCCTGCCTGCCTGCCTGCCTGCCTGCCTGCCTGCCTGCCTGCCTGCCTGCCTGCCTGCCTGCCTGCCTGCCTGCCTGCCTGCCTGCCTGCCTGCCTGCCTGCCTGCCTGCCTGCCTGCCTGCCTGCCTGCCTGCCTGCCTGCCTGCCTGCCTGCCTGCCTGCCTGCCTGCCTGCCTGCTGCCTGCCTGCCTGCCTGCCTGCCTGCCTGCCTGCCTGCCTGCCTGCCTGCCTGCCTGCCTGCCTGCCTGTCTGTCTGTCTGTCTGTCTGTCTGATACATGACCAGGTGGCAAGGTCAGAGACTACAAAGAGAGTGAGTGAAAACAGCAGAGAACGCTCAGAATGGACACGTACTCTCTGAGGCGCCCACTGGCATGGCATACAGTGACTGATGTATTTGGTCTTTTTTCGTCATCGTATACAACACACACATCAAATACTAAATAACTCGCAATGTCTCTTTGTCTCAGTACAGCTTTGATAAGGCATCTAACATAAGATAGGCAGTAGCTGCCGCCATCTGGAGCGTGTACAAAATGGCACCAGCAATAGATCATTCAGAGCTATACGAGCTATTCATGCTAGCTATACGAGCTATTCATGCTAGCCATACGAGCTATACATGCTAGCTATACGAGCTGTGCATGCTAGCTATACGAGCTATACATGCTAGCTATACGAGCTATGCATGCTAGCTATACGAGGAGCCACCGCCCTTTAAGTGTGCACATATAACAGGTCGGGGGGGGGGGGGGGAGAGAAAAGAGGAGAGAAAGAGATATGTTCAAAATGTTATGATCGGGCGAGGGAGAGTGGGTGGGGGAGAGAGGCAGAGAGAGAGAGAGAGAGAGAGAAAGAAAGACTGACTGACTGAACTTTATTTACAAAGAGCGAAGAATTGGGTATGCACGCCTAGATTTGAAATATATATATATTATAAACAGTATATACATAAAGATGTGTGTATATGTGTGTGTGTGTAAGTGTGTGTATGGTTCTGCCTAAATAATGAAGATAATCATTTACATGCCAGCTATAAATCTAGACGGTTGTAAATTAAACCCAGATAATTTTAGATAATTTTATTACAGTCCAATAGTTAGCAATAATGAAGGGGCATATACAAAGCTTGAAGAAGAACTCCCACCCCTTACTTCAGTAAGATGTGTGACATTTTTTCCCCGGTTATAAATTTCACGTACCTCGTCTGAATACCTCCCAAGAAGTCTGGAGTTTTTAACTGCAGAAACACACAAATGGTTTTCACACGCTTCAGATAGTGTAACAGTTTATGTTACGGGTCTCTACCCTACGAAGCTTTTCTGCTGTCGACGCCCATGATTTAGTGTTTACGTTTTGTGCTGTTTAAGTGAGTCGCTTACCTGTGCGACTGTGGCGAGTCCGTGAAACGACAGCACGGGGTTGGCGGGGGTTGGAGAGATGTGGCTGACGGGCTGAACCGAACGGATGCTTGACAAGTGTGAATGTTTGTTATTGTCAGCCGCCATGGAGTTTTGCCGTGAGATGTGAAAGTTGGAGCGTCTTTATTTCTCGTCCTAGGACTTGTTTCCCCCCGGATGTATGGGTTGTAACCGAACTACCAGTTCAATGGCCTGATTTATCAGAAGACTGAGCTGAAGCTGCGTGCTTTGACATGTCATTCGATGTACCTTTCATTCATGAAGTTACCTTCATTATCTGGCTCCACCCATTAAAACCCTGCACTGGACGTGGTTATTATTGTTTGCAACTCGTGATGTCTTAGAAAAGTGTGAAAGAATCCTGGGTACTTGTATGAACGGAGATTACCAGTTCATAGAGTGGAGATGGAGAGAAAGAGAGAGGAGAGGGAGAGAGAGAGGAGAGAGAGAAGAGAGAGAAGGAGAGAGAGGAGAGAGAGTGGAGAGGGAGAGAGAGAGAGGAGAAAGGTCACCAATACTGTAAAACTTGGCACACACGCCCGTCTGACAGTGTACCTTTAATCACCAGCTTTCTCTCTTTTACTTACAGTCCACATCATATAGTACAGGAGCTCACATACACATGACATTCTCTCTCTCTCTCTCTCTCTCTCTCTGAATCTTAAGTGCCCAAGGCATATGGGGCTTCCGCAAGGGTTTTCCACAAACGCCTGTCTTTTGCCTTTTTTTCCTCTCTTGGCCAAGTGAGCCCTCTATTGCACAACATCTTCTCTGTATATACACATACTATAATCACCACAAACGTCACATATACAAGAACTACATCGTTTACAAATCTGCATAATGATAAGATTTAGAAAGCTCGTCGGCAGCTAATTAAATGACTCTCCCAATTTAAGACGAGTGAAAACATCAGAGAAAGATCTAAACTCTGAAAGTTAATCATATTTGACTAAGGAAACAAACACCAAGACAGGTAAAGTCCCTGTGCTCTGGTTCTGGTCTAGAAATAAAAAAAATCATTTATAAAGCCTAGATATGGCTAATGTTGAAGTGATTTATGGCTCTGGTCTTAAACCTGTAGCAGTTTACAAATGTTACTCCAAAGCAAAATGTAGTGTCTATAAAATGTCACTCGAAAGAATAGCACTGTATGTAGCAATTTACAAAATGTCACTTGAAAGAAGAGCATTGTATGTAAAAAGGTAAAGCTAAAGGTAATCCTATCATGTCTTAGAAGCACATAGGGATATGGTGTTAGTGCCCATATTTTCCTTGACCTGTCAGCACACTAGTGGGTGATATGGTCAGTATCACGCCTGGCTGACTTTCCTTCCCCAACTCCAGAAGATGTTGGGTACTCATTTCTACAGCTGGGTGACTGGGGTGCCTCCGGCTGTATTCGAACTCCCGACCTTCGCCATGAGAGACCAGTGCACTAACCACTTCGCCACTCAGACACCTTGAATATAACAGTTTATAAATGCCACTCGAAGGAATATGACAGATAAAAGTATGAATATGACAGACTGAAGTAAAACTGGTTCTAGTAATACAGGTAGATAGAGGTGTATGGTACAATTTTATAAAGCGATAAGTTGTATTGTGTACAAGGGGGGATGCCACAAATCTTAAGTTTTTCATTTTCATTTTTCTTCTTTTATTTTATGTTGTGTTTGTTGTTGTATGTAATCCTTGAAAAAAAAGGCTCACGCCGAAATATTGGATGTTGTATATTTTTCATTATTTGTGTTTTTTTCTCACTTTTCTCATTCCCTCTATGCTTTGTAAAACTTTACCATACACCTCTATCTACTCGAAGGAATAGCATAGCATGAGAAAGAGAGACTGTCAAATAAGTTCATCTTATGGAAAAGTACTTTCTACAAAACAAATCTCCTTTCATTACATACAAGTATCTTCTCTTCTGACAGCGAAAATTTAACAGACGAAGGTCGAATATCTTATTGTATTGCAGGGAAGGTGAGGGCAGTTTACTGTATTGTAGGAAAGGTGGGGTAGCTTAATGTATTGTAAGGAAGGTGGGATATCGTAATGTACTGTAAATAAGGTGGAGTAATTTACTGTACTGTAAGGAAGGTGGGGTATCTTTTTGTACTGTAAGGAAGGTGGAGTAATTTACTGTATTGTAAGGAAGGTTGGGTATCTTATTGTATTGTAAGGAAGGTTGGGTATCTTTTTGTATTGTAAGGAAGGACTGGTGTCTTACTGTACTACAGAGAAGGTATGGTATCACATTGTACCGTAGGGAAAGTGGCGTATCACACTGTACTGTAGGAAATGTCGAACATCTTAGAGTAGTGTAGCAAAGGTGGGATGTTTTACTGAATTTAGGACAGATCGAACATCTTATTGTGGTGTAGCGAAGGTCAGATTTCTTACTATATTTAAGGAAGGTCGAACATTTTATTGTTATGTAGTGAAGTGGGATTTCTTACTATATTTAGGGAAGGTCAAACATTTTATTGTTATGCAGTGAAGTGAGATTTCTTACTATATTTAGGGAAGGTTGAACATCTTATTGTGGTGTGAAGATGGGATATCTAGCATATTAACAACTCATCCATTGTTGTATATTTACTAGCATGAAGGGACAATTTATTTTTCTTTGTGCAATGTTAATACGAAAGCAAATAACCGCTATCGATATTTCTTCTATGTGTTAATATAAGTTAGCTACTGGACGTGCATGTGAAATGTTTCCCACTAACCTTTTCTACATAGGTACGGTTTTATAAATGTCCTTGTTGATAGGTAATAGTTTATGAATCGTGAATTTAGTTAATACCTGGAATATACATGTTTAATACAAATACCCTAGGTAAAAAATGAAAGCTGGGAAATTTTGTTACAGATGACAGGCCTGTAAAGATGTAAAGATGGGATCTGAAAAGTTGTACCACAGACGACAGATCTGAAGATCAGAGAAATAAGGTCTTGTACAAGATGACAAATATGATGTTTGCTTCTGACGCTAGGCTCTTGTGACACCACAGTACAGTCAAAGGGAGTCAGGAATGACGTTCCTTATGGTGTGATGGAACTTGGCAATTAAGAAGACTGACTCTTAAACTCATCTCGAGAAGTAGAGACGTCAGTTTATAATACAGTACGTTCGAAAAATAACTGTGCACTAACCTAGTATTGATTCCGGTATCGTAATGATATCTTAATGACTGCGGCAGGTATATGTGGCTAGATACCACAGACATTAAGATATCACTATGATACCGGAATCGATACTGAGTTAGTGCACAGTTACTTATGGAACACCCTGTACTACATGTCAGGCTTAATGCCTATATTCCGTTCTTTTCACGTGGCATCAGCAGATGAAAGTGTATACAGAAAATTCTCCTGCATCACTAGTTTGGTTAAATTCTCTCCTCTTGAATGATTTCCCATCCTGTTTTAGAATAACTTTTGTTGAGAATTTCGGTAGAAAGAAATCGAAAGGAAATTACTCTACATTTTAAAAAATCTGGTTATATTAGAAATTTGCTATTTTTCATTTTACCTAGACTGCCTTAATAGCGTTCTGAGCGTTGATTCATATAGACAGGTAAGATCTACCATAGATTCGCATAGAAAGATAAGATCTACCATAGATTCGCGTAGAAAGATAAGATCTACCATAGATTCGCATAGAAAGATAAGATCTACCATAGATTCGCATAGAAAGATAAGATCTACCATAGATTCCCACAGACAGGTAAGATCTGCCATAGATTCGCATAGGCGGGAAAGATCTTCCATAGATTGGCACAGGTGTGTAAGATCTACCATAGATTCGCACAGGCATGTAAGATCTATGATAGATTCGGATAGGCTGGTAAGATCATCCGTAGATTTGCACAGGCAAGTAAGATCTATCATAGATTCACATAGTCAGGTAAGATCCACCAACACCACCTAGCTGTTTACCTCTTCTCCTCACGAAAGGGCTAGCTAATAATTGTAAAATACTTTTTTTTAAACCCATAACTGTATTTAATTATAATAAAGGAATGGTGACAGATCATGTTGTTTGCCAGCTGGTACCCTTTGTCATGGTGTCTTTCTCTCATTTCTCAGCCAGTCGCCTGCTTTTACTTTGTGCTTAACTACGTCCATCTGGCTACGTTTTGTGATTTTTCACTTTTCTTTATTATAATATTTGTTTTATTTATTTTGTTTATTATAATACCCCTTCTTTAACAAGCAGAACGTAAAAAAAAAATTAAAACAGCATATTCCATGACAAACTGTTTTCAGTTAACAACTATGTTCCCTCTAAGCTGCGCGGCTGAGAGACGGTGCACATCAGTAAATAAATAAATAAATAAAAAGTATGCCGCGCACAAAAGTGAAGGTATCACACATAAAATCAAAATAAAATTGCTGCTTTTATTTTTCTAATTCCTGCTGTATTTCTGTGCTATAACAGCGCTGAAGAAAAATACAATAGCACAACATCAGTGTATTTCCCTGAAACATTTGGATTTTAGGTTTTCTTTCTATGAAAATTTAAAATTGTACTGTGTAATCTGACATTACAACGCACAAGGGTACAGAAAAACGTTTGAGAACACATTTTCACAGTGGCTGAAAACTGCGCACGAACTGCAAAACCTTTGCGCGCACACTGGCCAACAACGATAAATTGTAAACCGCATACGGCTAGCGTAGTGGTTAGAGCACTCGTCTAGCAACCAAATGGTCGAGGGTTCGAATCCCCAGCTGAGCGGGATTTTTTTTCCGACCAATACGGCCCCGAGGTCGACCCAGCCTCGTAAAATGGGTACCAGAGAAAATCTGGGAAGTAAAGGCAGCGAGGAAAGGAACTGGTCACCCAACCTCATACGCTGATGACCCAGCATAATGAGGTCTCTAACGCTTCACCCCCTACGGCATTTGCTATGGGACTATCTTTACTTTTATACAACATCTACTCAGGGCATTGTGATATACGGCTAGTAAATGTCCCCATCACATCTGATAAGTACAAGAATAACTGAGCTCCATTTGGTACAGGTGTATATTTATTAAAATGAAATAATTCCGTTTTTTATGCCGTTTTTTGTGTGTGTGTATTTCATTTCTGATTAAGATAATATAATTCACATAGTAAAAGTTCACTAATGTAACACATTGCTTTATGTAGCAACTGACACTGAGGATAAAAAAAGGTAAAAGTAAAGGTAATCCTGTCATGCCTTAGAGGCACATAGGGATTTGGTGTTAGTGCCCATATTTAACTAAGGATAATGGACGCGGAAAATAGCATGGCCTGACTATAACAAAAGAATATGAGTCAAAAGCAACAGAAGATATATGATTTAATGTATCGTAATGTGTAACACAATTGCTGCATATTACCTTGTTTAGCATCCAAGGGGCGAGAACAGGAAAATTTACCGAAAGGAACAGATTTCCCAGGCACTCTGTGGCACGCTAGTTTCTCCCAACGTTTAATAAGCTCATTGTGTATTCGGGGAGTTAATTTATTGGGTGGCTGAAAGGAAGGGGACACCACTCTAGTAAGCGTGGCCGAAAGATGCCAGTGAGCAAAACAAAAAAAAACCCCACTGAAATTTCAGATGAAAACCACAAAACTATGAGTACCCGCAGGGTCATTTTCTTCCATATTCATTAAAAAGGTTGTTTTTTGTGGTATTGTTAGGAATAAAATAAGCCTTCATATATTGTCCAATAAAGATTTCCTTTCTCTGGTTGTCTGAAACTATTTTTAGCATCTTTATTATTATATGTGTATCCTATTTGATTTTGATGGGAATATTAAAAAATTTAGCAGCGGAATTTTCTTCTGAATTTTGCACATTATTTTTAAAAAAACAGACTAAGTGATACAAATATTTACATTCAAAATAAATAAAACAGTTTACAGGCTCTGTGGTCTGTATATTTAACTGTTCTGTTGTCCGTACATTTAACTGTTCTGTGGTCTGTATATTTAACTGTTCTGTGCTATGTATATTTAACTGTTCTGTGGTTTGTATATTTAACTGTTCTGTGGTCTGTATATTTAACTGTTCTGTGGTATGTATATTTAACTGTTCTGTGGTATGTATATATAACTGTTCTGTGGTATGTCTATTTAACTGTTCTGTGGTCTGTATATTTAACTGTGCTGTGGTCTGTATATTTAACTGTTCTATGGTCTGTATATTTAACTGTTCTGTGGTTTTAAAACATGAACATTAAACAAGAAAATAAAATGGAAATAACAATTTTGAGTGCACAGAAAAGTATAAATAGGCGAGGAGAGCTGTTTTGTTGACATGAGAAAACAAATAACAGAGGTACATAAACCAAATAAACACTTAAGCAGCTGAAATATAAATTTTAAAAAAGTAAAAATTAGAACTACACATCTGACGTTTATAAATGTTAGAATGTCATGAAAAATGTAATGAACACAGTCTAGGACAGCTAAGGCAAGGACAAGAACACAACAGAACCCATAAAAAAGTAAAATCCCCGTTTTCATGCCATTAAGGCGTATTGGCGATATAGTGTTAGGCCCGTATTTCCAAGGCCATCGACACATGAAAGTGTGATGTGGTCAGTATCACGGCTGGCCGTATTTACCTTCCTATATTTCTCTGGTACCCATTTTTAGAGGCTGGTTGGACTCTAGGGGCCTTTTTTGGTGTGGTGGTACCAGAAAAAAAAACATCCCCACTGCCCGGAGTTCTACGCAGTACCACTGGATTAGTAGACTGAACGCAGGTACGTACAGGTAAACGTATATTTTAAGTGCTGAACAATAAATCTTGTCCACCTGCCTCTTAAAACCAAGACCATCAAACTGATGATAGAGTGAAGGAAAAGGACGAAGTAAAGAAGGGGTGGTTGTAGCCTGTTCTCCTGGCTTCTGGATTTGAATCTGACTCCTAAAGTTTGGATCTTTTTACTGCTGATAGTTTATATTTAACCATCTGACACTCGTTTTTAAAAGTCTGAAAACTTATATCAGAGTCAAATACAGCTTTATTTTTCCAGTTTTGTTTAACTTGCATATATTTTTTAAATCCACATTGTTTTCTGAATGCTAAGTGAAATTTAATAGATATTTTATACTTTAGAAGATAAATAGCATAAAAGAATTTATGCTTTATACAACTAACAACAAAACTGTCATTGAAAAGATCCACGTGCGTAAGAAGATTTGTTGGAAGTCTAGTAGTGGTTTTGTTTTTGAAATCCTTTTGCAAAACGATGGCAAAGACTTTATCGAAAACATAATATGATTTTTTTCTTTCTTTTTTTTTTATAAAATTCTTGTAACGGCAAAATCAGTCCATAAACATAAAAAAAATTTTTTTTAAAGTGAGATTACAGGTAGAATATTACTTGGGCATTCTCATCAAATTCTACAGTGTTTTAAAATAAATTATCGTCGTTCTGTATTCGGAGGTATTGTCTTACTCAGTTTATATTCTTTCTTGTACTTAGGTATGTGTCTTTAGCATTGAATAAAAAGAAAAAAAGGTAGGCCACCCATTCACAAGCAGAATCCTAAGTCACAACAGGATCCTAAAGCGATGACTGAGTCATCAGGAAATGTCAGTCATTTTCTGTAACCTAGAACCTAGCCATCGGATGAGCAGACAGACAGACAGACAGACAGACAGACAGACAGACAGACAGACAGACAGACATCACTGATCATTATATTTGCATGTATTAAAAAACACGCCCACTATATAGGGATATTACTGCTACGATGTGTTATGCGTGACATTTTGGGAGTTCCTTTGAAATAGGAAGAAAAAAATTTAGAAAATAATTTATACCACTGCTACCTCGTCACTTAGTCAGAAGAACCTGGTTAATATAAAATATTGTGTTCTACAGATAGTTTATCTTGCACATGAGGAGTGAAAGGAAGTCCAAGGTCTTGCAAGATGCTCAAATCGTTGTAGTTTTCTATTTTATGAGACTGCAAACGTGCGCAATCGTTAACTCTTTTTTCCCCTCCTACCTCCATAAAAGTCCAACGCCCGGTTAAACCACCCAGATAAGAATTATCTGTGTTGCGTGAGGTCTGCCCTGCAAATGGTTGTCTGCTCTGATTGCCTTTAACCTCTGTCTTCCGGGTTAGAATCTCTACCGCCCGCTCTGCTTGCCATTCTGAACGTCCGGTTAACTTTTCTCGCTTCCGCTTAATTCCCACTTCCTAATTCCAGTTAGTTACCAACGAAAGTTCCATCCGTCCTAATCTAGAATAAATTATTCTGACCTTTATTTTGAAACTGAACCGAAAGCCTCGTATGGAAGTAAAGAAGAAGAAGAAGAAGAAGAAATAAAATAAGGAGAACAACCAGGGTTGCCAGTCTAAATATTTTATATCTATATGTATATCATTTTGACCACATCTATTTAATGAAAATAGTCATCTAGCTGTTAACTATAAATCTAAATAACTTTAAACTGAATCTAGTTTAGTCTGAATAAATGTAATTTTTTTAAAACCCATGCTAACGAGTAAATCTTTCATAATTAACCCTTTCTCAGCGAATGAGTAAATGTTTTCAGTTCTTTAAAGTAGTACAAATTGGCAATTTTGATCCAGACCTGCTGTCGCCAGTTTCTGAGACTCCATCGCTTTATGCTAATGGTCTTTGCGCATGCGTCATATTTATTAACTTCAACTGACAGAACTGAAAAAATGTGATGATGGAAGTATTGTGCGTAAATTTAATAGTATATTGATTGAGATGAAACTGGACTTAGGACTTCCTTAATAGGGTGTTTGTTTAGCTTAATTAGGAGATTTAATCCCTTATTTTAATGACGTGTGTGTGCAATTTTTGCAGTTTGCAGTTTTACATTGGAGCCTTTCGAAAGTTAGAAAAAAAAGTCCAAAAGAAAATTAACCGCTGCGTTAATGATCGCGGAGCTGCAAATTTACCCCCCCCCCCTTTTTTTTTAAAATTTTATCCATCAAGAAGCTACCAACTGCAGCTCAGAGAATGTTGATCCACTCTGTTTATACATTGTTAATGTTTACAAGTCAGCAGTACCACTTGACAAGAGTGCAGTGCCGCGGTTAGTACAGAGTACGTGACTCCTACACTTTCTTGAGTGCACTTTGTCTGGACAAACATAAAGGAAGCAGCGGTGCAAAATAGAACTACCGTGTTGAAAGGATGAAACTCCTCATATTTTTTTATCATTGTCAAATACTATTATTAGTTCTTTTAACTCTTATTCGGAATTCTCATGACTAGCAATGCTCTTACTTGAAGCAAAATAATGGATATAAATAATGCGGTAGGTGCGCATAAGCGGGTTTGTAAAAAAAAAACTTCATATTATAAGATATACTTTTACCTATATTACTAGCAAAGAAAAGTACATTTCAAAAGTTTCCTAATGACTTTGACTTGTCCGGTCCCTGAGATTTACGAGTTATTTTCCCTTGTGCCAGACAGTGGAATGTACAAGTCTTTTTTCTGCTGCTTTTTGTCAGTGATGGAGACGTTTGGTGGTATCAGGCTCTTCCGAAAATCTTTCAAAGCACTGCAGTCCAGCAGATGGTTTTTCACAGTTTCTTCTTCTCTGCTGCAGTGCATGCGGTATCTGGTGAGTGGTCGGTGCTTACTCTGTAAACGTGCTTATTGAGGGTGGAAAGTTTTCAGACAAAGAGATCAGAAAAAAAGTGCCTGCTTAAGAGACTGACCGAGGAACATCCGAAACTTTAAATTTATTGAATGCTAAAATTTTCTTAGGACAATGAAAGTTGATGTGATTGAGGATTGCTGACTTGCATATTTGGTTCAGTGATGCAATGCTATGCCATTGCTTTCTGTGTTGCATATATATATATATATATATATATATATACACACACATATACATATATGTTATGTGGTCCTTATGTGTGGATTTGGTCTGAAACGTTATAGCTACTGTGTGTGTTCATGACGAGTGTCTTGATGTTGTAATAAACTTATTTTGTTAGCTGTTTTACACACTGAGATATTTGTTTTGTATTTGGTATGAGAGGTGATGAGAAAAAAGACTAGACATGAGATCTGTAGGTTGAACTGTTGGCTAACAAGGATCAGGGAACCGGGCTGGTTGTGTTCAGATATTCTTCAAAATTAGGGTTGAGAGTAGGTTTGTACCATTGGAAGAATTTTAATTACTTAATTACCACTCTCACGTGTCCCTCACTCATCTTTCTCTCTCTCTCTTACTCTCTTACATATTGGGAGTTCCTTTGAAATATGAAGAAACATTTTAGAAACTAATTTATACCATCGTGACTTCGTCAATGAGTCAAAAGAACTGGGTTAAAATAAATTACAGTATTCTACAGATAGTTGATTTTGCACAGGATGGAGTAAAGAAACTTCAAGGATTTGCAAAATGCTCAAATTGTCGTAGTTTTCTATTTTATGAGATTTTGCCATTTTGTTTAAAGAAAAAATACATTCTCCAGCTAAAAACGACATTTTCAAACTTTAGAAATCGATGATAACAAATTCATTTTAGGGCTGAATTTTTTTTGTTGTTGCTTAAACTGTTGTTTTTCATATGCTTTGCCATACCATCAGCGCTACTTCTTGTTACACAGCAAATGCAGAAATCTAAATGGATTTTAACGAAATAACTTTAGATCTGGAAGTTCAGCGGGAAACGCCTGGACTGAGTATTGTTCTGTCTTAGCAGTCTCACTCTTTGCAGTTATCTACCCTAGTATCTTTTTTTTTCCTTCCTGAATTGTCTACCACTACCCCGTGGAACAAGAAAGCAGCTACTATCTGCCTACAAGAAACTAACTGTGTTTGTAAAGGTCCTCTAGATAATCCCAGTGTTGTTTCGTTAGATGACCGTAAAGCCACACAGCCTTACCTGGAAGAAACAGCGGAAGGAACTTAAACATTTCAGGAGAACGTTTCTCAGCCTCAACATGTTTTTTTCCAACCTAAAGATTAACCTTTTGGAATTCTTTGCTGTCAACAGAAAGACGTTTATAAAAATGTAGATGAGAAAAAAAAAGAAAGATGTTTTTTTAACAATACATGCATAAAATAAACAGTTAAAAGATAATGTTTTCTTATCCGTGCTTACTGCATAGATTTGCGATTCAGAAACCGTATGGCGTGTAAGGATATGAAAGCATTATAGAGACTCTTTTGTCCAGTCTTTCCACACGAGACATTTGTATGCAGCTTCAGCAAATCATTTCAAAATTTAGACAGGGAGAACGGTAGACAGTTGTACAAATATATAATAGATTAGGAAAGCTGACTACATAGAAACATAAAAACAGAAAAGGTAGAAAAATATACGACAGACAGACAGACATACATACAGACAGACAGACAGACAGATAGATAGATAGATAGATAGATAGATAGATAGATAGATAGATAGATAGATAGATAGATAGATAGAAACAACCAAACGGGAGCTGATATGTCAGATAAACGTTTCCCACTGAGAATGAAAATAGTAGCGCAAATTAATTAGAAAATTTATATTGACGTGGAAAGTAGGGCCTTAGTATGCCCATACTGTCTGGCCCTAAGATTGGCACTTCTTAAAAGTACTGTTACACGATACGTAAAAAAATCAAAAGTGAAAACTGAACTATTTAAAGTTCAAATAATTAAAAACTAAATGTTATATAGTGAAAAACGTGCATCTGACATATCAGTGTGGTATTTCTTAATTATACTCGATATACATGTATACGCGCCGCCTAGTTTTCCTAGTGAAGTTTTTGTTTCACCAAAGCTCTGATTATCTGTATATGCAAAGATAGCGTGGGCGTGTCTGAAGTGAGTTCGTCAAATTAGCTTTTCTGGATGTTTTCATGTTTGGCAGCTATGTTTTTCTCTTAAAATGTAAATTCATCCTTCACACCATTCGCCTTTTCCACATAATGCTTTAACCCACACAAGTAAGTTCATCGTTTAGATATAGCTATTTTACAAACCTAAACTATAGAAAATATAGAAGTAATATAGAAAATATAGAAAAATATAGAAGTTTTCAGGAACTCTCAGAAAGCACACAAGGTGTAAAGTAAGACAAACCTAAAGAATAATTTAAAATCAAACTCCAGAATCTAGTAAGAAGACCAGACGTTATCTCGGCCGTGCTGTATCTGTCTCACTGACAGAATCGTTCGCTGATCTGGTGTTGCGGGTAAGCATTCACTGATAACATTTGTCCTTTGAAATCAGTGATAACTCACATAATCCCTGGTAGCTGTAGGATGTGTCTTGACAATCTGCTGACAGGGTCATTTCAAACATGTTCTCCTTGCCTGTGTCTGGCCCAGTTTCTAACTACTACTACTACCACGACTACTACTACTACTACTACTACTACTACTACTACTACTACTACTACTACTACTATTACTACTACTATTGCTACTACCACTAGTACTACTACTACTGCTGCTGCTACTACTACTACTACTATTGCTACTACCACTAGTACTACTACTACTACTACTACTACTACTACTACTACTACTACTTCTTTTGCTTCTTCTTCTACTCCTTTTTTATCACACAGTTTAGAGACAGCACACTTTGAGTTCGTCTCATACATTATCGCACAAACATGACAGTTTTGAGGCACTTGTATTGTTGTCATAGATGCTCCTCGATTTACCACGAGGTTACTTTCTGATGAGCCCATAGTATGTCGAAAATAATTAAGTCGAATATGAATATGGTAAGATAAATAAATAAGTAAACAAGTGACTATTGTCACTGAATAAAAATATAAACACGTAACTGCTGTAACTAGGCGAATTCATTCATTCATTCATTTGCATGTCCCTTGCCTAACTTTGCCTCCCAAACAGCACTTCTGTAGACCTCTCGGTTGGGAGCAAGATGGCTTGCCGCTGCTGCATCCATTTGCAGATTGTCAACGATGTCTTGCAGCCATCTTCGTTTTGGTCTTCCTCTTTTTCTTTTTCCCATTATGTATCCTTCCAATACGGTCTTCTCTAAATTATCATGACGTTTAATGTGTCCAAAATATTTCAGTTTTCTCTGTTTAATCCTCTTTACTAGCCAGCCTTCTTCAATATTAAGCTCTTGTAGTATAGATATATTTGTTCTTTTTTGTGTCCACGATATTTGGAGAACTCTTCTGTAGCATTTACATTCAAAGGCATTTATGTGTTTCTCAGCTTTTTTTTTATAAGTGTCCAGGTCTCACATGCATATATTGCGAATACTCATCATTAAAAAGGAAGTAAATGAATAAAAGTTTGTTCTATCAATAAATATAAAGTAACCAACGTGAACTGCAGTCACTTCATCGTAAAGTCGAACCATCGCAAGTCAAGGGGCACTTGTATTTACTTTCAATAAAAAGACTGTATCATTCACGCGTGTTTCATTTCGTTGCACCAATTGCGCTTTAAGTTTGGTGTATGAAACACTGCGCATTATTTTCGTATAGTTTTTATAAATGTATTAATTTTCACGCAACACTCCAGAATCCTTACTATGAACCAGAAGTTTGGTTTGACCCGGTGTACTTGTCTCATCAGCTCCGAGGTGACTCTCGACTACACCGGCCATTTTATATTTGCTTCACGCCATTAACAGAAAAATGTTTCCGTACGTACAGCTGATCATACAGTTCGTACTACGCTCATAGCCAAGTCGCACGTTCTACGCAACCCAAACATAACCAATTCGCACATTTCTACGCAAGCTAAACATAACCAAGTCGCACATTCATGATTATACGCAACCGAAGGCAGATTAGTCACTAGGTGTAGCGGGTGAATTATTTTGGGTGGCCAAGCTGAGGTCGTTGTTTAAGATCTGAAGGGTGGAGGTAGCCAGAATTAAGCGATGCAGCCCGAAAAGCTACGGTTAGTCAGAGACCTGGTTGTCAGTTATACACTTCTGGTGCAGTCTTAAGTACTCTGGAACAGTTTTTAAAAGTCATTGTAATACACTCTTCCATACTGTGATACTTTTATTCCAAAAGGACTGCCCGTGAAGAACTGTCAGATTCCTCAGCATGGCATTAGTTGTCGTGACCTTCTGGATTTCCACCTTCTCTGCAGTCGGTATAAATACTGATCGTGAGACTTCCCAGACTGTCCTGCAGTTGTGGTAGTGGAGAAAAGAGATGCATTAGAAATTTGTCTGTGGAGGCATGAAGATGTCCCAATGGACCATCATCTCTGTGCTCCGGACACGGCTATGGGCGTTCCGATCTCCTCTTCAGCATCTCCTTCAGCGAACAGCGACAGATTGCATCTATTTTATGCTGACTGACCATCCTTCCAGTCCTTCAAATATCGCTACACCAAGTCCGCCCCTTTAAGACCTTCGTTCTTGACAAAGAAGTTGATTTCAGTGATGTCTTTTGTCCGATTAGTTTTGTCTATAGGTCGATCCATTGATTACCCCTGTAGGCAACTAATTTGTTCTTTCACTTTTACTGCGTTACTTTTGGTACTGAAAAAGAAAGCTATTAAATAGATCCACACAAGCAGTGCCAAGATACGTATCAAAATACGATGCTAGAAACGCGTGAGGGAAAGAGAAATGGTAAGCTTTCATGTCATTCATTTAGTTGTAAGAATGGAATGCTGTAACATTCCGCATCTATAGCCGGGATGCAAGTCATTTTTGTCGTAAGTCTGCGCATTCAGAGAATCACACTGAGCTCATCTCAGGCCAGCTTGTGGGACACCGTTTTCATAGTAAACAATCACGTGCATTCTCGTAAATAATACATCCTTAGCATCATAACAACGTGGCCAGTATAGTATCCAAATCAGAGGTTTTAAACTTTTTTTTAAAGGTTACATACATTCACTTGGTTCCCAAGAGTGTTCCCATACCCCCAGTAGATTGTTCAGTTTGTCCCCAGATCCCCATTTGATTTCTGAATATGTTCTCATACATTGTACGGGTGGTCCAGTATATCCTCAAACTCTCTTTTCCAGACTTTCTAAGACACCACCACCACCACCACCACAACCACCACCATATCATCATCATCATCATCATCATCATCATCAATTCTCTTAGGTAACAGTATGACCTCAAAAATATCACCAGCTTGGTCTAACTTCACATAACAGAACAGGCGAAAAGAAAACTCTTATCTAAAACAATATTTCAGGGAGGCTGTTCAAAGACCTACTTCCATATTATCATCATCTGGTTCTCATACCCCTCATACAGTGTGGATTACCTCCCTGTCAAGAACCCTTGATCCAGAGAAAAAAAATAAAGGAAACGCCATTATCATACATCAGTGCACGAGCAGTGGACTTTCATTTGTGTTTCTCCTTTGTGGCCGAAACTAAGAAATTCTCAGCTCAAGTAAACAACCTCATGACCGCAATATGAACCGTCTGTGACAAGAACTGTAACTGCCCTTAGTTTCAGTTACTCATTGCGACAAAATCTGTGGAGGTGTTGAGTTCATCAGAGTACGCAAATAGTGAATATGAAAAATGGAATGCTATGCTGAATTAAAATATGAGAAATAAAAGAATGAGGTAAACTATCAGAAAGAAGACAAGGAAGAAAAACATAACAAAAGTAAGAAAATTATAAGAAACAAGAGAAGGATGCAAAAGATGAGAAAGAAGAGAAGGAGCAAAATACGAGAAATGAAAAAATAAAGCAAAATGCGAGAACAAAAGTAAAGAAATATGGGGGACAAAAGAAAACAAAAATACTAAGAATAAGAGAAATAAGAGAAAGAAAAAATTACGAGAAACAAGAGAATGAAGCAAAATACGAGAACCAATGGAAGAAATAAAAATAATTACTAGAAACAAGAGAAGAAAGAAAAAAAATAATACTAAAAAATAGAGAAGAAAGCAAAATATGAAAAGAAGAGGAAAAGGATGCCAGCATACGAAAAGAAAATACAAGAAACAAGAGAAGGATACACGATACAAGAGACAAGAAAATAAAATACGAAAAAGACTTGCACTTAGGAAAAAAAATACCGAATAAAGACATGGCAAAAACACCGCCTTAAAAACGGGATATCCCTCATATCATTTCGTATTATCGCTCTTGGCAACATACTGAACATCGTTTACAGTTCAGTTTATTCCATATGTTATGACAGATTATGCAAACTTTATCTTCTTCCAATTCATCTTCCCGTCTGTCGTCCATTACGTAAACAATTCTCTAAATTTTATTGACAAAGTAGACATACAGAATGCAAATGTTCCATTTTCTTTATTTATTGGAGTAGTTAATTGTTTTCTGAGACGTGGAATGTTATGTTCATGATATAAGAAGTTTCATCCCCCCTCCCCCCATCTCTCTCTCTCTCTCTCTCTCTCTAAACCTTCAGAAGCCCAAGGCACATGGAGCTTCCGCGAGGGTTTTCTACAAACGTCTGTCGTTCATCTTTTTATTATGCCCTTGTTCAAGTTTGTCCACTATTACTCAGTATCCTTTCTGCTATTCTTTTCCATGTCTCCTTTGGTCTACTTACTGGTTCTTCCCTGAGGCATCTATTTCAGTGCTATTTTGGGTAAAGAATTACCAGTAATCTATAGTAGATGCCCCATCCATCACTAACGTCTTTCCTCAGTAGTCGAAGTCAATGACTGCATCTGCGTTTCTGCCAGCAATGTGTTATTTCTTATGGTATTTGCTAAAATATTTGTCTAATCCTACGTAAACATTTAGTATTTCGTAAAGATAAATAATGCTGCTGATAACATACACCCTTGTTTCACTCCTGCATGCACACCAAAGTTGTTGGAAATATGGTCTCCACAAATCATCTTGCACCGAAAACCCTCGTATAGGGCCTTGATAACATTCACTATCTTTGAGGGAGGCCATTTTTTCTGAATAAAGATAAAATCCATGAATGTAGAAGATGAAATATATGATTGTCACTCCCCAGCCAGATTATTTCAAAAGGGTAGTTTTTCACTTCGTAATTAATAACATTGGACTCAGATATACCTTCTTATGAGTTTTGCTGTTCGTTTTGAGTTTCTTCCTCTAGTTTTTGATGATTTATTCCAACTGTTTTAATATGTTTCTAGTCTTTTTGTCCTACTCATTTTTATTTAAAATAGTGAAATTATTGTTGAAAAAAATTGCCACTGAAATGTGATGTATCTCCAGATTATCTGCTCTTTTCTGTGCAATGTGATGGGCGCGGATGCTGAAGGGAGGGCAGCTGAGATAGGCTGTCTCAGATAAAGGGCTACAGTTACTGGATAGTGAAAACCCGTTTCAGATATACAAACACTGCCCCGAGGGCCGGGTTGTGATCGCCATTGTTGACAAACAGTGGTGGGAATGTGAGAGAAGAAAGCAATAAAATAATGTAGACACATCATGGATTGCCAGGCGTTCCTAGAGCTTGAGTTTTAGCAGGAGGAGGAGGAGGAGAGAAAGAAACTACAAGAAAACTTTAGAAAGTGTTTTGTTAGGAACTTGTATCACACTATTTCGCTACCAGCTCTAGCTGTCGTGGAAGAGCAGTCTGATGAGACTGTCTCAGTCTCAAGTTGATTATAAGATGGTTCTGTACGCTCTGCATGGAACATGTCTTTCTCGATCATTTTGCCATGTTCATACCTAACAGTCGCTTGATACTGACAGCAGACTCACCCTCTATATCAATATCGAGTTATAATGTCATTTATAAACCATCTTTTATTTTTTTTTAAAATCAGTGTAATGGGAAAGAGGGCAGAGCACTTCGATCCAACAGAGATTGTGAACAATGTTAACGGCGATCCAATATGCGAACCAGAGCGTGTACTAGAGAGATGGAAACAATACTTTGACAAACTACTCAGTATACCACCCGAGGCGTGTCAACACAATGATAACAACAGAGCTGGCGCCATAGAACTAGAACCAGGGTTAGTTTTAGCTTAAATCAGAGAAGCCATCAGAAAGGCCTCGGTAAATAAAGAATCAGAATGTGACAGAATACCAGCGAGTTAATCAAACGTGCGAGAAGTTTGGCTTATCTTTATAGACTCTATAAATTGTTTTGGAAAAAACAAGAAACAGCACAGGAATGGAGAAACGCTATAATTACTCCAGTATGGAAGAAAAAAGGCGGTAACAGAGACTGCAACCAACATACAGGCATCTCACTGGTAAACCATACTGGAAAATGTGCAAGATCCTAGGAAGCAGACTGCGGCCAATGATTGAAACACAGTTAAATGAAACTCAGGCGGGATTTAGGAAAAAATAGAAGCCATCTGATGCCATCTTTTCCCTAAGACATCTAACAGCGAAATCAGTCGAACATAATCAGATACTACATACAGCTTACGTAGATTAAGAAAAAACAATCGATAGAGTAGATAGATATGAACTGTGGGAAATCTTACAGCATTGTGGATTATTACATATCTGATCAATCTATGCAAAAACCTATATGAAAACAGTGTAAAACCTACATGAAAACAGTGTAAAACCTACATGAAAACAGTGTACAGTTAGAACAAATGCAGGATACGCCGAACCATTCATCATAAAATCTTGGAGTGAGCCAGGTTTGTGTACTATCCATCTTATTATTCATAACATACAAACACCTGCAAAGAAGCTAATATACATAGTAAAAATTCAACCACAAAACTGTCCAACAACACAATTCCAGAAACAAGGCCAGTAAACTCACAACATTTTTCGTAAAACATATCCAATAAGTTGATCATAAATGAGCTCATATTTGCCTACAACCAAGCATTTATAGCCACATCAGAGAAAGGCCTACAGCAGAACATGGAAACTTAGCACAGGCATGTAAAAGCCACAACATGAAGATCAGTGCTGAAAAAACGGAAATCATGACTATAGCGAGAGAAAAAAATCCCAAGAAAGATTTTCCTGGACACCGAGCCTTTGAAACAAGTAAAACATTTCAAATACCTAGATAGCACAATATCACCCTCAGGGAAAACTGACGCTGAGATTGAGAACAGATGCAGGAAAGTGAATCAGGTCGTTGTACAAATGATACCTTTGCTGAAAAAAAATACTTCACAGTTGAAACAAAAAGAGCACTGTACAACACAATTTACCTCCAAACTGTATGCTGTCAGTGTCAAAGTTGGGACACTTATATTCAAACACAAAAGGAAAATCATCAGGATAGAAGTAAAATGTTTAAAGAGAATATTACTCCAACTTTTGGCCTGATGTTATAATTTCTTATTTCACATTTAGTGTCACGAGAAGAGACACACACAAAATGACACTGCCAGTGCAAAAGTTGGAGTTATACCAGAATTATATTTTGCTCAGAAACAAGTCAGACGGTTGTCCACCTTACACGACTACCGCTAGACAACATATCACTCACTCACTCACTCACACTCACTCACTCTCTCTCTCTCTCACACACACACTCACTTTCTCTCTCTCACACACACACTCACTCACTCACTCTCTCTCACACACACACACTCACTCACTTTCTCTCTCTCTCTCTCACACACACAAACACACACACACACACAAAGATTTGTTGATAACAGAGGATGAGGCCATCCACGACAGAGATGGAGGGAGGAAATTACAGAAATCTTAATTTAAATATATTATATGAAGCAAATCGCCGATGCCTATCAAGACGTCTATTTAGACAGACAGATAGATAGATAGATAGATAGATAGATAGATAGATAGATAGATAGATAGATAGACTTTTTTCCACAGATTTCTCATTAGAATATTTATTAAGAAAAACCATATGATAGTTAACTCCGGGGATTTCCATAATCTATTTCTCCGTGTAAGCGCACACGATTATAAGAAAAAGTTGTAATATCTTAATATATTCCCTTTTATTTTCACTTTTTTGTGCCTGTTAAAAGTAAAGCCTTGAGAATACGTTATGCCATACTTTAAATCTTACCCGGAAGCAGAAATATGATACCCTTCTTATCTTACAGATGATACATACGTACAATGAGTAAACTTCTTCATCATTGTTTATATAGGAACTCAAAATGCCACGCTGGAAATAGAGGGCGTGTGCTCTAGGAACGTGTTGCTACAGTTTTGAATTTCACGCGAACCGCCCACATATTTGGCGATCTTTGGGGAATTTAACGTAGATCTGAACAACAAAGAGTTTGCTTCTCAAACAAACATTAGTATAAAAAAGCACGATTACACTGTTTTAATTGTATAAGGCAATCGTATATGGCTGAAAACGGAGAGGAATTAACAGAATAAAAATGCAGAGGAATGAGGAGAGTGAAAGGACAGAGAGGTAGGAAGAGCATGAGTGAAAGAGAGAGAGAGAGAGAGGAAGAACATAAGAGAGAGAGAGAGAGACAGGAAGAGCATAAGAGAAGAGAGAGAGAGGAAGAGTATAAGAGAGAGAGGGAAAGATCATAAGAGAGAGAGAGAGAGGAAGAGTATAAGAGAGAGAGTGAGAGAGAGGGGAAGAGCATAAGAGAGAGAGAGAGGAAGAGCATAAGAGAGAGAGAGGGAAAGATCATGAGAGAGAGATGAAGAGCATAAGAGAGAGAGGGAAAGATCTTAAGAGAGAGAGAGGAAGAGCATAAGAGAGAGAGAGGGGGGAAGAGCATAAGAGAGAGAGAGAGGGGAAGAGCATAAGAGAGAGAAAGGAAGAGCATAAGAGAGAGAGAGAGAGAGGAAGAGCATAAGAGAGAGAGAGGAAGAGCATAAGAGAGAGAGAGGGAAAGATCATAAGAGAGAGAGAGAGAGGAAGAGCATAAGAGAGAGAGAGGGAAAGATCATAAGAGAGAGAGGAAGAGCATAAGAGAGAGAGAGAGGGAAAGATCATAAGAGAGAGAGGAAGAGCATAAGAGAGAGAGAGGGAAAGATCATAAGAGAGAGAGAGAAAGAGCATAAGAGAGAGAGGGAAAGATCATAAGAGAGAGAGAGAGAGGGAGAGCATAAGAGAGAGAGAGAGGGAAAGATCATAAGAGAGAGAGACATTAAGAGAGAGTGAGAGGAAGAGCGTAAGAGAGAAAAAGAGAGAGGAAGAGCATAAGGGAGAGAGAGAGGAAGAGCATAAGAGAAAGACATACATTAAGAGAGAGAGAGAGAGGAAGAGCATAAGAGAGAGAAAGAGAGTGAGAGAGAGAGGAAGAGCATAAGAGAGAGAGAGGAAGAGCATGAGTGAGAGAGGAAGACCATAAGAGAGAGAGAGAGAGAGAGGAAGAGCATAAGAGAGACACAGAGAGAGAGAGAGAGAGAGAGAGAACGAACAGACTTTATTTTCAAAGGGTTAAGAATTGGGCACGCAGGGCCGTCTGACATTCTGCCCTTCATCATACAGCTTTCACTCAGTCACAGTCATCCAGCATTTGTTAATGAGCATAATAACCATGAAGACACAATTAAATGATTACATAAATAAATAATAAACTTATCTCTTTTCCATACACTATACACACTGATTTATGCAACAACACGAAATAAACTTGGTTTCTTACATTCATTCAAATCTAAGAAATTTATAGAAAAGCAGTATAACAAAATTACAATAATCAAGCCTGTGGTTAAACCAGTGGTTCTCAACCCATGGGCCGGGCCCAAAGGTGACAGGGAGTATTGTGGGCCGCGCTGGAGTCTCAAAGCAGCAAAAGACGAGAAAAAAGTAGATACAAGAAAAAATTATTCAGCATTTTCCAAGCAATGCATAGTGGCAGACTGCGCGGATGCAAGCCGCAGAATTGTAGGTCGCTTTATTAGTGTGTCCGCAGTGCGGCTGTTGGAGAAAGGATGGTCCAGACAGCGTTTCTTTCAGCATCAAACAGAAATGTGACGTACATATAAAGACGGCATCACTTTTGAAGTGCAACACCGGCGTCTTTCTGACCGTGTTGCTGAAACGTGCAGATTTACAACGCAGTTTTAGGGAGCAGTCGGTGAAGATTGTGCGATGGACCAGAAGTGAAATATAATTCTCAGCAATTGTGTTTTAGTTTAAAAATCATATTTCGTTGGCTTGAGAGCCGCTATTCGGTCTTGGTGCTGTGTGTAATTCGTATTGGATTAATCAATGGATTCCAGTAACCCTCGTTGTGATCGTGGAGACTTTTCTGATAGCCTTTTTCATTGTTTAAACTTTAAAACTTTAGGTTCTAAAATGGATCGATTTGTGAAACGTAAGCCTTCGACTTCGCGCAAACAGACTGATAGTAGTGACAGCGAAAGTCACTGTGATCTAGACGACGTTAACGTTGATACTTGTAAGAAGACTAAATACGCTCGAAAATGTGGAGTATATTAAGTATGGTTTCGTTTCATCAACAAATGACCAAAATCTGCCACAGTGTGTTATTTGTTTGCAAATCCTTTCTAATAAGGCAATGAAGTCGACGAATTTGCAGGACATTCAGATCTACAGAATAAAACCAAAGAATTTTTCGAACGTAAAGCCGAGGAATATAGTAAACAGAAGACAGTGTTAAAAACAAAAGCCACTCTCAACGAAAATTCTCTTAAACAATAGTACCTGATTACTCAGAGAATCACGAAATAAAAAAAAACCGCACACCATTGGAGAAGATCTTATCATACCAGCTGTGACATATTGTTCGGTTCAGAATACGGAACACAACTGAAAAGCATTCCCATCTCAAACGATACTGTCCGCAGAAGAATATCAGAAATGCCCTAGGACATTGTCGCGCAGCTAACTGAGCGATTATAATCTACTAAGTTTGCTATTCAGTTAGATGAGTCAACTGACATCGCCGGCAAGTCACAGCTGCTTGTTTATGTTCGCTATTGTCGGCAAAATAGTATGCAAGAGGAATTTCTTTTTTTTGCAAGTCACTGCCAGAGATAACGACGGCCGATGAAATATTTCGTGTTTTAAACGATTTTTTCACAACTTTTGGACTGCAGTGGACGAATTGCTTCGGTGTTTGCACCGACGGTGCTGCCACAATGACTGGCTGCAACAGTGGTGTTGTAACTCGCATAAAGCAAGTGTCACCCGAGATTGTAGGCACCCATTGCATGATCCATCGTGAGGCACTCGCTTCAAAGAAGTTGAATGAAACTCTGGGATCTGTACTCGACGACTGTGTTCGGATTGTAAACTTCATAAAAACTAGAACAGTGAACAGTCAGTTATTTCCTCAACTTTGTATTGAGTCACATGCAAAACACAAGCGTCTCGTATTGCACTTGGCTGTGCGTTGGCTGTCCAGAGGAAAAGTTCTTGCACGGGTGTTTGAGCTTCGTTTAGAATTGTTGCAGTTTTTGGCAGAACACAATCTCGACCTGGCAGGTAAGGTCGCTGATATTGAGTGGCTTGCCATGCTGGCATACCTTGCTGACATTTTTAGCCTTTTATATAGTTTGAACATAACCTTCAGTGTAAAGATGCCGGTATACTCAAGACATACTACAAAGTTGCAGCCTTTAAGAAGAAACTACGACTTTGGCATACGCGACTCAAGAACAAATCACAAGACATGTTTCACTTGTTCTGTGAATTTATAGAGAGCAATAAAGTTAATGGCGAGATTCTGGAAGGTGTCACTGGTGTAATAATAGGACATCTGACAACTCTTGCTGAATATTTTGACAAATACGTCATGCCCGAAGACATTAAAGTGTGCGATGGATTCGTAAACCTTTTCAGTGTGCATTCTCTGAATTAACCGGTCGTGCACAAGAAGAATTAGCAGAACTATCTAGCGATCGCACATTACAAATCAAATTTAACGACCCCGCTGTGGATATCTCTTCCTTTTGATGCACTGTTTCGCTGGAATATTCGTTATTGTCAGCCCTGGCGATGAAAGTTCTTCTATTTTCTTCAACAACTTATTTATGCGAAGTTTAGCTTTCTTCATTGACTATCATGAAAACGAAATATCGTTCAAGAATGAAAGTGGAGGATGATCTTCGAGTGTGTTTGTCACAGATTCCAGCCAAAATAGACATGCTATCAAGCCGGAAACAATGTCATCTTTAAGGTAAATTAAAGAACTTTTGAGTAGCTTCTTCTTCTTCTTCTTCGTTCGCTTCTACCACCAAAACCGCACTGTGATCCTACTGAATTTACGCCTGTGGTAACACGAGATCCACGAGAGGACCACAAGGGGTTCAGAGTATCGCAGGGCTTTAGCCTGTATTCTTGGTGGGTCTCTGAAGCGGAGTGCGTGACACCGTGGTTTTCGTTGCACCAGTTTAATCTAGAGTTGGACTTTCTCACCGGAAGACCTCGACGTGTTTAGGATATCAATGCATCCCCGCTGGGTGAGAGGCGGTAGCCCACCCAGGCCAGAGTTGGACCTTCTCACTGGAAAACCTCGACGTGTTTTGAGATACCCATGTATCACCGCCGGGTGAGAGATGGTTGCCCATCCAGTCCAGAGTTGGACTTTCTCACCGGAAAATTTTGTGTAGCAATCAATATGCAGTTAAACATGTAGAGAAAATATTACATAATACTTTATAAAATTATATTTATACCTTGCAAATATAAGCACTTTATTAGTGGGCCGTAAAAATGTTTCACTTTTAAATGTGGACCGTGCAGCAAAAGGGTCTGATAACCGCTGCTTTAAATTACTTTAGACTATGCTTAGGAGGCATATAGTACATATCAAACAGATGTTGACAAAGTTTGAAGTTATAAGAACGAATATTAGAGAGGGAGGAAGAGAATGAATGAATGAATAAATGATCTTTATTTTTAAAGGATAAAGATTTGGGTACTCAGGCCTGTCTTACATTCTGCCCTTCATCACTCCATCTTTCATTCTTCCCACACACTCGATTTAATACAAGAATACAAATTACGTTAGGGAAAAACATATCAAAAGAGGGTAAGATTAAACTGTTACATTCAAAGTAAAAGAGAAGAAGTAATTAACCTAATAAAATAGCTATCACACACCTGTACACACACAGGCATATACATAAACAAAAAGACATTTTCAGTACAGATCTTCTAACATATATTTTTTTTAACAAACATTAAAATAATTTCTAACAATATCTAACAAGTTACTTTTCGAACTGTCATTTTAGTACTTGATGGCTGGCGAGTCATGTGTTGATATAGTGCTGGTTATTCTTTGGGAGGCATATAATTACAAGCAAGTAAATAATGAAACAGGTTTGAGTTAAAAGATGAAGTATTAATAATGAATTTTAAATGGTAGGGGAGGGTGTTCCAGAGCTGTACTGCAGAGTATGCAAGGTTTTTCTTGTACAGATCAATCCTGGATTTAGGAAGAAGACAGTTTTTTAAACGCTGTGTATGTTTAGTATTATACGTAAACAGTGACCACAAGTAAGGCGGTACACTGTGCGACAGAATTCTGTGAACAAATTTAACTTTGTTAAAAAGGACTCTATATTTGAGGGGTAGAATTTTGAGTTGTTTGTGCGGATCTACAGTCTGTATTGAGTGTTTGTCACGTATCAGATTTAATGCTCGTTTGCGAAGTGAGTGGAGCCTTTTTGTATTTGACACTGAGCGTCCACCCAAGATTGTGGAACAGTAACCTAAGTGTGTTTGTATGTGTAAAATGTAGTATATCTTTCATGTGTCTTTGTCGATAAGGTGTTTCATTTTGGCTAGTTGGTAAACTTTCTGTGCAGTAAAGTTTGTTAGGTTATGTACGTGAGAATTCCAAGTTAAATGCTGATCAATGATGAGTCCTATAGTTTTTTCTTCATGAACATTTTCTATTCCCTTAGTCCCAGCACAAAGCTGTAGTGAAGTTTTTGTTGCATTCTGCAGTTTCTGTCTTGTAGTGATGAGCATGGATTTTATTTTGTTAGTGTTTATCAACATACCATTTTTATTATTCCATTTAATCAAATTGTTTATATCATTTTGGAGCGTTGTCTGTAGGTTACTGATGTCATAGTCACTATTGTAAACAGTACAGTCATCAGCAAAAAGATCACGTGAAGAATGCTTTAAATGTAGTGGTAAGTCGTTAATATAGATAGCAATGAGAAGAGGACCAATAATGGAGCCTTGCGGAATATCAGTATCAACCACAGACGAGCCAGATATTTTGTTTCTAAAGCAAACTACTTGTTTTCTACCTGAGAGAAAAGATGTAATGAGTTTTGTCAGGTAACTTTCCAGCTTTTTTGCAAGAATTTCATGATCAATCATATCGAAGGCTTTCTTGAAATCAACAAAGACATCATCACACAATTTGTCATCATTTATATTAGACAGCCAGTTTTCTATCATCTTAGTTAATGCTGTGTGGCAGGAGTTATTTGGTCTAAAATCTGACTGTCTATTAGTAGACTGTTTTCTTGC